>OY987208.1:10532700-15332700 GCA_963920795.1 Eutolmus rufibarbis | reverse complement strand
CTTCCAGGCTGGGTGCCTAAGAATTATATCGAAAAAGGTTGGTAACGCCCAAATTGTTAGTTAATCCCTCCCATTCTATTCTGTATTTTAACTGTTATCTTCTGCTGCAGTTGTTGCTATCTACGATTACTACGCTGACAAAGATGACGAACTTAGCTTCCAGGAGAGCTCTGTGCTGTACGTACTCAAGAAAAATGACGACGGATGGTGGGAAGGTGTCATGGACGGAGTAACAGGTCTCTTCCCGGGCAATTATGTGGAGCCTTGCGTTTAAGGCTACTGCCAATTCGCTTTCAATTTAGGATGATAGGTTCGTTGATAAACCAAAATAAAAGAAAAAATAAAGACAGAAAGGGAATAGGACGCCGGGAGCGGGACAGATAGCCACACTTGTTTAAATCTTTTAATTTGTTGAATTTTATACAAAGATCTAAGCGGAAGTTTGTCTAAGCTTAAACATTAGTTACTAAGGATCAATTTTTATACGAGACACTTGCTTAAATGTTTAAATATGGAATCTATCGATATTGCTACTCATTACACCACGGATCAGCCGGAGGACAGCCCTATGCTATCGTTTTAAGCCGCTTCAAGTCTATGTAAACCAAGAAGAGAATTGTTTACGAGGATAGCTCGCATTTAGTGAATTTTCGTTGATTGGTAATTTATCTAGTATTATTTAATTGCTTCATACTTTTATAGAGTATTTTATCGCATTTTATTGTTCAAAGGAGCCCCATTCGTGGAGTTCCCGCATTTTTCCATTTATTTAACTGAGTCACGCATTTTCGGTATCGTTCTTTTCTCGTATAATTTGTTTAATTTCTTATATCCTGTATTGAAACGTATTATTATGATTATTACAATTATTAGATAATTGAATTATACATTTTCAAGTAAAAGCAGTTGATTATTTAAATTCCTTGTTCCCGTCCTTTACGACATAAAATCCAGTTCTTTTCGTTAGGATACAAATCAGTAGAGTAGTTAAATAATTTTCACATTGGTTAACCAAATTTTATTATGTTGATGCGCAATTTTATTGTACTCTTCTACGTTCTCTGTATGTTTCAAAATATTCGATGAGCTGAGCAAATAAGTTTATTTTCTTTGAACGAAACACTAAAAATTTCAATTAAAATCAAGTGTAGTCTAATTTATCGAATCTAAAAGTGCGCCATCATTCATCGCTAGACGTACTTTGGTGGCCGCTGTAGCTTGTGTGTCTTCGAACAATGGACGGCAATCGTGGAGCAACAGGGGGTCCCATTAGTCTATCAGGACCTTCATGAGCAACTTCCATGGGCTGAAGTTCGATAGGTGGAAGTGGTGACGGAGACCAATCTGAACCGGAACTGGAGCTGGCAGGTGAATTAGGACTGTAATATGTATAGTCATAAATAGCAATATAATAAAACGATGGATTAATTACCCCGCAGAGTAGATAGGTGGCAACTTTTTTTCGTATAAATCCCGCGGTGTACCAACGGTGTTGTTCACAGTACTGGCATGAATCTCTTGCTGGTACAAGGCGTAAAGTTCTTTTAGTTCATCAGGAAGTTCGACTTGTCCCTCTTCAATTAATCGACGTTGACTGCTTATTATGTCTTCACAGAGTCTTCGTTGTCTCTCCGCTCGCAAAAGCTGGAGATCTCTTCTTCGTAGTTCTGCTTGCCTTGCTAGGCGCTCGGCTTGAAGGGACACTTTATCGGCTTCTAGCTCATGCACTCGACAAAGTAAAGCTTCAAAAAACAAATTCAAATTTTAAATGAGCTATTTAACAAGTTATTTAGCTTACCTAATAGTTCTCTTTCTTCATCACTACTTATCCGTTCGGGTAGCTCCTATTAAAAATTAGAGAAATTAAAAAAAAAAACCGGTATTTATTTGAACCTATACCACCTACATCTTCCAATTGAACTCCTTTTTGCCTACACATCTCCAGTTCTTGTTCCGTGCGTTCTCGAATTTCTCGGTACCTTCGGGTTTCCTTCTCAATCGCTGCAAGCTCCGCCCAGGCATTTTTCAAGGCCGCAGAACCTTCAGAATCTACGTCTGTTGGAGAAACGTATTTAAAATTAGTTTAATGCGTTATTATCAGAAACGTTCGAAAAAAAAGAAGTGGTAAAAGGAGTAGGCGAAAGTAAGCTAAAACCGGAAGTAATACTCCTCCGTAATTTAATTACTGATTAGTCACATATGCCATTGTTATTTTCAAAGCTGCTTTTACCTTGTTTTGCCCTTAAAGGTTAATTATAAGATATGTATGACGAAAACTGTACTTCACAGGAGAGAAGGCATCCCGTAGGGCTTGCCGCGAAAAGCATAATTTCGGAACCATCAGAGACATGCAGGATGCAGTGCACTCTAAAGTCTTTGAGAAGAAAGAGGAAGCTGTCGAATGAGCTAGCATTTTGCGGAAATTGGTTTTACTATTGATATTTCATTTTTGTACATACTTATTTATAATAATGATAATGACCACTTCCTGGAGGATCACGGTAAGTACCTAAAGAACTCTATATTCCTGGAATGGATCTTAAGGGGATTTTCCGGATAATATTATTGTGGCACGTCTAGAATTATCGTAACAATTTCTAATGACGTTTGCGACAAGTTTGAAATCGTACTATTAATCCATTTTGGTCTGAATCTGGGACTCAATTCAAATGATGAGGTCTTTATAATTTACCTCACACGTAAAATGCTCATTTAATCATCTAGTGCGGAAATTTCAGACGCGAGACACCAGTTGCATTTGTACCTTTTGACTTAAAATGTTATTAAAGCCCACTAAACATTTTATTAATCACCAGAACAGCAAGTATTAGTTACCAGGAACTGTAATTTTAGTCTCTATTTGAATTTCATCACATATCTTGAATATAATCAAGTTTAGAGTTTGAAAATATAGATATTTAAAGTTTGATGAGTTATGGCAGTGTTTTCTAATAAAGGGAAGGAGGCTACCAAAAGTGTAATTTTTTTGCCAAACGGAAGGAATCATTTTAAAGATACATATTTGTGTGATTTTAATAACTTATTAAAGAATTTAATGCGTTTTTACGCAATATTAAGTGGTACCAAAATTATTTTCGATTGTTATTTTGAAGGCGACTGAATTTTGACCAAATAAATTGCTTAAAAGTTATTAAAAATAATTAAAATTATGCCATAGTGTTTGTGTAAACAGACTGATAACTGAATGAATGGACAAAATTGAGAAAAGGCAATTTTATTCTAATATTATAATGTATTTGCAAAATTACTGCATGCATATGCTGCCAAATTCAAGCAATATTTGTAAAATGAGTAAATTCAGTTATCAATTTAAAGTGCCTTCATACTAACAATAAGTTATGTTAATAACAAAATTTCTACCGAAAACTTAGAAATTGTTTAAAATTCAATTTTATCTCAAAATGGGGTAATTTTATGTTTGCATTCCTTTTAAGGGACTTAAGATACAAAACGAATAATTTAATAATTTTTAGTGCAGTTAGTTGATGAATTTATGCAATTAAAACAGAATAATTCTCCAAAAATGCATTTGACAACTATTCAAATCCACATTTGACTGCTTAAAATCCGTTAATGGTGTGAGCAAGACGGAACGAAAAGTGAACCATTTTGATATAGGCATTTTGTACGGGAATATTTCGATACGTCCAGTGGATGCGAAAAGAAAAATAAATAAATAAGTACATAAGTGGTAAAATATAATACATTAAAATTTTAAAAATGATCTAGAAAACTATTTCATTTTTCTTTGTACTTTGCCTCTGTGAAATTGTTAAATTGTATTTTCTCAATCTTTGAATGTTCATTCACAGAGAAGAAAAGCGAGAAGTATTCGGATAGCCAAAGCCTATTGAAAGCAAGATTAGAATGTGTTTCAAGTCAAATAGTTCGGCCCTTCTAATTAAGATAAATGAGTGGTTTACTTAACTAAGATCTCATAGCTTCCTCGCTGGCACCCTAGAGCAATATAAATTGTACACTCGAAAGTTTAGCCTTTCGAGTGCAATTCTAAGGAAATTTAATACTATTTTAGGAAGTTGCTCTGAATTTATGAGTTAAACCCTCAGGGAAGCGCTTTCCAGGAGCGGAGTGTTGTTTTATCCGTAATAAAATGAACAAGATTTAAGAACGACCTTTTATTTGTTAAAATAGCGACTGGCTCGTACAAAGATTCAATTAGGAAAAAAAAAAAAAAAAGAACGTGCTACAGGAGTTCAGCATTTGTGTGTCAGTCTCTAAAGTGGCGCTAGTGTAGAGTAATATAGTTTCTCAAAGTGGCGCTAGTGTAGTTAGAGTAATATAATCTGAATTTTAAATTAGTTATTAAATAACATTAAAGATGTAAAATACATCAACACTCTCCCTTATTTAATAACTTTACAGATCCCATGTCGTTACACAATTTTCGAAAACGAATTGAAAACAAAGGTTTTGTCAAAATATCCGCGAGCTGATTTTCAGTGTCAACTTTTGCAATTTTAATTTCGCCAGCTGTGACCAATTCACGAACAAAAAAGTGTCTGATACGAATGTGTTTCGTTCTTCGATGGAACTCAGGATTTTGTGCCAGTCGGATAGTTGCTTCGTTGTCGACTTGTAGAATAGGAGTCAACTTTAGCTGGTCCAGTTCGGTCAGGAGCCTCTTGATCCAGATGATCTCTCTTGCAGCCTCACTGGCAGCCACGATTTCATCTTCGGTTGTGGATACGGCAACAGATGCTTGCCTCTGGCTCATCCACGAGATGGGTGCCCCAGAGTACAGACACAGCACCCCTGAGGTTGAACGACCCGTACCAAGGTCACCGCCATGATCTGCGTCACTGTAGCAATCAAAACCCCCCTTTTCCAGGTTGGCCTTGTAGATTAATCCGTGATCCATCGTACCTCTCAAGTACCGCAGGATCCTCTTTACCCTGAGCACATCTCGATCCGTCGGTTTTTCCAGATTCCTGGATACCACGCTGACAGCATATGCGATGTCTGGTCGTGTACCACACATCAGAAACATAAGTGCTCCAACAGCTTGTCTGTAGGGGAACTCAGAATTTAGAGGGCTCTCTTCTGCATCATTGTCCTTGGTGATTGGAGTAGACACAGCTTTGCAACTGCTCATTTTAAATCTCTCCAATATTGTGTCCGTGTAGTGAGCCTGACTCACACGTATGGATCCATCTTGTTCTTGGTTGATTTCCAATCCCAGGTAGTAAGATGCAGGCTTCGAGGTGATCTTGAACTCGCGTTTGAGGTCGTCGATGAATTTCTGCAGTTCCTGTTCACTCTCAGCTGCAATCAGTCCATCATCGACATAGAGAACAAAGAACATCTTTTTCTGTCCTTTCTGTCTCACAAAAAGACAGGGATCCGCTTCACTGCGTTGAAATCCTAAGTTGATAATGTAGCTGCTGAACCTCTCATTCCAGCATCGAGGGGCCTGTTTGAGCCCGTACAAGCTTTTCCTCAGGAGACATACCTTGGCTGATCCATCACCATATCCGTCGGGTTGTTGCATGTAGATGGTTTCCTGGAGGTTACCATAGAGAAATGCTGTTGACACATCAATCTGCGCTAGCCTCATTTTCTCGTTCGCAGCAACACTCAGCAACGTTCGAATGGTTGATGTCCTGGCTACTGGACTGAAGGTCTGATCATAGTCCACTCCTCTTCGCTGAGAAAAGCCTTTGATGACCAATCTGGCTTTATATTTATCGATCGATCCATTGGGGTTCGTTTTGACTCGGTAGACCCATTTGTTTGAAATGGCTCTTTTTCCTGCAGGCAGATCAACCAGGTCCCAAGTTTTATTCTCCTCAAGAGCCTTCATCTCATGTCTCATGGCTTCCCTCCAGTTGTCCTGTTGATTTGATTTCATGGCTTCGCTGTAGGATTCAGGCTCCTGAGGAGGGCTGGAAAGATACATTACGAAGTCCTGATATTTCGATGGAGCTTTGATGGACGTACGATCACGGAGTTGTCGACCAATGCCTTCATCCGGACGTTGCTGAGTTTCCTCCTTATCTTGTTGGTTTTCACCTTCATTTTCAGCACTCAGGTCCCAGAATTCATCCTCGTCTTCGCTCTGCGTTTCGTCGTCTATTTGATGTTCTTCAGAAGTAGATCCTTCCGGTTGAACCGAAGAATCCAAGCTTCCTTGAAGTGTTACATCAATCTTGTGCTCCAGCACTTTCTCCTCGAAGATGACGTCTCTAGATCGAATCAGCTTGCACTCCTCTTCACAGAAGACCCTGTAGCCGTCGTCGTGGTCGTACCCTATGAGGATTCCCTTGGTAGCCTTTGGATCTATCTTCTTCCTTTGCTGCTTGGGAATATGCGCATAGCAAGTAGATCCGATCACCCGAAGATGTTTCAGACCTGGTTTCTTGCCGTACCACAGTTCATAGGGAGACACTCCTTCAACGCGCGAAGGTCCTGTCCTGTTGAGAATATAGACAGCTGTACGGATCATCTCGGCCCAAAGAAACTGTGGAATATTTCCATGAGCATGCATCATTGCTCGAGCAGCCTCAACCACGGTGCGGTTCTCTCTTTCACAAGAACCATTTTGTTCTGGAGTATACGGCATCGTGAGGCATTGCTCTATTCCTTCTGTTTGCAGGACTCTCCTGGTTTCGTGGTTATCAAACTCCTTTCCGTTATCACTTCGCATCTCTTTGATTTTGTGTCCGATGGTCTTCACTCCTGCAACAAATTGAGACGTCTTCTCTGGAACCTCAGACTTCTCTTTCAGAAAGTAGACAGTCCTGAACTTGGTGTAATCATCCTTGAAGAGAACGAAGTACTTGTATCCTGACATCGACTCGCACCCGAACGGACCGCAGACATCTGTGTGAATCCGCTCTCCCGGTTTCGTTGCTCCAAGCCTCGTTCCGAAAGAAAGACGATGAGCCTTTCCGTAGACACAGCCCTCGCACAGTTCACTGTCCACCTGAACGCGAATTCCCAGCTCTTTGACCAGAAGGGACTTCACGTGCCGCTTGTTCTGATGTCCGAATCGTTCATGGTAAAGTTGCAGAAGATCGTCTTTTCCCGCTGCGTTAACTTCGCTGAATGAAGCTCTGCTCACACTCCTCACGTTCAGCTTGTAGAGTCCACCGAACCGCCCACGAACTCCGACCAGTTTCACCTTGTCGTCGACTAAGAAGTTGCACACCTCTGGAGATGAGATGAATTTGCTCTTCACTTGCCGGTCTTGTGCTGCAAGGACTGAGAATAGGTTTCTATGGATCCCAGGGACACACCATACATCAGTCAACGTGAGCTTGTGCCACTCGCTGTCAACCACTGCCTCGATATCGACTTCACCCTTTCCAATTGCTGCAATCCTGTCACCGCTTGCTGTGGTCACTGTGTGTTCGCTAGAAAATGGTACAAGAGTCTTAAAAACATATCTGTTGTTACAAATGTGGCTCGTTGCTCCATTATCCACAAACCAGTCGTCAGAGTTGCACTCTGAGATCATCACAGTCACGGTGACAGCACTCAAAATCATGTTTGACTCCTTCTCAGATTTTTCTGTGTTGCTGGGCTTGGCAGGTTTTCCATCGGCGATCCATTTCCTACACACCTTGATGCTGTGATTAGGCTTCTTGCAGTAAGAACAGAACAATTTCTTTTTATTGCTCTTTTGGAGATTTTGCCGGAAAGAGTTTGACTGCTGGGATTGCTGCTTCGATGAATTCAAGAAGAGTGCTTCTTGTTGAGGTGATTCTCCTTTGCCTCCAAGAGCTCTCTCGTACGAACATAGCTGATTTGTCAGGCTGTCAATGGTCCTATCATTTTTTGACATCAACATCCAGCTGGATTTGAAAGCAAAATAGTTTTCTGGCAGTGTACCTAAAATCTTACAAATCAAAAATACATCTGGCAGGTCTAAAATTATTTTGGTGTCTCTGGACATTTCCTGTTTCAACTCGCTCCACAGATTCTTTAATTTTGAAACGTGCGTTGCGATGTCATCCTCATTTGCCTTTTTGTAGCTGAAGAACTGCAGGCATATGTTGTAAACTTTATCTTCGGAGACGCCGTCAAAGAGTTTGTGGAGTTCTAACCACACTTCCCGGGCGGACGTGAGACGCATAATTTTTTGTAACGTCTCCTCTGACATGTTAGCAGTTAGTACAATCAATGTGTGGCTATCAGCCCTATTGAACATATCTAGTTCCGTCTGATACGCAGTCTTCGCTTCAGCGGTCGCGTTATCAGGAAGTGCACTTGGCATCACTAACTTGCCTTGAATAATGTCCATACCTCTGGGGATCCCTCGTATACAAACGGAGATTTTGTATTTCCATGTGTTCCAGTTCGCTTTTCCCTCCAGAAGGCCAACGTTGATTATCCTAGTTGAATCCATTATGAATTTACGTGGCCTTAATCTCAAAATCGGCTTGTCGGAATTTTCGTAGAATCGCTCCAAAAAAACCTTTTTGGTTTTTCTTTATCTTAATGCGCGACTGGGCCCATAACCTGTTGTTTTATCCGTAATAAAATGAACAAGATTTAAGAACGACCTTTTATTTGTTAAAATAGCGACTGGCTCGTACAAAGATTCAATTAGGAAAAAAAAAAAAAAAAGAACGTGCTACAGGAGTTCAGCATTTGTGTGTCAGTCTCTAAAGTGGCGCTAGTGTAGAGTAATATAGTTTCTCAAAGTGGCGCTAGTGTAGTTAGAGTAATATAATCTGAATTTTAAATTAGTTATTAAATAACATTAAAGATGTAAAATACATCAACACGGAGCATAATTAAAGATTCATATGTATCTTCTGCAAAATAACGTGGTATGGTTGTTTTACAAATGTAATTACTTTGAGCATGATTACTCTATTAAGTTTAAAGTTTATTTGATGATTCAACCAGGTCTTTTCAAATATAAGTAAAAATACTGCCTGTGCTGCTGAGGGCACAGGATGATATGCTCCGAGGATGAGGATAATTCACTTTATGAGCCATCCACGCGAAAAGACAGACTATTGAGGACACAACAGCTAAAAGAAGTATAAAGTGTCTACGTATTTTAAATTCGGTGACCCTTGATCACGTGACTGTTCAACACATAAAAAAACTTGTGCCGGCCATTTAATCTAAAAGCCCTATTACAGAAAATTCACTTCAAGCTTTCTCTTGCGTTGCTAACGAGAAAAATTTAAAATGTTTTATTTGTCCTTTCGATTGAAGTCAAGGATTTGGAGAATTATGAGTCTGCTCTACTTGCCATGAGGAAGGAGAAAGCGAAATTTTACAAAAGTTATACTGTGTCCCGGTGGGAAATCCCAAGTTCATTGATCCAGAAAGAGGAGAGATTTATACCAGGCCCGAGTTCCAAGTGTGATTCCCCTATCTCTGCGGCCACTAACCTCTGGTCTTGTAAACAAAATTTAAATAGGCTCTCTTTTTTTCAGGCTTCAATTAATTCTCCTATTATGCGGGAATCCGGACATCTGAGCAGTCGGCTACCTCGTTGCTTTGATAAAAACCCGCACAAGCACATCTTATTTCCTGCTGCCAATCTCTCCTTTCAGACACTTAATTCATCTAGAAAGGTCCACAATGTTATTTTTCCCACTTTGGCTCGGAACGTGCCGAAGAATGAATGAGGAAATTGTGAGTGCTGGCTACGATTGTCCTCCGCCACCATGTTGAGCGACAAAAGTTACTATCAATGCTACCCTTGGCATCTAGCATCACCCCGGGCAGTAAAAAATATATGTGTTTACGTAATATAATAATGCTATTCGATGCAAACTTATTTCTTCTTGAGTACAGACATTTAAGGTACCCCATTTAAGTAGAGAATTAGGCAAAAATTTTCAAATTTTTAAATTAAATTTTTTACAGATCACTAAATATTTTTAAGATGAAGAACACATTTTTTGCATGAATCAAAGTAAGATTCAGATCTTTTAGTAGGTTAAGATAATATATGTACATACATACATACATATGTACTCTACATATTTCTGTGATCGAGCAAAGAAAAATACATATGTATGTATGTAGGTATCTGGTTTTTTCTTAATTGAAAATGTTCAAATATGTATTTCCTGTATAGTTTTAACTAAGTACAATGGTTTCCTTCTTGGATAAAAAAAAACATTTAGGGAAATCCTTCTTTCTGTTTTCTGATAAGAGGATATAAAAGCGCAATTTGTCATAAGCTTAGCTTGAAAGTACGGAGTTGATTTGATAGTTACTTACCTTCATCGGGAGGCTGGTCATAGAGTTTTCCCATCCTTCCTTGCCAGTGTGAAATTATCATGTGTTGCTTCTCAGCATCCAGCTCCAGTCCCAAAAGGTGGCTCTCGGCCTCCAGTAGTTTTCGTCTGAGCTTCATTTGTTGCTTGAAAGTTAGCACTATCTGCTCCCTCAGATATCTGAGTTCGGCTTTTCGCTTTTCGTCATTGACTGCGCTGCTCTGGAGGGCTGCGCCGCTCCTTGGCCTCTCAGTTAACATCTTCGACCGCAGCCTTGTCACCTCCTCCCTGAGCTCGGCTACGAGATTCTGGTAATGTTTCATCGGGAACTCCCGGCTGTCTTCGATGTAACAGGTGTTCTGAATCCTGGTTGTGATATTATTCGCCCGATCGGCGTAGACCAGGGTGTTTTTCGTTTCATCCCTGTGCCGAGCCTCTGGAGCGACATGGGCTATCATAACAGTCTTACACTTCCCACTTAGCGCCTCCTTGAGCAGTCGGGTGAGCTTCGAGTCGCGATAATTCACGTATCTTGCCCCTCCCGAAAGGGCGTTGATGCAGTTCCCTAAAGCTAGAAGACTTCGATTTATGTGGGCACCCTCCTGAAGACGTTTTCCTCGGTTTTTCGTTTTCTTTGCTCTTTCGGAGCCCGCCAAATCCGTGAGGAATAGACGTCCTTGCTTCGTTCCCAGGGAGGTCAGGTGTTGAATCGTTATGCTGAGAAGTGCATGACTTCGGGAGGAAGTTTGGTTGGCCGCAGTGGGCTCAATCGTGCGCGCCTTGTTGCCTTTCAAAAGGAGTTGGATTACCTCTTGTCGACTTATTGTTGTGATTTCCGATAGTCCAGCCACAGTAATTCGCTGACCCCTGTTGTCCTCACGGAGTTCTAGTGGTCCTCCGGGATTTAGGAGGTCCCTTATAAGCTCATTGTAAATTTCCAAGTAGGAGATAGACACCTTGAATGAATGCAAATATTAACCTCTTCAAGGACATTTCACATTATCATATATGTGTACGTTTAGTTTTTTAGAGATTAAAATTAATCTAACCGGAAAAAAAATTAACATCTATTAAAGAACTATTCACTGGATTATATTTTAGCAATAAAACCAAAAATATTGTAGTGTGGCACTATGGCAGTATGGATAGTATTTTATTCTACTTGAAATTAACAGCTTTAAAAATTTTTCCCAGTTGTATCTGACTGATTATCTCAAGGCTTCTTTTTAGTTTATTGCAAAAATTTCATAAATAAACTATCCAAAATATAAAATTTGATCAGTTTTAATGATGATGAGTGTATTTTAAAAATATAATTTGTAAAATAAGGTTTTTTTACCTAATAGCACTTTCCTGCCAAATATGTGAACTCAGTTTCGTTTTGTATACTAATTGTTTTTATAATTTTTTCTTAATTAATCAAATAAAACATGAAAACACTTTTTCCAATTTTAAAAAAATCTTTCCTGAAGAGGTTAAATTAAATTTAAATTTAACATTTCCTAAAAATTAATGCTGTTATGCTTCGATCAATTTGAATCTTACAATTATTGGCACGCTTTTAAAATTTTTAAAGACTTTTGCGTCATCACACAACTTAATAATTATGGTGCGTGACCTCAAGGTAAATGATTTTGTGGCCCGACTATTTCTTGTTGAAAGTGTAATAAAAGGCGAAAGATATTCTGAAAGCTTTTAATTATTGATTATTTTTCTAGGGGAAGAACGGCCTCGATAGTGTCATTAGACTCGATTCCTGTGATTAAGAGCTTCTCAGGTGGACATCAATGACTTGACTAATGGTAGTTTTGAGGGTAGGCGGGATATCCTCATAAGCAAGTGGGTTTTCTCATTTATCGAGGGATATCATTTCGAGAAAATATGGTGGTGGTGGTGCTATTATGAATTACTTAGAACTTTGGAATTAAATTAGACTAGTAATTAATTATTCCTTTTATTTTGAGTGTGACTCGGGAATTGGTTATAAACATTTTTGAGTTGTATATAAATGAATCTTACAAATCCGATGTGTGACTTATATTGAATGAAAATAATAACGAACTTATTTGTCAAGTGTTGCCACAGAACCATTCTTGGGAAGCCATAAATGATAATTTAATTTACTGAGCTTTTAATTCTTATACAGTTCATGGTACTACTTTATAATAATTATAATGTTCGCTATCATAAATCATATATGCTAGTCAGTCATCAAAAATTAATTCGAATTTTTGCCACCCCAAAGCAGTCAAGGAGCCAAATTAGTTTTGTATTTATCAGCTAAGCTAATTGAATTGAAGTTATTGAATTTATCAGCAGTGTGGTTCCCCTTAAAAAGATATGGATTTTGAAATATTTCTGATACATTCTGAAATTCACAAATTAATAATAAAAATGTAACGAAACCCTTGGAGCGCCAGCAATACTTACGCGCGGTACACTTGAAGCAATTATTAGTACAAAAATTCAATGTCCACAGTATATGTTATATTGCTCAAAATAATGAAAGATAATTTTAATCGTTCTAGAAAACCATGTACCTAAGGTTTTTACAACATGTGAATTTCGAAAATTTCAATCTCTAAAGCTTTTATTAATTTTGTGCCTTTAATGTGAAATTAAATGCAGTTTTGATTACTCATTATGCATTTTACAGTTGGATTCGTTTGTATATTATTAAATTCTTTTATTTAACTTACACCTGTGTGATGAATTCTTTCAATGCAAAATTTTTATACTTAGACTTTATCAATCTTAATGAAAATTGGAACACATGTTCAGCTCCGGTGACAATACAAGTTAGTGGTGTAAATTTTTTTTTTTTTTTGTTTTTTTTTTTTTTTTGATTATTTGGAAATGTAACATAATTAATTTAAAAGACTAAAAAGAAAAAAAGAAAAAAAATATAAAAAAAAAATTTTTAAAAAAATTCTTTTATTTAAACTAACTAAAAAGTAAAAAATAAAAAATATTAACCAAATAAAATTAATAAAATATGTAAACACTATGACAACAAAATAAAATTCCTACTTATCTTAAACAGTTAAATAAAAGAATGACGCATTTTTATCACTTCGTCATATTGACCGATCAGACAATATTTGATTATACTTTAAATTTAGGAATCATTATCTTATAGAATACCTAACGGTCAATATGACGAAGTGATAAAAATGCGTCATTCTTTTATTTAACTGTTTAAGATAAGTAGGAATTTTATTTTGTTGTCATAGTGTTTACATATTTTATTAATTTTATTTGGTTAATATTTTTTATTTTTTACTTTTTAGTTAGTTTAAATAAAAGAATTTTTTTAAAAATTTTTTTTTTATATTTTTTTTATTTCCTCTTCGAAAATGTCAACAAACTTGTTCTAAAAAGTAGTGTGTAGTTTCTTTCGTATATTTGAAATGGCAAAATAGTGTTTTTTTTTAAAGACAGGTTTATATATTTTATTACCAACACTCTTTTATTCGAATAGTAGGTACAAGTTGCAAAAAGTTTCAATAATTTTTTTATGGTAAAATATCTAGTTACAAACAATAGCGTTATTGTCAATTCACCGAGGGTAAAAATAAAAAGCACCTTGCGGTGTTCATGTAACTCAAGTCTAATCATCTGAAATCAAAATACCAATGGGATTAATTAGGAAACCATATTTCTGTGGTACTGAACGGAGGCGTTTATAAAAATGTTTTTTTTTGTTTTTACTAAATGGTGGTTCATTCAGTACCACCAATTTTATGTTTTAAATAACTGGTTGAAATTTGAAAGCAATCGGTCAAGCCGTTCTGGAGATACAATGAACACCAACTTTTAAGGGGTTATATGTATACAGTTAGAATTTTCAAAAATTCGATTTTTTTTGATCTCATTTTCGTAATGTACATACATATATTTAAGCACATACACAGAAAATTTCAAGTCAATCCGGCGATTATTTTCGAAGTTACACGCATATTTGTAAAGACGTGTCCGGGCGTTTGAAAGTAGGTTCAGAGTGCTTTTGAAACTTTAAACGCGTTTTTCTCAAAACTGTGATTTTAAAGTCGGTGACCAAGATTTCTCGGAAACGGCTGAACCGATCAGTCTCAAATTTTAACACAAGCTTCTTACACGGAAAAAAACCCACATATCTTCATTTGATAAAAACTGTAGCAAAGCGTTTATGTCACAGAAAGCTATAAATTATAGCAAGCCATGTTATTTTATAACAAAACGGCTAAAACATTTTAACAGTCCTAGGAAAACAATAACCGCAAGAGCTATTCATATAGCCAAATAAGTATATTGCAATGTTAGTCAAAAACACAGCATAATTTGATATTAAATGTGCAATATCCGCCACAATTGTATGCAAGAGATGTTATACTTTATATTATGCATTTCTCATCAGGCGGCTTGAGCTTTTTCATTAGCGAGAAATAATATATTTAATGACGTATCGGAATATAAAATATTTTAAAAAATATCGATTACCTTCCGGTGTATAATATGGATAGCATTAAGAAATATATTAGATGGCATATACGCTGATAACTATAAGATTTAAATGTGCTATAAAGCAATAGCTGGTGTAGCTACATATGGCCACAATCCTGATTTGAGTGATGTGAATAGCCGTACGGATATATAAAAAATGACAGATGAAGCTATTATTTTTTTCCGTGTAAGTATATTTTTTAGTAATTAATCGAACCTTTTTTCTCACCGATAAATATTTCTTTTTTTATAAAAAATTTAAGGCCAAAATTTTGGTCAAATATCGATTTTTTTTTTGAGAAGCCGCCATTTTGTCAAAACATTTTATTTTGCTTATTACTTCGATTAATTACAAGATTATACATTAGTTTAACGAAATCCGTTTGGTTTTTTCATTTTAAATGATCCAGTCCAGAGATATCGTGGTCACCGCAAGGCGCCTTTTTTTAGAGGAGATCTTGGAGATCAACTACAGCAGCTTTCAAAATTAATATTTTTACAAATAAAAAATGTTAAAATACGGTTAAAAGTTGCAATAATATGTGTACAAATTTTTACATTAAAAAATAAAAGTCTTCTCAGGAGAATTTCTTGAAAAATCGCTTTTTTGGACCTCCTGACTGTATATAACCCCTTAAAGCGTTGTTTCGAGACAAACGCGTTTAAAGTTTTAAGTATATGTAGTTTGCAGGAGTTCGAGACGGCTTCGCTTAAAATCGTATATCTCCATAAATAATGCTCAGATCTTTATCATATTTTCACAGAATACTTTTGAAATAATGTACTTTTACAAAATGACTTTAACACAAAATCGATGACGTGAAGATTTTCAAAGGTATGGACCGTCTTAAGGAATCAGTGAAATGTTAAAAATCGCATTCCCTATAACCTATATGAATGTATTATAGTTTATATGAAAGTGACTTACATATTTATTAGTCTCTATATAGGCACATCACAGCAAATTGGTAGATTTCCAGAAAATAAACAAAACAAAATTTATTTGTGAACTTGTGCCCTTATTGAAGATATCTACATATAATGTACATATGTGCGCCATGCTACCTTCTATTTTTAAACAGTGATGTTGACAACAATACTTGGCATTTTTCAAATTCAACTTGAAATTGATTTAATTTTATTTTGTCATCGAAGTCAAATACCAGAAACGAGCGAAGTCCCTAAAAAAGTTTGCCCAAGCGCACAGGTAGGGGGAGTTCAGAGGGAAAAGACAATAGACGCACATTCAATCAATTTGAATAATTTTTTAGGCACATGTATACATAAATTTGATTAAGTACATCGTTTTTATTTCGTGTTTTCCGAAACGTTGACACGAGAAGAGCATCTCAGGACTCTCGAATTTCCATTCAATAAACTTGAAATGGAAATAGGAACTGAGAAAGCACGACATGTTAATCCTAATTGCAAGTACATAGCACGAGGCAATTTAGCCCCCCAAAAATTGGGTATTTGGGTTAAAAGCTAATTTCAATATTAATCCAATAATTAAGCCCAAACAGTGTCGTGTCGCTGAAATATCCCTACCTTAATTGCGCGGAAAGCAACTACTTCCTTCGGCCCATTTCTTTTTATCGTTCAATTATTAAGCCAGCGGGGGGCGCTACGCTTCATATGTGAGTAAGCGTACCTGCTAAATTCTACCGCCATTTGCGCAGCCGAGGTGGAAGAAGCAGGTCAAACAAAAATTTTGGCGAGTATTGTCCTCAGCAAAATTTATTTAGTAGACTGAAAACAAGGGTGTTTATTTTAGCGCCGTCAAAAACAAACACGGCCTAACTTTTTCCTGGTGGGCCCTCTGTTAATGACGTCATTGCATGCTGTGGTGTCCTTTCCGCAGTTGTTTGCGGAAGCCTTGGCACGAAATAGAAATTCGGTCGCTCACTGTCCAAGGTCTAATTGTAAGGAGAATAAGAGATGAATTAATTTGTAATACTCGAGCAACTCAATCAATGAGAAAAACGTCTTATGTGCCTAAGACAATTACGGCCGAAGCGTTTACAAGGTAAAAGACGTGTCGTGACGCAAAACACGTGCCTGCTTGTGATGTCGCCGGCAATAATTATAGATGAGTAAAGAAGGCACTCAGAGAGGAAGTTTCGAAAACTTTTTAATCCACTTAATCATCTGGAAAATACAAAACTGGAAGTGGGGCTCGATGGTGCTACGAGAAAGCGAATTAATCTAATGGTCGTCGGGCAGTATAATATTGTAATTAATTGCGAAATATGATAATAAGCGCGAGATCGGCTCTAGGATTTGATTGAGTTGCCTCGACACTTTCGAACGATAAATCCTTGACTTCCATTTGCAGGTGTTTAACAAATTAAAACTTTGCTACGAGCGCCTTCAACATTAATTAGAACCATTAGAGTAAAGACTGCTTTAAATTTAAAAGCCGTCGACGCAAAATTTACGTCTATTTAATTTCCCTAAAAGGGAAAAATTTGAAGGACTAAAGCACCAACTGGACTTTGGAGGACCAAACGTACCCACATATGTCGTATATCTATTCTCGCAAAATATGGAATATTGCGAACATGTGTCGGTTCGTTCTAAGTTCTAATTAATCATAGATTTATCTTCAGCGCTCAGGGCACGTGTGCCTAGATTAACACTGAAACTTAGTGCATTTAATTAACATGGCTCGTTTTATTGCCCAAGTGCCATTTTTCTTGGATTTTGCAATCGTCTCCAGGTGGTTTCACACCTGCCAGGCCAATTCAAGGTTTTGTTTTCCTTACTAGTTATACAGTGGCTTAGCTGGACGAAGGCAAAAGGTTGTTTTCACGAGAATTGGCACGCAATTTGCTCAAGGAGTAGACGACGGCGCCGCTATTACATTTAGCAATGTCGTGCTAGCCTTGAACCTGGTTAGTGCTAAAAGTGGGTTACATTTAATAAACTGACTTCGACTACTCGTATTTTCCGGGTCTCACCCTATTCCGCACAAGCGTTATTTTGCTAGGTTAGTTTTGGCATTTTATGGGTTTGTCTGAGAACATGGTTTCATATTAACGTTTTATGGCAACACGCTCCGCTCTAATATAAATTCTTAGTTCGCATTGATTTAAGAATCATTTTAAGATCTCCATGTTTCTGTGGTTTCATTTCTTTAATAACATAATTTTAGTCGAATGGGCTTTATTCTCATAAATTTAAAACTTAAGTTGATGCATACGTGCTATAAGCTTCATTTATGTAATACAATAGATAGACGAAGTTTAAAGACATTAAACTACATATTATATATGTTATATTTTATTTGTTACGATTCTGTACCTGAAGTTTTACGAAACGTGTCTACCTCAATTGTCATTAACTTAAAGTTTGTGGCCTAATGTGGCTTTTAATTTTTATTAGCACAAATTTTTGTTATAGCTACAATTTGTAGCATGCCTAAAAGGTGCCTATATAAAATAGATATAATGACTTATACCTATACAAAGTTGAAAAATGAATATGAAAAGTAATCTGAATAGAAAATTAGATATGTATATGCATACATAGGTATATGTACATGTCAGCACAACATCAGAGCAATTTTCCGTAATATGTATTTGCTATAGTTGTTCATTTCCATCTCAAGGGAAGAATTTAAAAGGGAGAAAAAAACAAAGACATTAAAAAGCATCATTCTATGTACCTATAGTTATCGAAAAATGTTGAATATTTTTACCCTGAATTATATATAACATTATGAAACAAAAATCTATTAACGATACGATATTAAAAAAAAAAATAAAATAATTTGTTTTATTTCTTGATGTGTATAACAATACAGTTAAATTAAATAATATTAAAATAAGAACAAAATATTTAGACTTATCCAGTTTAATTTTAAAATTAATTACAAAATGTAAAATTAAAACCTTTTACAGAATTTTATCTCTAATAAATGTGATTTGAATACCAGAAACGAACTAATTTAGGGAAATAATATACTACTAACTAGGGGATGAAAAGTGACCTCCTTGATTTATTCCTAAATGGCAGTTTTAGCACGATTTAACCGCACATACTACAATAAAATATTCTCTAACCGTGTTTCATTAAAATTCCTTCTTATTTTGAGGTAAATTTCTTTGAACATTAGTAAAATATGTATACTGCCATTATCAGTTCAAAGAAGATTCATGTTAGGACGTCATGAATATTGATTAATATTTAACTGCACGTAAGTGCTTTTAGTGTCAGATTTGAGACATGTCTATGTATAGACAGAATACCACAAAACTTTAAATAACTCCAGCAAAATTGTTCAAACTCAAAAGTGTTCGGAAACACACTTTGAAAAGTTTGCTTACCAAGTGAACAATTGCTGCTTACTAAAGGATATTTAAGTGCAAAAGAATTTTAACTGCAGAAACCAAAATTTTCTTTAGCACCTCCCAGCACGCTTTACTTTATTCAATTTAAAACTATTTCAGAGTGAGTGGGATATTACAACAGAGAAAATAAAAAGCACACGTGAAATAGTTTTTGTGGTTCGCAACAGTAGGAGTGTATAATTGCTTTCCATTTGGGTAAGCGTATAATGGAGGTTTTGGTTTTAGAGTGTGGTATTGGAACCTACTCACCTTGAAAGCAGTTGTATTGTCTGCCTTTTCCACATACTGAAAAATTTCATCGATTGCCCTAACCATAAGTCCAGCATTGGCCGCGGAGGCACTTGTTTTTGGTGGGTGTTCCATTAAGGGGGTTCCGGCCTTTTTTGGATTCGGTCCAAGCATAGTGTGGGTCTTTCCCGATCCGGTCGCACCATATGCAAAAACGGCAGCATTAAGTCCGTTGAGAACATCTTTCACTAGGGGTGCTGTTGTCATCATGTACACGTCTTCCTGGAAATTGTACGGGAAAATGAATTTTCACTAATGTTCTGCGTCGAATTAAGTGGGTGGTATATAATGAAATTGGATTTCGTTCCGTGACTTGTTACATGTGCTGAACTAGCATTTTAAGGGTCCAGTGGACAGTATTTCATGGAATTAAAGGCAAGGTCGAATTGGAATCTGACATCAATGCTACAATCTTTTTGGCATACTTAGGCAGGATATTTCATTAATTTCTATTGTCGACTTCTTGTTTCATTGCTACATTCGGTTTCTCATTCAATCTCCTTCTAAGCTATTACTTAAAAACATTTGTCTTCTATTGTACACGCGTGGTCTAAATTCTAGGAAATTGCGAACATAATAGTATATGACTTACCTGCGATGATTCCTCATTGAACACAAAGTCATAAGCATATTTCCTGGGGGGATTTTTACTGCCATCGTCAAAGAGAAGAGTTTTGTTCGACACTACCTCGATGCATTTATTATCAACGGTTTCCTGAAGAGGTCGAACTCGAACTGCAACCTTTGGTTTTCAATGAAACAATATTTATCGTGAGTAATATTATATATATGTATCGACATAAAGTCACAATAAACATACCACAAGTCTTTCTTCTCCAGCTGCTGTAGGCGGTGGATTTGATGTTGAACTTCCACTTCCACTTGACCAATTTCCATTGCCATTCCTGTTTGCGTTCGCCATGTAAATGTTTTTGATATTGACTTTGCGGTCAATGTTCAGGAGTTTAAGTTAATAGACAGAAGCAGTTCATAGTCTGCAAAATAAATGCAGTTGTATGACTATCTTTATTACCCCGATATAGTAAATGACCATAAATTTATTCTACACCATTCGGATATTACCAAAACAATTTATTCGATGAACGATAATCAATTGAGGACGCTGGCATTTTCGAACACGGTCGCTTGAATATTACGTTCATTCATAATCAATGGATAATTGGTTGTGGGCATGAAAACGAGTGGATGGGGGTTTTGTCACAATATATAAAATCGAATTTGTCTATTAAAGTGGATATGGCGAATAATTGTGCCACTCTATCAACAGGATGAGATAACATGGAGTGAGACCAATTCGTTAAGTTATTATTTGCTTCGACTTGAAGTCAAATCAGGTCATCTAAAGGGGGGTGTCTGTACAGAAATTGTATACAATACAAAATAAATATAAACACGCCCCTGTTCATATGTACTTTTCTTTTTTAGTCCATAAAGGATATTGATTTGTGAGGTACCATGTGTCCAAATTTAATTACAAACGAAAATATAACATAAAACAGATCAAAAGTTCGTTGACCCCAAACAGTGTGTAATTGAAAACTAGATTGAATAAGTAAATTTTCCTTCAAAGTAATACTCCTCAAAAAGTAATTGATTTTCTTAAGTATGTATTTAGGCCATGTTCGTCTTCTAGTTTGGTGACCTATTAATTAATTTGAAATGTATTAGTTCTCAATCCAAAATATTGCACAGTCAATTGAAGTTACAATATTATTTTTAAATTTCGCGCTTTAGTTCCTCGCGGTTATACGTCTTCCAGTCATTGAAAAAGCAAAAACAGTTTTACCATTCTTATGTTTAAAGGTTTAATTGTAGTCACAAAATTTATACTGTTTTGATTTCACTGTATACATTTATTAGAAAATCTTTTTTTTTGTCTGATCGATCAATTGAAATCAATTGAAAATAGATTTGTTTATTATATTAATGAACCAGTAAGGTTTTTACTCACTTCGTATGTATCTATGGATATCCTGAATCCTGAGCAGATTTTATGTTAAGTATGAATTATGAAAAATTGGCCAGTTCAATTTGAAGAGCAAATATTTGCAACTTTAGTAAATTTAATGAGTCCACGAGTATTTTTGTCAACTGTCCATTACACCAAATCATAAAGTAGTGTTTGCTATTAAAACCGATTTAGTTTAAAACTCGGTATATATGAGTTTTGTTGATATTTGCTTAGAGGCATAGGCAGATATGCATTTTCGGTGCTCGTCAAGTGGGCCAATTTTATTTATTCAATAGAAATTTGATTTTGATTCAAAGTTACACACCCAGTTAAATTTAAATGTATGCACATTTGATTTTAAGAGGTGGTTATTTCTCATGGAAATTACAATGAAATTTTATCCAATTTTGTAATTCTGAAAAGCTAGATCATTTTGTCGCATCGATATGTGAGTGCGTGCGCCGGTCTACAACTACCTACAAGAATTTGGTAATGGGCGTTTTCACTTCTAAATCACCCTTTAGATTAGATAGCTTCCGACGTGCAATAAACTCAAATAAAAGTCAATAAATTACTCCATCCACCCTCACCGGTGTTATTCATCAGCCAGGAAATTTTCTATTTCATTTTTATACCATGCTTACAAATCACGCATAAAAATCGGAATTTGTATTTACTTGCGCTCCGTCGTGCTGGATTTGTCCCTGCCGTCGCCATGGCAGCTTCTCACCTCTTTGCAGTGACCATTCTTTAACGCTAAATGGCAGATGGGTTTGTTTTCCTTTGTATGTAGAAAAAACCCAATGCCAGCATGGGATTACGATTAATTATGGCTGAGCCTCAGAAAACCCTCGAATCGCTCTTGCTGGCTATAAGTTAAGGCGTTCTAATACCGTCTACATTAGGTGGCAATTAATCACTATCAAAAGTATTTAAGAGTCCTTAAACAAAGCGATGTTGGTTAGCGAAAATAAATTGGACTTTCGGAGAAGATGTAATTGCAATGAATAGCAAAGTGGTTTGGCTTGTTCATATACAAAATTAAATAGGTTATCTTCCTAAACAATGAGAAATATGGGTGCCAGCTTCGAAATTTACAATAGGATTCGAACATAAAACCGGAATTTGGATAAAAGAACTTCACTACGTCGCTTTCTGCATTAGTTTTAAATTCGAACTACAATAGGAAGAAACAAAGCGATTCATATTATATACCTACATTAATCTTGTTATTTATTTACTTTTCCTCTAATACAGAAAGATTTTCTTATTATTCACCATCCGGAGGTGTGCCTTTTTATCCACCGACCTTTTAAAGTTAATTAGGAGCCAGGTAAGAATACACTGTTTTCTAGATTGAGTGAGGATAAAATAAATTGCTTTGTGGCAGTATCGTTTTACAATGGGTGAAAGATCGCATACATTAACCCCGGTTAAATTAGTTTCATAATTCTATAGCAATTTATAAAACCTCTAAGGATAACATTTGAAATTTAGTAGCGGTTTCTGTTGCTGCGACTTTAAATTTTATTTCTTATATTTTTTGAAAGTCTGATTTTATATTTATACATATGTATGTACATACATATAAGTATGTACGTAGGTATCTAGGTATTCCTGTTTAGAGAGATTGTTTTTTAGCAATTAATATGTATATTAAAATAATAGCTTTAGCAAAAGGTTTCATCTAAAATAGAAAAGGTGTAATACGTTTAGACCTTTAGGATTTATATTTAAAGTCAAATAACATGAAACTACCTCTATTATATGGAATATTGATTATGGCAACTGTGGTTCAAGTTAAAAAAATTTATGAATTCATTTTTCAAAATGCACTTATTTGATACAAACACTTCTTTTACAGTAATGCGCACAACTGAAATTTTTCTCAAAATATTACAGTTGGTTAAATATATAGAACCGTTTTATTTTTGAGAAAGAAATTACTTTACATTGGGTTCTTTAAACACGACAATGACCCAAAATGCTCTTCAAAATTGGTGATGTTGGCGCATAATATACTAATATTTTGTAACAAAGTTAACTCTTGAGGTTTCTTCCTAGTGACATAGATAGCCCTGATTAATGGACAGTATTGATACGACCGATAGTCGTTCTTATAGACGTACTAAGATAATTTTTAAAAAGTTTTAATTTATATAAACTTTTTTCTCAGCTGTTCCGGTTGTAACCGGGCATACTGTCATAACCTCATTAAAAAAAAAAAAAATGAAATCTGTCGATTACTCAAGAAATGTTATTATTCATTCATTAGGGCTTGGCTTTTACCAACATTAGTTATAGTATAAAAAATTATTTATTTATTTCAGTATTTATAAAGCAAACTTGTGAATTTTTAAATCAAATATTAATTTAATTATGTATTTCTTCAGTTTTACTAATGTGTGGAGAACATTTATTGATGTTTTGCTTACGCATGTTGGGGCTCCTCTAGCTCGAAGGCCCTGTATCATTGCTATAACTGCTACAGCGGCAGTAACGCCTCTGTTTCTTCAACTTATTGTACCTACGTCTTGGATATAAATGCTAAGCAAAATTAATCTGGAATGTTTTGTACAATAATGTAAATGTTTTTAATTGGTATTATTTCTTTGTGCTTTGGTATTGTTTAAATTTGTAAAAGTGTGTCCTATAACCTTCATGAAGTAGTGAATAGTTTGAAAAAAAACATCATTGAAAATATTGTTATTGTGAAATTGTCGTTCTTTATGGCGATGTCTATTAACATCATATTACAAAGGGCTGTTTTTAGTATAGTAGTAAATATGCAAATCTCATATTGCGCAGAGTAAATCACTGTGAGTGTAAAGATTCTAATCTTTATTGAAGACAGCTTAATGCTAATGAAAGAACCTCTTAATGTATACACCATGCATATATTATCGGAAAACTGTCTATATGAAGTAAATGTTTTTGGCTAATCGTTTTATCAAGCATTAAGAAATTTTTAAAAAATATTTAATAATATTAGAATATATAAAATTTTCTTTGAGCACTTTCACATATTCTGTAGCTCAATTGTTTGCATATAATTTGCAAATGTTATAGTACCTTAGTGATTGTTTTTAATATTTAATGCTTCACGATATGTCTGTTTTCAATTACCCAGGAAGCGTCGCAATAATAAGTCAATCTTACTGAATTGCAGAAGGAAATATCCTCGCCGTCTAATTTGAGTGAAATCACCGCCTTGCTCCTGGCAGCTTTACATGGTCTCTACGTGAAAATCGATAGTCTGCATTGTAATTCAAAATGTGCTACGGTAGCTCCATGTGGAAGCCCTTCGAACCCGAACCTGAACCCGAACTTACGTAAGTTCGCGAAGTTTTCCTAAAAAAAGGTTCACGACAGATTTCCACGGCTGTAAACACCGCTGATCCACGTTTTTTTTTCTCGTAATTTTTCGTTTTTATTGAGGTGTATTAAAACAAGGTTAAACGGCACTAAGCTTTAAGCGGGTGGATTAGGGCACTTCACGGGGCTGTTTAGTCCTGAGTTTTCCACTTGGATAACCCGAGAAACCGCGACTTACTGCAAGGAAATACGGCACCACACTACCTGGACAGGACTGGTCACCTTTCGGTTATATCCAAGGCAAAGTTGCGCTGAATTCCCGTGCCCTATGTAAATTAAGTATAAAGTTTGGCGTGCCTGACTGCGGTGATTAATATAAGGCTAACCCCGGCGCGGCGTTGTTGTTCGTGTTTTCCTTTCTGTTGTGCCTGCTGCTGTAGTTTTTCAAGTTTGAATTTTCTCTCAAATTTGGCCGGTTCTGTGAAATGGACATTTTCAGTAGTTCTGGACCATCCGGTTAAATAACCCACAATGAGTAGGTCTGCAAGAAGTTGGGATAAAAGTTTTCTAATTTTTCGCTTTCCACTTGAATCCGCACCTTTTATTGCTTTTACGATTTGTGAGGTATCAAAAGTTTCGATCGTGCAGATGATATTGCGGTCATGTTTGGATTTATAAGATTCGCTTGACGATCTATTTAATGGATTTGTTTGGAGCTGTGCATTCGAAACTTGGCAGATTTATTGAAGCTTCATTGGACAGAAGACTATTTTAAAAAGGAGCTGACACACTGTTTGCGAATACTTTTTAATCAAATTGCCTTGTTGTTTTAGCTGCGATATTAAAGGATCCGACTTGGCACAATGACGCAAAGCTAAATTGGGTCTGGGAATGTGAAAGACAGCCGTTTGGCTCAGAGACAAGTGTACAAAGCTGATAACGAACAGCACGCTAATTTATTTGTTCATTGCGGTTATATCAGCTCGACTGGGTGCAAATGTGTACTTCCAAGGATCCAGAAAGTCTGATAAAACCTCCCTAAGGCTGTTTCCCCTTTTTCCATAATGCTTGCATGCAAAGCACTTCTGGAGCTATGAAAAACATCAAATTTAGCAAATGGATTTATCTTGGGGGCAAAAGGCAACAATCAAATTGGCACCTCCTTAGCCAGTCAAATCATGTGAAAATTTCTTGTTGCTAGTTCACTCTATTAATGGAGGAATTCAGCTAGACCTCACACGAAATGTGGTTCAATTGATTGACACCTTCGACTTATAGTAGAAATACAATTTCAGCGAAATTGACGCAATGTGTGTTCTCATGACATATTGAAGTAACTTGACAATATACATGAGGAATAAGTTCCGCCCTTTCACTTCAATGTGAAACATGGAAGTTTTCGGAAAATCTTCTGCAATCGTTAGAGAGACGTGGGTAAATGTTACGCAGTTAGATATACTCTTTGGAATATAAAGCTTTGCCTTTATTTTAGTAATATTAATATAACATGGGCTTCTACTTAAATGCGATTTAACTTTAGAGTCACTCATCCATTCAACCACAACAGCCCTTGTCAGGTCGTATCTCACATAATTTAGGCAACTTAAGCCTTACAAATCTACTTAACATTAGAAATATTTTGCTAAGTATACCCTGCGGCAGATGAGTTTTTTAGTTAAATATTGTTTTATTATTATTTTGTCGGCTAATGTAAACTATTTTTGGGGTTCTTTTACTTGATGATTTATTACTATTCGAGTACGCCTACTTTATTTATATAGTATATATATCCCTTAAGTCACCAGGAGAAGGGAATTGCGTTGGAGACGTTCTTCTTGTTCATTTAGGAATATATGCGAGTTGAGTTGTAAGGAAACAGACTGTAGCCTTGAGGGAATTTCGTAACAAGGTATAGTGTATTTTATCCCTTTATGCAAATTACATAATTTCAGTATACACAGCCTTCTATTGTTAGTTATATATTATATGAAAACTTCATTTGCTTTTGTCTACTCATGTTACCACTCATTTAGATATTATGCCTCCGAAATCAAATTATTATTATGACTATCCATGGCCTGTATACATATAGAGCTCAACCTTGAATTAATTTAATGCTGATTTATGAATTTACGTGGTTGCTCTGCTCAATGTGTTTTTATTATCTTAATATTTTTGATAGATTATGTTTCAAAATTAAAGATTTTAAATACATTTTTTTTATCTTCATACAGTTTTAGATAACAAACCAATTTCGTTGAAAAGCAAGCTAGCTAGCAGTTTTTATCATTCCAATTTAAAAAGTTTTAAATATTAGATTTTAGTCCTTAAAAATTAGATATTAGGCCAATTTAGGACAATTAAGGATAGAATTTAAAGTGTTATTATGTTGTATAAATGTATATATGAAATTGGATTGGATTGGATTCGCAGCATATTTTATAAGACGTTTTTACAACTTTTGATTTACATATTTTAAATGTTCAATTAAGGTACTTACATATTATATTATTTGGGTGAATTATTCTGTTTGATAATGATAAATATTTAGAGATTTAACAAATTTCAAACACAGTAAGAGAGCATATGTACCCACATTACATTTAATAACTTGCACGTTCTCTTGTACTGCTTGTCTTGTAATTAGAAGGATTCTGAAGTTTCATAGTTTTCACTTGCAAGTTATTTAAATGAATAGCGTTGGGTAATTTTCGTACCACTCATTGCACTCTCTAGTTACAGTCCACGCAAAGTACTCATATTGCTATAATTTATTGTATATGAAACATTTCTTTACAGTGCTAAATGTCGTTGAGTTTAGTGCTGAACTTTCCCGTGTAATATGCACTTGCATTCTCCCTGGAAGGGCGCAGCCCAGATTTTATGGTTGTGCTCGGCTAACTTTGACCATTTTGAGAGCAATTAAGTTTATTTATTGCTCTTTAGAAATGCAATGTAATGTAAACTTCCTATTCGGATTTTAAATAAAACGTACAACATTTTTATGAGCAATTTCATTAAGCGCCTATAAGCTCTTTGGTAGCATTTGCTAGGTTATTTTATCTTTCTTGTAAGCAAGCATGTTTTTCTTTAAAAAAAGTCAAAGGTCAAACATTGAAACATTTGAAGTACGTATATATCAAGTCACAAGCTGATATTTCTCATAATATTTATCCCCAGCAAGGTATCCGCCCTTATCCTACAAACACGGGGATCAACAGGAATGCTATACAAAATTCCTAATCCGCGTGCATGCTATTTGTAAACAATTTTTAATCTGCGTCTTCGGTGGACTCAGAAAATATTTTTAATACACTCAGGCGTATGGCAATAAAATTGTCCTCGAGATTTTCTGGGTAATGTGTTTGCTTTGAATGTTGAAAGCTCCCTTCCTGTGTTTTTCACTGGTACTTTATTTTCTTTAGGAAAAAATTAATTCAATAAAACGTTTTGCTTTTAAGGTATTTTCGTTTGGAATTATTCAGTTGTCATTTGGTACGTGTATGGCGTGGGAAAGCTGGCAAAAATTTCCTCTTTATTATTCTCAATTTTGAGGTTGCGGCTTATGACTTATTTAAATTAATCTTCATTACGTGTCAGAAATTATTGATATGGAAAAAAAATATAGGGAATCGGTTCCAATTCCATAAACCCACATGAGTACGTGCACTATACATATATCTATGTATATCACCTAGCATATTAGGTGATGTTTTCAAAGCTAATGCAAAATGAGTTTTAATTCATATAAATTAATAGAATAGATTCAGCTAGTATACACCTAAGTACAGATTTCAATTAACGTGATTAAAACTGGGGGTTAATTTTGGCGTAATGCGTAGTTTTCATCATTGAATCTCACATGTGACATTTATTTCTAGAATGTGATGAAACTAGTAAATCCTTATTTCGTTATAGAGTGTCCTGCGAATAAATCAAAATTTTGAAGTGATAGTGATGATGATTATAGGTTATGGTATGAAGCGCTGCGGGTGCACTTCGTTAGGTTTAAATCGATCCAGAGGATTTTATGGAGATTGGAGGTCCTCTTCACTCTCTACAATAATTTCATAATATACTATGTACATACATTGAATGCATAGATCTTGAAAATGTCGGCCAAAGGGAGGAGGAAAACCGTTTTTAAATTATAATTTGCGATTACCCACTTTCAGGCATCGAAATGATTTCGATTATTTTGATACATCATCTCTCTTTCGATTACGAGGCAGACATAGATTCATTATACATCCTTTGAGTGTAATCCTAAACAGATTTTCAACAACGTGCTTACCCACGCATTATAATTTAAAATCACCGAATAGAATGGACTTGCTCCTTCACGTGGTGATGTTAGGGGGGCCTTTTGATATTTCAGACTCATCTTGCGTGCGGATCACGTACCCCTTAGATGGAAAGGATCCCAACTTTGCACCACTGATGATTGGATCCTTGTGGCGAACAATACTTTGCGCTCGAATATCTCACGATTTTACAACTTGTTTAAAATGTATGCTTACTGAAATGGAATGAATAATAACTTTTAGATCTTCGGTCTACGTATGTATTAGCTTTTACGAAATCGAATATTATTATGTTGCCGAGGAGTGAATTTATTTTATGACTCAGAAAGGGTACACAGATGGCTTTTGAAGAAATTTATGAAATTTATGAAAATCTTCTGGTAAAAAGTAAGGAGCAGCTAAACGAAATTGAGTTTAAAAGAAGGACGCAAAGCGTATTTTTATTATTACTATAATTTCAATAAATTGTCTATAAAATTTCGATTAAATTGAGCTTAACCCAAGATTTTTAGGTGAATACCGGATGTGAAGTTAAAACTTTTGATAACAAAAGATCTTAACTGAATTGGGTTGAAATATATTATGCAAGGCAAGCCAAACTGTTGATCCACATCAGAAATTAGTTTCGAACACTATTTAAATTATATTAATTTACACAAAATTTGTTTTGTTCTTACCCATGGATTCATTGAAAATTCTTCTGATTAAGCAAGCCCTTGATTTTTAATTGTGTTTATCTCAATAGCTTTCATCGGATTTTAAACTGGCGTGAGTTGGGGCTTTTTAATAAATTATTTGTTCACTTTTCGGAACAATTTTATTTTTATTATTTTCGAATAGGCGGAAATGTTGGTTCGTTCCTACGAATGGTAAATCTAAATTCATATCAATTTCCAAATCTGTAAGTGGGTTAACGATAACTTCGCTTTAAAGCAATTGTAAGTATTGGAAATCTAAGGCAGTTAACTTTCGTACGGCCAATGAATTGCGTACTATTAAATTACAAATATTAATAAAGAAATCAAATTACAAATATTTTGAGATAAATGTGTTTACAGTTTGAGTTAACATTACCTTGATAAAATTTATGAAAATTACCTTTTTTTGAATAAAACCTACTATTTCTAATTTTCGAAACTTCAAAGCAACTTTAGAGAGAAAAAGAGTAGATATTGATGTTTAGAAAATTCTGGAGTGACGCTTTACGCTTTAATATTAAATATTATATATGTATGTATGTACTTCAAATATCCGATAAGAAGTTAACAGTGTATTTCTTGCATATTTTCACAAGCACGTTATTTTTAAGAAATTCATTCAACTTTTCCATTCACTAAGTATCACTCAAAAAGCTTCCCCTCTCAATATATTTCACTCATTTCCCCAGCACAGCAGGCATGTGCACTGCATCTGGGGAAATTCATTTTCTGGGAATCAACAAGTGGCTAATGGCCACTTTTCTTCAAAACCCATCAGCAACTTTAAGAGGTTAAATCGAGGTGCTCCTCAACGTTTTAGGAGGACTTTAAGGTCAGGGAGAAGCTAATTCCTCTTCTTATTCTTGAGCGTGAAAAATTTGAATTGGAAGGAATGTAATGTTATTTTATGAAAAAATGAATAAATTAAAGGAAATATATGTATAAGACTGAAATTATAGCAACCTTGTATCATTGAAATTTTGAATACAGAAATATAACCTCAAAAATTCTTCACCATCAATCATAGACGACCCAAATATCGAAGGCATTTCCCCAATAAAAGTCCCTCAATTTCACTCAAAAATTGCTGTCATTAGTCAGATGACCCAAAAGATTTGAAACGATTTTTACATTTAATAAATGATTGTACAGGGACATAAAAATTCAATATATAAAAATTTTCTATAGATTTTCGTCACCTTGTTGCTGGGGAGCAGACATATCCCCATCATGTCGTGTTTTCCAAATCTTCTTGAAAAGGGTTCAACTTATTCGGCCGTGACATTACACTTTAAAGAGAAATTATGACTGGTTCATTTAAATATTTATCACTTAGTTACTTTAGCAATAAATTTTGCAAAACAAATTAACTTTTCGTTTTTAATTGGAGTTAATGGGCTTTAAGTAAAGTTACTGAAAGTCAGTTCTTATCAGAAACATGTTACGAAGTCGTCATATGATACATATATGAATATTTAAATTTCTAAATTTAGATAGGAATTATCTGAGACTTAATTTTAGAGAAGGTATATCTTCAGACGCTAAACCTTTCAAATTTCAATGAAATTTGGAGGTCAAGGTGGTTTACAATCTTAAAAACATCTATTTTAGAACATGTGCATAATATACATATATTTATAGACTTTGAAAGGTAAGTTGGGCGCTTCATAACTCCCACGAATGTTTACAGAGTAATTTTGCAACAAAAGCTTCCATAATATACAACACGCAAATGATGAGTTTTTGCAAAAGTTAATGAAGCATATAAAATTTATTGGTATATTCATGCATCTTCGGGAAATTTGAAATTATAGGTAAATCAGTTTATTATTGCTTGTTTTATTTCATCTGCCATTTAGAATTCTAAATCTAGGAGGAAACATTTCAGTTCCTTTCCTTTTCTTTTGTTTTTATAACCTAGTTTTTCCTAAAAATATTCAAGAAGTTATTCATTTTAAAATTTTAATACATACAATTTGATATAATTTCTAATAATTCAGTAATTATTCCACGAAGCGAAATATTTCCTCTGTTCATAATACCACAGAATCATTGAAAGTAAGCTAAGGGTTGTTAAAGGCATTTCATCGTATATTATGTTTCATGGGGTTGCTAATAAAATTAACGTCGAAATGGAGCACTATTAAGGCTTTCCTCTTCGCTAACTAAATATAAATTAATATTTGGTTTTATTACGTTATCCAAACTTGCTTCCTGTTGCAATAAAAAGAGGATATACATATTATCTCACTTTTAATTATAATTTTGGGAGCTTACCAAGCACAAATTCAAGTATCAGCACACATAGTATCAGCTTTTCAGGAAGTCCTTATAAGTGGAACGTCGTATATGATTCGCGGTGTTTATTATTATAGCGCGATTTTGATTTATTTAATTGATTTTAACAGAGTGAAAGCAGAAACTTTTAATTTTGGAATGAAAAGAATTCGCTAGATCCTGTGGAAGCCATAATATTTAAAATAAAAGTATACAAATAAAAGTATATTGGCTTCTTATGCCAATTTAATAATACAATTCATATGCGTGTTTGTTAGCAGAATTAGAGTTGCTGAATCTTTTCTCAGTAATTACTCGTAACCTTTTAGCCTTATAGGTGTTAATGTTTTGTTTTAATATTACGGAAGTCCCCAAGAACTGCAGTACGTACACAAGTGCGAAACCATTTTAGAAAATTGATTGATTGAATTTAAGTGTAAATTTGTAATCATTGAGGAAAATAAGTGCCTTTAAGAAAACTAGGACACTGAGTAATTCTTTGATGTGAAATGGTAATAAGATTTCCAAGTGAATAAAAGGTAAACGAATAAACATTTGCGCAAAGCAATGCATTTCTCCAAAGTGAAAAGTTTATTCAGTGTGAAATTTTTTATTTTCAATGTATGTAGGTATCTGTAACTAGGAGAGCATACGATTGATTTGTTTTTAGTGATAAATTTCTGAGAAAATCAATAAGCAAATAAGTGACATAAGATAAAGTTTATTTATTGGGAATTGCGATTGAAACAGCACAAAATCATGAGATGGAAATTTGTCTATCATTCTTTTAGAATTTAAATTGATCGAACTCGTACCCTGTTCAAAAGGGTCAGCCAGTCATCCTTTTTATGTCATTGAAAATCCAAATATTGTCGCTGAATTTACAATAAGGTTGAGTTAACATTAATTAAGTCGGAAAAGTTTTAATCAGTTTTCCTTGCCAATAGCATGAATCTCGTAATGACTCTTAAGTGTTCTTCCATCAAGTCAGAAAATTGCGGCCACTTTAGGCATTTCGATTTTCGACCTTGAAGCTTAAAACAAAATCTGATTTGCGTCGCTCATAATATTCTCAGGTAATCTCTTGACAAAGATTGTCATTGTCTTATCTCCTTGGCGTTTCCTTGAAAATTATAAGTCCACTTAACTCTTATCCCACAAAAAACGTCTAAATTTAGTTGTCCGATTATTCTGTGATAATTGTGTGATATCTTTGGCTTTTAATTCCCATAGGGTGTATTTTATCCGTAATTGGATTGGAGTTTAGGAAACGTCTCTTCGCCAAGGGAATGAATACTATCAGATTCATTTCACGGGCGAACGATCTTGTGGTATAACTTCAAACGATATTTCTGTTAAAAGATATCTAGAAAAAAATATGTTCAGAGCCAATTCTCGTTCTTGTTTTTATCTAACAGTCAGTGGTTGCTCAATCGATAAAATGTGAGATAATAAACTGAAATGTCTGAGCTATTTCAGAATTTGATTTTGAAGGAAAAATTGAACAAAGGGAAAAAAAGTTAGCAATTTCCATTCTTTTATTTCCTTTATTCGCGCTAACTGGGACTACATCCCCGAGGACAGCCTATTGATTTTCATTTGACTCGTTCAATCTTATGACATTTTTACGGGAGAAGTGTCATTTCCCAAGGAAGTAGAAATTAAATACGTTCTTATAATGGTGAAATTGATATCGTTCATTCCTCTGATCTCATTTCTTTGTGAACAAATCGGTTGAATTTCTGTTCGCAAATTGAGCATTTCGCTCCTCTTTAAGGTGTATAACGTTTCTATGCGTAAATTCCGCCCATGAAAGGGTAAGGAGTTGTTGAGTAAACTTCCAAACTTTTTCTTCCTGAATAAATTCTGTAGAAATCATTCGATATTTCAAAGAACTGCCCATACGATTTTTATGTTGATACTGTTTTCTCGTTGTCGCTGTTTAGGTTGTAAACATCTGAGGACTCGTATCTTATTTCACATGTTTCCTGTCAGAGATGTGCTGGCTTGAATATTAAGGATATTTGCGACTATGAAACAATATCAGATCTCCGCATGAATATTAAATCTTGGGGAAATAAAATCTTGACACGTTGTCTGTCACATCTTACAAAGGTCACTCAAGCTTTAGCTCTTAAGGATTTTGTTACTGTGATATATGAGACTGCTGGGATTTAATTCCATTTTATATGTCCTCGTCTTTATGGCCTATAATTCTAGCAAAATTCGGGAAAGTCTCTGAATTTCTAAAAATAATCGTATTTACTTGTTGCACTACTATATTAGGAGAATGAAAAACATAATCAGTTTATTGGAGAGTGTATTATACATCAAGTATGAAATGTAACATACTCTTATATCATTCGCAATCGCACACAAAAACTGAAGGGATATTTACATATTATGTATTACGAGTATAAATGTTCAATTGAGTTGTTGCTTAATTGTAGTACTTTTGCTAGAACAAGGAATGTCTGCAATTTGCATATGCACGTAAAAAAACGTAACAAGGCTGAAACTGCACATGAAATATTTTTTGATAGGTAAAAGTAATCGTTGCATTACACGCAAGAACAATTGGATGGATTTTGATGAAACTTTGCAATTTTATGAATTCACTCGGAAAATGGATGTTTTTATTATTTATTTATTCAGTTTTTCATGCGATAGATAACAGACAAAATTCGCTACAGTACAAATCACATTTTTATCTTATTAAATATGTAGATTGCAAGTAAAAATTTAAGATAGCACATTTATTATTATTATATTATATTATAATATTCGATTAAGAACTAAAATATGACTTAATTTCTTAAAAACTATGGGAGCATTGCAGGGAAATTGCAAAAAGCTAGGTATATATGTAGTATGCGAAGAATAGAATAGAATTTTTTTATACTTTCTTCTATGAAAACTTATATCAAAATTTTCGACTTGCGAATAAGCTAATTTCATTTTGAGGGTAATGTGTTACTGGTAAAGATTTTTAATTGAATTTCAATATTCCTACCGTTGCAAAGTTATTCACTTCCAAACGCAAAGCAAAGTTCTGACCAGATTCTAATAGTTTTTAAAAAAAGGGTTTGAATGCAAGAAATTAAATCCGTTCAGCAGTTCTTCTGCTGGTTTAATTAAAAATAATCGTTATTGAATCAAAGAAAGTAAATATTATATTCAAACGCTATTAGTCAGACAGAATAGAATGCTTCGTTATCAACAACTTGGAGAACTGTTTGAGATTCGCAATAATCGGGTTACCTTTCCTTTGTTGCTAAATATCCCAGGAATCTGAGAGTCCTCGTTTGGAATTCCTTGAACGTTTCTAATTTGCCAATGAATGAATTTTTCTGAGAAAAAGTTTCGGGTCTGGATTTTTGTTGTTTCATTTTTACATTCGTTTTCAGAAAACCCTCTGAAAAATGTTGAAATGCGTACTCAACAAGGACAAGGATATGGCATGGTTCATGGTTGGCAATTGAGAGATATATTTCATTTTTTCTTTTTTCAAGAAGTATTTTAGACAGCGGCAAGGTTTTCAAAATGTAGAAAATTGAAAACCTTTTATTTGTAGCGTTATGGTTTTTGTCATCATAAATGTTCAGTACATGCCTAGAATTCATGAACATGCATTAGGATTTAACACTTCTTCTGGGGATTTGAAAATTCATGAACGTTTAAAAGATTAAGCTGATTTTAAGTCAAGCCTCTTTAGGACAAATTCGTGACAAACATTTGAAATATTTTACTTTTATGAAGTGAAAAAGCGGGGGACCTTTATATCCATCTCTTATTGCAGAAATATAATATCTATACTGAAGCGCTTTTTCATATAACATCTTGCAGAAATGTTCACTTGTAAAAAATGTGGGACTTTTATGATCCTAAAAAATAAAAATTGCATTAATCATTCAAAACCAACTATGAATATATCTCTACATATATAGTATCTATCTATATAAAAAAGGTCAGAGTTTTGTGATCAGAGAGATACTAAACTAACTATAATTTTCTGTTCATAATGATTTTTTTAATGTATTTGTATTCAATTATTGATTTTTAAAATATTTTTGCATGTAATTGTAGCAGAAGGTATAGAAATAGTAATTTCAACATTTTTTTAAAATTTCAATTTTATTAAAAATGAATTGGGCACAAGGGCTTCTCTTTGAGATTTATGAGTGCTGAAAAATCCTTCGGGTACTATTAAAGAATTTGAAAAAAGTGGTTAATTGTTAAAGCTGAATTTAACATTATATTGGCTTTTTTCCTTTTTATGTTTTTCGGTTTTTTACTTTTCAAGTAAATGCATTCCATGAAACATCGTTTTGTCTATAATCAGATAATTTGAGGGAGTTCAGGACACTTTGAACCCTCTCCCTGGACACGTGCTGCAGGTTTCATGAAAACCAATTTGCAATACCTTCCTTAGCGGGAATGCGGAAATTTCAGTTAAGTGCACGGAAATGCAACTTAGAAATGTTATGTAAAAATAATAAGAGTTTTCTCACAACTTTTTAATGCAAATTTATTTCGAAGTTTGAGTGAATAAGTTTTGTAGGAAAGTATGTTTATACAGAGGAAAAATCGATGTCGTCGTCGTCCTTTATTGGCATTGCAATCTGGGTAAATTTATCATGCCTAAGAATATTCTTTAGAAAAGCAATGTAATTAAGCAGGAAGTGGATTTGGTTTTTGTCCTTCAATGCCTGTTTTGTTTAAGGGGGGAACTACCTTTAGATTTTTCAAAAAATCGATTTTTTTTTTATTGTTTAAATCGAAAGGTATATGCCCTTAGAAAATTATCCCAAAGTTTTAAAAGCCCATTGTCAAAATTGCGGAAGATATGCTGCTTGAAAGTGTCAGGTGTCGAGCTGTTTTTCACTGTTTGTTGCCTCAACCGCAAACTTTAAACGGCGTTTCCTCAAAACCACGGTTTTCAAAACGGCGTAAGTGATTGCGCAAACGCTAGTGAATCGATTTTTTTCGTTCACCGCTCATTTTAAAGGGCATAAAAAACTACTCTAGATAGTCTTTGGACATAGAAAACAAATCATTTGCAGTCCATTTTTATCGCAAAAATAATCGAAAATTTTACCAAAAATAAAGACAAATTCAGTTAAAGCCCGATTTTTATTGTTAATGTTCGAATTTCGCAAAGATCAAGGTCTATCTACGAGAAAAAACCCTCTTGAGTAAAATAATGTTCGGTTTTTTGATTTCAGATGAAAATTGCAGCAGGAATCACTTACGCCAATTTCGAAGTCAGCGGCGAGAGGAGTTACAATATCCATCAAAACTGTATTAAGTTTGCATTTTACAGTGTAAAAAAAAATTTTTTTTTTTTCCTCGAAACATTGCTTTATATATATATTATACCAATTTGATATGCATTGTATTCATTTTCCAGAAAAAAAAATCTTGAAAATGTACTTTTTTTTCAGTTTCTAAAGGTAGTTCCCCCCTTAAAGGAAAATTTCTGATAAGCACGAAAACTTTTTCGAGTGTCACAAATAAGTGAAAATTTATTTTCAGCATTCTCTAAAAATTGCTGAGGTAAAAAGGATTGTGTAAAGGTTAAAGGGAGTTTGCATTTACAATCCTTAAAGGTCCTCTAGTAAATTTACTGCTCTAAATTGCAAAACAGGAAAGAAAATGGAGAATTAACAAGGCGATGTTTTAAACGTAAGTCGCATTAATTTAAATTTTCTTAGGATTGTAGCTGGCTAGTTTTATTTATAGATACAATTAGCATTACAATTTACGAAAATATCCTTTTCCACCAAATATTATATATTTTAGAATTTATAACAGCTTTGAGTCTTATACAAAAACATGTAGCCTAAAGTACTTATATAGTACCTACCTATTATTGAGTAGTTCTAGTACTAATTTATTCCTTTCTTTTTTTTGTTTATTTACTTATTGTTTTGTTTAAATAGAATAATTACGAATGGATACGCAAATTATTTCATAAATTAAAATAATTACGGCTTCCAGCAATTTTTTCATACCCCGTAAGTTAAGATAAGTCTTTTAAATTGTTCTCGCGAAAAGCGATTTGCATTTGATTGGGGCCTTGGGCTCGTGGTCATTAGCCTTGAAAAAATTTATTGCCCTTCATTAAAAATATATTTGAGAAATTTCCCTTTATATTTTCTTTATTCTAACATTTTTTTTTTATAAATCTGCAATGTTTGTACAATGGGCGGCAGTCCGCTTAACGACACCTTGTCAACTGCTGCTTGAAATTTCAAATTAAATTAAAGGCAGTGTGCTTCGGTTTTAAGTACTTACAATCTGTGAGAATGCAAATTCGGGAAGCCCATTTTCGTGATCTTTATTCACAAAATATATTTCCTTCGTTAAGCACCAGAGTGAGGTAACTCAGATAAGAGTCGGCTTAAACGAAAGCGAGTGTAATTAGGAACGTGATCCTGGTTATGTTTTCTTCATGTACTGGCTTTGACTTAAAGAATTTATTAAAGAAACGCTTTAAGGCAATTCTTGTTTCTATGGGTTTCGGAGTTAAGAAGTACTTAAAAAATTTTACTTATTTGACTTTATTACAACAAGCTCAAATTAGACAAATAAAAATCGGGAAAGGTAAAAGGATAAAAAAATACATATTTTCCAGTAAAATATTATATCTACAACAGGTATACATAGACAGTTCATCAAATTAATCGTATACGTTTACAGTTTTGGCGGTATCAGGTTGGATATTAATACATACATACAATGTTTATATACTGTCAAATAAATCTTAGTTGATTGATTTATTTATTTACATTCAAGGTTATAAAACCGATCTTGTAATATGAGCTGTATTGAGCAACACAGTCTTCTGTACCTATTTCTGCAACTTATATTTAGAGATACGATATTAACAAGATTCAAATTATGAAGTAAAGTAAATATTATCACTTGAAATTAAGCTTATGATAAAATTCGTTTGCATTAAATCGACACATTTTTTTATATATAAGTCATATCTAAATATTTTCCGGGTAACGAATATCCTGAGTTTTTCAGGTTCAAAGTAAATAGAATAAATAAAATTTCAACTTTCAACGAACGTTTATACGGTCTTATATGTATAATGCGGTACAGTGATATTATGTAATATATTTTTGTCGTTTCTAGTATACATAACTACCATGCTTTACAAAACTGCCGGATTACTGCAAAATGGTTAATTTGTTATTTTTACGATAGCATTTCCTGAACCAGACCAAGGCAGCTCGAGAGTTTCCAAAGGATATTTTAGAGCTATAAAATTTCGTCATCAAGGAGACTTATTAAAAGAGATATTTAGCTAACTACCAGCCTCTTCCTTTATGATGCTGCAGATGACTTATAGTTCACATACAAACTTAAGTCCAGAAATTAAATAATATTTATCGTATGAACGCCCGGCAGCCATTTGTGTTGTTTGGGTGAATGTAATGAAACATTGAATTATCTTGGGATTGCTGATCGTATCTTAGCAATAAATGCGATACCCTTTAGAAATGAGAAAGGAGACTAGCATGGAAACAAAATTGCTTAAGGAAAAAATAATAAACAAAATAAAATATAGTAAGTTAGCAATCATCTTCATAGGATTTGAAAGGATTTTCAGGTAAAATAAACAATTACTAAAATGTTTAAGTGTTTCTTCGTATTAAGGATAAAATATTTTGCGGAGTTAAGTCTAATGGTTTATAAACAAAATTTATTTCTAGGATAACTTAAATCCAAAATCAATGGAGAAATTTTCGTTAAAGCTTATTGGTACATTATTCAAAGGGTAGAATTTCGAAAGGTTCAAGGTATTTCTCCCGAGATATCTTTGAGGACGGAGGGTAAAATTTTTTCGTTATTTAAGTATGGCTAAAGCCAATTTTGCTTACGTCAGAATTATTAAAATTTTAACACGACCGCTAGAATAATATTCTTTAATAAAATAGTTCCATATGTAGGGCAATTGAGAAATTAATTACTAAAGCTTTTCGGTTCGTTCCTGGAAACAGCGTTATATAATAAAGAAAAGATCTGGCTTTTTCAATTTAGACTCCATTTTCTCTAAAAATCTTTTGCAATAGCTCCTGGCGTATTCATTACCTTCTATCTGCATACCTTTTTATCTCCCACGCTGCCCTGCGGTACCATTACGCCTCTGCATTGATTGAGGTTTTGTTGTCGGACGGATTAAATCAATTCAAATTGGTTTTCCCACACTTTTGATTTTTAATCGTATTCAGCAGCGTATGCGTATGGAATGTGGGCTGCTTAACTATCCTTGGAATGTATGTGGTAAGGGTCTGTGTACGCGTGGGCGGTGCAGGTATCTGTACTTATATAAGCTGGAGTCACAGTTCAAGAGCAAATCTATACTCCTTACTAAGGCAACGCAGGTGTAGGTTCTAATTACAATGTTATCATATTTAAGGTCTAAATAGATTTTAAAGTATCACATTTAAACTTTAAGGAAGACACATTTGCAGCAGGTGATGGTCTATCTTTTGTTCAAGGGGACAAAATCAATCAGTGTCCGATAGAGGTGAAGGGCTTGTAACCGGTTAGTAAACCTCCTTAAATCAAATTAAACCAACCATGTGTATTCCAATTAGAACAGGATTTTCTGTTTTAGTTTAATTGGCTTTTCTATAGTCCCCAGGGCCATACTCTGGGTCTTGTCCCTCAGTCCCACAGAATCAGAGCCCTGACAAATTGTGAAGCAGTGTTTTCGCCAGCGCCATGGGCAAACGAAAATATAATTTCTTGTTCATAAAACCATCCACCAGGACGTTTTGGGAGTTGTCGGAGAAGCGTGCGTGAATATTGGTTGGTATATCACGGGTTTCATAAGGACCGGAGCTGTGAAAATCTGGTGGACCATTTATTTCCGGGACTACCTTTTATGTGAGCTAATTTCGGGCCGAAAAAGGTAATTTTCACAAGCAAATGCACGAAATTTCAACATCCACCCCATGCTGAAACGAAGCAGATAACGATGAAAGGCGCACCCATCTGCACGGTTTTCCCGATATGAACTTTAAATTACAGCCTATAGCTTTAACTGATCTCTCATTTAGATAACCGTTGAACAACTTTTATGTTACTGACCCTTTTAATTTGGCTCTGTAGCACAAATTAGGTACATTTCTCCATTCGTATTTTAGAAGAAAAATGCCCTCCTTGAATTTACTGCAAGCAATTTTCGATAATAAGATAAATATTTAGGGAATTTTTTTTTATAAAAATTGCGTCATTAACTTTTGATATGAAATTTGGTCATGTACTACATCTTTAGAACAATCAGTACTTTCGCCCATCAAGGCTCGTTTAGTTTAATTAATGCTATTGTATTTTTTGTACACTTCTGAAACTTTCAATTACGGAGTGATGGCAACGTTAATTCGTATTTTATACGACGCAAAGTGCTCAATAAATCGAATTTTAAGTGCACAATATAGGAGATCGATTAATCAAATTGTCGACATTGAATGTGATTCTATGAGGTGGCTGCTGTATATGCTATAAATTTGTATTTTGAAAGGGGCGCTAGCACTTGAATAAATTTTTAGATCAATTATGATTTTGACATATTTAATGAATTAAATTAATTGCTCTTAATCTCAGCTGTTGGCATGCTAATTGCCTAAAATACCTAAAAGGGTTTTATCTGTATTAACACCTTCATATTTTTTAATTGAACAACATTTAAAAAAAGAAACGAGTACAGGCTGAAGGCTCACAAATAATTTATAAGTTTTGTATTTGGCTGGCGAGTTTTTAGAATACATATCAATAACCCGTTCGCCTTTACACTCAGAGTAGTCGAAGCTTTTGGTTATTTTCGGTAAATTATTTAAACGAATGTCTGCCTAAGTGTCAGATGTCAGTACATTAATTTTAAATGAACTGTGGCCTCCATAATTCCCAATCTGATTTAATATTGCTTTGAAACTAAAGTGTTTGTATAGGTTATAATTTATGTATAAATTTCATAATTTATTTACATATAGGCCTCTAGGATGAACTGAACACTTTTGATACATTTTAATTACCTTCATTTGGGAATTAATAAGATTTATTGCAGGAGAAGATACATAAATATATGTAAGTTTTATGAATGAATTTGAATGCCAATTTCTTTCTATCACTGTGCAGTTCTTATAAAGCTATAAATATAATAATTTTAAAAGTAAAGTGCCTACAAATTGTGAAGTCTATTAGGAAAAGGAAAATTAGGAATCTTAATTCAGAAATTTATTTAAAACAGAGTCACAACCCTTTTATAAGTATGACAAGTGGATTTTGCACATAATTAATTCATCCATTTATTCATTATCTCTGTAAATACTCTTCAAAGTCTATTTAAAAACAGTGCTTGACTTTAGCAAGACATTAATTTGAAAGTGCTTTCTTGAGCTCAAATGTTTTTTCTTGTAAACTACCGGACGCATTTTGGAAGAAAATTCAAAGCAATTTTCCCAATTTCCCATTTTATAAAAAAAAAAAAAACTGAGCTCGTCTCCTAGGCATGGAGTTGTCATGAATTTTAAAGCAAATTTTCGACTTTTCCCAAAAGATGAAAACACCAGCCGAATTTCCGGAAGGCAAAGAATCCCTTGAGCCAGTCCGTGCTTTATATTAATTATTGCTCTAGTAAAACCCTTCCCGTTAAGTGGCGTGGTGTGCTGTCGTTCCTTAAATTAAGGGAAACTTTTTGGTAATAAAGGAAACTTAAATGAACTTTGATGGATGCTCGTGTTGAAAACCCCGACTTGTGTTTTGAAACTTGTTAAGCAGCCTAAAGTAAGTTGTCCACAAGCTGTCTGGAGTAATTTAAATGCAAATAGCGCTAGGCGGGTTGGCAACTACATCTAATAATCTTCGTTCCTTTATCTTATTATTTTTTAAATATCGAATTAACGGAGTATTTATACAAAGGAACGCAACATTTCGTGTATTTTATTATATAAAAACAAGAATATTAAGTGTAAAAACCTAAATTTATTTTGTAGAAGGAGTCAATAAATAGCGAGTGGATCAGTATATAAAGTGAAAAATTGCCTACATGTGGACGATCTACGCCAAAAGCGTCGACAAAATTTCATCAATATGACGGCCAATCTTTCTTAGTTTTGGAGATATTTGTATGTATATACATACAAACCTAAACTGTGAAATTTAATTTTTTAGTTTCTAATTTTTATATAACTAACCAGATAGAAACATTATTTTACAGTACTCCAATAAGCTTCTAGTTATTATAAGGAATCCATTTCCTTGTTTTGGAATAAAACCTTTAAATAATTGTTTTTGCTGTTTTTTTTCCTAAAAATAATGTTTAATTAAAGTAGGTATTTTATTGTAAAACTTACTATTTTACTTATTATAAGGAAGACAACTTTAATTTTGAAATCAATTTAAATTTTTAATGCTATTTGTCACTCGCTCTGGATGACAACAAAGCACAGGTGTTTCAATGCAGTTATTAAAAATTTCCATCCATAGTAAATATGCATGATGATTGGCCATTAAAGAAATCGACATAAAATTAAGTAGCTATGCTTGAATGAGCACTGTTATGCTTCAAATGAATTGCTTGTTATTTTGATTGTTTGATTCGATAATGAGATGAAAGGGATGCTTTTTATTTATGTTTTTAATGCAATTAGATATATCAGGAACATAGTACCTAATTACTGTGAAAAAAAAAAATGTACACGTCATTATGCGTATATGGCTTATTAATAGATGTGTTTTTTTAATGAACTATACACTTCTTATTACATTTTCGCCCCATACAAATGTAAAAACTCAGGTTTTATCTGGGTTTCTATTCAGGTTACTGGGAAATTTAAGATATTTCCCACTTTTTAGAATCTGGTAAACTTCAAGTAACTGGAAAGAAACCCGTATTATCAGATTTGAATGGGGAAAAAACATACTAAGAACTGTATATTTCATGTCTAATTATCTGTACAGATTCAAAACATACAAAAGAATTATTACACTGATAATTGTTGTAAAAAGTGAAAATATCATAAAACCAAACGTTTCATTGTTATAACCGCACATGACTTTTTTAACCCATTCGCTGCCAATCACGAGTATACTCGTCGTTGGCAATAGCTGAATATTTAGCTGAATAAGCTCTCGGCAGCAAATGGGTTAAAAAAGAATAGAAACAACGAACATAACGATAAAATTAATAATTTATTTGGCCACCATAATTCTCTACAGTTGCGAGAATTCGTCTTGGCATGAACTCTATGTATGGCGTCAATACCTCGTTCGTTAATAACGACCACGCAGTTTTGATGGCGGCTTTTAATTCCTCCACGTTATTAAATTGACGGCTGTCGGCGTAGACTTTTCGGACGAGCCAACCCCATACTTTCTCCATTGGGTTGGCATCCGGAGAACGAGCTGGCCAATCCATCAAATTAGTGTTATGGTATGAAAACCAAGCCTTTGTGGAAGCACTTACCTGAATTCGTGCGTTATCTTGTTGGAAAGTAAGGCGATTTTCAGGAATTGGGCGGAGATATGCCAAGCCCTTTGCTTGGAGCAAATCCTGGTAGTCGATGCTGTTCATCCGACATGAAGGAAATGCCCGATCAACAGTGCCGTGGATGCTAATACCTCCCCAAATCATCACAGAACAAGCGCCGAAATTCCTTTTTGGAAAACAGCGCGGTTCTTTACGTAGACCTCTCCAGTAGTACCCTATAATTTTAGGCTTTTTTTTGTGCATTAGGTGATTTTTTTTTACGTAAAGAATTTCAACCTTGATGGTCCAGATAGAATAAAAGCACTGTATATAATTTACATTTAATTTAGTCAAACACTAGCAAGTACCTCATCATAGACGGGGTCGATATTGCCCTTTTAATGTCCACGGGAAGGTGTTAGGTAGCCGATTTAATTATTTGCAGAAATAAATTAAGTTTTGGTATACCCAATTATAAATACAATGTTGAATTAATTAAAATTGCCTGTTTACCTCGAAAAAGGGGTTCAATTTAATTACGCGAATACAATATTCGTACATATTTGCTTTTGGTTTAAATCCACAATAATAAATATCAGGAAGAGTATTTTGTTGCAATTTATAAGTAAATCTCCAATGTTCATTTTCTGCTTGAATGAGGGAAATTAATTTTCCGAGGAATACCCAACTCTGCTAAAATTTAATGAAAACGAGAGCTTATATGTGTTTATCTCTTATTCGACAATTTCGGAAATTCATCAGGATAAATCCTCATACTCAACTGGCGAAAAGTCCTTTCTCGTATTATTACCGTCTTCATTGCTAAATTGGCGAATACAATTCGACATGGTTTCAAAAGATGGGTTGACATATCCCACGAGGGCTCTTTTGACCAAGGCTTTAGTCAAAGTGGGATACCGCTGGCTATCTATTAATATTATTATCGCAAAGTAAGCGAAAATGCAATAAATGAGGTAGGATTTCTACAGAGCTCTCGCTAGAGACAATATTCCCAGATTGACTGGATATTTTCGAAGGAAGCAGATGTTCTATCTTTATGCGAAGGTTCACAATCACTCACTCCTCTTTAGTTTATTGACTGCTACATTCTTCGCAACCGTTTGTTGTTTTTCTTCTGCCTTTAATTTCAGAAAAAAAAAAGAATTCATTGAAGCCACGTGACTGCCTACTTCCAGCCGCTCCAAAATTAATTTAATGGAATTCCACTTCCGCCAGCAAAATCAATTTGGATGGAATTTACAAAAAAATGTTTTTATCTCTAGCACTTCTGTGCTGATTCCCTTCGAGGACGGTATTACTAATGAGCGCTATTAGGGTAAATAATTCAATGCTTTCTTAATTTCGTGGAAGGAATTGCGGGAAATTATTATTCCTCATTAGAAGACAGCACTTCACTCTGCTAATACTTAGCAAGGAATATACCAGAAATGTTGGCCGGTAACATTGTCTGATGGTTAACTTTCAAGAATTTTCGAAAATAGATTGGAGTTCGGGGCGGAGACAATTCTTATTTCCCTCCAAGGAGGGCCATAAGTATCGGCAAATAGCCCCTGAACTCCTTGTCCTGCAGGCAGCGCTGGTTTTCACAATTTCGGGTAAATATTAATTAAACCATCATCCTACCAAAAGTTGTCGGGAGAGGCGTGACACCGTTCGCATTTGAAACGTTCTGTAATTAATAGATGGAGTGGAAAAATACCAAGAACCAAACTTTTTGATACCAACCCGGGGGTTGTCTCGTTTAAGATATTTTGTGCTTGTGCAGAGTGTCATCATTCCGAGGGTTTATTGAACCTCACTCGGAGCGCATAAGCTTGAAGAAATATATTTTGAGGGGGATCGATAGGTAATTTGAGTGCTCCTGGAATAGAATAAAATTTAGTGGTGAAAGCGGCTCTGTGAGTTCTAAAAGTGGATTGCACTCAAAGGTTTTTTCGAAACTAACTAACATGACCTTCCTTTTCTATGATAACAAGAAATTCGCAGTCTTTTTGGATAGGAACGAGAGTCGTGCTTAGATTTAGGAAATCTTTTTAGCGTTTTTTTTTACTTTTCTCCACCACTGAGCACGAAAGTTCCGTTGAGCAAATTTTCTGATCGTAAATCCCAGTTGCAATTAGTCTAACTCACCGCACTTAAGCACAAATTATGATTTCTAACGTTTTGCTGAACACTTCGAGTAAAATTCATGAATTCCTGGGGGAACTCGGAAAATATTTACAGCCGTGGATATTTCAGCTCAGAATTTAAAGGAGAACAACAATTTAACACGTGTTAAGGACGGCTATAGAAAAGTTATTCTCTAACAGATAAATTTACACCCTTCTAGGCAGTACTTTTTCCATGGCTTTGTAATGTAAACAAAGCCAAAAAATTTCTCGTATGTGAAGGACTTTCAGCGAATTGGAAAATTTCTTAACAGGCACATATTGCTTTTTTCTTTTTATTTGAACGTTCTGCCTGAAAACTCATACGCCTGGAAAATTCATATTTAGACCGGTTAAAGCATTTTCTTTGCCGAAATTCCAGAAATGAAACGATTTAAGGTTTCCACATTAGACAATTTTGATAAAATCATAATGTTTCCCTACTAATTTTGTACATTTTGTTGAAAATTTCACAAATTTCAAATACTTATTATTCAGCATTGGTTTTTTCGCCACATTGTTACTCTTCAATGATTTCCCTTAATATATGTAAGTAACCCTACGGTTGTTTTGTTTTTCTGAAGAAACATATTTTATTTAAAAGCAGATTTGGGACATTTCCGTGGACCTTTTCCATTACCAAATGAAAAGGTACGTCAAATCTAAAGGAAGAAAGTTAGCCCAAAGGGTGCATGTAATTTGAATAGAAAAATGGCTGACCCTTGATTTTTGGGTTATTTGACTTTATTTTCATTTTGTTTATAACTTATCTTGGTACAAGAGCTAATTAATAAGGATGTCGAAAACTGTGACTTAAAATATTTGAATTTCTTCTATGACATTTATTTACTTTCCTCAGCTTGCTTAGTGTGTATTCTACTTTGATATAAATTGGTCTGCACCATCCAGATTTGCATGATTCGTTTCGTTTTTAAATTAAAGATGGAAGAGGTGCAGTTCTGTAAAAGATTTTGGATTAAACGTCGTTTGATACGAAGGAAAACTTAGCTTCAGCTAATTTTTAGAAATCGGGCATAACATCGGGTATAACAGAAACACCGCAATAATTTTTTAGATGATGTTTTTCATTTGATTTTACTTTTCTTTAATTAATTTTTTTGTTTTGACGCCATATTGCGTCGTGTATGTAAGAGTCAAATTTTCGCTTGGAAAAATATTGTCTATTAATAATATAAAAAAAAAATTGAAACACAAACTAACACAGCACTTCTTGTGGTTTATATGAAAATAAAGAATATAACTCACTTTCAAGAGGCCCAGTCATCAATCAAACAGCCCCAAGTGGCCTTTATAGAATGCATTTTGATTGATAAAATGTAGGAAAAGTCAGTTTCTCTTTGTATGCCTCGCGCCCTTAGAAAATCATTTTATCCCTCTGCAGGGATTTATTTCAGGCACATGTCTTACCTGAAGTGAAACAGGGCTTGTGCGTTTCTGAAGAATTTCGACAAATCCATCTATTTTGCCTGTATATTGATATTATAACTTTCATAAAAGAAAAGTAAAGTTTATGCTTAAAAGTTGAAATAACTGTAGGTAATCTTTTATTTTTAATGAATTACATCTGCGCTTTATGACCTCAAGTTTGACAACTTTCTGTAAAAACACCAATACTCATGGAGTTCAGAAAAATTTCTTAAAATTGAATTCATGTTCTTCTTTGTTTGATATTAAATAGGGATAAGAATTTTCTAATGATGGTAAAAATGTGCACGAAATAAAATATTCTAGTGTGTATTATGAAATTTCCTATCCTTAAAAGGCATTACTTATCACACACAAAAATTATGCTTCAAACATGTGAAACGTAAAATTGCAATACATATAAATCTTGATCTATTGCTCATTATATTTTAAGAAAATATAACAGTCTTTTTACATATCTACTTAAAATCTACGTAAGTTGTCCATCAATTAAATGGAGATATTTTAGATTTTTATTGAAGTCCTTTAATTCGTTAACAAAATATTCGTAAATGAATTTTTTAGCCTTGATTTTATTTGCAATACATATGCGAGTTTATTAACATATATTAAGAGAATTTTTAGAAATAATTTGAGTGATTCATAAAATTACTTCCGAACGAATAATATTTAGCACGCCGCCGTTGAAATGAAGAACATAAAAAATAAATATATACATTAGTTTTTGTTTGTATTTTAGTCTTTGATGATTAAAATTCTATTGAACTTCTATTTTTGGTCAGTCTTCACAGAAGATGGCAAGAGTAAAAATATGTTTTTAAGATGCCATTGTGCCCAAAGAAGGCGTGAAGTTCTTTATCGATTTTTGTTATTTTTTCTCGTAAGACGAGGTAAATAAGAGGAATCGCTAATCAAATTCTGTATATTGTGCATAGGTACCTACATATGTATGTATGTATTTTAAATTTGGTTTGGCAAAATAATTAAAGACCGAGATAGTAATTTTCCAATGTTCTTTTCATCTAATGTTTAAGTCTAATAAAACTTTAATTAATATATTCTTGCTTTATCGGTAAGATCTAATCGGTTGTTTATTTCGATGATAGTTAACATTTTACTAAATTTTTCTTAAACTCTGTCTCTAATTCAAAATAGTCGCTCTATTCCATTCCATTTCTAAATGGTTTTCCATTAAGAAAATTCTGTTGAATTGAAATAGGTGGGCATCTGACGATTCAAGATCGGAAGAGTTTAGCGTGTGACCGAGTACCTATTTTGCAATTCAATTCTATCAATTTTACCTTCACTCCGCAATTTTCAATAAAGCAGTGAAGATGTTCGAATCAATGCGTGGTATGTGCAGTAATTATCATAATGGAGTGAATTTGCTATTTGCTAAAATTGGACGCTTCTTTTTTATGCAATTAAAATAGATAATTCTTGCAATTTAAATCTGCATCTTTAAGGCATTCATTGTTCCTTTCGTGGAAATTCTGAAACTCTTCAGCAATAACCGAAAGTTTTGTTTCAGAGACTTATTAGTTTAGTAGAGACAATAACGAATTCCTAAGATATAAAAGCAACAAGACATGATATCCTCACACTGCTATATATTTAATTTGATTTTTACAATTCATGCTTTTAATCCACTTTTATAGAAATTTATTCTACATTAATTCGTTCACAGCCACTTGAAATTGTCTATTTGCCTCACTTTTCCTCTGCTGAAAGGAGCTATAAATTTTAAATGCACCCATCTGCAGAAAAATATACATTAAAAGTGAGCTGAGTTCTGCGGAAATGGTATAAAATTTACTAAATGGATTAAAGTGCTGCTAAATTGAATTGTGAGAATTACTAAACTTAAATTTTTCTTCAAAATATTACATGAATATAAAAATTTATATCTAATGTCTCTTAATTTAAATGCAAATACAAATAATTTACTAAAATGAGATAAAACGTGAAGTTAAAAACTGTATTGTGATTTCGGTCTATGGCATGTAAAGGAATAAAACGTTCAAGCATTTCAATGTTTTTTTTTCTGATACCATAATGTATTTTTAACGATATAAAGCTATGTTCCTTCCGTCGGAGCTGGAGTAATGTTTTTTTGAAGTAACAAGATTGAATCACATTTGCAGCGAGTTTTGTATAAGGAAGCACCTAAACACGCCTTTATTGTTGTACGACCCCAGAAATGGCAGGCAAATCGTAAAGGTCAACCATAAACGTCGGAGAGATCGTAAAACTGCCAGCCCATTCAGCACGAAAATTAAATTTATTACATGGAAATAGGAGGGATTCGCATGTAGTTGCTTTAATGCATTTTAAAAGCTCTCAGATCATAAAGAAAGCATTATACTTTTTTGATTTAATTATGTAAGTATTGAGATTAGCTTGGGTGCAATTTTATGGGAGATAGAATATAACAAATCATATTTTATTTTAGTAATAAAATGTATATCTGCTACCATAGAAGCAAATATGAAAATATAAAAAATCACCATCATCTTGAATACCCCTATTATGTAGAATTAATATAACATCCCTTTGTACTGCTTTAAATAATTCGTTGCTGCGTGATGTGTTATTCTGAACATAACAATAATAAGAACGTGAATAGCATATAAATTAATCTAGAGGTGATTGTAGTGGACAAACTTTCTCTTACCAACGATTTCTATCTTTTGTAAAACAGAGAAAATCCAGCAAGAAAATTTTCTTTATTACGAAAATTCCCAACATGCATATGTTTTTCCTCCTCCATAGTAAATATTAATTTTGTTTTAATCTACCAAAGTAATTCCAAGGGATACGCTGTAGAAGAAAGTTCTTTTATGAGCGATTGATGATACGTGCTGACGATTTTTTGGCCATATTCTGACAAGGACCACTGTTCGACAATAAAATTTTAGGTGTGTTGAATTATTGATTAGGTGTCATAAAGGCACGAATTATTTGGCCACCATAGAGTGAAATGTCTCCCTTTGGTCCGATAGAGCTATTTGGCTCTTGATAAATATGATTAAATCACTTGGGTGAAATCCGTGTTTATTTATTAAAAAGTTTATCTTCTAATTTTGGTAAATATCTGAAGGAGAAATCCCTAAGTTCAATATACTGATGAATATTTTATGATTTTCATTTTAACTTATAGCAAACTGCTTCAAAGTGTGAAATACCACTTTCAAATTCATTAGCCTCTTATTTGATTAAATTTAAATTACTTGGCGCTGATGGTTAAAATTCAATTTATCTGTGAAATTGGTTAAAAGCTTTTTCACGTAATGGTGCTTTAAATGCGTTATTATTGTTTTATTGGGTTAGATGTTTATTAGACAATTCGGGATTTAATTTTCGAGGCTATACACAATCACGATAATGTTACTGAACTCAACTTTATCTGATTTAATTCTCAATATAATAATTTTCTATTTAGAGAATCTACATATTTTAATTTAGAAGTAGTGTTAGTATAAGAATCGCCTTTTTTATATAATAATACGCATTTATAGGGGACTATGTCAAATTCAGTTCACGAATAATGCATCAAAATGCGAATATAAGTATACATATATAAAATTATAAAACGATTTAACAAGTATTTAATATGCTGTTTTAATGAAGTAGAATTACTTCGTACCCTGCTTTTTTTCTTTTCGTTTACAAGGGAACTAAGCCTATACATGGCGCTTTCTTTGGATGGTTTGCTCTGTTCAGTTATTTTTAACCGGGGTTTTCATGTGGGAAGAAAGTAAAGTAAAAATGTAATTCGGTACTGGAACTCAAGTTGTTTATTTAAATTAAGGTAATGCTTGTCAAATACGTCATTTGGCTAGAGCGTCACCTATACTATTTTTACTTTCATTTAAGTTCCGTGGTTTTTTGCATCATCCTATCAAAAGAAACGCCTACTACATCTGAATAGACCACCCAAAAGCTTCTAATTTGTACGTGATCCAATAAAATTAGGGAAAGAATAAATTACCTTTCTTTTCGTAGAAAAATATTCTCTTAAAACAGTGTTTGTTATGTTTACAATCTAAGCTAAATTGATTCCGCTCCCTTTTTTCAAATCAAAAACATTTTGGGCGGTTCTATGTTTTGAATAATTAAAACATATAACCTTTTCAAGCAGTTTAATCGGAATTCAAATAAAACTGAAAACGTTTGCTTTTGGGTTGCTAGGTGTTTTCATTTGCAATGTATAATAGCGCTGTTCCACCAATTAAATGGATTTTTAATTCAAAACCAAATATAAAAATGTTGGTCGGTATGGAATTTATGGGACTTCTAGTGGAATAGTTTGAAAAAGCACGAGCAGTGCTAATCTAACTAGCTTATAAGCGTTAATAACGACAAGAAATTCCAGTTTGGGGCATTTGAATTTAAAATTACTAATACAGTAACAGATAGTTGAAGTAAGTTTCTGAAATTTTACATATTGTGAAGTCACGGATATTCTAACAGGCAATAAGAAAGATTTATTTTTCGGTTCCGAACTAAACTATTTTGAAGTAAATTGAAAAATGGAATCTTTTTAAATTTTGCGCTTTCTCTTGAAGTATTTATTCTATTTGTTGGTTTCTCTTAACAAACTCTAAAGCTAGACATTTAAAACAAAAATTACATTAAAAATTAAATGAAATTTAAATAAATTTCATGTATTTTATCCAAATGTTCCAATCGCGTAAAAAGTTGACAACAAATTATAGCGAGGTGAGGATTGCTATAAGAGTTTCTTTGGAAAAAATAATTGAATTCAAATTGCTCTTTTATCACTTTCAACCATCTTTGTTAACTGAATTAACTGAGGGCAACTAAATAGCGTATCTCTGCCTAATCCAGGAAAATTTTTCGCAGTAAAAGAAACCAACCGAACAACGACAACGTTGCTGAAGTCATCAAAGTAATTGGTGAGTATCCTCAAACTTGCCTTGAGTTTTTCTTAGTTGGTGTGCACGCGCACTCCCACATTGAAATTTCGTATATCTGCCGGGATTATTATGTTTTCACCTTTTCTCGTAAAACAGCGTAGTGTCGCTGAAATTTTTTTAGAGGCTTGATTAAATTGGGCATGAATTTCGGCGCATCATAGTTACGACCTAATCTTAGAAGCAGATTTATGCAGGGTGCTTTCGTAATTTATCCTATTGCTGTCTGGAATTTTTTTCTTTCCAAAAAATATTGAGCAATAAACGAAATGAATGTTTTCTGAGGAAAAAGTTTCCATTTAATAATTTCTGGGGTAAGCAGACTTTCTCAGGAAACCACTCATATTATTTTTCTAATTTATCCAGCTCGGAGAAAATTGATGACTGGCATTTTAGTTTTGAGAATATCTTTTTATATCTTTCTAGTTTAGTTAGGAGCTATCAGGGCTTACTCAGTGGTATCTGTGCTGTCATTTTAAAAGGCACTTTCATTAACCTAAAAATGAAAAGACAATTTTTTCTGGGGTGCCTAAAACCAAATAAAAACCATGATATTATAATAAGGATACGTATATCTTATTGAAAATTTTATTTTAGTTGAACGAGAGAAAGGATTTGTTTTTCTTCAGTTGTAAATTAAATCTGATTAGTAGAGTTAGTTAAAACAATACCTACATACATACATAATTACCCATTTTATACATTTTTCTAGCTAATTGTATGTGCACGGATTTTATAGAATAAAATTGGCAGGATATGTAAAACAATTTCTCGGTTCTACGCGTAATCTTTTTAAGCTTGTAAAATCTTGAGTAATGAAGATTTGTTTATTTGCTTTATTTACTGTCCCTACCGGTGATATCCCTGGTATTATGGGATTGCGTTAATTTATGATACAACTCTTTTAATAGACATACAAATAAATCAGAATCGTGAAAGAATTTAGATTGCCTATTGCCTGAGGATAAAGAAATGTGGTAATTGCGCACAAAATGTTAGAATCTTGTCTTCGTTATTAGAATCGAATGTGTTTGCTGATGCCCACTCAAACAGTATACTCGTAATTAAATTAATCCATTAACTTAGGAACGTAGTTATTCAATACCAGCAGAAGGTTAATCTTTTTACAATGACTAATTTCGCGGTTTTCTTTCTTAAAGGCTTACTTAACTGAATACCACGAAATGTCTTCATAACAAGATGAAATCTCTAAACACCAAGAAGGGTGTTGTTAATTGGATTACTTAAGTGGCTTACGCTGTAACGAGGTTGCTGCGATTTTTGAGCTCGTTGAATTAGCATAATTACTAATTAGGTTATCTAGGTAAAAATTACATAATTCTGATTACAACAAGATCTTTTTTCTTTGTAAGAATTATTTAATTATTTCTAAGCCTCATGAGCAAAGTGAACAAATAAAGAGATTATTCACTTTTAGGTATAAGTGGACGATAGACTTCTAACATGAGATGCAATGTTTTGTTAAATATAATTATACACCTATAATGAGAAATATTAATCTAATAAAGGGAATAAATAATATATCATTTTATAGGATTCTTTCTATAGATAATCAATTTATAAATGAAAATATTCCATCAAGTTTTGTTTTATGAAAAATAGAATTGAAAAGTACCAACACCGAATTGAACGACACTATTGAAGACTAATGAAGGTTTTTACAATGTTGCATTAAAAACGGTGAAGAGATCTCCAAACTCGATCTGTCCTAATAATTCTATAATTCTTATTAAGGTAATTATTGTAAACAATAAAAATTAAATTAAATTAAAACTATTCCTTCAGAAAAATATAAAACCACTAAAGTAGACGAAATGCAATCTTAATAATTAAAGTAATTCACATAGCTTCTCAATTTGAAATTTAGAAAAGTGTTTCAATTTCCATTTGGAAAAATAGATAACAAACTTAATTGGGCCATAAAATTGATAGATTTGTTAGGATATTTTCTGTAATAATCAAATAAATGGATACATTTTATGGAGCAAATGATCGAAACGTAAAATCTTTGCAATAAATTTACGTATGACCATTACATTTTTCAAGTGTTGATCATTCAGAAAAACTTTGAAACTCGGAAAAGTGTAAAAGGTCAAGTTAAATCAATCGGAAGCTGAACATGGGTGAGCCTAGAGGTTCGTAATAAAATGCTAACTGCTCACCCACACCGCATTCATTTGCATATATATCGCCATAAATTTTGGATAATGTTCCCTTCAAAACCTTGCATTTCATGGACCTACATGGCTAGCCCCTTTTATTTTCGTACATACGGTTGAAAATTTGCTGGGTAGGGGGCTTATTGGCTCCCATTAACCGTCCATCACAAAATGCTTCTATTCACTCTTGGTTCAGAGGTTTAACATTTTCAGCAGAGTGTCCATACAATTTGCCCTCATACATCACAGCATAACGAGTTTTTCTAGAAAATTTAAATCTTTACGGCAGAATAGCTTCGCTATTGGTTGGGGTAGAAATGGACTTCCTTATTAGCAATAATCAATATATTTTGAACGACTTATGCTCGTGTTGTGCGGTCGAGGTCGAACATACACACTGCATGACTCAGTTTTATCTTGAATCACTTGCCGGAATTCATAAAATGTTGCTCTGTGGTGAACATTTTATAGTCTCTTGGCAAGTATGTTTAATAAACTCGGGTGGCTATAAAAAAAGATTCTCTTACTTCATTTTACAGTATGTAGAGCAGACGAAGAATGTTCAATGGACAAGATTTTGCTAGCATTTACTGAACAAGTGTCTAGCATAACAAGACGATAGAATTTTATATATTCAAAACTTTAATCATTTTGCACATTTCACCAGTATTCATATATGTATTATATCTATCTTTAGTAGATTTTAAGCTAAAACTCCTCTTACTAAGCAAAGAACTTTTGAAGTATGTATATTGCATACATGTATTATATTTCTCAGGTACATTATATATTGTTAAACAGCAGCACTATATCAATACAAACTTCTTTATCATTTTCCTCCACTTCTGAATTATTATAAATTCTTTTATTAAAATTCAAAGAAAGGCAGTGCATTGCATGCACAACCATTCGCTAAATTACTTTGGTTTTTCAGCTCAGTATACACTTTAAGGGAATTTAAAAGATTCAGAGTTATTGAGGACGTTATATAAAAGTTTTTGTAGCTCTCCAAGTACTAGAAACTTTCCGCTATCACTTGTAGAATTTCATATTTTCTTCATCGTATCATTCTGCTAATCTTTTCTGCATAAATTACTTTAATCAATTGAAACAAGAAAGAAACTTATCTAACGACTGCAGTTTAAAACTACTGAAACTTTATTTTCAGGAAAAAATTAAAAAAGTGTACCCATTTTATCTGCGAGAAATTTACCTGAGATTGTATGAACATATACATATGTACATAAGTGAAACGGTTTTGTGATCGATTTCACTTTATTTATAGGTTTTTCGGAATAAACTTTATTATATATTATATTTTAAATTAAATATTCAGTTTTTAATTGATTGACTGAATTTAATCACTGAACGAGTTTTCTCGATTAATATTTGCAATGTATTTACATTGCAATTACTAATTGTGGCTGAATATTTTAAAATGGCTATTTTCCTCAATCTGATGACCCACATGACACCAATTTATCGTAAAGATTTTTCATTTATAAACTCCGTAAAAAACGATTTATTGGGCTATAAATAATATTGAACTTTTTGCTCGTGTGTTTACACTTCAATTAATTAATGACTGCATGAATAATTTAATTATTATCATAATGTGGTTTCAATTTCAATTTTTTCATTATTTTGGCTTTATAAAAGAAAAAATTTGAAAATCAACTTTTGAAAACATTGAAAATTTTTAAATTTACCTTAATAAATACTACCTAAATGTCCATTACATACTTTATTTACATTAGTAAAATCTTAAAAGAAAAGTCTTATTCAACTCACGCTGGAATTTCATCAACTAATATTGATCAATTTCTGGACCATCCATATCAATTCTACGTAATGCTTTTCACTCAGGTGTTTTATTCTTCCCAATATTTTCCTGAATTGGGTGAGAGATGGAGCCAGATAAGTTTGTTCGGTCGAGGTGACAATAAAAAATTGGGAAATGATAAGGGCACCTCATTTTTTTCTTTAAAGACGTAAACAAACCTATATTTTCCTAAATCATTTGACCTTAATGCCAAATCTATGAAGCAACGTCAAACTAACAAGAAAATGGATTGAAAGATAAAGTCCACTTGCAATTTACTGATTTTATGATTTTGTCCACATGGACTTTTATTTGTGGCTAAAAAAGGAGAGTGGATTACGTATATTTTCTGGTTTTACTGAAAAAAGTGAAGAGAAAAAAAAAAAGCAATTCAATTCCACACTGAGAACTAACATCTAACATTTTTGTGAAAATACTTCAAGCACACTGAACAGGTGGAGTTTAGCTCCTACAAAGTGCATCTCGAGAGACTAAAAATGCAAAATATTCAGGATTTTCTAGAGTTAATTGTAATTGAAGAATTGTAAATTTATAAAATGCATGTGCGTCCGTACGACGAATGAAACTAGATTTTATTTTTTCAACTCATCAAATATTTTACATATAACATAGTTCTTTCAGTTAATTTAAAAAACTAAGAGATGAACATTTAACATATGTAGGGATATATGAATATATTATATTACATGTTTGCTTTACATGCACTCTGGAAAATTATGCTCACACATATTTGAGCTGTGAGCAAATAAATTCTGAAAAATGTTTACTTAGCTGAGAAATAGGACTTTTTTCTGTTTCCAGTACGTATGTACATGAAATTCACAGAACTTAGATGCAAAATAGTTAATTATTTCAATATGAAATGCAGACAAAATATTTATCTTGCTATGAAATAATTTTAACGAATGCTATACTACGTTATAAATAAGAAATAAAGGACACAAACATAACTAACCTACGATTTTAAATAGGATTGAAAAATAACCAAGTTTTGAGCACAGGAAACAAAAGCTAAAATTAGATTAATTTGTATGTTTATAGGAGTCATAATTACGGGTGTAATTTTTATACGTATTTGCATACACTACATTACGCACATAAAAAGGTGAGTGGCAATCGTTCAGAACATGCACATTCATTTTCCTATGCTGGAAATTTCATTTGTTTGATAAGTATTATTTTTGGTATTTATTTAATCCGACGTTTCATAATCTACAGCATTATCCCGGAAAAACCAGAAAAGTGGGTCACTTTTTAAACAAAATCACTGCCCGATAAGAGCCTTGGAAGCTTTTCACTTACATATTTAATACCCATATGTTTTGCATTGATGCTGATGACCAAAAAAAGGTTTCTGTGGTTTTTTTAATGAATTTTCCTTCCAGTTTAAATATTAATAATAATGTGAGGGTGCTTTCAAAGACCTTAAATAAAATTAAAATGCTCTTGGATAAGCTTGGTACATCATAAAAAGAAATGGGTTAATGGTATTATATTAGTGGTGAAAAAAGTATATATTTTGTGGTTTCTAGACATTCCTTACTCTATATTTTTCAAAAACAAGAGGTGGCTATTTAAAGAGGATCCAAATATGTGACTAACACCTCCTGTTTATTAAAATAAGTACTTATAATTTGCAAACCAACAAATTATATTGGTTAAGAATGGAATTACGTAAAGATACGAAGTGCAGGAATTAAGTAAACTTTATTTAAAGTACCACTCAATTACTATAGCTGATTAATTTAGCGAGAAAAAAGGTTAAAAGGAAGTTAATAGTGAACATGCACAGTGGTATTATTAGACTATAAAAAACCTTAGACTAGAGAACCATGCGTAAAAATTTGAAGTAGATGATTGTGTTACATTCTCTTCGAGATCCATTTATATTCAAGACCTATATAATAATATGTTATGAGTATTTTGGAATACAAGATTAACGTTTGTGGGAATGTTACACGGGCTGTCATATTTTCGTGAATTATAAAAAAAATTCTGCTAACACGAATCTTAGACTATACTCTCCACAGGAGAAGCACACTTGTTTCTTGAAAGCAAATTCATCATCTCGTTTTCATTATGAAATTTGATTTACGGCAAATGCCTTAGTTCATCCAGAAAATTTCATGAAGGATACATCGGTTCAAGGAGAATTACGTTATCGTGCTTCGTAAGTGAGCACATGAATTTAATGGATCGTAATCATCCATAACTTCCAGTTCATGATGTTGTTTCGTGAACAAATAGAGGTAGCGCAGAAACCAAGGGTAAAGGTATCCTATCGAGGTGAAAAAGAGATTTTCTTTAATGCTGTAGTACGTAGTAAAAACTGAACTGGAGAAAGTAAGGGTGTATTGTTTAGGTTGAATACGCTATTGATTTGTCCATTTTGTATACCTACATATTCTCCTAATAGCTTAGTATTATCTATAAAGAAAATACCATACAAATGGCATACATATTTGCCAGGTTATACAAAATGTTAATTAATCATCTTGCTTAGCTAAATTTTTAGCTACCGAACAGCTCATGTGGGTGGAAGTTGCTTCCATGAAAGATAATATTCTTATAGAGTTTACAGCATAATTTCATAATGCTGCAGGCGTAGCTTTGCGGTGATAAGGTCTTTTCTATGGGCGTCTCGTTTCTATGGCCAGGGCGTGGGAAACGTTCAAATTTTGCTTTCACTGAGCCTCTGCGTAATTTAGCAGAATAGTTCACGTCGTCGGTACCACGTTAAGAGTAAATAGCTTTATCAAGCCCTCGCCATTCACCCAACTTTTAATATAAACATGAAATCTGATATCTTTCTTCCACAAATGGCTGGTTCCTTCAAGTTTGTGGGTGTATACGTGTAGGTGGGTATGCGTACCATATAATCCGGGAAATCTTTTATTGTCACTGCCAAATGATTAGAAAGTCACTTTTATTTGAATTAAAGTTGTATGAATGAATTTTCCATCAATTGCCATAAGCTGGAAAGCCTTTCACGTATAGTTATGTTGCATTTCTGTGAACCAGGATGTAAGCCGCCTATTTCGTGGCATCCTTCAAAGTTTGGTAGTTCTTTGGGAAAGAAGCTTAGCGAAAATCAATTGAACTGTTGCACTGCTTTTTTCCATGTTTGCCCGCAAGGACTTTTTGGTAGGTACGTCTTTCACTAAAAAATGCAAAATTGTTTAGCGAGATGAATTATAGGTTTTGCTTAATATACAAAAATATCTTTGAATTTATTAAATATATTGATAGGATTAATTACGAATTAAATTTTATGGACTAGTCTTAACTATTATCTCTATAGTAAGTATAAACTTTTATTTACCATGCGTTATAATTTTCTATGATATTTCGCTAATTTTTAAAATAATTTAGAAAAATGTATCAAAAACGGATGGTTTCACACTTTGATTTTATTTTTGCTTTATGAAAATCGTACGTGTTAAATCATTTTCGTTTCCAGATTTGGAATCTACGAAATCAAAATAGCCTACCTGTATAGTTAATTAAATTTTATTTTATTAAACTATTCCCGTAAGTACGTACTAGATGTAGTGAATATTAATTAGCATTTATTAAAACTGCGAAACCATTTAAATCTGCTTCAACATTAAATAATACCCTTTAGTGTTATTCACAAAAGCTTCACTTTTTGATTACATAAAAGAGCAGATGAATATTATAAAATCATTTCCGAAAATGCTACCAAAAATTTATTTCGGGAATAAGTTTTCTAAATGTTTGCACCATGCGAAACCTTTATAAAGTTTGGCTATTTTCCAACTGTTTTCCTGCCAACTGTGGTAGTAAATATTTCTCGTGAAATGTTTTACTTCCTTTTTCGTGAGCAAAAGTTTTTGCACCTTAAAGTTTCTTTAAAATGCATTTGACATGATAGTAAAATGTCTTTTATATATTATGAAGCGATACACCCATACATATTGAAATTTCATTTATTTTTCAACTAAAATTAGTTTTGGTTTTGTTTACTCCACATTAGGATAAGAAACTATTTCATTTAAATGTAATGAAAACAAATGCCCACAGTACAGCAAAAAGTGGTCACGTTTCAAAACAAATTAACATAAAGAGAGTGAATCCGAGCAGAATTGATATTAGTAAAAACGAATTGTTGGGGAAAAAACATTTGGGTTTTCAGGCAAATAATTACTGGTTTCCGTGCAGCAAACACATAGTTGAGCAATCGGAGTCCATAGTCCAGAAGGATGACAATCAGCTTGGCAGGATATATTTCTTGGGACGTCCGTTTTCAGAAAACGACCGCAATAAATCGTCACCTGGATGTGTACCTTTTAAGGTACATCGGGAAATGCCATCGAGTGTGCCATTTATCACTGTCAACAAGTTGTAGAGCAGCTCACCTATAGTTCTGTAGAGAATTTGACCTGCTGCTAGAGTTAGCAATCGGTCTATCTAGTTCCTAGTCGTAAGAAGAAAGTTTTCGGTAGAAGCAGGATTTTTTCCTGTTAAAGACATATCAAGAGTCTAGCTTTTATCAATGAAAATCCACTCAAATTTTCACTCACCGGCTTTTCGCAGGGGAAAATCTTGATTGCGCAGGACTTACACAGTTTCTTGAATGCATTTCCACTTGTTCTATTTCCACAAAAGAAACCATGGCGGAGTCAGTTTTCCGCGATACTTGAATGCTGCAGGGCGTACAGCAGCAGGAGTACTAAAAAAATCAGTGTATTCTATCCAGAATTTGAAAATGCAACAGAGTGCTGCAAAAAAATTCTTTATAAATTAATGAATGATGTGTACGGTTGAAATTTAATATGCGAACAAATTATAAAATTTCTGAAAGTAACAATAAAATATTTCAAAAATGAATACATTTCCATCGATGATGTTGGAAAGTATAGACTTTGTGCAGATCAATTTTAGCACACCATATAATGGTTCTAGTGATGTGGGCAATTATTCTGTGAATTTGTCTGAAAACGTGACAAAAATCGTCAATTACACACCTAGCTATTTGAAGCGGGATCCGCTAATGGTAGTTATACCAATGACTATCCTTTATTCGTTAATATTCATTAGTGGTCTGCTGGGAAACATTATCACCTGCATTGTGATTGCGAAGAACCGGGCGATGCACACAGCCACCAATTACTATCTATTCAGCTTAGCTATTTCGGATTTATTGTTGTTAATTTCCGGTAAGTAAACAACTGACGTAGAGCGCAAAGTGGAAATTTTTCTAGACCAATTTCAGGAAGTTAGGGAAAAAAACCTAACATTGATCGGATCTTAAAGTGTCTGAAAAGGATAGTGCTTCCCAAGAGGCCAGCTATTTACTCTGAAGAGGACCTAAACCCAATAGGGTTAATATATGGCGATTTTTGTCATACCCTTCAAGCATTTGTCTCTGACTAAGGCTGTGATTTGAATCACAATGAGGGAAATATTTGGAAGATATGTCAGACATCGAGAACTTGTCCATTCATCCATCCTCAAGGATATCTTCTTGTATCCAAAAATGCTCATTTCCTGATCTTTTTCCTCTCCTTTTTAAGAATTCAGCACATGTCCTAAAAGTGATTCGTTTTCTTCAGACAGTTCGTTGTTGATGATATTTAAACATAATAAAATGTTTTTCACACTGTTCACCATAAAATCACCTGAACTTTTGTACCTTTTAACCATGAATATCTGAAACTTCTGGTGTTCAATTTCCGTACGTGGCGGCAATTTTGCTGGAAGGTATTTTCAGATATTGGGAAATTGCCATTGCGCTATAAAATACAAAAAATGTCGACGGATAAATGTGTAGTCTAATTAATTTAAAACCATAAATCGAATTCAATAAAAATACTATAGAGTAAAACATGTAAATTAGTGAGGCATTTTATTACGAATAATTTCTGAACATGGAGAACCTTTAGAAAAAGTGTTGCTTTTTAAGCATTTTTGGATAAGCTAAGTAAGTTGCTGTAAGTTGAAACAGAGTGGAATTACAGTCCGACTTGAACTTAACGATTTATGCATTTAAGATAAAAGTGCATATTTTATTTCAAGAAGGGTTTCCAAAACGAACAGAGTTAACTACAATTTTCTAATTAATTCCCTCTTAGCACTTAAATGAATTATAGTTATTCCATTTTCTTGCAGATGCAAGCAAAAGAGAGATTAATTTCTTATAATGCACACTATATTTAAAATTAAGTGAGCAGTCGGATATTACATTTGAATGAAAAAAAACAAGACTAAAAGACTAACTAAAGTTACAAAAATATATGTTAACACTAAATTTGCACAAATAATAATACCGTAACAATTGCAAAAATGATTTTAATAATAATCGTTTGTCTTAGAAGTTCAAGAGTATTAGGTTATATCTATCTTTTGATATATTTATTTTAAAATAAGATGAAAACTGTAATAGATTTGATGAAACTATAATAGTATAAATATGTCCTAATACCGACTGTAAATATTGGCTATATGAGTTATTCGGATAGCAATTATGGTTCTGATATAAAAAAGCAGAATATTTATAATCCTGAGAGGGTTTCATTAAAGTGGATAGTAGACGTTTTGAGGATTGCTGCACTTGAATATGAGTACTAAGAATCTATCTACCTATCCTACGGGAAATTTAGGTCATGCAAATAAATGTGGAATATGTACCAATATATCGTGCTACCAACAAATAGCAAACATAATTAGGAAGATGTGTAGGTTTCATCTTGTCTGTTTTAAGTATCCATCTTTCTTATTTGTATATTTCAAACAAATCAATATTTGAATATTCCCTAAACTTAAGTTGAATTTGCCTTTATATGCTTACGCATCTTACTGATCGTAAAATTCTTTTTAAAAGGATATAAAAAACTGCATCGTGGAAAATCAGAAAAATAAATATTCCGTCGTTGAGCTATTGAATACTTTACATTTCTATGCTTGCTTTCTTCGACGAAATCTTTTTTGTATATTCCACGAATTGTTAAACTTTTGTGAAGCCCTTTAATACGCAGCGCGGAAAGCGCAAGAATTGATTGAATGGAAGAAACGGTTTGAACTAGAATCCTGCAAAAATGAAAAACCCTGGAGTTTTGATTCATCAAATGGTAGGGATCTATGGAATGACATCTAAGGGTTTCTTTTAGTTAAATTTTAAATTGATTCAAATTTCGAGAATTGCGTTAAAGTTTGAGTCTTTTTAACTTTCCATTAAATATCTTATCACTCTGAAAAGCTATTTTTGAAAAGGAAAAATTGCATTCCCAAACTCTGTTGAGTTGCATTCTTTTGCTTTTGAAGATTCAACGAATAGCTTTGAGATATTTTCAGAACGTTCCTTGGAAGGAATGTATTTAAAAAAATCACACTAAAAAGTGCTCTTTAAACATGAGGATTTTAGAGATTCTTATTTACAACTTTTTTTATTACATATACAAATGTGTTAGACATAAATATTTTTTCCATAATTATGTAAAATTTCAATTTCAGGTCTTTGTTCTTTGTTGGTTTATTCCTTTAAGGTTTTAAAATACCACGCATATTGCTTAAGATTTGACTTTGCTTAAGTAGTTAAAGAAGTTGGACATTGGCACCTACTATAAAATTATAATCCAAAATTACTCCTTGTCAAGATATGAAATTATTTGTTAGAATATATTTGAAGAAAAGTGAAAAATAAGAACATTCTTGATTCTCGAAGTAATAACGTTTGTGTTTACTTGCCATAAAACGGCTACAAATATCATAAAACTTCAGAAATTTGCCTTAAACAAGGGTTAAAGCGTCTAAATTCTCGTCAAACGCCATTAACCCAGTTCACCCTCGTTATCGTAGCCATCTTCTGCCAAAAGTAATGTCCTTGTATGGTTCGATCCACTTCCTCAATGGGGATTTCTTGGTTCTCTAATATCTTAAGAATATCTATCTTGGTCTGCGATTTTTCACTTACGGCAGCCAATTTCAATCTTCGCCAAGTCAATTCAACCAGGACTTATCACGTTTCTGGCGCCCTAAAGATATCTCGCCAGAGGCATATATGTACATACAAATATCCTAAATGGCCTTTCTGTGCCGCCCTTCCTCACTGCTCCCTGAAGATGAACTCCTCTTTCTGGTAGGAATATATGTTGTTTTTTGGAATGCTGTCTCGAATGGAATTTAAAATTCACAGTCCAGGAATTTCTTCACCAGTAACTGGTTTCGACAGCAGTTAACGTTCCTGTTCGATTCGCCATAATCGGTTCGATTGCCCTTTTTCGGAATGTGCCTTTTCCAATTACCTTTCGACTTCAAGCGCCTCGCCCCCATTGTTTTCTGTCTTGGTAGCACACGCGTGCAGTGATAAGCATGCGGAGATCTGGATCCAAATTTATATTTTTGGCACATTTTATAAATATTGCAAGACATAACTCCTTCTCAGTTTTTCGATTTTCTGGTACTTAAACCTTGTCTAAGATCATGTCTGCACTTCACCAATAATTCCTGGAGTTGGCTATTTCGGTGATATATTTTTGAAATACATCTCCAATCCATATTTGAAACAATCTCTGATTTTCTTTTAAACAAAATTGCGATGCCATAAACCGTGAAATACATCCGACACGTTTATATTAGGAGGCTGATTAAAGAACACGTGGCATGTTACTTTACGACTCAAAAAGTTTACGAAAGGGGAAAATAGAATACGTGTCCTAGAGTTTCAAGTTTCCTATAATTGCCAGATCTTATTGACGGTTGAGCGGAATTATATCCAAATGTATTTATCGCTCTCAAGTAACTTCATACCGCATTAAGGTGGCAATGCACGACAAATCCACTTACTTAGGATTCCTCGGAAATCATCTTCCATTTCTGAATGCCGAAGGAACCCTGGCAGGATATGTGTCATATTGTTACTAAGCCAGGAAAACTGTTTGAATTTGGTAAGAGGATTTTGATGAAGCAGTTTATTGCATATTTCGAAGGATTACATAAAAACACTATTAGCAGTCATTGTATCCTTTTGGATTGACTGTGAATGTGCTTTAAGCCCTGTCTATTTCTTGCTTATGAGATGTTATTTACAATTTACCATATTATAATATTTCAATACCTACAGGAAATACTTAAAAGCAGAAATTATGGTATGTAGGAGTAGACAGCCAGAAAAAGATTAAAATTAAATTACCTTGCAATTACATCTTAACCTTTAATTTAACATCCATCTGTATTTCTATTTATAAACTTTTATTTCGCTCTCAAATGATCTTTCACTTGGATAGTTCTGTAGCACTAATTTAACTAACAAAGGATTTTCACAACCGGCTACTTGAAATTGTAATTAGCGTTTCTTCAAGGGTCTAGTCTGTACTTTCGGGCCAAAAAGCTCTAATTTACGTGGGGAAAGTATAACAACAATTTAACATGTTAAAAACGAAGGTAAAATTGACTTTTCTTCAAAACAACAATAATTAAATTAATTCGAACGTAACAATTTCGCCGAAATTAACACAACAAAGTTTGAGCACGTTTTCGCGTTTCCGCTTACCTTACAAGATGACGGTTTGTTTACTTTTTGAAAACTCTTAATCTGCTTTAGCTTGTTAAATAGCACCAAGTTAGTAAGTCGGAACCAGACTCATTTAACAACCAATAGAGCTTTTGTAATTTTACCTTCTGAGAAGCTACCTATCTCTTGAGTTTTCTTACTTGTTCCTAAGAGACTTTTGAAGGCTTTAGTACTAATTAAACTAAAGATCTCAGACATCCAAATTGATAGGATATTAAATTGAGTTTTGTTTTAATTAATTAGAAATCGATAAATTTTAATTTTTTTAATGGTATCTTTAAGGCTCTAATAAGTGATTCCTGGTTAAGAAGGAAAATTCTAGCAGTCGGTGCTTTCGATGATAAATCATGTTTCCCAATATTATTTAACTAACTAAGAATTAATTCAATTGCGGTTTACAATTATGTATATTAAAATCGAGTGAACCAAAATTTAATTCACAAAAATTCACCTGCACAGAAAATGAAAATTTCTCTAGAAACAAAACAAAGATCAATGTTCTCATATATATGTTTGAATTTACATATATCTATTGAAATCAACTCACGTGATGAATATAAGTTTACTTAAATTTTTTAAGTTTTCCTTTTCTTAGATTAACTTTCGTGAAAAAGAATTTTTTTCCTTATTTCATTGTTTAAATCCTATTAATATTTAGAATTCAGTTCTGTTTCAAACTAAGTTTTAGTTTGAATTCGCACAGACCCGTAAAATGTTGAACTCGTTTATGATCTGTAAAAAGATATGCTAGGTAAATGTGTTTGCTCTTATCAAAAAACATTATACATTATAATTAAAACTTGTCGGCTACGAAGTATAGCTGATCAAGTTTTGCCTCCCCTGAAAAAATTTTACTTTTTCTGTGTACAGGTTTCAGGTATTATTTGTAGTTTTCATAATTCACAATATAAAAAAGAACATGTACATAGCCTTTGGACTGAGTTATTCTCGTATTTGACGGCTTTATATTAATTACATATGTATGTATGTATACTTGTAATTCTGATAGAAATCACGTCTAAGGCTTGTTTTTACAAATGCGCAGATAAATAACCATTGAGGTTTTTAAATTATTTTCAATATGCATTTTTTAAACTTTGATTACTTTTAATCCCTGCCATTCGATTAATTTCGGGATTATATCCACAAAGCTAAAAGACAGTGAAAAAGTTTAAAGAATAAACAGATAATATATTCAAGGATTGACCCCACCAATGTTTGTCATATGTAATGGTATAACTAAAATAAATTATTCATTTTATTCGAAAATTGCTATGTTTTGTTTTGTTTATTGTTTGGGATATGTGTGCTTATTTGCGTGACCTTTACATTTGTATATATGTAAATCACCATTAAGGCGATTTGCTAGCTGATTTGCTTAAGTCTCTAATTTCCTTCCTCATTTTGTAATCTGCACTGAATAGGATATCCATAAATCCTGTCTTTTGACAAGATATATTATTTCTATATTCAAACAACTACATGTAATCCCTGCTACTTAATGCGAGTGCTCTTGAATGTGAACAATAAATCCATGTTAGTAGAAGCTGAAATTTATTATGCTTAGTTAGTTAGTATTAAAGTTTATTTGTCATTATTTTCAACAATCAATGATGGATTTTATGGGTTAGTATCAGAGTGGTAATGTATGTAAATTATTTTACTCAACTTAATATACATTTAAACGTCCCTTTTACAAGAAAATTAAAACAGAACATGAAACCATTGGTTGAATTAATTTTGGGTCTCTTTTCAGTTGGATTTTGGGCGTAAATAACATTTTATTTAGTTAGCACTTATAATTATCTATTTAAAAGTTAATTTAATAAATTACATTAATAATTTTATGGTTACAATTCGCATTTAAATAATCGTTCGCGAATTAGTCAAAATTTCGATGCTAAAGATGCTAATTTGTATTTTCTTCCAAGAAACGAATTCCATTATTAAATTAGCATACCTAATGTAACCAAAATGGAGAAATTATGCAATAACTAAAATTGAGTTCATGCGACAGATTTTAATAGCGACAACCAAAAAAGGACATTTTCTAATCATTCTAGCCACTAATCTTAATTTAAAGCCGCAGGAAATAACCCTCTCTCAATAAAGGGCTCTATTTGACTTTATTGCCCGAAAGGGCCAGGAAGTCAGCAGGAAGCGTGCACACGACCGAACTAATAAATTCTGATTTTGTTTTCGCACGTGAAGCGCTAAGAGGACTTCTCTTTCGTCTACCTGACCGTCCTCGAAAGGAATTGTTGATTTATACCAAAAGGGTTCTTTATGGTTATTATATGCATCACGTGGAATACTAAGTAGATAAGAAGTTAATTTTGTGAGAAAGAATTTAGAAACTAAATCAATTTCTCTTTTGAAACAGCTTGAACATATTATTAAACTTTTATCTATGCCAGAAATATTCCACGAGTTGTTTGCTTCGAAAGTAAATAATACTCAATTATATCTAGACATTTTTATTTTGGAAACCTTTCGTTTAGACCTGGTTCGAATTTTAGCGGATCATGATGACATTTTTCTTATCTTTCTATTTTGGTTTATTGCTTTTTTATCAGAGCTTATTTTAAAACTGGTTATTGATATTAAAATCTGTGTTTACATGATTGTAGTAAACAATTTATTCTCCTGGGCTAAAAATATTCATGGCAGTGAAACAAACTTTTGTCGTTGTCCTTTTAATACTTGTTTCAAACTTTCCGAATTCCTAACATCCCGCCCCCAATATGCTTTTTAATTTGCAAAATTCTTAGAAGTTTGCATAGCAAAGATTGATGTGAACCTCATATACCAGGTATTTGCATATTGGAAACTGTATTAATCGAAGGCCTTTGCTTTTATATTGTCATTTTTGTTCGTTTTATTACTCAGAGGAATGGAATGGAAACTCCTCATTAATATTGATTGATTACTTTCATTAGTGGCACTTAATGAGTAAATGAAAATCGAGGGTGTGCTGTTAACGTTGGTAAAATCTGATAAGTAGGTAACTTGGTGACAATTCTTACTGATGATACCTTGGCCTTTTGAAGATAAAAGCTATTTATAGCAACTTAATTCAAATAGGAGTTATTCTAACTCCCAAGTTCCTGTAAGACAATGTTGGGTGAAAGCAGAATACCCGTAGAAAACGCAAAGTAGTACATTACCAACTATAATTAATCTTATTTTAAGCATCGCTGTGGTTAATGAATTATTTATTCAAAAGATTTTTCCTTCGCGTTTTTATATAACTATAGTATTAATGGCGTACGGCTTCTGAGTTTTTAATGTAACTTACTTTTCTTTAGCTCTTACGATAAATACTTCCTAGAAATATACGTGAGTTTGTAATGTAACTTACGTATATTTTTAGTAATTATTTATCGCAAGAGCTAAAAGAAAATAAGTCAGTAAAAATACTCAAACTGCGCCCTTCGTGCTTTTAATAATATAAATTGCGATTAACTACGGCCTCTAGAAATTTGCTTCGTGTATAAGTAACACACTTAATAACCAAACACAGTCAAGATTAGGTTTGGACTACTTAATGTAAATGTCCAGCTGTACAAAAAGTACGCAATTTAACGTATTTATGGATATTAACATGTATTTTCTTTTTAAAGATTCTATAGGAGCTGTTAGGATCTTAGATTCGGTTCTTTGCTGTAACTACCTACGAAATAAATGTACTGTGCCGTAGTGTAAATTCGAAGGTAGAAACTTAACTTGTGTTTTGTATTTATTTTCCAAGCATACGTTTGATTTACACAAATATTCAATATTCATTGTTATTTATTGCCAAAAGAAAGAATAGTCTCCCAGTCGAGAATTTATATCGGAAAATTTGAGTAGTAGTTGTAGTGTTAATCTATACCTATTATTATTATAAAAAAGAAAATGTTATCAGTTTGTTAGGGGTAATCGCAGAAACTACTGAGTCGATTTAAAAAAGTTATTCAGAATTTGGGTATGATTTTCGGTTTTTAATTTTGCTAAGGTCTCTTGGTTTCATTACGGCGGCGGTGATTTTATCGTCACTCATCAGTCATTATTTTATACTCTGTTTCCATAGCATAAAAAGTGCTGTTTCCATAGCATAAACAGTGCTACTTAAATACACTTATTTTTAAATAAATACATTTGAAATGCCTAGATACCAGTTAAATACATTTATAAATATAGAAGTATATTTAAAAAAATTTATATCTTTCAGTTATAAAAAAAGGATTTTTCTTTGGTATTTTATTTAATTTCGCCGTTGATTAAATTTTTTGCTGACATCATGAAATTCAAATTATTTGAGGCATATTTGCTGGCGTTTGGAAGTAAAAATACCACCAAATCATTGGAAAGCAGTTGGTAAGGGAAGATATCAACAACATCGAAGCAGCTACTCCGCGGATAATTAAAATTTCCGGCCGCCTCACTGCGACATCATTAACGCCATTGATAAAAATATGTGGAAATGATATTTCAGTAAAATGCAAACTAGAATTTGCGAGACGAACAATAAATTGAATGATATTGTGAAGTATTGCTTTGTTTTAAAATTCTTTTGAATTACTCGCTTCGCTGCAATTAAATTCTCATCATGCCGATCATTTATTTTTTCTTTGTACTGTTTTAACTGCAAAGTTGTTTAAATTATATATGATTAAATGTTATTCGTAATGAGCCGAAAACACTGCTAATTTTCTCTTACAGTTCCGCGCTTTTAAGCTAATTTTGAAACGCATGTAGTTGTCATACGTTGCCGCGGAACCAGTGGTTTTAACCACAGAGCCGTGAAACAACAATGTCGTGGTTAAAGAGGTTTTGTATAAAACATTAATAACAATCTTTCTGTCCTGTGATGAATTACTGGGTAGTAGCATTACTGTGATAAATGCCACCTAAAATCAGCCCACACCGTCATGTTTGGAAAGCATAAGGTGATACTTAAGCGCCACATTTGCTTCCGTCCAATAGAAAACTGGGTGGGTGGTGGCTTCTGCAACTGAGGGCTGTGGAAAAATTTATAGATACGTTAATCACATAGGAATTTTTATAAAATCCGCCTTCGTACTTTGCTAAGATATATATTGACTCCTGGGTTGTTTTAAATTGCTTTTTGAAAATATAGTGCCTACCGCCAGGAACAGAATACGTGTGCTAGTAATTTACGGCGACACAAAAGTGCATGTATGTTTTCTTTTAGAGAGGTTGGGAGAAAAGATACATGACTTTCTAGCCGTTTACCAATTTTTTCAGCTGTTCCCGTATTCCCGGTGGAACATAGCCTGCAACTCTTGTGCACAGTGCGGTAATTTTCAAGTCTTTTTATGTATGCTTAATTTCTTTTTTTAAACATTAATGGAAAAATGTGAAGAACGTTCCAAACATTTAAACCTATTGTTTATATTACACTTTGCAAATATGAGTACTTGGTTAATTCTTTCCGGAGGGTATCTTTTTGTTTGTTATTTTATTCTGTTTCTGACTTTAAGCGTCAAAAGCTCGTTTCAGCGCGATAAGACAAAATGATGATATCTCTTCATTGTACATAGACTTTGCAGAGGACGTCGTGAAACCCTTGAGCAGAAACATTTGTGTCTGAAGTAACCTTCTTTAGGTTTCCTCTCTTGAAAGTTTCCCTGTGAGTACCGGATTTTTGTGGATGTTCGGGTTATGAATGTCACATGAATTTTGCACTAATGGCACTTCAGATTACGAAGAGATAAAAGGTGAAAAACAAATTATTATCCTTAAGGGGGACGATGGACGGTGACATTTGCAATTTTTTTCTCTTTCTTGTTCAAATAAATGGCCTTTGTTGCCGGGGAAAGTGAAAAACTGTCAGGAGAGATGACTTGAGCTAATGGACAATTTATTAAGTTTTTCTTCCATGCGCCTTTTGTGTATCATTTATATTGACATTTCAAATTTACGTTACTTGTATTTTATATAATAAAAAAATAAATAAATAAATATCTCATTAGACCCTTATCTTAGAAATCTGTAATGTTCCAAGTATGTTAATTAAATTGATAGAACACGATAAAGAATTAATCCACAGCACAAGTAAAAGCATAAGAGGTCCTAATGAACTCTTTTTTAATCAGGAGATTGGTTGTCATTGGTACCTGCGCTATTGATTTCAGCTTTTAATTTATTTCGCAAGGAAGATAAGTGACAATAGTGAAACTTTTTAATGATATTAGTCTCCAGAAAAGTTATTAGCACTTCGATTACGTGGAACGCAGAAAGAAAGCCTTTCGAATAATAGCGACAAGACAAGACCTTGTTTCAAATTCGTTAGCAGAAGTTTATAAAACTTGTTTCACACCAACAAATTCCATTAGAACTCTTCAGGAATAGTTTGGCAGAAATATTGAAATTAACTTCAAAAACTTTAATGTATACAATAGAGCTGAATGGTCCATCAGCCCTGACAAATATCATTGAATTCTTGAGATTTTCTTTCACGAAGTAAAATTATTAGATACTAATTTTCACCACAAGTTCCGAAAACAAATTGTAAGTTGTTAAGTAGATATTTCTTGGAAAAACACTGCAAAGCATATTTATTGTCTACAAACTTTCTTTTCTCTTTAAATTCTTTGAACAAACAACATAGATAACAGACATAAAGAAATATCTACTCTTTGATTTTAAATAATGTTAATTGGATTACACTTAAATAATATTTTCCCAGATGTTTACGGTGAAATTAATTAATGTTTATGAATTAAATGGAAAAGAAGATAATGATGTGAGGAGTACCTTAACAAATATTGACTTCAGAATAAAACATACTGCTTTCGTTGAACAACTTTACTCTGCTCGTTTGCAAAATATTTGCAATTTTCCTGTGGGTACACTCGTTGTACCTTGTTTAGAAATGGGAGAAATTGTAAATAAAATGAAATCACATAATCATCAACAATTATAGTTAAATTGCCCGTTGTCTCACTGAGCTGAACTAAAAAACGTGTGTTGTAAAATAATTTTAAAAAATTGTGACACATTTTAGTTCAAAAGAAAAATATTTATAGTTGACCTTTAGGAAGTATCCTCTCCTTACGAAGGAGGATTCCTCGTTGGGTTTTCTCGTTGGGTGTCATAAAGTAAAATAGGAAAAAGCTAAAACGTTTCACAGTGTCTGGGGGGAGAAATCTTAGAAACTACTCCACAGCCAACGCGCAAAAATTTCAAGTCAGGAAATAAATTTGTCTTAACTTTTCTTCTTATCTGATTCAAGGCACCCCATGTGTTAAGTAAAACTTTTCTGATAGCGACCTTTTCGTTAACCTTTTAACAAATCAGAAGGCATAAAATGTGAGGTTTTGCTGTATAATATTAAGAATTCTTTTTATAAGTGTCATAAGACATTGGTGGTGAAGATGAAAAAACTTTTTACCGAATGTAATCTGTAAGATGCCGGGGTAGGTATAATTTGAATTTAATTTGCAAAAAAGAAAAGAGGGTGAGCTTGAAAGTGTTGTTTCTTGAAGGCGCTGTTAAAAAGACAGCTAAGGAGCGAATTAAGTCGCTTTTTTGGTACACCTGCCCCACCCAAATGGTGTTGTTTTAAGGATTCTTACCGTACCAGAAAATCTGTTTTCTCTTTACCTTGGGAGGAGTTGGGTAAAATCATTTATCTTTGGATAGCAACTGGTACTCCGGAGAGGTTGATTCGTTTAATTAATGACCCTTCTTAGTGTAACAGTAGACTTGAAAAGGGCAAAAGGATCTCCAATTTTCTACGAGTATAGTTTGCTGAAATGCAGGTGAAATCAGTTATAGAATTTACAATTATATAAAACCTGTAATTATTGATTAGATTACGGAAATATGCTCCATATTCCATAGATAAATTCAAAGTATACAAACTTTTCTCTCGATTTATTGATTTTCTCAAACTTACTTAATACGAGAAAAATACGTCTTAAACTAAACGATATCTTACACATTTTTTTTTATTTCCTTAGATTTTATATATACAAGTAGAACACTTAAATCTTTTCTATCACCATGTTGAAATTCTGACTTTTTTGTTTGAGAAATAAATCAATTAATGTTTTTTAATAAACCCAGAGCGCTGTTCATTATTTTCAAGTGACTTAATTTCTCTTCTAGACATTTTCTTGAAATGTGTTTCACCGAAACAGAACGCAGAGAAACCAATTGTGGCCTTTATTCGTATTAAAATCCCTAGAAAATCAGCGACTCGAAATAAGACCAAAGCAGTTCGGGTAACTTTTCAAAAATTAATTCGTTGGAAACGAAGATCCTGTCAGAAGTGATGCGTCGTTTAATGCTCTTCATTTGCTTTGACATAAAAAGTTCTCAAGTATACCTTTTCCAGTTAACTTAGATTGAAGTTCTATTCGACCGCTCAGCCTCAGGAATTAGTACGTTCGCCTAATTAACTGCATTAACGACTTTCGAGGGCTCGTAAGAAAGGTTTGGAGAGAAAGCGACTACTATTTAATTATGGTTCTGCACCTGAATATAAATTTGCGATTTTCTATATCGTTGAGACGCTTTTCTTGCATTTAATTTCCAGAAATTTCACGAAACCGCTCCATTTAACTGGCGGATGTCCTTTATTAACTGTCTCAGCGGTAAATAAACTGTTCCCCGAAACTGTTGATAATTAGAAACAAATTGCAGACTCAATTACTTAATTACTTCCTATATGGAATCGAATAAAGCGGGACAAATTAAACTCCAAGGGGAAGCGTTCCCTCGGGTCGAAAGGAGGACTCATCAAGTCTGGGATCGCAAGCACACGTGCTAAATTTGCCAAATTAAATATTTGGTGTATCCTGGGCGGAATGTCTGAATTGCTTTTTAAGCGAATCTGAATTTGATGATTCTTTCGGTGACTTTGAGCGAGACACACGCAGACACATGCTCAGGACATTGGCAAAATACCATTTAATTTTATCCTTAACAGAGTGCATGAGTGTCACGTGATAAATTTCGAGTCAGGAAGGGCTAATTGAGTCGGGTTGAATTAGCAAGTTAAATTACGGCCTCGATTCAAAGTTATGGCAGACGGAAGATTTATTTCATTTTTAATTTAAAAAGTTTGTTCTATGAAAGCCTTTAATAAATCAACTGGGAGTGTGCAGAAAAGTTGCTTAATGATTATTAGGAATTGTTTAAAATCGAATAGGATTTTTAACACTTTATAGCGTTATTAAGAATAGGTAATGATAGAAAAGAAAGTAGAAATTGAATATAATATATTATATATTTTCTTTTCATTGAATAATTTTTTGCTCTCATTATAATATTTTTAGTTTTGTATTTAGATTAATAAAAGTTTATTTATTCAACCAATATATTCGCTCATACCAAACAAATATAATATGTAATATACATAACATACATGTATATAGTAAAGCTTATTTATGTAAACTATAGATAAACTTTTTCAACTCGAACATAATAAAACGCAACCGGAGTTGAGATCTTAGCATTTCCAGTTAAAAGTGTAGTGAGAAATTCCTGAATTGCTCCTTGGGATCAAATTTTGTAAATTTGTTTGATTTTTTCATGTAAATCACGCAAAAGAATCGGAAAAATGAAATCATCTTTCAAACATTTTTCAATTTAAAATTTAGAATCGATGTCACAGAAATTTTAAAGATAAAATTGTTATCCTCTAATGCAGAAGAAAAAGATTACATTACCTTTATATTATATTACATTTCTGCTTAATATATTCACATAGCACATTTTGTTTGAAAATACCTTTTAAGTTATACAAATTGCATCATATCATGTGAAACATTCCGTATTTTTTGAAAAGCCGTACAATCGATTGAAAAGCATAAATAGCCTAAAAGTAAACAAACAACATAAATAAATTGAAATAAAGAGTTCTTTATTTTTAAAACAACAAAATTATTCAAGTTCCGCGTATAAACAATAATATTGAAATTTGTATAAAATCAGTCTATTGTATGTACATACATTAAAATAAATTAAACGCTAAATCAAACCCTGTTGAAATGCGACGATGAAACAAAAATGTAGAAAGAATACATATATTATTTGATAACATAACACAAATGTCGGATGGAGTTCTTGGAAAATACCAAACTTAAATTTTCTCTAGTAGCTGGGAGTTGGGGCATTAATATCATAGATATTATATATAAATAGTTTTCTACGAAATCTGTGCTTTTCGAATGAAAAGACCGCAGAAATAAACACGTGTAAGATTGATTAATGACTGATAATTATCAGGTTCCGCAAATGAAAATTAAAATATGTACCTATTTGCAGAACTTGCTTCATCTTTCATAACATTAATGTGAAAGCATTGAATCAAACAATAAAACAAGAAAATCAAAAGCCAAATATTAAATTCAATATGAGCTATATAAGATGAATGCCAGACTTTGATTCTTTGTTCAAATAAATCACTTTTCATGAACACGTTGCTCGTTGCCGCTTGGGAGGTTGGAATAAATCGGTTTGAGGTATCTTTTCACCCGAAAAACGATAAGTCATGAAGTGTGTCTTTTTTATCTTCCTTTGGAAAATCAGCCAGAGTGAGTAGCATTTTGTGGAATGAAATCGATCCATATATATAGTATAATGTCACCTGCTGTGCTATTTTCATGCTTCTTTATTTTTTGATAAATTTTCAGTTATATTATTCTGAAGGCTACAGTGTAAATCTATTTACTTTTTGATTACAAATAAATAGAAAAATAAAATAATTTTATAATACATCATCATTATCGTATTGAATTAACATATACATACATATTTCATCATTTCTGGCAGAGATAATTTTTATAGTATATCTTGTGAAAATGAGGATATTGTTCTTTTTTTATTGTTATACCGGCTATGGTACAATTTTTAGAAAATGTTATCGAAATTCCTTGTGAAATTGTCAAAGGCATTCTTTTGATTCATATTGCATTTAAGAGGAGCGTTTGTAATAGTTTTAAAGTTTTTTTAGACTTTTATTTAAGTACTTTTCTGAAATTTTATGTTTACTCTATATCTGCAGAATAAAAAGACCTAAATTCGTTCAAAATTAATATATTTACTATGTGAATAATAATTTCGCTATTCAAAAAATTGTTGTTTGCTGGAATTGTTTCGCCGTATTCTTCTCAAGTTACTTTTGTTAGCAAAACGACGACGACAAAACAAATGTTGATTTTAGTTCACATCAAACTACGTCGAATGCTAATTTTTCAAATGCTGCACATTGCTTTTACTTGATTTCAAATTCCATGAAAACCATTACCATCACTGAAATTAGTTAATCATGTAAGTAAGATATAAATAATCTGCTTTTGTCGCATATAAAAATGAGAAAATGTCTAAAAACAAGAAATTTTCTTTTACTTTTACAATTCATTTTTAGACAGATTTTATTTTTATGAGTTCAAAACGTTCTACAGTATTTCCTCTTTACTCTTTACTACACCTCTCTTTCAAAAATTGCAAACTAGTCGAGAAAGCACCATAATTTTGCTAATTTGATAAGTCTAGAATGGATTGCTTGTTATTTTGGCGGTCAAAGTAGCAACAAAGTTCTTGGAATTTCTCGCGAACTTTATTGAATGGGGATAAATTTATCTCAAGCGAAAAAAAAATGGTCGACCACTTCCACAAAACTTTGGATTGCTCCACATGTTGAACTCCAATTCCAACATCCCCCAAAATAATTTGTCTCGTTTTCCCTAATAACACAAAATTACTGACAGAGCACAATTTTTCTTTAAAAAAAGAGAAACTCTCCGCCAAAACGTTTACGGGTGAATAACTTATGGATAATTTCTGTTTACTGTAGGAAGTATTACCGAAGCGTGTAGACCACGCTGCTACCACATTAATCGAATTAGTTTCGCTCCCTTAAATGAACTTTTTTCGATTTCGTCGAGTAATTTGAAATTATGTTTAGAAAGTGGCGGTTACTACATTGCCACGCTCGGGTAATTAGGCCCTTTAATGCAGCCTGCTTGTTGGCAAGTCAAACTTGGCTATCGATTTGTTTTAATAGTTTACAGATCTAAAAGTTCTTTGTATTAAATTTTGTTTTCAACAATTTCTAGATTTCGAGAAAGCATCTAATATGCAATATTAAGTTTTCCGAGAACTTAAGCTTAGTGTACGAAAATTAACTTTTTCAGAGTTCACAAAGAGCAAGCAAGTATGTAGTTTTATAAGCTTGAACAACTTCTCTAAATAATAAACCAACAAATTTATTTCAATTTTCGGAAACTAAAATCCTCCTACCAACTTTATACATATGTGCAAATTATATTATCTTGAAAAATCTGATAATATAATTTTGTAGTGATTTCTGCTAATATAATTTAATTAATTATATATTCATAAAAGGTCTAATCTAAAATATCAACAAATTTGAAGTTGGTCTAGATTTCAACTCGAGAACAATGAAAATGGAATTGAATTATTCATGAAGAGCAGAACGTATTACATTTGAAACATTTGGCGGTGCTTATGTATTTGATAAATGACCTTATTGTTCTGTAGAGCGCTTAATGAAATGGTAGAATACATGTGTTGTTCCAGACTGAGTTTTGTGGTCAGGCACATTCCACTACGAAGTCTAATTTCAAATGCAATACGAAACTTGCACACAATTTACCATTTAAACTAAAGATTTCCTCTCATACTAACCATTTTGTTGCTACAGATAGCAAAATTTGCAATTTATAGTTTTTGTGCTTGTATTTAAAGGATTTCGGTCACGAGGTTTTAGAATTTGTTGGAAAGTCGTTGAATTCGAATTCAATGATGATGTAAACTCGACCGCTTTCTAATCCGTCTATACTGCTTGATTATCTTGACCCTTCAGTAAATTGACTGATAGAATTATCTTTGATAGCTCCAACAATGAAATTCCGCGCTAAAACAGCGAAATATTCTATTCAATATATTAAAAATACTGTCCAAAAGTAGACAGCCTATCTACTTAACCATTCACATATACATATTTATTTTAGTATTTTGATATTTTCTGTGGAAATCTGCAGAAAAAGCATTGTAGGAACTATAAGCACAAAAAAAATTCAATACCTATTGTATAAAAATAAATTTGCATTCCAGTGTCTCTCGTTATAACTCAAATTCCTGAAATACCTACATTAAATCCAGAAATACTTTTACGTACAGTCGAATTTACAAAAATGGGAGCAGCTTGAAATTCACATAATAGTAAAGATCAAGAAAAGAGCTTTTCAGTTGGTGTGTGTTAGGTGCAGTCAATTTTATAAAAGTGGTGATATCTGGCTTCCTAGAATTTGAAGAGAAAACCATTTGAAGAAACAATTTATTAAATGCATGTCAGAAATGAGTTTAAGAGATAAGCAAAAAATGTCTGCAATCGAAAGCTTACAGAAAAGTAAAATGCTTAGAAAGAGAGTAACGTTTTATCCATGTTGTTATGGAAATAACTTCAACTAGGTATATGTTTTAGTAATATTCAAAAATTCGTAGTTAATCAATCTATTTACAAATCAATTAACTACAAAATTTTTTTAATATCAACTAAGTCTAAGCTAAGCCTTCCAAGTTTATTAATCCTTTGTTGTATACAGTTGTCTTTTGAATATATTTTTTTTTAAACTAAATGTCTTTTAGGTTTCTGATTACATTACCGAAGTTGGAGCTACACATTCAAAATGGCGAATATAATATGGAGGATGTTAAATTTTAAGCTAGTTTTATTTTTGCGAAAACTATAATAATATTATCTATTTTTGTAAGTAATTTTTGAAATACCATGAGTTGCGAGTCCAATATGACAAGCGAAATTTTTAAAAGTTTTGTATTTTGGTTTCAGTATTTTGAATCAACTATTTTAAATCTACTATGTATTTTGAATTTCAGAAATCAAATCATTATGTCTACATATATGTATCTAGTTTTGTGAAAATTTGAATTATTTAAATAACAACATATTCCTTGAAAGGGTTTAATGATTCGTTTACTACAATACTTCCTTCAATAATCTTTGCTAAATGGCTTAATTAGGCATAAGGAAATATTTTATTAAGTCTCTCCTAATCACGGCGATTTGTGGCTTTCTAAATAATTTCCCTAGAATAAAATTAGAGCTCCAATTACAGCCACAATTTAGGTGGAAAATTGTTTTTATCCATAAATGTCATTGATTCTTGGCCTTATTATTAATTCCCCTCCGATTCACGAGCCATCGATTATCTGCGTGATATAGGGCTGATGAAGCGCGCAAGTACACGTGTAAATTTACTTTAGGCGCTAAGAAAAATAAAGCCGAAGGGCCCCACACACGCAATTTATCGTAATTTAAACAAGCCACAACGACTCATTTTAATTTGCCTAATAACCCCAACAGTCGATGGTGAGGCGAACAAAACCACCTACACTTTACTTTTGATCGACGTGGCCTAAACAAACCCACGTGAGTTAAAACGAGACAAAGACTAACTCACATTCGATAAATCTGTCAATCAATGCCGTCCCTATCCAATTACCCTGTGGTTTGCGGAAGTCCAATAACAGGGTGACAATATTTTGCAGGTATGCCCTTCGAGATGTATGAGATTTGGTTCCGATTTCACCCTTATCCCTTCGGCGAGGCGATCTGCATCCTTCAAGGGTTTGCAGCTGAGACGTCGGCGAATGCAACAGTCTTAACAATCACCGCCTTCACAGCTGAGAGGTGAGTAGCTTTTCTTTAAGATAGTGGATATCGCCTTTTTGGCCTTGACTTGAATCTAAGGGGGAGTCAATTTCCGGACTATCTGTCTTTATGTTTTCTGCTTAATTTCAGATACATCGCAATTTGCCACCCGTTCTTATCGCACACTATGTCAAAGCTGTCACGTGCTATCAAATTCATCTTAGGGATCTGGCTTCTGGCGATGGCCCTGGCTGTCCCCCAAGTAAGTAATCAATTGCTTCTAGGGCCCGGGCCCGGCTATCTCGAGCAGCATGAGGAGAATTTCGTATCAGCATTCGACTGAAAAATATTTGTTCAATCAATTTGCCGCCCCCATTTGATCTGTTACCCTAATTCCTACTCTCGTCACTCCTTCCAGATTCTAGATTTGGGTATCATCGACAAATTCGAAACCTGCGGGCCTAAGAATGACGAACGGAAATACGTTTTCACGATATCGTCGATTGTTTGCTTTGTGTTCCCGATGGTGATTATCACTGTCCTCTACATTTTGATTGGGTTACAATTGCGAAAATCTAGGATTGTTGGGAGATCGACTACGGCGAATGGGAACAGTATTCGCCTGAAGGTAACTCACAGTAACTAGATTTTATAATTGTTTTTAATGCAGTCCCACATTACAGACGAAGTGCAGAGTTCCCTCGAAGCGGCATATATTGGTTTCTCTAGATACAGATGAAAAAACCAACCCTTTGCTCCTGCCTGTTCAAAACCATAACCTCATGGAGGCTGTTTATATTGAAAACAGAAGGGAAAATGGACAAAAGGAGCCCTCGCGGTGTTGCGAGGAAGGCAGAAAAAATTACTCCCAAAATAGGTACATGGGCTCTAGGCACGTTGTGAACATGCTCGGTAAGTGGATACTCCAAGAAAATTCATTTTCAGCCTCAGTTGTTTGAATTACTTTTGCCTCGGTTGCCCGATGAAATAAAATAAAATTGCAGAGCACGATTCTAGCTCAAATGAACACAATTGACAATATTTCTTCGGATATATGGTATAAAAAAATTTGCATGAATAAAAATGGATCGCTTTTAGAGCAAAAATTTGCGATTTCATGTGACGAATCCTTTTAATTTTGAATTAGTATTGATTGGATTCTAACTAGTAAAATGATAGGTGTCTTATATGTGAGAATACATTAGAATTTAATGCATGGCTTAGAATGTTTACATGTTTACTCTAACTCCCTGTGGAAGGTAAATTTCAACCACAAACTATTTTAAGGTTTTTAAAATTTTGCCGTATGCAAAGCCACAAAGAGAAGTTGTTTACATCGAAGCTTTGCTGTGACATTAGAACTGCTATAAAAATCATAGGAATTTAATCAAAGTCAGCAAAGTTTACAGAGTAAAAGTTTAAAATGTAGGATGCGGACCTGAAGGATATTATAAAAGCGAAATGACTTTTTCTAATTTAAATTACTACTCCCGGATGCTCGATTTTATTTATATGACTTTGTTAGCGGAATTACATAATTATGTTTATTCCGTAGTTTTGTAATATTTACACAGATTTTTATAGTTTCCAAAAAACTTTTCCAGGCGAAAATTTTCAGAGACATGTTTTTACTTTTCTGTCTTTAGGTACTAAGAAATCGACTTCCGACAGAGGATGAACAAAAATGTGTTTTATTTACAAATCTATGAAATTTATCAAAAATATGGTTGAGCCATTCGTAGCACTTTGTACAAAGAAATTAAGTAAATTACGCACTTCGACTGAATGTTGGCTTTGTTATGATATATTAAACACCATCTTAATGCAGTGCTCAATATGCAAAAAGAGGTATACAGGCATCAGCTACTTAGTTAGTCATTGGCATTGAATGCTGAGAGAAAAATTCTTTTAAGTTTTTATTTTCCTGGAAGAAAATCATTTTATTAAACAATTTTGCACGTGAAATGTGCAAACATTTTATTTTTTCTGTATGATGAGCTCTTTCTAAAAATATCTATTTTGTCGAAAATATCCTCTAGCGTTTTTTGCGTGCTTTAAAGAAAATATACTTGTCTATTCGCCTTTAGCAAAAAAATAATTTTCTTTCGTCAAACAAAGGAGAAAAGCCTTTCAGACGCCCTTTTTAGAAAACAAACACCGCCAACATTTTACGCTGAAATATTTCACATCTACTGGGTTACATCTTCATAACGTGTACTTAGTAATCACTCGTCATAAATACAAAAGACGATGCCATAAGTTACTCCTTGATATTTTCACATATCATGCAAACAAAGTTACTTAAAACTGAATTTAGCTGGAAAAAATAACATTTCCATATCTTATGTTATTCTTTTATGAAGAAAAAAATGGTTTTTCTTAAACCTATTTAGCAATTTGGTGGGATTTGAAAGTAAACATGAGACCAAGTTAAAGAGGATAATCTTAGTTGCTGTGGTTTTATTACCAGATAACGAAGAATGGTTAGACTTTTGAAAATAAGATAAGCCAAAAACTTGTGTTCTTTATTAATATGCATAGTATCCTAAGGTTATATTTAACGTGAAACATTTCAGTCAAAAGAGATTGAACAAGCAAAATAAATGAAATTCCGGAAAAAATAACTTGTTTTTATTTTTTAAGATTTACCTGCAGGTATACGGAAATTTTCATACACTTTTGTTTGTACTCTTTGTTTTCGAAATATAACTGAAGACGAGATGGGAAGCTTCAGGCATTATGCGCAGGAGTAATGGTGAATTTAATTAATTTTTTTAAAGAATGAAATAAATCTCGTTGGAAGAACTTAGATTTCTTTAAGCAGCATTTATTTTCTAATGGCCTTTAACATGTTTTCAAAACGATTAAAAAATTCGTCTAAAAATATGTATGTATTTGAATTTTTTACATATATAATATTATAATTTATAAATTTTATATGATGGTCGAACTCTAAGTATAATATATAATTTGTAAATCAATATGATTTCTCCAGGTCAAGAACAAAAGTTTGCACAGGACACCCCATAATTTTTTTGGGCTACAAAATTCAACGAAGTGAAGTAAAATTTATGAATTATAATTTTGAAACGTTTTACAATGATTTTCACGAAACACAAATGTGTGACTTATCATACAGATCTAAAAGTATGATAATATGAAACTTTTACACAAATCCTATTTAAATTATTACCATCAATTTTTTGAAATGTTGTGCTATTTCTCGTGTTAATTCCAAAAACAGGGAGAAGAAAATGATAGTTTTTCAAATTATATGGCACATGATTAATTTGTTGTTTTAAAGTTTCTAAAGAATATAATAAAACCAACTTCGTTCTTCTTGTTCTATTGATTAAATATCATAAAAATAATTGTGTAAATGGGGATAAAATCAATTCAGTTCTGAATTCTGAAAAATTTTAGGAAAATCCAACTTGTACCTTTCCTTTTTAGGGTTCCGTACCTCAAAAGGAAAAAAGGAACCCTTATAGGATCACTCGTCCGTCCGTCACAGTCAATTTTCTCCGAATCTACCAGACCGATTAAGTTGAAATTTGGTACACATATCAATTTCTGTGACCCAAACGCAGAGGTGTGACGTGAATAGACGAAATCTGAATATGGGGGGTCACTTTTGGGGGCAAATTAGAAAATTAAAAAAAAAAGTTTTGCAAACTGTACCGTGTGACATATCAAATGAAAGGGCTTATTGTAAGGATCTCAAATATATTTTTTTTATAAATTGAAAATAAATAGTTTCAAAGTTATTTAAGAAAATAGATGAAAATTGACCATCCCCCCCCCTATCACCGAAACTACTGAGCCTCAAATTTTGAAAAAAATACAGAAAATAGTTCTTTACTTATAGATTACAGGAAAACCTATAAGAAGCCTATGGTCTTAAACTAACATGGTAAATCTTTCAATATTGTGCGTACAAACTTACATTTGCAGTTGAAATCTATGGCAGAACATGTTTTTCAACTCCAATGTTAAGTTTTGTTAAATAGGTTCGTAGATAAATATTTAACGAAAATAATGAGCCCACAATGGCCATTCTACGACCAATATTTTAGGAGATATTAATTTATAAATTTGTAGCTACATCACAAAAAAGATTTTTTTTTCTTGTACAATTCAAATTTAATTGAAAATATAAAATAACTACTTACTAAGTTTTACGGTACTATAACGGTACGGAACCCTCAGGTTCTACTCGCACTTGTCCGTCTCAGTTCTACTCGCACTTGTCCGTCTTATTTAAACTTGAAATCGATTTATAATAGCGTAGTTGATGAAGTGTTACGGAATAAACCACTTAATTAAAATGTATTTTGCAGGCTTATTATTATTATGAGAACGTTTAATATATATGTATGATATATGCAAATAGGTATATCATTATTTTCTATATAGCAATATAGTGTGTAATTATGTGTATACAGAAAAAAGTGTTGTTATAGTTAATAAATGTGAAGGTTGCTGATGGCGGAATAAATATTTCGTAAATGTCAACAAACCGCATGGATTTCAATTATAAGCGTGGTTACCTTAACAGTAATTAATTGACTATAAGAATGTTTGTTTTGCCATTATCAACCTTAATATTTATAAAAAAATAACCACTTTTTCTGCATATATTTTTAATAATCGTTAAAATGAAACAGTTCCTTGCTGAACTAAATAAATAAGGAGGAGCGGATGAAAACTGTGATATTTATGTGTATTAATAAATAAATGTCTGTGAATATAAAGAACTCAAACAATATATTCATGTTCTTTTTTATCGGATATGATACATTTAACTTGAAGGAAGATTTAAGTTGCTTTTTGCTTCGTAGAAATATGAGGAAAGTGGCTAAATCACAGCCGAGAGTAAAATGTCCTGACAAAGGAAATGGAAGAGAAATCCTCGAGGATGTCGACCGTGTATTTTTCTGTACCAGGATATGATTAACTTGATACGGTATGCATTAAAGCTGCTAGATTAAATAGAGATGTAACGAAGGGCCTTAAAAAATGGTATCGCTGACCCGCAAGTATTGTGGAATGTAATGTCATGCATCACAGTTCCTGGGTAGGGTAGATTACAACGGAAATTATGTGGCATTGCAAGAAGTGCTCGGATCCCAATAAACCCGGGGGTGAAATGATTTAGCAGAAAATGTACTTGGAATGTAAGCCGCTTGGCTACACGGGCTATCAGTGAGCGGAAGAAAGTTATTTACTCGAGTTTTTGGGATGACAAGAGTGAAATGATTAAGTAGGCAATGTATAGACTTTTTCTCCAGAAACAAGAAAAACCATAGAAGATTGGATCTTAATTGTTTTCGTCTGGAAATTCTTTTGGAGGCATACCTTTTTGACGACAATTGTCTTTTCTTCTGGAGTGTGAGGAGAAAGCTTAAAATATTTTCTTATTATTTTCACGTTTTTCCTTAAGTACACCTTCAAGAGCAGTATTCTGCTTTTTAAATTTTTGTTTTGAAGCTAACAAGAGCTTTCTAAATTCAATGGGATTTTCTTAATTCAAGCAAAATATTCTTAGAGTGAGCCAAATTGGATCCCTTGTTCTTTTTTAATTACACCCAATTTTGTTTTTACACGGTTTTGATTTAACACGGTCTGGAAAAAAAATGATTCCGTTTTTACACGATTTAGCACGATTAAAAAAAGCTATTTGATTGAAATTTTAAAGAAAAATGTTTTTATTAATCGTAATCTTTTAGAATTTTTTTTTCTATCTGTTATATATAAAATAGTTAGGGAATTCCCCTTTCTAACTTATTTTCATAGCAGCTTAACCCTTTCGCTACCAGGGGCCTCAGGAGAAAAATCTCCAACACAGCCCAGACGTTTTATTATTTAAATATGATACCAATTATTATTAAGTTTTGTGGGATGTATTTTAACGTTCTAAATAAGCGAAATTAGCAATTTTATATACCGACACGAATAAGTGATGTACATAAAAATTTAATTTGGCTTTTATAAAGACTCTCATAATACTTTTTTTTGTATGAATCACTTTATTTTAACTATTTTTTACAAGGTTGAAGGATATGGAACTAATCCCCTTTTTTTCTATGTATTTCATGTCTTTTTTTACACGGTTTTGTCTGTAACGTATCTACCGTGTAAAAACAGAATTAGGTGTAGGTATTTAAAACTGTAAATCGGATCCGATTTCGAAAAAAGCCTATCTTAGCCTGAGCTAAGTTATGATCATTTTTATAAAGGTTTAAAAAGCGATCCGGTTTCGTTTATATGTGCACGTATGTTCATATATTTATACAAAATTGCAAACATTATTTAAAAAGTTTAGCAACGTCGTTTTATTACTAAGCCAACATTTTCGTAAAATCACAATCTATTATGACTGATAACGAAGTAAAAAAACGTAAACTTCTAAAGCTTCAGACAAATATAAATTTGAACGAAATGAATTTAATGACGAATCAATCGAATTGTTAGCTGATATTGGTTCAAAATTTGGGGGTTAAGTTTGAACTCTCTCTCTTATATGTGGGGGAACCACTGAATATCCTTTGAAGATTTATGAAATAACCGAGCAGCTTTGGTTTTAAAAAAAAAAAATTTATAATTTTCGTTCGTTTCTTCGGTTCGGGACAAATATTACATATGTACCTATATAATTTCAATATTATTTATTAAATAAAATGTTATAAACCTGTAGTTTTATTTAAGTGATCGGCTTTACAAGCTACATATATATGTAAAATGTTTTTAAGGGGTATTCTTTTATGAAATGATTAAAATTAGGTAATGTCTTGTTGTTTTTTTTTTTTGCGTTGCAAAGTTGGGAAGAAGTTGGGAATTGAAGAAATTAATTTTAAAATATTCATGCAATAGGGAAAGCGATTCTGATTTTTATCAATTATTGAAAAAGCATAGTCTCGAAAAAAACGCATTTAACAAATAGAGGTGTTTTCAAGAATTCATCCGCCTGCGCATTCGTTGCATTCACACGCAGGTAATAAGTTGGGTCGCGGCAATCGACTTTTCAAATTTTTGTCTGCATTTTTGAGTGATTTGCTTACAAGCTCTTCAGATTAACTTGACATTTCGCATTAAAGTCAAGTGCACTCAAATCATCTGGCTGCAGCGTTTGTACACAAATTTGGCTGGCTGCTGGCCGAAATTTTGAAAGAACAACTGAGGCGCATTTGACTGCAGTCAGAATATTTGACTGACTGCAGCGGATGCACAGCCGGATGAATTTTTGAAAACACCCCACATTTTCCCGTCGTTTCTAAATTATTATATGTGAACGTATTAAAATAAATCAAAGGTCACAAAGTCAGAAAAAATCAAGGTTTATATAAGCACAAAATTCGTTAATTTGGCAGGTTGGTTGCTCTAATGTTAAACTTTTGAAAAGTTCTTCCAAGTGAATGAATTTTAGGGATTTGAATAGCAATAAAATGGAAGGAGAGAATAGTAAATTATAATTTTCGAATAAGAAGAAACATTTTAAGATAAATTGTCCAAAAATAAAACATGCAAAGAGAACGTTGGTTTTTGGTTTTAGAATTACGTTAATTGGGAGAAGTTCCCATTTGTTTTGAACAACTTTCAGTGTTTTAAGAATTGCTTCTCTTGTTCGAAGAAAGCATACTGAGAAATAGCAAGCTTTTTGATTTAGTATTGTAATATATACGTGGCTTAAAATATTCTCTTGGTTGTTATATAGAGAATATTTTGTAATTTTTCTGATCTTTATTCTGAGGCTCTAGTTAAGCGATTCTAATCCTAATATTCCCTTATATTCAAATTGTTAAAATATAATTACAAAAACATATTATTTTTCAAATTTTCACTTATTTTTCGAACTACAATGAACAGCGAATTTTAAGTGAAAATGATTTCTAAAGCTTGTTATTTCATTTGCTCACGTCCCTACAGTAACAAAACTAAATGCAAATAAATTCTGAAAACTATTTCACTAGAATTCAAGTTAATCCCCTAAGGCTGGAGTAATCCATTCATTTTCCAGCTCAAATAGAAAATTTCATTGCATAAACGTTTTTACAGTACGTACTCGTAGGATTTGGAGCAGTAAATGCAGCGCGTAAATTGGTTTTTCCTGATATTTCACCAGTTTATGTATATGTACTTTGGTTATAATGCATGCATTATGATAATACTACTTATGTATGTACATTGAAATTAATCAGATAGCACTGTTGCGAAAAACTTATAAATATAAAATTAAAATGTTCTTGATTTTGCTAAAAGCGTTTTAAAAATTGCTAGTGGGATGAAATTGTTAAATAAAACAAAAAAAATTTATTAAATTTCATCGGGCTGCTTTTAGGAAAAAATTTAGAAGCATAATAAGTTAATTAAACTATTAGTAGTAATTATTTTTTTTATTTCTTTCAGTGGCTGTTGTAGTTGCTTTTTTTGTATGTTGGGCACCACATCACGCTCAGCGAATATTTGCAATGAATGCAGAGGAGAAGCATGCAGCAATATACGACATAATAACACCGATATCAGGGGTTTTGTACTATGTGTCGACGTGCATCAACCCGCTGCTTTACAACATAATGAGCTATAAGTTCCGTGAAGCATTCAAGGTAGGATATAGGCAGCCATTTTCGTAATCAACAGTATTATGTATATGTGATCTAGAAACATGTCGTTTGCTTCTCTGTCTGATAGGCTACATGTGCGCGTTGTTGTCTTTACCAAAGAGGTCGTGATCAATTTCAGGGGAATGGAAAACTCTTCCGGAATATTTCGCAGCGCTCAAACTCACATTCCGCCCACACCTGTTCATCGATATGTTCGGGACAAATAATGCAGCAGGTGAACGCATGCATCCTGGAGCAGGACTTGTCGCTGTTTAAATGCACCAAGCGGCCCTTGACTGTTACCTTTAAGAAGCCATCCAGGAGCTACAACAGGACGAGTGGCTTGAACAGTGCGGACTACACCTGCTCGGCAGTATCTCTCCATAGGGGCACACCTGAGGTCTATACGAGCCAGCCTCTAACTTATCTTCCCACAGGAGATGCCTACGCCACTCTACAGGTCCACAAAAGTTATAGGGGTGAATGGGCGCAGTAAAATCAAACTACAGTTCCCGCGAAAGAAGACTTATTAGTTATTCATTTTAGAAAAAAATTTCAAAAATTAAGGCAGCTTTAAATAAGTGATAAACCCCTGTTCTTGTAAAACAATAGTTCCTTAGCCTTTATGTTATAAGTGCTTTTGAAGGCGACCATTGTTTTCAACCTTTTTTTACAGCTTAATTGTAGGAAATTGTAAATAGGAAAAATTTAGGATATTTCAGCGAATAAATTAAATAGAAGGGAAAGTTATAAAAACGTTTGTTTTGTAACAATACAACGAAATAAATAGTCACGAAAAGTTCTTTTTCCTATTCTTAAACAAAGTAGCCAAGGACGATTAAAAGGTTAGCGACCCTCTCTTTAAGAAATTCTAAAACTTGTTGATTTTTACTTAAAATTGTTGCTGTCTCTATATAAAATTATTTTTTCATACTCCTTAAGCTTTCGATGTCTTACAGGTAAGAATGAGAAATAATACAAGGTGCGTACCTAATTCTTTTTAAAAGCGGTTCGATTATTGGTATAGCACTTAAATAAATACCTGTTGTTGATCCACCTTAAATTTTGAGTATACAAATATATCTCTTAAATTCTAAAGTATCCACAAATTCAAGATAGGTAGACATTCTCCTGTTCAATGTCACGCATCATCTGAATCATGTAACAAAAAATAAATATAACAAAGAAAAATAAACAATCCGTCATATGCTTGATGTGAGACTTTACTCGTCCACAAGGCAAATTTGCAAACTTTAACTGGAAAAACGTACATCCATACGTATTTGTATGTAAGTACATAAATTTCTAAAAGGGATCAGACACTCATCAAATCTTCGCAGACTCCCAGACATAATAATAAGGAGTTTATTGTTTGCATTTGTTTTCGAAGTAATTGCTTTATTCAGATTCGTTTCACGGTATTTGGGGACACAATCATCCGAAGAAATGTTTTGTGGAAAGGACATGTTTTGTTGGAACACAAAACTCCTAGGCAAAAACTTTTGGATGACTAATGAATTTGAAGGAAATAGAGTTTCGGTTTTATTTAGATACTTTCAAGGCTATCGATCTTATTCTTGCTCTTGTTTTCTACGAATTTTCCCTTTTTTTGTTGGTGAAATTATTACGAAATGCAATATTGTGGGAACAATTTGGAATAATATCTTAGAGTATTTTCTTTAAAACTTCTCCATTCGTTTTTCTTTCAAATGTTTAAGACCTTTTGAAACTCACAATTCTTGTGAGTTTTCATAAACTCTTGAACTCCATATGCAGTAAGTGAGGCGAGTTTTAAAAGTTTAATAACTTCTGAGTTTTCCGTTGTTTTTATGTGAGTCCATGTATCTAACTTATTGCATAATTATCAAAATCTGGTATGATTTCTCTAAATGTTATGAATAATTCATTTATTCTCCTTAGTTCTAGCGTCTAACTTGAGTTTATTTATATCAATTTTGATTTTATTCCAATTATGGCATATGGAAAATCCATGCTGAGGAAGTATGTAGGCAGCGTTTTTTGTTTAAACAATAATTCAAGACCAAAAATATTGCATTGCAATTTAACATTTTGGGATAAAAACAACTATAAATGAATAACTTCTGATGTGGAATGTTTCGAAGCAATCAAGAGTGCAAAATGCTAGATACATATGAGCCGTTTATTTTGAAAGTGGCTTAAGTCCACAATGTCATAAGGTTGAATTTACCTTAAAAGAATATAATAAATTCCATCTTATAACATTGCGGATTTAGGCCACTTTCAAAATAAATGGATCATATATTGCATTAATCTCATCTGGTCACCGTGTCATTTGATTGTCAATACTGAGAAAAGAAAAATAACATTCACTTTTAATACTTCAGGATTAGAAATTGAACGAACTCATCTTCAACCCGAAGAGATTAATAACTAACAGCAAAAATGATTCTAGATATTTTTCACTGCAAAATACAACAATGTTTTTAAAATGAGTTTCATTCTTATACTTTATCATAGTAAATTTTCAGTTAGAACTACAAAATGTCATTAAAGAGTCGTAATATTTATGCAAATATTTTCAATTTATTTCTGTAGAAAATTAAACTTTATGTAGCAAACTAATCTACAATTAATATTCTCAATGGAAGTTATTTAAGTTTTACGAGTAATTGATTAGAATTTTTACATTCTCACAGTAACTACAGAAATGAAATGCAGCTACAACTCTTCATTTGCATATAATTAAATCCGTTTCCAATATCCGGTTTCATTTTCCAAAGCGATATGTTATTTTTTAATTGCAAAATTGGCCATATCCATCGATTTAATCTGTTGTTATTTGACACGCGCCTTCCGCAACAAGGGAAACAATGGAGGGATTCAATTTTAAATCTTTTTGAGATGTGAGGCACCCAAGCGTAGCCAAATCCACACTATAAAAATCTCATCAATAAAAAACCTCTTAAAGCAGTCCTCAGTAGCCCTTAAATGCAATAAAAATGCCCATTCATCTGTAATTTGATCGAGGCCCTTCGAGTTTTGTCGAACTGAAAGAAACCCCGGGCGCTTGTGTCTTCGAAAGTAATCCTTTATCAAGGCATAGCCATTTAGCGCCTTTTTTATTCGACTCGTACTCGGACAATTCAGCGTTCATCAGAAAATCCTCAAAATGTTCCAATTTGAAAAAAAGGAAAATGCAAGCAATTGAACGTTCTCCCAATTTAGATTTTATTGACAATGCTGATTGAGATGGAAATGATTATGGTCGGAACGACAATTTTCTATTTCCGATCAGTTCTGATTATTGGCAATATAGCGCCAATATATTGCCCAACAAATCAGAAAGACTTTTTATTTGATTGACTGAACTTTAAAATAAAAAAGTATGTACTATTGTATTTCAAAATGAAAAGACTCAAAGCAAATAACACGATCGTTTTTTTTTTATCATAATATATAATAACTTAGTTGATAGAGAACTAATCAAAATTAGGAACTATTGTAAAATTTGTAAATAAATAAAGGATCTATTGTAAGAATTCTATTAATTAAGGACATATAAAATAATGCATAAAAGACAATTATTTGTAAATATATAATTTTAGGGTTGTTGATAGAAATTAGTGTTGTTAAATTGGAGCATTTTTAAGGTGAAGTTCCCTTGCACCTAATTTAGTTAGAATATTTGTTGCATACATTTTACAAAAATTCGTAAAAATCCGTAAGTGGGGTCTTATTAGACAACTTTACATTTTTATTACTTGAGATATTAAAGCATTGTCGAATAAATATAACAAAAGAATGATTTATTTCAAAAAATTTGTTGTTTTCTTTTCAAAAGGATTTGGATAAAAATTGCAAATTATCATCAGTTTACCTTAGTAAATTGAGTAAATCTAACCAACTTTTTGATTTATTCCAAATAACTTTCAAACCATTTTACTTATGTATCTTCATAAAATGCAGGATAAATAAATTTAAATATTTTGCATTAAATCGTAAGTAATTTTCAATTTGTGGGACGCATATTGTTTCCGCATTCCAAAGCACCACGTATGCATCCTCCATCGCGCATAGGTACCATCGAAATTATGTATATTTAATACAGCTGGCGCTAATTTGCATATATCGATTCATAAGCATGTGGAAGTTTTAAGTATGTCGAAAGGTCTAATATACATAATTTCACACAACAGCTCGTAACATAACACTTGAAGCCTGGTGTGCTATCGTGGGAATGTAATGAAAAATTTACAACTTTTATATTTTCGTAGAAAAAGGTAGGTATGAGCGTCATGTGTAATATTTTCTTATGTTCTAGAACATGAATGAGCAGGATGCAATAAAGGAAAAACTTTTTTGAGTATATTTCTTGTAAAACTTTGTTAAAACTTGAAAAAAGAAAATTTGAGCGGAATTTCTCACATTTATTATATATATCGGAAAAGTACTTGAACGGAATTTGTTAACATCATTGAAATTATACACTTAGAAAAAGATCAGTAAATTTAAAATAATTTGTATTTTAATCTGAAAAAAGTGCTTGTAGATTTTACGTAAAAGAACGTAGCTTTGGTCTGTACGAGTATAATATAAAGAAACTCTTATTAGAAGACCTATGCTACATTTTTAAACTAAAAAACTTGACATGGATTGTCCCTTTAAGCCAATTTGACAAAACATATTGTATTATTATAAATTACACATTCTGTACTTTATAAACTTTAAAATGTTCCAATTCTCCAAGGGCATTTACGGTTTGCTATTGTAGGTATAATTATTAATGGGTTAAAATGTCGGTTGCTGTAGAAACAACTATGAAAATATGAACAATTTTATTCTCAAAGAAAAAATTTCAATATATGTAAATCGCCAAGAAGAAAAACTCTTGAAGTTCGTGACTAAATGTAAAGGTTATTAGTTTTATGAAAGTTTTATTGCTAAGAAACCTGAAATTAAGGCTTGTGTTAGAATGATTTTTTTGTTACAGCATAGTAAAATTTGCAGCATTTGTATAAGTCAATTAGGTTTCGTGCTCGTTTTACTTATCTAAGCAAATTATAATATCAAAAATCATCCGAAGCCATTAGCAGCAAATAATATTACGTAATAAATTATTTTCAGCAGAAAAAGTCATTTGATATCCTCATACTTTGTTAGTTGGAAATTAATTAGGGGAAATCGAACGAGAGGTGAGAAATGGGATTATCTTTCGCTAGCAGACTCTGACTAATTTCGAATATTCCTAATCACTGTCAAATGAGCTAGGCAACTTTCACTAATTGAAGAGGGATGAGAAATGAATGAAAGGCATTAATTTACGGCGGTAAGTTACCTTGGAACGGAAACGCTATGTAATAGATTTAAATAGAGAGACCAACTATCATTCTGAATTTCTTAATATAGTACAATACATATGAACGAAATGAGAGAAAAAAACCATTATAAATAAGAAAAATGGTCAAACAGTTTTAATTAAGCTCTAAAAAATGCAAAGAATTGAAGAACATTATTTTTTAAATAGAATTTTAAGAGCTAAAAGCATTACAAGAGTCATGCCGGAAATTTAACGAGAGAAGGTATTTTTCAAGGATACAACATCAATCTAATTACTTTTCCATGTAAATTCCTTACGTGCTGGTGAAAGTTTAATTGAAAACGGATGCCAGTCTTCTCTCGAGCTAGTTACAGCCTTGGAAGGTGACTATGGGAAGAAACCTAATTATTTTAATGGAAGTGTCAAGTTTTTTAAGGGTTAATTTAAGATAAATTTAATTAACACTATTTGCTGATTTTCCTTGCTTAGAATGGCGAAAGAGGTAAGTGTTAGTCTTTACGATTCAAATTTTTAATAAAACTGCTTCAGTTTTTGCAATGAAATTTTAATGTTAATTTAACTTGGAAAATTAACGATTCAAAATCTACTTATGCGGCGATAATTTGTTGACATAATCTGAGTACATGTACGTTAATCAAAGCATAGCCTGACAAGCCAAAAATATTTGTTTCTGACTGTTGTTTCTTTAAAAAACAGTTGAGCATATTTTAGCTGAAAAGTCAGACACTTCAAAGCAGCGACTGTAATGATCATGATCAAAAGAATATAAATTACAAAATAACGATTATAAAGTAATTTTTATTTTTCCATCGCTCGATAACGATTATCAACTAGTTTTTATTTTTCGATTGGTTCATAACGATCAAGAAATAATTAATTATTATAAATAATAATAAGAAATGATTTTTAACCGACTTTAAAAAAAGAAGAGGCTATCATTTCGAATCGTATCTAACTTTTTGTTTTACTTTTCCACTCCTTAAAGAAAAAAAAATTACTTTGTAATCGTTATCGAGCGGTAAGGCTACAAATGAAATATAATTGATTTTAGCTTGGTATTTAGTGATGATTTTTTTGTTTTAAATTTCAGAAATAATCATTGTTTTCGGTCTCTGCTTCAAAGTATTCATTAATTTTATATGCGAATGTATTCAGAAAATAATGAATTTGTAAAATTCTCTTTTATTTCAAAATGCTGATATGAAGCGTTATGTTATCTTTCATCTACTTTAGACACAAACGAAATTTTCTGTTCAGACTCATATTGAAACAGTCACTGCAAAACTATTAAATAAGATGTACTGTCTCATAATTAAAAATGCCATCGTGTCCCTTATTTTTAGCGACCAGTGTTCAATTTGAGACATAAACCAGATTTAAGTCAATATCTTAACAAATTTATGCATGATCACTGATGAAACTTTTAAAGCTTGGTGGACTTTAATCACATTTAAAGAGTTTAAAGATTATTCAACGCATTTATTATTATAAGTTATTGGCATATATAGAACCACGTGACATCACACCTTATCTCAACAAAAATCATATCAAAAATCATATTACCTTAAGCGTTCGCTATTTTGTTGCAAATCGATAATTCTCAAAATCTTTCACTTGAAGACTGTACCTTCATGATAAATAAGAATAATGTGTTTAACTATTGTACCCTTAGGTAGGATACCGAGATTAAACATTTTTACTCCGACGGTATTTTTTCCTAAAACCCTGAATGGTTCCCTTTCTATTAAAATTAAAATTACAAAAATCGGGTTTAATTTAGGGGTTTCACAGTTCTTAAAGTGGAACCAGAGTTAATTTCTGGTTAATTTTTAGCTGATTTTAAGCAGACTCTTCGAGTTAGGGTACCGGCACATTAAATTTTTATCCCGGCGCGGCGGTACTTTTTTTATATTTTTTCATAAAACCCTGAAGGGTTTCTTTTCTATTAAAATTTAAATTATAAAAATTGGGTATAATTTAGGGGTTGTCCAAATCGGTAAAACGTTCATATCAAATCAAATTTTAATTTTCTACAAATAGAATGTCTAAGTGTACTTAACATTATTTTAATGACTTATGCTTTGATGAGAAAGAAATTTGGAAAGACCAAGGTTTTTATTCCTGACTGACCCCTTAGCTGAGTTTTTAAAAGAGGATTTTTATGATGAACTTTTGAAATACAATTATGTTATTTTCAATGTTTTATACTTTCGTATTGTCGTCATCAGCAGTTTAGAATCTTTATTTTATAATATCATAAATCAAGGCAATATTTATATACTAATACTTTAAAATGCATTGACTGAAACTCAGAAAATTTTTAATTGTATACAATTGGGAAACATCAAAGTGGTACCTATGTGGTTTTAAAATAATTTCTTTAAATCAGTTCCGTCATTTACTTTAGGAAGAGTAAAAGGTGGTAAAAGTTAATCATTTTAGAACCCTCTATAAATCTTTGAAGTGCCGAGGCTCTGACTCTGCACGTTGTTTTATTCTTTTTGTATGGAACTGAATCGTGAAATCAAATCCATGCTTCTACGGTTTCTGAACAAGAAGTACTCAATATCATGTGACACTCACTACGGTTTTTTATTTTATTATTCATCTTAATCTAATAAAGTTTTGAGCTTAAGAAACGGAAAAGTAAACAGATGCGCGACAAAGAAGCGCATAATTTCTTTTACTCCAGACGAAATGTGTCCAGTTTTTGTCTTATCATATAAAAATAATTTTTACATCTGGCTGTAATGTTGCCAGTCGTGATCAAAATTTAATTGTGCTCGCCGCAGCATAAGTTTAAATCATGTGTTGGTGTTTAAACGTTTACTGGACAATTATGCAAAATTTGTTTATACGTGCATCGGATAGTCTAGTGAGTGCATATTACAATGGATGCTGTCACAATAATTTTGACGATGGAACCGAGAGCATCAGAGCTGAAGATTATATCATTGTTAGTAAGTGGTCTTCTGTGGTTATAAATTAAGAAATTTATTAAAGTTTATTAATCTGATAAAGTGATTATGTAAACTAATCATATAGTGTTGTAAATCACTATGACCATATTTGTGCTAAAAGTTGCTTCGAAATATTGTGATTGGATAATAAGGAATGGTTATTATATATATTACATTTTTTAAAACTCATATAAAGTAATTCGCTGGATATATTGCTTAAAATAAAAGCGTACTAAGAGAAATCCCCAGACAGCTCTTAATAAATTGTAGATAAAATCGTTTAAATGACCAATAAATTAAAAATCGGTATTAATTTATTTATAATTGAATTGATGAATGTATTTTTATCGTATTTAAATAAATGGATTAGATTTTGTTTTAGGTCCCTTGAAATGCGTGATTGAAATTCATTGTTTTTAGGATTAATGAAATAGAATATAAAAATTGGTATGTAAGCACTGATTCCTTTGGCGTTTTGTATCAAAATTTTAAAATATACATACACTTTTTAAGGACGATTGTCGGTGTTAATAAAGATGTAAATTTTTAAACGAAATTTGTTGGCTCTCTGTCCACAGAAATTCGGTAGATTTTCAAATTACATTGACATGTTAAAAAAAATTTATCTATGTTAAAAATATGTAATCATAAGAAAATAAACATGTTTACTTTCCTTTTCAGGAGATAATTCAAGGAATGTTTCAATATTTGTAACAAAAGGTGTGGAACACGAGATCTACTTTAGAGCTGTAGATAGAATGAGTGCTGAGGAAATACTCATGAATCGAGTAGACGGTTCATGTTTAGTGCGTCCATACAAAGAAATGGTACCTAAAAGTTAAATAGTAAAAGGAATCAATAAAAATTATAATTAATATATATTTTCAGAATACATGTATTAAGTACATAGTCAGTGTCTATGCTCAAAATAATTTCTTTCACTTGTACATTCGTAAAATTCATCGTATTAATAAGTACGGGATTGGTTTGGAAAAGCCATGTGAGAAGTTGTTTAACTCTCCGGAAGACATAATAAACTACTACAAATTGAATAGGATTCTATGTACAAATAAATCAACCAGCATAAGTCTTGTATTAGTTCCAATATCTTAAGCTATAAATATAAAAGTCTGTACAAAAAAAAAAAAACCCGCTGTATGTTTTAGGTAGCTACAATAGCCTTAGACACACACTGATTATTTTGCATTAAAGCTGGCCATAAAAATGCTTTTATGATATCAGAACGGTTATCTGCAAGCGGATGACGATCATGTTTCTCCGGACGAAGTAATCCTAGGAGAGATCAAAAATTAAAATTAAATGATTATTATTTTTGGAAAGACCTATGTACAAATTTAATAGAATGTTTTGTTTTACACCAAACAAGTAAATGAAGTGCGCATGTTTCTTTTGCAAATATTTGAAATGTTAGATCATTTGTCTATAATGTTTATTATATATATCACATGTTCAAAAGTAATAAAAATAAAAATATTTGGGAAAAAAAACGTAATCATATTAATAATAATATATCACCTAAAGTGAAATCATTGTCCAGGCAGTACGGAGAGTTTTGGTTTACAAGTTTCCAAGCAAGTCGAACACATGCACTAGCAAAGTGCATTAAGGTGGTGCACGTCTCCAGGCAGGGGTATTCGTGTAACGTGGATAAAACCTGATGGGTGAGGAAAAGAATTAATGCACCACACTAGGATCTGGGTTAGTGAAATTGTCTTTAATTTAGCCGTACTTGATTAGCCACATGCCGCTCAATTTCGCCAAGAGGATAAGTCTCGACTGTGTCGCGCAGATGCTGCTTAACCGCTCTGTCCAGCTTCAGTGATTCTTCGTCAACACTTTCCAACGAGCAGTTGAGTGCGTTCCGAACCTCGACAAGTTTGCGTTCTCGCAGTGCGTGACATGCCCTGAAGGCCAGCTGGAAATTGAAAGCAGTTGGACTTAAAAACAAACAAATACATTTTCTTAAGACGGAAACAAAAGAAGATGCTGCATTTAAGAATTCGCATCGAGATCGTCATTGATCATGTTAACACCGGTGGCGGAAGGTACTTTGAAGGAAAAGTCATTTTGGGAATGCATCTTGATTGCACGGGAATTTCAAGGTGACTTCAATTTACGGTAACAGTGCGAAAAGAAATTTCTGCCCTACTTACCACAATTATCGAGAATAGTATTTTGCCTTTCAGATTGTGGACGTGCTTCAGTTGCGGTAGGGTGTTGAGTGCTTCTAAAGTGTCTTGTCTATTTTGACTGTATAAACTTTTATATAATCGAACCATTTCATTTCTGGAAAATAACGTTTGAATTATATTAGTCAAATGTGTACCTACTAATATTGAGTTATAATTAATTTCCAATAATCAGGTGGTTGTTTAACTTCGATAGAACTATTTTGCAAAACCTTGTCGTATTTAAAATGTCTATTAAAATAGAGTCCAAAGCAATAATTATAAAACAAATAAGTTTATAATTTTATTTAATGTATAATACAGTTAGACACAAGCATGCTAATTTTATGATTTTTCTCTGGTATATTTGTTTGGTTTTAAATCCAAAATTTTGAAAAGGGTTGTTTTATTTTGTATTCATTTGAGTTTTTCGAAATTTGAAATTTGCAATGACGGCGAAATGAAAATATTTTAGTGCATGAAAATTTTAATACAAAATATAAAAGTTGAAATGGTGGATTTCAAAATTACGAATTTTAATACAAAACATTTAAATAAAGTATAAATTAATAGTGTCAACTACACATTTGGAAATTGACAAAGGCAACTAAAATTTCTTAGAGATTAAAATAAAGAGAGAATATCTAAGAGAAAAAAAACTGATATAATATGGCTCACGTTTTTAAATAAAAAATTATTTGCTTAGACTGAACGTTTTGTACGATAACTATAAATATTGCTATGTGTCTCGAATCAGTTGCTATTTGTACACTATAAAATTTATTATACTCGTACATTAGGGGGGTGTACTGAACAAGTGTATGCACTGAAAATTCGACAAATTAATACTTAAAAAATTTACGTATTGCAATTAAAAGGTATTTTTTCAAGACTATTTTAATTCTTTATATTTGAATATACACTTGAGGAAAAATGTTGTAAATATAGTTTGCGCCACCATTTAGCTCATGATTTATAAAAGATTATTAATTTTAGAATTGGTATAAATGAATTAGATTTGAGGTTTCAGTTTGAGTTATATTTCTGATTTATTTATTATTAGTTATTATTATTGTTAATTACCTCAATTCGTCAGCAGCAGCATCAGGATCAGAATGATAGCCATCACTGCAGCAACTCCCAGAACTGGGACTTGATGGTTTACTTTGTGATCCCATAAGATTTAACACTTCCTCGCAACCCCGAGAAAAATTCATCAGCAATCCAGCAGCAGGTCGTTTATCAACATTCGAATGTGGGTCCAGTCTTTTAATTTGTCCGACACACAAAAGAACTTCCTTATCATTCTGGACCCTTTGACTTAGTTGCGCTACGATTTCTTGAAGCTGCTTCAAAACAGGCTTGTCGAGAATTGTGAGAAGGGTTTTATTATCGATCAGTCTTTGTTGAATATCGTTATAATTAATGGCCAATAGTCTCTGGTGCGAGGATTGCGCGGGATCCTGGTTAATTGTGACATTGCTCATTTCCTCCAATTTGTGTAGGGCGGACTTGTACGTTTCTATATGCCGGTGAAGTTCATCTTTAAGTGCGGCATGAAGTGAAATTAGGGCCCCGGTGTGGTCTGCTGTGAGCCCATGGCAACCTAAACCCTGTATGGCTTGATCAAACGAAGTTCTTCTCTGTCGAAGACATTGTCTAACATTTGGATCCCACTGTCCTAAGGCTTGAATTAGTTTTGAACACCTTTGCCGAAGTCCTGATTCGTGAGGATTGCTGAACAATCGCACCAACTGCCAAATAATTGCTTCAACGGGTACATTGGGTTTTGGGGATGGATTGACTGTGATGAGTCTGCAAAATATATATATTTTTTTTTTTTAATAAGACTTTTTATAAAGGTTGAACTAAATTTAAATAAAATTTTCTTTACCGTGAAAAGAAAGACTCCAGGAGATAAGCACTATGTGGCAACGCCTCTAATAGAAGATCAATGGGAAGCTCCGAAACAACGGATCGGAGAACAGATGGACCAAGACGACCAACGACACCTGCTGCTTCGCGGTATTGACGACCTTCGGAAAGTAGCATCAGCCGTCGCAAGACTTGACGTGGACTAGTTAAACCTTCACGTCCATCTCGCGACGGACCGCGGATGCGTTCTCTGCTGTCCACCATTTTACCGTTTACATATTACTGGAATTTTCCTTGGAACTAAAAGTAAAAAAATACAATATTATAATATTTATGTATTATTTATTATAAAACAATACGAATTATAGAGAAAATGAAATTTATCCGGTCCGAAGATTGTGCGGTGTCACTTTCTACCGTTGGACTTCCAAATTCTAGTTATTACCTGTCTTCTATAAAAGACAAAGATTAGATTATAAATTGAGGATCACGTGCATGAAAAACAACACGCGTCTTTCTCCTTTTCGGTGTTAATGTGGCAGGTGGAAAGCTGTGGAATACTTTCTACTTTTCGAGGTATACTTCGATTGCAATTTACTGCAAATTGCAGTGCAAGAAAGGTACCTAGGTATTGTTGGAACCCATCTCTAGGGTATGCAACATTCCAGAAGATATTTAATCTTGAGTAATAATAGCGCACATATTTTGCAAATTATTATCCTATTAAAGCCGCTGCTTCATTACGGCCGCAAGGCATCTTATTTCCTCCGACTGCTAATGACCAGGTGAGCAATTACCTCTATTTTTGCTCATCAGCGCCAAACGATTCAGGTCTGCTTGAGCTTTAACAATTTTTGAATGCAATGAACTAGAATCGGCTGCTGCGGCCATTCGTCAAGTGACGCAATTATCGCGTAATTTCTTTTGATTTCTTTTGTTTTTCATCCCTGCGTCTTTAAACCATTTCTTGGTCCCAATGCATTACAATAGGAAAAGAAATGATCGTGCGTGTCAGCGCGGTCATTGACGCTTCTTACTGTTACAGAAAAGAAGTATCTTTCCGCTGTTTGGGAAAGCAGATAGGAAGTAAGGCGTTTTTTTGTTTTGCGAAAATGGGTAACAATTATTGAGGTTTTTCGATGGTTTTTTCATTTACTGTTTCTGCTCTTATTTTGTTCTTAAAAGCTTTAATCATTTCATTCTGCAGTTTTTTTCTTCGATCGTTCTAACATAACTAAAATAAATGGCTTGTAAGCTGGAAAGCTTCTGAAAAGCATGAATTATTTATTAGAAGATCTATTGATGCTACTAACGTTTCGGAGAATTTTTGTAAATCCAATTTACCATAAAAAAATTTGCACATTTTCAACATTAGTAGAACCTTATTTTAAAACTGGAACCTTTTTTCGAACAAGCACATAAAATTTTCATATCAAAGAAAAGAACACACGTAATTTTATTACCTGGGAAACGAAGGCCAAGTTAAGTGAAATTTGCGGTAGGAATGATCGATATGCGTGATGTGATTAGTTTTCTTGGTTTGTACATGAAGATATCAGGTCGAGTAATTGACCTGCGTATATTGTCTTCTTTTCCTTTATTAAGCGCATTTGCAGTCGCATTAAGTTCTTGATTATAATGATCCTAATTTATACAATTTCGTTTGGATAGAAATAATGTAAACCACATATGTGACTCTGAGGAATTGAAGACTATAATATATGTTAATTTGTTTAAAGAACGTAATATTATGTACTACTAAAAATTTCAGCATACATACAATAAATACAAGAATCGAGCTTTTGAATGATATAAAAATATTTCATTTGAAAAATTCAAACAAAACGATATTTAAACGAGTTTAAAACTGTAACCTCATAGAATATCACAGTCAACCATTTAATTTTTTCTAAAGAAAATTGGAAGTTTTAAAAAACAATCAAAAAATAGGACAATATTTCTTAATATAACAATAAAAATTCGGTAAAAGTAAGGATGGGCCATTAACTGAAAAGATATTAAAGATCCTAAACTGTGAGAAATATTCTTGAAACCAATTCTTTTGTGTAATAGATTTATTTACATATTAATATAGGTACATTCTTTTGAAATATTCGACGCGGTCTAGTATGAAGGCGGAATATTGAGACAAAATCACATACATATGTACTTCACATGCGACATGCACTGGAATAAAGTTTTAGCATTATTGTGAAATTAGTTGCATTAATTAATAATATGTAGTAATGCGGCAATATTTCAACATAGCGTTGCTTTTGAAGAAGAGGTTTTCGAAATCAAAACATTTTTATTTTAGTTTTATGGCTTTTTCCATCAAGTCATACTTACAAGGATTTTGAAGAATTTAAAATTTTTAAAAGCTTTTTAAAGATATTCTCAGCAGTTATCAAAGTTATGGGTCTCGTTTGAAAAAAAAGACTGACTACTTTTGAAACTCTAAGATTCTGCAACGTGACTACGATTAAAGCTTAAACTCGTAAGTCTACACAATAGGTAGGCTATCATTAGTTGATTACTGTTTACAGATCAGAAATTTATTTATACTTAGCACCAACATATGACCTGTTGATTTTTAAAGTGGGGCAAGACTATTTCTCTAATAAATCGGTACAACTTAAAATCCTTTTCATCTCTAAACATAAACTCAAAATGAATGTAGTTCACTTAATTAATTAAAATTAAGTTTTTATTTGACTTGGTAAAGCTGAACTGTATACAATGATGCAATAGCTCAATTTAAGATGACATTAGTAGAAGGGTTTTTTGAAAATTTTATTGTGTTATTCAACTGTTTCATTTGTTATAACTCATTAAAATATTAATAGATAGGAAACATCACATGGAGAAACTAAAAGTGCACTACATTTCTATTATTTATGTGTTATTTAGATGCGGTTTATAACTTACTTCGTTTAATATATGTTTAAAAGTTCCTTCTCTAAAGAGTTTTATAATCCACGAATATTTTTCTGGTAGTATAATTGTTACGTGTACGCATGAAACATTTTACAAATTCAAAATTAGTCGGCTTTCAAGTTCGGATCACAAACAATTACCGATGTTCACTTTAACTTAAAACGCGTCGAAGTCCAAGATACGATCCGGCGATGCGCGTGAGACGTTGAAGACTAAATCTGGTGTTTTCCTCCTAAAGCATCTTCATCCGAACACACCTGGGAAAGTGGTTGCTTTTCTGCATAATTCTTTTTCTCTTCGTCTTAAACGCTGCACGATCGAGGTCCGACAACAAACAGGTATGTGTCGATTGACGACGATGACGACGATACTTAAGACCTCAGATAGTTCTTGAAAATATTTCCTTTCCTGCTGGTTACGGGCAGCAAACGCGGTACAGAAGAAAAGTATAAAAGACACTTTTTGCTACAATTGCTGCGAAAGTACTTTCTTTAAGAGGGAGAAATTCTTGGTAGCAGCGGCTGCGCCGTTTTCAGCAGGAAACGAATTTTGCATAATTGTACCTTTCAGAGATTTATTCACAATCCATTTTAATTATGCAACGGAGCTTAGACGGGTGGTGCCATAGAGCCTTTATTTATGCTGAAGCGCATGTAAATTAGGAAAAATTTCTATTTAATATTTATACCGTTTTTGCAATCATTGTTTGGAAGCAATATTATTGCACATAACTCTTAATATTAATCGAACTATTTTATGGTTACAAGTCATCGTCTTTCTTGAAGAATTTCCATAATGTTCGACATGTCTGCTTCGGTTGTACATAACCAATTAGCTGGAATCGTAATAGATTTCTTTTCTTCTTTATTGGATTCATCAATATTTATCTTTTATTGCTTAAATATTTTCGGTAAATTTCTAAATATAGACGCCGGTGTTGACTTTGGCATTGTATAATTACAGGAGCGATATGATGACAAATAAGCGGGTAGAGCCTTTATTATAAAAATTAAAAAAATTTCCGAAATTAAAGTAAGCAAATTGTTCGCTGTAATAAAGATTCGTTGAAAGACAGTAACTATGGCAATAATTCCATTCAAGTTAATGACCAGTTTGCAAAGAGAAATTCGCCTAGAAGTCTAATGAATCAACGGTGGTTATAATACAACAATTGGTAATTAGGAGGAGAGCACTAAATTGAAAAATGAAAAACAACAGAAGATGAGATATTCACAAAGCTTAGGCAGAAACCATCACGAACTTTTCTAAAGAGAGGTCAACTATGATGGGATAATCTACGATTAACATTCTTAATAAATCTTAAGGTAGAATGAGGTAATTAATCTGCATGATGCTGAATATTGAATTTAATTACTATGAAGTTGCTTCTTACTTACCTCTACTGGAATTAAGGTGTTATGAGAAAGTGATCACAGGCGATCTATTGGTACTATCGGAAACGTTTCTATTTCATTTGTGCCAAATTTCAAATTGATACTGTTATGTATCTTGTAAGTTGCCTCTAATGACCCAAATAAGAAATTTTGACGGCATAATGTGAGACCGTAACAATTTGATATCACGAAATATGAATTCGTATATTTTGCTGTTTGCGTGCTGGGCTAGTGGGAATTATTGCTCAAATGCATCTTCTACGAAGTAAAGTAGATGTTTTCTTTCTAATTTTATTGCATTAAAACTAAATAATTTTAGCAATACTCTTGTTTATTTTCATTTTGTTTTATATTTATTTTTAAATGAAATAGACAAAATTACCCTAATATTGTGGATTATTGTTCTGGAAAAGAGTGATAATCTCCAACCATTTTGAACCATTTGGAAATTAAACGAGAATATCATATAATTAAAACAGGGATAGTGAGAAAAACGCGTTTAAAGTATCGGGAAAAACGATTTGCCTTTTTGGCCAAAAATTCCTGAAATTCTAATATTTAGTTTCATTCAAGTTAATCCGATTCACTGAAACTTTCATAAAATGTTTTCAGGATTAAAAAAATGCATGTTTAAAAGTTTAAAGAACCAATATCAACGAGTGCATGCATAATGTTAATTCTATGGTATAGTTTTATTATACTCTACATTAATACAGATTAAATTTTTGCAGGAGAAAGATGGGGTAAGATGGGCTAGTAAACGTTGCGATGGTTTGCATTTGCATTATTACCACTCCATTTTTTCTTTTCTTGCCTTACGTAAATTATATGCTAAAAAATAACAGAAGATTAGGATAGTTAAAAAATACTTATTAGTTATGAAAAATCAATTTATTGAACAACTGCGATAGTCTCAGTCTATTGAGCCGTGTCGATGCGGTGATATAAAAGAAAATGTGACATTGATAATGTCTGGGAATAAACCAGATATATGGACTTTCACGGTCAATTAATTGCTCTCACAAATTCAAAATGAAGCGCATTTTATACGAAAAATGCAGTGGAGTTCACTAAAAGGAGCCAGTTAATTTCACTTGCACCTGTTTTATCGATGCGGAATCTCGTGCATGTGACCACTAAGTCAGAGGATTTTATTTGTTTACGACAAGGGGCTTAATAAGTGCAATAAACTGAAAACATTTCTTATTAATGGAAAACTACAATTACTCGCAACATAATGCATTTCTGATTAATGAAATGATTCATATTTTGTAAAAGTTAAACGGACTTTTAATGCAGAGGAAACTTTCTTGCGACAAATTATGCTCAGATATATGATTTAATTTTTTTGCCAGATTTATGCGGAATAGTTAGGTTTGTGATATTCAAGCAGATCGAATGGTAAAAGTTTATGGGAGAACTTCGATTCGCGAGTGCTCGCGGAAAAACCTGCTCCGCATCACTAGCAAACTGGAAGTGGTCTTCGCTTTCGTCTTGTGCATATAGTCGTTTATGGCACAGTCTTAACTTTCGCGTTTAGCGGCTCACATTGTAATTGTGCGTATGAAAGGCATTCTTTAAGACTCTCGAGTACCCGGTGCTCTTATAGTCGACTAAGCCGTCCTAAGATGCTGACATACTAACCTTTATATTTATTTGTTGTAGAAAAGTCGACATCATAAATGTTTAAATGGTTATTTTAAATTTGTTTTATATATTTCATTAATATCACGCCTTTTATAAAATACTAATTGGCTATTTTGGAAATGGTTAATACTCAAATAAAACCATTCACTAGGCCAGAGGGACATTTTGAAAAATATGTACTTTACATGTTTATAAAATGCCAAATTTTTCAATTGGGATTTTCAACGTACATAAACTGATTTGGTGGATAACGATTTAAAACACCTCTAAACTAAATAAATAATGTAATAAATAAAATAAGAAAAAACTTATTAAGCTTAATTTGGAAAAATAAAATTTAAAATAAATAAGCATTAGAAGTTATGACAAAGTTTATGTCTTACTCTTCTTCTAGGAAACGTTTGGTTTTCGTTAATTTATCTAAAATTGATGGACACAAACTTTTAAAACATTCATCTCAATAAAGCTTCTCAAAAGTATCTTATTAATAGCACTTTTTCTTTGTGCATGAGCTAAGGAAATCTTGCTAAAAATAGCAACTGAGATGCTTTTCCACGTGTTAATGCCACAAAATATAAACAATAGCAGATTCATGGGGATTATGCTCTTAACACTTTATTTTGCCCTAATTTACAAGAGTTTTCGAAGTGACAGCTTTTCTTGGTAATAGGGCGCATGATCGGAATTGGGCACTTTTATCGATCCAGGTCGTGAGGAACAAGTTCAATCATCAAGTTTGACAAAGAGTGGATTGAAAAATGTTTTATATCAGAAAGTTGCTAATATTTTTCACCCTATTTAGTAGTGCATTTAGTAGTTACAGTGGCCCTTATCTCTTCTGGGGCATAGATAAGCTCAAAAATGTTCAGTTGCCCGCCTTAGAGTCAGTGGATGAGAAAACTCTTACGACAATGTACACCGATGCGAAGGCCGTGGTGATATTTTTACGAAATAGCACAAGCAAACTCGACAAAGCACATTTTCCAAAATTTAGGGAACTAATTGGAAATTCAAAGTGGTCATATTTCCCACAAAATAATCTGCCCGCAGAACCAGTTGATTACAACTCAAATGTCGAGGTATAAACAGGAAAGATTAATCTTATATTGGTAAAAATATACATTCCTTAAATTCCAGATAATTTCTCTAGTGGGCCCAGCCTCACAGCAGGACACTGAGCTCTCAGCTCTTTACAGAGATGCTGTTACTATTTACGGGGATGGAGAAGTCCTCGGAATTCTTGCAAACCAAGCAGATGAAGGACACTTCATTTTTAAAAGAGATAGTGAAATTCCATCTTCAACAATTAGTCCTAATGTAGCTGAAGAACCAATGCAGGACAATTGTGTCTATTTAGCTAAGCAAGGTATTTTTTGATACGTTTCGGATTTCATTTTATTTTAAAATAAAAAATAAAAATTAAGGTTTATTATATACGTCTTCACCTCCCGTACTAACTATGGAGAGTGGTGATGAAAAAGCACCTTTTACGACTGAACTGAAAGAACACGGGCTAGTTACTGATGATAATCGCTATCATACAGCAAACATGTATCGTCTCATTATCCAATTTAAATCGGTAAAAATTCAAAAGACAATAGTTGGAAAAATTTTAGAATACAATCACTTAATTTCAGATTGTTCTTCGCTTTCGGTTCCCAATATCAAACGATTACTGGTACCTGGACATGGTTGAGGTGGATATAAACAACATGAAAGTTCATTTGACACCGGAAGAAGACTCTCCAAACGCGCCTATTGGGTTCTCCTACTGCTGCCCCCGCACACTTGTCTTCAGGAATGGGTCAAACACCTTAACGTTTAAAGACATTCAAGTAAGTAACTTCATACTCCGTAAAAATGGATTGCGTACCTTCCTTTGCACTTACTTTCGTTTGTTCTCTGTAATCTTCTGGGAATATCTGCCCATTACACTCGTTGTGCGAGTTGCATAAATTTTCTTTAATATCAAAACCACCCGAGTTAATGATTTGGTTAAGTTGAAAAAGACTTCCCATTTCCGGAGATAAATTTCCTTCGGGAGAAATTATTGTGGGAAATGTTTGTACTTAGTCATTGAAGATAAAAGTAAACATTTTCCTGACTTGCATAATCGCCTTCAGGTTCAGCCTTTGATTGAGGAGGGAAAGGCTCGTTTCAGCGACCCATACGATTGCATTGGATTCATTACTGCGCCCATTTGGTCAGGAATTTTCGTCAGTGCCATCATACTCCTTGGAACAATCATAGGAATCCTCGCATTGATGGATATCAAAACACCGAATCGATTTGAGAGCAACAGGAATAAACAACTCACCTTTACTGTTCAAGAATAAAAAATATACGGAAATGTTAAGTTGCTTTAATTGTTAGAGTTAAGTTACTGAAAAACTTAAATAAAATTATGGAATGCTTCCTTGATATGAATACATAGTTTTAATAAAAGGTAAGTGGCTTTAGGTACATCTATTTGGGAAAAAAATCTCTTAGTTCGTTATAATTGTTTTTAAATGCTATATGAATAATTGTTATTTTAAGAACAAATTTTAGACATTCGAAAGTGATAACGTTTTATATTTTGATACTTATATTTATTGATTACAATTAGGTACCCGTTCGATTTCAACCATAATTTGAATCGGTCCAAAAATATTAAAAGGAAATGAAACCGCAGAAAATTGCTTGCACTAATGAGTTATATGTATATATTTTTTTAGTTCTTAAAAATGCTTTTTTTTTTTTGCAGGTTCACGCTCACGTAAAGTTTTTAATCCTTAGTTGTATATATCTAACAGATTAAGAGCAAGACACTACACTCTATACACACAAAAATTTCCAAAAGGCCAACAATATATAAAAAGTTCAATGAATAAATGGATGTAAAATATTAAAATTTATTGTTTTAAATTATAATTTCAATTAATTAAAAATATACATCCCACAAGTACCATGGGTATCGTAACGAATATCATCATCTTTGGCTTTAGACGATTTCCAAAATTTTTAACATAACTCTTTTTGGATCCTATAAAAATGAAATTTAATAAATATTCCACTAAATATATTTTTATTGAAAATTACGTTTTTCGTTGGGATCACGAACGCCACAAGTTCTATATGAAAGTGTAGCTCTTCGTTTGCTATTGATATAACCAGGAACGTATAAACTGGGAGAGTCTAATCTTCCAGTAGCTATGAGTCGAGCAAAGTCCTATGAGCGTAAAACTTTATGAATATGTTAAAATAATTAAATTTATTTAATTACCAATTCCAACAAGTGTGCAATTGGTCCTTTAAAATGCATTATCATTTGAATACATGCATCGCCGTGCAAAGTTTTAGTTTTCCTGGCATCAATATCCAGCATCCATTCCGGAAGACCCATAACTTCTCGTACGTCTTCCAAAAATTGTGCTCTGAAAAATGAAATTATGCGTTTAATATTTAACTATTTTACTATCACTCAGTTAACTAACGTTACAAAGCGAGGTGGCTTTTCCAGGTTAATGTATTTAATTATATTATGATCTGGTTCTATGTTGGCACAGGCAAAACGTTCTCCAGACTTCTCAGGACCAAAAATTACAATAGAACGCCCAATTGCACTAACCTGACCCTCGAGAGGAAAGTTAGGATCAGTTAATACTACTCTTTTGTCCCCGAGATCTAGAATATGTTTAAATATAAGTGAAAAAAATTATTTTCGGAAGACATAAAAGCAATACTTATTGTCCCGATTCTTGCTGAAACGTCTCCAACATAACAACGAAGTGGATTATCTGGAGCACATTCTCTTTCATATAGGTCGGTCTGCGATTAAATTATATTAATTGTTTTTTTAATAATATTTATATATTTATCTATATTACATTGAGAGGATCAGCCAGTTGCGTGTAGAAAGGATTCCAGACGTAACCACCGGCCACACATCTGGTTGCTGTTTGTTTGACCGAAGCATCCACTCCCACTGGATTTACAAATATTTGCCAGTTATGATTTCTTGTCTATAATAAAAATATTTGGATCTGAACATTTACTTACAAATAATTTGATATTAAATAATTAGTACAGTGAAGTTAAATATTTCGGGACGTACTTAATAATCGATAAATCCCAACTCTGAGGGTTGTGGAAGAAGTTATTTGATTTTAAGAATTTGCTAACATATTTTTGCCATTGTTGCATTTTTCGACTACCGATAAAATTTTAGAGAAAACTAGTTAGAGGAAAAGAAATATCCAAGCTTCTGAATGAAAATTGTGAAAATGTTGGTCTCTCTTAATTTTCTGTAGGGCTGGATTCGAAGTTTCTTTATCTTTTTAATACCAAAGTCAATAACAATATCGGCGAAAGAAACTAAGAATGAATATGACATCAACAAACATCGATTAGGGCTCAATTTAAGTATTTAAAATAGGAGAACTAGAAGGGGAAATTTTTAAATATATTCATAAATAAAAATAAATGATCCGGAACGAAATTTTAATGCCAACGCGCACTTCCTCAACAAATTATGATTTAAATTTATAAGCCTAGCGCTTAAGTTGTACTGGAAATTAATATTACTATAATAGTAACTTTATTTCAAATATTACTGAAGATAATTCAACCGGAGTAGAAAATACAAAGCTATTAAATTTTCTAAATTACTTACAACATTTCTATCATTTTTCCCAGGATGTCTCAGCTTAACTTCAATAACCGTGTCGCTTTGACTACCGTCATAGTGAATTAATTGAGTCATTCTCATGTAGCCGTAAGCATAGCCAGTTGGATGGTGAAAAGATGCAATGGCGCGAATTTCTCTAGCTTCACTAGGACTGTATCCTCGTTCAAGGGTACTACAAGCCCATCGCAAGTTTCGCTCCTTTTTATGAATAATGATAGAGCGTCCAAGTATGCTTTCATATCCAAAAAGAGGAAGGTTGGTGTCATTGTAGAAGGTCTCATACTGTGTTAAGCCTTCTAGCGTGCCGAATTTACCACTCAAGTCACCTAATTCATACTGATCAGTGCTTCCTTCTGCAGGTGGTGGAGATAATTTTGGATTTACGTTCCGAGGATTCCAGTGATCGTATAGAGATGATCCTTCACAAGGAAACGCCAGGTTTGCTTCTACTGGTGTCTAAAAAAAAAAAATATTATACTATACATTTTCAAAAAAATTTAAAAATAACATACCATATGAATATGGTACCCGCGATTTTCAGATAAACCCTTAAATTCAACTTCAACGTTAGTCACATCATATTCTGATTGTTGGACAATTTCTAATTTTCCTTTCACTGTTAAAGGACTACCATTTGGATACCAATCTTTAGCCACAGCTTTTCGTTTGAAGTACCCTGCAATTCTATATTTTTATGCGTAATGATATATAAGAAAAAATTAGTTAATTGTTTTACATAGAACACGCCAGTCGCTCTCCTCTCGCCTTTGGACCAAAATCATCGTAAAGTACCAAAGACTTCCCTAGAATGTTATGTGTTCCACTCAAAGGAAGATTAATGTCCGTGAATATTTTTCGGCTTCGTTTTAGAGCCTCCAAACGACTACCGGCTATTGATATAGTACCCAATCTGTTAAACATATCGCCCAACCTGCACAATCCAGGCATATGAGACTTGCATGTGCTCTCTGGGCTTTTGCTGTCGAAACTAATTTTGTAAGGGTTGTAAATTTCTCCAGTACTCAAACACCGTCCGCTCCAATTATAAAAATCTTTTCCTGGTGGATCTAGGTGAATAGCCCATCGGTGAAGGTCGGTGTTGTTCTGGGTTGATCCATCAGCATGGGTTATGTATTCAAACAAAATAGTTGTGTCCTGCCAAGGTTCTTCCTTTGGTTGTCTAAATAGAATTTTAGCAACCACCGGATACCTAATCAGAACTTGTGCGGTGAACATAGGTTTTTGATAAATTCCATTATTCTCGTAATGAAGAATAGTCCCACAAGCCCAATTACTTTTAGTAATATTTTCTGGATTTGTCCTGTTGTATCTGTGTAGAACCAAACCCCGATGGGCTACACTTTGTGGTCCACTTAGAGGCAGAAATACGTCCCAATAAATTCCACTTAGTTCGAAGCTGGTCCCTGGCAAAAGGTAATTGTGCGAATAACCCTTGTTTCTACCATGCAGTTTTCCGGAAAGATCTCCCACTGCATATTGATCTTGAGTTCCAAAACCTGGTGGTGGAATTTTCATATCTTCGAATTCTATGGGACTAAATAGAGTTCCTGTCGTTTCGCAATAGTGCAGGTCACCAGCTTTTTGGGGTGACGGAGGAAGAGAATTTATGTTTAGTGAAGATACATCCTTTGCATAGTTCATATTGGCTTCTGAATCATTTTTGGCAGATGAAATGGTAAAATTCAAAAACGTTGGGTCGAATTTTGATCGTTGAGAAAATGAAATTTCACCCTTGATACCGCCTGCATTGAGGAAGGCCCTAGAAAATATCAGTGATAAAGCAATTTGTAATTTACACAGTTGTTGGCCTATTTATAAATCGGAATGTTAAATTGGGTAAGGAAACATGCTTTTTTGTCACAGAATTATTAATTTTTAAGAATTTTCTTCCAACAAAAATTTTCATAAAAAGTCAATGAGTAAAGTTAGCGGTTTAGATCGGAGGATAGAAGGTCAACATATAACGATTTTGAGTTGAAATTCAGCTAAAAAAAAACATCTTTTGCAAAGTACGGCTGAAGAGCAATTTGACTATGGAGAACTAAAAATTAGAAATTTATTCATAATCTTGCAAGTGTCTTCCTCAAAAAGTTATTGTAAAAACAAAAATTAAAAAGGAAAATGATATTTATCGGCTTTCTTGTTGGAAGCAGAACCAAACACTCCAAATATTACGGTACTACTTATTATTTAGATAAACAATTAAAAAATTACTTACTTTAGTAGAATTGGGCTCACATGTCGAATCTGTGCACAGGCTAAAAAATTTTCAGGATGTGCATAATCAAAAATCACCAGGTACAGCGTTCGGTGCGGAATAGTCAAATCTGATGGAAGCAAAACCAATTTGTCATCCCTAAAAATCTGCGGTTCTTGCTTTCTCAGTGGATTCGTAGCTACATTTAATTTACCCAATCTGTCGTCCAGATCACCTGTAGCATTGCTACTTCCGTAACCCTGAGGATCAAAGACGAGTTGTAAAAAATTGCAGTTGTCCTCTGATCTGTGATGATCATTTGCGAAAATATCAGTCACATATATTTTCCAAGAATGCTCAGTGCTGGTTTTATAGGAAAATTTTCGCGGAACTTCCTGTACGTGGTATAGATTAGAAAATATCAAAGTATCATGCTGTTTCGAAGCAGCTGAAGCAAGCCAGCGAAAATAAACTGAACCATAAACGGGTGAATTAAATCGAGCTTCAGCCATATGCTCCAGAGATTTGTCTACGGTGGTAATAGTTGCACAAATTTTGAACTCGTTGTGCGGGTTCGATAGAACTAGGGATTTTCCCCATATGCCCTGATGACCTGTGATGGTTAATTTGTGTAAAAAAACTTAATTTGATATGATGCTCTAAAACCTGTCAATCGCATTTCCTTGTGCCATGTTGAGCTCTCATTTCCCGGAAGATTCAGATAGCCAAGATCATCATCGAAACTTATGAGGCTTTCTCCGATTTTTGCGGTGTCGCACCGACTCTTCCCGTCCACATCGGTGTAATCCACTGGAAACTGATGCACACCCCAACTCCAAATCTGATCCGGATATTGCAAGGTGGTTTCTAAACTTGCAGATATTTTGACCACCGTCTCATTGAGTTGGTGAAAGTGAAATTCGCCATGGAGGCCATTCTGCGATACGTAAGCCACAAGATTTACACTCGAAACTAGATCACCAAGATTTGAGAAGTTAGTAAATTTTGTAAAGGTGCTAAACAGTAAATTTATTACCAACGATGACTTGAACAATTATTCCCAATAGGACCCCTAACGATTTATTCATGTTTTCAGGTTGTTTTCAAACAGAACTTTTCATTTTTCCTTCCGACACTGATCGCAATTTCTGACTCACTAAACTCTGTGCGATCGTAAGCAAACCAACCATTTTATTCACTTTTTCTTATGCGAGCGGTCAGACGACTTTTATTTCTAGGAAAATGCAAAGACTGATGTTTTATCAATTTTAATTAAAATCTAATTTTCAGAAATGATTATGTTGTTTTAAGATAACGAATGCAGCAACTGTTTTCTATCGAAAACAAGTCTATTTATTTTGATTTCCTAGACGGCATCATACCTAACACTGATCACCTGAAGATATTGTGGAGGAGGTATCTTCTTTTCTTGAACACCATGTGCATGTTAATCAGGTTGGTTATTCCGGTTCGTGACGAAACCGTCTTGAGGGGAAAATACAATGACGAAAACGTCTTAACGGTAAGGTGAGTGCAGAAAGATCTGAACTTTGGGCTTATGTTTTAAAAAACTTAGAAAAGCTCAGTATCGATTTTTATACAGAAAAACTGAGTTTCATTTCGTTCAAATTGCGATCAAGCTCAGTTCTTCTATGCAAGAATTGAAACTGATTTTGAACTTTTAATGATTATTCACCTTTGGTTTGTTTGTAAGATTATGGGAATTTAAGAATAAGGTGTTTCAAGTACAGCTTGAATAGTTATTGAAATAAGTTTTTAAATTTAAGAAATGATAGTCGTTTAGAAAAATAAAAAAATAAAAATTAATTTTTAAGATTGGAACGACTACCTAATCTTGAGTTCTCAATTTAATAATTTATTAACCTTTATGTATACTTGATTTCTAGAGAACAATAGCTTAGACTTTTAACTATTCTTATAGCCATTTGAGCTAACCACTCATTGCAAATAATTTTTTTAATACTAATAATTCATCACGCATAAACTGCCAAGCGGATTTTATTTTAATAAGACTCGGCCTACTACGGCTTTTGTCTGGGCTAAGATGCATTTCATCTCCATCCCTTATTCTATGGCTGACAATTTTTAATCTGAAGGGATTACCATAAAAATTGGGACTTGGAGTTTTTTTATTGACACACTGAGTACAAATACATATGTAATCGAAATTTTGAAGTTGAATGACTATATTCAAAATGGTCAATTTTAGGGTATTTTAATGAAAATTTAATGCAAAGGCAAAGGAATTTCGGAGTTTCTGATTGGATCCTGTTTTCAAAATTTGGAAATTCAAAAGAGGAGTTCAAATTTGGTTATAATAATTTTTGAAGTTGAAATCAAATGAAATGAAAGTCAATTCAAAATTGATTTTAGTATCGAAAATTGGAAATATATAACATAAACATATTTCAAAATTTAAGATAAAGATCTAATTTGGCAGTAATACAGAAAATTCTTAAGTATGCAGTGAATTGTATTTTTTTTTTGAGTTCTTATAACGACCGTCAGCCTGGAGGGTAGTCGTGTAATTTGTTTCAACTGAAACCGGAAACGGCCTTAAATAGTTGAATGTCGTGCATATGATTATATGAATTTTATATGTAATTTAGCTATTTAAGAGCGTTTCGATAGACTTCAATCGAAAAAAAATTAACTTACTCTAATTATTATTAAATTATATAATAACAAAATGTTGCATCACATTTTGTTGCACATAGAATAAATTTGTCCAGGTTTTTGGATTGGAAAACGTCCCCTTCATATAGTTCCCTGTTATACTTTCTCAAACCACATTTAAATTTTAAATGAATAAACCAATTTCTATTATATCTGAATTAATAGATAAACCAAAAACAACTATAGTTGTACCTATTTGTTTAATAAAAATCACGCTGTTATTAAACCCATAGACTCCAAATGTTGGCAGGGAAAGCTCAAGAAATATACCAAAAACAATTTATAAAAGGAAGATTTGTGTTTCAAATTACAAATTTTCTCTTGTAGTGAAAAAGATTTTTTAACAGAAAATGCTTATACTATTTTTACTCCGCAGTTTTCGTGTGATTGGATTATACTTTTAGATATATTGCGCAACCAATCTTGAAATTATGCAAGAATCGAGTTTATGGTTTTTTCAAAATAGAATTTCGCAAATTTTTGGCAAGCATACAGACGGAAGCATCATTATCTGCTACAAAAGTATGCAGAACTCCTGGCAATAATTAATCTATCTAATGTGTTTAGGAGCAGAGGTGAAAACATATTTATATTTTTATATTATTTTTTATATATTTTTTTGTTATTTTTTTCTTTTTTTTTTGATTTTTATGATACATTAAAATAAAAATAGCAACGAGTTGGTCTGTCGCCTGAGATACACCCCATAGAATTATCCTAAGTCGATACTTTCATGTGAACTGAACAATTGTTGTATATACAATTAATAAATAAAAGTACAGCGACACGGTTAAAGTACAATTTGAGACTAGTTGACGACTGCGATGTGGCACGCGATGGTGGAACGAAAAATAAAATTTCATCAAAACCCATTTTCATCCTTTATTTTCAACGTTATTGCTTCGGAACTCTACTGTTCAAAGGTGAGCGCATATTTTGTGCATATTGTGTTCAAAAATGGAATTGATGACTGATGAAATAGATTTGCTTTAATGTAAAAAAGTTGTTGAAGTATTTTTTTTCAGTTGGTGATTTTATGCAGCCTCTTCCTCCTCGTCCTCGTCCTTGCCGGTGAGCATGGCAATGAGGGCTTGTGTGTCGATCATGTTCTTGTCGTCAATGACCATGTTGTCGAAAGCATCATCAACCTCGTCAGCTGAGAACTTCTCACCGTAGGTCATCAGCGCTGTGCGGAATTTCTCTCCATCGATCAATCCATTGTTGTCGAATGTTTTGAAGGCGGCAATGACAACTTCGTCGTCGTCGGTGGCACCTGAGGTGGCCATGCGGTTGGCGAACAGCGACAGCAACTGCGTGAAGTTGATTGGGCCTGTGGCTTCTGAGAGCATGGCGTCCAATTCCTTGTCTGACGCTAGCTTGCCAAGGGAATCGAAGGTGGCACGGAGATCGTTCTTTCCAATGATACCATCTTTGTCATGGTCCATAAGTTGGAAAGCCTGGTCATTTGGAAATAAACAAAAATATATGTATAGTTTGAAAAAATTAAAAAAACACACTTTTATTAGTGGCTCACTAAAAAGCAATAAAGGGGCGTTCGCCATTTTGGGTTTAGAATGACGTCATAAACTAGTCAAACTCTTTTATTTGGTGCGCATATCAAGGAGGTTGTGGAGGAGAAGGTAATCCGCCATCTTGGAGGCGTCGGCCATATTGAATTTAAAATGATAATAGATGCATATATGTATGTAAATATTGTATTGTCATCAGAATTGCATATATTTGCAAAATTTTGGACCGATACGATAATTTAGAAATGGGTGAAAAATTAATTGCAATATTTTCCTATAATGTTACGAAGTTACAGGTCAAGGTAATAAAAAGCATGTAAAAAGCGATATTGGTTTTGTTAGAAAGTTTCAGGGCATGTTCAGAATTACCTCCTTGAATTCAGCGACTTGCTTCTGTGAGAACACAGAGAAGACGCTGGATCCAGCGCGCTTGGACTTCCTTGATCCCCTTGAGGAAGCACGTTGCGACCCTGTGGATGCAGCTGGGGTTGCAGCTGGTGCTGGGGTTGCTGCTGCAGATGCAGATTCAGACGCGGCCTCTGATGCGGCTTCGGAACTACCTCCCTCTTCCTTTGCCTTCTTCTTCTTAACCTTCTTCTTATCATCGGCCTATTTTTGTTTTTAAAAAAGTAGGTAAGTATTTGTAGCAAAAAATCAGATATTATAAATATTGATTTTCGAAATTAACGGACTACACGAAAACTTTTCCACGAGCGTTATGTCATCGAAAGTATCAAATAACATCTCTACTAACATGCGTTACATATTCAGTCTATTCTTAGAACGAGTTCGCGGGATCCAAAAATAGGACACATACGCTAGCACAATTTCCGCAAAAATCCGGGCTATTTGTATCAGCGAAAAATTATAAACGAAAATTATTCTAAACAGAAGTTGTTTAATTGAATCCAAAATATCTCAGACGTATAATCCTTGGACTGTTTCGTTGAATTGGGCCATATCCTTTAAAATATTTTCGAGGAGCCACAAAATCTAATTTTCACTATTTCACGAACAATTTGCAATTCTGTATCGTTTTGGATTTTGTTTTGAGTTTTTTAAATTATTTATTTCACTTTCACTTTATCCTTAGTCCTTTGAAAAATAATCCAACTATCCTCACTCCTTACCATTTTGCTGTGACTAAGTTGTGATGTCTAGTTCGATCGAGAGGCGAAAACCAACTGACTGGTCGGACTGAGTGATCTTCGAACGATCGACTCGGTACGAAGTTTGCGCTGAGATTTAAAAGAAGAAAACATTTATCAGTTCACTTATACTAACACTCCTTATTTAGTAGCCAGTGTATTCAGTCATTGGACCACGGCTAATTTTAACTCCTCGGGTTGATTCACATACTAAACAATATACCATTGAGGCACTTTAGGGCAGGGTGAGAGCATAGAAAAAGTGATCTCAGGTAATCGTCACTATGGAATTCCACCTGCTCGATCTTTAGGTGTATGCATCTATTTTAGATAAAATATTCAGTAAAATCAAATGGACAACGATACATGATTTTCAATACAGAAACAACATTTTGAAAAATATATAAATTGAGAGGGAGAAGGCCATCAGATCGACCTTAGGACTTGGTATACCTTGCAAAATATAAACTTTCTATTAAAAAACAACATATATGAATTTGTTTGCAATTTTATGTAGTCATTTCAAATTCTTTGAACTTTCTGTTTAAGGGGTTTCCTAATAGTTCCCTGATCGTGTTGCAAAAACTTGATAGCATGCGTAGTTTAAACCCACTTCGTCTATAGCCAGGTGCACCAAATAAATAAAAAAACAATTGCAATGTCTGTTAAAATTACTTCTGAACGTTGCCAATAGTTTTGAAATATTTGCCCAAAAATGTTCAAACTTTTTCGCAGTACACATTTAAAGGTTATTTTGAAATCAGTACCTACAAGGTCAATAAAAAAGAAGAGTTGTTGACCAACATTTATCGGTTGAAATTCAAATTTTCCGGATACCTCTGTTCATTGCTGTTGCTGTGCATGTATGTGTATCCGCACATTTTCTTATCGAACATACACTACCTTAAGCTTACGTAAATACAAAAGTTTTCAGACATAGAATTTCGGCAGCTCGCTCAAGAATTGATCTATTTTTATCGCGGCCGCAGCATGGATATTGTGTTGCAGGGAGATTCGCTCGCTGAACTCTCAGAATATAAATTTCACATATATTCTATTTTCCAATATGGAATTAGGTAATTTCGCAGTTCGCATTATTTTCAACACTGTCTTTTGCATAGCTCTTGCTCTACTGCTGACAAATGCATTTATTTCATGATTGAAAACCAAATACCGTCGTCTATTTGGAATGCAGCCAAGTGATTAATCATTAGCAACATATCAATCTGATCGAACTTCTTGTTTTTCATACGTGGCCTTATAAATTATCGATCACCATAACTTTGGCATTGCTAATCTATTACTTAATTTTGATGGAATTTTCTTTCCACCACTCTATCATTAAAAACACAATATAAAAATTTGGATTTTTTGGCAAGACTTGTTTATTTGGGGAAAAAAAATTATTCGGCACGTTTTGAAAAAAAAAATGTTTTCGAATATTTTTTAAGCTTATGTCTGTAATGTCAATATAATTTCATCTAGGCCGTTTAAAGTTCTTAAGATAGACATTTTTTATTTACAGATATTTACTTATACTTTGGAACTATGATAGTTTGGTAATATGGAGTATAATAACCAATCTGAGCTCATCAATAGATAAATAGAAAATATTTTGAAAATAGCTTTTCTCTAAAGAGAGTGTTAACAAATACTTTTGGGTCGTACATTTTTCACTGAAGTTGTTTTGCAATATTTGCAAAAATGTAAAAGTTTTTACATGACTAAGCATCTTTTTCTAGTTCGGAATTTCTAGGAAACTACTAGAGATATTAGTTTAAATTTCTTAATACTTATAATAACATAACATTCACAGCTAAAAAAAACTTTATTACTGTGCATAGAAATTATTATGTCAAAATAAGGAAAGGAAAAAAATTAACTTCATAAGTTTTCGCTAAATTAAATATCTTTGGTTCATAAAACATTTCGTATTGAATTTTTTAGTGTAATAATATTGAAGCCCATATGCCAATCTTTTTTAACAACTTAAGTTGCTTCTTTTTGAAGAATTACACAAATTTAATATAATAAAGTTTTCACAAAGTAAATCGTGTTTGAGGAAATTTAGAGTTGTAGTTTGCGAGATAGGAGAAAAGATAGTCATTTGTGAAAAACTATGTTAAACAAATTATGCTATTTTTAGACATCTAGTTATGTTAAAAGGGAAATGTATTTTCTAGAACCCATTTTACTAGCTTTATGAAACTTTCCTTATAGAGTCTTCTAAAAATATATACATATAATACATATAAGTTTAAGTAAAAAACGACCAGTGCAGCAAAGATCTGTTGCTCAATGAATTTAGAACAACTATGTTTAGCAATTTTAATTGCTTCTATGACCTTTCCGAGAATATGATGAACATTTGTGCAAATTTAAAAAATCCAGCTTTACACGTCACGTAAAGCCTTTAAAATCTCTATTTCTATTTAAAACGCATCTGGTTGAATATTTGTGATAGTTGCATTGATAATATGTAGGTTCAGAATCAGCGATGGAAATTGGACAAATAGGCAGACAGACAGACAAACATTTTTAAATAACATCATGTAAATAACCATTTGAACTTATAAAAGCACAGGTAGACAGTCTAATTTTATTAATATTAATATAGATAACGAACAACGCTCTGAGACTATTTAAGCTTTTTAAAACATTTACAGTTGCGGTCTAAAAGCCATTATAAATAAACTGCAATTCTATGTACTTGTGGGATTTATGAGACCATATTTTTGTTTTAATAACTTTATTATTTCAAGCTGATATGTTGCAACTACGTTCTGTAACTACCAACTCCAAGTTATAAATTTCTTTTAGGTCATTAGGATTGCGATGCTCTTAGAGAGAAATAAATATACATAAATATGTGATTGTAAGCTTCAAGAGATTTCTCACTTTGGACGATCGAAAAGTAGAGTTTGTTTTTGAAAATAGAAACTATGTAATTCATCGTCTACAGAAATTTTCGTAGTGCATTTTGGAAGTTATGCTCGAAGCAAATCTCTTGACATTTATTGCGCATTCCATATAATATTTGATGCTATGAAAATCTACCTCCTATCAAAATATTGTTAATAATTCTAATTGAATTAAATTTAAATTTACTATTTGGCATTTGCTCTAGAATTTGAAGACATTTTAACGCCATATACCTAACAGAAAACATTGAAAGTGATTCCTCTTCTTTTAGTGGTTTAAAATAGTCCTGGCACGGATCCACCACAAGTTCTATTTAACGTTAACAATTGCAAACATGCTCCTTTTCAAAAATGTAGTGCAAGTGTGTGTGCATATATTTATCAGAGCCAATAAAAACAAAATGCGTTGACGGCATCACTAGTAAATACAATAAAGATATAAATGAATTTTCATTTTGAAACGAGCTCTCTAATGCTAGTTTTATTCGGCGTGTAGCATTTTTCGGTTAAATTATTTTAAACCACTGCGAAGTTAGTCAGCGACTTCAATTAGCATTTAGAATACTATAGAATTGCAAATACATTGCAAAAGTAAAATATTCAAAAGTTTTTCAATGTTCAAGATTTCTCTTTTCACAATAGATTTAACGTTATTTAAAATTAATTTGATAAACCCTTTTAATTAAGACAACAATACGAAAGATGCTGGTCGCAAAATTCAACATACTGTGCTTTTAGTGCAATTATTTATTATGTTTTTGTTTATTTGAAGTTTGAATAAAATATTATGCCAGTCTTGGATGCATTTATTTGCCTATAAATAATAACAATTTATTCGTTGAGTAAAACAGTTTCAATGCGAAAACCAACAGTGTCTTGTTGCGCACGCTAGACATAAAATCTTATAAAGTTACAAATATCTCAAAATAAACTGAACGCATCTTCCCGAAAATATTTATCTTATTACGAAACTCTGAAATATTTTTGCTTCGCAACGTTCGAATGAATGAGAATTTTACTTTTGGCTTAGTCTCTACGTCTGTGCTAGTTTGTGTTCCACGGAATTACTAGGCGTCGATTTTTTTCGTTCTAAATCCAAAAATAGAACTTCCAACACGAACAATTGTGCTGCCCATTTCGATCTGAAATGAATATGTTAAGTAATATTTGGAATATAGCGCTTTAGTCCGGCACTCACAGCTCGTTCGAAATCATCGGACATCCCCATTGAGACCTGGACGTCTTCGGGGTTAAGGTGGCATAGATCGCAGACGTCCCTGTGGCACTGCATTAAAGCCACAAAGTCGGGGTTTGGACCAGTTGAGTAGTCGTGACCAAACTTTCCTATAGTCATCACTCCCTCGACCTTCAGATTTGGAAGATTCTCGCGGATGTGTTTAAACAGAGCTGCGGCTTCCTTCGGATGCACTCCGTTTTTCTCTGCAAGTTCAAGGGGAAGCAGGAGACGGCAGTTAATCTTCCTCTAGTCCAATCTTTTATATTTTTAATTTAATATATTGACAATTTTACCGGCTTCTCCACTCGTGTTCACTTGGACCAAAACACGCAGTGGCTCTTTGCTGGGAATGTCGACCCGGCCCCACGCATTATTTAGGCTGTTTGCCAGCTTTTCACTGTCCACTGTTTCGATCATGTAGAGCCCAGGTACTTTGATCACCTTTTAAGTAAAAAAATATTTACATGTATTTTATCGTGGAATTAGGCTTGTGCTTCATCAATAAATGATTGATATATACATATAAACAAACGAAGTGATCTCTCCTTTTCTCCGAAAATTAAACTTCAGACATTAACTGCTTTGCTTTGAACACATATTTTAACGCAGCGAAAAGAATTAATTTAATGCAAAAATCGTTCTCTCTCAGTAAAACGCTAAATTGATTTGAATTATATAAGACAAAACTAAGTCGTTTTAGGGCAATTAAGGGTTACAACAAACACGCAAAACGCAATCTCCGAGTTTCATGTTTTGCTATTTTAAAAAATTATGCGTCGTTTTTATGCAAGCTTGATATATATTAGGATTAGTATTTCATTATAATCGAATGAAATATGTACATTAAATAAAATTCAACTATCTCTGTGTGTTTAGAGTTTAGCGTTTTAATTAATTCTTGTAAAATTGAAATTTTCTTCTATACCCCAAATATGATTAATCATACATGAATGTACACATCTTTAAAAAAAAGCGAGAGCTTTAATAAGTAAAGTAATAAATTGTACTACATCTACTAAAGGAAATTATAAATACATATACAAATTTAACAGTAAGACCACACATGATTAAATTTCCCTCCATCTTTTTATTGATTTACTTATGCTTAACAAAATACAGTATAAAATAGTTATATAGTATTTAAAAACAATATAAACTTATTCAATAAAGTAAGCTGAAATTAATGTGATTTTCGTAAGTAGATAAATATTTAATTTTTATGCATAATTTTATTCATTTACTTTTAAAACACAATTTATAAAACACTTAAAATTTCAAAAAATCGACATCCTTAAAAAGCTTAAAACAAATTTTTTTTGGAGTTTTCTGTTCCAAACAAACAATTTTGTTGTCTGAAGCTATCAAATGGGGAAGGCGGAAGTACATATGGACACTATTAGTAGGATAAATTATGTCACATAGATGTGCTGAAGTAATAAAAAACCAGTAACATCACACGAATTATTAAAGAAATTTCAATACGGTGCAATTGTTTTGCACAGTTTTACTGACTTCTAGAGCAATTTTCTTTTTAACTTGTAAAGTAAGGACAGCCGCGTATAAACCATGTGAAAAGTCGTCGAATAGTGCTACTATTTTGTAAACTAGTGTATATAATTTTTTCTAGGAAGCAAATTCAACAAGATACATATGTTATTTATTAATTTAAAACAACTGATATTTTTTAAAAGACAGCAGAGTTCGGTGAACAAAAATCAGCGGAAATTCAAACTAAAAAGTTGCTGAACTAAAACTGGCATACTTAATTCTAAAAGTACAACTTTAAATATGATGATATGCATTTTACTTTGTATCATAGTTAGTTTTAAATTAAGGTACGGAAGGGTAATATGGCCACCTTAAAGTTTGACCTTTTATGACTATAAAAATAAAGACAATAAAGAGAAGCAAATAATACCACAATGTTCTATGACTAAAGCTTTAATAATAACAAGATAAACTAGGAACTCTTAGTTATATTCTCCTTTGTCTGTTTTTGTTTTAATGGATCTAAACCCTTCCATTTTGGGTGTTTTCGACTCAAACATCTTGATGGCCATATTTACATACTATAGAACTTTAGAACCTTTTGCCGAAAATTACAATTATTGAAATAAGTATTGGTTTCATATAATAATAATCACTTTATACACTTAAACTACAAGAAAATAGCCACCACTTACCCATGTAGATTCCAGTATCGAATCTCTTTTAAATAACGTTTAAAACAATAATTTTTTTTGTTTCAACAAATATTTATATTATAAACGCCGACATAACCTGACTTGTGAATTAAATTTATATATTTTTTTTAATTCCATAGACAAGATAGAGCAACCCTGACTGACTAGAAATATTACCCTAACTTAGTTTAAGTTTATATAAAAATAGTTAACTATATACAATTTAATTTTGTTCCTTTCTATAGTCTTGGTGTTTAGTTGGTGTAAGGTAAATATTAAAAATGTGAAATCTAAAATATTTAATAAATAATATAGCTTACCTTATTTATTTTGTTGGTCTGCAGGTGTCCAATGAAATGCCATTTGATATCCGCGCACTGCTCCAATATGACGGGATTACTTCCCTTATCCACCAGTTCCTGAACATAATTTTCCCCAAAATGTCTCTGTCCTGTGGAATACGCCTCAGAAATCATCTCGACTGGCTTTGTTTTGCTAACAGCAACGAGTACAGGTTTTGCTCCCCGAATATCCTGGAGATAGAGGGCTCAACTGCGACATTCTCATCCAGCTCAAATTTTTATTTTACTTACTGCTGGTCGTTTGATTAAAGCTTCATCAACCCTCTTCAGAACGGCGAGAATGCCACTTTTAACGCTAATATCACCCATAGTCGCTCGGAGCATTCGAAAACAAAAAAAATTGTAGAAATTTAGTGAACTTAACTTCAGAACTCTTATCAACAAAAGCCAGCTGTTTTTGGCAGCCAATTACGTATTCAGCGAAATGCTGAATTATGAAACGGGAACGCTGAATAGAAAAGCTGAATATGATGCTTGTCTCCGATAAGTCCACATCACCTCAAACTGTCTTTGAAACTCAACCATGAAGACCCAAATGATTTTGTGGTTTGCTTGAGGCGCTTTCGGTTTATTAATGCGTTTTACTTATTTTGTGTAAAATTTGAAATATTTAATGTATAAATTTTTTATAAGAAAAACATCCAGGGAAACATTGTGCCTATTTATTTAAACCGTTTTAAGAATATTTGACAAAATGAAAATTTATTAATTTTAAGTTTCAAGATTCGATTTCGTAGGATATAACTGAAAAAACTAGAGGGAGGTTTGAAAATGATGTGTTTTGAGATTTTGCAATTTTTGTGATGTTCCTAGTTAATTATGAATTATTGACATAAATGTTTAATATGAAGAGCTTCATTTCACTGTCCATTACTTTGCAAAAATAAATTAATGATGTCTTTCTTGACAACAGACCTTTGTAGATACATGACCAATAGGTCTAGATATTTTTACCTTTTTTCTAGCCACTTACTTACCTAGTTGGGAAATATAATTTCTCCTTTTTTCTAGCAATCAAATCTTAAAAAACTGACCCAGATGGTTTCAATTAAATATAATGTGCTAATACATATTTGAACTGTAATATTAATGTAAATATTAATTATTTGCTTCTTTTCCAAAATTGTTTATGTTTCATTTTCATTACTACTATTTATAAGGTTGCAAATGTGCCAATATATTTTTATTTTGTCAGTAATTTTAATTAGGAAGGAAATTATAAATGGAACTGGAATTCAGGAATTCATATTGCATTGCTTTAAATAGTTACAATTCAATTCATATTTTTCCTTTTTCAAATTTATCGTGAAAATTAAGAATTCCAGCCAGTGTAAATTAAATTCATAATTTTCTTAATCGTTTCATTTTCAGCACTATATCAAACCCCTGAAAACACGCATATTAAAAATTGAAGTCCTCTGGTATGCCAAATGTTACGTGCATTTCAATTTAATTTGAATCTCGAAAAGTTATAGAATTTAGATTTTGCTTTATCTGCTTCAATTTAGCCTTCGTTGCCGATCCTTTATATTTTTTTATTTCAACCTCTTCGATACTTTCATTACTAGTTCTGGACGTTTTCTCCATGTTGTTGGCGACTGTAGTTTGATTGTTGTTAAATTCAATTACATACGGATATTCTCGCGGGACAGAAGTTGCTTCGCGGGACGTAATAAAAAAGTCTGTAGGGTATGGAAATGGAGGAGGCGATGGTCCTGGCAACCTATGGGATGTTTCAAGTGGGACAGGTGGGTGATCCTGAAATTTGATTGGATTAAAATCAGCTTTTTATAACTTGCTTTTCAAACCTCCTCGAAAAAGTGCATTAGGACAAGAATCGTAGCGATGGCTAAAATGGTCCATAAAGTCATTTAATAACAATATTAAACTTTTGTTGCAATCCGAGTGAACAATTGACAGGTATGAGGAAGAGTCCTGGGATATTCAATTCATATAGGTCTATTATTAAAACGACTCTAGTAACCTAGTCGATTAAAAACTATAAATAACTCTATAATATTATGGTGGAAAATAAAATTGTTGGAAATTTGAGTTATATATTTTGGATAATAAACTTTAATAACTAAAACCAATAACAAAGTATTTAGTAGTGGCCGTTTAATCTTTAAGGATTATTATATATTAATTAGCAACGAGTTTTTCAATGGAAAATTTAATTTAATATGTTTTAGGGAAATTTAATTTAATATGTTTTAGGGAAGCGTTACGAACCTTTTATCTCACTCCTTTCGTTATTTCATATGTCTGTATCTTGGATGTTAAAATAAGTATATTTTGAGTAAAATCGCAATTCCAAAAACTCCGATGTATCCATTTTTATGTTATAAAAGATAATCAATGATCATACTGGGTCTTTTCACCCGATGAAAAGCTAAAATAAAAATGTAATTTTCAATTTGGCAACGGTTAGAATTAGACTTTATACTAGATTGCAGTGGTTAGTGTGACGTAACTTATTTGTGAAAGTATATAAATAGAATAATTTTTATTTTATTTAGCGTGTTTTTATAGTATGTAATAGTATAGTGTACCTATGTAGGTAGTGCAACTTTACAAAAATCATACTTTATTACTTAAAAAACCTTTTATTGAAACGCTCTTTTTTTCTTGAATCACAAAGTTTTATATAAACATATTAAAAATTACCAAAGTTACGAGCTTTTTCATATTTTTGCGTCTGATTGACTTTTGAAATTTGTTGCAAACACGTTTTTTATTTTAAAAACACTATAAAATTGAAACAGGTTCACAAAACCTAAACTTTCGTATCTTAACGATAGCTAGTTAAAAGAATGTTTTCAATAATGTGCTGTAAAATTAATTATTATTATTATAAATTTGATATATTTTAATCTCATTACCTCAGTATATGCACTCAATTAAATTTAAATTGAACACAGGTCTTGCAGTAGACTGTGACTTCATAAAAATAGGAAAAACTTTTCATAAATTGCACAAGTCAAAATTTTATAGCACTCATATGCAGACGATGGCCGCTTCTATATGCAAAACAATATTCTACTTGGTATCAACGATAATTTCTGCTGTCTTAAATGGACTTCGCTGTTGGAACTATTTAGTACGGACTAACATTTTTTGGCCAATAATAGTAATTTTAACATTGTCTTACATGATTACACATGGAGAGGTAAATATGTTTGAAATGTCTTTTCAATTGCTCCAATTTTTAATATAATTTAATTTTTTAGTCAGAAACAAGTCCACCACATACATCAAGTGGAATTCCCAACATTTGTACTATGAGCATGAGGGAGTATATTTACCCTTGCGAGTGTATTTTTGATGATGAGCCTGGAGAGGACCTCATCAGTGAAGAAGACAATTCGACACACCAAGAATGTGAAATCCATTCTGCCGAGTTCACAGAAATTTTCCCTGACACCTAATGAAAAATTTTTGAATTTTTGAGGAGAAGCGGCCAGAGTATGATATGACCAATTTTCAAATTCGCCGAATTCAAATCAAAAACTCGTTTAAATTGAATTCAGAAGCGCATCAAAACAAAATCAGCATATTATGCAGTATGTTTTTTGAAGGTTTTGATGCGTTCCTAAATTTTTGAAGGTTAAAGAAATTTTCAGCACATTTTCAGCAAATAAATTGGGATCATACGAAAAACAACTTTTATTTTATTAAGGTTGGGGGAAGGGAGAGGGGTAGAGGGGAAGGGTTTATCTTCGTATATTAATTGGAATTGAAATGTTAATTCCTCACTATTTATTTCGAATTTATTTTCTAATCTAAAATTAACTGTTTGTTTTGTTATACATAGTTTAGTAGGTAAAGCAAACCAAATATATACATATGTTTGTAAAAATAGTTTTCTTAACAAAAGTTATTATATAACTTAACTCATCGTTCAATTATTGACCTTCCTTAGTAGAGCAAAATAGGTATACGAACAGTTAAGAATCTATAAAAAAATCAAATTAGTTCTTATACATTCTTCATAAAGAACAGACAAAATTTCTAACCGAACCAAACATGTTCAGATCAAATGTGTACAACTTTACCGCATTCATCTTAATAGGTTTGTTCAGTCGAAGCAGTGTTGTCAAAAAGAGTTTTTTATTAGACATATTCCAGTTATACCAATTGCAATCAAACAACGCAAAAGGCAGACGCTCGCTCGCCGTAGTTATGTTGTTGCTAAAATAGCAAACCAAAAATATTTGCACCATCATTGCAAATAAATAATTCACCAGCATCGCAAAGTTAACAAAATCTTCCATTGGATTAATCTATAAAATTAAGATCATTAACTAACATTATACCTTATTTTAAGAAGTTATTGTTATAAAAAGAAGATACGAAAATATGAGCATAATTAATATTTCCACTGTAATTGAAAATTAAATTTAATAATAGAAGAAAACAACTTTTATTTCTATAGATACCATAAAAACTCTGATTTACGTGACGTTATGGTGCTCTAAATGATATTAATGAAAAATATGGTCATTTACTTTTTTGAGCTTGTCGTTTCCGGTTTGCATCGACCAAAAAAAAATGCGTCTTGTAGACAAAACTATCATTAGCTGAAAATATCATTCAATTAGAGATATCTGGAAGTCGCTCGGAATAGGGGTGATTATTTATAGACGTCAAGTTTTATTTATATTACTACACCTATGCAAAATAGTTGGAATATAAATATTTATAAAATTGAGCACGATTTGTATAATCCATATTATTTGTAGTATATGAAATTTTGTTTTTTGTTCATAATCGAAAAATCTATTATAAGTTATGTATTTTCAAAATCATAAACTTGTTTTCATTAATAAAAATTATTCTATTAAATATGTATATTCTGTGTTATTGAAAACTCTTCATTTTTGTGAATAGAGCAACTATTGTGCATTTGGGTAGTATTTATATGTTTTATGATGAGAGCAAACACATATAACATAATAATAAGATCATTGGCGATAGTGACCTTAGTGTAATTTGAATTTTCAGAGGCTAAAGCTAGGGTTTGCTTCCCTATATTTTATTTAAAAAGCGATGTATATGTTTTTTTGCATTCATTGCATTTCATTTAAATAAAAAGCAAAGTAATAGAATATGTGTTTAGGTATCTTCAGCGCTTTTCGTGGTGAATTTAATGTTTTGTAACGCAATATTTACCTATCATACATAAAACTATGATATAGGTAAGATTTCAAAATTTGGGTGGTCAATAGTTGTTTTAGTTTTAAGAACTACTTTTAATGTTATTTTGAATTTCTAAATACGAATTGTAAAACTGAAATAATTCATCACGGCAAATTTCATAGAAAAGTAAGGATATAAACTAAACAAAAGGCGGTTTTTAGTAACTTTTGAAAATTTATTAAAAAATAATAAAATATTTTGAATGTTATATGTTGACAAATAAATAAAATGCTTTCAACTCACCACAGAAAGTCGATAAAATGTAAGACATAAAACAATTGCAGATGTTGCGATCTGTACTGTATATGGAAATTTCATGACACTCTCTAGATTTGATGCTAGATTTAAGATATCTCTATGAAAGAATATGCATTTGATTAGTCTTTTCCTCACGCAGTTTTGATCGCTCGTATTCGAACCAATGTTCTTCAAGCGGTCAGCTAAATAATCAACCTGGCAACGGACAAACGTTTGAAAAGCGGCAGTCCAGGTGTCATAGCTCACATTCAAGTAGCAATAAAAAGTGCAACCAATGTACTGATACGAGTACAGGGGCACAAAGTATTTTTCCATATCTACAGGGTAATACGCTGCAACAGGAAGACGAAAAGATCCATTAAAAAGCGGATAGATGCAAAGAAGCTGCAGCGCAAAAAATCCTGAGATTGCAAAGAAATTTCTAGCGAACGTAGATTGCTTTACGCCTTTGGAGAGAACGTCTCTGTCCCAAGCAGAAGATGGCTGAAATGTGCTGTTGTGGACTGAATTTATAAGGTGCTCATATTTTTTATATTGACGATTAAGGCATATGTATTTTACGAACGCTGCAAATAGAGTAGTGAACAGAAACAGTACGTCCGATACTTTATCCAAATCAGTCACGTTTTGCACGAGATAAATCATCTCACACGACAGAAACGCAATTAACCAAAACACCAGCACATGAACAAGTTGAAATCGATAAAATATTTGTTGCCACCGCTTTTTGCCAGCAGGCCATACACCGATAGTAAAAAAATATAATTGTTGCAACTTATAGAAATTTTTGGACACTTTTTCAACGTTTTCCACATCTAAAGCCATTTTTTTATTATTGCAAATCTTGAATTTGGTTATATCAGTCCTAAGCGGTTTACGGAATAACGAGGCTTTCTCTATTAAACTCGTTTAAATACCAAAAAATTAATAGGACATTCAGAATTGCGCTTCATTACAACATATGCTCGCTCCCAAACATAAAACTCGGAACTAAATCAATTAACCAACTTTATGTGTCTACCTACTCATTATTCGTTTGGACGATATTTAAAAATTTACGGTAGGTAATTAAATTTAAAAAAAAAAATTTCGTTTTATAATTTATATGATAATATAATTATGCAGGTACTGAGTTGCCTTACGAATATTAACCAGCTAAAACTAATAGCCGACTTTAAAAGAGGAGACTCCCTTTTCACCGAATGTATTAGGCGTAATAAGGTTAAAGGCTCTTAACATTTAAGGTACATTTACTTACTACTGACTTGATTTAGATATATGTACGAGTATATAACATTTTGCAAAAGAGGTTTGATGAACTGAGGAATTTTTATACCTAGTTGAATATAGCTGGGACTATCAATATTTAATTAATTTAATTTTTATATAATAGACAAACAATAAAAAGGTTTTTAATTGCAGCTAGAATCAAGGTAGAAACGTGTTTTCAAAGAAAATTAACAGATTAAAAGTAAGTCCTAATGGTGATCGCGACACTTCACAGACCTAAAAATGTAATTTGCTCTTCTTCCTTTATTAACCAACTTGTACTTAAATTTGTACTTAAAATAGATAAATGGTAATATGGCAGAGCAAAAAATTAAATACATATAACATAATAAATAAAAACTCATGAAAAAATCTAAAAAACAAACCTAATGAATCACATGCTATTTATGGATTTTCATGGTGAAATCTTTCAATTAATTCTTTATCTGTGGAAGAACAGAATCAACATTTTATAATAATAGGTAAAACCCAGAAAATAAATATAGATTCGTTATACGTTTTTTAGAATATGATTGTGATACTCGTATGAACATAAGTCTAGATTTTGACTTCAGTATCTTCGTTATGCAAATAATAACAATAAATGAATCTCTATGCAAATTATACTTAAATCTGTCTATTTTGCAAGGTTACTATCGTTCTTCTTCAACGATGCTTTGCTATTACGATAATATCATATAAATTATAAGTAAATAAATAATAAAACCCAAAGTTAGCAACACCTTCAAAGAAGAAAAGTTAATCCTCATAATAAAAGTAAATAAACTGCTTTCAATATGTTGAAAATCCTAGGAACCAAAATGAGATGCAGCGGAAAGATGCTGTGAGAAAAAAAGGCACGTTTATCTCATTAATATTCCAGTCACATGTAACCCTTTGAAAGCTTGAAATTTGCGAAGATTTAATATTTGTGTCTCAACACGTTTTCTGCAGTTTTCTTTTGATGTGACCTTTTCATATGCACACTGTCTTGCATCAGAGAATCGCATCTTCCAGGTTCACCCAAAACAAGTCGCTGTGCATCTCCCCCTTACTCACGTGCAGCGGACGGAGGTGTGGAGAAAGTTCGCTAAAAATACAAAAATATTAGGATTTTTGCCCACCATAAATATCTTTTTACAAAATGATTGGCCGCTCATTAAGACATAGTTTAAGCAATGCAACAATATCTTACATATGCCTGTCTGAGTCACAATCGAATAATACGAATTTCAGTGCCACTTAAACGAACTTGCTTTTTGAAGAAACCACTGCTGGAGAGATGCCGAAATTTCTTCGAAATTTAATTTATGGAAATGCAACCGCCACAGAAAACCTTGCAGCAAAAATCCGCACGTGAATATAAAAAGAAGAGCAGAGTTGAATTTTATGCAAATCGTAAAGGTGGAGCAGTTTCTTTAATTGCAATGCAACGCGTATTTGGTTAAAATAAAAAGTATAATTCTCGCATTAGTATTAATTGTATGGAAACAAGTGCGAAATTTTTGAAAAATTTTCTGATTTCCCAGTTCATTTTGACAGATTTAAGTTGCATGAATATGAAAGTTGCGGCCTTGGCACACGCCGCACTGGTTGCGAATTTCCAGATTAACGAACTTTTGGTTTTGAATCATATGTTTGGCAATCAGGACGTTTGGGGAGTAAATAAAAGACATACAATTGAAGATTTTTAACTTTCTTTAATTATTGCCGGTTTAATTTTCTGGTAATAACACATTATCTCACACACGCAACAGGAACATACCTTAATTCTAAAGCTATAAATACAGTACCTACAAAACACACCAAAATGATCACTACGAAAACGCAATTGTTGGCTAATGAGACATAAATATTCCTTACATACTTTAACTCCTCATGAAATGCTTTTTTATGCTACTAGCCCCAGAGATGAGTTAGGGCGGAGGATAATTCAAATTGTAAAAAAATATTAAGTAAATCTACTGCTCTACTAATTACACCTACTCCTTTTTGTCCCAGAAATTGGAATTCTCATCGTAATTTTCGTCATCTGTAGGCATTGGTACTTCGCTGAGATGATGTCCAAATTCAGGATGACTTCCGTCTCCGCAATTCTCAATTGTACGTTTCACAAGCTCCTTGGAAGGCTGCTTAAGATCATAGGCCCAACCAATTTTCGCGAAAAAATCAAGCCAGAAAGCAGTCACGTTCACGGAGTACTTTCCGAATTCAGCTGCTTTGTAGTCCCATGGAAACACGTGGTGGTAGTTGTGCCAACCTTCACCCATTGCAAGAATTGAAACCCAAAGATTTTCACTAGGACTGATCCTCCTGAAAAACCCAATTTAATTCATTTACATTAAGTTTAGGATTATATAACTTACCTATCATATGGTCTAGTTCCCCAAAGATGGGCAGCACTATTTACTGACCAGGTGAAGTTTAACCCGCAAACGTATCTTAGAACGCACTGTGACATGAATGCGTAGTAGAAAGTCTCCCCCCAGAAATACATAGGAACAACGGTTGGGAGGATGAAGCAAATGAATAATTTCATCCAAAGGAAGTATTTTTGGTGGAATTGGATGACGGGATCACTTAAGACATCGCTCATGTCTATTTGATTGCCCCTCCGCAAAACTTCGGGATGCTTGTACATCATGAGCCAACCGACGTGAGCAAAGAAGAATCCTCTGTGCGCATTATGCGGATCCGCATCAGTTTCAGAGAATTTGTGATGCACACGATGATCTCGAACCCAATCAAACATTGTGTTCTGGAATTGACGAAAAAGAGTTGGATTTGAGTTACTAGCCGACTTCGACAAAAGTTTAAAGGTTCTAACCGTTTCCTATAACAAATTTGCAAAAACAATGTCTCAATTTAACGACTTCAGTACATTAAAAGCAAAACTAAATGTATAGCTTCAATTAATAGTAAATAACCACATACAATACGTTTACACAGTGCGCATCTCACTATATATGTATGTATATATGTTATCTGATCCTATAAGGTACACAGAACAGCCATTACTAATATAATATACATATTTGCATATTATATCTTTTGGAATGTATCTCCTGACCACTAAATGCACCTTATTTAAATAAGATTCAATCAAACATTAGCCGTAGAAACAACTATAGGAAATATAAAAAAAGTGTGATTTTAAAGAATTTGTTTATGCAATTAACGCCTTTTTGTACATTTTGGTTATAAGATAATTCAAGTTAGTTTAAAGTTAATCGCATCAGTAGTTTTAAAGCAATCGTGGTCAATGATTTAGAAATTGCAATTTTAAGAAAAACGTATTTGAAAGTTCGTGTAGTACATAAAAACGTTTATACCTACATTTAATTTCATCAACTTTGGTAAGGTTAGCATACAATTTTAAACACATTATTTCGAGACATTGTAGTCTATGAAAATGAAAATAACAAAAAAATACGATTATTGAAAGTTAACGCCAAAGCACGATTTCTTAATAAAATTTAAATGTCCGTTTTGAAATCTCTATTTGCTTTCTTCTACGGGAATGCGCAAAATTTTTGAAATATTTTATTACCAATCCATTAATTAATTGTTTACGGCTTGCAGTAAAGCTAGACAAAAATTTTTTATGTAAATATAAAATACCTAAATCTAATTAAAAATTCAAACTAATTTCAACATTGAGTAAATAAAATCGGCAAAGCTGTCTCCAGACTCTTTTTTAAAGATGGGTATTAAATATGATATTAAAGAAAACCGCAAAAATAGAAAAGTTCATCAAATTATTCTTTTTAGAACGCAATTTGAAGGTATTTGATTTTTAACGTTAGTTTTCTTACGAATTTTCAATCTTGATCTTGTCACCACGTCAAAAACAACTTGAGTTATAATTCTTATACATATATGGAGCTCTTGTTAGCTGATAACCTCATTAGTTACCTATGGTAATTCCTTAGTTAAATCAATTTTAGAAAAACTTGGTTTTAAATATATAAATTCATAAATAAGTAAAAAGTGCAATCTGGTTATACTTTTGGATATATTTGTTTTCTTGTTTACGTCGAATCAAATCAAACTTGCTTTTAACTAAATAAATATACGTAAGCTAAATACACGAGACTATTTATTGCTTCTACTTTACAGCGTTAATGTCGTCAAAGCTTAAATATGCAAAAATTGGGTAAGATGACAATAACATAATAAAATTCGCACATTTAACAAAAGACAATAAAAAACTTACCTGGCCAGCCATGGAAAAACATGTTATTAGAATGATTCGAAGAGGTAACTTTGCTTTGAAGGATCTGTGTGTCCAGAACCTGTGAGCTCCCCCAGTGATTCCGAATCCGCAAATCCCGCCAGTGATAAATGCTATAAAATAATGTGATTAATTAGTCTTTGTCTCAGAAATTAAAATCAGTTACCAAAGAAAAATTTACTAACAAAAAGATAGGAAAAGGCAACATCAACGCAATTTTTAATTCGCTTTAAGTCAAGAAAGTGGAACATTAATTTCGAAAATATCAAAATTTCAGGATCTATGTCTCAACCGGTACATCTCAGATATTGCCATGTATAATTTTGCGAAAAAACAAAAACACTATGTTATTTTGCATTGCAAAAGAAATTTTTCGCAACTTGTAAGAGTCGGTAGTCAGGTTCACGGTCCTGCAATGTCAAAGTTAAATCAGCCGTTTCGGCACTCGACGCCTAGGCATTTTAAGACAGCATTGCTAGAAGCGCGTTTCCTAAGCTGAATGAGATTTAAATTTAAATTAGACATCAATCCGAGGGCCTCGTGCAGCTAACGTGACTAAAGTCGCGGCACTGTTTACCTCCGGGAGTAAGAATTGCATCATTAAAATACTCATTACTTCTCATTATTTCGCGGTTTTCTAGAGTCAATACATTGCAGACTGGTAGTATTTAATCGAGTAGCATTAAAAAAAAAAAATTTGAATTTAGATCTTAGCTGCTTTACTCGCTTTACAATTAATGAAAGAATATGCAATTTATGGTTATTTCTGTAGACGACTTCTAACGACGACACTCTGATTTCTAATAATACGTTATTGTTAATGTTAAAATTCCCCGCTTGTTGCAAGTAAGAGGAGGTATAAAATTATGGAACAACATTTAAATTAAGGGCTCTTTAAAGGGTGTAAGGGTTCTTACAAAGAAAATATAAAGAGATTATTGGTAAAAGCGGTATTTAGTAAACTTACCCCAAATTATTGTCATCAGCTTCAGCTCTTTGTATTGATAGAAGAAGTCGATGAACGCGTAAAGGAACAGCAGGTGAATAAGTCCGATTTGCACGACCTTACCCCATTTTAAGGGTGCTTTGAACTGGATTCCGAGCACATTGTCACCTTTCCAGTTCTCATAGACGTTCAGTTGCGTTTTACCTGAACTTCGAACCTCTCGGTATTCGGCAGGACCCACTGTCTCAATTTTACTATCGTTATTGTTGTTATCGGATTTTTCACTTTTATTTTCACTCAGTCCATCACAACCGTCCCCGAGCATCGTCTTGCTGTATTCATTGCTTGGATGAACCGCCTTCGAGGCCTCAACGCGTTCTGATTTTGATAAATGGCCCATTTTGCACTTTTCCCCAGTGGACCTCTTCGATGGAAGGTGGTTGCTTTCCTGCTCCTCGGTCACTGCGGTTTGCAAACGAAACAAGCAAATTATCGGTTACCTCACTGAAATCACTTTCTTTCTTTCAACGTAATTGCACTTCTTTTTTGTAATGATCGAAACGCACAGAGCGAGAATTTCGGATGGCGAGACTGATGGCTTTAGCGCCGTGAACGATCTGTCCGGACTACAGGTGCAGCTCAAGACACAGGACAGGGTCCAATTGTCTCAAGTCTCAACAGCATCTAGCTGAACTAACAAAAGAAGTGTCTGTTGTTTCTGGTCTAGTGGCCAAAAATGGTCGCGTACCTACTTGGCAAAATTAATACTTGTTTGCTTTCACTTTGCATAATTTCCGATTTTTTTTATTTTGTTTGAACAAATTTGAGCAAAGACCCTACACCTTTGTGCTACTCAGCACTATTGACACTCATTAGGTAATGACTATCGTTAAGACCTCGATCTGCCTTCAAAGATTATCTCGCTTTCCCGACGATCTGTTGGATAATATGAATTTAAGTGTCCACCGGTATTTAACAACGTGCTTCAGCGGTTTAAACTCGTTTTCTAACTCGTTTCGAACTTTATATAACTCCTACCAACTGATCCCTGAGTGGCTCTCGGAGATTCCAGATGACCATCCATCTCCACCACCGCCACCATCAGGAACGTCATCGCCACCACTTTTCAGACTTTTTCAAATTTTGCCCATAGTGCTTGTCTTACAAGAGGGCACTTGTTATCTTTTCGGAACCTTGAGGTCTCTGCTCTGTGTGCAAATGAAACTATTGCGTTATCCATCTTTTTTGGTTTACAAGTGAACATGTTTCACCATTCGTTTTCTTTGGTGACAATTCGATTTGCTAACACTAAGAGAGTGGGTGTGAAACCCAACCGGAGGGATTTTCACTTCCTTCCGCTCTAAGGAAATTGTTCGTTAAAGTTAATTCACATTTTTTGGTTTGATCTGTTAAAGTTGACCCTGATAACATATTCTATTTGCACCTTGATTTATAAAAACATCTCTTGTTTTAATATAATAATAAAAAAAATCGTTGTTGAAATAAGGCAATAGTAGAGTCAAAACTATATTGATTTAAATCTGACTATCACCCCAAAAAAAATAAAAATATACTTGAACAATTCTTCCAGAACGCTCGGGAACACACCGAGAAAAAAATTTAATGTAATATTTCTTGGACTACACCAATTCGGTATAATCTTTGGCAGAATTAAAGAATTTGTTGAAGGAATTCGAAGTAATAATAAGAATATTTTTTGTTGCCAGCATTAGATTTATTACTAATGCACATTTTTTTCCTATTAAAAATTGTAATAAAATAGAGCTTCATTTGGAACGAATTAAAGATAGGACCAAATTCAATTTGACCATTTAACATCATAAAAAGTGAAAATCAATATGTCCCCGGGGCATTGAGTTTATTAAGCCTAGTATAATATTTTGTTCAAAATTTTCTCATTAATCGAATTTTTGAAATTTGTTATGTCTCCCATTTAAAAAATCTTACTTCAAAAGTATTTCCTAAAACTTCTCGATGATGGTAGCGGCCCAATTTAAAAAGGGCTCATTACAGACCAATTATTTTATAATTGTAATTTATATTCAATATTATTTTATATTCATTAATTTAATAGTTTTTAAATGACTAAGTAGACGTAGACTCTGTAATATGTAATTCTCAATGGAAGAATCTGAAGGCATTCCATCTATCTAGATTTATTTACCTATACATAATTTTAATACATACATAATTTTATAAATATGTGATATTATCAATGAGTATCGAATGAGTATAACACAAGCACCATGTTAAACTGGTTAATTTTGCATTCTTCAGAGAACCATCAAAATTCTTTGGCTTCAAAAAAGAAATAAAGAGGTTTATAGTTCTAAATGTGAAGATTATCATAAAATTTACCGATGCAGTATTTAGTGTTTTAGAATCAAAACAGGTATGTATGTTTAGTTCCTCTGCCATTTAACTGAATACGCGTAGACTGCTAGAATGTTGTAACTGATTCGAAGGTCGTTTTAGTTTTCCTTGGTAAAATTCAGCTGTTCCTATATGAAAAGGAAATTTAAGAACAATTGAAACAAAAATACTATTATGGCAATGCACAATCATTTCGAATATAAATATTTATTGCTGATTGATCAAAGAAAAACACATTTTAGTTTATTAGGTCAACGTAGGCACATAAAATTAATTTTGGCTAATTAAGCAATATTGTGCTGAATGATGGTCAAAAATGCAATAACGTAATCAATTTAGACAATTTTGATTTGACAATGCTTGCAATTCGAACTTTCCATTCCATTTCCTTCTCATTATTTGCTGGTTTATGAAAGTGAACGGGTTAATTGGGAGCATATGTCCGTATCAACCTTGTCCCCAAGAGGCATTATCAAAGGTAGTCCAAAGGTTTTGAAATATAACTTCCTTTGGTTACACTTCAGGTTATAAATGTGCTCTTGCGCTTAATGGTGCAGCAACCGTGTTTGAGAAATTTCTATAGAATAAAATTATTTGAACTAAGTAGGTAAGTATTATTTGAATTAATTTATAACCCCGCGGTTTTGCTTTTACTCTTTCAAATGGCAATCGAAATATTAAAGGTAAATCAGGCAATTCTTATTTGAATATGTAATGTGATGGTAGAGAAATTGCTTTCACTGAAAATTTTATAATTAAGAATACCACTGATTTTGTTCAATGTAAAAGCACAAATGAAGGCCTAATGAGTTATTTTTTCAGTTACATCAAGTTTTGGGGTCAATCATTTTTAATTAGTTTACTGATGTGATTGTGATTAAAGCGCAATAATTTGTCGATTAATAACAAAATAAATTTAGAATATTAAAAGAAGACGCATATCTTCTAATAATTTGGCCAGGTATGGATTGATATTATATTTATTTTAAACCTAATTATAAAAAATACTAACGTCATCGTTTTCTTTCTCAGTAAAAATCAAAAACATTTAATCATCAAAAGTGGTTTTGTAACACTTTAACGCACCTTTTTCCTTTATAAAATAGCCAAGAATCTGCGACCTACGAATGAATAGGGAGAATACTTAAAATGAATATATTATCTTAATATTTGTACTGCACGTTTGGAAACACCTTGAACGAATTTAATAAAAAACATATATGTAGGTAGATATACCTAATGAACATTTTATAGACGAAATTCCCCATGAGTTGAAAGTTGCCGTTGCCAACGACATAAATAGAATAGCGTCTCATAAAATAATATAGACTAATTCTGATTAAAAAAAATACATATGTATATATTTATATATAGGTACATACATTGCGGCGAAATTTTTTCAGAAAGAAGCGACTTTACGATTATCGCCAGCTTCTCACTCTTGTTAAACGCAATCCAGTAAGACAGTAGATTTCACATATCACTTCTTAACCCGTGCTATAAAATAGCTCATGAATAACCTTGCGGTTTTAGAGCTTATAAAATAAAATCAGTAAATTAGTCATATCAAACAATATAAATCTGCAAATTCTGTTGCGAAATTTGATGTATTTGGAGTATCTCTGAAACATAACTACAGTTTTTTATCATTTGCGAAAAGTAAAATTTAGTTCGAATTTATTTCAAAAACTTCCTAAACATAATAAATTAGTACACTCATTTACTATAAAAGTCAAGGAAAAAATATATATTTAATTAGACAAGTGAAACTACGCATCTCAGCTGACAGAGGAAATAGGATTTCATTACATTCTAAAATGTCTATTATGTTAATTTACAGTGGTATAACAGTCAATATGACGGTTCAATAATACTTTATATGTATGCCAACCCGTTTTTCGTATGCATGCAGCTTTTCTAATTAGGAAGGAAAAATTATGTTGAACAAAACAACAAATATATCATTTTGTATCTAAAAATAAATATATGTTAAATTATACATACATATATCTCTAACTCGTTCCAGTGGACGACAAACTTTTCGTATATATAATAGATTGCTTTCAATTTACTGAAACAGGTTTTATAAAAAAACAAAAAAACGTGTAAAATTGAATGGGTTAAAAATAACCAAACAAATTTATGGAAAAAAGATAATCGTAAAAGAAGATCGCATAAAATAAACAAATACTTATACCTAAGTTTGGTTGGCAAATTATGGATGTAAAGGGGTTTTTTCCATCAGGAAATATTTGAAAGAATTTTATGTGACGTCAATCGGTATAATTTGGGTTTTCCTAATATTTCGTAACGGCAACATTGTTCGTTTAAAATATAATAATTTTATATTACACATTTTTGGTTTTTGCTTTTTTGCGAAATCATAGTCCTTTTTCAACTTATTTCAAGGTGTCAATGTGTTAACTTTTGAGATTTTATCGAGAACCATAAAATACTTTTTATGCGATTCTCAAATGTGTGCTTACTTTTATTTTATTTCACAAAAAACAAAAATGCTATAAAATCGTTTAGATATAGCTTTGCATGATATATTATATTTTAGGAAAATAATATATAATAATTTTTTGTATAAAATATTTCTTAAAAATTGTTAGAAATATAAGTAAAAGATATTTCATAACAACAACATTAACAGAGAAACAATTAACTGGACAATTTTGTTTCACATAGCACTGATATTACAAATTCACAATATGAACTGTTATTTAGTAAAGGAAACGACTTTCATTTTTATTTTATAACAATCTACGTTTTCTTTACTGTCAAATTCAGATTTTTGCTTGTAATTATCAATATCACCCAGCTTTTGCACAATTAAAGAGTTCTGTCATACTGTCACTAAAACTTCGTCTGTATCTTATAGTATACCTATATTTTTTCTAAAATAACCGGTAAGAACAACTTGCTAAGCTATACCAACTTCACTATAACTTGCTTCCTTTAAATATAATTCACACATCCACGACGCTGTTAATCCTTGTTATGAGTTTTAACTTTTTCGGCAGACTTTAAAGCTGAGAGGATTAAAGCTTATCTTCGAGTTTACTCTTGCAAACTTACTCGATTCAAGAGACAATGATTTTATAGCTAAATCGTTGGCTGCATGGTTCTTTTAAGTTGGGAACAAGTAAAGTTAATCTATTCAGTTCTTTTGCATAAAGCAAAAAGAAAAAAAGAAAATAAAAGACTTCATTTAAACTTGACTAATTTTCGAATCTTTCAATATAATTACATTATCACTTTGTAATTTTCAAATTAAAATATTATGAATCATTTTTAATATTTTTGAATTGTAATGTAAAATTTTGAAAAAAACTAATTAAAAATACACAGAAAAGTCATGTTTGATTTTGTTTAACAGTTGATATATTTGTTATAAAATGTTTTCTTTGCAAACCTTACATAATTTCACATAAGAGGAAATAAGAGGTTTTATGCTTTTATTGAATTTGACTGTAAAATTGCATGCCTTCAAAGTGCAATGAAATTATTGGGTGTCCCGAACCCTTCCCAGCAAGCCATAACTAAAATTTTGTAATAATAGTGGAGTGCATTGCATATGTAGTTTTCTTTACATTTTCGAAGTGCTTCTCTCTGACTGATTATAAGTAAACAAATGGCAGAGTTTTGCATTTTGCAATAGGAACTAACGAAGCTTTAAGTGTTTGACATTAAATCGTATGTTTAGAGAACGAAGTGTAATGGCACTAATAATGAAACAACATAAAATGTATTTTGACATAAATACGCAGTATGTACTTAAAATTATTTTTAATTCCATGTTATATTATAGGTACATGTTGTGTTTACTCAATAATTAGATTTATTGTTTAAATATTATCTTACTAAAAATTAGTTTTGAATTGTTCAATTAAAAACACAAAACAAAATAAAAAACAAATTATGGTAAAAGAATAAATCTTATATAGACATTGCACTATATTTTCATTTTGAACAATTGCCAGTCCCAATTTGAATTAAATAAAGTAATTAGGAAAAAGAAAGAAAATCGGAAGCAATGTCTCATGAAATTCAAAACAGCAGACAAGAGGTTATTTACACCAGCTGCACTGCTAACTTTTTAAAGTATTTGGCTACTTTTTATTTCGTTTGAACTTTAAAAGCAGGGTTAGTAAGCACTGAAAATCTCAAAATGATCACCAAACAAATACATAAAGTATCGAGATAGGAAATGAGTCAGTTAAGAGTTTAACTAAATTAAAATAAATAAATGATATTAACTGCTGTTTCTTTAAGGTTTTCTTAATTGAATGACTGAATAAATGTTCGAATTAATGTTTGCAAAGGAATAGATTGAATTTTTTACAATAACCGAATCAGTATTATCTTAGATAAAGCAAAAGTATTAATTTTATTAATATATAAAAAGTGTTCAACTGTTTATATGTTGAATATAATTTTCTTTAGTTAAAGAAATTTTATTTAAACCTTATTATAAATTCATTAATCAAAATATCTTTATAAAAATTATATTGATATTTCGTGCTTTTAAGCATTTTGAAAATATTGCCTCCTTAAGGGCAATGGTTATTGCGTCAAGTTCTTTGAAGTTTTATTCTATATCTAAAATAATGTATGTATGTACATTATTTAATTTTTAATTATAGTTTTCTAGTATTTAAGAAAATATTTATTTTATAAAAATATTAGTTTTCTAAAAAATATGCCTATGCCTTTCTTTAGCGAGCTACAAGCTCTTCCTTTAACTCAAACTTCGTAAAGATTTTCAAGATTTTATGTTTTCAAATTTTAAAAAATTAATAAGTAAGTTTTAAAGAACGAAAAACTCCTAAATAAATTCTTTATAAATTCGATTATCGCTAACGCCGCTACAATTAAAAATTTAAATGAAAACTAATAGTATGCTATTCAAGTATTCAAAGATAAATTACTATTCTTTTTTAAGCTTTACAACATTAACCTTTCACAGCTCAACGAGTTTGGCTCGACTCTATATTTTATTACAGGATTTTTTTTCTAAAATGTATACGTACTTGTAGTAAACATGCCATTTTAAATCGAATGGGCTTTCTCTGTTCTTTACAGCGGCAGTTAAAAACTATTATAATTATTTTAAAATAAGCAAGCCTACGATTTGGTTTTCCAAAATTTGTAAATATATAGATTGCTAAGGGAGAAAGCAGACACTAACATATCTAAAGAATCTAATGGTTAGATAAGTTGATGTGTGCAAATTTGCCAAACAAAATTTTGTGAACACAAAATTTAGTTATATATTTTTTTTCCAAACTTACCAAAATATGTCGATGATGTTTTTATTTTCAGTCATCAAATAAATCAACAAAAACAATTTCGGTATTCAGTTGCACACGGATTTTAAAAACATTTTAAGTATTAATCAAGGGCCGCAAAACTAAATTAAAGCTAATTATTAAAAGAACCATCAAACGCGAAATAATTGCTTAAGCAGACTGTTCTCAGAAATTGATAATATTTCAACATAGGCCAAACTGCTTGCTTTTGTACTAATGTAAGCAAAAATAAGTTTTGTGCCGAAATAGCTAAATTGCCACCGCTTTGAAAAATAATAATCAGCTTATTCCAATTAGTGACCTCAATTTATTTTCTGGATCAATATTATTCCTTGACAAGATCCTCTTAAATTTGGCTAATTGACATACCAAACGAAATTTCGGGTGGGTAAGTTTTAACACTAAGTATTTAGATATCACGATTAAATCAACTTATCTCTCAGAAAGGACACTTAACTGTTAAGATTTAACATCCATACAAAACTCATATCGCTGCACTCAGTCACAGGAATAGTAAGAAATTTTTAAAAATAAAATGCTACTATTGTATGAACGCTTGATTTTTATTCACTGTAATAAATATGCAAAATTTTTTAACTGAACAATGTATCTCCGATTAAATCCAAATACCAACTGATTCGCACCTTTGACAACATTTGTAAGTGAATTCAGCTTGTGAAATTGAAATCATCAGCAAATTTGGTTTTTGTTGCAGTCAGCAAACTTTTACAGCTTCAAGAATTGCTTAAGGTCTCGAAATATGTCAATAAGAAAAGACGAGGTGAGTGGTCAACAATGAGGTTACCTATGTTGACCCTTATGCTGTGCTACATTTTGCACGAACGTGATGTTGATTTCGTAGATGTTTTGTCGATTTTATTGGGTCTTGAAAGTTTTGAGCATTAGAGTTCAGTAGAAAATTGTACCATCTTTTATATTACCTCCACTGCGAGTTCCAGATATATTAGGACAAGCAAATTAATTCAGTTGATCGTAGGTTAAATTTTAATTGATTTGAAAATTTAGTTTCAATTATAATAATACAAATCAAATCACTATTATTACAAAATGCACATAATCATTAATTACATTTTATCTGTCTAGATGTAAATATGTACATAGATATTAAATTAAACTAAGAATCCACCAAAACACATTTAAATTAGCAATTTCTTTAGTGATGTTGGCTCTCTATCAAATACCAAATTGAAGACAATTCATTTCAATTCATTTGATCAATATATAATAATAAGAGGATAGGACTACTAAATAAATAAATTGCATATCTTTCGAAAGTAATATCGGAATTGGTGATAACTCTCTAGTAAATGAGTTCAAAGACACAAAAACGAGGATTCATAGTTTTCCCCATATTATAGACTTATAACAAGACAAACTTTAAGAAATTAATTTATATGAATTGGTTTTCTACTGATTTCGCTCCATATCTAAACCAAAACGGGAAGAATTTCGTTTATTTTATTACCAATCTCAACTACTTTTTTCTCTCTTCAAATCATAAATAAACCTAGATATAAAAAATAATTTACCAAAACTAAATATGTAATATAAGTTTTAGATGTACCTTCCCTTAGTTTATTCAAACTTCGAAAATAAAACTTAGCTTACATGAGCGTGAAAGTGTATACTGCATGCCTAATTCATTTTGAAAAAACCGAAATTTCAACTAGTTTTTAATAGGAGAAAGGTATTATGAAAGAGCCACCTTTATTTATTCGAAATTATATAGACGAATCGTATGAAAGTTTTAGTTTTTATGTAACAATACTGACCACTAGTAATCCACACAAACATTTGAAAATTGACGGAAACAAATGTCGGCTTATCGCATCTAAGATTTCGTCATTGAAAAGCAAATATGTATTTGGGTTGAACTTATTTGTCCATTAATATTGTCACGTATCCAGATAATGATAAAATTATTATACCACTAATTCCAACATAAATTTTTACTTCTTATGACTAAATGTTTGTTAGTGGCGAAAGGGAGTTAATTTAGTATTTTTAATTACGAATTCATAATCTACGGAAAGAAATTCTATAGAAATAATCTGCCACTTGTTTGGATACAAAAAAAAAACCAAAAATATTAAAATTGTTGAGTGTTATTTGAGCTTACATTAAATGCGTTTAAGTCCATGGCCAACACCTATATATGACGCACATATAAGTTCATTACTGCTGAAAGGGTTCAAGTAATTTATAATTTTTAATTTTTAATTGCGTTTAGTTACCCTTTCGCTAACGTAAACCAAAAACAAGAAATTTTGAGTTGCTTTGTATGGCTTTAGTACGTCAGAATATGCATTACAAATTTCTTTGGTCTCTTTCTCGTATTATTACTTTTTTATTTTCAGGCCATATGCGATTAATATAATTAATACGTGTAAATTTTCAGTTTATTTAACAAAGAATAAAATTGTACGAGAAGTGACAAATTTTGTTCATTGTTTTATATTATTTCAAAAAATTACTTAGTTCTTACATTTGCCTTTTAAATAAGCTTTAAATTGAGTTCACCTTATGCCCCTTAAAAACTCAAATTCATCCACTTACTTCTGTAAAGGCGCAGAAGAAGAAATATACAATGTTCTCAATATCGACAGTGTTTGGTTGAAATAGGTATTTTATCAATTTTATCAATGTGTGCTAAAGGTGCATTAGTATTTATTATACTCATAAACATTATATGTAAAAAGACCTGAAACAATTTCGCCTCGGTAAACATATTCAATACCAAATTAGCAATTTAATCCACCTAATGTAAATTTCGTCAGAGCTGAGGTAACATGGGTAAAAGTTTTTCAAAAATCAGTTCTTATTCAGTTCGCTCTAGTTGATGTCACAGTTCTCTGAACGAATTATCGGAAATTCTCCTATTGCGGGTGAACAAAAGGTGTAAACTCTAAAAAGTTAATTATTTTACATCTTTAAATATATTAAGAGGTAATAAAAATAGTTTTGAAGAATTTTTGTAATTCAGTGTAAAGTGGTGATATGATTCCATCAAAATGTTATTAATAGGTTCGGTAACAACTAAGTTATTCAATTAAAAATTGAAAATATGTTTTTCTTATACTTACTGTAATATTACAGTATAATTAAGACTTTAATTTTAATCAAAAGCGCAAATGCAATATCATTAATAAATCGTCAAAATCGTCACGTCCATGTACTTTCAAATAATGTACTTCGAAGTTCAAAAAATATTAGTCAATTACGAAGCATATAAGTATAAAAGGAAAATAAAATAATATGTATTTTCACATGAGATTGGCGTCCTTGAAATACATACCTACATATATTTTATTTTTCTCTGTCATTTTCACTTTAATATAAGAATTAAAATAGTTAAAGAGAAAATTATGTCTATTAATACTTATCAGAAAAACTAAGTGCTATACTATACAATAAAAAGAGTAAAAAGATAATACACCATCTATCAAAACCTTTATTCTATCAGAAAGTTTGTGTATAATAGTCTGCGGAAAAAATATTATAAAAAGTACTAAATTTGATAAAGATTTAACACTTTGGAAAAATATGATTAACCATGCAAACCTGCTTTTAGAATATGACCGATAACACCACAAAGAATCCAGAGGCAACAGAGTCTGATAAAGTGCCTACCGAAAATGTCGGAGATGAAAAAAGGGAAACTAGTTGGCCATTGGTCCTATTTTTAATACATTTATATATATTAGGTGCCTACGGCTTGGTCATCGTTTTTACAAATACTTCTCTCCTAACTATATTTTTCGGTAAGTTATCATTGGTATTATAAATTTATAATTATTAAACCTACGTTCGACATCTTTTCCCTCAGCGGTGATCTTAATTTGGTTGGGTGTGCTGGGAACAACAGCCGGAGCACACAGATTATGGGCCCACAAAACCTACAAGGCAACAAAATATTTGAGGATATTTTTAATGCTCTGCCAAACGCTAGGTGGACAGGTAATTTATGTTTAATTAAGAATGCAATTTTTTTAAGCGCGTCAGTGCTTGCAAATTAATTTTGTGTTATATTCCAGAACGTGCCACGAAAGTGTGCATGATATAGCATATTTCAATGTGTGCTTAATACTTTAACTGAAATTGACTTTGGACTATTAAAATTAAATGCACCGCATTTAAAATTCTCTTAGTTTGTGAAATTTAAGAATACTATTGTTATAAATATTAAAATATACCTATGTACATATATTGGGCACGACATAAAGCACAAGATTTAAGCTGAAAATATTAGTGGATTTTATCAAAATCAATACACCTTAAAGCAATATATGTATGTCAAATAATTGGTAACTTATTACACATATAAAAATTAACTTCGGAATAATAATTTAGTCTGAGATGTTCTATCTTTAAAACTTGGGAAACAATTTAAAACAAAGCAAACATCGGAATCTACATCGGAAAAAATCTTTTCAATATATAATATTAAAATGAAATTGATATGTTTCCGTTGTTTCGATAAACCCAAAATTTTGAATCTCAAAAACAATCTTGTAATATATGTATGTATTCCCATAAAAAAATGTTTAAGTTTCAGAATTAGAAAAAATTTGCGGGAAAATATTTTATGACTGCGGAAAAACGTTGGTAAAGTCATGGTTTCCTACTTGTATAAGGGAAAAACGGATTCAAATAATTATATTCGAAAGCAACATAAATCTATGTACATATGTACATAGATCAAAAACTTTGCAGAAAAGTTTTGCGACGCATTAATCCAAATAATTCTCACATAGCATACTTTGAGGTAAATTGCAATGTTGATATTAACGGGCGACGGAAATAAATCTCAAAATTATATAAAATGTAATGAAAAGATATATCTCACCAGGTTTTCACTCAATTAATTAGAATCGGAATATATAATAAATATCTGAGAATAATATTGCAAAAATAATTACATCACATATTCATATACATATTCTAAACATATTTTGAAAATATATACCCATTTTTGTAAATATTATTTACAATTCTTTACACTCTACATTGCTCGACTATCACTAAAATAAATAATTTATCATTACGTTACATTAATAGAAACATTTTACACTAAAATAAAACTAACGATATAAGCAACAGCCACAGGTCAAACTGAACTAGAATTTGTAGCTAAAAATCCATCATATTTACTCATAGGCCTACGTTACCTCCACAATTCTTGTCATTCTTGTTTTAAAATGTTATAATGGACTTACTTCAAAGAAGACAGGTCAGAAATATTTTACTATAAAATGATCTCATCAGAATTGTATGTAATTTTAGGTTAAACCCTAAAATTATGCAAGCCATCGATTCCAGATACAAAAATATGCAAACGTTTATTTTGATCACATCACAAATTATTGTTTTATTTTTATTAAATATAAATTTATTCGATTGAAGGATACTATATTTGTGCTCCGTTCATTATGGTCAATGACTTTATAGTTAACATTATGCATTTCAAACTAGGACGTCAAACGAATCGTATAACTAACAACATTTATTTTTTTTAATGAACTAAATATAGAAATCCAATATACGATTATTATAACGAAAATAAATATTTTTTATCACATATTTCTAGGGGTCAATATACGATTGGGTGCGATCACATAGGCTACACCATAAAACATTTAAAACTAAAGATGATCCATTTTATAGCAACAAAAATTTCTTATCCGGGTACATTTTCGCATACTGCAAAAATTATAGTAAAAAGCAGCAAAAAATGCTAGAAGAAATCGATATGTCGGATATTGAAATGGATGAAATAGTCATGTTTCAGAAGAAGTAAATTATTTTAAGATAATGTTACAAATTAATGATCTCTTTATATCTGAACAGGTACTACTGGATTTTATATTTTATATTTTGTATTCTTTTGCCAATCAACACACCTTTCGAATATTGGAACGACACCTTAATGGCATCAATTTTCGTCGCTTTCTCACTGAGGTACCTTATAACACACAGTATTTGTTATTTGGTTAACTCTGCACACATGCTTTGGGGCTTAGAGTCAAGTAGTAAGCCATCCGACTCAAATATGATATTTTTAATAACTAAAAGTTATTGGCCACAATATCACTATCTTTTACCTAATGACTATCAAAGTGGTGAATTTGGAAATTATGGTAAGATTTAAGGTTTTAAAATTTTATATTTAATATGTATTAATGTTATTTTTAGGCGATGGCTGCATGACTGCAATGATTCGAGTTTTTGCTGCTTTGGGAGCGGCATCTGATTTGCAGACAGTTTCATCGGAAGCTGTACGAAAAGGATTGACTCAAGCGGTAGAAACAGACAAACCCATTGTAGAATGCATCGAGGAGGCTGCTAAACAAGAGATGAAAAATCTGCCGGAAGATCACTATTTGAACAAATCTAAATTTTTGTAGTTAACAGCAAAACATTGAAGTTACCAAAAAACATATTTTAACATTATACATATGTTTTCTTAAATATTTTTAATCTTTATAAAATAATCTAGACTATGTCTAGATCAGAAGGTGTAATATAGCACTCATTGGATCATTTAGACTTAATAAAATTAAATATTTTAGTTCTTTTTCATAGCTATATATGAAGATGAGTGTTATAAGAAATTGTCTAGAGCTCAATTTTTATTTTCTCTGAATAATCGTGAGCGAAGTTTGACACATTAGGAGCCCTATTTTAATTTCGGCGAATATAAATGCATCTTCAAAGTTTTTAACTTTCTAAAAATTGTTTATTACCTACAAATAAACCTGGCAGAGTAAAACGAAATTTTAACTTCCACTACGGATGATACTTTAATTTTTGCAATCAAATGCTTGGATAATTCAATAAGACAGAAAAGCGTAAAAATTATTTTTAATTAAAAATAAATTTGTTCAACAGAGTTTGCATTACTTAGTCACTCATTGCCTCCAAATCATCTTTGTCTTCCTTAGGTATATCTTTGTCACCATAACCCCAACATTGTTCGTTATGGGCGAAATCATCGTTCAAAAAATGTGTTCCATCTCCGCATTTTGCTGCACGACGAGCAATCATGTCCGGTGAAACATATTTTCCTTTAAATGAAAAAAAAAAGTAACGTTTACTTTTGTAATATATAAGCTGCTTCAATCTTACGTCCATGAACCCAACCAATTTTAGCAAAGGTGTCTATAAATCCAGTAGTAAGGTTGAACTTATAATCTCCAAATTCACTGGTTTTGTAATCCCAAGGGAACACATGGTGATAGTTGTGCCATCCTTCGCCGAGGGCAGCTATTGCTACAGAAAAGTTCTCAACTGGGCTAATATATCTAGACCAACAACATTAGAATTAGTGTTTTACACTGTAAGAAATTCAGCAACTGCTTACCTATCGTAGGGTTTTCGGCCCCACATGTGAGCAACACTGTTCACGAAGAACGCGATGTTGAGAGTAACGCAAAAGCGACAATTGAAGTTCACCCAGAATGAGGTCCAGAGGTCCTCGTTCCAGAAGTACCAGGGCACCAGGACAGGAAAACAAATAGTCACCAGGGCAAACAAGGGAATGTAATACTTTCTCTGCCACATGACAACGCCGTCCGCCTCCAAGTCGGACATGTCGATTATTTTGCGCTTCTCCACCACTTTGGGATGGGGCGTGACGAAAAGCCAGCCAACGTGCGCGAAAAAGAATCCGCGTTTTGCATTGTGCGGATCAGCGTCGGTCTCCGAATATTTGTGATGGACCCTGTGGTCAAGAGCCCAAGTGTAAGCATCTCTCTACGCATAAATATGAGCTAATTAGGTTTTACACACTATTTTCAAAATTTTGTATTCGTTTTCATAGGTTACTTTTAGATAGTTTGACATAAAACGGAAATTTTAAGCTTACCTGACCTGCTATAGTAAACAGAAAGAGAAGTAGCCAACGAAGAGGTAGTTTTGCTTTGTACGATTTGTGGGACCAAAGCCTATGAGCTCCGGCTGTAATTCCGAATCCTGAGCTTACAATTAAGACTAGAACTGAAATTATATAAATAAAAACAATTTATCTCTTCATGCAAAAATTTCAAGGAAATTTACGAAAATTGTATCTAAACTAAACTATAAATATTTATTTATATTCAAGTTATAAAAGTCTACAAATTCTCAAAAAAATCTTAAAAGCACATTTGAAAACTTATAAACAATTAGAAAACAGATGTGTTACATTTCTAGCGAAAGTGGTTTTATAGAGAATTGAATTCACCGATTCTGAAAATATCTGAAATGATATGCACCCTGTACTGTTGTTGATGAGCGAAAAAGTACATTTTTACTTATATCGCTTTACATAACTTTTATCATTTAGCTAAATCTAATGACTGATTTTTGTATTATAAATTAAAATTTTTTTTTTTTAAAAATAACCAGAGCTCAATTTACTTCTAAATCATTACGTAAATTGCGAAACGCTCAATGATTTTTTTCCCTGTAAATTATTAATTATTGAACTTCCATATTTATCTCAGAAAGTAAGAATTACATTGTTGAGAAAAAGATGCTTCGCATGGCTTAATCAGCTATGTTCATTTTTGTTTTGTAGATTGAATACTAAAATTAAAAACTAGTACTGAAAATTGAATAATAACAACACCCTGAATTTCCAAGCTTTTCGCTCGATTACTTTAAAATGTTTGATTTCAATTATGCTCTACCAGTTCTCAGCAATTAGCATGCTATTTTAATCATTCAATGTGTTATTTAATGAAATGACTTTTTTTAGATAGGCCTTAGCCTTTCTTTGAAACTCTGGAATTAAAACAAAATTATAGTACATAAATTGAATGGCATATATGTATATGTATTTCAACATTAAAACAACGTTATTTGTTTGGGCAGATTTAAGTTCGTAATTTATTCAAGTTTCAGAGAGAAAACACAGAATTGTAATATTTGATCTCTCAAATGAATGGGTAATGAAAATTTTATGTAATGGTTAAGTTTCTATGGGCAGTTCTTAAAATTGAGTGGAAAGCTAGATAGGATTGATTGGCTTTCAATAAAAGTCTAATTGTTTTCTTCGATTGATGTGTGCTGTAGGTCCAGTTCAACGAAAGTATTTTAAGAACCGTGTATTTTTAAGATTGTTCATATTAATTCTTTCTTTATAAACTTAGACCTGTTAGAGTCATACAAAAATAGAACCGTGACACTTTTGTAGAGACTATTTAAAGTTAATTAACCTCTTTTTAAAGTTTAGGGCACTATGCAAAGATAGGAAAATCATAGTACATTTTAAAGATATTTATTTGAAAATAATCTTAAGTTTGAGATTTTAGTTGTATCATTTTCAAGGAAAAAGATATTAAGGGTATTTAATTTTTCGAATTTGATACATTTTAATTCAGAACATAACACTACCAGTAATTTCTTAAAGCACAGTAAAATATACTTTAAAAAAATCGAACAGCAAGTACACTTCTTGCTTTTACAAAATTATTTAGTAATTTTATAAACAATATATGTATATGTACATAACATATACATATATATACATATGTACACTTTCAGAAATGTTTGTTATCATTTTTGTCAAATCAATGCATATGGAGGAATTCGCCTTTCTTTTCAAATTTTGTGTAGTAGCAACATACATAAATAACGCCTTGTTTAATCATAAGCCGCAACATAATCTGATCGGGAAATATTACAAAATGAGCTAATCTCGTTTAACGCAGATGTTGTTTGGCTGAAAACACGCAACACATTCTCAGGTGCACAATCTTAAAATTGATTACGTGTTCCGATAGTTAGGAAGGGTCGCCAATAAAAGATATCGAAAATCCGCTCAGTTCACTGGAAGCAATAAAATTTTGAGAAAATCGACTGATAATGGTTACACGGACGAAACCAATTCTACTTTAAGCGAATCAGACAAGTTGCTGATAAAGACACTATCTGGGAATGACTCATTTAGGTGCTAGATATCCCCTAGTCGGAGAGTGGCTAGCTTAAAACAGTGATTGATTCAAAGTACAATTTATGACCAAGTCTAATCAATTAAAAAATAATCAGTTGCTTTTAATATTCTCGCATGTGATTTCCTGAGATAGTATACTGGCTAAAAACTATTTATATACATTTTTGTTTGGGTTCGCACGTGATGTACAAGCAAACAGTTGATAATAAACGAGATATTCTTTATACTTACACCAAACTATTGTTTGAAGCTTGACGAAGAATAATAAATACAGGCCGTAGAGGCACCCTCCGTGGATGAAGATTTGAGCAATCAGGTCCGGCCATCTTATTTCAGGCCTGAATTCTGTTGTGTCATCAACGGAGGTGTCTTTGGAGGTACTTTCAAGAGGATCGTCTTGGAATACTGAACTTACTGAACATTTTCTTTTAGTTGCTTTGCATTCATTTTGTTCGGATTTTGTTAGACACATCTCAGAAGAAAAAGTTTTGTTTGTCGCAATTAGAGGCACTTCAGTTGAATGCGTTGCCGGAGGCATAGCATAGCTGGTATTTTACTCGTAACAGGAGCTCTAAAAATAAATATAATATAAAAAATTATTAACTATTAATGTTGTAAATAAAACTTAGAAAAATTAATTTAAATGTAAATGCGTCTTTCAGGTTGTAAAACTAGTTATTACACAAATAAAACAGCGTTTCCAAAAATCCATTGCTAGAAATCAAAATAGCAAAAACTGAATTATATTCGCAGTTCCCAACTTTTAAGTATCTACAATAGTTAGGTCATCGTTTTCGCTGGTGTCATTATCTTAAATCGGCCTGAAATAGTCGCATTGCATCATACCAAAACGATTACTAGGTGTGGAAACAAACATTGAGGTATCTCTTCCAACAAAATAAATTATATTTATTCCTCACACAGTAAAGACCCATTTATTAGCTTTTTGTTTAAGTAAACTCTTTCACAATTATTCGCCGGAGAGCTTTAAAGCAATAAAATTAGTAGACTCAACGAAAGTTTTATTTTTGCAACTGATCAAGTAAAATGTATGAAGAAAGTTAATATAATCCAGAGTTGTGCAAGGTCACGATTTGTTTTAAAGCATCCAAAATCTACTTGTGTTTTGATGACTCTTGAAACTTAGTCAACCAAACAGGTTTTTGTAATAAATTAGCTCACCCACATGTGTATTTAATTTTTTTTTAGATGTGTGACAACGAAAGAAGTATGTAGCCAACAATTAAATTCAGCGAAAACCAACTTGATCATAGTGTCACATTATCACTACTACTATTAATTTGAAATTCGCTACACACCATTAAAAATTAGAGGAAAAGCTGCAAAGTATTGAGATAATGAAAACAAACATTTTGTTGATTGGTTACTACTGTCCTATTTTCTTTTTTACAACTTATTACGTTTAGGTTCGACGAACTAATTTTTCTCACAGTATTTCTCCAAGAAAATCGAGATCGTCTTGTGTCACATTTTCGCATTCACATTTTTATGTTTGGCGATATGCCAAGGAATTTATTAAGTTTTTAAAGTTTTTTAGAGATTTTTCTTTTTATTTGTGCTCCGGTATTGCAATAAATGCATGGCGGATTTAAATGGCATTTGATATTAATGGGCACACGTGCAGTAGACTTGATTGTTGTTGTAAAATGATGCAATTAATTAGTGTAATGATTTTCTAAGCTGATTTTGATTCCTTGGTGCTTTGAGTGGCTAAAGAAACATGTTTATGATTCTTATTTAATTTATCTTTGTTTAGTCTTATATTGCATAAATTGTTAAGTGAAATATTGTAGAAATATAAGCAGAAGTACGCTATAGCTTAATTCTAGCGATGCATATTAGGGCGTGGTCGACTCATAACGTAACATATAACTAATTCAATTATTACAAATATATGTTCGATATTATTCACAAACAATTTCTAATAAAGTAAAGCATTTTGAAATTCAGTATCTACATATATTAGGTACAAAAAGCGTTAAAAAATACTATATTTTTCTTGCAAAAAGATCTTTATTTTCTTGTTCTTTAAAAATCAACTATTTACGGATTTGCCTGCAGTAATTCGTCTTTCACTAGACGTATGAATGTGTATAAGAAATATAAAATAAGAAATAAATTTAGAACTTAAATAATCGATATTTAATGCACGGTGGATAGTAATTTTATTCAATGACTGTAAATAGATAGTAATTAATAAGTATGAGTTTATTAGTACATATGAAAATTTTGTTTTAATTGATCATTCATTCATTCATTAGTTTTTAAGAAATGTGTAGGTAAAATATTCATGTGGGAGCCTTCGTTAATTTTACGCATATTTTTCACACTATTCTTCTTTTAAGGAAGGACGCTCATTTTCGAATCTTTGGCATTTTTTATAAAGAAAGGAATAATATATATGCATGTATATAGGAAAAATGACTTCTATTAGGTACATATTGAAGTATATAAAAAAAATGTTCATTAGTAAAAAAAATTCAAAAAGGCCGTCTCAAAACATGTTTTTGTTAAACTGCCTCTACTGCACGCAGCAGAAGTATCGTAAAGTTAATCGTAGAACACAAAATTATATATTTTCGTTAATTAGATTAGTTTTTGCATGGAAGTTAACGAGGAAATATTGAAAAGAAAAAAATTTAAATAGTTCGATTTGCATACCTAAATTTTCATATAAAAAGTTGAATCATATCTTATTTTAGGCTTGGAAAAGTGGAAATAAATACCGTCTTAAGCTTAGGCCGCTTATTAGTAAAGTTTAAAAATTATATTTAATTAAATATAAAAAAAAAAAGTTAAAAATAAATATTTGATGGACAGTTTTTTAAACCAAAAACTTGATTGTAATTTAATTAAATTTTATCGAAACTAACAATGGCTTGTCACTTACATGAATATTCAAAATTGCAGAGTTTGAAATTAGCGAACTTTAATAAAAGATTTTCAAAATTATACATATTCTCGTTGATCCATTAAATTTTTGTGGTAGTATATATTAAATTATGTACGAAAATATCAAAAATGCAACCTGCAAAAGTAATTAGAGTAAATATGTTGAAAGTAAAATTCTTGCGTGTGAAATCCACAGAAATTCGTTAGAACAACACCAAAAGAAGTTCAATTATTTGGCTGTAGTGTTAGAATGCCCTAACTTCAAGGAAAAGAGCGATAATCGATAATATCAGATTTCAGTTAGTAGCCTTCTTACTTCTACAAATTATCTGTGAAGTCTTTAAATATTATATGGCAAATTACCAGTCAACGCTTATACGATGTAAACTGTCTATCTTATCGCCATGAAAGAATGCCGGAATACTCTTTTAATTCCCGAAGAGGTCAATTAGAGTCTTCAACTTCTGGTATTTATTTTTTTTAATAAGAATTTTGTGGACAATTTTGAAATAAATTGTAAATATTTTTTAATATATTTTAGTTATGATTTATTTCAGCTTGCATATTTTTTACCAATTTTAAAAGTAGTTCTATCATATTTAGCTAGCAAATCACATGATAATAACTTGAGCAAGCCGTTAACACTCGCGATATTTTCCAAGTTGTTAAAATGACGTGATATTGAGTGCTGCTAAAATACCTTCTCTGGTTATCATTTAAGCAAACACAGGCTTACTGATAGCATTCTTATGATGCTAAAAGTACGTACCTACCAGTTTTGTAAGGAAAAAAAGTCTGTTTCTTACGTTATTGCTTAACAACTAATTAGCAAAATGCTCAACCATTTATCGAGCTCTTAAGGTTTTCACTTATTAAGCACGTGATAACAATTCTCACTAATTGTTAGTCTAATTTATTCACAAAATTAAAATAAATAAAAATTTTGCACTAAGTAAACCATTCTTCCGATATCTTTGAATTTATGCATAGACAGTTCATGAAGCATATCAGTATTTGTGATTATTTTAACAAATGTTGTTGGGTTTCAAATGAAACCATTAAAACTTGTTTTTTGCATAATCAGCTTTTTTTAAGGCAATCTGACTCACAATTGAGAAAAATTTCTCTTATCGACGCATCTGCGAGCCCAAACGTTTCTTCTTTCAACTTTTAATGATAACTGAGCCGACCGTTGCAAGTATTTTAATAGTTGCCTAAGGAAAAGTGCTCTAACCTGGCTTTTAAGAATCCACGTTTCTTTGATGTTACGCATCTGTTTAAAAAAGTTGTTCACACTTCTGACACCATCAGAAACCTTTAAATTGACTGTGTAAAGTGGTTCTAAGAAAAACAAACGATTTAAATCTGAAAACTCGTGCAATTACATAAGAGCGCACCAGGTACTGATCTGGATACAGAGTCCAGTTCCAGAACGTATTCTCATAACTTTACCACTCAATCTTTAATGAATGTTCATTGCGATGAGTATTAAATCAATTAATTGCGATTTGGTCCGATCTGTGACAAAAAGGCTGGCGAAAAGCTCACGCTAGTTGCGGTTTCGCCTTCAATTAAAACTGCTGAGTAAAACAAAAGCGATGCAAATTGAGTTTGGGTCTCAGACTTTTGAATGCTGCTGATACAAGAGTTAGTGCGTCGCCACATAAGAAAAATATTTCGGCAATCAATCGGCGGCTTTTAAAAATCATTTGGAAACTTACGAGGCGTGACATCATTCAAGACAAAACTTCTCTAGCCCCATAGTAGGTCACGCATAAAAAACAGCGTAGGAAGGCGGGCATTGTTCACAGATACGCAGCCGAACGGTCGCCTCTTTGAGGCAACTGATGGTATTTCATTTTATAAACAAAATATAAATTCCACGACCTATCACAACCGTGATGAGATGAGAATTAAAGACAAAATCAAATCAATCGAGGCCAAACACTGAAATATTTCAATCTTAGTACATTAAGAAAAATTACTCACTTTCCAAAAGAAATATAGTTAGTAGCGAGATAATCAGAAGACTTTCGAACAACTTGTTACTTTTTTAAAAAAAAAATAAAAACACCTTACACCGGAGGCGCTCACAGAACTAATAGTCTAGTAAGTGGAAAAACTTGTTCACGTGGAGGAAGCTGCTTTCCAATCGAAAATATCTAGCTACATCCGACCAGTTGCGGGAAATTCATCTGACTAATGCTCGCTCCGCTAGAAAAGCTCAACAGAGTCTAACGGCGGCGGGCGGCACGTCCCACAACTCGAAGCTTCCCGCCTCGGAGGCCCTCACCTTTGCCGCGGTCTGTGGACGCCGCAAGAAGTTTCTCACACTAATCGCGTCTTATCGCGGTCCTTAGCCGCTAGAAAAACCGAACCTCACCCTGCTGACCAGCAACGGCCAGGTGAGCTAGGCCATTACATCACGTTACATTACACCTCCGGTCGGAGAGAGACGGAAGATATAAACCCTAATAAGTTTCGTCTTTTCGTTTCTTACTTTAGTGCTTTAGTGCTTCCTAAACTGTTTGAAGAGCAAGCTTTAGCTTCTCTGACTGAAGCACGCGAAGACGCGCTGCCTCGACCGCGGCCTGGTGGATATTTGCCGCGCTTTTGCGCCTCTATCAGTCATGTTGTAGAGGGCAATTGCTCAATTAATTGCCCCCGGAATAAATGTTGACTAATTCATTAATTTTGTCAGGAAAATTGCTGCACTTTTGTGAAACTTTCCTAAGAAAGGCGAGAAAGCAAATACTAGTTGCATATGCAGAAAGATTGTCAATAACTCTTGACAAACTGCAGATATTTAGTATTTTATTGAGTTGGCCTTCGATTTTGTAGCCACGTCATTGTAGAGCAACAAGTTCGAAACGCCGAAATTAACAAATATACCCAAACATTGCGATGTTACGTAATTTAACTGAAATTATGAATGATTTTTTCTGGAAGCAATTTTGTTTGGGGTATGGTCATGCAAGGTTTCGACGGTGCGCTTTATGAGTCTTTTCGGTTAAGTAAAGTGGCTAAATTTTTTTTTCTTGTAATGACCAAGTGCTTTGAAATTAATGGGGCTCTATGGTTGTTAAGGTTATCGCCTAATTCTTTGTAGAAGAGGGGAACTTTTGTAATTTAACCCCTTTTGAACTTCCTGTCAAGAGAAAAGAGTTATGCGTTTAAGCTTTAGTAGTTCATGTCTAATTTAACAATGGTTTATAACTCCTTCATCAATTAAGCAATTTCGATATAATTTTCCAATGTGAAAGAAGAATTTGTCTACTATAGTTATACAATCTATGTAGAATTTTTTTTATTTTTTATTTTTTATTTTTTATTCATGAAGTTTTGTAAGCAAATCAAGGAGATGAAGATACTTGATGGTCTTTATAGCATAGGATAGAATATGTGTACATATTCTGAAATTTTATATTTTGAACTAAAGAATACAATAAAGTTTTTAATACAATTTGTGTATTTATGTATAAAACGTGAATAAGAAATAAAATACAGAAGCTTTTTTGAAAAAAGCGCAAAATTGCTTCTTTCGTGCTTGTTCAATTAGCGTATTCAGCTTGATTTACTAATAACTTCTAACATATATATAAGGAAGAACTAATTTTTAAAGATACTTTAATGTGTACCTTAAAATTAAAATATATAATACATTATGAGACAGCAGTTCAACAAAGGCCGCTTGCTTATAAATTATCTTACAAACATGAACTTAAGAACAAGATTATTTTAGATATATATATCCATAATTGAGTAGGTATATCTTTTGTTTTTTCTTCTTTTGATCTACCTTTTTTTTTATGTATTAACCACTAATATAAAATTACTTTTTAACGTTTACACTAAATTTTAATAAGTTCCATCAGCTTTATAATTCAAGTTTTCCTTTAATTTATTTTAAAGTTTCCCTTCCGCTTTTACATTATTTGCTTAAATAAAGTAGGTAAAAAAAAAATGGAAACCGAAACAATGTCTGCATCGCAATATGTAAACCAGAAAATAGATATCAGATTAAGATAAATGATAAGTTAATCCGATACTAAAACAGCTATTGATCCAGTACTTAAAACTAATTTTACTGTCGAGAACTATCAGAAAGAAAATACTATGCATCATATCATAAATCAGAACAGAATCAATAAAGAATGTGACTGTATGGAGTTTATATCACCAAACATTAAAATAACATTATTCCTTGATGAAAATTACTACGAAACGAGGACTTCTGTCCACAGTGTGCCCTTTCCAAGGTTTTCTAAAGTGCAACACTTTCTTCGCGCAAATGTCAACAAAAGTGGAAAGGAGATGGCCTAATTCCCCTTTATCGGGGGAAGTGTACCAATTTGCCAGGATCAACATGTGGGGCGCCTTGAGTGTCCGATAAAAGTAAATCCCCCAGTTGGCGACAGTTCGACGCCGTTAAACGCTCCCCGCCGGATGTTTTAGGGCTACGTCACTCGTTGGCCCTTTATCCTTGGTGCATGTGGCTCCAGGATTCGAACTTTCACAATCCCCGGGGGAGTTAAACATTCCTGAAGACATTGTGCCCAATAACCTCGTTATTGTCTACAACTAGCCATAAAGCTCGCCGCCCGCCGCCGCCCGTCGCCCTCCATACAAATGAGCCCCGCTGACGATGCGGTGGCCTTGCGATTAAGTTTTCACTATCTGTCCGCACTAGCGATTAGCATGCTGGAGCTCGGGGTTGCTAGCTAGCTAGCCTCAGCCGCGGCTCCTCCTCCGGTCTGCGGACCTTTCTGGGTTTCATTAGCCTAATAGGGTGCCACCCTCCCTTCATTACTTATCGATGAAAACAAATATGAATTTACGAAGGCGCGGTAGATTGTGGCGTGTATCAGTTTCACTTGGGCGAGGAACGACGAGGCAATTCGCGTCGTTCATGGTGGCCGTGATCGAGCGCAGTTTTGCGTCGGCGGCACCAAATGAACAGATAAAGTTCACATATTTTCGGCGGCGACTGTTGCGTGATTAAAATCATATGAGCATAGAACACATGTACGCCTTCTTTCGGACGGGTGTTTGCCCTAATCAATAATTCAAATGATTGTAACAAGCGAGCCCATGTGCCGAGAGGTGCACCGACTCTCGAGCTATGATTAATGGAGGACACGAAGATTGTATTGATATGGTTTTATGGAAAAGCATAGGGCTATTAAGGGAAACTAACAACTAATTGCCGATGATATCCAAACTGTAAAGTTGTAAAAAAACCCAATAGTGCACTCTTGTAGCATTGGCCAATAGAAACAAAAACATCACACTGCTGCTATCTAAAATTATATAATACTTACTTATCACGAATTTTCCATGCAGTCAAATTTGTCACGAACATTTACATCTATCCAATTACTATGCATTTTGGGTATTTTTCAATTTGATGCGGCCTTCGAAGCATGTTAAAAGCATTAAAACAGTAAAAATTCGTTAAATGATCCTTCAAAGTCGAAGTTCCTAACTTGAATCATGAGGCCGCAAAGCTTAATTTAAAAAACTTACAAAATCTCTGTGCTACAAAATGTATATATAAAAATTAAGTGTAAATTTTGCTCAGTTTTATAGAATATATACATAATACAATAGTATATTATATCTACAATTTTTTGCAATCGAAAGTGGTTGATTTAAGAATGTGCGATAAATATTAAAATAGCGTAAATACTAATCGTAACTACACCTAATTTGGCATTCAATTTTATAATGAGATATTTTATAAGAAAATATTAATAAGAACAGTTTGCTGTTATTTTACTTTACAAGAAATGTGTTATAAAAAATTTAGAAAACGTCTTATTTATCGGACCTTGAAGAAACTAAATTATTTCAAAGATGCTTTCAGCAGGAAGGATTCCATCTATCTTTCAAAACTTCAAAAAATCTTTCGTATTTCCCTGGCCACACATCTCTAAATATCGTAGCGCTTTAAGTTTGTATAAGAGCTTTTTGAATTTATACAAAGTTAAAAGCTTATGGAAGTTTTATATTTCTAAAAACTACTACAAGATGTCAGCTTTGTGTAAATTTGAAATATTTTTTGAACTGAACTAAAAATAAATGGGAAATAAATAAAAATAATAAATAAATATCCGGGCGATTAGATTGGACAGTTTATAATTCATAGGACAGTAATTTAATACCACAACGGCAGTACAAAACGTAATCGAGCGGTATCTACATACAATATTATTTGATCAGTAATATAAATGAAGGGCAGTTAGAAAAGTAGTTCGTAAAATTTCGGCGTTCAGTATTCTAGAAGCATGCATTTTTGCAATTACTTAATTCTTGTATTAATTTAAAGGAGGTGACTATTTTCACCTTAAAACGTGAAACCAGAAACCAGAAACCAGAAACCAGAAAAAATAAATTCACAGTAAAAGGAAAATCTTTATTTAGTAGGCATTTTGTAAAAGGAAAATCTTTAGTTAATAGGCATTTTGTAATTTGAATGAATTTATTTTTTCTGGTTTCTGGTTTCTGGTTTCACGTTTTTTAAGGTGAAAATAGTCACTCTCTAATTTAAAACACGAATGCGTTCTGGTCTTCATGGAAAATGTTCTAGAAGTAGATATGCATACTAAATGACTGTTTACTGAATTTTAGCATTTACAAAAGATATAAAACTTCTTAACCCAATATTTCTGTTGGACCCACAGTATGATCATCGTGATATTCTTCAATAAAGTGTAAATATATGTATATTGAACTCATTTTGTAACCTCACTTCGAAATAAATTACAGAAAAAGAGTTTCAGAAATACTGCAAAGTTTTTTTAAATCCACGTAGGTATAATTTATAAAGTGGTAGTAAAAAAGTAGTGCATTAGTACATTTCTCATACATTATATGAGAATTTTTTAAAAAAATAAGTTACGCATAAAAAATAGTCACAAAAAGTTTTTTATTTTGAGTCGTTCCGAGAATTAGTTGGTTTTACGTAAGAAGAAAAGCTTGTAATATTTATTGATTTACTTTCGTACCCTTCACATTCTTCTTTAAACTACGAATGAGATATTATGTTCTGTTTACTATAGGTACTTAGCATAACTATTTAGTCAGACTATTATAGAAATTTAAGATTTCTTTTTGTAGCTAAAATGTTAAATAAAGCTATCACGCAATATTGTAACTCGATTTACCCTCTCAAATAAGGAGGGCACATTTTGTTAGATAAATCCCCCATGGTTACCGAAAAAGCATAAAGCTGCTGTGGTGCTTTGGTGGAGCTCATTTTATCTCACCCGAGATATTGAATCCTTTGTCTAGACAGGTAAGAGTTTGTAAACAATACTCCGCTCTGCTCGAAAGGTAGCCCAAATGTGAAGTCCCAAAACAGAAGAATCCTTAATGGTTTTTTGGGGTAAACCCATTTTGTATAGATTTCAGCCTGATCTCACGGACGACGTCCTTGCACCGGAGGGCCCTTTAAAGCTGTTGCTTGCGTCCTTAGCCCTTAGCAACGCAAAAAGTCTATTGCGTGGTAAGCGGTGTGCAGATGCGTTGCAATTTCTGTTCGAATTTTCCGAGTGAGCAATGTGTGTCATTAATCAAAGGCGGCGGTAGTAATGAAAGAATGAAAACGCGTCGTCATCAAGTTCTGTCTGACTTGGAAGGAGTGAGGATTGCACGAGCAGAGGGTGCTAAGTAAGTCACAGCACAGCCACTTGCTGTTTTTATGGACACATCCAACGACGTGCTCTCCTAAACATTCCTCCGCCGTTCACCAAGTAAATATGTGCAGCATATGCGCTCCGGAGAAGTAAGCAAATATCCGAGGAAAAAACTTTCCCCATATGAATATCAGAATATGATGACAGTGGGCTGATTGCGCTAAATTGGCACATTTTCAAGTATTAGATTATATCACGTCAGAAGGGTGCAATTCTCGATTTCCTTCAGTGGATAAGTTTTACTTCTCGTTCATACAGTTGTATGAGTTGGAAGGATCAATTCTTTTCTTCTTACCCAGCAGGAAGAAGTTTATTAAGTCATTTCGAAAAGGGCCGCACAAATATTTCACCCCATTATTAGGAAATATGCAGTGACTTTTGAGAACTAAAAGATCTATTGATGATTTTCGAGACGAAGAGCACAGATTTTTTGATATATGTATATGTAGATAATCACTTCTTAGAAGCAATATCCATATAAGAATATATGTACTTAAAGCTAAATTATTTCAATTCAATGAAATGAAGATGTACCATAAATCACAATTTTTGTTTTTTTTTCTACCCCTTTATGAATTTTTCATCTTCTGTCATCAGGCAACAGCGCTTTTTCAGTTACATATGTAAAGCCATTATGACTGATAGCATTGAGTATTCAAAATCTGAAGTGTAAATAAAACCCCCAAAGTGTTGAAAGTAAAAAAGTGTTTCTTAACACTGCATAGCCATCATTTTTCATATTTTCAGCTTTTGTCAAGCGTCAGTTGATGGCACTCCTTACGCGGGGCTATGAACTGAAAGGAAAAAGTTGGAGATAAAAGGCGCAATATTTTTCTGGTTTAAACGTTGAGTTATACTTATTTAAGGAATTATTAAGAAAAAATTGCATGTAATTTATTTATTTAGTTAACTGTTGACTAAATTTGACTAAAACTATTTTAAAATTATATTTTATACATAAAAATAGAAATACAAATTCTTCAAAATTTTCTTAAAGTAGTTTTTAAAATGTAGTTTTAGTAAATTGTACAAAATAATATTATGTGGTTTAACTATCTTTTGTCATAATTTTAAGTAATTTTTATAACAATAATCAAAATTTATACAATGCAAAAGATTGGATATTCCATAATTGGTTTTATTCTGCATGTTTCGGTCTTATAAACTGGGTTTTACCATAGAGAAATTAAATACATATATCTTTTATTTCTCTATGGTTTTACCCACTTTGATTTTCTTATTCCAGTATAAATAAAAGCCTTGAAATTAACCAGTTTTTCGCTAAATAACTATTGATTTTTCAAATATCCACCAACCAGAAGGTACATGTGCAAAGTGCAATAATATTTTCAGCCCAACTGCGGTATAAAAGACCCAAAACACTTACTTTCAACACCTGACTCCTGCTTTTCAGATTAACTTCAACCTACAGAAAATATTCAACCCTTATTTAGAAGACAAATTTTAAAAGCCGGCACTTCTGCATTTTCAACTAACTTTGCATATGTGTATTCTTCTTGAGAAATTCTGACATTAATTGAGGATGCTCAGATATAAATAATCACAAAAGAATGGCGGCAGCACATTTAGACTTGCCCATATTTCAAGAATATCGTGGTCATAAATTACACTAGAGAAAACCCAGAGAATAGGAAAAAGACTTTCAGAACCCTTTACAAAAGTTAAGAAAGACAGCATAAATAATTAGTCCTTGAGGGGCGTATTTCGCGGAGCGGAAAAGTTACATACGTGTATTTCTGACTTTTAGTGCTTTTCCAGGGCTACACTCCCTCCAGAAGCGGGCGACAGCGACAAAGCCCCAACGAAGGGTGTAATCCATAGACCGCGGAAACCTGTACGCCTTAATCTCATTTTTACACGGTAAGGGCGGGATGCAGAGGGTGGCGGAAATTCAGCCGTATGTTATTGGAGTTTTAACAAACTTTAATTAAAGTACCTATAAAGGTTCTCTGATAAATGCTTCCTAATAAACGATTGGGACTTTATTGCTTCGTTGTAGATTAGTAATATTTCGGGTATTTAAGTTAACCCATTTTCAGTAATGATATACGCAATTAATTAATTAATTATAAAACCACTGGGAAATACAGAAAAGTTCGTTATTTACAACAAACTTAAAAATATGTACAATAAAGCTTATTTTGTCATTGTCGTATGTTTATAATATCCGAAAATAATGATATAATGGAATAAAGGCAAAACTGTCCTAACGATTTAGAGACTGTGAACACTAAAATCTCTTAATTTCATTGATATATTCGTTACAGGAATGTGACAAAAACACTAAAAAGCACTCAATTGCCGCAACATAGTGAGAAATAAAACTGAAAACTAGGAAATATGCTTATGGATTACGTTCTTCAGTTTACTACATATACACATTACACATACATATATATACTATGACAAGCCTATATATATACCTACATAAATATAAAGCGTCTTCGTGCCAAAATACATAAAACGAAAAACAGCGATTTATAACATTGAGTTATTTATTGATTATAAGTCTGTAATGCAAAATGTTCACAGTATGAATGGTATATCCGAAGTTTAAAATATCAGAAACTTTTCTATCAAATTTGAAATATTACCAGCGGAAGTCTACCTCACTTTCCGGTTCTAAAAACCTTACGAGCAGACAAAACTTTCACTGTAGCTCTTATTTGAAACTATAATTAATTGAGCACAACTACGGCGCTTTAATAATGAAGGAGGAGCTTATGAGGATCCTTCATGCCGCCGGTTCTATTAAAATTTGCATATCACACAAAAGTGTTTCCTTGTGGGGATCGCAGTCTCCACTCTTCCATTAACATCTTCCATCTTAAGGTGTTCGAAGGTATGGCAGTCCTTTTGTGTGCCTTTCTAATTAAAACGCAAATAATTAATTCGTGAAACCTATATTTTGTGTAATTTTCTATTTCTTTAGGTGGGTGTGGTAACTTGCTATACGTCGACGACATGGCTACATATGGATTTTCTAATTGTGACTACATCCCCCTACAATTGGAAGATTCCTTTTGAACAAGAAGCCGCGTTGCTAGCGGGTTATTTAAACGGCATGATTAATAGCGATCTCAATTAAACACGTTCCAATATCCGGGCATATCTGCTGTTTGATGCTCTATCATGTCAAGATAGAATTAGAAATGGTGCTAGGCTTTTTAACTCATCGCAGCATCACCACCCGCTGCGTTTAGGTGATTATTTCACTAAAATGTCTGCGGAAGTGGTGGAAGGATTTTGTTTCAGAAGGGTGCAAATGCCTCCGTACTTTGGCGCATAACCGAATGCGTGGTATTTCGAAGTAACGCCATATGAGGCCAGCAGCACATACCCTTTATCAAGGGATAATAACATGTGTAATGTTATGAGTGTCCCAATTATCAGTAAATTTAACTAGAAATGCTCTGCAACACGTGCACATGTGGAAATATATAGCCTCGCTTTTATGGCATTACGAATTTAGAGGTCCCATAAAGTTCTACAGTTTTGAATCTGTTTATGCAGAAATAGTCATCTGGAAAATTATAATATTAACTTTCATAAAAGATTCACTTTTAATGGGATTTCACTTAAATATCTCATTTATTACATCTTTTTTTTAAATACATCATGTTTTAATTAAATTTTGAATTTCAAGAGCCTTTCGCTTTCATCTAAATTGCCTTTTGCTTAGTAATTAAAAAAAGAGGCAATCTGAATTCCAAGAAATTCATTTAATTGATTCAAAAGCATCTGTTTGCCGAGAATTCAATTCGGAGCTTAAGCAAATACGAGTGGCACCTTTTGAATCGAAGGAACTGAATCTACGCAACGCGTGGTATGGTGGCTTATCTAAAACAAATTATGTGACCAACTTTGTTTACGCACTTACTGGAAAACTCATTAAGGGACAAGTGGAAGTGGTTTTCTTCAGTTCGGGTGAAGAGCCCCAGGGCTTAATCACCCCCAGTTTAGAAGCAACTTTCTTATGAGGCATTCAGCGCTATGAGGACCACTTGAAATTTTCCAGCCTCCACATATGGGATGTATTTTTTTACTTGAAAATCTCAGCACGTGACTTTTGGAAATTCGCTTTTTCGACAGTACCTATGTACGAGAACTCACGAACTTTGCAATTTGCCAATATATTTAGGTACCCCAGTTTTATTATTCCCCCCAAAAACCTATGTCATGGGCTGTTAATTTTAAAAGGGTGACCAAGTTCGAAGAGCAAACAGAGAGCGTCGTCTATGTGGTATGCAAATGCGTGTTAATAATGTATTTTGAACTGACGCAAATTCCCCGAGGATATTCGTTAAGACGAGTTAAAGTGCGTGGACACTTTGTTTCACAGTAGGCCAAAGTATTCAAAGTGGTCGAATGGTTCCCAACGCCACATGTTTCAGTGCCCTAGTAAGCTATCGAAAATTGTTTGCATAAGGGGGAAAGACAAAAACTGCGATTGTTGACAAAACGTTTTCATAATAAAACATATATTTTTAATTATCTAAAATAGTAATATAAATTTTTAAATTTAATAAAAGAAAATGTAATTATTTGTATTATAATTACATTAATATTTTTAACTAATGGTGTATGTATACAATAATCTGCAGTAAAAGAAAACTGCGCAGAAATTAAGTAATAAAATAAAATGAAATAAAATGAATACAAATAAAATTCTCTCTGTTCATGGATAGTTCAACTGTACTATAGACGTTATTGAAAAATTTAGAACACACTATTAAGGCTGCTGAAGTAAGTTCTGTACATTGTCTTTAGAAAAATAGAGAGAGTTATCTGGCTTATGTTTAAATTAAACTAGCTTTCGAAATTAGTTGATTTTTTATTGCAATAAGCAGCAATCTTTTGAGAAAGTAATGACAAAATAAACTTAATACCAAGTAGGACATAGTGAAATGTAGCACCGCAAATTATTGGGTTTTGCGATTAAATGGATATTTTTGTATTCTTCTAATTTTGTCTGTAAGACTAGGTCAATTTTCTAATATAGATACTACATTCTTTTTCCTTTTAGTCTTAACTTTCAAAAAATTGATTTTTAGTTTACATTTTTCGAAAGTACTGTGTTTCTCAGAAATACTGTGTAAAAATTGTAAGAATATCCAAGTATTCCTTCCGTATTTATAAGCGATTTTCGAAAGTCACTGCTTGGCCGCGTAATCGTCAAAAAAAACTTTAAACGAGTTTTTCTGGAAAAAACGTTTTTACGCTTTGCGTCCAAAATTTTTCAGAATCTACTCGACCAAATCCTCTCCAAAATTTTTCCACATACTTGACACATGTGTGGCTATCGCCCGTACTAGAATCAAATAAAAATATTGATTTTAAAATTTTGTTTTGCAATGAAATAACTAAAAAAATAATGTCATTTTTAAAATTTTTTGTTTAACGGTCCGCCATTTTGTTATTTTTGCCCCCAAATTAATAATTCTAGTACGGGCCATAGTCATTACATTAATGATCATGAATCTTTTCTGAGATCTGTTTCCAAAAGCGAGATATTAAGGACGCAAGCTGATTTGGCTTATTTTGTTTGTACTGCATTTATTAAAAAAAAAAAAATGTAAAATAAATAAAAAAACATTTTGTTTTTAACTTTAAGTGTATTTTAATGTAACGCAAAAATAATTACATCAATACATATATTAGAATCACCAAATAATTCCCAAATTACATTTAGTTTCTTTGAAGAAGTGGGTAGACTGCTTAAGATATCTGGTCTTATACCAAGAATTATACTAATCTAAAAAAATTCGCATCATACTTATAAATAAGTCTTTGCTAAGAAGTAATTAAGATTTGAATATAATAATATAATACCATATCGACATTTTAATCATTATTGACAAAAACCAAATTAAAATCTGATCTAATCAAACTAAAGCAAGAGTTTTTGACTAGACCTTATCACCGTATACATAGTATTTCCACTGCGTTCAGAATATAAATATGAAAATAAAATGGATATGCTCTCAACTCCACAGATTTACCCATTTCAGAATACTTTCATTTCCATGCAGAACTCAATTCATCATTGCAATTGCATCATAATAGCTCCACTTTGGACAAAATTTGAATAGTAATAGGTTATATTGTCCGTCGACTCTATTGGCTAAAAGCAATATCAATTTGCAATAACTGAGCTACTTAAATTTTATCATCTTATTTACGTATTGTGGACAAAGAGCACACTCCGACTTGCATGGACGAAGGACAATTTTTTCTTAATACGTATGAACTGCCACCCGTTTTCACCCCATTTAAAGGGCCACAGAAACTTCTGTATTCCAAGCGGGTGACCATTTACTCAAATGTTGGACTACAAATGCAAATATATGTGCTTTAGGGCTCAAAGTTGCTGAGGAATATTTTTCAAGTTTTGAGTGCTGAACATTTACTTATTAAATTAAGTTTTTTTCTTTATGACAATGGCAGCTCCTTCATCATGGGGATGTTACTTTTATGAACGAGAAATAAACAGCAATATTTATTAACTTCAGTAGCCAAGTCATGGTTAGTGGCGTTTAAAGACAAAACATTTTGGTTTCCTTATTTATTTTTTTATATATGAAATTTCGATTTTCTTAAAGTATGGTAGATATAAAATTATTAAGGAATTAATCACTAACAATAAAATAAGTATTATATATTTTCTTCTTACCGATAAATTTGCACCCTACTTCAAGGGAAATTAACGCTTTGCTGATTTCAACAGCGGTGTCCCGAAGCAATCTAAGTTAGTACAGTCGAACGAAAACGCAATAAATTTTTCGCGTTGCTCAGTATGAGGTACTTGGGGTCCCCTTAGAAAATTGTCGCCTGCTTCTCCTGGTGCTTCCTTAAGTGCCATAAAAACATAGCTCTAGGCAACTCACAATAGCACTGTTAAGCACAATGGAACCAGATAAGTGAAAATCAGGGACAATCGTAGAAATCTAAAGGATGTCAAGTGCATAGCCCCTCAACAACCCCCGCTGTGCTAGTGTTCTTAGAGCTAACAATATAAAATTTGCAAATCACTGTAGGTGTGTAAAACCGCCAACTGAACCTTAATCAGAGGTAGACACAGACAATCGTTTTAATTTAGAACTTAGGTGAAAAACTAACTACTTAGTCAAATCATTTGCAGGAAATCAGCAATTAAAATGTCATTACTATCACCGAAGCGAAATAATTGACTGCTAAAGATAAACTTTAGGAAAATATGTTTCAGAACTGTATATAAGCTGTGAACTTAAAGTTAAACACCCATCAGTTGACTAAACTTACTCGTAAAATAATTGCAAAAATGAATTTCTCAAAAATTTTCTTGTTCCTTACTTTGATCTTGCTGGTGTCTATTACGCCTTCATATGGCTGGAGGCGAATCGGAAAGAGACTGGTAACTACAAAACTTAATTAACTTTACAAGGTTAAAATAACTATTCTGAAATTAATGTAAATCCTCTTTTTACAGGAAAGAGTGGGCCAAAATGTTCGGAGGGCAGTTGATAAAGGACTAGATTTGGCACAAAAAGGAGCGAACGTAATAAACACAGCAAGAGGCTAAAATACAAGTTCAAAATGTTAAAAGTCGTTTTGTTTTATGAATTTTTCTCTTAATAAATCTCTTCAGCATTAAAAGTCTTTTCTTATTTTTAATAAGCTGTTTAACTAGAAACGCTATACCTACTTTAATTAAACTAAAAATTATCTATTCCAATCTAGCCATTCTCATGTTTTGAAATCGGTATTGATTCTAAATTCTAACAATGCTTATTTTTTTACAAAAAAAAAAGATTATATAATTTTCTTTGGCCAAAATATGTCGACTTTTTTTAATAAAGTTAAGTTCTTATAGCTTCTGTTAGATCAAATAACTTATTTCAATTTAAATTGCTTTAAAATTTTAAAACCATCTTCAATGTGCCCAGTTTTTATAAAAATGTTATAGAAAGGAACTCATTTGGTCCCACAGAATTGGGATTGAGTTACATCCCTATTCCTAATAACTGCAACTTGTATTTTAAAATTCAAACCCGAAAGAATACTCGTCAAAAGGATCGGATTTAGGGGATTTTGTTGAATTCAAAGAGGAAAAATTAAATCCGCGAAAAGTCCTTTTGTACTTTGGCAGGAGCTTAAAATCGAAATAATTGGAATTCCGTCTGGCCCCTCATTTTAAGGAAACAACGTGTTTTAGGGGAGCACAACATATTGCCGAATTTTACAATTCACTCCCACACCGAGTGAAAAGCTGGAAGGTAGGCAGCAGGTTCGAGTCATTTGGTAGCGCATGATAAAATATGCAAATTATTTTCGTCGTTTCAAATTTTTCATTTTATAAGCTTAAGGCACCCTCGAGTTGACACCCGCCGACCCGACACCCACACCTCCCTCATTTGTACTTCAAAAACGAATTGGCAGATGTGTAAATGGTCGCGTTCTAATTGTGAGTGAGATTTGCGGATCCAGCAGCATTTTTCGTTTTCTGGACGGGGGAGGTACGCGGGGAAATGATGTGAAAGGAATTAGTTCATCCACTTGACGTCTTTCATGTTTCTTTGGGAAATTGACAGGTTGTTCTTTTACGGTGGCGGATTGTCGGATTGTCGGATTTTACGGATTGTGTAGCAGTGCCCTGATATGACTATGCTTTTTTAATGTAGAAACGCATAATTTGCATAAAAAGTATTTTGAGAAGAAGCAATCGATGTCTAGCAATTTACTCTGTGGGTAAGTCCAAGGAGAGATATTTTTAAAGTTTGCTATTTTCTTATTAGATAAAAATACTGTATTACGTTACGAATAATTCGGCAGGATTAGAATTTTATATTCTTTGATACTCCAACTTTGCTTAAAGAGAACTTTGTCTGAACTCTTGGGGACGGTTTCACAGTCCGAGTTTTAAAATCGAACATCTAACTTAAGTCCAGCATAATTATAAGAAGCACTTTCACGCGGTATTAATTTAACTACACTTAATGACCTTAATGCAATATACAATTTTTTTTTTTAATTTGTGTCACGAAATCCAAGTAGGTATATTTTAATTTTTCTATGTAGACGAAAAATAGTTTGCTCAGGCAACGAAAATTAAATAATATTTGATAGCTGAATTAATCACAACAGCGAAATTATGTAAAGTATCGTCACAACAAGCGTTAAGAGCACTGTGAAACCTTAATTAATTTAAGCTCTGGCTGAACAACGGATTTGATTTAACTTGTACCTGGCCAATTTTTAATCAATTACAATTAATCAATGGGATTAATTTTTTAACCAATTAAAAAAAAAAAAACTAAGGAGCATTCTAAAGTGAATAATCAATTTATTACAATTTTAGTTTGCTATTAGATTAAAATTACAATAAATTGAATTTATAGCTTTGCGATTGAAAACTTATAGTCGATTAATAATTTAATCAATTGCAAAAATAATCACCAAAGAAATATTTGTATCTGGTTAATCCAATAAAATTTGATTAAATTACTATTTAAGGTTTGCAATTGTAATTGATTAAATATTTAGTTGAAGTATTATATAAGTAGTATTTTTAATCAATTATGATTCTAATCGACTATCGCTCACGTCTGATTTAACTTCACGTATGTACATACATATATAATGTAAGCTCGTTCTGTGAAATAGGCACTTACTTATTCATTAATAATTATTAAAAAAATTGCTTTTTTCTCGGTGTACCAATTTTAGATTTTTTTGAGAAAATCTACTTAGAAACTTAGCACTTTGGTTAGTCTGAGTATCCTTACTCTGCTTTCTATAAAAATCCAAATATTATTCAAACTTTTTATGGTATAGATTCCTAATTTTGCTAGTTGGAAAAAGTATGATTTACAGTATACAGTCCATTACAGTCTCTATCTTTTTGTAGAACATGTAATTTGCATAAAATATTTCTCGTGAATAAGCAATCATTTCCCAATGAAAACTATCTCCAATTGACCATCAATATTTATAATGAACCAGCGACTGAGCGTCAATATTTTCTTTTAATACCCAAAAATAACACCTCCATTTGGACGGGCACATCTGATGTCGGGGGATAACCAGCAATCAGCATTCATCGTGCGTCCCGAACCACAGAGAACGAATGTGGAGGCGGCGGCGGGGTCATTACAATTTACTTCAAATTGGATTAATGCCCACAGAATATTTCATATCTTCAACCCTCTCCCGCAACCAGAACAAATTCATAAATGGACAGACTGCCCCGAAAGGGTGATTCAATTATTTTCGAAGATGTTTGGCCCAAGGCTAGGTCCTCACTCTCCTGCGGGATATTGCCCTGCAGTGCTCATCGAAAAGAAACGATTTTGTATACCGCTCTGACGAGCCGAAGGTTAAATTCCGATTATTGCGAGATGTTTAATGACAAGATTTTAGGCCGGGCATTACAATTCGGCTCACTGGTCCCTTGCTCTACTTTCGACTAATTGGATCCTATTATACTTGGGGGTACGGAGTGCTGAAAATGGGCTAGCCCTTATTTGGCCAATGCAGAGCAATTGTACGTGACTTCTATCCTCGGAATAGCGAAAAATTATCAAATTACTCCGGTGCTCGGAGGGTCGAAAGAGCTTGGATATCGTCATTAGAAGACCATTATCAAAGATTTACTCTATAAGAGCGACTAACCTGGTAAAAGACAAGCAATTTTTGTAAGAAAAGGTGTGCCGCAGCCTTCTTAATTAATCGTGATCACCTCGCAGTTGACGCCTTATTGGTAGCAATTAAATTAATCTGTAGAAGACCAGATGGCGACTATTAGCAGAGCCTTTTCCAGCACCGTTTGATTCTTATTTAATATTTTTTGATTAATTTGCATAATTTGTTTCAGATCTTGGTGAAAAATCGTAAATAGCCTTAATTAGTCTTCTTTTAACCCTTCCTTGGACCCTTTAAAATTCGGCAGTCCTGGACTTCGTCTACTAAGCTTCTCTAGAGTGAAAAGAAAAAATGTCACTGAAATCTGTTACACGCAGCTAGCTCCCTGAAAAAAAAAGACAAATTACTCCCCGGCAGCATTTCATAAATTTCGGTGAAAATAAATTTTCGCTGAACTGACTTGTTGTCGCCGCGTCGTTTGCATGCATATCATTGCTTGATTCAATTTGTATCGCAAGTTCGGCGGGGCGCTATACAAAATCTGAATAACCACCCCCATCCAGGTTTTGGGCATGTCTGCGCTTCCACGAGGAAAAGGTTTCCTTCGCATGATACTTCACTTTTTTACATCCTCGTTTTTATTTTTCGCTTGTAGCACTGTAATCCGGTTTATAAGTTTCGCGCATATGTGAGAAGGTATCTTGCTAAGTAGAAACAGGTGCATGCGATCCAAACGCCCTCCCGGAGGGAATCGAAAATGAACACGTATGAGAAAAATTCACGAGTTTGTTTGTGCACGGGTAAATTGAATTCAGCTGAGAACTGGTGGCGGCGGCTCCTTTTGTGTAATACGAAGCTAAATAGGACGAGATTTAAAATTGATAGAAAAACTGACAAAGTAACTACAGGTTAGATAGAAATACAATATTCCTTCATTTAAATGAAAAGTCTGAATTGGGGCTCAGTAGCTAATATCAAAATTTTAAATAAGGTGCAGCATTGTTCCTTCAAAGAAATTTCAAACGTATGATTTAAGTACCTACCAATTTCATATTAAATGGAATGAATATTAATTTTATATGATTACAACAATTAGGTATTTGTTTCAGGAACTTTGGCTAACTTTCAAGAAATTGGACTATTAATAAGATTTTACCTACAACCTGTTGATGATTTGTATTATTTTTGGAAACTAATTTAATTTGAATAATAAACAATTTTTCGTTTCGTTTAAAATTTCAATTCAATAGTACGCTTATTATTATTATTTTAAATGATTGTTTGATGGCTGTATATTTTGAAATACTATCTTACACCATTTCATAAAACATTCATGTATGTATGTATATATCAACATCACTTACTTCTTTTCAATTTTTTCGTCAAAGCATTCTGCATCCTTCCAACCGTCAAAATGCGCCCGTTTCATATTCACTGCGTTCAAAATATAAAAAAAAATAATTTACAAAAATCTCCATAACTTAGTTAAATTTTGAAGTTTTGGAAAGCTTTATAGGAAATTAAAATTTATATGTACTTATACCTTATATTTTTTTCCATGGAGTACTTCAAAAAACCACTAAGTAAAATGCATCAAATTAATCTTTTAAACAGTGCAATTACTATACCTGTTCTAGAATTCCCAGAAATTATTCAATGTAAAACGTCTTTTAAGCTGTTTAATAAAATCTAATAAATACCTATTTTATAAAAAAATATAGTGTGTTAATTAAAATAAATAAAGGACTGGAAGTAAAATACGAAATATTTATGATTTGAGATATTTTTTTCCTCTCGTAAAATTTAAAAATAATCCTCAGATACTTCAAAATTTTTGTATGTCTCTCTGTCTCAGGATTAAATTAACATCTTCCAGACACCACAGTCAATGCTCGCATTATGAAGTATTCGCGGAGGGAACAACCACTAAGGCTTTATTGTGCGTAGAATCAATAAATAATTTTAACGGCCGCTGATTTGCTTTTAAATTATATGTAAAGTGAGCGTTAAGAAGACAAATTGCCACTGGCGGGGAGTGTTAATGGTTTCAACTGCCGTCGAAGAAAAGAACAGTAGGGCAGAATTTAGTGATTTATTCAATATTTTAATATAAGGTAAGTGCATTGGTGGAATTAGAATGCGCGATATTCAAACGTTTATAACAAAGTTATCTATTTCAAGTTTATAAATGCTTATAATATTTCATCCCTCAATCATTCAGCCGACAACATGCTTATCATTAAAATTTCAAATAAATGAAACATTACACCTAATATGCTCCGCTCCTCCACGGTAACATCATCTAAATTTTAAATAAGGTAGAACTAAAACTTGATTGGAATCGTATTAAATTTTTAATCTAATCGAAAACTTCTCTAAAGTAGAAAACCAATTCCGTGAAGGTTGCTAAACATGATTTTGGTAGACAAATGGAAATGCCATGTTCTAGAGCCAATATATTTAGCGCATGAGGAGAAAGTTCTGCGTGAATACTTCTTAGATAAGTGGAAAGTCTTTCCTGAGTGAAGCGTTTTGTTGTATTGCGATGAAGGGTAAGTATCGTGAGAATTTGAGCTTTTGGTGTTCTTTTACTTGAATTGATGCTCGTAAATTTTAGGTCAATTTCAAGACTTTTTCAGAATTTTAGTTTAATAGGTCTTAGCTTACAATTTTTTCAGTTTATGCCTTTTACATAAATTTTTTCTTAACTTTTAACTTTGCTAACTATTGGATTTTTACTTTAAGAAGTTAAAGAACAGATTAGGAATAATTTAGAATTTTTAAAATCTTAAAACTTCGTTGTACTTGGCTGTCATATATAATACATATTCACATTTGATCAGAAACACTTTTATATTTATTGTTATTCGAACCCCGTATAAGTCAAAATAAATTGTTTGGCCTATAGGCTGCGTATCCCAAATTAAATAAAAGCCTAATAATAGGAAATGATGAATTTATTTCATTCTCAAAATAAGTTTGATACATATAAGCATTGAATAATTTTCCAATAAATGAAATCATATATCTTGCTCTTTTTATATGAATGGTAATTTTAAAATCTACAATATACGACTATGTATACTTATAGAGAATGCTCTATTTAAAATCTGTGGGATAATATTTAACCAGTGTTCGACTTGAAATTGAAATAAAAACAATTGTTTGATAACCAAAAAACCACAAATTTTGAATAGTGGCTCCCTCTAAAACCTATGTTAAAACAAATCTATGAAAATTTAAAAAATTTCTTTCCCATTTGAACCATAATTAAAAACAGGCAAACCTATAAAAGCAGACCTTTTAGTGGGAACAAACTAGAAATAATGAAACAAAAACCCAAACTATTGTAGTTGTTGTTCTAAAAATTGAAGTTTGTGCAATGTGCAATTAAATGCAGTGGAATGAGATCGAATATTCATATTTTTGGCTAAAACCCAATTGAATTCCATCAGAGGCATATCTCATGCTACGTGACGAGAAATCAATTTCGATTCCCTGGTCTGTGCAACTGAATGAATTCACGCACATATATTGAATTCGGGAGCAGCTAACCAGAAAAAGATTATGAATTCATCCTTCTTTCCTACGGGAGCGACGTGGACTCCACCTTAGGGGATGTTTTACAAAGTGTGGGGTTAAGACCTTCACAGTGGGAGCATGACAAAGTGCTGAGATTAAAATGTTTTATTTGATGGAATCCTATAAATATAATCTAAAATTGCTTATAGGCAGTGAATGGTGCGAGTGGAAAGTGTGACAGACACGCACGAAAGACTCCCCGTGACTCAGGGGTAGATAAAGTCGCAAAATGATATTTTTCAATATTCCCGCACCCTCGGTCGCATCGCAAAATGTTTTTCGTGTTTTAGATTTTAAGACAAAGTGAGTTCACAAAACTCACTCAGCCTCCGGAGCCATACCAACTCCAGTGAATTTGAGATAATTTTTTCTTTTTCATGCTGGACATACTCCGGTGAAGCATTGCTGAGGTTAATAATGCGCGATGAATTTGTAATTTCAAGACCAGCGCCCTACTTGCAGAACGATCCTTAGGGCCCCATAAATCAAAAGAATATGGGAGAGGGTCTATGAAATGTTCCACCATACTGTCCTGCAAATAATTTGCGGGATTTACTTTCAATAACTCTTCTCGCCTCCGAAATGGATTGGAATGGAGAATGGACTTATTTGTAGAGCAAATTCCACCTTGACATTTTTTATCAGATCAATACTTAGCTTGATTTATTTGAAGGAGCCCATATGCTTGTGATTTGTTTGAAAAAGAGCTCAAGTGCATGAAGGATTGGAGGTGCAAAATTGTGTGTAAAAGGAATTTAGACAATGAATTATAGGTTCTATTCAAACACATTGACGATTGACGTACAAGAATTAGATTAATACAGAACCACAATAATCAAATTATATTCATGACTAAAATTCGGTTATGAGGGCATAGGGTTTATCTCATACAGTCACTTCCTCCTCGAAGGGAGAAAGGGTACATTTAGTCATTTCAAGGCGAAGTGAAACAGCTCTGGATTGTGTCAACAAGTTATTATGCCTACAGAATTCAACCAACCCCTAAAATTGCTTAGCAGAGCCCAAAACAAGTTGGAATAAATCACAGTTCGAATAAATTATGGGTCATAGAAATATATTCAGTAAGAGATACACCACCAACCGCATAAATTCATTTTAATCTAGTCAGGGAATTGAAACAGAGCTCGAAAAGGAGCTTCTGCGCGGACAATTTACATGAATCGATGTTTATTCAAACAATCATAATTCAGCCCCGCAACAAGATGGCACCTCTTGTGAGGTGTTCGTTTACTTAGGAGGATGACATTTCCTAATTAGATTTGATTTCCCTACTTCCGAGCACAGATGACATATTTTAATTAAGTCACTTTGCCGTGACACGAGAATGCCAGATACCGCCAAAGCTTGATTGACAGAAGCTGATTGCAATGAGTTGAGGGTGGAGGGTGGCAAGTTTTGCATTCTTTGATTATATCAGTTTCATATTTCGGTCATGGGCTGTTGAGATTTGTAAAATATATCAATCGATTAAAGTTACGAACACCAAGTGTCCACACATTACATGTAATTTTATAAGAAATAAAGGTCTGTATATTTCAGAAATCGTTATATTTTGTTTTTAATTTATGAATAGAATCAATAGTCTACAATTAGTTCTTTTGACCAGCATTCAGCCATGTCGCACGAACATCTGCAACTTGTTGAGCAACAGGTAGCGTTTTACCCAAAGAATTGCGTATTCTATGAAATGAATGCTCCTGAAAAAAAAAATATATGTAATTAATTTAAAAAGCAAAACTCAGTTAATAATATTAAAAGTATTATAATTTACTGCTTTTTTAAACATTTTCCATCTCGGTTCAGCAGCTCCAATTGCAGCTAGCACTACCAACAATATAAAAGACACGTTAAATTTCATTTAAATTCGCACAATTGTTCACACTGTTGTTCACTTCAAAGTGCAATAATCTTATCACAAAATGTCACCACACGTTTGGAGTTTTATATTCCAATAAAACTGACACATCTGACATTGATCCACGAATAAGATAAATATTTGAGTTTTGAAAGATGATTTTCCTTTCAAATTTATTATTTACTTCCGCAAAAAAACACATTTAAACGCATGTGTTGATATTGTACACCAAAAATATTTCCTACTTAATTGACGCACTCTTTACAAATTCGAAACACTTGCTGTTCTGGCAACCTTGATTTTGTGTTTTGTTCATAAAAAAAAAGTATTTTAATGATATATTGATGATATTCTGTAGAGCAGACTGCTTGTTTTGAAATTTTGCTAAATTCTTGCGAAATTAAATTTTGATTGCGTACACAAAAGTCAAACATATTCGTACAATAGATACACATACATACATATGTATATGTATAATACAGAATTTGATTTTAAAATGTTTTTTCATACCGCTTTTTGTATTTATCGATCATAAACAGAGGTGCGTCGAGCCCCACCCCCCTTTTCACGGATCCGAATGCAAACTATGCGAGAATTATGTGCTAAATATGTGCTAATTATGTACCGAAAAACAATTTTTTGTGCTCCAAAATTAAGTGCTTTTTTTAAACACTGAAAGTGGGGGGTGTAGCTCGACGACGAGTTACACCCCCCCTCAAATTGTGAGTAAAAACATGTTTTTTTCTTCAAACTAGAATTATGTGCTTTTTATGTGCTTCAAGAATGTGCAACAAAGAAGTTTGTAAAGTTAACTGCAAAAAAGATAGTCGAGATTTTCAAAAAGTGTGAATCCGATAAATTACTCGGCATGCACTAAATTCAATCAAAACGCGTAACCAAATTCTTTTCTGAGCAGCACATAATTCCTTCGTCGTCTTCAGTCGAATAATTAATTGCCAATTCATAAAAAACGCGATTTCGAGCTGCACCCCCCCACGAAAAATATGAAAAATATTTCAAGTCCAAAAAAATGCAGCACGAAATTCGTTCCTTGGCTTAATCGAGAGCACATAATTATTTGTTTATAAAAAACCCACTTTCGAGCTAGACTCCCTCAGAAAGTATAATAAATGCTCCAAGTCGAGTCTAGTGAGAGCACGAAATTTGTTTTTGGGCTTAATCGACAGCCTTTCATCTGCGAGCACAAAAATAATTGTGTAATACAAAAGCAATATCTTGCTGCACCACCGTTCACCTCCCCCCCCTCAAATTTTGAAAATTCGGATGTAATGGGCGCGTGCAAATTTATGAATAACGGGACTAGCACGTAATTTTCGGCACTTGCGACCTCATCTTAATGTTCCTTTAATATTATACAACCTTAATATTATAAATATTTATAGCGAGGCTCGAAAAGATTAATCATGTAAAGACTTGTTGTCTTCCTGTGGCTGTGAGTTAGTCGCATTTGCCTGAGAAGTGATTACCCGTGACTGAAGAATGTGTGGATGTGCTAGTGGATTAGGGAAAGATTTTTAACCGGCAAGTAAATATTAGATTATGGAAATGCATGAATTCTCAAGTCCTCCTTTAAAAGATCCTCGACCAGATCGTCACCCTTTGTGCCAAACAGAACATTTGTTTACATTGAGCTCTTCGGAAAGGTGCGATATCTTTTATTACCCTTTGTCTTCAGAGATCCCTGCATACGCAGTGCACGGATATCTTCTAATTACTCTTTGTCTCGTGAGCAATCGCAACATAAAAATTATAAGCAACACCTGATTCGGCGCGGTGTTTATACATTTGATTAATAATGATTTTCAAAATTTGAAGGGGAGGCAGCACGATATCTCTATTGTATTAAACAATTATTTTTGTGCTCAAGAATGAAAGGCATAGGAAATTATGACCTCTTTATGTGCTTGTGCTTTCGATTAAGCCAAAAAACGAATTTTGTGCTCCAATTCCACCCAGTTTGGAGCATTTTCAAAGTTTTAGGAGGGGTAGCTCAAAATCGCTTTTTTATTAACAAATAATTATGTGCTTGGAAATAAAAAGCACAGGAATTATGTGCTCTTTATGTGCTCTTGATTGAGCCTTGTAAATAATTTTTGAGGGGGGTCTAGCTCGACATCGCGTTTTTTATAAATAAACAATTTTATACTTATAAAATCAATGCACAGTAATTACGTGCTAATTATGTGCTCTTGATTAAGCCAGGGAACGAATTTCGTGCTGCATTTTTTTGGACTTGAAATATTTTGCATAATTTTGGTGGGGGATGCAGCTCGAAATCGCGTTTTTTATGAATTGGCAATTAATTATTCGACTGAAGACGACGAAGGAATTATGTGCTGCTCAGAAAAGAATTTGGTTACGCGTTTTGATTGAATTTTGTGCATGCCGAGTAATTTATCGGATTCACACTTTTTGAAAATCTCGACTATCTTTTTTGCAGTTAACTTTACAAACTTCTTTGTTGCACATTCTTGAAGCACATAAAAAGCACATAATTCTAGTTTGAAGAAAAAAACATGTTTTTGCTCACAATTTGAGGGGGGGTGTAACTCGTCGTCGAGCTACACCCCCCACTTTCAGTATTTAAAAAAAGCACTTAATTTTGGAGCACAAAAAAATTGTTTTTCGGTACATAATTAGCACATATTTAGCACATAATTCTCGCATAGTTTGCATTCGGATCCGTGAAAAGGGGGGTGGAGCTCGACGCACCTCATAAACAGGTATTCATTAGAAATATTGCTCAGCTAATATAGTTTTTGTGTAGATATTCACTTGTAATCGTTGAAAGAACCTAAGAAGGTGATCAAAATAAGTTAAAATATATAATAATATGACTCTGTCCTAAGCAGTATGATGATTTTACTTGTTAAAGTTTCAATTTTTAATGTAAATAAATAAACCTTACTATACAGATGGTAATTATTCAAATGGAATAAAATTTTCAAATTTTTATCAAAAAGGACATACGAAAATATACACATTGGAACTGTCATTCCTGGCTCTTCTAATTATTATTTATTTATGCCAAAGCATAAATATCTGTAACTAGGAAAATGTCAACCAATTGTAAAATATAAATACCACAATTCACAAACTGGCAAAGAAATATTATACTAAAAATTCCATTTCTTTCTCAATAAAGGATAAAAACTATCTTTTAAAACCTACTAAATTTATCTAGTGTGGGGGTGGTAAAACGCAAAACCCGGTACCAATTCAGTGTAAAAGTTTCAAAACGCAAACACAAAAGATAGATATGGCGCCAGCATTGAATAAGCCAAAAGTACAGACAAATCTCTACCCTATGAGGATTTATTGTGACTAGGGCGGAGTATATCCTGAATCTATTTCAGGACTATAACCATAATAAAATTCCTCCTTGGAAATGGAACGGTGAAGCCACTCGGGGGACATCCTCGGTGTGTTGAAGAGAACAACAATTTTATAGTGCATAGTAAAGCAGATTTACAGCCGATCAATACACGTCCGGCCTGCCACGTATAAAGGAAATGGATAGTAGCTAGCTCGTGTGTTAACTAGGAGTTGTCGATAAAAGGGATATATTCATTACGTTAAACAATGCCGACTATTTGCAGTTCCTTTACTGATGATAGGTGCATAAAAGACTTAATTAAATGCCTCTATTTGGTACAGAACCGTAATCATAACCTATTCGACGTCTTGTTAAAATCTAAAAAGCTGAAAATAACAAAATTGAGAAGACGATGAAGAACCTCAGTTAAGCAACTTCAGAACCCAACATTTCATAAAAAAAATTGCTGCCAGAATAATGCCCCTCATGTTCTGCACTAAGATTTTATGAAAGGACAGGTAAGAATTTCTGGAATTTTTATATAACTCAGCTTGACAAAATAAAACATTCGGAAAGGAATTTTCTCATAGTTAGATTTTATGATTTTATTCCCCTCAGATAGACATATTCAGCATTTTTACCCGGACATGTTAGAGGTTCATGTTTTCCATTTTACGCTAGACTCTTTGGAAAAACCTTTCTGGATTTTACGAAATAGAACTGGCAATTTGAAGTATTTTCATTTAGGTTTTTATGAACTTGCGAAAAAGTTTATTAATAAAAAATGATGTCCAAAATATTCTAAAAGCAATGTTAAAACGAAATGTAAATTTTTTAACATCTCTAATGACTTCTAATATAGACTATGTACCTTAAACCTACATGACGTGCATTTAGGCAAAATTTCAATTACTTGAATACACAGAAATTTGCAATTTTAAGCTGCAGTTAGAGCAGAAGCAAAGCCAGACTGAAGTGTTTAATCGTAAAGTAAAATCTGCTTCAATTTGCTAATGGAAAAGCATTTTGTTGGCAAACAAACGCGGGATGAGAGCAAAATAAGTACATAGGTGCATTTTTTGGAATACCGAAAAATTTTAGGATATGTGAGTTCCGCTTTAATACGTTGGGCGAGGAGCCGATTTTGCTCTGCTTCAAAAAATGGGTTAAAAATGGTTAAAGCCAAGTTATGCTAAAAATGTAAAAAAAGACAATATGTCCGCGAAACTTGAATACTGCTCTGATTATCACAAAAACGCCATAAAGGTGTGATAAATCACCAGTGAAAATTCAAATATTATACTATTATGCTAAAATTGAGGCCGGCTTATAATTTAATGGCTTTTTCTGGCAAGGACGTCGCCTGTACCCGTATTTCTCCATATTTATGTCCCCTGAAATGATACAAAAAACTACTCGTCCATCGCCTTCTATATGGGGAGAGATGAGCCCTTCGATCCGGGAAAGATTCTGTCGTGATTTATTGACGCAACGTGCATACATTGTTCCAGTTATTCATCTTCGCCGGTGTCAATGATTTTAAAACCGCTCTGAGGGTGACAACGACGCAGTTTTGAATTTCCCTCCTATTTGATTCGATTATAACTTAAAGGCAAAATTTGTTGTAATTTTTGATGAAATCAATGACGCGTATTAACACCATTTTTTTATGTTTCTTTATAAGTAGGGTTAACACTATAACTTTGATTCATATTAGATAATCGTTTTCTAAGCTGAAATAGGGTTGAAATTAAATTTGCGCCCCACCCCTAACACTTACATTAAAAGTCCTTCCAGAAATTCACTATTCAGTTTCTTACATATATACGTAATGTAATTTAATTAAATAAGTAAAAGTTAGTTGACAATGACTACTCAAAGTTGTTTTTAAATTTATCAAAACTCTCTATCAAATTAAATTATAAAATAATTTTAAGTAATTAATGTTTAATATTATATTTAATATTAGTTCATGTTATAGACTAGAATGAAATTAAAACAATAATTGTTGGTTGAATTAGTATCCATAAGAAAACAATTGTGTTTTTTACTAAATTTTTGATCTTTGTTTTATTGTGCTTTTCATTATCCCAGTCGAAACCATGAAGACAATATATCTGAAAAATGTTAAACCCAGGACCACGCCAATCTGACAAAATGATAGGTGCTGAGGAAAATGGAAAGCAAAAGATAGATGGCTTGAATTGATAGGTATATATGCTTCTGATTAAAGTTATAATAGTGTCCATAGTTTTATTTTATATGTTATTTAATGCAAATGATTTATGCGACTAAAAATAAGTATAATCATCATCTTTCGTCCAAAGTATTTAAAATCATGAAATGCAAATCCTCGAATTTCACAATTTAAGTGAAAACTTGAAACAAATTGCCGCCTCCTTAATTTGCATGTGTGAATTTTCGTCACGAAATCCTGTTCGTTTCTCAAATCCACACAAACCAAACCAGCCACGTCAAGAGTTTACTGTCGAAAAATGAAAGGCAAAAAACCGAAAAATATGAAACAAGTCGGTGCAGAAAACAGGGCCCGACATGACTAATTGGAGTCCGAAACTGAACGTGTCCAGCCCATCCAGGCCCTAAACGAATAAAAGGAAATATCCCCAGAGATGAGCCTGGCACTTTCGAGCGGCGTTTCCTACCTACGTAGAGAGATGACAGGATTTTGCGGAGGGTAGAAAACTCGAGGGAAGTTTTTAGACACGCAAACACACATGTCGGCGCAGATTTAAATTACAAATTGGCTATTTGCAAACAGAGAACTAAATCGAATTTGCCTCGACTCCAGACGAAAAAATATAAAAACAAGGCGAAGTTTTGAGCAGTGCCGAATTACTTCACTTACATTGCTTGATTAAAGGCCCCCGTCAAGGACCACTTCCGAGAGTAAACCCCATTAGAATTGAATGACAGACCACCACCGTGTCGGGTGACTCCCTCGCGCAGAGGCAACTTGTTTGATCTTCCTCCCGGAGTTGATTAGGCGGCTTTTTTAATTCCCCGTAAAATCGATCTAATCTCAATTTTCTCCAATAACATTCGCCAGCGGTATCGATACCGCGTGCTCGGTAATCCAGCCAATATGGTTCTATTTTCGGCTGCTATTATCCTTGAACAATTCTTTGATAATATGAAATGTACATAATAGAAAAATAGGCACGAATTCCTCCGGGAACACCCACCGTTCCATCCTGTCTCCATTATGTTCGGCTGTTTGCAGTACCGGAAACAATGCCGACAAAATTTTTAGACGCAGTAGGTAAATATTTAATTATAGTAATTGGATTCGCGTCCCTTTTAAAATCATCTCTTGTGCTCTTGGAAGTCGGCCCTATTCTGGTAATTTTGGGTAGCTCCCCAGCTTGGAGGATTTTGTGCATTCACAGCAGTGACAAAAAATCTCAAACTGCTCGGAGCTAATTTGCCTTTAAAAATTCCTTGTGGAAGGCATATGTACATACATGCAAAATGTTTTTTTGAAACGTGTTTGCAAATGCAAATGAGCAATTTTCCCAGGATTTTCATGAGATGGTCTTAAATTTCATAAAGAGCACAAAGTATGACATGTAATAAACTACAACAAATGAACGTTACTAAAAAAGTCTATATGAAAAGGTATACAAAAACATATAAAACTGATATTGTTATCATTCCAATTTTTAAATTTTCAAACCGAGCTGGCCCTTCACGTAAAACCATGTTTTGTACGTTAAGTTCTTTGATATTATTGGACATTAAAATTTGCTTTAAAAATTAGCTCTTTAGCAATTATACCAATGTATTATATCAATTGTATCTTCTTTGTAAGCTTTTTAATTCGACCACATACTTTTTCGAATATGAGTTCAATCGGATTTCTAAAATCACTGGTTCTAGCACCGAAAATCGTAGCAGGGATACACTTTCTCTTATAAGTTCAGAATATATATTTACTACAGTTCTATTATCATGGAAGGTCCATCATATAGTCATATGCACTTCTGAATAAGAGTGCTCCCAGAGTCTATGTACCTAAATAAATAATAACAATTAATAGCCACTTCAGTAACAAACTTTAAAGGGCTCGCATTGTTTGCTTGACCACTTCAATCTTTCCAAAATTTACCTTTTCCTCAAAATTGTAAACTTCCTTATTAAATTACTCACTTTCCTGGCTTCAGTCGTTAAATTCCTGCAAAGACACTACCTCATTTCTTGAGAAGTACACTTTTACGTTTTCTATCTTACCCTATAGCAATTTTGAGCAACTACAGGAGATGCTGAAAAAATTAATTTGTAAATCAACAAGGTATAAAACCCTTCTTTCTTCATTTTGCACCCTTAGCTATAGCTGTCAGTCAAAGTGTTTGTGTGATTTCTACTCTTTGTTGTCAGCATGAGGATAGAATCATAAAAAAAAACTCCCCTTTTTTCCATATCGAGCTGAGCCCTTTAACCCTTTCTTTCTTAATTGAAGATCTGATATGGCGCGCGTGTAATTAACTTTTTTATGTTTAGTTTGCAATGCGCGTTGAACCTAATTTGTTGCATCAGAAATTAGCGATGTTTTCACCAAATTATAATTGAATTTTTATTTTTTTAGAAGGAAGATCAACTTGGAACGTGAAAGGGGTTAAATTTATGGACTATAGCTTTAAAATTAATAAACAATTTGTTTTTTCCTAATTTTAAGTAGGTTTATTTAGGACTATACGTTTGTATTGTATTCATATTTTCTAGATTTGAACCCCAATTTTGAGTTTGTAATTTTTGGTGTACTACCATAAATTTGATTTTTTAACTAAATTACATCTTAGTAGTTTTTCATGAAATAATATATTAGAATTGCTAGTGGTAAGGACAGTAAAAGATCAATACGAATATGAATTTATTTTATTAGAGCAAAGGTTCTGGCTCTGACAAATTCAACAACACAAACCTATTTTGTGAAAAAACAAAACTAGTTAAGAAAAATATCAATCATAGGTTGTGAGCAAGGGAACCTTGATTTTAATAAAAGTGGTTCGCAAAAGTAAGGATAGCTTATTGTTTTGCCATCTACATTTCTATAGTTAAGAGATAGGGAATTGTAAAATTGGTAAAGTTTAATTCTAACATAATAAAATTAAAATTAAAACTTATGCTGTTATCATAAGTGATTGTTATACCCCACATGAAATATTAATTATAATTTAATTTTAAGATGTAGCTGAGAAAACTATGAATACCAAAAACGTTTAAAAGCCACAATATGCCCGGGACACTTAGGGTAGTCCAGCACTAGGGGTGCATGGAGACTTTTATTCATTCTTTTATCAAAGTATATTTGTTTACTTGGCTTAAATAACGAAAATTAAATTATTAAAATGCCAAGAATAGGCTAAAGAAATGAATTGTTGATTTTGCTTTTGAATCTGTGCTAAAATTTGATTATATATTATTATCTATTTTTTATTATAGATAAACTAATTCTTATTTGTTTATTTATCACTAGAATACATCGTTTGATTTTTTATGTTTTTATATATCTACTTATTACTAAAGTTGAGTATCAGGATCATGTGCAATGAAGAAAAAAGAAAATTTCGCAAATATCATATTCATTCTTAAATAAAATTAATTAAAAGCCTTTTCATTTGAATTTATAAACCGTTGTGCCGTTTTGAACTAAATTTTTAAATGAAAACTACAGTCCTCAGATAAATATCCGAGTAGGTACTGCATATTTTATAGACAATTTTTCCTTGGACACTCGTAAAAACAACATATGTATTTTAAATTTACCAAAATCCATGAGTAATCAGTGTCTTTAGGAGCACCGGGGATTATCGTTTACCTTAATTTGATGTTTTAATATTACAATCGAGTATTTGTAATTGGTTCTATAATTTGTTAGGAAATTTCAATATTTATGCAAAATAGCAATTCATTATAATGGATTCTATAAAAATAATTAAGAGGATTTATTATATCTATGTTTGACTCACCATGCATGTCTCCCTTGCAAATAGTTACAATTCAGTTCTTTTATTTGCAAATCAAAAAATATTCCGTTCTTAAAAACCCATTTAAAATGTAAATGGGAAACGCGGCACGCGGACAAAATCACGTTAAGTTATTAATCACTGTCACAGCGGTGTGCTCGTTAAAAATTAATTTCGGCATAGTTTCCACTTATGGCGGGCTGCGAGACGTTGCCACCGAAATCACATTTCGAGGGCAAAGTGCTTGCATACACCCTAGGCCCTAGGTGATGTCACATGCATGTTTATCTCTGCAGGATATCAAAACATCGTCAATGAAGGGTAAAACGAATTCGCAAACCGCCCCTTTCTTCTTGAACGACGGTTTTCAAAGTCTGGAACTGTTCGCCAAAGTCTAGGCTCATTTTGGAAAAAAAAAATAATGTATCTAGATGCCGTGCGAGTGCGAGAGTTCGTTATCAATTGTGAAGTTCGGTGTCAAATGCAATTTTTTTCAATAACAGTGGCCTTTTCAGAGCCAAAATCTAATGTCAACATCGTGAGTGGCTTATTTATCTTCCTCCTCACGAGAATCCGCCAAAATATATGGCGGTGAATAAATCGCCCGGTACACTGTTTGGCGCTGTGACGAGAAAGTAATCCCGCCAGGACATAGGTGTGCTTGTATGTCTGTCTGTCCGCGCTGTGCAAAAAAGTCGCGCAAATTTAAAAATTACATTGTATCACATCATTTTTCATGGATGATATGTCACCAACATTTGGCGCGTGTGTTACGTTCGCTTTTATATATATATTATATATATTTTTTTTTTTGTGCGCCACTCATGCACGGCACGTTACGGGCAAATTTGCATTTTTCAAACGAAGCATCATTACTTGTTCGAGTATAGTGCATTTGATATTGTTGTCAAGTGATAACTTTATTCATCGGAGCACACCCTCCTGTTTAGCGGATAAGACGCCGGTGGACGATCCGCGCCAGGTTCTAGCCCGGCGCCACCCTCGAGCTAAGAAAGCAGCGTCGGTGTCACACCCTGGAAATGGCTCGAGATAAATGACTTTCTGTCACTTCTTCCTTTTTCCAGCTTCCTATAATTCTACAAGTTTCAAACTTCTTCAATCTGTGATTTTCAGGATTTTTTTTTTTTTTTAAAGCAAGGATACCCCTCTCCCGCACTCAGGATGTGGGAGACTAGCAACAATGGGACTAGAATTCGAGGACAATAAAGAATAGCACAAACGGAAGTGCGTCACTCGATGCTGATGGGAGTAATGACGACAGTCGAGCGAGGGATTGGCGCTTTATTTCGAGTTACATTTAATAACTTAGCGATTTGAGATTCTTTCTTAGCTGAGAAGTAGGTGCCACCGGGAGCAGCGCTAGCAAACAGAAATATTGAGATAATAACGACTTCCTGCAGCTCAATGGGCAGTAAATTTTAACGATAATGGAGCAATTCTAAATTTAACAATAACTGTGGGGGAGGCTATGGCATCTGCTGCCATTACCAATTGAAGTTTCACGCTTTAAATTTTTACAATGTTTTCTCCAAAATTGCTACATGTTGCAATTGCAACTTTTGTTGTAATTTAAGCACACTGAGAAAAAATGTGCTGGTAAATTTAACAAAACTGGCTTGTTTCATTTTTCTACTAAGTCAAAAACATCGGTAGACTGAAAAGCTGCCATATATTTGATAAATGTAAATATGATTTTTGTTTCTTTTCAACAGTGTTTTTTTCTCAGTGTATAGGAAAACATACCGCTCTTTTAAAAAACAAATTCAAATTTTATTATGTATGAATAATTAACTCTATCTTCAAAGTATATTCATATAAACTAAGACCAATCATAAAAATGTCTGTGCCATAAATAAAATATTTTTTCAATCCTTTCGAAAGATACAAAATTACGGACAAAAATGAAAACAAAATTTAATTACTAAATGTTTTCAAATTTTACTATTTGATATCAGTGGAAATAAACAAGCGGAGGTCTGAGGTCTTTCGGTACATAAACCAAGGTTATTTTTCAAAATCAGTTTTAAAAAAAGAAAAATTAAAATTATATTGCGTACCTACTAACAGCATGTCATATAAAAACACAAAATGTACCTAGTTTGAGCTTTCTATTAAAAATAAATTATATTATAGAAATACAAAACACAACATCTTCTATTACAAAGCTTGAAGAATTAATGGATGAATTGAGGAAAAAATTACTCGACCTACATAAGTATTTCAAAGTGCTACCAGATTCGAAATATGTTTCAGTGATCCACCAATGAGCCCATCAAATTTATCGGATAACTGGACCATCCCGCCCAAATCGCCTGAATCCATCACCCAAATTTCTATTACACAAGAGCATCATCATCATCATCTGTATCACTATAAAAATAATATTTTCTTGCAATGAGTTTCCTCGTCTTTCTTTGACCGCCATCAAACGTCAAATAAATAAAAATGCTTTTCCCTCGCAACGTTATTGAAGGCAACCGTGGGTGGCGGGGGAGAGGCAGGACGAAACGAATGACGAAACAGGATTGCATTGTTCTTTTAGAAATGAATTTCCTTCGCCTTCAAGGATATTTTGCAAGGACTAAGCGAACCGTGCACTCTGCCAGTCGAAGAGGAAACTCGACATGACAGCTTCTATTGTTCTGGAAAATGGTTCGTTCTTCATGACTCGGTCCTGGTGTACGTCTGTTTGGCCGGGACGCGGTGAGTCGTCTTCCGAAGGGACCTCGTGAGTTTTGTAGCAATATGAGCTGCCTTAACGAGAACGCGACAATTATTACTATTTGGCAGCCCCATCTTCGGTTGGTGTTTACCCTGCCCATCTCTCGTTTCTGCAACTCATTTCTTGATCATTTTCTCAAGATGTGGCAGACACTCAATGCTTATGTGATATAATACTTTATTGGAGGATGGCTTCTAACCTACTGCCCATTTCGCAACCCTCATGTCCTTGAATGTATGTTGCTGTAAGAACTTTAATGGTCATAGACTGAAATGAGGGTCCTTCTTCTATACATAGCATAATATTTAAGAAGTTGAAATTGTTAGCCACTTTAGGACTTCTGAAGTTTGAGGCACATACATATGTACATACATACATATATCCACTCATAGAAAAATTGCATTTTCAAATTTCAATTTCAATTTTACCAAAAATCCTTATTTAAACTTGATTTGAAGATTAAAAAATTTTTGCTAGACTTCGATACACTGAAATAACTTAAATATACGAAACAGAAAAATCTCCATTTCTTCAAGAACATAAAAAGTGGAAGTGTATACTTTTAAGCACAACAGCATTTTAAACCATTTTAATAAACATAATACTTCTTCCACAACTAAAATATAATTAAATAAAAACCAAAATAAAAGCTTCCCCCAAATTCTAAATTATTGGAAATAATAACACATAACAATCTTGAAAAGCTCACTATTTTTATCCTTAGCGAATGCATCTTATAATTTCTAAAATATCTCACGTTATGTCACTTCCGGACGAAAAGTGAAAGCCATTGAGAAAATTTTATTGGCTTCGAAAACCTAAAACTGCTCTTAGCATTAATCCATAAATATGGCGTTACAATCCATTAAACCTAAAGCTGCCATTTCTATGCAAAGTGGGATAACCGTTGTGACTTACTTTCCTGTCCCCTCCGTCACAATCGATATACTTGCCGACGTCCATCAGATTAGAAAAGGGGAAATGTACCCAATTTGATAGACACCACAAACATTAACAACTTGACTTAACGGACCAAATTTCCGGATCGTTTTTTTTCCATTCGGAAAAAGTCAACTGCCGTAGAATGATATAGGGCCAATTTTCTGAACATATGAAAATCTAATGGCAGGAAAATGCTCGCCTTCTTCCAAGAATCTTAGAGGAAATTAAAGGTCATAAAAGTCTTGTGGTGCTTAATGTCATATGTATGAGTATTTCTCTTGAATCCTTTGAGGGATATCAGTTTATTGTATATTTGTTATATGACAACTATAAAATATAAATGCACTTTATACATACAACAATTATTTCAGATTAGGCCAATTTTAATATAGTCCCGATTCGAAATATAGGACCTGAATAAAAACTATCAGATACTGATTGAATCTCATTAAGTACTTTCAGGTCCTGTTGTTCGATTCTTAATAGAACCTAAGAAGCTCTTCTACAACTTTATTTATGTACTGTTAAGTATTATTCGTTTTGTGAGGCCCTAATTAAATACTGAAAAAGTGTTAGTACTTAAATAATTTAAATTTGAGCGAATCAAAAAATTTAGATTCTTTTTGATGAATTTATAATTAAATTAATCCAACATTAGTATAAACTGTGAAATGATTTAAATACAACAAGATTGTGGAAATTTTTTTATTTTATTCTAATTCTTTCTGGTTTAAAGAAGAAATTTATTTTGTGTGTATTAGTGCTTAATTGATATAAATAATATTTAAATTTAATAATACTTTCAAGTTCGTAGACGTTTGAAACTTTTATCAAATTTAGATATTATTTATAATAATTAAGCACTAATTTGCACAGAATAAATTTTTTCTTCAATATTTTCCTACCGAGTTTTTTAAAAAGGAGTTAAAAGGTCCTATTAAGGTTAAAAATAGACTCTAACTAGAACCTAATAAGTGGCGAAAATGGAAATTAGTAACACTTGCCAGAACTTAAACAGAGTCTAATCCTATCTTTAATATAACCTAAACAGACTCTTACAAGTACTAAAGAATCAAAGACTTGCTAAGTTTTATTCAGGTCCTATATTGTGAATCGGAATGATGGTCCTATAATAATATAACTTAAATATTCTGGCTAACCTAAGTAACATTTACCATAGTATAGCTACTCTAGAATTTCTTAAAATGGGTGGAAATGTTAAAATCGCTTAAAATACGCGAAAAATATGAGTAGCTTAAATAATAAACTTGCATTGTTAACAAAAAATTGTCATAATACAAGAATAAAACGTAGATTCTAAACTCCATGAAACGATTCTAATAGATTTGATTCTAATCGTTTTTTCACCTAAAAAAGGCTAAATTGGAACCTAGTCACTATCCAAAGGCCAAAATCCAAGATATTCCCACAGAAGTGTGATAATAGATAAATATAGTTCTCTATTTCTAGAAGTTAGAACTTTAACTACAATTAAAAGGAAAGTTATTAGACTATGGAAAGCAGAGAAAAAACAATTTAAATTTAATTTAATAAAATTCTAGGAATAATGTTTCTATTCTCTTTACCTGTCTGTGACATCGTCCAACATGATGTTTTATTTTTTTTTATTTGCTCTCAATCAAATTGTAATTGAACATTCTTTTGGCAGGCACTGTGCTGTAATCGTTTTGTGATTTGCATTTAAATTTCCGCGTCGCTGGACTTTACATTTCACAACAGGAAGGTCTTATGTAATGCTTAGGTCCTCCTCAAGAGCTCCTGTAAAACGAATATTCTATCGGAGGACGATGGTCGAAAAGGTGAGTTTGGTATTTTACCATGAATAAAGTAAAACATGTACACGCCGTCAATATGTAGTTATGCATGAATTGGTCTAAATAAATGGAATCGTGTGCTTTCACTAAAGACCAGTGATAGGTTCGTCTTTGATCTTTTGTAATGTCCCCAAGTCACAAAGGTTTTCGAGTCGAGTCACATGTGTTTGACTGCCAAGTGTGCAGTGAACTGAAAACGCAATCAATATTAAAGGATACCGACTACCGGTTTGCAAATCTATAAAAAAAAAAATAAATACAAAGGGAAATATTTCGCAAACATTGTTTGGTGAAGGGTTTGCCAATTTCAGGAGATAAGGGGGAAATCTGCGGGTACTTTATGGTCTTTAGAAAATTTGAATGTATGTAGATCAACTAGATCGAAATTTAAATTTGGAACACATTTTGTAGAAAATCCTCATTATTTGTTTAAAACAAATAAAATTATTTCTTTATGTTATACAATTTATAAGTATAGTAAAAAAATTATACTATTTACATATTTCGCCATTCTGAGGAAACCTGCGGTTTTGAACTTGTATTATTTAATACGTTGAATGACATGAGGGTCACCAGTGACCGGCGTTAGAAAGCTCTCTCCTGTTACTCATGACAGCTTTTTTGAAAATTGTGGCATTCAACGTGTTAAATGCAGCATATTACATATCAAAAAAATTGCTGTGGAGTGTAATTTTATTGAAGACTAGTCGTTACATATATACAAGTATTAATACCAATATGTAAGAATTGATTACTTTTCTTCGTCTACTATAAGCTACTAAATTATATTTGCATAATTGAACGCTTTAATTGAAAAATTCGTGTGAAACCGGGCAGGCACTGTAAGCTCAGCTAAGCTGAATAATTATATCAGAGTTTACGACACTTCTTTAGACGGTATTTCAATACGCGCCCTTTTAAACGCCCGCCAAAAAATCTTAAATATTTGCCGGGCCCAATACCGTGCGGATACTTTCCCTAATAATTTCTTCCTCCTTTTAAGCGATACCCTCTTGAGAATTTCATTTCGGATTAATGCAGAGCAAGAATTTCTTGTCATTGTCAGATTTGTGCGGAACGTCGAATAAATTTCATAATTAGGTGCTGTGAAGCATTCACGATGGAGTAAAGCTCGCATAAGCACACCGCCGCGCCGCCTGTTCAGCCGAAGAGACTCCTGAGGGATGGGGCCCCGTGCCTGGTGAGTCCCGGTTCCTAGATTTGCCGACGGCGGCCACATCTCCAGGAGGAGCTGTCTTCTCATCCTACTAATTAAGAGGGTCGTATTTCTTAATAAAATTTTCCACTTGGAAAGGTAACACGAGCACCACCAAACGCTAATAAAGGAAATTGTTCCAGGTCCTTATCAGACCAGAAAAGGCAGTTTCTGTGATGTCTGGAAGGATGAGGAGCCAAGAATCACACACAGCCCGCCAGATTAGGGATTTGATCCATTCAATTCTCGTTATTATCGCTGGTTCGCCCTTATGCGCGGGTGGAGCGGGACAGTCGGGAAACCAAGAAAAGGAACTGCCACATTGTTGACAAGTCCTCCTCGGGGAGATTATCCTTCGGTACTTAGTGAATTAGTAATGGTCTTGCACAGAGTTTATATTTTCCCTCCGTCGAGAATAGACGATGTATCTGCAGAAGCCGATTTTATGCTTTGTTGCAGTTTTCAATTTACAAAATTGGAAACATTGCGGACAAATAACCCAACATACAGTCATTTCACAAGAATTGCTAGCATGACAAGATTTCTGGTCTTCACGCAATGAATAAATGAACAGACGTATTATTTTAGATACAAAGTAAAATATTGACGAGAAATGTTGACATAGAGATACGTGCAAATAATACCACCAAAATGGCTAGTATTTATATACAATAGCGTCTAACTTAAAAAGAAGTTATACGATATTATTACTGCACTACCTCAGTCCAACAATAGACTGTTTGAAAAATTCAAAGTAAAAAATATTAGAGTATTTTATGTGAAGAAGATCATTTTGAAAAGAATGGCTCCACTTTTACAATATACACTGATGACTTTATTTATATCATAGGTTCAAACCTACATGCAAACCGCAAAATCTTGTGCATTTCTTAAAGATAACCAATTTAAATTACAGAATATTCTCAGTACTATCCACACCCAAGCTTGCATCGCTACTAACCGAATAAGTTCAATTGATTAATGTAATCAAGTCTCGATTGGATGCTTAATCAGCTAAAGAATTCCTTTAACGAGTGTCCATTCCACTGACGACTATCTTTAGGTCCCCGTAAAGTAAAAGGGACGGTCCGGCAAATTTATTTCTTCGTTTCATTACTTCCAAAGATTTGTTGATGCTGAAGTGATTCAACTACATCACCTCGCAACCCCCTCCTTGAGAATGTACCAGGAGCCAGGGATGTGGTTTCATGTAAATGTTAATACGTTTGACCATCCTCCTTCTGCAGCATGATGAAAGCCTTAATTCATCTAAGCAGGGGATAGATCTGCAGTTTTTCCGGAGGAAAAGGAAAGAGGCCAAGCCCAACTTTTAATTTAGTTATAAGAGAGATTATTGAGACTTATGGCCCGTGAGGTATTGGAGATAAAGGGCATTTTTGGCTTATTAAGAGAAACCTTGTCACATAATTTACGTTAATTGAATAATCTCATGCTGTTGCCCGGGATGGAAGTTTTGACGTAATACCCCAATCTTGGGTTTTACTCTATACTTTTATCTCGAAGAGATTAATGGTCTGCCACTAATGCATGTATAAACACATTTTAGATATCCTACACTATGAACAACTAAATTAATGTTTCAATCGATATTGAAATATTAAAAGTCGGCAAACTTTTATTATTTCCCTTTAGCATCGTAATTTTCCGACAAGAAAATTATTTATGTAGATTTTTCATAGTTCTTCTCAAGCATGACATTGCATAACCAAGAGCTAAGTATAAAATTATTTCTTTTCCGAATAATAAACTGCATAAAGTAAAACTCTCCAAAATTGTTTTTTAAACTCCACTTGAGAAGCTCAATAACGAGAATTCACTGAAAATTTCTGCGTATAATATTGAAGATAAACAACTGCTTCACAAAGATATAGGTACCTAACTGAAAAATTATTTTGAATAAAAAGTATCGAAAGTCACCCCTCTTCTATTTTATGAAGGGAAGCAATAAAGCAAAAGGCTCTCAAGATTTTGTTGGATTAAATCCGTCATCAGAAGACAGCTTACGAGCAATATTTTTTTATTATTTGAATTAAAATTGACAAGCTGTATGGACTCGTCCACAACATTAGCTTATTTCCTCCACGGTATAGAGTTCGATTAGATAAAGAGGGGCCCGGACGGTGCTCTGAAATAACTTTCTAATTTGCATAATAAAAATTGGATTGGGAAATAAAAAATATTCAAATGTAGATTTATTTTCTGCTTAATCTTTTGGGGAATTCCAATAATCCGATAATGATACACTTTCATTTTGGAGGTGTTTCTAAATATATTGTGATTATTGGTAATGAATGTTGTTTATAAAGAATTATCACCACCTGCATTCAATACCTACGTAAAATTAGGTATATAATAAAATATAGGAAAGCAAATAGTTGAATTATATCATGACTACAGTCGTATAATTTGTTTCTTTTCAGTACAATAATTATCACAATTAGATAAGACGCAAATCAACTGAAGATGTTTACTTAGTCGCATGAATTCCCACTACGTATAATAGGGTGAGTCAGAATAAATTTTCCTTCTCGGAGCCAGAAAGGGGAATAACCACTTTCGCTGAAATATGAAGAAATACGCACTTGAAAGTTCATGCTACCAGAAGTAATTTTTGTATGAGATTTTTTCCTGGTTCGCAGTCGTAATTTATGGATATTAAAAATTATGCTCATAGTTGTATATGTGTACGCATCGATAAAGTGTGTGTGGTTGATATTATGTTGCCATGGATGGAACCACCAAGTTGCCTTAAAAATGCATTGAAAATTATGTACCCCGCGATGGAGCGCGACCGGATTCTTTGTTACACCTTCGTTATAAATTCAGTTAAACCGATAAGGAATTGCTAATGAGGTTTTAAGTACATTTATAAAGTTTTAAGGAGAAAATCCTTAAAGTGTATGATATCAGATTTTAAATTTTAATATATATTTTATAGCGAATTGATTTTGTTTGTTTTGAAACCGGTCCCGATAACTATTTTATACTTAGGGATTACAAGGATTAGTACATATTTAATAGGTTATATTTAGAAAATTAACTAATAATTTTACTTACTTTAAAAATACAAAATCCATGATGAGAAATGTGTTTAAAAGGCTTATTAAAACACAGTAAGAATCAGTTATCATGAATTATATTTAAAGAAAATTACAGAATTGAAAGTAAGAAAGTAGAAAGTAGCCATGGGAATAAAACTTTACGTGTGCAAGGTCTGAAGAAAGACAAAATTGGAATCAACAAAATAATGAATCTCTCAAATTAGATCGTTCCTTGCTAGGACAAATTAAATAGATAACTAAGTTTAAGGATCATGCTTTTAAACATGTAATATTAAAAATACACGAGTATTAAAGGATCATTCTTCCTATGTATATAATATTTTGTGCAATTTTCAATATTTTACTTGAACGAACTCGAGAGGCGAAATAAAGCAGATTCAATCGTATCAATATGCCTACCTATTGATTTTATTTATTTATAGCCTACTGATTACATGTTAATCTTACTGATTGAAATTAAAAAAAAAAAAAAAAAACTAAAATAAAATCTAAACTATTATATTCTATTTTCTAGATACACTGAATTACATATTTTTAAACTCCGCTGTAGATAGCGTGAAATGTCTTCTTTCTTTGAAATAATTAAAATTATTAATACATCTGGTGACTACTTCTTGAGATCTATAGTCAATTAGTTCGGTTTGAGGAAGCAATCAACAAGTTTCTAGAACGAAATGATTTTTCCGATCTTCTTGTAACTTGAATTTGAAGAAATATTTTTATTTAAGGTTTTGACAAGGTTACAAACAAGTTGCTCATTTAACCTAGAAAAACTTAGTTTCTGTCTTTGAAATCTTACAGATCATTCTTGCCTTTACCCTTAGGAACATCTCTCACTATGGTTTTACTTATATAATACTTATAAATTTTATATTACAGCTTACGTTAACGAATCTTAAATTTGTATGAGGTAATCTGTTAACGGAAATTCATAGAGCTAAAGTTTCAAACTTTTATTTCAATCACATTACAAGCTCCTAGAAAAATCTGTTATTTTGTATAAAGAGTTTTTAAAAATGTTCTCAATACGATATTTTGGTAGTATTCTTCAAATCTATTTTTCTCGAAAGCATAATGTGATGGGGAATTTTCGTTTATGAACTTTCAATCTACGGAATAAATTCTTTAGAGATGATATATGTATAACTTGTTTGGGGGCAAAATTAGTGTAAACCAGTGTTATTTTAAAAGAAATAAAATACTCCAATTTTCATATATGTATTCTCAGACTGGAGTTTCGACGGCCCTAGGCAAAAGGAAAGCCCTATTTAAGTTTGAGGGGAGGACAAAACTGAAATTGTATTCCATTTAATAAGATGAATCACCATAAAGTAGGAGTAATGCATGTAGCTAAACACAGCCAAAATCATATCTCTGGCGATGCCCACTCCACCCGTTAATCCCTCCTGTCCAGCATTGTTCTTTGACTCCTCTAATGGTTACATAATTTTATCTTAAGGCTCACAGACCCTAGCAACAGCGAGCGCCAACCGAGCATCCCTTTCATCCATTCGTTAGAATCATCCCCTGCAGCAACACTGCGAAATTCAACCGTCGTACCCCCGTTGTATTTAATTTTCACTGATTTTCTCCTCTTGATGAGTGCGGCTGGTGCGGGTGGTGAATGGCTAGGGCCGGGCACAAAATTCAAATTACAGCAGTAACCTTGATTTTTTGGCCGGTGAAAATATTAAGAGCCTTTGATGGTGGAAAAAATTAAAAACGCTCTGAAGTGGATTCTAAATACTTGAGAGTATCTAGTGATGGTCCTCTTGAAGCATAAGGAATTAGTAAACGTCGTAGAGTACTTTAGCAACTTTTTACACATCCACTTCCTGTTCATTTAGGTAAAGGGAATATATCTTGGCGGGAAAATGCATGACGAAATTAGGAACTTCGATAAACGGTTGGATGTGTTTTCCTTCCTGTACCCGTATTAAATTTAGAGCACAAAGAGCGCTCTTCATTTTGCCTAATTGCTATTGTAATTTATCCTTATCCGGCGACGACGGAAACAGCTTCTTTGATTCGACTGTTAATGAAAAATTGGTTTCTCACCCACAACTGAGGAAATAAATTCAGACAAATGATGTACGTGCGAAAGTCATTATCTAAGTGCTCCCGCTCCATGCTCTGCCTTAATCAACGCCGCAGATAGTCGTCTTAAGAAGGACCACAAGTCGTTGGGAAGCGTTCGGAACACCCTCCCACAACATAGGCAAGTGAAATTCGGCTCTGATTAGAGAGGTGGGAAATTGAACGCCAGCAAAGCACATCTCATCAGTTCGAGAGTGTCACCAGGGAAGACAAAGAAAAAGAGACGAAAAAAAAAACTCCGAAATTAAGACAGCAAGAAAGGCGATTTTTCCGTAGAGACATAATAAAGTGGGCGATTTTTCTCGAATTGTCTGAAACATGAGCCGCAGCATCCCTCCCGTGTCCATCGCGCTTTTGCTTATGACATTTTTTATTGTTTGCGCTAATTTTTGGCTCTTGAACGCAGCAAAGCCGGCTCATTGTCATGGAAATAGACGCAATACGTGCAAGTGAAACGCTATAGAAGAAATCAGGGAAAAAAACCATGTAAAAAAATTGTTGGTCGTTTCCGCCGTGGATTTAGATGTCCTTCGTCCTGCACGTTTCGACGTACCAGCGAGAGGTAATTCAACACATCCTCAGATTGAATCTTCCAAGGGTTGTTAAACAATGGCGCGAAATTGAAATGTGAACTCGTGCAGAATTACGGAAAAAGCAACGTCCATTGAGCTGGTTCACGTGCGCAATTTACACAATGGGTTTTAATGCGGTGGTGGCCGTTTATGCGAATGTGTGGCCCAGCATGGCTGCATGTGACGATCTGTCCATTTTAGATATGGAAAAACGCGCGTGCACATGTGGCAGGCCACTTCAAATTACGGACACTATCAAAATTTCATTTTCTTATTAAATGTGGCATAATCTTGATTAGATTGCCTTTTATTATCGTTAATTAAATGTAAACACACACGCACACTTATCTATTATTACATATTATATAAAGCCCAAACTGAACCTGCAGACATCATGTAGGTACATATTATATGTATGTAAGAAAATGCTTAGAAAACCTCTACCAATTTAAATGTTAAATTATGTTTATGAGATTTCCCAACAATGTAAAGCATAATTTATCTACATATTTTCAAGCATATCTCCGCATTTAGTTAACTGGTGCATTATATGTCTATTATACATACCTACATATATTTTAAAACCATTTTTTGCATTAATTATTTACTTTAAAAATATAATTTACAAAACGAAATTAGGTTAGGAAGTATACGTATATGTGCCCTTTGTCCCAAATCTTTTTCATTAATTTAGGAAACCAACAAACTTTCTTATTTTTAACGTCCCTCACGGCGTGCGTAATTAACATCAAGCAATGACGAGTATACACGTCGAACTCAATACAAATGGTCCTATAATAAATTTTGCGAAAAAAATCAAAGTAAAACGAGTAAGATTTCATTTTTATTAGATAAAAAATTAACAATTCATTATCGAAAAAAGGTATTGTAATTGAAAAATTAAAAATTGCTTATTAGTATCACGTTGTTGCAACAAACTAGAAATTACTAAAGGCCATCAGAGTGCGCGTAACTTATTTATATTATTGCTATTGTTATCGGGGGGAAAAAAACTAAAATACGCGATGCATTGGGGAAAATAAACAAATAATTTTGTAAACAGCAATACATTGCATGGAAATGACCTCAATACCAAAGAATTTAATCTAAGTTTTCCTAAATTTATAACAGGTTTACTAAATATTAATAAAAATGAAAGATTATAACAAATGACATCTTGATGTAATACAGATATCATTTAATTTTCAGTCTTTATATCGAATGGTAATTTTTTATTTTCCACGACAACCGCACCGCAATAGAGCTTTGGATTAACGTGTATACACGACGAATGCAGTTAACTGGTCAATTTTATCAATTAATGAAACGATTCAAGAAGGCAATAGTAATACTGTGCCGTAAATTTAATACCTAATGCACTACACTATTTTAATTATTTTAAACTATGTACATATAATAATTATTTATAAAGAGCTTAAAATTTTTCATCTAATAGATCGAAAAATTTAAAAAACAAAACGGTATTTGGAAAAGTTTGGACGTTATAGCTAAGTTTCGATGTTATGTTTATAAATATTTTACCTAAATTTCAAAACTTATGAATACAAATTTCTGAAAAGAAGAGCAATTTTTAAAAGCATTATTTAGTTTAGTAATACCAGACTTCAGATAATATGTACCTGAAGTCTTGCGGAACAAAATCCACCAAGTGTCTATCCACCTGAAAATAAGACTTACGAATGACCAAACCTAATTTCATTGCCATGCTAAATGGATATTAACAATATTTCATTCTTCCAATTTTATGCATATATTAGTCTTAAGATTAAGTCTTTAAATTTGTCTCCCCAAGCTATAAAATATTTACTTAACTTCTGAAGCAGTTATCAAATTTAAAAAAAAAAATCTATGAACTTCTTCAATTAGTGAAGTCATTCAAATCGGGGACAAAAGGTCAAATTCTTCAATTTTCCACTTGCCTGCTGCTCTATGAATACTTTAAAACCTTCACGTATTTCCACCTATTTATAATCCGTCAAGTAATTAATTACTTTCACTTCAGTTCGCGATTTTCTCCACTTCACTTGCCGTGGAAAAGTGCTTTTGTGAAACCGAATTCTGAAGATATACCCATTTCTCGATGTCGGAAGAAAAGAACCCAATGACCTGTTGCTGGAGAGCGTCTCTAAGAAGCTAGGGGGGTTTTATTAGAGGGAGTATTGGACCACCTTTGCTTCCATTAGACAGCGACCCTCGCCGGTAGAACATGTTATTTGCTCAGTTTATTAATCAGTAAAATTGACAATTGATTTCCGTGGCTATTGCACTGCAGATAGCCCTCGCAAAGGGCTATAGAGCTCTAAAAGTGTATTTGCAGGTTTTCAGCAAATTGGACTTCCAGCATAAGCCCTAGACTATCTGAATGTGATAAAACAGATAAGCTTCTACATACACTAGGGCGCAATATTATTTACTTTTATTAGGTCCCAGATGGATGTATCTATTTTTATTTTGTATTTATTGAAAAAAAAGCATTTTATCTACGGAATAAATTCCCCTTTTATGATCTTGCAAATTACACACCAAATTGAATTAAAAACATCAACGGGATGTGCCCAAGTATCGCATGAATAATTCATATCCCAGTCCAATTCGGCTGGTGTTATAAATTCGTTTTTTTATAATTACAGCCGAAAAACGTAAATTTAGTCTGGTGTTGGTTACGGCTCCGCATAAGTCATTACCAGTGTAATCACATCAATTTCATTAATTTCCATAACATCACCGCCAAAACCTCTGGGTGAGATACATCTTGGCAGGATGGTTTTCACCAGCGTCGTCTGCGGCCCTAATCATCGCCGACGGCAGCCCTCTCCATCACTCAAATAATCGTTACAAAACAGCAGTACCATTAATTATCAAGCGGCGCATAATAAATCCTCCTGTCCTGGAAATGTACGAGTATTTTACTTGGATTAGATGTGCCAAGCACGGAAACCCATGGCCACGTCTACCGTCAGTTTCCACCTTTCTACGTTCTTCGGTTGCGTTTGCTTGCTCGACGAGTTTCAATCTAACAAGGAGTGCTTAGCACGCCATTTCCGTCACGTGGTTTAGATTGACACATGTCAATTACAGAAATTAACGCGAACCTTTAAATTTGTTACATCTCTTGTGCAAATGCCCGCAAAGCAACTAGGTCTCAAAAAAGGGGAGACAAATTGAATGTCAATAGAGAACTGTGATTGCGACTGAAGGAACCGAAATTGACGCGTTTTGCATTTTATTAGACAGCTAAATGCATTCCAATTAAAGAGTTTCAATCTGCCTGTTTCTAAAGAAGTCTATCCATTTAAAATATACCTACTTAATTACTTACTGAAAACAATTTCGACTCGTCTTAACAAAATTAGAAAAACAAATTCACGAAACTATAATATATTTTACCATCAATGACATTAACGTATACATATAATATTTTAGATGTAGATACACTGGGGATAAATTCACCTAAAAATGAAGAAAAGCGTAGGGATGGTATGGTGTAATACAAAAAAATAAGTAAATTTAAAGTAAATAGTTAAAAAACAATAAGGAATTTCACTAAATTTAAGATAATTTCCTTTATATCTCCCTTTTCTTTGCTTTTCACCCTCCCAATTGTATTCACGCATCTAGAAATATCCGGTTAGGTTTGGGTTCGAACTCAAGTCTTTTGAATTTAAGTCCAACATGCTCCTCGTTGGTCACAAAAATTTATTAACATTTTGAATTTTCCTTAAATATGTGAAGCTTTTTGAAGACTACTTTATATAGTCAAAATGCCGACTTTGTTCCATAAGAAAAGTTGTTTTTAAATTTAGTCAAAATTTCAAATTTTTATTTAAGATAATATTTTGAGTCATTAAAATAAAATTTAGAGAATAAAAACAACCGTAGGCCTCGGAATTATAGACGATATATACCATATATGTATGTATGTATGTGTATGTATCTGTTTGAATTGCACATATCAAAAACTCCAATTCTTCCTGGATAAAAATCTTCCATAAACAGACAATTCGAGTGTTATGGAACATAACAAGATTTTCCACCTCATTTCCGCAAAAATTTTTCATATCCTGCAGATTTTAAGATATAAGAATGCGAAGCGGTGCTACATTTCAGTGCTTGTCTTGTGTATGGTGATGTCTTCACGCACAAATGCAGACGCATTCAATAAATAAATTAAATTTTAATATCCGCCAGAAGTTCCCTCGCGAAATTAATTTATACTTTTCAATATATGAATCAATTACTTTAGGGATTGCCTTCAAAACTCCTCCAGAAATTTTAGAAAATAGGTCACTATGCTATGTTAGAATGTCATGTCTGAATATGAATATCCTTTTGTACCAATTATTTTTAAATTGATTCATGAGTTTTTCGTTATTACAACATATTCAGGACTTTCCTAATGCAAAATGAAATATAAAAGTCAAAATCACGAAAGCAAAGCCAAACTTTTGGATACCACGTATTATCTTTCCATATATTATGTTTTTGTGGAGAAATTTTTAAGAATTAAAATAAAGACAACTTAGATGAAATAAAAATGTTTCAATCCCTTTAAAATTAAAGAGCCCGTTCCCACTAAACGTTTTCGGCTTCCCAAAAACTTATTAAACTTCCATTCCACCAAAGCATTATTCGCAATGGACCGCAGTTTTGGGGTATGAAAACAATTTCTCTAAGGATTTAAACAGCGGACCTCATGCAACGATATCAATTTATCCCCGGGCCGGCCTACTTAAAATTATAATAATTATTTTGTCGTCGTTGCATATGGTTCCTTCGAAGATTACTTTCACCCCGACGATGAAAATTTGCGTATGGTATAATAATGCCCCAGCCTCCTTAGGGAATTGATTTTGGGATGCCAACACAACAGGGAACAACGCAATCTTGTCCTCATTTCAGTGTGGCCCTGCTCAAAGGGCGCATTGTTCGCGGCTTGATATATGAACGGAGTCGCATTCTTCTTCTCAGGTGATTGTTCCGAGTTCCTTTCCTCTTTTCACGTTTCCTAAGGCACATTCACGTGTGTGTGCTTAATCGAGATCGAGGACAATAGTTGGAATGTAGTTGATTTCAATTTCCCCCGAAGGCTTCTCTGCATATGAATGAAACTGTTCGAGGGTAGTTTTGGATGAAGCGTAGTAAAATGTGATAGAGTACTTTTCCGTGCTAAATCGAGCATCACTTATGTTTTTGTAATTTGATGCAAAATTGAGGGTTGCATGAGAAGAAGTTAAAAATAAATTAGAAGATATGAATTCGTTTACGACCAGAACGATAATTTTATTGCTACCGAAGTCAATTAAAATACATACATGCCTTTTTTTCTTGGAGAAGAATTTAAATTTTATCACTTTACCATATTAGTAGTAGATAATATAATAGTAGCAGTAGTGGAGAGGAAAACCCGCTTATTATTGTCTTATTATATATAAGTTATGGCGAGGAAAATCATTTCAAATATGAATCCAGACTCAGTATGGCTCATGACTATTAAATCAATTTCATGGATCGAACACTATTGTATTTTTTAAGGGTAGGTTACAGATTAGAAGGCCAAAAAAATGACAATTTTCAAGATTTTTGTTCTAAGCTCCTTTAATAGATATCTACGTGAAACTTTTTGTAAAACATTTTTACATCCTTCAAGTATGCAAACAATTTTTTTTTTATTCTTATGTTTCCTTCTACATGATAAAGGGCGCCCAAGTCGAGCCCTTAAAAAAATCATATTTTATGGCGGACAGTTAATCTCGGAACTGACACATCTGAAACAAAAAAAAACAAATTGCATCTGAAAGAGGAAGGTTTCTTACATGGAAATTCACCACATTTAGTTAAAAAGTCTATTTAGAAAAAAAATGGCGGACGTTCAAAAAAAGGTTGCAAAATCGACCCTTTTTTCAGCATTTGTCCGTTACTAAAAAATATTTTTAAAAGATTTTTTGGGTATATTATGGTGAATTTCCGTACAGGACATGTTAGTAAACAAAATGCAGAAAGATTCATCAAATTCGGTTCGGTAGATCCGGAGATTAAGTGCCATTTCGAGAAAAACGCGTTTAAAATTTTAGGACCATTTATTTATGGGATATTTTTTATAAGAAGAGCTCGAAAACACGCCTGGATAAAAACCGGTGCACCTCTGGTTCTATTACGAATTTCTCAAAAAAATTTAGGAGATGATTCCGAAGACTATAATGATTCGAAATCAACAAAACAAAAATCGATTTATTGAAAATTCTAATCTGTAACCTACCCTTAAAAGTTTATCAGTTTGTCTGTTTTAACATTCTTCTTCACAGACCATACCAACGGCTTACAATTATCTCATTATTACTTTAATTAATTCCAAATCAAAAAAATCAAAAATATTGAGTAAATAATACGCAATACGATCTTGATACCTCAAAAGTTTAGCTTACATAAAACGAAGTATTTTGAATCCAAGTATAAATATTTGCGTTTGTTAGAAATTGTAGGTACACATAAAAAAACACTATATGATTGTATTTTTTTATTAACCCCGTAAAAATTTTATGTAATCTCTTTATATTTTAGTTTATATTTATACTACCTCTATTATTTATATTTTATTTTTATCATTACAGGCAGACACAAAGGTAATAACACTTATGTGAACTTGCTGGTAATAAATAAACAACTTCGTCCAATGTACAATGAATGTAAGAACAAAGATATATCCAACCCTATAAAAATCCTCCTAAAACGAGTTCAAAAAACAATGAATTCTTTTAATGAAAAAATGCAACAAAAGATGAATAGTTGGTCGCGAAAGTACACAATTGTTAAGAAGCAAGTCGCTTGCGTCTTTCATAAAGACATTGCATTGTAACATTGTCTAGAATCCTTTCTCCTCTAGCGAACATTTCTTTTATACGTTGGTTTGGTTTGGTTACTATATCTTGAGCTCACGGGGGGCTTTATTACGATTTAAAATCATTCAAGCGCTCCGATAAAGAAATGGTAACAAGGCCAAAAAAAAACGAAAACCTCCAAAATACCTGTATTGATTCAACTTCTTTTGTGCAGATTGCAGGTACGGGTGAGACTTTTTTGAAAAACTCGAGCCGCGTAAAGAGAGGGTCGTAAAGAACAATAGTAGCCACCACAACAGAGGTAAGGATGTCCGTGCTGTGTTACGTGTTACGCAACTAAAGGGGTTATTATCCTGTGCCGCGGAATTGAAGGAACTTCTCAGTTTTTTTCTTATCCTTTCGGCGATTTCGTGGAAGATGTTATGTAATAAAACTTGTTTGGAAAAGAATAGGTGATAGTACCTAAGTTCCCGCAAGCAATTCGGATAATCACGGAAAAACGCATACACTGAGAAAAAAAGTGCTGGTAAATTTAGCAAAGGTGACTAGATTCACTTTTCTACCAAAAAGGTAGTTTAGTACAATCAAAGATAGGAACAACCAAAACGACAAGTTTCTTCAACAAAGCCCTAAAAACGGATTGTGTGCTACAACCAAAATTAATTTGTTAATTTCAACTTAGTATTTAAGTTGATTATAACAGTGCTATTGGTTGTTTTGATAGTATAAAGAAATTTACTAAAAAGATTTTAAATCTAAACCTTTCGCCCGCTAAAATCTGCACTATCGGTTCCGGTAGAAGATTAGAAATTAGATAGCTAGGTCCGGTTTTTTTTGCATTTATTGCTTAATATTTAGGGGCATTTTCTAAAAAGATTTTAAATCTAAACCGCTCCTCCGCTGAAATTTCCGCTATCCGCTGTGGTAGAAGAAATATGTAATTTAAGGGGGCAATCGCTTTCAGAAATGAACAAAAATCGATTTTTTTTTTTTTTTACATAAAAGTGTTCCTTAACATTATAGAAATCATCTCCCAAAACCGTTTTGAAAAATTAGGATGGCTGATTGGTGGTAATAAACCCAAATAAATTATCTATACACGGTTTTACAAGTAAAAATTATTGTAAAAAAAACTTTAAACGCGATTTTCTCGAAACTACTTTTTTTTAACTGGTACTCATCATATCTCAAGTTCTACTCAATGGAATTAAAAAAAATCAAAGAGCACATGATTCGTTGACATAAATACTAGGTCCTAAACCTATAAAAATGCATAAAAGTACCCCTTGTTTTTTTTTATAGAGATAGTTTTCCGCAAAAACATGGCCGATTTTTAATTTTTTTCGAAAAACAGTGATAAAACAATTTAAAAAAATTAAAAAATTAATTTTTTAGGTTTAGGACCTAGGAAAAAGCTTAAAGAACAGAACCCATTTTGAATTTTTCATTTATCTTTTCCCAGAACTCCAAAGTGATGCGTACCACCTAAAATGAGACTTTTGCAAGACACCCTCTGCCGCCGCCAACTTACTAAAAATTAAAAAAAAAAATATTGTTGTATTCTTCAATATTCAAAGAATAGTGCCCAAAACGAACTTTTTAAATAAATATAATAGTTTATTCAAAAAAAAATCTTCAAAATGTGCTTTTTTTCTCAGTTATGAAAGCGATTACCCTTAAACAAAACCTTGCTGATTTTTCCAGTGAACTTGGTTGAGTTTGTATTAACAAAAATGAATTTGTATATTTTTTAATCAAAATCATGGTAGGCTCAAAATCTGCCAAGTATTTGATAAATGTAAGTTTAATATTTGGTTCTTTTTAACAGTGTTTTTTTTCTCAGTATACGTTACGTGGGGTATTTGGCCAATACACTTGCTGAAAGTGCAAAACCGTGGTGCACGTAGCACAGGGTGGCACGCAAAAGCGATAAATATCGACTTGATGGCGTCAACTGAATAAACAGCGCCGAGTTGTCCATGGGCAGTAGGCTTCCCTCGAGCAGGACCACAATGTGTAACGTGTTACGGATTATGTAGCAAAAGTTGTAAACTTGCATACCTTTTGATACCGCGACCTGGGGTGGGTACGGGGAATATAAATCACGGGGAGGTCCTTTGTTTATTGTCATAAAACAAGAAATACTCCCTGCGCTTGTCATTTTATAGAAACTCCTTTTCAGTTCTTTTGTTAGGCTGCTTTTATTCAAGCTCGCGGATCGGCATGAATACAGTCGGGATTTGAATGAAAGACGAACATGATAGCAAAAAACTATTCAAAAGATATTTGAAATCGTGGTCTTATTGAAATTCCGGTTCCTGCTGCAGCGTCTTGCTTTCAATTAATATTTTTTTTTTTTTTACCCAAAAATAACAAGACTATTAGTGCCTTGGACCAACTTTTCTCCTTTGTTGTACTTCTGTCTGGTTAATCAAGTGAAATTTTCCAAAGAGGATTCTCACTACGGTCGTCGTCGCCGGAGGAGAGGTTTTTGTCTCTGCAGCAAATGATCTTTTTGTTACTATGGATGAGTTCCTGAGGTCCCCCGGCAACCACGGGGACAACGACGAAGACGGCCTGAACTCACTTAGAGATATCAAATCATTACCGGCCCCGAAATGCTCGGATGTGATAAGAATGGCTATTCAGGAATTGGGCTACAAAGGTAGAGCAAATCTTGACCATCGACGACCAATTTACTGGCAACAAAGGCGAACAAACGTTCGATGAAATTGATTATTTTGTTCCATCCCCTCTCGAATTTGTGTGGTTTCTGGCCTTTCTACGGTTTCCCTCACGTGAACTTCAGAATGCTTGGCCTCGACGTTTGGTTTTGGCATAATCCTTGCTAACCCCGGCTGAAAAAGAGAAATTTTGTCCTTGTGGACGAGAAAATTTTAGAGTGAAACTTTTGTGGACATTGCGTCTTTTCACTTTCTCCCAATGGACGATGTCGGGAATTGAGCGTGAATTGTATTTCAACTACCTCTAGCCAGTTCGTTGCTAAGAGGGCAAATTTTCTGGATTCGATTTATCCACTTATGTCTTTGCAGTGTTTGCTCACATTTGCTTTGCAATTACATCTGAGCCCTAGCCGGCTGCTAAGCACTTCTCCTTTTCTATCTTTCTAAGGTAATTTTGTTTGAATATGATGATTACAACATACAGACGAATTTTGTGGACATTTTCATTTAAGCTTTTTGCTATAACCTTTGATTTCAATTCACACCGAACCGATTTATTTGCTTACAATTAGATACGAATAGGGCATGACTACACCTTATGCAGGTAGGATAATATTCAGACAAAGGAAAAATCAATTCAGACAAATATGGAAATACTAAGAACTAAACTTTAATTCTCGTAAAAATAACTACAACTTCATGTGATAGAATATCATCAATCCAAAATGTATATTTGTATTTAACTATTACATCATAACTTTCTTGCACGTGCAAACAATCAGAACCTGAAACTTTTTATTATTTTAGGTAAAAATTGAAACCTATGAGCTTTGTGCCTTAAATGTATAGTAATAAGGTAGTGAGTTAGTTACCCGAAGAAAATATGGGAAGAATTTACAACTCACCGAGAGGAATCTCGTCGGAATTGGTTCGTGAATATAAAAATTCCCTTGGGGTTCCTATTCGAGCACAACCGTCGTTCTAGGAACCTCGCAGCAAGGTAAAGCATATTTACGTGAATACTTTATATCATACAGAAAATTTCGTGAAGAAAAAGTTTTGATATGAGTGTAAAGTTTTGCTATGAAATTACGAGTATATTTTTTAAAATATTTGAATCACAAAATATTGCTTTTACTTGAAAAACCTCTTTAATATATCTAATTTCAGAAGAATTTAAGGAATAACTATTGACGGAAATTTCTTGCTTTACAAAATAACAATAAAAACCATAACTTCATTTTGAAGGGAATATTTTTATAACAAGCAAAATTATTTAGTTGACTTATCTTACCCCAAAAACCAGGATACAAGATGAAGCAAGGGATAGGAATAAGGCAGTTTATTGAACCGTCCGGATAATGCGGTCATTTTTTCCAATCACAAGGGTTTCCTCCTCCTTCGATGCGATAGAAATTAGGGAGATGATTGCGATGCCCCTTTATTTTTTACAAATGGTCGGCCAGTCGAAGTGAGCGGTAAGCGAAATCTGCAAATGCACAAAAAGTTCTTTATTCAGATGGGTTAAGTAAAAAGATTCCAATTTGGCGATTACAGAAGATATGGACTCAGAAAGCCCCATATGGTCAAAGTTAGGGAAAGTCGAGAGGCTGAATTAAATTAAATATGATCCTTTTCAATGATTAGATACCCTAAAACGGAAATTCCTTTAGTAATAACAGAGGGGGAGCTTAAAATGAAGCGTATTAGAAGATTTTTTTAAGATGGAATGGAGATGTTCAAAATTGTGGCAAGTAATATGTAGATTAAATAGGTAAAACAACATTATTAAAGATTTTTGGTAATGTTATTCATTTCGGTTGTGTTTATGGTAAATATTGAATAATGCTTATTATAAAATTATTTATTTATCAAACTTTAAATTTATATTCAGATTTTGTTTAGTACTTAAAAATTAATATACCTATTGATCAAATTTTCCAAGTTGTAACTTCGTCAAAAACGAAGTCGGATATTGAAGCATATTTTTTGCGAAATGATGGGCGTTTGAATATGAAAACCGATTTTTTCATTTGAGAACTTGAAAAATTAAAAAATATCCATATTTATATACGATAGGTAGAGTATCGAGAAAAATACATTTGAAAGTCTCACATTACAAAAGGAACTCCAAAATATAGGCTATGGGGAGTTTTTTGGAGTTTAAATTTTGAACCGACATTTTGGATCTTAAATTTTTAAAAAACAAAATATTTGCTAGCTGTATACATATATAATATTGTATAAGGACTATTGAGATGATACCTGACAATAAATTTTATGTTGCTATCATTTTACCAGCTTCACGCTTGCAAAACTTGAAAATTTAATGCATTATTTATAGGGATATACTTATATGTGTTAGTTATACATAGATATGTATTTCATTACTTACTATTATACAACCCCAAGAATTGGTTATCCATTAAAACTTGAAAGAATTTAATGAAAACAGCAAAAATGCGATCGGATAGCGAATAAAGCAAAAGTCGCATAGTACTTTTCTATAGGCCGTTGGGTAGCTAAACCCAGGCGCTAAACTCGCTCCTTTTGATTGCTGCATTAGCAGTCGGCCGGGAAAAGGGGACAAATGTCAGTGGAAACGTGTAGCGCCCCATGTGTGGCGCGTACTAATGGCATGTTGAGGTGAACTTGCCGAACAAGAAAAAGTACTTGAGAAGTGTTGATCTCAAGTGCACTTGAGATAGCAGGGGCCATGAAATTGTCACATCCCCTCGTTATCCTTTTCAGAAATCTTCACATGTTGTTAGTACCGATGATGAAGTTTCGATTGACTGGTGAACACTTCATTTCTTTTTTTTTTTTTTTGGACTTTTCTGGGGCATTTTTGGTTTGAAGTATTCTTAAATTTAGACAAAATTTTGATTATATTTTTGAATTACTTACCCTATATATTCAATATTTTCATAAACATAACATACTGACATAAATACCTAATGAGCTTCAAAATTTTTAATTATAAACACATTATAAACTATATTTGTTCAAAAACTGTCATATTTAATATCTAAACGTTCTCCGAATCAAATTATAAATTAAAATTAATGTCAAAACTGTTTGATTGAAACCAAACATTTTTAGGTGTTGAGTTAGACAATATTTGTACACCCATCACTCCTACAACCACTGTGTAACTTCGGTTATCGAAACAGAATTGTATTTGATACAGTATTATAATAATAAATATTACTAAAATAATTTAATAGAAGAAATAAAGCATATTTGGAATACTGGAAAATAATGCGGAATACGAAGATTCCTAATTGTATTTTAATATTATACATGCATATAATGTAACAATTAATAATAATTATAGAAAAACATATTTAGATCATTTCAAACATGATTATTATTCTATAAATCTAATTCATTAATAGGATAGTCACTGTTTCTAGTAATAATTTTGAGAAACAATATTTGCTATACCGTATAAATACATCATAATTGAAAAATTTGTTTTCGGTCTTATTTTGCATAAAGCATCAAGTGCCTGTCTGCTTTTCCAAACAGGCAATTTTTAAACCATCCATCCGGAAATCCACGTGATTTTGGGAGTATTTTTTAAACCGCACGTTACTTGTGATTAAAGCTGCTTGCTTTGGACCAAACTTAAGTTGATTTACCCGAGTTTTAGTTGCGAAAAATTACACAGAAGCTTGGCTCTTTAACAAATATTTTAAAAGTGAAGCTTTCCTAAAACTAGGCAACACTTTTAATAAATGCATAATTGATTGAATCTAAAATTAAGTTATACTAAACAGTGCTTTCCATTCACAGTGAAGCTCAAGTAAAAATGTAAATGTTTTAAAAATATCACAAACTATTTAGGGGAATCCTCTTATACCAAATTATAAATTACTCGTATCAATTTTATCCAAGATTCAAATTTTACACACCGTCCAAGTTAACGCGCCGTCATTTGCTACTAATTAACACATCATGCATAATAATGAGCAGTACGTCCAAACAGTTGATAAATATCTTCCATCCGCAGCTTGCAGTGGCTTTTAATCCTTGCTACCGCGATTCAACTTTTTGCTATGATTTATGGCCAATTCGAACTCATTGGCGGAATAACCAGTTCGTCATGTGACTCTAATCAAATACTCTTTTTTTTTTTATTATAGAAAAACAGAACATCACCAATAGAGTATCAATGAATTATTAATATCGGAACTGAACATTCTGCATATGATTATATCTGCGACTAAAGTGTTTTGTTGTAATTATAGCTTTGCATATAAATTTTGCATCCAAGTAAAAAAGGACATGATGAAATAAAGTCATGTGACTACTTATGATAACAGTTCTTATATTTTAGCGTCTTTTTTCTTCTTCTTGTTTTATGTAAATTTTTCTAAATTTGGAGATAAAGTTTATTGACATTATCGTTATTACCTTGATGGTATATCTTAAACCTTAATCAACAACAAATAACTTAAAAACTTCTACATCTGTAGACTTACATGGAAATTTTTGTAATTCGTTTGGATATAAAACACCGAATTTCGAAAGGTAAACGTTAATCGTTTAAAATGTTCCGCCGTTTATCATGGTATCATTTTGTAACCGACTGTGCAGTGTTACCTAATAACCTTCCTCGTTACCAAACGTATTTTACTTGGAAGACATCTCTAGTCAAAAATTTTTTCAGCACCATTTGATCGTACGTACCGCTCGGAAGCGTTCCAAATGAGTCATTCTACGAAAGCTTTCATTTTCCACCTGGCTACGGTAGCGGCAATAATTTTAGATAGAAGCGAGAAATTAACGGACAGTAAATGTGCCACCATATTACCGAATTCATCGATTAGGTGCGATATACCAAATCAAAGTGATAAGGGAATTTGTGTTATCCTGCCAAAGTGTAATGCGTACCTAAAGGTTGGAAATTTTTCGGAAAATCTGAGCCCGGAAAGGCTCAATTTTCTCCATCGAGTTCAGTGTAAAAGCGGTAATGAAGGGCTCGAAGTATGCTGCCCTACAAACTGCACGGACTATGTGCAACCGGAAGTTGGGCTGACCAACGTAATTGTGGATGTGAAAAATAAACAAGTGATTTCGCCAAAGGGCCAAAAAAGTTACCTTCATAAGGTCGAGAACGTAACCTTGATGAGTGCGAAAATTGAATGTGGTAAGCAAGTGACGAATCGAATTTACGGGGGAGAAATCGCTGAATTGGTTGAATTTCCCTGGATGGCCCTAATTGTGTATAATTCCCGTGAGTGTGATAAAACATGAATTCTTTTAATTTCTTCCCTAACCCTTCCGTAAACGTTTCAGATGAATTCGGGTGCGGCGGTGCTCTGATAAGCAACCGACACGTTCTAACAGCGGCCCATTGCGTCACAGGACCTGTAGTCGACGAATTGAAAGGATTGTACGTCGTATGTTGCCAGTTGCCGCCAAAATGCACTTTTATTTGAACTCTTTTTAAATCAGGAAATTCGTAAGACTAGGGGAATTCAACACGAAGACGGAACGTGACTGCATCGATGAAGGGAACTATTTAAACTGTGCCGACGTCGCCAAAGACGTACTTGTAGATAAAAAAATAATTCATCCCGATTACAAAGAGTTTGTGAAGAATAAGGTGAATGATATTGCGATTTTACGACTAAGGAACACCGTCACTATCACGCAATTCATAATGCCAATCTGTTTACCAGACAAAAACGACGAAAACCCTATCGTACCCGGGCAAATGTTCTCAGTATCCGGTTGGGGTCGGACAGATTTGTGTAAGCTTTTTGTATATTAACCCCTAAAAAAATCTCATAAAAAAATTATTTTACTTTAGTCAAGGACTACTACCCGAATATTCGCAGCCCCATAAAACTGAAGATACGTGTACCAATTATAGAGCAAAATAGATGTGCAGAAATCTTAAAACCTCACGGATTTGAACTGGCTCCGACGCAGATTTGTGCGGGTGGTGAACCCTTAAAGGATACCTGCGGCGGTGATAGCGGAGGACCGCTGATGTATTTTGATCGGAAAACCTCTCGCTGGGTTACGTATGGCGTTGTCAGCTACGGTTTCACTGAGTGCGGCCTACGAAACCATCCAGCTGTTTACACAAGTGTCTTAGACTACGTTGACTGGATTGCGGAATCTATGAAAAAATAAAAATCTACTTTTCTCACAAGCATCTCTTTTGTTTCCTTTTGAGAAATCCCATATGTTTCGGATAGGGTTTTAATGTTTGAAAGTTTGCTTATAGGATTCAGGCCTAGCTTAATATACCGAAAAAATATTTATATACTAAATAAAATTTTGGGTGTATCCTATATTCAAATTCAGTTGATGAGAAGAAAAGGGAAAGTTTTACAAAAAAAAAAAAAAAAAAATTATTTCGTCAACTGAATCAATAGAAATTTAAATGTAAGCTTACTTTCGGAAACGCTTTCTAAATTTTTCAGCCTAAACCTCTGCAAAGAAGCAATCAAACAAAAATTAAACTTTTTAACGCTCACAGATTTGAGCTTTAAATAAATTATATTAAACGTTTGAACATATGGAGTTTAATTGTCTTTCATTATTTCACATGCAAGTGGGATTTTATTTAAACTGCTATAAATAAACCATATGCTTAAAGACAGTAAAAATTATATTATATAAAAGATATGTGGAGACAGCAGAATATTGGTGCAATATTCTTGTTAGATTTTCGCTTGCAATGAACTGCTGCATCCATTCGCATTTTTCTAAGGTAACGTGGCGTCCACTGTCAAGTTCGCGAGTGTTCACAAATTACTTTCACTCGTCGAGCTGAGCGGAGCCATAAACACGAAAATTGCATCACTGGTGAAAGCAATCCGGCAAATATTGACAGTCGCATCAAATTGGCTACACGACGAAAAGGTGGGATGATACAGTGGCTTATAAAATTATTTTATTACATGCTTTACATATCACTTACTCAGCTCGAAAGTGTAAGCATTCTTTTTAAAAAGCATATGTTTACTAATTGATTTGGTAAATTGAACGATATCCATATATCAAAGCATTAAAATCTGGACTACGATTAATAACACTGAACAAAATTTTTTATGTTTAATTATGTCACAGAACAAATAATAGGGTAACTTCAATAGAATTTTTTCTGTAGATTACAAAACCGAAAATTAAATTTTTCTATCACGCGACGTGTTTGATAAAAATAGGGTTAAAACCTAAAATAGTTCGTATTTTGAGTACTTTTGAAGATTAAAAAAACAATAATGGAACGTGAAAAGAGTTCGAAATGAAAACCTAAATCCTTATTTCGATGTATGAAATATCCCTTTTCATAGCTCTTACTAGGCATGTTGGGAAACTAATTTTTCGTGAGCGTTCGCTAGTTGTAAGTATAATGTATTCAGGAAAATCTCAAAGACTTTAGTATTTTAATATAATAGCTAAAGGTTCAAACTTTAATTTGACCCACATTTCAATCTCTTATAAGAATCTGTTATTTTGTAACGAATTTTTAAAAATGTCGAAAATACGATATTTTATATTCTTCAAACCTATTTTTCTCCAAAACCTGAAATGTTAGGATATTTTCGTTCCTGAATTCGTAATCTACGGAAAAAGTCTTATAGAAATTATATATGTATCACTTGTTCTGTAGCAGAATATCGTTGACCAGTGAATTAGCAAAACTCAAACCTTCAATTAAAAAACATTAGAAAACATGATTTTCAATAAATAAGATAATCTTATACAAATACCATTTTTCATTAATGCCATTTTAAAAGCTTTTATTTAATTTCACTTGTTTGTATGTATGCACCCAAGCTTTTATTCATAGTTATACGAATACAGAAATACCGTGAAGAAATACGTTAAAGATATATTTTGGTTGAAATATATTTTAGGCCCAAAATTGATAAGCTTAGACACTTCGTCAATCTATTATAAAATATTAAAACTGAGGTATTATTTTATTAATTATTTTATAAAAATATTATTTTCAGCCTAAATTAATTTTAGCAAACCCTTATTTTTTCCTTTTTAGTATATTTTTATATTGTATTGTTAAATAAAAGCTTTTTTAAAAAATATTTTTTTATTATGTAATTTTTATGACAAATTTTTCTAAAAGTATTTGAAATATGTTCCAATTATACCAACTATTCAGAAGACTAATAACCCAAGTTTGATCAAGAACTCAACTAATTTGTTATTTCAATTTTAATCTAGCAATGTTAGAGATGGAACGAGGCAAACACTCTACCGAGGAAGAATTATTGTAAAGATGATAGGAGATGGAAGGACGATATCAGAGATGGCAAGGACATTAAGACCAGAGCCAGAAAAACTTGCGGGACGAATATGATTTATAAATATCGGCTCTGACTGGGTGCCTTCGCTTGATGGAATTCCAATTATATTGAAGGATCACGATAAAAAGGCAAAAAAAAATAAGACTGAGATTTGTGAAAGCCCATGAAGCAAATCCCTTTTAGAAATCCATTTTGTGGAGTCATGAAAATAAATTTACTATATTAGAATCAAATATGAAATGCAATATATAAGAAAACTAATTAACCAAGAATTCAAAGCCGGGTACACAATTAAAATACAGAATATTTCGGACCAACACGAGTATAAAGATACATATTTTAGAAAGACATTCGCTGATGAGGTTTTGCTCTTGAACGGGGTAGTGCAGAATTGGCTTATGAAACGCAGAACTTCTGTAGGTTAGTCCGTCTATATTTTTTATTTTCTTCCGATTTTTGCATACTCTTTTAGCGGAATTTATGTACCATATGGTGCAAAATTTTATTCCGAGTTTATTTTAATCAACTTTATCTTCTCCTAAGTAAGTAATAATGTAAACGAATAAGATTTCACCCTTTAACATATTAATTGAGTATTTCGCAGTTTTGCATTTCCTACTGTTGAATACATAATTAGTTCTGGATTGAAATATTTTGAACCTTAAAGCAATACTTTGAAATAGAAATTTCATGATATCTAAGTTAAATATTTACACGTATATTATATTTTCATTATCGTTTTGTTAGTTTGCATTTTATTTTATTATTAATATAAAATAATCTACAATGTTTTCTATTACATACATCAATTTCAGTCAAAGCTGTAGAATAGATGATATTGAGATTAACCTCTATAAACACCGTTTTAATTACAAAATCCAGGAAGAATGATTTGTTTATTGTTAAATTCTAAAGAGTTCTCGAAGTTGCCGGAAATATTCGTTATAATTGAATACGTCCATGAAAATTATAAAGAAATCGTTTTCTAACATTTTTAGACATGTTCACCTTTCAGAGTTTCTTTTCCCAGCTTTTTTAATTGCGCATGGGATAATTCTGAAAAAATGATTAAAGTTAATAATGGTTTGTTGAAATGCGAATCAGTTTTTCTTTCTCAAGCAGTTGTTTTGCTCCCTATGTAGGTAGGTCGATTGATAGCAAAACGCACCATCATCATTAAATATGCAAATAATATGGGCATAAGGCCAATTATTCCTTAGAAGACGCAATTTCGTTATCAGACTCACGGTCGTGCGGCGACGACTTAGCTGCACGGACATAAATAACGAAACGCCAGCAATGGCACCCTTTGCCGGAATATGCGTTCGACTACTAATTAAAACTCACGCACCAAGGGGTCCCCGGCGCTTCAGAATCTGGGGCCACCCGATGATGTCACACCCAATAAAACAATCACTTGGCCCCGCTAAAACGAAGCGAAAATGCCATAAACACCGCAGGATGACGTCTTTTTATCTCGACTACCGTGGATAAGGCGCGAGATTTTCCCAACAAAACGATTTGTGATAGCAAAAACAAGTCGAAAAGGGTTGAAACCCTTCCCGGACGACCATAAGTCTGGAGGGTAAGGACACATTCATCTTGTTAAGACATCAAATTTATTGAAGAAGGAAATTAAAAGGATTTTCGGCAATGGGCGCAATGGGATGCAAAATCTCTGAAAATATCGAATTTCATTTTGGGTGAGGATTTTAATTACCATCAAGTTAATATGGATTTCGTGGTTTCTACCACGGCGGTAGTTTCACAAAGTTTTGCTTTGGTTTCACATTTTATTATGTTGTTTCATTAAAGCAATAGATACACGTACACTATTTAAGGTTTGCTAGAATTACTAATTTTATCATACCAACGCCCTTCTAAATTCGTCAACATTTAAAAACACGATAGTAATACAATAATTATAATTATCAAATCAATTTTCATTGACTAAGACATTATAAGAAGTGATTAAAATTATCGTCGAGACAATATCTGAAATCACATAAATTATAATTTATTTTTGTTCAATTATCGAAACAAAAAATCATGTTTTTATCAACTTAATATGTATAATCAATTCATTAAATTATTATCAGTCATTAAAGAGTTAATTCCCTGTAGTCCCCACTGCTTGAATCTGAGCAAAGCATTTTTTTCATTATTTTGCAATAAAATGACATATTTTTGTAATTATTTTTTATAATTGAAGGTTATAGTCGTTTAATACGAAAGAAAATATCAACGGTAGGTTTAATGATTGCACTTAATTAAATTGCTGCCAAAGTAATAGGATTTTTCTAATTTTTACTGCTGTCGAATAATAAAACAAAGTAAACAGCTTAAAAAGGTTTTGCAGATCGGTGTTAAAGGCAATAGCTTAGGGTTATAAATTTGAGAATATTACCTGTTCTTTTTGCATTTTATTAGTAGGTTTTAACTTTTAATTTCTTAAGCTCCACTTTTTTAACCCAATTTTTTCAAAACAGGTTCAGAATTTTTTATTTACACATTTGGCATATACATATGAAACAAATGCAATGAAAATTACTTACCACTTGATCTTTTGAAGCAGAGATTTTTAAACATTTTTTATATAAAATATAATTGATTCAATTTTAAAAACTTTCAGATTCCTAATAACAAAAGCATGCTATTAACTTTAGTAACACCTTGAGATGAAATGTTTTCCCTGAATTTCATTTCCTTAATTAAGTATACTATAATATCAGTTGTTTTGTATAAACATCTTGCGTCTGTATCTTTTACGATTGGCGATTAAAAGCTAAAGCATAAAAATCAGCAATTCTTATCACTCGTATAAACAAAAATGTGCATGAAGTATTGTCTGCTACTCCTCATAGTGGAAATTCCAAATGCGTACGAGTTTATTTTTAATACTTCCTGATATGTATACATATGTGCAATACGTGAATAGTTTTAAAAAATATCAGTTGTTCGAAAGCGAATTTGTTTTTGTATGAAAACATTTTGTTTATCTAGATTTATTTACCCACATATAAGGTGTAATATTCGTAGAATGGTTGAAAAAAATGTTTGTTTCTTATATGTGATTCAATATTTTTTTAGCAAAGATGGAGTGAAGGAAGCAAATTATAATATAAGTTATTTTAAAATCTCATCCGAAAAAATATGACCAAATGCTAATAAAAATATATTCAATCACCTGGGTTCGATTATTATATATAATTAATAATATTGAAACTTGATTGATTGTTGTGGCTGAGTTATTTTATAATGTGCAATATAAAGATCTATTTATCAGACATAGTATTATATATTTTTTTCATCACTATTCAGGCTGAGTTATTTTATAATGTGCAATATAAAGATCTATTTATCAGACATAGTATTATATATTTTTTTCATCACTATTCAGGCTTATGTATTGTACTTACAGAATAACTTAAGGTTTAAGTTTACTTTTAATCCAAGATTCATAGCTTGAGACCCGCGTATAAACCGCCGGCCAATTTTCCAGGCCGCATCTATATCCAAAGGAGACAATACCTTCCAAAACCCAGTAATTTTCAGGATGGAGCTTCATCAGTGGACCGCCGGAGTCCCCATCACAACTATCTTCCGCATATTTTCCTCCGGCGCAGAGTTGAGCTTCAGTCAATTGAACCCTTTTCGTGGAATACTTCTGCACGCAGCTACTTTGATCCGACACGGGAATTTCCAATTTCTGCTTTATTGAGCTTTGTCTGTCTGTAAATTAACGAAAGTGAAAAAATATCGCTGACAATTTTAATTTGGGTATCTTTGGCATACTGAACAAGGTTCTTCCCCAACCTGCGACGGTAAGATACAAGTCGGGTTCAGTTCTCTCGAAATTCACAGCAAATGGGAGGCAAACTGGGTGGATAAAATCGGTGCTTTTTACGTCTCGATTGAGTCTAATTAAAGCGATATCATCATGACGACTGGGATCCGAATCAACGAAATTTTCGTGCGGTATCACTTCTTCAATTCCAGATATAATAATTGGATCTGCGCAGTCGTTTTCAACACAATCCTCTTCAGTGGCGGTGTTGTATTCACCTAGTCGTACTGAAACCCTGTAAAAATTAGTTAGCGTTTAAACAATAAATAAAACAAACAATAAATTAACAAATTCTTACAATTGTCCAACTTCGGTTAAAATCTTCTGTGTGACACAGTGTGCAGCTGTTAAAACGTATCTGGAATTGATAAGGCTACCGCCACAGTTCACGACTTTCTTTCCGTTTCCTTGAATTTGTTAATAATAATATCAGATAATTGTGATCATCAATTTTAATTTCGACATACCATCGATGTATTCTAGCAGAACCATCCACGTGAATTGGTCTATCCCAGCATCCTTGCCATTGTAAATTTTGTTGCCTGGTGGTTCTCGGCCGCACTTTGGAGGTGTTGGCAGGGAAGTTCCCTGGCCACCGCTGGGATAAATTGTTACCTCAGTAGTTGGAGGTTTCGGTGAAGTTGCTGTCGGAGGAGTTGCAGTCACAAAACCTGTATCCTCGTTGCAGCACACGTGGGGCTGTCTTCCACTGCCGCCATTGCACCGTGACTGCACTAAGAAACTCCTGTCTTTATCCGGTAGTGGTGATTTCTGCAAAAGGCTAACGAGTGTCGGACAGTCGTAGATTGAGATGCAAACACCATTTCTCCGGTTCGGATTGTAACAACGTGCTAGAAATAATTTTAACTCTTAAAGGGCAATTCACATTTTTTTCCAAAAATTACTGATAACATACACTGCGCAACGGTCGTGCGAAGGCCGGTCAAGGCTACTAAGGCCACGGCGCCAATTAAAAACTTGATCGACATTTAAAGTAAAATTGCTAAACCGGTATATTTATATATAATATCTGAACTTGCACTATCACCAAACACACGCTCAAAATTTGAAATGTATTTAAAGAATGATGTTGCAATTTCTTTTATAAAAAAAAATTGTCTTCTGATCTGCGAACTTCTCTCGGCACTCGAACCGACCGGACTGGCGATCAAGACCAACGGCTAGGTGTCTAAGAAGCACGTCTCAGCATTATAGAAAATCTCATCCGGCTTGACAGAACTGGAAATCACTTAAATGTGATAGTACCACTTTGTTCCATACACCCGCAATTCAGTTGGCTAACTCACAAACAAATTAGTATTATTGAAAGAATCATCGAAGCGGATAGTTTACTCTCTTCTTTCCCACAGATCAGCGATAAAGTCGCGATCGCGGGCCAAGATTGCACAAATGAGTAATCTACGACTGATTAACAGATTTCCCACCAATATTATAGTTGAACCTTCATAACCACAGCTTATGTAAGTAAAGAGGGTGATTAACAGGCTTCGACGAATGGATTCATTTCATACTAAATTTTAGTGATAGTCCGGTCCAGAATGCTTTCCAGTAGCTCGGTAATTTTAAAACTGGTTTCGAGGTGATTTTTGCGAACATCACATTCATTGCAATCAGGTTCATTAATCATCTTGACTTGTCCACGGTATATTCAATTTTAGTCCTCTGGAAGTCGTTGCATTGCTGACTATTACGCACAAATGTTAAAAAAAAAAAAAGAAGTTTTAACTTCTACCTCCAGTATTAACCTTGACTCTTACTAACTAGATAACATATGATAGTTAATAAAATGCAACTATTAAGCTTCCACACACTCGTACATTTCTTAAACGTCGGCTTAAACGGTTGAGTGCCCAAATTGCTCATACATATTTATTTAAAACCCCTAAAGCTTTTTGGAGCCTCTTAAATTGTCCAATACTATTTTTTTGTAGAAGGGAATTTCAATGGTTTTGAACTCTCTCAAGGCTGACTAAAAAGTGAGTCAACTCAGAACTTCAACTAGACCGTACTTGCAAATTTACAAAGTTCAATGAGCGCGCATTTTCCTTTTTAAGCTGATTTTGTTTTATAGTAATTTTTGATGCCATACAGATCCAAAAATCGCCATGTTTTGTCCTGTTGTAACATGCGTTCAACCTGGTTATTATCAAGACAAAACAAGTTTTTCTCCGTCTCCTACTTTACTGCATATTAATTGGATATTTTAAATGTAAAACGAAATGGTTTCGGTGATGCAATTTTGATTGAATTGAAAGTTGTTTATAAGCGAGCAAAACACACACACACTTAAGAAAATGCATTACTTCCAGGGAAAATCCAGTTCATTTCTTGTATTTTATTTTATTATTTATTGTGAAGTCAGCTGTTACGTCGATATGGTTTTGTATAAATGAATAAAAAACGAAGATTTGATGCAAATATCTCATCATTTATACTTTATTATTTCTTTATAAATTGTCAGAAAACCAGTTTGAAATTAATGAGAATGGGTAAACTTCTTTTATAAAATTAATTAAATCGTCGTGAAGTTAAATATAACTTAAAATTTATTTCCTACTATTCGTTGGCAGTGACTTATTTCGCATGTTCACAATAATAATGAATCTCAAATGATTTTGATAATTGTAATTTTGATTCCATATACCTACTCGTACATACCTGAATTATAATAAGAAAAAAAATATTAATTAGAAATAGCGTGATGATTCTTGTTGCAAATGTTGGCTAGATTTTTTAATTGCAAAATTGCAATACTCTGCCATTAAAATTTATTTTATAGTTTTCATGAGATGATCCGTTTCCAAGTGAGTGCAAAATTATTTCTAAAGAATTTTTTTCTATAGGTTATGTATTTATGAATATTCAAGCAACAAGGTATTTTTGGGCATAATTTATTTATCGAGTAGCTCTTGTTTCTTTAATTGTTATTATATTATATGACTTCAATTTGTTATTATTTATTGATTAAAGGCCAGAGTTAATGTCGTAAATAGTAAACATTTGAGGTTAATTTACATGCATACAGTCAGATCGAATTTTTAAAAAATTGTATCTTATATGAGGTCAATATAGTGACAAACTATGTACAAATGAAACTTAAAATTTTAATTTAAAATTTTAAATCCGTTTAAATTAAGATTTTTGTTTAACGAAATGTTTGTCAGGATTTTCTTAAAAAGTTGAAAGATGATAGTTTTGAAACTGAAAATCTAACTTTCGGTCATAGTCTATTCAGAATATTTACTATATTTTGGTTACTATGATACTATTGGCAGTTGGGTTATTGCGTACTTATTTCTTTAATGTCAATAGCCTCAACCCTGCAATATGTTCCCAGGCCTAAATCTTTATAGCTCACCTTAAACATGAAAATACTTGATCAATTGAAAACGAGCCCTTTTTACTCACAAGTTTAAGCCGACGTCGCTCTCATAAAAAGTGTCAAAGTCGTAAAACTGTGGTAATAAAACGTTCTTTCTTCAGTTTTGCATGGAATAAGAGGGTAACGTAATATGTTTTATAGAAATGTTCTGATAATGCCTTTTTTCTATGCGATATTCGATGAAAAACTGAAATTGTTGCTCTGTTGTAATTTATGTACTTTAATGCGCACTGAGATGCCTATTGTAACTTTAATGGTCTATAGGTTTTTATACCCTGTAAGCCGCTTTTCACATAAATTTATCACAAAAAACTGCGCGCAGAACTCTACAAGAAAACGTTTGATGTGTTACTGAAGGTTTTATGCTCGTAAATGTTTTCGTCGTTTCTTAATGAGGTAAATTCGTAATATTAGTTTTTTTCGGCAAACATGCGTCATTTATGACATTTGTTTGATATTAAACATAAAATACTTCATTTGTAAATCAAATGATTATACATCAAACAATTAATTTTCTAGCTAAAATGTAGTTCGCGCTGCATCTCTACATTTTCTTTCTTCTTTTTCTCGCTTCCGATTAATTTTCATAGTAATTTCACTCAATCGTAACTTCAATTAAGAAGATTTTCTTGTTAAAACACATAAAGAGTTTTTTACTGATAAAATTTCTAGAAGCTATATTAATTTATTGCTTAAATAATCGGTTACTTCTTTTTATAAACAAACTGATTACTGATGAGGGGAATAACTTTTAAGACAAAATCGTGTTATTTAAATGCTAACATATAATTTGCAAAAGCTGAAAATTGTATAGGTACCTACGTAAGATGTGCATATCGCGTTTTTGTTTCTTTTGTTCTCCTACTTTTCTTAAAGATAACCCAGATATTTAGGTCAAGAGTATTGGATTTGTATTGCTTTTAAAAGATAACGCGGAAGATTTTTGGGAAATTGTATTATTTACCAGTAGTATAATATGGTGTAGCAAGGGAAAATCGATTTATTATTTCCAGTTCTTATTTGGTAAATATGTAAAAAGAGGTGAAACTAAACTATATATTTCGACTTTAGGGTATATTTTAAGTATAAATACTTACCTATTCCTGTCACATTAACAAAACGTTTCTTATCACTGGAGCATGCCACACATATAAAACTAAGAAACATTTTAAGATTTTAGTAATTTCGTGTCCCAAATCTGCCGGTTGCTTGTAATTCCAGAGGTATTTAATTTTAAAATTTCGAAAAGTGATATTTTTGCAATGCGATTTTTTGTAAGTAATATTCCCAGAAAATTTTAAAAATTAGGGTATTAAAGTATTTTAGTCAAATTCACGCCTGAATTCGAAAGGACAACTAACAAGATATAAGTTGAAATTAAAATGAAACAGAATTAATTTTTCTTCTGCAAGTTTTGCTCTTATTCACACAAGACAAGACTTCTCCTTTCTTGAGAAATGTCCCGAAGCAGTTCTTGCAACTAACAACCCGTTTCGAATTAAGAAAACTTGACCCCCGCATAGCGTCTCTTGAGTCTTAACTACGGTCATTTCTCTAATCGTCCTTTTAGCAGCATCATGCCCAAAGCAAGTTCTTACCCAAAAGAAAATTCCCTCCTTTTATTTTTAATCGAAATCAAAAGCGAATTCACTAGGGTAAATTAATTTTCACGCTCATTACACGCAAAAGGCCAGAACTAAATTTGAATGTCCCGTGAAGTGCAAGGATAACCCTTTTTCTGGAGGACTCAGCAGATTCGGATTTATGCTCTAACTTTTTTCAATAGTCAGCAGTTGCCGAGCGCTCCAGACAGAGGGCGTGTTGTTCCCTTTCGCTAATAACTTTTCCGTCGAAAGGAGCAGCTTAATAGAGTTTGGGTTACCATCGAGTGGAGGAGGACGCTGAGGTAGATGACCATGGTGGTGGCTATGGAAAACACGAGACGACAAAAATATAGGGTTTTCCTGCTAAAGAGGAGCCCCACCGGTGGTGCTCTACATAAATCTGCAACAAAGTGAAAATTCTTGCGCTCAAAGAATTTCTATAAATCAGGATAAAGAATTTTTGCACGTACCCCGTGCAGTATCACTTAAAATTTTCTTCGGGTGCTGCGGAAGGGTGAGAATCCTTTCCGTCTGGCAATCTTCTTTATGGTATTTCTGGCCTTAATTGCTCTTTCGCACCGCCGGTAGATAACCGTGAGGATTTTATGACTAAAAGATCCTGTTCACACCCCAACGTCTATCTGGATCCCGCCAGGGATTTAGTTCCTTCCAACCGAAATTACACTTTTTCTTTAATTACTAATTTCACTGGGGTTTACTTTCGCGCTTCACACGGCTGAAACTGGGATGTAAGTAATTCGCTGGGATTTTTACTGCTCAATTGAGTTATTTGCTTCCATTCCTTAATTTAATGGCATTCTAAAGAACTTCACTGAAGGGGAATCATTTAAATGTGGAGTTCTTTAGGATTTGGGGAACTGCAATTTTTATTCCGATCTTACGTGGAAAGAATGTTGGTTATGTTTTTTTATTAAAGCTTTTTATTTAAATACAAAGCTTTACTTCTGCTAACTGCCGACGCCTAAATGTATGCATATTTTGCACCAAAATTGCAGTTTTAAGCTAGCTTAACCGGAGATTTCAGTAACACCGAAACTATTAAATATTGGTTAAATATACATATTTTAAATTAGTTTTTTTGAAAAACAACACTTTTTCAATTAATTCGCAACATATCCTTAATAATAAGTTTTGGATATCACTAATTTTAAACCATTGTTTCATATCTTCTGTCCAAAGAACATTTTTAATTTGAACAGATTAGAATAAAAAGAGTACTTACTGAAATGATATTTTCAATGAAAATTTTTAACTTTAAAGATACGTCAAGAAAATTTCTTGTTTGTTGAAATAAAATTTATAATATCTCTAGATATTAACTTTAACACTAAATCCGTGATTTACTTTATTGAATTGCATATTTTTAAAGTTTCTTGGTGCGACATTGAGATACGAAAATTTTTAATGTTGATGAAGAGTAAAGTAAATGTTTTAGAGAATTATGCCTATTGTAAAATTGATAGTAGCTCATATTTTGATGTAGTTATGCCTACAAACAACAAATTAGATTTTTTACAAAATATTTTCAAACCTATTTTGTGAGCAGAATTGCTACTTGGATCTTAAATTACAGCCTCAAAATTTTACGAATAACACCTACAAATTTGTGGTGAACAAAACTCTACAACATTCATAGATAACTCGAAATTAATTAATTAATAGAGTTTGGTAATCAATCAAACATTTTTTTTATTGATCTTTCATTTGTTTTCTCAAAATCAATTCATTAATCAGTTAAATCAATTAAAATCGGGTTTTATTGCAACATAATGCAATAATCACAAGCTTCCAGAGTACCTCTTTCCATCAAACACCTACTGATACAGTTGATAATCTATAGAAAAATTTTGTTAATTTTGATTGTATTTTAATAAGAGTTCCACAATCTTACATCATGATTTGCTACTACAGCCGATGCACTGCTAACAGCTGCTGCAAAAATGAGGCAAAAAAATTTTATAAAATCCATTTGTAGAGTACAAAATCAAGGTTCGCAGTTTAAAGAATACTGGGGCTTGCGTAACCATGAAGACTTTTTTATATTAATCGTAGCTCGAATTTTTGCAAAATATGATGTATTCATTGCACACGTAATCATCCCAACAGATAATCAAATTTTCAATGTAAATAGTTAGAGCAAGCAGAAGTTAAACACCTGTCTAAAGAGTAGTCACCCGGTGAAACAATTCAACTTCTGATTAGCTTATACGATGTGAAAACGCGAACAGAGATTGATGTTAATGAAACTTTTGCAACTGTGTTTGAAAGGTCAATTTCAATTTAATGTAAATATTTGAGAGTTATTCGACAGTGTAGTGGAATAAAGGTAGATTCATTTTACGAGAGATACTCTAAAAATGATTAATTTTTTATATCGTGTCATCAACATATAAAAATTTCCCTTTATTTCCTGAGCTGGCCCACATTGTCAAACGCATTATAAATCAATTTCCGCCTACAATTACCGCATATTACTTAAGCGATCTTTATGCAGTTAATGTCCGAAAATTATTAGTCGCGCAGCAGTTAATTACAGAGTAGTAATTGAATAATTCCAGAGCGTTAGATAAGGCTGTACCGGGTGAAAGCGGTGGTTGCACGCATAGAAATACTACCAAAAGGCCGCAAACCCAGTCTTAATTGGCGGTTGAGACCAAACCCAAATATACCCACACCTCTCTTGTTTACCGATTGTATTCTATAATTATCTCCACGGCTCGATAAACACCGGTGTTAAAATGATTTTTATGTCCTAGGCAGATTAAGGAAACGTCAGCGGGATTCGGCTTTAATCCGCTTTGCACGCTCCATTTCATTTTAAGCAAAATAATTTTTACGTAGATGTACCTGGACTACGGTCACGCATCCCCTGGAAGGAAACATGCGCAAAAATATGATTTATAATTTTGTTAGGAAATGACCACATTTCCGCTCGAAATCTAGCCCTTATTTAGATCGAAGTGGAGCGTGCTGCGTCCGCTTTATTGACCCATAAATTTTTATTCGGGTGAATATATGCCTTCCGCTTCCTATCGAAGCTGTTGCAAAAAAGGGTAGAATTTCTTGCAGCCCTGCAAAGGTAAATTCCTGCATGTGTACGCCCAGTGCACACTATCACCCTTAAGTGGCCCTATACGCCGACATGCTGTCCATTGTTATTCAAAACATCTGCCAAAAACCAATTAGGAACTCCAGGCCTGGTATTAGGGCACCTTCATTTAACCTTGATATTCATTAGGATAGTGCGCAGTGTAATCGAAAACGCAGAAATATAATCCTCCAGCGTGGAGGTATTACGTAATCGGGTTATATAGGCCATTTGCTTAAGAAAAAAGAAAAAATTAAAATAAAAATTTCGAAATGACGCAGTAGAAGAGGATTTGTATGAAATTTGAGTGCCAGCAGGAAGCCGGCAAAAAATTCAAAAGGGGACAAAACCTTTTCTTTTTAATGGTGCTTAACATAAAGAACCTCTTTTGGATGAAGTGATGATGTAAGTGATAAGTATGTTTATTGATTTCTATACACATATAGGGATTTTCAAAATGAACAATAAAACTTCCAAAGAATTTTCGGCTTTTATGATAATTTTTATTGAAATCATATAATGTGGTCAACATAGCAATTCAAAAAAGGCTAAGATTAAAAATTAAAAAAACATCAGCTATTTCCGCTTGTACAATTAAAAATGAATGTCCTACAAATACTAAACAGTTTTCGTCTCACTCAGGACTTTTTTAACTTTATTTTCAAACAATTAACAATTGGGTTGGACCCATATTGCATAATATTATTATACATATTTGATATAAATTTGATTTGATATTATAAAGATAAATGTTTTCATACATTATATCCTTTTCAGTTACAACGGAATTATAAGAAAGAAATATATTATACATAATCTTTTCTGTGTAAATTTAGTGTTTGCTTCATTTACACACATTGGAATAATTCGAGAATAACGTCATAACATTGAAATGAATTCAACTGTCAATAATTCAATACTTATGAAATACTGAAACTATAAAAGAAAATACCCATGTGAATCCGTAGCTATAATATAAAAATTCTGCTAAAATGTCTAGGCAAAAATCCACACTTACAAAACAACTCTGGATTTGAATAGGTAAGATGTAAAAATTCAAAAGAGTTAAATAATTAATTCAACCGGAATCAAACACTTTACAACTGCCAATTTATTATTTGAATTTAGGTTAGTGTAGATTTGCAGGTTGCTCTCTTTATGACTTTTCTTCAACTGTATCTATAAAATAAAGTAATTTGTTTATTATTTCTTTAGTTAGTAATATTAATTTTTGTTTTATTATTTCAACAAAAAGATTTATATAAAATTTAAATAATTATTTATAAACTGGACTATATTTTGGATGATTTCAGGTCAAACTCACTTTTTTAAAACAAAATCAACTCAGATAAAAATCAAAAAGTTGCTTTTAAATTAGTTTTAACTCTGACTGAGTAGATGGAACTTGTGGTATTGAAATCCCACACTATGCACTTTCACGCAGACAAGCACGCATTTGTGAAGTATATCATATTTTTAAAATAACAAATATTTATACATATATACAGGGTGGGGCATTTAACTTGAGACAAAATAATATTTCGGTTGGACTCGATTATTTCGAAAACAGTTTCAGACAAAAATTGTAGGGCACCCGAGGAGGCCATTGAAAGGTCCATATTACGAATTCCGGTCTAGACCAGAAGAGGCGTTTTTAGACCGGAAGTCGATTTTTTGAATGGAAATACCCAAATTATACCACATATTTCGATTGAAAAACGAAAAGAAACACTTTTGTTCTTATTATTTTTTCGATTTAACCCATATTTTGGCCATTAAAATTGTTGTTTATTGCAAGCACAGAACGAGCATGAAACGTTGCGTTCGTTATAAATGAAGAAAACTACAGTTTAAGATTTGTATTTCAATAATTTCTTTTTCCATTATTCATTCCTTCCAATATTTACAAAACGTACGAAACAAAAATGAAAATGTAAAAAAAATCTGTTTTTTTTTTGTTTTTTATGGCCATTTTATGGCCAAAATATGGGTTAAATCGACAAAATAATAAGAACAACAAGTATTTTTTTTTTCGTTTTTCATTCGAAATCCGTGGTAATTTGGGTGTTTCCATTCAAAAATTCGACTTCCGGTCTAAACACCCGACTTCCGGTCTAAAAACGCCACTTCCGTTCTAGAACGGAAGTCGTAATATGGACCTTTCAATGGCCCCCTCGGAGCCCTGCAATTTTTGTCTGAAACTTTTTTCGAAATAATCGAGCCCAACTGAGATATTATTTTGTCTCAAGATAAATGCCCCACCCCGAATATACTTCACAAATGCGTGCTTGTCTGCTCGCGAAAAGTCCATATTGTACCTAGGCTTTTAGCTAACCTGATTTTCCTAATGGCTTACGACATATACACATAACTGAAATAAAAGCTTTCATTCTATGCTTAGTTATTTTCTTTATTTAAAATTTGGTATATGTATTTATACATATGTGTCAATCATCATAGAAATAAAATAACATTAAGATTTATTTTCTGTTAATTTTGAGAAACTACTGTTTAATAGAGATAAAGAAAAAAAATAGAATAAATAACCAATTATAATCCATTAGTCGAAAAATTGAGGCAAAGAGTTAAAAGCTAGTTGTTGGCATGTCTTATCTCATCGAATTCAGAACTGATTAATATACATAAGTTATGTTTCCATAAAACCAGATTAAATTCGAATAAGGGACAGATAACTTCTCAACTTGATACTTCGACGCCCTTTGCCAATCTAAGGTACTTGGTACTTGATACTTTGCAGAGTTTGCAACAGAATTCATTAAAATGCACACATATATATTTAAAAGTCTCTTAAAAACTAATTAGTATTTAGTGTTTAAATAAAAAAATGTTAAAGTCATGAGATCAATTATGTTTGCATGAATTTTATACAATAAGAATTAGCAATTTGATTCAATCCTGTTGAACAGGAGTTAAAATATTCAATTTTTCAACGAAGCAATCTGCAGAGACTATGAGGCAATAATGATGAAGTTCCCATTTATCGCATCACACCATCTGTCTTTGGGAAAGTGGATGTTGGCAGTATCTTAATTACTGCTTTAATCAGCGTACATTAAGTGCAATAAAACTCACTTTGAGTAGTTTGACCGCTTAAATAAAATGTGAAATTATTCACAGTCACATCCTCGCTGGGCCTGCATATAGTACTTAGTTCTCCCCTAGTGAAAAAAAAAAATTTATTTTTTGCTTCCTCCGATCGAAGAGATAGGGCACAAAACCTGCAGCAAAACCGACCAACCTGCAAAATACAATACAAAGGCATAAGTCTGTATGTTGGAGTAAATTCTTAAGACCTTATGAAAAGAAAAGACGGTCGTCTTTGGGCTGTGAAACTAAACTAAAAATAAAAGTGGTTGTGAGGAGGGTTGGCGCGGTCGCGGGGGGCGCAGAACGAGCACAGCCATAGCAAGTACTTTGGTGGCAAAATTGAATTCCTTCGACCTAAGGGAGAACCAGTTCTAGGCCCCATTCCCGTCCTGTGGTTCCCCCACCGCGCCGACTCCTTCGGCCGATCTTCGAAAAATGCTTTGTATGTTACGCAAAGGTTCTTTGTAGGTCACAAGCACAAATGCAGGCAACTTAAAGTGGATCGGACACGCACGCCATTTCTTCCAGGCGCTCCTCCCTGCCGCGGAAGGCCTTGACCAAAAAGTAGAAGATTGCATAAACACACATATGGAGCACGCAACGAGACCATGGCCACCGATGCATCGCGCGATCCCCCCGCGGCGCCCTCGCGCCCTAAAAGGCGACGACGGTGCCTTGTAGCCCTGGGCTGCACATCAGAGAAAATGAAATTAGCAGAAAACGAGTATTTCCCGTTTTTTGCCCTTCTCCCGTCCCCGGGACGCGTTCTGGACGCTCCGGTGCCCACTGCCAGGGTTTCGTTCCGATGCTCATTTTGGCTACATTTCTTGCCCTTTTTCCTTTCCCTTCATGTTCTCGGCAGAATTTTTCAAGGACATGGTTCCGTATATTTTTATACTTTATGCTGCATCTCGTGGGGCTCGAGGAAATGAGATGTGAATTGTATTTACCGTCTGGATGCCCTCCCCGCTCCCGGGCGAGCCGCACGCCCGCCGCGCGCCCGCCTCGGGCATGCTTCAAGAAAAGCTGCCTATGCGCGCTCCGCTGCATAAAAATACATCCAGTGATGATGCTGATGGGACCCCGGTCTCAGCTGGCAGAGTTGTGGTCTTGTAACCGCATTAAAACGCTGCTTAGTTGCTTTCCTCTTCGAGCGTTACATGCTCTGGAGGAGCCGCATAAAACTGGGTAATGCACTGCCAGGAACAATCTGACGAGCAAAAAAAATAACCACTTGCCTCTTGGTCTTGGATAACCAACAGAAGGGGCCAGGGACAGGCCAGAGGAGCCCCTCACCCGTGACTCACAGTCGCAGGGCCCCAAGGTTTCCACTTTTCGGAGGCATAGTTTTTGCTCTGCGCAAATGTAAGGCAGGAGGTTGGCCAGGATACTTTAAATTAAGAAACTGACGATTTCGTCGCTCTTCCCGGGAAACAAGTGCATTCGTAATTCGTAGGTACTTCCAAATGAGTCACTCTTGGCGTGATGCTAGTTTGGCGCTACGATGAAGTCATGCAAATGGTACTTACGTCGGCTTGGGGGAAATGCACCGAAATTCTCTTGAGATTAAGCCGGAGCCTTGCAAGCTGCAGACTTCCATTTAAACATTCACGGCTAATGCAATGGCTTTAATGATTTATGTACTAAAGGGAACAGCAAGGTTAAATCTATAAATAAGACAATGAATGTAGAGACAAAGACTGAAGACCACACACTGCGCTATCCCAGCCTTTATTACGGACGATTTTAGCAATCTGGCAAGGTAAGGAAACTAAGAACCTGCATTAATTTTGCAAACTTTGTAAGGACACTTCCTCATAGTTGCAGTCGAATAACAAAATACTTCAAAGCAAATCTAAAAAACAAAAATAGCAATTTGCTTTTTACATACATTTAAGATATGTACATATAAAATTTATAAAATAATCCCCAAATTTCGAACACGAAGTGATTATACAATTTTCTTATAACTAAAATGTAGATTCTTTTTAGTTTTTGCTTAAATTTTATTTGGTTGGGACTACGTCTATTTTTAAAAGAGGACAATTCAGTGCATTTTCATTTCACTGAGATTCGGAGCGGTACCTCTTTAAGTTCGTTTAAATCCTTTATTACCAACAGCGCGACAGTCTGACTGAATCACAGATGGCTTGCAGAGCAATTAAGAGAATGCGATTTTTTATTGTGTCCTTAATCCTTATCTACTAATTGCTTTTTTAAGAAAATTAAAACTCAGAACCAAAACACGAAATTTTCTGAACAATGCTGCTCGAACGCAGGTAAAATTTTTATTCTAAAACGTTGGTAAAATTACTTCATAAAAAAAACCAATATTTTAAATATATTGTAATAAACGTGAATTATGAAATATTTGAGATTTTTGGCAGTATTGCTTTTCAGGGTTTCATAATATTGAATTCCTAAAAACTGAAATGTTTACTCTTTAGTCTTTAGTTTTTAGGTGAAAACATTACAATAAATTTTTTTATTTTGTGAAAACATTACAATAAATTTCTGGAAAGGTAAAATGTACCTACATATAATATTAGAACCATTTGTTGGAATAATTTGATCTTTGATTTGGTATTACTATTGGAAGCAAAAATCCAGCTCAAGAAAACGTTTTTTTAACTTTATAAGAATTGAAAAAAACAAGTCCAATAAATAGAATAAACCGCACCACACGAAGTCTGTTTGTTGAACAAATATAAAATAAAATAAAATTTTTGCAATCGGCGTGGTGATTCCAATAAAACAAAATTAATGCCGCGTGTCAATGAAATCATAGCCAAACAAATTGTTTTTTTCCGACGATTTCAACCAACAAGTAAAAGCTTAGGTTGTAAATTGTTAGCATAAAACGAGATTTCAAAATTAAAATTATATCATACTTTTTAGGATATCTGAAGTTTTAAAGTCCGTTTTATAATCCTTTTCTATAAGTTTTTGTTACTAGAACTAATTCACCTGTCCTAACCTAAACTATTTCATGCCAGAAACTGGTCAAAACTATAGAATAGTAGAATAGAAATACAAAATGTTAGTGTTCAGAAGTATTCGGGTAAGATGTAGTAGTAGAAACTGAATTTCGCTTAAAGCCATAAGCAGGTTGGTATCATAAAGATTTAATTTTTTCCGTAATTCTTGGTTACACCCCTTTAAGGTAAAATTACCTGCGGTTGCTTGCAGCAAGCTCCTGATACAATTTTGTAAGATAGAGTAAATTTTTCGCTGAAGGGCCCTCAGCATCCAGTCGAACCGAATTGCAAAAATTTCTTTCGTCGGGGTTTGGGCAGTGCAAAAAGCCGAACGAACAATTAACCAGAGTTCGGGTAATAGCAAAAATTGCCCGTTTGGAACAAAAAAAAGAAACGATCGTTCGGGCAGGTTGCTTTGTGCACCTTCCTTCCATTAATCCTATCTTAATTTTTGAGCACAAAATGTGCAAAAGCCATAAAATTTTGCTCGTTGCTCACAGTGCGGAGCCCGGTGCTTTAAAGCACCCTTCCGCGATGTAATAAACTCCGATGACCATTTAAGTCTTAAAGAAGTCCTTCCACCGAAATGCAGCTCAACAAAAAGCGGTGGTGCGGGTTAGTCGATGGAGGCGAGGGGCAGGGCCCCAGGGCCAAGGAAGGGCCGTAAAAATTGCAGTCATTGCCACTTCTGTGCTTGTTAAATTACGAAAAGAACAAAGTGAAAGAAATGAGAAATTAATTTCCCCTTGCAAAGGGCCATTAAGGACAGAAATTTTGAAATTATCTTTTTGTCCGGGTCGTGTCGGGGATGGGGTCAGAATTTCAATGGAAACAGTCGCTCGCCGGGCGGCGGGGAGGGGAAGGAGATGTCCGCCGACCGCTGATTACCGCCTGGTACACGTCAAAAGTGACGGCGGTGGTGAGTCCCGGTCTTTTTTATTTCTGCGGTCTCGCGGGCACTGGAGCCATGCACAACGCGAAATTTCAGCAATTGTTTCACTTCAATTAGGAGATGCATGGGGCGCAGTTCATTTTTTAAACATTTAACGGCCCGGTGGGCCTTCAGCTGGATTTGCATCTCCGACAGCGGCTCTGTAATTACCAGAGCGAAATGCTCGGAGCCTCACCTGGGCCCGACGGGCGAATCGCAAGACGCGTCTGCCCGCAGTCGACGGATGAGGTAACTTAACCCGTTTTTCGATATTTGCTAAAATAGCGAATGAAAAGCGGCGGCGGCGGCCGCTCGGATCTTCGCACGCATGGGGACACAAAGGTCTCATGGGAGAAATGCAAATTTAGCACCCAAAGGTGCACGCAATTCGGTCAATCTTGAGTCTCCCGTCCTGCGCCGTAAATACGTGACTTCCTCTGGCGAGCGAAATTCGACTGCGCACATAAATTTTTGGCCTTATACTATGAGGTCTAATTTACGAAATGGTTCCAGTTCACGGTTTTTGCACAAATATAAACTGGACGTCGGGCAATTACGTCATTTCGGCATGGAACCCCTTTTCTTAATTTTAATTACGTGCAGCTGATGCGGCTTAAGCGCTGCCATGCAGTCGCAGTCGTCCGCTTTTAAGGGATCTGGATCGAATTTCCAACTCGTAAAAGTTAATTAGAGTTATGCCCACGTCCAGAACGGGGCCAGGCTCCATCCATAACTTTCAGTCTGATGGCTCCGCGGTTCGAATTGTTACTCTTTGCGCACTGATGCAGTCGATGACGTAAGACACGACTCGAATTATGCCCATTTGCTGCATGCGCTCGTTTCACAAAACATATTTCGACATGGGAAAGCGAATTCAAAAGTCATATTTTAATGCAATATTCATTATGTGGGCAAGTTCAAAAATTCGCCGCTTCTTACAGATCGTTTATTTTATTTATTGTTCCATCTTCCATATGCAGTTCTGCAACTGCACCGGCACGGTTAAGTAATTGGTTTTAAATATTCAGCAGAGTTGTTAAAAAATTAAACTTTATTTCGAATTGCATTTCATTTTAAAGAATGAAGAATCATTCATTTCTCTTAAGGATTATGAATTAAAAAAATTAACCACTTGTACATATTTCAACTTACTTCATTTTCATTCACAACACTATAAATTCTTTTGGTGTAATATTACCCTCTTTTTGGAAGCAAATTTAATACCTCCCATAATGGTAGTAAAATTACACTATCTAATGTCTATGTAAATATCCATTTTTGTTGTGTAAAAATATCACACATAGCGGTGGAAAATTAAATATAAATAATGTGAAGTTTGCACAATATACATATGTATATTTTTTTTACTTCTTTACACATAAAAGATGTAAATTTTTGGACATAAATAATCCTTTGAATATAGTATTTTTACATCAGAGATATTTTTAAAGGAACAATGACGATAAAACACAAATTATCCCTCAAACCGTTTAATGTAGATCGAATTTTCATTATACTAATTACTTTTTTAATTTGTTGTTAATAAATTTTATAATCCTGCAAAGTAATATTTTCAAAAATATATACGACCAAATCTTGAGTGAAGGCATTTTTTCTATATTTACATACCATGTATGCATTTCTTTTTTATTCGAGAGCACGTCTTTACTTCAATAAATATCTTCACAAAATGATTTAAAAAAGAAAATTTGGGTTGTTGGTTTAACGTAATTTTGCATATTTATACGTATGTTTACACCAATTTGGTGTCATATCACACAAAATTTACAAAATTGATTGAATATCGCACCGAAAGTTTAAAACTGTTGTACTTTTACACTTTTTTGATGGATTACACTAAAAAAGTGTACTTTTACGATTGTGATAAATTTTTCCACACAAAAGAATGTAAAATTGCACTTAAGATTAGAGTGAATTTACACTCAGTTTTTAGAGTGTATGATTGGGTAGCATTCATATGAAATCAGTAAACTCTTTTGTATTCCATTTAATTAATTTTGTGGAAAAGTTCAAAGTGTTTAAAAGAGCTATTATGGTAGGTACAGTAAATAACCGCAGGGTTCTATTTTACAGAAAAGTTGTACAAAATTCGAATTTTTCCTACATACATATATACGGAAACACGTACCTATATTAGAATAGAATCATCTATTCACTTCCGTTTTTTAACTCATTACCAGCCTTTGAGCAATTTGGAATATTGCAAATTTTGAATTTTGATAAACAGAATGTGCACTTGACTGTGTGCTATTTCTTGTTCAAAAATCATTTCATTTTCATTGCACATATACATACTTTATGTCAAGATATATAGGTTTGAGATTTCTTTGAAGTATCATTTCAGTTTTCAAGATATATCAATTGCTTTTTGCAATACTTTTTGCTATTACTGCGGATGTCAGTCTTGAAACCTACATAGCTATCAATTCAGCTTGTGTATATTATTTTATATTTTAAATATGTTCGCTTATAACATTCATTCACTCATTCTTCATATCGATACATGTTTGTATATTTGTTAACCATAAAAAAATGTAATAGAAATATTGAAAGAAACAGCCAGATAGGGATGATTTTTACAAGCTTGAAGACGTCAACACAGCTTGACATCATTATGCAATTTCCAATATTTAGTTTTACAATTCCCGAAACCTATATAGAAAATAATAGAATTGTATTAGAAAATACGTGTGGTAATTCTTCAAATATGAAAAGCAGTAATAAAAATTGGAGCACTTACTGCAATTTAAAGAGGATTAAAAGGCTTTCAAAAATCTCTCTTTCAAAAGAAAGTCAACAAATTTAAACTTGGTCGATGTTACAATCTTCCTAGAAGTTTGCTCACTTAATAAACGATCTCCTAGTCCCAAGCCCCTCGATAGTCCCTTGCAATGACCCAATAAAGTAAAGGAACTCTAAACGGCGATTGGACGATTATCTCATTTAGGATAGTTTATAAACTGTTTGCCTTGAGGATGACAAGGAATTTAATTATTTGATTTATTCGACATCCCAGATCGCAGTAAGGTTAATGCGGCACAAGAGCCGACTCGTGTAGCTTGGCAATAAACAGAAATCAAGTTGCTTAATGTCTCGAGGGAATGAATATAAGACGCACTCAAGCCGTGCTTTTTTTTCCTTTCGTTGCTGATGTGGTTTTCTTTAGCATACGAAACTTAATAGTCCCAAAAATGACCTTCAGTCGAACTATGAGAATTATTGTGATTAACATGGGGCAGCTGGCTATATTTAAAGAGACCCCAAAAAGTCTTTCGCGAAAAGTTGGGGCCCAATAAAATTATGGAAATTGCCCTGGGTGCTCTGTTCGATTCTACAGCGTCTGTCCGATCGTCGGTTTTTGTTCGCAAATCGAAAGATTTATATTTGCTTCCCATTTAACCATTTGCAGTTTGAATTTGGAATTCTAGGGAAAATCACATTTGCGCTTATTAGGCTACTGCGTTATAAATAAGTATTACGTCGTTTGAGGTTTTAAACGATATTTCGAAAAGCAAAAAAGGCGCGTGCAATTAATTTTGTTTTATTTTAAGTTAACACAGGAAACTGAATCTAATTATTTTGTGCTGCCCGATTGAGAAGCAACATCGCATTAAATTTAAATAAAAAATATGGAAAAAATCATAACAAAATTATGCATAGACTACGTTAATGTCGACCAATACTAAGATTTATCCTCTAAAATTATGTAGGTACATAATAAACAAGAACTGCTTAAAGATAAGGTTTGCACAATTTACGAAACTAAAACAGATATAAATAAATCTATTTTCTTGAATGATACATATACTTAATCTTATTCTCTTCAAATTAAGATTTATTTTATAAAAAGGGATGCCCATTATCTCCAAAATTTCTTTTTCAAAAATGCTTAAACTTTTATAATTATGAATAAAATTTAAAATAAACCGAAATCTGTAACTATTTTAGTTTTTGAAGAATTAGTTTATACCGAACAACCTCAAAGATTCTTTGACAAAATACGAACATTTTGGAACCCATTGCAATGTGGTTCAATTCATTTTAATTTTTTCTTTCGCAGTTTTAAGGAAGTTGTTTCCTTATTTTTTATTTCTTTACCAGCTATGCCCGCGACTTCGTGCGCGCGGATTACAATAAATTAAGAAGCAACCAAATTTATTACATCCTAATGCCTAGCCTACCAAAGTTTTTAAATTACAAATATTTACAACAAATTCAAATTTTAAACACATTGAGGAAATAAGTAAGCTTCATAATTACATTTATTAAAATTTAGATATGTAAAAGTAGTAAATTATAATTTTTATAAAGTTCGCGCTGTGAACTTTGTGTACCTTTTTGGTTATTCCACTTTTAATCGACAAACGGTTGGCATCGACCTTTTTTAATTTGGATGAAATTTAGTTGATATCTTCGTTATATTATTAAATAAACTTCCACCAAACGATTTGGGAAAATAACTTTTTTTTAAATTCATTAGAAAATCAAATTTTTTCAATTCTTTGCGTTTTTCAAGTTGCTTTTTCTAAATATCACGAAAACGGTTGAAGATACAAATTTGGTTTTGCATTAATTTTAAAATATTATCTTCAAATCGGCTAAGTATAGTTTCCGAGACTCTAAAAAACTGAAAAGAACACAATTTCTGAGACAAAAATGTAGTGTAAATTTATAGCCTATAACGATTGTGAAGTTATAAGCGTTCTATTGGTAAAAGAGTTATCTTCTTGCATATAAGCAAATATTTTCAAAGAACTTATAAAGCATTTTCTAGGTTCACCTCCTCCAAATTTTCTATTGCGATTTTAAGAGTGAAGGGACGATTTTAGGGGAACAAATGTAACGCCCTGTATTAGTATAAATTTGCGTGACTTCCTGTGGTCGTATTGTCATTAAATACAGCTTAAAATGATCGCTAAACTACTACAAAGAAAATTAAAAAAAAAAGCCGCATTTCGATATCTTAAGTATAGTTTTTGCATGATGCCCGCACAGACACGAAACGAGTTATGATTTTATTTATTAGTACATTTCTTGAAATAATTTCTTTTACATTTAAACAAAAGGCTTATTCTCAAATATAAGAAAAGTTTTCTAATTGGTTTTTCTATTGAATCGATCGAGTGATGTAGATAAATTGAAGTTTTTGATTGTATTATAGAATGTCTACATTTTTCTAATTAACACTTTAAATTGTTACGAAAATATTTTGAATTTACAAATATTATTAGAATTAATATTAGTACATTTTGGTTTGTTCGAAAATATTCATTTTTCTTCATTTTAAGAAATTCACAACTCGAATGACTCAGTGTGCTTACCCACACTCTTGTAAAAAACAATTGTTAAATTTCGAAGATTATGTTGCTCAGTTGTAAAATTACTAGTGAAATGAATCCTACAAATTAAATATGTTATATTTTGATTTAAAATTTTAATGGTAAGAATTATAGTTGCATTTGTTTAGAGTGTATCTACATAGGGATCGGCAACTTTAATATTATTTTTTGCTGAAGGTTTATAATAGGAAAATTGTTGTAAAAACAACAAAGTCTAATGTATTGCAGTTAATTTTATATGAAAAAGGACAGTAAAAAGTTGTAAAAAATTATGTTATGCTGTTGATAATCACCTTAATTGAGAACCAGCGGGGGTGCCCTGAAATCCTCAATCAATTGCAGCCGGCTATCTCTGGTGCGTCTTTGTAAACATTTGAGAAAGCTTCAAGAAACTCACATTTTCCACTTCGACAAACAGCGCTGCCTCACATCTGCTCCCAATCAGCAAGACGCGAGCTCGGGGGAGGCCTCCTTTAATCGGACGCGGACTCTTAGAGGGTCCGATCAAGAAAAACTTCTGTCGAACAGATTTTGGACGCGCTGCCTTTTAAGTCGTCGAATTTCGATACACAAACGACTGGTTGTGAAGGGTGACCCCCTTCCAGATTTCGACGGACTTTCGGCTGCCAGTTAATTTATTGGACACGGCACATATCCAGAAATTTTTTCCCTATTTGCCCGCGGAACGCTGAGCGGGAACACATGTTTTTGGGGCAGCCGCGGCATGGGATTTAGATTTTAGCGAATTCGAGCTCGATCCCGGCCACTGTCCCGATGAATTTGATTTGAATATTTTGTTTTCCGCCGCGCACCAAGCGGGTTTTTCCGCGGCATTTAGCGAATGTCAATTAACGTTAAAAGAAAAGTGACTCTAGGAAAATATCCCCTCACCCCGTACTGGAGATAAATCAGCGTGAATTATGGGACGGGGCTATTTGCCGCACTTGGCTAGGAACATGTGCCGGGGAGCATTTCGATTTCAACACGTAATCTCCTGAATAATGTCATGCAATCTTTTAATAGGAGCATGACGCTCTTCACACTTCTTCGTAGCACTCAAAGATTACGTTTTTGCCCCCGCTTTAGGAAAAACGCAGTTAAGCCCGGTAGCAGGGAGCGTCCCAAGTCACGGGCATCTAAGAAATTATGCTGCCTATTAATTTAATTTTTGCTTACCCCTTTTTTTTGCGCGCGTACCTCACTAAAGCCGAGGCCTCGCAACAGCGGCGTTTTTATGTCCGGACCTTGTTTTTGCGCTTTAATTGTATTCACCGAATTGTTTTCCTAATTTTATTTTGATCAGGTACCTCCGGGGGATAACTACACTCCGAATGGCTACAGAAAAGAATCATTTGACATTTTTCACCGTGGGGTTTTAATTGAAAACTCTTCCCCTTATTAGGTCCAATGATTCCGCTCGGGAATCGGCCGAGTGTTTTAGTTTGGAGGAAATTAGAAACCAATTTGGGGCACGAGTCAACTTTTTTAATTACTTTTTCAAGAAAAAAAATTAGGTAATTGAAATTCAATTTTTATTCAAGCAAAGGGGGCAGCAGTCCTTCACTGTGAGTGAGGAGTGAACGTGCTCCACTCTTTGAACTGTTTGCACCGCTTAAACGTTTCCGTAAAATAAAATTAAAGATACCCAATACCATTCTAATTTTAATCAAATACACGATTCAAACCAAATTACGGATTTTGGAAGTAAAACCTTGTTACATTAACATGTAATAACATTTGTACAGTCTGAGTTTCATTACTAATTCAAGTTTGAACTGACTACAGAATTAAATTTTCTTTATTAAATTAATTAAGACAGGTACTTGAAACCATAATTGCAACTCTTTAGAGCTCCACAGTGGTAAATTAAACCTTAACATACACGGGGTGTATCCCACCCCAAGCAAATTTTCCACCTAGACTTCTATACTCTGCATTCCGCACTCTAGAAGATTTTACGGACGATTGAGGTCAAAATTAATCAATCTGTGCGTGACATTCAATTAAAACGATTGTTCTCAAAGTCTGGGATGGCATAACCCCAAAAGTCGTTGTGTGATTTTTTTTGTGAAAAAATGCTATTTTATTTTTAAGTAAGATATACATATCTACCTAAATCGTAAACCCTTCAATTGCAAACAACAACTTCCTCTTCAGTCCTAGCGTCCAGATCGCTGGACAACTTTTATTAAGCCTTTATCCGTAATTTGAATTATATCTAATTTTTTACAACTGTAAAGCATAGTAGATTTCTATTGCATAAAATAATGTAATTAACATTAGCCAACTACATGCATTTAGACAGAGTTTTGTATTTTAACAATAACTCGTTATTAGATGCCATTCGAGATGCACTGAATGCACTGATATTAAACTTAACGTACTTGGAGCAATTTAAAAATATTTCCGTTAAAATCTTTAAATTAAAATTATATCTTAAACATTTGAAACTTCAAAACCTGAACTAAAATTAGTGTTAAGTCATCAAATTATAGTTAATAAGGATAGAAACCCGTACGGAAAAATATGTATGCGAAAATATAAAAAAAAAACGCCTGAAATATACTTTCGTTTATATACAAAATATATGGATTTTGCCGCTTTTCGTACATTTAAAATATATTGAAATATATATTCTATGCATATTGAAACATAATTACTGTATATTTTACATACATGTATTTTTTATAGAATTTAATACCAGACATGAAACTGAAGGAGTTATGCTTTTTACAATTCCTTTATTCATGTGGAATAATTCAAGATATCAAGAAATATGCGTATTCTTAAAATATAAAAATGCATAGTTGCTGAATATATAGAGAATAGATTTATCGAAAATATAAACAAATGTACTTTACAAGTATACAGAAGATTATTCCGAAGTACACTTTAATTGTACATAAAATATGTACACAATATATGAAAATCATATGTTATTCGGACATAAAATTATAGTTTCTACTTATATTTAAATTCCACATTGAGATATATTCAAAATGTACTTAAGATATTATAATTAATATTAGTTAAGTACATTTCAATATGTATACTTTAGAAGTATTTCTATTTTATATGCCAAATTATAAATGAGATACATGTCGCATACGTTTTACGTATTCTTTGTTTATAATTGCCATACACGATTTATGAAAATATATTTTTTTAATAGTTGTCGTATACGAAAGATATAAAAAAATATATTTAAAGTACAAATTTTTCCGTACGGGAAATGGAACATAAAAACTATGTTTTAAAACAAATGGGGCATTATGTAACTTGTGTGTAAAATTCAAATAAATAAATCTATTGAACAGTTTTCGAGATATTTACTCCACCGTTGTCAGTGCCGGATTTACAGAGTAGGCGGAGTAGGCTGCAGCCCACCGGCCCCCACCATTTTGCGAAAAAAGTAGGCCCCCACCATTTAATTTAATTTCTGAAAATTAAATTTTTTAATTAATTTTGAAACTTGCAATTGTACTGTCGAATTCCACTAAGTAGTAATAGTTCGGTTATTTGCTTAATTAGTCGATTATTTTACCAATTGCTTGAGCGAGTACGTTAAAATAAAATTTTATTTAAGTTTATTATAATTATTTTGAAAATTATTAATTTTTATAAATTTCTAAATAATTAACAAATAAATTTACTTATAGTAAAACTGCATGACTATTTATGAGTGCTCCAAATTTTTTCTGCCCTTAAGTAGGCCCCCACCAATAGAAAGCCTACAGGCCCCGGCAAGTGTAAATCCGGCACTGAATATATTGCAGTATTTTGTGACTTATTTCGTATAACCTTTTCTAATATTAAATGTTTTAGTTATTTAGTAAATAAAACAACAAAGAAAAATAATACCATGTTGATAAAGACTGCTAAGGAGACTTGACCTGTCAGGTCAAGTCTCCCTAGCAGTCTCAGGTAAAGTCTCCCTAGTTAGCATTGCTGTCTTTAACCTCAACTTTTGGTTACTTACATCAAAGATATATCAAACTACTATATACCAATATTTAGCTTAAGAAAAGACAAAAATTAAGTATTACACAGAAATTCACTTATCTCAGAACTAGAGGTTCAATTCCAAGAAGTTCACAAACCACCAGAATTTACTTTTGATCTGCATAATCAATCAACATCAAACTGCTTCAAAGCTGCTGATGCTTCTTTAATGGTTGTTCTTTCTAAAACACTGCAGAGTGGTTGGCCAATCAGTGATGCCAGCCAAATTTCCCCCAAAATTTCCCTTTCATGAATAAAAGCCCTTGGGTCAAGTCTCCCTAGTTTCCCCTATGCATATTCAGTTAGAAAAATTTCAGATTTTTATTATGTGATAAGAGTTTTTTAATCAAATCTGTCAAAAATTATAAACTTTATTGTTTTAGAAGACTAATACAGCTTGTAAACTGGGCCTTATACAATATTATAAATTAACCATCAAGATTTGTTTTTACTACTCTTACTATAAATTTATAATTTATTCTTTGTTACTACTTGTTTAACTCCATTTGTTATAAAAATGTTAAAAAAAGGTTGAAAACAAGAATTCAATCTTGAAATGGTTACCATGTAATTTTTGATGATTATTACAGATTCGAAATTATAATGCTAATAGAAATTTCGAGCTGTTTGAATTCATATCCCCATGGATGAATTTTTCTAAAAATGTCAATGAATTTCGTATTTTCTAATTACGGATAGAGAGTAGTAAAATTAAGAAGTCAAATATTTTAATTACAAATAAATTGTATTTAGAAATTTCAGCTGTAGTCTTTCAAAAGGTAGTGTATTTTTTTCCAAGTAAAGTTAGCTTGGATTAGTATTAAATTGTGATATATTGTGGAAGTTGAAATGGTACATACAAAACAATGTTTGCAGCGGCTCGTTACTCCTTTAAGTGAAAATATTTTTGTACAATTTGTTTTGGGTTGTACTAATTCTTTCCATAATAAACTTAGTCAAATAAGTTTATTCGTAAAAACTTCATGAAGGCAGCTATGTTTTAATCACTCACAGGATAGCTTCGTCCAACCTCTACTTGAAAAGCTTTCCCTGTTATCCCTTAAGTAAAATCTCTAGCACAATGCTGTAAGGCAATCGCCTTTTAAGCTTTAGATACTGTGAAGGATATAATCCCATTAAAATTGCATTTTGAATTGCATGACCCCACGTTTATAAGTGCCCTGGTAAAATGTCTGCTACTTATTGCGCCCCAAACAATCAACCAAAAATTGTACAAAATGAAAATAATTTTTAATAGTGATTTTTAAATTATACAAAATATAAACTCCCTAAAAGATAAAGATGTCTCTGCATTGTCCATAATATTCGCTCTTCTTTAATCGTTGTCGTGATCGCAGCAGATTTTAAAATTCTCGATAGTATTTCTTAGTATATATGTTATCTTGCAGAAGCAGATCGTTGATATCTTCTCGTGTCTTTCCTACTAACTCAGAGTATTCAAAGATTTCAGTAAATGTCCTTTCTCGTGCTAAATCCTCAAACTGTTGCTTATTTTGGCTTAGTCGATACCGACGATGATAGTAGAAGAAGCCAATATTAATTAGGCTCATTAAAATCAATAGATTAGTTGATACTTCGTAAGTTGTAGGCTCTTCAGATATTATTCTTTGATAACTCATTGTAACTAAATTTTTGTTGTCACCCAACAGCACACAAGGTAGCAGCACGATTGTAACCACTAAAAACCAATTTGCAATCCCATGAAGTTGGGTTTCACAAGTACACGAATCTATGATATCCTTTAGGGTTACTCTCATTTTGGGATAGTTTTTAGAAAGATCGAAATTTTTATGTAGGATGATGACAAATAATGATGACAAATAATTATGACATTTAAGCGAATTGTTACTCAGTTTAAAAAACTAACAAGTTGGTTTGGTTACAGTAATATGGGCTGCGTCCCCTAGAGCGGCCTTTAAATCGTAGTTTTAGGTTAACCCCTAGGAGTGAAATATTTATAACAAAATAAAAATAAAAAATTGGTTACCGCTGCACTCTATTATATGTATTCAAAATTACGTATTAAAATAAAGTATTATTTAGCACACACATGCATACATAATTCAATAAGAAAACTTAATCTCTCTTGACAGTAGAGCTAATTCATATAGGTACGTGTATTACTCAATAAAGTTTTAGGCCTGTTTTATATTTCGTTTTCTCTCGTCGTAAAATTGACCGAAGCTAAATAATTTCTTTGCACCCATTTCTACAGCACTTTTTAGTTGTAGAATATAAAAATATTTAAATGTTTATATTAATAGTTTTAGCTACTTCAGTTTTAGTGATATCGTTTGAAATGAGACTTATTTTATAAAGAAAATGTTAGATGACTAATAATGATTTTTTTTATAAAGAAATTGATAGACATTTTTTTATTTGTCAGTTGATATTTTTACATCTTTGCCGTTGTGGACAATGTTTTTATTATAAAATAACTTTTTTTGCATTAAACTGCTATAACTAAAGCAATTGTTGGAAGTTTTGAAAGAATGATGACTTAAATTATTCTTATAACTTTACGCTATATAATAAAGTAAGAAAAAGAAAAATTTTAAAATCCTCAAGTTTTAGTTAATCAAACTATCATATTTAAAGCGTAGTATTTTTCGAAAATAATTTCGTATAAATTGCTTTTTGCGATTTTTGTGGAGACAACATAAACATTACATATTCCGACTTAACATATAGGCTACTTTTTATGCGCGGGCTTCAAAATGGCGGACCCAAGATGGCGACTAAAAATTGTAAATTTCAAGGGATTGCGAGGAAAATTGGTATTTGGGGGTTTGTGGATATTCTGATTGTGCATCTACTGTTGAAATTTAAAAATTCAAGATGGCGGATCACATATGGGGACCAAAAATTTCCGTTGTAGTAATGGTACTTTGAGGCCACTAAGTTCGAATCTATAATATTATCAAACAATTTAGAAGCTCAAAATAGGGAACCCAATATGGCGACCACCATTTTTGAAATTCTACGAATTTAAGTTAATTTTCGTATTAGTGGTGTCGATTTTGAATCCCGTACGTATCAACTCGAAAGTTTATTTGTTTATTTGAATGTTTGTTGTTCAATCACGCCGAAACGGTTGGTTTGATATTTTCCAATTTTTGTCTGATGGTAGTACATCATTCAACTTAATATATGGAATATTTTTATGAACATAAAATTAAGAGCTTCAAAATGGCGGACTTAAAATGGCAACCAGCAATTGTAACTTTCAATGGATTGCCCTGAATATTGGTATTTGAAGTTTTTGGAGATGCTGATTGCGTATCCGCTTTCAAAATTTGTAAATCAAGATTAGTAGACTCAATATGGCGACCAAATTTTTCAAAATAATATCATGTGAAAATAAATTACAATGGTTGATTTAACACCCAATAATTTAATATTGAACATTTAGATACTAATAATAATTTCTATAACGAATCAACATAAGGTTTGCAGCTTTAATGTTTTCCAATAAGATAACGATGAAATCGTAAAAAAAAAATTAATACCCTTGTTTATTTATTTAACACTTAACAATGGAAACGTATAAATACAGAATAGATTATGAGCCCTTTTTTTATATATGTAGACGGTGGTAGAAAAATGTGTTTTGGATGGTTCTACACCACATCCACAGATTTTAGTAACACTTCTAAAATTCCTAATCTGGCTGAAGTACCTACATTTTAGAAGTATTTAACTAAGTAGTATTTCTGATGCACCGAGTGTAACCAGGTTAGTATGCAATATTTTTATAACATTATTTAGCTTAAGGCCTAAGCTAAATGGCTCCACCTTTCTTTCCACAGAATCTCGAAAACCCTTAATATAATAACACAAAATAATTTAAATTAAGTTTAAATTTTAGAATTAATGTCAAGGTGAGTATCAATTTTGTATTCTAACAAATAAACACAATACTTTGTTGTAAAATGATTTTCATTTCTTTCAATCCCGACGTTGTCACCCGCGGCCGTATCGACGACACAGCCAACAATTTTTTGATTTATTTTAACTTCTATGTTTATATTAATGGTTAATTAAAAAAAACAAAAACTTACCTAATCTTTGTTTTCGTCAAAACCAAAAGTAAATATAATAAGCTTAAAACGAGCATAATATTTTGTTCTTCATTATCACTTTTTTATAAGTACTTATCGAAAAAGCGGGTGGGCGAACTATTTTACTTTAAAGTCACAATTTGAATTTATTATTATAAAATTATTAAAACTGCTGAATTCATTGCTTATCTGGTTTTATAGACTCTAAAAAATTTTGGTGTTATTTTACACTCTTTCTGGAAGGAAATTGAATACCTCCCATAATGATAGTAAAATTACACTAATGTCTATGTAAATATCCAGTTTTGTTGTGTAAAAATATCACACATAGCGGCGGAAAATTAAATATAAATGGTGTGAAGTTTGCACAATATACATATGTATATTTTTTTACTTCTTTACACATAAAAGATGTAAGTTTTTGGGCATAAATAATCCTTTGAATGTAGTATTTTTACATCAGAAATATTTTTAAAGGAACAATGACGATAAAAGGCTAATTATCTCTGAAACCATTTAATGTAGATCGAATTTTCATTATACTTATTACTTTTTTAATTTGTTATTAATAAGTTTCATAATCTTTTAGAGTAATATTTTAAAAAAATATATACGACCAAATTTTGAGTGAAGGCATTTTTGCTATACATACATAGCATGTATGTATGCATTTCTTTTTTATTCGAGAGCACGTCTTTACTTCAATAAATATCTTCATAAAATGATTTCGTTGACATTTGGTTTAAATAAGAGAATTTGGGTTGTTAGTTTGACGTAATTTTGCATATTTATTTTACACTAATTTGGTGTCGTATCACACAAAATTTACAAAATTGATTGAATATCGCACCGAAAGTTTAAAACTGGTGTACTTTTACACTATTTTGTTGGATTACACCAAAAAAGTGTACTTTTAGAATTGTGATAAATTTTTCCACACAAATGAATATAAAATTACTCTTAAGATTAGGGTGAATTTACACTCAGTTTTTAGAGTGTAGGTTCATATTTTTTGGTTTTAAATTCAATTCAGGAGCTTCATCAGTGGCAGCATTTTCTTAAATGGACGCCAAATGGTGCATTTACCCTTTTTGGGGGGAGTAATTAGTTTTGTCCAGTTAGAAAGGGTTGCAGTGTTGTCCTCCGCCCCCGCACCACCCCTAAGCCCTTTGTTAGCGAAACGTCGCTCATTTAACGTGGTCAAACAGCGAAACTGCGGGAGCGAATCCTAAAGGCAAAAAAGCCATCCATCGTCCTCCCTAGACCGCGAATTTTTCCAATTTTTTTATTTATTTAGACGCCAAAGTCCGTTTGTTTGCATAAACAGCGCCCTCTTGTAATTTAGGGTCCGGCGACGTCGCCTCGCCTCCTCCCAGATTCCAGGAAAAGTTGCGGTGAGTGCAGGAGAGGAAGCGCTGCAGGCGGAAAAGCGAGCATCGCCGGAACATTTGATGCGTGGGTGTGAGCTATGGTGCGGGGGGAGGGTGGCAAGTGCTAATTGCATTTACTCTCCCTCTCGTTGTGCACTCACACCGCGCTCCGCTGCACTGCACTGCACCGTGATGCACACACCGCCACAACGGAACGCATGTGATGCACACAATCGCGTTGCGTTTGCAACTGCAAAATGCATGAGAGGTGCAGCGGTGGGCGGTGGTGGGCGCGACGCGGAGAACTTTCCCTTGCGTGACTCGCTGCACCGCGCACCCACACACAGCTGCCGGCCGGCAGTTTGCCCGAGACGAGAGACCCTGAAATGTGCATCAACCCCGGCCACGGCGCACAACAAAATGCATTCCAGTCGAGTCGAGACGGGCTGTCCTTGGTGCATCCAGCGTCGCTGCACTCACGACAGGCGGCTTCTCCCGAAACGAAAGGGAAATTTCTCACCTTCCCCAGGCGAGGAACGAAAATGAATCCCGCAGGGGAGCAGCGAATTCACGTTCAATGTCGTTCATCCGCACTCTCGCATCGTGCGACGTTTCGCCGGCCGGTTGCTAGATTTGTATTTGTATGCGGTAACTTTCCCCTCGCCGAGAGACAGCGCGGTGATTAAGTTGCATGTGTGCCGGCCCGACCATGAAACGCGTAAACTGTATGTCGCCGCGGAAAGTGTTCGCGTCTGCGCGTGTAGTGGTGTCCCTGAATTTGTGCAGCGGGAAAATTTGTGTTAAACAAAAAAGGGAAATTTTCGCTTCCACCGTTGGAATCATGCTTTTATTTTATGCTCGCCCGGGGAACGGGAGGGGACGAAACAACGCGGCCGGGACGCGTACATAAGCCCGAATTACGGCCGAAATTATGTGCCGCCTCGGCTCGTTATGTACTCCGCTGCGCAGTAGAGAAAGTCACGGCGTGCGCTCCATCCTTTTCCCGCAGGCTCCCGGCTGAGGTCGGTTTTCCCTTTCTCCGGCACCGGCAGCAGCACCCGCCCCGCTCGTGCCCGCTGCGTGACGACACGACCGACGCCAAGGCTCGTGAAGTTTAAGGTCGCATGCTGCTGCAAAGGGGAAACGCTGCACCGCCGAAGCGACTTTTGCAATTTCACCAGAACCGGAGACCTTCTGCCGGTGGTGCATCTTGGGAATCGATTTAACAGCCGAAACTCAGCCGAACTTAGTACGCCTGCACTGCCCGGGGATCCCTAGGGATAAGAGTAAAAAGTAAGTCTGTTTTGTAACTAGGCAATTTTCAGAAGAACCTAGGGCCCTGCGTCGTCCTTTGGTGAAAAACCACGCCCATGGTGCGGCCGGTGCGTGCGTAGGCCTTGTCCTTGAAAACTGCTCCCGGGCCAGAGAAAGGACTCCCGGGAAGCGTACCGCCCTCCAGGAGCAGAAACAAAAATGGGTCACCACCCGCAGCCCTTCGAATCGCCGCCGCAGCAATTACAATTACTCCTCCGGGAACCCACCGCTCATTTACTATACAAAAAAATTAGTGAAAAAAAAAATGCCTGGTCGATGCGGTGCGCGACGGCGGCGGGCGCAACGTAACGTGGTGGTGTAACCCAGAATTCCTCAGATTTTCCCTTTCATCCTGACACCCCACAGCAGGAGCAAGGCTGCGAATTGTGGGCGGAGCCAAGGAGCATCGTAGTCCCGGCTTCCACCCTTCGGTGCCGTTGATTTTTTTTCGGGTGCGTGCGCTATTACGTCAGCAGGGCCAATAGGATGTTCCACTTTCGAGCGAACGGAGGGCGAATGTAGGCCATTTTGATTTCTTGAAAATCCAGGGAATCGGCGACGGTGGCACAGCAAATGTGCTCCCATTCGAAAATGTGGGTTTTCAAGGAGCTCCACAGCTCCAGAGATATACGGCGGTTGGCGCCTATATATCCCACATGCCGGGTGCGCCCTCTGCCGCTCTCCACCCCGGCAACAGCCCTTCGCCCAAGGACTCGGGAAGGGCTACCCGTAAATTGAAACTTGGATTTCCGCCGGAAATAATCCGTAAAGGTTTTCTGGGCTTTTTCGGTAAAAAGGTTTGAAATTTCGCCGAAAAGTTAATCGCGTCCCACTCATCCCACACGCTCGTTGCTAACTAGCTCCTGCAGGCTAATCAATTTGAAAAACAAATTTTATGACCAGGGGTCTGAGCCCCTTACGCAATCTTTTCATTTTCCATTATTCCAGAAACGCAGTTTGTATTTTTTTAATTTTTCCATATCCCTGGTGAAAAAAACTATCAAGTCAAAGTCGTTATTTCGATCATTTCAGTTTTGAAAACAGCACTGAAAGAAGTAGATCCACCCCTATGTACATATGTACATATATGTGCACATATTTACCTATAATAACAACAGTTGTTAACAAAATTTTGCTACAGAACAAGTGATATATCATTTCTATAAGACTTTTTCTGTACACTCTAAAAACTGAATGTAAATTCACCCTAATCTTAAGAGTAATTTTACATTCTTTTGTGTGGAAAAATTGATCACAATCGTAAAAGTACACTTTTTTGGTGTAATCCAATAAAAAAGTGTAAAAGTACCTACACCAGTTTTAAACTTTCGTTGCGATATTCAATCAATTTTTTAAATTTTGTGTGATATGACACCAAATTAGTGTAAAATAAATATGCAAAATTACGTCAAACTGACAACCCAAATTCTCTTATTTAAATCAAATGTCAACGAAATCATTTTGTGAAGATATTTATTGAAGTAAAGACGTGATCTCGAATAAAAAAGAAATGCATACATGGTATGTAAATATAGCAAAAATGGCTTCAATCAAAATTTGGTCGTATATTTTTTTCAAAATATTACTCTACAGGATTATAAAACTTATTAACAACAAATTTAAAAGTAATAAGTATATAATGAAAATTCGATCTACATTAAACGGTTTGAGACATAATTTGTGTTTTATCGTCATTATTCGTTTAAAAGATCTCTGATGTAAAAATACTACATTCAAACGATTATTTATGCCAAAAAATTTACATCTTTTATGTGTAAAGAAGTAAAAAAATATACATATGTATATTGTGCAAACTTCATATGATTTATATTTAATTTTATGTGTAATAGTTGTACACAACAAAAATGAATGTTTACATAGACATTAGTGTAATTTTTGTAAGTGTAATTTTACTACCATTATGGAAGGTATTCAATTTCCTTCCAGAAAGAGCGTAAAATTACACCAACATTTTTTAATGTGTAGATTACGAATTCATGAAGGAAAATGTCCTAACACGTCAAAGTTTTGGAGACAAATAGGTTTGAACAGTATAAAATATCGTAATTTCGACATTATTAAATATTCGTTGCAAAATAACGGATTCTTATAGGAGATTGAAATGTGCGTCAAATTAATGTTTGAACCTTTAGCTATTATATAAAAATATGTACTGAAGTCTTTGAGACTTTCCGGAATACTCCATGAATTTAAATTTTGTTTTTAACCAATTACTTCATACAATTGGTATAGTGCATGATAATCACAACTAGCGAACGCTCACGAAAAATTAATTTCGCAACATGCTTAACAATAGCTATGGAAAGGGGTATTTCATACATCGAGATAAGGATTTAGGCTTTCATTTCGAACTCTTTTCACGTTCCAATATTGTTTTCTTAATCTTCAAAAGTATTCAAAATACGAACTATTTTAGGTTTTAACCCTATTTTTCTCAAACACGTCGCGTGATACAAAATTTTAGTTTTCGGTTTTGTAATCTACAGACAAAATTCTATCGAAGTTACCCTATTACTTGTTCTGTAACATAAATAAACATAAAAAATGTTGTTCAGTGTAATTTATTGTGAGGAAAACCACAAATGGTTGTTCTGAAAGCCCTACACATACTACAATATTATAGAAATCAGGAGAAACTTTTAAAGGAAAATTTGTGTAACGTGAAGTACTATACATAAATTATTACATACGCTATTTTGTTTCTATCAACTGCCTATTAACATTAGAAGACCACTTTTTGAATGCTACATATAATGAAATTTTAAAATTTTACATCACATTTGAAATTACTGATTTTTAATACTCCTTCTTACTGACTAAATGACTAATAACAAGCCATTCACACATGGCAAACTTCAGCGTACTCTAAGAGCAGATCTGGTAGAAATTTCTACCAAAATTCCATCAAAGACGATGATGATACACTTGATCAAATGATTCATGATTAGTCCGGCGCAATACGAAGGATGCAAACTTTCTGAAAATAAATCATTTGTAATAAGTGTAAGTACGTACGACCTGTTTTAAAATTCTAAAGTTCATTAAATTTGTTGCTTTGTTTAATTTCAATTTCCCAAGATTTCAATAAATCGTAAAATTCAAAGCAAAAATCTCTATTATATTAATTAAAAACTCTTACATGGGTCTCAGCAAATAATCAGTTAAATAAACATTAAGTTATAATTTTATTATTTCTCATTACTTTTTCCATATAAACCTTAGTAAATTTAAATTTATGTAGACAGACTGAATTTGAAAATGTAGAAAATATTATTCTATTATACATAATTATAAATAATTTATTATAGTTATTAATCTGATAAATTCTTTTTATGCGTGTAAAAAGTAATAAGAAAAAAGTCAAAAACAAACATTAATAATCATTTTGAAGAAGTTGAACCTTATTAAAAAATTTAAAACATTTTTTACTTGACTATCCGCGCTATTTTAAAATTTTAAACTTGAATTCTTTCCATGAATTTTAAATGTTGTTACGTGAATTTAAACAATATTTTGGTACTTATATACTAAATTATTGCTGTCCTCGCGTAAAAAGGTATAAATGATCTTATTGCTCTTTTATATGCGTTTAATTATTTCACTTCTTTGCTTTCTTTTTAATAATTATGTACTAGCCGGACATCAGTGCTTCGCTGCAGCGATTATCAGAATAAAAATAAATGTCAAATCCGATTATAAAAATATGTAAACTTTAATAGTTTCTCGTATTTAAACTTCACGGAATTTTAAGACCACTTAATTTGTTAAAGCACAAGCAGATAATTTAGTCCCTATTTCATTTCAAATCGCCTAAATTTGAAAACTTGTTTTAAACGACTATCAAATCAACACCATGGAAACTTTCAAGCCCCTATTTTTATTCAGACTGCTTATAGTTATCAATTTTTAGTCGTCGCTATTTTGAATTTGGAAATTTTGATAATAGATCTAGAACCAGCGACTTTAAAAATACTTGTGTAGCAATTTTCATGGAAATCAATTATAGTTGGAAATTTAAGACCAACAATTTGAGTCCACTATCTCGAAACTATATGTTGGAATATTAAGTATATTTGCATAAAAAACCAAATATATAAAACCAGCCGTTCGAAAATTAATGGAGGTCAAACGGACGCACATTAAAACCTATTAAACAATGAAAATCATTTTGAAATCGGTTCAATAGTTTTTGAGATTATCCCAGACAAACTCACAAACGTTTCCTCTTTATAATATTAGTATAGATGAAAAATGAATTATAAGTTTTATTTTCATGGCGTTTGAAAAATCAATTGGTTCTAATGAACCTGCATTCCGCATTTTTCGAAAATAAAACATTAAAAAAAAATCCATTAAGAAGTTTTAAAAATGATTCCAATATTTCTGACTCATTATTTTATCAATTCAAAGCAAGATTAGGGATCTAGAACTTTTATCGACATTCAAAACATAAATACATATATGTTTTATTCTTCAGTAGGTCCTATTTTTTTCGCACTCATATATTTACATAAGTCTAAATCAATAAATAATATACAAATCAAATACTAACGCACGAACGAAATCAAAATAAATCTGAATTTGAATATTTTGCCGACGGTTTTTGACTCAAGTTTCTCAAAATTTTAATATTAAAGGGCTGTACGATTTGTGATTAAAATTTAGTCACTATGGCTAATTTCCAATCCTGACTACATTTTCAAAGATTTTGCATCCCTTTTCACTGTCCATAATATCAAATCAGTAAAATTTAGTCAATTTCATTATCGAATTGAATAAATTTGATCAATTGGTAATAGACTGCATTCCCGATATTTACCAACAATTTAATAGGAATCTGTGAAAGTCTAAATTTTAACAAGAATTCTCACAGATCCTAAATAAACTTTAAAATAAATTAACTGCTCATAAATACGAGTATTTAAATAATATAAAATCAGCGAATAATATCGAGCCGACAATTTTCAATCATTTGTGTTGTTGCCGTAAATACTTGAGGTGCTGCACTCATTGGTCGTGAGTCGTTTGGTCTGATGAATACTCTGTCAGGTAAGAACGTGTTTATCACTCGATTGGCAGTCATTTTTTTATGATGCAATTTTACTTTTTTTTCTCACGAGGGGGCAAGATGGGGTAAGGGTGTACCCCATCTTGCCCCCTAGTCCAAGAAATTGAAGTTTTACAAAATTCTATGTTTGTTTCAGGATGGTTAGAAATTACAAGAGAACGACAAATAGAGGGGATTGGTCAGAAGAAAATATGAATAACGCTGTGGATGCTGTCATTGAAGAAAGAATGGGATATTTACTGGCATCACGAACATTTTCAGTACCGCAAACGACTCTAGAAAGAAAAGTCAAAACTGCTCGTGATAACCTAGCAAGCAACAGTACAAGCAGTAAAAGTTCACTAAAGGTTCCTTTAGGCCCTAAAGAACAAGTATTTACAGAAGCTGAAGAGACTGAGCTCTGTGATTATATTATGGAGATGGAAAGTCGACTTTACGGGCTTACAGTGAAAGATTTAAAATCCTTGGCTTACAGCTTAGCTGAGAAGAACAATAAGGTCCATCCATTCAATACTAAAAAAGAAGAAGCTGGGAAAGATTGGGTTCTGGGGTTTTTGAAGAGACATCCAGCGCTATCAATAAGAAAGCCAGAAAGTACTTCTGTTACTCGTGCGTCTGGATTCAATAAAGAAGTGATTGATGCTTTTTACACGTTCTTAGGCAACGTATATGATGAACACCAACTAACCCCAAATCGAATTTATAACTGCGATGAAACAGGAATATCAGTCGCTGGAAGATTAAACAGAAGAATGTTTATGTCACCATAAAAGCAGCTAAAATGACTCATAACTGAATTGACAATTTTTAATAGTTAGTATTGAACAGCGAAAATGTTAAAAATTTACAGAGTTTCGGCAAAATGTATGGCGCGGTCATTTAACAATTTTTTTCGTTTAAATTGACCAACTTTATTTTTTTCAGTGTAACAAAACATTTTTCGTACTAAAATGAAATTGTTTTTAAAAAAAGGGATTGGTTAAGAGAAAAAATGACAACTTTTTAAAAGGGATCAAACAAAAATTTAACTAAGAATGCAGAGGAAATAAAAAATGATATTGAATAGGATTTTTATTTGAAAATTATTACATACTATCCTTAAAATGTTTTATAATATCTCAAACCCCATTACGACTAACAAAGTTGTTATTTCTTATCACCTTAGTTTCCAGCCAATTTTTAATCTCAAATTAGCTCTTAACTCTTAATAAAATAACAAAATGGCAATAGATAAATGATTTTAAGACTTCCAACAAGGTTTTCTGATGTTTTACTATCTAAATTAGCATATAGTAGATACTTTTCCCCGCAGTTCTAGCGGCTCAAGTGTGCAAAGTAAAATTGCGTTTTAAAAGTGTTTTAAAATTTAATACAATCAATTTTAAATTGATTCTAAAGATGAAAACTCCTTGTTAGAATTCGTATTGAAACAACTTGAATGTGAAGCAAAAAATATTTTGGTTTTATAGTGAAAACCCAAGAAATTTAAATTGAAGCGAAAATATTTTAATTTTAAAAACGAAACCATTTTAATTATACGAGTATTTAACTCGAAACGTTTTGAGTGGTCGATTATTTTTTCAAAGTTTGACTTTGACAAAACATTTTGATTTTGAGCTGATTTGTTTAATTTTTAGTTGTTTTTTCTCTCAGTGTACCGGATAAATTAAATTGTAACAATAAATTTTAAAACGATTTGAAACGTTATTCAAATTAACAAAGGTCTGCGTGAAAAGTTTTATTCCCGATTTAATGAAAAATTATCTAATAACTGTTTTAAATTTTGTATAATACAAAAATTAAAAAATATAACGCTTTACTTTTAACTTTTATACTTACAAATCCAAAAATGTGTGAGAAAGGGAAAGAACGTTTAACGGCCCATTTGTGTCTATTTGTTTAACTCTTTGCGGCATAAATTTTGCTAGTACTTGAAATTTTTTGAAAATTTGTATACACACGTTTTTAGGACCGCTGATTACAAATCTACAGTCGGGTTTCATATTTTTGATTAATATTTCGTATTTTCTTGGTTAAAATGGGTTATGGTTATGATACGAATAATTTCAACTTTTTTGTCCACAATATTTGACTCGCCATTTTTAATTTAAAAAATTTGATATCCGATTCATAATCAGTGACCTCAACAACCCTTAGAAGTATAATTTTAAGCAAAAATATTGTAGGTATTACTTAGAAAAAGAGTTCTTTCTAAAAAAATTGTCATTTGTTCATATAAAATTATTCCAAGACATAAAATAGGTACTTTAACTTTATTTCTTTGTTTTTTAAGTCTTGTTCACTATATGAAAACAAAAAGTATGTCCAAAATCTGTAAAATAGAAAAAAATTAACGAAAATTGAAAAAAAAGTATTTTTACTTACCACCATGCAACAAAGAGTTAAAACATATAACCATAAATGATTTTTTAATATAAAATGTGAATAATAATAACTTTTATTATCGGTACCTGTCTCTAGTTTGATTTTAAACTTTTTCACATGTTGAAATTTAAGAAATCAAATCAAAGTAGGTAAATTTCTAAATAATAACACAGGTCAACACCCCATAAATCAATAATTTCATACAGACAAAAGGTGAATGAAAATCATAACAAGCGGACGACCATGCAAAATTTGTTTCGGCAAACTGTTTGCAAAGATCTATAGATATTAGTGGTATTTCATATTTCTAGATTAAGATTCTGGCTTTCAATTGAGCCATATTATAATACAAGCTTATATGATAAAGCTTTCTTTTATAATTATTTTTCAAAAAAGTCTTTACGATATTTTGTATAATATATTAGTTTAAATTTATATTTCTTGAAAACGGGAACGAATTTAGAACTTTCGTTTGAGGTTTTATAATCTATGAATGAAATGCTATAGAAATGACGTATCACGTGTTTTGCAGCAAAAAAAAAAAATTGTAATTTGTTCCCCTGTGTAATTCATCCTCTATAAGTAAAAGTATCTAAAAATTCTGAAATGTATGCTCTTTGAAATCAAAGGTTTCCAAAATCGGATTGAAACATTCATCGCAAATTATCCCGAACTAATTTTGTGCATATTCTGGCCGTTCTGCTTGAGAGTGACGGAAGTCTCCCCGTATGCAACGCACAAAATATGCAAAATAGTTAAATGAAACAGAATCGCTGCAATTAATTAAACTTTCAAATTACTACAATCGAATATTTCGGTATTTCGGTAGAATAAACGGCAGGGCCGAAAAATACCGATATTACCGACATTTTGAAAACGGCCACTGAGAAGGAAGTGGGCAGGGGCGTCGTCGCGTCTATCTGCAGCCCTCGTATTTGGGATTCTGCTCAGGAGGGACTCCGGGTCCGGGGGGGTGGGCACGTCGGGCTGCGGGGTGTCGATCAGAATCGATTTCATTTTTTAGTGGCGGCAACTACCAAACTCCTGGCGTGCAGCGACTCGCAATAGATTCCCGGAACTCATTTTGAGCCGGAGCAGCGGGTGATATTTGAAAAATATAGCCCCATTGCGGATGCGAAGGGTCCCCGGGATTGCCCAATTGAACGGTGGAGCGACTCTAGAGCAGGAGGGAGGACTGCTGCACCCACGTCGACATTAGCAATTGCTGCACTTCGGTGAAGCGTGATAAAGTCGGGTTCACGGTCACGTCTTTTTTTATGCTATTCCCTATTTTATCGCATAGGCACATACGCAATCAGCTCCATGCTAAGCCGGCCATTGTGAGCCCAGCCGTTCCCAGTGTTTACCGGCCAAGCCCGTCTTTGAGCCGGCCACCCCCCCCGGCCGCCTGTCGTCCGCACCAAATGTGAAATGCCCTTGATCCGTCCTATGCAGCAAATGTGCACTGTGCGGCCGCGGCGTGCAATTTCGTGATGCGAGTCCCGTCAGCCGGCCGGGAACATCGGGAAAGGGGCTCTAATCCGCCCGCCCGGCTCGCCCCGGACTCCCCCTGTTCCTGGTGGAGCCGCTTTATTGCTTTCCGAGCGGAGGAGCCTGGTGCAACGTTTCCGAATTAAAAAACTGCTGCCAAGTTTGCACTTCTGTGTCATAGGCGCTAACGAGAGTGAAATTCGAAATGATCCCCCTTCCCCCGGGGGACCCGGTGCACTCAAGAAGACGCCTTGGAGGGGGCATCCCGGTGGTGGCTCGACGGGATGAGGCAGTGGGCGCGCGGGTCGCCAGCAGCTCCGAGAACAGAAAATGTGCCAGAATGAGGCGCAAAATGCGACACACCGGCTCTCGCCTGATTGGCCTTGGAGCGTGTGATGTTATTTTTTTTTTTTTTTGCATCTTATGCACGACTCCCCCTGCCGCTGCGCTCCCCCCGGGATCATAGAATCTGCCAGAGATGATGACTTGCCCTGGGATTCATGCAACCGGGCAACCCGCGCGCCCCCCCGTTTTTGATTTATGTCATCCCGAGCCCGGCTCTGGACGTGCACCAGTGTGTGAGTGTGTGTGTGTGTGTGTGATTGTACGCCTATATCTTTTCATTTCATTTCACTTTTTTGCAACTTCTGCCCCTCCCCCGCGCCCTCTTCCACGGATCTTGTCCAGAGGGTACTAGAGGGATTTGCGGGATTCGCGCTGATGCGCTCCCGTTCCCCGCCTGCGCCCCTCGCAGCCGTTGGTAGGCCGGGAGGATGCCGACCGGGTTCCTATTCTTCTTCTTCTTATTCTTTTTTGTTTGCATTTCCTCCATTTTTCCCGGCCGCCACCGCGGCCCCGTCACGTCTTTTTGCTCTTCCATCGTCGACCGCTCTTTTTTTTTTTTTTTATTCCCTCGTACTTCTCGTTTCTTTTAGCTTTTATTTTTTTTTGTTTTTGTTTTAGCTCTGTTGGAAAGAATGCGGCATACAATGCAACCATAGAAACGGAGCCTCCCCCTTCTCCACCCCGGGTGCCTACTTATGCGGGTATTACGTAATTTCTGGTATCGATTTTCTGCCCACTTCACTGAAGGGTTTCTCGGGACTCGGGACGCTCTGGATACCCGGGGACGCTCGAGAGCCTGGAATTTAATTACATAACGCTAAAATTTACGAATTCCAAATAATTTCGTTCGGAATTCCTTGCGAAAACTTATGTCTACCTGTCGGTCAGGAGGAAGTAGTTTCCCTACAAAAAAAAATAAAATACCCACCTCCTGGCGAAGGGAAGAAGTAACGGGAAACTCATGTGACAGCGATCTGATCCAGTTATTTCCAAAAAGAAAATGGCGGCGAACGCAGAACGACATTTGAATTGGAAGGGGGAAAAAAATTATAACGCAGTATAATTTTAACAAATTCAAGATTTTATTTAAACCGGAAGGACAAAGGAAGCTGTGAGTGGAAGTCATCTTGGTTTTTAATTTGTTACAAACATGGCGACTGAAATAATTTTAACTTGTGCCCTCTGGCTCGAAAAATTCTAGTCCAAGAAATTTTATATATGTACATAGGTATTTAGAAAGGTTTACCCTGCATTTTGAGTAGGACAAACTTTTATAAATTTGAGGGGGACTTTTTAAGTTTAAAACTGAGTTTCTGGGTTCGTCGGGTACCGCGCTCGGCTGCCATCTTGACAAAACGAGGAGCAAACAATTTTTGCGCTATATTTCAGTAACCGTGTGTTTTATAAAAAAATTCGTAAAGAAACTCTTTGTAGAGAATCAAATTCCCTCTAATTAACTTTAGTTACTTTTTGTTGTAACTTCAATAATAAAAAAAAAACTATAAGCTGAAGAAGGCAGAAATTGGTTGAAAATTAAACTTCGCAGAAAACATTGTGAAAATTATAAAAACTTCTCGAACAGGCCTAAGCAAACTCAAAAACGTCCTTGAAAGGATTTAAAAAAGTGCCATTTCTCTTGACACACGAAACCGTATGCGTGGGTGGAAATAATGCAGGTTCGTCGCTTTTATTATTTTTAGTAATTTTAGTATACACCCGTTATTATTAGAGTTATAGTAATGAATTTTTCCAATACTATGCGTTAACATGTTATTTTTATGCTAAGTTTATACGGCTAACATAACCTAAAAAAATATCGCTGAATTTTTTATGTTGTTTGTTATGTGTTGGAGCTAAAAAGAGTAAATAAAGAATTAAAAAAGGCTATTTCCACCTTATATCCACTTCTAATTTAAGATCCTACATAAAACTGTCATTACTTTTGATAAAAAATGCCTAGTTTCTTACTAATAGTAGCCTTATTTTTATAGTCCCAATCAAAAGGGACTATTTTCATTCCAAGGACAGCTATTTCTATTAGCTTTGAATAATATTTAATTAGAAATTGAGAAATTTAGAAAAGTTGATTTGGATAGAAAAAAATTTGATTTCTAAATGTTTTTGGATATATTTTTTCAGGTAGAAGAAATTCAGGATTTTCGGAAATTAATTTATTACAGAATGAGTTAATCATTTTGAAACATGTTTATTGAAGATTTTTGCTAAAGAAATACATTTCTTTTTCGAAAATTCAAAATGGCTGCTGTCAGCACGATTTCTTTTGTACACAAAAATTCCATTTTGTCTAGGCTATTCAACTGAAACAGGTCCAACAAATTTTGTTTACTTTTTTAGATCAATACCTTCAATTGAATGTAAAAATAATAATATTAACCGATTATTTTGTAAATTACAAGAAATTGAAAAATACAGCGACTTTTTTTGAGATCTCTATTTTACATAATTAACAAATTTTCCGTTCATATGTTGCGGATAATTATAAAGAATATTTCTTCCAATTTTGAGCACGATCGGACGAATAGAGCTCGAGTTATCCGCATGCATGTTCTTAACACTTTAGAGAATCATTTTCTGTAAAAAAAATTGTTTTCAACCCATTTAACTATTATTAAATTTATGTTTTATTTACCTACACATGTCCCAAGCGTAATTGGTGTAAATATGCTGATCAAAAGAATGATATTTCCAAAATATCTGATCAAAATATGCTATTTCCATTTTTGATTGTTTATTATTTTGTTTGTTAATAATAATACTGAAAAACAAATTACCTGTAAACAAATTATTCTCTTCATAAATAATCTTATTTAAAAGAAAACATCTGAATATTGGTAAATAGTGACCACTAAACGTTTTATCAGTTTTTGTAAATTTCTCTTATGGTGGAAAAAACACCTTTTGAACAGACACTTCTCCAGGTAACATGATTGATGATGTAAATAAATAGGTAAATAAATTGATAAAAGATAAAAAATTCTATGTGTGCATTGATTATGACAGCCATTTTATTCAGACTAATTATTACTTTGTAGTAAAGCATAATTTTTATGTTTGAGTATACCTACTTCATTTAGATTCTTATTTAGTGTTCAATTTTAGAAGTATACCTAATTCTCTTTTTACACGAATTTGATTTAACACGAATTAAAAAAAAAAATTTCTTTTTACACGAATTGTTTTGTTTTAACACGATTTTCAATACACGAGACTAGAGATAATAATACAGAAATAATTTCACAAGATGATGAACAAAATAATCCTAGTGATATCAGTGATATTGTAGTCTTACGCAAACGTACACGTTTATTGTCAGCAAGTAACAATGCATAAAATTTTGTTATGTTTATATTAATTTTACTTTTTTCATATTAATAAATTTCAGATATTATTTTCTTTTTTTTCAAAGTATAATTTATTTTTTATAATATATTTAATGAATTAAAATGTGTAAGTATGAAATAAATTCTTAAGTGAACTCTAACAAGAATTTTTGGGAACGTATCTATCGTGTAAGAAAAGAATTAGGTGTAATATTAATTTTTATGGTAAAGTTAGAAGATAACTACTTTTAAGGGACTATTTCGGTCTAGAATTTTGAAAAAATCGATTTTTTTTTACATTTTCTAACTCCTTATAGTCTTAAAAATGACCTCCGAAAATATTTTCTTGAAATGTTAATATTAAATCGGTCTACAGTGAGTTTTCTGTGAGCGATTTTTTTATAAATTATTCATGTAATTTGACAAAACAAAAACTTTAAATACGTTTTTCTCAAATTCAAGTTTTTTCACACTGCGGACAGTTAATCTCCGGATCTACTCGTCCGATCATTACCAATTTTTGGATATATTTTTATTTATGTATTGGCCACAGTAATTTACCACCTTTTGACAAAAAAACAGAAAACAAAAAAAAAGTGTGATTAGAAAGGACTAAAAAAAGGGTTGATTTTACAAAATTTTTTTTAAAGTGCCGCCATTTTTTTTTTTAATCGATTTTTCAATAATGCTGGTAAATTACTGTGTGACGAACCTTCCTTAAAAGGACCTTTATTAAATTTTTTGTTTCAGACTTCTCAATCCTGAGATTAACTGTCCGCAATGGGAGAAGGTTTTTTTCACGACCAGACGTTGGCGCCTTCTATATATGTATACATATTAAAGAAAGTGATAAAAAAAAAAATTTTTTTTTATGAAGTCCATTTATGTAATTAATGCTAAAAATAGTTGCATGTCAATAGATATCAAATAAAGTAACCGAGAAAAAAATTCCCAAAAATAGGCCTTTTCTTTTGCCTTCTAGACCGAAATAGTCCCTTAACTTTAAACTATCCAAAAATTAATTTTAAAACTGTCTAAATGCTACTTATCATAAGCATACTACTAAAAAATGAATAATCTAAAATCTTTAATCTCTTCAGGGACGAATTTTTTAAAGGTGGAAAAAGCGGTTTCATGTTTCATTTGATTACTCATTTACTTATTTTTTACCGACAGCTACCCAGTAAGTAAGAAAAATTTGAAAAAACAATTAGTATAAAAAAGAAAACTGAGTTCAAATATTTGACAGTATAAAGTGCTATTAGTACAAAAAATAAAAAACCTAATTTTGCAGATTATTTTTTCAAAATAAAGCACTTATTTAAAATAACTAAATGTTATATATTGGATAGTTTATTTATCAGAGTTTTAGGATGTTTTTCCAATAAACTAAAAAGAAACCACGCAGTAATCAGAGGCAACTTTGAAATATTTTGAAAGAAGTTGAAAGCATGCTGCCATACTACAAATTGTTTGGTTTTATTGTTGAAATGTAATCTAATGAGAAGTTCTTTAACAGATTTTAATTTGTTTTTCAGTTAAAATATTTATAATTTCTAAAAATCTCAAGTTAAGGAATAGCTAAGAGGTGTACTTGTTATTTTAGTTCCCCTTTAGCATCTAACAGGAAGAAATTTTAAAAGTTAAAAGGGCCAAGTCACACCCATCCCAAGGATTAGTCAATTTTCTCAACTGAAAAGCGATGCGCATTCGACCCGCAGAACAAGTAGAAGCCACCGAGGGATCCTCGATCGAAATCGAGCCTATTTCAGTTGCGTAATATTCCGCGGCAATTGCGCCGCATAAAACGCAAAATGCTGATGCACACCCTTCGCAATCAAAATTACTACCCATCACCACCGAAGGCAACGAGATTACACAACAAAAGGCGCGATTCTCGGTGACGACGCCGGCCGTTCTGTCCAAAAAACCCACCGAAGCCCACGGGGCGCCGTCCCAGAAATTCACGACGATTCGCGCTGGAGCCCGAGGAAGCTGGCAATTACGCGTCCCCTGAAAAGGGAAAAAAAAAACAAAAAAAAAATAATATAAACATAATTCCGGCGAGCAGAAGAGAGAAATGACGTTGGATTGCGATGCGTTGCGTTGTATGCCGTCCCGGCGGCGTAGTGAATGCACGAGCGAGACGGGTATACCGGCGAAAAAGTTTGGCATTGGCAGTGAACATGAATTGGCCATTTTACGACGCAATTCCGGCCGTACACTGCTAGGACGGTGGCAGGGGGCTCGTGAAGCCTGGCTTCAACATCCAGCCGTCTTGCAATAAAAGCATAATTTCCTCGGAAATGCGCAGTTCTCAACATAATTCCAGGCGCGCTCCCAACTCCCGAACTAGTTACCCGGCGTTTTTGATAGTGCCACCAATGCAACAGAGAATTGCTTACGAACACACTTGCAGTTATGTAGTGGTGTGCGTAGTTGTAGTACCGGAGAGAGTAGGCGCGGTGATGATGTGTGTGTGTGTTTACTATATAGATGAAAGTGAAATTGAAAATTTACTCACCGTTTTACGGGTGTGTACGTGCGATGAACGCATCTGAAGTGGCGACGGTGTGCGACGCCGCTGAATGAGTTTTCGGAGTTTTGATGCAAAAATTTTTTTTTTTGTTCCGGCAGGGGAAGAAAATGCTCTTCATCCCCACTCTGACGGTGCACCTTTCGTTTTCATCCAATCAGTTCGGAATTTCAGGGACACACAACTACAAGCTCAGCCGGCTTCTCGTATAACGCACACATTAACCGAACCAATGCCACTTTCCCCTTCGATTGTGCAGAAATGAGAAAATGTTCATCCAGGGAATTAAAATGAAAAATTAAAAAATAAAATGCGTATTCAGATCACCGTAGCGTGCGTGAGGAGGATCAGAACTTAGTCCAGGGAAGAGCGAATACGCACTTTTGTGTGTGTAGTGCGTAACATCGGTTTTATGCGATTCGCAGAATCACGGCACTGTTTTATGATGCGTCGTGCGTAATTTCGTTATAGAACCGCTGCACATCGCATTTGAACATGAATTATGTAACAGTGTGTGTGTGGAGGGGGTGGTAGCGGTAAAGGAAGAACACAGCGCGTCATCGCATCATGAACATCGTCGCACCGTGCCGTGGGTCGTCGGAACGGAAAGTTCTGAAGACGCGTGGAGAAAAGGAGGAAATTCTCGCACACAACCGCACAAAACTCGTGTTAAAACAGAAAAATGCCCGCGTATGCACCCCCTGTGCCGTGTACGTCGACTGCTGAGCGGCACGGTCGGTGCGGTGCGGCAGTCGAGCCGCACGGCAGTCAGTCAGTCAGGCAGGGAAGGCAGCCTTAACCCCAGGCCGCCGTGGTGCTGTTATGTTTATATGGCCGTAGTGAGCGTCGCCTAGTGAATTCAGTTTCATTTTCGCTTTCCGATAGATCAGTCAGCGAGACCGGTGGCTGTGGAGTCCGTTAAATTTCTTCTCTCATCCCCCTTTAAGTAGTTCTTAAATATATCAGGCAGAGGGACAGTTTTTTACAGTTTTTATAATAGTAACTTCTGTTCTGTAGTATTTTTAAAATTCAGTTGCTTTTTGGGGAAATTTTTTCTAAAATCCAACAAGAAAAACATTGATTTTTTTTTTTTTTTTTATCGGTTTTACCGTTCATTTACAGTTAAGAGTGCAAAATAACTGCAAACTTAAAATTATATTTAGTATACTTGTGGCGCCCTCTTCGACTCGTGAAAGTGTTTTTTATGTTTTATTTCTTTTATACATTTGGAAAAAAATAAGTGAACTTTTAAATAAAGTCGCTAGGGGGCGGAGTGCGGTGTGCGAAAACTCGCCGGCTTCCGAAAGTGAATTTTATTTTTGTTATTGTGTTTTTTATCTGACGCTTCTCAAACGAAAAGGAGCAGTCTGAACGCCGCAGCCGGGCAGAAGAGCAGCAGTAGCATCAAGTGATCGATTACCTCAAAAATAGAAAATTTGTTTTCTTTTTCACCGTTAAATTGCTTAATATTTTTTTCTGTTTTGAAAAAAAAAATTTACACGGCACAGTGAACTGGACCAGTGTGGACGAAAGTTTTATATCATCTAGAGTTTTTCTAGTATTTTTAAGATATAGTAATTAGTACTGCATCCTTGGATTGAATAAAACCGGGGAAAGGAGAGGAGTGTGATTGTTGTGCGAACTTAGCGTGGGTGCTCCTCTGTTTTATAATAATTTTCTGTTTTTGCTCAGGAAAATAAAAATATATGTACAAAAAGTTCGAATCTTAAATGGGAGGCCCCGCACAGCTTTTTATAACTTTCCGTTAAGGATTCTTCGAACTGTGTTTTGTGAAAGACATTTCGGGGTTTCTAGACTCTAAAAATTCCCCAAAATGACTGTGAACGGTTTTATGATTTGAACCAAAATTGGGGAAATAAAATAGAAAATCTATCGAAAAAAAAAAAAAAAAAGAACTGCTTTGTCGTACAACTGAGTGCGAAACGTAGTTTTATTATATTTCTTTCTGCAGACGTTTAATTAAAATTACAAAAATAGCTACCTTAGCGGCATTTCATCCGTTGCTCCTTATGGCGCCACGAAGGAACAACAGCACCCATTCTGGCGTCGATGTCCATAATCTTTTGGGGCTCGGCGGTGATACCGATCACATCTTTGAGACATCATCGAATTCATCGCCCGGTGGTGGACAAACGACGACGACAATATCCTCAGTTATTGGTGGTGGTCATCACAACCATCATCAGATCATGTCCAATCATCATTCGATCACTGAGAATTTCACCCGATGCTGTGTCCCCACGGGGGAGTGCTTCAAGGCAAACGCCCCGGACTTCGGTCTCATAAATCTCGAGGAGCTGAGCGAATGCGTTCGGGTGATTTGCAACAATGAGAATTGTACTGCCGGCCAGTACATGCACCGGGACTGTTTCGAATCCTGGGAGCAGGGCGTCCTCACATCTCTCAGGTCGACGGGACGTGCCCGTTCCTGGTCGGATCGTCAGAGGGCTCAAAATTTGTGGACGAAAAAAGGTTATGATCTCGTCTACAAAGCGTGCGGATGTAAGTGCAGTCGTGGACATCTCAAGAAGGACCTTGATTGGGTGGCACCGACAAACAACAACATTTTCGGCCGGAACGACGAGGAGGCAACTAAGAAAAAGAAGAAGCGAAATCGCAACAACCAGAAGCCAACGCTGGCCATCTCTTCGGCCAATTCGGGGGCTTACCACCCGAACAGTCAGATGAACAACGGCGTTATCATGAGTGCTGCTGAGCTCAGAGGTCGCACTGGAAGTCTGTCGTCCAGCAATGGGTCAACTAGCCCTCCAGTGTCAGCGTCTAGCGAGCACAGCATTTCACCGGTCCACAACATCAATCTGGCGCCCGGGAAGAAACACCAGCAGCTCACCCCGCAGCAAGCCCAGCTGCAGCAGCAACAGCACAAATCGAAGGTCGAACTCTACTCGGAACGGGTCCGGTAAGTGAAGAAAGTCTTTTTTAAAATGTTTTCAATCGGGCTTTTCCTCCCCTTTCTCCTCCCTAAGCATCCGGGAAACCGGAAGGTCAAGGTAAACAAGTTTAGAGGCCTTTTGTACATCCTGCTCACCTTAGCGTCTCTAGAAAAGGTCCTGCAAGAGCCCCTAAGTCGCTGGCACGCGTGCCATGTTCCAGCTGAGTGCGATAAGAAAAGAAAAATCCACACCCCGTCCCAGGCCACTTCTGATAAAAATCAATTATTTTTGTGCCTTTCCTGGGCCCAGCGGTGCGTGTGTGCGTGCGTGAAAATTCGACGTCGGGTCGGCGGCGCTTTTTCTGAGTGCGTGTCGTGCTCGGTGCGTGCAGATCCCCAGAGCGGAGCTCCTTTCTCAACAAAGTTCAGATTGGCGTAGGAAATGAATCGATTTTCCTTCCTCAGCCGTTCCCATTAAGGTTTTCCTGGTTCCTTTGGTGCGTGCGAGATTATTTTCGTTTCAATTATACCAGCAGAGGCCCAGGCAGCATCCTTGTGACGTAGTTGCGTATCTCTGCTGAAAGAGATACCACCCACACAGCCTGTTTTTTGGGGCGGGGGGGCTAGGATGTCTTATTTAGAATTCGGTAAATATTTGAACACTGATAACGCCTTGAGGAGCGTCGTCTTAAAGACAAGGCCTTATTCGGGGACACTTTAACAGTTTTAGGTGGGGAAAATTGAGTTCTTTTCTGGATATCGGCCGGAAAATGCTACAGCTAGCGGCTGTGCTGAGTAATTCTCGGTAATTGGTTAATGTTCAAGGTTAACCTTACTGCGGAGGAGTAATTGGACTGTTGTTCGATCCTCGTGGGATGATTATCTTTAAATTGGGTGGAAATTGGCTCCCTCAAGGAATATTCAAGGCCTCCGGTTAACATGACCAAGTATAGACAAAAACGCAAACTATAGGAAACAATTTTATTTATGATCGTGTATTTTTTATGGGTCCAAAATTAGAATCTTAGAGTCAAATTAGGATGAACTTACTTTCGTGAATGGTAGCTAGATATAACGTCTATGGATTGAAAGTTTTCCTTGTTATTAAATTTCTAACATATTTTTAAAGCAACTAACAACGAAAATCGTAGTCGTGTTATTTTTTCCAAATTAAGTAATTACCATACAGAACGAATTGCAGTACATATTTTGTAAATTCTTCAGAAGACTAACTTATGAGGAAGTTTTACAGATAAAACGAAAGAAAGCGATTCATAATACAGAAGTTAAGTATGTACTTACTTTAACTAAGCCTTATCAGCTAGATTTTTGTTTCTGTCTATTAGTTTTGAAGAGTTTCTGTATATGTATATGTTTTTGTACGGTTGGTGTTTTATTGGTTACAAACTACTGCTTCGATTTTAGTAAAAGAAAAGCCAGTCGATTGTAATTTAAATTGATCAAGTTTCTTTGCAAAACAAAAGTTAATCATTTCAATAATTTTGTCTAAATGTCCTATGATTTAATCCGTATAAATACATATTGAACTAATTTAATTTGAATGAAGGGTTTTGGTTTTTGCATCTTCATATTGCACCAGTCTACAAAAAAAATTTTTTCTTGACTCGGTTTATTTCACAAATTTTTTTATTTGTCATGTATAATGAAAATATACCCACAACCTCCTTAAAGTTTGCTTTTGTAGAACTTGTATGTAGTAATAATACAGATTTTGAAGACCGTACTATGACCATTTTTGAATCATCATTAAAAAATAAAGGATCGTCATAGTACTTTGTAACTGGGCTTAAATGATAGTCTAAATACTAATTTAAAAAATCAAATGCCATTTATCTCAATTGCCCTTTTTAAACATATAGTCGAACAAGTTTTACATTAGCGTGCGCTTGCAATGTTTTTTATTCGCCATTTATTGTATGAAGAAAAATTGGTTTACCTGTGGAAGAAAGTCATGGATCATTTCGAAATTTTTAGGCCTTTTGTATTTTTATATAATAGCTTAATATTTCAGTTAGCATTTAAACAACTTTATAAGCTCCTGACTCAATCTGTTACTTTGTAATGATTTTTCATAAATGGTCAAAACATGGTGTTTTGTGGTTTTTAACGCTATTTTTCTCGAAAATGTGAGCTGATGAGCATTTTTATTTACGAATTCGTAATCTACAGAAAAAATCCTATAGAAATAATTTGCAAATTCTTTGAAAAAAAATTTTGTGTTGACCTGTGTTATTAGTCCTGCTTTTAAGTAGATTTGAACTAAAAAATAGGTTCTAACCTCAATGAACATAAAAAATACCAAAACCCAATTTAGAATTTGTAACGCCATAAAAAAAACGTGGCATGCCAACTGCTTTTCAACAATTGAATTCAAAGCCGTCGTAAATCGATGCAACACGAGGAAATGTTAATGCAAACCGAGGTATTTACGATCTTGATCCGCACCTTTTCTGCACTTGAGCTCCATTTCTCAAATTCCTTGCGCGCCATGGAGGAAAAAGGAAAATAGTGAGAAGTGCATTTCAGTCCCTGAAAGGAAAATTAAAGTGAGTGCAGTTTCATTAGAATGCCTCAGTCATTATATTAATCACTTCAAGTAGAAAAAAAACAAAAATAAAAACACCTCAAGAAATAAGCCGATTTTTTTCTCCGCGCGAAACAATTGAACGAAAATGAATATTTAATTGACAATTATGTAACAATATTTATCCCACTGTTCATGAAACTTTTAAGTCGTGTAGGCGTTATTTTTGCATTTCCCTGATTGTTTACTGTCACGATTGTGCAAAAAACAAGTGAGAACTCAATTCTGTGCTCCCAGTTTTACTTGCGAGGTGAGACAATCACAAAAAATAAGAGTATCTACATATTTTTAATTTTTTTTTAGATGTATATGTAAATGAATATTTTTTTTCGAGAAGTGATACAATACTTTGGTATTATATTGAGTCAAAATATTGGGGCGATTTACCATAAAAATGACATAGCAAAAACTCATTACATTAAAATTAAATTATAATTAGAAATTGTCATATATCGACGTGATCCTCATTTGAATAGAAAATAGTAAGTAAATTTGTTAGCCCAGTGAGCTGGATTTTTATATAAACCTTCGTTATAGCGTTATGAACAATTGTTCATGTTAACATATCGAAAATCGACTGATATGAGGTTGATTGAGGTTAATATGAAAATTGTAGATCATAAAATTGTCTACAAAAAATATTTGCATAAGGCTAGATTATTTGCATAATCCAAGACGTATATATTCGACTGCTAATAAAGTTAACATATTTTCGCTTTTAGATAAAAATACGTAGATAAAAATCCAGTTCACTGGTAATTTTCTTGTAGTTGAAACCTAAAAGGACAGGGCTGTATTGAGGATACTAAAAGTGAAATTTTTGCGACAAGAGCAAGGTAAAACCCCAAAAACTAACAAAAAAAAAAAAAAAAATGGAAAAACTGGTTCAACAAATTCGTCAAGCCCTTGATATATGATGCGAAGTATATTGCAATTTTTCGCAGAACGAAACGTGTAGGTGCATTAACGCTTGCAGTTTATTAAACAGCGTCTTATTCGAATGGTTGGAACCCTTTCGTCGCAGAATGAAGCACCCACTCACAGCCACCGGCCGCGACTCCAATCGCCGCCATATGGGGGACATATGAATAAACCAATTAAACGTATGTGCCGCGATGAACTTGGAAACGAAGGCGAAGGAGCCGCGCGAGATTTCCCTTACTTATCGACCATATGTCTTCCTCTGACCGCTTTAAAAATGAACCTAAAAAAATTATATGTGTTAGTGTGTATATACATAAATTGCACGGCGTCGAATAATTGCAAGTTCGCTGCAACGACTTTTTGCAACGAAAACGACGATGGCTTTGGCTTTGGGGCTATGTTGACAACAGCGACGATGGCGGGGCTTTTTATGCTGGCCCGGGCCCCGGCCCCGGCCCCGGCCTGCCCTTGTGTGAATGACAGGAAGAAGCACGAAGAAATAGGAAAAATAAAAGCAAGGAGCCGAATGCAATCAGCGAAAGAGGAGAAAATGGACGCGAAACGAGAAAAACATAAAAATGGCCTTGGCTGCATTCAAGTTGAAGCCTCCTTGACGGGGCTCTCGCAATTTCGTGTCAAGCAGCAACAGAAGCACCAGCGAAGCCCCGGCTACGAAGCCGAAGTCCGCCAGAGCCAGACGTACCACAAACACAACTACAAAGGGGGAAAACTTAGAGACTGAATCAACGTTTTAATCGAAGCCCATAAACCATGGTATCCTGCATTATGTGGGAACTGCATTCATGAAATGCAATCAAAAGTGCACACAGGCCCACCAGCTTTGTTGGCGGAGTGCATAATGTCTGCGCTCTGCCAAGTCAGACTTATGTACACAACTACTTAATGCAAAAAGCTGCTCTGCTGCTGCTGCCGCCGCCGATCTGCGCCGCTGCACACAGGCGCTCCCAACCCAGCGCACACAAGGCCCCACTATATAAAGTCGCGGCGCGGCGGGCCTGGGCGGAACAAAATTGTCTGAGCTCTCCTGCGGGGTAAATTCAAAAATATTTCATACACAAGACGCGGGGGTGCTCTCGAGTGTTTTAATGAATAAGAAAAATCTATTTAATCAACCCTCTCCCCACCACATTACGTGCCTTTGTAGCTAAACTCTTATCAAGAGGGCAAAAAAGCCTTTTGGGCCCAACGTTGCATAAATTCCCTGCATTGCACCCTCACTTTACATCCTTCTTTCATGACCCTGAAAAAGCAGTCAACATTCCAGTGAAATTAGGCTCCAATGAAACACTGTGCCGGCATAGCACTTTCTCCACACTTATCGAATACTATACAATAATAGAAAATAAATAACTACAGTCCAATTCCTCTGTAACACTTTTATGGCACTTTCAAAATACCAATAACAAACGTATAACGAACAATTCCTTACTCAAAATGTGGTCCATTACCACAGATTTAACTTTCTAAATATTATAACGAGCTCAAAGCTACAAATTAAAAATAAATTCGTATATACCGTCACATGTCATTTTACTTGTAAATTTGTTCTACTTCTTGCTTTTTATATTTTGTAATTTGAAAGACTAGTGTGGAAAAAATTTACTATAAGCGATATGAACAAAATCTAAAAAAAAAAGAAATTAAATTCAAAAATTTGATGTATCATTTCCTTAAGGTTAGATTCAGATTCGGATACGGTTTTCCTTAAAGGTCGATCCACATAGAAGATACAAAGATATGCAGTCTTTGGAGTTTATGTTCACACTTTTTCGGTAGGACACCGCTAGTGAATCTTTACAGTATTAACTTAAACTGCGGTGAATTGATCTTATATTTTTTCTTTTTAAAACCTTGAAATCTCTGAACCACCTGGTATAATTTGTTTGAATTACAAAAATTTTAATTGAAACTGCTGTCCGTATAATGCATTCTTTTAGACCTCATTACTAAAGTCATTACCGTTACAAATTATGCAATGAATTTTCTAAATAATGTTACAAGTAATGAAGATTACAAAAAAAAAAAAACTTCAATTAGAAGACTACCGTATTTAATTACGTACATATTGTACAAGAATTGCTTAGAATTACTCAGCATTAGACAGAATTCTTCAAGGTTATTCAAAATCAGAATTATGTATGTATGTACTTCGAATTACTAAAAATTATCTGAAATTATTCAATATTAATTAGGAATATTCTGATTTACTGAATATTTTTCAAAAGAAATGATAAAAAAGTGAATTGTAATGGTATAATAAAAAAGCAAGTGATCAATAAAATCGTTCATTTTTCGATTTTTATAAATATATTTGGTATTTTTTTTTTTATTAAATTGATTATTATAATGCATTTAAAAGTGGACGTTGCTGTTTCACACGCTTTTTCATGAAGCGTCTTCTTTAAAATGTTCGCTGTAACGGTTTTGCGTGGGATGATTCTATTTCGGTTTGCAGCATAAGAATTTACAAGGGTCTGACATCAAAGGATCCTCTACGAAACCTTTGCAAATATTGCAAGTCGAAGGCTTGCATTTGTCCGATTTGGACGAATTTCGTTTACAAGGGCGTTTTTTTGAACGCGACTTTTTGCAAGGATTGAATTTATCAGAAAGGTCTTCTCTGCAAGGATCACAACATGGGCCCGGCTTGCAAGGATCACAAGGATCATAGCATGGAGGAGGTTTGCAAGGGCTGCAAAGGTTGCAGGGATTGCAGGGATTCGGCTTACAAGGGGGGCACATGCCTTGTTTCCTAGCCTCGGTCGCTAAGGTTTGTGGATCAAATTGAATCACATCGCCTTCAATCCTGAGGTACACATTTCCACAAGGATCCTTGCAAACGATCTGTGGACAGGGAGAACCAACAGGGCATATAATTTCGCCACATAATTGGCCACATAAAGGAGGTTCTGGAGGACATTTTGGCGGTGGTGGCGGCTGGCAGCATAGCGGGCATATCGGAGTTGGGCAGGGAGACGGGCAAGGAGGCGGGCAAGTCGGCTTGTTTTGTTGTCCTGGGCAGCAGTCGCATTTTTGCGCTTGTTGTTCCAAACATTTTTTTAATTTATTGCGAGTTATGTAGTTTTGGTAAGCGCATAAAATTCGCCTTCCAGTTAGCTCAATCTCTGACTGATTTGCTCCAGCCTCAATGAAAGCGTTGACTGTCTTGTTCGCTGCATTTTTCCACTCACATTCATCGATGAAATCCACGTCGTACTGATTCACGACTTGCTTGTGATAAAACGCCTTGAATGCGCATTTCACAACTGAATAGGTCAACTTTGCTTCAGCTTTTGTCATACAACATTCGCGCATTAGGTCATTTAAAAATTCGTCCTTGCGAATCCTTTTCTTGCACTTTCCTCCAGGATGTTCGGCGACCTCGTCAAAATGCATAAACGCATAAATAATCACGTCAAGCGCCTTATTAGCCTTGCATTCGTGGATTCCGCACGTTTGAAGGATCTTGACAAGGGTTGCCGAAATATCCATGACGTTCTCCAGAACCTTTGTAGATTCGCGCACATTTTTGATACGATTGCAAAGGAACTCTTTGATGCTTGGGGGACAGAGGATTTCGACATTTTCTACGTCTTCACAGGGATCTCTTTGGCTACAGCATTTTGCGCGTCCTCCTGGCATTGCAACAGATTTTATTCGAATAAATTTGAGTTAGAAAAATTATTTTAATTTAGAATCATTAACTTTTATTTTTTGCAAATGAAAGATATCCAAAAATTGCAGTGTAGCTATTAGCCTGCTTTGTTTTTCATTTTCATAATTTTTGGAGAGCAATTAAATTAGATCGAAAAATATGAAATTAGATGCGTATTTTGTGGGTTCGATTCTCGAACAAAACCCTGAAATAAAAAAAAAATAATGGTACGAAATAAGACATTTGCATAAAAGCGCTAGTGCACAGAAAAAAAAAAAAAATTATTATATTAATAACATACATATTTACAAAATTTTATTTTTAAAATAATGTGTACCCTGCATGAAAGAATGACAACCTTGTTAATTTGATGAATGGTTTGCGATAAAATTACTACTTTATTGGACAGTGTGCTGTTGACTATTAAAAAGCACTAACATGTTTGTTATTAATTTTTATTAATGGTATGACAAGGCGGTAAGAAGCGATTATTCGTGATATATTTGCGGTAACATTTAAAATTACTGGTTGTTTTTCTAGACTTTCCAGAATTTTTATGTCTACGTTTTAACCACTGCATCTATGCGAACTTTAGCAACATTATTAAAATAAAGAAGGGTATTTATGCGTTGTTTCTATTAAATTAATTCAAAAATAAAATGCAGGCTTATTCGGTACAAAAATACCTGTGATTTTTGCTTCGTAATTGCTTGATTGAAAAGGTGAACGATTTTTAGTCTTATTCACAACATACTTAAGAAATTAATATAAGTAGGTTTCTGTTGCATTCGAATTTTATTTAATTACTACTCAGAAGATTTTTATTGGCACATTTCGTCAATGGCCTTAATGGCTCCGTCTGATCGTTTTGAATTCTTTAACAGATTCAAATTAATGTCTTCATGAGGAAAGGAAATTGTATATTTTCGTTTAAATAAAATAGGCCTCAATAAATAAAATTACCACTTCGATTTGAGGTGGTCAAATGGAATTTAAAAGTCGTTTCACTTTTCTTAAAGCGACCTTCTTCGTCATTTATTGACCTTCACATGGATTTTTCTTCGAAGAAGAATCTTTGAAGCGAGTGCTTAAATATTTGACAAGTTCTTGAGACGTTTCATGAATGTAAAGTGTGAAACTAAAAAACATAAAAAAGGAGAATCAAAATCGAAGAAATTAACTTTTGTTGAAACAGGCCAAGTGTTTACTCAATCTCTGCGGCCAATGCTTGGACACTTAGCGTCAGTAGCGCTTTTGCTGCTATCTTGAGAATGCTTTTTGAATTCTAACGAAGCGCTTGGGATAGGCAAATAATGCGAAGCAACTCGTAACGATCTCATTTTGCTGAGTTTTGTTTTTATTTTTTATTGATTACTTAAAATTGGGTTGTATTTTTTGTTTGTGTAGGGATTGGTTTAAACTCATTTACATATTGAGCTTAATGCAGCCCACCTTTTGCAGGTGGTTGGCTCCTCACCTGAGACGGAAGACCACTCGCGAGTTTCTTGAATCGAAAGTTGATTCTATGCACATGCATTGCGGAATCGGTGGCCGTAAACTTTCTGCGCCCCACTTACACCTGCAGCGTAAAAATCTCGTATTCAATTCCATTTGCGCGGATGCTCCTCGAACTCCTGCAGATCGCAGTGGAAATCAATTTTAAAATATTCATGCATGCAGATGAAGGGAAATATGATGGAATCGCTTGTTTATCGAGGCGTTTTGCATTCTATTGAGTTTCAGTTACTTTCGGTAAGTTGATTTCTGCACAAGACGGCCGGGTGCTCCGCAAAGCATAACCGGTTCAGGTTCAGGTTCAGGTGAACTTTACGCGAGCGAGTTTTCTTTCAATAAATAGGGCACCGGCAGGTAGTATCTATCATCATTTCACTTGCCGGCTCCTCATGTGTTCATGTAACCAGGTAACATGAACCGCTCGGTTCTTAAGTAACTCGGTTTCATTTAGCAACTATGTTCCTTTTTTCGTCGCAACCTCGGAAGGTGCAGGCTGTAGTCATTATTCCCCGTCGCAAGGAGTACCAGGGCCGCCAAAATCTTGTTCAGCAAGGAGCGCACCCTTTAAATATGTGCTCCTTCGACGAGGAGTGGTGCAATTTGCATTAGCAAACTGCTGTTCGTGTGGTTTTAAGTTTACTTTCATTAAGAAAGTTTATTTATGTACATAAAGTGGTCCTCTTGTGGGCGAGGGCGCGCTCGCGGCGGGCCCCAAATATACTTTGGGGAGTAAAAAGTTTTAATTGAAAAATTTAAACTTTGTTTTATTGAACAATTTAACAAGATTTAAAAGGTTCCCATCCGTTTTACGGTCTTGTTGCTGCCACTTCGCTGTTTGCATGGTGGCTCCGTGGCGAAGTTTTTTTTTTTTTTATTATTTTTTATTTATTTTTCAATGGTGCTCCACTGGTGATGCTGTTTTGCATGCTAAGTGGACGTTTGTGGAGTGCAAAGGGGCTGAATTTATTAAGTTGTACGATGAAGAAATATCGAAGGAAAGCGACTATGTCCATGATTTCACGTCTTTTAAGTCAATATAAATGTATGAGGGAAATTAATAAAATTCTGAATAAATAAATACATCTAGCCAAAATAACATATTTCCACCTTTTTCTGGCAGTCACTGTATATATAGCCAATATATTATATTATTGTATAATGTTTTTTTGTCCATAAGTGTATATTTAGGATATTTTATCATAATTTTTTCGTATTTTAAATAAAACACCAATAAGAATACTTAATTACATTTGTCGTATTGTTGATTCAGTCTTTTTTTGTGGCTTCAGGTCTAGATTCTCTCCGATATTAAATTTGACTTCAGGACTTGTTGATTATAATGATTACGACTTTTATGCTACGCCACGTTTTTCCTCGAGTATACTTCACTGATTAAACACCGATTGCAATTCAAATACATACTTCCCTTGTTTAGATGATAAAAGTAAATAAATCAAAGGCCTGCTAAGCATACTGACCGAACTAGAAAAATACGTTCAGTAAACAATCCTTCCGGCCCGCCGCAGCAGTTTTAAGAGCGAATTCAAGATTCAAGACTTTTTTCGTGGAATGCTATCCGAAGTTCGCGGACACACCGTTGTGTTACATAAGCCTCATCACCTTCTGAGGTGGGCGGCGCGGCGGAATGGCGGTTTGTGGTCAAAACAAACAACTGCATCGATTCCAGCCAGTGGGCAGCAATTCGCTTGCGTTGGCAATCTTTGTCACAAGTTTTGGATCCCAGGGCGGCCGAGGGCAGACGTGGTGAGTGCCGAAAATTTTTATTATTCAAATTGAGTGCGCACGGTGATGACCACTCGAGTGGCGAGCGCTCAGCAAGTGTGACTTGGAGTGATAATCGGTGGCGCAACGGTGGTCCCATTATCGCTCAATACAATGAGCACGCCCGGAGTGCCTTTTAATTTCTTAATTAATTCAAGGACATGTCACAATTTTTCCAGTATTCTTGCGCTCACAAGGCACAAGGCTGAAAAGCGAAGCAATTATTCAGTTACGGTTGGGAGATTTCGTTGCAGAGTGGCCAGTCATCTTTCTGGTTCACTTGGGCGGTACGAGCGGCGCAAAACAAACGAGGAGTCGCACCTGAACCCTGAGGCACCTCAGATATGAGGAAGTGCCGGAGATTCAAACTGAGGGAAACGACATATGCGGGTGGGATCTTGCTGCGTTATGTAACCCCCTCAGACAATGAAAGTTAATCAATTGTCGCGTTCGGTGGAAAAAACAGCAAGACACGTTTCGGTCAATTTACCGCCAGCCAGGTGCCGATTGCTCGAACAACTAAAATTATAAATTTTAATCACTTCGGCGATAATTCTTTAGCGCGGTTTCAAGCCTTGATGGAGAACGTCAGGGACTTGGAATTCGCCGCGAAGCTAATTTGGCAATTTCGTGCTAATTAACGACCAAAACAATCGCCGTAAGCTCAGATTGTTAATTCTACCCACTGGCCAAATATAGCCGATGTAAACCCACTCAAGGCCGAGCAGAGCGCTCGCTTGATAAGGGGATCCGCGAGGATAGCAGCTGCACAGGTAAAATCCAGCAGCACCGTCCACAGAACGACCGAAGAAGCAGCCAACAGCAGCAAACAAAAATTGAATGCAAAAAGGCGGCAACTGGCCGTTGCAAACAACGCAGTAAAAAAACACTGTCATGTCGAAGATGAGACATTCGCGGAATAAAGGCTGGCGGGGGGCGCGTACAGTCGCGGGGAGAAGGGAGACGAGCAATATATGCGATAAATTGGCAACGACAGGTGGGTAATTCAATTCTTGTGTCATACGTGCTAACTCGTCAGGTGCAACTTATACGATATGCGTGCATGCGATGCTGGGGGTATTGTGCTCGAGCAGCCACTTCAGGTGGGCTGCCAAAAGGCGATATTCAATTTGTTTGGAGATCATTTCAAAATGTTTATTGGATGCGAACTTAAATGGAGCAAAGCACTCAGACGCACGACGAATTGAGGGAATTTTTATTATATTTGATTTCAATTTATAAAAAAAAATTATTAATACACTTCTTAGTTTTAATTTGGAAAATACATTTAAGATATTATCACATTTTCAAAGTGTAGTTGCAAAAATATACGAGAAGAAACAATATGTCTTTTAAGCCTAAATTATAGATGACAATTAGGCGTTATTATTTTACCAACATCCTGAATTTTAAAATTTCAAAAACGATATTGGAATATTTTCAATTTAGGTAAATTCTAAGCTTTCTTCCAATGAAAGTTGTATTAAAATCTGGTCCTTTCGAAAAAATTTAAATTATTTGGAATTACGTTGATCCCGAACGGTTGTGTTACTGCAGACTGGTGATTGATGCTATGTGGAAATATGTAGTTAAGTGGTATACTACTAATCAATTTCCAAGGTAAAGAAATTGAAAATGACTTAGAATCAATCCTTTAATCTTGGATAATTCCTTTTCAATTACTTTAAATCTTCATTTACAATTTGATTGGAATATATAGGTACTACACATATAATGATTTATTATATTTCATTCATCCTAAAGCCAAAAAAAAAAAAAACGATTACACAGGTCAACACCAAATTTGCGGCCGAACAAATAGCAGGGCATTTCTATAGGATTTTTTCCGTAGATCACGAATTAGAAAATAAAAATACTTAATTGGATTTCGTTTTCAGGAAAAGTAGGGTTAAAAAGCACAAAAGACCGCATTATTATATTAGATACCATTTATGAAAAATCATTAAAAAATAACGGATTGTTGTAGGAACTAATTACATGTCTTAAATAAAAGCTTGAATGTTATACTATCATATAAAAATACAAAAAGCTTTATGATTTGTGAAGATATTTCGTGAAATTGACTTTTTTCCATAAACCAATAATTTCATACAGGCAAAACGTGAATGAAAATCATAACAAGCGGACGACCATGAAAAATTTGTTCGGCAAACTGTTTGCAAAGATCTATAGATATTAGTGGTATTTCACATTTATAGATTAAGATTCTGTCTTTCAATTGAGCCATATTACAAGCTTATATGATAAAGCTTTCTTTTACAATTATTTTTCAAAAAAGTCTACGTTATTTTGTATATCAGTTTAAATTTATATTTCTTGAAAACGGGAACGAATTCAGAACTTACGTTTGAGATTTTATAATCTATGAATGAAATGCTATAGAAATAACCCATCACGTGTCTTGCCGCAAAAAAAAAAAAAATTATAATTTGTTCCCCTGTGTTATAAATCTAAGAGCCTGAAAATTTTTTTAATTTTTTATTACCATATTCGGCTTAAATTGAATTTGAGATCTACTCAAGGATGTCGAAGAAACGATGTAAAATTGTTCATAAAGGTCAAAAGTGACGAATTTAGTCAGCCTTCTATACTTTGGATATGTTAACGAAAAGTGAAATTGTCGCACTAAAGAAAATCCTTACTTCAAAATTCCGGAAGATAAAAAAATTGAAAGGAAACTTTCGATTTCTTCAATTAGCCATTTTACACGACAATATAATGTCTGCTTGTTGTCACCGTTTATAAATCGAATCAGTTTTTTGCCTTTCACTAATTTATTTTATGGTCTTAACACAACTTTCAAGGGAATTTATTGAGAATATGCTGAAAATTTTAACTCAATCTGTTCCGCATATTATTTTTCTACACTATATCAACGTATCGATAAAAATAAAACATGTTTAAATTTCATTAATTAGGAACATCGATGTACACGATCGGAAATACGGGGTATCCCATACTAATGCCCTTCTAATCTGAGGTTTAATTAAAAAGTGTCGAATTAGGAAAATATGTAGATGGAAATTAATATCCAAAAGAAATACTATACTTAAAACAACTACAGTACAAAATTCAGGGAAAATCTTCCCGCAAAGAAAATAAAAATTCAACAGAAATATTTCGGTCAATGATAATTTCGGACTCGTAAACACTTCGACAGTATCATAAGACTCCGCTTCTTAAAATCGTAATAACATTCTGAAAACAAATCATCTTCCACGGACCCCAATTATTCCGTGCACGTTGCGATATTTTCAACGTTTTCATATAATTTTATATGTTTCATATTTACCCCTCGGGGCCCGGTGAGTGATTCAGAGCTTATGAAACTGCTCTGCGTGGATTATTCACTGCTCGCGAAAATAGCTTTTTTAATTAATTTAATATCTATCGCGAACGTGATCTCGCATTGACGGCACAATGTGAAGGCGATTAAAAGCAAGATGGCTTAAAAATATAAATAAGCGGATCTCGAGTGGCAAGACCGCTTTTTGTGCGTCGTCGTCGACGTTGAGTCAAATCTGGCTCTTGTGGTTTCGGTTCGCTGTAAATATGCGGAAATTCAGCTGGAATTGTATCACAGAAGCTACCTTCGAAGAACGTCGAGATTTTGCGCAGCATATTATGTTATGAGAAAAATACTAAAACAGAAAAAACATCGTCTCAAAAAACGAGCAGCGAGCCAATTAAAAAAAGTTTCCCTCTTGTGTAGATTCTAAAATTAATCGAGTCGAGTCGAAGCCGCTTGGAGTGTTTATTATTGATCCGGTCAATCAAAGTGTGATTCCTCATAACTTGGAGCCGCAATTATCAAGTGCCTTCTGGTCCGTTCTCACGCATCAAGAAGACGACCCTCGGCTGCACCGATTTAAAAATAGCCACGCGCTCCACCGAGTGGAGTTAAAAGTGAAAGCCAGAGGCGCGCAACCGCGGATTTTATGAATGTGTCAATATGTAAATAATGCTTATGAACGAGGAAATCTAAATTCTTGCGGTGGCGGGCAGGGGGTGGATGGCTCGCGTACCGCCCGGCCCAACAACTCTTCCGCTCATTACTTGGCCGGCTGGCCATTCTCGAAATAGGATTTATTTTTAAATAGTAGTGGTCCTATTCCACCCAGTGCTCAGCTGGCCTCGCTGAGCCGGCTCTTTTGGATTAACCAGACTCCTCCGAGTTGCATAAGGTCATTTGCATTATTTCGAGGGTCTCGTCGACAATTGTTAAAAAAAAAAAAAAATATAAATAAATATTTCAAAATCAGCTGCGCAACGTCTGTACGCGGGCAATTGTTTCAATTGGGAGTCGTGTTTGCATCCGCGACGAAAACCGCGCAACAAACCGCGACCGGTCCTTTATTTGATTGGCCCAGTTGTCGTTGTGGTGTCATAATGCTTTTCTGATATTGTCCCCGTGTTTATTTTTGGATTGATTTTCAGTAAACGTTTCTTGAGCGATACTCAAAATTTTTTGTTGATTGCTGCCCTGTTCACGAAAAAATGAAAGTGTCGCAATTCCCACCAAAGTAGAATTGCATTCAAGTTTAATTTGAAAAAAATGTCACGTACCTTTTGAGGGGCGTTCAATATCTAAAAGAGGATTGAAGAAAAAAAAAATTAATATTCTTACAGCCTTCTTCGCAGGTGTCAATTGCATCAAACTGCGATTAATTGCGAGGTGTGTGCTGTGTTGGGCAAGAGGCATGCAAGAGGTTACTGCACCTCATTTGTATAGATAGCGATCAGATTAACGAGCAGTCGTGGATTAGTCGGATTACTTCAATAAAATCTACTCGACCTGCTACTGCTCTGCGGATGAAACTCGTGAACAGTGGAGCAGTGTTGCAAACTATACGAATTTATCTACTTTTATGGGATTTTCATGGACGGTACAGAAGACAGGACTATTTATTTCAAATAAAATACAACGTTTACGACTTTTATTACTTTAATATCAAAATTATCTAATTTTTCATTATTGAGCATGAAGATTGTGTTTTGCGGTTAGACTTCATGGGTATACTCAACCTTTAAGAACGTTTAGTTAGGTACCTAAGCTGAAAAATGGAAAATAAACAATATTAAAAGAAGAACAAAATATTTATTAATCTCACAAGTAACGAATCCGCGAAAAAAATTTTTTCGATTACATTATGTTTTTCAAAATTTCTTTTCCCAGAATTGCTTTTGTTGCACACTTTCATTTCACAGCTGAAAACGTTTACAAGTTTTTATAACACATGATTCTAACGGTATGAAGTTATAACCTATTATGGCCAAGCGGTATATTATATTAAAATTTATTTATTTATTGTACAATATACAAATACAAATACAGAGATCTGCATAGCCAGCAGAAGGGTATGAAACCCTTGTTCGCAGGATTGTACTTAAAGTTCTTACAAATGCAAAACTATAAACTAATCTTAGAAACTATCAGTATGTATACATACTTAATTATACGTACATATATAATATCAAAACACTTTGCTTAGCGATCAAACATTTTCTGAAATCCATTTTTTAAGTTTATACTTGATATTTATCTTTGTGGAGTTCATACTTTTTAATTCATTTGGCAGCATGTTAAAAATTCTAATAGCTGTTACATAACCACTTATTTTACAAATTGTCTTTTCAAATTTTGGCAATTCGATACTTTTGGCTCTGGTTTTACTGATTGAGTTATTATATTTTAAACTGAATTCTTTATAATGATATACTAGATTATCCAGTACAAAAGTTTGGTCCAGTCTTAATGGGTAGTTATGTATAATAAATTTCTTTTGACATATTATTTTCAATAATTTGTTTTGTAGATTTTGTAAAGGATACATTGCACTACTGCCAGCACTACCCCAGACTAGAATTCCATAATTTATTATTCCATAGAAATATGCATAGTAAATAAGCATCATTGTTTCAGTGCTAGTAAATTTAGTTAACTTATAAAAAATAAATAAAAAATATTTGAGCCTATTTAGAGTGTAACTAATGTGCGAGGACCATCTCAAATTACAATCTAATATGACTCCTAGATATTTACATGTTTCTACGCTTTTCAAGAGTTGGCCATGAATTCTTATAACACAGTTTTGAGGCACACTAACGCTATAGCTACCGAAGGTGATACAAACTGATTTATCAATATTAAGAGACAACTTATTATCAGTTAACCAGTTCGCAATATGTTCCAAGTACCAATTCATTTTAAAACTGTAAACGTGTTCCCTTTAACAGAAAATTTTTTATTCCAAGTGTTTCGCAAAGTAAATTCCAACACGCATTTTCTTTTGAAATGTGCTTGTGTAAGACGTAATATCCGCAGATTTTTCATTTACGATTAGTTTTTTATTTAATATAAGAAGAAGATAATTTGAATTTGTATATTTCAACCAAATATCGCAAAATTAAAGAAATTTTCAAGCTAAGAGGTTAACAACACTGGAAGGGATTGAAAAGTGCAGGGAAGGAAAAACTTGTTAAGACCCTTCTGCTTGCCGTGTACTCGTGTAATTGATTGCTCTAATTGCCTCGCCAAATTAACAGCTAAATGTAAATCATTCGCGATATTGCCAGTTATGATCACATCTCCGCTCCGATCGGGGCGGCCAGTAATTTTCTTGACATTCACGACTTTTCGTGGCGCTGATTCTCGGGCTATGCAGTTAAAGTGTTTCTGGTATTTTGACTTTTCGAATGCAGCGAGCCTCTTGCACAAAAGTAATGCACGCCTCGCGGGAGTTACCGCTCGCTTATATGTGTAACGAATAAGTTGAGCTGATTTCTTGTCCGCCAGTTTACCGCAGTGGAAATGTCTTAAATTAAATTGAACCGAACCTTGGCATTTGTGGTGCCGGTTGATTGCCTTTTCATGACGCGCCTTACCTCGTTGCAAAATACTTACCTACCTGTCGCAGAGAGAATTATTTAAGGTAAATGAATTTGAGGCAGATTTTCCTTTTGTGCACAAGTTTTAGCTTTTTCTAATTGCTAAGAAACACAGCTGAGGAAGACCTAGGGTCAGCGTGGTAATTAAATTTTTATTATACATGCTCTGAGCGTCTTACTTAACTTTTGATTTGTTTGCACTCTTGAACAAAAATAATTAAATTATTCCCAAGAAGTCTACTAATGCAATTACCCTCTTCAAACGATCATATTAGAAATTCCGTGCTCTCGGTTTTTATGCAATTAGAATTTGATGCTAATTAGATGAGGACTAATTAGGATTGCGCAAAATTAGCAGAGGGATTCTCGAAAGAGGATACTTTTTTTTTATTTTTTTATATTCAACTCGAAAGTATTGCCCTATTCCTCTAAGGTGCTGATTGATGAAAAATAAAAAAGTTAAGATTCATGTCAAGAATGTCAGGAATTTTTAACAAGGGGAAAATCGTTTACAAAACCGAAGGCAATTGCCAATGTAATTCTTTTTTACTGTCCAGCGTGTCACAGCACGCGAAGGGGTGAATAAATTTACTCCGAATGCGTTAAGAGTTTGAGCAATCGTTGCTTAAAGGAAAGTAACCCTTCCTCCGTGTTTCAGAGTTTAACAAGAAGTATGAAGACTAAGAAATGTAGAACCGTATCTATTTCATTGATTATATTCTTGTTCAATGACGTAATTTTACTTTAATTTTTTTAAGTCCAAGAATAGTGTACTTCAATGTGTAAATTAAGTTCAAATTACTTCGTAGAGTATATGAGAAATTTTAATATCATATTTTATTAGTTAATATACATTAATATTATTTTGTATGTTTTGCGTGACAACGCATTAACCGATTTTAATAAGTTAGGTATCATTCGATTGAGCTTGGCGATGGAAAACTTGAAGTCATTATAGGTAATTCGAAAAAAGATATAGTGCTATTTATAAGAACTGCGCGACACTGTTTATGATAATTAAAATAATCGAATAATACTATTATGTCAAGACAGGTTCATTTATATACAACCGAAAACAACAAAACGTTTCGAATTTTTGGTGAGAAGTTATTTGTTTACAAGTCTGGCAGTTATTATGTCCATAAATTACAGACGAGGTTGGCGATATTTTTGACAATCAGTTAGGGGTTAGTTTCGGGTTTTCAATAAAAAATATGATTTTTTTTAATAATACTTTCATAATAGTGCATAAAAGTTCCCTTGCCGTAATACCCTGATGCAAATACCTTGACTGACCTCTACAGTTTTTGAGTGCGCTCCTGTTCAATGTCGTTTCAATTAAGCAGCTAAATTTAGTCAACAATAAATCGAAAATGAAAAATAAAAGAAGTCGAGAGTATAATCAAAAAGGCACTCCAAATAATCAGCACAAATATAGCATTTCGCAGGGTAAATATTTACACGGCTGCGGACACACCCATCAGCAAACGAAAGGTTACATCACTCACTCCCGCATTAAGTCGGGGGTAAAAAGCTTGGATATTATTTCGCGGCAAATATGATCGGCGCGGCCGTGTGTCGTCTTTATATCGTCTGTGTGTCCACGCCGTTTTCCACACTTTCGCGTCGATTGCAATTAACATCTGCAGCCAAGTATGCAAATTGTTAATTAATCGATAAGTGCGTGAATTGAAAATTCAGTGGCAACGTTCTTGTCCAAGGACGTGGCACAGCAAAGTTGCTCGAAACGAAAAAATGTCTTTGTCGACAATATCGCACACCTTTTGCAGCAAATAAAATAGGACAGACACACGCATAGCCTCTATAAAATTAACATATCTCGCGCAATGAGAAAAAAATAAACACCAGCGAACGCGCGAATTTGTAATTTGTTCATTTCAGCGCGGCTGGCGAATGTGGTTGACTTTGGGTGGCTCGAAAGAACGTCTCTCAGTTGTGCAAAAAAATGTAAACAATGCAAAAGGAGGGAAAAAATATTGCGCCGAATTACGTCTCATTTTTTGCGGGTGATTTTTGGAAAAGAAACTCGCATTTGGCCAGGTATTACATAATTTTTTGCAAAGGAGAAGCTCGCGGTTATTTCACTTTTAAGGTCAATAATATATTTTGTATGTATTATTCTGAATCTGAGTGTAAACGGACTGCTTTGACGTAGAAGTGGCAAAATTAGGCTAATGTTGGAATTTTCATTTGTCATTTTTATGGTACTACGATAAAGAACGTTTCAAATTTGTGTAACTTTGAATTCAATAAATACATACTTGAAAAATATTTTAAATCTTAAATCTCTAAAAATTATTCTAAGAACACCATTTGACAGTGTCGTATATTTCCGACATGACTAGCGGAGACACATTCTCAAGGCTGAAATGATAGAAAAATGTGTCTTCACTAATCGTGTTGAGTTTATAACGACTGTATTTAACTGCGTTTCGTTCGATTTAAGGAATGTACCACACAAGTTTTCATAATTAATAATTGTTATCGGATTTCCGAAAATAATGTTTGTGATGTAAAATTATGTCTTAAACTCCTTATGTTTTCTTTAGTTCTCAACACTCATTAATATTATTGAGCAGTGCCCTGAATGAACTGATTCAATAAACATTTTGGAAACAGAAATAATATTTTTAAATGTTTATGTTATGCTCAATGTGCAGAGAGAAAAATTGGGATATCAATAAAAAAGTGTTTATCTTATTAAAGGGTTTCGTCTAATCTCCTCTAAAGTGTTTTTAAGAAAATTATTTTTAGAAAAATTTCCATTTTTTCTCTTCAAATAACTCGACCTTGTAAATTTTTTATTTTTTCATAACATTCTGATCACTTTGTTGAACGATGAGTTGAAGTTAATTTAGCTATCGCAATTAGAACCAAGATATCGTCGGACGTGAATATGTTTACGCTTGAAGGTTTGAATGAAGAAATTTATACTCTTATAAATTTTGGATTTGTATACTTTACCGTTTTTTTTTTCTTTCTTAAAATGATTAGATAATCGATCAACTAGGAAATAATGCAAATAATAGACATATATATATTACTGTATACGTTACACATTTTACCTTATTGTGACGAGAAAACAAAAAACACGGCTCGTTTATTTAACTCATCATAACAGCCAACAAAAGCGCCTTGAGGTAGGTAGAGTCTGGAAGAACGCATTAAAAGTTCCCAAAATAAAATGAGTATCACTCCAGATAATAGGCTCCACTTCGCGGAGCACACATACAGAATTGCAAGTGTATAGAAGTCAGAAAACTCGACTAGATCGCTTCTAGCGATTTTTTTGTGTATGGTCAATGATTTTGTGCCACTGAGTCAGACCATTTGGAGTTGGCTCGAAAGGCAGAGCCGCATGCACGGACTACTTCCTAAAGTCTTTTAAACCAATTGTGAAAACACACCCAGCCATACAGCCACCTTAGACAAAAGCAGTCCGCAATTTCCACACTTGTAATTTCGCTCCGGTGGTGTATTTTTCGACAGCTTAATTTGAATACGTAGAGCTTTTTGGTGGCAATATCAGCGCGCAATGTCAAGGTTAAAATCGGATTTCTTTAGATTTTCGCTTCTTCCGCTGCCCCCGCATCTTTCCGAATTCAACGAACACGAAGACATACAAACATTTTTCAGATCGTGAAGCTTAAGGCGATTTCCTCAACCAAAAAACAACACTATTTCAAGCTAAATGTTTTTTTCCTACGCCCCGCGATATTGTTATTGTTTTTTTCGTTTCATTATTGCATTTTTTGTTTTTTTTGGGGTCCATGATTAGATAATTCGGCCGACTTGGTGGCTGGCCGGGGCTGTGGGGCCCATGCGCGCGATTCTCAATCTTTTCGACCGGTCGAATGGTTCGGGTTTTCCGCGGCGGCGCGATGTTTCACTTATTGGACATTATTTGGTGTGTAGCGTGTGCTGACATAAACACAAGCGCCACAAATTGATATCGGGGGGACGAATGCGAAGAATTAAAGTCATGGAAAATGCTTCGGGGGTGGTAGTGAATAGCTCCAGTCGCTGAAATGTTTATGCGCTTCGTATGTTTGTATTGTGTAAACAGAGGCTACAAAACAGTTCACAATGAAATCATTGTGTCAACCCACATAATATGCATGAGAGGGGTCTAATATTTTTAACCAAGATTGTAAGCCGAGAATCGCGAGTAAATAAACTTATTGATATAAGTGGCGCAAAATGACTCAATACATTGTCATGTCGGTAAAAAGCGAGAACAATTTTTTTTAAAAAAAAAAGGAAATTTAAGATAAAAACGTACTCTAAAAAGGAAAAATAAACTCTTTGTGATCCTAAAAACGTTTGGAGAGTTTTGGATGACGATGAATTGGTTTAAATTTGCAAAGTACATTTGTGTGTGTGTTCCATCGGCGTTGAACCTATTGACTGAGATAAATTAAATTATTGAAATTATCAGTGAAAGATCAGAGTAACAAAAATATGAAATTAAAATTGTAATTTTTATTTCGTCAATAAACGAAAAGCGGATTCACATGAATTCCTTGTCAATTTCAAACATATTATATAGTGCATATAACGTTATCCAACAAGAACTGACGTCAGCTGTTCTCTACTTCTAGTTTCGAAGACAATTAGCCGCGTCTTGGACATAAAAGTACCATTAAAAAATTCTGCTAAGCGTTAGAGCTTGATCTCCAAATCCAATTTTGAACTCTTTCTGAATCTCAGTTGGTTTGAGTTTACGTCGAAAACTCTATAAAACCGCATACCAAATTTCATATTTCATTAGCGGCGGTGTGGTTATGGTATCTTCGGTAAAATTTTTTCCTTTTACGACTCTCCATTGCATTTGATCGCTTTAAACTTTCTGTGGCTATTTGAGGATAATCAGGGCTATTTATTACACCAAATTTGCGGCCGAACAAATATAGCAGGGCATTTCTATAGGATTTTTTCCGTAGATCACGAATTATAAAATAAAAATACTTAATTGTATTTCGTTTTCAGGAAAATTAGGGTTATAAAAAGTATAAAAGGCCGCATTTGTACCATTTATGAAAAATCATTAAAAAATAACAAATTCTTGTAGGAACTAATTACATGTCTTAAATAAAAGCTTGAATGTTATGCTATCATATAAAAATACAAAAAGCTTTATGACTTGTGAAAATATTTGAAAACGGGAACGAAATCAGAACTTTTGTTTGAGGTTTTATAATCTATGAATAAAATGCTATAGAAATAACCTATCACATGTTTTGCCGCAAAAAAAAAAAAAAAAGTTGTTCCCCTGTGTTATTATCAGGAGAAGATTGAGTGATGAGATGGAATTGGGCACGATTGAACAAACTTTTGTTACACCCCTTGTAGGAAGCAATGGAGCTTCTTAGAATTTGGTAACTACTCGTAGTCGAAGACATTAGGTCACGGTAACTCCGCAGTCAGACCACAAATTTGAAAGCCATTAGTTCGATTCTTTGCCTTCGTCTAAATTTCTAAATATTACCTTTATTTTGATTATAATTAGAATTAATATATATTTTTGTAATTATCGTAGAGTTCTATAGAAGTGCTTGAAAATTTGAATTTTTGTAGATGTAGATTGGTCGAGACTTGTCTGATTTTTCGTTTTGTTATTACAGAGAGCCCTTAAAGTTATAAAAGTTATTTGATAATGATCTCTCTTATAGGGTTTATATTTTTCGTCGAATTGATTATAATTACTAAAAATAATTCCTAGCTGCGTTGCATTACATTAAACGCAACCGATTGCGCAACTGGGTGATTCTTGCTCGGAGTAGAAAAAGAAGCCAGTTAATCTCGGCTAATTTATTTCGTGCGAAAATTGAGTTATCTGTCGGTTCGCAGGCGCTCAGAAACAATAAAACGCGGTAAACAAAGCGAATCACGGGACCGTGGCGTACCGGGGAAAATGTCAAAGCATCTCGGTGCCGCCGCCGCCACTGGTTCAGGCGGGCAATGCACGTAATCTCGGCAGTCAATCACCAATGTCGGGGACAATTGCCTTGTTGGGTCTCAGGAGGACTAAATATAGCGACGTGGACATGGACACGGTGTCTCCCGCGGGCGCCGTGGGAGTTGCGTGCTCCGTCCAGATTGGATTATAGAGGCGACAAGAAAAGCATTAATAACAAATGATTTGGAATTTAATGGCGTGCATGCAACTGGGTGTGAGCGGCCCCAGTGCGGCACCCGAGCGCTGAGCTGTGGGCTTCTCGTTTGCATGTCATTGGCAAATTGTAAAATATGTCTCGTGACATTAACGTGCCCAGAACCTACTTCGACCGCGTCGGTTGCGCTGCGAAAATTGCGAGCCATAGCCACTGCTCCAGACTTGGGCTGGCTGCGAGTCCCTCGTTATCGCAGCGGATTATCCAGCGAGAGTACGAAAAAAATGGGGAATTAGATAAATGGACCGGCCGAAGTGAAATTGGACTTACCTTTCATGCGGTCATGTTTTTCAAATTACCGCTTTCTGTAATTTCACCCTTTCCAAAATGGTCGACTAGTGGCGGTGGATGCCGCGTTATGAATATAAGTTGAAAATCGCAGACCTCAGCTGCGACAGAGGACCGATTACGGGGGACCTTTTGACCCGATTGGTCCGGTTCGTTGGCGGGAATGCTGCACGCGTGTCGTGATCTAAATTGGTTTTCAATTACAGCACGGGGAGAAACGTGATGCTGCTACCTTTGTCGTGCTTCGTGGTAGCCAAATTGTCGGGTCGCCGAGGGAGAAAGCACTTGACTCCTACTCCTTCGAGGGTGAAATGGAAATTTAAAATTTTTTTTTTTTTTTTCTTTAATTCTACTTCTAGAGTCCCCTGTGTTAATTGGCCGCGAGCGAATCGCATAATGAGCCCTAGCAGCAGTTCTGTTGTATTTTCACGGTTTTCTTTACGCCCATCAAATGCTCCAGGTCGGCGTCCTTTTGAGTTGGGTGTTTTTGGCACACGACTATGTGAGCTGGAAAAAAACGCTGAAGACAAAAAACCAACCTCTTTGCGGAGACATGTTTCCGACAAGTGTAAATTGGGTAATGGTAATTTGATTTTTTTTCGAATTTCTTTTTCTAATAGAATAAATACTCCCTTCTTCGGGATGTGTAATTAAGGAGGGGTCCGAGAATTTTCCCTATTAAAATCAATTGATGGAAAAGTGGCAATTATGTCCGCAAATTGGAATTCAGCCCTAAGCATTTTTTTAAACATTGGAAGTAAATGTTAAAAGAGGTTTATCCCCTTTGATGTCCTGTTTAGCCATTTAAACCGACTTTACATATCTAAATTAACTACGACTATTCGTAGCTGCGACTCTAAATGAACTATTATACATACACCTTTGAATAGTTCTTTGAAAATTCTGTTTCGACTTATCGACGATGAAAATTTTATTTATTATAGGTTTTACCCACGACTTCGCTCGCGTGAAAACCTTAAGTATACCACGTTTGGTGAAAATCGCATAAACTTTAAAATTTGACAGTACGTCGAAGTAGCAAAGGTGGAAAACGCATAAACTTCAAAATCTGACAGTCCGCCATCTTGAATTCGTAAATTCTGACAGTTAGTTTGAAATCAGCGACCCGAAAACTCCCAAGTACTAAGTTTGGTAGAAATCGCATAAACTTCCTTTGACAGTCGGTCATTTTGTATTCCTAAATTCTGATAGTTAAAAATGTAGCTTATGTCACTCCTGACAACCTCCTCTTCATGTCTGTAAAGTTTCATCGAAATCGGTTCAGCCGTTTCGAAGATTAGCCCAGACAGACAGACAGACAGAAACTTCAATTTTATTTTTATGTATGTATAGATTACCTCGTTTATGACCTTTTGCATCCGGATTGCAATTTAGGGCGTGTGCCAACTCAGCTTTTCAAAAGCGAATTTGTATGGCAGATTGCTTTTCAGCTTGCTAATTGATTTTCGAAGGTTTGTGTCTTAGGAAAAGCCAGGTCGGAAATTCACTTTTGTTTGACAATTACTTGCTTTTCACTAGTAATTGACCTTCAAGATGTACTCTAGGGTCGTTTAATGAAATGAGCATATCGACTACTTTTAAACTTGAGAAGTGGTATTCCAAATGAAATTGATACTAACATTGAGATTCTCAGCGCATGCAATGGTAAATTGTTAATAATGGAAGTAAACGTCCAGGATATTCCAAAATAAAGCTAAACATTTAAATGTTTCGGGTTATAATACAATTTTATTAAAACAATATATGTAGTTACACATCCCTCAGTAATTCTTCTCTGAAAAGTTCCGCGTCCCTTGAATCATCCTCTAAATCAGCATAATGTTCTTCTAAAGGTCCATTTATTTCATTCACGGGTTCAATGTTCGTTTCGTCCAATAGTTCTTCCGACAGGCATATATTATGCATTACACAACAAGCAGCAGTGGTTTTTATGCAGCGTGTAATACTTAACTCTAATTCTTTATTGAAAATGCTTCTCCATCTAGTTTTTAAACTTCCAAATGCACACTCCACCACATTACGCGCTTTACTGTGTAATTTATTGAATCTTCTTTCTCTTGCGTTTCTTATTCTATTCTCTTTTATGGGCGTCATTATTGCAATTGGAGTCAACGTACATACATATCCACTATCACCTAGCAGATAAAATCCACTTGGCGGGAACACAGCATTCTTGTATAAAGGACTGTTTCGTAGTATTCTTTGGTCATGAACTGATCCAGGATAACCAATAAATACACTTAAAAATCTGCCTGAAGAATCACACACAGCCTGCATTTGAATTGAGTAATACAGTTTTCGATTTATATATTGGTCATGCAATTCTGTTGGACATTTTATACGAATGTGTGTTCCATCAATTGCTCCCACAGCATTATTAAAAATATTGCAATTCGCGCGACGATTGAATCCATTTCCTATCGCTTGAAGATCTTCAATTCCAGGGCATTTTATAAACTTCGAGAAAAGAAATACGAATTCTTCTAATTTCCTATGCACTATAGTCCTCACTGAATATCTTGTTATGTTAAATGCCGATCCTGTCACACGGTACGAAGTTCCTGATGCTAACCAAAACAAGAAGACCATTAGTTCAAAATGCATATCCCAGCCGCTTCTTTTTTCTGGTAAGATTGAAATAATTTTCTTAAATGCAGATACTCCGATTCTTAAATGTGCTCTGATAACATCTTCGTTTAGTTCTAATATATTCCTTGTAAGCTCTGTTAAACAATTTAAATTGCAATATGGTACTGATTCCTAAAAATGTAGGAATTTTATTTCATTACAACTCATAAAACTGATTTTCCTTACTCTTCTTGAGATTATATCTTCGCATACGGCAAGTAAAGATAACTGCTGTGTTTTCAATTTTAAATATACTTTTAAATATTTTAAAATTATCAAAATAAAATACAGGAGCTCCATGTCCTCTTCCATGTTTAGAGATGTCAGATTCAGATGTCAATGAAATGTAAATGAAAAGCACACTTCATTAATTGGCACAGCTACAATTCCGAAATTTGTTCGAAAAAGGAAAAGAATTCGAAAAGTTGAATTGGCACAAACTCTTAATCCGAAATGAAGTCTGTCTTGAGTCAACTCTATTTCGAAAGTGTTTACACCCTTTTTAAACCTGCTAAAATTCTCATAAATACATTTCAGTAATCTTTGAATTTAATTAATTTTTTCTTTCAAAGTGGTTAAAATAATCCGATAGAAAAATCCAATCGAATTATTTTGAAGAAACGAAGATACGAAGAAATTAATTGAAGTCAAAGGTTTGAAATGATTTTGGGAAAGTTTTATGAATTTTAGGAAAATCCGGTTCGAAAAAGTATTTATGGAAATGGTTTGAGTCGATCTACATCGACTGGAATCGGTTTGAAAAAGGTCGTAAACGTATGTATCAAGAAAAATATAAACTTATCCGCTAGCCCTGTGTAACACAGAGTTTGGAATTTAGACAACTTTTTCTACCACAATTGAAATATTTTTTATTAATTCTACTATTGAAATTCTGAGATTTGGAACCGTAAAAAAAAGTTGTGATTTGCAGCTTTTGACCTGCAAGGTTCGTTGATATTTTTGGTAAAAGTAGAGTAAACAAAGTCGCTCGATCATCGGCGGTGGTTGCCTCCAAACAGGTTACTAATTGAAAGGAGAAGCGTCATAAAACCGGAGCCCAAATAGAATACTTAAGCATTTGGATCCCGGTTGAATAAACTTATAATTCGAAGATGCTTGATCTGTGCCGTCGCTTTCGTCGTCGTCGAAATCGACATTTCCAGGCCGCGAAACGCAATTAAATCGTTCCACCAATTGTGGCTGCGACCGCGGACCATTTTTGCAAGTAATGCCCCGCACTCAGTCTGGGGGATGAAATGCGCTTTGTCAGAGGCTAAATTCCTTGTCGTTTGGGGTCTATTCGTTTTTTGTTTTTGTGTTGAACTACAACACTTTTAATCCTTGCTGCCCCATCTGCCTTTGAGGAGGACAACGTAGACGTTGGCCGATTCCTCTGACATCGCAGCGGCAGCTGGAGTAAAAAGCGTTTCGGGGAGTAAAGAGGATCTCCGGCGCGAAAGTCATCTAGATTCTAGATATTTCCCTGATGGGTCCAGAACATGTGTTCGGAGTTCCCATCGAAAAACAGAAGCGCAGGGTGTTTTTAATCCGAGCAAAAAGCAAACTCGTGAATGGCAAAAACATCGCTGCAATGACAATAAAATTAAAGAACCGGAGCGGAGGCAAAGCAAACATAAAAGCTGTTTACTCTAACGCCGTCGTTGTCATCAACGTGGCTGTTGCAGGAGGAGACTTTTGTGCAAGGACTAAACACGTCAGGAGTTTCTCCGTCCTCGGATAGTCGTTCTTCAGCGGCGCGATTTTCGTCTGTTGTTTTTTATCTGTTTTGCACGGATAGCAACATCTGAGGGCAGAGAGCATAAAAAGCCTCGAAACATTATAAAACGTGCTCGGAATCCTATCGCCGCCTCCCACCACCACTTGCCGGCGAAGCGAACCAGCCACAATCAAAATATCCTCAATGTCAGCGCGGAGTATTTTTGAAGACGACGACAAAGACGACGACGACGACGAAGACTACGTCCCCCGAATACTGAGCGGAGCCCGAGCTCTGCAGCAGCATCATGTCACGATATTTGATTCTTGGAGTTCACTCTTCTGATCTCTTGGGCGAATCCGATAACAATTACTCAGGGAGTCGCTGACTTTGATGGATGGCACTGCATGGGGAGGTGAACCTGATTGAATCACCTGATCTCATCCGATGGAGGAAGGAACCCACCTCTGCTCGGGTTTTGGTGATTCAGGTACCCGCAAATATTATCGCTGGCAAAACTGCTTACCGAGGTCGAAAAGGTGATTTCTTTGATTTTCTTTTTTATTGTACCTTTTTTTTTTGTGTTTTTTAGACCACTGAATTCAAATTGATTGCCTCAATGGGGGCAGCATTTTGGGTTACTTGCTTAAATTGGTCAGATTTATTTTTGGTATCGAGAAAGCAACTTGATAAATAATGTATTGGAAATACATAAACTTTAAGCCTATTGTGATAAGTCGGGAGATACCTTAGACGTCATGTAATCCTTTTTTTTCTTCTAAAATTGACATACTACATATAGTAGGTACATAATATACTATACATATGTTTAGACAAAAAACAAAGTTTTTGGTAAATTGGATTTAAATTTTTGAAAGCAACAACAATCTTTAAGTATAAATCATGTACCATTTCACAATCGAGCAAAACATAGAAATTATGAAGATTAACTATCGAATCGGTGCTAATTTTGCAAAGACAGAACAAAAATGACACATATTTTTCGGTAACCATCACACACCATCTCGGTCCGCTGTGATGAACTTAATGAATAAATTTGAGGCTGTTGGTTCAATTCAGATTTTTCGCTTGAAAATATATCGGCAGATAGTTTAAAAATTTAAACCAACGTCTTCCACTTTCATTCGAATCGTTCTCATTAAATATTTCATGTGTATATTGAACGAACTGTGGAACTGCTTTTATCTAAGGTTTATGGAGCAATTTTATTTTTTTTCTCAGTGAGGCACCATTGTAATGATCAATAAATAATATTTTTATTTAATTTCATGTATATACCCTTAAAAACATTAATTTTGGGATTGATATAATCCCTTAATGGGTTTTGAATAAAAAAAAACACAATTTTTCGGATTTTTTTTTTACGAAATTCATAGAAGCGATTTATTTCAACTTTTGGTATATAAAAGTACCTACATCACTTGAACAAGTTATAAGAAAACTTTCATGAGAAAAAAAACAGCTGATTTACGAAAATCGACGATGTTTTACTGTAGGCAGAATATCTCGAGGTAGGCTTATCTGAAATCAAAAAACCAAATTTTTTTCTGTTAGATGCATATGGCTTGTATCTACTTGGACGAAGGATTTGAAAAAAAAAATTATATTTGAATTTTTGACATCGTTTTTTAACAAAAATAATTGACTTTTAGTTAATTTTCTGTGAATATTTTTTATATTTTGGTGATTTTTTACTGGTAAAACGACTTGTAATGAACAAAAATAAAAATCCTTTGTTCAAGTCAAGTACAAGTCAATACTATGTAGAAGAAGTGTGCAAAATTTCAGTAAGATTGGATTATTAGTTTTTGAGAAATCATGCCTACCGGATTCAAAATGTAGTTTTGAGAAAAACGCGTTTGCAGTAAAATTACGTTTAAAACTAAGGAGGTTATAGTGAAACGGGGGGAATTTCAAAATTGTATATTTCCTTCAGTTTTATTCGGATCGACTTGAAACTTTGAGAAAATACTCTCATTGAGATATATACTTTAAGATAAAAAAATAAAAATAAAATCGATTTTTTGAAGATTCAAAACCCATGTGACCCCTTAAGGTAGACAAAATCTAATGCTTGAGTAATTTTACTAATTTTACCTTTGATGCTCAATATTAAATTGCATAAAATATTAATGCTTAATTCTTACATTTGTGCTGACCTCCTTTAAGTATATTTAGATTTACTTGCCTTATTCCAAATCCAATTTTTCATTTTAATTATGGAAAATTTTTATATTTTCTATATTTTAATTGGCAGTGAGATATAACTTGTTTCTTTGATTTGAGTCAAAATTTTTATGATAAAGATAATTAAAAAGTTCTCTAATTAATTTTTCAGTCAGAATGGACACGTTTACATTTATGCCAAAAGTATATAGGATTAATAATATAATTATTGAGAATCTAAATTGGTATTATCTCGGAAATTGCTATACCGCTTTTAGTCAAATTAGTCTAATAGATTATTCATTGTTGTTGGCTCGTTCCCTAATTGACAAGTCAATTGAAATCTTGGCTGATTTAATTTTTAGTCGACCTATCCATTGATTTTATAATCAGTATGCAATTTTTTGTATGACGATTTGTTTTTTATAGCAGCATTATCAATGAAACGTTTAATTCATTTAAGGTCTTTAAAGACGTATAAAAACTTTAGAAAATATATTTATAATACTGAACTTAATTATTAACTGGTCTTTAGAAAAAAATGTATACCTTTCGTAAATCTTTATCCTTATAAAACCTTACCAGAATTTAAAAAAAAAAATCGTATTGGGGACAAACTTCTTAGATTAGATTTGATATGCCCATGATATACAAAAATTTCGACCTGATACAAAATTTAATACTGTTGCCTGGTTGCAACACTTTAAATTTTCTACCTACCGTAAGACATTTTATCTAGGTAAAAAAAAAGATACAAAATACGTTTTAAATATTTAAGCCGGGATTTGAGCAGCTACCTGCCTAGAGACCTTAGATCAAGATAGTGACGTAACCCAAAATTGATCTAACATTAGCAAATGGTCGTAAAAATATTGAAAAGGCAAAAAATATGATGAAAGAAAAAAAAAATGCCCGAACTGTGAGAACATTCGAAGAAGCTGTTAGTTTCTTCGAAGTCACACGCAAATGTGAGGAATGTGCTTTTGAACGCTAGGCAGAACCAGAACCCATTCTCCGCAGGTCTGGCACAGTTCACGATATGATTTATGTGTCTCCCCGGGGCTGTTAGCTTCATCTGTTTTATGTCTTGAAAGTTCAATTTGCTGACACTTTTTATTAAGATTCGCGACGTGCCGTAATCCGCGGTATGTCTGTCTGTATGTCGCTCGTACGTCTTTACTTTAATTTTACTGAGCAAAAAAGAATATCTCTTAAGGGCCGTAAAATTTAGACAATTAAGGCGTGAACATCATATGTGTAAATGCGGGGGCGAATGGCAATCAGTATTGAAAAAAGTAGGAGAAAGGGTTAAACTGGGGCGCCAGAAAACATAGTTTACGATATTGCCACGAGCAGAAAATTAGTTTGCCCGAAAACCCTAAATTAAGGGTAGTTTGCGCGTTGTAGAAAAGCGCCGGGATCTTCTTGGTCTGGCTATTTATTTGGCTTCACGCCGACGGATGGGACTGCTCTCCCCTGACCGCACAAGTTATTAGCAGAAAACTCTCACGTTGGATTTACGTTGGGTCCCTGTCTGGTGCTCTGGCACACACCGGCGAAACCTCGCCCCCGCAGTGGTCCAGGGGAGTCTGTTCATTTGTGGAAAATGCTTTCCTAATTGAGCTCGCCTCAGTGCAGAGCTGAGAGGGATTTATTTCAATCACGAAAACTTTTCAGCATTTTTGCGGCTCCCTTAAAAGGGATGGATGCGGCTATGCAGTAATTTTCGCCTTGCAATTGTGGGCGATTTCGATTTCTTGCCACCTTTCCCGGCAAGTTAGCGCAAAAAGCGCCGACATAGAAAAAGGGTTTTTCTAAATGCTTTTAACTTGCTTTTGTACTTTTCGATTATACAAATTCTTGGGTAAAATTTAGTTTAGAGGACATTTTACTGCTAAACTCTTAAACACACACATGTCTCATTCATTTCAATATCAGTGTTGGCCCAAAGTTAATCTGATTAACGATTAAAAATTAATGATTAAAAATCATAATCAAAAAATTTGATTAAGATTAATTAATCATAATCAAATTTAAAATGATTAAGATTATTAATCATAATCATTAATCGTTAATTTGATTGTTTGATTAACTATTAACTACTCATTTACTAAACTACTATAGAGAGAGTGACTCCTAACACACTATGGTCGGATAACACCATGAGCTTGACTCACACGTGTGGCGGGCGAAAATTAGTGAAGTATGAAGAAAGTGCACTTTTTAGAAAATATCTTCAGAACTAATAGTAGGATTTCAATGAAATTTGGAAAATAGGTATCACATAGTATTGCAAAGATGTAGATGAAACAACTATAAACAACTTTATAGCTAATTTTTCGCCTTTATTAGGTAATACACAAACACCAGAATTGCTCATAAACGGTTCGATATTAGGTGGATTATCAGTATCAGACCACTCTGTTATTTCTTCATCTTCACTTTCAAAGTCGCTAAATTGTAACGGAAGCACCCGATTTCTTGTGCGTACAAACATTTTGTCGTCACTGAAATCACTTTCACTATCAAATTCTGGCAAATCTTCTTCACCCGAATGTGCTGATAAATTATCGGTGAACACGTCATTATCACTCTCGTAGTTTTCAAAATCCATTTAAATAAAATAATTTAGGGAACCGTTAAATCGTTAAAATTTGTAAGGACGCCCAAGCCTTGTTGACTGACAAATCGACATGTCTTGGAAAAATGCATTCCACAATAATGGAAAAATGTAACGATTTATGGAGTGCTGCTGCTCGCCCAAAATCAGCTGAGGTGATACATAACATTCTCGGACATACGTTAACACGGCCTGGCATAACTAGATGGAATAGTTACTATGACGCTTTGAAAAATATATTGAATATCAAAACTAGTTACTCTCAACTAGCCAGAGCACTTGGTATAAGAAATCCATTACGAGACTCTGAATTTCAATATATTGAGGAATACTGCCAATGTGCTGCTCCAATTGCAACCGCTTTGGACATATTGTAGGGCGATGACTCATTTTATGGAATATTATTACCTTGTCTGCATGCACTAAAAAAAAAATTACAGAAGATCACGACGACTCCAAATCTAAAATTCTGTGAACCACTTGCTGCAAAATATCTACAAAGCGTAGAGAAAAGATTTGAAGAGTTTTACACTCTTTCGAGTGAAACTAGTAAACATGCAGCCGTTGCAGCTCTGTGTTACCCAAGATTTAAAAAAAAGTGGCTAGTATGCCTAACTGCCGCTGATCAAAAGAAGTGTATAAACATTTTTAAATCAGTCGTAAGGAAGGAAATATCAGAAATCCCAGAGCTTTTAACAGTCAACAATGCAGCCAATAACACACGCCACCAAGAAGACGAGTTTTTTGATTTCAATTCCGACTCTGGCAGTGAAGCGGAATCAATTGATGCTAAAAAGAGAGCGGATATGATCATTTCAAATTTTTTTGCCGAGGGAATCCAAGAACGAGAGCTTCTACAAAGTTATCCTGTTATAGGCAAAGTGTTTATTAAGTACAATACACCAATGCCGTCCTCTGGCTCGGTAGAAAGAATGTTTTCTTTTGCAACTATGGTAAATAAACCTAGGTCACACAAATTATCTGACTTATTTGAAAAAAGAGTAGTTATGAAATGTAACTTGAACATCAAGAAATCAGAAATGTAAAGATCGGAGGTTAGTTTATTGAAAATATTCTTAAAACTTAGAATTCAGTGTATTTGAACGTTAGAAATTATTTTTTTGTTCTTTGAATAATTCATAAAAATATTTTCAGAAATCTGTGTCATTATTTTCCATAATTTCTTTTACATAAAATTAATAACATTGATGAATGTATTAATTTAATCAGGTTAATCAATTAATGATTAGTGATTAATGATTAACGTCTATAATCATGATTAAGATTACTTTTTTAATCATGATTATTCTAATCATGATTAATATAATCTGATTAAAATTAATCAAATTAATTAATTGATTAAAAAATTAATTGATTAATGCCAACACTGTTCAATATAAACAAGAAAAAATAATCCGACATTTTAAAAATAATAATTATATAAGGTATAAATAGATGGCGCTGATACCACTACTTGCCCGAGCTTAATTATCCTCGGAAAAAGTGTGTTTAATCAATTTTTCGATATAGTGGGAAGGAATGTGGTAAAAGAGTCTAAAGTTTCTGTTTCTTGGCACATCTCCAACTAATATTAAGACGACCCAAAGGAGGAGTTTAATCTTTCCAAGGTATTTTCAATAATGGAAAGGAGTAGATAAGCCGCCCCGAAAGTAAAGCGAGTGCCTTTTGCATGAACACCTTTGCGGCATCCTCATTTCGTGTGACTGTTCAATTTTGCGCTGGATACGAAGTTCTTCCCGCCTTGTCTTGTCTTGTATATGACTGCATCTTGTTGAAAATGACTGTCTACCGAAGTGAAGCCCCAAACGTTACCATGAAACGCTAAGAAAATTTCTTTACTTCTGGGCTCTTTTTTCCCCAGAGAAGACGTCAGGGAGTCATGCATTCAAGTTTACTTTGTGGTGTATCTCTTTTCACTTTGCAGGATATATTCAATCGCTTTACAATAGCAAGACGGGCAGGTTTTCAATATTTTTTTATTTTATCTTTTAGTTCATTTCTTTTCTTTTATCCTTGGGAGCCCTAATGCCAGTCAGCCAGCTAGCATCGTTTGTGTAGGAAGGAAGCACAAACGATTGCACGTTGGGTTGGCATTACTTAAAATTACATTTTCCAATCGCAAAAGAAGCGCCTCTGAAGTGGATTTTACTAAAAATACGTCTCAATTTCTTTTTGCAGGTCAACGTCAGGATGCAATGGAATTTTCTCTAGACGACTGGACTTCTCCTCCTTCAATTTGCTGCCGAAGACGCGTCTTAATTCCTATCAAGTAAAGGTAAGCTACCTCTAATTGCTTTTATCTGCTTTATCTGCTCCTCTCCACTTGTAGTACCAATTCATTGTCAGGGGCAGTTGGATCCTACTCATCTGGATTACACTATCGCTCCCCTAATTACATTTATCCCTCGGGAATCTTCCCTAAATGCAAAATATAGCCAAAATCTGTCCCATTGCATGTCCTCTTTTAATTAGAAACTACGTGAGATAATTCGGGTGTTTACATTAAGCGGATAATTTGATCCTTTTTATGCCGCCGTGCCTTTTTATTTTTATCTAAACTGCTACTAGTATAAATCGAGGTAATCCCCTCTCCCCGTCCGGGAGGGAAGAAGACGTAAGGTGGCCGCAGAACGCACAGCAGCCCGGAACACGGAGCCCGATCCCGAATCTGGAGCCTGGCGATATAAACACTTTAATTTCATGCTACGTTTGCTTGCGTTCCATGTGCCCTGTGCTGCGCTACCGCCTGTCTAGAAAAAGGTTTTATTTTAGCAGAACCCACCCAGCCTCTAGCCGTCTATCCCCCTAGTGGGCATGCGAGTGGCAGACGGTTGACTCGTTTTTTTAGCCACTTTTCCGAGGCAGACATTAAGATCATTTGCACGGAAAAAGCTGAAGCTCACTAAATATTTGGAAATGTATGTTTTTGCCATCCACCTTGTCTGGGGCGGGCCGTGCAATTTATCCGTTTTTACATGACCGGTCCAATGGGTCTGTGGCTCTCGCTCAGATAAGGACGTGATTTATTCCCTGGTTTCGGCCTTTACCCCTTTTTATTTATTTCTGAAACCTCATAATTGCTCGGAGGTAGTGTCGTTAATTCCGAGATTAAATTGACGTATAAATTTAAAGAATTGGCACTGTGTCCCCTGTGCACTTTGTAGTCTAACGAGCCACTATTTGAACCCTTCGAGTATAACCTTTTTTGGGCTGGCAGACTGTCTGGATGGGTGTGGCATTTCAGTCGTTAACTTTTATTTTAAAAGTGCTGGTACCTTCCAATTGCAACGACCACAAATATAGAAGCACAAAAAAGTTTAGAATGTTAATGGTTTTCGACGAAATAAAGGCCATTAATAGGAGTCCAACACAATTAAAAAGTAAATATATAAAAATTCAGAGTCAAAATCCCTAACACATTTTTCTGCAAGCCAAAATTCGAAATGTTATATTAAGAAGAGCCGAAATTCTGAAGAAAGATTCTCCCAACATTAACTTAAAGCACAAATGCGTGCTTGTCTTGATTTTTCGGATTAAATGTTCTGCCCGGTAAAAGAATAAAAAAATATTTGGTTTAGAAGTAAATAACGATTTTAAAAATTCGTCACACCACCTCACTCATAAATTCCATGAGCTAAAAAAATCATAAATTCCATGAGCTAAAAAAATACTTCAATATAAATTGGAAATTATTTTTAAACAATTGAATAATGAACTACTTTTCAATGTGTTATACGAAAAAAATGAAATGAATGCGTTCGAATGTCTATACGAAATAAAATGGAATGCAATTCGACGAAAAATATTCAATTTACGTTTTTTACATATATACTTTACACGAATTTCCAATATAAAATAAATGTACAGAATTCAACTTTTTTTCTTACTTTACTCTGAATTGCAATTCAAAATAAATTTATTGAATTTTTTCCGAGCAAATATTAAAATAAAATCATTTATGTGAAAATTCAGATAATTTGAATGTAATGTGGCGACCTTTGTTGAACGTTGTTGAACGATTTCATTATTATGCATCCATAATTAAAAAAATTATTTTTGCTGAGTGGCAATTTTAATTTTTACTCAATTATTATCTGTTGGAAGCAATTTGGATGGAACTCAACAATTTTGAATAAGGCACTTTTTGTTTTTATTGTGGCAAAGAATCGTTGAACTTTTGTTAGGTTATCATTCGACTTAAAAACAGAGGCTAGAATACCTTTGTTAGAAAATAAACTGCCCTCGTTTAATAATTTTTTCTATAAAGTTACGTCATTTCATTTTCATTTAGCAGATTAACTATCAGTTTTAAGAAGATTCGAAGGATTCAGCGATATTACATAACACAAATCCCTTAATCTTGATTACTCTAATATTTTCCCAAATAATGCAAAAACTTCGTGAAGTATTGGTAAACATCAGAACTTAATGGCCGCTAAGAAAGGACCTAATTTTTTTTTAAAGTACAGTCAATCGAAGGGCAATGCCAGAGGATCTTCGAGAAATGTAGGGCGAAAAGCAGAAACTTTCCACTTAAGTAGAGTAATATTTCTAATTTATCTCGGGAACGCACGAGTTTGTTGACAAACTATTTTGCCTCCCGGCTAAATGATCAATAAAGTCGGCGCCGCTGCTTAATTCCTGCAGCCCCGTGATTTATGGAAGACAATTCGCATACATCAAACAAAAGTTATGAGAAAAAATTATATCAACAGCACGGACATTAGTTATAATCGTTTCGAGATTAATCCGTCGTCTCGGCAATCTGCGAAGCCAGCTCCGAATTAAATTGAGCCAAGGACCTCATCCACCCACTCGGGTGGCGGGCAGTGGCGGCGGGCGCATCATGACGAATTGCCGGCTTGAGCTCGTAAATTGTCCCCCCGAAGATTAAGTCAAATTAATGGATTATGCTGATGGAAATACGATGCAAGAACGCGAGCGTCTAATGTCGCTTGTTTATTTACTTCAGCGGCCCCCGGAATACCGCGCGAGGAGATGTCTTTGTTTTCAAGAAATTCTAAAGGAAATTTTGCTGACGCCTGGGGAATTCTCACGTTCAAGCTCGGCTTGACCATGGGCTGAGCGAGGATTCCTCGGGCTGTGTGCCAGGAGGTCCGGTCGCGTTCGAAAATCCAACAGCAGACGGTTTCGTGTGAAAAACTGAAAACTGATTCGCGACCGCAGAAGCAAAGTTTCGTATCGCTGCAGGTGGGTGCGCAGTGCACACTCATTGCTCAGCTACTTTATGCCGCGATTCTGACCGCGGGACATTTTAATGAATGAAGCGAGCGATTCGCGGATCTACGCTAAGGCAGCAGAAAACGTGAGAAGTCGAGTACACAATTTGCGTGTTTTGTAAACACGAGCTGCAACTCTCCGACGCCGCCGTTTACTGGCGAGAGCGATATAAAATAATGCGAGACTGAAACTGACCTGCACTATTTTAAAATTTATTACGCCTCAAGCACGCAACGTGCTAAACGTTGATTTTATAGCGAACGACTGCAAAATAAGCGATTTATAAATTGCAATTTTAATTGCGCTTTAGAACACGGCTTACAGCCTGTAGGCGTGCTTAGAACTTCGAAATGGGTTAAGAGCTCTATTAGTAGCGATTTTTTAATGACGCAGAAAGAGTGCATTATTCTGGTAGGTGCAATAAGGCTTTATTTTTATCGCGCTCTCAAGGACGATGCACCATTACAGCGGTTTCCGTTTTGATTTTTATAATTTTCCCGAGAATAGGTGATTTTTTCACTACGCTTAAATAACGTAAACAATTACATATATTTTGAGTTTAACACGGAAGCAATTTTGATAAGACAATTTCTGGAATTGCTTGAAATTTTACGCTCTATGAGAATATGGAAAAAGCTAATGTTGTATGGCCTAGCGTCACGTTGCATAGCGAACAAAAATCTGATAAAAAATTGTTTTAGAATCTTGTAAAATATTATATTTCCTTATTCTCATTAGTGCTGGGGATTTAAAAATTAATTTTTGGATATAAATATGCATTTCTAATTACTTTTGAATTTATGAATTTTAGCGTTTTTAGCGTTTTTAACTTGATATAAGATGTTACAATGAATGTGGGACTAGAACCAAAAAAATGTATTATTATTTCTTCTTAAACTTTATTTGGCGAAGAAATTCCTTGAAACACAACAAAGGATATATAAGCTACTTTATATTCTAGCTAGGGTGTTTCTATTTTCTGATTTGGCATTCAATTCTTTTTCTGGTATAATCATAAGCAAAACACAGGTATCGTCATGAACAATTTAATAATTGCTATAACTTCGGAATTTTAACATTTTTGGTTTAAGGTTTTTTGATTCTTAAAAATATTTGCCTTTGAAATTATTAGTTTACAACTTATTTGAAAAATATTAATTTATGCTATAATAGTTTACGTAAACTTAATATGCTCGGACGTAAATGACTTGTTTCCGTTGTTTGTATTAAATCGTTCATAGGGTTTATAAAATGTTCATAGCTTTTGGTGGTTTGGACTTGTACGATATAATCACAATATCTCCGCAACCATAACTCCGCAAAATCGCCTGAAATCCAACACCATTCAGTTTATGGATATGTGCCAAGGGTTTTCTTAAGCTCCGGGGGGCTCGAGTGTTAATTAGAATGTCAAAGAAACGGCAAGTCATTAAAGTGTACTATGAGCACACCTCCGCCAACCCGCCGCGTTTCGGCTTCCGTGGGACGGCACAAAGGAGTTATTATTGTTTATCGCCGGATTGTCTGGATTTTGTATTAACAGTTGATGCAGACGCAGTGCACATACTCATAAGCAAAATTCAGAAGATTAAAATTGCACTATGAACATCGAGTCCCGCCGCAATATCCCCGTCCCGTCTACCCGCTTCCTCTACATCCAATTATCCTTTCATGTGCACGAGCGTTCATCACTGGAATAGTGGGGCTCTTTTCCCGGGAGCACCACTCCTGGTCCCAGTCCCGGTCCCGATCCCCGTGCACTCGGCGTGCCTGCATGCCAGATAAATTTCCTTTAATGGATGTATGGAAACCAGGCAATTTCTGGGTACAGTAAACGTACACATGCTCCATTCTGTGGTGGGTGGACTCCCTGGACGACTGGGGGCTCACGAGCAAATGCTCCATGAAAAGTTGGCGTATCGTGTGACGAATACTTGGACAAATGCAGACGACAATTTCAGAAATTCCCGGATTTTTGCAACAAATAAGGAAGAGCAGGTTCAATGACCCAAAAACGGGGGAAAGGATAAAAAAAAAAAATGGTGGTTTCTACGACTCAAGTAGTAAAATGCTCTTAAGAGATGCAATTTTCATGGTACAATACAAGCTCCATACGGTTTTGCTTAAATTGCATTTCACAGAAGCTGACTTAATGCACAGAGTTGGTCTGCATCAGAAAATTTCGTTTTATTGAATCAAGCAACAAGACAATTTTTACGTACTTGCCCAATTGTTAGACTCTTCAAAATTCAATTTGTTTGCAGTTCTGGTTATTTTATTTATGTCGTGTATAAAATATGCGGATTTCTGGATGTGCTCATCCAAATAAATTTAAAAGAGACTAGGAGAGCTAGTTTTCGTCTATCCTGCTTGAAACATAATTTTGCTCTTCAAAAGTTACATATTTGTCTAGTTCAACTGTTATATAATTTAGAATGGAAATGATTGGTATAGGTTTTAAATCTTGATTTAATAGAAGATTTCAAAACTATTCCAGGTAAATAATTTATGTAACGTAGAACTAATAACAGAAATTTTTTTGATTTACGCGTGGTTAGAGGAATAGAAATGACATTTAAATTGCACTCTATAAAATTGGACAACGTTCAATTATTGCATAGTCTGTATGGAGGCATACTATTAAACAAAGCAGACATTTTTGAAATTATAAAACCTAAGTTTTTCTATAAAGACTTGTTAAATGATCAAATTGATTTTTTTAAATAACCGTCCAGATCCAGTATAGCCTGATGATATAATAGATACCCAACTAAGGCGAAACGCGTCGCTCTTTAATTGTATGACAATTTGAATATAAAGTATTTTACTGTGACATTAAAATGTTCAAGTGTTATCCAAAAATTCTATTATATAAAGTAGGCATCTCTTCCAAAAATTCTTTTCCTTCGTTTAAAACTGTTTTGGCATAGGTGGTATAAAATTTTTTACATTCGTATTTAAAGCGATTTTCTGTTAAATTTTTGATATTATAATCGTTTTTATCAGTGTTGGTGATATTTGCATTTTCTAAAGACTTGTGTGAGAAAATGCGTCAACACTTTCCGAAAAAAACATACCTTCAAATCTGCTTCTCTATTCAAAAATCTTGCGCACACCTTTCTCCTTGGTGTTTAAGAGCAACCAAACCACCGGTAGGCTCTTGAGAAAAGCCTCTGAGCTGTGAAAAGCTTTTTTATGGTATCGGAAAAGCTCAAGCCTACTATACATTAGAAAATTCTGTGGAAACCCTCCACTAACACAGGCTCATTCTGTAGGGGTTTCTCCGTCTACGCCAGGTTGAACTCTAAAAGGGGGCTCGACGCTCGACACAGCCGCCGTCGTCGTCGTCGTCGCTGACAGGGTAAAAGTATGCCCCTTGACCTTGCCCTTGTGCGTAACGACCAGACCCCGACAATTCAAGAACGCCTACGGCATCTTGAAGGCCCCTTTTTTTTTTATGGAAGTGTGTGTGTGAGGCTCTGCATCTTATTTGGCGGCGGTTGTTTTCGTCCTTCTGCTGCTGGCTTTGAATTTCAGGAGCATTTATAACGCGACGCCCCTGCTCTTTTTCCCAGACATAAATATATTTAACAGGAAAGTGTTCTGCTGATGCCACCAGAAGATTAAATGCTCGCACTTTCGGCCTGCATCGCTTTTTCGGGGAGAAAGTGACTTATGGCACAATAAAGCATTTACTTTTTTTTATTCCTCCGAACTAGCGATTACATTAAGGACACATAGCCTCATTTAGAAATAATTTCATGGCGTAGTCCCAGGCGCTCCACATTGGCAAAGTTAGCACATAAAAATGTAAAAAGGACGAAAAAAAATGTCCAGAGTGTTCGCCGAAGGAGTAAGGAATCTACTTTTTCGGGCTATATTGAATCCCGGGTATTGGGAGCATCCAATATTGGGCCATAAAACGAGCTTAAAGTATTTCGGGAGCAGAGCAGGGATGCGAAGATAGGTTAAGGATAAAATCGCACAGGATGCCGGCTTAGTGTGTGCGGCGTTTTTTTATCCACTCGTCCTGGTACTGTAAAACAAGCATATATACATCTTATCGATATTAAGTGGCGAATAAATTGTCTATAAAGGTTCTTTTTTTTCGCCGGGCCGTAATAAAGGCAGTGCTGAACTTGTCGAACGGGGAGCTATGTCCTGTAATTTTAATGATAATGTGCCACGTGGACGACGTGCATTGTTACGCCGGATGCACAGGACTCCTCGAATCGAGATGTGCTCACGATAAAGTTATTCGACATTTTTTCATTAAACTTTGCAGACCCTCGAGCTTTCTAGATAAGAATTATTTTTATGCTGTTTTCGTTCAAAGCGATGTTATTAGGTTGTGCAACGATATAAAATTATATGGACATTTGCTGATACCGCCAATTTCGGAGTTATTTCAAATTTATTTAAATAAAGAATTTAAGTTAGTTTCTGTTTCATATTTAGGATTTTACTAAAACGAAAATTTCATCACATAGATATTAGAATTTACGTCACAAAATTTAGAATGTTTAGCAATGATTTTGTGATTTCATTTAATATGCGATTTTCGTCTTATCTTTTGTGAGACGTGATTTTGTAAGCAGGGAACCCCTTAAAACAGCTCCAAGTTATCTAATGAACCAATTAAAATTCATCCTATCCTAGCATTTATGTCACTAAAAAACTTTTTAATGATATTGACTTTGATTTAATGATGGAGTCACATTGCATCTAACAATTTATGTAAATTTTAGTATAAATAGCACAGAATGAAGAAACGTGACTAAAAAATTTTATCTTGGACGTTCGTTCGATTCAAACACTTTGAGAATTTTATAAGGTATCATTTGATTATGTAAGCTGTCCTAAAAATAAATTTTATATTTTGCTTACAAAATAATTTTTTATAGTGTCGATAAAGAAACCTTCATATTGTATTACGTCATTTAATTGTTTTTCTATATTGGTAAAACCTATAACCTTTTTGTACGCTGATCCAAATTTATGAAATATTAGATGTTTTAAGTGGTATATAGGAATTAAGTTTTCAAGTAAAATGTAGCCAATAATTTAGTGTTCGAATTTTTCTTTATGTTTACTTTCACAAAAAAAAAAAAAAATTAAGGGAATATTTTAGATAGTCCCTTTTAATGAAGATATAATATATCCGTAATGTTTTATTCTTAGGTTAATCAAGCCTTTTAGACTTTTTGTTTTTTTTTTTACTAGGATTTAATAAACTACTATTCACTACTATGGAAAAATGATGTATTTAATATAGTTTCTTTAACAAAATTGAAGCTTTCAACAAACATGTCTATATGGTAATATTTACTTTGATTTGCGAAAAAAAGAAAACTTTTTAAACTGTAGGTTTTGATTCAATATAATTAAGACAGCATAAAAATATACCTGGAGGTATCTCATTCGACCCGATTAATTTTTAAATTTGTTTTGTTTTCGAGCGAAAAATTGCTAATTAAGAATTCTTCATATTTTTTTATGAAAATAGGACGAGCAAACAAACCGTCTGAATTAATTAAAACAGACTCATTATCATTTGCACACCTCCTGCAAATCCCCCCTGGGATGAGTAATCCCCGCTGTCACTCGCGCTTTTTGTACACCTTGTAAAACATGCTTAAGCGTCCTCCCCCATCCGCGGGCTCCTCCAAATGAGAAAAGACGGGAAGAAATATTGTGAAAGGTAAAAATGAAGGCGACTTAATAATTCAGGCCGTTAATTAAAGCACAAGGTCCACATTCGCCGGGAGCATAATCGGATCAGACAGGGCGGGATGGCGCCGGAAGCTCAGCGGAAGTCCTAAGTGAGCTCCACAAAAAGATGCGAAGATATGCTGTAGAACTTATGTATTATATGTATGTTATTAAAAAAAAAAGAAGCTGAGTAGATATAGAGGTGCATACTGAAGCGAATATTAACGCTAAAATATTGCTGTGTGATTTCGGGTGCAGCAGCCGAATTCGCGGTTCGTCGGTGCAGAAAGAGCTCCGAACCGAGGGATGCGATGCTGTCGGTCGGGGCGCGGGGGAGATCTATGATTAATGACAGCAAGTAATTAAAGCGTCTGCTGGAACAATAACTCAGATCTGGCGACTCCCAAATCCTTGTGGGTTACCCTGTGACAACATTTCAATTTTTTTTTTTCCTCCGCTACAGCATCCCCCTCGGGCTCCCACTGACGAGCGGGGGAGTGTGAGGAACCGCAATACCGCGCAAGCATCAGATGCGCGGGAAAATGGGAAACAACACTATTTTGGAGTAAATCATTTAATTAGACCCGGCAGCCCGACAGCAGCGGGTCTTCTTCACGAGTCAGTCCCGAAAATGAAAAATGCTGCGTGGCCCGGGCGACTTGGGCGGGGGTGGGTTGAATTACTGCTGCCATCGCAGCCGCACGGATACGGGAATAAATTGAAAATAATAAAATATCGTCACGTTCAAAGATAATTGCAATTCTGAAGACGGTGAAGTACACTTGCAGCGTTTCGTCTAGCCCCCGACACACACGGGTCTGGTTCGCCTCGCACATTTGGGTGACTACTTCCAGACGAAGAGGTAGAATCGCCCATTTCTAGCTCCCTGGCGAAGGGCACATGTTGGTTAGATAGAAATTACGAGTGGATCCCTGTCTCTAAGATGTTACAGTGGCTAGGCGGGGGCGTGGGACTCAAAAAGAAAAGATTCTATCTCGGGAAATGTCGGAGGCGGAATTACGACAACGGCGAGAGGAACGAGACCAGCAACGACCGACAGCGCGATGGGCGCACATAATCACCCACTTTTCTGAGTAATGAAGTAATAAGTGCAGTAATTACTCAACGGTTCCCCTGCGTCTTAGTTAGTGGTCACTCTCTGTTTCTTGAGATGCAGTAAATTTAAGACGTTCGTCTTCTTAAAGTGCGGCCCACATCCACCGCCGGCAAAGGGTCCAAACGAGCTATTGATCTCTAGTCCTTTTCTGAGAAGAATTTGTGAACAATTTAATTCTTTTGAAGGCAAACGGCAATAAAGTTTGGGTAAAAGCACGTACAGCAAATCTTTCATCCCGAGGTGGTTCGAAAAAAGCGCCATTAATTATTATCACGTTCCCCTTCTCGCGTATCCTTTCCGTTTATAAATAGGTGGTGGTTACCACTTGGGACGATAACAAAGTACGTCTGGAGCAGCCCATTTGCCCTTTGCGGATCCTCCCCCGCCGGCACTCACATCCTCACACAGAGGACACATTCCCTCGCCCTCACATGTCCTTAAATTTCCAATCACTTTACACAACATTAAACCACTCACGAAAAATACACAATGATAAATGATTTTCGCCGGCAACGCAAAGGAGCCGCTGTCCAGTGATTACAGACGAGACATTTACGACGCTCAAAGTGATTTTGGTCGACCATCCTTTAAAAATGATATAAGGATCGTGGCGGGAATAATGCCGCTCCTGATTACTCCTGGGCAGGGGGCACGTGCTCGTTTCGGCGAGCAGCGTATCAATGATTTATCCTTTCCTGAAAAAGTTTGTCCTGATAGGAGACTCCCGTGGGGAGAAAATGACGATTTCATTTCTAGTCATTTTTCTGGATGTCAAAGTCGCTCGAGGGCACTTGAAAAAAGGCTTAAGACAAAATGCCTCTGATGAAAGAGATAACTTTTAAAACAAAGAAGTTTTATTTTTGCCAAAGTTGATCTATTTATTAAATTAATAAGGTATACCTATTTTAACCTTTCGACTAAAATTTTCATTTTTTCTATTAGTTATTAAGAAAAAGCTACTATGTTAGTGAATTTATAGATACCCACTATAAATATTAATGAGTATTATTTTAAAATTATTGTCCCAATGGGCCAAGAGATACAAAAACGCTAAATTTCAATTGCTCTTACATTGTTATAGTGTCTTTCGATATCATTTTCAAGAGTTTCTGAATTAATAACTATCATAATTTTAATTCGGCCTTAATGGCTCGCGAAAAAAGATTTAAAAAAAAAGACAAAGTTATCTACTTTCGAACGATATAAGTAAAACATTTATATGTATTTTGTGTATTTACTGGACATTTTATGATAGGAATTTGTTCAATGAAATTATAATAGAAGTTGACTTCTAAAAATGTCTGAACAAATTGAATTCGTGTGGAGACCTTTATTTCGATATCATTTTCCTAATTTCATTAGAATATCAAAATGAAGGTAAAAAAAAAACATTTCACATTTAGTTTTGCCATTTACTAGGCTAAATAAAAAATCATAAAGTTAAAGTAATTTGCGATTTGAGCATAATCTGATTGACAAAATCTTTACTTAGCCTTTGGGTTATTTTTTCGAATTTATAATTTTTAGCCAAATACGATTGTTTTTCTAACTAATTGTGCTAACTTTTTAATGGATAGCAAACAATCAACGACGTAATTTTGGCCCGTGGAAGAAGTTAAATTTTAAGAAATTTGAAGTCAAACATTCGCTGTTGCGACTCGCTAAATCCGTGGGATTGGCTTGTACAGCGGGGCTATTTGTCTCAGACCGCGAGTAGACGAGGTAATTGTATCGTTTGGGTCTGATGCGCTCATCCACGAACGTAATCCAGGCGAATTTGGTGATTATCATGAAATTGAGCGATTTATTACGGTGGCACAATAGAGGTGATTAATGGTGAAAGAATTGTGTTGTTGAAAAAAAACAAAAAATATAGCTGACGCGCTCGGGCCACCAAGTGCGGTCCTGTTCCTCTTCCCCGCAGCATTAAAACACCATTAATCCTGGCAAGTTTCGCCATCCTTCAAAAGTTGCAGTTGGCAATCTATCATTTTGTCAGGGAAGGCCATCACCTAAAAGGTACACCCTGTGCCGTTGGGTGCAGGGGCTGCACGGGAAAACATTTGCAGTCTGCAACTGCGATAATTGCCTTTGTTAGCCGTGCAGGGCCATCCTGAAACAGACAAAAGCAGATATTGGTGGCCTGATGAGCCACGGTGAGGATTTCAATTAGTGGTGCTGCCGTGCCTTTTCGAGGACTCGATGGGCCCTGAACGGGGCACATTTGCATATGAATCAATATTTTTCCAGCAGGACATTCTTAGCCTTTGTCTGTCGCTTATTTGTGTATTTAACTCGAGTAGTGCTCAGGGGTGGGAAGAGAGGGATAGCAGGAAAGTGGGATAATTGTCTGACGCTGCTAAATTTTAACGCTTAGTTAATCGTGAAATTTTCCGTGTAAATATTTAAACAAAATCGCCATGAAGCTAAGCGAGCAGGGCACCATTAGAGAGGGTTAATTCAAATTAATTCATCAACTTGAAAAGTCCCTGACATCGTGTCCTCGGGACAGGAGACGGGAGCAGGGCCGGGATCCCTGATGTGCTCCGGGACGTCTGCGTAGGTATTGTTTGCATTTTATAATTTTACCGGCTCCTTCGACTGGCAGATGGCTCAATTGACATGTCTGCACGTAGATTATCTCTCCTCATTAATGGATCTCCTCAGCAAATAGTTTTCTTCTCTATCGCAATTAGAAGCGAGAGGAGTGCCTTGCAGATTCAACCGGGGGACCGTCTCTAGATTATTCCCGGGTTGGGTCTCAGCACCTTCGCACCACCCCGGCTCCTGGGATCCGGGAAAAATGCACTCGCACGATACAACCCCTGGAACTTTTGAATATTTAATAGCGATTGTCTGAACTTATAAACAATTCGATCTCGTATTCAGTTACACAATATAAAATGCACATATGTATGCATAGGAACCTGCTGGCCCCAAAGTGCTCCGGCGCTCGTCTGCATCTTGGAATTACGGTGCAAGTCAAAAGTTTCAAAAACAGAACGCCTGAGGAGCACTGAGGAAAGTAGTGTCATACCCAAGAAGCGGCAGCCGGAGAAAATCGAAGCTGGAGGAGGTTTTAATGTTTAATTCAAAAGGAGATTTGGCTCTGCTGCCGCCGCCCGGGTCGGACTGTATTAGCCTTAGCCTTAGCTCCCGACTGTCTGGCTCACTGCGAATTTGCGTTATGTTTCATAAGCAGATTTCGGAATTTGCAAGCCAGAGCATGGGGAATCCGCGAGGATTTAAAAACAAAGTCTTAAATATTCCGCGAGCTCGAATCAATAAATTGCTTAATTTCCAGACATTGAAGAGAAAGAAACCTGTGCACCTGTACAAACTATTTCCATGAATTCATTGTGACGAACGAGTTGTGCAGCCAGCCCATTTTCTGACAAGAGATTGTGGCAGAAGAATTTTTTTATTTTTATTCAGTCGAGTGGAAACCGAATAGAATGACATTTTGTGTGCTAGTACGAGAGATAAATGTCATCTTTTCTAAAAGCAGACAATGAGGAGGACGTGTCGGGGAAAACCGCAGTTTTAAAAAGTTTACGCCACATAGTCTGTCTGTAAAGAACGCGGCTGACAGATGTCAGTCTCTTCTAGAAAATTTCATTAGACGGAAGATCACTGGAGACATTATTTTATCACTTTCAGCAGACGTTTAGTTTTTAAGGGATATTATAATATTTTTGGGAGTCTACTAAAACCAATTTAATTTACACGATTTTTGTATCAGACAGAAATGTCCTATCGAAGTCTATGACAGTCACATCTTGATATTGAATTTCACATATAAAAAAAGAAAGAATAACATGAAATTATTTTTAGAAAAAATACCTACGTTAAAACTTGGCTGACATAAACATCTAGCTAAAATCTTAATGCTCTTTTGGGTTTTTTTTCTTTTTTTAAATTTTTATTGAAAACATATTTTCATTGTCATTAATTAGAATTGTTATAAGATAAGGCATGCTTCCCTATAAGTTATGATCATTGCTAATTATTGTTTTATGATACTATCCGGAGTTTTAAAGAGATAAATTGAAAACGTATTTAGAAAGTACTCTCAGACAGACATGGATACATAAAACTGACATACATATCTCAAATGATCACTGCGAAAAAGGAAATATCGAAAATTTTATCTGAAACGCGAAAACTTGATAATCACGTCCAACCGAAGCCAATTTGGCAGACGTGTGTACGCAATTAGTTAACTCAGTTAAAACTTCGTCGGTGATTTACGGATTCGGTGCGAGGAACTTTCGTCCCCGGGGTGATATCTAAATAAGTTCCACTGCATCGGGGGCATTCGTTGCGCAATGCAATGATATACTGAAGACGTTTAATCACGTTTCAGCCAATATATCAAAATTGAGTCGATTTTAGTTCTTTTAGTGGCTCTTTTATTAAAAGTGGTTCTGTCAAGTCGAACTTACTTTATGTGCTCGGCTTTAGGAATAAATCTATTATTGAAGGAAAATGCACTTATTGATCTTGAGTAATGCGTTAATTTAAAAATAGATTATTTTGTAACGCAGCCACCAGTAGAAGAAACGTTTGCTGCCTAAAAGGTAAGAAGAAGAGAATAAGAATAAAACATGGCAATCTAGTTTATTTTCTATTGTCCATCCAATTTATTGGACATATACCCAACAAATTACGAATTCGAAAATAAAAATACTCAATTTTCTTCCGCTTTCAGTAAAAATAGATTTAAGGTACTATTCTACTCTAGAGCGTCAAAAAAAGGCCTTTTTTCAAACTTTTATTTCTCAGCCGCTTTATTAAGTAGATATTGTCATGAAACTTGCACAAAATGTAAATGGCCCCTTATAGTTTACAAAAAAATTTTTATTTTGGGCATATTATTATTATTAAATAGAGGGCACCAAAGTCAAGTGTGAAAAAAAGATGGTTACATGGCCGCAAGTTAATCTCCGAACTGGCATGTCTGAAACAAAAAATTCGAATGGGGTTTTAAAAAGGAATGTTTTTACGTGACAATTCACCACCGTTAGTCAAAAATTCCCAAAAAAAAAAACAATGGCGAGTGTTTGAAAAAACAGTTTGAAAAAATGACAATGTTTTTACCTTTTATCTTCCGCCATTTTTTTTGTTTTATATTTTTATACAAAAAATGTGGTGAATTGTCATACATTACACTTTAATAAACAAAACGCACTAAGGTTTATTGAAATCGGTTCAGTAGATCCGGAGATTAACTTGCGGCCAACTTGAAAAATGCCATTTTGAGAAAAACGCGTTTAAAGTTTTAGTAAAGGCCGAATTCTCTCACGCGGCTATATGTATATAGTGTCATAACTTTTTTTCTAATCCGAATTTCTCTACAAAAATTTGAGAGGTCATTATTGAAGATGTAAGGAATCGAAAAATTTCGATTTTTTGAAAACTAGAGTAGAATAGTACCTTAAGAAGTACAAAAGATCGTACCATTTATAAAAAATAATGAATTTTCTATAGGAGGTATGTAATAACACAACTTAATTAAAAGTTTGAATCTTAAGCTATTATATAAAAGTACAAAAGGCTTCAAATTTGATATTCCTAGATTAGGATTCAGGCTTGCATTTAAGTCATTCTACAAACTTCTATCAGATTTTTCAAAAATGTGCAAAATTCCGTCTACGAAATCTATATTAATATTACTACCAACACTACAAACTTTAAGGAGCTTAAGGGTATTTTTTTGATTAGGTATTATGATGAAATAAACCCAGTCACAAGAAACAAATTTTTATTACAATCAGTAAGCATCTACTTGGAGATTTGGACTTTGTGCATAGAGCTTAAAGATTATTTATAGCACATACATATATTATCTAATAAAAAAAGAGTAAATTTTGTTATGTACCTACTTCAAAATCACTGACTTTTCAAACAAATTTTGGATCAATTGTAAGTGATTGGAGAGGAGTCGTTTCTGCAGGTTTTGTTACTTTCTTGAGGTATAAACGCAATTGCAGGGAAACGCATTAAAGTTTTATTTTAAAAAGAAGCGGAAAATATGGGGTTGAGAGCAAACATTTCTTACTGATTTATTCCCTCAATTAAGTGAAGGAATTCAATTTTTCATCGGAATTTCTTTGTTGGGAACATTCCAAATGGTTTCGTCGACAAGGGCAGAATAAAATGCACCTGTGCTTGCCGCCAAATAAATGGACCACATCATGCGAAGAGCGATTGATCTGATTTACTATTATTGACCTGACCCGCACACGTTCCCGTTCTCAATTTAGCGCGCTTCCCACACCCCCAATTGTGGCACCACAACGGTGCAAGACCTTTGATTATTTATTTTCGTTCCCAGACAACTAGGCAAACAAGGGTATTAACTAATACTGTCACCTGCAGCACACCTAGAGCAGCTCACGTCCCGGGTTGCGGAGCCCGGGTCCGGGTCAACGAAACCTCCGCCGCCTGCTTTAATAAAAATATTCGCGCAAAAAGCTCCCGCAGCTTTTTCAGGTCGTATGTACACAAAATTGACAAAGCAGAAATAAGAAAAAAAAATAAAAAAAAATGGTATAGGAGGGAACTAGCGGGAAGGATCTTTGTTGCTTAACTTGAAAGTCGGGGAGGTAATGGCTACTTTTGGACCAGACGACGACTACCTGCAACGTCATATAGAATCGATATGGCCCCGATGGCTGTGCACGACGACGGCGGGCGCTCGTGTTTTCCGGGCGAATTTCCCTCTTCCCGGGGTGGAAAGTTGAGGGCAAGGGCTTTATCACTGGACAGCAATCGGCTGCAGTTTAGCCCGGACCCGGTTCCCGGTTCCCGGTCTTACCTTCAGTGAAATATCTTTCCATGCCCAAGTAGGGCCCGTAGGTGCGCACAGACCGGTCTGAAAACCTTTTTTGCTTATCGACCAATGAACTTATATGTTTTCTTAGATAGCCTGGGCAAACATTTGCGCGCTGCATCGAATTTCACACCCCTCCGGCAATTTTACCTATCGAAGAGTTATTGTTTGAATTTCTCAAGAAGTTTGAGTTTCTCAAGGAACCCTTCCTTACACAAAACGACGACTGTGCCTTGGGCAGCCCTTACGAGTAATATTCGCTGCGACCAATGGACCAGGGTTGGTCCGTGTGCGGCACGTATGCTCCCCATTCATCAGGGGATGATCCGGGCAGCATGGCATGGCACGAAGCGATTTTATTTTTTAAACTTTTTTACTATCAAAAGTCTTTTTTAACGAACCATTTCGCACGTATCCAGTGGACTTGTTAAGGATACCATAACAATTCCCGTTATGTCTCATCATTTTGCGTTTTAGTGCTTGATGCCATGCCACACGACGCCACTGTGCCACAACGAAACAACGCCCCCCCCGTCCCCCCGCAGAACAAGCAATTTTTTGTGCTGCCCGAATTGAAATCACCTCGTTGACTTGAAGGGACTTTGCAATGTAATCTGCTCGATGTGGCATGCTCCTCAAACGACGTCGTCATTTTCTCTTGGATTGTCATTCATGACTACATCACATAGTTTTCGGTCCATCGCTTTCAGTTTTGCCCTGCCTTTTCCACAAGAGGAGAATTTTTCGCTTTTCACACGGACGCACCGGCGGCAGCGGCGGCGGCGGCACCGCACGGCGTACTCCTCAAACAAAACCAGTCACCCGGTGAGCCCCATCGAGGGGCCCCCACCCGAAGAGTAGCCTTGTTAAAAGCTGCTGTATCTTTGGAACGCTCCACATCCACTTCAGAACGACAATTTCAGCAGCAGTTTGTCGTATGGGGCCCACTATCCTGGTCTGGTGCAGGGCTCCCCTCCGTCCCAAAATGGGCCCCATTTGTTCATTGTTCTGCTCAACAGTTTATTATTATTATTATTATTTTTTTTTAATATCATGTCTGTTTTCCCCGTGAATGATTTGAGCAGTTTTTTGCCGCATCTCTCGCACGGTAACAGCAAAAGGTAGGCTGTCTTGCAGTCGAGGCTCGCAGTTACTTTTGTGGTTTATTACCTGATTATATTCTTCGCGCGCGGGTCTCGGCTGCAGCGCTGCAAGATTAGAGGTGGACACTTTCTACCGAAGTAGAAAAGGTTTCGTATGGCCTACTAAGAAAACTCGGTGCACTCTCTGTCTGTGGACAAAATTTATTTTTCAATTAAATTGAAGGCGTCCGAGGACAGACATACCTTCGACGGTAAGCAATTTCTACCTCTTGCCTTTGAATATCTTCGCGTTGTTACTTTTGAGCAAACAATTTCATTAGACAGGTAAATTTCTCTCATGCAGTTAGACTTATTCGTAAGGGAAAATTGTCGTTGAAATCAAGGTGATTGTCCGGCCTGGTTAAATGCAATTAGGCCATTTCGTTGAAAGGTAGCTAATTCAGAATGATTTTTATCTAAAGAAAAATATGAAATTTATTTTTTCTTCTTCTAGTATTGGTTGATTAAAAATTAAATTAGCTGAATTTAAGTGGAAGTCTTTAGCTATGAGGTAAATTTCGATAATTTATGGATAGTATTATTAAATTTACAGAAGTTGTTTAGTATTACATGTGTTCCAATTTCTTACATTTACGATTTTTCACACTAGGAATTTCATATCATTATAATTCTTTAGAATAAAAATGTTTGTATGATTTCAAAAATATGCGTTCTTTTTATCCGGCTCTCAGTCTGGGCGATTTAAAATGGAAATGAAAAAATAACACCCTAACCGTGATAAGTTAGTCTAAGTAGAAAAGCAAAAAATAACGAATTGTATTCAAGAGTTTTATTAACTAAAAGTTATTTGTTTTAAAGATAATGTATGATATCTTAAAATTTCCTCCCATATAAAAATGAATTTAAAAAATTATACTCTGCAATACACTATTGATACTTATTTTCTAATGTCGACTTATAGTTTTTCAAGAATTAATTTTCGAGGTAGAGGTCGGCAATTTAGAAGAGATAAGTGATTTTAATAATTTCTTTAAAAATTTTATTGAAGTATAAGCTTTAATTACAAGAACGAAGTGTACGTCAAGGAGTTTCGATCTCTTTGCTTACAATTTTCGTAATAAGTTTGGTTTAATGTACCTACCTGCGCGCTGTATGTTTTTACAATAATCATGTAAAATTTTGTTGTTTATTTTCTAACAGGGTTGCCACTTTCTACGAAATCGGGAAAAGTAATAATTCATTTTCCAATTTCCTTCTACGCAAACAGAAGTTAATAAGTAAAATACTTTGTAGAAAACTTTATGAGAAGCAATAAGAAACAACAGAACGATTTATAAAATTATTCGTTGAAAATATTAAAGCCTTTACTGAAAGACATTTTTAACTATATTTTGGGATAACTATAAATATAGTTCGATAGACTGTATTCTCTCATTTATCTTAGGGATGCCAGAACTATATATAACTATAGAGTCTTGTACTATTTTCTAAAAATTACACAGGTTAACAACAAATTTGCGGCCGAACAAATAGCACATCATTTCTATAGGATATTTTTCGTAGATTACGAATTTGGAAATAAAAATACTCAATTGCCTTTAGTTTTCATAAAAATAGGGTTGAAAAGTACAAAATGCCCTATTTTTACCATTTTTGAAAAGTCATTAAAAATAACGAATTATTGTTTTAGGAGTTAATAACACAACTTAAATAAAAGCTTGAATCTTAAGCTATTACATAAAAATGTTAAAAAATTAAAATTTGTCGAAATATTTCTTGAAAATTATATTTTCCTATAAACCAATTATTTCATACAGAAAATGGTGAATAAAAATCATAACAAGCGCCCGCCCACGAAAAACTTGGTCGCCAAACAGTTCAAAACAATTTATAGATATTACTGGTATTTCATATTTTTAGATTAAGATTCAGCCTTTCAATTGAACCATGTTAGAAGCTTCTATGAATAACCCTTTATTTTTTGAATTAATTCTCAAAAATGGATAAAATACAATGTTTTGTACTTTTTGACTTTATTTTTCTCAAAAAAACGGGAGGAAATTTGGAATTTTCGTTTGAGAATTCATAATCTATAGAAAAGGTACTCTAGAAATATCACGTGTCTTGCCGCAAAAAAAAAAAAAAAATTTGTTCGCCTGTGTTATTGATATTATGACCATATTGTTGCACTCAAATCCAGAAAACTTTTTCTCAGTGTTGTTACTTTCAAAACCATTATAAATTATCTCCTGTACTCCGTGTAATGTTTTTTTCTTATGGTGAAGCAGCTCAGTTTCGAAACACCCTGCGTATTATATCTTGGGAAAGTAAAAACTGCGTAAGCGTTTTTTTGGGGTAAACTGTTGAATTCATGGGGAGTAATTATAGCGTCATACGAGACACATTAAACGCACGTCTTATAAGCATGTTGTTAACCGCAGACCATCTACGAAGAAAACTGCCTTGAGACAAAACAAAGTGTTTTGAAGAACATGGCAAGTTTTCCCATTTCCTCTCAGATGAACTCGAGAAGAAGCGAAGTCCCGAAATCTGTCTGAACCCTCAAGTGGGAGACGGTTGCTCGGTATGCGCCCCAAGGATGAACTTTTCACCAGGATTATGTGTGTTTGTACTTTTGCCACCAGCAGTAAAGCATGTACTTATGCGGGATCCTTGACGTCTTACCGCATTAAAATAATGTTCACGGTTATAGTCCTGTCGTTTGCGTGTTGAAGGAGAAACAGGACAGGTGTGGAACTCTTTTCATGTGGTGGACGCCCGCCGCACAGAACAACAAACCGACAGACAGACAGATAAACACAAACAAACTTTTTCTCGCATATGAAAGAACGAAACCCATTAGGAGCGGCAGTCACACCATAACTCTCGCCTCCTCCTCGGACGCAATAAATCCTCGCCACAAGTGGGTAAGGACCTCTGTATCCACCGATTCGGGTATAATTCGAGTGCATTATAATTTTATCCTCGCAAAACTGCTACCAATGACAAACATCGCCGTATATCCCCCGGACATTACACCACTTAGCGAGTTCTTAAAATAAACAATAAATGTCCTCGTCCTTGAAGGATACCATCGACAGACAATGCCACTTCTCGTGGTGCTCCTCGGGCTGTCCGCTGCCACTGCGGCGGCGGATGTTATGATATTGTCGAATGGAGTTGGAGTCCTGGGAGCAGTGGTGTAATATTGGCTCAGTTCTCGAATCGCTTTTCCACGACCCGTTTATTATATTTATGGTCGCGTTTGTCTTTTCAAAGACCGGCAATTCGTTTTCTTGCTTCAATTCAAAAGACATTTGCTGGCTTTGATGCTTGAGACCAGCGTGAATGATAGCGTTGCGCTCGAATAGTGTAACTTGGAGTTCAGGGCGTTTTTAGTTATTGCTTAAAGGACAAAGCTCAATTTATTACCGAAAAAGTTTGGGAACAGCAGATTTAGTCCATTTTCAAAGAGGTAAGGGGAGAGATATTTTCAAAATACTGCATAATAGTCAAGATCACATAGGGAGCAATCAGCAACAAATTACACATTAATCTCGGATATATTTTTTTACCGCACTAATTTATCCAGCAGTCTAAATCGAAAATTATGACTGTCATTAACATGTGAATAGAATAGAGCAGTTTATTTCACAGGACACATCTATCCAATATTAGAAAATTTCTGTATGATTTTATATACATACATATACCTCCTTATTTTTCTTTTAAGGGGACCTTCTCATGCTAAATTGAAAACAATTACTCTTTTTAAATTTTTTTTTGTGGAAAAACTATTTTATTTAGATACATAATTCTTTTTGTATATTGTAGGGCATAGTTTGAAATACATAAAAGAAATTTTTATTTGCCACTTTAGTTCACCACCACCACTGTAGAGGGCGTCTTGCAAAAGGCTCATTTTATTTGAAGGGGAGGTATTTTATGACTTTTGAGAGGTTTATTGTCTAGTATTTTTTCTATAGAAACTAAAAAATTTTGGTTTGTACAAATCGGTCGAGTAGATTTCGAGAAAAACGTCCCACCAGTTTGAAAAACATGATTTCGAGATAAACGCGTTTAAAGCTTTTATACTACAAATTCAGTACTTATATAAATACGCTGAGGTGCCGTTACATATATACCTATAACTTCTTTTCTATTACGAATTTCTTAATAAAATTTCGAGAGAGTATTTCTATGGTGCTAAGGAACAGTTTTATGTAAAAAACAAAAATTCAATTTTTTGAAAATTTTGCATGAGAGGGTCCCCTTAAAAATGAAATATAGTACGTCTATAATACTTGGTATTTACCATATTAATCAGAAATAATATATTGCCATAGAAACAGTCATTATTAATATAAACAATTTACACTTGATCTTCTATTTAAGAGGAAATAAAATAAATCGAGAATATATACATATTCTTATTATATGGTTTGTCATTGTATGCAATTATAATATATTATTTAATTTCTTAAAATTTATGATTTCGAAATTCATTAATCTAGTCTAGAAATAATACAAAGAAAAAAAAGGCAGTTTAAAGCACATGTTATTAAATTATTTATAGTCGTAACGTGTTATGTGTAGCATTATCAATTCCATTATAACAATCATTATCATTAAATTAAAAAATAAAATAAAATTCATTACCACTCTTACAATGGTAATTATAACAGTAATGCAAATCCAACTACTTAATTTCAATTAATTAATAATTAAGCTTTCATTACAACTATGCGTTGCAATTAAAATTGTAATGAAATAATTAAAATGAAATTTTATATTAATTACCATGGATAACACTAATTAATTATTTCGACTCTGATGCATTACAATTACTTTCACAGAAATGGTAATGATAATGAATGGATTTTTGAATTTTACTGTTTTAATTTATCAACTGTGTTGTATTCGACTGTTATTTACTTATTGTATATTTAATAAAACCAATAATCAGAATCTTTAATTGTGGATTGTATTTTATAAACTAATAAAAATATGCTTTTCTTTCCTTGCAGGTGAGTACGAGCCAAAACTTTTCTTTCCGGTGCCGGAGGTGAGTATGCATAGGCTAAACTCTAAACGAACTCGATGAGTGTGGTTCGCGGCTAAACGTTCTTGTGAACAAGGAGAGCGTGAAAAGCCTGTCGGTAATTGATTTTACCTTTAAGCGAACTTCTCGCGATTATTGCGCCTGAGGCCCATAACTTACAAAAGGTGATTTGAATAACAAAAGGCGAATCAAATAAATTTCGCTGGCGGAGTGCGCGCACAATAAATTCGGAAGTGATGAATTACCTTAGCGCTACAATAGGCTTCTGGGGCGATTGAAGGCGCACTATCGCCGCTTGCCCATCCCCGGCCGCGGCTTCTATTGCGATCAACCGAAATTTTTCTTTGTCATTTAAATTAATCAAAGCGACCGGTTTTTGTCTATAAGCACTTCGCGACCCTCGTGAATTTTATTGAAGAGCTCTTGTGCCGCGGACGGACTTCTTTTGCGAGCCTCTGCTTCCAGAGATTATGATTCCTGGACTACCGGACAAAGAACTCCCAACAGGCCATAGGCAGGAGAGTTTCAGCGAGGAATAAATTATAGTTATGGAATTATTTACGAATTAAGACCGTTCTAATGTTGAATTATTGCTTTGGCTATAGAAGCACTTCTCAGCAGTCCATTTTAATGTTTGCTGTTTCTGTACCTACAAATTCAGTCCATCGCAATTTCACCGAAGAATTTCTCAGTTGTATTGCCACTGCTGCCGTAAGATGATAGTAATAAAATTTGCATATGTGCATCACAAGGTGCTTGGTTCGACATTAGAACGCATCCCATGTCGCGTTCTTCGGTCTCTCGCATTGGCTCAGGGTCGTTAAATGCTGCCAGTCATGCATTGGGGAAATTCGCATAGGGCGAAGAAATATCTCATAAAACGCGATGACAACTGTAGCGTTTAGTACATCAAGGTGGACATAAAATTCCCAACGACCAGAGAAATATGCAAATCCTGCTGCACTCAGCCAACAGAATCTGTCTTTTGAGTTAACACCTACGGCAGTTGCAAGTTTTATGCGTTTCTTTGTGTGTACTGGCGAATTTGAGGGTTTTTACGACACTTTTCAAAAATTATTGCGACTTTGTGTGAAAATATTTTGCTTTCAACTATTTGTGTAAAGTTTTATTCTTTTTGAATGTGAAATTTTGTTTGATGAAATTTTTAGTTGCTATAGGAGTAGAATATTGGCCTAAATTAAAATACATTATTTAAATTTATGAAGTTGTTGCATCGTCTGTTTGTAAAATAGTTAATTATTCATCTGCATTCCTTATATTGTCAATTACTACGTTATTCAAAACTTAATATCACGAATTTGCAAAAAAAAAACAAAATTTAAGTACTCGATAAAATTTGTTTCCTTTTTACGACGATTTCAAACATCTACATCTTAGTAGCAACGAACGAAGTTATTTGTACTTTTTAGGGCTTCTGATTTATTGAAATGGTTCTACTTTATTTACGTTTTTTTAATATTCTTAATGTACGTAGCTAACGTGGGCTAGATCAAATCTTCACATTAAATAAATATTTTCGGAATAACGCAAATAATTTAGAAACGCAACGTAAATAAATTTAGATTTAAATTTAAGAAGAAACATAAAACGATTTTATGCGTCTGGATCCCGTTTTGCCGCACTAAAACATTCGGTTCTTAAGATAACTTTTATGCAGCGCAGTTTTAATTGAAGAAGTTCATGAAATGTTCGCGAATCAGAATTCGCAAGTACTTCCCTCATTACGTCTGTTTCAATCTTATAATTGGCTCGAAATCGCCTGCCTTTCCGGTGCGACTTGCCAAGGACTTAGAGAGCTCCACACTGACGAAGTCATTTTTAATTTCACGCTTTAAATTTAACGGCAGCGCCGTAAGACTAACGACATCACTTCATCAAGTCTCATAAAGAGCGCTCTTTGCCGGTTAAAGATGATGGTGCATAATGACTGCAAAAAGGGCGAGCAAGTTTCCGCGAGACGCATTCCACCCCCCCGCGGCTCTATCGCTCGAGGACTGCAGCAGCACAGCGCGGTCGTTGCTGGCGGGAGCTTAAAATTTGCGAGAAAAAAAAAAGGATAAGCGAACAATGTCTGAAAATTGTTTTATAGAGACGAGGAAAATTTGATGCAAATCACTCCCTCCCGCCGTATTCGTTGATGGATAATTTTTGACTGGAGCACTTCGGGGGGATGCTCGCGGAGGCGCGCTCTGCAGGAAAGGGGCAAACTGTTGCAGCGCGATGTCGTCGGTGTAACAAAGATGGAAATCGCGACATCCATCCCAGCTAGCAAACCGCCCTGACGTAGCAATTTAGTTGATGATTCTATTCATATATTATTTAGCATCCTTCCTCTCCTTCGCCGGGTATCTGGCATCAATTCAGCTCCGGATGCTGATGGCGAAGGAGCTTAACCCGTGTCGGGGCCGACATGGCTCCAGCAGCGTTTCGAATTGACGGGGAGCAGCTCAGACGACACCACGACACGACTCACGGCCACGAACGGGATCAAAGAGGAATGAAGTGGAAAAGATTTATAAAACACTTTGCTTAGATTTTATCCTGTCAAGCGCTAGCTGCAATCTAGCAGGACTCTTAAGGACGGGGGCTCATTCATTTGGGGCACCGGGGGCTCCTTTACGCGGGCATTCCTTGCCCGTGATAAGGATCACCTCATGCATTAATGGATGAGGACAAACGAGACGATTTCGTGCGTCTGGGATCCTCGCAGCCCCACTGGTCGGTCATCCATTCTGGCCGCGCACGCTTCCGACTTCTCTGCGATTATTGTTTTTACGACTGATATTAGGCGATAGCAATCGCTCGTAATTATTGCGAGATAATGACTGCGGTGATAATTTGTCGGATGTGATCTCCTCGCTGTGCTCCACCAATCCAAGCCCGCCCCCGCCCCGCAGTCTTTTGCGATTAATTGCTACAGATACCACTCGTCTTGGTGGCGTGGTCCGGCAACTGATGGACGAATGATTTTATTACACATATTTTCCTGTTGCTATCTACTTCTTAAGAAGTTCTTTGACGACCTCTTAAATCGTGCTTTTATCGCTCCTCGTTAATATTTTTAGTCCACCAATGAATTTTTGAGAAACACAATTGGCGATATATATGTACATAGGCATATAAAACTTAAATATACTACATATACAATAATTGTTATAAGAGTAGAATTATAAGATTAGCTCAACATTGCTTATACGAAAATTGTTTCGACAGTTTTGAACACCTACTTGGAAATATTCAAATCCCTCGTTACTTTGTCAATATACTCGTATCAGAAAATTTCAAATCTGTTTGTAATTTTGAAATTTTATAATTCAGGAGTTTGAGGGCTCCTCACAGATTTTGATTAGACTTTGTAGGAGTGTTCATTTGAAGTCAAAATTGACGATTATGCCAAATAAAATTTGTCGGACACTTGTACTTTCCGAGATATTGAACTTGAAAATTTCGAACATTGACATTTTGCTGCAAATTATATAAAAATCATAAATTAAGGACATTTCCACCTTTTCATTCTAAAAAAAAATGTTCAACGCAAATTTATTTTTCGACTTATTGACAGCGACGAGCACGCATTTGTCTTATAATAAATTTAAGTAAAGTAAAATTTTCCTTATTTTCACTACTCGTGATTTTTTTTTTGCAGAAATTCGGTGGAAACATTTTATTTAAGATTTTTCTATAATTTTCACCAAAAGATTGTGGAAACATAGCGAAATTGCAGCGGAAAACTATTACTTTTAAGAATTTTAAAGTTAAATATCTTAAGAAATATAAGCGACCGACAAATTTTTTTTTTGGATATTCATCATTTTTAGCTCTAATGGGCATTACTAAAAGATTTCATCAAAATCAATTTAAGCCAATTCTGTTAAAACGAATTTCACTCCAACCTAAAACTTTATTTTACTGTGATTTCCAGATCAGTTTCTTCCAGACACATCTTGCTCTTATGTGTCTCGTATTTATTTGAATATGGATATCTTAAGTCTTAGGAAAAAAAACCAAGACATTGTTTGAATTGCAATTGATTGCATGCCTTTTATGTAAGGTATGCATTTATCTGATCTTATTGACACCTTAGTCACGAGCTCGTTTTGAACTTTATCCCAAACAACAATCTTACTGCGCAAAGCCTCTTTATCAATAAATAATAACAAAAATTCGAGCCAAAACACTTTGTTTTTGAGTATAGTAAGTCACCTACAGCCGTAAGCGAACTAAATCTGGTTTTTCACAGATTGGAATCATTCATTAGATGTGAAGATAAATTACATGCCACTTTGGTTAAATTTGTCAGTAATGAGACGGAAACAAGATAATTAAGGTCCGACCCCGGAGTAGAAATAATTTAAAAATTATTTGAGTGAAAGTTAAAGCATGCGATATCTGTAATTAATCTTTATGACTTAAATAGAAAAAAAAAAAAAACCTTTGCGTTCCGGATACCGATACAAGCTATAAAAATTTCTTATAGAATGTCTGTTCGAATTAGGCAATTTGTAGTTCAATAGTTCGTTTATTGAGCTAGATGCTAAATTGTGTTAACTGCAGGCAACTATGTAACACTGGCTGCATAAAACGTAAACTGAGCCGCGTATTGCTGCTATTTAAATTGCAGCAACTGAAAAACCAAAGAAGCCAATTAAAAGCTCTCAAAACATGACTAACCACGAACAGCACTTAAAATCGATGTAACGCTTACCCGTAGATCAAAGTGGCAATAGCAACTTAATAACTTCATGCCTTAAGAGCAATCGATTAAGGGGCTGCAAGCCACGAGTTAATGCACATCTTGCACCGTTCCCCGGTGCCAATTAATCCCAGTTAGCTTGTTTTAGCTGCATTCAAATCAAATATCAGTCGGCACCAATTTTCATCATATAATAGAATTTCCCAGCGCCTATCGGCTGCCGCAGACAATGCCCGATTGCGGCGGATTCTGATTCTGTGAGCAACCGGATTCGGCATTGACCCACAATATATCGTCTTAAAAACGTCGTTGCAAATATCTTTGTTCCACCGCCAGAAGATCGGTGTCGTTATGATTGTTTAGCATGCGAGCCAAGTTACCGCATCGATCAGTATTGGGTGCAAATTATTGTGCAGTGGCAAGTCCAAGGGGTCGACGATTCCTCGGCCTCTGCGGTGCTCGCGAGTTGAACTCGCGTCTGGAAAATCAAGGCCTCGATTAAGAGGTAAAGCAGACACCTCAGTTTATTACAGGTTTGGCCTCGCGAGACAATCTGTGATTGATTACACGCTCGTAGGCACTTAGTGCTGTGTCAAACCGACTGCTCAATTAATACGAGGTGCTGACCTTCTCCGATGCTACTGCAATGGGCAATGTAAAGTGGTTCAGAATCAATCAAAACCTCTGTAAATTTTCATCGTTTTCTCTTTTTTTTTTGTTTTGCAATGTTGCTTAAATATTTTTTGCTACATCCGCCAATTTACATACTTCTTTTTCTGGTCTGTATGTTGGCTCCGAGGTTTTCTGAATACTAAATGTGAAAAGTTTTGCTCATTCTCTCTTATGATGATGGTATGACAAAAAAAGTAAAGTGGCACGTCTGTTTTTTTTTTTTTTTTTATATACAAAAAGAAATGTAGATGACATAGTCTCGAAGCAAAAGCGTAAAAGCGTGCTTGTCTGCATATAATATTTTGTAATTTTGCTAATTTTTACTTTGAATCGGTGTATTTATTGATTTGAGCTAAACTACGTGTATATCAGCAAATTTTTCAATCTATGTTGTTATTTCCAGATAGGTCCACAATCGATATTTATAAAACATTAACAAAATGACGGCGAGTTTTTGTGAACAGTCGTATTTTTGTGTATGTTTCAACTATTTTATATTTATTTGATATGAAATTTTTAAAACAAATATAGGATTCTGTTAGGAGGCAGAGGTGTAGTATATACACAATTTAAAAATTTCGGACAATTCGATTCGTTAAATTTTGAGCAACTCCCTTATATTCAAATAGTTAAAAATCATAAACTATTAGAAATTTTCCAAACAACAAGAACGAAGATTTTTAATTTTTCAAACCAAAATGATTGATTAGTCTAATTCAAGATTTCGTTTTGGGTTTGTTTCCAGTTAATTTATTTTTATTTTTATCTGAACTACTTGGCGTTATGAATGATTGTTGATCTCATGAATCAGACTGCATCAGATTAAATTTTGGGAAAATGAATCATTTATCAAAGGTTCTAATGACAGCAATAAATAAAACGCACGAGTTAACGTACCCGTGAAAGCCAAAACTTTTTGTTACGAAATCCTCGGAATGTCGATATCCTTTGCCACTCAATTTGCAGAACTTCATCAAAGGTGGCCTGCGTCTTCTAGAATTGTGCGAGACGCCAAAAACAGATCTTAGTCTCGAGATTGTTGTTTTTTGCTCCTTAAGCGATGAACATAATGTCTCAAGCATTGAGCTAGCACAAAGGACTAGGACTAACTGCTGAAGAAGAGAGCGAGTTGGAAATCCTTACAAATGATAAGAAGGGTTCTCGAGCAAAAGCACCAGCAGTGGCGGCAAAAAAAAAATTCCCTGATTCGAGATCTACTTTCATTCATTTCATTTCTTTGGGGCCCTCGTTGGTTGGCAAAGCTCCACGAAGTTCTTGGATCCTTCGAGCAACTACCACGCCACCGTCATGGGTGCGCTCCGTATTGAAAAAGGAGTCTGAGAATAAGCAGCGGAATCACCGCCTTTTAAAATATTCCGCATAGGCGCCCCCGACTGAAGGAGGAGCCCTGCAGCTTAGTACTTTCGGGGCGAGGAGTTGTTCACGCATTCACGAACGGATGCTATTTCATAATTTCAGTCGCAGGAAGCTTGGCGCTTGGGGGCCGTGTGCATCCCCGGCAATAATTAGATTCGCACGAAAGTCCTCGAGCGAACCCTAATACGGTTGTCTGGGCTATTAGGACTCCTGGATAAGGGCTCATGGGCCGCACCTCGTATCCCTGACCACAATGTCTTTACTTAACCCGAACCGTCTTATGACTTTAGCACTTACTGAAATTTCGTCTTAGCGACTCCCGATAAACCAAAACCGTAGGGGGATGAAGTGCATCCTCCAGCGGAGCCCCGTCCCGGCACGTACGATAAGAGAAGACAAAACCAACATAAATACCCTTTGCATACACACTCTGGGGTGAAATTCAAAGTTTCCACGGAGGCTGGAGCGAGGATGAGGATTAAGAAGTGCTCGGGCTCCGCGTGTATTTTAACATTGTTAACTGGGGTGAGCCACTTTGTGGTGCGGCTGGTGACGGTGAGAAGGCCTTTGTAAAGGCCTGCCATCGACCGTATGACATGTGGCTTTTAGCTCCGAGCACCCACCCACCCAAAGATATGTAGCCACGTAGATAGAGGAGTTATGACCCTGCTGGCAAATCACGAGGATATTCTCCTCATCGCGGAGCCTTTTCTACATGATTACGGCTCCATGAATTTACGGCGTGCCATACACTCCAAGGATTTAATGGATAAAGTTGCCTCAGATTGCGGCTGGTATGTTTGTGCGAATGTGAAAACTTTAAGCTGTTTTTGGTGCCACTTTCGACTAAAAACCAAAGCGTCGGCTGCACTCCTTTGATATATTTTTTCATGTATTTTAGAGTTTAAGTGGACTAAAAGTGAAGCCAGCCGCTAGCAAACAATCCCTTGGGGTAATGACGTTCATTCCTATCCGAAATTAGGGAACATTCTAACGCTATACGTGCCAAGCAGAGTTAATTTTGGAAATTTTGTTTGGCAACTAACTTTTGGAATTGCTAAATATTTTGTAAAGGGTTTGCGGCTGCGACCATAATTTTACGATTCGATTGCAAAGAGAGAAAACGTTTTAATTATGTTTAGATAGCAACATTCCAAATATAAGACAGAATTAAGCTTATGTTGTCCAACTCTTTTTTTGTCTAACGTTACATACACCATCTATTGTATACAACTTGGTTAAACCATTTCTCTCATCTGAAGAATTTGAAATGAATTTTCTGGTATTTAAAAAGCCTTCCTTATTCAGATTGATTTACTTAATTATATTGTTGAAGTCTTGTAAGAAGAGTATACCTACTCATAAATTCAATTCAAATTTTGAACTTAAACATGAGGCTTTTGATCACAGCTTTTAGAAAAAGATTAAATATTTTACGCGTATAGTGTAAGTATGTGTTCTATCAATATTTATAGTACTAAGCTACCGAGAATGAATCAGGAATAATACCATACACAGCACCGCCGTAATGTCTCAATCAACTTAAATTGAAAACTTATAGCATTTACATAGTACATAATTATACATTAGCAAATTGAATACATTGAATAATCGTTCTGCACATCCTTATCAATCAAATCTTAAACTAGTTTTCTTCGAAGTACCTACTAACAGCCAATGAGTTGATTTTGTATATTGAATGGGTTCGTTTCTTTAAAATTAGTACCAATTATGTAATAGCTAATTGAATAAACTAATTATGTCATAGACACAAATATTTGTTTAATGGATGCAATTCTTCTATAAGAAAGGAATTGTAAACCTTTAAGATTGGATTGGAGTTTGTATTCTATTGCAGCAACAGATTTTGCATACACATTAAGCGCTGTTACTATGTCGCTTTGTATTTTTATTTTTATTTTTTTATATACATATACATATATAGAGGAACAAAATGTTATATCATCTGCTGCTGTTTCAAGGGTGATTTAAGCATGTATCATAAAAAACATCTCTCCTCTGTACTGGACTGCGTGAAAACTTTAATTTCGCAACTCCCAAGAGATGTTGTATGGAATAGGTAAAACGCAATTTGGACACCCGGCTCCAGAGCGTATATGAGAGGGATAATTTAATATTACGCAATTTTGCATTCCCCCTGCCGTAGAGGCATACTGTAGAATATAAGCAAGTAAAACGAAAATGGCGGACTTAAATCATTAAAAGAATTACTCGCTTCCTGTAGCCCTAATCTTCATTCAGATTTCATCAATTAAACGTAGCCATCGTTGTCATGGCAACAGAATTCCCGAAAGGGTTGCGAATAATTGCAAAATTTTCCCTATGCTCGTGGAGGAGGAGTGCACCTCTGTGCCGGCGAAGACCTTCCAGTTGACTTTTCCTTTGCCCTGATACGTGATATACGAACATTCGCGTGCATTCCCCGGATCCCCGGGTGTATCTAGGAAGTACCCTCGCAATAATTTCATCGCAAAAGCCGAGCCAGTGAATCACGCAAAAACAAGCACATGAAGGGCGCAGGAGGTAACAAAAGCGCGCCTCGCATTAAAGGACGAGGGCCTAACATAAAACCGAAAAGGAAGAGGAAAGGACAGAGCCCAGTTTTGTAGCCCAATACCTGAAAATTGAGATGTGCTGCAGGGTGTATTATAAATAGAAACGCACAAAAAACACGAACACATTCAATTTAAGTTTCTAAAGGGACGCTATAACGCTTCAAAAGAGGTACATGAATGGTTTTAGGGCTCCGCCCCGAAGATGTATCGACGGAACTAGATTGGCAGTGTGTGTTATGCTGGGTTTATCTTTCCAGGTCAGTTAACGTTTGCAGGATCCATGTTTTTTACGCAGCAAAAAATAGATTGAAATGCCTACGAGTGATAGGCGTGGCCAGTGCAGCCAAAATACTCAAAACCCTAGACCAACTGTAGCTCGAACGCAAGAGAGTTGTGTTAATCTGAGGTGATTATTAAAATGATACTATAGCTTTCTCAGTATAGTTTTGTGTGGACATATGCAATATCAAAATATTTAGTAAATCAAAAATAAAGTATGTATTTTTACATTTCTGTACGACATTTACTAGTCGTTTTATGAAATTTTGTTATATTAATCACTATTAAAACTTCGTTCTAATAATCTTAGTTATAATGAACAAGATTTTTCTCGGTTCCTATTATATTCTAAAGTTATAAAATCAATTTGTTGTTGTGTAACATTTATTATATTAATACACCATAAATGCGTGCTTGTCATCAAATGTCCATGCACACGAACACGTTGGCTTTCGATGATCGTGATTAAAATAACTACCTTCATATTCCGGAAGACACTTTTAGCCAATTCACACGGCATTCACCTCACATTTAATGTGAAGGCGACCATGTACTTATTATAAATACAGGTGCTCTTTAATTGACACTTATTGCATAATTTCGCTTGTAGCTCGATACTCTTAAGCGATGATTATCGTCCGAAGCAAATAACTGGTTCAGTTATCTGAAACGAAATAAAGAATTCCAGTCAATTTTTCTTCTACCTGAATAGACTAGACATTGCGAGATGCAAAACTGGAAATTGAATATATCCGAAATCGCATCTCTTGTTTGGCCCCTCCGGCCACCTCCCTCGAAAATACATGTTATATGTGTAGTGCTTGTATCTGCGGCAGAGAAAAGCACAAAAACGTCTTCGCCATTCTATTTTACAAGTACGTTTTGCCATACGAAGGCCAAAAGCATAAATTCCACTCGAAACTCTCAATCAGTGGCAGTAAATATTGTCCTGTCACCAGCGTACCAGCGATTTAGCTTAAAGTTATGCAATATCCCAGCCGGATTCCCTTCACGCTTGGCATTAATAAAAAAATCGGCCCAGACAAGAGGAGGAACATAAGTGAAGCCCCCCGAAAATAAATCACTTCATGGTCATGTAATAATTTTATTTCAGACACGGCATTTACCCAAAAAAGGGCGAAAAAGACGCGCTTTTTTCGTGGTTTGCCTCTGCTGCTGAAGAAGAAATCCAGACGGACTTAAATGCAGTGGGTTACAAGACGTTAACGGCAGCTAAATGCTCGTGCTCCAGTGAAAAAATCGATTCCCAAGAATACCTAATAAAGGTCTTTCCCGCATTTAATTTAAGACGATACGACTTTGATATCGTTCCTTTGCTTTGTCCCCTCAGACTGTCAACCTGCGATCTCCTCCTCTTCAAGCATAAGAAGAGACACTTCCTTTGAGCTTCGTTCAAGGTGGAAATCATACCTATGGCACTTGAGGAGCGCTTCTGTTTTAATGAATTTTTTCAGTTTTCTTTATTTTATAGCTTACCTTAAGACGGTATTACTCTCGATCACGTGTACAGCCACAAGTCACTAAAGTGCACAATTTTGTCAAAATTACGGCTATCTTCAATCTATAATTAAAGCAGATTCAATTTAAAAAGGTTTGCATATAAATAAATTGTACAAGATGGAACAAATCATTTCAATAATTTTGTAATATGTTACATATTTTTAAAACCGCAAAATGATTTCGTTTTCATTCGAAAGGATTAGAACTACGCTTCTAAACTTATATATAATCGCAGTAAATTTGTATATGTTCGAAACGGAGATAGTACATAACAAAATAAATTTGTATTATATAATAATAATTGTGGCCTTATTTTGTTTTTACTATAAGTAGTATGAAATGACCTCATATTCCACCAATCTTAAAGTTTTATGAAACAATTTAGTGATGTTTTTTGATTATTTTAAAAGTGCGCGAATGCAAGGTAACCCACACCTAAATATAATGCACTTGAACTTTGTTGCAACGAGCAAGTTCAAAAATCGTAGATGAGTTCTAGAAAATACTTTTAAACTTCGTAAATTTGGGTTCTATTGTTTATGGTTTTTGTGTACCTAACCCAAAGCGTTAATTTCGGTGGATTATTTTAAGTGTTCCGATTATAGTTTGCCGGTTTCGGCGGATTTTTGTTTTTTAAATATTTATGTGATAAGAAGGGTAATCAGAGCCAAATTAGTCGTAAACCCCAAATTCTTTCATTAATTTAACGCTGCTAGAGTGGTAATTTGATATCCCTCTAAAGATGTTTGTTATCCTTTGTATTCGAATAGAGTCACACTTGACAAAGTCTTTTTATATTTCTCTGTCGTTTGAATTATTTCTCCTGCAAAATGCAACTCCCGCTGAATCAATAGAGGCACGTCCATCACATCCCATAGTCGACAAATTGCCGCGAAGTGCGAATGTGTGCGCCGTGCTCCACTAGGCCTACTCCAACGCACCAGGAGGTCAGTAACCTTACGAGTGAAAATTTCGTCATTTTATGTCGAACGCATTCATTTGCATGAGTATGCCCGCGGTGCGGCCGATCGTCGTATGCGTAAAATTTTAATAAACGCGAGGAACTTTCATATATCTAAGAAGCTTGCAATGTGACGAATATCTGTGTCATATTGAATTCCCGCCGCCGCAGTCGCCAAGTGTCAACGGCACATATCTAACTCGCGTTCCGATTGATAAGTGGGCACCTATGCGATGCAATTTTGACTCCGTTTTTTTTTTTTTTTTTTTTTCTTTTTATAACATTCGCGATATATTCGCGCCGGCACAGAGTTAATTTGCAGTATGACTCCAGCAATAATTAGAAAATAATTGCATTCTTGCTACCAGTAGCTGGGAGGGTCCGCCGACGGATAATTTGGAGGTATCTTTTGAAATTCTTGAAATCTTTCCAATTTTCTCGAATTTTTTTCTTCTGCAAATATTTGTTTTTTCTTTTATTATTTATTTTTTACTCAGAAGGGGAAGTGTAATTTTAGAACTAAAGAAAATTGCCGCCAACATCTGCAGTGCACCGGTATGATGTAACATACTCCCAAGTACAAATAATTTGCAGTGGGGAACAAAAAAGGCGCATTGAAAATAAACAAAATAATCGCGCAAATCTCACATTTAGATGCAGAATTTCTTGCATTACCTTGTAGGCGGTCATTACACTTTCGACCATATTACCCTCGCCGTATGTACTTGACTCCGAGCTTACCTATAATAGCCTACGTACGAGCGTACATGCACTCGCGTCTATTATGCCGCGCCATAAATGAGCGCCGCGAGTGTGGTCGTGACAGAGTGTGCAGATATCTTCGAGTTCAAAAGCAAATAACGCATTTCCTCAGTTAAGCAAAAACTTCTATACTCGTGTGTAAGTCTTCTGTTCGTCGTCCACATATGCGCAAAATGAGCAGCATAGAGTTTTGCACGCATGCGTAAGCCGGTGGACATAAATAGACCTAAGTTAGACGGCAAAACAGACACTGACCTATTCCTATCGCGTGCAATTACCTAACATGTACTCGGCATGAAAGTGATATGTGCGCGATAGTGGCGGAATGCCGGGGAAGGGTTCAGAATCGACTGCCACAGCTGACATTTGTCAGTTTGACGTGGTGGGTCATTTCCCTGATCCAAATGCCACTTATTAGAGCAACCTTTGTTTAGGGGCGAGATACTTTCTATAATTTTCTTTTTTTTTTCAAGCACGAAAGTTACTAGCCAACATTGCATAAATACTTTATGCCCTATTCCTATACTAGCGGACAAGCAACCGCGATAAAAACGTCTACAACATTTGTAATATTTCATAACTTCCAAAGAATTCATATCTTTTATGCAGCATTGTTTCATTCTTTATCAGTTTACATCCTTTTATTTTTCTCGAAGGGTTCAAAAAAACTTTCAAGATTCACCACCTCTCGGAAACTTTAATTAACTTACTTGCCCTGGGTTGGGTGCAGAGTCAGTCAGTGCTATTAAAAGTCCGGCGTAAACTAAATGTTTTCTAAAGTCGCCGTAAGCGCAAAACGAGTAAAATTTAAAACAATTTGCAATAAATCCCAGGACGGCCCTGAGGGAATACAACACAGACGCCACATGAAACAATCTGTTGCAGATTTCTGGACATTCGTTTACAGTTCAACTGATATAAATCACAGCAGAAAGTCCATTAAAAAATCTCATGATTTATATTCTTCGGAATTCACATCCAAAGAGGGAAAATCACAGGGAAAAAAGGGAGCTTTAATGCAGAGGATCATGCTCCAAGAGTTTGGATGAAAACAAAAATAAAAAATATAAATAAAGGGAAAATTCGGTGTGACTTAAAGTTTACGGGGAAATGGCAATAAGAAGAATTGCACGTCCAGGTCCAGACAAAACAATCTCCATGAACCAAATCCGGAGGCAACCCAACACTTATCAGCTGAACTGTGTGGGAAGGCCACCAAGTGGAATACACGAAGCAAGGACAAATAGGAATTCTTTTTGTCTTACTAAGGATGTGCGGATTAAGTATTCCAGAAGCGTCTCGAGACGCTGGTTAGAAGAAATCAAGACAGTAACAATTTGATAAGTCTTCTTTTCTTTACATAAGAAACTTAATAGCTTTTCAATTCTTAAATTTTATAAATAATACATGCAATAAATAGCGTAATAATATAATAGCTCCATAATTTTGGTCACCAATTACAAACATGCACATGTATGTCATCAGAACACGATATGTATTTTATTCTAAATAAACTTAACTTAGCTTTCTAACACTGAGCTAAAACGAGACTTACGTCACCTCGTTTAACCTTTTGCATGCAGATAGAAATTTGATCCGATTGATTTCGGACATAACGTCAAAATAATTCGATTGGATTTTTCTATCGGATTATTTTGGAAGAAAAAAGTAATTGAAGTCAAAGGTTACTGAAATGATTTTGTGAACATTTTAGGAACTTTATGAATTTTTGTCCAAAAAGAGCTTTTGTAAGCTCTTCAGTTCGATTCGAATAGAGCAGGTGTTTATGGTACTTTTCGATGTGGATCGAAATGAAGACTTATCGATCTGGTTCGAAAAAGTGTTTGTGGAAGTGTTTCGAGTCGAACTGTATCGACTGGAACCGGCTTGAAAGAGGTCAAAACGCATTTAAAAACATATACTTTTTGGTGTTCATGTCCTTGTCCCTTATCCTATATATGTATGTACATATATAGACATATTCATATACGTATCTATGCATAATAAATATATGGGGACATACATATATGAAAGTAACTATGGGATATTGTATTACTTACATCGCTGTGCGAAATTTCTTCATTGTATGACGTCGGGAGGTGAGTTAAATTAACCATTGTAAGAAAAAGGCAAGTAAAAATAAAGTTGATTTTGATAAAAAACTTAAAGTCATTGTTAATTCAATTTTCCCAGAATACATGAAAGTTAATCGGATTTTAGTTCTAATTTATTTATGATAAAATCTTGTAGGTAAACAGCAATTATAGACAATCAGCTTAGTTGGCGGCAACCAGTTTTCTATGAGAAATTAATTTTCCTCTGTAAACTTACCGAAATCGAATTTCGTAATGCATTTCATGATCTAAAGATTTGGCAAGCATTCCTTTTTTAAACGATTGCGGTGACTCTTCTGCAGTGGCGCCTTTGTTTTGAAGGAAAAGCTGAACTCGCCCCACGAGTTATCTTAGCGGTCCGGCACACACTATTCAGATACTTCCCGTGGAATGTGTGCAGGGAATATGAAGGAAAATGTTATTCAAAAGATAAAAGATAGGTCTTGGCTACAAGATGGAACAGCGACTAGAGGACTCAAACAAGAAGTCGAAATGCCTCAAGACAAGAAGTTGGGAATTCCCGAAGGAATGGGACGGGAACATGTAAGTTTTCAAAGTTCTGCGGTGTAGAAGTGCCCGCAAGAGGTAATAGGGACTGGAAGAACTTTTGTTTTCGGTGGACGAACCGCACTGATACGCCCTCGTAGTTTAAAGGAAGTTTTAATAGAAAATTCCTTAATGGCTGCGTACTGGACATAACTGATGGACGTCTTTGAATCTTAAATTGTTTTCGAAATTTTCTTGCTAACGTCTAGCCAGCCGGCAAACGTATACATGAACTGAGTGCTATTAATATTGAATGCTTCTGCATTATGATGTGTATAGATTTTTATACCACTCCAGACCAATGGACAACAAACTGACCAAAAATCTGGATACCATTCAAAAAATAACTCCAGGCTTCTTATGCTGCATTTTTTTTTTAAGCTAGAACATGCAACTAATAAAATATCCAATTCTTGTTAAGCATGTCTCTGGAAGTTTTCTGGCCTGGGGGAGAACGCTAAAATAATTTTGGCATAGAACACCAAAAATGTTGGTTCCTCTATGTTCCAAACTAATTGCAACCATAAAGTTTGTAGAGGCGCACTCGTCGCCCGAGAGGCATATTTCTATATTATGTATCTATATGTTATGTATAAGAATACAACCGGGAGCAAATTAAATTTCGCTTCAAAATGTTTTTATGAAAGCGATTAGGTTAACTAACATCCCAAACTTCAAATATGTTCTTAGTGTTATACTCCGAAATTTTATTTCACAACTTCGTGGTAGTTTTTATGGATATAAACGAATTTTGCGAGAGAATATTTTTATTTTAATTTCTGTATTTAAGTTGTATTATTTCACCATAAAGTTATATTGTAATAGCATTCGAAATATTCCTATAATCATACGGACCACTAAACATATTTAGGTACGGGATGCGGGATTGATTTTTCCGGTGAGTGTGAACTTAGTTCCTGCTTGTTTTGCGGAGTTTTAAAATCCTTTTGGTATTAACTCAACAAAGATAATAGAGAGGATTACAACCGTAGATTATAGAAAAATCGTTTTCTGTTTTTTCCGCAAATTGTTTTTCGGTTTTTTTTATGAAAATAAAAGAACCGAAAAAAGTTTCTTAATTTGAACAAGAGCTTTTTTTTAATGGGCTTCCCTCATTTGCCTTCCTCTCAAACCGGATATAATCTGAAAGGGTGGAACTCCTTAAAATAATCTTCCGCAGTTGTTTATGATTTAATTTGAACCCTCCGAAAAGAGCTGGGTTTGCTCCTAGGTTTTCTTGATCATATTCCGAGAATCCTTTATTCAGTTTTCAGCAATATTAAGGATTAATTGAAATGTATGTAGCCATTAACTGCCATCTTAATGGACTATTCTGTGTAATAAAACGAGCTCATTTTTATGATAATCAATTTGCAAAGGAGAAATTTTTCGGTGGCTCTCATCCGCCGGGAAAGCACTTGAGAAGGATTAAAATGATGTATGAAGCCGAATTTTAATCCGGTTTTAATTATTCCAGACGAACGAATTCCCTCGCGATGTAGCGAAGGGTTATGTTCGAGTGGAGCAGCTCGTTGCCCGATAAAATTGCTCCTGGGGGGATATGTTGGGGTCGAAACTCAATTATATTTTTAATTTAATTTTCTTACATTAGAACTATTGATTAATTTTATTAGAAAGGACAGACACCTGCTCATTCTGATGGTTTCTGATTTTATGTCGAACTTTGTTTTATACCTGATTTGTTAAAGTAGTCGATAAATTTAAAATAACGAATTGTTGAATTTCTCCAGAAGGAAAGTGAGAACAATTTCGTAAAAGAAATTTCCCATGGAAAATTCGAAGGCGATTGATTATATCGATCGGCTGTCTCAGCTGCATATTTTTCGCTAAATCGAACGCGGCTTACCCGTGCACTTGGCTAGTGCTTTCTGTTGAAAGCCATTAAATTTTAAAATGCGATTGTTATCCATACTTTCGCCGGGAAATAAGCCAGAACCCATATCGCGGGCCATATTTTGCTGGTAACTGCAGCCCCGGCTGACTGAACTTGATCCGCTGTAAATTCGAGACACGGAGGAGAGCAAATGAAAACGAATAAATGTTGCAAATTTATTACCCAAACAGCATTAAATTCGTCGTTATTGATGGCTCGTAAATGCAATCAATAGACGATTTAAGCGCCCTCATCCTAACACAATTATTATTGTTGTTGGCGGTTCTGGGTGCGCTTCCAAGAGGTCAACTAGAGCAGAATCGATGAGACGGCCGCGACGCGTTCGCGTTCGATTTCGAGTTCGATACGTATCACCCGCCATTCATGTGGAATATAAAATTTTTCATATCTGACACAGACAGATAGGGACGTGAACGAAATTTTGAATTTAAAATAATCGCGAAATGAAATTCGCTGAAAGCGCTGAGTTAGTCCTTTTGTTTAGGTTCGATTGTGCTTTGTGTTCGAACTATAGGGGCGTGATTAAATTTAATCCGATTGGGGATTTTTGTCCGCGTAAATCGGATATTTTGAAACGGAATTGAATTGTTTACGCTTTATAGATATTAGGACAGGGTATTTCCGTCTTTCAGCTATGAACACTTTTTATTTAATTATAATTTATAATTTTGTTATCGAATAATTTTATACCTAAAAGGTTCGATTAAAATTGGGATTCGCAAATAAGTAGGTAACACTCATTATGAATATCATTCGATTTTGTATTCGATGCAAGGTGTATTAAAATTAACAAAATTATCTTTCCTGAACCTTCTCTTTAATATATTATTATTATTAATTGTAAATATACGTAAAACATTTGAAGTTCATAATAATCGCTACAACTTTACTAGATGCTGACAAACAAATTTGAAAATTAACAACAATTTTAAATTAATAAATTCGAAAATATTCATATACACAAGTGTTATTTTTATAGTATTAAGGAATTACTAAAACTTACCCAAAATACCAACCTTACTTTGTCAACAAATTAAATTCATAAGCGAATTCAAACAATGAAGTATATGTATGTAAGTATGTTTATATGTTATGTATATTATGTGTAGGTAGGTACATATGTGTAATTTCCGCAAATAATTGCCCTACAGTAAAGAAACCACAAGTAATTTCTCAACATAAAAGGGGGAATGCATCATTCTTGTAAAGACTGACCACAGGCCCTTGAATCCTTACACCACACCATTTCTTACAAGTTCAAGAATGTCTTTGTACCATCCACAGTTCATGAAGAGTCCACCCCATACCAAAAATTATTTGCCACGAAATATTGTATCTGTCTTATTTGAGCAACAAATGAAATTTCTTCTCCAGACATTGGGGAGAAATCTTTTGTAGTTTATTTTTTTTTTCTTTTCTTTTTTTCTTTTATCCCTCAAAAAAATGTCAACTCATTAAAAGCCGCTCCTTGTTTGTAGTCAAGTTTCAAAATATGAAAATGTCCAAAATCATGCAATTTCCATTGTAGGACAAATCCATTTTGCATTTCGTTTGTGTGAAAAATGTCCCGCTCCGGGGCAAACTTCTGAAAATTCATATCTATACAAAAGATGAGCCACAAAAAATCAACAAGTCTGGAAATAGTAACGAGAATACAATGCGACTAGAGACAGAGGAGTCTCATATAGGAGGATTAGTCTGATGTATAATGAGGATAAGCCCGCTGTCTCGAGCGCTGGATAGAACAAACAGTAACAGGAGGTGATTTAATAATGTTTGATTAGTCGCATAGACCCGTCCCGACGTAACGACGAAATAATAGCGAAACGTCTGGATATGTTTACATAATAACTAAATGAAATGGGAATCTGCACATAGAGCACACCCTGCACGATATCTGACAGTGCGGTCGCTAATTTCTTCATGGTAGCATAATGACACCGAGTTTTATGTATAATACGTGTCCGGGCCTTTTCTTCATTATGCAGATCATAGGAAAATCTGCAAAAGTTGAGGCTTTTCTTGTCCGGAAACTTGTGTATTTCGCGCACTCGCTCGCCAGAAGGCGAAGCCCTCAAAGCTCCTCTGAGCCGATTTTGAGCACCGACTTCCAGAAATGCGGAAGAGCATTTCCTTCTGGAACTCTTGTTCCCGACTTTCCTCTTTAATATTATTGATCCAGAGCTGGATGCCGGGGCTCCGCCAGACACGTACCCTCCCGTGCAGTGGGGAAGTAGAGGAGCCCGACAGACAGTGAAATTTTCACTGTTGAAATATCAAGTGCAGGGACGCAGGGCCTATGCCAAGGGTACGCCGGCGTCGGTTGTGCACCCGGGAACAACCGGGAGGACCGGGAGAATGTGGATGGACACACGGACTGATGGGGCTCTGCTGAATTAGATATGAAATTGCGAAAGACTGTGGAAGGGCACTAGAAAAACACTTTTATTATACAACGTCACCAGGAACGGATGCGGGAGGGATGTGGGCATTGTTGGAAACGGGTAAACCTACATTGCAACCCACTTGAATTCATGACTTCCAACAGGAATTGTGTCGACTACTTTTGGACTCTGTAAATTGAATTACTTCGAGTAACGATGACTTTTTAAAGTAATGAATGATGAATAACGCTTTTAATCTACTTAAAAAATGAACAGTTTTCGAAAGGGAAAAAAGGACTGTATTAAGTTCAGTTCAGTGCAATTCAAGCATACCAAATTTGCGAGTCGCAAAGTTTGTTGAAAATAGGATATTAGGTAATTCTCAAAAACAATTCATTATACACTTGGAGTTAACTTCTTCTAACTTTTTATTGATTGATGAAATTGATTTGTTTTTATTTCTAGAACAATTTTTCACAAAATAAAACGACTGGAAAAACATTTTTTTTTTAATTCTATATGTAGCCTTTTCCTCTTTGACAATAATGATGAAAAAAAAAATGTTTACTTACCTCATCGAGTGGGGTATCATTGAAAAAGCAATTAAAATCATTTTGAGGTTTCTTAAAATGTTTTTCTAAATTATGCCCCGTTTTGATAACACTTTTTACTAGAGTCAAATAATTTACGAGATATAGCCGACGAAGTTATACGTATTTGGAGTCAAACAACTATTCGGGAGAAACCGCAAAAACAACTCTCTCTTGTGAAGCTGGATTGTACATCTCGATCTTCAGCTATCACCGTAATTTTATGGGCTCGATTTTAATGCCGATACCAATTTAATACCCAATTTGAATCGATTTTATCGATTGTTGTAACAGCTACGGAGCCCTACACTAAACGTGGTTCGACATACTATTGACCGCTTTATTTCGCATCGAGAAAGCGGGCTTAAATTTTTAAAAATCAATATTTAAATAATATTAGAAAGTTGTAATGAGATATTGGGCCCAGATCTGAACCCTATAGATTGAGTTATTGAAATCTGAGAACGAAAAGTGCTTATTTAGTTTTATGGTTGTATGGAGTGTAAATTGACTAATATTGGTGATTAATAAAAGGGAAGATTTAAATTGTCTTCGCGGTAAACCATATCTTAAATATCTCTATTATTACTTTAGGTGTAAAACTAAACTTTAGTGTCTTCTGCAATTAATCAATTTATTTCTAAGGTTCTAGAAGCTTTACATGCCCCAACTAAATTGCACAGAACCCTCGTCAGCTGTTGTGGCATCTAGTTGTCCGTTCGATTGAAAACCAGAAGTATAAACTCCTTAATTTACCTCTGCCGAAGTTTGGTGCTTAAGTCGGAGCCCAGACGCTGCAGACGAGGACTGAGGAGCATCCTCGCCATAAACAACTAGCACGTCCAGTATCAGTGGTGCAAAGACGATAACCGACTCTCTAAGAGTCTAAAGGACAAGAAGAAGTATTAAAGTGATTTGGACAAGGGATTCCTTATCGCTTAAGCGTGGTGGAACACATGTTAAAGATGGAGCTTTCTCTGTAATTCCATTAGTCCTTATGTGTGATGACTGGGATTTTCAAGAATGTTCCAGGAGAAAGCATTTAGCACCCTTGGAGCCCCGGCGACCGTGATTAATCACACGAGGTGGCAGTGATGGGCGCTAGAATTCTCTGTGGCATGTTAAGTTTGAATTAATTAAATTTTTGTGCACCGCGCTCCGGTGGGTATGCACCCATTGGATCAATCAATTTCGTCCTCGGGGCCCACTGTGACACCGTTCTGGCTGGGAAGTTTAGCCGAAAAAATCGAGGGCGACATTCGGCTTTAATGGGGCACCAGCTACTCTAAAATCTTAATTACTGGGCACACGAAAGCGCTGCTCGCGCTGTCGTGTTAGCACGCAATTTGCTTAATTTACTTTCACCTCAGTTTTGCGGTGGGTGAATTGTTTATAGTGGCTAAAGTTTGGCGGTTCTTCTGCGAATATGTCTAAAAATCACTGGGAATCCAATCCCGCTGCGATTGCTTGTAATTGTGTCATGCAACAGACATGCCATTCATGTTCGCTGCTGCGGTAATTGACAAGGGCAGACACTCACTCGTGCAGAAGTGATTTTTTTGCCTGCATATCTTTTGTGATCACTCTTTTAGAAAATAATCATTTTAATGGGTCCCGATTGTTTTCGGTTCTTTTGTTATAGTTTTGTATTACTCACGTAAGTGTAGTATTGTTGGATGTCATTCAACCGTTTCAATCCAAATTATCACTTGAAACAATGTTCTTAGGTTAAAATATCAATTAGAAATCTTAAGCCACCACTGGCATGAACGATTTTTTAAATTTCATTAGATACATATAAATAGGAGCTTAGCATCCCCAAAGGCATTTATAAGATGAGCTTTGATATAGTTTTGTATATATACATACATACATATGTAGCTATGAAAGGATTATGAAATTTGGAATCTTATTTTGAGGCGGATAAAAGAAAATCTCGATCAAAAGACAATCAAGAAATCGATTTGGATACTAAATACTTTTCCCACTATAAATTATCTTTTAAAAAAATCGAATCGAGAGTTCGAGAATTCACTACATGTTAAAAAAAGATGAATTTTACTTCTTTAAAAAATAATAAATAAATTAAAATATGAATTGATTAGTAAAACAAATATTCAAATTCAAATTAACGTGTACTCGTAGTTTTCCTCATCATCAAACCTGATATACTTAAATAAAATTATTTTATTATTTTATTGTAATTTACATTACCTGCGCAATTTTTCTTAATTTTTACACCGCAATCGAAACTGAGCAGATTGCAGACTAATCCTTGGAAGATCAACGTTTCTTTGAACTATAAGCTGAACGCACCCACTCGTCTTTCAAAAGGCTAATGGAACAAAAATTCGTGAATAATAGAAATTATTCTCGCCGAATAATCTCGACGCTATTTTATTTTTATTTTTTCACATTTCTGTCGGTCCTTTCGACGTACATTAATTTTCTCTGGGAAATTTTTTGGTTCGCTGAATGGCGTTTTCTTCTTTTTGCGGATTTATCATCTTTTCGGAGCACTCCCCATTCGTATCTTGCTAGAGCTAGACTGAATTTTAATTAGGAAAAGAAACATTTAATTTCTGGAGAAAAGACACTTTTTGTGCGCAAGGGTTCGTTAAAGTTGGGAAGAAATCTCGCAAAACTTTCTCGGTCTGGAGTTGAAGTATTTTCTGGGTGACTTTATCCCTTTAAACGGTTTTTAGTTTTCTGCTTTAATTTTACTAAGTAATTAATTGGATGAGGTTTAATTAACCACAATTTTTCGAGGTGATTTTTGTTTTTAAATCGGGACACTGTTCGAAGAAAAAGTGTTTTGTGTTTGAATAAGAAGTTTGTGTAAGCTTTATGTTTTATTACAGCAATACCCGGATCCTTTAACATCACTTTTCATGGCTGTCAATAAATTTCCAGAATTTTATCATTTTCTTGGCAATGAAGTCGTTCATTAGTGCGCCCCATGGATGGGGCGCCCTGCTCTATGAAGCGAAAAGACTTATCGGGCCGGCTGCACAAATACCCCCGATTGTGCCTGCGTCGCCGTTTTAAAACTATGCACATAAAAAGTATTGTTGCTGGAAGAAATATTGATTAGACCGAAACAAGTCCAAGGTTTCCGTCTGCCCGCCTGTCGTTTCGCAATGCGGTGCATTGAGCGGTTTTGCGTTCATTGAACCCGCGCGCAATCGGCAACCTTATCGGAGAAGCGCTAGCTCGGAAGCTCTTTGCTTTCTTAGTTCACGTCCTTATCAATAGAAAATTGTTTGCTCGTTCGATGGATTTCCTACGGAGACCTATGCCACCGTTGTCAAGACGCTAAAGAAAGGAAAAAACGAATTAATCCCGTGCAGGGTACGCTGCACTGGAACAATTGCGGGAATATTTAAATGCTGCGAAGAAGACAAAGTTTTGCGCCTTCGCTGTTTTACTCTTTGTCTCGAACGTAGCGAACTTAAATTGATTTTAATCAGATAAAAGATTCATGACAACGTCTGACTCCCGAGCAAGTTCGAGAATTCTTCTCGCAGCTCTACATCAGCACTCTTCATATTGAAGCGATATTGCAAAATCTAACCCTAGGCGACCTGCAAGGATGCGCTGGTTTTGTTCCTTATACCGGCCCATTTTTGTTACCAGAGTACGCTAGAGTCGATAGTAATTTGGTTAGGTTGTATTTTTGTTTGTTGTTTAATAGTGACCTAATGCGTCGATTTCAATTTACGAAATATCAACAAAGTCTTATTTGTCACGAAAGTGTCGGAGACTAAAACAAAATTATCACTAAAGTGTTTAGTGTTAGTATATAATTCAAATCCACTATCACTAAATTGTTAACAGAAAGTATACCAAATATGTAGGTAGGTATATAAATAAAATTTAAATAGTGTCGTACGAATTTACTATCATTATATGAATTAATAACAAAGCCGAATAAACGTCAACCATTCTCCTGGTTAGCAATTTCTAAACAAATATTTATTATTATTGGACTTAACCAATTATGTCATATCAGCAACGTTTTTCTGGATTCAAGTCAAGATATCAAATTTAAAAAAAAAATTAAGGAGAAATCTCAAAAGTTAGGGCAAAACTAAGAATCCTACGATATTAAAAGAATTTTTATAATGTCGATGTAACGATTTTGTCGATTAATAAATAAACTTTTTGATATATTAAAAAATCTTAGAAGAATACAATGAGAAAGTCATCACCGGTCTACAAACAAAAATTTTTTTCTTGAGTCTCGGTTTATTTCATAATTTTTTTATTTGTCATATATCAAAATATGTAATTAAAAAATACCCACAACCTCCTTAAAGTTTACTTTTGTAGTGTTGGTAGTAATAATACAGATTTTGAAGACCGTATTTTGACCAGTTTTGAATCATCATTAAAAAATAAAGGATCATCATAGAAATTTTTAACTTGGCTTAAATGAAAGTCTAAATCCTAATCTAAGAAAATCAAATGCCATTTATCTCAATAGCCCTTTTTAAACATATTATCGAACAAGTTTTTCATGAGTGTGCACTTGTCATGTTCTTTATTTGGAATTTATTATATGAAGTAATTGATTAATGGAAAAATGTCAAATTTATGGATCATTTCAAAATGTTTTTAGGCCTTCTGTATTTTTATATAATAGCTAAAGATTTCAACTATGTATTATTTGCACAACATTTAAGTTCCTAGCTCAATCCGTTATTTTGTAATGATTTTTCATAAATGGTCAAAATATTGTCTTTTGTACTTTTTGACCCTATTTTTCTCGAAAATGGAAGCTGTTTGAACATTTTCATTTACGAATTCGTAATCTACGGAAAAAATCTTATAGAAATCATTTGCAAGTACTTTGAGAAAAAAATTTGTGTTGAACTGTGAATTAGTGCCGGAATCTATGTTCATTCAACTATGATATTATTATGTAGTCTAGCAGAATGTGTAATTAAAATTAAGGTGAATTCAATGTTTGGGAAAAGTTTGTTTTATAAAAAAACCCAATGAAGAACTATCCTACTTAACTATGACTAGAATTTAAAATTTAAGGCTACTTAAAACTAATACTACTGCTACGGATTTACAGGGCGTAGCTCTAGTATCAAGGGATTGTCTGAAAATGAGTATTTTTCAAAAAATTTGTTTACGAGTATGTTAGCTTTTGTTTCTACAAGTTCTATTTTAGCAAGACTGTGCAATTCCAGGGTGGAAAAGTGCCATGGCAAATTAAGAATCATCTTAAACATTTTATTTTGGATGGTCTGTAATTTTTTTATATGGGTTCGAGGGCAATTGGAGTTCCGTATAAGGCTTGAAAGCTGATTCCAATTATATTTCGCCGCGACAAAAAGCTTTTTTAACTTATGGCTAATGCTTCTCTTGTTTTGATTGGTTCTTTTTTGTCGTAAAGTTTTCCATGGAAATAACAATTAGATGACAACATGAGTCGAAGTACAGCCCTAACCTACTTAAATCGATGTCGGGTACTAACCATAGCATCTTAGGCGTACCTCCCATCTCGTGTTCCTTGCAATATTCGCAGCTCCTCGAGATGCTCAAGATGTGCACCTCCTTCTTCGAGATGATGAATGGAATGGAAGCAATAAAATCGATTTCATGCCAGACTGATAACTCGTGAATCTGTTTTCTGTGTTATGCGATCTGAATCTTGTACCACGGTTGGGTGGCGCTCCTAAGAGGGATCCGAGATAAATTTCAAGTCTTTCGAGACGATGTCTTGTCTCTTAAAGCGCTGACAGTGGATTAAAGTCTCGTGGATGCATCCGATGTGCGTTCTTCTGTGTCGTGCCCGCCCCGTTCCATCGCTCGGATTCAACGTCTTCAGGAAGAATAACTTCTTTAGACTTTTGAAGCCGCAGAACTTCAGGATCTGAAGCAAGGGATCCTGCCCGGTGGCATGTACAAGATATAAAGTACAAAGCCCTGCATGATTGTGTCCCGAATTTAAATTAAGTGCAAATGACAAGAGATTTGTTGTGCTGTGTCTACTTCGCCCTGAAAACTTCCAGAGACGATTCCCACCCCCACGAGAGGAGCCTCCCTGCCTGGCGCTTCAGCTGGTGCTTCCATACTTCTTCGGGACGGCTGCGTCCCCCACCCGCTTTCTTATTTTCTTCTCAGAATCTCGCTTTGATTGGTCACAAGACTCTACCAGATGGGACTCGTTTTATTTCCAGCAAACTTACAATCTGCTTATTCATTTCTCCAGATGTCGGAGCTTGTTCGAGTTTATTTCCTTAAATTGCTTGGCGGTTTTCATAGTTTATTTTTTCTTCTTCTTGTTTTCAGTCTGCTCGAGGAAATGCGCAAAGTTTTATGCATTCGAGCAGCCGCGTCTTGAAAAAAAAAAAATATAAATAAAATAAAATAAAATAAAAATAAATAAAGAAAATGTAAAACAGTGATGAGAAAAGTCGTTCTGGGAATAGATTGGTTCGGCGCTTAAGCCAATTAATTGAGTGGAGGATTTATTGGTCTTCGAATTAGGGTAGAGCGTCCATTTATTACAGTAGGATGATGTCTCGAATGATTTAATTGTCTGGTAGATTTCGGAGAACCTAGTTAGCCCCAATTTTCGTTTGTCCATTGGTTGAGCATAAGTTGAAGGTCGGTAAAAATAGATTAGGTACCTACACACATATAATTCAATTTGGCTTTTAGCTTTTAATAACTTAGCGAAATAATTTGGCATTCAACAATTTTTATATTAAAACGCAAAAGTACTCTGAAAGTTCAGATTAGAAAAATATACTCTCGAAAAGTTATGCAAAACGTAATATCTCAATAGTGTATGAATGTTAATACACTTTGAAGGTACATATGAATATATTTTAATATCGTAACTATTCTAAAAATCGAAAGAATTCAAAGTGTAAATTTGGAAAAATAAAAGATTTGCAAATGCCTGTTCAGTTTGTCAAAACCAATCTGTGTGAAATTTTGTGGTATACTTTGGTTTTCGCTTAACATCAAGTCTTTCTAAATATGGTTAAAAACGGCAAAAATGCATTTTCAATTCAATTATAATAATTTAGCAATTTGTATTGTATTATATTAGCGCTAATTTACCTGCAGAAAAATCTGATAGAACAAAAATTATTTGTCTTCATTGACAAGCACGCATTTGTTCGAAGATTTATGTTACGATGAATTTTCTTTTAATTTATTTGTTACACTTACTGTTAACAGTCAAAACCATGATATTAAAGTGGTAAAAATTAATAAAATTGTGTTAAAATACATTTTTACATATTCTTCAAAATAATGTGCAAAAGACTCAAATTTTTAAAGCAGGCGAAATGGCATTGAAAGAAGATAGAAGAAAGTTCAAGTTGTTTTCAGCCACGTTATAGCTAATGATGATAATTTTAAGAAAATTCTTACATTATATTATTTGCTTTTATTTCGCAGCTGTCCTTACAACATTTGCGTCAAACTTATGGCTAGACAATATGGATTCGATTTCTCTTTTTTTTTTATTTCTCCTCAAGGATAATTGGTATTATAACATCTCTCACAAATGCTTAAATCTCGATTCTTACGTTAATATGAAATATAATAAAATATAATGCTCCTCGTACAACGAATCCCTTTCGTCTAATTCATTCAAATAATGAATAGCCCTCGAACATTTACAGGTTATTTTTGGAAACAAAAATCGCAAGGTTTCCTTCCATTTGCAAAGATTCCCCATGATCATCTGCCATTGCAGCGGCAGTCTATATCTATTACCTTGGCGATATTGCCCATAAAATCTAAGTGCAGCCGCTTAGCGGGCTGAAATGCAATCGGTTTCCATTATCGGTGTAATTTCACCTTTCGAGCCGAATAAACTGACAAATTTAAAACCATTATCGCGTCATTACTCGGTCCCATATTGCCAATTGAGCGCTGATACATCGGACGATAACTCTGCCCAGATCTTCCCCATAAAATGGCTCTTCAAGCACTTGAACACGCGGGGGCGTGAATGAATGTGGAAACTAGCGCGACTCCTTAAGCTGTTTTTTGCTAATATTTCCTCCTCGAGCTGAAAGCCGGGGGTGTGTTCCCGGGACACTTGAAGAAGTCAACTTATCCAGAGGAAAGAATGGGAATGATACGGTTTGCGGTTTTTCTTTGCATCAAAAACGAGTAGCTCCGTCATCATCACCGCTGAAACGAGCCGTCGTTGCCTGGAAGCGAGTGCCTTTCTAGCAGTTCTCGTCACCCCATTTTGAGGGGCTTTTATGGGGCTGCGGGGCTCCGCTGCAGCAAGGAAAGGTAGCGACTAGGACCTCCTACAACATTCAGAATGTTTGAGCAGAAAGGCGGGGAATCGGTTAAGTGGATTGCCTTATAAAATCAATTTCACATATGAACCGCATAATCCGCGGCATACACTGCCGCCGCAACGAAGATTTCGGGTGGCAGTTCCAGAAAACGTTTATTGATCCCTTCCCCCCTCTCGCAGCTTAAAGCGATGTGACAAACCATATAAAAGCAATAAGGATCACGAGAGCTCCCGAAAACTGCTTCAAATGGGAGTGTGGCTGCCCCTAAAACCGAATTCGGGACACACCCGAAAAGGCAAGATGTGCTCGGGAAAAGCACCAAGTCGAGATGCGGGAATGGGATGAAAAAAAAAGTCTAAAGTGCATTTTTTAATCCTGTCTCCTCCAGACCGCTCCTTCGTGGAGCAGAGGATCGGCTGAAAATAAAATTATGAGAGGAACCCAATTCCAGACCCATGAACGAGTATCCCCCCTAGGGCCACTAAGTAAAGTAGCCAAATGATGAGATACACGCAAGGAGCTCTAGCTCCAACTTGTAGTTAGGATGTTGGGAATTTCTTTGATTCGAACTTAATCCCGAAGAAACAAAGTAATTGTATCCTCCTTTGGGTAATTTCTTCCACTTAACTAAATCCCGAGGGCTTAGTGCAGACATATGAGCACCGCAGTGCTCCTCCTCAATGAACAGAATAAGAACTGAGCTATTTCTGACTGGTCTCCAGCGTCTCCGACGACTGTTCGTTCTTTTTGCGCGGAGACTTTTCAGGCTTACTGAATACAGCTGCAGACTCACAGCTGAGCTTAGGGTCTAAGTAGCATTTTCTACGTGATTAGTTAGGTCCTGGAGAAGGTATAATACGACGGAAATTAATGCGATAAATTGCAAGTTTTCATTTTCGGTCTATTAAAGCACAAGTTTGTACCTATGTACGTACTCCCGGCAGTTAAATTTGTTTAAAACAAATCTCGTCAGCCCTTTACGTTTAGGCTACAGCTCGTGGGTAGGGCGGTGATGCAAACCGCTGTGGATATGGCATTTATTGTCACATTTACCTTGTAAACGACCCACGCTAAGTTCAGTAAACGTCTCCTGCCAAAAGAGCACCTTTTCCAGTCCAGCCAGTCTGGCTGCAATAAGGTTTAATGACTGAAGCAGCGAGCCCAGGCTTTCTATACCCTCATAAATGGGCCGGCAGCTCCTTTCGCAGTTCGACGTTCCCGTGGTGGTAACCACCAATCATAAAAACCTGGATAAATGCGAAAACGAAGAGATTAGTACTTCGGTGTAGGTCCCGGTCCCGGTCCGTCTCTGAGTTGTGTTACAACGAAAACTTTCCTGTTGAAATTTTTTAAGAATATTCCCGACGACGACGTCTCTTCACACTTTCGGTGCGATACGAGGGATCTGAACGCGGGGGCCAAACCTCAAAGGTACTCACCGTATGGCGGCGAACATAAAATTTATTTATGATTTCTGTGGCTGTGGAATATAAAACGAAGGGACATCACTTGAGAATTATTATTATTTCTTTGGTTGCAAACTCCTGAAATATATGAGTCTCTCCCAAATATTTTGCGAAAACTCTCCCAGAAGGATTTTGGGCTGCGAACAAAAAACGAGGGCAAGAGACATTTTTATGGATATTTCCAGACGATTCAGGCGCGAATAATTCAATTTTGCAGCTATTATAATTTAAAGGGATAGGGAATGTCTTCGAGGCACTGAAGGTGTGCAACGTGCTCTTCGAATGAGGCTCAGGGTAGATGTGCTTTTTTGTGGTTTTGAAATGGAACTCTTAAAAAAATTCTAAATTATAGCAAACTACATAAATTTATAAAAACAAACAAATATTATGTATTTATAGACAAAATGACACAAATTAAAATTAATTTAATTTTAGTTCAAAGTTTGAAATTTAAAAATAATTGTATTTAAATAATTATTTATTCACAGGTATGAATAAAATACCAGCAACTTAGTTGATATAAATGGGAATAAAATTTCTAATCTTTGATTTAAAAACATTTTAGAAAAATATTGATAATTCTTATAACTTTCTTAACATCTTGTTAAATAATTTTTTCATGATATTACGCCTGGCATGATACAATTTTCATTCAGAATTCAGGTATATTTTGAAAAGATTTTCGTGTTTTTATATAATAGATCGAGATTCAAATTTCCAACAACGTTACCAACTCTTCGATTGATCCCTTATTTTTTAATATAACTTTATAAATTACTAAAGTATGACTTCGTCCCTTGTCACTCTATTTTTCACGAAAATATGAGCTGATTCGAGATTTTTATTTACCAAGTTATAACCTATACAGAAAATATTCTATTATAACTGGTCTTCCAATTCTTTGGAACAAAATTTGGTGTTGTACAGTGTACAGTGTAATTTTTAGTCTCAAAAGTTGAAAATCCTTTAAAAGTTCGAATTGAATTACTATTACAATTTTAGTCACTATATACATAAATCCTTCAGTTAAATCATGCAAGTAAATAGTCTTCATGATTATACAACAAATTTCTCAAAAGATCATTTCCACATTCTAGACGTACTCCAGCCACAACTGGCGACAAGTGAAGGTTTCATCTCCCAGAAGGACCATTCCAAATAACTTAAAAAGTCGTCTGCCCTTACTGCAACAACTGAAAACAGTGCTCAGACTTAATTTGGCGCGCATGTCATGCGATTATTTTCTGCTCCTCCATTTTTCCTATTGTCGCAGTCTCTATTCAAAAAGATGGTTTTGTTCTGCCGATGCGGAGGACATGGAAATTTACTTTTGCCCTGATCCATTCGAAGTGGATCCCGCCAGGAGCTTAAGCTTAACTTAAGACGACAGAAGAAAAAAATTAGAGAAACAAATGAATATTTATTTTATTTGCCTGGCGTAGCACACTGAGGGGATAAATCGATGTCCCAATAAGGAACTCAAATCAGAGTCGGAAGCTGCTGAAATGGTATCCGATCCACTCAACTGCAATAAATTTTGTTATGCCCGCCCGAGTGCCCGGCACCCTCGAACGTGGCGAGGATAATGCCAGCATCGCATTAAAACATCGGAAATAGCAGCGTTCGGATTATCTGCTCTAAATGGCAGTCGTAATGGGTGGGTGCTATGATTCCTCTACCTTTTCAGATTGAAGTTGCAGATTTGTGCACTTGCCGGTGCAACGTGTTTAGCAAGTAGAAAAAAATTGCAAGTCCCCTTCAAGGGCTTAAACACGAATCAGGAAAGTTTTTACGTAATGAAAAAAAGGCGGGAAGAGAAAAATCACTCGTCCAGAAAAGCTACAGACGCTGATTCAGCTGCACCCTGTGAAGAAAAAAATAAGAGGTTTTGCGCAACAGAACCGGATCACCTGCTGAAAGGCAACCCAGGCCCCACCTAGCACTTTTATGGCGCACTTTTATTGCGTTTCCTCCAATTCATTTATGGAGAAGAATTTCTTAATTAAATGAGCAAATATCCAAAGCCGGGCAAAACATTTCATTCCCTTTTATCCGTCTGGTATCGCAGTCTGAGTCTTTCTTTTATGACGGCTTCTAGTGCCTTTTTAGTCCCACCTACACACAGCGCATTGTTTTCACGTTTGGACCCGAGGCAGATGGGGTCTGGGCTGGAAGATACCATCGCATCGGAGTCACTATTTTCCAGAGATGAATATTTATTTGCTGGCGCTGCTCTTTCCCCGCAGGAAACTTTTGCTATTTTCTATTTGCCGTCAGCAGATTCATTCCGCGCTTTTATAGTACCCTTTTTGTTTTCCGACATCTTGTAATAGCCCAACAAGATCTCGCTACAGAAGCCGAAATTGAACTGCCACCGAGATTCTCGGAAGAAACTTCGCGAAAGGGGGGAGTTAGATGCTGAAGGACATAATTCCGGCTGGTAAATATCCCAAGAGGTGAAAGGGGTGCGCCCGCCCCCGCCCGCGTTCCGTACCGATTATGTGCTTACAACGTGGGAGCATCTCAATCTTTCAACGGTCGGCTATCAAGATATGCAAATTGTAAGCAGAATGCCGTGTACCTGTCTTCAGATTAGATTCGAGGTAATTAGACCCTCTAACGTTAATTCGGCGACTGATGCTGTACGCGACTCGAATGCTTAACGCGGTTCGGGCACATTTCATAATCAAAATTGACTCTATGTCGAGTAATTAATTTATTTTCCATTAGATCTGCGCTGCTAACGACTGACGTGCAAAACGATAAAAGTTTTCAGACGTCGTGACGGCATACGTGCTCATTTGCATGGTCAACGGAAATATTCCAAACAAATTAATGTCATTTAACCGATCATTTTTTCTGCGAAAAATACTTTGAGGACTCATAAATTGGATGTCAAGAGATTAGGTTCAAAGTAGCGATTTTAAAAAACAATGATACCAATTTAAAAAAAAAAAACAAGTTATGACCGCGGAACCTCTGAAATGATATCATTTTGTTTTTGAAAAACAAGCCAACATTGAAATGATAATAATTTTTAATATGCATTTTGTATACATAATTTCCAAAGTTTAAAAGCTTGGAATGGTAATGAAATGGTTTTTCGAAAAACATCTGACACTAACCTTAAAACATAGGTATTCCGAAAGCGTAAAGAATATTCAAAGTAACAAAATCTAAGTTATCCTCTTTCGAACATTGCAAACAATTTATTATTGAAAAATCTACAAGAAAACGTATACATATATCAGATTAGAAAGTAAAAAATTCAAATTTAAAAAATAAATTGAATTTTATTTAAATTAGCTCATATTTTTCTATATTTATTTTCACTTATATACGACGAAACATTTACAACAATACAAGTATGTACATATGTATAAAAAAAAACAGCTTTTAACTAAAATTGAATGGTTCTGCGCGCATTGTGATGAGAAGATGATTACGTACTAAAATTCGAATATCCGAAAACTTTGTCAATTTTCATATAATATCAGAAGGGGATTTATTCCATGAATTTGCGACACTATCAGACATGTTTATGGAATAGATGTGTGCCCAAAATCGAAATCGAATGGAGCTTTATTCTGAAACAATACCTTACTGAAATTACTTTTCACGTTGCCATCAGACAGACATCTTTTTGGGATGTTTCGTTATTCGGATCCTGAAGTACCTGAATCCTTTGTTACGCCTGCAACAAAGTATATAAATGAGATGTTCCTTAGAAAGTATACTCAGGGTGTATAAATTCTCTGAAGATTTGCTCTCTATTGGCTGCCAATGTTCTGGATGATTGAACTTTTTCGAGAAGTTTTTTCGATTTTCACGTCTTTTTCCCTTAAAAGAAGCCCATTTCTAGTGGATGGCTGTTCAAACGCGAATTAAATTTCCTTTGGGAAAATGAAACAATGCAAATGTGCATTTGAAAAGGTACAAGGTCGGTGAAATATTGTAATTGAAATGGAATATTGCCGATCCTTGAATTTTGAAGATTGAATGAATACGATGGAGGGGATAAAGTAAAAAAAATGTAAAGTTAAACGAAAGTTTATTCCGGTTCTAATGAGTCTATCTTTTCAATTTCAGATGGAAGATGAAGGCAATCACGGCAACGATGAAACAAGGCTTTTTATTCTGTCTTCTTTGGCGCAGCATCAGAAGAGCAGAGTTTCTTGCATTCTGTGCGAGGAAGCAATGCTCGTGTTCGACCGATATCCCCTAGTCGATGGGACTTTCTTCCTCAGTCCAAAACAACATGCCGGGGGATGCATCGAGGTAATTAACTTTGATTTGAATTGAATTCTTTTGTTTTTTTTTGTTAAATGAAATCATATTAAATTAAGGTCTTTAGAGTCAATTAAACTCAATTTCATTTGTTTGCTACAGTAATAATTAATATTGGGCAAACAGTTTGTACGATCTGTTTCATAATGTTATTCAATATTATTTTATATAAATAACAATAAATATAGGTAAATTATTAGAATATACCATATTACAGGGATTAGAGATTTTCAATGTCGTTGAAGTAAAAAAATGGGGCTGTTGATGAAAGTTTCACATAAGGCTATTTTAAATAAGTTTACATAGCAATAATTATATTTAAGTAAAATTATAGATAGTCTGGACTATGCTTAAATGATTAAATTCATTTTTAATCATGCCAGTTCACACAATTCAACGTCGAAAGGAAACGACGACATGTTGAATGTCGTTTGAGATCTGCTCGATGAACCAAAACGACACTCGATATGTCGTTCTTGTTCGACGTTGACTCGCGTGAACTCGCCCCGGGTGGCAAGTTGGTTTGGAAGTGGTAATGGCGATAAAAAGACATTCTTTCCGGAATGCAGTCAAGAAAATATTTCCGCTAAAAGGCCGGAACTGCTAAAAAAAAACTCATAATGAATGCAAGTTTTGAATTAAGAAGCTTTCAATCAAACTTATACCGGAGGTGAAATTCCTCAAAGAAAAACCGTCGATTCATCGAGAAGACAACAAGCGACTTCTTCTCGATTGCAAAAAATTGCGAGCGCCGGCTGAAAGACGATTGATGGCTGAATAATTTATCTTATGGCTGTGGGGAAACAACAAATCCTCCGACTGCATGCAACTGAGCCCCATTTACAAGAGCTCCAAGTCGCCTGGCGCTGCCGGGACAGAGGGGGCTCCTTTGCACTCGCTGGCGGGCAACTCCTCAAACCACTGACATTATCTTGGGATTGTTTATGTTGTTCAAGCACAAACTGTTTTCTTGGCTTCAATTATGATAAAATTGTAGCCGTCCACTCGGCATAAACCGAACCACTGCCTACATAAATGCAAATTGGTGATTTTCCTCGTACTAAACACATATAAGGTAATCGGAGTCGTTCCTGCAACAGTTCGACATGGAGCGATTACACATAAATTGTGCACTGGATCGGATCCGGCCCGGCCCGTCCTCCCGAAGTCGGTGAATTTGTTTACCCCGTCCGCCAACTCCAGCGAGAGTTTCCAAGAATGTCCTAGAGATTAGATAAACACTTCGGCTGGGATTAACTCCTGCCGAGTTGGCACATACCACGGAGCCCCGAACTGGGAAGAAAGCAATTGGGCAAACTTTTAATTCATTAATGATATTCCGGGGAGCGTAAATAAGTGGGTTACTGCTTCAGAGTTGCTGACGACGCAGGTATCCATGGAGTGCTCATTCATTATTTATTGCGTAGAAAAGCACTTTAATGAACGCCCGAGGGCTCCGGAGACATTCTTTGACTGATGGAGGGGGCAAGTGGTCCCAGCTTCGCACTTTCTAGAGCTCCTCTGAGATTTAGCCGGATAAAATGATCGAAAAAAAATAATCCTCTTACTAAAAGTTGCCCTTTACATCCATCCAGGTCAAACAGGAGAACCGGACGTACTACCTGACCGCGGTCTGCATGGGATGTCTCGACGGGAACTCCGCCAATCGCGCTATTTACTGCAGGTAAGCGATTTACTTATTGATAACGAACCTATCGATTTATTCTTGTCGTCTTAGATTTTGCGGAGTGCGGTGGGATGGGTCATCACTTGTGCTGGGAACGATGTATTCTTATGACATTTTCGCCGCCATGCCGTGCTGCGCCGAACGTCTCAAGGTGAGTTAATTGGATTTCGTATTTCACTCATCACAATTGCTATGGATTAATTTGCGTACGATTTTGTCCCCAAGAAACGCATTAAATCTTATTTTTGTTTACTTTTTTTTTTTTGTTTTTTCAATAATTGGATTTGAGGTTTCGATAATTACGAAACATGACGAAACCACAAGAAAAACCCTGACCTGGTTTAATTACCCGAATGTGATTTTGTATTACTTTTATCTAAATCTTGTGGTTGCAGTGATGAGGTTTGTTTCACTTCAAATGCGTTAAGATGTTGGTGCAATGTCAGTAGTCAGGTTTTTTATTTTCATATTTCATAGATTATTCTGTACATTACATATGTTAATTTTATCTAGTAAACACATTTATCTAAAAAAATAATTTAAAACAAAACAACGGACGTTTAAATTAAATTGGTCGCATTGAAAAATATAATTTAAATTGAGGTCAGAAGATGATCACTTTCTGGAAAACCAGGAAAAACTAAAGAATTTTCATTGACAGAGGAAAGATTTCATCCATAATATTCAAATTATTTTCTCAATAAAGAAAGAAATTATAACGAGCCTTACTCTGATCATTTCTAAGATCTCGGTATGACTATTATTTTTGGGTAGAAAATAAAAAAGCTACAAATTATCCTTTCATGATAACATTTAGTCTTTAGAAAAAGGAACCAAAGAAGTTTCAAGTGAAATGAAAATGTCAAATGTTCTGCGATTTGTAAACTTCAGGGTTTCTGGTGTAGTTGAGTTTTACAATCCAAGATATATAAATCCTGGCTCAGGAAATCGAAAAATTCTAAAGTTATAATTATTTAATTTTGTAGGGACTCGGATTTTTTAAAACTTGATGATTTTTTTTTATTTGTATACAAGTTTTGAATTCCGGTAGAATAAAGGTTTTTTTTTTGCTATAACAATTTTTTTAAATTTCTAAACTCTATTTCAGTGCAACGCTTGTTTCAAGTTGCTCCTTCATCCGCAGCAGCGATTGAATTTCTTCAGCGACTACAGTCACGGCGTGTCGTGCCCTTACTGCACGACGAGCGACACGCACTTCGTGAAGCCCCTTGGATACTGCTTCACCAAGCAGCCCACCAAGGCGGCGCCTCAGCTCCCATAACATGAAGCCCTGTTGGAATCTCCGAAATCCTCATCAGCGTCTGAAGCTGTAGGTGGGCCGCCATCGTTCAGCAGTCAATTTCACCAGCCGAACAACTCGCTCCTGGTGCACCAGGTAAGAGGTATCGCGACGACAATCCCTGCGATGTCGACGGCCCTTAACTCGACCACCGACAGCACCTTCATGAGCACCCTCATCCAGGAGCTGAACGCGATGAAGCTGAACAACAATTGTAGCCAAGAACTTTTTGGAGATTCTAACAGTATTAACAATGTGAGTGCTAGTAATTATAGTAACCAAGCCAAGCAAAACACTTGGGGCAAGCAACCATCCCCCATATCCTCTCTGTGGAGGTGCTCTCCGCAAAGTCCTAGTTCCTCATCCTCTAATCGTACGCAATATCACAGCGCAAGTAGCCATAGTAATAGCAAGGAATCCCTCTGGACGTCGAACCAGTCCTCGCCAAATAGCAATCTCAGGGATAATTTTTATTCGTCGAAAATCACCTCAAGCAATCCAATTTCGTCACAAATAACGAATTTATGGGAGAACCCAGTTACTAAGATGTCACAAGTGACGCTCATGTGCAGTAGAGACTCGATCGGTTCGATTTGGGCCACACCACAACCTCCTCAGGGTCAAGCATCACCACCTGGACCGGCTCAAATGCAACAGCCGTTCCTTAGCAACACCAGCGCTAAGATGAGCAACGTCTGGGAGATGCCCAGCACACAAAAAGTCGCCGATTTTGCAGGAGGTCGTAATCCGCCTGCTCAGGTGCAAATGGGACGTCCCTACGATATTCTAGGTGATCTCTGGACAAATGGTGGTGGTGGCGGGGGCTCCTCGGTGGGGATATCTCCGCAAAAAATAAAGGAGCCGCTCGGTTCCCTGTGGACCCCGCAGCCCCACAGCAATTTCAACAACTTTACTAGCAACCAGAATTGCAATGGAAATGTGATCAGCAACAAATCAGCCCTCATAAAGGGGCGCAACAGCAGCCCACCGGTGGCGGCCGGAGCGCCCCCAATTCCTCCGGCAGCAGCCGTGAGTGGTCCGGTTGGCGGCGGGTACTACCCGCAAACGCAAACCGCCCAAACGGCGGCCAGCTCCTCCTGCCTCCAGCTGTTCTCGGATGAATTTCTCAACTACTTGAATATGATAAATTAGCGAATTTTATTTATACCGCACGCAGAGGCGCCCTTGGCGAAAAAACCCATTAAGTCCTTAGGCTCTCACCTAGCGCATTTTTTGTATAATTTTATTTTATTGTTAGTTCGTTTTCGTTCAGTTATTGTTTTCTGTTCTTGTGATTGTTTTGTTTGCTTTCGTCTGGACGACCCAGTCTGCAGCCCTTTTCACCAAGTTCTGTGAGTCGAAAAAAATAGTTTAATTTAGTTAATTCTAACTTATAGCGCGGCACAAGCCTCGCGATCAGCTCCCGTTCGGCCTTCGTTTAGGTTGGTCCCGTGCTTTTGTGTATTTATTATAATTTTTTTTTTATTATTGTCATTATTATTATTTATTTACTTCGCGAATCGTGCACCTTCGTTTGCGGCTTTCTAGACCGGACATTCCGCAAACGAGCTCGATTGCGAGCAGGAATATCGACATCTAGATAAATTTTGCTATTTTAGCATTAAACCCACCGACCCCGAAGTCGCATTGACCTGAGGGCGGTAACTCTTTGGATGATAACAAAAATTAAAAAATAAAATCCATGAAATTTTTTTGATCTACATAATTAAGTTAGGTTGTTTGTTGCGCTAAGGCAACAGAGATCGCCAGTGAATTCGACGAGACAGATATGCTCGAAAACTCCAAGATAAGTTAACTGACTCGCACTCAGTGCATCACGATGGAAGTAAGTAGGACCTTAGGCTAAGTAAGTATTTTGTACGTTTTTATACAAAACAAGAAGTTATCGTTAATTTTTGTACTTTAGCTGTAGAGTAGCGATCTAAGCGGTGAGCGCACTTAGGCGCGACCGATCGATTTTTAAATAATGAACTTTTAATCATTTGTCGAAAGGAACGATGCTGTGTCCTCAATAATAATTGTTTCGAAGAGAGGTGGACGGGGAGTGGCCGCTAAATACGACTCATCCCCGATCCCCTGCATTGAATTCGAGTGAGTTTTTGTACGACTAAAAAACATATATTGATTAGTCTTTTACTTGGTTTTGATGTTGTTACGCATTTTCGATGTAATCAAGTCACAAGACGTCTATTCGACGCAACTTAATGGAAAGGAGGGAAAGAAGAAGCGTTTGTTTTGAGCAGAGGGTTTAAATCCTATTATAAGAAGAAAATTTGCTAAGTTTACGGATGTTTGCACTGTTTTAGAAAGTTTAATGAAGAATTTTTATAAAAGAGTGAATTTTGGGACAAAAATAAAAAAAAAATTCTACTGAAAATCCGAAATGCTTCGAAGCGAGAGCATTTTTTACTGTATTGATACATTGCAAGCAAAAAGAATTGATCAACTTGTGTAAAATATGTAAAAAGAATTATATTCAAACTTTTGTACTTTTTTACTTATACGTAATAAGGATCCGCCGCTAAAAGTGTTACTGGCATTCGAAGTTGAGAGTTTTTGAACACTTTTATGTTCAGCAACAACTAACCAGAAAGAAAATTATTTTGTTTTTTAAATTATACTAGAAATGTGATAAATATAAACTTATTTGGCCATTTTTACGATAGAAACCAACTGGTCGCTTGTCTGCTGAGCAATTGAATATTTCTCTTATAGAAATTGAATACCACTGAATTGCATTTCGAATGGTATCTTTGAAGATTTGTTTTTCTTTGCTGTTTAGAATGGAATTATTAAAAAAAAAAAATACCCTTCTTCAATGAATTTAAAAAATATGTATATACAATAAACAAAACATTAAATTTTAAAAATAGTCGAAAGTTTCTTAATAAAATTTATACTCGAATTGAAATACAAATATTTTATTTCATATTCTTATTACTTATATTTCTGTAAAATTTTAGTCCTACATTTACGGCTGCAGATTTGCCATAAAAATAATTTCTTTAGATGTATTTTTTTTGTTCCGTGAAATAAGAATAAGTCAAATATAAAAAATAAAATTATTTACCCCTTTTTCTTGTAGCCAAAATATACCAGTTTTAGATGTATTTTTTACGTTACATGAAATAAGAATAAGTCAAATATAAAAAATAAAATTATTTCCCCCTTTTTCTTGTAGCCAAAGTATACCAACATTTTTAAATAATTAAATATGCAGAAAACACAGGAATTTAATTATTTTTGCAATGCAGGTTTAGTACTATTTAATATAAATATCAAAGAATAATTTAAAGAAATTAGGTCTTATTATGTTAGATTCATGAACTGTAACCAAAGATACCATTCGCACAAAATTAAAACAAAAACCGTAGTGCAGACAATATTTTACACAAAATGGAATTGATTTTAAATATTGCAGACTAATCGAAAGAAACTCAATCAATAAAATTATATTAAAAAGTGTAGAAAGCGGTCAGTTGGTGAAAATGTAATTTGTAGAATAAAAAGTAAGAAGAAAATGTAACAATCGTTTAAAATTAACATAGGACTCACTCTAAGGTCAGCCCAGTATTCACCTAAAACATTTCATGATCATCTTCATCATCATCCTCATTAGCCATCACATTTCATTTAAAATAAGAACTTTTGCGCGTGGTGAGTGGCGTGATGTTTCTTTCCGCGTATGGTAATTAAGTGTAAAAGACAAAACATGTTATTGATAGAATACCTTAACACAATATTCCCTTGACACTGAATGTGAGTTTTGAATTTATTGCGCGCCAATTCGAGTAGCAGTGGTGGCGGTAGTCGCAGTAAGTTGCAGTAGACGTACGTGTGGGTGTACGTGATATGTTTGTGTGATTTTAAAAAATCATTGTGAGCGATTTAACATAATAAGTACCTCTCGTAGTCCCTTTGTATTGAATATTTCTCATTATCCATAAATGGTATGTAAGAGTAATTGGATGCTTATATTAAGCCACACATTGGTATTATCCCTACCGTTAACTAAATTTCCTTTTGAAAGTCTTTTGCTCCCGGGTACGATGATTAAAAAGATTTCTCGAAGATTAAGAAGAGTTAGACCACTAGAGAATTGAAAGGGAATTAGGATTTGTTATATACTGTCTAGCCAATTTCAATTTGAAAGTTAGTGCGAGCCTAGCGGACGTTAGTGGCGAAATGATTGAAGACGTGGCAACGTCGGACAGTTGGAGGGTGGCGATTGCTGTTGCACGTAGTGTAGTAGTTGCTGATGAGGGAGCGGACCTTCTCAGATCATCTGATGAAAAAATGTACAAATAGGGATATGCAATTGTGGAGTAAGTGAGTAATTAATTAATTATACTTAACGTAAAACCTCCCCATAAAACACCTGACCGCACTGAGATATTATCAGAGCAATATGCACGCAAACGTTGCATTTGTCATTAATTAGATTGTGAGCATTTACTAAATAACAAGTATATGAATGTTTTCTTTATTGAAATTATAAATGCGACATTTATTGAGATAAATCTGCTTCATACTATCTACCGTACTTCCTTTCGCATAGAGATAAATATATATGTAAAAATGGAGTAAATATAAAGTGGTTTACACGAGATATAATAGCTAATACTATCGAATTATGTTTTATTTTCGTAGTTAATTTTAATTTAATGTTTTGTTGATTTTTCTAAATGTTTATCGAATAAAATATTACCAATATATATTCGAAGTGACCCATTTGTTTTATTTTATTTTCAGCAGCTGTATAGTTTTCACTTGCATGAAATGCTGTTTGTGTTGCAGTTTTACAGTTTTGCAGTTACACGTTTAGAGAAGCAAAACAATATTTATATATTTGCAATGATACAAATACAAAATAAAGAGATAAAAATAAAAACAAAAAAATAATAATATGATAGGATAACAAATAAATAGTTCTTCCGATTAAATTATTGTACACAACATACAAAGAAAGTGAAAAAAATATGAAAAATAATAAGGAATTAAGCATTCAGTGAGGCTCTAACGCAAAATGTATTCTAAATTTGATTTTTGCACACGAGAAAAAGATCCCATCTAATCAAAATGTATGATAAGAATTAGTTCTAAAGTTTAGGAAATAATACTGTTAGAGAAGTCATAACAAATCTACGTACAAAACTCGAAGGCTGAGTTAATTGAACACTCACTCTGTACAAAATGCCAAGACGACGCTTCGGCGTTTCTCCGCTTCGAGGCGATCCCCTTGCTAGGTTGGTGTTCACTTAAGTGAGTTTATGTTGAGTCCGTCGCCTTTTAGACAACCGAAAACGATGTACAAAACAAATTTCTTACAAATTAAACGCTGAGAAGGAGAAAAAAATAAATAAAATAAAATAAAAATAAAAAAATAAGACAACATTTCTGGATTCAAATTTTATGCATCGAATCAGTTAAGTCCATTCGTTATTTTGCCTCTATATATTTTGCGATATATTTGTTCTCATCAATCGGATAGCACTTCTTTCGTTGAATTTCAACGTCTACTTTTGATTTTGAATAGTGTCGTCGACGGGTTTTGCTATTAGTCCTCAAAAACTTTGTTTAAATTAAAATTTTATTTATTCATTCAAAAAATAACTTATAGTTTCTATCGTTGAGAATCTAAAATTTTAGATTTATCTTGTATAATAAAAAGAAGCTCTACAGACATACCATTGAAAAAGTTTATTTTTCGGTAGGCAATTCATACAACAAACGTTGTAGCTTTATCAAGTCTTTCTCAAAATCACAATAAAAAAAATAATTTGTAGATTAAAATATGTTTATGCGGTGCTCCGCATTTTGATACTATACATCAATTATAAATCCAAAATGAATTCAATACAGCCCTACGATGACAACTATTCAAATAACAAGTTTCATAAAATTATTATCCCCGGATCATTATTTAACTGAATCCATTGAGGCATAATGGATCAATTCAAAGAAAACATGAAAAAAACATGTTGCCAAAATGAACCTGCAATAAATGAATGAAGAATTTCAACAACAATAATCAAGAAAATCCGTAATTGCCAAACTAATTACCTCATAAATAGGAAAAATTCGTTTCGTTCATATCAGAGGAAGTTTTTATATTTCAGATAGAGAGACAAAGAAGAAAATAGAGAGATCGAGTGCAGGCAACACGCAACAAATACTCCGAAGAGGAATTTTATAAAAAAAAAAAAATATGAAAAACTCCTAGGACATTAAAGAAAGTATAATACTTATCAAGTTGAATATAGTAGAGAACTGCAGAGAGAGAAACTATAAAGCAGAGGTTTTATGAAAAAAAGCGTAAATATATAACATATTCATGTGCAATTTTAACACTAAACAAAAAGAGATCCAGATAAACTTAACAAATACAAAAAATTATATTGTTTATTAGTCGTAATTAGAGAATTTTATGGCTTTTGACTCGATTGCACCGCAAAATACCTCATATTGCATATATAATTGCCATTTTAATGTATACAAAGTCATTCAGATTTACTATAAAATATCGTCGGCAGATGAGCAGAGATTTGTGGTGGAGCGTCTTTGTGACGATGCATATACCAAAAAAAAAAAGAGATAATATGAAAATGTCTCGCAAAAACGCCCCCGCCGTATCTCGGTATAACTGGTCTCAATATAGCTGCATGCCGTGGACATACCTATTGAATAAATATGATTTATCTTTGCAACATAAGTATAAACTACGAGTATATGGTAGAAGCGTATGGCTTAACGTAGGAACAATCAATCGCAAGCTCATTACCCCACTTCTGATCCAAATCGTACATTCACGAGCCCGGAGGAGGTAAGTATGTGCAAGGTTTGCAACTTCCTAAGAAACTATTCAAGATGTTTGTGTTTAACATGTTTGTGTTTAACTTGTTTGTGTTTAAAGAGATAGACCCCAAATTGATTGGTTGTTCCTGGCTAGGTGTTTTCGTTCACCTGATAAAGATTATTAATAAATTAAAAATTTAGATAACTTAAGTGTATAGCGAGTACTAAAATTCCTTAGATGTTGTATCGTATCAATCAATGGTAAGAATCACTTCCTACTCATTAATTTTTACATTTCGTATGTGTGTTTCTGGGAGTGAAATCGTTTATATGTATCATATGTATGTTAAGCAGTGTGAATGTCAGGAGCACATTTTCTCATTTTTCATTCATTCTCAACAACCTCATTTTGGGCTGCACTTAGAATTTAGTAATTATGTAGGATTCATACTAGATTTCGGCCTAATTCAATTCGGTCCCCGCTTTGCATTTATAAATAAAATTAAGAAGAATGCGTCCCTGCCGCAGAGCAGTGAAATTAAGGAGAATATCTTTGGTGGTTACGTTAAACGATTAATGGAGGACGGAGATAAAATCGAACCGACAAGATACGCGAAAAAATATTAAAACAGATGGAATGGCATTGTGTTAGAGAGGCTGGTACGAGGACCAAATCGGTTTTGCTTTCCAAAATATAATCCGGCTGATTTAGGCGAGCAAAGAGTGTGAAGAGGCGTTTCGTAAAGCAATAAATAACTTAAAAAAGGGAAATATCTTTCAAATTTTTGATGTTCTGTAATTGGCTGAAAATCCATTTATTTTCAATTAGTATAAAATTTTCTGTGAATTCCAAATGACAGCATTTAAGACAAAAGCAAATTCTTATAAGACTGGAAAAGCGATAAAGTAATCTACACTGGTGATATTTACTGTAAATTGTAATACCTCTTAATGTAACTAATAATAAAATTACTATCGTAGCGATTAAAAAAAAATTCTTTTGCGAAGTGATCGTTGCTTCCGATTATTGTAACACTGCCATTCTTCGTAGGACGTTTTGTTTCATCGATATTCAACAATTTAAAAAAATTTTTGGTATCAATGGTTCTATTCTTGGATTTGTCCATTTATTTACACAACGTTCATTTCCGGTGGTGTTCTATTTTAATTGTTTTACACAAAAGAAAAACCTCTTGGCAAAATACCTCATTCATAAAGAACGAACTTAACGCACATGACGTTCTTGTAGCCCGACCCCATAGTGAATTAGTAAGAGAATTCTTAAATAAATATTTAGTGTAAAATTTAATAAACGGTAGAAATCCCTTAAGCAATCATGACTCTAAATTTATACATGAAATATTTTAAAATGATCCAATATTTAGTCGTCAATTCGTGTACATATAGACGCGTTTGTCTCAATGTTAACTTACTACTACTTATTGCGGGCAGAGGCTTTCGCCAGACGCCTGCGCGATTTCAGTGTTACTTTTGGATGTTTGTAACGTTTTTTAAGACATTAACCGACTTAGAATTTATACACAAAACTCATCTTAAATCGTTTAACATTGCCATCATCTCACCCGTGCCATTCTATAAAAAAGGCAACAACAAAAAGAAAAAGAAAATATGTAAATCTCCTTCATTCTGCTCTTCCTTGATGAATGTGTGAATGCTGTGTATTTTGTAAATCTTCTATGCCTCCAAAGAAGAGGGTGTGTTTTGCAGCGTGTTCGAGATGAAAATTTTCTTTTCCGTTGGTAACTATTAAGATTTTTACTATTAACACCTATGTAGTAGTTTGCTATGTAATACTAGGTATAAATTATATTCACTACTACCGTAAAGCAAACCTCCTTATTTTACATACAAGCACGATGTATATTCCTATAAATACCATTTACATTTATTGTCACGGTGTCGTTTGATTTCATGTCCTCGTTTCTTAAGTTAATCGTTCTCGTTTTTAGCATTCTAGACATAGTCGATAGTTGTATTTATATTTAAATGTGAGATCAGCCACAAAGCAAAATTATTATTATGAAAATTCAAAAATAATGTAAAAAATTCGAATTTGGACTGTATACGTGCGTTCGGAGGGAACATTTCATTAATTTTAAATAAAAAAAAAAAAAACAATTTCTTCAATCAAATACGTGTGAAAAAGCAATCAGAATGAAATGTTTCAACACCAAGAGCTTCTTTCCTGGCAAAATATTTTTGTGGGGAATATTTTTCTATAATATGTGTAGATTTGAATCGTTTTTTACTTATAAGTCATAAAACCGTGTGAGACGCTCATTTACCTTTTTTACACATTTACACCGAAGACTATGAAGCTTTTCTTTTAATTATAAAAAAAAATACAATTGAAAGAAAACACGCTCCATGTTCGTGACAGCATTGTGATAATATTGATATTTTGTTGAACAAAATTTTCGTAATGTAAGATAAGTATTCTCCCTATTCATTTTTGGCGTTATTAGAATAGGGAAACTTTTTAATTTTTATTTCTTAAAAATATTATCTAATTTTATACCCTGTGCTCTGATGGCTCCGACTGAATTTTAAACATTTTATATTCCGGAAATATGCAAGCCTATTTTGTTGAAAAATGCTGCTGAAGTTTGTACTGAAAACAAGTGCAGAAAAGAGTTAAATTCGTCGAATATAAAATCACTACAGCAATGTGCTACAAACAAATATTTAATATTCATTTTGATAAAAAATGTTATGCGTTTTTTTCCTGAAGTAGGTCAGAATAGCTTTTCTCAAAGTTAATTATAACACTTATCAGAAACTCTTAAGAAATTCATTTATAATATTTTACAGCTTTATCAATGTTATTTCTGCATTGACCTTTCCTCTTTTTTGTGTACGAACCGAATTCTGTTTTAAGAACACATACATATCACTTTTGAAGAAAGCAATTTGCTATTTATTGATTATCTGAAAATATGAGAACTTAATAGGCGCACTCAACGATAACAAAAAAAAGTATTATCAATTTCAAGAAGCCTTACCCCATCCAAGAATCATTTGTGTTCACAGCAAAATAATTCAAACTGAGAAATCTTTCAGAAATTGATTTATAATAAAATAAGACATACAACTACTAGTTTTTTGTACTTAGAATGAATATTAAAAATGATTAAACATTGTTCCGTAATTTGTTCAATTTCAAAATAAAAGTTTTTAAAAGTCTCCCATACGATCAAACTAAAGGTGGGCTATTCCTAAATGTTTGGCACTTTTTCCGAAGGTGTTCAATAACTTTTGGTTATCCTAAAATTTTGTAAGAATTTCTTAACAAGATGACCAGCCATCATACTCGACAACATTAATATTGGAAATAATTGCCAATTTTGTTGTTGAATTCTACCAGCTCAAAAAAAGTTATACATGTTTTAAGAAATCAGTAACAAACTTCAGTACTACGTTTTAACATAAGAAGCCACATGCCCTACTAGTTGACACCATCAGACCACTTAAACATAATTTTTTGATAAAAAACTACCTCGTTTGAAACCAGTGTTTTATGTTTTGGTTAGTGTGCGTTTTTTTTTATTTCTTTTTATTTATGCTAAGTCAGGTTAAACCGTTTAGTTAGTTCAGTTTCAAAATTATTCGCCGAATATTATTCGTTTTTTTTAATTTTTGTAAAGTGTTCAGTTTTTGGAAAGACTCGCATCTGTGAATTGTAGGTTTAGAACTTTTTCGGAAAATTTTTTAAGAAATTTTGAACAATTAAAACCAAATGAATTGAAAATTGATATTTTATACTTAATGTATTGGGCTTAAAGTAAACATTTTTATACTCCAAAGAAAAAAAAAAAATTATGACAAATAGTAAGATAGGATTTGAAAATGTCTGCGATGACGATCTATTTGTAACACATTTAAAATCGAAAAATTATATTTTTTTTTGTTAGAGTTTTGTTTTCAATTTATTTTTCGTTCTGTTTTCCTTTTTTGTTTGTACTTTGTAAAAAACCCATCACGCGACGACGTGACGGAAAGCTCTTCTAAACTCGTATCTGTGAATAAACAAAACAATTTGAAAACATATTAGAATTGGAATAAGCTAGGGTTACTTTAGGTTTGCATTAGTAGTATTTAGTGAGGAAAGGTAACAATGAAAAGTTAAAATAAATGTAATTAAAAGAAAAAATGAGTTGCGCTCAATAAACGCACACAAAATTCAATTTGGCTCGAATTTGTTTTAAAACTCGATTGGCTCCTTTATTTTGTGGCTGACTGTATGAATATTTTTATTTGGTTTCGTGTTTGATTGATTTCGTTCGTTTGATAGTTTTACGTTTCCATAGGACGCATTAAGGTTTGTGTATAATGATTGCACGCGAAAGATGCGATTGCTTGACTTTATAATTGAAGCAGCACCAAATAATCACAGAAGAAAAAAATTAGTTCATGTGTTCGCAGGTATCCCGTTTGAAATTATGTCCAATCCGCGATACTTTCACCGGAATCAGTTGCAGGTTTTTACTTACAGCGTGAGTCCGCTGGACCCGGACAAACGTCAACTTAATAGCGATAGCTTTTGTCAATTGTTTCATATACAAAATGTTTGGTACACATTCTGCCGAGAAACTCCTGAGAAAATGAACATGAGACAGATACAACTTAATAATATATCTAAAAAAGTAAATACCTCAAAATAGAGTTCTAGTGAAATTTTTATGAAAGTAAAGAAGTAAAGATAATATAATACATATGCGCAAATTAATAGAGAATATAAATTATATAAAGAGAAGCTATATAAAGAATTTTTTAAATTAGTTGTTTTGTACGTATCTCGTCATGTTTTAAAAGAGAATTGATTTCCAGCACTTTTAGATAAATGAAAGAATGCACTCGACGTCTGATGTTTAGTCCTGAGGGTTGTTTCTTTCAAAATCCTATATACAAAAAGAAAGTACACGTAACAAGAAATATCTTTAAAAAATTTGTTATATTTGTTGCAATTTTATTTAGCCCAAGATAGTCATTTGTTTAGCTAAATGTTTTTTTACTGTAATGGAGGAAGTGAGTTTTGTGGATACACCACCTATTATTTTGTATTCTCCGCGTTCTACGGAATCCTATTGATTGATTTGACTATTCATTGATTTAGAATAATTACACAATCCTTTACTGGTGAGTCTATGTTGAAGTGTGTTTAGATTAAAGCAAACTAAGGCTAACTGTAGAAATTTGTATGAACTTAAACAATCGCACCTTTTTTCAATGATATGCAATTGAATAACTTTATTTAGTGAATAATGAAATAAGCGTATTTCCTTTAAGCAAATTCTCCAGAATTTACGACGAAAATTCGTTTTCCTTAATGCGCTTTCACCGCCCCCCCGCCCCTGTTCCCTAGCCCCTTTTTTATAAACCCAATTTTTGAGAGTACAAATTGTTTTTGATTAAGATTTTTATAAAACTATTATTACTATTATTGAAACTAATTAATTAATATATACGTGTTTACTTAAATAGTTCATTGTATTATTCAGATAAGATTTAATAAATTAAAGAACACAGATTACAACTACCTTAGTTCTGTTCAATTGTGATTGTTTCTCTAGCAATATGTATTAAGTCGAAGCATTTGTGAACTTTAGAGAAGTTGTCCTCTTCTACACGGCACCTGAGTTAGACGTTTTCGTTTCCGTTTCTGTTTCCGTGTTACTTTTTAACATTTGTTCTTAAGATGATACGACATACTCACATATAACTTTTAATATACCGAACCGATTGGATCAACTCTTATGATTATTTCACTTCTAATTCTGTTAAAGCCCTATTTGAGTGAAGGAAATTCTTTAAGTGAAATGGAGTAAAACAAAGAGTTTATTAACTAATAATAATCATACCAACAAAACAAACACTTTCGTACAAGTTTAACATCTCTAACTACCTACATAAACAAATGTAAAAGAAGTAAAAACAAAAAAAAACAAAACAAAGTATTTAAAAGTAAATAAAATCGAAAACAAATAGATATACAGAAATAACACACGACATTTATAATATATCAAGAAAATTCACGCAAGTCTAAAAACCAGAGCCAGATTTCTATTGAAATGGTCAAATAGTTATATCTCGCGGAACATATTAGATGTAATAGACTTGAATGAAAAAACTGAATTAACTGAATTAACTGAATAAACAGAGTTGAAACGAGACAAATTTTTGAATATGTGAAAAACAAAAAAACAAAAAAAAAAATAAATGCTTTTTTACTTTTATACATTTACACGAAAATTTTTGAAATGGAAAACAAATAATTAATATAAACCAAACTACTATTAAAAAATAAACACAAATATGTATTTTATCCATTATATATCTACTTATTATATACACATTTATTATAAAGTAAATCGCAGACTTTTCAAAGTAACAAATAAACTGCGGTAATAATTACTGCTACAAAATTAAATCCACTGTCTTTTATTTTAGACTACCCATCCGAAGAAATTTGTCAAGAACCCTATTCCTTGGAAATCTTCCCTTTCCCAGTTAGCCTTCGCGGGATCCTGAATTGGCTAAAATATTTCCACAAAATTCAATGACGGTAAGTTTTAAAGAATATTAGGATTTTAAAAGCTTACTAATTATATTATATTTGTTGTTTTCGAAAACTGTTGCTTCCCGCAAGAAACACAATCTAGAGGGGTATAGAGCTAAAGGTAGTAATTTTGACTTTCCTAAGTTTTACAGAAATTGATAAGAATTTTAATCTCCAAAGACAATCAGAAAATTTATATTTTTTTCTTTTACTGCAAAAAGTTTATTTATAGTTAACAAATAGGTGGTTGATAATGGCTTAATTAATATTTAATTATTGTTATAAGAGTGGTTAACTTAACAACGCTTATAATTTAGATCCTTCGCGTTTACTGACAATAACAAATATTTCGCTATTATCAATCTTAAACTATAAATGTTTACTCAAAGAATCCACCAAGACTGGACAAATTAAAAATAAAAAATGAAATTTGGACATTGCCGCGATTGTGTTACATACGAGTACGAGTATAATCAAATTTCGGCTAGTAACGATTTTATTTATAAACCATTATGAATATAATTAGGTTTTGATATTCAGGTAAAAACTGATACTGATGACACAATGAAGAGTGTAAAACAGCAGAAAGCTCCTTTTAGTTATAGGTAATTTAAATCACAGTGGGTATACTTAAAATCTGGCGTTCAAATTCGTAAAAAAAAATAAATCAGTCTTCTAGATTCGAGATAGAAAACTGTGTTGCTTGGGAAAAGGAAGGTAAGTTTTTAAAATGTTCGTGAAGTGAAATCTTCTTAATTTTCCAGCCATAGATACAAAATACATTGCAGAACTAATAACAAAATGTTAATTTAAAAAATATTTTGCTTTTAAAAAGTTATGAGCGCTGCAATGAAGATCTTTTTTTTGTGGATAGTTTCGCGATGATTGTCGATGTAGTTAAAAGTAGCTGGTTTTCGTTATTTATTTTGCTATTTAATGTTTTCAAAATTATTATTATTTATTATGCCAATTTTGTTGAAAAATAAATATTTAGAATCGATCATTTCGAAGTTTTTGATGCACTTACTCTTAATAGTATGGGTGTTTTCAGAAATGCACGGTTCCATAAATTTTGCGTAGTGTTCAATACCACAAACAATTTGTCATTAATTTACAAACGTAATCTGAACGTGAAAGTTTTTAGGATCGCTTTGCAATTAAAATGAAAAGCTGATCAATAGAGTTACTTTATGCCAAATTTTAAATTATGGAATGCGAATGCGGATTTTTTTATTATACAAATATGCCACATGTTTCAGTTGCTCAATTGAGTTTTGTGTGCAAAAACTGACTGCGTTTATAAAAATGCATCCGAGATGGCTAAGACTAAAATTAACGTCTATCTTTTTGGCCAACACCACCTTACGGGCTTATTCCGAAAAGGTAACTTCTGAATGCAAGTGGTAATGAATGGAATTCCTTTAGCTTTAGACAGTTGGGATAAGCACAAAAATTTCTATGGACTCCCGGTAATTTATCTACTGAACCCTTAAACTGCTGCTCTGATGGTAAATTGCCAGTTTCCTCATGCCCACCAAAGGGCCCATACAAAGTTGGGAAATGTCGTTATTTTGGACAGCCCTGTGTATTAATTACCGCCGCATCGCATGCAAGCATCCCATTATTACTTCGCCCAGGGCGATCCCGCATCGAAAATTACTTCGTGACATGGAAGTGAACGGGCTGAAGGAAGACACGTCCCTTGCTAATATTCAACCAGTTAGCTAGTCTTGGGCCTTAGCGAGAAATCATATCGTCATCATTACACCCTTGACTTGCGTTCATTCCCGCTAAATTCGAGGACTTGAAAGGGATTTATCTAAATTCCGGTCATGCCCTATGGCCAATTCCCTTTTAAAATTGCGTCATCTGCGGGGGTGGGATGTATTTTCCATCAAATTTTGGGCCACGATTATTTCCATACGCCCCTTTTTTTGAGGGTGACATGTAGTGTGGCGTCTTTCGAAAAGGGGGGATTATGTCACAAGTACCAAAATCGGGAGCTTATATAAGAAATATGCATGTTGACCCATCTGCTTTATGAACACCTTCTTCCTTCTGGGCCTGGCACATATTCTTCCCGCTCTGGGTTAAGCCATTATAAATATTTACGATACCCTTGAAGGACGTGAATCCGCCTTAGGAGGCGTTAAGTGTCCTGTGTGCAGATAGGGCACTTTTAGGGGACTGAATAAAAAATAAAAGAAAACGAATTTCGCGAGGGCCAGTTGCATGAAACAAATAAAATCGATAAATAAAAAACCGGTCAAATGCAAGTTGGACTTGTGCAATTGCATAATTCGTACTATCAATACGTCAATATCTAGGATTCGGAAGTAGACTATTTTGTAACGCCCATATAATCAAGGAAGTCAAGCAACTTTATAATGGACAACATCGATCGAAAATTAGATACTGGGACTTATTCTGAGATACGATTCACGTGAAAAATTAATCACATTTGAAAAATTCTATTGATAATTCATCTTGTGTGAATTTTTCACATGTGAATATTTTCGGTATACGATGAATTATTTATTCACGTCACTTTTTTAACTGAAAATTGTGAGATACGTGTGAAGAAGTAGGATGCAAAATGGTAGGAAAAAAATATGTAGAATCGATTGTTTTCTGAAACCGAGTGAAACATTTTTAATGATTCACGTGAATCTCGGAATAGATGCATTCACATGAAGTGAAAGCTAGGTGGAAATATTTTTTCACGTGAAGCGAATCTCAGAATAGACCCCACTTTTATAATACAAAATACAAATAGTAGTACCTCAATGTCGTAGCATTTACAAGTTTTTATCTAAACTCCAAAAATTTAAACCGTCTTCTACCAAATTCCCAAAAAAACACGATTTCTTAAGACGATTTAGCAAAATTACGTCATTCACTCAATGATCCCTCTGCGTACAATCAAAATTCTAAGTTGACGATTTTTCAGGAAAAAAAATGGAACAAGATTCTGAAAAATTTTGTGAAATCAAGGAAATATTGATATTTGTAAAACATGTGTGAACTAAATTACCTACAAATTGGCTTAGGTTCTATTAAACAGGGGAACAAATTATATTTTTTTTTTAGCGGTAAGACACGTGATAGGTCATTTCTAGAGTACTTTTTCTATAGATTATGAATTCTCAAACGAAAATTCTAAATTTCCTCCCGTTTTTAAGAAAAATAAAGTCAAAAAGTATAAAACATTGTATTTTATCCATTTTTGAAAATTAATTCTAAAATAAAGGATTATTCATAGAAACTTGTAAAGTCTGAATATTAATTTAAAACTATAAAATACCAGAGTAATATCTATAGATCTTTTTGAACTGTTTGGCGACCAAGTTTTTCGTGGGCTTGTTATGATTTTTATTCACCTTTTTCGGTATGAAATAATTGGTTTATAGGAAAATATAATTTTCAAGAAATATTTTGACAAATTTTAAACTTTTAAGATTTTTATGTAATAGCTTAAGATTCAAGCTTTTATTTAAGTTATGTTATTAACTCCTAGAACAATTCGTTATTTTTTAATGACTTTTCATAAATGGTAAAAATAGGGCATTTTGTACTTTTTAACCCTATTTTTATTGAAAACTAAAGCCAATTGAGTATTTTTATTTCCAAATTCGTAATATACGGAAAATATCCTATAGAAATGATATGCTATTTGTTCGGCCACAAATTTGTTGTTGACCTGTGTTATAGATACTTAAAAACCGCTGAATCCCCAAATTAATCCCGATTTTTGAAATTTTAATCTAAATAGAAAAGAAACACTTCAAGAATTTAAAGAGAAATCTAAAAAACACTACTACACTTATGATTCTATTGCAATTTTTTAAACTCAATTCGATTAGGAAATAATAATTACGATCTTTATAATAACAATAAAAAATAATAGCCTCTGACATTGGATAGCTTCCGCGCGAAATTAGCGGTTAACAATCTGTTAATTTAAAACAAGTAATCTAAAATAAGAGATTTTTTCCAAAACATAATAAGTGCATAGAACTCAAGAGAAAGACCCTCGATTAATGAGTTGTAGTGATACGTAATTATTTAATTTATATTGCAACTTTTAAGAAACTTCGACTTTTAAAGGTTTTCTTTTTCAATTAAATTTTTAGTCATTAGTCTAAATTGTAGCCCAGCATTGATCACAGAACGCAAAACGTTTTGTTTCTGTGTGTTAACTGGGAAGAATTCTTGAATTTTTTTTTTTCTTTGCAAGATTTTGATTGCGTAGAATAAAGCGATCGAATGCTTTAAGAAAAGCTAAAATAAAATTGAATAGGTAAAATTTATAAATGCCTTTCAAACCTTTCCACAAAATGCATCTGCTATTGATTCTCAAGTGAAAGTTGAATGCAGCGCGGTCTAGACGCACTATTAAGCGAAATTTACTATTTTTTCTAGTAGCTTCAATTTGCTAGTCATTCGCGTGGCTCACGGGGCGTATAGAAAGGCACACGGTGGAAGTCCCTGGGCAACTTGATAGACGGGGGTTTTAGTGGCCGCCAGGATTACTCATTTCGGTTGCACTTTACTGCAGCGTAGTAAAATCCCCCATTACCAGACGGTGGGGCACGTAAAAAGGGGCATTCATCCATTCCTCACCTTTACGGCGGTTATTATGTGACCCGTAACCGGCGGGGTTCTGGCTGCAATAAATTCAATAATAGTTGGGTCTGGCGCAGGAGGAGCGGGCGGGCCACCCCCGGACGGGTCTGAAATTAAATCCCGTTGAGAAAATGTCAAATGTGGTCATAAAAGGTAATTAGTCTTCCCCAGAGGTTGCTCCTCGGGAGCTCGCCATGCACCTGTCGGGAGAGCGGAGTCGGGCGGGAAAAGGGAACCGTCCCGACAAAGGAAATTGATAGAGGAATGCTCAAGGAGCAGCCCCAGCCCGAAAGAATTTAATTTTGCTGCTCGGCCTGGATATAAAATAATTTGACGAATGACGGGTAATTGCTCGGACGGCTCCCAGACGCATTTGTTATATGCGCTGCGGCGGCTCCAAATGAAAAGTTTATGGGAGCGCTTTATCTATTTGAGGAGCCCCGAAACGGAAGGAGCCGATTTGGGGCTTCCTGACTCCCACATGCACGCAGCGGGCCGCTCGCAAGTCCTTTTGACTTCCCTGTCACGGCACGGCAACCTTTCGTCAGATAAAACGAATGTCAGATATTAAGGATTGAACAGGATATGCCGCTGTTAATATTTTATTGCGATAAAAATCGCCCCTCGTTTCTGTCTCGCATTTCTGATGCCCGGCCCTCCTCCTTCCAGTCCATTATCAGGGCACGGAGATAGCCGCTGAAAAAAAGGAAGGACACGCGGGGACTCCTCGACGAAAGGATGACAGATTGTCAACAGGACATGACAGCATAAAACTTATTCGTTGCGGTTTGTCAACTCCCCCAAACCGATTTATTTGTTTTCCAAAGTTTCTTTGCTACAGCACACCACCCTCCTTTCGCCTGAGCATGTTGGCGACTTAAGGGGCTTAACGACGGCTCCTTAATCTTTGCACAGCTCGGATTTGCAAGGGTTAATGCTAGGTCCTCGTGCGGAGAGCACATCTCGGCCCTACTTTAAAATTCACATGTGTGATCGGAATAACATTGAATGAAATTGGCCGACAATTTTCAACTGCAGGGTTAAGGGGACTACCAACGCCCACATACCTCGCATTGTCCTCCTCGGAGGAAAAAAAAATATATAAATTTCTTAAAAGGCGTCTACTAACTAGATGAGTGGTAACTAGCTAACGTCTTTAGTTCGACAGTCCTTTAGAAAGGTCTAAATTACAGAACGAAAACAAATTGCGAGCTCCACAACTGTATGTAGATAATGTATTTTTTGTTCAATCTCAAATGTTAGTTTAAAATTTTAACATCAGAAATATTAAATTGTGAAATACGTTTTAATATAATAGAAAAATTCTAGCTCATACATATATGTTAGGTACATCAATTTCAATCATTAAAATTATAAATATACAGAAGACGTTTATTCAAATTACAAACGTTTTCGTATTTTTTACATCAAAAGCTGTTCTACGTCTGAATGGATGGAAGCAGCAAATAAACATTATATAAATTATGTAAATAGCGATATTTCTAATTTCTTGAAAAGTTCGTAAAAAATAATACTCAAATGCGAGGCGACCATTTGGTTGATATTGTGTTCGGTGTTGAAGTTTTATTTATGAGTTTTCTATTTTAAATATATATGTGCATATATAAAAATTAACACAAATAACTTACAGGGATATTAACCCCTTTTCAATTGATTATATATGTACATATAAATGAGTTACCTATTTTACTACCATCCTTTCTTTCAAAAGGAACTGATATCAAAATCTTTATTATAAGCTATCAAAAAATATAGACTCACCAAAGCATGCGTGTTCTTCAGTTTTGATAATAAACAACATATCAAAGGATTGCCATAAAAATTGGCACTAAGTCGCTGATTTTAAATTTCAAGGATTTTTGTATACAATTGATTATAAAATTGTTGTGGTTGTTCCAACTATTTTACATTTTCTTATCTTATGCGACATTATAAAACGATTTGCCACCATTTAACGTCGCGTCAATTATAAGGAAATTGACAATTTATATATAAAGCAAACCTTTTGAATCGTAAAAGGTATTTATTCAAAACCTGAAGTATCCCGCTGAACTTTTGTCTATTCTATTTACAAGACGTAAATTCTGGGATAAATCAGTTTTTTCATTTCCATATGTATACTGGGCGATAGTATCAATAATTCTCAATTAAGATCCTTGGTCCAGACCCCTAAGACAGCCCTCGACTACCCGAAGGTCCTCCTCCTCCTTCTTGGCAGTCCCAAGGAAACAAACATCAAGTTCGATTCTCGCTTGAGCTGGCGGGTCCCCCTGTAATAGAATAAAACTTGTCATCTCCTTAGTTCACTTTATTTATTTACGACTCTGGAAGGAAATCCATTTCCTGGTTGTCTTTGGGCAACACCCGCCAATATCCAACCCGTTCGCATTTTGGGGCTCGCCCTCCCTCTTCCCGTGGGCACTTTTGTCCGCATCGAGGCCGGGGCCACCCCCGCGCCGCCGGCTGAAGTTCGTGTGAGTGCCAACGTTGAACGCTCAGCGCCGAGGATTTGACTTCAAAGGATTCATCTAAATAATGCACGATAGGCGGCGGGGACATATTTTATTCCCGATATTCAATTTTTTGCAGAATTTATCCGCTGCTGCTGGTGATTTTCGTGGACGACTTAAAAGGGCGGACGGGTTTTATTGGAAATTGAAAACGCCGCAGGACGTGAGCGGACTCCGGAGATGAGTTTTCATATTTACGCAGCGTGGAACGGTCAAATGCAAGGGTTATAGAGGTGGAACGTGCTCGCCTCAATTCATTTATTTTCCTTTCATGCAACGAAATGTACGATTTTATTGAGTTACCATATTTTTAAGTTATTAGAGCCCAGCCTGCTAGCTGCTGCTTTTTGGGTGACCCACCAGGCGGAACTATTATAGAATTAATTTAGTTAATTTTACTTGTTTATTGTACTCTTTCTTTTATCTTTTCAATGTCTCCAAGAGTCATAACATCTTTTAAAATTTGTTTCAACGGCGAAGGAAACCTGTCCTGTCCTGGTGAAATGAGAAATCTGCTATTTAAAAAGTATTTCGGACTTAAATATACATTTTTCCCTCTTTCATAAGTAATCTATCGAAAATAAACTGAATCAAAGAGGAAGTACCTACACCTACGATATAAAAATAATTTAAATCGAGAAAATAACGAAGGCCTGAAAAACGCCTATTATAAAATACAAACCACCGGTTTTTTTTCGAAAAATTAAAGCTACTGAAAATACCTTTTTAAATTAAAACATAAAGGACCCTTTTGCCAGAAGGTAATGACTCCTTTTTTTTTGTTTATTTTATCTCAATCCCTCTGAAAATAATGGATTTTCAACAAATTTTATTATTTGCGAAAAATTACTAACTAAAATCAAAGATATCAAAAACTAAATTTATCATTTTTTCGTCTAGAATTGTACTTTTACAGAAAAGAATTAAGTAGTTTTATATTTGAACAATTTTAAGTCTAGTCGCATCTTGGTAGCATTTTGCTTTTATATTTTTCAGATTTTTTAGAGAAAAATTAAATATATTATATAATAAATCAAAACAAATGTTTAGAGGAATGTTGTGATAGAAACTACTTTATTTTATTTTTATAAATGAATAACAAATTACAAATTACATTTACTATACCTACATATGTATGTTGTTATCCTCATATTTTTTAAAAGAAAACTGGAGGTCGTTTTCAATTTCTGATCGAAACGTATATGTTCTAAAGACGATGTTAGAATTGTCGACAAAAACCGATATTAGAATTTGTCGAGAGTGGTCGAGATTCGCTTGAATCGTTCTGGAATTTTGTCTTTTACTTTTCAAAATTAACGTTTTTGGTTTTAATAAAAGACACCCAGAAAAAGTGTCCTCTTGATTGACAAATTAAATTTTAACGGGCTGTACGTGGCCTTTGAGCGCCGCATGGGTTAACCCTGCACCCATCTGTGGAGCTGAAGGTTTCTACATCTAAAAGACGGGTTTCGTCTCGTTTTGCAGGAATTCCTCCGTGAATGGAAATGTAAAAGAAATTACAAAGTTATTCCTGGGACGAGGCAGCGGGAAGCAGGGAGCCTCCCTCATAGTGCCGCACTTCGTACCCGAAATGCAGTCAAATGGGTGACTAGGGAAACAAGTCCGTCAGGGCAGTTCGTGTCCAGAATGTGAAGCAACGCCCCTCGTCCGGGCCCCGTGATAGTCCCCGGGAGCTCTAGGATGAAGGGCGGATAAAGTTCGCTCGCTGCGAAATCCGAACAGCACTATTCCGGTTACCCTTTTCGTGTCGGCACTCGACCGACGATGGAATTTTCACGATTTGAGACGTCGGAGTGGTTTCAGGGAGAGCAGTCCTCAGCTCTGCGTGGGCTCCAGAATTCGTTATGTCCGGAGGAGTCAGGACGAGATTCCTTTCTGAAAAGGTGGCTCCCGTGCTCGGAGCGCCCCTCCGTTCCTGCTGATTCACCCCTTTCATTCGCTGGAGTTGCACTTTTTAAATTTTAAAGGAGCTGCTCTTATCTACGCAGACTGGCCAGCTGTAATGAAAGGGACGTGACTGAATTTTAAATTTCCTCGCTGTTTTCAATTTTATGCGATGTTTTGTTTGAACTTTTTGTCGACCATTAGTTGACAAGGGAAACCTGGATCCTGGATTCTTGTCCACTTTTCCACCCAACCTACAAGGCACAAAATTCATGTTGTGAAAAACAATCTCGTATCTAGAGCATGAAACGAAAACAGCCCTTCCTCGGCATTTGAATATCCATCTTCAATTTGTTGCACGTTAGTGCTGCGTCGAAAGCATAAATCAATTATCTTTATTTAATGCTATCGCCCAGCCCATCAATTCCCTTGAAGACCGAGTTCATAACTTAGGTCCTCTACAAACGACGTCAGGCACAGGGGCGCGTGTATCATTTGATTTATGCGTGTTGGGTCGTTCATTTGCTCGAAAAGTTTGCCCCAAAATCTAGGGTCAAACCGCAACTACCCTCACGCACTGGGCGCAACGTGCAAGGACTTCGAGACTCATCCGCCGAACACTTTTGAGGAGAGTGACTAATTAAAGTCCTTTGGGCAATATTTAAGTGTCGTGCCTGAGTGTAAGGACCGTGTTCTTTGCACAAACTCAAAGTTATATTGAGTTATGGTCACCTTATTCAAAATTTATGTTCCTCCTTGGTCATGCTGCCGGAGGACTTGTCTCGATTAAGTGCAAGGGATTTACCCTTCTACGGATGGTCTTCTTTGATAGACGTTCATTTCGGTCGAAAATCAGGATGCTGCTGTCTCTTGTTTGGAATTAGAAGGCATTCTAAATGTTCAAAAGATGTTAATCAGAAAAAGGACCGGCCTTGATCTTAAAATATTTTTTCTTCCATTTTAGGATACCTTGAAGACACCCCACTCAATAGAGGTAAGTGGAAACCAAAATTCTGAATGCATTTTTCACTCCATCACTGCGTATACATGACGGGTTGAGAGATTGAGTCGAAATTGGATTGAGTTTTCGATCCTCGTATTTGACTACTTGGGATTGAAGATCCAATCAGAAGTGAATCCAATGCGGATTGAAACTACATTTTCTTCTTGAATTATTTTGAGCATTTCCAATGTCTCTTCGTGCCCCCAAACGTTTCTCTTCGACATGTTTTTGTTTAAATAAAATAACTTTTATAGACAAAACAAATTCGACAAAGAAATTAATGCTATAATAACATGCTTAGCGGCATTTATCAACTCGATCCGCGTTTGTACCTGCTATTCGTATTTCAATTCAATCCAGCAAGCTAAGCGAGATTGGATCCACCCGATTCAATTTCACTCCAATTTGCGTATACATGGAATTGAATCCAGATTCAATCTAGATTCGATTCTACATGTATACGCAGTATATGGGAGGGGTTCCGAGTTGGCAACGGAACTCTAAAAGATATCTTTAATTCCCTTGTTGTAATAATAGCAAAATAATTACACAATAGCTTCTTGAAATCGAAAAAAAAAATGAATTTTTACCGATCGTTCGGATTCCAAAATCGACAAGACTAAAACTTTCTTCGCATTAAAATAAATTATTTTCGTGTAAAAACAGTTTTCGGATTAAATGGCACTAATTTAAAAAAAAAATGAAATCTAGGTAATTCTTATAACTAAAGTTTAGTGCTTAAGTAACGTTTTGAGCTTCTGTGAAACTATTTTCGCATATAAAAAAAATAATCAAAATATAGCATTTTTTCAATTGTTTATCCTATTTTCCTCGCAAGTTAACTATGATCGAACATTTTTAGTTTCGAATTAATATTTCGTAGCCTCAATAACTAAAACTAATATAACTTTGTGAAGTTATTGCATTGTGTTATCGCTTAATCTTAAAAAATGCGATAATTTCAATCTATGTCCACTACTTTTAATTAACTCTCTGTTAAATTTTTTGCGTTGTCTATAATCTAAAAACAAATTCTGCTACTATAGATCGTTATTAATTTTTTGAATTAAGTCAGGCGAAATGTTCATTTAGCAGTTAAAATCAATAAAATAATTTAACTTAATATTTAGCTTTCTGGAACTTCGTTTTATTTGAAAATATTTTCATTACGTTCGAAACTACTTTCATTTAATCTGAAAATGCTGTCATCACTGTAAGAGTGTAAATGTGGTGTGCACTTTAAAATGTCGATAACAATAAAAATGCATAGCAGTCCAGGGGTTAAAGAATTATGTAGAATTAGTTGGAATTTCATATCACATGAATCGTCACCCTTTGCTCACTCACCACCTTCCTGTGAACTCATTTAAAATAAAATCAACCGATTACTCACCGCTAATGTAACAGCGTCACTATAAACAAAGAATTTCCAAGTAAGAAAAGGGTTAAACAAAGAAACAAGTTTGAAAAAGTGTGTTCACACGTTTTATTTAACGCTTCAGTATACTTATAATGAGCACGTACAAAACGGTAATAAAGTAAATTATAAGAGGAATCGTTTAACTGATCTCACAGTACAAACAAAAGGAGACGAATCACAGTCCTACAACAAAAGCAAATATTCTTACTTTCCGAAAATTTTTTTATTTTTGATCAATGATGTTAATTTGAAATCTCTGTATGTAATAATCAATAACTAGATATAATTGAACTGCAGTGTAGACGACGATCGGCGAACCTACTCCAAGAGAGTCTTGTCGAACAAGAATTCTCCAATTTCTCCATGGTGTTCCATCATCTTTTTCAGAGTGGACAATTTTCCGGCAATCTCGCGCTGACCCTTGTATTGCTCTTCTAGATACACGCCAGTCAGATAGTCGACCAGCTGCAGAGAAAATATAAAATTATCCCTCATCCCTAAATTCAATAAAAAAGAAAATTACGTGATAGTCGTTGTAGACCTTCATGTCCTTCTTCTTGTCCGATTCGCAGATGCTGATTACATTGCGGATACTTTCGGTCACATTTGTCTCGAGGTTAAGCGCGTCGGTCAGTGACTCAGCAGCGTTATCCCACGAAAACTTTTCGAGGGTCTAGAACGATCCGAGTTGAGATAACGTCAATCTTTTCTGAATGCCAATACTTACCGGCAATATGATCAGGTTGCTGACGTCGCTGGTGAGCTGGCCGCGCATGGTGAGGTAGTCGATTAGGACCATGGCGTGTGACCGCTCTTCCTTTGCGGCTGCAAAGTAGTGCTCGGCAAAACCTGGCCTATTAATCGTATCCCGAGCAAAGTGCGCAGCCATGGAGAGATATACAAAAGACGCCTCGACCTCCTTCCCGATCTGATTTCGGACGGCGTTAATGCATTTTTCAGACATATCAATCCATCGCTCCGGGATATCGACCTTTGGTACAGTGCCTACGAAAAAAAAAATGGCATTTAAATTGCTTCTTGTGTTTTTCATGATAAAATTCTAACAACATTTCAATCTATTTAAAATATAAAAGAAATTGCGCCTTGTTAATAATTATCTCGTCGAGAATAATATTTAAAAAAAAAAAAGACATCACAACTGATAAGCAAAATAGCAACGATGTTTGTTTATTGATTTATTGGCACGCATAATCATATAGCGCTAATGAATTGCAAAATAACATAGATTTGAAATGTATTTAAATTGTTTGGCACTACTGACAAATTCTCAAAACAATAAATATAAATTCTTTAAACCTAAATTTCTTAAAACAAACACGACTGAAGCAAATCTTGTGTTGTGACGCTCCAACATTTTCTATATTTTTGATTTAAAACGGTCCTCGGATACAAATTTAGCATGGCAAAATTCAGGATGGCAAATAAAATTGTATAGACAATGTTAAACTTCATCTAATAATAACCAAATTAACCATAATTTTAACATACAACTACTGGTTTCACAATAACGACTAGTTTTTCAATCAAAAACCGTACATACTCTAGAATTAAAATAATTCTATTTTTATTTCATTGCATTAGTGTTAATCCCTATACACAATTTAAAATACATTTAAAGCGAAATAAGAACAGTGTACACAAAGATGTACATAGAGTACAACAAACATTTTTATAAAAAATTGTAAGCAGTATATTTAGGGAATGGAAGGACTTAACACAAAACATAAAATTCTCAAGAAAATCATATCTACTTCAACAATTGGAATGCAATCGAATAGAAACCTTAACATTGTTTGTCGCTTCAAATTGGAATTCCATTCAAAACCACAGACCAGATAAAATAAACAAATAAAGTTTTGCTCCGTAAATTAGTACAGAATATTTGTTGCCTGAAACAATTGACTTGAAACTGTCGCGCTCCACGCATATGCGTAATGCGTAATAGAAATAATATGTATACTTTAGAAAAAACCACGTAAAAGTTGGGAAAACGCATAAAAATATAAAAGTAAATAAATCACGTAAAGAAAGTAGCGTAAAAATAGGTATGTTGCTTAAACCCTCACAGAATATCCTTCACAAAAATGTTGTGTTTGAACATAATATAGAAAAAATATATTGCTGATTTGCTGATTTTGCAATTCCTGGCGGAAGTTAAGTTTAATCAAGTGGGTGTAAAATTCAATTCTGGCTCTTATATTGAATCGAAAGTATACAAACAAAATACTTAAGTTACAAATACTCAAATCATTACTGAGCGAAAACACATTTCATACGAATAATACGAATTATGTTTGAAGTTTAGTATTTTATTTTAGCCACATAAACTTGTAAACGAATATAGCAAAGTAGTGCAGACTGCAGATTGTGGATGAATAATGCCGGTACAAAGCTCAATCAAACTGTAGACCAAACCTGTTGCCTGTAAAGTGGTGCTTTGTTACTATCAAGGCTAGAATGTAATTTGTGAGGGAAAATTAGGTTTGATCATATTTTATCTCTAGACTCCAATGAAAAGCACAACGCCACAACTAAGCCAGCCTCAGCTGATTTTCCTTGCTAGCAATGACTAATTGAAATCATTTCACCATCGGAGGAAAACAAGATGTTGACTACAAAAATAGCCCTGAAACATACGACCACAAGGACTGCTGCTCTGTCGTAATCTTGCATTGTGTTCACTGCAGAGATTTCCGCTTTTTGGAGCTAGACCAACAGCAGCACAATCAATAGCACGTGGTTTGGGAATGGGGCGGAGATTCTGCGTGAAACCCTTCCACCTTTCCCCCGCAATAGCGCAAAGAATAAAGAATTTGTGAGCGGACTTTACACCAAATTGTACTCCCTGAAAAATTGTGTTATCGGTCACCGGTCGAAAAGAAATTACTTTCTCGGAACACTTTGGTGACATTGCGTAAATTAATTGCTAGCGGTTTCAGTACGGAAGTGCGCATTTGCATGCTAGCGGCTAGTTCTCTCGAACTGTTTACTAAACCAAAAGCAAAGTCGATTCGCTCGCTCACGAGATTTCTGAGAAGCACTAGGTCAACGACGGAGCCGAGCTAAACAAAGGGAAAACACCAAACATTTTTGGATGAGAGGGCCGCTGCGTAGATAGAATTGGGCTCAAAGGGTGCACAAGATTCCGAAAATTGTAAAATAAGCGATTCTAATGCAACAAATACTTACAGTGCAAGTTGGCAAAGGCAGTTGTGGCTACAAGCACCAAGGTGATGATTCCCACGGCTAATTTCATTTTTGGAGGCGTTCACTGCTCACTAAAACTCACTAAAAACAAATGTGGGCAAACCGCGTCGCGGAGTATTAATTTAATAGTTCTCAGGAAACCTACTTCGATTTATGTACAACTTTTAAAGAAGTTCGTTCTGCTCGGGAGTTTACTTTCGGGTGGAAATGAACCGTCAAAGTCGCGTTAGTGGCTCGCAATGATTTGTGGAGTCCACCTTTACACTCACTGGCGTAGAAGGCGAGAGATGACGAGGATTTCGAGTAGTTGCTTTGTTCTGCGAGAGACGTTCCAAGCTAAATACCGTTACGTTATCACTAAATAGCACTTTTAAAGTACGAGAGCAATTAAAATCAACTGATAGAATGCGATTATCTAGAAAAGTCGATTTCCCGTGTTCACACGTCTCAAAGTAAGATTAAAAACGACAGCCATTTAAAACATATGGCGGACTTGTTCAGCTGATTCAGATGTCAATTGCGTTTATTGTACAAATTTCGGGCTGCCAGATGTATTCAATCTAATTCTTTCTCATTAGAGAATAATTAAATTAAAATTTATGGGATTTAATCTGACCCCAGCTTATTTATCAAAATTTAAAGATAGCAGAACTGTTTCTAGTTTTAAAATAATACAAAATATACTATCCTACAATTGAATTAAGTACTTAAGTACTGCTCTTACTGCTCTGCTCCTATTAAACTACATAATCCCCTTCAAAAATTATAAAAACTAAAACATTCGGTTTACTTGAACGTTTTTTTCTGCAACAAATCGTCTTTACAAACACTGGTCCATTAAAATTTAATTAATATAAAATAACTAAATTTTTGACGCCTGAAATTCAGTTTTTGGTAAAGGGTTAATTTTAAGTAATATATTACTTTGTTGCTGTTTCCGACATAATCAGTTATAAATCATAAAGGTATTAAAAGCTATGTATAAAAACAGAGCACTCAAAAGGTTCCTCTAGAGTAGAGAGTCTAGAGTCATAATCTTGTCTTTTAAATAGATTTTATCACCACAGCTTTTAATCTCCTAAAAAATATGATTAATTTCCTATTGACAAATTAAAGTAAAATTTGGTATTATGATTTCTGGTGACTTCTAGAAAATAATGTATGTAATTTTTTTTAGTGTTCGCCGGGAAGTCGTTTTAGAAATTGGAGCAATTAAATTGAAAAACAGTATTTCAATACTCCACAAAATAAAACCGATTAAAAACATTTTCATTCACAAAAATTTCCAATTCCTTTCTCAATAAAACTTCACATAAAATGTCCCTCTGGCACCCCGAATTGGTGCACACAGCCGATAATTTTCCGTTGCCCGAGAGAAGTAGTGCCGTGAGAAGCATGACAGCCCGCCGCCATTTTGGCTGTTTTCCTTTTGTTCTAATCAAGTTCGCGTATCAGTCATCTGGGCATAAAGCGATCGGGTGCAAAAGAACGTAGTCATTTTGCAGAGTTTTATCGAGTTGCGCGTACATAAACATAAATATAATTGTTTCTCGTTGAGAGCTAATTGCTCAATCAAACCGAAGCTACCAACCAGAGTAAAGAAAGGTGAGGTGAATCGCAGTCGTTTGACCCAATTGAGGGAGACAAAAATTCCGCGTGAACAAAAGAACTTTAAACTAATTGCGTTTGAACTTTGAAGTGCCCAATTACAGTGAAAAATGAAATTTCTTGCTGCCCTAGTGGTTCTGTTCGGCCTTGCCGCTGCAAACGACCAAAATTCGTGCCGTAGCAGCGTCATTGATGCCTGCAAAGCGACTTCGCAAGGTAATCTTCTTTTACGCCCAATCGATTTGTTCTAGAAAAAGTATTTCACCCTGTTTTATCTTCCGCACAGATGACTCCGTTAAGTGCAACGCTCTCATGGGAGGATTTGAGAATGTCAAGCAAGAACTCCAGGCCTACGTGAACACGCAACTCGCTACCTCGTACAACTACCTCCTGCTAGGAGCCCACTTTAATTCCTACCAGAAGAATCGTCCTGGATTCCACAAGCTGTTCCAGGGGCTCTCCGACAAGGCCTGGGACAAGGCTGTCGAGCTGATCAAGCACATCACGAAACGGGGCGGCGAGACCGACTTTAACCGCAGGCACGAGAACCCCTCAACTATTTCTTTCACAAACAACAAAGTTCTGGAAGTCGATGAGATGTTCGCCCTCTCTATGGCCCTGGACACCGAAAAGAAGCTTGCCGGCGTCGCCCACCACATCCACCGAAAATCTTCTCACCTGGACAACCGCAACCACTACGATCCCGAAATTTCCCAGTTCATCGAAGAAGAATTCCTCGAGTACCAAGCCGATGCCATTCGCAAGATTTCTGGTTACGCCAACGACCTGTCGAAACTCGTCAAGGTACCAAATCCTTCCCTCAACGTTTATCTTTTCGACGAGTACTTGGCGAAGCAGTAAACTCAAAATCCTCTATTTTTAAATTATCAGTACTGCTTTCGTTTACCCCCTTCCCCCTTCAGAAACTGAAGATGATTTTTCTTTTATAAGATGTTAAGAATTTTTTCTTGTGATATATAATTTGAGAGAAATAAACAACAAAGCGAACAAAGTCCAATTTTTCATTTCTTTCCCTTGTTGTGGGCCAGCTAATTTGCATAGTGACTGTCGATGTTGAGAACGGTTTTCCTGACACATGGCCATCGTCTCATGCTTGTGTTTTATGTTATCACGACTTGAAAGAGAGAAACGTGCTTTCCCTCATGCGGATGTTATCGCGCAATTTATTAATCGATTTCGTAAGATGCATGGAAATTCAATCAGGAAAACTGCATCAAATGTACGGAGAGGCCATCGATTGATTTGGCCTAAGGAAAGGATTGTAGTAGCTGGGAATCACGAAATATTATATTTTCAGTTGACGCAATTCGGTTGATGATTTTATAATTTATCTGCTTCTAAATAAATTTTTACTCGAGAGATGGGGGAAAACAAAAACGTACTAAACAAAATTTCATGCAATTATGATAAATTTTTAAAACTATTAATAGAATCGGTCGATACGAGACGGTTGATAAATATTACAAGTCAGACTTTGGGGAAACCCCACTATGAGTGCTCAGAGAAAAATATTTTTTTTACAATTATCTATTTTCATTTCATTTAATTTCATTTATTTAAGTTTGAATTCATTGGTATAAACAATAGGAATTACTTAATTTAGTGCTGGAAGTACATTCTTCATTCATCTATGATATTTTATAATTGGCTAGCAAAGGTACAATTTTAAAGTAATCTAAGTTATTGGGAAAAGTAATCTATTTTATAACAATGAAATATGTATTATATGAACTGAATTTGAATTTTATTACCCAGTGGATCTAATACTTTTCAAACTTGAAAAAAATTGATCTGATTGGGAAAAAAAAACCAGTTCTTTTTACACTAATATGTGTGCATCATTTTCCTCAATTAAAAACCACTAGATTGATTACCATTTCACCTGCGTTTTTATAAAAGAATTATTTCAAGTAGATAACATATGTATTTTTCAAACAAAATATTTAATCAGTCCATTGTCTGCCAAATTCTAAACAAGATACGAAAGTCGTTACCACCTCAATTCGATGCTAACATTCTAATCTGGCTGTAAGATTAACACTGACACAAAGTTCAGACCTAATTTTTAAATTTTCTAGCTTATCTCACGAATGTAGTCAGGTAATAAATAAGTGATTTGCGTGAGAAGTGGGACACTACTTTTATCAGTTACGTGTACTTATAAACCAAATCTGAACAATTAAATACCCAGTGAAGAGTTTTGCTTGTAATGCTCTTCAGAGAATACCGCGATAATTTTCAAATGTTAGGAGTGTAAGTAAACAGATCGTCCTTCCATTATTTGAAATAAACGTGAAGTAGGAATGTAGTCGAGCACTTGAAAGATAGATTGTTTCTGGAAATCGTTTCAGATTTAGAGTGCGTCTACTTAATTGCTATCGTTACAGCCTTCCGGATAAGGAAAAATAATAACTAGCCCCGAAATTATGGCAGTTTAATATTATCTGGTATTATTTGCGAAACCCCAATCAATTGCTCGTGAGATTTTTATCATCATATGCTTCATTGCATGTACCTTGGCTTCCTCACTAAGGAGGAGAGGAGATCGAATGTGGATCCGCCGTCAGTACTCGTCATTATCTAGAAATGTCTTTCAGGATGAAAAATATAATTAACTTCTGCTTCCCTCTAAGCGTGCTGTAGATTGAGCGCTGCGTAGCTCAAAACAAAACAAATCCCGTCATATAACAATTAGCTACAGGCGAGCAATGAGGCGTTCGTTCTTCTCGAAAGGGGGACCTTCTTAATATATGGAAAATGTCAGTCAATTTCCTTTTATTGGTTCTCATTCATGGCAGCACAATAACGTGTCATTGGGCAATTAGGGTCCTTCCACCCTACCAACAAACGGCCCATTAAATTATAATCTTCAGTTATTAATTGCCGAGATTTTGGCCCGAGGAACAGTGTGATGTCCATAAATGTGGCAGTTACGCAACATATTTCCATGGCAGTTTTTCGTATTTATGACCACTCCTTTTATCGTCTGCCACTGAAGGGACGACCTGCACTTCGACTACCAACCATAGTGCTTACATAAATTAGGGAAATGAATACGTCTCCTCAGACGAACTTATTTTGTTTGTTTTCTTTCGATGGAACATCTTTCACAAATGTAAGCCATTGTTCTTAATATAAAATGTCCAAAATTTATCCGATTACATTTTGGAGGAAATATTAAAGCATCATTGGTTACTTTCTCTATTATATAAATTTAACAATTTAAAATAAGGACTAATTCAAGCCTTGTATGTATAGCTACATTCAAAGTCTGGAATTTATTTTTCAAAGTGTGGAATTTAAAATTTTATTCGGAAATATATTTTTGAAGTTACTACGTTCTCTGATACAAAATTCCACAAATCCAGAAGTAATGCCTTCTGATGACCCGTAATGACTTGGAAATTCTTGTTTTTTAGTTAGTGACTAATTTTTTAGTTCGCGTTTATGGTATAAGTAAAATTTAGTCTACATTTTAGTGTTCTGCAGTATTCAGTAATGTCTCCGTATAATATTATTCTTTGTTTATTATATGCAATTCACTATTCTCGAATGTTTCGATTTCGACACATAGTGACAACTCAACCTATAGAGCCTTAAATAGTGTGCATCAATTTCCGAATACCCTGTAAAAGGCCCTTACATTTTTTTGATCGTCTATATCCTTACTAGATTATAACGAATATTTCTACAAAAACCTGATGTACATAAATCAGCCTAGATGTAAGATTGAGATTTAGATTGAAACTTAAAGATGCATATAATTTATAGACTTTATAGACTTTGGTTTTCATTTTTACCAGACTTAAGATAGTAGTCTGGTATCTAGCACCGTTTTTCACACTTTTTTTCAGGAACGTTTTTTTTGGGGAAAATAAAAATGAATCGTTCTGATTTTTTAATATGTTATTATTAACATCTAAAGGATATAAAAAAAAATTACTTTGAATCAATTAAACATTTTCTTATTATTATTATAATTAATGGAAGTTGGCGCTTAAAAAAAAAAGTGGGTGGCTGGCCCGGGTGATTTAGGCTCTTGAGGACATCAGAAATAAAAAATTGAAGCTGATTATTAATCTATAGATATGTCATTCTCGTCGGAACTAAAATTGTTAAATTTTATTGAAAAATAACAAAATGGCGGACTTGGAAAAAAAAAGTCATGTTTTTGAAGCACAAAAGGGGTTGTAAAATGGAAAGTTAGGGGTGAAAAAAATTTATTTTAGTTCCGACGAGAACTACAGGTGTGTAGAATAACCAGTTAAAATTTCAGACCAATCGGTTGTATAGAAAAAAAGTTTTCACCTGGGCCGACCGGAAAAACGTTGTTTCGAGAAAAACGCGTGTAAAGTTTCAAGAAACGATTTTACCACACCATGCAACCACGAGGCGCTCTCGAAAATTCATTATAACTCCGTTCGTATTTCGAATTTCAGTCTAAAATTTATACAGTATGTTCTCAACATATTGTACTTTCGAATTAACTAAAAAAAAAAATTCGATTTTTCCAATTCTAAACACCAGACTACTACCTTAAAGAAAATTAAATTTATAAATACAGCAATACAATAGTTTCTCATCTTGATGACTAGGCATTCATTTGTTAGCTGTTATCAATTAGAATTACTTCTTTGATAATTCCGTGTGTCATCACACGTCAAGTGTAAATTGATTTTCAAGTGGAACATTACCGCTGAGCTTAGCATTTTTTCCCGCCTTCAATACAGTGCCACTTGCATGTCGAAAAAAATAAGGTACGTGAGACAGTTTAGTTTAAATATTCTCGACGATTCTTGATTAGATTCAGTACGTTCACCTGTATGCCGTAGCAACAAAAAGGTGAATCGAAGAACCAAACACATCCACCATTGCACCTATTATTATACTTCTTTAGATAATAAGTAGTATATGTAATTTTTTCTCTCTTATTATTTTCTGAGCAGAACAATGAATTTTGTTTCACGTAACTAACATTTTTTTTCACGACTGCTTGTGGTTTCAATGAATATCTTCAACTTTTACGCTTTTCTTTGAGAAGCAAATAATTATCTCATTGCATTGAACCTGAGAAAATACAGATGTTATTCTCAAACAAAGAATCTTGAAAAAACCCGCAAAGTGTTTTTAGGAGATAATGCGCATTTCGAGCTCTCTATGTAAAAATATTTACTTGAAGTCATTTAAGTTTTCAATCTATATATTTAAACAGTTTTTTTGTTAAAAATTTTATTCTAGACCCATATTGAATTTAATTCTTTTATTATTCATTCATATGTGTATATGTGGGAGTTCGGGAATAAAATTGAGAATTTTTTATTTAAATTTATATTATTACGCTTTTAGAAGCATACAGTGTGTTGTGCGATACTAAAATATGCCCGCATACAATGTAGTTTTTTTATTTTGAACTCTAAAATCTATATTTGCAAACAATTATAATATTCTAATTTCTCTTCAACTTATCCTATATAGAAAAACATGATCTATCTGAGCTATGCATGCTTATAGGACTCTGGGGATGTATAAAGTTCTAATTTCTGTTTAACCGCGACATCGTGTTAATTTCAGCTCCGCGCACTAAATCCACCATATTCACTTAAGAATTCATTTTGAGTTGCTTAGCACGGCACATCCTTTGAATATTTTACTGCACCTGAACAAGTTTGTCTAATTTGTATCATGGGAGTCTCTGTTTGAATATCGCTCATGTTTATGTTACCTTAAGTTTTCATGTTCTATTCTACCTATTCACTTTATTGGGATGTAGCAATTATTAAGAAATTTATGCCATATGAAATTTTGCGGCTAGCGTCTGATTCTCGGGTGCTTTCTTTAAACTAATTTAAAATTTCATGGAGAGGTAAGTACATTTTTAAGAACATAGATAGATAAATTATAATTGTTGACTAGCAATCTTCAAATTTCATAGATAGCGAAATATTAAAAGTTGTTCGCCAACACAATTGATATTATCATTTCAATTAGTTTAGAATAAACAAAGATATAACAATAATCAATCAAAATATTGTATAAGTATCTCTTGTATTAAATTTTAATTGAGACTTTAAATACAACAAAACTTTTCTTGAAATTTTTAGGAAAATTATGAATTTTCAAATTCAGATTGGGTACAAAAACACCTAAAATTTGTTAGTACAGGCAAAGTTGATCTGAACTAAAACTGTTTTTTTTTTCTACTGAATATTTTGAAATCACACCGACGAATACACATTTTTTTTCTATTTTGTGATTCTAATTTCTCAATACAAAATACAATCATAATATTTTCAAATGAAATGTTCTAAATTTAATATCAAAAGAAATATAGATATGTATTTATAAAACTCATTTTTGGTTTTAAATCTATAATACATCTCCTGACTCCTGACTCCTGAAAAGTATCCCAAGATTGCTAACTATTCGGTTCCTACAACTAACGTTTGAGTAAAATGATTATAAGAACGAAGTTCTACTGATATAATTATATAAGGTATTATACTTAGTATATCTTTATATATGTATGTATATACCATAGATTGTTAAAATTTTTAAATTACAAGAAGCCTTTCTACATAACCACTTTAATTTTGGAAATGTTTCCAGGTTGTATGTTTATATAACAATTCGACGACACTGTGCCACCCTCTAACCAATGTGAGCACTTTTGTCGGTTGTCGTGTGTAGTTAAGAGCATATGTTCCCAATTTATGTGTGGCACTTAAAGGACATAAAACAAGAGAGCAATTACATCCCCATGTCCGTGCTTCCACGTCTAGGGGCGATGCTGGAGCATCTTAGGTATCAAAGGAATTAATTGCCATAAATTTTCTATCAAAACACAAGCTAGGAAACAGGCTAAAGATTCTGTGAAGTGTTCACAAAGTAAGCTCCCAACTATGCAAACATTGCCGAACGAAGGTATTTCCGAAAGGATTACGGGTATAAATTATAATTAAGAGTCGAAACGTATTCAACATCTAATGAACCAGCCGTCCGCCTTTCGCTGGAGGGTGGTTAGACCGGTGGGTAAGGGTGCCGATAGTTAACTTGAGGGACTTTGATAGTCTAGAAATTTCCCTTTTCGCGACTCTGCATTTTACGACGTTTGCCACGGTAATTAATTTCAGAGATAAATAACAAAGACATAATTGTCAGAAGCATGGCCGTAAACGAAACATGGGTTCACCAAATGGCCGGAAATTTACTTTATTTTATTTTTTTTCAGGGAAATAGGTACTCGAGGGCACAAAGATTGTGAGGACAGCGAAGGAATCTTGCATGCCGAAAGGTATGAGGTGCTGACAATAAAGCAAGCTGCTTCACCCTGATCTAAGAATGCTAGTTAACCGCTTTAAAAAAGAAATTCACAAGTTTGAGTAATGTGAAAGGAATAAAAGAATTGGATGCTTAAAAAGCAAAGAGTTGTTAAATTTAATTGGCTGGGTCCTGAATTACCTTGAGGCACAAGGGCTTTTTTAACGAATTTTCGCTACCCTTAGGTATGGTGATAGCCCGACAGACCCTTTTTTTTCATAGTAGACCGCCGGATGATTATAATAAATGTCGCATCTCTGGATACAGCGTCTTAAAGAGGATATAATTTGCGGCGGCAGGAATTTAATCCGAAGGAAGGTCAGTTCTTTTAGCAGTGCATCCTGGCAAGAAAATCTCCAGCAGAGCAGAAGGAAAAGTTACCTTGTCCCTGCTCCTTGCTCCTGCTCCTGCTTCTTTTATATCCTGCGACAACATTTAACCAAAAAATGTAATTTAAACTTTTTTAACTAATTTTATTCTTCCATTTTTGCTGTGGTGGTCCATCGTCGTAACCTGGTGTGGACCTCCATCCGCTGGGGTTGATCAGTGGCAAGGAGTGAGTTTTTGCTTCGTTAGAAATGTCCCTTGCAATTGACGTCGGACCCGGGAAGGGGCTGGTCGCGACAAGCCACAGGGAACTTGGCTCGAGGTCGGGCACCAGACGGTGGAGCCCGGACCCCGGAGCATGCAAGGGGATGCGAATAAAAGGTTCAACTTATTTTGACATTTATCTTTTTAATTTCCGATGATAATTTTTCGTTTTTTGCCCGCCCATCTGCGCTCGACTAAAGCGAACGAGGACGATTCGAATGATGCACACCCGCCGAAGCCCCGTCGGTCGTCCCTCGTTGCACCCTGATTTGATCCCTGGAAAATTCTTAATGAATGTCTCGTTTCAAAGTTTTGTGTAAGTTATGAGAGTTTAATCAACTGCAGAGAAATTAAACTTTATCTTCCACTGATGAAAGGAGAAAATTATTCGTTCTAAGTCGTCATCTACTTTATGAAGTGGTTTGTTAGGTGATTTGCTTCAGGATCCCCAGAGATTCTTTTAGAAGTTGTTGTTTAGTTCAACGGCCAGTCAAGCGCAAAATTAGTTACTTACCAAACACTGCCTCTAAATATATATTTATCAAGTCTATTTCTGATTGGTAAATCTATGGCTAAAACCTGCCAATCGCTCTCAGGATTACTGAAATGTCTTAGAGAATTACTAAATCTAAATCTTGTTTCTTAATTTACAAATTCGGTATAGTAGGTAATTTATTTATAATTTCGATATGTATAGTTCTTTTAAACAATAAAAAAAAATTAAGAATCACATCGTTGTAATTAATCCTGGGTGTGTACAAATATACTATGCATTATATATTTAGTCAAAGTGTTAAATTTAATCAAAATATTTTAAAGCCCTATACGTCCTATCCAGATGGTCCTCTATCGGAACAAGATCAAAATTAGGTAGAAAGTTTAAAGATAAATTTGATTAGATTACTTATTTTACTAGGCTCGTTTTAGTATACATATATAGTAGACAAACTCATCAGTTTTTTTTCTGGTGATCTAACATGACACCAAGGTCATTTGCTAGAGCAGAAAATTCTGTTAAGCTTTTCGTAGAATAAATTGGTCACCAATCAATTTTATTTTTTTTTTCTTTGACTGTATGTTTATTTCTTTACAATATGATTATTGAAAATACGTAGTTTAGAGGCACTTATGATATATGTCTGTACTTATGTTTAATTCTGTTCACATATTTTTGTTTAGGAATTCCTAGAGCTATAGAAATCTTGAAATTAGAAATTCTAAACCCTGTGGCTAGGCAAAATGTTATTCTATTTTTTAAATTTTTAATCCTAGGTAAAGACTTGCATGACTTGAAGAATTTATAATGAAAAATGTTAGAAAAATATTAGATAAAAACACACAGACAAATAGTCTAATAATTGAAATCAATTCAGGAAACCTTAAAACGTGTTACGTCTAAATCTCAATTTGTAAAACTTCTATGATTTTATTACGTTTCTCCTATAGGAGTTGGAAAATAAAAATTAACATTAACAACCGTTGCGCATTTCAAAAGTTTTAAGGTTTTAAGAGATTAAACGTGCCTAATAAAATCGCATCGTCTGCTACTATACAACTCCTCTTCATTATTTTGAAAATGAAAGTTTCCTGCCGAGGGGATTATCGATTAATTTCTGTGGAATGCTACAGTCCCCGGGAGATGAGCTCATTCTGGAAGTATTTTTAATTAGAAGAACAAGTGTTCATGCTTGAAATTTAGCCCGCAGCATGTTCATCAGCGTTCTCCTTTACTGCCCCTTTCGAGTGGTCACTGAAATGGACAAGGGTTGGGATTAAAGGGTATAATTTCGCCGTCGTCGTCTGTAAAATGATTGAACACACTCCAACATGATGGGCCCTGGACTTTGGTTTTCGATAGTGTAAATCATTGCATTGGTCAAGAGGGAGGAATTGGGCTCGCTGGTCGGCGTTAATTGCAAATTCTAATGGATTTTAAGTGGTCGTGTGCGAGAGGGTGGAATTTTGATGATACTTAGTTACGATGGCTGAATACATTACTATGTAACTTATACATACATTTTATTTTCGCATAGTCAAACTTTTACTAAAAATATCCACAATTTTAATTAAGGGACATACATACAAAGACAACAGTTGCTTTTGCTGGTGTTTGCACTGCTTTGACAAAGTAAGAAGAAGAAATCCAATTGAATTAATAAGTAATCAATAAACATGTTGTCTTCGTCTGTATCAAACTTATTCATGTTTAATAATAAATAGATAGTTTTCATTAGTACTAAGTAGTATAGCTTGACATACTAGTTTGTATTGCATTGAGATAAACGCATTTAAAGTTTCAACATCACTCGACTTTTTCTATCTGTAGAATGTAAAATATTTGGAATTTTTGAACATAATTTTAACTGATTATTTTAAAATTATACAATTTCGGGAAATGAGAAAAAAATTATTTCCTAAAAATTCCAAAGTACAATATTCCTAAAATATGCCGGTACCCTCTCTCCCTAAAGTTAAAACCCACGAATTGTTCTATTCGGTGAAGGACTTAAGAGGAATTTCTATCAAAATAGTTTGCTCTTTATTTATGTATATATGTATTTATAGCAGAAAACTTTTAGCATATAAATTTAAATTTTCGCCACATTTTTAACTTTTATTCAAATTGAATTTCCTGCAGTTTTCTCGTCAGAAAGTCTTCGGAAGATTGTTATAAAATATCATTACCTCTATATCATGTTGCCGGTTGCAAAGGTGCGCAAATTCATTGAAATTCATGAACTGGGTAAACTGTTGTCGGAACATAGATTGCTACACAGATATGATAAAGCATAATGAGGCGCAACCCGCCCCCGTCTTCGAAAGTTAATTTGCCTTCCAAATTTCCACCCGGTAAAAATGTTCATCTTGGAGGGATCCAAAAGGAAGCAATAAGGGCGCTCCTGAGCGAGATGTGAATACGTTTAATTGAAATTAACAACTTTCAACCCTAGACGGTGAGCTCGACGGCGTTTTCCGTGCGTTTTAGAATCTCTAGGAAACATATTAATAATCGCGTTCGCCTTCAGGAGTAGGAAAAGCGGTATCAGGGGCAGGTGGGCGAATGGCCACTTTAAGTAATGCAGACTCCGTTTGCGGGGCTGCCTTCCTTCGCTTATTTGTGTAAGATACTTATAAAATCCTGAACTGCTTGGAGAGAGTTAATTAAATCGTTATGGGGTAGCTGCGCCGAAAGAGATTTCTTTTCAGATGAAATCATTTCGCCCGCTAGAACTCTTCGGAGGCTGGGCTTAAGTTGAAACAATTTTAGAGGAATTTTAATACCAATCGAGCGGATTTACTCCTTTTATGATCCCACCTCCCGCGGAGGGTATAAGCGGTGCTAATTAACTGAATTATTCCAATTAAGAATTTTCTCGTGTTTTCCTCTTAATTCTCCATCTACTCCACTTTTCGCAATTAAAAGGCATACTTACAAGTTTTCAAATATTTTTTGTTTCCGTCTGGCGTACCAACTACACCCTGTTTGGGCTTCTTGCCCAAAATTGCGGCTTCTTTTAACCATTCTCACCACGTTCTGTTAAAATTTTGGAAACACGTCAAAAAGATTTAAAACTAAAAGAGAAGCGAAGCCCTCGAAATTGCTTCGAGCCCACCACGTTAATCTTCAAATAGCTTTCGATGTACTTCGAGGGGACGGGTTTATTAGATTGCGGGTGGCTCTGTCCAGCGGAGTGATGACACATGACAACTGACCGCAGGTCCACAGAGTACAAAGTCCCCTCCTTTGGGCGTGTTATTTTGAAGTGTGCTGGCGGGCTTTTGTCTAAAATTTGATTTCCGGTCAACAAAGTTTGAAATTTTCGCTTTGGGTATTTACACTTCTTTGAAAATGAGCAAAATTGGACACAACTGAAATGTGGGGGTGGACAACATCACAAGGCTTTTAGTATTAAGGAAATAAACGAGTGATGAAAATTTCGGAGGGCTGTAGATGTTGGGACTAGTCATATATTTGGAGAGGATAAGCCTGAAACTCCTGTAATCCGTTCTAGCATTTGAAAGGGATATAGAAAAGACCGAATAGGATTCAGAAAGTTCAATATTTATGCTCAGGATCGGCGAGACATTGTCGACCAGAATACCTTACCTGTTCATCTTTTGTCAGTTATCTTTTTTAAGTTACTTATCTCACTTAAATCGCTTCAGTATCAAATTATATTTGTTACAATAAACTTCAACATATTCTTCGATTATTTTCGATAGTTGGAAAAATACATAGCTGAAAGAGAAATAAAATTTATTTATTAAAAACAATCTGATCGCAATTTCGTGTAATCTTAATTAAGAAACACCCTTAAAATCACTAATATACCATAAATTACACAGGCCTGCAAAATTTGAATTTGGTTAATCAAAACCCGTTTTAATTTTAAAAATTGTTTTATGTAATATTTGGGATGCTAAATATGAATCCGAAATCAAAAATATTTTATCACACACACACGTTTCCGAGAAAAATTGCGTTAAGAAGTAAAAAAAAAAATGATCGGAACGTATTATGAGTATTTTACGTTGCTAAATAAAAATTCGGACATTTTGACATTACATAAAAATTCGAAAAGCTTAATTTGTTTAAATTAACTGTTTTCTTCAACGAATTTAGTTCATACAATAAATATTGAATGAATATCAGTGTAGGACCAAATACGTGTTTCCCACAAAACTAAAAGTAGATGTTGCACATTAATCATATTTCATAACTATACTATTCGTTTTGAGTTTTTTCGATGCTCCACGATTTTCGAACAACTTTTAAAAATTGGGCAAAAATCGCATTTTCTCACTTATGTATTTCATTTTCAGATTCTCAGCTTACGAAAAATATATAAACCTTACACATATGTATGTATGTATATCACTTGTCCAGGGGGAAATTTTGGCCTGTGTTATTAACATATAAAATTGAAAAATTAGGGTAATAGTTGCTCAAATAGTTTGTTGCATTTAAACGATCGGTGCTTAATCACGTTTTTACAATAAGTGTAAAAATAAAGTGTAATACGGGAATATTTATTTAGGTAAATACTTGTTTCGATAGTAACATAAAACCCTGATAGATACGTAAAGCTCCAAACCCATCAGGTGTGAATTGAGCATCCAATTAAAATGGATATGTCTGGAAATTGTTTTGCTCTCTAAGCCATTCGAAACCTAAGGAACTGAGGGTATGTAGGTGAATGTTAATTGGCAAATTCGTAATTTAGTGTCGCGGCATATCAGCCAGGATAGACATCAAAGCGTACACATGTCCCGCTCATCCTAAATAAATCCCGAATGCGTAAAAGCAAACAGCATCAGCAGAACTAACCGAATTCGGGCGGGTGCGTCTACATATATCCATCCGAGCCCCAATCTAATTTAGGAGACAAGTATTCCATAGATTCCCTTTTAGCCCACGTAATTCCAATGGTTAATCATATTAACACGGCCCCAACTGTACGAAAGTACACCAGAACAGCATGGAACAAATTTGCTCAAAAGTTCTCGGTTTGCGGCCGGGAGACGTATCTATATACCGACATTAATTGACTACACAACAAGATCCGGCAAAAAGGGTTATTTGGCCGAGTAATAGTATTTGAACAGGAATATCGGAGTTATTACGCCTATTCAGCGACACATGCACCTTCCCTGTCCCATCCGCATTGCTCTGCAGCAGCGGCCAGACACTGTTTGAATAGTAATCGAGGAGGATTAATTAAAACTATAAAACGGGCTTTTTCTCATCTATCTTGCGCCAAATGGTCCGGCTGTACTTGCCGATGTCCTTTTTATGCAAATTGCGCCCTTTGCGGATTATTAAATGTCCCATTTTAACATTTGAAAAGGGTTCTAGGTTCAGGCACACACCGGCGACCAAAAGTGGACCAGTGTCACACTTCCTCTAATTGCTCGTGTATTTTTAGTCCCCCCTTCCCCGGGTCATAGCCGTATTCTATCGTCCATTCACGAAGGGCTCTTAAAAGGACCTAAAACCTTCTTGAGGACAGACGAATCTTTTTTATAAAACGCGAAATGGGTGCGGCGTAATCCTTTAAATGGCGATTGTATGCAAAGCCGTGGCGCCCGCCAAACTGAACCACGGAAAAGGATTAGATAGCGTCTCGAGAGAAAATATAAATTAGCCGGCGACATGACAGCGTACTTAGTTGAAGGGACTTCCGCGAGATTTGCCGATGCAAAAATCTAAGGCTTTCGAGGCTCATTTGCTATGCGCGGCGGAACGCCTTCTTGTTGCCAACATGAAAAAGAGTTAACCGCACGCTGCCAGAGGAGCTTCATGGTTAATGGGAGTTTTTGCGCTCCATAATCCCCCAGCTGTAGTCTGGTGGCACCATGGTGGTGCCACAGCGCTCTTATGCATCGGATCCCGATACTAAGCCACGTCCAATTCGTTTAAATGAAATTAGCATTAGGCTAAATTTAAGGGTGGCGTTAATTCGCACAATATGCATATTAGATTGCCACCCAGCCACTCAATAGTTCTCCCCTTTGCGTCGTCCTATCCGTTTTTGTTATTCAGGATGAGTTCCTCGGCAGCTTTGCCGTCAAGATTGCCCATCAGAGCTCCCGAATGGCTGGTTTTCCCATTTAGCTTTGTAATTTTTGGTCAAATGAGATTTTTGTGCTAAGGTTACGATTAGTGGTGCATTGTCTGAGATGTCGCTGATACGTGCAATTGAATTTAATCGCGCAATGGGTCTGGTGATACTCCTAGCTAATTTGATTACTTCTAGAGGACCTTTGGGATTCAAAAATTATACCAAAAGCGCTCTGGTCGCGATTGACTTTAATGCCTTTAAAAATCGTGTTATTTCATGTACTTTACATAGATAAAAGAACAAGAAATAAAAACTTGATAATGTAAACTAATTAAAACCGGTATAGTCATATTTTTGGGAGAGTTTAAACTAATACTAGATTTAATTAGCATAAAAGTTTTTATTTATTAATATGAATGAGAATTATTAGAAGACTAAATATGTTATGGACCGAAATTTCAGAACAATTTTGAGGATCTACTCGAAAATCTGAAACTTCTTACTCCACCATTGGAAACCGAGACAATTCTGACAATGTGAGGTTTATTACTAGTGCTGGTCCAAATATGTTGCAGTAATGAGTTTGATGCCAATATATGTACAAAAAAACATACATACTTACATTTATTATATTTTCCAAGTCAAGTACCATTTTAGAGAATTAACCACTTTGATTTAATTTAATTGAAAAAGGTATGTACACTATCCAAAAATTCGAATGTATTTATACTAAATATCTAAAAACTCGTGGTACCTAATACTTTTTCTTGTTGCTTTTAGTCTACTTTCTATTAACCAAAATCAAAAGCCCCACATCTTTCTTTAGCCTGACATAAAATTTTACACCTTCAAATTAATTTATTTTATTAAACTAAACTATTGAGCAGGTTGAAAGAGTTTGACAATGGAAGTAATGACCGCAAATGCTGAGGTATTCTTAATTCAATTAGCGAAACTTGTAATCAAGTTTGAGTTTTTCATGGGGATGGACCCGTCCCCGGTGGACAATGACTACAATCAAGACATTTAAAACAGCTTCGCAATTAAAACTGAGCAATGAAAAACTTTTCAAACAACTGCTTTGAATTCGCAACAAGCAGTCACTCTGCCAAGCGTAAAGTAAAAGGAGGCGAAAGTAAAAATATTTTTCTTATCTAAAAGTCAGGCGAAATTTGCACCGCGCGAATCTAATTGTCTAGGGCACATAAAAAAGACCAGAAAAGACTTGTAGGACAATGAAGGGTGCTTCCTTTCGTTCGATAATGAGATTTCTTTAATTTGCATGCAAATAGGGAACAAAGATACCACCCTCACCCCGTCTTGGCTTTAACGTTTGAAACGCGATTATGGTCCGCCGCGTCTCGAGCACCGTCTTCCTTCTCATGGAAACTTTTAACTTGCACCGTCCCAAGACGATACCTCGCCCAGACATTGCAACTTTTGAACAGATTGGATTTTGCCCGGCTAGTTCAGTTCGGATGGGCGCTGGCACTTTCTGACTTAATTTCAAGACAATAATTTTGTTAGCGGCTCGTTTCGGAAGTCCGGGCTTAATGGTATTGTAATTGGTATCGGTATGTCATTAAATGTCATCCCGATCCCAAGCCTATCGCATTATCCGACTTTTGAATTTGCATTAATCACCTCAAAACACAAAGTGGCCTTTTTTTCTCGGAGCGAAATCAATTAATCCTGTCTGCTCAGCTGTAAAGATATTTCTAGTTGACGTTTTAATTAAGAGCCCTCACAGGTCGACCTCAAAAGTTTTTCGTAATTATGGGAGCATTAAATTTGATAAGCCGAATATCTCTTGTGGCTGGGACTAGGAGAGGGCGACATGTTTAATGTGTTCGATCATCGTAATGACACCTTCTATTAATTAGTTGTTATCAATTCTCCACCACTCTAAATTGGAAGCTACTGGTAGCTAATCCATCAGGACTACGAAATGTTTACAAGAAATTGTTTGCTTGGCTTTCTTGAGTTAAAAAATATGAGAGGAGTCTTTTTTTAATTAATTTAGAAATTCTTCATTTTGTAAATATGTAACTAAGAAAGTCAATATAAGTGACATCATTGTAAGGGATGGATAAATTTCACAGATTAATTTTTAGGGATCGGAAAGATTTACATGCAATGGCCTCAATTCAATGTCTCTCTGTTTGTTTATGTTTCTCTCATAACACACGGCAATGATTGTTTGAAAAGTCGGAAATCTGTTTTATTTACTTTAAAATATATTGTTTTAGAAATATATCCAATTTTGTATATTCCAAATTAATCCCCTGCCGCTTTCCTTTCCTTTCCGCTTTTTAAAATTTCAAATCAAAGCACCTTCTTTTAATTTCTGGAATATTCTGATCCCGTATTTTTCGACAAAACGATAAGATTCTAATTTTTCGAATACTTTGTATAAGATAGATGTATAATTTCGAAAATTTCGAAATTTGTTACATTATTTAAAATGTTGTATTCAGTGTTAAATTTGATTTAAAGTGAATAACCTAAACTGAAAGATTCTCATTGCTTCGATGTCTAATTAATTTTGATTTGTCGTCCAGCCGTTATAATTACGGCAGGATATCTATCTTTACTTAACGACGGAACACAACTTATTTTAATGATCTTCAAGAATGTGTCTAATTAAAATATTTCTTTTGCAAACATTTTAAAATTGAGGATTTACCTTTTGATTTTTTATTTAAACTTATAATTTTGGAATTAATGGCAACGATAATTCTCAAACTAAAAAACCGACGGTTGTATATATATATATGTATGTATATTTCTTTACTGTTCTTATCTATTATATTAAATGTTGACTTTCAGTTTTTACAAACATTTTAATTAAACAACTAAACTAAGTTCTTTGTAAAACTTTAAATATATTTTCGTATAAAATTCATTTCGCAGACTCACAGCGAACCTTGGGGACTTACTGAAAACATTGAAACGACTTTATTATACCTTAGAGACCCCAACTGGATAGAGTTGCTTAAGATGTATTGTTTCAGCAATATCCCTAATTGCTGTCCCTCTTTTACATTTTGCACCCTTTCACGATTTATTCCCCTAGCAGGAAAGAATAATTTGTTCTTAACCAGTGGTCTTCCCTATTCTAGAGCTCCGAGTACAGAATTGCCCAGTTCTTTTAAAAATAGAAAGTTTAACACAAGATTTATAGCACTTTTATTTTTACTTTCACTCTTTTAAATTAAAAATTATGTACGAAGAAGTAGCGAATAATTTATTCACAGGTGAATTTGTGATACTTTGGTCTTAAAAAAATTATGATATTGGCTTTTCAAAGGTATAATCATAACTTGTTTATTTTTACAAATAACTGAATGCTATCTATTGTGTGATCCAAAAAAAATACAACTTTCCGACAAAACTTTAGATACACTGCATATTCAATTACATTTTCTGATTTTCTGAAAAATCAACATACCTTCCGCGCCGCATTATCTCGAATTTAAATTAACTTGCTGCTTTTCTACGGTCAAATTGAATAGAGCAGCAGATCCGTAAAGTATGTCGGCAACTTTCAATAAAATAAATTCCCGACAAGATTGTTCAAACTCAGTTTGCATATGTAAAAGAGCAGTTTTGTTAGTACACAAAAACATCTTTATTTGATCGCTCCCAATTTATCCGTGCTGAAAGTAGAGAGTTACGGCTGTTACCGAATTTCGAATGAACATTTTCAATGGCTGCAGGACAAGAAAAACGAAGAAGGTTAAAATATCCATTACTCTAATGAAGTTTTTTACGACTAGCCTGAATGGAGGAGACTGCTGAGTGAAAACTCGTTATATGCATGTTTGCAACATCGAATCACTGCCCGCAGGAATCCATATGGATTCGCCGAGAAAGTTGTTAAAGGTGAAATAAAGTGGGAAATAAAGCGAAAGGGTACCAAGGTTCGCTTTTTGCTGAGGGACGAAGGGTTTTATTTCTTCATAAAATCACACCATTAACTCGTTGCCTGGGGTATTTACAATATTCTAGAAATAAAATTTCGTATAGTTTAATCAATAGAGTACTCTTGCGTTAAATTGCAACCCTCTAAGGAGTTAAAAGATATTGCTGAGTAACGTTTCATACAAATCCTTAAAGCGAAGAAAGCGAACTGTTGCATACTTAATTTACGCGATATGTTGTAAAATCAACAGCGTTTCAAACACGAACACTTGGCATGCAAGTGAGTGATTTGAGTAAAATATGGATTTTTTTTATTTATATCTTTATAAAATCTACCTTCTTAAACAAGTTAAAATAATTCATAGTAATAGTTTAACATTAAAACCTATGCGAAATTTTCAAATTGCAACCATAAAACACTAACATAAAATAGGGTAGGGCGGGGCTAGTTGAGCAATTTTACACTTAATCGGTTATAGCTCCTCAACGAAAAGTCCAAATTGCTTGCTATGCATACTGACGGGTAAGTAATATATTCCTTTCAAAAAATGTCCCTAGTAATTTATTTCTAATAAGTCACATTTAAGAGTTACAGCCGCTTAAGTGAAGAAAGTCAGACATGCTCAACGTACCCCATAGGTGGGGTAAGTTGAGCAAGGGTATGGGGCAAGTTGAGCAGTTAGAAATTCTAGCCGAACCATGGCTTACATGTTTACTAGATATGAAATAAAATTACTATTTTGCAATTAACTTTTTATTTATCATCTGTTAGTGGCATAACAATACAACAAAAAGCTATTTTTGAAATATTAAACATAAAAATTAAATGAACTAAAACTCAACTAATTTTTAACTTAATTTTTGGAATAGATTCGAGCGTACCTCGGCGTATAAGCATGCTTAGGCCGCTCTGCCCCTCTACACTGCTATTCCCCTCGATTGTAACATGTATAGGTATCGTGTAAACCTCTAACATGTTCATTTCACTTTTTAATATTTTTTTCAAACGGAAAATTTTCCGAAAAAAACGAATTTTTCGAACAGTTTTTTTCAAACCTCCGCCAGTTTGTTTTAATGTTAAAAAAAATTCGTTTTTTTGGTTTACACGATAGTCTTTGGCATAAAAAAAATAAATATTTTTGGTTTGTGTGCTTTAGATGCTTCATTTTTCCTGAATTATTGGCACCGTTATCATCGTTTCTTTTTCCTTCATTGACAGCCCTCTACACCATAATTTAATCGTTGAGGAGAGTATGAACCTCTTGAAGTTCTCCTTTTATATGTCCGCATTCTAAAAGAAAATATAAAAACATATATTGCTTTCATTTTAAACCGTGGGGTTAGTTGAGCAATTATTGCTCAACTAACCCCAACCCGAGTATTTGAAACAAAAGTGAGGCTATTAAAAAACTGTTTTCATTAGAACCAAATCCTTTCAATATATCGAAAACATACTACATTTATGAAAGTTCAACACTTACCTGATTTAAAACGGATAAAATTTCACTCGTAGAGAAGAAATATTAACACACACAACTTTTTTATTTTTTCGTCCCAAAAAAAACAAAACGTTCGCGTATGTCACTCGATCGAAATATTACCACTAGCGGTCGCGCGGTAAGTTCCCCTCCCGCTCCCGCTTCTTTCCCCAATTTGATGTGTTAGTAGGCGGTGTATAGTTTCTGAGATATTTTGATTGCCCAACTTACCCCTATGCTCAACTAGCCCGCTCTACCCTACCAAACTGGGACCGTTGTTGATTTCAGTCCCTTTTCGTTTCAGAACAAATTGTGTAGGGTCTTATAAAGTATCCCTGCAAATCAAACCGTTCTTTTTTGGAACTTAGGTTTCTTTTTATATTTCGTTGAATCCATTAATTTTTTTCAATTTCATTCATCCCGGATTCGGATTAAAAATATTGGAAACATTCCAAAATTTCCTAATTATTACTAAAGACATAATAAGGAGAAGTATAACGATTTTTTCAAAGCAGATATGTGGTCGTAAAAGTCCAACGAGTATCTGTCACGGTCATTAATTTTAATAAGAGAAAATGACAGAAAGATGGTTGGTATGGTCCCTCCCTCGCAGAGACGAATGCTAACGAGTAGATGACGATAAAGAACAATCGTAACTTTCGGGGAAAATTCTGTCATTTTACCATTTTATGATTCGTATTAATACTTAATTGCATAAATTTCCCGCCATGCATTCATCCACAGGGACGTTATGCAATAATTTAAGGCCCAGGGCGGTATCAGAAGATTTCAAACATTTCTGCTTCCACAGAGATAACGACGAAATGGTCCCCTGTCAGCGATCTAAACTTAAAGAAAACAATAAGAAACGACAGAGGCATATACCACTGCGGTTTGGAAAGCACCTCTGCATACAGATTATGTTTCCTTTTATTATGAAGCAATAAAATAATGTCATTTTTATTTTTTATGCCGCCACATACACCGCGACGTGGCATGCACTGAAGGGAAAACATTCACGGTCCCTATAAAAATCACTCGAGCAGAATTTATGCAAAAATAATACACCGCGAAATGAAAATCACTTTTATGACCCCTCCTTAGTGGGTCCCCACCTAGTCAACCCCGAACCTTTATATTTTATTTCACTTTTATAGAGTGTACACAGTTTTTTATTATTTGATTCTTAATATCCTTCACCCGATCTGAGATAAAGCGCCGACGACGAACGCTAGTCTTTCATTTCGCCGAGGACGTCGAGGACGCCGAGAACGCCGAGGACGCCAAGGATCAAATAGGAAAGTCGCTCTCCGCAAAAGAAAGCGTTTCCCTTCGCTTCGTCTGCCCTGCTCACGTGATTAATTTTGACGGAGCTCGACTGATGAAATGCTCCTTCTGTCTGTATGCACGTAATATTCAATTTTCCCTGCGTCCTTATTGTGCGCCCAAATTGAATGCCACGTCCTTGGCTCAACTCGTACTTTTCGAATTTTCGATGAGCATCAGTCAAAAGATATATCGCCGCCGAAGAGCCAGGACGGAGCTTTGCGGGGACGAAATTCAAATGGCAGAACTCCTTCTGTGATATATGCCCTTTGCTGATTGTGGAAGAGCACAAATTTATCTAAAGTGGTGGTGCGCCTGCAGTCGTTTCTTTGATATGTCAACCGAAGCAAGCCTCCTTCGAAGGATGTTTGATTCTTTTACATTTGTATTGTTAATAGCGGGGCTTTTCTTTGACGTATGTAAAATTTGATTAAGATAAACTTTTTCCTTGAGTTCGCTTCGCTATCCAGGAACAGAACTGCAGCCTTTCCAGATATGTTCGCATTTTCTGCACATTTTATTTATGTTTCCTATTGAGAATATATGTAAATATATATACTAATATTCTAAATTATTAATAACGGATCAAAGAATCATAAACCTAATTGTAATATGTATATTCTATATTCAATTTCAATTTGAGCTATCAAATTTTATGTTTTGGTAACCGAAAACATTTACCCATAGAGCACACTCAGTTCCACTACATACATATCATAAAAGCATACTTATTTTTACAGAAATATTATAATAATAGATTATAAACTTAGGTACTTCAATAATTGTTCTTTTATTAGATAGCATAAGATTTATTAAAATTCATGTGTCTATCTGCATACACGCAATAAAACATAAAACCACTTTTAACACCCTCGTTAAGTCGAACAAAAAATCTATTTCAACTCAAAACTTGTTTATAGCATAGACAGACAGAGAACTAAGACACAATAATTCGTAAGTTAAGCTCAAATAACGATGAATGATTTCGGCACGGATTCACCCGCAATTTAGTAGATTTATTTTTCATAATTTTGTCAGAAAAGAATAATTGTTAAAAACAGAGTAGAAATAACGAACGTCTATATAATGGGATGACCTTTCTCCTATTTTTGCTTCTATATATTTTTTTAAGAAATATCAAAACTCGGAAATCATTCATATTTTTTGGAAATTCTTTCTTCAAGTTGGCCAACCAAATTTTGCCAGAAAACAAAGCTATTATTCAACTTAAGTAATGGTAAATTACTGTTAAGAAATTTTAATCTTTTTTCACAAATTTAATTAATTTTCCGCATTCAATATAATAACAGCAGCCAAAAGAAAATTTTTGGGATTAATGAAAAATGTAAAATACACTAAATTTGACTAATAATATTAATATTTACGCTTATTAAATAAGTTTGTGTTGGCTGTTACGTCAAATATGGAAGTGACATCCAAAAAAAATTCCCCGAACGCTGGATATCTAGGAAATGCAAGAGTCTATCCAACCCTTAAAAGGTATCATCAAATTGGCAAATTTTTATGAAGTTGTACATCATCTCAGTTTTAAAAATAACTAAGATGCAAAAATACAATTAAATATTTCCTTATTATGCAATGCTAGATTAAAACTATAAAAATATGTAATTATCTTTAGTGGATTCAAAAATTACGGTGACGTAATAATACCTTTTAATTAATGATGCTTCGTTTTAAGGCAAGTTTTGTAGTTTATTCTAACTTGTGGTAGAACTTTATTCAGAATTAATTTCAAAGTTAGTTTTAGCTTTAAGAGACCGTAAGCACAATATCCTTGAAGAAGCATGCGAATGGAAAATGGCAACAGATTCCCCGGAGTGGAAATGCAAATTTCTTAAATGCTTTCGGATTTGCTAATGAAATATTATGCAGTTTAGTTGACGCACCGCGCCACTTATTTGCACTTGACTACTTGGCGGTTCTCTTGGGAGGAACGAGTGCTTCCAGCGGTGGTCGGTAAAATAATATAATACAAAAGGAGTACTCTCGACTTCTTGAACAGACACGCTATAAATAATCTTTGTTAAAATGTGCGCCTTATAAATATTTTATGAAATCCATCGTGGCGCCCACAGGAGGGGCCAAAAATTTTAATATTCAATTACCAAGGACTGCTTTCAATTTGTGCGAAAGAAAATTTATTTCCAACGTACACGTCCCTATTACGCGATGTTGACTTTTCTCAAAAGCACGATGCACAGACGGGACTCAAAACTTCCTTTCAAACTTCTTGGGGGAGGCCAAAGTTGAGTTTGTGGGCCTCCGCAAGACGTCTGTCATATTCACGCAATTATCAACGCCCAGTTCGAACTCCTCGAGCCTAACTCCGGGGAACGTTAAGCGCAGAAATCGCGCCTTTTTGCCGTTCGCCTTTCAACGCGGCGCGACGGCGACGATGGCGGAAATGTTTAATTTTACTTTTTGAAAGTGAAATCACAAAAATTATGCTCTCCTGCGTTAGATTTATGTATATATTTCAGGGTGGTGCAAGACATTTTTTAATAACAAGGGGCAGCCCCGGGACTAATGCACAGCGCCGCGAGGGAACCGGCACGGCATCCTACAACACGTCCAATGTCCTCGGCGTCCGTAATTTAGATCAAGATTTCAGGTCATGCCTCAATTTTCCTTTCGTGCATTTTACACGAAATGTCCAGGGAATCGATGATTATTGCCTCGTTATCCCTTCGATAAGTTGGGCACACGCGTACCCGTGTAACTTGTAACTGGGCTGCCCTCTTGAGGACTCGTTAGCCGGGGAAGCCCCGAGATTATTTGAACTATGACTTGCAACTATTATCCGCTCAGCAAGGCAACTTTGATTGATTGAGGCGACAATTGATTGTCTAGAATTCAGACAATCACTTTGCTGAAGGAACTCCCTGGGGAGGAGTTGATTTTTAAAGACGCTTTCTGTACGTGGGTGATGAAAGATTTTCTTGGCGTAATGGACAGGGCTTTATCCAGAATTTGATTTTGGCTCCAAATGTCTTTTGAACATATGAAAATAATGCTTTTAACTTCGTACTATTAAATAACTACTTTTTCCAAATTTCTCTTCTCCTCGGAAAAATCGTTTTATCATAGTATAACTACGTTACGTACATATATGCTAGCTTTTATTCAGAATCGGGGAGACTGGGGAATTTTTTTAATTATTATCTTCATATTTCCCGTCATAAATGGTATTTTTACTGATGTTGTCTAAGGTAGTTTGTGAATTTTGAATTTAAGATAAAATATGAAATTTTACTGATCCAAATGATTAAACTTGATCTTACTAAAAATTTCATAGTTTCCGAGATACTACAACTTTTCTGAACATTTGTGAAAATTTACCATAGGGCACAATTTTATATGTTTTATATTTTATTATAAAAAAACATGTTTTGCTTTTATCGCTGTCTCGAATTTATATTGCTCAAGGTAAGTGATTATAAGTACATATTCTGGGACATAATTTTACTTAAGAAGCCTAAACCTACACAATTCGCTTCTTGTAATAATAAATAATAATAGCCTACTTAGATTGAAATAAACAGAAATAAATCAGCATAAATATTTTCACACGTTTTTTTCTAGGACGGCTATAGAGTATGAAATCTTGTATGCGCGTCCACACTTATTTTTAAACCCTATTTAGAAATTAATTTCGTTACCAAAAGGGTTACCTGTTAGTGTTACAGTCTAGTCCATCGTTCTTAAAAAGTCATTCAAATTGAGGAGGAGTGTGAAGAATTCGATTAAAACCCTTATCATGAGACCCTAAGCCTTGGAAGGCGAAGGAGCCAGTTTCAGTGGATTTTATCAGAATTCCCGTCACGTGCTCTGCCCAGATTCGATTAAAATCCATAAAATCACGTCATCATGGCGCAAACTGCCAGCCCACGACGGCATTCCGGGAGAGTATTTTGTGCACTGGGATATTTAAATAAAGTGACAGAATGATTTATTTATCCTCGGTGAGACCAACGAGGATGAAATTTACGGCATTTTAAGGATTCACTTGATCCACACTCGTGCTCCCGCTGCCTGAATAAAATACGCGGTGGGCTCTCTTCATTGAAGGATTTTCAAACAATCTGCAGAAAAAAAAATATATATCCCAAAATTGGCTCCTGCGACGGATGTGTCCCACAAAGCCTTTGTGGTTCGACATTGTGCCTATCCTCCTGGGATAGTGTGCGGCTACCCCAAATACTTGCCAACTTTTAATTTGTATGCATATCCTTTGCCCGGTACGCTTCGTTGTACATGAATACGTTAGCTGATTTTCCAGGAAACAAAGCCGGCAGGAGCAGGGAGACGCATGTGCTCGGGAGCTTTTTACTTTTCCTCCTGGAATGTTATTTAATGCTTCATTAGACCTATTCACCGAAATTCTATACCATTATGTGCTCTGGTTAAAAAGTTTTCTTCGAATAAGGAAAATTCGCCGTCGGCCATCGAGCATACAAAGTTATTTTACTTAAAAATAAGTCATTGCAAAAAAGAAGCTGCGATTGAGCTAAAGAAAACGAAAGAAAAGTATCTTAGTTATATTCTTTTTAATTTTTAATTTTAAACTTTAATTTTAAATTACATGTGACTAATTGATATTTACGGATGGTATAATCTTTGCATTGTCTTCTTTCCATTTTTAATACTATAAACACTGTGAAAAATAAAGATAGAAAAAGTCGGAATTCCAATTCTGTAACACCTTTATTTTTCATATACCAAGTTCGCAAATTATCAGTGACATAAGGTTTTATTTCTAGCCTTTGTAACTGTCGGGGTTACTTACGCAATCTCAAACTATATTCTCGTCCCTTTGGACAAAATAAATATAAATCAATTTTCTGTAATTGCGTAAAAATGCGGAAGCACCATCATAAATTGCTTATTGAACGTCATGCCGGCCTTAAGTTAAAAGGCTTTTAGCTTACGATTATTAAATTATGTGATACACGTGAAAGGACACATAAATTCCATGTTGCGTGGAATAAAAGGCACAAAATACAAAAGCACTAACCCTCGTTTATGGCAAATATACTGAAGGATAAAAAGGCCAGAGAAAAAAGAAAGGGGTGTGATATTGACACACATCGCGTCCTTCTTCTACGGAGGGCTGGTTTAACTCTCCGATTTATGATTTCCTTACGCCAATAAAGAATATTTTGCATTTGCCCAACCCCAACTCCAAAATAAACATTTTTGTTAAAGTGTGCAATCGAATGTGAAAAATTTATGAACTATTGCTGCTTCCTTGAATACATATTTTTTAAAAAACGATTTAACTATTATAGGAAGACACAAACATTTTATCCTTACCACCTAACTGCCATAATTTCCGGGAAAGGGCGAGAATGAAATATGATTTTTCATTTAGTGGAGGGTGATTTCTTTGGCACCTGATGACTATCAGGGGATAGTTGAATGATGAAATTGCACTTTTCAATATAATTTTTAATGCTCAAATACTTCTTTCTTCATAAGGACTCATCTAAAGAATGACATGAATACTTTTTTGTAAATTGAAAATTTTGTTTTTGCTTCGAAAATTTGCTTTTCACAAATTTAAGGTTTTAGAAAAGTAGATTTAATTTAAAAAATACACATTTCCTCTAAAAAAGTTTTGGATATTTCTTTGGATTTACAAAATTGTAAATTTACATGATTCTTCTTGTGATATTCGAAATGTTTGCAGGCGTTGTGGGAAAATTAAATACATATTCGTAGTCAAATTTGAAGTCGGTAGTTGCATAAGAAATTAATATATTAGTTGTATTTTACCATAACATTACAAATGAATGAATGAAATTTTATACTTACATTTTAACTACTATGTTCATCGGTACCAGGAATTGTAATTTTACTATAGTATGACCATAATTATTATTATTATATACTACTTTTATCTCATCTTATTTCATTTATAATTTTATATTTCACTACTCCAGTTTCATCTTTGATTAAATTTATTTCAGTGCATGTATTATTATTATTAAAGGACAATAATTTATCTGTTTTAAATTATCTTTTTCACAGAACTCGTATTCTAAGTAGCCAAATTGGGTCTAATACACATATATATACATATATTTATGTAGAAAATAATTAAATCATAAAATTAAACGTAAAAGATACAATTAAACGGTGGACTAACATCATAAAAATGTTTATAAATAACTCGTAATTCATTCATATCCCTGGCCGATTGAGTTCGTTAATACTTTTAAGCACTTTGTAAGGTTTACTTACTTCCTTTATTGCCCTTAGGAGATTCAAAATTATCACTGAACAAAACATCCCCCAACATTTGGGCAAACCAATCGATCTACTTCAATTTCAACATTACAAGCTCGAATGGGGACACACGTTCTCTACTTGCTGCAATAGTGGGGCTAGCTTATAGATGTCCCATAAATCTTTTTAGCAATTTCGCAATTGACAACCTGTAAACCGTACAATAGGAAAGAAAAGGGCCGCGATGCAAGCTGGAAGGGTAAACAATTTCACTTCCTATTTTCGGGAAAAAATACCTTGCCATAGGAGGGTACTCGAATTCAATAAGATGATCATGAGGGCACGAGAACCTGTTGGGCTATCCGGGGAGAGGAATTTGCAATTCGAAAAAGAAATAAGATCTTAAATTAAATTTTCTGTTTTCATCAAATGCCGCAGATATCCACTCATGCAGGAAAATTCCCTGATTTTGGTTTGTTATATGCCGTGGAGGGGTTGTCAACAAGAACGGCACTGGTGAACAGGGACAACAGAAAAATCACATCTGTAACTAACTTGTTTGCAAAAGAGTTGCTTGCTTGAATATGTAACTATAAAATTTTAGATTTTAAAGAAGTGCCCGTCTTTTCGTCGGTTGTCTTCACTTTTCCAAAAAATTGTAAAATAGCGCACGTTCGCGAAAAATTCCCTCATATTTCGCAGGGGTTGATAGTGTGCTGTTTGTTGCAGTGTTACGTGAATATGTTTCGACTGGGAGGGCAATGCGAAAATTTTTATGAACTCTCACATATGCGTTGTATAGACAGTGTCTGTCCCCTGTTGGTTACCTAATTTGAACTTGTTTAAATTCGATTTCGTTTTCCAATATTAAGTTTCACCCAAAAAGGGACAACTGTGACCACATGTCTGCATTAATGTCGTAGGTAGTTTTTACTGCGCAGATGCTTTACACGTTCCTCAAATATCGACAACTTTTCTATTTATGCAGGAAACGCATTTAAATTAGTTAAATCATACATATTTTTATTTACATTTTTTACTTATTTTAAATGTGTAAAAGTTGAATATTTTATTTTATGATTATTCACATAAACCGAAACTTTATGTCTTTACGCATTGCCAATCCTACAAATAGAAAGCGAGCAGTTAAGTTCAGTGATGTGTTACCTAATTTTATAGCTTTTTTACTTTCTTTTGCGTAATCACAAGTTAGTTCTTCTTATCAACGATTCTTCGTATGAATTACAATAATACTCGTATCGATAACTTTTCTTCATATATCCTTAATGTGTACTACGGACATAAAAGTTTTATTGCAGTATCACTTTATCTTTCATTTAATGCAAAAGAAGATTTGTAATTTAGTTTATGAGTATATGAGTAAAGGCATGTCTGATGTATTATATCTCAATTAAGATATTTTTTTTCTATATTCCATGCTAAGTTTTTATTTCGTTATTATATTTGACTTAAAAATTTGTAATAATACATATATTATATGTGTATTTCTTATCAAGAACTTACATCGGTCTGCAAAATTTAGTTAGTGAAAAATTGTTTCAGTTTAAATAATTGTTTGAAGTGTTTTAATTTGTAAATATGAAAATTGTCCATCACGTAGAAATAGGACTTAAAAGAATTAATAATTACTCAAACGCAATATTTTATTACTCTGTTGACCAATTCAATATGGAGGTTAAAATATGTTGTTTTATTTATTGTTCTTTTGTAATATATATTTTTTTAAGTTTGGAGATAAATAATGTAAAGATAATTTAACTATTCGCTATTCGACATGTCCAAAATTTGCTTCACAAAATCGTGTAATTGTTCCCCCAAACCAAAAGGCGTCTACTAAATTTGATGTCAGCTGAGAGACCACAAAACTGTCACGAAATGACTTAAAGTGGTTTCCATAAAAATTACAATTCCACTCAGAACAGCATAATTCTGTCGCCACCGTAATCATTTGAATAGGTCCTCAAGGAGAACGAGCTCCTGGAGATATAAAATCCACCCTCCTTTTCTGCGCTGTAAGTTCTTACCAGCGTCTAACCAAAGACCTCGTTGCGTTCTCCGCTTATATCATAACTTCTACAAAACTTCTGTTTTTAATGACATCATTAAAATTAATCGCGAAATACTTCTAATTATGATTATGAAGTGGAAAGTGTTCGCTAAACGTTCTCGTATTTGTCTTGCCGACAAACTGTGTTCATATTTAACACTGAAATTGTCTGGCAAAGAACACCAGCGGGTTCGAACCGGTGGGATATTTTACCCTAATTTATAACTTTGGCGGTTATTAGAATATCAGAAAAATGAAAACTTTCTTCAGCACATAAGGGCATCAGGGGAGTTACTCCTGCTGAGAGGCGTTAAAAAATTAATTCAATATTTTCGAGCTCCCCACTGACCGAAAAGGGATGGATTCTAATAAACTCGGCCCGCGGATTAATATGGAAAGAGAAAAAACAAGAAAAACAAAAAAATAAACTGCGGAGTGTTAAGTACTGATAATTTATTGCTTGTTTCGATTAAAAATGCAAAATAGGGAGTTCCACCCCATTTGGGACGTGATTTTTCTGCGCTGTATTGAGGGAATGTTTTATACTGTTTGAAACAATTTTCATTTAATTATTTATTTTGGAGTTGTTGGTATTAATTTCTTGTTAATTCCACCAAAATAAGGGTGGAAAAATCATTTAAGAAATTTAATTTATAATATTCTCAAATCAACGCCATTAAAAATCTCTTAATTATTTTATAATCTTAAGTTTTGCACAATCATTTCGTGTTTTGTCAAAAAGTCGTGCTAAAAGAATTTTTCTTTCGACTTAATCGAGAAAAATGTAAATTTAAATATAAAAGTATTGATTGAACAATTTGGTGTTATTAAACATATCATTGATGAATAGATATTATACAAACAAGATATAAAAATTGTATATTTGAAAGATTCGGTATTTTAAAAGTGAAACCTTTATTTTAAATCCTTATTTATTTACATATTTCGGTTATCCTATCGTAAATTAATGTAAAGTGAAGACGAAATTAATAAAGAAATCAAATAATTAATAATCAAACGATTTAACAAAAACCAGGTAAACAAAATTTTATATTTTCGGCAGTTTTTGGGTTAAAAGAGTTTTGACAAAAAATGTTCACTTCCATGGATTCTTAAAACTGCATACATTTGCCGAAAAGATAAGCCTTTTTTAAAATTTTGAAATTTATACTATTTATTATGTGGGTCATTTGATATATTTAGCACAATTAATAAAATAAGTATTTTACTCTACAAGAAAAGCAATATTATGTATTATTTTTAAAACGCAAAATATTACGGACATTACGCTTGTTAAAGTAAAGAGTGTAATTAAGTATTGTATGATACATTAGTTGTTAGTCACAGTATAGGTTTACACTTTTCTTTTATGAATTTGCTAATTAAGTAAAAATACTTGGATTTCTTTATTTACCAGGCGCTGTAGACACATTAACTGAAATCTCCTTACTATAGTAAAGTATTAATAAATAACCCACCCCAATATTAAATATTAATAAATTAATAACAAATACGGTGCCCAATATTTTGTTCTACAATGAGTAAAACACGAATTTTTTCTAAAGTGAGCTTTAAATCCAAGCTTTTACTAAAAGCTTTAATGTTAACCACAGCTTAAGATATTCTATAAAACTTTTCAAACTTTCAGAGTCATTGGTTCGGTTATCGGTTAAGTTATCTAAAAGCTTTATCTGAACAGCAGATGGAGTTAACTTTTCCGTTACGGCATAAATTATGTAAAATAGTTGTTTGTATTTTATCGGTCTTAAAACACTGTTAAAATATTCAGAACGTTTGATTTCAGTTTAAGCAGCATCTACCAACCAAAATACGTTTCAACTATCAAATCAAATATAAAAATTATGTTCACATTTTCTTAAAATCAATTACAACAAGATTAACTTCATGACAACTAGGAAACAAAAACAACAAATAGTTATAACATATTATTTTTATTTACATACTTACAGAAAATATCAGCATTGCTTCTATTATTTACACAACTAACTACACTGGAGTGTAGCCTACAAAGTATTTTAAATACTTACGTTACCTATAGCGTTGATTCTTTGGGACATTTGTTATGTACTCTTTTATTTACAAATTTAAATGTTTAAAGGTTTTGCTGCTTACATCATACGATTATTAAACATTTCAATAATTTCTTAAATATTTCCTAAATAAATATAAAGATCACTGATTTATTCGACATATCTAGTAAAAGAAAAGGAGATAAGCAGCAGAGCGTAAACGACAACTTTTGTTTCGTTTTTGTTTTTCAATTAGTATAAATTTTAATATTTTTAATGCTAATAAGACGATGAAGAACTAAGAAATATGTCAAAGAAGTTGTTGTACCCACTTAATACAGATACAGGTTCTTGTGGATATTCATCTGAAAGTAATATAGATGGAGCGATTAATTCAAACGATTTTATTTAAAAGTTTTTTAAAATTTATAGTATATGTATAGTGCTTAGCAGGGAAATTTCAATATTTGAAAAACTTAAGAAATTACGAGTAATATATGTATATATAACAAATATAAGGACATATATGATGAAGAAAAAATATATGATATTTAGAAATAACCACTATTGAAGAAAACTGAAGAATCCAATAGCTTAACAATTTTGTAAGAATCCCACTGAGATATGCTTCATTAGTAGGTATAGTGTAGTTCTTCTAGAAGCAAACTCAATAAAATTGGACCTTGAAATAAATTAAAATTGTCTGCAGTCTGTATCTTCTGAGCCCACCACAGACTGCGGAAGTAAAAGAAATATATAGAAACAGCAAAGTTCAACTATCCCGTCGATCAACATTTTAATGCATCTAGCTAAGGCATAGTTGAAGAAATATTTAACTTAAAAAGCAGACGCGCCGCGCCAAACATGATCATAAATTTCTTAGTAATGAACCTGTTTAATTGATGCACTTGCGAAAGTTTGTTAAGCTCTCATTGATTTCTGCGTTATTGCAAAGCTACGTGAAAATTTATAATCAATTCAAAGTCCGACTTCTAATTAGGTATTTCTTGGAATACCATAAACTAAAACTCCTAATTTGTACACCAGGAAATTAATGTGTCGAATTCGTGAATCAACAATGTTTTTTCAGAGAATATTTGAATTACCAATTATGCAAGTCATTTCTTTTTATATAAATGCAACGGCATTGAGTACAATTTGCAGAAAAATGATTGGAAGCACGTGCTTAAAAAGTCATGTAATTTAAGTTTTTTTCAGCATCAAGCTCATTGTAAGATAAAAAATGGAAAATGGAACAATGAAATAGTGTAAGTTTTTTGTTGCACTTTTACAACGATGCAAAGCGTGAACATTCCTATTATGGGTTTAAAACAAAACATATACTGGAAAATTACTTATCTGTTACGAGTATTACAAAAAATTATATACATATTACAATACGAAACTGTATGATTTTGTTTCTGCAGACTTAAAAATAATAAATAACTCATTTTTCTCTATGCGTTTAAAAGAGTGATGAATTCATTTTTATGGTTATCTTTTACCTAATGAAGTGCTGAATTTGTCCTAAATTATCGAAAATTGCGAGGTGCATAGGTATATGTACTTGTACCTATAATTTTTATTTATGATTATTTTTGATCTAAAATTTGAAGATATTAACTTAAATACCACTAGTTGAATATTTACATATTAAAGTTTATAAACTAAATAGTTCAACATGTATGAGTATTTTTTTGTGAGTGTGATGTGAATAAAGAGCACATGCATGTGAATTATTTTATGTTACTTACTTTTATTATCCTTCGGTGTTCTCATACCAATAAAGTACACAACTACATACACATAAATGTATATGTACATTATTTTCATATAAGGTCTTAAAAACCATTATAAAAAGACCTTGAACCTGAAATTTTAGTATAAATTATATAGGATTAATGAAACACAAGTTTCCATTTTGTACAATTTATACAAATCCAATACACCCATTTACGTAGTTTATTTAAACTATATACAACATCATTGAAGAAATGTTAACAACACTAACTCACATTTATATATATATATACAATAATAACTAAATAATAAAGTTGTTAGGCAATAATTTAAAGATAATTAGTAACAATAAATAAATAGGGAAGGAACCGTTTCACACATTCATTCACACAAATTGAGTTATTCTTATAGTGCTAGACATTTCTATGTTGTGTTACACAAATAAGTGCATTTCAATACAGTTTATAGTGCATTTCTATTTCTTACTTATGAATTTATTTTGTGGTGGAACAAACCCATATCCAGAGGCTCCAACAATCACTCCACTAGACTCTACTGGAGCATCCGCTGGGGATGGCGGAAATACGACAGGTCCTTTAAATGAAAATTTTACTTAATTATTCAAAAAAGAAGCTTTACATAGTTCATAGTAAACAAAATGATTAGTAATAGCCAGCTTTATTATTATTGAAACTAGAAGCAACTACGTCAACAGAAGCAACCAACAATATATGTAAATAATTATCATAAAACGAAAAAGTAAAGAGCATATATTACCTCTGTTTTGTCGAGGATCACGTTGTTGGAATCCCCCTGCGAAGGCTGATGGGCCTCCAAAGTCAGGTACAAGATTTCTTAATCCATAACTATTGAAACCCCTAAATGAATTGAAATTAGGTCCTAGGAATTGAGCTGATGTCAATGCTAATGACAAGAAAATTCCGAAAATAGCAATGAACTGAAACAGAAATAAATAATTTATGAATTAAATTGTTCAATATGTTTAGGCATAATGAATACTCTAATTATAATAATTTGCATAAGTGTGACTATTAAAACATTTTCTTAATAACTTTTAGTGTTTTTCTCAAAATCGGAACATTAAACCTCTAGCGACTATCATTAAAAATTGAAGGCAATATACCTTAATAATTTAATAAACATTTGTAATAATCCGAAGCTGTAGTGCTTCTATTAAAGAATTAAAGTAGTAGCACCAGCACCTTAACTCATTACAACATGGTGCTGCGTTGAGCTATTCGCTTTTTAAAAAAATAAAATAATAATTTTGTGTTAAATAATGATAATAAATGTTTTATAAATATGTTGTCATTGTATGAATTAGTTTGTCTAATATATAGTTTAGTTAAATTTGAGTTGCGTTGAGTTGAGTTGTTTTCTGATAACTTATAATTGTCGCTTGTTGCTAAGTTGTCGATTTTTACAAACGTCTATTTATTTTCGTTGAATGCAGTTAATAATTCTTATGTAAATTAACAAGTTAGAAGAACAACACGTTTAAAGTTTCAACGTGAACAAATTAAATTACGTAAAGGAATTTAAAAATGTCTACACATCTCGCGTGATAGGACAGGTAATAGCGCGACTTTAATCAAGAAGGAATGAAAATAAAAAACAATTCATTCATATTCATCGAAAGACTTTCGAAAAATTTCCGTAATTAACGATTGAGTCAGATGAGACTGCCGACCAAAGTAAATTCTCAGGTTCTCGAATATCATTCAGATAAATGCATTACGATTTGTTTTATTTGCATAACGTAAGACACCGTGTTTTGGCCTGATTTTCAGAAACAATCAAGAATCGGCTCCTAATTAAAATAAAAAACCTGCACAATGGGTACTAAAGCACACCTACCGGAGAACCACAACTCTGCAAAGAAAAAACATAATTTTCAAATTGGAACACATTACAAAATATACCCTTGTAGACATGATTCGTGTAATTGAAAATGATCCGCCGGGTCTATCGGTGTGGGTGTAATTTGAGCAAAAGTAAAGTGATACAAATTTGCCAGCATAATGTCTAGGTGGAATTAACAAGATTCGTGATCGCCTTACAGTCTGAGACTGTGTACCACTAAATCCAGCTGCGATGCACGATCGTGTAATGCGATCATCTATCCATCAAACAAAAAGTACGACTAAGAATTGGTTAACTATAGCCGCGGAATAAATTAGCAAAAAACAACGGATCAAGTGCAAGGAAGTTAGTCAGTCACGTTCCCAACTGATCATTTCAAATTGGTTGTGATCGATATTTGTGTAACACTTTTGCTGCACTCGTAGATCACGACGAATTCTTCTTCATAAAGCTATAGAACTAATTGTTAAGTTCCCAACGATCGTTAAAGATCACGTCGCGTTCTAGAGATTAGTCAAGGTATCTTAACAATCATATGGTTGAACTTGGCTACTGAGTGAAACATTTCTTGAGGTGGCAACCAGCCATTTCTAATTACCAGAAGTTATGTGCAGCAATAAAGCAGCTGCTGGATCCGTCTTTAGTGCACAATGCACAATGCAGCAAAAGATACTTGAATTTTTATTCAATTTGTTAATGTAACAGGTAGACACTCTGACTATACACTGAGGTGGCAACTTGACAAAGAAAATAGGATAATTGCTTGCAGTGGGTCAATGACGAGCGTGTTAACTTCCCAAACCTTCACGGTTTATGTAATTTACATTTTTTTAACCCTCAAATTACCTTAAGACTAGTGGCAAGCGACGGTTATCTAAGTTTTATTGAAAATTATGTAATTATCATGTGTTCGAGTTCGTGTTGACATTAAGTGGTTGCAGCAATATTTCCTGTTGGTGATTAAAGTTGTTAATAATTTCCAGTTTTAAAGAATTTCAGCTGTTTAATTGGAGTTTAATCCATAGTTATTTTTATTAATATTACAAAAGAATTCAGCAAGAATCTTCCGAATGAATTGAACCCATCATGAGGGGTAAATGAACTTTCATGATTTGAATATTGATTGTTTCTATTATTATTATGTTTATATTATATTATTTTTGTACTATAAAACAAAAGCCGAAAATGTTACTATTCAGAATGACCTAAAGCAATTAACTATGTAATGTACAAGAATCACAATAAGTAAAAAGATCAAAACATATGCTATATGAATGATAGTAGTCATGTTTCATCATCCATAGAAACTGCAGTCGTCCCGGTAAACTGTAAGTTGCACCTGATCTGCATAAAATCGCATAATGCAGAAAGCTCTCTTAAAGTTACAGAAAACTGGAGGCATATATTCATTCATAAAAAAATAAACGTAATGTGTGAAACTCAGAGTTCTTGTTGAATTTCTGACTACTTACCGTGACGAGTGTTCTTTGAGGCCAAGAATAAAATGTCGTTATCATTGCTCTACTTTAAAATAGGCCTTGCACCCGAAGAAGTATATCAGAGGCATAAGTAGCTTTCTTACGAAATTAAGTTAAATATTTTTGAGTTTTTATGAATATAAAATTTCAAAATTGTATTTTGTAGGAAATGAGAACTTTAACTAACCTAGTCAGTTTAATTTAATATTTTTTTCTAATTTACACAGGAAAAATAAATATGTATTTATATACAGAATACATTTTAATTAATTGAAAATTGCCTAAAATTATAATCAATTCAAATTTTTCTTTGCAGGTTTTCGGAATTACAATTCCAAGGTATGTATATGTACTATGTGTTCCATAAAATTAAAACGTTTGTTCTTTTATATGAAAATATTCATTTAAAAATTTTATGAATCAAAACACTGATTAATTCTCGTATAAGCAAACATCACAATTGAAAAATTATCAACGACGACGTTTTAATGAGACTTTTTGCTAGACTATCCCACAACTAAATATTTTCGCACACTTTAAATGCTTTCGCTTTCATTCAAGATTGTAATTTTATTGTTCGGGGTTATAATCACACTATTTCTCACATTTTAGAACAATCATTTTCTTGCAACCAGCATTTAACCTTTAACTATAAACGTGTAGATTTATCATCATCATTTGTATAATAAGAATCCGGAAGGACTGAATGTTGGAAACGTTTTGTAAAATCTTTTTATGGTAATGAATATTTTTTTGCCTATTGTAAGGAATTTTGTATAATTGCAAGTTACGGAGAAACATATCTTAATTTTTTTTTTTAAATATGTATTATATTTGGATTTTTAGAATATGGGTTTTTATAAAATCTTATAAATGGTAGAAAAAACATTTGTATTCTTTTTTTGTACTAATTAATTCGTTATATTTTTTTATAGTTTCAGGCACGAACAAGGCTTGCTATCTAAACTATAAAGTGAAAGATACCTCAAATTTTGTTCTATAATTTCGCGACAGTCTAATTCTTTGTCTATTCAGTTTTCAGTTACTTCGTTTTTCTATTGAAATTGATAAAAAATATTATAGCAAATTTAGACCACTTAGTAATATCATTCAAAATTTTAAATGTTTCAAATTACAACAGCAGGGAACATAATGGATACTGCAAAATACGTTGAAAATTTCATCACGGATCGAAACTTTGAACACGCACGCGATCAATTTGAATAATTTAAGGACACACCGATCGACCTTCTTTCCTTTTAAAGTTTTCTTCCGAAATTCTTTGCCTTTCGTTTACATGTCAGCACTTAATTTGCCCATTACTCTCCGCTAACTGGCGGGCTTTATATTACGAGATACAAATTACATACTTGGTTGTGTTGTAAGTGGTCTCAAAGGCCATAGAGAACAACTACAAGTAATGTATGTAGGTTGAACCGATGGACCATGCAGACCATGTGATGTAATATCTTTGGAACGCTCACCACCTGCTTTATTCGGAAACCAACACAAAAATATCTGAGAGATAAGCCTGGATGAAAAATTTCATCTGGAGCATAAATTGGAACAAAAGCACGCTACTCAGTTACTTAAAATATACGTAAAACAGCTCAGTGATTGGAACAAGCAACACGTTTTCAAATTAATCAAAGTATTTCTCGTGATAGCTTTTTTCCCACTAAAGACATTGAACTAATTGCTTTATGATGCATGGGCCAAAGGAGGGATCAGTTAATAATTTTTAATGGATTTCTGGCAACATGCGTTTGCGGCTTGTGTTGGCAAATTGTTTCATTATTCGGCCTTACTAAAAAAAAAAGGTAAGAAGCTGTTTTGCCGGTGAAAAATTAAAGTCTCAGTGCGACTGCACTTGATATTTCCGTGCAAGGAGGTACTAATTAGAGAATATTTCTAATAGACCTCCTTCAGTTGAGATAAATTTTTATTTGATTAAGAAAAACTGAAGAACAGAAAAGATCATTAATCGGAGGTCTTAGCTCCAATTCACACATTTTTAGCTTGAGTGATTTGCTCGTACTGACCGACCGTCAGCGACGAAGCAAAAAACTTACTCGTAATTAATTAATCGTCAGTGTAGCAAATAACGATATTTTGATTTAATAGCTTACCTTTCCTTAAACATTGCGACATACCGTACAAAAGGCCATTTCAGTTTCCTTTGGGTCTTTGATTGAGCCGCGTGCCATTCTCATTTACAACACCGGCCGCGTGTGCAAAGGCATCGTCTTGAATGAGTGCGCCGCTCCAACCTCTGCCTTGAACTTGAATTGACAAAGTTTCAAGAAATTAATGCAACGTAGTCGTTAGCCAGCCAATTAGTCGCAATCGACAAGGTGATACCTGGGCATACCTGCCGATTCGACTAATAACTCAATACGGAGTCATGCAAAACAACATCAATGAGCAGTCGAAGCGCTCAACTAGAAAAGTCACTAACTACCATTGGCTTTGACAGAGATTATCATTGGGCTCTGGCACTTTCGCACTTCCTTGAATTGTGTTCTTCGAACTGTGAGGGAAGTGAGGTGATTGCACCTGACAGGTGTGCGATCACGATCGAGTGAGCCGTAATGATCTGAGTCGCTCGTCATGCATGGCCATCGGTTGCGTTAGGTGTCTGAAGAAATTTCGTGAATCTCTCGGGATTATTAGCGATTGCTAAACGTCTACTTATTTTGAATATTTTTCAGGTGCATACAACACCCAGACGGGTGAGCCGAAAAAATGAAAAACATTAATTACTTCCGCCACTTTCTTTTACTGTTGACGAGCAAATAGGCAAGCATCATTGAAGATCTTTTGTAAGATATAGATGAAATATGAATTAGGTCATTTTGTCTACCTGCCCGACATGTGACTTCAAATTGAATTAGGTCAAATTGCATGCAGCTAAAAGACGTGCGATTTTACAGCCACTTTAACCCAGTCTGTGAGATTAATTGCGTGAAAACAATCTGATTATTTAAACTGTAGAAAAGTCTCAAAAAATTTAAATGGTCTGTTGAATAACAAAATTACTTAAACGAAAATTTCATCACTTCTGAATTTTAGCGAGAAATTAATTGGGAGACTGGTTCTGAATAGTCGCGCACTGTCCGCTTATTTTCAATTAAAACAGAAATGCTTACATTCGGCAATAAAGAATTGTCTTGAATCGTGAATCCATTCACAAGGTGAACAGCCAGCACAACTGAAAACATTTCGATAAATCGTATAAATCTTTTGAAATCGGAAATCAACTCTTCGAATAATTGAAAAAAGGTACCTTTTAAACGGTTTTTTACCGTACCTCTGATTAAATTAAATGTTCGCGCGCTTTATTGTTGCTTTCCTCGCCTTTTAACTTCATTGAGATCATGCTTTTAATAGATAATAATAAGTGTTGCATAGCATGTAACAATTGTGTTGTGGGTTAGAGGAGCGGACAATGGAAGTCGAGTTTTAAAGAATGTAGAACAAATTGGTAATTATTCATAATTATATTCATAACTGCTTTTCAAATATTTAGTATTTGAGTTCCACCTTATTTACCTGACTGAGTGCCTGACTAGCAGATGACATAATGTTATGGATGTCTTTAAATTTCTTCCATTTTCTTTCCATTTCGTAATTTAATGGCACATTCATTAACCTTGTTTTTATATCCGATGAAAGATATAACGAGTAATATGCAATTTGATACAGTGTAAACACTACATAATGGGTTGGTACAGTCTTTATGCGAAGACATGAAAATAATTTGTTTTTCTCATTTCTTTAAAAGCACTTGGCGGTTAAAAAAAGATAGTAATTTTTTAAAGAATTTGCAAAGATTTGATGAGCATAAAGTAATTTCTGATCATTTCTTTTTTATATAGAAGGAGATGAAAGAGTACCTCAGAATTAAATCATTCAAATTAATTTCGCATTGCGTTTTTGTTTATTTTATTATTCTACTACATATATTTGTATTATATGGTTCAAGATAATTTAAACTGAGGTTTTTCAGATGATCAAATATTAAAAGGTATTCTGTTTTGTAGAAATTTCTCTTCCTATAAAAAAATAAAAATAGTGAAGATAATGCAACTATTATGCAAGATAACGCGGCCGTTTCATTTTATTTGTTCAACAAAAATACTAGCTAGTGTTGTAATTTAATAACAATATTTTGACTTCATTCTACCCATGTAAGGCTGGTCCTACATAAAATTAATATTCTAGGAAAATGTTTATTTAAAATTAATTAAAAAGTAGACTTTCAGATACTTCGCGAAATTGAGGGTAAAAATAAAATTATCAATTGTGAATAATTGAATCTAATGAAAGTTGTAAGAAAAAATTTTCCGATGTTCAACAAATTTCGAATCACCAATTGTACCAATTGAAAATCCTAAAATAACTAATAAATGTGTGCAAGACATGCAAATACAAAAGAATTGTTAGTGGAGGTACTTCGTCCAAAATTTGCATTATTTTTAAATTGTGTGATGTGTTATATAAAAATTAAAGAGCAAGACTGTCTCATTTCAAAAATTTTTTTAAGAAGTGCACTGTAAAGTTAGCCGAACAGGCACTCATTTGAAAAACTTCCCTATAAAAGTCTGCACTAGAAACTCATTTTAAGCAAAATTATATTTTTTTATTGTGATACACAACGGACAATTTTATAGTTAGTCGAAATTCAGAAAAATGGTTTTTATAATACTTTTCTGGTTCATTTGGTTTGATCTCAAATTAATAACGTAATATAACACATTAATAAATTAATAACTAAGTTTTAAGAGTCTTAATTATAAAACTTTTAAAAATAAACTTCACAAGGATTTGGCTTACTTTGGCTTAACATATCAATACTGAAAATGATACATCGTATAAAAATGAGTTATGAAACTAAACTGTTTTTTAATAACATCATAAATTTGCACAACATGATTTTTATTGTCGTTATTATTACAATGCATTGTCACCACAAAATTTAATTGCAAGCGAAGGAGACAGCACTTCATTAAAGCTGAAGAACTCACCAGCTGCAAGAAAGGCAGAACTCCCATTAAAATTTTTAATTAACTCGTTATTTAGTTATGGAAGATTGTACAAGATTACCGGATCGTCCGATGAATAATGAATACCAATTAAATAAATATTCATACCCTGGGCGTTGTGTTCTATATATAAATATATGTATGTATGTTATGTATATATGTACCTAAGTTTCGTGGTACAGATTTAACATGCACCTCAAGAATGAAAAAAATTACGTAATTTAATGGTTGCATAAAATTAATGTGCCATATATTTTTCCACTTTCGTTAACAGGATGTGTTAGAGGACATTGTATAAATCATTTATTGAAAGTGAAAGTTTTTTGTGTATTGACGCATACAATTGGTATTTCAATGTCAGAAAAGTCTAGTTTTAACCGAACTATTCTAATGCTGACAAAATAATCACCATGATTTATTTTAACACTATCGTACAAGCGGTTTTAAAAAAAAATTCTTTTCCTGTCGTGAAAGTGAAGCCAATTAATTTTAAGTACTTAGGTTTCTTTTAAATTGCAATTATAATAATTTTGTGGAATATTTTCTCTCTAAGTCTAGCATGAGAACGTACTAACCATGTTTTGAGGATTATTTTTTTTCAAAATTTTAAGACCTTTATTACTACTAAATATTGTCTTAATATATTTAATAATTTTAATGTTATAATATATTACCTCCATTGTAATTAAAACAATATTTAGCACAATTAGATGGAATCCTTAAAATAATTAAAATAGAAAACTGAAACATGCACTTCGAGAAGATTTAAGTTTTTTTTTTTTTATTAAATTTAAAAGTTAAAATATAGAATAATTCAATAATAAGTAACACTTGAACTTACAAATGATGTGATTAATTTTCGCTGGTTAGTAAGATCGAATGCACTCATTTTCGTAAAATATATGTAAAATAAAGCTTTGCGAATTCCAAAGCGAACATTTCCATTTTTGAAGATACAATTTTTGTATTTGGAGGTTTTTCAAAAATTGTAAGCCGATATACAAAATTCTGTATAGAAATAATTCGTAACATTTTATTCGGTGTATTAATAAAAAAAAAGGTATAGGTTGAACATTTTTATCAGATATTTTGCAGTTATTAAAATTGTTCAAATAATCATGTTCCCTTTACTATTAATTCAAAATCGCAACATGAGGTTCACAATTTCAATTCAAATAATTTTTTTATTTCTTCTCTTTTAAAATTGGCGCGGCTCGTTGAAATGGTTTATTAACGAATGACAATGCTTTTCGGCATTCCGGCATTACTTTTACAGAAACAATTCGACTGCGGCTGCCATAAGTTCCGAGATTGAATTACTTGCAATTTCGAATTGCTACACAAATTTTGCGGTTACGTAACGATCCCATGAAAGAAAACAGTGGGAAAGAAGCAAGAAAATGTTTTGATTCACAAAATAATTGCACGATGCAAATTTAGAACTTTTTCGAATCAAATATGTTTTTATATTACTTACATATTTCATGTTGGCACAGTAACCGTTCGCGCTTTGCTGAGAGGAAGTTTTGCGGAGGTGTTGCTTAATCCTGGTCCAGGGCACGGATGATTAACCGCGGTAGGATCGGCACTTTGGCACAAACTCAATCACAATTAATATCTCACAGCACTAGAGAAAATGCGTTAGGTTAGAACCTGTCCGCAGGTAGACCCGAAACGAAAAATTATGGTTCAAAGAGACGACTTTTGCCCGCTGGATGTTGCGAAACTTGCATGAGATTACGCGGAAGTGTTTTGGTCAAGAAAGAGGCAAAGACGAAAGACTTGAGACTTGAGAGTTGAGACAGGTTGCCCGGCTGTCGGCGGCGGTGGAACGTCGGTTGCGAGTTGAACGCTTAATGAGTTCCATTGCTTTTGAATTGTTCGTTATATACGGGGTGCACTCTCTCTTTCGTTCTTGGACTGCAACTCGCCTCGTGCACATGGGCACATTGTAATATTTTTATTGTTTCTATATGCAAGCGCGGCCACTGGAGGCTGGAGGCAGGTATGCTCGTTATGCTCCAGCATAAGGAGCACTAGGTTATCACCGCGGCGCGACAACACCGCGTATCGCAATGTCACCTGGTCGCGGGGAGTTCGATTCGTGGTCGCGGGTTCTGGTTCAGCATTTTCCCGGAGATTTTCAGTACATAATTTGACGTAATAAATATCTAAGTAATTATTTAAATTGGTCCAGAAACGAGATCGATTGACCTTGAATATCACTTCAATCGCAATGCAGTCGTGCTGCTGGAAATGATACCAAGACCAAGATTCGACGTCCAACCTCATTCAGATACCTCGGATAAGGGGCAGCACGCTCTGAGTCTGTAGGATTAAAATCGACCTGGTGAAGGAGGCACAGCCTGTCTCAAGATCCGATTGCGTGAATTAGTCACCTCTGTATGGTTTCCGGATATTGTGGCGGCTGACGGTTGAAGGTCTAAAAAATTTATCTATGAAACAGCTTTGTATGCTGCAAGTATCTGACAACAATTAGGATAACACTTCTACTAAATATGACCAGGCGCCTAACGTTTGATCTATTGACATTGACGTGTCACATTATTTAAATGATTTGTGTCATTAATCTCGAAATGTGGTTACGCATTACGCCCGCCTAACACCTATATAAAAAATAATGGTATGTATATGCCTTTGTTTTGCAATTTCGACTAGAGGTGATTGAACTAAACAAAAAATTTGGCTTATGCTGCCCACTCACTCACTATTACTTTTCGCGTCATTTCCCTTTCAACCGATTAAAATACGTTTCTTCATACGCGCCCGCCCCAGAAGCAGTATCCTCAAAGTCGGAAATAACGAACTTTTTCTTGTTATGCTTCACAAGATTTTTACTATGAGTTTTGTTTGTTTGAAGCAAGCTCTTGTTGGTTATTCGGACCGATGGAAAAAATGATTGGGATTTTAAAATCAGTAATGCGTTTATTTATCGATCAGTATCAGAGGTTGATTGCATTAATTCGATCAGATTAAAGGTACATGGGAATTATTGGAATACCTATGTACTTTGAAACCTTCGTGCTCATTGTTTACTACTTTGAATTATTTATATAAGATTGCTTGGTTTACATCCAATGTAATTTCCAAAATTGACCTTGGACACTGTAAGCGATATTTAGAGAGAGGTTTTCTTTCTACCACAATAGAAATGTTATACAATTGATGCTATTGAGCAAATAGAGCGGCCTACTTTTCAAAATTTAAACCCTTCGTCTGCATTTAGCCTTCAGGCACAAATTATTTTTAGAGATGGAGTTGGAAATTTTAAGGAGGAATAATTTTTAGAGAAAAATAATCATATCATCAAAATATTTAATGACATTCAATGTCTAATTTAGAAAATTTGATGAAAGTTACGTGTCAAATAGTTGATTGACAAAATAAGGTAGATTTTTCGATTGTTTATTTTATTATTTAAAAACATTTAGTACATTTAAAGATGAATATTTGAAAATATTATACAAAAGTTTTTATAACAAAAATTAAAAATTATAGTTAATATGGTCGTTTTATCAGGTATTCTATATCAAAATATTTTAGAATTTTTAATGAAAGTTTTTTGAAAACTATTGATTTGCAACAAAATAGCGGACTTTAAATATAAAAGTTAATTACATAGGTATACAATATATGCATAAAAATCCTTCATTTCAACGACTATTTTTCTTATAAAGAAAATACTTGAACAAATTTAAAAATAGTATACAAAATATTTTGATCACCGATATCGCCAATGTGATTTTGGGAAAATATAAATAAAATTTAAAAGTAGATATTTCACGTATCAAGAGATTTTTTAAATTTTGAATTCCAAAAATCAATGTTTCCACTGATTTGCATATAGCTTCTTTTGTGAACTCTACTTTTATTATAGTGGGCACCAACATATTCAAAAATAAGCCTTTATTCTGAAAAAAGATGTTCCTTTAGTCTTCATCACGCCACTCATATTTGATGGTATTCAGGAAATAAGTATGAAGGTCATTCCTTGACGTGTAATAAAAACGTAGCAAAATAATTCTTATTAATTAGAAAAGATACTCCAATTAGTAACTTTTTCATATTTCATTGATTAATTAGTGTGAACTTGAAGTAAGAGTTCTATTCTATTTCTATGAAACTCCCGGAACCATCCGTGTTTAGAGCGAAACAAATAATTTTCCTTGACAGCAGTTAAATTAATAACTGGGCTCGAATTGCGTAGACGTTTTCTGAACAATAAATGCATGAGTAAAATACGTAAAACTAATATCCTGGTTAAATACTAAAAGTTTATTTGTTGAGTCATTTCCCCATTAATTTAAGAACAAATATTTAACAGTTTTCTTTGAGCATTAAAATGCTCGGCAACATTGTTAAAATTATTTTCATTCTCATAAGTCGTTTTCTAATTGCCAGGAAATATCGAATCATGTGTAATCCGGCCTTCATAATTTTTCAAAAAAAGAAAGACCATTAGTTCAGTGAATGAAATAATTACTTAATAAGAACTACCCGCAGGTATCAGAACATGTATTGGCAAGGTGAGCTTTTATGACTTTTCTCGTTTCTGAAATGCACGCAGTTTTGTATGATAATATTCTGAAAAACCCCTACGTTGTCTATCATAGCATAATGCGCTATAATTAATGATTTTATTGTCGATTAGGAAAATACACATTACATTATTAATACTTTTTCTGTTCAATTCTACTTGAAAGGAATTTACGCATACGAATAAACTCTAGATGCAAATTTTATATGCTCAATTATTTATTTTTCTATCGGTAGCAAATAGGAAATATTCCCAAATTTTCACTAATGTAGCAAAATATTTTGACTTTATTAATACTAAAAATATCTACATATTCAATTGTCCTTTGAATACAGATATAAACACGTTATATTTCAGATTTCGCCCGAAATTAAGCAAAAATTAATAACATAAATAAAGTGGTAAAGTTGCTACTGTTTTTCGATTCATTTATAATATCAGATAATTGAAAATAATTAAAAAATCTATTTTGTAACATAATTGAAAGATAAGATATAAAAGAAACCAAGAGAATTTGTAAGGCCCTTTATAAACTCTCTTTTTATAACTAAATTTGGGTTACATTTTCTACCAATCACAGTGGTAAGCTGAATGAAAAAATTTAAGTGTAATTAAAAGGAAGGTTGTAGGCAGATTTAATTACATTAAACATTGATTGTGGTCTTAATTGAGACAATAATTAACGCTTCACTCACGGACCTTGTTTGCCGAAAGTTGTCAACTGTGACAACCTTCACACCATGATTTTTAAGAGGCATTGTGGTTGTGCGGTTATGATAGGTAAACGTAAAAGCAACAAAATGAAATAAATATGGTCTATTTTGCTTATATGTATATAAGGAAAAAACAATTGTATTTTTTTAGGTAATGTAACAATTTTCAATATTTTTCTAAGAATTTATTCATATCATATTACTATAAATAATATTATAAAATAAACAAGATTTTTAAACAGTAATTTTTGTTGAAGTCCAAACGGATGTGGGAAAATTTTTTTCTTAGATCAAGAATTCCTTGAACAATTTTTAATTTGTTCCACGAACAGTATCAGTCGTTGCTCATCTATAAATTCAATTTTTATCCTTGGAATCTGACTTATTGTGAGTCAAAGAACCTAGTTTCCGTAAAGATGCATATTCCACATTCTTAATTACAAACCAGTTCTGATTCACGCATTCACAGCTTAAAACTACATACTTGCGGTTACGAGGCAATTTCGCTTTTTCAATTATTTCATCTCAATTTACTTCAAATTTGAATGAAGTTAAACAATTTTTCATTTATTTATTTTTTTATTTTTATTTATATTTTTTCAATTAGTGGCTTAATCACAGTATTATGCCGACCTTAATTAATATCAAAGGTAAGCAGCTGAGATTTAGTTCCGCCTAACTACGTATGCATTGGCGAGTTTTCGACCTTCACATCTCCTCTAGACCTGAGGAATCATGTGACTTTAGAATAAAAATTATGAAGTCTAGTCATTAAACTGAACAATTTTAGACATAGAACTTACTTCCGAGATTGATCATCATTTGCATAAATATAGCTAACGGTATGCTAATAATTGCTGTCTCAATTACTAAATTGATTACATACACATAAATTGAGATTGCACTTGAAGCTATGGTGCACCTGGAGACGAAACCTATCATTTGATTTATATAACACCTAGCCTAGAGGACTTCGCGTGGTTGATCAACTCGGACGTAGATATCGTAAATTATGAGTTAATAAGATTGAGAGACATTAAAACAAACGCTAAAAAATTAAAGATAGTCTTTATGTTAAAATTAATAGCTTCTACCGAACCCCGAAGGCTGAATTGTGCATATTGCAATGAAAAGTGCTTTATTATATTGGGAAACATGGTTATTTATACTTCAATTAAAATACCGTGGAGAAATTACTATGACTACACATATTCAAAAAGTTAAGTTATATAATAAAATTCGAAAATTTAACATTTTTATTGAATGTTGTAAATTCTACATTTATTTTAATTGTTTAATATTTTTCAAAATTGCAAATTAAGCAACAGAACTATTATACAATAATATTGGATAATTATTTTGTAAAAAAAATAAATTATTGGGAATCAATCGTTTTAAATTGTATCCTGCTCACCACACTAAATTCGTTTAATTGGAATACATACATATGTATATTGTGATTGATGGATGCTTTAACTTTGTAAGTTTTGTTCAACATTTTTATTTTCAATAGAAATAAGCGAGTCCCTACGGAACCTAGTGCACGAGCCTGACTTACACTTTATTGGATTATTAAGATCAAAACTCTGAAAAACACCTACTTAGTAATTTTTTTTTAAATAATTAGAAACACATTATTTTTAATTTGATATTTTATTCCAAAATCCAACTCAAGTAGTAATAAAACTCTCTACTCTTATTCTTACTTTTTCAGGACTGTATTCCTGGGGTTAACTTTAGGGTTGACCGGATAAAAATATTATAATTTCCCGAAAATGGTTGACAACAGCATGAATGAAAATAGTTCCATATGTTTTTAAGAACATTGGTTTCAGTTTTGGGATAAATAATTTTAAATAAACATAAGGGTGTGAGAGGTGCAAATTATATACTTATGTATATATATATAAAATTATATATACTTATATTTTATTTCCATTAATTTTTTCCCTTGTCTAAGATACAGGAAAACAACATAATTTATTGCACACTTACAATTAGAGAAAGAAACAATGGATTATTGCCCCATAATCTTTTAAATTAAATATTGCCAGTTTGACCTCAATAAAAATACCTTACCTCCCGTGTTAACATTTTTAATTCAAAATTATGAGAAGATGGCTTAAAGTCTTTAAAATGCCGAAGTATTTCAGCCTCCCGCAACTAATTGAGTAAAAAGTGCTATTCAGAAACTCGGTTAACTGCGCGGGCCTTCGTATAGCGGAAGGCTCGTTCTATCTTTCGAAAGCGACTTTATTCTGTCCTCTATCGAGTTTAACGCCATCTCCTTACAGAATCAACTTCCGCATGACCGACCAAGAACTTGATCCTTTCACCACTGGGTAACCCACCTTCAAGAAAAAAAAGCCTCCTCCTGACCACAAAACTTGTTTAGCTTTTTTTGCAAATCACCACCGAAGGTGCAAATCAAGACCCAGCTGAAAACTGGCTCTTGCAAATGACACGGAACAATTATTCAGAAATTCATATGTGCACTATCCGAGGCATGGGTTTGTCTCGCATAAAACATGAAATAATTGCTCGGGGGCACGTACGCACTCAAAACTGGATTTCGAGTTCCCTGTTTCTAAGCACCGCGTATGCGACACGCACGTCACATGTGCGGCAAGTTGAGCCAGCTAGTGCAAAATTCAAGATCAAACGAAAAGCCAAACCGAACTTGGGGCTCTGTCACGTTCTTGAATTGCAGGCTGCTCAGCAAACCGTGAGTTTTCATAATCGCGAGGATTTTTTTTTTCTTTATTTTTTTCTTCAAATCGCGCATAATTTCTTACCGTTCTAACAATATCACCCAGACGAGTCGTCATCACCTCAGGCCAAAATTATTCAAGGTCACTGTCAGAGTCAGTGGCCAGCGAATTTTATCTTGAACTTGAAATCAATTGCCGTGAACTCTTTTTTTAATTTAAATCGAATCAATCAGCAGGTCAACCGGGAAATAAATATAAATTACCATTGTAATTCAATTTATGAATTGCTTGATTCGTTCTGAAAAATTGATTAACGCTAGATCCTATAAACTGCAGGCTTGTTAGTGCCAAAGACTGATTTGATCAAGTGAAAACATAATTTCAGGTTTAAGGCACTCAAGCAGGCAATGGGTAACCTAGCTCACTAAATATAGTAATTTTTAACGGCCGTGATATTTGTTAATGTCGATTTAAGGGAGAGTGATTACTAGATGATCCGATACCTCAAGGATGAAAAGCTACTTTCACAAAAATGTTGCCCTTGCAAAATATTTTGAATCAATGTAGTTACTCGACAGAACATAATTAACAATATTCGCTGTAGTTGAATTACGCAGGTTAACGACATTTTTCCTTCGTATAAATTATATACATTCATAATGTATGTATGCCTATGAATTATTCGTACTTAGATTGCGAAGCAGAAATTAAAATTAGTTTTCAATAAAAATAAAATCAAAAAATAAGAAAATGCGTATTTTGGTAAATTTGTTTTCAAAGAACTCAAAACAAAATTCAAATGAAAGTTTTGTAAAGTCACCATAAAAGGATTTTTATGATGTTTCGTTATTAAAACAAAAAAAGTCAAAATTGCCAAAATATGATTTTAATATATTCTTTAAAACTACAAATGGTTTTCGTTAGTCATATTTCGCAAACCTGTGTTTACTTTAATGGCTTATAGTTAGATATTTTGAAACTATAAATGTTTCCACTTCCGCAGGACACAACCTAAAAATCGGTTAAATGCGTACTTTTTGAAAACTATGACAGTCAAAGATTATAAACGTAAAATCTATAAAACAAAAGTTTTGAAATTTTCGGCGAGATGAGTCCTTTCAAATAATACCAGCTCAATTGAGGTAGATTTTTTGTTTAAGCTTATAGAATAAATCATCGTTTTGTTAATATAAAAAAGTTAAAATCTACTCAGCATACATATGTAGGTTGAGCAGCATTACTAATTATTATAATCTGTTACGTCTAGAATCGTTGCAGTTAATCGTGCGAAATGTATCCAATGTCTGTGTTCCAAATCAACTTAGTAATCGTAGATGATGATTCAGAGCCATTCAAACTGGCGACAGACACAAATTGGCCTTGGGGCAGGGGCTAGTCATGCAAGGACTTGGAGTACCACCGATCGGTTTTCACGCAATTCCACGGGCTCATTGGACCGTACAAAAAGTTGTTCAATTTTAGAATATGTTGGCTCCAGTCAAGACAACTTCAATGAGACCTCTCAGTTCTGCCAACAGATATAGTTCAGCATGCAAATCACAAGGCGATTCCACTAGTCCAAGTATTTGGTACTCATGGTAATGTTACGCAACAAGAAAACTCATAATTACCACTTGACCAAGGCACTTACTGAAAGAGGTCTACATACTCCGAGTTTCGACTGGAAATTGTCCAAAAATCTTTGGACGGCGGTGCGCTAGCGAAGAACTCGAACATTTCTAGCTATCGATGTGGTGCTAGGCTACAAAAACCGGACGGTCAGGGAAAATTCCAAGCAAGCTACTCTTGGAGTTTTGCCGCCACCGTCGTCAGAGCAATCAGCAAAGAACACCGAGTCTTGGAGACTCGCCAAATCGTTTTCTGGTAGCAAGGTAGTCACGTACTCCGGATCATACACTTGAACAATCGAAGGCATTCACGCAAGATTTCGCAAAATTAGCCGTTGAGGTTTTACGGCCTGTGCCTGAAGAAGTATATAAAAAATGAATGAATGCCTGGCCGATGCTATGCGGCGTGGAGGCGGGCTGGATCATGAATGCGTTAACAGAAGGACAGATGAAAGCTTGTGGTAGCGCCGCCAAAACATGTCTTATTCAAACACTTAATTGAATAATTGATATTGTGTTCTCGCCACACTCAGACTTGTCTGCTCATATTTATTTGGGTTAATAGCGCTTTGAGTTAATTTCGCAACTGCTAACCGTCAATAAATGCTCCTGGTACCCCATACAACCTTCCATCAAGTCGTGCGGACAATCAAAACAGGTATGAAAATAAATTGGTATTGTCATATGCGCCATACATTTTTGGTCCAGCTTGGACTACTACCGGGTAATTCATCGAAGTGTGAGAATTACTGAAGCTGAAGCTATTTCATTGGTGCCTAGCTTAGGCGCTAAGAGAGACAAATTGCAAAATTCACCTTTCGCTTCTATTCCTTGCTTTGTGCCGTTTGGAGACTCTACTTTATGCAATAGAATAGAAAAGATAATGGCTCATATGCTAAAACAAAAAGAAAAAAAAAAACTTAAACCCAGCTACGGAAAGAAATTAACTGAAAAGTATGAAACAGCAAAATATTCTTGTCTGAAATCATAATTTGAAATTTTCCTCTAGACTTAGGGAATTTAGTATTGTGAAAGCAATTTAATATGCGCCATCTAAATTTACTGAATTCCCCTGGCCCCGATTGAATGTATCTACAATTAGAATTGGTAATTGAAGATTTCGAATATCTTAGCGATAAAAAATGTACAATTCCAAGAGAATTTTATGCAAATTGCTATATAGAGAGATTATCAAACTCCTTGACCGGAATTAAGACGTTGAGAGAACTAAAATTTCTCTTTTAATTACATGTTCCAAAGAAAGTATGTAGAAAACTTTGGTAAGGTTCATCGAGACTCTAAACATCAGCGATCCGATATTGTACCGATCGATACATTGGTTTTTGCAAAGAGCAAATAGAAGCGACATTCTCCGTAAGTAAGAAGGTAAGAAGGTCTTCGCAAATTAAAAACTTATCAGCGAAACAAAACGGGAAGACTGATTAAATGTTTTTAGATCTCAAAAGGATTACTAATATAAAAATAAAAAAATTAATAATAAAGGCCTAGCGCTAAAAGGAAACGAATTTTCTTGTTTGTTTTGTATTTTCTTTTTATTTTTAAAATTTACCTCATTGTCCGTTTGTTACAAGTATTCTTCACTAATTCTTCTTACTTGAACAGGGGTTACGTTTATTGTCGTCGGCTTTCTTAGCCTCCTGCTCGATCTTTCTTTTAATGCCATCTAGTTTACCGTGTTCCTTAGCGATTAATTCCCTCAGTTCTTCCCCGAATCCGACAGCATCAGCTACGGCGAAAACTCCATCATCACAGTTCCCAATCCAGGCCACATCTCTTTTATTATTCGGGCTGTCGTATTTGAGCCCGCCGCCGAAAAAGAGCCATGAACTGATGGCGTCCTCCCGCTGGCCAACCTTTTCCAGGTTTATCAGCAGCCGAATGCACTTCGGGGGCGCCTTTTCTATCAAAGAGGCAAACGGCTGCACCTCCAAGGAGGTTCCCATTATGATCAATAAATCACAGTCGCTGAAATCGACGCAGGGCAATTCGTAAAAGCTTTCCGGGAGGTTCTCCCCGAAGAAGACGATGTCCGGCTTAACAACTCCGTTGCATTCGTCGCAGGTTGGCACCACGTCGGCGAAGATTTGCTCCTTCATCCACTCCATCGAGAAGAGCTTCCGGCATCCGAGGCAGTGGTTCGTGAAGAAAGTGCCGTGGGCCTCCACGAGCTTGTCTTCAGATATTTCGGCGATCCGCTCGAGCGTGTCGATGTTCTGCGTGTAGTGGCGCACGAGGAGCCCCTTCATCTCCAGGAGCTTCACAAAGTAGTGGCACGGAGTGGGCTTGAACGTGCCCGGGTAGAGCTCCTTCGCGAGGACGAAGAATGGCTTTGGGTTATGCTCGAAGTAGCCCATCTCGAAAATGGCTGTGGGGTGCGGGAGTTTGTACTTCTCTAGATTGTGATAAAGCCCCGATCCTGGTGACCGAAAATCAGGGATACCGGCCGCTGAAAAATATTATAATACTATTGATTTTTATTTAATTGATAGGACAAGGCTCTTACAAGTTGAGATTCCTGCTCCAACCATTGTGATGATCTTTTTAAACCCGCCCTTTTTCCAGTGGTCCATGACTCCCTGGAAAGTGAGGTCTTCGATGACCTTCTGTCCAGAGCTGTCGTCATCTGCCTCCGAGTGGAAGCCCAACTTTTCTGCTAAGTATTGCCGAATGCTTTCGACTGAAAAGGAGGAAGCACTCGTTCCTTCCTGTGCATTGTCTTTTTGAGGACATTTTCTGGGTGTGCTTTCTGGAAAATTAAATATAATAAAAACTGATCAAAGCGTCCTCTTTAATCCATTTATTGAGTTGGTGACTGCAATTAGAAGGTCGAGTTCAAACATCAATATTAATTTGTATTATTACGTTAATTATAATCATAATACACCTCCGGACTTTCTGTCTGTCTACTCGTGATTTAATTTTGAAGCGATTTTGTGACCGTTTTCACGATTAGATAGATTGATTTACGAGGAAAGTTTAGAAGTATAATTGATGAATGTTTTGTGTAAATTAACCGACCTTTGAGCATGATTCTCGGTGAGGCCGCGGGCGGATAAAGTACTATAAAATAAGTAAGTAAGCAAAATGCTTCGAAAACCATTTTCAAATTTCATGGAAATCTTAACTTGTGCTGAAAATTCTTTAAATTGTTTACAACAGGGATGATAAAAAAAATATAAATTACCAAGCATTTTTTTTTTCTTGTTAATAACATTCATAATTCGTAGTTAAACCTATAAAATATATAAAAAATTGAAAAAAAAGTATTTAATTTGAAGTTTGAAAAAATTGTTCGATTTTTCGCATCAAATGTTGACCTATAAACATTTATAAATAAAATTTATAACAATAATTTACCAAAAAAGTAGGTTCAACTACGAATAAAAGATGTTTTTTAAATCTGGTAAAAATTTCAGCCCAAAATCTTTAATAGTTTTTGAGGTATTACTCCCACAAACTTCGAAAATTAGGTCTGATAGAAATGCTTACCACGCCGCAAATTTGTACCGAAAAAATTAATAAAATTTGTTTTTAAGAAGTTTAAAAGATGTTCTATAAGGCCTAGCCTAATTCATTAAAATATCATAAAAATATAGTTAGTCTAAAAATAAAATGTTTGAAATAAGCGATTTTTTTTTAGCTGTTACACTAGGTGCCCCCCTTAAAAGAAGTAAAATAATGAAATGAGTTTTATTTCGAATCAATCAAAAAATAAAAATTAATTCTTAATCTATTATCAAGCGAACGAAAAATACAAATTACCTCATAATCGTTATCCAATTTATAATTTTTACTTACCCGAAAAAAAATAAACCTCTTATTCCAAATATTATTGAATCTAAGGAAGGCTAGAAATTAAGTGATGATTTTTTTTTGTTTTAAATTTTAGAAATAATTATTACTTTCGATCCCTGGTTTACAAGCTTAACAAATTCTAATATTCACAAATTTTGTAAGAGGGTTTTAACGGCTTTGCCAAATCTTAATAAACACAGTTTTGTTTTTGTCTACCGGCGGAAGCGACTCCTTTTCCGCTTCCGTCAGACCGCCACAGCGCCCCTCCAACTCTTTTTCATGACCTGAGCCACGGTTCTTGTCCGGTGTCAAATGCCCAAAACAAAGATTGCGCTAATTTCCCGATTTGGCGCCCCGGCCCACTCACCTGGATCACGTTTCTTATCGGCCATTTCTGGAATCACAGGTACGTCGTAAAATCTCGCAAATTGACGCCATAAAATATTGGAAAATCGAATTTTAAGCGCCGTCTTGACAGCTCACACTTGGCACTCTACAAAACAAAAACAATGACGAACTTGCGCTGGAAGTTGACAGCTACTCTCAGCTGTTATACGAGTTCTGGGGACGGTTCTGAGCACGGCTCGCTGAAACACCCCATTTCATTTTAATTTTAAAAAGATGCGCCACAGATATTTTCGACTTATTTTAAAAAAATTATCTTTATTCTATCTTTTAAATCGACAATGAAAAAATACATACAATAAACCGCTTTTCATTCCTTAACATCGCCGATCCCGTCCGGATTTATAGCGAACATTGCCTCTGATTCCGGGAGGCACGGCGAGTCGTAGATTTTGCATATTCTTGTCTCACCCCGTCCTTTCCGGAGGTACAGCCGCGTCGTTGAGGCATGTGCAATTATATTTCCTCCGATTGGTTTCTTCGGATCAGCAGCAAACATCGAGGCGCCGTCGACTTGCGCAACGACTTGATTTGTTATTAAAACCGCCACTCCAAACTGCGAAAGGAAAACAGAGTTAAATAAGTGGCAGTGAGGGAGAATTAGAACGGACCTCATCTGCCAGACGAAGCAATAGTCTTAAGAATCTAGCTAAATGCATTTGCCGGGCTGCAAGTTCTCCACGGCCGGAGTAGTCCGTTCGGTACAGCGCTGTTGCACTGTCTACAATGAGCAGGGCGTATCTGGTAGGGCAAATTTAAGTATTTAAACTCCTGGTTAAATGAATCTGTTTACCTTGACTCGGCCAGCATCGCAGCCGCCTGGATAAGCAGCTGAGTCTGGTGATCGGTGTTGTAAGCTCTGGCATAAGCGACGTTATCCATAACTTCGGTCCCAGATAATTTGTACCTCTCAGCGACGGCCAAAAGGCGCTCCGGTCTAAAAGTGCCCTCAGTGTCGACGTAGAGGCACTTTCCCTCCCCTCCGCTTTGGCTTACAGGCAGTTGGCAGGTTACAGCGAGCGTATGGCACAGTTGCGTCTTCCCAGTTCGAAATTCCCCGAAAATTTCTGTAATTGATCCTGTCTCAATCCCGCCTCCGAGCAGCTTATCCAGCTCCCTAGAGCCCGTCGTTAGTTGTATAATTTCCGATCGCTTAATGTGAAACTCAGTGGCTGTCGTGAATCCCATGGGGACCAGTTTCGAAGCCTCCGCTAAAAGTTTGTCCGCTTTCGCCTCTGAGATTCCCTTGATCGCGATTAAACTCTTTTTGGGGGTGAATGCGATCGATTCGACTGTGTAAAAGCCGGCCTCGATGAGTTTCTTAATATCTGTCGATGTAATTCCATTTCCCTGTGAAGTTTTTTTGAGATTTGTGTAATTTTTAAAATGGGATGTGAAAAACAGAAATTACCTCAAGCTTGTTGAGCATTTGTGGTCCAAATTCATCTTCCTCCTGTTCGGCTGTTTCGACGGACGCTATTGATCTTTGTAACACCGACATTTAGCGTATAAATTCGAGGTTTTATGTACTTTTTATAAGAAATTTCGCGCTCCACTTTATTTCGAAATGATCCACTTCAAATGTCAAAATAAACCTAAGAAAAGCGGGTTTTACATTGCGGGAAACTAACGGATACTTTTATCGTATAGCGAAGACACAAATCATACAACTTCTAAAAATATTTTTAATTTTTAATAAATACATAAAAATTGTAGGAGAAGAGCAAACTTTAACTTATTAAATTATGATTTGGATTTGATCAAAATTACAACAAATAGTTTTAATAAATTTAAAATGTTCTCTTCTTTGCTCAAATGGCAATTAGCACTTGTCGGATTCTGTATAAACTAAAATTGACACTTAACGAAACTTGATATTTCATAACCTTAAAACATTCTTGCGCAAGAATCTGTCAGTTTGTTTCAGAGCCGGGCAGATATTTTTAACAATTATTCACGTTAAATCGTTTTACTTTGCATAAAAACATTTGTAACAAAATGCCAAACCTGTAAAGTATGTCAGGATACTTTTATCTCGATGTCTCGCTGTAAGTATTTATCAAAAATTAAAAAACAAACCATATTTAAGGTAACAATAAATTTATTTTAAAGGAAATTATCACAAAATATCGAATCTGTCCTACCAATTTTCGTAAAAGGCAGCATAGAAGATTCGCTCCGAAAGACTTTTGGCGAGATTGGTGGTATAACAACGTTAGATATATTAAAATTTGACCGCGATTCCCGCCGTGGTATACTTCGAGTTCCTGAGAGAGATTACGTGAAAACAAGGGCTGCTTTGACCCTAATTTCACGTTTTCAAGATATACCTTGCCACTTCAGAGTGAACGCAGCTTCACCAGTACTTTTGTCCCTCGTCGGCAGTTTCATAGAGTTCGACAGCGTGTGAAGAAGCCCTAATAGCACAAATTTAAAAATGTCTTACTGCAAAGAGTTTGGAAAAGATAAGGTTATTTTTGTGACCAAAGAAGACCATTCCAAACCCAGCACAGTCACTCTACCACCGCCCGAACCTTCCCCGGGGCTAATTTTGGCGAATGGAGACATAAACTGGAACTGCCCGTGCCTGGGGGGAATGGCAACCGGACCCTGCGGAGTGGAATTCAGAGAAGCATTTTCCTGCTTTCACTATAGGTGAGCAAGTATTAATAATTTAAAATTAATTCTTAGATCAGCAGACAACTCCTACAATTCAAATTAAATATGCCTACAGTAGGACGCCCGCATTTTCTGCTCATGGGAATTTGCCCTATTTTTTCTATTTTTAAAAAAGCAAAACAATTTTATACCTGCTTTTCGTAAGGAAACAATTTAAGTGGTTGCATCATGAAAGAGTATTATTAATATTATTATTATTAAAACAAGGCAATTATCCGAAACTCACTTCCAAATTTTTAAAAACATGGATTTAAATCTGGCACAGAACATCTAGACTATTGCGATTTTTTGTATATATGCAAATAAAGAAAGGGGGATCGGCGTTATAACTTTAAAAATATAAGGAGGTTATTGTTAATAATTCATATACTTTAAATGCTTTTGTAGAACTTCTTAAAGTAAATTACTAATCGACTTATATTTAATTTAAATAAACCTGTAAACTTGAAAACCTCCCTTTCGCCAAAACTCCTTTAAAAACGAATATTTTACCTCTTTATTTAGCGAGGCAGAGCCAAAAGGTTCGGACTGCTACGACGCCTTCAAGCAGATGCAGGAGTGCTTCCAAAAGTATCCGACTGTCTACAATAAAGCGGGAACTGACGACAATACCGACGACATGGATATGTCCAGTTTGCAAGATTTAGAAGACTCCAAAGACGTAGAGAAGGACAGCGACGATACGGTGGATATCGCCGATGGCGAACCTTTGTCTATGGAAAAGAAAAACTAACTTTTAATTGTTAAGGAGGAATGTTGTTGAACAACGGGAGAGTTGTGCTATGAATGTGTTTTAAGGGGGAGAAATAAATTTCTTGAATTAAAGTGGTTTGTGTTCTCCCTATTTCTGGGATGTGGTAATTTATTTATTGTTTATTAAATTATCTTAGAGTTTTTTTCCTAAAATTTCACTTAGTTGTCGCAGAAATGACGATATTCAATAGGGGCCTTTAGTTGTCTGGCTACTTTTACCAGAAATTTTTAAAAATGAATTTTTCGGAAAAGAATCCTCGCATTATGTTTCTTTTTGGTGGTTTGATACCTGCTGAACTTAATAACCCAATAAAATTATATTTTCCATTCCTTATTTTTATACAGTATGGACAATAAAAATTAGAAAAAAAAACCGCGTACAATTCTTAAAGGTTTTTATTGTACAACACAATTCACTTTTTTATTTTTAAATTTTGCATTAAAAATCAGGATAATACATACAATGAAATGCTTCTATGGTAAATTAATAAAAAATATTTTTAACTGCAGGACTAAACTAAAAATATCTACTGCTGAAATAAAAATATGAACACTCTGTTCTTTACTTTAATTCGAAATTTAAAAGTGAAGAAACATAAAGTATAAAAAATTTAGATATTATTTCACTATTGTTTTGAGTTTTTTACCACGAAAAGAAATAAAATTCTTTAATGAAAAGTAAGTTATTAAGACCAAAATCAATATTTATTAAAATTGTGGTTTTTGAGATATCTACTGATGCTTAAAAAATTTTACATTGTACAGGCTTTTGAAAATATTTTTAAATTTAAAAAACAACTGCTGAAAATACAAGAACTTCTGTGGAACACCACAGACTTCATATTAAAGCTTAACATTTTGGGAATATTCTTGATTTCTGTTTAGATTACGGTGAAAATACTGGAAAAAGTAAATCTGAAATTTGAATATCAAGAAATTGTCCTTGTAAAATGTTTGTTCGAAAATTCCAAAAACCTTGGAGCACGCGCCACTTCTTCAGGTTTGTTTTGTACTAATTAAGAAACATCCTTAACTAACCCAAATAACGCAGTTGTGAAGCGCTCTTAACATGACATGTGCCAAAAAAGAAAATTCCATGCACAGCTGAAGCATGGCACTACTGCCTGCGTGCGTCTCGCTCTACCGTTGGCGGCGCATCACGCGCTCTCGCTTCCACTAAAAGCCCACAATTCCCCCTGTGACGTTGTTGGTCATTAGTTTCGTTGAGAAATGGTGGAGGAGGAGAAGTGATTAACAGTTGTTCGCGGAATGTTTTCATAATTGATAGCAACAGAGCCGAGAAAATCCCGAAAAAATGCTCTAAATAAACGTATCTAATTGAAAAGTACTCATAGTGCATTCGCATGGTGCGATTTTTGTGCGATTTCAACTCAACTCCGAGCCACCGATGGCGTGTCTGAAGAATTTTGTGTCCGCACATTAAGAAAATAAAAAAATAAGTGTGTCCGGGAGAGTTTTTTTTCCGCTGTTTTTTGATTTTATTCAAATGTGATTTGACGGTAAAGTGGAGGCCGCAAATATTCGCCTATTGATTTGATATTGGCCAATTTTTTGCTAGTTTTGTGGCGACCAAATGTGAAAGTTCTCTACCAACAGAGTGGTTCTGTTCGTTAATTATTGGAAAAGTTTCTGAGGTTTCTTTTGTCCGAGGTGTCCTTATCGCATCTTTAATTGTGTTTTGGATTAAACTGAGACGCACTACACAGCCTCAAACATGGAGAAAATAAAGGAGAAGCCTCTGGGCTCGAGCCCCGGAGCCCCAGACCAGACCAGTGGCACTGTCACCAGCTGCAACAGTCCTGTCAAACCCAAGGAGAAGAGAAGGTAAGTCGTTCACTCCGCGGACCGCGGATCAGTTTTGCGTTTTGTTTACCTGATAGTTTCCCGAATAAAATTAGATTATGGAAATAATGCTCGAGTTTTTCAATTATCACACAAACACCCGTGCAGTTTTAGAGGTTCTTTTTGGCCCCATTATGTAACTGTGTGCGTCAAATATGTCATCCAAGTCTAATCTCATCATCCTCGCCGTGGTTTGTTCGGCGGTCGGTGGTCTGGTTGCTTGGAGAATTTTATTTTGTGATACGCGTGGAAGTAATCTCTCTCCACTTAAAATGCTTAATGTAAAATATTTCAAAAGGTACGCTTTTTTGGCTGTCGGCCCCGATGATGAAACACAGCTACACGCGCCTAATCTCTGATGGATTTCGACTGGTCGCCAAGGGTGGATTCGGACTCACGATAAATTTTGGAATAATTTGTTCAATGCAACTAATGCAACATATTCCATTCAGTTAAAATATAAGTTAAAAATAACTACTAAATCTGAATCGGAAGCCGTAACCTAAATTAAACTTTGAAAAGTATGAGTCTGAGCAGATGTTCGATTTTCTTCCTCCCTGTGCTGGTTTAAGGGTTAAAGCTCCGCCTTTTGTTGACGCCTTCGAAGGGGACGTTAAGCCCAAATGAGTCTAAAGAAGCTCTTCGTATATGGAGATTTTGGTGACAATTCAAAAATCAAAATCCAGTCCATTTCTTTGAGGCGTAGATGTTTCTGGAGGTAGGTTCTGGTTTTGGTATAGTCTACTAAGCCATGTCGCCGTTTCATTACGATTTAAGATTATTTTACCTACTTTTTCTTGGGCGTGTTTGACCAAATGAATGCACGAAGAAAATAAAGCGGAAATGTGTTGAAATGGGCGAAATGAGTCCTTTCAAATGACACCACATTCGACTGATTTCCCAAATGTTGCCCTTTTTATCAATCATATAAAAATATATCTGCCGGCAAATGACTAAGTAAGTAAGTATAAGGATTGGAATTTTCTATTTAGTTATGGTATCAAATCTAAAAATCAATTTTTTTCCTCGTTCTCAAATTTTTCTGCTAATAAGTACATTTTCATAAAAATTCTCAAATATTTTTATACTATGCTATTGATGTTAAATAATCCACAAGCTAATTTTGTTTTTACTTCTATATTGCTTCCTTTGTTCACCACAATTTGGAAAATGGAATATTGTCTAAAAAGTTCTCAAATTCGGTGATCGTTATTTTTAAAAAAACCTCTTAAGCGATTAATATGGGTTTATGTTGACCTCTTGTATTATAGATATTAAAGGAAAAAATATTTTTTATTTCTTCATATTTTTACAAACAACTGCTCATTTACGAAATCAATGCTGTTTTATTCTTAAAATTTATTAATTTACTTTCAGCTGCCCATTACTTTGTTCAAAATCGGTCTTATCCGTTCAAAGTTAATATTTTGAATTAAAATTTTCATAGAAATTTTCATGAGATGTAAAAAAATGTACTCATGCATCGATTCAGTGCTGGTAAAACCTCGACTCTCTACCTTTCAACCCATTAAATGGTGCTAGCTTATGTTTAAGAAAAGAGACCTAAATAAAATTCTGAAATATTTTGAATCGGCACGTTTTTCTCTGGGTTGTGAACAATTAAAATGGGTCTTTTTGGTGGTTGATTTGTATGGCGAATTCTAGGAATTTTTAAATTTGATATACCAGTTAAAACAAATTCTTTTACTTTACCCAAATTGAATGTTATGATTTTTTATTGCATTCAAAGATTGAATGCAGAATAAAAGAAGCCAGGCATTGGGGTCTAGAAGCATCAATATAATTGGAAAATCAACAGCACGGACTCTAAAATGTTTCGCAAACGACGAAATAGTCTTATGTGAAGCTAGAAAACCCGAAAGCGATTTCTGCTAAGATGTGTTAAATTCTTTCTGTAGCATTAAAATCGAAGGATTTTGTGACAACAAATTTTACAAAAAAAGCCACAGAACTAACATTTGCATTCGGTGTGAATAACTTAATCTTATACTAGAGTAAATTAAGACTAACTATAAGACGTAAGATGTGGGAACGAGGCAGTTCGTGAATAGTCTACGTAAGAAGATTGATTGTAGGTATAGAACTATGTTTCAAGACAAAGTGGTTTGAATCCCCTAGCTCAATAATTGGGAATTATATATAATGGAACATAAAAAGTAATTAAATAAAGAAAAATCTTTCCTGAATCAAGTCTACAAAAAAGACAAAATTGAAAACCACAAAAACCCTCTGAACCATAAACCAGTTTTTGGTTCCTTGGATGCAGTCAGTGAACGAGTCGACTTCAGAGACGTTTTATTCGTGGTTGCATCGACTTAAGCCGTTCTCAAACAAAAACACAGGTAGTACGGTGAGTGAAGCTGAGCATGCATATGAATACCTTCTTATTTGTATTGTGTTACTTTCGTCCAATTTTAATCGCATTTTAAAACTCGTTTCCCGGCCTTTCCAGTAAACGATTTTTCGATGACTAAACGGCAATAAACAGTTTTACAAAAGTAGAAATGAAGACAGACGAAGATGAAGACAAGAATCAAGACTGAGAAAAACAAAACATTAACACATCAAGGAAAGAAATATTAAAAACCCTTAAATGTTATTCTCTATTAAACCCGCATTATTTTAGTTCTAAACATGATAATTACCTCCGTAGCTTGAGTAATTTTTCATAATGTCCTCAATATTTAGTCTCAACTAAGATTTCTTAAAAAAATTGAGCTAAAGAAAACTTGAGTCTATTACCGTAATAAACAATTCAAAATTGCTATGATTACATCCAAATGGGCAGCGAATGTTGTTTATGAAGTGGTTTCATATAATTAAACGACTATCGTATCTTTTCGCATCTTTCAAGAATCTTTCAGTTGTTTACATTATTTAAGCACTTCCGAATGAACTTGATATTTTTATATCAAAACAATCAGCGCGCGCGGTGAATGAATGCGCAAGGATGGAAAAGTTTTTATATTAAAATCCCTGGAAATATAAGCAGTTTGTGTAAACACATAATTGACTGAAAGTTTTTAATATATTCGCAAATATTTTTAAAATACAATAACAAATTTCATTGCTTTTAGCTCAAATTTTTGAAAACACTTCATCTAAGAAATAGTTTGTCTTATAAAATAAATATTGACTTCAGTCAATATGTTTTATAAACTGAAACATAACGGAAATAGCGCGAGAACAAGGTAAAAATGCCTAAAATATCTTAGGAACCAGTTGAGCCAAGGTATTTTATTCAAACAAGATTTGGTAAAGCCGAGCTATGTCCAATTGAAATTCGTTTGTTTGTAGAGGATTTTTTCTATGTAGGTTACCTTGATGTAAAATAATTTCTTGTTTACATTTTTCTTGCCCCGAAGCACCTTGAACATGACCCGATGAGGTGTTCTTTTAATTGATTTCGACGACAATTTTCCCCCAGTCCGATGGCACGCAACGCTTCGTGTCGATGGTTATTACTATTGGGGTTCGGCAGGTAACACGAGGCGCACCTTAGGAAGTAGAAAAGAATTTCTAAGTTAATTAGCGAATTTGTTGTACACCGAATCGCCACTTCTTGCAGCAGGATAATACCAGGCCACATACTTCCACATACGTCTGTTTTTTCGTTTGTCACAGCCGATTATTTCGGAACCTACAAACGATATCGACTTAAAATTTGGTATTATACATACATATATTCTACTTGAAATTAAAGATATGTATGTATGATAATGGGAAACAAATGTTTCTTATAAAATATTAACAAAACTTGCCAAAAGCGTTAGGAAGAGACTAATACAAATAATTAGGAGTAAAACTGGTAATACATATAATTTTGTAGTGAAATAGCCCTTATCATTATAAGTATAAAAATATTGTCCCAATTTTCATTGAATTTTCTGGAGTAGTTACAAAAATTACATTGTTTGTCTGGAACAAGTATATTCGCAATATTGCCCCGATTGTAGATTAAATTGCTGTACAAAATACATTTACTTATGTACTTTAAATTAAGTTTTTCTTGTTATAATTCTAGAAATAATATAAATATGTAAAAAAAAAACAAAATATTTAAAATCTATATAGAAAATGTCATTGTTGTACTTATGTCGATTTAGCCTATTGCCGGAAAAAATAAATCAATTTTATTATTCAAATGTGTGACAATTGCGTCATAAACATTAGAATCCATTTAGAAATAAAAACAAGATTGATCAACACCTTTTAACAGGAATCAAGGCAGAAGTTGCCACGCATCTTAAACAAGAGTTGACGCCAGTCTAGACCACATCTAAAAATCAGCAGAAGAATTTAATTGTACTTTGTACTTTCTTTAGAGCGCAGAAGCCGCACTAAATTTATTGCATCATATTTCATTCTGATTTCGTAGCAGATAGTAGCAACTTCAGGTGTATTTTAACACAACCGATTCGGATACAGGTGCTTAGGTGAAAATAATTCTAATTTCAATTGTAAATACGCCTACAAGTGCTAATCGGCCAGAATAATAGTAACTAATTAAGGCTTTCCAGTTGCATAATCGAGCACTACTACCAGCACACCCTGCAGCAGCACGTGGAATTTCTTTGACGCAATTGCCTTATAAATTGATAGAAATGTTCCAAAAGTTAATAATCAATTAAATTAGCAACAGCAATTTTTTGTGTCAATTTTTTAATTTTTGGTTTTTGTTAATTAATCTGCCTTTTTTAAGAGAGAATTGTTATCATTTTAGCTGTCTGCAAAGTTCTAAAAAGATGCAGTGTTAAATTGAGAATACGCCGATAACCTTTTTGGTATTACTTTCCTCTTAATTAAAGCTCGTTTTATAATGAAACGTAATACATTTTTTTAAAAAATCCTTATAGACCGATCGTTCTGTAAAGTACGATTTAATTGGGGTGTTTTAGAAAGTTTTGTGGAATTTTCGGGGTTCTTATTAATTTTATAAATTTCAGCCTTTAGAAGCTAAAACAAAAATATCGTAACTGATAAAAGAAGATAGTAAGGTGTTGATATATTGTTTCGTTTGAGATTTTTATTTAATTTTTCAATCGAAAGAAGTTGTCTTCAAGAGCGAAAAACATGAACTGCCGAAAAGTTTATTTATTCCAGTTCTCAAGATCTGTTTTAAGAATCTCAAATATAAGATCGATTCCTTCAAGACGGTTGATCGATTGCGTGAGTTATTTTTGAATTAATTTTATTAACTATTATATTTGTCCTGTTTAACAACAAACTAGGGAAGTTCAATTCAATCTTCTTAGGAATAATTTTAAAAGAATTTAAGCGCTTTTTTTTGCAAAAATGTATTAATTTTTGATTCAGCTTGAATATCGTGCAAAATTACGAGCACCAAATAAAAATTCTGACAAAACCCAGCTAAAAAGTAAGCATAAAGAACTCGAACAGCTAAAACCATAAGTGCCTCGAAGAAAAAAACATAGAATCTAATAAAATTGATAATGTGCTTTATGAATTGAAGCAATAATCTGCGCTTCGACAGTAACATTGAAGTAAAAAAACTGGGGTACAAACGTAGGTGACACGAGGAAACCCAAAAAATTCGACTTTAAGAGGAACTTTCACAAATTAACAAAAAGTCAAATATTTGAACAATTGTTGGCGGTTTTATGTGGTTTTAATGAAGATTGACTAAAACTTGTTTGAAATGAATAAGACCATCTGCTGCGGTGCGGTGCGACTACTTTTTATATTAGACATGCTTAAACTGCGTATATTAAAGAGAATTCAAGAATGTAAATTTGAGACAAAGACGCAGTAATAATTTAGTTTACTTATTTAAACTTCTACATGTATCCAAGAATGTGTTAAAATACAAAGTTTAAACACAAACTTGATAATGTTCTTATTAAAGCGAAGACTTTGAGAAACAACCGAATTTTCTTATCATATGTGACTCAGTCAGTTCAAAGTTCATTCAAAATCCAGTAGACTGCCGCATTTTCCATCCCCCAAAAGTTACCACCCGGCCTGATTCACTGAAAGATATTCAAGGCAGCGCAAGGTTTTTCTCAATTGCCTTGTTTTCTTCCTAAATCTTCAAAATGTTGATAACACGAAAAATCCGGGTCATATAAATAGAAACTTATTCGAGTTCCAATTCGGAATCGTCTTTTTTCCTGCAAATCCTCACCTCTATTTGATGCGCGAAACGAATGAATGTTTAGGGGTTTCATCAGGCCGAGAAATCCGCCGTCCAATTTTTGGATATGTTTGCTAAGACGCTTTCTAAAAAAAGATACCCCAGGGGAGGAGGAGACGTGTTTACGCGCCTTGTGAGAATTGTTCGCGCTTATCAAACATATCGCGATTTATGCGTGCTAAGGTCCCTGAGATTTCGATGGATTGCGTGTCGTTTTAATGGAGCAGATAAATTTACAATTTTGGCCAGTATCGGGTGTCGCACTACGCACCTATTTCGTTTGTTGTGCTTTTTTTCCGGAGATAATAATACAATTAGTGGAAAAGTATGCCAAGTGATTTTAAATGTCCAATTTAATTTTATCGCAACATTTTGAGAGATTTCGGTTTTTTCCGTTCAAATTTTCATTATGTCCTGATAGACATCAACATATTTTCGCTTTGATGTAGTTTTTATCACTCAATCTGAACTCACTGATTAATTAACTTTTAATGGGACATTAACGCTAAAAATAAAAATTGATATTTCCTAGACTTCACTTTTTCTACCGGGAAATTAATTTTGAAAAATATTTGACGGATTTTTTAATTTCTTCGAAAATTTATTCAAGGAAGTGTAGATCAGTGCTCAGCGGCAGTGAGATATTTTTAAAAATGTACTTTTTTTTCGATAATCACAAAATAATAGTTTTGTTATAGAGTAGGCGTTTTTTTTTTTAAGATCCGAGTGAACCAGTTGAAAAACTAAACATTTCGAAACGCTATTTATAATATGCCTTAAGAGAAGTTTTTTTCGAATAACTTTGGGGTCAAGATTTTAAAGAAACTTGTTGCAGCTTTGCATTTTGAATCGTTCTAGAAGTCATTAAAATTATCTTTTCTTTATAAATTAGTTTGTAAGGATTTGAGATATGTATGTATATCCTTTCTTTACATAATGTTTATTATTTAGAATATAAACATTTACTGATATATTCATTGAAGAATAATTAAACTCGCAATTTTTAAAACTAATTTACATCAATTAGTTTTATAAACAACTATTCCTCTTGGGTCTTAACAATATAAACATCGTAATTTCTGCATAAGCTTAAATTAATATAATAACAAGGAGTTTTTGGGTTTCTTTCGAATACAATTTTAGAAATAACTCAAACTGCTTAAAAAGTGCGATTTAAATTAACCTCTTCAGGGACATTGGCACATATGTGTACGTTTAGTTTTTTAGAAATTAAAATTATTTTAACTGAAAAACAAATTAAAATCTGTTAAAGAACTACTCATTAGATTATATTTCAACAATAAAAGCAAACAATTTGTAGTATGGCAGCATGGATAGCATTTTATTCTACTGGAAATTAACTGCTTTCAAAATATTTCAAAGTTGCCTCTGATTACAGCGTGGTTTGTTTTTAGTTTATTGAAAAAACATCCTAAATCTCTGATAAATAAACTATTCAATGTATAACATTTGGTTAGTTTAAATAAGTGCTTTATTTTGAAAAAATAATATGCAAAATTAGGTTTTTTATTTTTTTACTAATAGCACTTTACTGTGAAATATTTGAACTCAGTTTTCTTTTTCATACTAATTGTTTTTCCAAATTTTTCTTACTTACTGGGTAGCTGTCGGTAAAAAATAAGTAAATAAATAATCAAATAAAACATGAAACCTTTTCCACCTTTAAAAAATTCGTCCCTGAAGAGGTTAAAGCAAGAGAAACGCAATCAAAATCCCCACGGAAACAAGGTCCTAATCAACCATAAATTGTTGAAAATGAGCAAAGTAAATTTGATATTTTAATATTGAGCTGTTCGATTAATGACTAAGACTTAAGATTAATATTTCCTTTCTAAAAAAAAAATCAGGGAAGCGAAATGCCAGAAAGATTAATTCAATTAAATTGGTAATAGAATTCGCCGCAAAATTCCCAAATCGGTTTTGAATTGGGGATAATTTATTAGACGTTGTTTCCTAGGCATTACGTAAAATGGCACTCCATAAAAATGGGGTGCACATATTTCAAAAGTCTGTGGGAACAGGTTGTTCCTACATAAAAAAATTGATTCGTGCTGAATTTATGAACGAAAAGAATAAAGAAATTCAAGAAAGCAACACGAGCTTGCATATAAAGTGCGAAATTTAGCTGATTAATATTTCCATGTAATTTCAACGAAATGCGTACCAATGGCAGTTGCTTTTTAGGCATTTGTCATTTGTACCCACTTCAATAGGCGTTTTTAGTTACACACTTTCTTGAATTTCATTCTGGTGTCGTACGGAAATTGTTTAGAAGACAACACTTTTGCTTGATAGTAATTCTTGGAATAGCTACCGATCTGTTTTTATTCGTAAGGGATTTTTGCTTTCAATCACGACTGCGTGAAATGATAATTACAAACAAAAACCGCGGATCGGTTGCGTTCATTGACTATGTATAATAGCACCTGGGAATATGATTGACATACGCATATTTTTTGAGATTTTGTTGGGGTTTGCAACTTTGAATTAAATTTTTCATTTAAATTAATATAGGTTTTTGAAGGGAAGAAAGTTACTTAACTTGCTATTTTTTCCGCAGGGCGATATTCCATACGTCACTCTTATCGCATCAATTAGCTCATTATATTGCATCACATGTTTCGTATGCTGCTCTGTTGTCAAGCAGATTTTATTTTAAGCATTAACTAAGTGTGATTTTATGGGTAACGATAATCATTCTGGCTCATGTGTCGCCTGCAATGATGCGTGTAAATAACATTTTTTGGGGGACTTCACGTGACAATATTTTATTAGAGGATTATGGGACTATAGATTTGGATAAGAAATTGCATATAATTCATATAATCTCTTTTGGGCGAGAGTATATTATTCGAATTTGCATTTTATTGTTGTTAATTTCCGGTTCAACTCGAGGAAAAGTCGAAAACTTTTCCATAAGGGGATTTTGGCTACACAAACCTGATAACGCATGGTGTAAAGCTTTGCTTACAATTTTTAAATTTTAAAGATTTCAATTCTCGACTCGCATATTCTTTACAAATGTATGCTACGCATATTTCAACTGAAAAGACCATATAAAAACCTTGCTAAAGTCGAAAAATCATTTTTCATTTACAAATTCAGACTATCGCTAATTGTATTGATATATCCAACATTTGAACAGTTCAAAATATTTAACATTTGTTCAGCAGAAGTTTTTTTTAACTCATAAAAGAAACTAAAATTTGAAAAAACCTTAAGTAATATTTCCCGAGAAAAATGTGAAATAAACCACAAATTCTATTTTTTTAAGAAAAAATGTTATTAAAAATTTAATATATAGCATGAAGGATTAAGATTAAACTTGGTGTTAACTGGAGTTAATTTGAAACTCTAATAATATAGATCCATTCCGTAGATTTCATGTTAAGATATGTTGGAGTTTTTGAAGATGAAGGTTTAAAGCAAAAATCAGTATTGTCAGTCTATGGAAAACCAACTATCGGAAATGCCTGCAAATATTGATAAGAAAAGTTAACGTCGTGGTTTTTTTTCGATATTTCTCTATAAGAATCCATCTCTTAAGATTGCGAAATTATGAGGGTAAGATTTCCGATAAATCGGTGGATGAGACATTTTGGGTTTTCCGCTTACTATGCAATTGCAAGGGAATAATTGCTTAAAAATGAGGACCAAGTGAATGCATCAAGAATAGCACGTTTCAAAGAAAGATATTCAAACAAACGCAAATCATGCGAGTTTGTATTTTGAAATAAACAGAATTTTTATCTATTATAAAAATATTTGTCCGCCACATGAACTACAACTGTGTTGGGTCGTCTGTCTGGCTCTTGTATCAGAGCTCCTTATCCAGGAAATTGGTCAGAACAAACTCACTAGGCGTTATTGATAACAGAAAGTTTGATTTTGGTAAAAGAAAAAAGAAAAATTACAAAGTAATCAAGAATCCAATTTGATGACATTTTTCGTCTAAATTCATTCGCCGGCGGCACTTTTACAGTGGTATTTATCTTGAGAAGTGTCTCAACTTCAAACAAAAACATTCGAAGATTTCCCTTAATATGAATTAGTTCAAGAAAAACTGGTTCTAATTTTTATGTAAGAGCCGAGCATGTGGATGATGTTCCAGTTTCTTCCCGAATTAAAATGAATGGTAAACAAGTGAAATTTGGGAATGTGGAAAAAACGCATCGCCCATTTCATCACTTAACCCGCGTGCTCTGCAGAAGGGCTCCTCACGAAGAAATAAATCACCCTGCTTTAGACACTTTTCGGCCATTGTGATTTATTCCCGAAAGTAATTCCAATGGTAGTGTTTGGTAGCGATCGTGAATGGGCTGAGGAATTTCAGCAGTAGCAACGGGGTCGGGTTGTGAAATGAAGTGGACGTTTGAGATGCTCAACTGCATCGATATTTACTTAATTTCAATATTCAATATCCCTTCAAAAGATTTATAGTTGACCTCAATGGTTTTGATTTCATACTTGTTGCATTGATTTAGTAATGCAAGGACAGCTTCCTTGGTAGATGTTTTCACTAGTCATTTTATCTTTTTCCAATTTGTTATATAAGAAGAAATTCGTGTTTTCGTATGCAGAAACTTGTGTTAATTACCAATTTGTAATTCTATTTTGTGAAAGTTGTTTACTGCTTTTAAGACTTTAAAAACTTTTAATGTAATGATTTAAAAATATAACTTTTCATTGTATGTTTTGACTTATTTAGTCATTTATAAAAATATTCACAATTTTTGTATTGCTGCAAACCTATTGCATGAAAGTGTTGATTAGGAAAAGATAATGTCTAAATAAAATATTAAGTAAATGAGCCTTTCCTGTTTGCAATTGGCACTGATAATGCTTTTTTTAAACATTTATTATATTTATTTTTTAAATTATCATTTTATTAGCATCGAAGATAAAATAGATATATATTTTAAAAAGAGTCGCACAATATCATTTATTTAAAAGTAGTTTTATACAATTTGGGAGTTTTCATTTAGTATCATTGACATATAAAAGCAATTCAAAGCTTATCATGACGATGATGATGGTACTAAAATGAATAAATGTCATGAATGTTTAGTGATTTTAATTAAAATTAAGTATATGTATTTGCAATTTTAGATAAATTATTACTTAAAGGTCAAAAGATTCATTTATGTAAAATTAATATAAGTAATAAACTCGTATTGTAATTTGTATTTGATACTTCGTTTTTCCTTTTGCTTACATACATAGATTTAAATTAAAAAATTGATTTTCCTAACAAGGATATCTTATACTATCTTTTTTTTTTAAATCAAAAATTATAGCTCTTTTAAGAGTTAAAAAAACGTGTTTAAAACTAGAAATTTCTAGGAAAATCACCGATTTTCAATTGAAAAATACGTTTGCTCGGACGAGTAAGATATGAGTCAGTAGCGCAGACGTAGCGATAGTCTAGAAAGTGCACCTTTCGTGGGCCCGTCTTCCTGCCACTTGAAATTCGAGCTCATGTTGATTGATTTAAGATGATAAACCGCCGCAGCCACGATGATAATCGTTTTGATATTTTTGATTGGTTTGCATGGAGTGCTTCGTAAAGAACAACAAAATTGAATTTTTTCTTTTTTTTGGTTCAAATTTTGATTTGTGTATGTTAATATGGATTTTCGATCAATTGAATACTTTTGTTTTAAATAATGACAATTGCTCTGCTGTTTTGAGATAAAAGAGGTTAAGTACTAGTTTATATAAATTTTGATTTGCCATTCTAGCAATTTTTATTACCAATTTTCTACATTTGCCCTTCAAGAGTTAAACGACAAGAAAAGGAAAGGCAAACATCTTCTGAAGTTTATTCAAATTTGAACTTTTTGCTTAAGTTAATCTTTGGAAGTTTTCTTTTAGATTTGAAAAATTGTTTGTAATTAATTTTTTAAGATTGTATTTAAAATAGTATCGTTGTGAATTACAAATATCTACCGAATTTAATACCAAAATATTTACATATGTAAAACCTTATCAAAGTTCAAGTTAACTGATAGAATTTTAAAAAAATTATGTCAAAAAGTGAAAAATTTGTTTTCGTGATAGTAACAAATCAAAATTAAAACTGTGCTAGTTAATGAATATCATTTTATGCATATTAATTTAGTTTTCGTTGGTTGGTTATTTTGTCCACTCCGTAGATAGTTGACTACCACCTTTTTTTTAAAAGAAAAAAATTAATTGATATCTGACATCAATTTTGCTTGTGGCCTCAACCATATAAATCTTGCGAATTTTTATGAATGTCACAGGAAAAGTCACAATTAATTTCGTGTGACTCCGCTTCGCTTAATTCTAAGAAATATTCATATTCATGTGATGATGGCCAGCTAGAGTTACTCTTGAGCGGAAATATACTCGGCTAAAATTAAGACAAAAAGAATTCGCAAAAATAGATCATGTCTTCTTGGACTGCGATCTTATTCTTAAGTTTTATGTACTCTCTTAAGTTGTGTTGCAATTCAGAAGTTGGTCAGTTCTTTAGGGTGGTGTCCAGGTTTTTTTTTGTCTCGTGCCTTTGGTCTATTTAAATAACAACCAACGGAATGAGAAGTCAAGGATAAATTTCGCGTGAATACGAAAAAGAAAATCGTTCACTTCTGAGTTTCATGAATATATTGTATAACTTCTTTAGAGGCAGGAAGTTGCACTTGCAAGCTCATCATTTACGATTTGCTTACTAAAAACCTTGAGAATCCATCAGCGCGATGCACTTTTGATTCTTGATTCAGATCGGAATTATTATACTATACAACATGCGCCAACTCGAGACAAATTGAATATGATTGCGTGACAATATCATCGGAGGTCACACTGCTTTTGTCTGAAGTCCATTTTAAAGTTAAGGCAGGCATATGTTGCCTACTTGTTGCTGCATCTAAGTTGTCTTCGTTAATAAAACGAGAATTGCGCCGAAATAAATTCATATATCTAAGTCTCTACGGCCAAATTCGGCCGATAACCCCGGCGGGTCTGTTCATTTTCTGGGCTTGGATCTTTGAATAGCACACAGTCTCAAAATGCGTTACGCGTGTTTCTTAAGATGAATTCGACAAAAGCATGAGTTATGTGTGCAACTTGTCGGGCCTGCTCCAACTTTCTACGGAGGTGGGGAATGAATCAATCTCGAAATGTATCGTATCTCATTCTTGGTACAGAGGAAGCTGGGATCTGTGGGAGACACGACCAACAGCTGATTTTGAACTGATGAAAATTAAAGTTTTGTTCTTTTAAAAGATCATCTAACTTTAGCACACGTGCGGCGTGATCTATTTTTTAAAATGTGATTCTTTTCTAGTTCGTTGGAGATATTTGCAACAAGTTATTGATGGACATTCCTCCAGAATTAAGCACGTAGCCCATAATTTCTATTTGAAATGAAGCGACTATAAAGAAGAATTATTGTGTTGAAAAAAATTTGTTTAATAGCTCATTTTGTTCTATTTTAACGAATATGCGTCGATATACACTTTGTTTTAGCAGCAGTACAATATGTGTCTTATTGTTTGAAATGTTAACGCCTCACTATTAATGTGTTTAAGACTCTAATTAGCAGTTTAAGGTGAAAGATAAATGTTTACAGATAAATTAAATGTTTGAGTAACACAGTAGTTAAAAGATGTCGAATAGTTTAATTACATATTTGCTTGCATATAGAATTAGCGTAACTACTAATTTGAGTATCGAACGATGTCTTGAATAGCTCAAAATTTTAATCGAAAGTATATAATACGAGAATGCTATAATAATATCAAAATGGTGATTTCAATTTGTTAATTTCATTTAGTGCAATATCTAATTTTACATAGTAACTAGTTAGAATAAAAAATATTTCTTTGAGCCCAATAATATCCAGACTAATGTTCGTAAGTAAACTTATGTCAAACTAAGTTTTCGGTTAAGAATTATCATAACTCTATTTCTTTTGTCATAATTCTATTTCATTGACTACAGTTGGATATACAGAGCTGAGGTTTACATTGAATGAAAATAATCAGAAGTAATAATAAATAAATGAAGTGCAAATTTAACTTACCTTGACCGGTGTTTTAATCCCTACTTCCATCTATGTAATTGTTAAGTACTACAAATTGTCACATTTCTAAAAGCATTAGTTAGAATTAAAAATTATGGTAATTTTTGAGAATTTTGCTGATGAATTAAATAAAATATTTAAATACAATTAGAAATTTAACTTAATCTTAATGGTACGGAACCTTCTGCCTTCCTTTCGCGATTCCGACTCAGATTTGATCGTTTTATAGTTTTTAAATTATTTTGTCGCACTATTTCCGTCTGTTGTTTGTTTTTTGCCTTTGAAACATCAGCAGGCTTCGTCTCAAATTGACAGCGAAAGTTACATGGAAGAACTAATTTTCCGTTTAATTCTGTTTCTGGATCCCTTCCAAATATTTTACTTGGTTTAAGATATTTCCAAATGTTTTCTTTGGTTGTGTTCTCTTCGCCGCGACAGATTCCATATGCTTTTTATGTAATTTCTTATTAGAAACGCTATCAAAGGTCTCGAAATAATCGCACGAGCAATTATCACCTCTGAAGTGAACCATTATGCTTTGCAAATTTTACATGTACATTTTCATTATTTTTTCATTTTTGGTTCATCTGGGTCTCCGAACTCTGAAGCTATTTTCTAAAGAAATTGATACCAAAAATTACAGTCTCATTGTGATCGCATTAATTCTACAGATTCTACAATTTAATCAAACAAAGCTTAATGAAATTCTGAGATGTCGGCATCTTCATCTACGCATTTGTTCGATTTCTTGTAGGTATCTTATTTTTCTAATAGTTATTAAAAAGCCTTTGATATGCCGGAGCGCTCTGATAAGGAGCTATGTTTTAATTTTATTTTACGCACATTATGGAAATTAAAAAAAATTTGTAAGATAAATCAGTTGCGTTGTTATCACTCAGTAGATGCGGGAGTATTTGTTTACGGGAGTGATAACGAGTTAAATAAATATTTCTTAAGATTTGCTTAAAATTAATATTAAAAGTTTCCAAGGGAAAAAAAATTGTGGTCACAATAATACAAAATTATCATGAATTTTTTATACACAAGAGGGCGAGAAAATATTTATTTGAACTAACCAAGTCATGAGATTTAAAGCTGAAGAAAATATTTTTTTTTCAGAAAGCTTCTTGGCCAGTCCAAATAAATCGAGGTCAGATTTTAAGCAAAGCTATGGGGCCCCACACTGTGTATTTGTTGGCCGTGTGGGAATTTTACTTTTTTCTCTTTTCCCTCTTATTTTTGTAACGAAAAGAGTTTTATCAAGCGCTCAAAGATGTTGGTTTTATGCTTGCAGTAAAAGGTCATCTTAAAAAAAATGAAAAAGTGGTGATAGTAAATTTTATAAGATATTTATTCATATCGGAGAATCGTTTTTATCAGGTCTTATCAGATCTTTTGTTGCTATTAGTTATTTATTTAGCCGCCTTTTCACTGTTAAGTAATAATTTTAAAAGCTTTTAATTGCTAGAGCCCCTTATCATGCTGCTGGTGTTTGGCTCTGTATAACAGTTCAGAAGTACACTATTGGAAAAAGTTTCCGATGATTTAAACGCGAAGTTTTGCATTTAAAATTATTGTCGCGTTTGTGAATTTGTTTCTGAAGCACTAAATGAGTAAATGATGCGACACTTTTCTTTGAGTCTATATTTAATACAAAAATTGTATAATGTTGAATCTTACTGTAAATTTGATATCCTTTTTCTAAATATGTATCTCTAAATGTAAATTTATGACTATTTCAAGATGTAAGAATCCTATTAGCTTCAATCACGGTATATGATCTATACAGTGGTGGAGAAAATAATAGGTATATACTATAAGATAAACATTTAAAATTTGATCTGGTAATCCCTTCAATGGATTAGTTAAAATAAATAAATCTTTGTACATATAGTGTAGTATACTAACAAAAATTAAAATATATTGTTCTGAACTTCTAAATTATTTAGTTTATTTTTCACTTGTATCTATTATTTCTTCCACCACTGTACTTTTGGCGAAAATTAACATTTACAAGTTGTTTTAGATACGAAATTAATTAATAAAAAGAAATGCTAGTGATTTCCATGCCTCTTTCACGTTTAAAGTTTTATACTTTTCCTTAGTTAGATATATTTTAAAATATTTAGTGGTTATCTGCTCACCAAAGTTTAACTTTTATGTATTCGTAGAATAGATTTTGTCAAAAAATTATGTACCAAATTTATGGCATGGAAATTAAATATATGCGTAAAAATATGCTCTAATAAAACAAGATGTTTGTTTTTTGGATTTACCACTCTAGGAAAGAGGCGTAGAGTTACGTGCGTCTTATTAGCGTTCGATATATTTATTAACTATTTATGTTCTAGAAATTTTTTAATAAAGACTATGAAAGAACTAAAAATGGGCGTAAAGCATTTAAAAATTTTTAAAAACTGAGAAAACATGAAATTATACTGCCATAGGGGTTCCGTTTTTGCTACTAAAATATTTTTAATTGTTGTTCTACCCTGAAAATAACTACACTACTACATTAATACTTAGGTTAAAGGAATCTTTTACTACTACATTTGATACTTTTCATAGTATTACGAATTATTGCTAGTAACATCTTCAACAATCTAAGAAATAATCTAATCATGCTTATCCACCTTATGCCTATCTTCTTATAAGTATACAATGTCTCGATTTGAAAACCCACGCCAATCTTATTTTGTGTCTGTCTGTTATAGGTGCGAATTTAAGGCTTATCAAGTCTCCACGATCAAGTGTCTCACCTTATCGCACTTGTCCATTTAAGACAGTAACAATGGCACACTGTAGAAGCCCCAGTTATGTCTTCTCCTTGATGAGACTTACGTCGCTGTCTTAAAGCTTTTGCACTTTTTCTGTGCGCGCCCTATTTTATTTTGGGTTAAATATTTTTTTTTGTGTTCTTAAATTCGTAAAAATGTACAATAATTGGTGGGTGCCGCAGCAGTTTGATTGCAATGGATACTTGGACCAGCAGAATCTTTATCTCTATGAGGAGCATTCCAATAATTCTCCTTACAAAAATTGTGATCAGTTCGAGCGTGTTCCGACGGTGTACCCGTGTGTTCAACAAAATCCGCCAGTACCGGCGATTGGGTGTTATCCTGTAAATCCAGTCCAAAGTCCAGCCCAAGTGGCCCCTGGGTTCCATGGGGCTCACCAGCAAGTGGCCCCCATGGTCCCCAACGTGGTCTTCAATCGTCCGCCATTCGGTGTCCAAGTGCATGGATTTGGCAATGCCAGCAATTTTGGAGGCCCGATAGCGCCGGCGCCCCCGTCTTACTACGTGGAGCCCGAGTCTTATGCGCCGTGCCAGGGGCCCCGGCCTTGGAATTATGCTTACTGCTACGGATACTATGGACAGCCCGCGTGCCAGTTTTCCGATGTTGTGGACATCGAAGACTTCATGTGAGTACCACCAGCGCTGCAGACGAACTCGTTCCACTTGAGACGCCCGTAATCTTGCACTGATTGAATTGATAGTCGCGTTGGACTTTAGGATTTAGCTCTTAAGTACGACATGAGCCGGGAGCTACTTACTTCGGATATATTCGCTACAATGTTTCAAAAAGTTCTGATTTTACTGATTTACCTCAGGTGTTTGATTAATTTCACATAAACACTCTCATTTGCGGATCTTATCGAGGCCTGATCATGTCGTTGGCTGCTTAACAACGTTTCAGCTTATTTTTGTTGCTTTCTTTTAAAATGCCAACGAATGATAATTTAGCGTTTTAATGTTATTAAATCTTTAATAAACTGGTTTTTGATTCGACCATTAGTTACATAGCTACTTAGGCGCCAAGACAAGGGTATTTCTAGTAGCGAATGCATCGGCGCATTTTTTTTTAAATCAAATCAATATTTTAAATGACATCACAAATTCTGACGATTGAAATATAAAGAGAGCTTTGCCCTGATGCGGATATCATTAGTTCTTAAAATTTGCCAAAAATGGTGAAGGTTGTGGGAAGCTTAAATTACTGGCAAGTTTTGTCGGGTTTTTTAAAATTTAAATTATGGCAAAATTGATTTTAAAGGAAATATTAAAAGGACTTATTGCCACATTTAAAAGAAATGATTTTTAAGTTATAAATTAATCAAGGACAAAATGATCACTTCTTTAATCCATCTCTTTGCTATAAAAATGTACCCTTGATGATACAAGTTTATTTGCTAGCGAATCTCATTGACGGACAAACTTTTTTTAAAACCCAAACAAAATATTTTATATACCAAGTTTCCATCTTCCCAAAATCTGGATTTAGAATAAATCATAAAAGTTATTTTCAGCTGGTAGTGCGATTTCATTTGATGTCTCAAGTGTCATATTTTAATTGTTTTCACATGCTTATATTTTTTTTTTTGTAACTAGTAATCCATTTCAATTCAATAATCACTAAATGTCAATTTTAACGCCTGCTGAATAGTGCTGAATAATATTTTTGGGGATGCCAGAATGAATTTATAAGATATTATTATTATTATTATTTATTTTTCAAGCAAAAGGGCGGAATTTATAAGAATCTCTTGAAATCTCAGGATTTTAAAATCGCTCACATGTGAGGGAAATCCAATAGATTGTCATATGGATTTCTCGAAATCTCACAAAATCTCGAGATGAAACATGTTATTAATTCCAAAAATGACAATTTCATATCTTTTCAAAGAAAATTTTCTTTGATTTTTAATTTCACATTTTCTGAAAATATAGTTAAGTTGTAAATAAGTCTTTTTGGAAGAACACTCCTCAAATTTAATCTAAACAAAAAGGATCCATCTAATCAAAAATGGTTGGAGAACCTCTCAAAATAAAGATAATAAAAAAAAAAAACAAAACACTCCTTCTCTTCATCTTATTTTACGTAATTGGCTAACATTATTATCAAAAAATTTGAAAGTGTAGCTTAAAATCATAATTTTTCATAAAAAATAAACAGACTTTTTATAATTCCCAAATATTTTCGAGACAAAGAGACATTTTATTTTTAATGCTTGCTTTTATTATAATATATAATTCTGCAACTTGTTAACTAAACATCTTATGAACGCGGATGAAGATTTCCTCTAATTGTATATATTTATAAGTGATGTAGCAAAATAAATTCTGTATTGTTGTATTGATTAATACATTAAAAGTTCTGATGGTAAGAATGATTTAGTAAAAAAAATTTTTTTTGACTAACTGAAGCTCCTCTGATAAGAGTCAATACAGAATAATCAAAAATAAAAAATTCAACATCCTATGAAATCAATTAATCAATTCATTGCACGCCGGCAGAGATTATCGAAACAAGAAACCCATAAACAAGATATCATTTTACGTAGATTGTGGTTAACAAAGCATTTCGTATTCAGCACCGAACACGCCGACAAGCGATGATCACTTTTTTATAGTTCGTCGTTTTACCTTTTCGAAAAGACTTCCCACTTCGCCATGAAAGAAGCGCTTCAGCAAAAATTTATTATACATGCTGAATTTCAACGAGACTGTGATAACGTCCTGGTGGTTAGGTTCAATATACCAAACCTGCGTTTTCAAGTATAGGCGATATACGAAAAAAAGTAAATAAATAAAAATGCAATTAAAGTGGACGACAGACAATAGACTTATTATTAGGAGACACTTCAGACAGACTTATGCAGCTCGGCTTTGAGATATTGTGAAGATTCTTTGTTGCTTCTTCAATGAAGCTTGTACCCAAGAATCTCACAAGTAGGAAGAAATAGAAACTGGTCTTTATTTGGTTACCACGGTGGGATGGATACAATTTAACAGATGCATTTTGAGGCTAAATGTCCAAATTTATGAACACGGCCTAGCCTGCTTATCTTGCTGCATTCCATGGCAGGTTTATCGTTTTTGGTTAAGGCATTTTAATTGTTGTATCCGTGGTACCGAAACATTGCCTTGAAGGTCAGTAGAAGAATTAATGAAACTGCATTGTTTTAATTAATAATAGGAATTATGAAACAATGTCGTTTTACTACTTTTTGGAATAATTGTTTTAATTATTCCTAACTATTGTACAAATTGCTTTAGGCATTATGTCAATAAGAAAAAGAATATTCAAATATCGGTCGGTTTACTGGTGTTTTTCATATTTTTGTTATAACATTGTAGTTTCTGTTCAAAATTTAAGAAACCAAAAAATTGTGAAGCATTCTTGATAGAATAAATTTTTAGTAAAAATAGAAAAATATTACGCAAATATAGCACAATATATTACAATTCAAGTCAATGGTACCAAGATAGTATCTTATTATAATAAAATCGCAAAAATACCGCTCAACCCAATCGCTGTCGAGAGCAAATTCAGCCAAATATTCAGCTATTGCCAACTACGACATACTCGTGATTAACAGTGAGTGTGTTAAAATCTTGAAAACATTAAAAGCACTGCATTTTTCAATAGTTTTACATCTCTAATGTAAAAGAAAATTAACTTTATGTTGCTCTCGTTTTAAATATTTTTGCTTACGGGCAATTTATAAAAAAAAGATTTATCACGTAAGTTAATTTTATTTTTCATGTGAAAACATCGTAATATTTCCCGGAAAATTTATATAAATCTTGCCCTCAGCTTCATTTTTTCTATCTGAACTGCGATGTTATATGCAAACTAATTGAAGCTAATTGTCGTATCATCAGGAAAAGAGTTGTGAGTGCAAGTGAAGCAGCAGGCAATTAGTGTCGGTTCAATTCAAAGTCTGATGCATGACTGACTTCCGTCTCGTCGCCTATTTGATTTGAATGAAAACACAAGAACATTTCAATTGCAATTAATCAACTGTTTGCAGGTGTGGCACACTGGACTATGATTTAATAGGTTTTCCTAGACCAGAATATTGTTTCTACTGCTTGCTAATTATTTTTATTTTGCGTGCCCTAGAATCTCCCGCAGTTGTTTATTCTTCTCTCGTTTCCTCTGTCATAAATTGTATTAAAACACACGTGGCTAGGTTACAAACTGCACAAATAATACGTAGGCACATATGCAATACACTCTAATGCAAATAATATTGCATTTTGTTAAGTTGTAGTAAAATGATTGCGAAATAATAAATTTTACGCTTTTCTATAATCACAATTATGATATTTAAAGATTTCAAAATAGCTTTATGATATTCGTGTGTTATCTTAAGGTTGTAAAAATTCCATTGCCAAAAATAGTAATTAATCGTAATTAATAAGAAAATTGATTCGGGAGGAAGTGAATTGTTGTTTTTTCCTCCACGAATCTAAGATATGGTGAGAAATATAATTTAACGTGAAATTCGGTCAAGGAGCTTTATTTTACGGGAAATTCTAAATAGGGTTAGTTCTCTTTCGCGTAGAGAATCATCCAAAATGCTAAAAATTCATTAAGCAATCAACAGTTTTAAAATTGTTATTTCTAAATATTTAGGGAGGATTATAAAGAAATTCGAAAATCTCTATATATAAAATATATCTACTACTAGTAGGTACCAAACCTTGACCTAGAATCGTAAAATTTGCTACGAAAGGAGGTCTGATAGCACAAGTAAAGGAGAAAATTCGAAAATCATTAATATCTACTGCTATGTGGAATTATTGCGTGACAAAAATGGTATGGAATCCATAGGGCACAAGCCCTTCTCACACTTGTCCGTCTTTTTTCTATACATTATAAAATCATTGGAGCTTTAACTCAAATTATAAGAACTGGATTTTTATGATACATTAAATAATCAAAGGATTAACCTCTACAAAATCGTGGGCAAAAGCTAATTCACGAAATAAAAATTGGAAGTTGCATAAAAGGAAAACAATCAAAGACAATAGAGAACCCTTTTAATAGAAATTATAAAACAAAATACAAGTCACTAAAACATTTCTATCTATCAGTGAAATCACAGCTTGCTCCGCAGAATACTAAGTGCTTCCTCTGCTAACTAATTATGATGAGCAATTGCGGATATGTGACGCAAAAATGCGAATTTCTACTTCATCCCGGTCAATTAAAATGCACTTGAGTACCTTTACGGCTTTACTGCGATAAATCAGATAAATGAGAAGGCAGTAAAAAGTGAAAAGTTGGCGTCAATTACTTTTTATGATTTTATTGTATTAAAAACTGTTGACTTTAACAGATTTTATGATTCACATTTAGTTCGATTTACAATTGTAAATACAAAATTCTAATCACAAAAATAGCTTCCAGTTTTCTACACTTGGTAGTGTCTCATGATTGTGCTAAGAAAAACTTGTTTGGAACAAGGAAATAAATTTTTCCTTGAGAAAATTTTATTTGTTTGCAAAATTTGTAAACAAGTTCAAGATACGCGAGCCAAAATATCAATGCAAAATAAATGAAAAAGAAAAAATTAGCACAGGCGGTCCGTCCGTCGCTTCATTTATTTTTTAACTGCCTCACCTTGGAGCCGAGAGATAGGTCAGGAATCGTTTAATTATATTACAAAATTTGCACTTATTTCATTTATGTATATTTATGTTACCTAACGAACCCTAGACGACAAAATGCTTTTAACGCATCTACGACGTGAAGAGTTTGTTAACATTAATTTGCCTACGCAATACGCCACTCACTTTAAAACCGCCTTGATTGGCTTAATTGAGAACAATTTGCCAATTTTAGTGGACTGCAAATTTTCGAATCGCAACATTTCTTCTATTAGAGGCCAGGGTGTTGCTGGTGGGGGAGGGGACGCAACGATAGCATAAGAAATTATGTGATAACAGCTCCCGGGGGACAGGCTTTTCAGTTTTCAAAGGAAGAGTTCATTGATTTTTCCTTTCGTTTTATGGCACGTAGACGTTATCTTTCAAGAGGTTAGGTATGTCGCCAATTATTACATCTTTCATATCTAGGGGGATTAGATTTTTTACCAGATTATCTTATGTTTTTTTAGCTCTAAAGAAGCTTTCGGCTAGAACTATATGAAGGTAAACATTGGTATTTTGCTGATTATTTAACAGTCGGAAGCATGCCGGTTGAAGTGGCTTTTGTTGGTTTTCTATAGATTTTTAATTTTTATCTTGATTTTTTTCTGGGTTTTCCAGGATATTTTTAAGAAATTATTCAAGAAAGGCTATCTATATTAGAGATAACATTTTAACATTTTTCTGGCGAATATTTTAAAAGTTATTGAATATTAACATTTTATTATTCATATAAAATGTTTGTTAACAATGCGATAACACCTTAAGGGGTCTTTATGAGGAAAATATTTCTTAAATTTGTACAATCTTAAAACTATCTTCATTTAAAGACAATTGGTGAATATCTTCCAAATTTTTTCTTTTATCAAAGCATTTGATAAAATTGTTTGCAGATGGTTGAACTCAATTAAAATTAAAATTCGAAAACTGGAACAGTGTAGTCACTATTAATATCAACATTGATATATGTATGTAGTTTTCACTAACTCGAGGTCTGTTAGTTAAGTAATATGAAACCATAATCAAAGATCAACAAAAAAACTTTTTGTTACAATTAATTTTGTGTTTTATTTTTATGTATAGTATATCAAATAGCATTCAATTGATGATGCTTACATAATAATCAATTAACGAGTTAAATTATATTAAATTTAGCCACAAAAGCCTAGATGCGATTAAATAAGTTTAAATGGCATTGCAACAATTGTTCAACATTAGTCCAGTCTAAATGTATCTGCTGTCCTAATTAAATTGTAAATAAAAACTGAAAAGACATAAAGACAAAATACAACTATAATTGTTCTTATTTGTTGATCAGAAAGGCGTCTTAAATAAAGATTAAGTCTTTATCATTTAATATGTAAGGAGATCTTAATTAATGTCTTATTCGTACTCAGCATAGTTTCTGAGATAGGTATTCAATTGATTACAACTTCGGGAAAGTATTTCAATTACGAAAAGGGGATGCAGTAAATCCCAAAACGTACGAATCATCTTCTTTAACTAGAAATCAATGAGATAAGAAATACGCCTGTGGTTTTCTTTCTGCTCATTATGAGAGTATTATTTTGTTAAAATTTACCTTTTTGTAGTCATCAGTGACGAAAATGATTTAGGACGGGAATAACCCGCCTTTAAATCATTACATGCGATAATCATTGGTTTTTAGACTTTAGGTGTTATAGGTATTATTCAATTAATAATAATATTCGGTTCTTCCTATAGCAACTAAATGGACTCCAAAATTGTTGGTCCTAGATATTATGTTTGTTGTGAAAATGTTCTTAGAAAAAAATTATGTAGCTTGCCCCTAAAAACATAAATACCCTATCTCTTTGTCTAGATGTCATTGGTTTCGGAGTTAGTCTTTTTATTGGGTGAGGGTTAATAGCACTCCCAATCTCATATCAGTCGATTCTTAGAAATTCTCAGAAATACCTAATATCACTTGCGAATTTGAAAAAGCCAACTTTATCGTCTTGTACCTTGCGCAGGCGACTTGGCCTCTGTGATTTTCTTAATTCCAGGAATTTAATTAAGTTGTCTTCCATATTGCTGACCATAAAGAATATTGACCCAAGGGAGATCGAGATATCAAGAGGCTCGTGTTTTAGATTTCAACGTTATCAGTTTTATTAACAGCAAAATGTTAATGTTGATATTTAAAATTAAGAAAATTCTTATTACTAGTCGGGGATATTTCTGATTTTTTCCATGCAATTTCGCTAATTTTTAAATCGAATCGAAATTGCGTAAATAGCGCATAACTTATTGATAACATTTCACGCCGAGCTGATGACTCGAGTTAATTCATTCCGGATAACTTACTTTCTAATCAATCGAAATGTGAACTTGACCCTGAATTGAAAAGGAATATCTTGCAGTTAGACAGCTCGTGTTGCTCATGCATGTTTATTTTATGCTTTTATTTATCTCGAGTAGCAAACATTTATCGTCAGATATCAATAAAGCGATGAATAGATGAGAAATGAACCTTCGGTTACTTTTTTATAAACAGCGAGTGTTACGCACCGCACCAAGTCTTTGAACTTCCAGTCGCAAAAATTTTATATGTATTTTAATTGATTAAAAAAGTTCAATTCTTCTTACTGATCGTGTTGATGGTCGCCTTGTAAACTCTCCTCGTTTTTAAATGTCGGCCTCATTATTTGGAGATAACTTTTATTATCCGCTGCTTCTGGAGCAGCCAGAGGTCAAGCGTTAAGTCGTTTAATTAGTACTAACTGCGAGGACGGTCCTAACGAATTGCATTGCTTTCGTACAAATTTTCTGCTTTCATTCGTAGAATTGACCTCTTTTTGATTTATGTTTTATTGCATTGAATGGCTGGGAATTGGGAGAATTTTACTAGGCAATGAGCGTTATCAGAATTTATAAAATTAACAGGCTTTTTCTGGAAAAAAGCAGTTATTAATCTCAAATTATATGAATATCTCTGACTAATATTTGTATTTGGACCATGTAGAAAAATAATAATTAAGAATAAATGTAACATAATGCTACAATTAGAATTCTAACTAATTTATTATTACATCTAAACTGGTAGTACAAAATTTTGATTATACATAATACATCGTATAAAACAGAATAATATTGCAATATTATCTAAAAACAACTTGGTAATTATTCATTTGATAAATAACATCTCTTTTTTATCTTTTAGGAGCAATGAGAAACGTAAAGAAAAATCACGAGATGCTGCTAGATGTCGAAGATCACGAGAAACGGAGATTTTTACCGAACTTGCACACGTTCTACCTGTAAAACAAGAAGACGTTGAACAGTTGGACAAGGCATCTGTAATGCGTTTATCTATTGCATTTCTTAAAGTTCGAGAAATGTTAAAACTTTGTAAGTTTATCAACCCTTTATTAATAACTTTTAGATCTATTATTATAAATCAAGAGCTACTGAGTTAATTGGATGATGAAAGTATTTTGTTGTATTCTATTTAAAAGTAATGATTAAAATTTAATTTAGGCGTTTGTTTTTGATATTCACTTGAACTTAAAACGTGCAATTTCCCAATATAATCTAACTAAAATTGAACTTCACACATTGATAGATTTTTCCGAGTTTTCATCGGCATTGAAATGTCTTCCTTGAATAAAATCCAGGCTGGTGGTACCACAAGGTACCGTTCTTGGCTCATTATTGTATAACATTTATACTTCAGATTTCCCAAATCTCCTATAGAAGAGTGTTTTCTTCTGACCGAGACGCACCAAAAATGACTGCCAATCTCCAAAATGCAACGAATATAGCTTTCAATTATTTCAATATGTGGAGAATAAAAATAAACTCTAGACTTAAATTTCGTTTACCCGCAAAAGAAAGTATATATTTTTGCCCCAACAAAAATTATTATTAATTTTTCAGATATCGAATAACGAGCTGAAATACCTTGGTACTACTTTCGATAAATACCTACTATTTAATAAGCATATTCAGGTAACACTCCAACAAGTTTTCAATTTAAAAAAGTCGTTATAAACCGGAATTCAGATCTGATCGAGGAAAATAAGTTAATTATATTTAAAACCATTATCAGGACTGTTCTTTTGTATCGTACACCTGTTTGGACTGACTGCAAAAATTCATATAAACAAACTTCAAAGAATGTAAAACAAAATTCTAAATATGTTGTTTAATCTACCGTCTCAACACGCCAGCTACCCGATAAAGCCAACATTGATCTTGTTTTCCTCAAAGTTTGTACTTTGTTAAATTCCTTTGTACAAAATGCCGTTACATAAAAATGAACTAATCTCAAATTTGTTTCCACAAAACAGTAATATCCCGAAAATTTAGTGCAATAATTAGGTGTAGATCAATGTCAACTTAGGTCTGCGACTTAGTAAGACTCTTGCAAAAATAATTTTCACTTCACTTATTGCAACACCAACCGCTAATTCAGGTTTTTACTGTAGTTCTGATTTTTATAGGTTTTAGAAAATTATTTTTACTTTAGAACTGCTAATATTTATAAAAACTAAAAATTTTTTTATGTTTTTTATGTTTCTTTATGTTTTCAGTCCCCAAAGCAAGTGAACTGCCAGTAGAGAGTAAAAAGGAGGAGTCGGAAGAAGAAAATGAACAAAAACCATTTGATTTGTGGAATAGTTCTGTAAACATAAACCTTTTGTCCCAAGCTCTTGATGGCTTCCTGATGATGCTTTCTGGCGATGGAGACGTGACTTACGTATCTGAAAATATTGTAGATTTTTTGGGTATCTTACAGGTTTGTACTGCAATAATGAATTGGTTTCAATTATTCTAAATTTTATTATTTTACATTTTTTAGATTGACATTTTGGGACAACAAATCTGGGAATACAGTCATCAGTGTGATCATGATGAATTAAAAGAAGCACTAAATGTTCGCAAGAATGAAACGAAAAGGGATGATAACAAGAAAGATTCGTTTGTTACAGTGCATAGAGATTTTTTTGTAAGGTTGAAATGTACACTTACAAGCCGTGGAAGGAGTGTAAACATAAAGAGTGCCTCTTTTAAGGTGAGAAGAAATCGTTAAAAAGTACTTTCAATAAAAAGTATACGGATACGAATACCGTAATTCCTATTATTAATGTAGTACGTTATATGGTTTAATTTAATATTCAGCAGAATGTTTCGAATTGAATTAAGTAGAAGTATAATTCACTCCATTTATATTCGCAATAAATCAGCAAACTGTATCTACATTGGGCAGTTGTAATGGGAAAATCAGAAAAATCGTACAAGCGCGCTGGCAACTTGTGCCATGCCATGGCTCATTAAATTCATCAAATTACCTAGAGTAATTTCACGATTGATTAGATATGCAGACAAACAATAACAACACATTTTTACATTAAAAAGTAAACATTTTACGGAAATATCCAAACATTTGCGGAATGTTGAAAATTATTTACTTATGATGCATAACTTACTAAAAATTCTATAGTGTCTGGTAATAAGGAAGAGCTCAAAATTATATAAAATAGTGCATCGGCCTACCACTTTTCTAATGTCTTTTGATTGTTTCATTAATTAATTTTTGGTACAATCGAGTTTATGACAAGGAAATTATTTAGTTTAGCTTTTAAAACTTATCATCAATTTATCAGTGAATTCTTTTTGTATAACGGAGATAATATCTTATCATGTTCTAAATTTTAGAACTTAAGATCATAACTGAGTAGATAAGAGATTAATACAAGTGTTTTTAAATTATCCTTTTATATAATTGTTATTTTAAGTTAGTTCTTTTTTTTCGTTTATCTTAGGGTAATTTTTCTAAAAGTCAGATAGTGGAGTGATAATTTTTATATGGAGCGTTGAATATTATTTTAAGATTTCGGACCTAAAGAGTCCGAATGGAATCAAAGTCACTGTTTTTAGGCGCATTTTGTTACTAGGTCTATTTCGAAAAGGTCACTACGTAAGAAGCTGCAATTTCTTTTACTTGTACAAGAAATATTAATAGAAATAGACCTAAAAGCAGTACAATTGTTTGATTTCTATGGTTTAATTTTTCAAGAATAACGTCTTATATTATAATATAATAATAGTTTTACTTGTTCTTATGTAAAGTATGCAAACGATTGGTGGCATTATTAAATTCATATAAGAACCGACCATGGTCAAATTTTTCTTGCTTTTACGATTTCTATTCAATAAGCACATATTTAAACAATTTTCAGTTATATGTAGTAGCAGTTATAAGTGTTTGAAAAAAATTCCTTTCGTATGAGTATTATATATCTGCTGATATACAGATGTAATGGCTACCTACTTGAATTATAATTATTATGTAAAATGGAAAATTAATTTAAGTTCGTAGATTTTTAATTTATTTTAAGTAATTCTAATATGAATTTCCAATTATATAATTAAATAGAATGCAAAGTAGGTACTTACTTAAAAGTTACAATTTATATATGCTGATAAGGCCCGAAAGGTGTTTTGCAAGAAAAATGTTTTTTGACATCTTAATTACACTTATATGTAGTCTTGACACGGTGACTAAAAACGCTTTTGTTTTCCATCATTCCTCCTATTACATTCTTATCACTCGGACTGAAGTTAAAAGGGATCATCACCTTTATCATAGTCTTCAAATTAATATTGTTACTATGTGATTACGAGCTTTTCTAAGAAACAGTGTGAAATTTCTTAATTAACTTATACTATATGTATAGTAATTTCCTATTTTTCCTTTAAATATGAAGCTCACCACGTTCACCCTACTTTAGTTCCGAAAGTCAGTAGAAGAAATAAGAAAACTGAGTTTTATTGTGGAAATTATATCAATTTCACAATTGCAGACAACTGGTTTTTGAAAAAAATAATTTAAAAGCTTTATGTTTCTTTCTATTGGTATATTTAAGCACTACTTCCAAGTTTCCACATTTTTATTTTAGCTGTTTTAATTAAGAATAAAAATATTTGAATATTATTTTTACTTATTTTTTAATCCTGGTACTGTGCTAATAACATTTGTAATTAATTTAGTTTTCTATAAACAGTCTACCAAAACTAAAAAAATAACGTAAGGGCCCGCAATCTTGAATCTTCCATCTATAACCTGGTTATATGTGTATTTACTCGAAATTATTTCGATGTGTACAAAATTAAATTCCATTTAGAACATTACTTACGTGCCCAGTAATATTTCTAATTTTTGCGTAGAATTTAGTAAAGTGGACGTCACTATATTTCATTTTCTCTATTTAAAATTATATTATAATTCTGTGCTCTTTTCAGATGAACAAAATAGTTTGTCATTGTGAATTTTTTTAAATTTATTTTTTATGTCCATCTAAATATATATCCGTTAGAATAGAACGATTGAAGACTAGTGATATTTTTATTTTTACCAGATTATGTTCTAGGTAGTACTAAAATACACTAGATTGTTTTTTTCATTATTATTTGATTTTTATTCTATTTCCAAATTTCGTGAAATTCTCTGCGGTTATTAAATAAGTTTTCATTTTGTATTAGTGAAACTACAGATATTCGTACATATATCGGTATAGAAACTATTTAGAATATTATTCCTACTCTGTTGCTGATGAATGATCAATTATATTAGTTACATGTGATTACATCATTACTAACCGTGTGATAGGGCATAATTGGTTAGATGTAGAATGTGGCTATCACTTACTAAATTGAGCTTCCTTCTGTCGAATTTCAACAAACATTTTGCAGTATTTAGGTCTGTTTGTTTGCTCACGGAAAATTGTAGATTATCTGCAGTCGTTAGTGTCTTTCCATCTCCTTTTGTGTTTTTCCACAATCCGTTCAATAATATTGCGATTGGTGGAAGCTTTTGTGTTAGACCAGTGTTTTTACATTCCATATTTAATAATAGTAATATTTAACTTGATTTAGCGTATCAGACTTATTTGTATGTAATTAAATGTTGTTATTTATGATAAGGTTCATGTCGACAATCACAGGTACACTTAATTATAAGTTTCGTCACGTTAAGTATGAATGAATAAAATGGTAGTGAAGAAACGCAATTAGGAAGGAATGTGGCAAGTGAAAAATATATTTTGAATATCTGTCACGGCATGCGTAAATCATGTTCAGACATAAACGGACATTTATTTCAATTAGACTTAGGTGTAAAAACTTGTATAATAAATGTATAATAAATTTCATATCCTTAGCTCCATTATTGGCACGCTTAGGACATTTATAAATTTAATAAATTAGTTGTACGTTAATTTATTCAAATAATAAGTAATTTTGGATTTATTTCACAGGTAATTCATGTAACTGGTCACATGGTAGTGAATTCGGAAGGTGATCGCATTTTGATTGCTGTTGGAAGACCACTCCCTCACCCTTCCAATATTGAAATACCGTTAGGATCGACAACATTCCTAACAAAACACTCATTAGATATGAAGTTTACATATGTCGATGACAAGTAAGTTTATTTTTAAGAAAACTGTCTCAATATTCCCACCGAGTTTAATTAAAAGCACCGATCTAATATCATATCATCACGTGAGAATTGTATTAAATGAATATTTCCTCTTTTCTAGAATGCTATCAACTCTTGGCTATGAGCCAGAAGATCTCCTCGGTAAATCTCTCTATGACTGCCATCATGCAGGAGATTCTGAAAGTCTTATGACAACGTTCAAAAGTGGTGAGTGAAATTTTTGTTTAAAAAATATGTGTCTTCCCTCTTTTCGTTTTGCATTTTTATTTATTTATTACCAGTTGGATGTACGCCAAAGCAAAAGCGATTTTGTGCGTTGATTCCGAGTTATGTTTTCGATCTATTGAAAGAAATGAACTGAGCAGAAGAGTCAAGGACACATGTTTTGTTTGTTCTATTGGGGAAGGATTGTTTTTTATATAAAGATTTGGATCGGATTGCTGGCGGGTTTATTCGTGCTCCAAATTGTTATAAAAACAATTTAAATTTCTTTTGATTTGCTTCAAAGCTGTCGTCTTATAATCAATTCAATTTTTATGTTTGTTAATATTTCAAGGCAATTTTTTCGATACGTAAAATGTTATTGATATTGATTTTTTACGATTTGACTACAGATAATTTAAAAATATTTTAGTTTTTATTTGTCATTCCTAACAACTGTTTATGTACAGATGGAAGCCAAACAGAACTGTGTGATTGCTTTGTCTCATTGAAAATTCTTTCATAATAAACATTTTTTTGAGATTTGATAGGTTTAATCGTGTGTGATATTGTTTGATAGGCTACTTGTAAGGATACCTAACATTATATTTTCATTCAAGTTTGTTGGTGAATTGGTCATAAAGATATAGCTGAAAATATGCGAAAAACATCATTCCCCCTGATCTAGATTTTCAAAGCTAAAGTTTTGATATTATTGTGTTGTATACAACAGGAAGACTGTCGCATTTTTCGTCAGTCTTGCAGTTGGTGTTGTGTTATGTTAATTTAGAAAACCGTTCTTACTTATAAGACCAACAGTAGTAATTAAAATTGATTAATGGATCGATTGTTTGTTGAAAAACTTGTGGCACGAACCTTGATTCCACGAGTCCAACTTTTGAACGGTTTTTTTCTTTTTGTAAATTACATGCAAAGTGAATATTGTGTCCAATTGAAAAACAGTCTATTTGCTAAATTCAAAACAAAATAACAAGTTACCTTTACTATTGAAAAATATTAGAAAACAATAAGTAATTATATAACTAATAAATCAATTTCTGTAAATGCTTTTAGTCCCCAAAGCTCAACGTTTGTTATGGTGTCACCATCATAAATCACACCTAAAACCATATGGTGCTAGATGTAGACTTTAAGCCATATCTCCTGGTATCATATGGGATAGTTGTGTGTGGCATATGTTACAATTAAAGAATGATAGTTGGTTAGTCTATTCATCTATTAGTCGGTCTCTGCTAAAAGAGTACTTCAATTATGCACAATTCTTTAGTTCAATAGTGTCTGTTGATGCTTTAATAAGAAAGCTCCTAATTAAGTATAACTCCGTAGTGAAATAAAAAAATCCACTAAATGATAAGTTTATGAATCTCCGTCAGCCCTTCGTAGAAGAAGTGCATTTCATTACATGAATAACGACAGTGCTTTATCATGTCGCGGTGTGGTCGTAACAAGATTAATAAAACTTTCTTGCTGACAATTGATAAAATCTCATTAGAAAAAATCTTTCCGAACCCCTTTGGAGTTAGTCACTATAAAAAATTGCGGGTATGCCCCCTTTGGAGGAGGATGAATCATAAAACGCGCGGCAGTGCACCACAATAAAATTATTACGAGAAAAAATTTTATTAGCGTAATTAGCTAAAAAGGTAAAAGCTCCTGCGCTCCTCTCTTCCTTTTATCTCATTGTGTCAGAAGTTTTTGATTTGGAAAGTATAAAGAAAAAAAATAAAATAAAAAAGGAAGTAGAGTGAAAAAAATGTTGGGGAGAAAAAATGGGAAAAAACGAAGCTTAATCGACGTAAAAGGATAAGGCGAAAATGAAGTGGCATTTCCCTCAGACAATTTTATTGCCACCCACCACCAGCAGGAGGAAAGCAGCACTCCGTGGCAAATGGGATTTTGCACGAAGGGAACAAAAAATGCTTCCCCCGGTTCACACCCATAATGAGATCTAACGAGGGCTTAAAATGACACATTTGAGTTCATCATGGGGATGCCTGCATCGCTGAAAATTTTTAGTAACTCCTCTTTTGCCAGCTGAGTGGAAAGTTGCATTTGGGTAAATTGCATCTAAATAAAAATAGCGACATTATTTCGGTGCCTCCACAGATGAAACACGGAGGAACTCAGAGCGGGGATTCAATATCCACAAGATCTAGCTAATTCTAGTTAATTGCAGGGCTAGACTAGACGAACGAATACTAATTAGATGTTACAAAATTCATATGGTCTTTTGTCATCCATATCAATGGCCTTTGTAAGGACACTGGCACCATATATGGGGCCATTTTGATTAAACGATGCATAATACATTTGCTTGCATGGCACCCTTATCATTGAGCCAGTTACCATAAAATCTCTGGTAGCAGTCTGAGAATGCAAGCCATAAAACCCTTCCTGGGCCCCTTTATGACTGCAACTGCTCCAGATACCCCTTTTATACCCGTTGTAAGTCAAAGTTAAATCTCAGAGATACTTTTACAGTGCCCTCGAGCATTCATTGACCGAAAAAGTATCTAATCGCTGGGAAAAATCTTTCGATCGGTGCTGTAGATATTACATTGAAAAAAGGAAGAAATCGTCTCTTGGATTGGGTTGATATATACTATACTTTTATTTTTCTTACAAGAGGAAATCCGATAAAATTTCAAATTTGGGGAAGAGATTGGGTTATTTTCACCCTTTGTATAAAAGCGGTTTAATGTTCGGACTTGAATTGAAACAGTCAAAGCTAATTGGGTGGCACAAATAATCTTGACGCGGGATGCACTTTTACGGCCATACAATTTTCTTAAGTATTAAAGAAGATGAACGAAAGTCATCTTTGAAATAGGAACAAATTGTTTTTATCTTTTTGGCTTTTCTTTAAAAGTGATATTGGGTCTTTCAATTAAGCTTAGTGAAGACATTCTCCATGAAAAAAGAAAACATTTACTCATAAGCTACAAACTTAAGCAAAGCTTCGTCTTAATTTTAATATGGGATGACTAATTGATCTTGATTTCTCTTTAAAATTCCATTTTTCTGTACGAAAATGTAGATTCAGATTTTGTTGACTGTTTTATGATAATGATCCCATTGTCTCGTCAGAAGAGGTTAGATTTTATGAAAACATCAATATCGAAATAACTTGGGTTTACATAACTAATTAATTTTAATGCTTATCGGTTGCTTGTATTTTTCGATCATTAACTTTAAGATTTTGAAAAACGAGAAAACTTTGTGGGGATATACACATGGAAAATGATGCTTTTTGAAATTTTCAAATAATATTATCTCGGGAAGTACAAATGACCAACAAATGTTTTTTTGAATACTTGTTATATTTGACACCAAATAAACGTTTCCATAATGTTTAATCAAAATTCGTAGGGATACTTTAAGTTAAATTTTTTTAGATAATATTGTACTTTTTGTTTCGGTATACTAATTAAATGATTAAATAAAAATAGTTAATTAGATATATTCCATTTGGCTTAAAATTATACTACATAAAGAAAACATAATAGGAAAATGTAAAAATTGATTGATCTTCAGGATCATGATCTTTTAATAAACCACACAAATTAGAGATAATATGTGCCAAGATTAATTAAAGAATCTTCAAGTTATTCTAAAATGAACCATAAAAGTGTGCATGATTTGCACTTAATCGAAAATTTCCCACTCGTTAACTCTATACGACAAAGAATTGAAAATAAGCAAAAATAGATTAATGAAATGCTACTTTGTAGCAATCTTCGATAGCGCAAGACGTTATATCATTGCAAGCTAATTATTTGCATCTCAACAATTTGACCCGTCTTAAGACGCATATTCTTTCAATCAACCCCGTGTAGCATCACAACAAGAGGCCACTTATTACATAAAATCACTTATATGATAGATTCAAAACGATGGTAGGAGTTTGTCATCTTAAAAAAAAGCAAAGCACTGCTTGGGCTCATTTTAGAATCATTTGGCCACCACTTGAGATGTTGAGAGTTGAGACGGTCGAGAAAATTGCCGACAACATACGCCTGCCACCAATTGAAAGCGAGAGCAATTTTCACATGTGTCAGTGGCATCTTAACCAGTTCATTTAATTCTTTTTATTTTTATATTTTATTTTGTGACGTTTTTCTTCTTATTCTTGAAGAATTTTTTATTTATTCAGTGAAAAAAGGAGCACACTGTGCTCAGTTAAGCATGAAAATATCTGTTTACGTTCGGTTTACATATCAAACGGAATTTAGCTTTAAGACTTTTTCTAAGAATTTCATTTACATTTTCATCTGCTTTCCACACATCTCCTGGGGCACTTAGCTGAGACAATTTATTTGCTACAGCACACTGGGTATCTTTCAGAATTTATTGGTTTCCCTTAAGCAGTGGTAGGATCGTCAGGATTTTGCCAAAATTTATTCGGTTTCCTCCTTCGGTGGATTCGATTACCACTTCCATTGATGGGACATGCAATGGGAAAACATCGATCGCTTTTTTTCCTAACTTCCTTCTATTATTAAAGAATTTTGCGAACAACACTTTAACAATAATAAATTAATGCCAAAATATGTAGCTGGTGACTTGTATATCAGACTTATTTTTTCTGGTGATACTTTCATCTTTTGGTCTCTGTAGAGATGCATTCTTTTTGTTGAGGTGGCTAAATATACACCTCCACTCAGAGGACAGAGAGGAATAGAATAAATTTGTGCATTTGTAAAAAAAGATAATTGCTGCTTATCTGGTATCATAAATTAAGCAGCAAAACAGCCGGCTTCGGTGGCGTGATAAGCTTAAAAATAGGTAGATCTTGGAAAAAAGAAAATCTGGCAATTATAGTGCTACATAATGTCGTCATTGTTGTTCTTTTCGTCCAAAAATTTACAAATCTATTTAAAAGTGTCAAACCTGATCCTTGTTTATGTCTTCAAAGACTGCTGGGCATGATTGAAGGCTTGATGGATTGATTGCGTCATAAAAACCTTGACTTACAACGCAACAGAATAAAGGTTCAAAGAAGATATATCTTCAGTAAACTATAAAATTATGATCATATCAGGAAAAATTTTGCGTACATGAAATTTAGATTTGATGTATCCGCTGTTATAAAATAACTTTCCAAAAGGTAATATTTTTCATATTGTTTGAATTTCATTCTTCTACTTTGATAAATGAAGTAAATCAAGTAAAATAATGTTTCTTAACTTATGAAATTTTATCAAAATTTTTTATAAATTTTAGGATTTTTCACAGTTTGTAACAGACCGACAATACACACTGCTTTCGGTTGGGCATCAATTATAATTTATGTTTATTATTATTTATTAAACTTAATTATTTTTCCACATTAACCGTAGGGTTCATTCTTCAGGGGTTTTTAAGAAAAATAGGGTTTCAAAAATAAAAATACTATGTTCAGAAATTTTTTCTTTTAGAAAAGCAAGGTCATTTGTCTAGGAGTTTATAACGATGACCGGTGGTTCTTGTATGTTAGATTTGATAGCGTCGGTGTGAACGTGTTAAGGTTGGGCACTTTCATTTGACTTTACTTTTCAATATATTCAGCGCTATATTTTCAAACACTGCGGAATAGATTTTAAAATTTGGTCCTATTTTTCTCGAATACACAGTGTGATGAAATATTTTTGTTCCCTAATGTGCAATCTATTGAAAATTAACTTACAGAAATGGTTAAAAAGTGAAAGAAGTATTTAAATATTTTATTAGATGAGGGATAGATTGTTGAAAAACTGTATAAATTCTACTACTTGTGTATTTACGAAACATTTTGTCAAAAATTAATATTTATGCGGTTTTAAGCACGAACTTTAAAAAAATATTTTATAAAAACACAGAATAAGTTGGAGCACTGTGCGACGTGATGAAATTTTAAAAGATCGTGATGTGATAAAAAGGTGCACAAAAATAATATGTAGGTGTATTCACGTTTTATTGGGTTTGCTTCGTATTGTCGTAAAAGAATAGGTTGCTATAAAAACAAATATGAAAATAAAATAACTTTACAACCTCATAATAGGTAATACACAAACCATATTGATCAATTACATACACTAGTAGGTATTTATTCGAATTTTAAAGATTTATTTACTGCATATTCTTGAAATAGTTAATAAAGTTAGTAAATGTTTTAAAAATTGTAGAATATAAATATTGCTTAATAGCAATCTGTTGTCTTGCATAATAAAAAGTTGTTATTCATTTTTGATAAATTTCCTGAACAATTAAGACCTAATCGTTTTCCAAATAGCTCATATTTCTGCCATTAGCTCTCGCATTAGTACCAAGCACAATCAAGGAACCGTACGTGAGTTCGAAGTTTATTAACTAAATAAAAAAAAATGAAAAAGTCATTAACGAACCGAACAGTTGCTGTGATTAATATGAAAGTGATCATAAATATCTGATACGTGCTATTGCCTGGTCTCGCGGGTAAGGCGATAGTCTTGATTCCATCTGGTGGAAAAGCTGTTGAAATTTGAAGCTTTCATGTCATGCATAAATAAGCGCACATGGAAATTATCGGGGCTATCATCAACCCTTCACGAAAATGCCAAACAGCAATCAGTTGCAAGTCGATGTACGAGGATGGCCGGGAACGGGACCGGGATCGGGGTTTCGTCCGTGTGCTTCCATTGTGAAGAAAGCCATCAGTGTGCACTGCGCTTTTGAGGACGGGGAGCGAAACGCGAACGATAGATAGTTTTCGGTCGACAAACTTAACCAGAAGTTATCCCCCATTTCAGGGCGCCCACTGGGGTGTGACCCACCCCGGCCAGCGAAATGATTTGGCATGCAACAACCTGACAAAGTGGTATCCGTTTGCTTTTCTTGAATCCTGGCTCTGCGGCGTCGGAGCTGCACCAACCATTGCACCAACCTTCCTTTTGTATATATACAAGAAGATATAAGGGTGCATGTGCCGGGGCAGTTAGGTGGAGGTATCCGACCATGTAAAGGGCTCCCAGCGCAAAATGGTGGCACATAACGTAAAGCTTTACTATCAGTTAGTCATTCAGCGGAAAATCTACGACTGCCGGGCTTGGCTTCTGCTCCTTTCTGCGGGAGCTGTGACACAACTTCGTGTGGGTGTGCTTTGCGTTGCTGGCACAATTGAATTAAAAATAAAATAGGAAAAAAACCGGTGCTCAGAGTCCTACGAAAAGGATACGTTTAGGAGTTGAAAGTTGAACGCCTCGAAAGGATGCAACAAATATCTCTGTGATTTCTTATGTCGCAGTAGTGGTGCGAATTTATAGTTTGCGCTCGAGACCGAAAACTTTACTATTACCCAGGCGTACGATATATTCATTTCGTTTGTTTCTTATGAAATCCTTTCGCGAGAAAACTTTTATGTTTTGGAATTGTTTGGAGTTGGTACGTTCGTTTATGATACTATACTCTGTGGTGTACGGAGAGATGACAGAATTACGCAAAGAAGCAGTTAAAAATGAATCAAACAAAAATGCTTCCAAAGCTTTTCAGTTTATTGTTCTTAAAGTTGAGATAATAACACAATTGTCACGATAAATTACATTTTCGCTGAATAAAATGGAAATTTATGGAAAGGAATTTTTGATCGTCCAATGAGATAACTCCCTATGCCGGGTAGCTTTGACTTCTATAAGAAGATTTAAATGTTAGGTTCAGTTGCAAAATGCAATTTGTTTTCTTATTAATTTATTGACTAAAGATATTTGGGTACCTACAGATGAACATTTTGATAACGTTATTTACTTGAAAGTTAATAATAAGGTAAAATTTTTAGGGTTCCGTATAAAAAACAACCTTTTTGATTCGCTTTTTTATAACATGCGTCAAGCCAGTTTTGGGTGGTTTCTTCTTTATTATACTTTTGTAAGACCTATTTTAGACCGCATTGAATCGGTCCAGTGAAGGTTTCTTAGTTTTGCACTATAGAGACTATTACGGTTCGAGATTTTGGATCTTTTTCCTTACGCTGACCAACTCTAGTTGATTTTACTCGCTTTCTTGGAAAAGGCGAAATTAATATTAGCTGTGTTATTTTGATGATGTGATCTCGATCTAAATATTGAATTGAATTTTTTAAATTGTTATATAAAGCAAAGTTTTTAAAATGTGTAAAAAATCCATCAAATTGCATTTATTTTATTGGATCCTATTTTTGATGTAAAGCGAGCATAAGTCAATGCAATTTGATGAACTCTTCACAAAGTTGAAAAGTTTTGCTGGGAGGCACTATTTGCAAATTTCAATTCAAAATTATTCTTTCTAATATTTCGCGGATTTTCGCTTATTGTGTTGGGTGAAATAAGTTAATGAATTTTACGAATATCTCTTTACTTTCTACAGAACGGCTTTAATACAAACGAAATGTAATGAAAATAAGAAGCTACATTTTCAGTATTCCTCACGGTTCTCTAATGGCACCATGTGTGATTTCATTAGTTAAAAATTGATTTCAGGCAACTTTGCGCCTTCGAAGTCCGGGAGACAGATTAGATTGCGGATATTGCCTAAAATCTTTAACGTGTTCCATTCATGTCACGGCCTATTTAAATTGGATTACGTAAATGATCGTAAATTGGAACTCACGATGAAAACATGTTTGCTTACATCAGCAGGTAATCATAGGGAGACATTCTCAGTAGTTAACAAGAGTAAAATTACCTTCGCGTCCCTCGTACGACCACCCCCATTACCTTCAGCAGTGCCAGAGCATGAAATCTCTCTAATTTTCCCCTATCATGTAAGGGTGTCTTCGCCAAATCGGTCTTCTACCACATCCTAACTCCTCTGCACTTCTTCTTCGGAGGAACTTGACAGGGCAAGTAAGAATCGGGTTCTTTAAACCGGTTAAAATGAAGGTGGCACAAAGCTCACATCAAAGCTTAAGGTTTCAGACAAAATTACATTCATCCACCAGCACGAGCACCAACTCACCAGATAACTTGGTTGCGCTCTCCCTGACAATTTCACCGATTTTCGATTTAATGAAAATTTTCCAGTTCGCCGAGAAAAAATCTCATTCGGTGTAAAATGTTTTTCTTCTTTGTGAAGGAGAATGAAAAACTTTCATAGTGCGGGCGGGCACACATGCACCCAACCCATCATCGTTCTCCTTGGGTTTTTAGATTCTTGCATGCGTTCAGCTCGGGACAGGCTCCTGGCTCCTGGCTGCTGGCTCCGGGATCTTTCTTTAGCATTTTGAGCGTTTTGAACAAGGAGTACGTGGAACTGACAGACAGGATGCCCAGATCCAGGGTATGGAATGAAATGATTACACGTTGCATCAGAAAATTGTTCAAGATTGCTGGGAAGCTCCTGAATGGATTATAGCAGCCGTCAATTCTTTTCCTCGTCTCATTTCCAGGGTATGCTCACAATGACGACGGGCTTAAATGGGTGCGTTCACCGGCATTATCGAGGATGTAACCGAGAAAAAAGTAAGATTTTTCTCGATTCGACTGCTTGCCGTTGCTACAAGTCATGGTACTTTCCATAGGATAGTGGGTGGATTGGATAAATTCTTTGGATTTTCTAAAAGATAGATAGGCATATCATAGAATAAATCATTTTATATTATTTTACCCTTTACTACTAAAGTAATTTTTCTTGTTCTTAGTAGATGCAATGAGTTGCAAAATAACCCCATGTAGTCTGTGCTTTAACACATGACTACAGGTGTTTGATAAATAACATTAGCCCGTATGACTTTTGAATATTTTAAAATTTTGTGATGATTGTTTTTTTTTTTTAGTACAGAATCTGTTGTCAACAATTTTAACAATTTTAATCTTCAGTCTAAGGTCTAGATTTTCCTCCAAAATGTAAACGAGAAATGGACAAAAAATGCTTTTGGAAGAAATACCTGATGTTTCATTTTCTTTGCGCCTAAAAAAGTAAAAAAACATATATATGTAATATATAATAATTTCCTAACCGATTATCTTTTTTGTATTGTAAAACAACTTACAATTAGTTTTGAAATGAAGTAAAGTAAATAACATTTTCGAATTATTTGTGGTGACAAGCACGTATTTGTCGTGTGAAATGACAAATCAACGCAATGTAAAATGGTTTTTTAATTTTATTATTTTTAGGACTCGTGTAGAAACAGAAACATATTAAACTTTAAAAGCTTTCTAAAATCTTTTGTTGTCAACATTTTATTGGACTATGTGGAAAATCGTGGCGGAAATATTTTGAAATTTCACAATTACATATCTCGGTGCAAATACAAAATCGGCAAAATTTGTTGCGTATTTGTCCCTTCTGAGGTGATCTCACATTCGATTAAATCTATAATCTTAACAAAAAAAAGAATGTAGTCACGAGATTTTCCAAAGTTTGTCTATTGCCGATTTTTGGGCGGCTTTTAAGTGTCAAGATATTTATATATTAATATGTTAGACATTTAAGTGATTATCCTCTAGATGACTTAAAAAGATTATATATTAGTATACAATTGCATTAAGTTCATTTTAAAACAAAACATGGAGTTAGAAATGTTTTTTTTTATCGAACAGACTGATATCAAGACAAATTGGAATTTTCATAATCTTTCTTTATGTCACTTGCGACAAAAGATTATATAATGTATTAGTTGTTTATCACAAATTTTGAAGGAAGCAAGCTTCTTTTATTTGAACAATTTAATAACCAATAAATTCTGCAAAACTTTCTTTAATATTTCTCGATGTCTTTTACCAAGAAAGAAATACCCAATCAAAGTGGTCGCATTGACCACAAATCCTTAAGAAATCCCATAATCCAGGATCGTCGGCAGTAAACCGAGCGAGCGGTGAGTGGTCTCTGAATGAATAATCAGATAACCTTCCACCCGAAAATACTATCGAGTGACCAGCGCAAGCAACATAACCAACGACGAACTACTTCTACACGACCATAAAAACTCTGAGGAATATGATTTTTTATATAGGATTATGCAATGAAAACAAAAGGGAGGAAGGGGGGAATGCACGCCATAATTCTTCCCAAAAGAGGAATCATGTGCGCTTTTACAGCCCTCCAAAAGAAAAAAAAATATAACACCCATCTCGTTGCAATTCCATCCCCCGCGCATGAAAGTGCACTGCATTGAAAGAGAAAATGTGCAAGGTCATTGCACAACCATCGACGGCACTGGTGGGAACATTTTGCGTTCATTCTTCCCACATTTGTCCTTTAGCCAAGGACTATTGTTCTTGCTGGAGCGGCTCCTGCCCGCAGATAGCATAAATAGCATAACCTGAGAGTAATAACTCAAATATAGATTTCGTTTGGATGGTCCGGATGGTGAAATGAAATGAGTGTGTGCTGCTGCTACTGCTTCTGCAGCTCCATCCTTGATGCTGATGGTGTTCGCATCACGGGAGTACATAAATCATGGATCCCTTCAACAGAGTAGATTTGTTTCACTAAATCTCGCAAGCATCCCCAGCATCACCGCCACCCGCACCACTCCCATACCTGGTCGAAAGATAAATATTTTTGCAGAAGAGATACCCGGAATGGCTGTCATCTTGGTGAATTCAAGGTTTTTTTTTTTCCTTATTTTCTGTTTCCTCGAAAGACTTTCATACAAAAATTGCATCAATTTCGTATTCCTATGGGTTAGCACAGGTATGCCTTGCAGCGCTTACAGTGCAAACAGACGCTAAGTAACGTTGCCTCTGCTCCGGCGGGAACGTCCTGTGGAATGAATAAATGTTGCTTCGCTTGCATGCTAAAGGGGTTCTCGCGCTCGTCTAATAAGTTGAACGTTCTGATTACGTTAAAAATTCCCTGCTTTTTCCCGGGCTCCACTGCGATATTGTCCTTTTTAGCATTTTATAATAGAATTTTTGATATGAGCAAAGCAATAGGAATTTCTCAGCTTTTCATTATTACTTGGTGTAATTTATGGCACGACTGTGACTGTTGGTTTTGTTTTATTGCTGCAGGAAGGGCATAAAGTTTGGGAGAAATGGAGTGCTTTCGGGATAGAACCGAATAGGTAATTCCATTTAAGACAAATGCACTTGTACTTAAGAAAACGAATGAATATGATTAGAATTAAATGTACGATTTTTGCAAATTTGCTCTTTTGTGAATCCTTAACAGACAACTAAAGAAGCTTTAGTGGGAATTTCGTTTTGATAATATTTTACTAACCTGATCAAAATTTATGAAGTTTATAGCTATCAAAAAGTTAAATGCGTTCTTCTTAAAACTGAATTTATGAAATCGGTGACCATGGTTACTTTAAAATTAACTATTTTATTAATTTAAAACATTGAATACTTATTTTTGTTTTAACATAATTATACAGAGACATCGTAAAATAAATATTTTAATATCAAAATACATATTAGATAATTAATTTATAAAATTTTTTTTCCTAATTAAATTATAGTGAATATGTGTAATAATACTTGGGTTAGGATTTTGCTTAAATAGGAAAATGTTAAAGCTTGATACCACAAGATTCTGTATTACTCTGCAACTTTCTTATTATTAACATTACGGATTTTAAATTCGAAAAATTGGATATTTTATTGATGTTGTTCTGAAAATGAGGATTTTTTTTATGAAGAAGTACTACTCAAAAACATGGAACCTTTTATAATTAAATTGGGTCAGTAAGGAACGCACATTTGTGCAAACATTTAAAACACCCTCAAATTTGGAGGCGTAGCGACACTTTTATGTAACTTTATCCTTAAAACTGATTTCCTAATTAATTTAATTAAAAGAAACCTTTTCCCTTGACTACCAAAAACCCCCTATTCAGGAGCATTCATCGAGTAAAGGTATTAAACTCATTTCGAGTCATGCACTCAATTTAGGGTTAATTACCTTGGAAGTGTCCCCTCCTTCAGAAGTCACCTTATAACTCTGGGAAACTTCTTCATTTACTGCAAAATTAACAACGATACAGAAAAGTGGACGTCCTTCGGTAATGGATTAAGGCAGCATGAATACCAGCACAAGTACCCGTCGCAGGACTAATTCTCTCACATAAATTCGTTCGCCTTAGTACCACCCGTGTCACTTGAGAATTCAAATTCAATAACGTTCTTAGGTTAATAAACCGTTTAGTAAATTAATTCTTACCCTTTTGAATGCGAAGATGAAAAGATTTTGCCAGTGCTCGCCCCTTTGGCTAGTCGGGACGAAGTCAAATACCTAAATATCCCTTGGATTTAGCTCTATAACCCTGAGGCGGACCAGGAGGAAGGATCTGTTTCTTCCAGTGGATACTGGATAGTCGGAGTACACCATGCAACATTCAAGAATGCATTTTAATTGAAGAAGTTGAAATGAGCTCAAGAGTAGCACCATTTCACTGATAAAGTTTTCGCCGGAACACCGGACAGGGAGCGGGAGGTGAATGGATTCATTATCGCCGGGAATAGTTCCAGCTCGCTCGTCCTGCTCATGTTGCTCAAATAACGATAACGTGCAGCTATTTTAGTGAATTAACTTAATTAAACCGCGCATTAATTCTCTAATGAAGAAATTTGTTTTTCGGTGCAAGATTCATTCGTCTCCTCGACCCAACCGAGGGAAAATTGCTCCGTGCACCATGATTATCCTGTTTCGCGTAGTTTTGGATAAATATTAATTTATTAATTGAAATTTCGCTACACAAACAGCACAAATAGCAGTAAGGTTCGCTCAGCTCGGGTTTATGCCATTATTATCTCCAGCACATTAATTTCCCGCCGAATAGAATCGCTGTGCTCATAGCTTCTGGAACTCCCCCGCTAGCCCTCAGTTCCGACTATTCTCCTAGAAAGGAAACGAAGGGAAGTTGGTAGTCAGTCCATCTTAGAATTATCTCCTTTATTTATCTTAGGACTGAGTTATTTCGAGTATTTTAATTTAACAGAAAATTCCTTTAATTTTCCTCCCCAGTTAAGCCCTTTTGAATTGTTTTGTTAACTTCGGTGGAATCAAGAGGGGTGAAATATTCGTGGAGATTTTTTCCAGTTCTTTTTCCCTGTGGAAATTTTATTGCTACTTGTGATGTCTTGGTTTTCCTAGATGAACCAACTGCGAGTGGTCAGGGAACAAAGGGTCGGATCTGATGGGTTTAATTAAACCGAATAAAACTTTTATGGCCAGCACAACTGGACCAGAATGGCGAAAGTGTTTTGCCCTTTAGAATGAGTTTATTTCCGTTTTAAAAGAGGTTATGGCACGAAAAGGGATTTATGTCACAGTTGTGCACTTGTAATTGGGGGTTTGAAAAATATTGAAAAAGGGCAAAACCTCGGTTTGTTTGTTGGGACAATATTTGTCAACAAATCTACCTCTTTATGCAGAGCAATTTTCGAAAAAGAACTCCACATTGCAAAAGAGATAATATATAAAATGTTTTAATTAAAAGTAAGGCTAGTTAGGGCGCATATACAGCTAGCAGGGTAAAGCAAAATAGGTTTTATACGTTTTTTGAAAGTTTAAAATATCAAGAACATCTGTTAAAAATTTGAAGTCGAAATTCCAAAATCTTTCCACCTCCCATACGATTTAACTTCGTTGTTTCCTTGGAGCGATCAATTTTTTTTTCGAAACTCAATTTTTTGAAGCGGTCCCAGAAATATCTCGAAAACCGATTCGTTTTAAATTGTGATTCTTTTTCGTGTACCATGTCTCATACGGATTTGTTTTTTAAATTCTTATTATATTATGTTTTGAAATAGTTTTCTATAATTTCAAATTTAAAAAATAATACATTATAAACTCTAAAATTCTTTTTGAAATATGTTTTTTTCCTAAAGTTATATGTAGAAAATTCCATAAATTACGTGAATATGCCAGGTTTTTGGTCAGATGTCGGTAGTTATCCGTTCACTTGAATAAATTGAATAGACGGGCAATAAATATTAAAGGCAGCTCGGATTGCAATGAATGTCAATCAGCGTTACATTTGCATAAACCTTCAGTTCAAGTAAAAGTGCGAAGCAAAATTACAGCAAAATCTATTCTTGGCATACGAAATCTAATCGATCTTAAAACGTTGTTATATTTTCATCAAGACAATGATCTAGTTTTTTGTAATTCAAAATGCAGATTTTATGATGTTTGGATCATAAAGAGAGGATTTCTATTTTAAAACGTATAAAGATGAAGCCTTAAGAAGTATCTAGCGTAAAGATCATTACCATTAACACTTTTTGTGTTCGTTTTCCACCGATTCAATGTAAATTCAAACGTGGCCATGAATTTTGAAGAGACAACTTTATTGCCACAATAATCACACCTTCATGGCAATATTCGAATCTTTTGCTGAAAAATTTAAGGGGGATGGGTCAACAGATTCAATTTGGTATGATTACTCGGAGTGTTACCCTACATACGTTTCTGTAAGTGCATTCTAACGAAATCCTAGAAGCTGCAATTCTCCAACGTGACAAATATCACCGGCACGTTTTAGTAGTTCTGTTTCGCTTCCATTTGTGTTTATTTGAAAGTGAACGAAACGAGGTTATAGGGCATCTTGATGCACGCTCCAACCGTCATATAGTCCCTCCCTGAGGGGCAGAAAGAAGAAAAAATAATATATATAAAAAAAAAAATAAATGTAGCTTGCTACCAGTTTGGATCCGTATCTGTACGATGAATTCAAATCTCTGTTGTAGCGAAACTGGAAAATATGCTTGCACGTCCTCTGGGCATGAACCACCACAAAAAGGGAGCGATGGGAAGATTTTTGCCAGTTGAACTGGAGTTTTATGGGTGCCATCGTCCACATTGGCACCATTGAACGTGACATTATTTTTAAGAATATGGATTAATACCGTCTAGATAAAGATAACGCAGCTACAAACACGATTTCAACTAGATTTATTTAGCAATTCGGACAAACCGGCTACTTTAGGAAGGATCCACTCGGACGAGAGTTACGTTAAAAACACGAAAAACATAAGATATGTGTTAAATGAGTAGCTATGATCCTCTTTCTCACCGCTAATAGCCTTGACTTTGAAATATTTATAATCTCAACATCTTAATTTGATCTGGCAGTACGCCACGATTTTGAGTCTTCGTTGCTCTCTGGTGGAAAGAAAAAAGAACTTTGTCTGATTCGTAGAGATAAAAAGTCGATTTTCAGTCGCTAGAAAACGTGCTTACAAATAGTTCAGGATTTTAGGAAGAGTGCCACTGCACTAGAGTAAAATTAGATCACCTACGTGCCGCTGAGAGTTGACCAAATTATTTGTGATGCACATTAACATTTTTTTCTTTGGTTTAAAAATAAAACGCTTTCACTTTTTCCGAACTGTTCCCAGGCTTACTGAATGAGTTAAATCGAACTGTTCGTCGACACGAAAACTTTAGGATTTTTATCTAGAAGTATTATAAATCTTTTTGTCTAATGTGGAACCGTCTCAATAGGTAGATGAAAGATAATTGCCTACAGTAATATGCCATATATGTATGTAGTACCTAGGAATCTCTTGATATTACATATCTTAAAGTTTAAGAATTTTGAATGGTCTTTTACAATTCCCATCAATAATTTTTTTTTTATTAAAATCCAACAGATTCTTCAAATCTTTTGATGTGTACAAGTTTTTGGAAATACTGATAATTTTTTTTGTTTGTCTTAACTCGATTGTATATAATATTTTTGTAAAATTAAAAGAAAGTAATTTTAAATTATTTACCATAAACTTATATTATTTTGAAAAACTTCCAGTTAAAAATGAAGAGTGGTGGATGATCTTTCAAGGGATATTAAATATGGAACAACTACTGAAACATTAAAATAAAATAAAAGATATCCTAAAGTTCAAATAGCCTTCCAACATACACAAACTTGTTCATAAAAGGAAAATATCCTCAAAAATGGAACTTCCATTGTTTGTTTTTTCCCCATTGCCCTTCCTGATGGAGTTAGAAAGAAACCTATAAAAGAAAAAAAACAATAAAAAAGATTTGCTTTGCCGGACACTAAAAACTTCTGGCAAATCACTTTCACAAAAGTTAAACAATCAAACAAGACTTGAAAAAGGTAAATTGGCAGAATTGTCGGGAAAAAAAGGTAAGGGAAGGGATAAAACACTTTGAAGCCTTAATCCGTGCAAGCAGCAATTAAAGGTGTTACCAACAAATAGACAAGACTAGCTGAGGAACGAAAAATGAAACTGACGTGAACTTTTTCCTCCTTTACAGACATTTTACTTAAGTTTTTCCAGTTTTTTGCGCTTTATTGTCTTCCTCTGGTGTTCCCGGCGAAGAAACCTTTCCTCTCCGGTTAACTTCTTTTTGCGAATCCGTTCCCTGCCAACTACTTGGCATTTTCACCACTGCGGACGACCCATCAGGTTGCATTTGGGAATGTCCGGGAAAAAAAATAAAGAAAGTAAGTCTAACTTGTCTTAACATCCCTGCCGAGAAGGGTGAAGATGTTAACACGATTTCTATCGATCTGGTTTCGCGGGACGTAGGGTGGGTGAGTGACAACCGCCCGGTCCATCGAGCCGAGCAGTTCTCACACAAGTCGCGTTTAACTACTTTTCTTCTCGGAGCTGCTGCTGGTGCATGAACAAATGCAATAACATCGTGAACTGCTATAAGTCGATGGCATAAAACTAGCAGCCAACCGCGATGCATTCCTGCAGCAAAAGACGATTAAAAGGAACGTGAGCAGTGGCACAGATGTGCCGGCGCGATATTAACTGCATTTCGTAGGAGGAAAGTTACTTAAAATAGCAGAGCCAGGCAATGACATCCCTCGGGAAAATTAGGTACGAGAAAGTATTTAAAATTTTTCCTTTTTCCATCCCTTTATTAGGGAAGAAATTGTTGAATATATTCTCGATGGGAAGGAGTATGCTAATCGATGGCAACTGAAACAATGGGGTTTTTGCTTCCATGAAATTTTTTTGCATTTCTTTAACAAGATGCAACAGAGGACTCATGAATATTTTATACGAATTGACGGAGTTCTATTGTTGAATTTAATTTAATTTATCAGGTCGACGCAAAATGAACGCTTTAAATCTTGTTGCATTTGTTCATTTCCATTGTAACCCCTTTAAATTATGCTGTAAAATTATCGCTATGTTAGGCTTTTGGCAATACAAATTTTAAAATAATATTTATTAAAAATGTTATGCAAACACATTTTTTTCTTTAAGTTGTTATAATTCAGTCAGCCAAAATTTATTATTTTATTTATACAACAAAAATGTATTGACTGTATTAACATCTGTACCAAATTTCTTTTGTCTATCTTTATTAGTTTCTTAATTATATTACTACAATGAAAGAACTTTTTAACTATATTCTGGGAGAACCATAAATATGTATATAGTATAGTTCGATGGATTCTCGCACTATCTTAGATATGCCAGATTTATAACTATAAAGACTTTTATTATTATACATATATTGCAAAAATTTTTGATATCAATGCCACAAAAGCGTTATTAATCAAATAATCTACCTATTATAAACATATACTATCTAGTAGGAATTGTATAGAACAACAAAACATAATGAATTTTACTTTATTTTATACTGCAAAAGTACACACAGGTGAAGATATAAAGTTATATTGCATACCTCAGAAATTAATTACTTTGATCAATTCGCACTAGCTATTAAATTATCTGGAAAAAGTCTAGTTAATCTATTAAATCAACTAGAAATTTTACATAATATTAAGCAATTATGTATACATATAACCGCTATTTAATCGTTTTGTCGGTAACATTGTACATACATGAAGACAAGATTGAAACATATTTCTTTAGCTGTCTGTTGGAATATTAGCGTTTAAAGTTTTAATAGAAAAAGACACCGGTGAAAGTACGTCAGGATGCAAAAGGTAAAAAACTGCGAATTCCAAAATAAAAGAGCCAGGGACCAAAATGAAAGGAATGCATTCGCGCTATTCGCAGGGATAGTGCCATGTCTCAGAAGACCTTATCCCTTGCTACTATGAAATGTTTTTATTCATGGCTTCCAGCAAAATTTGTATGCATCATATAAACACCTTGGACGTAATTAATGTTGAAATGCTCTTATCTCTCTACCAACATTTCATTTCATGTTTTTTAAATGTTTTTCTTTCCTTTTTTTTTATTATTTGTTGCTTAGCGCAGAAAATATTTTATCCGTGGCTCTTCGTTTTATTTACTCCCTTTCCACCTTCCCTAGAAAGAAATGTTTGGATTTATCTACAGAAAGCTGAATGAACTTAAGGCACTGACAGGTTTAAGGGCCTTCCATCCTTTTCAAGGTGTTTGCGGGTTGTAATGATGGATTTTTATTTAACTTTAAAAGGGGTGCTTAATTCGGGTTTCCTATTAAAAGCAGGTGTTGATGGAGGTTTTAAATATTAAAAAGGTGAAATTATTTGAGTTTTGATGAAAGATGGATTGTATATATTTGAATTTGCTTAAATATTTCTTCACTGCAATGACAGATCAAATACCTTTATAAACGATTCTTAAGAATGTTCTCAAGGTTTTAATTCAGTATATTCACATATTTTAAGCGTCTGAGGTAAATATTTATAGTTTGAAAGGCAATACAACAGAAATCGCAAATTTTGATTGTGTTTCTGCTTTTAAGTTCTGGTGTAGTTAATAGAATTTACTAATAAGTGCGTATTTTTTATTTAAAGTTTATCAATAGACGTTTTTTAATTTTTACTGGAATAACTCCTTTATTCTGAAGGTTGTTTTGCGTTAAACGAAACTAGTCGCGGTACTTTGTCAAAGCTAATATGCTAGACTCTAAAGCTAAAGTCTTTCCTACTTAAGTCGAATGCAAACTGAATTTCAAAATATGTGTCTTAAATACAACTTAAAGTAAAGTTTAATATGTAATTTGGGGTACCAAAATAAATGCATTAAATAATTTCAAAGTTTTAGTATCTTCTTCGGTTTATGATGATTTAAAAAAATTTTTTAATTTAATTTGAAAATAATATAGTTAATATAATTTAAAACATTCTAATTGTTTTTTTCCAGTTCTGAGCAAAGGACAAGGTGAAACATGTCGATATCGCTTTCTAGGCAAATTTGGTGGTTATTGTTGGATCGTGACGCAAGCTACAATGGTCTACGACAAGCAAAAACCTCAAAGCGTCGTCTGTGTGAACTACGTCATTAGGTAAGTTTATTCAAAACTAATTAATTTTTACTAAGCGACTGTACTCCAACAAAATTTTCCAATTTTGTCGACATTTTATATAAAAACAAAGTTGCTCGCTTTCTTCGTGTTTTCGATTTATTTACTTTATGACACTCTTAAAAAATATGATGAAGTTGCGACCCTAGCGGGTTTCCCCGCCTGACGAATATTGAACACAAAAGTTGCAATGTCGTGATGCAGTGATGCAATCCACTCGTGCCGTTGGGTTGCATGACTTCACTCATTCGGCTGGTGCATATTAACAACCTTCCCCGTCTAATTTAGTCTTGTGATGAAATATTTAAGGATATCTTTCGCAGCGGACAGTAACCTCTTGTTATGCTTAAAATTTCATAAACAAGAGCGGAAATCTCTTGGGAATGTTATTTTAAAATTGCTTAGGGACTTGCACGAAAGGGCTTAAGAAATTTCTTATCGTGTACGTTGTTATTTAGTTCGGCGGTGGTATTTTTTCTAACAAAATGCCACCAACCATCGATCATCGTCTTTAGTAGAATGTCCTTCGCCTTATCTTACCTGAAGACGGTTGTATGAGAATTTTTTCTTAATTTATCAGGGAATTTTATTTAACTTTGCAATTTTGCTTTTAAAGGCAACTAGTAGGTCTAAAAACCTTTTTTTAATGAAAGCGGAAAGAACGTGATATACAACTCTCTGGGGTGAAAGTTAAATTTTCCTTGGAGAGGTATATGGAAACTTCTTTATTGCTTTTGTTTAAGGTGAAATAAGTAAATGAGGAGACAATTTTTTTCTTTCTTTTTGTTTTTGTGTATAGCCAGGAAGGGTAACTTCTTAAAAAAGTTTTAAGATGTTGAAGGTCCAAAGAAAATTGGCATTAAAATATTGCGCGGTAACATACCTACCTTTTCGTGGAAAGGATATTGTTGCGTGTCCTATAAATGTTGAACCCTTTTCAAGACAACACTTAAGAAACAAAAAGTGTCAAGTCTTTTTTATTTTCAAGGTTTTGTTATTTGGTTTGCGTGGAAATAATTGGTAAATTTAATAAGTACAAGCTCCTCCCTTTTGGGTTTGATTTATTGCTTGGTTAGGTAACCATTTAATGAAATAAGTGAATTTTTTTCCAAAATAAACACATGATACTGTGTAAAATGTTTTTTAAAATTATATTAAAAACTTATTATTATTCTCAATCAAGAAACTATTCTAGTCGCTCTGAATTTTGCCAATATTTTTACTCGTACATATTATATATTGCAAGTACAAGTATTAAAAAAGTGGCTACGAAACATTCCTTTCGTTATTGTTTTTGCCTCTGTCTACTTAAAATAACTGCAAAATTATTGTTTTGAACCGTTACATTATGACAGAACATTTATTTTGCCGCAATTAAAAAGTTTATGATTCATTAACTTCAACAAGATGTTTTCCCAAATTGTTGACGATAATTTACATCTTAATTTATTAGATGGCACGTCTTTAATCTTTTCGTGAGGTTTTCGAATTTCTTTTCTTTTTCAGGGAGGTAAGTAATATTTTTCTATTTACATTTAATGTTTCAAACAAAGCGAGCAATCTTCAAAAGGTATTAATTGTTAATATAACTGAATACATGTTTATACAAAATTGGCAAAAATTGTTGGAAGCAGTTTGCATATAAACGATGTACACATTCTCAGCAGATGCTAATATAAAATTTAAACAGATACAAAATACAAATAACATAATACAATTCAAATAAATCAAATCAATATCGGAAATATATAAAAGTGAATATTTTTAATAAGTGATAAATCATCGAAAATGTTTTTTTGTTAATACTATTGTTTTAAAAAAGTGTTTCTAAAAATTATTTGTAATCATTAGGATGTCGTACAATCATTATTTTTCGAAAGTTTTATCGTAATTACTTTCTGTTTTGCTTTTGACAATTATTTTCTCTTCTTTTATGACTGGTGTGTTTTACTCTCATTAAAGCGAAGTTTGTTATTTAATGACTTACTTAGGAATATTTTGGTGTCAAGATGATATTTCGCCATACGGTCTGTTATTTTGCGATATTTTTCGCGGTTTTTATTTCTATTCATATTTTAGTTATGTTTTACGTAATATACCGCAATTTTTTTTTCAATATAAGTCTTATGGTACTACAAGCGATTATAACAAAAATAACTGAGTGATATTATTATTACGGTTTTACATAACTTAAGTGTGGGTACATCAATTATTCGGCTTTATATTTCTATTCGCTTTAGAGATGGAATTATGGTGAATTGTATCTAAAGAAATCTATGAAATACATATGAATGTTTAGCAATAGACAGAGTTTTAGAGTAGAAAATACGCTGAAACTTGTTAAAACGACTAAAACGAAATTTCGAATCAGACCTGAAAACATTGAAATTCCCTCCATGTCATCAATTTAAAAGCTTGTAGGATACACAAATCACTTAACATTAATTTCCATTTCATGCAACAGTTAAACCCACCCTAAAGAGCAAAAATCTTATGTTCATTCTTGAATAGCCGTCTGGACGAGGAGGCAGTGTCTGTCTCGTTCACTTCCTTTTTATTTCCTTCAAAAATTATCTGCCCATGTCGGAAAAATGACTGCGAAAAAACGCGCAGCTTGGTGCACTTTTACAGCCGTCGAAAAAGTCATCAATCAATCGAACCGGCGAACCAAGACAAAAATCGATATTCAATTTTCTTTCTAAGAAACATGACTTAGCCCTTTCTTCAGACAATTTAGAAGATGATGACGATGGCGGTGCGGCACAAGATCAGGTTATTGCATTCTGTTACAAAACAGTCAGCTAAGAGCCATGATGCATAAGGCGGCAGCCAGAAAATCTGCTGAAGGTAGGGCTGTGGGTGTGATGTAACTAGACAAACTGTGACGAAACAATTGGAAATTCTTTCGAAGGAATGTCAACTTGCCACTGACTGATTTCTTCGGTGAGTCTCAAATTTCCTGAAAGGCGGCGGAATATATTTTGTCATTTGTATGACAGCTCACCTAACTGATTCCCAGAGCAGCCGCGGTTCGGTGCTTTTTCTTTTGATTCTATCCAGTGTCTCTAGGGACTTACTTCGTTCGAGGTAAGCGTAAAGATCCGAAGTAAATTTCTTATTTTCCGCATATTCCATAGAGATTCTTTAAATATGTAAGTACCTTTAAAGCGGATTCGGTGGCTAATTTTGTATCTTTAATAGAATCGATTTTGTTGCCTCATATAAAAAATGGTTTGAGACTATTTTTTACCCACTAATTCTCTCGTTAAAATAAAGTAGTAAACTGGGCCTTCGAGCCACAAGTGGCATGACAAGGCACTTGCAATTGAGAGCCTTTTGCGTGTCAATCAACTACCCAATAAAGTGGAATTATTAAAACTCAATCGAAGCATAAATTGTGTCACGAATACTCAACCAGAAAAAAAAAAAATGAATCAAATAAAAATAGCAATAATTCGGCTCGGGGGCTGGGGTTAAGTTGATTCGGCGTCAGTACGATTTTTTCATGCAATCGGGGTCGGTGCTTTATTGAATTTTGTCTCCTCCATCAGAAAGGCTGCTCCGCACCAACTTCCAAAGTGGACAACATCGAATTGTTCACAATTGCAACTATCAAGTGCGTGGCGTCTGAGTGCGCCTCGTTTCACTAATTTAAGTCCTAGAACAGCTGGACGGGGTCGTTCGGTGTTGGAGAGGGATTAGGCCTATATGCTCCAGCTCAATTGTTTGATTTATGCGAACTTCATGGAATTGCACTGGCTTAATAGCAACCACGTTCACTTTTGCACCAGAGTTGCCTTCACTTTGTACTTGTTGCTGATTTTACTGATTCTGAAATTAAGCCGCATTTAGAAGTACACAGCCAGTTCAACAGGTGTACGTACCGAAAAATAATTTCTTGTGAAAGGAATTAGCCGTCACGATTGAAAGATATTGACCTACTAAATTAAACCTAATATTATCTTTCAAATAACGAAATAGAAAGCCCGTTCAGGATGTTAGATACCTTGCCATGAATTTGAAGTACTTACTTATTTGAAATGAATATTCCATTCATCAAATTTCTTATTGCAACAAATTAAAAACATAGTGCTAAACAACATTTTTGTGTCAGACACGTTCACAGAGAACCATTTCTAAACTTAGGTATTCTTAGGGCTTTAGATGTTTAATTTTCAAGATTTCAAAATATTTATTATTTATGAGAAATTAATACATCTTTAAGCATGTATATTAAATTCATGGAATTCAAATTAATACTTAAAAGATTTTGCGGTGTTTCAACAAAAAAATAAAATTGTTATAATCTTTAGAGGAAAAATGTACTGCTGTAGATGCACGTAATAAAACTTATCTATTAAGCATAAATTTCTTAATTCCAATTATAAATAAAAAAAAACCTCTATTAAATTTCTATATAACAATTTAAAAAATGCAGCATATTTTGCGTATGTAATACAACCTTGAATAGTTTTATATAAATTTTTATGAGAAGAATTAGGAAAAGGCATCCAGGATGTAGACAATATAATATATATATAACTCTAACAAAAAATCTTTTTATTACCTTTATAAAGCTCCTTTTTAGTTTATGCAATTTTTAATTTGAGAGTGAATAAATTTCAAAATTTCTGATCTCACGACTATTCATATAGAAAAAATAACCATCGTTTTTTAAAGTTTACTTATGATTTAATATTTAAAAGATTATGAGAGCAAAATGTGTTTTTCGCTGGAAGAGAGACAACTATTTTTAGTTTGGCCAACAATTATAATTTTGTATTCATATCTGATTTCGAAGTCTTTATCTCTATTTATTTCGTTAACGAATACTATTTTCTTCATCGCAACAAAATTCAATTCACGTCCAGGAGTTCTGTGTGCCTTGTAATGAATTTCAATCGCTCATTGTACCTGGTTAGAGGCTTTCCTCTGTTATTTATTGATGAAATACATACTTCCTTTATCGAGAACCGAGGTACGTATATTCCGCCAAAAATCCACCGCACATTTGTTACAGGATTGAAGAAAATTATTTCATTATCCTGCCCACCTTCACAAGAGCGTAAACATGACAAATGTGCCCTCAATAATTCTGCTAAATCACGTACGCAATTCTAGAGACATTTTCCCAGACGTCCTATGAAGCGTAGAAAAGCAGCAGTAAAAGGCTCAGGAGCAGTCGTCCTTGGGCAGAAAATCCATAAATTGCATATATAGGGACCTAGCAGGCATAGAGATAAATCCCAAATATCTACGACATAAGCAGTTTTTCTGTGCCTTAGCGTTTTGACAAAGGTCGATTTGCAAGAAACGATTGTTCCCTGTATGACTGAATGTCCTCTTAGGCCCTGCTGTTGCCGGAAAGTGAGAATATTTCACGGGGATTCTTATAAAAGGGGAGCTCTATCACTTGGTGCTGGTATTAAAAGGAATTCGCACGATTGCGTAAGGAAAATTTTCGGGCGTACAATGTGCCCATTCCCTCCCTGCGGGGAGGCTGGATCTCCTATTGCGCCCTATAATTTTGCGGATTGAGAAACCCGGGATCGCTCCTAGATATTGAGTAAATAAGGTGATGGGACGTCCTCCTACCCCGCGGGGATTATGTAATCGCAGCAGGGATATAACAAAACTTATCCAGCTGACTTTTGGGCCTTGTTTTCCAGACAAGCGATTGCCGGCAAGCGAAAAACAACAGGGTGATTGGGAAAAGCTTTTCTCTCAAAGTGCGAGACGCGAAAGAAAGTAGGTAGCCTGTATTTTGCTTTTTTGACTCCAGATCGTTCTGAAAAAAGGAACAGATGTTCGGTTGCCTCCTGTAGCCTTGATTTGGCTCGAGATGATTACGCAGTGGGATGCTCTTTCTCTAGGAGTTTCTACCATGGGGAAAATGGTGAAAGTTCAAATTGTCACTCTTGGCGACTTGTTTCCTGATAAAATTGTCGTCGAATCTTAAATTAAAGGAGCTTCCCTCTCGACATAAATTTAATTTGTGACAAAAGGCAAAAGTTATGTCACCCGAAGGTGCGGTTGAGAAAAGAAAATTCATTGGAAGGACTGAAAATAGCACAGAGTCGTAAAGTCGCTGTTTTTGGATGGTAGCTCCGGGTCTTGGATATTTTATCTTTGTTGGATTTGTTGATATTTTTATTTTTTTTCCCCTTCTTCATTTTTTCCTCCTTGGTTGTGATATCCACGTATGAGTTAGAGTTAGTAAGGATGATACTGTGTTTTTATGGGCATTTACATCACGCCCACGAAGTAAGGGCTTTTTATGGTATAAATTAATATACACGAGTTGTCGTAAACATTTTAGAATGTAAAAATCACAGAAAGCGCCTCGCGACGATATACATATATACAGTAGGTTAGCTCTAATATCATAAAATTAATGCAAGAGTGGTAATTGTAGGCATTCAGAGATATGGCATTTTTATTGGCGGAATGTGCCCGCAATTCCAAATACTTGTTACTGCTTTTAGCCGCTGGCATTATTTTATTATTTAATTTAAAGAATATAAGGTTTTAAAAGCTCGTTTTCCAATTTTTATTCATTTTAATGATCGAAATTAAACTGGCTTCTTAAAATGACCAGAGGTTAAGTTCTATGTTTCTCAATTGTTCGATTTTTCAAACTTTGAATTTGGGGCAAATTGAAGTGAAAATTTGGTTTCTCGATGAAAAATCATTTTTGTTTTTAGTTACCTTACTTCTTTGTTTTACTATAATATTATTAAATTTCTTTTGCTACATTAAGAAGTAATTAAATTCAATAAAAAATCAGTAATCAATTGAGTTGTGGACGGTTTATCCAAATTAAATTTTACTGGAAAGAATTAATATCGTTTTTACACCAATTACACTCAATTAAAAGTAAAGTGGCTATGTATAAATAACCATAAAATACTTCAAATTGTAAGGCGATTAAGTCTGCATAAGTAAATATAACAAAGTATTAACGAAAAAATACATACGATTCTTCAAAGCACAGCATTGTAAATATAATGGAACCTTAAATTTATATTTTACGTTTTGCGCATATAGCCTGTATAAATCGTACAAAGGCGTGCTAACTAAGACTTTTTATAAAATCTATAAATATTTTGAACCACCCGCTATTTTCTTAGTAAAAATAATCTATCCATGTTCCCCACAAATAAACATGACCTGGTGATATTCCTCGGCGACTGTGGTATCAATATCCGCTTGATTGCTTTTTAGCTTTAATCAAAACGTAATAAGGTTATCACAGCTGCAAAAGGTCTTCCATTAAAAATAATATCTTACAGGGAAACGTGCGTACACAGCATAAAACAGTAAGATGAAATAACGATTATTACGTGATCTTGTTTGGATTAACTTAATTAACTTTCTTCCCAGATCTCTTTAATTATGTCTGAGATTCTGAAGCGTTTCCTAACATAGTTAGTCAATAGTTTGAAACCTTAAAAAATTGAATCAGTGCACATCTGTCCATAAATTCCTGAGAAACTAAAACTTTTGCCGTGGCCTCAATATGTCAGTTTTTTAAAAATTGGTGTGATGTATAGCAACTGAGTACTTTTGAGACAGAAAACTGCAGCCTCTGACCATCAATTTAAAAATTATTTAACTGGAAAACATGTCACATTAAAAAAAGTCACTCTTGTCTCCAACGATGCACTATGGTATAATATGACAGAAAATAACGCTAAAATTTATATCTCATTGCGCTAAACATACGAGGAGCACAAGTAGATTGCCATCATTCAATCTTCTACGCGGCAAGCGACGTTGGCGCGCGTTATGTAATTCATGCAATTCGCGAATCGCGCGACTCAGCTCGCGATAAATTAGAGCTGAACAGAAACAGAGCGGTGGCGCTGGTGTTGCCGGCGGGTTGATGCCTTCGCCAGATGAAAACAAGAAGGCTGAAAACCGGCTTTAATACCTGACCGGTGTAGCCTACATACCGAGATATCTACCTTCTTTTTTAAAATTGTTCAGATAAAAAATCGCATAAAAGGTCTATTTTTAGAGCAGGAGAGAAAAATCGAAAACAAGCCAAGGCTACAACTACATCGCATTCTTTGCTTCGGCGGCAGTGGAGTAAACAAAATGCAGCGCATCACGCTCCGTTGCAGCCTAAGACAGAGCAACCATTTAAGCGTTATCACATCACCCCCAAGGCTACTATTAACGTCAATCAGGGCTACAACTTAGATTGCCGCGCACCCTGTGCATTATGAGCAATAGAAATAAAAAGTGGAAGCGATTAATTTTTAATGCAATGCTACCAACAAAATTTCGGGATCGTAACTAATCCTAAAACTAATATCAAATCGAACTGATTAAGCCGGAATAATTAATTAAATCAAATTAAAATCCTTCCACTACAAGTAAAATATTTTGTCTGCACTTGGCCTAGGCCCTAGACGACAAGAATTAGCATGGCGTAGGTCATGGTCGCCCGAAATATTCGGAACATAAAATTAATCGTAAAAGAAAACAATAGTGACAATTTCCTTTGTATTTTTCGTCATTTGAATGTATTTAGACGGAAATTAAAAAGGAGTGGCTAGTGTTCACTTATATGTATTTTTGCATATCTTAGATAGAACGGTTTGATTCTAATAAACATTTTATTTTTAATTAAAAAAAAAAAAAGTTCTTTACGAAAACTTTCGTATCGACTAAATTTAGAGAGAGGTTGGGTAGGTGTGGTGTTATTCATTCTATTACATTGTAAAAGATTATTCTCAAATAAATAGCTGCTTAAAAAAATTGGCGACGAAATCGTACTTAAAGTAGCAAAATAAGTGACCAATTACTTTACCTGAAAGGCCATTTATTTTTCAATTAAAGCTATTAGGGGTCTAGGTTCTAATAACAATTGTTTGTTCAATATGTATGGAATTTTTTTTTTGTTAAAATAAACTCGGAAATTTCTAAAAAACGTACAGATTATTGAAAGCTTTTGATTTCCAAATTGAATATCTTCGCAATAGTTAAATATATTTAGAAAATTATACTAAGGGCTGTTCACATGGGGAGAACATTTTTGTCTAAAACAACTCCAACGATTTTCGATTTGTATAACATTCATAAATCAACATGACTGTAATTTATTACTAAGGATATCGCTCATATTTTGTATAATGCAAAACCAATACTTAAATTTTTAGTATCGCGAAAAAGCACGATGTATTTAAATAAATAAAAAGTAGCGATAGCAAAATTATATTAAATTTAATCATAAATAATTTCAGTTTTGGTATTTTTTCTCATATCTTTGTACATTTTACTCTACAATGTTAAAAAGATAGAAAAAACCAATTTTTTAAAGAATATCTTAAGTGGTTGCCAAACATTGCAAATTTTCCATTCAAAAAATAAATAAAGTGATAACATATGGTTTCTCTTGATTATGACCCTTGGCTATTTAGTTAGCCATTATGCATTCAAATAATCAATGTGATTCACGGTTTATTGGCTGTAGAATTATTTATTTATTTATTTATTTTTTCATCAACGGAAATCAAAACGAAAAAATCAACCTCCTCTGCTGAGTAAATTCTCAAAACGTTATCAAAACTGGGACAGTAAAAAGAAGCAAATCATGAGCATTTTGAATTAGTTGCATACTTTACGGAGATTCAGCCACCTAAAAAGATTCTTTTATATGTTATTCAGACGGTATCTAGAGAATCTTAGGTTTATGTGTCTGGCCGGGGGCTGGTGAATAATCACATTCAGAATGTATCGAATTACATAACTCCGGCTGCAACAAAAGCATCTCGAGAACAAGAAATGGCATTTTCTGCCCAGAGACGATCGGTCGGATGATCGTGCTCACCGAAAGAAAACAACGATATAATATTCCTCGCAAGTCGCAACTGAGGCTCCAAGATGCAACAAAAGGCACAAAAGATTGAAATTCACCGCCTTCCACTGGGTTGAATTTTTGCATCTTCTCTGATGCGGCACAAGTCGTGCAATTACGTCGCTGGAGAAAATTCAAGAAAAGCAAGATGGAATTAGGTGAATGAAGAAGTCATGCAATACATTGAAGATCGGCGGAATATGCTCTTTTTGGTTTTCTTAAAGATTGTCTGGAGAACCGGTTTAGAGAACAGCTATAGTGCTGGAGAAAGGACCGGTAAAATATATAGTAGTTGAGCTAACAATAAACGAAGTCGTTTTTACCAGAAAATTAGCACGAACTCAGCCGAACGTTCATATAATATTTTTTCGTCGCGAATTCAGAAACTGATCGTGCTCAGTTGCACGTATTCTTTGGCTGATCTTTCGCCAAAAGTGCCGAGCCCCCTTTTGGTCACTGCTTGTAAAAGTTAGTAAAAAAAGATCACATAGCAGCAACTACGTAAAAGTTTGCGAAATCATTTGATCGATAAGCTGCTGAGCAAGTTTGATTTCACCACTTCGTGGGTATTTTACTCTTGGGAGTTACGGGGGATATTGTGAACTTCGTCACTGTACCGGGCTTATGATTTTCGAAGAAATTTAAATGAGCTTTGAGTTAATGAGTAAACTGATATGCGAACTATTTTTTAACGATCGAAAGACAAGTTTTATTATAAAAATTTTAATGTTAGGATATGCCAATAAAGAATTTTTTAAATATCAGTCGAATTAAATTAGTTGTTTTAGTTTGCAAATAATTTCTGAGACTTGAAGGTGAAGAGAATTCGACTTTTTACATGAACACATCAATTGTCGTATATGGTTCCATCAGTAAATTTGTTTAGCAGTAATTCTTGTAATAAATAATAATTTGGTTAGATTTTGGTTCATTCGGAATTTGTCTGCCTTTCGTTTACTTTAAAAACTCGCAAAAATTGAAACACTCTTTCGATCGCTGTTCGTGCAGCATGAAGAGATTCTATTAGTTTATATTCAATAAAGCCCTAAAAAATATAATAGCTAAGAGAAATTACAACATAACAAGCGAGTTAAGTGAATACAGAGGCGGGGCAAAGTCATACATATGTACTAATTGCTTTTTCTGACAGAACTCTGCAAAGGCTCCGCAAAAACCTGTCAATGAGAGTAATATCTTTTTTGAATGGCGAAAATAAAGTAGTAAAATAAAAATGCAATGAAATCACAAGGAAGAGGCTGTGAAGAATTAAACTTTAGCTGCTGCTCCTCTGTACTTCTGTTCTTCGGCGAGAATTGTGAGAAGTCAGTGAACTCTGAAAAGTCTGACACAAATAGCGCAACATAAGCCACCGCAGACGTATTCGGGGGGTGCCGGAGTCGGTGTTTACAGCGAAATAAAATAACCACCTCATACCTTCGGCCCGTTAAAAATAAAACCGCGTCTGCAACATGGACGCAATTCGCGAAGCCCATCACGCGACATTACGCCTTTTGTGCCCCATAATCCGGCTGCGGCTGCGCGATGGGCTTAAACAGATTATTGAACACGAAATTGCTTCATAGACGACGTGATTATGGTCATGTTGATTCGTTCACCTGGTCGGCATTTCTTTGCGATTTTTATGAGTGAGCTATAAAACTTTCGTTTCCTCAATTCTTTGGAAATTTACATCATGTGTTATGAATAGTAGCCAAAAATACAATTACATGCGTGGTCAATACAATCACCTTCTGAAATTGCTGAGTAATTTGAGATATTTTGTAAAGATAGCAATAGTCAAAGAAGCGTATTTTCTTTAATGAGATTTTTGTTATTTTCGGATAGAACATATGTGCGAAAAATCATATGATGCAACGCCGACCTAGAGAACATTTTTCGAGCTTTTGCATTTGTCGGCAGATTTAATTTGGTTAAAAGCTGGTTGCTATTTTGCGTGACTGATGGATAGATGAGGTTTACAAATTGCTTTTTTCGGTGGTGAAAATGAAAGAAAAAGTTGTTATCGTCTCAATTATCTCTTAAATGAACGATAATTATTCTACAAGGTCAACTCGTACATATGAGCTAAGACGAGAAAATTGCTATTAAATTTTTGGATATTTAACTCAAAATAGAGGTCAAACTATATAATAATTTTTGACACTAAATGTTGTAATAGAAAACGCTTCAAATTAGGCTTTATTGTCGATGATTTGTTGAAATTTTTTTATATTCTTTACCAGTGTTTTATATAACATATAACATGTTTTATTTGTATCGTTTGTTTGGAAAAAAGACAGAGTAAAGTCTAGCTATAATGATCTAAAAACAAATTGATCCAACATTTTTGTATTATTAACGTCCAAACGACGTGAATAATATTACATCGCTTACACCTAATACAGTTTTGAGAAAAACACGTTTAAAGAAGAATCGATTACGTGGATTAGATGCAGTTGTAGTAGTTTTGTTTCGTTTCAGATATAATTTCGTTTTGAACGTTATAAATCGTTGCGCACATGAATTTCAGCGCTTAATGACACCTACGATATGCATGCGCCTTAAGATGCGTATGAAGTGTGGCGCTGATTTCTAGGTAATTTATCGCAATCTGCCAAATAGGATAAAATGTTTTACAATCAAGTTTTGAGAATAACGCCCTTTGGATTCAATATAGTATAATATAAAACGAGGTAAAACCAATTTTTAAAAGAAGTCTGGAAAACGTTTTTCTGTAAAATAGTTAGTACCTTTCACAATATTTGAAATGCGTTAACTTTCAACATGACCCTTTACCATATGCCAGCCGCATAAATTTCAACTCATACATTGAATTTATGTCAGCGTCCATTCCCGTTCTCGTCTTGTTTAGGCAGGTAGCAAAATAAAATTTTTCACTTCATTTAATCCAATAATCCATTTGCCGTCATTGAAAATCAGTAAACGTTTCGTCCTCTTTTTATTTTCCCCCACCGACAGACCTTCGAATAAGATATAGCTTCGACATGAAGCTCATGTGCAATGAACGTATCCTATTTTATGTAACCACCAACATGGAAGGACTGGTCTCATTCACCAGTACAGCGATACGAAATGTTATTTGAGTGCAACATGCAACTTAAGGTGAAATCTAAGATACTTACTATTCCCAGCCGCATGCGATTTACAAGAAAAAGCAATTGAGTTTTAAACGATCCCCTTGAGTATATTGAATGAAGTACTCCTTCTCCTTGTCAAAAATTCGTAATACAATTCCCTGACGGAACATTATTCCATTTATTAACTGAAATTGTGTCAACGACACAAGCTCAAAGTTTCGTAATTAATTTGCCCAATTATTTGGCTCATTTGAGGAATTGCCTGGACGTGTCAGGAAAATTGTCCAAAAATTGAGTGAGAATACGCACTCACAAAGTAGGCAATGGCAAAAGTATAGCAAATATACGTTGTAATTTTGCTTATCATTTGGCAGCGTGAATGATGGCTTGGATGTTTCAAATTTGGAATTTATTTCGCTTTTAATCTCGTATCATCCACTCGTACTTTGTTTTATGACGAATTTTAATCAAGCGGTCCGTGATAACCTTTTCGATCATCCGAAAGTATCCGCCCAAGCGGTTATCTTGTTGGACAATTTTTGTTTTGTAATTTTTCTTATGTTTGACTATCTACATAGTAAAGCTTTCTGATTTTACAAATGGTAAAATTAAAACATACACGGATTAAAACCTTTTAAATAAGAGCTTTATCAGCAATATTTTCACGGTTTCTTAATTTCGGTTCACTTCAACTACTCCATATGAATCATTGTGTTTATTCAGGAAATTATATGATCTTAGCGAAAAATTAAGATTTGGGGTAATATTTAATTATGCAAGCTGTCAAACATTTTGTATAACAGATCTTGTAATTTTACGTATTGAATTAAAAGGAGATTATATTTTATGAAAATAAATAGAAAGCAAAAATCAATATTCGTGTACACGCTTCGCGCAAATTACTACGACATTTTTCTTCACTACACGAACTTCAGTTATTAAAAGTCGAACCGTAGTCATTCAATAGGCAAATAAAGAGACAAGTAATTTTTCGCAATCAAGTAAATACGCAATCCTTGAAATTGTTCGCAGTTTTATCAATAATAGGTTTATCAGAAAAATATTCCGGGCAAGAACCAAACGATGATTAATCGAATTTAAAAAAACCACGATGTCCTAATTATCCACTTATCTTCATTAAATAGCCTTGGGCTCATCGGTTAATATCCAGTTTAGGTTAAATAAGCCTATAATTCCATTCAAACAAATTCAGTCGTAATCATCCGGAGCACCAAATATATTTATTCAGTTTTTACGAGGCAATTCAAGTCAATTACAACTTAAATAACTCTGGGCTAATTACGTTTACTCAGCACGAAGGAGATGAGGCACTTCCTCCTCATTTGCAAAGCTCGAACTGCCCAAAGAAGTCCTTCGGGATGTTTCTAGGACACATTAAAGACGTCCACCATGCCCCATTTAAAGTGAGAACGATTTCTTAGATATTGCAAAAGATTAAGGGCCCCACGGGAGCCCTTTTGAATCTCAGATAGCAGATCGTCAGCAAAATTTGTGGTCACTTAACAACTGGACAGAGAGACTGGTAACGCAATTCTAAGGGTGCGGAAAGGATGCTGGCTTTTATTACATAGAAGAAAGAAAAAAAAAAGGGACAGTGAAAGGATGAAACTAGAATCAAAAATTAACACAAGCAATCACAGTTAAATTTAAGCTTTTTATGGGAAGGGCGCTGCCATAAACACCCTTACGAAGGCAGCCTCCCATAAAAGGCATTGATTTTCTCCAGGCCCTTTAAATGGAATGTCATCGCACATTCCGTAGATATAACAGCCGTATAGCGAATATCCCGAGGGAAAGTGATATACACCGACACCCTGCTCGTATGCGTATATCTATAAATTGGAAACATCTGAAGCGTCCTGATATCGTTCTATGTCGGATTTAGAGGATGAAGGTGTACAAAGCGAGCGCAAGGACGTTCTGTGCATTAGAATCCAGTTAACTATGAAAGTGGAGCGTCATAAAGAAGAGCCAGTCAGGCAGATGAGATCTGCTAGATGGATGCTTTTATGGGAGCTTTTATACAAGGAACACCTCCCGTAGGCCTTGTGGAGGACGAAGCCATCCTTTTTATTCCTTCCATCCATTCATTCGGCAGAGGCGGTAGTAAAAACAACAACAGCCATAATTTACTGTCCTGGGCATGCGGCCTTGGTAGGACCTTGAAAATTTTTTTGTAGGCCAGGCTGAAATGGAAAATTGTACTTTCACTCTCAAAGGAGAAAGTCTTTTCCTGTCCCAAGGATTCTGTCTGCGTTTTTTCCACACCAGGGTATGGTATGAGTGGCCGTGTGTGATGGTGTAAAAGTTTTTGATTCATATCATGCTGAATGTATTTACCACCTGCTTCTCACATCTCTGCCGTTTTTCCCGATGTTCGCTATAGATAAGCGTATATAACGCACTTTCTGGATATATTTTTAGATGGTAGACGGTGCAAGTATATAATGGAGCAGCAGTGCGATAAGGTGCGTAAGGTTAAAGGTATAGCAGAATATTAAAGGCGTAGAGAGGGTGTAGTTTAGAGATGATGTCTAAATGAAGTTCGCCTTAAATTTAAATTTTGTTGAGCTGTAAGGAGGAGGCGCAAGATAGGGCGGCGCTGTTTTGTACTTTAAGGAAGTACAGAGCTCTGGAGACGGTTTCAAGTAATTAGTGGCAATTCAGCGTAATTATTTGAAAGAGCTATTTCCCTTGAGAAATCAGAACAATGAGCGATTAAAAGTTGGTAGGAAAACTTAAGGAGCAATATAGGGCGTGTCTGTGTGGGTTTTACAATTCATTCGGTTTGATCAGCGACGTCTGGAAATAAAAAATTTATAATAAGTATTAGACTACTTAGGGTCCTTTTATCTTCCTAATAATCATATAATTAAAATGTTAATAATATGATTACTTTCTCCTAATTGTATCATCACTTTAAATTATTTTTCTTGAAATTGAATTGTTGGATAGTAAAGTGAATAGCAGTAATTTAATTAATTGTGGCAGTAAAATGTATGTGGATAGTAATTTAAAAGAATTTGATTAGTTTAATTCTGCGAGTACAAAACTTCCTCGGGCGCCAGATTAAATAAATTTCCCATGCAATTATTAGTTGAGCGATAAAATGATCAAATTGGCAGTTATGTAGATAAATAGTTTTTAGCGTTTGATAAAAGCATAGAGAAATGACGCCTAAAGGAGGTATTTAGTATAAGGAAAATATACAGTCAATATAGGTTTTTTTTAAGAACATGCCCTGCTCTCTTCAACCGAAATGTTTGACTTTTACAATTATATTACTATGCTTCTTTGTTGGAATTAAAAATATTTTGCGTTCAAAGATTCTTTGTATAATAAAATAAAAAATCTATTAAAACTGGTAGGTTCAATTTGATGCAATTATTTTCTGTTCATTCTTGAAAGCTTTCATTAGTGCTTACGATCATATTACCAAAGAAGCAGTTTAATATTTCTATAAAAAAAAAGTAAGGGTGAATATACGGTATTTGAGTTTTTTGTGTCCCTGAAGGAAATGTAATCTGTTCCATTCAATATTGATAATTTCTCTATATTGACACTATTTTTAAATTTGTAATGATGAGGGCCAGAAGATTTTTCTATGTTTTTGAGTTTTATAAGCACCAGAGGAAAATGTATTACCAGGGGAGTGACACTATTGGCGGAGTAGTTACAAATTAAAGCAGGGAACTGACAGGCCATTGATTATTAGCTAAGAAAGGGGACACATATCAAATAAAACATATATAAATTATGAAATATGCCAGAGGAGTGACGCCAGAGAAGTGACAAAATCGCACAAAACCTACAAAAACAACATCACTCGCTTTTCTGATCACCGTTTAACGTAATACATGACATCTACACACAATAAACATTGCATTGTGCAAGTATACAATTTCGTAACTATAAAATACAAAAACATAGACTTACCAGGGGAAATACACCAACGACTGGCACAAACATGCTTTCCTATAGTGAATCGCAAACTGACGCAATATTATTGGAGTTTTGCTCAACGTCGTTAGCTTGCTTCTAACTTCACACTTTTGTACGCGCGTAGTTCAAGGACAAAAACATACCTTTGCGGTTTTAAGTTAAATTTTACTTCTTTGAGTTACGCCAGATGAAGTGACATTATTGTAACATGACATGAAAATAAGTTATTTTTCTTTATATTAATAAATATTTTTACAGTGTATTTTGATAAAATATGTTTCGATGTTTATAAAAGCATATGATCATATTTTAAAAAAACATAATGGCATACGTATTTAAAGTATCTGGCCATAAAATCATTAAAATCTAGTAATGGGGAGGCCAGGGGAGTATACATTTATGACTATTTTCAACTATTAATGCCTTAAATTAAACAGTTATCGTGAATAGACTTTGTGGACCAAATAAAAGACCATATTCTTTAATGTTTAAGCATACAGAAACAATAATATAATAAGTGTAACATAAAATTTGGCTATGGACCATTGGAATTCAAATAGCGTATATTCACCCGTAAATCATTTAGAAAGGAAGTCTTATGAATGAGGAAAAGAACCTTAGCAGGAAGCGATTTTACTGTAAACGATAGATATTATATTACATTATTTCGCCTCATTACTGCGAAAAGTTTAGAAGTTGCTAACAAGATGGATGTTATCTAAAAGAAAGGAGTATTGAATTAAAATATCAAACGATTTTCAAGGTTAATTACAGTTTTGTTAAAATAGGGTAAAATAGACCTTTAATGGCTGAATAGATAAAGTTCCACAATATTTGAAGCCATTTAATGAATGAAGGCTACTGTTTCCCATGAAATACCTTTCTCTTATTATAACCAGAAAAGATTTCTCTGGAACAGGAAAGACAAGCACTTTCACGGAATCTTAATCTTTATAAAGAATGAAAGAAATGAAAAATTGGTAGAACCTTTACAATTTGTAATCTCTCCGAAAAAAGGGACATTTTCTTTAAAATTCCGCAGACACAATGACATATTTTCTTTGAGTATTTATATCTGTTTGAAAGTCAACGCTGGTCTGTGGCCGTGCTGTTACAAATGAAACTGAAGAAAGTATCCAATTCCATTTGCCAAATGACAAATTAAAACGTTTTCTGAATATAAAATATGTAATCCGGTCTCCACGCTGATTTCATGGCGGTACGCTCAGCTGGAGTAGGTGAATGTATCTCCCACAAAAATTTTCTGATGTAAAGTGAACAAATATCCAATTTGGGTCATCCAACCATCTTTCCATCCATGGAGCCAACCCGAGCAGACGTTCTTCATCCACTCATCTATCCAGTCGCCCCGCATCAAAAGGAGTTCAAATTTAACTTCATTTGAGAGTTATTGTATGGAAATTTCCTTTTTCGGAATGTAGGTCTTTCCTCTTATTTTCTATTTGCCTTTATAGAAGAAAACAAAAAAAGAATCCTTTTGGATACGGGGACGATTTGGGAGCGTACTTAATAGGCTTAGATGGCGTGACTTGGTCCCGCCGACAAATTGACTTTTGAATAAGATATGTCTTTGAGATAGTGTGGTTGCTTCTTTAGATTTTCACGGTTTTTTTTCGTGACTGCGATTCGATTTATTTAGGATAAATATTCTTTTGAATTGCTTTGCATTTTGTTTCTATTATTTGTTTTTAAGTAGAAATTCTCTTCTCAATATATTTTTTATTATACCTGTTTTTTTTTATAGGCTCTTAAAGCATGTCATTTAGAAAAATTCTTTATGATTATTGAAAGCTAAAAAATTCGCAGGTAGTAAAAAAGCAGTAATTTTCGAAATAAAAAAAGGCTATACTTTACGATAGACATTATGAACGTAAATTTTTGATAAAGACAAATAAACATCGTTTTTTATATTTTTGGAAGAGCTGAATCCGTTTATGGTTTGAACTTTTAAATTTAATTTTAATATTATACATAGGATTAATAAATTTGGCTTTGATTGCCAATCTTGTATATACATATATCAAACGAAATGGATGTCCCAAAAATATACTGTTTTTTGCGTGTATAGTTTTAAAATGTTATTTTCTATCTAATTTTCCATTTGGCTATTAATCTTACTTTTTCATTTAATATAGTCTGAAGCCTTTATTATAAAGCGCAACAAGAAGTCTAAAAAAAATCGAACTAAATCAGAAAACCCTTCAACTTATTCCCGTCGACATAATTAAGATTGACGAGATTCCTACTCGACATACCCAAACAAACACCATCTCTTTCTTTATTCGCCGTTTGCACGCACTGTTGTCCCAAAAATAAAAGAGGAAAAAGAAAAAAACCCTACAGTCTCATTTCCAACAGTCTTCCAGAACCGGAGGAGTCTGGCGACTTGATTTTCCTGCACAGAGAATTTTTTTTGCAAGACATCCTTTTTGCCTTCTTTGGCTGGTTTTGGTTGCTTCGATGAACTGTTTTATTTTTGAATTTTTAAATAATTATACGATAAGGCTTTTCGTAATTTTCACCCAACGAATTTAGGGACTTAATTTGATTGCTAAGGTAGCTGCTACTGGTTCTTCCGGTGCTGGATGTACCCGCTTCTGTTTATTTCCGAAGAGGCGCAGTCGGGGCTGCTTCTTTGATGTCCTCCCACTTGGCTGGAACAGCTGAAAGCCACCTCTTGATAATGGTGGAAAATAAAATGAAATATCCCCGGCTGAGTCCCTCACGGAGGCCGAATGATACCAAAAATATATTCGGAGGCGGTATGAAATGCATCTGATTCCGCTGGTAGACATGTCTGTGGAAAACGCGAAGTCTTGCTTCTGACTTGAGATTTCAAAAGTGGGTATATAGCGACTACCGAGAGAGCGCACCTCGGGCAGGGTTAGTAAAAGCGTTTCAGTGCGAAGCGAACACGAAAAGAGACCAGAAAGCTTTTGGGGCTATATACAACTTTTGGGGAACCCGTCTGTTTTATGTACAAGAGCAGGGCTCCTCCACTTGGGACGCCTCTGTCTCTATGTGAAGCAGAGTCTTCTTCTTCGGCTGGTTCGGCCTGCTCTTCTCTATGGCACTGGTAACGTGGTGTTCGTGAAACTCGTCGTCTTGGCTCTGGCTCGGCTGACTCTGACTAGCTGGCTGAATACTTTGCTTTCGCTGTCCGTCCATTCGGTTCTGGCTCTAAGTAGCGGTGCTGCTGCCTCAGAAAGCAGAATATTCGTCCTGGCTCTATCTGACTAGGAAGATAGATCACAGTGTAACCGAAGTTTTTATTTGAAGTTGTGTTTCAAAACTGCCGCGCAAAATACTGAATAAGTTAAATTAGTTTATAAAAAATAATAATTATTTTTTGTAAAAACCTTGGTATCGAACTGAGTGGTTATTATCTGGACGTAACTGAAGTGCTTCGGTTGTCGTATCACTTAGTGCTACTATGAATTGGACAAAATGATCTTATTAGGTGAAGTTTGCAGCATTTGGGATGATGGCTGTATTTATAGATGGAAGCCCTTTCTAACTTGAATTTCTCCAAGTTTTTGACCGAGTGTTAGGATATGGGAAACACGACAATATTTTTAAAACGAATCATTTAGGAAGTGCATTACGTGTGATATTTATTTAGGAAATGTTGAAAGGTTTTAAAAACTTCAATAGACTTACTGGAACTAAGGAAGACCGGAGATATTTGTCCATTAATTCGTGACTTGTGTAATTACATTATGAGTTATTTAGCTTAATTGTGCTTGCAATGGTACAATAAGACCTTTTATCTAACAATTTACTTTTGAAGTGTATGTGTGCAAAAAAAAGCTTTGAAACTTCTCTGTGATTTATTATTACACAACCCAAAATACAAAACAGTAAAAAATTAATGAAATGGTTTATTTCGAAATGCAAATTATGTATAGATTAATGCGAATGGTTTAAGTTGAAATAAAATAAAAATAAATAAAAGAATCGAAAATTCATATTAAATACATCCAAAAAATAAAATGCAAGAAGAAGTGATTGTTTTAACAAAAAGAGTGCAACTTTGTTCCTTTAAAGTTACGTAATTTTGTAGGCAGTAATATTAACAACGATATTTAATAAATGGCTTGTCACTAAAAGTTCACAACAAACCACAAGTGGATTGTCTCGCAATATATCTTATCGTATGTGATAGTAAATCTACCGGTTTGACTGATTATTATTTTCGTGAAAAATGTTAATACTTTTAAGACAATACGTTGTGTTATCTACTAAGTGTAATCATAAAATCATAGCCGAGACAAGCTTAAATTGTTAACAATTAATATTAAAATATTAAACAAATTAAAAGCATCTGCTGAGAAATTTTTGCATCGTTTAAAAAAAAATCTGCCTGCTTGTAAAAAACTTAAATGACAACAATTGGCGAGGCAAAATATCGTATGATTTCTGCGCTTTTTTTATCGTCCACGTTGTTTATTTCTCGCGTTATTAATCACAGCGCAAAATATCTCTTATTTGTTGTCAAGAGAATATAATAAATACAATTTTAGCGTCCTCTTACAAGTATAATCGAATGTCGTTATTTTTACGCGAGTGAGTTTATGTATAAAACCACGTGCATAAAAATTCTCCTAAGCAATACACGTAGAATATTTACGGGTTTTAAGAACAAGTGAAGCTTAAATCTCGCAAAACTAAAAGGCAGTGAAACTTCTTATGTTGTTTGAGAAATATCACGAAAAAGTAAATCAATTCTTGCAGTAATCTTGAGAGCAACAATGAAGTATACTCATGTGCCCAACTGAATGCGAAACAAACTCGTAAAGAAGATGAAATTATATCCAATCCGTCAAAGGAAGATAAGCAACAGGATAATCAACAGCAGGAGATTCTACAGAAATCAGAAATTATTGAAGAAAAGCCACCGGTTTTGCAAATAATTAAAATTGATAATAATTTCGATAACATTAAAAACAACAAAAATTCTCCAATCACCAGCGGTGCACCACCAACACCGCCACTCAAGTGTGAAAGCATAAATACTTTAAAGAAGCAAGAAACTTCCCGTTGTCGCGAATCATCATTGTCACCAATTCGTCGCACACTGAACGATTGTTCAATATCATCAATATCATCAACAAAACAATCTCCGCCAGTTATCATAAATCGTGCAACCGATAAACATCCAAAATCTGTAACAGCTTCCGTTTTTACGCAAGTTCGTGTGCCAGATCGTAATATATTGCTAAATAGCATTTTTAATAATTCACCAATTACTACTGCGACAAATTCACCATCAACAATAATTCCGTTGACACCGGGAAATTTTAATAGTGTATCTCGAGCTCAATCTGTAACGGCATCAGTTTTTACACCAATTTCGGCGCTTCCAAATTTTGGTGGAAATCGTGCCTCGTTGTGTGGTAATAGTGGAAGTAGTGCAACAATTGGTGGAAAAAACATCAACAACGTGAATAAAACATTCGCTACGCAAAAACAACAACGTTCTGATATGAACAAAGGATTTCTATCATTTTCGGACGATAAAACTGATTTTGCAAGTAAGTATTATTTTTGGTTTGTTTTATGTTTTGCAGAAAAAAATTAAGGTAGCACTGCGATAGGAAAGTGATATGAGTTATATCATCAAAAATTATTCCTTATAAAGCATTAAAAAAATAGTTTTGTTAATTAATACTAAAGTTGGCAAGGTTGCTACTAATCGTTTAAGAAAAACCGTAACAATTAAAAAAAAAAAAATTCTGAAAACCTGCGAGTATACTCGTGATTGCCAGCGAATGTGTTAAGAAGAGTATGTTGCACGTCTATAGTGCAACGAGTTAATAAAGTTTAGTGAATATCATTCGCGTTGATCGTTCTTTATGTTCAAATCCAAAAAATTATTATTTGTTGTGTTATATATGGTACCTACAAATGCACATAATTAATAATTTATTTGCGCTTAGCAATTTTTGCAATTTGTATTTTTATCGAAAGAGTTTAAAATTTGATTAAACAAATAAAAACGAAGTCGGATACATACAAAGCAAGAAACAATATAATTAGGATACTATGGAACAACTTTTCAGAGCTTTTTTAAAAAAATTTATTAAACAGAAAAACGCATTTTTTCTATGTTTTAAATATAGTCAAATTTGTTGGATTGCTGGAACGAGTTTACGATCATAGTTATAGTCTACATATAATCATTGTTTGTAATAACTAGTTTCAATGCGGTGAATATTTGGTACTCTGTTGTAAAAATCAGAACCCTACATATTTCTAAATTAATGAGCTTGGTTTTGGATAATCGAATATTTTATTCCTTTGTTTTTGAATCATTGAAATATGATTTAAGGCATTACGGAGGTTCCATGAATTTAAAAAAAAGATTATATAATTTTACTTCCAGGACAGATTTCACTTCGAGATATTTGGTGACGACGAAAGAAAAAGGTTTAGCGATCCAAGATTATATTAATACAACATATTTGTGGAAAAAATGTTCACGTACATCTGCCGAACCGAACCGTTCGAAAGTTATGCGCATTTTAAAAAATTTTCCCTCAATTATTTTTAGGAGTAGGAATAGATAAAAAAAAAGGGATAAGGATTTGGGTCTTTTAAGAGATTTTTCGTGTGTTTTGCATAAATGTGTCTCTATAGACAAAAGGGATGAACAGCAAGGCCATTGTCATTCTTATAGATTCTATAGTCCACATTTCTAAAGTTACGAGGATGTGTGACGTATGAAATTTGTTTCAAGATTAACTTATTATCAAAGACATGTCGTGACATAATTTCTCCTCATTAACGTATCGTTGCTTTTAACCCAAAGCATCTGAGAAATGTTTGCCCTTCTATCGTCACCAGGCTGATGCTGGCTTTCTTCTACTTTCTCAGTTATGGCAATGCGGAAAATCTTCGCAATCTCATAACGCAATCAATCCAAAAACAGCGGGTACACGCCGCTCTACTGCGCGAAAGGAAGTTGCTTTTCCAAAAGAGCCTTTAAGGTATAATAGCTTAGCACTTGCTCCAGAATTACGAAGTCCCCTGGGTGGGCTGAAGCTTCATCTCCCGTGTATGAAATATCGTTGTTTTGGGGAATACACGTGCTGAGAGAAGCTGTGCTCCTGCGAGATATGCCCTTCGCCGAAAATGCGGGGACCTATCCTATTTTCGGTGTGAGGGTTCCTAGGGATGGTTGGGGTAGACATTATAAGAATTTACTGGCTCGGCCTCATTTTTAACTGCTGATTTTTTTTAAAGGTGCTATTTTCCACTTTAAGCTATTTATGGCGCGCACTTTGTGGCCATTGTAACCTAGTGTTTATTCAGTACACAGGAAAGTTTAGAAGGTGCAAAATTATAATTTATTTATGTTTTGCTTCCCTGGTGCCTTTTAATCTTCTATTCAAAAATTTAAGTTATTGTGGCTTAAAGTGGAATTGGCTTCATATTTCATTTAAAAATTCCTCTATTTTAAGAAATTACACCTTTGGGAAGGACATAACTTTTATTATGGTTCCCATGACCGTAGAAGAAGCCACATCGTTACAAACTGCATTCACCTAAAAATCCTTGATTATAAACAGGTAAAAATGCAACAAATCTCTCCATCTATGGGGCTTACACTAAACATTTCATGGCTATGCATCTTGTAAAAGCCAACAATTTATCTTGGCCAGTAATACCAAAGAGCTATGGGATTTATTGCAGTCGTTACATACTCCGTTTTATTCCTTAAGCAGAAAAGGGAAGCGAGACACAAATAAAAAAGAATCATCCTCTAGAATATCGCACAGTTAGAGGAGAGTAAGGGGGACTTTTAACGTGTGGCTACCATAATTTTCCATTAGGTTTGATCTAGGAATTATCCATTAATCTTGCTGAGCTCTGAAGTACCAACAGAGTCGACTGACTAAACCAAACCCAACCACCCAAACAGACGAAAGTAAAAATTTTTCTCGTTGCCTTCTTACCTCGTGTGTGGTTGTCTGTCCAGTGCTAAAGGAAACATTTCATTTTTACCAGATGAATATAAGCGGCGCGGGTGCTGTTGTACAATATATCTTTTATTTTTATCTGATTGTCTCGTTGTCTCGTTGACGGGAGACCGGCAACACCCGCATACTTGGAATATTAAATGAAATCTCAAATGAAGCGAAATGCACATTTTATTAAGAATTATTAGGCGGGAGAAACTTCTTGCCGTGATTGAGTCTTTTCAATTACGGCCATTGCATGGTTTTATTTAGTTTTTACGATTTTGGATGGTCTTTGAGAAATATTGTTAATTGAGTTGATGAAAATGTGTAGGCAGCTGTTTGATAACAATCCGTAATTTTGTCATTTGTTACGACCTCTAGTAAATTGTTCACAATATGGTATTTTATTTTATTTAAAAATATGCAATTTGGAATAAGATTAAATGTATTTATGCGTGCTTGTCTGTAAGCTCGTCTCTGTACTGCATATGCTTTGAAGGCCAACTTGCATTTGTAGTTAATTAATTAATTTAATTAATTACCATATTATCAATTCATTAATTGTAATAATTTAATTAATTATTTTTATACAATGCTGTAGTTCCTTATATTGTGAGATTTTCAAATCCCCAGAACGCCCTCTTGGTGATTAATAAGATAATCTCAAGTCAGAGCGCATGGTTGCAATCGCTTTCAACCTGAGTCAGAAGCAGGCAGTTTTTTCTTAGTAATTCTAAAATTTTATATTTCAAAGTCTATGAAGTCTTGACCTCGAAACATATCTTACCATAGTCTTAATTTCACAGATTATCAGGTAAGATATATAAAAGCGAATATGATTACGTAATACATATATATGTATATAAGTAAGCTTTATTTGCACAACATTGATTCACTGTAATACAGAAGATGTTATCAAGTGGGCATAACTTCGATTGGTTTAAAGATAAGCCAAAAAGTAATAAAAATATAAGCAGAGCAAAATGCCGTCGTCGACAGATAAGTCTAAAAACGCATACACCCAAGGCCTCTAGTCATTAAACTTGAAGTAGTTCTTGGAGTGATCAGTGAATGCTCACAACCTGCCCAAGGCATGATGAAAACTTTTTGTGGGGAAAATAAAATAATTTTCGCGAAATTCATGCTCTTTATATCTTTCGTGTCCCGAGGGAAAGTGAACGAGGAGCTGAACTGATAACGCTTATGACGCTAATAATAGCCGCGAACAGATGTTGGCAGGCACACAATTATGTAAATCTAGTCAGTGGCCGAGAGTGTGGATATGGCCAGATATTTTGATATTTTAATCTTTTTTTAGTGCTCTATCTTGGTTTTCTTTTTATCTCTACGAATGCATCATGAATGGGCGAATTGGTGAATTTTAATAGAGAGCTGATGTAAGGGAAGCCTGTCGGCCTAGAGGCAGCGGGGGAGCTTTAATTGAAGAAAATCAGCCAAAAGAGTCCAATTAATTCCGAGCCTGACTAAATGGCAGGCACGTCGGCTGAATCTAGCTGCGCTAGCTACGACTGCATTCAGAGTTATACAATCGTAAACGAGGAAGTTTTGCGAACTGTGTAATTACTAAATTTTTGAATAAAAACTACACCGGCTTTGTAGTGGAATTGTTCGCGAAAACGCTTTCAACGTAAACAAAAATATTTAGGTGTATTTAGATAATTTGTAAAGTGTCGCAATTACGTCGCTTTTATCTTGTAATTTTCACTAATGAAGGATGTAGAAACAAATGAGTTTTCACTTTCGATTTTATAGTCTTTGTTATCTTCTGCAGAAATATATTTCTTATAATTCAGGTTATATTAGAAAAACCGGACGCGATAGACGCTAAATGTGCAAGGTGAAGTTTAAAATTGTTTTCTAGATCTTTCAACTTAGAGCTAACGTAAATAGTTTGTGTGTCACCATTCGTGGTTATTGGAACTTATTCTGATTTTAACTTTATTTCATATTTTATTCTCATGTTTAATAATTTTCACAATACCATGATAAATTCTTACATTGGTTTTACACGTGACGACAGTCTTTCCCTTTCAATGGCACACATATTCGTTCCAAATGACCCACGAAAAATATATCCGGAAAGGTTTGTTTTAATTTCTATAATATAGTAATCAAGCAACGTTGCCTCAAAAAATGGTTTATGAATGAATAAAAAAGAAAATATATAGCTTGATTAATTATTTTATTTTTAGTTTCTATTTTCTAAAAACACACGAAAAGTAGGTGGTAAAAGTATTCTTTTTTCGTAAAGCAAACAAACATTCAATAAAGTCAAAAAGACAAAATGTTCAAATCTAATTTTATTTGCTGTTTTCTTTTGTTAATGGCCATTGAAGAGACAAAAATCCCTTAAATTGCAAATAACGATTGTCCCGAATTCCAGGAAGTGTAAGACACCACCCACTCAAAGCACATGACTAAAATTTTCCACTGGCACATGCTTTCTTTTCTTTTCTTTTCCACTGAATTTATGAAGAACGAAAGAAATTAGGCGGAGTGCAATAAATTTCCAAGATTTGAGGCTTTAGGACGGATTGGGCGAATGAACTATTTAAGTAGCGCACAGATAAAATGGTTCAGGAAATTCGAAAAGAATTTTTTTAATGCATTTTTCTACGGTTTGGAAATAATTAAAAGGTGTTTTATGAGTTTCATGTGTTTCAGTGGTAAAAGAACGGTTAGTAATGAACAATTTTATTCTTTTACACTTCTTTGTTAATGTTTTTTTTATTGCTTCTCTAAATTTTATAGTATTTTATGCAGGGCATCCCCTAAAACGCCAAAATGTTAACTTTTTAACATTAACATTTGTATTGTAAAAATACGATATCAAGACTATTTTTTAGGATAAATAGGACTGTAGATATTTTATAATATGTCCGTATATTAAATTAATTATTCGTATTTAGCCTATGAAGCAATGCCGAATCATATTTCATCAGATTTAGTAATAACTAAATAATAAAAAATGCCTCTGCGGTCCATTCAATTGACAGTCACTTTAGAAGAAGTTTAATTGAAATTAATCAAAAGATTCCGACTGATTTCTTTTGCCTGCAATTTTATTTAATGCTCGCCCTCGAGTCGTCGTCATACATAAACTATTAATTAACGCCTTCGCCAGTCAAATAAAAAACCACAGACGCGTCATGGTTCACCAATAAGAGGAGCAATATATTTTCGCACAATTCACCTCTTTCCCATCTCTTTAGATGGTGTAAAGAAAGGGAAAAGAATCGTGTCAGTCCAATTTTGAGTCGAAAACTAATTCGTTCCCTTCGCAGTGCTACCACAGTGGACCTGGGGCTCGAATACTCAGCCTCGCTTGAGACAATATCATTTATCATCTCGGTTCTAACTTTATTAACAAGTATTCTCTTGTTGCCTTGCAGTGCTGAAAGAAGAGCCCGACGATTTGACACATCTGGCACCTACTGCCGGCGATACGTGCATTCCTCTGGACGATTCTACGCCACTTTTTGAGGAAATGCTCGAAAATCTGATCCTACCGGACTCCTACGGCACCCTGCTGAACGACGATATAAATTCGCTGGACTCACAGCAGAGCAATTGCAATAACAGCAAAAATCAAATAGATCCATTTATCAATTATCGGGAGGAGTCCAGCGACACCAACAGTTCGCCGCATTTATTGTCTCCAGGTGGTGCCTCCAAGGTAAGAGACATCCCCGTCTGATAATTGCCCACATTTTCGTATCGTACTCAAATCTTTTGTACAATTTTGCAGAGTCCAGAAGCCAGCAGTATCCCGTCGCTGTGCAGTCCAAACTCGCTCAGCCAGGAGGATGAGTTCGCTATTATGACTATGAACGTCCACGACGATATCGATTTGACAATGCGTGCTCCATACATCCCCATGAACGAGCAGGAGGACCTGCCGCTCCTCACGGACGACCTCATGTGGAGCACTTTCTCAGAGGAGCTAAAGGAAATTAAGGAAGCGCTACAAATGGAAGCAATTAAGAATGGAAATGGCATGAATGTAGCTGGTGTTGGCGTTGTTGGTGGATTAACCGGAAGTTGTACTAGTTCGCCTGGTACCGGCGAAGATAGCAATAGCGAATCAAGTTTGGCTGCTTTGCTGTGCGGAAGTGCTAACATCCAACAACAGCAGCAGCAACAGCAACATGCCCATCACCAGCAGGATCAATCTCTATCTGATTGTTGTAGCAGTGAAAGCAATAAAAAAAGGAAATTTGAACAATCTGGCACTGGCGATACGCATTTGGTTGAATCTATTGAAACATTCGGACAGACCTTCAGTAAAAATTGTAAGTGATGTCAGCTTGAGTGAAAGAGATGATTTTTTCTTAGGTATTTTCAATTGTTTTATAAGCAAAGGAAATTTTTTAATGATCTAAAATTTGATGCGGTCATTTTTTTATTAATGTCACACACAAAAGTGGTTCGAGAGTAGCTACACTTAATGATATCGAATCAAAAGTCTTGATATTTTAGTCATGAATTATAATATCGAATAAAAAGTATCTGATAAAAAGTACTGATACTATTTAAAATTGCACAATGCTCTAACTTTTGATCTTCGTGTTAAGGGTTGCGTACTTAACATGGATTTGCTAACTTTGCAAAAGTTATGAAAATCATAGACTTTGTTTTAATTTATATTTATAAAGAAAGGAGTTCCCTTTATTTCATTTTTGGTATGGCGCTCTTATGGTTGTCATACGACTCATTTAAAAAGACTTATTCGATAACAGAAATTATTTAATTTGATAAGCGAAATATCAAAATAGTTCCTGCGACTATAGTGAAGATCACAATGCCAAGTCACAGTTGAAAATCTGGAAGATTTGCATGCAAAAATAAGTTTACGATATCTTCTGCGAAGTACTAATATTAGTAAAAGTATCAATTAAAAATATCTTTATCAAAGAATTCATATGAGTAAAAGTATCGATTTCGCATGCAAACTATTCGATATCGATAAATATCAATATTTTTTGGGTCGATACTCAAGACAAGACAATCATCGGTCAAAGTTTGCACCTGATTGACTAAATATCCGTCTGTCTGAATCTGTTTTTGATTAGCAGTAATGAGTCATTACTAATGACAATTGCAAGCTAAAGTGTATTGGACTTTGGCGATAAAAGCATACTCATATCAATAGGTCTATTAAGATAATTTTTATAATAAGTGCGACTTTTAGAGAAAATATATGAAACCGAAGAACTCTAAAATAGAGTTAGAATATCGAGGTTTGAAAGAAAAATACCTTGCTTGATCCTAATTTGTTGTGGAAGTTAATTTTTGTTTGTTAAGATATAATTTCATCTGTTGCGGCTTCATAATTCAAAAGTAAATAATAATAGTCACCGTGTCTAATGATGCGACCGCAAACTCTATTAGTAAGATATTTCAGTAAATGTCTTGTTAAGAACCCATTCATCTGAGAAGATATTGTTTTTCCATAAAATCATTCAAATTACATTTTAATGCGCATTAAGCTTGCAAAGATAATCATTCCCTGTAGACATTGCCGCGGTTGCCATAAAGAAAACAACTGGCGACTTTTATAATTACACTACCACACAATCAAAAAATTTCTCTCAGTGCGGCAGAACAAGTTACGCATACCAAAAATGAAGAGCAACAGCCATTGTCTTCGGCAAATGAATTAATATTTGCAGTTTTATTTTACAGTTGTGATATTGCAATTAATAAGACATACATACAATTTTTATCAAAGCGCCAACCGAAGAATGCAAAAATTCCAATATATTTACTTCGCGTAAGCTATCACCACAAGCGACAAACGTGTTTACAGCAATTTGCACGCTAATTTCTATCTTGTGTCTTATTTTTATTTTTATATTTTTAACGTCTTTATGCCTCTTATGCAACATCGTTCAGCATCACTACTTCAGTTGTAGTGTATCAAATAGCAGCAATGCAACTTTTTATTTTACTCCTTCGATAAAAAGAGAAAATATAATAAAAAAATAAATACAGCGTGTCGATTGTGACAAAGTAAAAACAACATCTTTGCAGCGGCACCTTGCTGTTTTACTTTTATAAAATTGGTCACTTACAGAAAATAGTCAGAGTCACGCTGTAAAATCAGCCCCTTAGCAGACACTCAGGGGGTCGGCTTGTTGCCGTGATTGTGGTAAAAGTAAAATTAATGGAGGCGAGAAAATCCAACCGGTCCGGTTCTATTTATGTAGCACCGCATGGTATTGGCGATTTTGTCGCGAATTTTTCTAGTTTTTATTTGTTATTTGCGACTGTTTAGTTTTCTATGTTCATTGCAAGTGAATGGATGAGTCAATATTTGATAGGATCATTTGCAAGTGATTTGTCAATAGCGGCTGGGCTTTTGTTGTGGTAAATTGCTCAGTGGGCAGGGTGCATTTTGGTTAGTTTAGAAGCCCCAAATTGAATTCTTTGCATTCTTTTATTAACTGATGATTAGGCCCAAAGCCGAGGTTCTTGCTCCGTGTTATGTAATAATTTTGGACAGAACCATTTTTAATGCGATTTTAGTCTTTGAAATTTAAGCGGTGGACAATTGCTGTAGGCAATAAAAATTCATAGTAATTATCTATTCTTTACTAAATAATACAAATGTAGCTGTTTCGACAGAAGTTCGAAGCCCTTCAACCGATTTTAATGAATTTTTATATATACATATACTGATTATTGTTCAGCTTAAACTAGGGTTGAGCCAGGTTTAGGCTAGCGAGCTAAGCTAAGTCCGTTAAGCCAAACTTTGTCCAGCTTAAGGTAGGCTTAGACTAAGCTTGAGTTATTATGTCCTTATAAAACTAAAAATATGCCTATTTCAAAGCTCATTTAAGGTGCTTTAAAGGAGTTAGTTATTTAAATTTTTTATTTTTTATTTTTTTTTCAAAGTAGTGCGATGAACAAAATTTCTTTACATTACTATCCGATATTCTACAACTCAGATGATATTACTTTTGAAAAATAGCGCTGAGGGTTTTCTAAAACGTTGGCTATTAAAGTTATTGAAATTGGGTAAAAACGATTTAATCAAAAAAGTTTTATTTTTGCAGAGGATTCTACTAAATTTTTTTTCTATACCTACATATCTATATATATTTTTCTATATATATATCTATATTTTGTAAATAATTTACTGAAATTAAGGCATAAGTCTGTGCTTTTAATCAAACTCTTAATCTAAATTTTAGTTTATTTTTTACGAAGAAACTTCCTTTGCTTAAGAAACAACAGCGAATACATATTTTTAGTTTTTGTTTTGATTTTCAATTAATATTCTTATATTCTTTTAAAGCAACAAATGACTGCTGGACAACAATGAATGATTTTCTACAATTAAATTCCGCACAAAATTCGCCGTCACTGAATCCTAAAAATAATCAACAACACAATCAGTCCTATCATCATGAAAATATACGGCCAGAAAAGCAAAACATAATCATACATCGTGCAATACCGGCATCCGTGCAAGTTCCGTTTGCAGTGCAAAGCAACAATACGAACAATAGCAAAATCAGTCCAATCAATGGCAACATTTGCCGATCGAATTCGTCAAATACCATAAATATGACCAACAGTAGCAATAAGAGCAGCCATGACGATGTGACGAGTAAAAAATATATAACAAAAATTCTCAGCATAACACCTCCACCGAGCACAGGGCTGAATAAGTTAAATAGTAGTCAATTAACTACTACGCTAATTGTTGGAAATGATAACGCGATGATATGCAACAATAAGCGACACCTTACAGTTGCAACATCGTTGGACACGAAGAGAGTGAAAAACTCGTCCTCGGTTGAGATTCAGACGTCGCCGCAGTTGTTGCAGCAACTGATGGCGCCCACACCGCAGAAACAGAAATTGATAAAATCCCCCTTTGATAAGTCCCAGCAAGGCACCCGGTGGAGCCAGGACGGTGGTGGCGGGGGCGGTCTGCAACAGAACTCATCGGGTACATCAACAACGGGCTCAACGCCGTCATCAAATTCAGTCTTAAAGAATCTGCTCGTAAGCGGATGTGATGTAAGTGCCGGCTACGTTTGTATAGTTCCAATGCGACTGAAAAAGGCCGCCAAGGCATAAGAACAAGATTCTCTTTTAAGTAAATTTTTGTAAATATAAAAAAGAAAAAATTTTATAAAATTAAGAAAATGCGTTTTACATTTTGTAAATGGATCGATTCTTAGCTGTTTAGTTCTTACTATGTAGCACTGTAGCAGCAAGTCCAGATTGTCCGATCCGACTGTGTCTGGACTGGATGGTTTTTTTTTTTCGATATGAAAACAACATTTATTTTGTAAATAAATATTTTTTTACAACAAAACAATAATCAAATGTTTCATAAATTCTTCCATTTTCCGAAGAGTTTCCATCTTTGGTGAATGAGAAAACAGAAAACAACAAAAAATGGGCCGTGTTCTGTTTGCGAACGAGGCACATTATATTCAAAATTCAGTGAAAATCACAAATAATAATAATAATAATAAAAAAAAAACAATTGTTAAGTATGAAATATGACTACGACTTTATTTTACTGTGATAGACAAAGATAGGTTTTTAATTTATTCTTTGTTACGACGACGAACGAAATTAATGAAACCGGGCATTGGAGAGGCCGATCTAGGAAACTTTAAGACAAAAATAGGCACTTTGTTAATATTTTTCTTTATAAAAAAGTAAATAAATAAAAAATTAAAGAAATGAAAGAATATTTGAGATGGTGTTTAATGTTTTAATAACAAGCAATGCGTTTTTGCTGTCTATATTTATTTTAATTTGGCGTTAAAACGAGCGCCGACGGTACAAATAGAAATGAAAAAAAAAAAACAAAATAATAAACAAAGCAAAATTGCAAGTTTTTTAAAACTATAACAAAACTGTAAAGACAATTATAAAATGCGAAAACATATTAGACAGAATTTTTTAACAAATGAACAAGCCGATAAATAAAAAGAAAACTTGTTGATATTAATTATAACTCTAAACAAGAAAATAACTAGAACAAAAAAGTAAAAACAATAGAGTTAGGGTAAGTTCTAAGTTTAAGTCAATTTTTTAGTAAGAAAACCGAAATAACCGACGAAAGAATTTCGAATTAGGTTTGGTATCGAACGTTTCTTTCTTTGCTTTTGTTTGTTCCGTTTTTTATTATGTTAATTTATCTCGCAGGTATTTTTCTTTTGTTTTCTATTGTTTGTTATTTTTAACGAATCTTACAAACGAAAAGACATACAATGAGAAAAGTAAATAAACTTTATTGCAACACTTTATGGTTTTTGTTTTTGTTTATGATCTATTTCCATTTACAATTAATTTACTTTTAATTATTTCAACGTTTAGGAAAGAAATGTGTTCTTGAAGGAGGATTTCAAGCATTCGAATTTATTTACTTGTGTGTAAAGAATACGCTCGGCTTTGATTGAGATTTTAGCGAACGAATTGTCAAATTTTGGAATTATGTCCCCATTGTTTAAGTAGACAAATTAACATAGATGCAATATTATAGGTCTTATTTTCGCCCATACTTACAAAATATGTAATAATAGAACTCATCTTTTCATATTACCCAAAAGTTTTCGTACCATAATTTTTGGGAATGGGTTTGAAAAAATGGCATAAAAAAATTGTATTTTGAAGAAAAATTTTTTAAATCTAAAACTCCTGAAACTGATTTTCTAAAAGCCAAACCTAATATCTTAAAATCAAGTATTTCGTAGTCCAATATCCCCAACAATTAATTCAACGCATAGATCCGTCCTTGTCTAGGCATAATTTTACTGACAAGCACGCATTTATGCTTTAAGTTGCTATTTAGGGTTTTGGGTTTGTCCAAATTTAGATTTCACCCATTTGCTTTTGAGATTTTTAATTTTTTAGATAAACACAGATAAGAAAGCTTTGCTCAAACTTACCACGCGAATAAACAACGCCTTAATACGTGAAGAAGATTTGAATAGCAACGGATTATGTATGAAGTAAAACTAATTTCAGTATTTAAATTGTATGGATAGAAGTATTAGTCTCCAAATATTTTCGTTATCGAGTTTTATATCCATTATAATGAATATTCTCGTGCAGTGTGAATACTCAAATTAAAAATATATACTTAGTAAACCTCCTAAACATAAGCAAATCTGCAAAATTAGGTTCAGCACAAATAATTTAGAATTTAAATAACCTCGGACGTACATTCCCACGGTTCCTTAAACTCCAGTGTGGTAAACAATAAAATGTTGTTCATACTTTTTCATGAAAATTAGTTAAATTTAAATTATTTTATTATATTGATTTTTAACTTTTTAGTTAGTTCAATTACTTTAATAAAAATTAGATAAATATTTTATCACACTGAATCGAAATTGGTGCAAATAAAAAGTATGCATATGTGTGCTGACATTAATTTCTTTATTTTAAAGAAACTCCTTTTGGTAGGCTGTGTTTGTATTATATTCATATCGTATATAATGCAAGTAATTGGAAATAATTTGAGGAAAGTAAAGAATGTTGATAGGATTTAAAAATTAAAAAATCTGAGTAATGGAATGAAAATTAAAATGAGTTTTTAAAGTAGATATTTTTTTACTTTTTTCTTAAAAGAATGAGAAAAAAAGTCGGTTAAAAGACGCAGGTGGGGTTAACAGTATTCTATATAATACACTAAAAACAATTTTGATTATAACGATAATTTAGGGAAAATACAAAAAACCAACTAATAAAGTAGAAAAATATTTCAATCGATGATACAAACAAAGAACAAATCCAAAACAGAAAATCTACCTCTTGATGCAAAAATCAATAGTACCTACACAAGTGTGTTAAGGGAAAATTGTTTATAAATAAACAGGTACAAAATACGAAAATTACAAAGAGAAATAAGCGTTACAAAAAAAGTATAACTACAGACCTCATAGTAAAATATTGAATAGCAGCAAAAGGAAGTAAGATAAACTACATAAAGAGTTACTTATATATACATTATACAAAATATTTATACTTAAATATACATTTTTTACATATCGTCCAAGTAATAGCAGTTTTGAGGATTTTGAACGTGTTTTTGAATACTTTATATTCCGACTTAAACAATTTTTTTTAAAAAACTAAACCTTTTAAGTGTTATTAGTATCAGACCCAACGAGGATTGATTTGTACATTTGTATTTCGGATACGATGATTACCTTTTCTTACAACCCTAAATATATGCAACATCGTAATCGGCTTCAAATCAATAACAATTATATAAATACTCGAAATGAATCGCTAAAAGCTTTAATAACACTTTAGTCTTATTTATAATGAAAAAGAAAACTTTGTTTATAAGAAAATACTCTTTATCTCTAAAGCTGTAATAATGATATGGTAGTAAAATTGAAAAGGTTCGATTATGATTATTCGATATGGTTAACATACAGAGTCTTAAAGAATCTGGGTATCTAAATTCTACAAAGTTGATCTTTTGACGAGATTTAAATAAAAAAAAATTGTTACAACTTGATTTAAATAATAAAATTTTATCAAGTGCAGCTAATCTACTTTAGTCTGGTCGGTTTTCATTTTTATTCGGATTTATATTTTATCCAAATTATAATATTTGTTTTAAAAGTGTAAACAATGAATTAAGTTTTATTAAATCACAGCAAATTTTACTTTCTTGCCAAGCTCATTTACTAAAAACTTTTCTTGTTTGAAATAGAAATTGGGGCAAATTACAATTTTTAAACAATTAACGATTAAAAAATTTGTAGTTAATTTTTTCAATTATACCATTCGACTTTACGGGAAAAAAATGAAGAAAACATATCTTTTTACAAATAAAATTCTTTATTATAAATAAAGAAAAATTTAATTGTTAAGTTACAAATTATTCAATTGGTTATTTTATTATTTTTTTATATGTTTTTTATATCTCTTATTCGAAGAAGCGATTTTTGGGATAAAGAGGGCCCGTTTTTCATAATTTGTATTGATTTCGAATTTATGCGCTGTTTGAATTAAAGCAATTTAATAAATTATTTACGGACTACGGTGACCCACATTTTGCCAATGCTCATTAGCAAGGAGCAAATTACTTAATTTTAGATTAACTCAACCACTTAGTCATCGGTCTAATTCTAATGCGGGTCGTAAAATATCAACTCGTTTCAAATTCCCTCAATAATAAAATGTTCGCGTTTGATCGCAACTTTCATATTTCTCCTCATTATATTTACGAACAAATCTCTTTTGAAATTTATTGCACGAATTTTCCTTTATCAATCAATTGGTCGGAAAATTTGTCATTTCTGATTCTAATTAAGATTTAAACGAGCTTACCACGCCTCCATGACATACATCGCCCTTCCGTCCGTCACCCGAGGACAGACATCCCTCGCTGCGGCCCTTCTGGCCCTTTCGACAAGTGTTCAAGTAAATAATAAAAAAACAGAAGAACGTGCCTGCTCACAGTTAACGAATTATTTAAACCCTCCCGGGACGAAATTATCGATAATATTTATAAATGGATCTCCCAGCTGAAATAGGCTTTACAGCGGTAATTACCACTGGGCGTCACGAAGATGGAGCGGACCAAGCCAACTATTGCGTTTCTAGCCAAACTTGTTGGACTAATGATTCGCCTTGAACTCAAGTTGGGGCGAAATCGATAGAGCCGTATATTTTTTGAGTAATGGCGGGGTGAAGTGGTCACTCAATCGAAGTTTCTTGTAGGCTTCTTGGGGTGGAGTGGGCTGTAATAAATAGTATTTTGGCTCGAAATGATGACTATAAAAATTTGTGTTTTCCTTTTTCTATTTTGTTGAGAGCTTGACACGAAAAAGGTTTTTCGTAAAATGAGCAAAATTCGGCCTTCTTTTCACAGTTTTTACAGCTGTCTTCGACTTAATTATGAAAACCTTTTAGTTTTGAAGGTTTTACGTTTTCTTTTCATTATTATTGGAATGCTAAATATAAAGACTCTATAAAAAAAATCTACAAAGCTTCCTTTTTATTTTACTTGTAGATCTGTTGATAAAAAAAAAGTAATTCTTTAAAATCTAAATATAACTAGCTTCAATTCTAGTTATTAAATTATCACTAAAACATAAGATAAATGCAAGCTTAAGAGGAAATCGATAAAAGAAAACTGATCAAAATAAGAAAGTAGAAAACAAAAAGACTACATAAGACTTAATGAAGAAAAGCAAATGATTATTTATAGAGAAAAGTATTGAATATTTCTTATAATAATATATAATGTGTCGGATTGTAATACTATAATAATACTAGGTGAAAAGGAATTCATGTTGTCTCCATTAATTCGTATTTTTCAGTAGACCTGCGAAATCACTACTGTCATTTACTAATAGTATAAAAGTGGGAGGAGAAATAAAGAATATAAAGCGAATTCGAAATTTATTGTATTACGGTAGAACATAAGGAAGCGTAATATTATTGCTATTACTATGGGAAAAAATATACACGATGATAATGCAAAAATTTAAAACATGTGTTTCATTAGCTCTTGTTTTTGAAACCAGAAGTTGTTTGAAAGTATTTCAAAATAAAATTGATGGAAAATAAATGGCTCTATTTATTTTTATTAAACTATTTAGTGGCATAGTCTCAAGTCAATGGAAAAGACGAAAACTATTCAGTAAATTTATTACGAATTATCTTACAAACCGTAAACATTTTTAACCATTTAATTTGCAATTGCAGGTTATTTAAGTAATTTGCGTCCTTTTATTCCATTTTTTTAAAAATGTTGGTATAAATTTAATTTCCCTTATTCGAAAACATTTTAAAAAGAACAAATTGCTAAAGTCGTTGCGAGGTAGAAATTTGAATACTAAGTTCGCAGATTAACTTTAATTTTATTGCCGTCCTAGGGCATAAAAATGTTTTCCTATTACATCTTGGAGAAAATCTGTTACAGCAACCTTTTTATTTGCAAACCTTAGCCAACTTTTTAGAAGCCAGGTAAGACATTAAAATTCAAGGTATTCAAATGTCTTGGCTGTAATAAATATACTATTTTCTTTATTTCAATTATTTTTCAACAAGACTTGAACAAATTGTTTTATTATTTAAATGAGAGATAAAAACCGAGCATATTATTACTACGGAAGTCCTTTAATTTCATGGATAATAACATTTTCCTTTCAAATAACATTTGTACTTTTAAAAACACTATAAAACTTTTGGATCAGTTGCGTCTGGATGAGCGAGCAAAAACACCTTAAAGTTAAACGTGCTCTAAGCACAGGTTTTTAAATGTCCATAGTTTTTCTTGATATTCGAGAAGATACTTCACCTAAATATATTTGTTGTGGGGTTTCTACGAAATGAAAATTGGACAGTAATAATCCGTCAACTTTTAATGAACTTAAAATACGAACGAATATTGTCTTTAAAGGTTAATTACTGAAACGACAACGGCTGCTTCTTTTTTATTTTTTTATTTACTTATTTATTAAAAGGAGGTGTCCACCATTTCGAGAATTTATATAGCCATACGGACTACCCCTTCTTTTAAATGTCTAGCATTCGAAATTTGGAGAAAATGCATTTTTTTTAAATTCGTAGAAAAGTTTTTAAAGCTTTTGCAACAACAAACTTATCCCTAAAATAGCAGATTTGTAGATCTTAAACAGTAAATTTATGGACCTTTAAGGAAAAAAGTATATTTTTTACGGGACATACTTTTCTGGCTAAATTGTGTGGTTAAGAATTTAATTTCTGCATAAACGTAGTTCGAAAAAAGAAAATTACAAAACCGTTCACAAAAGTGTTTTACTTCTATTTGGGGGCTTAACAAATTAAAAGAAGCGGTGACTATAAAAATTGTCTTAATTAAATTTTAAAATCAAACAATTGTAGCTAGAGTTAAGAACACAGCTAGTTCAAGAAAAGTTATTATATTTCAAGAAAAATTCTATTGATAAACGGAGATAAGGTCTATTTATGCCTATGTAAACGGCTATTACCTTTTGTTTTTACCTAGAAAGTTTTTTCTATATATTTTTGAAAATATGTACTTTCAGGAAATGCAAAAACAAACGACTTTTTTTCGATCGTCCCACTAAACTCTCAAACATATTAATTAATTTAATTTCTATTAGATTATCTATAACTATGAAATTGATTAGAAGTTATAATCCAAAAATTGTGATTTGCTACGCCTATTCATTTATAAAAGCGGAACAAAATGTCCACTATCTTAATGACCGCTATAAAAGTGAAAAGAGAACAGAATTTACTTCCGAATACAATTTGCATATTTATTATATAACAAGAATGACCCACATTAAGAAAGTCACAACATTTTCATACCTCTTTACATCCCACGCTAAAGTGAAAAAAAAACATCAGCATATTTTTTGATATTAAAAATGGAAAAAGGTTGTAAATTCTTTTATGCATAGCGTGGCGCAGCTTGTTAATGTCGCTGGGCCGAGGAAGCGGCGTTCATTTGCACCGCGAACATCACCAGCCCGCGGAGTCGTTGGCACACACAAAAGCGTTTTTATTGGAGGACGCATTAACTGCAATAGAAAGCCGTAAAATGTTTTAATGGGTCCCTGGGAAAATTAAGAAAGCCTCATACAATTTTCGGGGGCAATAAAATGCCTCTACGCCTAGAAGAGAAAAAGGTTACCTACTCTTTTCAAATTTCGGAGAGGGATTTTATGTCGTGCTTCTGATAGGCCCCTTGCGAGCAAACAAATGGATAAGCCCTCGCAGGGAGATTCTAATAAATTTAGAACAAAATTTATGCTGCTAATAAAAGCAGAGGGAACATTTTGATATGCATGGGAGTTACAAAATAAATATTTCCAGACAAATTGAAGGAACAAACAGATTTCGATCAAATCGCGGTAATCAATAGCTAGGAGCTGCAGTGTAGTAATGTTTCCTACACCGCTCTTGGGGCACCAGTTGTCCAATAGTCCTCTGGGAAAATCAATAAAAAATTGCGTAGCCGTCTAGAGAAGGAATCCACTTAACACCAAAATGCTAATGAAATTTTTATAGTCTGTCTTCGAAAGTGTCCACGACGCAAAAGAACCTCCCATTGAAGATGATTTTCCCTTTTTCTGCAGGGGAGGGCTTGATAAAAATCATAGCCATCAGTAGAGTCCAGGGGCCAAAAAGGAGACAATCAAGAAGAGCACCCCCGAAAATGGATAGGAATCTTCTATAAAACGAATTCTCGCACTCTTTAATTCCTTTTAAAGCCACCAAATTGAATCTGGGGATTACCCAAAAAGTGGGAGTCCCATCGATTTTGTTTGTGCAGCGACAGCGCCCGGGCGAAGTACCACCAGCCAGTTAAGTCAGCAAGAACCAAACCAATTCCTGGGTGATCCTTTTGAATTTTATTTGGGTGTTGGGCCCATTGTGTTTTGTTTTATATGCGTCCCCCTAGAAAGATATCTCCCAACTAATTTCAGTCCCATGCGGGGGAGAAAATGAATCTCAAGGATTTGGGGGCCCCCCTCACTACGCCTTCTTCGCAGCCCCGAACAGTGCGAACTCACGAAAACCTTCGACGAGGATTCGTCCTATTCAAAGAGTGTTTTTCTAGGTCAGTAACATAAACCTCGAAGGAGATAAGGAGGCGAAAATGTTACGTTGTCAGGCGAGGGGTTTAGGGAGTGTCGGGCTGATTCTGAAAGTATATAGCTCAGTTGGATGGAAGCTTTTCCCTATTATATGCCATAAATTTCCCTTGAAGGGGATGAATCTGGAAATCGGTCTATTTACCAAGATGTAAGATTATTACACTTTATCGAGCCACGACGACGGGATGACAACGAAGGCGACATAACTTTAAGTCTGCGGGAGCCTGCAAAAATTTTTCTTCTCTCCTTTTTAAGTCGTTTTCAACTCGACGAGCCGTTTCAGTTTTATGGTAATGGGAAAGCTCCCTTAATGGGATCCTGTACATAGTGCTCTCAGATCCTGAAGGAAGGAGAAATTCCATCCCGGCTGCTATCCTCCAGCCCCCGAAAGCTCGAGCCGAGCAGGGGAGCTTTACCAGCCTAATATAATAAAAAGGAAGTGTGCCCGAGAGCACTCGTACCAACACATCGAAAAACTCACCCTAATGCCGCGTGCTTATTACACTTTCATTGATTTTACCATAAAAACGCACACACCCACAGCGCAGAGCATAATTCCAGGATACATGGGCCGCCCTGCGTGAGCACGAAGGACACAAAAGCTCCGTCGCCCTATAAAAGGACACCGCGTAGTTCCCGAACACATTGAACATTTCTTGAATGACCAAATGAAAGCGAAAGTAAAAGTTTTACTACGCTAGTTGTTGACAACGGCGACATTTTGTTTTTTTTTGTAGTCCTTTTGCTCCCAGTGTGATTTCCACTCCCGAGTCCTGACAAGTTGATTTAGGGCGAGCGTGGATCACAAAAACCAGGAGCGCTCCCCCCATCACGAATTCAATGCACGAAAAACTTTCAATTTTCTTTCGAGTTGTAAATTGTGTTTCGTTGCGGGACGCGCTATGTTTAAAACTTAGTCCCTATGTTTTTTTTTCTTCTCCACTTGTTTCTTTCTTCTATTATTTTAATTTCGAGCTCTACGTCTCGGACTAGTCCTGGAGATAGATGCGATTTTGTAGAAACTATCCCAGGACACGGCAGAGACAAAATAAAGATTAAGCGACACCACATCAGACTACGATTAATTCTTGGTTCGCCTCTCGAATAGTTGAGGGCTATTAAACGAAGGAGGCAAAAATAGTCTCCAGCAATAATTCTAATTTGCAGGATCGCTGCAGGGACACGCAAACTTTCTAAGCCTTTTTAAGATATATTTGTCTGGCTCTGGCTGGGATCTGAACATGAGCCAACATTTCTGGGCTATTAGTCCTCTGGGAACTTCACTGCTCGCATGATGGATTATGCATTAACTTTATGACATATTTCATGTCCTCGCTCGGTTTGAAGAGCATAAAAATTTCGCTAGTCGCCATAGAGAAGTGGTGTAATACTCGGGCTGAATGAAAATTGCTTAGGGATTGCGTAGAGCTGCTCATTGAATATTGCTATTTGATAGCCTTTGAGAGGGATCTTAAAAACATTGTTGATTTAGGGTCGCATGAGTACTTGAAGAGCTAATTTACTACTTTGTTGAAGGATGTAGGCTTAATGCTTTAGGACGTCTTTGTATGACCGAACATTAAGTCCATATTTCTATTGTCATTACTTTTTAATATGCCACGGAATTGTTACTCAAAAAATCAGTATTACATTTACGCTACAGAGGTATAGCATATGTTCATATGTAGTTATGTACAATGGACCATAAAAAGTGCGGAAATTTGTAGAAAATCATCCATATACATAAACATATTTTTATGGTAGGCGAAAAAGGTTTTTTACATTAAGATCTTTTGGATAACAAGTTTAATATTAACATTCTCTCAACAGTATCCGAACATTTTTCTTTATTTATAAATAAACATTTTTAAAATAAGGCTATTTTTTCCCACTGAATCAAGCAAACATTTTTTTTTCCCTGCGACATGTTTCTACTTTTGTATTGTATTTTTAGTAATATTTTGTTAAACATAACAAACCAGCAATTTTCTAAGAAATAGATAATTTGTATGTATAATATTATGGGCTCACTAATCAATACCACCTTTGAGTTTTTTAGCTACAAGTTTTTGAAGAAGAAAAAATATATTATATAAATATTTCGTAGAATCCACTTTTTCTAATAAGCCTAGTCTTAAGTCTTATAATAAAATGAATCGATCCATTTATAAATACTATATATATAGTATATGTTTTCTATTTACATTTTTGCTGTAATTTAAAGATTTTATAATGCATTTAGAGAATTTCGTTCTTAGTTATTAATATTTTAGAATTATTTGTTTTCATTATTGTGTAGTTAGTCGTAAAAAAGAAGGTCTCAAGTTGCTGTTAAGAAATTTCATAGGCAACTTGAGTGCTTTGCATGCGGAATAGAGTGTATATTTATGTAAATTTCATTGAATAGTATCCTTCGAAATCTTATAACAAAACTTCTAATGTGTGTCTTTCATTTAAAGGACCCGTTCGCATCACGTTCGCCTGACATAATAATGATAGATGACAGCAGCCGGGACTCAATGCAGGACAAGCAAATGTCCCCGGGATCGTATTACGGCCGGCCATTATATTGCAAAACCTCGACGGCCCAAGTCCTCCGCAATTACGGCTCAGTCGGATCGAATCCAATGATAGGCGGAGCGGGAATCCTGCCGTCGCCGCCAATTCGAACACCATCTGGGGATGATTCCCTGCCGCCCGGCTTAATATCCCTAAATGACTCCGATTCCGGGAGCGACAGCGGCATCGAGTGCGGCTCGCAGTCCACTTTTGCCACTAAATCAATTACCAGGCCATCAACTGTCCTGACGAATTCGAGCATCTGCCGGGGTCCAGGTGGACACATGGACGTGGACGTGGACGTGGACGTTGTGAAGACGGGGCCCCCAAAATCCCTAATGAGTGGCGGAACTCGAATTGGGAATGGCATCGAGAAGCCCCCGCCTCTGGAGCAGGACAAGATGACTTGTCCCTTCTTGGACGACTCAAATCCGCTCTGCTCGCCGTTCCTCTTCGACCTGTGCAGCGACGACTACGCCATGGAGGAGCCGATCGGCGGCGACATCCTCCAGGACAATGACATAACAAAGGTCCTTGACGAGTGGACTGTCGAGATGACGTAGTGCTCGCCCTTTGCCCTTCTCGTAACGCGTTTGATTTTAACCCTTTGAATATCATTGTTTCTAGAACTAGCACATACTTGCGCTTGAAGGGAACCACTCAGAATTTGTTCATTGTATAAACCCTTGTCAACGTGGCTGTAAAAATGTAATATTTTTTTCTTAGAGTTTTGCATTAACGGGGAGACGGAGTTGTTGGAAGTTTGAAATCGATAAATATTTTATAACATGAACAAGTTCTGAACAATTTTTCTGTAGCTTACTCACTACTGTAAACAATGGAGCAAATAATGATCGTGAAAAAGACAAACCCTTTTTATTCTATCCTCAGGGGAAACTTGAAAGGAGTAAATCAAGCAATAGTTATAAAATAAAGTAAAAATATATATAAAAAAACATAAAATAAATACATTTGCAATATTTACAGAACAGAATCGAGACAGGACATTGTCATGAAAGACAGGAAAAGTGAAAAACTGAAATATTATATTTATAATGGACATCTAGGAACATAAGTGATATATTGACATTTTAAACTTTTTATGAACAGATAAAATAAACAAGAGCATTATTTTAGATATACCTACATTAGAAGTACGTTCATTTATTGGTGAGGGACTCTTTCTATTTTCTTTTTTCACCCCAAAAACTTCAACTGGAAACTCTTTAGCATCCAAAAAAAAAAAAAAAAAATCTTTTTGTACATATCTGCAAGACTGCTTGGCGTCCGATCTTAGAATGAAAGTCGTTTGTACTATAGAATGTGTTTTGTTTGTACACTTTTTAATGTTTTGCCGCCAGTTGTAAAGTTTACTTAGTCTTCCTAGTGCCATTCGAAAAAAAAAAGATGTTCAGATTCTTTTCCAAACTGTTTTAAAACCATATACAACGAAATTTACGCAGATTTCCAACATATTTCGTAAAGGCCGAGTAACCAACTAAAACCGTTTTCCAACATAATCTACCTCCTTTACAGTGATTCGTTTTCCTTTTTAAATATTATAATACCTAGACTTTTCCTTTTAAATTTGTGATGGCAATATGAGAAAAAGCTGAGCATTTTTTTAATATAATAATTGACGTCATAACGAGTCGTTTTTCTTAAATAATTGTTTTTATTTGACGTCAGCAGAAGAAAAATGTTTATATTTTGTCTGTGCAGAAAATATAAGAGAAAGTGTCGAATTGTTAATTGTATATTGTAAGAGATATGTAAGTTTTTTTCTCTCTTTAAAAGGTTTTTTATTTTACGGTAAATATCAATAAAATTTTGTTTAAATTTTTAAAGTGGCAAAATTGTGTGTTTCATTTCGCTGATCCTCATCCTTTTATGATTCCTAATTTTCTATGTTACAGGTAAACATTGGTTTTTTGAACACAAAACAGGTGTATATCTAAAAATCGCTAAAAAATAAGAAACAAATTTGAAATTTTTCGCAAGTATTAACTTTGCAGAGTAACTATGTAAAAGGATTTTTGAGAATTCACATTAATTTAAAAGAATTTGGCGTTACTTTAATAACATTTGTTTTTTCGAAACAACATTTTTGCAACTGGTACCCGTGATTTCTCAAAGTTTTCGTCTGAATTAATTATTATTATTATTGATTTTTATTTTTCAGAGGCTCAAATATTTATTTATTTATTTATTTATTCATCCAAACATTTACAAGCAAAATACATAGTAAATGTAAACTCTACTGAGATATAGAAAATATCTGTGTGTAGGCTTGGGTACTTACAAAAATAACTTACAAACTAAATCAAATCAAACACTACTAGCCAAGTAAATAGTCCATCCACAACATCCAAACATCTTAAATATAATATTATTTAGAAAAAATTTAACAAAAAACATAAAAATCATAAGTTTTTAACTGTATAAATTCCTCTATAACAATATCTGAACAAAAATAGATATTAGATTTACAATATTTAGAGCAGCTTAAAGTTTTGATATCTTTAGGGAGACCATTAAACAGCTGAATAGCTTTAATAAAACTATTTCTACTACCTACAGTTTTACATATTTGAGGTAATAAAACATTTTTATTTCTAGTGATGCTGTTAGAGTTTTTGTACTCATTCATTAACTCTTTATAATGAAAGGCAAGAGATTCATTAAAAGAGTTCCAGATAGCGTAATTTTCGAGAACTTACAAAAAAGAAAAGTCAAGTATTTAGTTTTATTTACAATATATTGTCAAAATAAAATAATTTATCTAATAAAATTTTATGATTGATTGTATCAAAAGCCTCGGCAAGGTGAAGGAAAGACAGCTACCGGTATACTTTTATTCAGTTTATTGTAAACGGGATTCGTTAAAAAATCTAATTCATCTCTAGTACCCAAATTTTTTTAAAAATTCAAATTGTTTTTTGGATAAAATTGTTGACTTCATGACAAAATCAAGTATTCTATTATATATAACTTTTTAAAATATTTTTGCCAAGTGATATATAATTTAATAACTTTGTTTATTTTCAATTTTTTTGAATCAAAATTTTTTTAACATAAGTTCCATATGTTTCATAAAATACCTTTTTCTCAAATCCTAAATAAATAAACTAGTTATTAAAAATAATTCTACAAAAAACCCTTTATCCAAGTACTCATAATTTTTGGGGGTAACGTTCATATTTCTTAAATTTTCTTTTTGTGTAGGTACTTAAGTCGTATCGATTTTTGGGCCATGGTATAATAACATAGAGTAATAAAACAAATAAAAAAATAAAAATATTAACTACCAATAGGAGTTCAATTTGATTGAAGTTAAAGGGCACACTTCGAAAATTATTCCAGCAATGCGGTGTCTCAATTAAACGGCGCCGGCTGTAGTTAAGTGCTTTTTACCCCATTCATGAAATAAAGGTTCGTGTCTCTACTGAAGTTTTTAAAAGGGATTAATTTTAAAATTAGCTTAATAATTTATTGGAATTCGACATTCGGTAATTATGCAAATAAGCGCATTAATTAGATTTACTTTATTCTTAAGGCAGCACGTCATTGAGCTCGTTCGTTAAATTTTAATTAAATAAAATTTCAGCGCCACCTACATGACAAACGTAGGAGAAGAATAAATTCCACAATGTCGGTGTCGGATGACAGTTCGTCAAATGAAACGTCACGTCAGCAGATGTAAACAGACGTGTGGTCAAGGAGACAAGGAAGTGTTTTGTTACACTTTTCAAACAATTTGATGGCAAATGGAGTCAAAACTTGAAGCATACCGACTTCGGAAGAGGAGGAAGCAACAATTCGAGCAGATTAAGAGCAAAATTCTTAGCATGATCCCCTTTCGCGGCGGTTCAACCCCTGAGGAGAAAACTGAAACTGTTGTAAACGTCCCGGTAAATGGCCCAATATTTTTTTATAGATGAAATATCACCCTATGAAACTAATAACAATTGCTACAGTCCGATCTCAGCGAAACGGCATCAACCACCAGTGACATTCTGAGCGAGACAATTTCTGACGACGACCAGGACCTGCTCCAGGAGCAGGAGGAGCCCCCGAATCCCCTGGTTCCGGAGAACAAGTGGCTGAAGTACGCCTTTTGGCTGATATTTTTTCTGTTCTGGGCGACTTGTTACGTGATCGCGATTGAGCTGAAGTTCGGAATCGTCTACCTGATCATTTCGGCGCTGTTTGGGATTTATTACAACACCCGGACGGGGCCCCGGAGGAAGGGGGAGGTTAGCGCTTACAGCGTTTTCAACAAAAACTGCGAAAGCATCGACGGCACCTTGAAGGCGGAGCAGTTCGAGCGGGAGATTCGATTTGGAGCCGCAGCCGTCCGATAGACGAAAGTTGTCTCCTGACGATTCCCTTGATAAGGTGCTTGTTTAATGTTAAATAAACGACTATGAAGAAATTATCGTTGCACAAATATACGCGGTTAATCTTTTTAGGCATGAATTTTATTCTACCGTTTTCCATTCGTATTTTATTTAGTTTTGCCCGATATCTCAAGTTTACGACAATGTGATCTGCTGTAAAAGGGTAATTTACTCTAAAACAAACATTTTCCTCAAAATCTCGACTTCTGCTTTTTAAGGCCACCAAAAATTGTTCTCCTACGAGTTTTATAAATTTTTTAATAGCACAGATTTGTCCATTTGTTGTTTCCTAGAGATTTCACCCAAACATTGCGGTAGAAAAATCGTATTCATGAAGTACAGCCCCTACTGTAACTAATTTATTTATTAGTATAGACGGCTTCGCCGATATTTTCCAACAATTTAGTGAAAATCTTTAAAATCTTAATTTTAATCACAATTCGCACGGATCCGCAATTTGATTTTGTGAAGCTCTATTTTCGTGTCCCTTAAATTTTGAGGGCAAGAGAAACGTGATTACTTCAAAATGAAGCATTTATCATCGTCATGTACTTAGCTAGAATTTTTAACATTTGCAAAAATATACGAACCGTAGTAATAAATGTGCTTTAATGCCGGTGAAGACAGCTAAAAATAAAAATAAATGGACAATAAAAATGCAAGCATAGTGTATGAAATATTCTTTTATTACATCAAAAGTGCATAATTCCTCTCTTTATCACTTAACAACACTAATTTGTCCATTCACATTCACGTCTTGTATATAATTTTTCTCTTTTATATTAGTACAATGCGTAGTGCCTACAAAATTAGCTCTGTTAGGTTGCGACCCGATAAAATTTAGCATGCGCTCTTATTAAAACACTTCAAGTGCCAGGTCAAAGTAAGGGAGTAACTAACAAAACTACGCAATGGTTTCAACCAAAGGGTGTTTTTAGGATGCGCTGCAAAAATATGATAGTTGCTGGCGGCAGTAAAAAGTGCCTTCTCCTTACGCCTTCAAACCGTAGAAATAATTAGGTAATGTAGTTAGCCGCTGCTGCATTTTATGAAAATAGAAAAATTTACTTGTATAGTAGTTGTACAGAGACTTACACTATTTACACTAGGAATGCATTTATTTTTTTGCTTGGTTGGTTGGCTTAAGCTAGGAGTGGTGAGGTGCATTTTTCTTCGTTTTTTCTTTATATCGTTTCTTCAGAGATGCGTGCCCTGACACTTTAACGAACATTTCCGTTTTTGCTTTTGTCCTTTATGCGCCTTTTGGTAACATTTTTCATTTTTGTTTTTACAATTTTCTTAATTACTAGAAGCACCAACTAAATTACTTTTTCTAACAATAAACTCTGACTATTGCAAGAAAACAAATTGTGTGCAGTTTGTAACAAAGGAGAATGTTTTATAGATGGGTCGATTGAAAGTTCTGTGGAAAGTTAGGAAAACTTCTCCTTGAGATTTCGTTTAATTGCTGTGAATCAAAGGCAACGAAGTAATTCTTTTCCTTTTGCTTTAACGAGGCATTGAAAAGAATTACTCTAATTTATTAGAAGATTTTGCACCTTAGAAATATTAAAAGAATTTCTAAAATAATGGACAACAGAAGAGTAATAATTAGCGGGAAAGGGTTTAAAATAAAAGCTGTCTATCAGTTCTTCGTAGAAAGAGAAAAAGTTTAAGCAGTCTTCTTGTTAAATAATATAATTTGAATTACTTTCTGAAAACAATGCGTTTCTTCGTAATTATAATTTCTTCTCTAATTAAGGTTTCAAACACAAGCAGTAAGTTAAGAGGTGTTGTTTATTATTCAGCTCACTGCCACATTTGCTTCACTTCTTGGTACACAAAGCTGAGTTTGAATCTTAATGTCTTTTGATCTACTAATCGGATTTTTTTACATTTCTTTTTGTGTATTTGTTTATTATTTAACTCAAGGTTCCGCACGTCTTTATTAACTTTATTTAAAATTCGCTGATTTATTAGTTAAAAAATATTAAATTTTTTGAATAGGACATATTCTTTTCCGCACTCTAGTTTATTATTTTTTAAGAAACTTTTGTTTTTTATTCAAATTCGGAAACCCTTTTAATTGTACTTTTGTACTTAGAATATTAAACTTTGTATGAATGGAAAAGTCACGTGATTTGAAACGAGAACACAGTCTACGCGATTTGTTTAAAAATCAGAAATATATGATAAATCGCGATTATTCAGTGTGGAAAATATATCCAGAATACCAAGAAAGAAAAAAAAGAAATTTTAATTGTGATTTTAAAGGCAATTCACTTTCCTTTTATTTTTCAAGTATTGTATGGAAATTTTTTATTCTCTGATGGCACAAAAAAAATTAAATTGTTTGAATTTTAAAACGACTGCCTATTAAATAAAAATGTACGCATACTATGTAAAAACATTCAAAACTCATACGAAAGTTATTAATTAAAGTAGAAACATGATAACACTTAAATTTTATTATATTAAAGAAACATCTTGTAAAAGCTAGTTAAGTTGCCGTGTATGTTAAAATTTGTTTATATTTCATTTGAGTTTGAATCAATTTAAGCGTCCTGAAAGACAATAAAGGGCAGCACTATTAAAAAAATCTCAAGAAGAATTTATTTCTAAGAACATATTTCGAAGAGTAATAAAATATTTAACAATAGCGACTGTCTGTATGTATGTATGTGTGTGTGTGTGTGTGAGTGCAATACTTATTTCTAACCGGACATGGCAAAGTGTGTCTACATCGAAAAATAGCGGCACGAACGAACTGAGCCTCGATAGTCACAGTACGTTTGTCATTTACTTTTTTATTAATTTGCTTTTTTCCTATACAACGTCTATTTGGGCGTCCTTAATTAGCTAAATTCTGACTTATTATAATTTACATTTTCTTCTTAACTTAAGGTTTCGTCCTTAAAAGATTTGTCCTATAGCTGCGTCGAATCTATCGATACATAGTTTCTCCCTTTGTTATACTTTTTTTTTATACCATAAAAATTTCATTAAGTGATCTAGTAAGGCGTTGTGAGTTTGGTTGTTTTCTTGTTGATTCATCCCTCCGTTTCCCGAACTATCCTTAGTGAATTGAGCATTTTTTGTTGTTCGTTATAATTGCTGCATTTTTTTTGTCATGAACTACGCTAAATTTAGTTTGTCGAAGGGTGTGGAAGGTTGCACCCTTGACCATCGACGTCGCTGGGATTCTACATGTAAAATTCCTGTTCGATCAGTAGGAACTCTCTGGTTAAGGCCCGATGCTAGCATTTTGGAAGGAACGAGTTCCGGCTAGGGAGCAGGCAGAGCAGGCTCAGGGCCATGACCATGTGCCAGACCGAGTGCACGATGTGGTAGTTCTGCTTCGTCTGGAGGAACGCGTAGCAGATGAGCCCCACCATGGCCAGGGTGCTGCCGATCGGCATGTAGACCGTGAGGTACTTCCGCGATGGGAACCACTTCTGCGTCTTGCGGCAACGCATGCCCCAGCTGGTCGAAATTATGCAGATCCCTGTCAGCGCCGGGGCCAAAAAGACCCACAGGGACTGCTTGTTCAGCTCGGTGCCGAACGCCAGGACGATCGCCCCGAACATATGGAGCAGCGAGACGAACTGCTGCCGAATGTGCGCCATCGCGACCAACGTGACCCAGATCGCGAGCAGCCCGCAGTAGAAGTCGCAGAACTGGAGAACGCCAATCTTCACCAGGCAGAAGCTATACTCGTCCTCGCCCGAGTCGCAGGCGTGGTAGAAAATGGAAAAGAACATCGCGAAAAAGTATATCACAGACTCCGTGTGGTACTTGCGCCGGATGGCGAAGTAGACGCTCGGAATGAACAGAAGATTGCTAAGCGTGAGGAGCAGGGAGGCGATCAGGATCGAGATGCTCGAGGGCACCTGGGAGTCCTCGGTGCAGTCCCAGCCGCGGTACCCTTTGATGCACAGGCAGGTGGAGAAGACGAAGCCCCCGGACATGTAGTGGTAGCAGCGGCCGTACCGTCCGCACCGGCCGCCCACGCAGGGACTGGACGAAATTGTGAAGATGACGGACGTGTTGCACCCCTCCGTCGCCACGCTCTGCTCCGTGGCGAACTTGTGGTGGATCTCAAATCTTTTGGTCATCTCGTGGTAGTTGGCCGTGCATTTGGAGTCCATCAAGCATTCCTTGATCTTCAGAGTCTCCGTCTCGTTCATTTGCATCAAGCACTTTCTGTCCTCTATACATGTCCTGAAGATAACGATTCAAAATAACAAATATATTATTAAATCATGAATAAATAAAAATAACCGGTCAAGTGCGAGAAGAATAAAGGCGCCAATGCAACTAACAAATTAATTTTTACTAAACTCTTTTACTTCCGAATTTTCTTGGACTAACAAGGGTTAAAAGAACAGAAATTCTACAATTGTTTTACTATTTTTCTCTATTTCGTAGGGTCTCATTTGAAGGACTAGTTATATTATAATTATTCAAAAAGCGATTAGACGATTTTATAATATGTCTTATAGTTTTTCATAAATTCAAAATATTCTATTATTTATAATTTCATGATCCGTGAATTCGATTAAATGTGGCATTTGCTAAGAAATTAAAAAAATTATTATTCGGCATGCTTGGGATCGGGCTCATTCTGTATAAATAATTTTTGGATTATAGAATAGGAACCATCAAATACGCCTATATTGGGTAATACAAAAATGCTTTTTATTATTGGTACTACCATAATACAGTTATCGATAATAAGGCAACTTTTAAATTTTCGTGATAAAAAATAAAGTAGCAAGCTTGATAGTAGTTGGACATTAGCTTGTAATACCGATACATATTATATCATTTTAAATCTAGAGCTAATTGAGCGAATTCAATAAATGAGGGCTCATTCTTTTCAATTTTTTTGATTTATTTATTCATGATTGCTAAAATTGACTGATTAATACGTTTTCACCCCTGCGAAAATCAGTTCTTCACGAATGCATCCTTAATTATAAATTGATTGGCAGCTCTAAACCCAATTTACATCGATCGCTCCATTTGCGTAATCAAGAACAAGAATTGGTGAAATATGATGCATTCGAAATATGGTGGTTTGGTTTATAGGCTTTTGCAATCTATAGTTAAAATTAATTGCAGGTTTACCGAATTGCAGGCAAATACAGATGCATTTTTTAATGCAGCCATTGTCGATAGCTGACACTACGAAAATTAAAATTTATTCATAAGTTCGATTTAATTATACTGATTAAAGTTTGAAAAAAAGAAAATTAAGAAAAAACATTGTTTTTTTAATTACTGATCCAGATATGAATCATGGCATATCGAAATTTATATCATAACATAATTTATATGAAATATTCTTAGAATCTTTTAGGCGTTTGATATTTTGATTCAGCAAATTTAAAAAGTAAAATTAATCTATTTGACCTGTGAACGGACTTTTGCTCCTCGGATTTTGTCGGGAAAGGGCAGTTCCGGAAATTAGAGTTTTCTTGTTAAAAGAGTGAAATTTTCAAAACAGCAATATGAAAAATTGTCCGGATATTGGAGTTTGCCGGAACTCTATTAACAGCTGCGGATAAAAGAGGTTTGACTGTACATATTTATGTTTCGTGGGTGAGAACCTTGGTGGTGTTTTTCATGTATGTAGGGTACATATGCCACGTTAAACAGAATAAATAAAGGATTGTCTTTAAACTAAAGAAGGAAGGCGCTTCTCACCTGTAGTAGCTGGTGAAGTTGGTGCAGGAGCAAGGCGCCTTCATGTGGCTCAGCATCTTCGAGTATTTTCTGATAAACTCCTTGACGCTGTCGATGATGGTGACCCTGGCGGCGGTCTCCGCCCCGTGGCAGAAGAGCCCCATCGTGACGTACCACTGGCCACTCTCCGGGAAGGGGACGTGGATGAGCCCGGTGCTGGTGTCCGAGTCGCTGTTGTTCACGATTCCCGAAGCAGGAAGCAATTTCCTGCCGTAACGACATTTGTCCGGCCACGTTGGTTCGCCGGGTTCGCCCAGTCGCATGCAGACGATGATAGTCTGATTGCTGCGACCTGCAGGTTTCTCGCTGGTCGTCTCCTCCGTCCCGGCGATCCTGTCGGCGAACTTATCTGCAAAAATTCCCTGCTCCTCGGATAATTTGGCCTCGTTCGGCTTATTGTCTTGTTTTAGTGAAATTCCGAAGCTGAGGGTGCCCCCGATGTCGTAGACGTCGCCGACGTCGAACCGAAAGCCGACAGGTGTTCCCGCTGTTAGATTCAGGAGAACCGGGACGGTGCCGTTGGCGTCAGGCAGAAGGTCGTAGTCGAACATGAAAAATTCCCTGTAGGTCTGCCGGAGCAGGGGATAGAACTCGATGTCCCGGAACATCACGGGTCGCTCGGGCTCGCTGTTCTCGGGCTCCTCCTCCGGGTGGATGTCCACCTGAATTACAAATTCCACTTCGTGGTAAGCGGTGTTGCTGCCACTGCCGCTACCGCCGCCTTCTCCGGCAGCCGGGCCTCCGCCCCCTTGGCTATTGAGCGCCAAATCGTCCTGTGTCCGATTCGGAGCCGTTTCCTTTTGGAATTTCAAATCTATGAAGTGCCACGTTCCCGATTGAACATAAAACTCGAGCAGGATCTCGCCCGTCTGGTTCAGGTTTATTACGGTGCTTTGTATGTAATTATGCTCGCTGGGAAGTGCATTTGCTTGAACATAAAAGCCAACATCCGGACATGCTGGACAAACGGTTCCGAATGATATTCGGGCGGTGACAATGCCCACGTTCCGGGGCACGTAGAATTTATAGCTAATTTCCTTGGTGCTATTATGATCGCTCGTTAAAGTGTTACTGCTCGCCAGGCCGGCGTTCAAGATGATGGGGATGATACGTGCCACCGACATTTCGGACAGGAGCAGGGTCTCGCAGGAGGCAGCCAGACCTGGAACGAGAAGCCAATGTGGCGAAAGCATCAGAATTTATAGCGTCAAGATTCAAACTTTGGCGACAAAGCATCGACGGGCAACGGACCTCGACTAATGGATTCGACTTTCTTGTATTAGCAATTTGCTGAGAGAGCGGGTGCTCGTCACGAGCTATAAACCAGCAGGATTCCTTGTGGCACGACTATCACAAAAATGCAAGTGGAGTATTTCGTTCTTGAAAATTACCTAACTATAACCAACTACGTGCCATGATTTCACTTACTAAGTAGTTGGTCAGTGTGATTTTTATAAAACAGGTTAGCAAAATCAAAGAGCGTCTAATATAAATAGAAGGTTTCATAAAGTATTATCGGGAAATTATTTAGCATTAGTTTGCCCTTAGATTAGTTTATATCAAAAATCTTGAATGCCAAGCCTAACTCAAGTTTGGTCTAAGACTGGCGAAAGTCGAGTTTATTTAAGTTTATTTAAGCTTAAATCGGCATACAAATTTTTTGACGAACAATCCTTTTGGTCTGTACGCAAAATTTCATTAAAATAGGTTAAGTGATTTAAAAGTTATGATGAAGTAGAAAACTACATCTTACAATTTTATTATAAGTAAGAATTAAGGATTCCGAGAAGCAGATGTCACAAAATTAATTTTTTGCGACAGTAAACCACGGCGTTATATTGAACTACATTCCTAAAACCTATTTAAAAATTATAAGGGCGTTTAAAATAAGCAGATAATCTTCACTATTTTCACAAATTTAACTATAATATTACCATTCAGCTTAAATTTGTTAAAGAATCAATTTAAAATAAATCCTTTTCCCAACATAATTGAAGCGACAAAGTTCAGCCTAACTCGGTTGGCTTGTTTAAAATCAGTTGGAAATTAAACAGAAATTGGTTCCGGTTCCACTTTAAGGGCTGCAAAACTCCCAAATTAAATCTGATTTTTGTTGTATTAACTTTAATGGAGAGAAAACCCTTCAAGCCTAAAGTCTTAAAATATAAAAAAAAAAATACCGCCAGAGCAAAACTTTTAAATGCTTGTACCCTAACTCGGAGGGTTGCAATTTGTAAGAAAGATAAATCTATTTCGACATTCGAAAATATCCTGTTTTATTTTGAATACAGAGTACCTATGTTTTGAATGCAAATATTGTTTGACCGATTTAATAAGTTGATATAATAGAAGACTGATTTATTTACTTACTTTTACGAATTTAAACCCCAGATGTAATTTATAACAATGGGGGATACCAAACACGTCAATCTCCAAATTTTGTATTTTGATATGTAGGTATTTCTAAAAATGTATACTCCAAGTAAAAGGTTAAATATTTGTATTTCATTTCGATATTATAATTAAGGTTTCAGTTTTATACAAAAAAAAAAAAAAAATGTGGTATTAAAGTTAACAAAACGTGGTAATTAAAGATAGTAAAGTTTGATATTATATTAAAGTGGATACCAGAATATTTGAATACACCTGCAAAACATTTGTGGTTTACTTAGTAAGCATACAGTGAAAGAAAAGCATGTTACAGAAACTTTGTCAGGAAAATCAAGAGTAGTTTAAGGGATAAGTTTGTAGGTACTTTGCTAAAAAATTTATGCTCTTTCAGCACCTACCCCACTTCTTCCAGCGGGAAATCTCAGAGGGTTTTGATAAATAAATCCCTAACTGAAATTGTTATGCCATGTCCAATGCTCACAAAGAGCTACAAATTTTGAATATTTCATTGCCACCAGCTAGGGTTCTGTGACTGCAGTCGCCTGCTTCGTCCGAGGCATTAAAGCCCTGTCTAATGAAAGAAAAATCAGCAGAAACTGCACACGATTATTACCGTCTGATTATAAATCATAACGTAATTAATTCCAGCAGATTTCAAAGTCGCTGTTCCCGAAGGGCGGCTGGCATAATGTAATTAATTTTCCCTCAGAGGGACCGCAGGGCCACCACCCTGCCGGCGCCTTCGGTGAATGCATGGAATCAGGAACACCTGATGAATAGCTTAATGCTATTTGCAGGAGCGGCAATCTCCAGACCGAGGCCCGCAGGAGCTGGGGCCGGAAACGGACGTGCGGACACATGCAGACGCCCTCGTGGGGCCCTCGAACAGGTAAACCTTTCCTGACTTCATAAAACGCACCTCATCCACCTCGATTACCCTTTCAGCTCGTTGAGTAAATTTCTGGATATGTGGTCGAGCCTTCTGGGCTGTGTGCCGCCGCGGCCTACTAAGGGCGTCTATATGCGAGCATGAATTTCGGAATTTTGGAATTTTGGGAGTGAATAGAATGTGGTCTGTTGTGGCCGACACCACCAAATTCTCCGGGGATTCTATGCAGCAAAAACCTCAAGTCAAATGAACTGGTGTCGGTGGTCAGCGGTGGCAGGGCCTGTGTCCATGCAAATGATGCAGTAAATTTTCACTAACAGTTTAAGATAAAATACTGCCCTGTGAGGAATATTCGTACATACCTTGTTGCTCTATCCGCTCATTATTTGGGTCTGTCCAACTAATGAACGCCACCGCAAACCAATTTCCAGCTTGTGGTCCATCAATGGTTAAACGTTGCGTTCGTCCATTCGATTTGAATTGTAAATTGTAGATCTGGAACCTACAAAGAAGATGTGGTCATTAATAAAATAAAGTACTCACAACAAAATATTTTAGAACTAGACAATAAAGAAAGAAACGATTTTTGCTCCTAAATCCCGATTTTCCATACATAGACCATTCTTACCCGATAAGTGCTCAAGAGTATAAGCTACCAAAAATCGCTTTCTTGAATTATTTTTTCATATTTTCTATTTATTTTTTCTGTAATGTGGTAGAAGCTTAACATTTTTCAATCCACGCCAAAAATTTAAATCTTAGAGATTTAGATCTTAGAGATAGATTATGCTTATCTACACATTAAGTTGTGAAGCTGTGGTTGAAATTGCTAAATTTATATTCCGTCCTTGTTTTAACCAATTCGGGTTTTTCCCTATTGCATTTAATATAAGAGTGAAATAAGTTAGCATGAATAATTGAGCCATAAAAATATTATACAACCTTGCGCTGCTACCAATCTACTGCCTGCTGAGCGTTTAACGACTGTTATTTCATAATGAATGGGAATAAACGCGCTCTGAAATTGCTTGCTTACATTGAAAAAAGTTTCCTCAAGTAAAAAATCGTGAAAATGTTCTCTTTAAATTTTAAAAGGATCGTTTAAGAATAAGGCATGATAACATTGGTCAACAAGGTTTTCGTCACAGCATACGTAATAGGCTATTTTGATGGCATTTTTTTAGTAAATTGCGAATCCGGAAATGAGAATGCTTAACACGTATTTCGAAAGAAAAAAAAAATTAGTTAAGTACCCATTCCGTAAAATGTTAAGTCACTTCATATTTCATCAAAACAGTTTAATGTTTTATTTGGGCCACATTATGATTACTTACAATGCCTTTAAAAAGACTTGGAATGAAATCATAAATGCCCTGTTTCTTTCCCAAAAATCTGATGTTCTGGAAAATCTACAGAAAATGAAATAAACGGAAATAAAAAATGTTAACCAGTTCAATGATAGAACCATTTTATTTTTTTGAATTCTAGTATTTAAATAATTTGGATTCATTTCAATTCTTAACTAAATAAGGTTCTATTTATAGTTTGAATTAACCATTCATTTGTAATTATCCTGAATTATTTAATAAGCCGCACCAAAAGTAAATTTTTTTTTTTTTTCCTACTTCGCTCCTTCAGTGGGAGCATAGGGCGTCCACTAAGCCTCTCCATTTTTCCCTGTTTTTTGGGGCCATTCCTTTTTTTTTTTTTTTTTTATAAAATATTGTTTCTTATTACGTTTATAATATTATGCGAATATTCGAAAAAAAAGAGCCACTGCAAAGTACGCTTTTAAATAATAAAGAAAGGACGAATCCGGAGACTATCAAAAATAAATGCCGTCGTTCTGGATCAATAAGAACGCCTGGTTTTTTGGTGTCTGTCCGATTGGTGTGTGATTCTTGCCGAAAAACGAGAAAAACGAGAAATCGATTAATTCTGGATAAATTGCAGTAAGGAAATTCCGGTGAGCGGATAAATTCGGGTGCTTCTGTGTCGAACGACAAAATGAAATGTATTTCTTGTGAAAAACAATTTTCATGTATGCCGTCTGCGTCCCCTGCCAAAGGAAGCCTGTGACACTGAATCAAACACAGCGTAGACTGGATAAAGGGAAAATACTTTGTGCCTTTTTATCTTTTGGAGGAAAATTGGCAGGACGAGATGCACTCCTCAAGCATTGCATTGGGAAATATACATGACAAAAAATCAATTGAGCTCCTCTGGATGTTCTTAGAGCGCTCAAGGGCCGCCGGAGATTGCTCCGTCTCGCCTCGGTGCCTCCCATCAAGCCGCTGGCCCTCGGTGCATTTTTCTATCGGTGCCACGGGCTCCTTGCAAGGACCTGGCTCTCATCTCATATTCCTTACGATTTATGGCGTAACGAGAAAATTTGTATTTTTAGATCGAAAATGCAAAATTATGACGGGCTGCAGCTTCCTTGCAGTCAACGCGAAATCCTGCTCCTTTGGCTGAATGAGGAAGAAAATCGCTTGAGAAACTCGAGTTATGCAAGTGAAAAGGGTTCCCTGCGAGCTACCATAATCGTAAAACTCTTTAGGATCCGAAGAGCTCTGTTTATAGTCTGAATGGAGATTAGGGAAACGAATCTTTATTAGGAGCCATTTATTAGTGATTTTATTCCAAAAGATAAAATAAACACATAAGCAATACAGTCACTGCACATAATTACAGCCATCGTTATAGCTTTATTATTTGATATATAGTTTCACTAGTAAATTTTTAATATCAGGAATTTTTATCGAAACCATTCTGCGTCGGCAACGTCGTTCAAATTTCCTATAGTTCAAATTTCTGGGAATTATTTTCGCAAGTTGGGTAAAATTATTCTAATATTTTTCAGGAACTTCCTACTCTGTCCATTTGGTACCTAACGATGAGAGACTGAATTGCGATTTTCAAAGTAAAGCAACCTTTCTAAATTTAATTCAATGTTACTGACTTATTGGGTTTTCATCGTGGAGTTTTTTCTGCTTACTGGCTGGACAATGTTAATGCCTATACTGAATAGAATTCAATTATTTATAAGCATACTTTGACTTCGACCGAAAATATAGGGGTTTTTTAATTTTAAATTATGATTAGAAAAAAAATTGCAAACTTTAAAATTCGTTATATTTTGCGGTCGAAAAAATAAAAGAGCAACCTATCTTTTGTCAGAAAAATATGTAGGAATAAATGCCTTTCTATATAAATGTTTGTTATTGTGGATAGTGATCCTAATATTTTTATTGGGACCCAAATGGTTATTCTGTCGACTAAATACAAATTGGCAATATACGACAGTCTTTTGTTTTTGGAATACTGGCCATAATACTGATGTCTAACTATTTTTCCTGAACCGGTCTAATTATGTTCGTTTCCTTTTAAGCAAATGAAATGTAAATTGAGCTGCTAACTTACCTTTGATCGGCACTTAGAAAGTTTCTGGGAAACGTTATATTTTCAGGACTTATCACAGGGTAGCTTCCCGCTTTAAGATGCAGTGTAACGTCACGAGGTTGGCAAACTCTTTCTGAAAATAAGAAAAATACCATCTTGGGGGATTAGTTTAGCTTGGAATAGGAATATCGACGGACAGAAAAACAAAAGTCTAGCGATCAATTTCTATTATGGTAAAAGGGAAAAATTTGAGGAAAAGGAAAATATAAGAGACCTGTGGGGCTAAATATATTCGGAGAAAAGTTTTCCTCCATTCTTATCAGTCGCTCACTGTTCCACCCTTTCAATTTAGGGTTTTGGTCGATTTTCTGAGAACTCGATTTTTTTTTGTATGCTCTTAAGAACTCCTCAGCTTGTATCAAGTGCTTCTTTGTAAATGAGGTGACGGTTGATGCTTTTGAAATCGGAGGATCCGACAGGAGCCGGTCTATGGCATAGAGAAAAAGGGAACGGGGTCGGGATGACTTCCCTTTCGAATCCCGAAGTGGAAGGAAACCAATTGAATTTTTTTCCAAGTCTTTTTTATTTTCCTTCCAGTGTGACTGTGCACGGAACTGATTAAATTTGTATCTGGTGAAAAAGAGGATGGGACGCCACCCGGAATGCCGCCGCCAGGAGCCGACAGGAAGAAACACACAAAAAAGAGGTACGTCAAGGTGAGGGAAGGAAAGGAAACGCTTTGACAAGTGTCGGAAAGGATTTTTAAGGCAATTTTTCAATTTGTGCCGGAGGCAATACATGTAATAAAATAATCGCGTCAACATTTCCCAGCTTGAAGAATTATTTATAGCAGCACGGGATTTTGCGTTCGACGCGCATTGATAGGAAATATCTCGGCTGGATTGAGTGATGAAGGTTGAATACAGTCCTAATTTTTCCGATTCAGATTTTAAAGGTACGTAAGGATCAGGTGTAAGGTGAGATGCAAATTAAATTATATACTTACGAAAGGCACTCTTGGACTCCTCATAAGCCTTAAATGTAAAAAGTGCAGTACGTGTATCGGGTGGAATACGAAAGTGAAGGATTGATACATCCTTGTAGGCGGTGTACTTAAGTAAAGTGTTCGACGGCAGACGCACTAGAGGAATTTGATCCTTCGGTGTTTGCATGATGTCGATCTTCTCGTGGTCATGCTGCTGCTCATCCTGGTGCTCCTGTTCAGCTATTTGAACACTCGCTGTGGTATGATTTGATGATAAAAACACTACGAATATGACTAGAATGGTCCTGCACATAATGTAGATCACGAACGAGAAATCTCGGTTGCGCATATCGCTCTAGATCTTTATTTTAGTGTTGATTTATATTTGCTAGTGGTAATGCGTGATTTTTGTATTTCTTATCACTTATTCCCTATTTGATGATATCACTTTTATGCTCGAATAAACATTAGGCCGGCTTTGTTGAACAGATTTCTTGTTGCAACTGTAAATAAATAAATTTTATATAAATTATAATGTACTATGTAACTGATCAACTTGGTTTTACCCGGTGTATCATATATGTACGATTTCTAAAATGCTCAAATTTAATATTTGACACAGGCATGCCGGCCGACCGACCGCCCGTTTCGCTGCGAGCGATTAATAATTTTAAATCTGTGATATCTTCTAAGATATTCATTTTAATGATATGCTGTAAAGGGCAATTTTGAGCTACATTAAATGCACAACGTATCTAACGTATTTAATTGGATAAGGATTAATACTGTATTGTCTAAAATAGCTTCGTAAATAACCCATTATTTTTTAGTAATATGTAAAAGATAAAAATGGTTACTGTGAGTTATCCTTAGGAGATAGACATACATATACCATCCCGGACTTTTCTGTAGACCTTTTTAAGATATACAATTCCGTAGTGCATTATTTTGATCTATCGCGTCAGGTTTAGCCAGCGTTAGCAATGTAAGCGCCCAAAAATTTGTTTTTTTCGACATCATTACAAATCTTTGAAATTCTCGGCTTTTCTCTACTACATATAATATGCATGTATTATACATATAAACCTTTCGAAAGAAATTCTCTAAATGATAGTAAAAACCGTATCATAATCCGTACCATGGTTTAGAAGAATTAAGCGGAGAACAGCGTCTTTGCTTTATACTATTTAGAGATTACATATGAGGAAAATAAAGTTATGAATAAGAAGTACACGACTAAACTAATATTTTTGAACTTAAAAATGTGCTAATTACATAGAATATTGTAAAAATATGCACGAATTTGGTTTCACAAAATTTTTTTTAGTGGAGTGAGTTGGTGCTTATATTTTGCTCATACATACATATTTTCAACATTAAATTGCCAAATTGTTTTGTAAACAGTAATGTTCTATTTTATGTTTGTAAGATATTCTTGAAAATATTTTCTAGGTTTCTTGGATTTTGATTCCTAATATGGTCTTAAAATGTAAAATTATGAAACAAAAATAATGGTATATAAAGCCAGGGGTGAGCTAGCATATAATATACATACATATGTTGCATAGTATTATGCAAATGTATGGTTGTATTGTACCATTACAATAGTTTAGTTATAAGTTTGAATCTTTAGTAATTCGTCATTTTGTCGGAACGGGGCAGAAATAATCATAAAAATCAAAAACTCATAACATTGCAGGGTAAACTAAGACTAATTTATGTAAGAACTTTACAGCCTTAACAACTTCGCACCTAAAATTTTAAAGAGAAAATTCTCATTTAAATCATTATCCCGCAAGACATCAACGCCATAAACCACATACACTTAATGAGCTATTTTTCAAAACCGTCAAGAAAATTCTCAAGAATAGTTCGTCGTCTTGTTTAGGGGAAGAAACTCGGTAAGTGCACACCTGCTCCGGTGAAAATTTTCCGAGTGTGCGGAGGCATAGAATATTCTTATTTAGTTGTAATTAAAACGTCATCAAAACTTTTGCATTCGAGCTAAAACAAAACGAGTGACACACGGCCTGGCGGGGAGTATAAAGAGCATTAAATTAATGCCCATTGTGACAAATCCATTTATCCCCTGATTTTGTTAATTAAAAGTGCCAAAGAGGTGTCATTTGCCTCCGTGACAGCCTTTGCTGCCGGGCCTCTCGTCGACGCTTAAATTAGTTATGCAATTTGAAAAGCAATTTTAATCACATAAGGATTCATACGTAATTACAGCCTTCAATGGCACTCATCCATTCACTTTGCATATGGAAATTCGGTCTAAGCCGTCGCTAATTGAACCATGTGATTAGAACTGGCGCGGGGGAGTTCCTGTCGGCGAGATGTGTGCAGGCCTAGCCCTTGTACGAATGCAGGGCCCGCCTGGATTCCTGGCCACTGCGGCAGGACTCCGTGCTGCTGCAGCTCCTTGTGGGTTTCATCGAATTTTTATTAACAATTAACAATGATCGATGGTCGACGACGAATCTGTCGAAACTGCACCCAACTGCAAACGAACGTGTGCAGTGTGCACCTTACTCCCGTCCCAGAATTCTGGAATCGGATGGGAGTTCCTTCACAGATATTTCATCCGTGGGCTCAGCTCCTGTTACCAGGGACTGGGATTCATGGCTTGCAGCTAATACCTCTTTTAAATCTCCGCTCACGTTGCCACGGGTAGTAGTATACATATGTTTCAGTCCTGTCTGCTTCCCGGCGATGATTTAATGCTTCCACTTCGATTGAATCCCAAAGATGATTCTAAGGAGAAAATTGTAATAATGGGAACTACGTAGTGCGGTTTTTTCTAAAAAGCAGACACTTTCGATAATCTTAATCATTCATAGTCAAATATTTTTGAGTACCTTTAACATTTTCAGTATTATATGTAAATATATCGAAAAGTTTCATACTTTCGCCCTTATAATACATATATTTATTTCTGGTATAAAATTCTTCTTATATAATCGATGATTTCGCGCTGACATAAACATCATACATGTCGTAAAAGTCTTCAAATACCTACTATAAACTCTCAATTTCAACTTTTGAAGTTCTTGAAGGTGTTCTAGCGTATTATTTCATATTTTTTAGTGTTTAATTCCGTACAATAGTTTTCTTCTTTTTGAAACATAGAACAAATATTTCAAGATTTTCAAACGAACAACTTTGTTTTAAATAACAAGAGAATCGAAAGATATAGTGAAAATAGCCTTTAAATTGGATGAACTTGACTTTTGATTTTTTAAATCATTTACTTTAAAATTGATTTACTGCAGGAAATCTTTTAATTGCAAAAATTCATTCTTATTCCATTGAAAGTGGTCGAATTTTTAAACAGATTTTCTCAACCGTTTTAACCAGTTTCATTCTTGTATGATATTCAAGGAGAAATATCATCATCTAGGGTTTTTTTTTTTTAATTGCTTATGTTTCATTTGTAAAGTTAAAACTCATTATCATAATAAATTCAAAAAAGCCAAGCATAAGTGGAGCTTGAATTTCCCACAAAAGGCCAAGCTCATTAAGCAAAAGTTTAAAATATGGTAACGCAACTCGCGGAGTAATCCTTGAAACCCCTATAAAAATTGGGTTATACTGGCCCCAGTGGTCGGACAGTTTATGAAATTGAATCAAATAAACCCGGGGCCGTGGCAAGTACACTTGAACATTTTTCGCCCCAGAAGCCACACGTGAGTTAGTCGTCGAGTCGAAGGAATGCATCTTGCACTTGCAGTTTAAGCTCCATTGCAAATAGCTGGCTGCAAGATTGAACCCGAAGATACCGCGTGGCACACTTTCGCATCTGCCTTGAGAGGGTCCTCCTCATCCGGCGTCTGCAGCCGCAAATAGATAAAAGATCCCGGCGACGGTCGCTGCTCGCGTCCATAAATTCGACGTGATATCCAATCCTTAGCAGTTAATCATCGTGGCAAATTGCTTAGAGCGGCGTAATTAATTGACTTCATCCGAGCGCGATGCTGGGTAAAGGCAATGAGTCCACTAATTGTTCAAAGTTGGGAGCAAGCATAAAAGCACTCATTCAGCCGCCTGCTCCCCAAAGCAGCCCCACAATTTTCTTTCGCAAAGCCACCGAGGTCTTTCTTGTAAATGCGGTACCGGGAAAAGCCACAAATAAAAACTCTTAAAATTATCTGCCGCACTTATCTCAACTTTATCCTCGAAACTTTTTGCCTGTCCTGGCTGCATCCAGTGTCTGCTCCTCAGATCTTCCCAGTTCTGGAGGCGCTGCAGTTCCACAGCCCCAGGACGAAATACTCTGCATCGTGGTAGTCAGTGAGGAATTTCACTCATTTTACAGCAAGTCCGTGCTAAGACCAAGACGAAGAACTCTTTGTCTCCATCCAATGAAGGAAGGAATCGAAATTAATTTGCTTTCGCTGTGAGAACTTTTTCGTTAAATGATTAAAAGCAGTTTTGAGTCTGTTTTGTCCTCCCTCGAGGACTACATGAATTATGGCCGAAATGAATGCAAAGTTTTGCACAGCGCCGAGGAATTACAGGGATTTATGCAAATGAGACCAAAATGGAGTCAGTTTTGAGAAAGTTTTGCATATTTCTGAAACAAGACAAAAGTGGACATCTGGCGATTTTACGAAAATTAAAAGAGGAGGAAATCGGACCCCTCCACTGTTGGATATTTATCGGATGAATTATTGTTTTAGGCAAGGAAGACATTAATTGATTTTGATTTGAGCGCTGCAAAACCCAACGATAAAATGGAAAAAGGAGGAAAATCCAAAATCTTTTTCCGATTTAGTCGTCTTCGGCAATTCACTTTATTATTCATCGTTTTATGGATAAATCTTGGTTAAATCTGTTTAAAAGCACACTCAAGCTACCCTTAGTGGAAAAAGGGATTGTTTTTTTAAAAATGCTTCTAATGCATGTGTTAAAATCATTTAAATTTTATTTCTTGAATATTACTTCAAGTAAATTCGTTTGAAATTCATATATATAGATATTCGTTATTTCCTTTCATTCAGCGTTTGGTAGCAGGTATTTTGTATTTATTTGAATGAGTTTCTATAGTTTTATATTGTGTAAAAGTAGTGTTCATTATGCTACTTTTAATCCTTTTCTATATAATTAAATCCTTATAGGCAAAAGATTTTAGTTTTATTTTGTAACTATTACAAAAATTTGCCGTCTTACCATATAACCAAGAACTAGTACGAAATATTATATTTTTATAATTAAAAAAATTTTCCTTTTTTAAAATAATTTCCTTTAAAACTATTGCAAATATGAAATAAATAATTCGCTATAACCTTTATAATATTGTTATATCTTCAGGTATTCCCTTTGAAGTTGACGATTCTTATATATGACAAAACCAAAATTAGAAGCAGTTTTGTTTAGCTTTTTGTAAAATTCAAAGCTTTTTGCCCTTCATTGCTTTTTAATAATAAATGTTTGCGAACTTACATTTGAACGACTTGGATTTTAAAAATTTCAGTTATCAATCAATTAATGCAATCAAGAAACTAGTGAACTTTTTTCTCAAAACAAGGGAAATCTGATACTAAGAATAACAAATATTTTTACCATACCATCGCCGAAAATTCAAATTTTTAGCTTGTTTTGCGGGAGCAAAATGCTACTTTTTTAATCTCGGGAACCGGGTAAAAATAGGACACTTAGGTCTTATAATCCTGGAATTGGAACATTAAAATTAGTTCAAGTTTTATCTTAGAACTTAATGATTGCAAGGGCAAATTGTTAGGACGACGAAAGCAACCAAAATGGTTTTACGTTTGCTTTTAATTACCATCTGTATTTTCATTAAGGAACCTTCGAGTAGAGAATAAGTTGCGGTAACTATAGAAATGTTCAGGTCATTTTACAAACTAAACTTAAAACGATTCGAAAATGTTCTGATCCCTAGACAATATCCTGTACGGATAGTCTTCTGCAGCGTTCTTAATTCCGCTAAAAGTTCCCATTTCAGTACAATTTTGGTCGGAGCCTAGAGGGAGTGGTGCCTTAATAAGATGCCTCTGAGCCACCTTTCTGCTGATTTTAATTCAATTTCAGTCATACAAGCGAAAGGTAACACCCACAGCCCGCCAGAGCAAATAAACACCTCATGGCACGGCGTCAGCTTTTACACCTCCCAAAGAGGTGTCCTGGCATTTTAAAAATTATCCCGGAGCTTCCACTAGCAGCTCGCTTGAGTTCCAGCCACATGAGCACGTTTTCATGTTCGCGCCTTCTGTAAATTTCCCATTTCTTTTAATCAGAGTTAGCTCGAGGGCTGGACATGGAAATTTTATTGCCAGAGATCGATTCGAAGTGCTCGCCCGGGATCCCTTCCCAGGGCACTAATATTGGGGCCCATTCGTCGGGGCTCTGTCGAGCATAATCGTAAAATTCCAAGTATCCCCGGTATTACTTTGTTTTGTCGCACAAAAACACATCGGCCGCTTCCGACTGCTGGTGGCTGCTGCTCGACAAAAATTATGGACTAGCCTAGCAAACAAAGCCCCACTCACATTCCGCATGTGCACTACCCCTATATTAGTGGGATTAGACCGGAAAAAGCATCCTAAGAGCCTGCAGGGTCATGTACTCACATCTATAAATTATTCATGTTAAAAGTTCGGATGGCGCTTGGATTCGAGACGAAAAACCCAGTTTGTTTGGGTGCCTCTGCCGAACGACATATGGCACAGTACGGCAGAAACGTGCAAGGATCAGGTCCGCTACAACTCTAGACGAATCCTTTCCCACTTTGGTCGTATTGAATTAAATATCACGGCGAATGGGGGACCCAGCCAGGAAAAGTAACATATGTCGACTGGGACAAATGTTTGCTTTTAATGGTGTCCTCTATTAGAGCCGACTGCGTACGGCATATAGGAGGACTGCAAAAACGCTTCGAAGTGCTTCATAAGAAAATTGCAGACTCGAAAAGTTATGGCTTTGTACCAATTGTTGTCCCGTGGCAATGGCATTTTCAGAATGTCACATTTTTTTTCGGAAATTATTTACTTTGGACTACAAGTTCAAAAATTGAAAAGGATTTGCTTCTTCGAAATTTTGTAAGTGTCTAGAGTCATTTAGAAATTCATTTTTCTAGTAGCTGACACTTCAATCGAGGTTATTTAAGATTTAAGCATATACATCATATTATTTTAACATAACCTTTTAAGACTCGCAATAATATAGTCGAAAATATTAGTTGCAAATCTATAGTTTATCTAAAATCAATTATCCCTAGATAAAAAATTATCTACTTACATCTATGAACTGCTAAAATATTTGGAAATTTTGAAAAACTCTTTCTTAACATTTTATTAAGGATTTAAATAGTAAAATAAACGAAAACGTAAAAATGTATTTTTTTAAATTTTAAGTAGGGTTAAAAATAACATCAAGAGTTTTGAATTACATATTAGCAATTATGATTCGAATTTTAGAAGCTATAATAACAGTCGTAACTTAAGAAATTTTAACTACTTGAGAAAGTTATCAGCGTTTTAAAGCAAACAATGAAACATAAATTTAACCTTCCCTTATCCACTCTATTTTTAGGAAAAAGGTGTGTTTTTGGACCATATAATGAAGGATTTGGTCCAAATATGTTCAGTATCAGGTAGCAATTAAATTATGAACACGTTTTATTCCTTGCTTTCGAATATTAATTAATTCTTTCTTCATTAAAGTAAAATAAGTTGGATAACTTCTCGGTTCACAAGTTCTAAGAAATCATATCTTAAACGAACAGTACAAGACCTAATATCCTTGTCGGATGTACCATAAATAATAAACTTCAAAGATTTCTTGTGAAAGTAATCGGAAATGAAAAATTTCACAAAATCTTCCAATCTATCAATTGGCTTCTTCATCTGTGAATTTCCGGAAAACGACAGGAAATATTCAAATTAATACCGAGAGCTTGTAGGGCCGGGCAACTTCTTGTTTTCTTGTAATTACAATTTTACCTTATTGTTTCTATGCGGAACAGAGGCCCAGTCGGGTAATCTCCTTTTGACGGCAGCTTAATAATAATCCCTGCTAAGGAGCACAGTCTCAGCACCAAAGAAAACTTTCTTAGCCAACTCGGGCCTCTGCCCCATCTGCTGAGGTGATGATGTAACAGAGTTACAGCGGACCTCAACGCAGATGCTTTGGTTGCCACTCAGGCTGTTGCTCATTTTCTTAGACCTACTCCAGTCGTGGGAGGAACTTCGAACCCTCTTTCTATTTATTAGAAACAGTGTCGAACTGCTAATGATCTGGCATAAGAGAAAGGTGATTTTTCTAGCCAAGAAATTGAGGTATTGCGATTCTTTTCTTCGGTCGAAAGATATTTTTCAATTGAAGTAGCAACTTAAAACTGTTTGTAATAAAGAGAAAGTGAAAAGTTTGCCACACTTCACTTCGCTACCACTTCCCACTTAAGCCGATTTTGCTCCCTTATTACTGCCCAGCAAAACCAACTTGCGGCAGCTTAATTCGAGTCTTAATCCCCTGGTACTTCACGAAGAAGCATCTCAAACTTCTGTTGTGCAGAAAGAAAACATAGGGCACAGCAGGAGTGCGCGTGTTTTAAGTTAACTTTGCATCTTTGACATCATTTTTTTTCGTAAACAAATCGATTCTAACAAAGTTGAGAAGTTAGTGCTACTGCCGGCAACTTGGAAATTGATTCGAGACCGGCCCTTCAGGGCACTCGTCCAGGTCCCTGTGCTACAGTCCACCAGAGATGACAGCATTCTTTTGCGTTTGATGGCCCACGTTAATTTCTAAGTTGTTAATCTCCAGAAACAATTAAAAAGTTTTCGTTAATTAACTTTCCAGGGGAGATTCCCATCCGTCCCTGCCCTTAATGGAAAATGTGTAGAATGCGAAAAGGCTCAGAGTTTTTGATGAAAATTCAATTTGGTCGGTGGTCGGCCTGTCGAGTTGGGAAATCATCAGACAATTTTTAATCTTTCGCGGTTCAGCGGAAGTTCGCCTGGGTGGTCGGGATGAATCCTGAACGAAAAGTTGTGAGGGGTATTCCCACTTGTTGCAACCAACTTTAGGCAGTAAAAGTTCTGGCAGCCTCTGACAGCGCATCTGAGTCTTAAAATTGTTGCGAGGGAAATAGGTCCAGTCGGTCTTTGAGCGGTTCTATTGGGCTAATGAAAACTGAAACCCTATTAACAGCGATTAAAAGTTGTGGGCTAGGACTAGAGGACAGTAAATAGTTAATTAAAACTCCAAATGGAATCCCTTTAATCTTTAGCAGACTTTTGAAAGTGGGAGCTCATTTTTTGCAAACTTGCAAAGAAAATTAATTTTGAAAACTAAAAATGACTCAAAACTTTCTATTTCTTATGAGGTAATCTCAAAGCAGCTTCTTAGTTCGTTTATAGCCCATATGCTGTACAAAGTTTTACTGTTCTGTTGTAGGTAGTACAAAGACTGAACATTTTAATAATTTCTCTCTTAAACTTGTACCACTTTTATAGAAAGTGTAACGATAAAAGCGTGTAACAAGATAAAGGAGTGATTTTACATTCATTTGCAAGCTCGGAATTAATGCGAAGTACGTAAAGAGATATTACCGATTTGTTGTACATATTTCGTTATATGTAAAAGTAATGTAAAAGTTTATATTTTCATATTTATTTCTATGGTAATTGATTTCTTTAAACACTCTGTAAACTTACTGAAAGACAACGTAAACTGTACAATAATAATTTTTAATACTACTTTCATGTCTACAATGCTAATTTTTGGAAAAAACTTGTAGTTATTTCAAATAGGGCATGAATAATTTGATTTTCTTCCTTCCACTGTTGATATATTCTTGTTTTAGTTCTTATTATTGTTCACAAGGCGAATCGGAGTTTTGGCTGGATTAAACGACAGATTTTAAAAACACTTACAAAATTTATAAGTAATTTTCAAGTGATCGACTAGTACCTAATGTTGAAGAATGATAGGGAAATTTTATAACGCTTACATCATGTAACATTGGTATTTTTTTTCGTATTAGATTAATAAGTTTTGAAGTAAGTTAATTATTTTCTTATTAATATAATGTGATAATATTTCTATTTCAATTAAATACCGTAAAATGGGGTGAATAGAAACAGTGGGGTGAATAGCAACAAAACTTTGAAAAATTTTAAATTGCTTATAAAAATGCTATATAATTTCCCTGTTAGTTTGTTAAGTGGCAGCCTGGAAATGACAAAATATCCCCATGTAATCACGTCGGTAGCATTTTTATAAGCAATTTTTAGTATTTTTCAAAGTTTTGTTGCTATTCACCCCACTGTTTCTATTCACCCCATTTTACGGTACTTATGGAAGCAGTACGAAAATAATTGAAAATTAAAATATATAATATTTAAAGTTGTTTCGTTATAGTAATAATAAATACATTATTTAGTTGATCAGAAGAACGAACAATCTGAAAATGTTTTATTAAATAAATGAAATTTATAATATGAATTGATTTCATTTTAAATTTTTTTTTGTGGAACAACACCCCATAAATTAATCCAGCATTAAGTTGAAATCCACAAATTTAAATTGCTTACGTTTCGAATTAATTAATGTTTGTAAACTAATTTTGGTATTTTGCTCAAAAAGGCATATTTAAATAAAGGAATCGACATTTTAATACCATTCATCTGACTAATTAGGCAAGTATCACCTGATACGCAACGCGGCAACTGAAATAAATTACGCGATGCCCCAATTTCTCGAAAATGTTTGGCTGACACCAAGAGGTGTTCGGAGTATTTAGGCGTTGGTGAAATCATGGCGCGGGGCTATCCCCCAGAAATTATCGCATTTGTCCCCTACTATCGGGTCGTACATCAGAAATTGATTGCGCCCTAATGTGTATTTAAACACAATGGCCCTGTAGACCCCCCAATAAATCAAATAAATTTTCCCATTACGCCGCGAACTCATGATAAAGGGCGTAAGGGACTCCAACTCTGACGGGGTGTCGCACGCCGCTTTTTCCGCTGCTCCACCGCGGTCTCGGGCGGTAATTTAGCGGGAGGAAGGAGCTGACACAAATTGCAATCGCAGATCTTTTGTTAGAATGAAGCGGAGCAATTTGTTCCCCGAAAAAATGTTGTGTTAATGGACAAAAATTGTGCTGAGTCGAAAGGGCTCTGTCCGAATCCAATTAGCCAGCTTTCTTAGAGAAGACGGGTAAAAATGGAGAAGACTCTTCCTCCGGAGTATCTCAAAGCATACACGTCCGGCTGGATGGCCTGCCTAATTTATGCCCCACTTAATATTCAAATTTGACTTTGCGAGAAAAATTTTTGCAATTTTTTTTCCACTGCTCAGCAAAGGGAAAATGAAGGGGCCGCCATTGGGGACGACAGTTCTATTGCCTGGAAATTTGCCTGTTTGGCTGACACGTCTTAAGTAGACAAATTTTTTGCCCAAAAGGGCAAATGAAGATTGAGGGCTTAAATTTGTCATTTCATTTGGTGGAGCAGTGGGTGCTGCACCCACAGCGGTCCATCCATAGATATTTAGGAGCAGTTCACCGCAGCGGAGCCCTTCAGCCCTTTCGTCCTTGCTGTCATACTCGAAACGAAGGCGGCCCGGGGCGAGCCCGAAACGCCGGAGTTCATTGTGATAAATAACAGCCCGCGCCCTGACGGGTTCATAATCTACAAAATGTTCGAGGCAGATAAAGGCTTAAGGACATTTTTTGTGATGCCATTGTCGCTGCAAATTATGGAAATTCAACTTTTTTCCTGGTTGTTTAGCATTTTTTTGTACCTCTCAACAAGTGACGTGTACAAAGGGCCATTTATCACACAGCCGAAGCAGCGCTAAGCCGGGGCGCTGTGCGAGCGGCTGATTGTCCTGGACCTCCAGACCCGGTAGGACTGAAGCGAACAAATTGCTAAAGGAAAGGAGGCCCTGCGAAAACTGTAGGACTCCGTCGGCAAACACAGCTACAATAAATAACGTGCCGGGGATTTTCGAGATTCTAAATGATGGCTATTTTGTCCCATTTGAAAATTGTTGGACCCCTCTGCTTCTAGTCTCGTTCCATCGAGCCCGTTAAATGTGCACACTTTTCCAAGAGAATTTTTCATGTTATTAAGCAAATTTGAATAAAAATATGAGAATCGGCCTGCAGGAGTAGAGGCTGAATCTGATAGCTTACAGGGAACAGCGGGCGAACAGGGGAGCTCAACGAATATGGGTTCGGAGGGCGGTTCTTTATTTTATATTTATCCGCTTAAAAAGTATTTAAGGAGATCGTTGTACCTAGGGCTCCCCCAATAAGGGCAAAGTGAGTGCGAACTGCTGTTTTTTACCTTTCTACGGGTATGTTTCGCTGTAAAAGCCAATAAAAGCAGGTGGAACCCGAAGGTGTAATTCTCAATAAAATGTGATTACATATGAGACTCAAATTAATTTTTTTTAAGAACTCAATGTTGTATGTATTTACCCACTTCGCAAAACTTATGGAAACCATTAATGTTTAAAAAATCCTATTAGCGTAATTGAAATGAGTTTAAATCATTTATAATGTGGGATCGATTGATTGCACTTCCTCATCATAATTTAAAATTGTTGGAAAGCCCCGTCGCCGGTGGCATGTGTCCACGGAAAGCTCAGTTGTTTAGAGCAGCAAACTAACAATTCGAAAGATCGCGAGTTCGGATCCTACCTCCTGATCAAAGTCGCTGCTTTTTCAAGTAATTCTCTCATATACAATATATGACCCTATTCTATAGGTAATTAGGTAATTAGCAATATTAGTAATATACCTACAGCTTAAGAAGTATACTAAAAAAAATTGTATAGCTATTTTGACTTTTAGAACTAGATATACATCTACCTAAGTAGTTTGTAATTCTGAAATATTTTTGCAATATCTGAAATATTCAATTTTAAAATGTCGAAAGGTGACTTTTTCCTCACGAGATGTTCTAAATATTCCTAAAAAATATTTTAGCACAAACCAAAGACATAATATTTCATCAGTCTGCCACATTGCAAAACACGAAACAAAAGCATGCTTATCGCTGTCGGTCAATCGAAAAATTATTTATTTTAAATTCAACTGATTCAATTGATAATTTTAGAATAAAAGGTGCATACATTTTTAATCTATGATTTGCACGAAACTTTCAACGAAATGTTTAGTAATATATTCTGGAAACACAGAAAAGCGCGATATAAAACTGTAATTTAGTCTCACCCAACCAAGAACAATTTTTAACACATTAGTCACTTTAGAGCCCAAATAAAAGTTTTAACAATATTTAATCGAACTCCGTGAGGAAAGCTTATTTTTTTTATTATTATTAGATAAACATTGTTGCATCGCTACCAAATGATTTTCTTTGTGACAATTATGTTGTAAATGATTAAATGAAGTGAAATTTGTATTACTTTTTACCTTATTCGATATACATACATATATGTTAAAATGTCAGTTTCCATCCTTTAACTATTCAACTAGTGTCATTTTATTACTTTGAAGAATATTTTGTACGACTTAATTCTACTTAAATAATTATCGAAATCATAACAAAGGTACGATATCTATTTTCATTTGAGATATTTGTGTACGTTACGTATATGCAATTAGACCACTTCTCCGCGATATCACACTATCTTATCACAGTCAAGACAACAAAAGTTCGAATTTAATGTCGTGCTTAAATTACACCATGCGATTTCAAAATTAATTTTGCACAACTGTTATTGCATTATTCAATTAATACTCTGGCGCGATAATGGACATTATCGCAGTATATAATTCACGCGAAAGCAGATTGGATGAACATCGAAATAATCGCACTCTGAATAAATGTTAATAAAAATGCTTATCAGAGTTACGCCTGGCCCGGACGTAAATACTATCTTAGCTGATAAAGATTGAACGAAACAAACTCGGGCGACTATCAAGAGATACTCCAACTCGAGTAACGAATCGATTCTAGTTAGGAGCAGTCCCATTTTGCACGATTATTCCTGTAAAGTCCAGATTTGAGTAGAAATTATTGTCAGATAAATTTGCTCTGCAGTGGTTTCGTTTCAATCGCCATTAATTATCAGGAAGCCTCGGAGGGCTCTGTTTCAATATTTTTCAACTTCAATCATCGGCCAAGTTGGTCGTCGGTTCCCATTACGGCTGGCTCAGAATCAGTCGAGGCAAAAATGGAAAAATGAACGAATTGAAAAGGAATCTCCCGGGAGGAGGACCACTGCCGTGAAACCATCATCATCTACTAAAGTGGTTGCAATCACTTCATCATCCGATCAGCCATCCCCCATTCATCCGCCCCCAGTCCGCCCACAACTTCCCATCAACTTTGTAGAAATCAATTAAAATGGAAAAAGTATAGAGCCCGCGAGGCCGCGAGCTCAACTATTCAGCGAACAGTCCGCGACGATAGTGTGCATCCCGCCGAGATCCTGTTTTCTTTTTGCTACTGCATCATTGGATATTTTCTGTCAATGCTATCGGGAGCATAAATTGCTTTTATATTTCGCTTTAATTCTGGCTGAAGGTGGATTCCCTTTCAGTGGAACTCGAGTGAACTGCACGAGTATGCTGCTGTTGAGAGGTGCAAAAATATAGTGTTTTTTATACTTGCCCAGGTGGAAGGGGTTTTAGGAATTATTGTGAAATGCGCTCGGGAAAATGCACTAAATTGGCGCAGGTTGGGATGCGGTGTGTGGTGCGAACGGGGTGTTGAGTTTCATCGAAAATATTTAGTACAAGGCGACCTTACCTTGCATTAATAGGCGCCATGAAACTCTCTAGAGGCATTTTCCACGTTTTCAATTCGAGTTTCGCGCATTGTCAAAAAATATTTATTGATAATTTCACTATAAAAAGTAAATCTCTTAAAAGCGGCATATTGCAAAACCGAGAAACAAAAGGCAGATTATATGATTGGGAATAATTTTAATGGATTGCAGCAAGATTAAAACTTTTTACCATCATAACTAAATTTCATATTCCGAAAATTTATTAATCTTATTGATTATTTAAGCCCTGTATGTAATTTAATGTCATTTTCTTGTAATTTTTCAATAACTTTCACACTTATTTAAATTAGTGCAAGAGAAATTATCATGAACATTTTTATAGTTTTATAACTTTATTATCGATTACTATTTCGGAAAAGATGTGCAATGTTTAAAAAAAATATTTAAATTCTATCAAAATTTATGCATTTTTAGATTTTTTACGGGTACATTGAAAATATAACGTTTTCGGACACTAAAATTTAACACTTCATAAAAACAGAACATTTCTGCAACGGAATTGTATTTGATATAGTTAGAGCATTTTCATATACGAATTGATATTCTATGGAAATAATCCTATAGAAATGATTTGTCAATATTTTGAAAAATATTTGGTGTTGATCAGTTTTAAAAAAAAAGGAAAATACTACGACATACATATTAAATACAATTCAAGTTGCATTTCATATACCTGAAAACTTAAAATCAGGATAACTTAAAAACATTTTTACTATAATACTAACTCACCTATTTATCAAATTCCTTCCGTCGTGGAAAAATAAGATGTCAATAAAGTCCAAGGATTGTTCATTGGTCATATTTGCCCCGAGCTACATATAAGAAAGAAAAGAAGGAGGATTACATTACATCTCCAATTTTTTCTAGAACAGAAAACATTCATCATAGCAAATAGGATTCTACGTTTCTATGTGTATCAAGGTATAAAATAGGCAATTCTTTATAAATGTGGCTTGAGTTTTTAGAAATAATGAAATATTGTTATTCATAAAAAATGTGTGCAATTTAAAACAGAATTTTTAGTACTTTAAATTATCACAATTTAAACCAAATGCCATTTTAAAGTACATGATTGTCTTTCATATAGAAGTTTGTTATTAGTTTTAAATCTTTTTTTAAAGAAATAAGATTATTTAGTAGTCAATACAATAAAAAATTCAGAAATTTTGCTAAAGAGGAGGAGGGTGAGGGGATTATTCTTTGGGACATTATGACTTGGTTTGCCATCCGTCCTCGCTTGAACTTTGGATATGGGACACCGTGTATGTATATTTGCTCGTACAGATATTACATCACCAAAAGGTCTTGTTTCCGTTAAAAACAAAAATCTTAGTCTACCCATATATCGTACTTATCTCAGAAATCACGTATTTATCTAAGTAGCACATTTAGGAATCAATAGGGCACGCACTTGCCCTCTTATGGATCTCAATTGTCTCATTAGGAGCTCATCTACGACTATGTTCGAGCCTGGAGAATGTATGTGCTTGGAAAGGTTAGCAAATGCTAGATGACCTCCGCCCCTCTCACACCGGATAAATAACGCGTCCAAACTTCCTGGACTCCATTCCATGTGTTGTCCGATGTGGCCCTGGACAGTATTTAATTCGACTACATTTGCGGCCCGGGTCGGGTAGATGCCAAACTCATTTGTAAACAGTCACCACTTTCAAAATGACCAAAGTCGGTGTTTAATTGCTTCTGGTTCTTTTGTGTCGTTCCCAAGCAGGAAGGGCTATGAGTTTGGAACTTTCTTGTCCACTCCACCTCTTGATCAGCACCACCCCGAAATGTTGTGGTAATTCTGGGCGGGTAGTTTTCGTTTAAATAAAGCTATTATTCCAATTTTGATGACCTGATAAGATGAATATTTTGACACTTTTTGCATATGATGACCTGATAAACGACTTTGTAATTTTGTTTAAGCATTTTGTGCATTATCCGCGCTTAGAATTTAATGCATGTCAATGTCTTTACACCTACATGAAAGAATTTTTTAAGTAATAAATTATCGGTTAGAAAAAGTTATGGTTTAGAGGTCGGTTATATGGAATATTAAATTTGAAAATTTAATAAAAAATGCTTTTGGAATACCTTTGAATTGTAGAAAGTTACTTAACTGACAAATAAATACATTTTTGGTATTATCAATTTCAATAGAGCTTAGTTTGCATTCAGACTTGACTCCTGCTTTGTCAGATATGTCAATGGCTTTTACATGTTCCGAAGTTCTTAAGGTCGTTTTCTTTGGATGAGAAGTAAGGGCGGGGAAAATTTTAAAGTTCCTACAAATGGCAAGGATTATAATCAATCAATCATTCTTGCCATCTTGGCCACAATAGCAATTTCCTTAAAAATGCTAGTTTCAATACCGATCCGAGGTTCATCCATAAAGAAGTTTTGGGTCTCCATGAAAGCGTTCCATATGCATGGGATTTTCTCAGAAAAGGATTTTGGGGCTTTGCCCTTTTTCTTCACTGAAAGACAACTTGCCTGCGTGTGTGTCGACCTCAGCCGCAGCATCGTTCTATATTCACCTTGGCTCAAGCTGGTGAATCATTTATCAGCAGGTGAAATTATTCCAGGTGCCTGCACCTAATTCCCTCCCCCTGAAGACGCTTAGAATTGAGCAATTCTTGCAAAGCAGGTAAAATATATCCCTTCTACGTTGTAACACCTCAAGAATCAATGCCGAATCCAATTAGAAGAGGACTCAATACCGCAGTATCATACCTTCCGGAGATTGCGATCGGCATGAATAACTAATTCCCTCACAACATCGAAATTACACAGGGCGCTTCCTAGCCATTAGCGTAATTCTCCCGAATTCGGGGGTCCTGAAGAACCACCCCCGCTCCACAGTATAACTTATGACTTACAATGTCATAAACTTTCGGTGCACTATTTCGGGAGGAGAGGTGGTTGTGCACGTTGCTCTTCCGGGAGCTTGGAAGAGGACGGAGCTCCCACACCTTTTCGAATCCCTGTCGAACGCCGGGACCAGCTCCTCTAGCACAATGAAGCTGCTGGAGGGAGTTGCTCGCTGGAGCCCCAGCAAAGCTCCTCCAGGCAGGGGCCTGCACCACTTGACACCAACACTCTGGAGCGGATCGAAACAAAATGTGAAACTTCATTTAATTGTAAATTTTCCCATTGTTCGTGAGCTGCGGAAGGAGCGAGTCATGAAGTCGGGTGGAGCAGCGCCTTCTACATGGGGCTGCTTTAAATGCTTTCGAAATAGTGCAGGCTACGGACCTCCGCCCCCGCATCGCACCAGGGGGCCATTGCAAATGCAACTGCAACTCCAGGAGGATTCATGCGATTTTCATGACGTGCAAACTACTCTCGCACGTTATGCGCTCCCGGGATGCGGCAACAATGGGCAAATATCATTTTGCCAATATTTTCAGGAAATTTTCGCTTCATCCTGTTTTCTGTTCTTATTTTTTTTTTATTTTTGCACCTACGCTGCTATTGTTGAGCTTTATTCATTTGAATCGGGAAACTTCCGTCATTAGAACCGGGCAAACAGACGAGCGGAAGAGGTCCTCGATGGCGGTGAATGGATGCAGCCAGTGGGGCAAACTAATCAACTCAAAGGGAGTTAGGAGAGTTCTAGCGCTCCGTGCAACGTTTCGGGATAGTGCGGCCCCTATGAGGCGCAGAATGTCTAAAATTTCAAATTCAGCTAAGCTCTGCTCAGGAAACTGGGTCATGGGAGCATTTTCAAGCTATCACTATTTAGAAATAGCTGTTCCACCGAAAATGAAAACACATTCCCGTATTTTGCGGGTGAAGGAAGCAATTAAAGTTTTCGAAGTACAAAGATATTGCTAAATATTGGCAAAACTCTGCATCTGCAAGTACTTCTTCGACCTGCATGAAGTTGCTTTAAGGCGGACACCGGGGTGAGAAGGCTGGCGCAGTGGGGGGATACATGAACACTGTGTCCGCAGAGCAGAATGTAAACAAAAGGAATAAATTTATGAAAGTAACATAACTATTTTGTCCTGTAGACAAAACAGCCATCGTGCGCACCAGGTGAAATTCGTGTCTTTAAGGGATTTAAGCAAATTTCACCTGTGTGGAAATATTTAATGAGGTGAAAAGTTTCCTCGGCAGTCGCAAGAAGCGATTATACAAAAAGCAAATAACGACTATTATTATTCTTTAGTGTAAGCCATTTTCCAAAACTTATTTAAATATATTATGATGTAATATAATATGATTCTACTTTATATCTATAATGTAATATCTATATTTTTAAGTAAAAAATTTCTCACAATTTTACTACAATTCAATATGTAGTAGGGTTCATTTATTTGCTTTCACAACTTAATTATGGAAGCAGAACATATTTTTGTTCAAAATAGTCAACGGTATTTGAATTAAACTATATATTTTTATGTTTGGATCAAAAGTTATAATTTACAATTTCAAAACGAAGCAGCTTTTAAAGCTATTTCGAAGCTGAATAATATTTCAATCGAAAGGTTTAATTTAATTTGAAAATTGATATGATAAAATTTTGATTTGAGCTGATTGTTTTCAATTTTAGGTTGCTTTTTCTCTGCATATCGTATATACTTTGAAAAATAATAACTCTTTTTTCCATCCAGAAAGGTCTACCTATCTGTTTACATCCAACGTCCTAAAATGCGAAAGTATCAATATCCAAAAAAAGCAGAGGACGTTGGACTGAAATATCATTTAATTGTGTAAGGATATATAGCTCAAAACCATTCGATCGATAAATGGTTAATGAAGGTAGCAAGCTACTTAGGATATTTAAAAACAAAATTGCTCATATGTTTTATGTACATTTAAAAAATAGTCTATGTATACATAAAATAAATGATAACTTGAGCTGTGTGCATCACGCAAAAACTACAGGATAGATTTTAATTAAATTTTGCCGCACTATACGCTAGAGGCTTGGTCAACATCTGCAATTAAAACTATCACGATATTTTTCATGGGGGTTAAAATATGAAAGATATTCATCTATGTATGTAATTATTGAAACTTTGCATGTCTTTACATTGAAAATATTTGCAGAAAAAAAAATAATTGTAACTACTTTTAATTTAATTCTCCTTAGTTTTTTTCATTTTGTTTGAGCATAGTCCAAGACTGAAACTGGGATTATAAGTTAATAGCAGTCAAATGTAGCTGGCAATTAGTTTACAAGTATAAGAAGATAATAATTCCAAAAGTTAGAAGATAATTCCAAAATGCCATGCAAAAACTATCCTTTGAGGCCTGTGAAGATATTCAAGTAAACTGAAGCAAATTTGCAAAGTAATCAAACTAATTTACTTTCTGGAATGTGCTTCCATTTCTGGAGAGCACCTTCAAAAACCCTGAAAATGTGCATATTTCATTCAACTGCGATCCACTTCACCTTTACCATTTCGAAAAACTTCCGTTTTGAATACCGCACCGAATGCAGGTTGGTTTCCTCTAAATCGTTCATTCCCGAAAACATCAAACTTTTCCCTAAGCTTCTGCAGAGTTGGCATTTTTATGAGGATATTTTTCGAAAGGACGAAACAAGTATGTATGTGGATGTCTCTCTATGAGAAAGAATGTCGGCTCCTTTTGCCGACAGGAACACGAACGAATATCCACCTCCTCCCGTCCTCCAAGACAAGGACATCTCCTTCCATTAACAAGGAATATAATTGTGATTTGATATTGAAGTGCATGAAAGGGAATAAAACGGCATTCACGTGGAGTACAGCATAAAATGAAATATAGAGAAAAGCAGAGAGAAAGGGAAAAAAATAAATGAAATATTTCTTTCTGGCTCAGAGACGGGACTCGGGAGATTTCCCGGTTGGCTTTCTTTTCATATTTCATTTTGAATGACATCAGCAGCTTGAGCATGCCGCCTTTCTTCCACCTCGTCGTACCGAGGATCAAATTTTAGTAGCTTCGAACATTTTTATTGTAATTCGTTTTGGCGGTTGTCGTTCTCCTTTGTTTCATACTCCGCCGACGCAAGTTTCCTGCTCATGTGGACAAACTGACTTCGCAGGACCTTTAATAAAACTTCACCGGAATGCCTTTATCCAGGTTTTTGTTTTTTTTTTTTTTCATGGCAGCATATTAAAAGTTCAATGCGAAAAGAATGCTTTTCAGGACGAAGGTTGGGATGAATAGTTGGGAAATACTTAGAAAATGTGAAATATCGGAGGAAAAAATTAAAAAAAATTTCTAGGCCTGATAACCGCGAAGATGAAGTATCAACAAATTTTTGAATGGATAAAAAGAGCAGTACGCAACACTAGCTAACAATGTTATAGAAAAAATATGTTTTGATTATAATAGTTTTTATACAAACTAATTAATGTTATAAAACTAAGAAAAAACGATCATATTTAAGTAAAAAAAATTGCTCATTCCATACCGATCGGTTGGACAGTGAAGATACAAGAAGCTAACTCATTTTTGCATTTTGTATAACATTAGTAAAGATGGTAATCAAACTATTATCTAGCATAGTTTAGATATTTATTTAGTAACATTTCGAATGGGAATTATAGTCTAAGATTGAAAATCCCGTATTTTGTACACTTGCAATAATATTTGGTCTACATCGTTTAAGTTAGTAATTTTATATTTTATCAAATATTTAAAAACGATATTCAGTTTTAATTTTTCTTTTACCATTATCAACATGATTTTTGCTTTATTTTGCTATTGCTTTGTCCTCTTTTGTAAAAAATACGATGATGCATTAAATGAAACGAGGTAACTTTCACTCACTCTTTGAAAATTTTTCTGGGAATTCAGACATTCTATTACAACCTTCGTAATATTGCCAATACATTCAGACCCTACATTTTATCTTATAAGAAACAGATACAAATCTTTATTTTAAGGGTTAAGACTTTTGCAAATATGTATTTTAAAATAAGTATTACTCATTACAAATCCAGCCCTAATTCTGACAAGAAGAGAAGAAGTCTTTGAATAAGAAAACAAGAAATTTTTAGTGCCTTTACTTTGCTTTTTATATATGTAAATATATGCATATTTTCGCATTCAACGAATCATTTGCTGAATTGTTCTCTCCAACACAAATGATTTTATCTGCACTTCAGATAAAAGAAAATTTCTTTATAATTTAAGTGATGCAATGTTACACTGTTACTTCCTAGATTCTTGCACAAATCATAGCCATGATTACGAAACCAGTTTTCAGTGTATCAGAAGCTGGTGCAAGAAAGCGATAATTGGAGTTTTCAGGTGAGTCACAACGGAAGCACTAAGAGGGTCAATTGTACGTGAATTTTAATGAGTGCATTAATAAAAAAAAGCCCGAAAACCGACACGCAGAGTATCATTACCTTTCCTCTTTGGATCTAGCCGCTAGAAGAAAAACGGGTAAATGCCAGCAGTGCCTATCAAATCGAGTCGTCGCTCTCATCACCGCGTCGTCTGCATCATCTGCAGAACCGCGTGGCATACATCGAATTAAACGGAGCAACTATCACTTCACTTTCGATTGCACTAGCGAATCTCGATCGGCTGCACCTCGGGAGCAAATCTAAAGTGCACCGATCATCGCTCCCGGATTCAATTGCGGATGTCTTTGAAGCACCACCGACCGCCTCAAAGAAGCCACTGCTTTGAATCTTTCCCGAGTGGACAGACGCGAGCAGACCTGCAGATTAGACGGTTTCAGCGAGAAGTCCGGCAGTTCGTCTAAGTCTCAGCAGTCAGCACTATTTCAAATTTCTTGAAACAATCTTTAGGTTGTTGCAGTCCGAAGCCGGTTCGGATGGCGGTCGACTGTTTCACGTACGCTGGACTGGGAACGCGGACGCGGGAATTCGCTTTTTAGTGACGTGAATGAGACCTCCGTTCACTTGAAATGTCACGCGGACATTTACGTCGCCCACATGAGCCGAAAATACTGTCTAGAGTCTAGATATGCGCCCGAGCAGATAGATAGACACTAGACAGGCTCTGAGCAGAACTAGCGATCGCCACTCGCGGCTATTTACATAAATGTATGCAGAGATGACGATGGGGGGTGAAAACATATTTCGTCTTTGTCTTTTTGTTCAATTGAACGCATTTGAGGCGGCATCGTCGGGTATTGCTTAATTGAAGAAAACAAAAAAGTTAAGAAATCGCCGAGAAGCGGATCAAAACAAAACCATCGCGCGAAAGACACGGCTAATTAGGGCTTCGCGGGAACTTGAGATCTCTCGCACTTTTACAGAAATCTTGTGCTTCTGTTTAGTAAAACGGATGTTGGAGGAGGCAGAAATATTTGCAGTCATTAGGGTTTCATTCAAAATCAAGTCACGAATTATGTTTTATTGTTATGATCGATGTGACTACCTGGAAAAGACATTCCTGCTAAGCCAGATAGAACATTTTCCAGCATAGCAGATAATTATGTTTTATGAATTTTAATATGCTTTTCTCGTATGTTCGCCAAGCTGTTTATTTAATTAGGTATAAATTATAAATGAATTTATTATTTTTTCAAGAAGAGAATGTAATACAATCAGTGGTCGGATTTAAAATTAAATTTTAGTTGCTTGTGCCTTTCGTACAGAATATTAGTACCTAAAATTGTATGACTTGAAATACAAAATAAATTTATTTAACGATAGATAACTAATCATATCCGTACAAAACTTGACACACTTACATATTTTTTAAATTAATTAAACTTAATTAATTTTTTAGTCTTCTAGGAACTAATAATAGCATACTTTGTAGATATAATTTACACTTTCTTACTCACTCAGATTATCGAATAGTGGTCAATTTTTGATTATTCAAAAAATAAATATTGTTCTGACTAATTTCGGTGTGACGGAAGGTCAAAAATTTTGGGTGAATCATTATTTTGTTTTTGTCATATGAAAAAATGATAAGTTTGGATTTTCCTGAAAATTGATAGAAGGGAGTTTCTTTTTTAATTAGTATGTAATAACATAAGTATCATCTAAACAACAATATTTATTCGTATTTAATTGCTCCTTGTTTTCTTTCGATGTAAAAAGCAGAATTAAAAAAAGTAAAAAATATATACGTATCTGGTCTCAAAATTATTCAAACATCTATTAAAAATAGACCGGAATGTGTACTCGTAAATTAATTAATTTAAATGCACTATACCGATTTAGTATATGCTAAGTGGATTTGTGATTGGATTTATAATTAAGAGTTTAATAGGCATAATCTGAATTTGTGATCTTCTCATGAATTTTAGGATTATTCATTTAAGGTTAAAAGTTACGAAATATGCAGAAATGTATTTACTTTTAAAATTTCGAAATGTCACATTTTTCTGTTGGTCTTTCCTGCGTATTTCCAAAAAGTTTTGGCAATTATTGAGGAGAATTTTTACACTAAAGGTAATTCGATCCTTTTAAAGCAAAAACGCATTGAAATATTCATGAACAAAAAATTCAAAGAAAACATTCCATTTCTTCGTTAAGACGAATAAATTATTTGCTTTTAATTCGGTTATTTTAAGAAGTTTTCTGGAAGTAAGGTGGACATTTTTAATAATTTGAATAAAATTTGTTTTAAATATTTGTCACTTTTGAACCCAAATTATGTTTTTACAACGTGTCATAAAAATTCGTTAAAAGATGTCAAACTCAATCTCAAATTCCGTGTAATATTATTTTTGGTTGATAAGTAGATATATTTTTTTCGTGAATTTTACTGTTTTAAATATGATTTGAAATATGTAATCTGGAAAATGAATTAAAATTAATTTTATCTAAAAAAATATTTCGAGTTTTTTTCACTCTTGGATCTTATTTTGAACTGAATCGATATTAAATTAGACGTATTTATGAAAATTATTAAAAAAGTAATGCATCATAGAAAAGCGTTTAATGTTTAAAAGAAACTCAACCGCTATTGATACTAGTAGCATTTTTCATATTTTTTCATCGAAGATACAAGAATCCACCTTCCCATCTTCAATGCTACCTTGGTGAGACACCAGTCCGAACTTCTTAAGACGTTGAAGCAGCCAGGTAACTCAGTTTCTTCGCTGCCGCGCACTTGTTAAGTCTTTCGTTTTGAAGCTTGTGCAACGCGTGTGTATTGTTTCCTTTCGAATGGAATTTACGTGTCCGGTTCAATTATTTTTGCATTTCACAAAGTGAATTGATATAAAAGTTTAGAATACCTTACAAAATTGGCGAAAAGTTTGTGCTAAACGAGAGCTTAAGGTGCGAAAAAGGTGGTTTTCTTTTGAGAAAAGTGAGCTCAAGAGGTGCTGCTCGAATGTTAGTGCCGTCCTGAGCCAGTGTGCGTGGTTCGTTTGATGTTTCTCTGTTACCTGAGAGTCTGCCGCGACGGCTTTGTGCTTTTTTTCATGTTATTAATATTCCAGTGAGATTGCACGAGTTATGATATTTGTGTGAGTGCAAAAGAGAAATCGCTTCTAATAACGGCGGTCGAAAGCCACAAATAGCATAAATCGTATTCATGTCAACACAGAAAGTTGCAAAATACATTGAGCAAAGTAAATAAAATCGAAGCGCGGAGTTGGCGGTGTGATAACAAGTGGTTCGGTACAAATAAAAATGGCATCATGATCTAAAGGGGATCTCCGGCAGAAAGCCCCAAACTGTTCCAACTGCCCACATTCTGCTATTTTGTGATTTTTAGTGTCATTGGCCAAAGTTTAGCACACTGATCTGGCGCAGAGTCATGAGTAAACTATGCTGTATTTAATAAGAATTACGAAAACACAAAAAACGATACCAACAAGGGTAGCAGGCGAATATAGTAGAAGCGCACAATGGTTTTGTTAATGCGCTTGATTTGGATAAAATTTAAATTGCATCCCATAAATTTTGGATAGAGTGTGGAAGTCTTTATCTTCCTGGTCGAGCAGTTAATTCAGCAATTTACATCGGGTGCTTTTCTGCATCATTATCATCAAAACGGCGCCAACGGGCGACCGGGCATTAAAGTCAGGCGAAAAATATAATTTCCCCGATTCATTCATCCAAATAATTTTAATTAATTTTTACCTCATAATCATGGATTATCCTGCAGCAACACCAGTACCTCGGATATTGCCAGAATGGACCATATTCGGAATAATTACGCTTTTAGCTGTTGTCATACAGCCAGGTAAAAATATTATATCTCGCAATAGTCACGTTTTAATTAACCACAGAATTTTACTGAATATCCGTCTGTACTGTCGCTTGGCCGACCTTTTGGTATCCCAGTGCAAGGTGCAGTTTACAGGCACGCCTAAATCAATTTTGCGTTTTACATCTAATTAATTCTGTTCGGAATTTATTAGGCACATGAATTGCATTTCCCCAAATGACTATTTTAACCGCTTAAAAGTTTTGTGTTGTGCATTTTGATAGTCGATCTGATTGCTCTTCCAATTTATTTTGATTTAGAAATGGAATAATACCATAGGATGAACTTCCTCTCGCTATAATTAATTTGGACGAATTTATGCTTTTACAAATTTGACTAGAACAGTTTAAGCGGTATGTTCAAAATGTAACTAATTCTAACATAAATTGATGTGTCGCTTTTCTTTATTGTATTCGATGAAAAATTTATATGTATATTATATGCAACTATATGCATAATTGGACGACTGATTCGTTTCATTATCATAGAATGGCTTCACCAAACTTTAACTTTAATTTTATGAATTATCTACAAGCTAAAATAAGTCGAACAAAAATTAAACAGAACAGAAAAGTTAGTTTCTATTAATAATTGTGGAAGATTTCACATTGTTAGAAATTTAAAAAATTGAAAAGAAGCAATTTTCAAAATTATTCCGATTTTCGTGGTAACTTGATTTTTAAGGTCTGCGCTATATTATCGCTTTATTTATGTATGTTTACATTTTAATTTTGTTAAAGAAAGTATTGATTTTATGTATATATATTTATATAAAAGAAAAAAGAAGAAAATCTGACCTCGATTTCAATTTAAAATTTTGTTTTTAAAAATCGAATCTAATCTTTTTAAGTACGCTAATTTTAAATTCTGGGCCAGATTTCAATAATCCAAACGATGGACCTAGACTCTGTATCTTTGTGAGACTCAATTTTACTAGAACCCCATAAAGCGAGAGGGTTTTTGGGGTTGCTGGATATCAAATACAAAATACTTTTACTTTCAGTACTGCAAAAAGAAAACTTATTATATTATTATTATTTTTTTTTAAATCGGTTAAAAACATAAGGGATATGCACTCTTAGCAAATTTCTGCAACTTTGTACTAAAATACAACGTGCAACAACAAAATGAAAGTGACACATATTGCCATGCCTCTAGCTTTTGAATATTACACCCTTCTAAAATTTGCTGTTTTTGGCTACTGCAATTTTTGATTGCAATTTACTCATACGCTTTTATCGTTCAACCTCAAAATCTATCAAGCAATCAACTGACTGCTTTGTCATTTAACCAGCTGAATGAAATTTTATGAGGGTAGTTATAGTATTATTTTGCTACAGGGTGCTCACTCTCCACTGTAAGCAAATACTATGAATTTACTATTTGAATAAAAATACGTCGAAGATTGAATACCCCTATAGGTTATCACGTACGAAAATATATGTAAAGTATGTATATCTCAATTGATCAATTTTTATAGATTTTTAATTAAATTCTTTCGATTTACTTTGTGTGCAATTATCGAGAATTTGTAATTATGTTGATTTTCTTTACTTTGTACCTTCTTAATAAGTCCCATTATTCTTAGGACATCCAGGAAACCATTTACTAAAGTACCATTTTGGCACCTGGTCCTGATTTACAGTAATCACGTCTGTTGTGCCAATTTGTCTCAACCTCCATCAAAATCTGGCAATGGATAGCTGACAATTTCTCACTTCCTCTGAAAACCAGATAAAATGAAATTAACATTCTCCAGGTGATAAAAGAGTCATTTGGTCCCCGGAAAAGTCCCCGAAATTTTCCTCCTTTGCCCTCGAAATGCCGTCCTGTCGCAAGGCCGTAATACCTAAAATACCCTAATCGGCTGTGACATATCTTGGATTTAACCTTTCGGCAAAAATGCTAATGACCCCAAAAGATATTCCGCCATGTTTTGTAGCACACCTGCCAGGTGGAGTGTACAAATCACTTTGACATGAAAAATAACTTTTTTTTCTTTTCGTTCAACTTAATCAAACCTCGTGACATAAAACGCTAGGATAGAAAATCAGAGTCGAGCAGGATGATGTTGGCTGGAAACGCTATTCGGTGCTAAAATATGTGAGCAGAGATGCCCTTCCGTTCAGGAAGGTGTCGGCCGGGGGAGGGGCGGCGGATGTAGCGGCTTTGTCCCTTTACATTTTCCCTTACGACTAACTTTTTGGGGATGGAGGCTGGCGGGAGTCGCCGGCAGCCACCCTTTTCTAGACGAACAATACCTCCGCCTGCCCTCTTGTCCTGGCACGCAGGGCAGCCCTGACAAGAAAGATTTTGTCTAGTGTTCAAGTAATGGATGACTTTCGTGTTGTCGCTGTCGCCGTCGACGCCGCGCCGCGCCGCCCGCCGGTGTAACCACCGCACCACCGTCGCCGCCGGTTCTCCTCCTCGAGAGGCACCTTTTAAGCTTCTAACTTCTATTAAAATTCCGTTCTCACCTTTCGCAGTAGCAAAGGGCAGAATTCGACCAGATTTTACCTTCCCTTCCGGTCGGTTCTCCACCCCCGCCTACCGCTGTAGTAGGTAATAGAAATCCATTGCCAGTGACATTTTTAATCGCTTAGAAATCTTGAGAACTTTTTCAATCAACTTCAGTATTAGATTACGATAGACGTAGAAAAATTTAAGAAATTCAATACGGAGCATGTTTACAATTTAATGCTACACACCTTGCCGTTGAAGATTATTTAGGCAGAACGCCATGTCAGATATCCTTCGCCATCCGTTGAGAGATCTGTAAGAAAAATTGAAATATATTTTACTTATGTATGTATTTCACAAGCACTGCGAATGCTGGGTACAGGAAAAGTGAGACTAGCTACAACTCCCAATAGGAAATCAAAGACTTTGGGCATAAGCAGATTTCCTCAGTTTTTATTTTTCAGTATAAATAAGAACTACTTCCGATTTAATAACGTACAAAGGCAACTTTTGATACAGTCCCTTTGAATTAAATAGTTAAAAATAAGTCGCTTTAGTTTCTTTTTAAAACAAAAATTTAAATAAATTTGTAATTTCGAAAAAAACACGTTTGTGTAGCATATTTTTTCCGTACCTCAAAAGGAAAAAAAGAACTCTTATAGGGTCACTTCATTGTCTGTCGGTATGCCTGTCTGTCAAGACCCTTTTTCTCAGGAACGCGTGGAGGTATCAAGTTGAAATTAATACGAAATACTCAGGTCTGTAATCCCTTGGAACTGTGAAAAAATCAAACTTCTAAGTAAACGTAATCAAAAGATACGTCCGTTTATGCCGCATATTTTGACACTCGCAAGGGAATCAAAACCTATAGGGTACTTCCCGTTGACCTAGAATTATGAAATTTGGCAAGAAGCAATATCTTATAGCACAAGTAAAGGGACAAATCCGAAAACCGTAAATTTGTAGTTACATCACAAAAAAAATAATTTTGTTTTCTTCTATGATTCAAATTTAATTGAAAATATAAAATAATTACTTACTAAGTTTTACGGTAATATAACGGTACGGAACCCTCAGGCTGTGAGTTCTAATCGCACTTGTCCGTCTTTTTTAAAAATAAAATCACTTTTAAATTAACAGATTTTAGTTACATCTGTGAATTTCTTTTAGACTAAATCAGGGGCGCTATTCTTGTATCCTTTCGAATCGAATCGAAAAAAATTTACAAAAGCCCTTTTTGAACAAAAATTCCTTAATAAAATTGCTAAAATTCTCACAAATTCATTTTAGTTACCTTTGACTTCAAATTATTTATTCGTACATAACGTCAAAATATAATATGTAATTCGATTGGTTTTTTCTATCGGATTATTTTAATCGCTTTGAGCGAAAAAATTAATTGAAGTCAAAGGTTATTGAAATAAATCTGTTAAAAAATTAGAAAAAACTAGTACTACTATTTGTGTTTTGTAAATTGTTCCTGCATTGATTATATTTTAAAATTAAAATAATCTTTCTTATTTTTAAAAGTTTGAAATTAGAGTCATGCCGATTTTGAAATTACCTAAATAAAAAAAAAATCTAACGAAAAGTTTTGCCTCGTTGACTTCGTTTTAAATATTGAAAATGTATTGCTCAGAATTTGAAGAAAATTGCGAGAAATAATAATTAAAACCTAGAAAATACTTGAAAGCTAAATTTAGAAAAGAAAGGAAATATAGATTAGTGGAGGTAAATTTGCATAAAATTCGAAATATGTACATATGTGTGTATGCTATATCTTGTCTATTAAAAAAACTCTCAAATTAATGTTTTCCTTTCCGTAAGTTTTCCTGTTTATACAAGCATTTCCTCTAATTCTCAAATCAAATTTTACTGGTGTTTTCTCTCATGATTTAAATATAATATTAAAGGAAAATACGAGAGCTGGAAGAAATAAATCTTTTATTCACCTGTACTGAAAATGAAAGCACCGCCCACACTGGTGCAAGTCAATACTCAGAGGCAACCTTTAAACGCAAGCCGTTTCACATAAGGCCACAATGACGTCAAACGGCCTTTCTCCTTACACCATAAAAATGCAGGTCAAACAAAACCACCTGCCCTAGAACACCTGCTTTACAGCTTTCCAGGGCTTGTCTTACCTTTGACGTAAGTGGGCCCTTTATTCGAGAGTTGTTTGGGAGGAATCCAAACCTAGCAATCAGTGAACGAATGACTGTGCATGGTTTACCTGCTGCAATTTGTTTTTATGCTATTTACCAAATACTTTGTTATCGACTCAGAGGGCTTTTAAACAAATTACCACCTTCGTTCACAGCTGTGCTTTGGATGAGAAAATCCGAGAAAAGACGCTACAAATGCATTCCGGCGACTTTCACTTTTTTTAGTAGACGGTAGCTCACTTTTGCGCAGCTTGGCCTACAGACGTAAGCATGAAACTCTTGCAAAGCTCCCTCGTACGTAACTCCACGTAATTCCCTAACCGGATTCCGGACCTAATTCAGCAGCGGAATTGGATTTCAGGTGCTAATGAATAATTAAATCGCAACTGGAGTGATGAAGGCGCTAAATAGGGACTAATTCTGGTCAAATTCCGGACATGTCTCTTGTGTTGGAAAACAGAAATCTTTCATTATTTATGCTACCGACGGAGATGTGGAGGGTAATTGTTAGAGATTTTAGTGAATTTCAAAATATAAGTACAAGAAGGAAAACAGTGATTTTTGTATTTTCTTGTGTAATTATACTAATGAGAGAAGAGCTAATTATTTAATTAGGTAATCTCCAATCAGTTTTTATTTAATCACATTACATATTCAACATTAAATTCTTCAGTTATTTTTTTTTTTTTATATTGAACCAATTAATAAAATTGAAAAAGTCGAACGGCAAATTAAAGTTAAAAGGTGCTAAAATACATACGTTTTTTTCTATGTTATTTTAAAAGTATTTTACATTTTCACACGATAGAAAATAGAGGGAAAATATTCAAATTTTCGAAATGGAGGAAAATAAACTTTTAAAATGATAAAAAAAATATATATTTTAACATACTTTAGTTAACGTACTTTATATTTGGAGATTCGCTGAAAATTGCAATTTAATTTGTAAATCTGTTAGGGTTCTATTAGAACTACATATGTATCTTCTGGTAAAAGGTGGGGATAATTTAACGGGTTACCTAGGTTTTGGATAAAAAAAAAACGCAATTTTTCGGATTGTTTTTTACGAAATTCATAGAAGCGATTTATTTCAACTTTTGGGATATAAAAGTACCTACATCACTTGAACAAGTTATAAAAAAATTTTCAGGAGAAAAAATGAAAATTGAGCCATTGACAGCTGATTTACGAAAATCGACGATTTTTTACCGTAAGCAGAATATCTCGAGGTAGGCTTATTTGAAATCAAACAATTTTTTTCTGTTAGTAGATGCATATGGCTTGTACTTGGACGAAGAATTTGAAAGAAAAAAATGATATTTGAATTTTTGGAATCGTTTTTTAACAACAAAATTGATTTTTAGTTAATTTTCTATGAACATTTTTTTATATTTTCGTCATTTTCTACTAGTAAAACGACTTGTAATGAACGAAAATAAAAATCCTTCACTCAAGTACAAGTCAATACTATGCAGAAGAAGTGTGCAAAATTTCAGTAAGATTGGATTATTAGTTTTTGAGAAATCATGCCTACCGGATTCAAAAATGTAGTTTTGAGAAAAACGCGTTTAAATTAACAGCTGACGCTTTTTTCCGCTAGTTCGAGCGAAACGGGGGGAATTTCAAAATTGTATATCTCCTTATTCGGATCGACTTGAAACTTTGAGAAAATACTCTCCTTGAGATATACTTTAAGATAAAACAATAAAAAAAATCGATTTTTTGAAGATTCAAAACCCATGTAACCCCTTAAAGAAATTGAGTCTTCTGCGAATAATAATCAACAAAATTTGTGGGATCATAAAAGACCACCGTGGTAGTCAAATAGATAATAAATTTTATCAGTAATGATTTGGTTTTTTATAGCGCACATGCTATAAAAGGTCATTGACAGTGTAAAACTTTACCATTTGCTTTTTCATTTAATTTTAAACGCAAACAACTAAAAGAAATAATAAAATTATCTTAGTCTGAACTAAAGAGAAAACATCAAAAGACCAAAGTACCTCCATGTCTTCAAGAAGCGAAACATTTTTCAGGTGCGTTGCCCCGGAAAAGTACACAATATCCCCCCTCTCCCCATATTGCCATGGAGTTGCTTCCAACGCAATTAAAACTTCAAGTGAATAAAATAAATTGCCGAAAAAGTTACTCCTGTAAATGGTGTTGGCCCCGAAATTCATCCCTGAGGATCAATAAAGACGACTGGAGTCATCATACTTTCCGGGAACAACCGCGGGGGCGGGGCGGTGGGGCCAAAATATATGAACGAGTGAGCGTTTCACAGTGTCGGGCGGATGAAAAAATGACAAAAGGCGAAGAAGTTGGCAAAGTTCGCGCAGTTCTCATGGCTCGGTGAACATTTTATTCCCCGTCAAGCGGACAAAGCCATAAGTGTAGTTTGTCAACAACTTTGTATCAAATTGACATATTGAGCCAAGAAAAAGAGATCTCGTGTCAAGGAAAGTTTCTCCTTTGCGTTAGGGTGAAATCGGGCACCGGGGGTTTCGGGGGTCGCTGAGCGGCTAAAGGGTAGACGAACGGATGGAGACGCTCTTCCCGGGATACGCCGCCGCCGCGCCACTTATGAGCAGGGAACATATTTCTAGCGTGGATGGATGTGGGCGACTTCCCCGGATTAAAGTTTCGTAATTTTTGGCTTCGAAATTTTTTCGGTCCCTTCCCATTTTTTGTTTGTCGTGAGAAGCGACAGAGAAGCAACTTTTACTGGTAATAAAAGTGCCCTGAAGGGCCTGAAGGATATGCTAACAATAAAATCAGTAGACGGAAGAAGCAAGTTATCCGGGCAACTTCTCCTCTGACTGTCTCAAGTCATGCGGGGGCTGGCTAAGTGGGCTCGAGTCGGTTAGGACGGGGCTGGGGGGCTTTGCCCTTAACCGCCAGGCCAAGGGACCACTCGGTTTCAGGACTCACGGATGCGGAATGTGATGCCATTATTATGATGTAGTGGTAATGTCTTAAGGAAGGATAACATGTCAACTTATTCCGGGAAGACGATGTGCACCCGCATGGAATAAGTTCACAAATGTGTGCCACTTCGCCCTAAAAGATCCTCGTAAGCTCCCTCCTCACCGGTCCGCAGTAACTTTGTTGCTGTTACGACATAATTTTAGGCGACTTCTTTTTTCATTTCCTTCCATTTGTTTACAATGTTCACAACAAATTTATACAAGATGGCATTTTACGGGCGAATGATATCGATCAAGGACTGCATGCCATACCTTGGGAAGGTGCGGGTGTTCGTCCCATAAAATTTACAGGGCGACTTCGTCCGGGAGTCATTTATCACGATTCACGTGGACCGGGCGAGAGTCGTAAAATTAAAAAAGTAACCGAAACATTCAAGGAAAATGGGCAATACTAACTTCGGCGACGAAGGCAGTCATGCTGCAGAACGGTGAAAGTACCTTTAAAAATGAAATCGAAAACGAAATTTAAGCGATTCACCAGTGATACAATGGTTTATCAGCATACATATGTATGGTATCGCGTCGCGGTTTCATAAGTCTTCACCGCGTGATAGGTAGGACATAAAAAATGATAATGGCTTGCCATCACCTCAGCCACATGATAAAAAGACAGGAGAAGAAACTGGAGAAAAAATGTGAAACAAGCAAAAATCGATCCAGCTCGGCCTTCACTAAATCAAGAAATAAAAAAAGCAGAAACAGAGAAACGACGTCTCAGAAATCTCCTCATGTAGTACCTGGCTACAGACCTCACCTTGAGGTCGTTTCTATAAAACAAGCATCGCGATCGAACGTATCTCTGCATCTTTGTTGTTCCGCTGATGGCTCTATAGACCGCGACTGGTTTTGGTCCAAGGAAATAATTAAATCTAGCGAAATTCCTGTACCAGCTCGGCTGGCATCTAACGCACGCCTGGGAGCTCTCAGGTGTACGTGTGCTGGCGAAGAGAGCCCTGTCGAAACTTTTATGCAGATTTTATGCAAATTCAATTTATGCACGGAATTGGTTCACGACACTTGAGCTGGGGGTGATGTAGCACCGGCACTACCAGTGGATTTAGTCAAGTTATAAAGGCGATCTCCTTGGGACCATAGTTTTAGGATGCTCTAATTTATTAATTTTGGAATGCCTCACTCTGCTTTTTACTCATTCATATTCGATGTACATTTTTTTATTCATTCTTCTTTGAAACTTCTTAAAGATATGGAATGCTATTATATATGTATATACATTTATTTTAGTGTAACTTCACAATTCATAATACATACTTTCAGAAATGCTACGAAACCCTTATGTGAGAGTTTAATAAAAAATCAGTGTAATCATTTTTCTATACTTTAATGTAACAAATTTTAAAACTTAAAACAGTCTTTACATTTGCAGTTTTGAAAACTATTACATTAAATTTGTAATTTAGAATGGAAAGCCCAGCTTAAAGTTTGTCTAAGCTTTACACAATTCTAGCCAGCAAATTGGATGAGGAAATTAGAAGAAGTTTTATTATTGTATAACGATCATTTATATTAAAAAATATATATGCAAAATAGTAAAGTTTGTGAATACATACTTAATTAGCAATTATTCTATTAATAAAATTTGTTATAAGTCCAAAGTTAAAGTTCTTTTATACTAATTTAAAAAATTAGGTGATGTAAAGGAGTACATTTTACTTTCATTTTCGAGAGGGATTTCAATCAGACAAATTCGGAAGAAAAGAAATCTTAAATCGGATCATTTATCTGTAATAAGAGTGATCGGTTGATTAAAAGAAAGATAAATAAAATTTAAAATGCATAAATATGTAGCCTTCACCTTTTTAAAAGTACGTTAAAAAGTACTATCGCCCTGATAAACAAAAATATAACACAAAAACGTAAACGCAACGTTAAATGAATTTTCAGTACATCATCTTCCACGACAGCCTATTTAATTTACGAAAGCTCAACAAAAAATTAAAACTTAATATAGCCTAGTTATTTCATTAATGAATCCTCCCATTTCGCATGTAACGAGGCTTTTAATATTTTCCGCTTTTTAATCAATAGTGTCAACATTTTAATTTTGTGTTTTTCGTTAAAATATTTTGCAGCAACAAGTCAAATAAACGCACCGCCAGTTATGCATGTCGACCAGAATTGGCGTATTTTAGAATCGGAGCCGGTCGGTTCGGTAATAACCCGTGTAACCGTCCTCGATCCCGATTATGATTACCTAGAATTTGGCCTGGAGCCACGCTTCCCGGAGGACGCTGCGGACCCCGATGGGGGCTCCAGTAACAAATTGCCGTTTCGTATTGATCCAAACACGGGCATTGTTTATTTGAACGAAAGTCTTGAGGGGAGGGTAAGCGAAAGTTTTTGCAGAATTTGATTCCTAGTTTAGTGCTGATTCATGCTTTTACCCGTTTCAGGCTGGGGAGAATTTTTTCATGTACGTCACCGTATCTGCCGGGAAGAATCAAGCGAAAACGAAAAATGAGGTCTATGTGAATATTTATTCGAAAAACGACAGAAATGTCTACAGCCCGAGGAGGCCAACGCAGAATATATCGCAGCTTTTCCCGCCATTCCACTTGCTTCCCGGAGTCCAGAACGGCCGCCGCCCACCTCCTGGGGGTGTGACCATCAACCAGGGGTCCATTAACTCAAATATTTACCCCCCGTACAACTTACCGCCACCGATACCGCGGGAGCTCCCAACGAGTCCCCCGAAAATGGCCAGCACAAACGGAGGTGCTAATGAGGCTGCAGGATCGAGAACGAGGCTTACGCCGGTCACCCGGGGCTCCAACAGCACTTCCCAGGGCGCACCAGATACAGGCTGGGCGAAACCCGGGCCTCCGGGGGCCGAGGACGCTGGTCAAGTGGAAAAATCACCAGAGGCTTACTCGGTTAAGGCCATTATCCCAGTCATAATCACAATTTGTGGGATATTTCTGGCAGCCGGGCTAATAGCCCTCTTCGTCTACCGGAAGCATTTGTGCGCCATTGGCAAATCACTCAAGAAGAAGAGCAAGGAGGAAATGGCGAAGAAGTCGAACCAAAGCAACCTAAGCAGCAACATCACGGACGACAGTCGAAACTCGATGGTGCTTCAGCACTGGAATGGGCCCCAGGCCTTCTGCAACCGATACGTCCCCTGGGAGCGCGACGGACAGCAGCACCATTCTCCGGTAAGTGGTTCATCCCTGCAATCAATGCAATGTCATAATAATACATATTAGAACAAAATCGCTTGAATTTAGGCAAAAGTTCTTGATATGAAGAACCGGTTAAGTGCGAGTTAAAATGTGGTTAGACCACCGCCTTAAAACTTTTTAATATCCTAAATATTTACGAGACGAATTTGAAAAAAATATTTCGATTTTCGAACCTAAATCTTCATATAAAAAGAGTCATATTTTTTAAGATTTTTCAATTAATCGACAAAAGTTCCTAGTACTTCCATGGGCAAATTATTTAAAAAGCTACAGTTAAAAGAAGTCAATCAGGCGAAAATTGTTTGAGTTCTATTGCGTGCCGCTTTACAAAAGCATGTTCTGGCACAGCAACTTGTGCGCCGCAATTTTATATTTTTTTTTACGAACAAACATTTTTTTATATACTTTCAATACATGCCTAATAATGTCTAAAGGTCATATTTCCTATATAATTTATTCCTTTCTTTATAAAAAAAATGCCAAAGATTGAGGTCGAAAACGGTCCTTTACAGTGTGCCCTCCCTTAAATCAGAAAAGTATGTAAATTAAATTTTGTTTGGTATATTTCAGAGATTATAAAAATAACATTCAAGAGTTTAAAGGAATTAATCCTCTTCTAATAAGTACTTGTTTCCAAGATAAAATAAAATAAAAACAGTTTAAAATTGATCAATCATTTGAGTTTACGTAACATTTTCGAAATCAAAAACTCTGAACACTCTTCGAAAAAGGATTTTAGAAATTTCGAAAAATATCAGGAGATTGGTTTTGCTATTAATTTTGGTTATCTTAAAGATCGTTATATTTTGTAAGATATTGTTTTTATAAAAGATTTGGTTGAATCTAAGTAGGTTTTAAATTTTGTAGTCGGCAACAGATATGTATATGTAGATTAAACGATAACAGCAATGTTACTAAAATCGGCTTTTTATAATATTTATGTACTTGCACAGTATTTAAAGATGCAGAAGGTATCAATATTTGTTAGAACTGTCGCCAATTTTTGAAATTTAGAAAGTTTTTACAATATGTAGAGAGACCGTAAATTGGCGATTTGAAGAATGTGAGATGCTCCTAATTAAAATATTATATAGCTTTCTATAAGAATGGAATATTTAATTTGTCATATTTAAAAGCATAAAATTATATAGAATTACGCCATAATTCAAGATGATTTTGTGCTCCTGTGCCCTGTTTCTGTTGTCGCGATACTAAAAAAACTCATTCACCCCTTGCAGGCCGGCGCACAGCTATCAACAAGTAGTTCAACAGGAAACGTACAGGCGAAGGCAGATCGATGGGAATTCCCAAGGCATCGATTGAAGTTCTTCAACATATTGGGCGAAGGCGCCTTCGGGCAGGTCTGGCGGTGCGAGGCGACCGACGTAGACGGTGAGTGGCAGAACGCTGGGCAATACGGTGGCATCCGCCACCCAGCACACGTACTCCCCCGATTTTACTGATTGATTGTTTGTGCTGCTTCCGAGGACCAGCAGCATCCCGGGAGCCCGGCCATCCCCGGAAGCTGCTCCGGCTAGAGACCAGTTGTCGGGGACGATGATGATGGTCATCTTGGTGGGCCCCCGCCCGCCTAGCCGACTATCCGACCAGCGCTGGGGAGAGATCTCGTTATCGAAATTGGGTTTATCACTTCTTCAGTGCCCTCGATTTAATGCGATGCGGTTTATTGGCTTTCTGGCGACGGGGAATTTCTTTCGCAACATTTAATGGTGGCAATTTGTCAATATTTCCGAGATTTGTCGGCGGTGGGAGGGGCGGCCTGCCGGAGTGGGGCCCTGTGGGCTGGCCAGCGCCCGCACCATCCAGAATAAATGGAAGCAGCCGGGGGATGGGCCCAGCGCATTCACATGGTTCGCAGATCGTCCCGAAACAACTTCTTTTCAAGGGCCGCCCGGAGCATCCCTTATGCTGCCCATAATGACAGCCTTTTTCGGCTATTTATCAACAAATTCGACAAGTGGGCGCCGAAATATCGGAGCAGATTTATCGCTCACTTGGCTGAGTGTAACATGTAGCCGGAGTGGGAATTTATGCCATTTTTGTGTTTATTTTAATATCCAGGGGGATTAGGACGAGATTTGCTTGCCTTGTAGTGGGGGACACGTTAATTTCGGAACATGCCCGGATAAGCCGCCTGTGGGAGAGTGGGACTGCATGGAAAACCAATTCATTTGATCGCGTGGATGAGATATGACCGCACTCTGGGGCGCCAAGGACGAAGGGGAGACCATTGCCAAGATGAGTCAGTGCGCGTGCATAAAGGGTGAAGTTTTTGTCTTTTCAGTTCCTTAAAATCATGACGGAGATGAGATTTATGGGGTCACTCGAATATGGGAAAAAAATTGGATAAAAATGATTTTAGAGAGATTTAGTCATTGACGAATTGGCCGTATTTTTTACTTTTAAAACTAGGGCTTGAGATTTTTTAATGGAGTGTTAAAAAGTAATATGTGGTCATTATAATTTCCTTTTTTCATTCATAAACATTCTATCTCCATCTGATAAATTTTAACTGCTAGTTGTGCTGCCATAATTTTGCAAACGTGATGTTATGGGTAGTTTTTATCACTCACACGAAAAGAGGGGTGTTATACATTTGAAACCTTTGTTTTCTATCTGCCTGTTTGTTTGATTGTGGCATTGTACACTTAGAAATTTCGAATATTGTTATTCTAAATATATCTTAAATTGATGATCCGCTACAAATTTCATTTTCCAGTTCCATATTTTATTTGTATAATATAATCGTATACCTGTAGTTCCAGGGAGTATAGATAAAAAATAAATATGGAATTTATATTAAAATACATAAGTACTCAATTCTTATGTACATTCGGTTCAGATTTGCTCAAAAGAAGCTATTGATATAGGGTAAATTACTTAATAAAAGTAGTCTGTTTGTGTGTTGAATTAAGTAGTTCCAAAAATATTATTTTATAAGTTTTGAATGAAATTTATAAGTATATAGGTACATACACATATGAATATGTCTTTATACATAAAGGGTAGGAAAGACGTTTTCGAACTCCTGTTTTTAAAAAAAATTTATACTATACTACTTATCATTCCACTGGTTAACCTAATTTTTGCGCCAATCTTATTTGTTGAGTTTTGTGGAGCAATTTTTTGAAATGTATGGAAAAGTTGGTAAAAAAATTCCGCATCTTCTCGAGAAAAGTACCAGCTGAGCTTCAGCAAACAAGCTGGAAACTAAGGAAAGCCACCTGAAGGATCTTTGGCATGAGATGGTGGTCTTCGCGGAAACCGGTGGATAGACGTACGCTACTTCGTTGAGCATCTTAAGAAAAAACTATTAGAGAAACTAGCGTCATCCCTCGCAACAATAGGGGAAGATTGTGCAAAAGTTATTTATCACGAGCGCTTCCCTTTCGTGCTTCCTTTCTAACTTGCCTAGGAAGTGCGGAAAACTTTTTCGTTCAAAACTAATTTTCTTATATTTTTCTTCTCCTTGTCGTTCTTTGCAGGCCAAGAAGGTGTGACGACAGTGGCAGTAAAAACACTTAAGGAGAACGCGACCGAAGTGGAGAGAAATGATTTATACACGGAGCTCCAGGTAAGTAAGCGATTCCACCTGGATTTATGGGAAATCTCGTAAATTGTCCATATCACTGCTAACAAATAGGAAAATTAGTTACATCACATCGGGCCTGGTCGAAATCTATTTTCCGGCCAGGGGGCATATAATGTAAAAGTTTCTCTTTATCCGGTGCCAGGCCGCACACCGGTGAAAGTTTGGTCCATTGGACTCATCAAGGGCCACACTCTTTCCGACCCTTTTCGCAAGTGGAGATTTTTGGCAAGTTCCGCCGTTGCTCTAACCGACAGTTGGCGCCGAGAGCAAAAGTTTTTAATGAGAAAAGTCAAAATGAAAGTGTTCGCCGGACGCCCCTGGTCTGGCGATGGCGCGATGACTGCCCTGACTGCCGTGACGACGAATCAAAGTAGTTATGAGAACTCGAATAAAACGCATTTGCTGGCCGACATTCAGTAGACCCGGCCGGATCCAGATCCAGATACGTTTGCCCGGGGTGTGAAGGGGCTCCGGCGGTGCCCAGGGATCGTTAATGATCATCCCGACACAGCCATGTCCTTGAGGATAATGCGGTTATTTTGTGGTAATTTAAAGTGCAGCGAAACTCACTTAAAGTTGGGCACTTGTTTGGATTTCGATGGAGTTTTCCATTAGTCCCGGACGCGCACTCAGAGGACGTCTATTAAAAAAGTTTACACTTTTCGGAGTGAAACTCAACTTGGCGACTTAATGGAATATTTTTGGGGGTCATTCATTTATCACTTTCAGGGAGGGATGCGCTTTCGGTTCCTCCAGTCAGAAGAATGTTTGGCCACCTCTTTTTGTAGGTTAAGAGCTTTTGAAGGGTTAATGGCTCTATGCCTTTTGATAGAGAGGCTGACTTTAAAAGGTGCAGAGCATAGGAAGATGGCAGGGCAATGGGGATACAATCGGATGAATTTATTCCGTCCTAGTTTATCCTCGAGGAAAAAGAAAAAACGTTTGAGTCCTTTCCTTGAGTCCTCTGTGGCATGCTATCTGAGCATGAAGCAATATCTTCTCACTTTATAAGTGAAGATTTCGATGGAACTCAGATAGTTCTAGACTTTTGCAATTAAGAAAATAATTAAACTCTCCTATTAAATTGTCATTATTTCAGTTGTGCGATAACGAAATACTGCTGTTTTTGATTACAATTATGTCGAGAGATTTTATACTTAGAAAATTATAAGGATCCAATCCATGCATCTATTTAATACCGATTAAAAAAATAGTTCGCAGAGCGGACTAAGTCACTTCAAAAATCTCACGCGTTTTTCACGAAACCCTTTTGATATAGGATAAAAATGAAAGTATTATATATACTAAATAAGATAGAACGCTTATTTTCAAAAATCAAAATGCTGTGCTTTAAACAATTTCAAATTTTTCCTATTTACTAGGCAAAGATAATTAAATCTTTCTTCCTCTCGTTTTACTTTACATCCAAACATTCTAAATCGGTTTTAATAATATTGATGAATCCCAATTGGTATATCAAAACTTCTAAATCGGCTACATTTTCCTCTGTTAAAAAATAAATATAAATAAAAAGTCCTTTTCAAATATGACTTTATACTCTGTAAAGGTTTGTTATCATTGTGGCTTGTATTAAGCGAATTTGAAATAAATAGAAAGTATGTAGCTACCAAAATTAATGAAAATCGGCTCAGTACGTCTTGAGACATTTTGGTTAACGGCAAGCGATTTTGAAAAAAAAGTGATTTCGCGAAAAATGCGTTTAATGTTTTAGTTTTAATGTGCTACACTACATAATGGCACTTCTGTAAACCAATATATGTACCTAAGTCAATTTTGAACCAAATTTGATGAAGAATACTGAAAATATTATTAAAACGTCATGCTAACAACTCAAATCGTATTACTTGCAATATCTGAATTTTTATAGACTTTCATTTCTGGACTTAGGATAAATTGTTTTAACTATACTCATTCATACTTCTTAGCAGTTCTTTTTCCAGAACAATTCAAGCAAATACCATTGCAGCCCTCACTTTTGGAGTAACAATGTTACTAGTGATATTGGTTTTGTCAGGGTTTCTCGATCGAACCACAAAAAGACCAAAATAAAAGGGAAATACCCACAAAAGGCGTCCAATTGAGCTCCATGAAATCGATTTTTGTTTGAGTGAAAGCACTCCCAAATAAAGCCCGCAGGCAAAAGGGATGAGAAATAGTGTCAGCCACTATCCCCCCACCCCCAGCCCGTTTCGGGGGATCCATTTTAATGCCTAAGAGCCCTTGACATATTTAAATCATTTTCCACTTGCACAGGACGAGCTCATAAAATCAAACAAGTCGAAGTAGAACAGGAACAAGAGAAGCAATTTAGTCGATTCCTTTGGGAGCAGAGTCCCTTGGTATTCATGCCCGCCCGAATCCCCCAGTTGCCATTAGCATTTTAACCTAAATCAAAAATTTCAATGTACCACTAAAGGGGCGGTGGTATGGCTAAATGTCGCATATTGCGGGGCCCCGTCGGGTCCTCCGTGTACAGAACATGCGATTTGAATATTCCCGCTTGTTCCCGTTCCAGGTGATGAAGTCACTGGAGCCGCATGTGAATGTAGTCCACCTCCTCGGCTGTTGTACTGATAAGGATCCAATTTTTGTGATAATCGAATATGTAAATCGCGGCAAGCTGCAGACCTATCTGAGGAGCTCGCGGGCAGAAAGGTAAGGAATTTGGAGCGTGGTAGGGCTCCCGGTGACGACGGCGTAGTTCCTGCGGGACACGGCCATAGTGTCCCCGCATTTGCATCAGTCACAGGAGCGATTCTCGTAAGCCTTTCCTCATGCAAATTTTCTCGGTATATCCCATAGGCACTACGGGAACACACACGGCAAATCGAACGTTTTGACGTCAAGCGACTTAACATCGTTCATGTACCAGGTGGCCCGGGGGATGGATTTCCTCACGTCCAGGGGGGTGGGTATCAATCACGGCTGATTTGCATGTACTTTGGGCAGACGAATGGAGCCGGCCCCGCCCGCTCTGGCCGCAGCCTTGGTAGGCATCGATGACGCAAGCAAGCCGAGCGGGAAGCTATTAAGCCACCGATTGCCATCCCGCAGAGCCCAAAATCCCGAAATAGACTCCCTCAGGAAGGATCGGGCTCCTCCGGACGGGCGGGCAGGGCACGGCTATAAATTCGAACGCGCTACGCACTGTGTACTGATGAGGTGAGTACTAACTTTGCCTTGTTTTTCTTCCAGATAATTCATAGGGACTTAGCGGCGAGGAATATCCTGATAACGGACGATCATACGTGCAAAGTGGCTGATTTCGGATTTGCACGTGACGTTATTACCTCGAAGGTGTACGAGCGGAAGAGCGAGGGCAAACTCCCAATCAGGTGAATTTTAACGACTTTTTACCCTCTCTCGCCCCCCAAAACGAGATTTTAAGTTGAGAGGGACGCCACTGCCACACCGCGGCGATAAGCTCATCTTAAAGAGATCTGAATTACCCTGAATTTCCATAAAAGCTACGCATTACACCCCCACCCTCAGCGCGGCAGCGTTGGTCTGGCGGGTGCAGTTTAAGCAATTACCACCCCCACCACCCAGCTGAGTGGGAATTTCGGGTAAACGCTACAGAGAAATGTTACAGAAAAAAAAGAAAAAAAAGGCGTTTCCTGGAATTTGTTATTTTTACGTGGGAGTCAAAAAGTGCTAAATTGTCGCGTAAAATTGGCAGGAATGGGACCGCACCTCCCACACTTTATCCCGGTCTGGTGCGGGAAAGCTGAAACAATGTTTACAAAACTCGTTCGAAATCGTCCGGAGAATTTTCCCTGCTTTCCTGGCGGTACGGTTTGTTTTTCTCGCCGGGATTCCTCACAGGGATTGTGCGCTGCTGCCACATGGGATTCACATCTGCATTTCATTTGCTCTTCCCTTTTTTGCTTAGCTAAAAAATTAAAAGAGAAAAAAAAATACATATATGTGAGGAAAAAAGTGAAAATCTCCCAAGCAGCTTCTTTCCAACCCGCCCGGGGGTTAATCTCCCAAACCTCTGCGTTCTATGTAAACTCCTGCGAATAGTCAGGGAACATTGCACGGATTCAAGGAAGTTAGCTCTGCCGGGAAACTGGGTTAGGGTTGTGGACCTTGTTCAAAGGTACATGGATGATATGAGCTACTTTGATAATTTCAAGGAAGAAACTGCCGTTTCTTTTTTATACAAATTGGGGCTAATTTAATGGAAGGTGAAACATTTACGGAAATTTTTCGAATTTCCCTGTGTAGGACTTTTGGGGAAAATAACAAAAGGCAGTTGGTAATTTCAATAATTCATGTTATGATCCAAAACTAAAATAAATTACCTATACAATGTATTCATTGTCGCGCTAAAATCTTATATGATTACCTAATAGAAAAAGGTTATTTTTCATGCTTATTGACCAGACTATTTTGATAAAAAAATAATAAAACGTGTAAAACACGAACTTATTTATTTTTATTTAATACTGCTGGTAGGTACATATATACGTGCAAGTGAAATTTATTAAAGAAAGCATTTTAACTCACATACATCTTTGTACGTATATTTTAAACTAGTTCCTCATTTAAAAAAAAAATTTTTCTACTATTTCAGCAACATAGTTTCTTTATTTTACGGCTTTGTTTTTCAGAGAGTATAGGGTAAACGCGAACACAGACGTTTAAATGGGTTAGAGTAGTATAAATAAATTTTGGGGACTAACGTCAGATGAGGAAAAGAAATACACTTGCAGTCTAAATTTGTTCTCAGTAGGTAGTGAATATAAACTAGATTTGGTTTCCTAGATGTGCAGTTTCAAATCTAGTGAAAAGCGAATCACAAGATTTCTATTGTAATTATTATTTCCTGCATTTCTATTTTAGTTCAGTAGTTTTCTAGGAAATATAACTAGAAAGACAGAGAAGTCTTTGCCAATAAAATTCATCTGAAATCTAGGAAAATTGACTGAAATGCTAAATTCTTGCTGGTTTTGCTAGAAATTCAGTAAATTCGTTATGTCGTACAATTTATATTACAGTAACTATTAAGTGGGTACTGAGGATTCAGTCAAATTTAGGCAGTATTCAGCAGAACTTTCTGCACTTAGACAAAACCAATTAAAAGTGTTAGCTGCAGCATTTCATCAGCAACATGGATTTATTAGAATTTAAAATAATAAGAGGGAAAGCTTTCAAGTTAAATTTGAAAAGTATGGTGGTAAATAAAATAGAGTTACGGGTAATTGAAAAATTACTTAAAAAATATATCAAATACATTCAAAGAACTACAAATGTAACATACAGGTGTGACTTAAATTATGATAATTGCCTTTAACGCAATATATTTAAGTTCATGGGGTAATGCTGAACACCAATGGTTTTGTTTTTGTGTCATAAATTAATGTTTATTTGAAATTTAAGAATTTAAGTTAACTATGGTTACTTGTATCTGATGAAGTTGATTATACACTTAATTCTCTTTTTACACGACTTTGATTTAACACGAGTTAAAAAGAAAAAAAATACTCTTTTTACACGAATTGTTTTGTTTTAATACGATTTTCAATATTCTATCAATTATTCTGATGAATTTTTCTTGTGAATTTTTTTTTTGTTTTATGTTTCTATGAATTTTTCATTCTCACTCTTCAGACCTCACATTGTATGCATTGCAACTTCGCGTCATATTTTTCACAATTCAGTTTGATTATGTCGATTATATGCGTATATGAGTGGGATTCCCCGAATTATGCATAGAGTAAAGACGTAAAGCGTTTATTGTCAGAAAGTGACAATGCATAAAATTTTGTTATGTTTATATTATTTTTACTTTTTGCATATTAATGAATTTCAGATATTATTTTCTTTCTTTCAAAGTATAATTTATTTTTTATAATATATTTAATGAATTAAAATGTGTAAGCACGAAATAAATTCGTAAGTGAACTCTAACCAGAATATTTTAATATTGTTTATTGTGCTTTTCAGTTGCCTTTTTAAGTCTGGAACCAATCTACTATTTTTCCATTTAGCCAATATCTTTTTTTACACGAATTTTTTGGGAACGTATCTATCGTGTAAAAAGAGAATTAGGTGTATAATTATAAAACAGAGTAAAGTTCGTATCTTTTGTTATTATCGTTTACATCGAATCTCTCTCGTAAAAATAGTTTTAGGTGTATGTTACATTCAATGAATCTCAAAATAGCTTAAAGTTCAACAAAAAGTACCTCTAAAATAAAATGAAAACATCAAAATATTCATCAAAATATCGTTTGGTCCATAACTTTGAAAAGCCGTCCAAATCCCTCGTCAATTCATTGCTCGTTCTGCATTGTCTCTAAAGCTCCATTCCTCCCATTTGGGCTTAGTCCATAAATCGCCGACCCTAGGCACCTTGCTAATCCCAGCCACCCATTCCGCACCACACACAAATTACAATTGACACTTGCATTAAAATATCCCCGTCTCTCTGTTTGCTTGCAGATGGATGGCCATTGAATCACTTTACGACAATTTATTTTCGGTGAAATCAGACATTTGGAGTTTCGGGATCCTCATGTGGGAGATAGTGACACTGGGCTCAACACCGTACCCGGGCATTTCGGCAGCAGATGTCATGAAAAAGGTAATCCTCCTCAAATTGACAATAACAATAACAACAGCTCCCAAATGGCTATTGTATTGATGAAATGCATTCATTCTGGGTTTCAACCCATTTGTTTCGTCCACACCCCCAAGTCCCAAGTACCGCCCGCTGACATGCAGCCCTAGTCCATATTCCTAGCCCTAGCTCCCCACCCCACCTAGCCCCGCCCCCGCCCGCAGAACAATATTTAGTCGAAAGAGGGTTAACAAACGCAGCGCTAATCCTTTTCTGTTTTTGTTGATTTCCGCTTTTCTATGGGCTGCTCGTGTGCGTGTCGCTGTACGGCGTCTGGATGTAGGTTAGGGACGGCTATCGATTGGAAAAGCCCGAGCACTGCCGTCGAGAGCTCTACAACATCATGTACTACTGCTGGGCCAAAGATCCCAATGAGCGGCCATCATTCTCGGAATTAGTTCAATTGCTCGATAAGCTACTTCACACGGAAATGGACTACATCGAGCTGGAGCGCTTTCCGGATCACAATTACTACAACATGCTGAGCTTGAGCGGTGAAAAATTGTAGGCTGTCGCCGCCCAGCCGGATCATCCACCCCGCCAAAGCAGCTGTTTGAGTTCTTGTTGCTTCCACAGGACGTGGGACAATTTCTAGTTTTTTATACTATTAACTATTTATAATACTCGAGAACTTGAATGTTTTTATAATTGCTTTATTTATAAGAGTTTTCATTTTGCGAAGTAAATTTTTTTTTACAATATAATTATTGTATTTATTTTTAAAATACGACATCAATTTTTCAGATTATCATGCAAAAATGGAGTTCCTGTAAATTTCTAACCCTGAAAATGATTTTGGTGAACTTTTTCAACTTTTTACTTTTTGGTGCCATCTCACATAAAATTATTTATAATACCTTATAACTATCATTTTCAAGCGAGTCTTCATCTTTCGGATAAAAATTAAAAACTAAGTTCAGTTGCCTGAAGACCATGGTCGTCTAATAATACGGCCATAAACGAAGATGAATATGATGAAGCCGAATTTTTCGGCACTAATTTTGCTCCGTTTTAAAATCTGTTCATATCAAAATATTATGGTTTGCTTATGTTAACATTTAGAATTCGTTAACTTTCTTATGTTAAGTCATGTCGATTATGGTTGGGTCTTTAGGACGACAGTCGATTTAAAAATAAATTCGAAATGTTGGCAATCGACGAATAATTTTGTTGTGATTTTAATTGATTGCTGCATCGTCCTTGAGCTGACAAAACCTGCTTTCAATGCCAATTAAGAGAGTTCGAGCACACTATTCATTAAGCAGCTTACCGGGGCACACTTTGAGACCTCCTCAACATTGTCGATAGAAACTAAGCAGCACTCAGCAGTCCTGCGGATCGAAAACCTTCTCAACTTATTCTGAGAACAATCTTCGATCGAGTCGAATCGTAAGCGGAGCCCATCTAATATTCATTGCACGGACTTGAAAAGGGAGGAGGAAAAGTTTAGAAAAATACTGGAGAACGTTCATTTCTTTGTCGCACTCCATGAAATGCATAGATTTAGTGCTCTTAGTAAGCGAGGATGCAAGGAATCAATAAGAGCCTTCGATATCGTAGTGCAAGCCATGGCAAACTTCATCTCATCGACAGGACGTTTCAATTGAAATTGAGAGAGAAAATGGGGGAAAAAAATAAAAATAAAGCAGGCAAATGTTGAAAACGAAGATGTTCGTACCTCTACTCTACGTTGCTAGAAATTTGAATGATTCACTTTCCGGCTGTATGTACCCTCGGGTGGGTTCAGTGAGTGCTTTAGCCTGGTTTAAACTGAGCAAAGAGTTGCCTCAGAAGAGTGAGGCGATGGCTAATCGATGCACCAAATGGAAGGAATTGAATTTCATTCTATAAAAGGGAGTTTGCTGAAAAACTGGCAAATGTATGCAAATAGCCCGCCGAATGAATGGAGCTGGACTATTTGAGCCGCACCGGAATCGGGATTGGGATCCGCAAGGCATGGACTGGCCAAATTGAGTCCTTTTTGCTTTAGTGCAAAGCTTTGTTTATCCGGCTGACCATGAAAAAGTTTTAATCACCCGGAGGAACTGAACTGACCACAGGGTAACAACTCTTCTTTTTTCTTTAAAAAAAAAAAAAAAAAACAATGAATAGGATAAAAAAATATAGTCCAGTCGAAGAGAAGCATCCTCACCAGAAGCTTCTCCTCCCCGGGGAGGGACCAGATCTGGCCGGTGGTACGTGCCGGCAGTAAATTTCAAGTCGTTTCCCCATCGACCGAACTGGCTACAACTTGTTTGATAAAAGTTTCTCAATTAGCAATTAGGCCGACGGTCGACCGACTCGAGGAGGGGCCGGGGCCGGGGCCCGGCCGAACTATGGCGCTCCGGCTGTCGTGGCCGGTGGCTCCAGAGGCTCTCCCTGGATGTGACCTTATTTAATTCTGCTTTGTTGATTCATTGCGAGATATCACCGCTGTCAAGTCAAGCTCCCGAAGGACTCCCACAGCTCCTGCAGCATCTTGGGCAGTGTACTCATTAGAGGCTGAGGGGGGCTCCGGGAAGTGTTACTAACTGCAGGCCAGCAGTAGGAAGATACGAGCTAAAGAAATATTTCCGCCCTCCTCAAGCCCCCAAGATCACCGTCTCTCACGTTTCTAATAAAAATTCTGCCCGCGTTCCATGCATGCTACCCCCAGAGCGCACAATGGCGCGATGGGGCAAGAAGCTCTTTAGCAATCTTTCTTTTCTTCCTTTTTTCGGAAATACAGGACCAGGGACTCTTGAGAGATGCGGATGCTTTTGTTGGTATCGATCTGAGAATTTTGTTTATGTAGCCACTAGGAGCTGTGGGGCTGCCTCGGGAACCCCATCGTACAACTCACGATACCTGTCGAAAAATGCTATAATCTACACCCCTCCCCCAACCAGCTTCGGGCAACGTGCTTCCCAGAGTTTTCGATAGAAGATCTACACCCACAGCAGGAGCAGTTCAATAGCGAAAAATGCATTTCTATCATTTGCGACCAACTTCATTACTGTGGACCATCGCGTGGGAGAGGAGGGCACCAGCTGAGGAAATTGATGGGGCGCGATTATTACGCTCCCCCCTGGGACATGGTGTTCCGATGATTTTTCAGGAGATCTTTATAAATCTTTCAGTGCAATTTCCATTCGGAGTATGACAGGATGTAATTTATGTGACAGCTGCTTTATTACATCGGGAGGAGGGTGAACGTCCCACAGGGAAGCTTGAATAGTTTTTCGGGATAACATTTTTCGCTAAAAATTTAGAGCATGACTCTTTGGGAAATTCTAAGAATGTTTAAATTATTTCTATAGAGCAAACTCAAGAAGCATAGTGATTATATTGAAATTTTAAACACTTTTCTTCGCTAAACTATTCTTTCCAGAAATTTTAAATTACTTCAAATTCAGTAAAAGTTTCTTTCTTTTTTAGCGTATTTTCCTCTAAAGTTTAAAAGTTAAAGTATTTATATTTAAAGAAGAAAAGATTAGAAATATTATATGTAGTACATATACTTAATAATTAGGTAATATCAAATTATTTAACTACACATTTGGAAGTTAGTTGATTGACGATGATTGCTAAAAATACAAAAATACTCGAAAAGATAGGCCGTGAGTACGGAGTAAATTTTTCAATAGGAATAGGAAGAAATTAAGGCTGGAAGCTCGATAAAATCCGTTCCAAGCAAATATAATATCCCTTTAGAATCGTTTTTACAATAGGACAGAAAAAACGGTCCTTTGGTCCTTTGAGCATTCGTCAATATTATCGGACGAAGAAGAATAATTTGTGGCTGGGTAGATGAATAGATAATCAGAAAAGGGAATTCATCGACTTAAAGAAAATTTGTATCGTTTGCTTACACATTTTGTGGGCACTGTCCCATGTCAAACACCCTTTAAGTTAAGGATAACTTGCTTGGCAAAAAGTGGTATAGGTCATTTCTTCATCATATGGAATTATTTTCAATGCTAGCGAAATAAACTTACTCATGAGTCATAAAATAAGAAAGGTTTTGATAAAAATTAAATAAAAATTAAGCTTGCTCGTTTCTGAGCAAAGGTAAGATAATGAATAATTGTTTTTTATATCTCTTTTTAATTAATAAATATTAGTTTTATGTGGTTTAAAATACATATACCTCTAAGAATACTGATTCCATAAATCCTAATTTTATTATATTTTTAATTTGCATTTTATAAATTCTTAAAGCCAAGTATATTTTTCAGGCTGCTTTTTATTCGTACTATTACCCTATATGCTAAAATTTTTCATATACATATGGTAAGTATAAAAAACTAAAAGAAAAATAATTTAGCGCACTTTCTTCTCTATTTGATCTTCTCTATATCACTTCTTTATGCTTTTTTTTTAGGTAGTTGTGCAATTTCTAATTTGGTATCTTTGGGTTCTTAGTCCAATGGGTTTCTGCCCGACTACAATGTTCATCGTTTTGCTTTTTAGAATTAGAGAAATCTTTCTATTTTTAGAAAAATCAATCACTCTTATCTAGAGCTATTTAATTTTTAATTGGCAACACAGCTAAAGTATTTGTTCAAACTACTTTTTACTCTTTTTAGAATGAGGTTTAAAGCGGATTCAAGTCAAAATCAATTCCTTACCTCGTTATCATTGAAAGGGTTCTAATCAAAGGTATTTACCTGAAAAATAAAACAATGTATTAAATAAAATTATATTTTGTTTCCATTAAGTTAATTTTTCGACTCTTATTGAAACTTGTATTGAAATTCTTTCTTTTGTAAGTAGTTTCACTATTCGGTATATTGCATTATGGCTTCGGGAATCTTCTCCCACTTCAACTGAATTCAGGTGTTTTAAGTTCACTTTATTAATAAAACATCTTGATAAGAATTCAAATGTTCGTTTTCAACAAGTGGTCATTTGTCCGAGTTGAAGTAGCGCAATGAAAATCATTAATATCTTCTTCGCACAGTAGTATGAGTAAATTAACGCTTTTGAAAGTCGGAAGAACCTCATAAATAATTCAGAAATTCAAATGGAAATATTTTCTCAATTTGAATATATCCTCGTGCAGTCCTGCTGATTTCCTAGCCTTACCCCCAGTGCATTCGTCACGGCAAATATATTGAGCATATTGATTTTGCCGGTATATAGTACTGGCTGCTTCACCTTCCTCCAGCCGCCCTGCCATGCTTCCCAGAACCTTTGCAAGAGCTTATGTGAGCATACAATTTTCTAGGGAAAAAAATTAAATTCGATTTTTTTAGATTAAAGATTTCCAGAGTATGTCAGTTTTCTCTTCTCGCTTTGCTTTTTTTTTTTTTTTTATTATTTCTACTAGAAGTAGAAGTTGACATTAGGAGGACGTGAAAGGTTTCAAATACGAAATAGACTACCCAACCCCAGTTAGTAATGTCGTTGAACCCAATTTGAGCCTTTTGTTTCTAAATTGAAACAAATTTGATCAGAGATATCCGGGGCAGAACGACACCGTTGCGAATCAGCAGAAGATTGGCAAGTAGTGGTGATGGTCTGTCCTAATGAGGCAATTCATTTAAACTTCATCATACCGTCGGTAACGGAAGCATAATCAGCAGAAACATGGCCCTTCGCCCCCGCAAACCTTCATAGGGTAGATAGGACCCCATCATCTCACTACATATTTATGCTGACCGAATATTCAACTGAATTTGCGGTGGTGTCGTGGAGGGCAAAATATTTGGCCTATCAACTTAAAGTGAATATTACGGCGATAATTTTGGAATATAATGGGGAGATGAGATAAACCTCAAAGGCACAGGATGGCCAGATGAGCCCCGGCCATAGCAGCCACTCATTCAGCCATCCATCCGTTCTGGGTTAACTTGCACCTTTGGGCAGGTCCTCTTTAACTAAATCTCCTCCGATGCGAGTACACTATTATCCGGCCACATACTGTACGTGCTATAAACTCGCTTTAGAGCCACCCGCTCCCCGGTTCCCCGAAGCCTAAATTTCTGCCGAGTCACCCTGTGCTGGCTGGTCGTTGTGAGCGAGTAAATTCACCTGATGTCGGGCGGACCGGGGGTGTATTAAGGGTACAAGTTTTTGGGCTCCTCGGGTGGGATGTTTATTGCTCACATTACCGGGGAACGGATAATGGGGCTTGTGTGCTGCTCGGGCGCCCCATTCAGTGGACCCGGCAAAGAGCATATTTCTCGAGCGATGGCATAGTGCAAACTTGGATATCATCGGGTGGATTTTACTACCACCGAAAAACTATGCAAATTTGTTCCTGGGGATCGTTCCGGCTACGGGGTAGTGCCGATGGGTGTACACTACTTGTTTTGAATTTCTTCCACATGATTAGCTCGAGCAGCTCCAAAAATTGTATCATGGCCCATTATGTTCGGGCGAAAGTGTTGCGTGGAAACTTTTAGCCATTTTTGGGTGTTTTATAGGCAACCAAGGGCCGACCCTTTGACGTGATTGCGCACACCCATGAATTATTGTCGACAGGTGTTGTAAAGGTGTAATTCACGGTTGCAATGGATCAGAGCACATATGCACTTTATTGAAATAACCAGTTTTTGGCGTGTAAAATTTTACTCAATTTTAAAACAAGTTTTCTTGAAAGGGAAATTAATTTTTAGAAAAATTCCTACATGCAAAGGAGAAGGGGCGTTTTTGCTTCGGATCCGTCCTCACGCCAACAACATGAGATTTATGTCCTAATATTGCCTGAACCTTCGCATACTCAAAGAAAAAAAAAATCATCAATTTTTACTACAGAAAATCTTTTAGTACGGAAAACTCCTAAGAGTACTAAGTACAGTTCTACTACTAATTATATTACTAAAATTGTAAGTCTAATATGGCAGTCTAAAGTTGTAGTTTTCAAAGAAATTTTAGTAATCTTAAATAATCACTCTTAGTGTTTTCAAATATATAGTAGGTATCATAAAAAGGGAAAAATTCACGAATGATAAATCCAATTTGATGGACTTAAATAACAAAATTACGAGATTGTTATATGTATTCAGAAAATATGTATGTAAAAGAATACTTAATTTTAAACTAAAAATAAATTACATATCGATGAAACTGTAGTAAATGCAATAAATACACTACTGCTTTGTTTTTTAGTATGTTTTCAGTTGACAATTTCAGAGGCAACAATCACGTTTCTTTAACCCAATGGATTTATCAGTACTTTTAAATTTTTTAAAGGTAAAAGAACTGATAAAGCCATTGATATCAATCAAATAGAGCTACGAAAACATATTCCAAATTCACAAAACATCTTTTATCATTGGGAGTAAAAATTTGTTGAGTTTTCACAAAACAAAAAAAGTTAAGCAAAAATATTGTAGAAAATGGAGCGTAACTAATTTAATACAACTTCCCTAAACAAGGAAAATTTCCAAGAAACCAAGAGGCGTATACCTCAGATCGAAAACTTCAACAACTTTTAAAAATTAATTTATTCCAGTAAATGAAAGCTCTCAAAAGTGAACTTTTTCTTGTCTTAGCAAGTGGAAAGTAATTTGTGTTCGTAGGAAAAATGAGCCAAAGATGATGGTACTGAAAATCAACTTCCGCAATGAATTTTTTTAAGCATTACCTTTTGAATAAATGGTTCTGTTAAATCTGTAAATAATAACAAATATATTTGGTTATTTTTAAAATGTATTTGTATTGATAAAAAATGCAGTGGAATTCATTGAATTTAGTTTTATTACTTGTAACATATGAGGAAACTAATTTTTAATAAAAACTTTCTTGTTGAGGGTTTTTCTGCTTTTTTAATACAAAGTAAAATAAATTTTAAATGTTCGGAATTTCAGTGAAAATATAACTTTATCATATATACTCTTAAAACATGATTTACTCTGAATTTAAAAACAATAGTATACATACCGTCATAAATCTGCTAAAACTATTTTTCATCTCTTATGACTTGTATATACCATTCGAAAGGGAAAGAAAGGGCATCATTTAAGAAAACATTTTATATGCCAATTCAATTTATAAGTTCCCTATAACGCGAGATGAGCAAACGAGCTAAGTGATTTAAACCTTCTAACGATTTGAGTATGCGCTTCGGAAACGAAAAGTCGTTCCGCCCTCAATAAAAATCGCAAAGGGCTAAATGTTCCATTGTTTCGTAACTGAAATGCATAATTACAGGCAAAAGCTGGGACGTTTACGTCCTAAATATATGGCGCTAGCCTAAATAGGCGTAAGCAAACTAAATGAATCTTTGTTATTTCTAGAATAGTCATTCTGCTGTAACGTAGAATGTCATAAGAATCGTTCAAAACGTAAAGTCACGGCTGTGATATTTGAATTGGAAGTGAAAAAAGGTTAAAATATTTTTTTTAGTTTTTATTTATTTATTTTGTGCCAGATAATATAACATAGTTTCATTTTACATTCATTACTTTCTATGTTTACAGAGATTGGATTTATTTTCCTTACAACTGGGATATTTCTGTTTTACTTAACTAAGTATTGTATTTAGTTTCATTTTTCAGATTTATTGCGGTAGAGGAAAAGTGGCAAAATAAAACCTCTAGATGAGGTTAAAATAATGAATATCAAAAACGTGAGTTTATATGTAGTAACATTGCACATCTCTACTTTGGTCTATTTCCCGATTCTTTTTCGCTTTAGTTTTCATTTCGATTTAATTTCCTGATAATCCTTCCAAATTATACAAGTTATTCAAATCTTTAAGATCTTCAATTAAACTCATCTTGCCTTCACTTTTACTTTACGTCAGTTTACGTTACTATTTCGGGTAAAATGACAGTTTTGACGTCCGTAAGCTCAGTTTCGTTAAATGTTCACGTTACGTTGCGTTTCTTTACGGTCCTAAACCTAATTTGGTTAGGGCTTGAGGTAGAATGCGTCCAAACTCCGTCTAACTCGGGAGAGGTTAAGGGGCACTAAGAATGCACAAAATCCCTGTAAGCAGCCGCATAAGTGGCTTTCCCGGGCCCCAATTTCGCTCATTGTCGGTGGATGTCGCTGCAAAGTACCCCAGCGGAAGGGCCGCCGAGGAGCCTGTCTGCTGCGAAAACAAAGTTGCTCCACGTCGTCGTCGGAGCAGCAGCTTCTGAAATTGCTAAGCCCTTCGCCACGTGCTCTCAACTTTGAAAATAAATTGAAAAGTTTTCGCTTGTAATTAACAGCGGTACGAAGCTGTTCTTTTAAATTTCCCTGGCATTACGATGGAACGAGGGAGGGGGAGGGTTTCTGCTTCAACTATTCCCGGAACAGCCCAGTGGGGCTTAGTAACTTTTAGATTTTTCACCGTTCCGGACTTTTCTGGCTCACCTTCCTGTGTCACCCCGGGACCGCTGTTTTCTTTCTTTTCTTATATTTTTACGGAAAACTTTTTTTTTCCCGGTTTTTTAAGCTGCGATCAAATCGAATTTGCGAAGTTACATCATTTCTGGTTGCAGGTGAATGGGAAAAAATCGCAAAATGCCAAAAGTAGCAGCAGCCCCAGGTAGCAGAACAGAGTGCCAACAATAACTGGCCTGGCTTCGGTCTCGCGGGGGAGGTTTGGAGGGCACCTTCCAATTGAATTTGTCCCAGACCGAGCGTGAAAAATACCTTTTGCGGGGGTGGGTGACCTTTTTTCTTTCTTTTTTTTTGGGAAACTTTTAATGCCTTGTTGCCTTCTTATACGTTGGCGAAAGTACTTCAAAACGTTCGAGGGAGGGAAATAAAAATGGAAAAAAGGAAAAAGAATCATAACAACCGCGCGGAAGTGTTCTGCCGCACGGGAGAATTACGGAGGTTTTCACTTTCTTTTTGCTCAATGGAATTTGGGGCATGATGCATACGTTCACGGAGCAATTCCGCGCGGAGCACCCCCGCTGGTGTGTGGGGCTCCTCGTAAAGTTTTATGGCTTAAATTATATTGAGAAAGTTACGCTATTTTAGGTAATACCTGACAGTGTTAAGAGACCTCTGAATAATTTCTTTCCTCCCCGAAAATTGATCGGCTTTTTTGCTTTTGTGAGTGCTTTTGGGTATAAAAATTGAGTTTCGGACGACAAAGTCTTGTTCGTTCTGAATTGATAGCATCCGAACCAAATGAGAGTTAAATTACGTCTATTTAAACTCATTAGTTACACTCAACAGTTTTTTTTTTTTTTTTGAATTAGTACACTCTAAATAAATTTTTACTAAAACGACAACGCTGAAATTCTGGTAAAAAAATCGAATAATATCAATTTTATTAGAAATCTATTGAAAATGTCCGGGATTTATGGCTCTTTATGACCCCTGCATCAAAACCTTCTATAATACATTTACAAGCTGCACATCGATAGTGTAATTAATATTATAATAAAATATAGTTTAGGGATATTAAGGTTTCTTGCGATAATCTTAAGAAACAGCCATTTTTTATGACAGTAAATAAATTTTAGATTAAGGATTCGCCTATTATATTTCAACAATTTAAACTTAATATTGAAAAAACTTTGAACACTTATGGAAAAAAAAGTATTTTATAAACCATTCAAATTAGAATTAATATTGCGTTTAAGTGTAAAATGCACTACTTATGATAATATTTTGTTATTGCATCATTCGAGAAGCGAATCTTATATGTTCCATTTCAGAGACGACCCTTTGAATTTTTTATTTTTATTTAATTTCGCTTAATACAAGCTAATGAACAAAAATAAAACAAATTACTTAGAACTAAATAACTAAAAAAAAAAAAAAACTAAAGTTAACAAGCATTACTTAGAGTAAAAGGATGGGAAGGACTAACAATGAAGGGGAGATGGAGACTAGGAAGGGGGATCAGCCGTGTAGAGGGCCTGCTTGAGGGAGGTTTTGTCCACGTGAAAGTCAAAGGGGATGGAGTTATTGACTTTACGAAGCATTCGCGTGATAGGTTCGAAGTGACCGTAGTTGGTGCGGTGACTGGAAAGACGAAAGAGCGGGAAGGATCTTACATTGCGGGGGTTTGTGTAAAGGGATATGTTATGTAAGAGATCAGAACAGTCAATGGACCCGGTTACGACTTGGTGGACAAAGATAATATCGGCGGCATCACGGCGGTTTGATAGAGGTTGGAGGTTAATGAGTTTCAGGCGATTCTCATAGGGAGGGAGGTTAAGGTCATCAGCCCAAGGAAGACCACGCAACGCAAAGCGGAGAAATCTACGTTGAACAGCTTCAATTCTGTTCGAGAGCGTTGGCTGAGAGGGCGACCAGACCTGACTGGCGTATTCGAGAAGGGGCCTGACAAAGCAGAAGTAAAGAGCTTTGGTGACGTAAGGATTGGAGAACTCCTTGGACCAGCGTTTGACAAAGCCTAACGCAGAATTGGCTTTGCATACAATATGGTCGATGTGGGAACGGAAATTGAGTTCGCTATCACAGATAACGCCTAGATCCCGTAAGGAGCTTACAGAAGGAATAGGTTCGCCAGAGAGAAAATATAAACGAGGGGAGGAGGGAAGACGTTTGCGAGAGTAAGTGATTGACTGGCACTTGGAAATGTTCAAGTCAAGAAAGTTTTTCTGACACCAAGTGGAGAAGCTGAGGAGGTCATCTTGGAGAAGTAAAGAGTCAGTGACGCTGGTGATTCGTTTAAAGATCTTCATATCATCGGCATAAATTAGTAGATCTGAGTGTTTTACTAGCTCCACATCGTTTATGGATAGTATGAAGATCAATGGACCAAGGTGACTGCCTTGAGGGACACCGGAGTGGGATGTGAATGGTTTAGAGATGGCGGAGTCAAAGCGAACCATGTATTGACGGTTATCGAGGTAAGATTTGATCCAGGAAATAAAGCGGGGCTGGAAGCCGAGGATTTCGAGTTTGAGGACGATGATTTGATGGGAGATTTTGTCGAAAGCTTTGCTAAAGTCAGTAGCAATAACGTCTGTGTCTTCCCCGTTTTGCATAGCTAGAAGGGTACGGGACACGAAAACTGTTAAGTTAGTAGTGGTGGATCTGCCTTTGACAAAACCGTGTTGGACAGGGGAAAGAATGGACCTGCAGTGGAAGGACAAGGAGTCGTAAATGATGCTCTCGAAAAGTTTGGGGATACAGGAAAGCTTTGCAATGGGGTGGTAATTTGAAATGTCGCTTTTGGAGCCTTTTTTGTGGATAGGGACAATGAAAGAATCTTTCCAAAGAGAGGGAAAAACACCCTCGGAGAGGGAAAGCGAGAAGAGGGTGGATAAAGGTTGGGCCAGGTGCTCCGAGCACTTCTTTAGAAGAGTGGCGGGGATACCATCGGGGCCAGGATTGAGGTCATCAGTGAGAGAGCTGATTTTGGAGGCGACAAGAATGGTATCAATGTTAATGGATGGGAAAGAGGTTTGGGGGTGGTTGTGCATGTAGCGAAAGTAGTGAGGATCAGGGGTTAGGACGGGATCGCTGAAAGATTCGCTGAAGAAGACGGCAAAAAGTTCAGCGATGGTGGAGGGCTCAGATGACGAGGAGTCGCCAAGCTTAAGGTTGGACGGGTATCCATTAGATTTCCTTTTTGTATTGATAAAACTATAGAATTTTTTAGGATCAGAGATGAGTTCACAATATTACATACTATTTTACCCAGAACATTTTGATTTTTCATAAAACTCAACAAAAATAAAATTTTATAACAAGAACATAAAATAGCAATTTTGATTTTTATTTTATTACATAAAAATAATTTTGTATATAACATTTTGCATTTTTATGTATAGTATTTTATTTATAAAACGATTAACTGATCACTAATAATTGAAAATTGATTCCTTTGAAGTCCAAATGGGATTGAAGTGAAAAATCTCTTTTATATGAATTTTGCATCGATTGTGTCATTAAATTTATACGATGAATTGAGTATTTAAAGTTTTCGGTATGCAATTTTAATCTTAATTACGAATTTTAAATATTTTAAATGTTATGTGTAATATCAGTAACGTACATATGTACTCAATAAATTATAAATTTTCCTACAAACTGTGTCACTAAAATCTGTAAATAGATTCTGAAAGTAAAGTTCGTGTAATAAACTCCACCCACGCAAGGCCTTTCAAAATTACAACCCAGGGAGCTCGGCACGCCAAGCTCTTAATTTTAGCCATTTATAGTTGGGTCTCTGGGTAGCCACGGAAATTTCTCGAAATTACTGAGGAGATTCCGGTGATTCGCACCTGAAGCCACAAATTGATTGGAAAATAGCCTCTGCCCTGTAACAGCGTCGGCCCGTAGGTTTACCCATAAAATTCAGCTGGTACCCCGCCACCCTTAGGAAAAAGCTGACACGTACTTTTCGGGCCCTACCCTCAACGTGCGCAAACAAAGCCACCGCTTTTGGGGCACCATCAGCAGCCCCAAATAGGGCCGCCGGCCGGGCCATTTATTACTTTCTGTTTGCATTATTAATCTCGTAAAGTTACTTAATTTTTCACTCGTGTCAATTATTGTCGCCGCTATTTTGCCAGCTCTGCGAAATTTCCGGGGACGGATGGCTGGATATTAAGTTGGACGTGGGGAGGCGGAAGGGCGGAAAATTTTCTGATAACGATGGGAGCCCTGCCGCCCTCCTCGGCGGCACTCGGCAAGGACTTTTATCGTAATTGTTGATACCCGAAGGGCTGGCGGCGGAGGCCCCCGCAAAGCACTAAGTCAGCAGGGCATTAATCACGAAAGGTTGGATCCTTGTAAAATTCAACGTGCGTATGTAGCCAGGTGTGTGGCGGCCGGGCCGGGGCAACAAAAGGTCCAGCGACGCACATTTAATGGGATGTCCCTGCAATATCCTTAATTACATCAGGCAATTCCCCGTTGCTACATTATCCTAAAAGCGTTAATGACCAGCCCGGTCGCCCCGCCCCACCCCCGCCCGCCCGCCACAGCCGGCTCATTTCTTTCGGGAAAACAGGGCCGGCCCTTCGTCCTGGCACCCGCCCAAAATACATGCACGGCCGGGATGGGCGGAAGGAAAAGTTTTTCTGATTATTTCCAGCACATGGCGCGGCCGAATCAAACGGGGAAATGACTAAATTGAAATAAACCCAATATCCTTCCCTTGGTTTCGTTTACGCAATTTCGGCCAGATATGAGTGCAGGGCTGGGAATGGGCGTCCTGTGTGTAATAAATGTCTACATGCGGCCGGAGCCTCAGCCCTTCTGCCGGGCCGATGCTCCAGCGACTTCGCCACATTTCCGTCTTATTTCATCCACTTAAATGGCAGCACGGCCGGGATTTTCGGGATTGGGGCGCCGGCCGACGGGAGTCGGGTTGGGTGCGGAGGTGGGCTGTTGGGGCTGCGATATCTCAGCATCGCAGGGATAAGTTTCTTTTCGGATTTTTGGCATTCTGTCCGCCCCCCGATTCCCGGGACCCGCTGAGTGATAACCATCATCTTAACGGGATCAACTTTGAGGGCTCAACACTTCGCCCGGAATTCTTTTATTAAGTAAAACTCATTAAGGATGTCATTTTCGCTGGTCCTCTCCCCAGCAACCCCAGCAGCCCCAGCGACGATGCGTGGCGTTGTTTGTTTCATTTAACTTCTGCAAGGAACGACAGCGATGACAACGTATTTGAGCCGCTGACGTCGAGCGTGAAGTGAAATTACGCCCCCGCCTCCCTTTCTCGGGGTTGTTTGCCGCGTGATTCATTTCATACTCCGGCGGAATCCCGGCAAATTACCGTCAACGCGCCACAGAGGCATTTTTTCTCGGTGATGAGAAAAGTTTTGTTTTCACTTACCTTGCAAGGATTTAATTAGAACCACCTTGAGCATTTGCCGAATTCGCCTCACCGTTTTAAAAGTAAAAATAAAAGAGATTTTGTAACTCCCGGGAACTCCCAGGTGTCCACGGGACTTGTTTTTTATTTCAATAGGTGTTTTGTTGATGTAGATTAGTTCGAAGCTTTTCGGACCTTTTATCGTTTCTGAAAAGCGGATTTATCTTGGAAGAGATTTATCGAGTTTTAAGGGGATACAGCACCCTCTAAAAACCCAAAAAGAGTAGTCTATAAAGAATGTACCATACCCTAAAAAGTATATACATAAGTAAAAATGCATTATCGAATAAAAATTCAAGCATACAACATGCGAAGAATTCTTAAGTAAACTCAAGTAAAACTCCGGCTTCCGTGTAAAAATCACCTTTGCACTGAGCGAAGCTCTTACTTCAATTGGATTATCGACTAGACAAAATTCCAAGATTATAATTATGTAATATATGTACATATTTTAGGGCTTCTGAATTTGTGAAGTCAGTTATATTTTTTCCAACGTTTATAAATAAAAACGAAAAAATAATAGAAATACTAAAACTTGACTACAAAGAAAACGAACTGAAAGTATGAAACAAGAAAATTCTTGTCTGAAATCATAGACTCAAACAGACAATTTATTGAATTCAAATCGACATCTATGTTAGGGTGATGATCATCAATACAAATTTATGTAAGAAGGCAATTATCATAGGGCAAAAGAAATTGAAAAATTTAATATCTGTTTGAAACGACAAGATCACAATATTAAAATTCGTATGCTATTTATAGAGTTATATAAACAAAGAAATGAGAATTATAAACTTGAAAGAAAATCATTCGAATTTTAAAAGTGAAATTCGAATTTTGTCGAATTATTAATTAAAAATACATTTTGTGCACATATTTTCCGCAAAGTTTACTTATAAGAATATGCTAATACAAGACATGGATACTACATGATATTTTTTCTTTTTGCTTTTTATGGATTATGGATAATATCCGTGTAAAACGATTTACCCAAATTTGTAAAACAACTTTTAAATAACAGTAGCTGGAAGCCCTACCGCAGTTTCTCCATATGGAAACATAAATACAAATATATATTCATTATTTGGATAAAAAAAATCATATTTTTGGCTTGGGGGAAAATATATATCATCGTCCAAAGGACACGTCCAAGAAAATTTAAAATTGGACATGACATCTACATGGCATATGCTCCGAATGATATACGAATATCAGCGAAAACGTGAAATTTGTTTCTCCCTCAGCGTCGTATTGCGAACATCATGAATAACTAACGATTGGAAAAATAAAAAAATATATTCTGGTAAAAATGGAAAACATAGGAACTTCCGAAAAAGACAACGTCAAAAGACGTTCAAATATTCAAAGCTGCTTTGGTAGACGCAATTAGTAATTCAGAATTCGGAATTCAGAATGTCTTACAAGCTGGAGGAAGGTGGTTCCTGAATTGCAACAGGACAGGACCACTTCCAGTTGCAATGACTCACAGGTTGAAAGGGGCGGGAAACATCCAGGGACTCTAGAGCCGGGAAAAATACCGTGCACCAGAGACCTCTTTTCGCAGGCAGCAAACACTCGCTTACAAACATTTGTGACATGGCATTGTCAAGTGTCGACACAAAAGAAGTGGAATATGCAGATGGGAAAAAATCCACTTGACAGCTGACATTTGCACAAAGAGTTTATCCATCCGGCGATATAATGTACCCCGCAGGGGGAGGGTGCGGTGCGCCGCCCACCCAATCGTCTTCATCATCGCTGTGTCGTCATCATGGGAGCCAAGCACAGTTTCCATGCAACCCTACGTGGGCTCCGGCAAACATTCCCGAAAACTGGGTCATCCCAATCACCGCGCCGGGACCGGGATTGTTATATTTGACGTGTGCATTAGGGTCATTAGTTGGGCCCCAAACCACGGCCATTGGGGCCCAATAACGTCGGTTATTTTACTATGAAATGTGGCGCAGATTATTTTAAAACCTTTTTATTGCACGATTATGGACAACACAAATAGGTATTTAAAACTTTTGCAAGCTTTTAGAGGTTATAAAGACAATTATATAGGCATTTGTTTCTGGAACGCTTCTTCTAAAAACTATTTCCGATTCCTTATTAGGAATTTTCTGAAACTTTAAATGAAGGGATCAAATCAGTTAGCAATAAATTCAAAATGTTTATATTCGCTCATGGCTAGAGGACCTCCTAGATAAATTGTATCAAAAATTGTTGAAATTTGTATTATGAGCTTCTTAAGCTTTTTAGCAAGGTAGCTAGCATTTTATTTGTGTATACTTATTCCCTAAGTTTTAATTTAAATACTTTTCAAAGAAGGTGCAAAGATTATATGTAAGATACTAAATATATTTCTGGTACGGCTGTCTGCTACATTTGTTAACAGACAATCAAAAAGATAAACATATTATTACGAATGACCTACTCTAAAATATTTAAGTGTGTCTATAATGCAGCAACATTTACTAAATATCAATGTACATACATATATTCAATTTTGTTCCTCAACAGGTTTTTTAAAAAAATTTTAAATGTTCCATTAACTTGGAATTGATGCGAATAACGACGATCTGGAGCTATCAAGCCAAATTTGAATTTTTACTCAACTTATACATGGAAAAATGTACCGTGGTGGGTAGATATCCGGTTACCCGGGTGCACACACTCAACCCTACAAAATTTAATACCTGAAACTTACTCCTATCGTTACATGGAACCACCTATAAAAAATTCAGCATTTATTTTTAAAAAGAAAAATTGTAAAAGTCAGCTATGCTTGTTGGCTGCATTGCTTCTATTATATTATTTTAATGTTGATATTGAATGCTACAATACTGAATAACAAAGACTGAATAATGTTTGTAGAATTGTTTGATTTGTGGATTTGGAGGATTTGTAATTTGATTTGTGACTGATTTTATATGATATTACTTGAATAGTGTGGTCGCTCTCCTTCTAATAAAAATTTCTGAGGTTCATTATGATTTTTATTCCTATTTAGAGGGCTCAAATTCATATCGAATAATTAAAACAAGAATTTTGAAACCCACCAGGTAGAGATAAGATAAGTCTGGTCTGTTCCCATGTAAATGGCTATAACTTAGTAATTTTTTTTGATGCTTCGGAGTTTTCGCCAACTTCTATAGCAGAATATCTCAAATACGCGTTCGCTCCTTTAAACTGGAAACGGTTTTGCTATTTGACAATGTGCATTAAGGTCATTAGCCGGGCCCCAAACCACGCAAAGCAGGCCCGATAGGGTCCCCTGGCCGGAGCGGCAGTCTGGCGATGCTCCACTCCTTCCGCTTGTTTGTTCCATTTTTCTGAGCCCCCCACTTTGTTTGCACACATGAAAAATTCGCGTGCATACAATTGGGATGTGGACGTGCCGTGAAAATCAATAGTGTCACTGTAAAGGCCCCGGGTGTCTCCCATGTCGCCCCATTCAACTCCCCGCAAAACACTTGAGTTTATTGTGTCTTTCGTGTATTTTTTGCTGATGTTTCCCCTCACGTCCCGCCACCACCGCCACCACTGCTACTACTGGTGACGGTGCCTACTTCTTGCGCTGGGCCCCGGGTCGGTTCCCGGCTCATTGGTTTCTAGGGGGATGTGTCACAGCGCCCGGAGCTTTTTGGGGATTTAATGCGAAAATGGATAAATGAGTTGTCGGCGAATCTCTGTTAACAGATACATGCGGGGGATAAAGGGCGCCTAAATTATGTGAAGTGTATCTGGGATGTGTTTTGAATAGTAGTTATGGCGACCAGCTGGGACCGTGAAGGTCGCGCGCGAGGTGCTGGGTCGCGCGCGAGGTGCTGGGTCGCTTTCCGGAGGACACACTCACACATGTGAGCGGCGCCAGGTTTTAAAATCAATGGAAGCGCTCCCAGCCTTCCTGTATCTTTTGGCGGTGGTGGGAAGACTTGAGGTGGGTGCTAACCCTCGGGGGCCTGCGAAGGGCGGGCTTTTAAAACGTTTATATCCATTCAAAGGGATGTTTTTATGACTCAATTTGTGACAAATTTTGTTTTAGTGAGAAGCAGCATGGAATTTTTTCCCCCTTTTGAAGTGGAAGAAAATGTTTTTAAGGATAATAAGATGCTTAATAAGCTGGGGATCGAAAAAGTTCCCAATGCTACCCTTTTAAGGAGCTTATTGCGTATGTTTTTTTTACATTTTCCTCCTTTTGGGTAGTCTTTGGGGTTTCTACTTTAGGTTACACAATAGCATAAGATAGTTTATTTCAATTTACTACCAAACGAATTAAGACGGAAATCGTGTTAAAGAATATGCTTTTATTTTAGTTTTCTAAAGAATCCAGGTGAAACCGGGGAGATTTCGGAAGGAACCTCTGTCGGACAATGGCACGCGAGTCTTATTTAAAGGACGTAGCAATTTATAATATTACTTTAACTACGCAATAGAGAAATGAATTAAGTAAAAAGTATTTGATTTGATTTGATTTATTGAGAAAACTAGTGGGTATATAGGTGACATAGGGTATATTCGTGAACTTACAATCAATAGACAAGTTGTACCAAAGTTTTCCAGCTCACACGAAGTAAGAGTACTGCGATTGGAGACACATATTTAAATTTCGGTATTACACTACTTTTCGTCCTCGAAGAATGAAATGGAGCAAGTTAGGAAATGAGCAATTTATTTACATACATATACTATATTCATATTTCTGAAAATTAAGATGTTGTTCCAATGACATGACGAGAAGATTATTAGTATATGGTCAGACATGCCACATGGTCAAATTTAAGCGGACGGTAGATAAAACAAACGTAGACATTGAAAGCCTTTTTGAGTGTATTAAAAGTAGTAGTAGTAGTAGTAGTAAGTTAGTAAAATCAAACTTTTGTATAAATTAGTAAAAACAATGTTATGGGAATTAACTAAAACGTGTAAATATACATTTCAATAATCATGTTCTTTAACAGTGTACTGTTTAATTACGGATGAAATCTATTGAATGTCTTTTGTATATATTTTCTAGATATTTTGAATACCTGCTAAATTTCATCATTTCAATAAGCACTCTGCGACAACCGTGAACCGTGCTTGGAACAATAAAAATAGAATGGAATGCAGCGTATACTTGCGGTTTTCGACATCAGAAAAGACTTCCTCTTTGTAGAACTAAGGTTTTGAAAGTTCCCCTACACGCGTTCCATTTAAATTCCTTCGTACTTGCTTTACAGTGATTTTTCACCATGTCTTAAGGCAAGCATATCAGACTTTATTTGGATTTAACATTGGATACTACGAATATCTACCTTGGAAATCCCCTCTTGAGACTTGGAATATATCCTGACATCCTCCTTACTTCTAAGAATAGTGAAATCAATAGATTTGTATTGTATTATATATATTTGCGAAAATGTTGAAATGCTTAAAATTGATTTACAGGAAGCGCTGAGTAACATCCGGTATTAGTAATCTATGCTCTTTATGAGCGAAGAGAGATGTAATTGTACAATAATTTATTTTATCTCAAGACAGGACATTTCCGTCTAAATTTCATCTGATGAGATGAGACGTGTATAGCTTCGCTGACACGTGCTGAGAGTCCAACAGAAAAGACAGTGTCTAATGACAACAATTTTCCCTTGATTCAAATTCAGACAAAAGCGTTCTGAGTATTTCGTAGTCGTCGCCTTGTCTTTTGAAAACCTCATCGTCGTCATCAATCCTGAAATGTTTCCCGACATTCCCAGGAGGAGTCCCTCGCCCCCGATTGGTTTCCCAACGCAAATTATAAACACTTCATCCGCAAACAAGCAACTTGGCACTCAATTATTTGTGTAAGGTTTTGCGATATACCCCCTGTCCGGGGGGCTCCGCCACTCCCTTGAGCGGGGCATACAGTGGCGCTCCGCTCGTCTTGCTGTCTGTCACACATCTCTCCCTAAGCACGGAAGATTTATTTTGAATTGTAGGGGGAAGAGCGCTTGATGCCGCTGTTTTGGACCATTCATCTCCATCAGGGTGCGGCTGCCGCCCGCGCCCAAGGACAATCGCCAAGATCGTGTTTTTGCTAATTGCAACCTAGACCTTAATTTGTGGCTGGCATGCATCGCAATTGAATGGATTCTTTCGCTTACGAGTTTATGTTACGAGTGCACCTTCCTCGGGTTCCGCTTGGTCGCATTTGTGCACCGGCGCGCCGCAGCACTTTAAGAATTCTGCCGGCTGCATGCCGCAAACGATTTCATTATCAAGAGCAGATGGGATTCCGTGCCGCTTCTCGAACGAAACCCAGGCAGCCCCAGGAGTGGAGTCCTTGCCTTCAGCGCTTCATATTCATTTTGAATTTGCCCCAGTCGAGGCAAGTTCTTAAGAAAGTCGACTAGCTTCTTGCCATTCCTTGAGGAACTCCTTCTGAGCCCAGTTTCGAGATTATGACGGGATGATAAACGGGGGGCAGTGAGTGCGAGGTGTGACGACGGAGGTGGTGGCCCTCATCGCTCCGAAAGGAAAACTGGCAAACATTTTATAGAATGACACTTTATGCACCTCGAGGATGCACCTTGCTCCACTTTTTTCTAGAGCCACTCGCAATACATACATATATGGGAAAGTTTATGCAAGGACAATACTGGAAAATGTCTCGGTGCTTCTCCTCGTTTCTGTACAGAGTGCACGAAGTGAAGCACCCCGGGTAAGATGAGTACGCCCCACCCCAGGCCCCGGCTCCGCCACCTACCCATCCAACTTTTGCCTTCTATATGCAGATGTGCAGGTCTCAGCGGCCCTCCAGCAGCCGGGTCCATCTGCCCGGCGCTCCGCCCCCAGCAAGGTTAATATTCCACTTCATAAATGACGTGATTTGGCAGTTGTGGACGGGTGGAGGACCATCTTAATGGAGTCGTTCGAGTACGTGTCTTCGGGCGCTGAGGAGTCATCCCCTGCGATGTTGCGAGTATTGTGGGGCAGTTAGGTGCTGTTCGGGTTTTCGGGGTAGATAAAGTAATCATCCTTCAAGTCATTTTCAATTGGCTCCTTAACTTCAAGGGCCTTTTGTTTCGCTCTTGCAATAAGAGGGCGGTTATGCAGTTAATCTTAACATAGGAAAAGGGCTAGAAAAATATCTCTAGAATCGATGTTTGATCATTTTGACTCAACATACATTTTTTAATTCACATAGGTACAAGCTTTCTTATTTTCATCCGACTTCTATCTTTATTAGAAATCCTTTTAACCTGAGTGCAAAAGAATGTATATATCTCAGTCATTTTTGAGAAAACCACCTCTTAGGGCTTAAACGGACACACGCATGAAAAATCAGATTGATCTTATAAACGATTTCTAAGATTTTTTTCACGATCAGTAAAGTTATGGTTCCGCAGTATTAAAAGGCCGGGTAGCAACACTCTAGCCAAAACTTCCTTTTTTTTTGCTGGTTTTCTTTTAGTATTATTTTAAAGTAGAAGACATCTGTCTTATACTGATATAAAATTAAATAACATCCATCTTTTCTCATTAGAATACAGTGAATCTCAACTAGAGTTGGTTTCTTATATGTATATGCAGTTTATTCTAATCCTATTGTAATTATTTTCTGCAGATTTTTGGAAGATATGTATAACTAGAAACACATGGGAAGCTTTTGTCTGTTTTTTCAGTAAAGTTCAGAAATCTGTATATGAAGAATTCCTCAGTGAAAATTCCCGTGGCAAGGTAAGGGAAGTGTTAATTAAAGAAAACAAAAGGAAATTCTATTAAAAGCAATTTTCTCCTTAATTGACTTCCCTTCCTTACTTTTCACTCTCCTAATTTTACGTGTGTATAAGTATAGTAAATTCGGTGAACTTAGAAATCGAACTTGAGTCTTTTGATTCTAAACCCAACGCACTCTTTTCTCGATCAAGATGATCTTTTGTTTTTTGATCTACATACTTAGTTCTGTATCATACTAAGTATGTTTTTCTAGTTTTTAGTTTTTATATAAAGTGACTTCGAAGTAAGAATATTAAGACAATACTGCAAATTATTCCACGAGCCACCTTAATTTCGCCCAATTAACTTTCATCCCAAATATGATTCAAATAGGACCGCTTAAATTGTTCTTAAGCTCAATTCGCATAGAAAAAAGTTTCACCGGCACCATAGCAAGAGTTTTGTGGCTCGGGGACAAAACCGACGAGGGTAAAAGACCAAATCGAGAAGAAGAGGGAAAGACGAACAAAAACGTGTCACCGATGTGCCAACTCAATTGAACTCGTTTAGGTCATTTCCTCTGAGGGGTCATCAAATCGACTGAGCCCCGCCGCCGATAGTTTTATGAGCAAATGATACAGCCGGCCAGCAGCCAGTCGGTCTGGGCCGTCTCCATGGAGGCATCCAAAGGGCGAGCCGGGGATCTCTGGTCCGGGCCTCTGGTGCTGGTGGATGCTGGGAAGATGCCGGCGGGTCAGGCCCAGGCCAAAAATTCAGTTTCCAGAAGGGAGGTCGGATGTCTGCCGTGATTAAATTTTCCTCGGTGCGAACTGAACGGACTCTGGCACGCCAGAAGCAAGTGGGACTGGCCCGGAGTGGTGCGGTGCGTTCGCGGCCTTTTCTTTTTTTCATTTTCAGTTAATTGCCCATTCAGCTGAATTGAGAGTGAGGGCAGTACCGGCCCTAATTATGTGCAAAATTGGCTGCGAGCGGTCGAGGGGTCTTGGCGGCTTTCTTGCGGACACGGTCTAATTGCAGTCAGCCTTGGCACTACTTACGAGGCTCGTGTGGGTGGCAATCGCAGCCAGTTCTACATTTTCGCAATTTTCTAATAAACCTCAGGAACGGGAACAATTTCAAGAATTTCTCAGCCCTCGCCTCGCAACGTCTTGAGGTGGCGACAGTGCGGCGCCCGATGCTCACTCAAACACGAGTAAGATGAGGCTGCTGTGAGGGGGCGCGCAGCCAGTTGCATCCTGGGGAGCATAATTAAAGGTAAATTAAGCAAAAAGGATCTGTTTGGGGATTAATTCCGTTGAAAGCATTTCGAAGCCCGGTGCCGGCAGGAATCTTCATTTTCGTGGGCGAGCGCGGCACTTAAACGCGAGGCGAAACATCACTTCCTTTTTTGTTTGATGATTTTCAGCATCTTCTTGGCTCGTTTCGGGTAGCTGAATATGCTGCACGACGTTCATTAAGCACTCCTCCTCCGGGGCGACTACCTGAGGACCGAGGTGGTCGGGTCGTTCGGCGTTCAGCAGCTGCCGAGAGAATCATTACTGTGGGTAATCACCATGGTAAATGGTTACGTGTTTTTTAAGAGGACGCCCCGCCGGTGCCCCGGGGATGAAATAATTAAAACTTTTTGACAACGACTGGGAAGAGAAACCACTTTTTGGGTATCTGGAGCAAAACTTCCAGTTCAGGTGAGTGCTGGCGCAGCCATTCCGGGCAGCGATGGAAAGAAGAAGACGACTACCGGGGCACCACCACCACTACCACTGCGACAGCGATGAGACGGTTCCGCAAGAACTTGCGAACAACTTTTAAGTTATGACCTCGTTCGGTTCTTGTGTGATCCGAAAACACACGCTCAGATACTTCCGTTCCGCGGGCACAGCGATGTTTCTTGCAATTTTAATTCTGGCCGCGGTCGCGGAGCATTCTCCACACTTTTACCCCAAAATTACTTGGGGTATCGGAAGAAAAAGCAACTTATTCCCGGGGGTTATCCTGCAGGTCTCGGGTAATTAGAGCGTGCAATGCTGGCAAACCGAATGTCCGTCGCATTAAGGACTTTACGCGAAATGGCTGCTTTTTTCGCTCTCATTTTGCTGCAACAATTTTGAAAGTTTAATTTTAAGCGTTTACAACACACTTCCAGGGATTTCTTTAAGGGATGGGATTGAATTTCAGCAGGAATTACGGTTGCGATTATGTTGGGGATTTCAAATTTTCGGAAGAAAATTATAATCCTGGATTAAGTTCAGGAGATCACAATCAAATCCCACCTTGAGTCCACATAAAAACGAAAAAGAAACAAAGCTTTTACAGAAGATTTTCCATTCCTCTCCTGACCCTCACAGCCAGCTAGAGGAAACAAACATTGGGTTTATTTATCTGTTTAATTCTTTAAGGGATTCTGCATTTTAAAACCATTGGTCCTGGAAAACCAAGCCAAGAAATATACGCAGTAGCGTAGAGTAAGATTCCAGAACAAGTGGCGAAATAAAACTTGAGTTATGAAAAATACTTACGTGTACCAAATAATTTTAAGTTCTAAAACTGATTTTGAGGTTTTGATTAAATTATCAATTTATACTTAAATAAGTTTCACAGTATAAAATTAAACGTAATTTCTGGTTACTAGTACCTAGAGTTCTAATTTTTAAGAGGTACCGGGTACATGGAGGCAGCAGAACTCGAGCATTCACAGACATTTTTTAGTGGGAGCGTCCAACCCACTGAATTATTAAATAAATAAAATAAATATTTTATAAACTTGAAAATATTATTTACTAAGTCACATAAACAAAAATGACCATCAAATTTGTGTGGCAGTCTTCCCCTCCAAAATGTTTTGCCCGCACACTATTTAATTTATAATTGTTAATCGATGCAATTACTTTCATTTACAAAAAAACTTAATTAAAATTTAGTGGTTGCCTTCTTATACATCGTGGTTTGACCTATGCTGTAAAATCGGGTTTTAGAGTTAATTTCAAAACTTAATTGGTTCAATATTTTAAAATTTAAACCGAAAACGGATCCATGGATAAAAATTATGGGAATTTTATGGAAAACAATTGTAATTGCTCTGGATAGAAAATGAAAATGTTACAAATTTTAAAAAGAAAGTCTTATTTCTAAAACTAAATACTTTAAAGAGTAAAAAAAAGCTAATAATTTTTTTTTATCCACCAAAAATTCAAGGTCTGTTATTTTCTGTTACGATTTAAAAATGTCTAGAAAAAGTTCAGAAAACCATAGAGAGCTTCATGAAAAGTGCTACATTTCCCTTTATAAAATATTCTAAAATATTCCTTAATTTCGGTCGTTTCTTCTATTCAATAAAATTTGAACTTCATTATTTTCAATCGATTCGTTGTGCAATGCAGGAAAAGGACGTCGTAATGAAAGAGTCAAAAAGTTATTAACTGTTCGAGATACTGAATAAAGAAACTTGAGCTTCAGAAAATTAAAAAGCTGTCGGGTGTGTTTCCCCTAAGGATTAATGCTTTATTGAGTTATAAATAGTATTAATTTCTAGAAATCAGGTGAATCTCTCCCTTGAGCGTCGAGGTAATTGATACATATTCAGTTTTATAATGTTACAGGATAAAAATGTAAATCGATTTTGAACCTGCACACTGGTTAAATAACCCATCCATTGTCGTCGAGGCGTCCTTGTTAGGGGTGCTGTGATAAAGTACCTTCTGGACATCCAGGCTCATCCCTAATTAGAACGGCTCAAATGTTTATCTGATGATGAAAAATGTTTCCGCGAGAAAATCTGTTTTCTTTTTTTGCTGCTTTAATGTTTTTTCATTTTAATTTTTTCCATCGTCCTTTCCAGCAATTTGACCTCGAGCCATCTTAATGTCCGGCATTAAAAAAATTGGCAGGTCGGTCCTTGGAGCGACCGTGTGCGACTGCGAGAAGCGCCGGCGACGAGCGACGAGCGACAAAGATGATAACTACCACGTCGACGTCGACGTCGACGTCGAGGAGGACGACGGCAACGAGGACGGCCAGGCAGTGGTATCGCAAGCTGTGTCGAAGTGAATTTTATGCTCGCTGGAGCGAATAATGTCCTTTATATTGGGGTAGATCCCCGTTAAAGGGAAGGAAACGTCCGCCCGCCTGGCCACCCCCGCGCACTTTTTATTTAAAAAATAAAAAATAAAAAAACTAAAAGGGAAGCAAGGGAAAAATATCCTTTTTTGCTGTTCCCGTTTTGTTTCTCCTCAAAGATTGTGAAGTGATTGAAACATCTTTTCATCGATGGAGCGCTGCGGGGGTGGGCGATATATCGATAAGTTCGGTGAGTTATTGCTATCCAAATAATGGGCGAATTCCTTTTGGGTAACTGGATACCTAGGGGGCGCCGTAGGGCTGAAGGGCACCCCCGTGGAGTGGGCTTTTAATGTAATTGCGCTCGAGATTTTTTCTGGGGCCGTTTTTGTGCGATCAATCGACGACCTCTCGAGGTGAGGTGGGGGCGTCGTCCAATGGATAAAATCCAGGGCCGATCGACGTGCGCGCTGCCCCTCACCCCCAACTCCCTCACACCTCCACACCCCCACATCGTTTCTTGTGAAGCAGACGTGATTAGACATTTTTTTCTTTCTTCCTGCTCAATGTTGGGGAGAAAATCAGATTTCTTGAGGTAAATGGTGGAAAAAAAATGTTTTCGTTTTACTTACAAGCTATGCAAATCATCCCATCCGTGGGGGATGGTTGGATATAAAAGTCAATGTTCCTGGGAATAATGAGATATTTTCGGGATACTTTTGAGGGGACTTGTTTTATTAAAGATTGCTTTTGTGTTGTTGTTGTTTATTTTTTTATCGCAGATTTTTCCTTCAGTTTACTTGCTGGATTAATGGAGGAGATTTAATTTAATTTTTAATTGAATGATGAAATATGCATCCACTACGCTCTAAGGAGCTTCAAAAAAGGTAAGTATTACTCCGAAATGACTTTTGAAATTTTCTCCTTGACTAAGTGGTCGACTTCATGTTAAATTAACGAGAAATATTTTAAGCAAAATCCCCTAGCTTGCGGTGAGTAATTAGGCTAAAAATGCGAGGTAATTAATTTTCTTGGAACACGCTTCCTTTCAGACGTTTTTCTCAGACTCTGCTGCTATCACTATAGTAATAACAAAAAATTAGTGAAATCACTTTCGACAAATATTTCAGATTCTATTCTAAAAGCTTACAAAAATGTCTATTCCTATTTTTCTAATGTACCACTTTGAGAAGTTATACACAGGCGCGGATTCAAGGGGGGGGTCACGGGGGTCATGACCCCCTCCAAAACAGCCCGCATTTCAAAAAATTGAGCTGAACCAATATTTTGAAAACCGAAAAACAAAAAAAACCATCGAACAAAACCTAGTTTTTGCAAACTTAAAAACCGGAAACTAACCAAACGACCAAAATTAACTTATTTTTTTGCACTTTGAAAAAATTGGAATCAAAACATCACTGAATCAACAAAATTGACTAATTTTCTTACACAATATCGACTTTTTTTTATTATTTTTTCTATATTTGGATTGTAGGTATACTTCATATACTAGCATTTGTTTACAATCTGTTTACAAGTTCCAACTAAAAGCATCATTTAAAGCACAAAATCCAATCTTCTATTTTGTTTCGCAAATCTGTTAATAATCGCATCGATGTCCAATTCGATGTCACGATGGATTTCGAGACATTTCTTAGTTTTGAAAGTACATTTTTTATATAAAAAGTTTATAATTTTATATAAACAATAAATTTATATATGAATGTAATGAATTTTTTCGTAAAACAAATTGGACGAGTTTTTACATAAGGTTATCCTGACTTTGTTTTTTAATCATTGAAGAAATTCGGTTTGCTTTGTTTATTTGGTTATTCATGTTATTTTTGTTATTTTTGATTTTTTTCTATCCTGTGACCCCCTCCGGAAAAAAATTCTAGATCCGCGCATAATACAATGTTAATTTCGTAAACATTTTTTTTTTGTATCTTATAAATTTTTTACCTTTTACCACTCTGTAAGGTAAAAGTAACACAATCGAACACTTAAAGAGAAAACAACACAAAATCGAAAAGAAGCAACTACTAATCAAAATCTACAGTGAATTAACAAAGAATTATTTAAAATTAAAATAATAAAAAATTAAATACAAAATATTTCAGTATAGAATTGTTTACTGTTTAAAATTATGTATATTGGTTGTCAAAGAAGTTCCATTATGAATTCGAAGACGTTTGATTTCGAATGTAAGACATTTTTCTTTCTTGAAAAATTCTTTTGAATTTATTTCGTTTCTAATTCTAATAAATTTTAGATTTGCAGGAAATACATCTCACTTATAATTCAAAGGACAAACGTTTCAATTTGGAGTACACTACGACGATATTATGGAGTGATAATGAGTATATAAAAGTGTTTTTGATTCAAGTTAAGTTTGGTCAAAACTGAAGATTCGTTACTTTGAAATCTACTTATTAATCACGCTCCAACAAACTGTTTTGATCTTTGAATATTTTTTAGCATTAAACATTTTTTAATTTGATTTTTCGAAAAATGTGCGTAAATAAAAAAGATTTACAAACTTTAAACGAATTTTTTTCGAATAACATATTTTTTGTGAATTAAATAATGGAAATATATAAAACAGTTTGTGAATATTGACCATTTACATTGAGATGTATTCAATTTATTAAAACTATCAATTTTAAGGAATTTCTAAAAAGTTGGTGTAAAGAGCTCACTTTAGAATGATTTAGAATTTTTTCTGAAAATTCAGATGGTGATTAGTAAAACCCCAATGTCTGTTGAATTATGTTATTCAGTAGGAGAGTTCTTAATTTTCATATTTATATTTTAATGCTGACAGGCAGACAGGGTAAGGAACATTCTACATGTACAATTTATCATTATTAAATTTAAAGGATGGATACGACTAAATTTTAAAAGAAATATATTTTTTGAATTGAACTTGAAACAATCATTTATAACAATTACTGCACTTAAGCTTGCTCCTAAATTCTTCTTCTAACTCTCAAAGTAAAGATTAAAAGGATTAAATACTCGCTTGTAACTAATAAGAGAAACCCAGGAGGGTTCAAGATAATACGATTAGGTCAAGTTATCAGAAAGCCCAATCAGTTAAGTGCAGGTTTAAGCCTTTCACATTCAAATAATCCTTTCATCACGAACGAAACATCTTAAGAAAATTAATCAACAAATAGTTAATTGAAAACTAATTGCAATGCCTTTTCGGAAATTTGAGGTTGTGAATGAAATTGAAAACATTTGCTTCCAGCTACATAACATGCACTACCAAAATCAGATCAACAAATAGAAATGCTATTTGAGGAAATTACAATTTGTAATTACAACTGCTGTAAAATTTACATGTAACCGCTTCCTTCGGGTGTCTGGTTATGAAAGGCTTTTGCTGAATCGGAGGAATATCCCAAAATTGAATATCCTGTCAGAGTTTATTAGTCAAGGAAAACTCTGAAATTTCGTAAATGTGCGTGAATTTATGTCAGAGAACAATTTGTGGTACATCTAATTATGTAAATTAAAGCAACAATGAGAAGTTATGCCGAATGCCTGAGTCGACAATTCCAAGAATAAGGGTGCCTCTTTGTTTCGGATTTTATTTGCAGCATTATGTTAGTTTCACTTAATATAATTGACTGATAAATACATGTATTATTTCAGTATGAGTTTATAAGAAAATTATGGGAAGGCATAATAATGTCTGATTTATCGAACATGGTTAGATTAATCAAATAACTTTTTTCAAGTTAAGTAATTGCTATCTGAAATTGACTTCAGTGTTCGGAAAATAGATACTCCCTAAAATCTTGATTCAAATACATAAAAGAAAAATCATTTAAAACACAGCATCGCCCTTTTTCCTATTAAACAAAAGCGATCAACTATTCATATGTAATTTAATATAATTTAATTAAAGAGGTAATCTTTTAATCACGACCTATTTTTAAAACAAAACTACCACTATATTAAAAAATAACATTAAAAAACTATTGATAGTTAAATTTTGAATATCTGTGATAAGCCGGTGATGTATAACTACTTCACGCTACGATTCCTGTTTTAGTATTTTATTACGAAAAGTATTTTAGTTGCTATTTAATCGAAAATTAATTTTATTTATAATTGTTGAGCAAAATGTGTAATTCTAATTACACTGGTCTGAAAAACTATTATCCCGAACATCTGTTCAGGCGAGTTCGAAAATTAAAATGTTCCATCACATCATATTCTCAGCTTGCTTCAGTTTTTTTTTTTTTTTGTAAATTTTGGCGTTTTTTAAGAAAGACACAGTATTTATTATCGATTAAATATTTGATGGAGAAATTATATAGAAAAAGAGGGAGTGTTAAAACAAAGGATTTATTTCACATCAGAATCAGGAGCATTTTTTTTGTACATTTAATTATAGACGATAAATCTGGCCTCACATGGGAGGTGGATAATACAATTTTTAAACTTTAACACGTTCGCGGACAATAAAAATTTCAGTGAGCTTTAAAAATAGACAGGCGATTCTAATTTACTCAAGGTGCCGGCAAGTAAATTTTTAAATACACAGAGAAGAGATAAAATAACATGAAAATACTCAATGAATCAGTTGGCTATTACTTAGGTGCACAAGAATTAAAGATTAAGATTATAGAAAATAAATGAATAGTAAATATAAATATAATAATAAAAATATTTGGTTTTAAAATGATACTATAGCATTCATGTCATTCTACATCGTAATAAAAATGAATGCTATAGCATTCACGTCCGCGAACGTGTTAAACGCTCTTTTCTTGAATAGACGTGTCGATATATGTAGATTAATTCATTTGTAATGTATTCATGGAGTTGTTTTTATTTTGTATTATATTATTTATTATTTTTATATTGTATTTATTGTATATAATATTTAAAATATATCAGTTGTATGTTATTGTACTTGTGGTATAAATGTACATCCTCAGTACATGTACGATATTAAATGAAAAAATATCTTTACAATTAAATAAATTAATGATCGGTGTAGGTTTCGAGGGAATTTCAAATGCAACCTTAACGAGTGCTCTGAACACCACCTAATGACCGCCTCGGTCATTAGTCTCAATTAGCCACAAATCGATCAGTTCACCAGAAGCCCTCGATGGTCTAGACTGCAATAAAACCATTCGTCGGAGTTCGGGCCCAATTTCACGTTTCGCCCTGGGAGCCCTTCGAAAGGTTATTCACTAATATTTCACACCTGTCCGCTAGAATACAGTTCTAGACTAATTAGATTTAACCACTTGTTGTTGGTGACGACCGGTGGCTAGCGAGGTACCCGCAAGCCCCACCAGCCCGATAGGCGGTGGTCCTTTTATAAAGACATTTCGTCCTGTATAAAGAGTAAACCGTGAGGAAGACACAAATGGAAATTTATTAATCTTTCCGGAGAATTAGCTGGACAAATGGACGCAATTAAAATAATTCATACCTTTTGTTTTTTCTTTCCCTTCGGTGAAGCGATGAAATGGCCACTATCAATCTTTATTAGAACTGCAGAAAATCTGCTTCTCCTTCTGGCGGTGACTTTCTCCAAGTTTCTCGGGGTTTGAGTTGGGTGGGCGGGCGGACGAGCGGCCCTAGTAGTTCATGAATAATTTATTTTCACTTAACGTCCTCACAACAAAAGGAATTCATTTGATTCCAGCAGCAAAAAAAAAAAATAGGTTTAATAAAAACAGAAAAAACAAAAGTACGAAGAAAATATAAAATTTACCGAGGACTGTGCGCACACACAACCAGCCAAAATATATGCACTTTTTTAAAAGAGCAGTGCAAGGCTATTGTTTTTATATGGCCCTATCTGTCCCTGAAACAATGGGGAATAGAAAAAAAAATAAAGCAACCCACGGGAAAGTTAGATAAATAAAATACTAAATAAATAAATAAATAAATAAAAAAGGCATACATAAAAGGAACACGCGAGGACAGACTATATTTTGTGAGGGCTTAAGTTTACTTGCAGTGGGGGATTTTGGGACGGTTTTGCACTTCTAGTGAAGGATTTCGGGAGAACTGGGGCATAAAATGGGAAAAAAAAGGGCAATGCCGACTCAGGAACTCCGCGACAAGAAGGGATAACAGCAGCAGGATATCGGCTGTGTAAACACATGACATGACATTTTCTTGGAAAGCACAACAAAATACTAAGACAATCGTCGGGAATCCCCGCGCTATAAACAGACACGCACACAACGGCGTATCGAAATCGATTTGTACACCACCAAAAAAAAAATAATAGAGGATAATACATATAGTGAAAAGCTTTCTCTCTTCCCGGAATTCCCTCTCAGCAGTGCTCTGGACGTTCTCTAAAAATGCCTCAAAGCACTCTAAAAATCTCAGCGAGTTTTCTCAAATCTCCCGAAATCGTGTTCCTTTATACGTAACGTGATTTACGACCTCAACAAAAAAGTGGTCGTCGGAAATTGTCAAAAATTCTGTCAGACTCCAGGCGAGGAACGTTTCCCGGAACTGACGGAAGGGTTCTACCTATGCAACAACGAGCTAATTAGCCCTACCTCCACCGAGGTGTGACCAGAATGAAGCAGGACAACTAATGCACTCAAACTTTGCGCAACAGCGAAGAATTCATGCACTGACCGAACAGATGATAATTCGGCGGAGTCAATTTATGAACTCCCCCCAACGAAAAGCCGCGCAAAAAACTGCGAGGATTTCCTGCACGCACTTGGTATTAGGACGGAAAGCACGAGACCACGACTCCAGGGTAAAAATGTTTCGAGACTTCGGTCAAGCCTGCCACATCACACCGTCAACAACACCACCAAACTGCCGTTGCCCGTGGAGGTCGAGGGCTGGACACTGTGCTCGAACGGCTCCGGTGGAAATCTCTGACACGACTGAATCGAGTGCCGCGACACTTCTGCTGTAAGTCGCGGCTCTGAGTGTGTCCCCCCCGAAAGAGTCCGGGAGACAGAGAGCCCCAATCCTCCATCCAGACCGGCACATGCGTCTTTCAAGGAAAACAATTCAATCGGTGACGTCATGTGGGGGTGGTTGCTCCATGCATCGAAACTGTGCGCTACGGCCACCCACTGTCAGCCCCAACGCAATAAAAATGGTTAAGGGATGGAAACAACATGTTGAAGCTTGTTAAGTGATGTTTGAGCCCTCAATCGTCTGCGGATTACGCTTTTATCCAGACCCATCCAGCCCCCATCACCAGCTGGCCCAGCGCAGTCGAGGGACGGGAAAAGGGCGGCAAGCACAAAAGAGTTCAACCATTAGCAGAACAATTCCATGGGCGCTCGTCGAGGGCCCTCAAACAAATCACGAGTCGCGCGGATATAAGACACAAATATAATAGTTTCCGAACTCAGTCAGACTGTTGCTCCTCGCACAAGAAGTGCTCGGAGGTGTCAACACCATGCGACACCCTTCCACACCTCACCAACTTCATCAACACTTTTCGTCCCTTAGGGCACTCCCGGCCCTCCGCTCCCCCGGCATTCACCCACCCTTAATTTTGCTCACACGCATTTCGGAACGAGATTAATGTGTAATCCAAGAGCGGCTTAATAAGGGCGGAATTTATGTATAACTGTTATTATCGCACGTATGCCGTGCACTTGGCGGATTGCCTCTCAAAGACAATTTTCTGCCGAAAGCTTTTAATGTCTTAGGAAGGGTATCGTGCCCTTTGCTCGGGAAGCACGTTTTGGGGGGAGAGGGCATTTGGGATCAATGTCGGGGTATTTTCTTTGAAATTTGAATACCTTCAGCATAAGGGAGCTTACATTTCCTGGTATATTCGCGATGCTTAGTAATCGCACCGAGCACCTTCTCGATCATCCCCATCAAGTCTACCCCCGAAAGATTTGAATTATGTGAAAATTTTCAGAAAATTGATTTGCTCCTCTGCAGGGTGTGCTCGTGTTAATTAAGAAACTTTTTGAGATCTTTTGATTCCGCCCCCCGATAGGGATTGAAAATTTTCATAATCTGAGGCGATTTTCGATATGAATCTTCGGATTAGACAGAGGGGAGATATCAAAATATTCCACATATCATTGCGGGAAGTGCGCTTTTAAACCCTCACTTGAATTTTCAATTCAAAATTTAACTTATTGGCATAATTTTGAAAGAAATGTACATACATTATGTTTATATGGCAGCTTTAAACACTTTAAATACTTCTCTGACCTTTCAATGTCGGGCATTTTTAAATTAGAAAGGTTACTCTTAGCTTTGAGGAAAATAAATATGTATAGAGAAAAAATAAGAATGACCTTTTAATGATTCAAATTTAAAATGTCAAGTCAAACCGACACGGAATTCTGATCAAAATTGTAACATAATTGAAATGAAAGAGCACTCTTTTAATTAAAGGTAAAAAATACATATTGTCTAAAGATGTTATATAATCAAGAGTAAAATTTCATTTATACACCTCTATCTAACTAATTATTTTAAAACTTGAATTAAAAATATTTTTCTCCTTTAAAACAAATTTTTCACAAAGAAGTTACGGCTTAAGTTGCAAGCTATATATTGACCGTTTTCAAATTTATACATATAACATTATATTAATCATAAAGTGACACTGTCCGGGTCACGTTTTCGAGAAACATGTGGTTGAAAAGTAAAAAAAACCAAAATTTAGTTCATTGATGAAAACTCCTTATATCAGATTATCGAACGTATTTGATATATAACTAAAATAAAAGTTTAAATTCCTAACTATCTATTAAAATTAATTATTTATAAACTGTTTTAAAATTTGCTTATGGAATGAGTTTTAAATTGACTGGGGACGTACGAAGAGGATTCCCATGCAAAAACTTATCTCCTGCACAAATCTTGATAGACCTTTTAAATAACTGATGTTATATAAGTGCAACTAAATACTATTTACTTTAAAACTTGATATAGCTCGTCAAAACTTGCTTGATTCATCAACATTCCTTTTCAAACTGTTCTATTTAAATTTAGGCATTGATTATCGAAAAAATTACGAAATTAATTCATTGTTTCCTCGGTTCATAGAACTGTATAACTTTCAAGCATATTAATCGATTCAGCGGTCATCGAGAAAATCGGAAGTTTTAAGTTTAAATCAAATTCGATAAAATAATAATCAATATTCTCCAAATTTTTGATTCTTTGGCGAATATTTCAAAACCAATTAAATTTTTATTATAGAAACCAATCAATTTTTGTAGCCCATTTGTATAGTAAAAATCTAATTGAACTCTATCAAAGGAAATTAAATTAAAATAAATAGATCCCTCAATTTTTCTAATACCTTTCCCAACCTGCTTGTTTGCTACAAAATTGCTTCGATGAAGCCAAACCATCTCAGGGTCTGTTCGTTCCCTTGATTTCGGTTTCGTTTTCAATTAACAAAAAAATCGATTTTCTGCTCCGGGTGTAGTTCCTTTTTTTTTGTTTAAAAAAAATTAGAAAACAGGACCGGGGAAAAAAGCATAAATCGGTTTTAATTCGGGCAGCCACTGTCCCTGAAATTAAATGTCTCACTCGGAACAACGGGGAGGACACATAAATCTCGGAGGCTGCTGGCAGTCCCGGGCCGGGCCAAATTCGGACTGGAGGAGGGAATGGGGCCCTGTGCGCCAGTGCCCGGCCGGGGCAGAGGCCCACCCGGGGCTAAATGGTCGATCGGTCATGAAGCGGAAATTGAAACTCACCGAGACAGCGTTTACGATCGGTGGCAGCCGGGGATGTTCGGTAGATTTAAGCAATCCCACGGGATGACTTTGTTATCAAACTTAAGGACAAAGATTGAAAGGACGTCGGTGCATATCTCGGTGGCTGGACCCGTGCTCTGCTGCGCCATAGAAAGCCGTTTTGTCGCAGCCCTGAGAGGCGCACAGTGCCACCGCAGCCCCCGAACCGACGGGGGTGCTCCGACGTCAGTGGTGATGCACCGCTCCAGGACCACGAGCCCATCAGTCGCATGCACCCCGCCCGAGAATAGCTCTAAGTCTTTTGGCAAACAGACGCCCTTCGGATGGGGGATATTAGGGCAAAAGCTGTGATTATGTGTGCCAGCAAATGTGGATGTGGAGATGTCGAGCAAACTTTCGAGAGTTATGTTAATTTTATGCTGATGGAATGATTTTCGGGAGGGGGCGGCTCCTTACTAAGCCCTAATAAGCACCTCATACAGCTTTTACAGCCAGACGGTGGATAGTGCAGGGGTGGAGGACGACAGAAATCATGACTGCAAGCGCAAAAGTGGAGGAAAGTAAATAAAAAGTTCGCGCAATCATTCCGTTGACATCTTCTCATAATTTATCAGGGCCATAACCATTTTGCTAAGTAACTCTCTGCAGCTAGTAAACAATTTCTTAATTGAATCGGGGGGCGGGGGCGCGTGCGGTGACACCACTGCACAGAGATTTCTGCTTAGGCGAGCAGTTTCTTTCTACAGCGGCAACTTGGTCATGTGAACCGAGAACTCCGCGAAGAGTGCGATTGGGACCTAGACGGAGTTCCTCTGACGAGACTCAAAGGAGTAGTCGTGGAAGACGTGGTTTTGTCTGGGATGCCGAATTTTGGATGAGAGCTCCTTTTGTCGAAAGTCCCATTTATATTATATGCTTTTGGCATATTTTTACGAGCGCCGTCGTAGCAGCAAATGAGTTGTATGAACTCTCGTACAGCTTACCCTACCCTCGAATCTTACTCCATACGAAATTGTTTTTACTTACATCGTCTTAGCCTAAGCCAAAAACTGTTTTACGACTCCCTAAAGCCTGATTAACACCGCCGCGATAGCAATTGCGATAACGAAGCGACAGCGATAAATCGTTACACATCCTGTTCTTATTTTTTTAGTAGATAATAACAATACACAGAATTTCTGCACCACGAGAACCGATTGAAATATCTTTCACATAGATATGTATGTATATAGCTGATATATATGTGTCATTCCGTAGGTAAAGGGCCCATTTTGCCGAAATTGAGTTATGACCAGAGCGCAATGTAGTAAACTATAAGGAATCGAATAGAAGTGGTCCGAGCTCAAAAGATGTAAAATTCGCGAAAAAAAATCATTTTGAAGTTAAAAAACTAAAAATTTAAAATTTTCAAAATTGCTGAAAAAATTGAAAAAAATTTAAAAAAAAAAAATTTTAGCCGCTCAGATTGCACCTGAGGCTCTGCAAATTTTAACACGTGATAGTAGACTATATACTATGTAAAAAACTGCGAAAAAAAATTGTTTGATAACTTTTTTGGTTTTTCACTTAAAACGCGTTTTTAGAGAAAACTGTGATCGGCAAAATGGGCCCTTTACCTACGGAATGACACATATGTATGTACATATATACTATATTGGTAATATCTAATATAATAATGGAGTATAAATTGAATACAGAAAAATGTGTCCTTCTTCTGCATGAGTTTTTAAGTGAGACAGAGTAAAATTTTCAAGAAATCGAATTTTTTGTTATATTATTCTTCAGGAATGTGTTTGAATAGGTATTAACACTTTTAATTCTTTTATGAAAAATATCGCACTAAAATCTTAGTCGCGGTTTTTTTAAAAACTGATTATTTGAGAGCTGGCGAAGTCGGTTTTTAATAAAGGTTCCAGGAAGTGTTTCAAATATTATATACTATTCTTAACATTTTCAAAAAAGCCTCCTTTTTGCCGCATCATCCTCCATTAGTATTAGGCATCAACAAAATAAGTAGATACACAAATAAGTTTAATGACAATTTTCTATGCAGATATTAATGGTTGATATTTGCGTCTCTTTAATTAATTTTGCCAAGTGTAAGACTATTTGAACATTTTCTGATTTTTCAATCCTAAGATTTATTGAAATTTCACAAAAAGTAGTACGAGCAGGTTTTTGGTGCCGCTAAAGTTGGAACTGAATTTAAAAACTCCAAAATGGTTTAAATTGATTCGAACACCAAATTTTTATATTAACATATATAAGTTTATGTTATATGTTTCTAATTAATAATGTTTATTTAGCAATTTTAAATACCTCACCCCTTCAAGTTCGCTACATTAACGAATTTTAAGAAACTACCAAGTAAATTGTCTATCTCAATAGCTCAACTAAATTTAACACTAAATATGAAAGAAAATCAGAAATCATAAGGGTACCTATAGGATTTAAATCGATTGAACAAATAACAACAAATTTAATTAATTACTTTAATATCATCTTGGAATTTATTTGATTTAAAGAGATCTGAATACTAATAAATTTTGGGTTTACTATAGAAATGAGTTACGATGTTTATTTTTGTTTTTTCTATAATTACAAGTGAAGGTCAAAGGTTTTTTTTGAAGTTTTAAATATTGAAGGTAGGTAACTCAAAAATCAGTAAACTCACAAACTCCATTGTACTCATTTTCATAAAAGTTATTAAAATTGAAAATATTTGTTACTAAATATTTGAAATTAGGCCCTGTTAAAGGTTATTCTGAGAATATTACCTACCATATTAACCAGAATTTACGGAAGGTAAGTTTCGTCGCATTGTTTACGCAAATGATCAATTAACTCTTCATTAAATAGGAAACTGAATATTCGACATTTCGAAGAATAACTCTTACCAGTTTTGCGGCAGTATGGGAATGGAATTGGAAGAATAAATAGCGTCAACATGACTTTTCCATCAGGTAACGAGAATTTGGCAAATACTCGATAAAACCAATTTATAAATAGTGAAAGCAATTTCCCACCGCACATGCCTCCATTGGCTTTCATCGCAGCCCTTCGTAGCTTTTGCTGGAGGTACAATTTCACTTACTTTTTGATGCTGGAGGTTTCAAAATAGATTTTTGCATACTGAATTAGGTATTCCCTGCTTCATAGTTTGCTGCACGATGTCCCAATATTTTTTATAAAAGCGAAAACTTTTTACCTCACTTTTCCTTTCAGAATTTTGACTTTTATTACGACCACCCGACATTTTCACGTGCAAGCCAAACCGAATTTTCGAGAGTAAAAAAATCCACTCAGGTCGTCTGCAGGAATCATGTGCTCGGGTTGGGGGTTTTGTTTCTTGTTTTTTAAGCACTCACGGGAAAATATGGAAATTTTCGTGGATTAACCATGCAAATCCACTCCCCTGGTAATAAATGATTCGGGCTGCTTTGATTTCTTATTAAAGTGCAAACAACTGGCTTCGCAGCTCAGCCCACCTGGGCGCGCGGGAATCTCCTTAAAAGGGAAAACACCTCCAGGTAATTAACTACTTTTCGAGTTTAATGAGTTCTGGGGTACATTTCGAATTTTCGTAGTAAACGGGAGGCTGGGGCATAGCCAAAGTTAGAGCAATTCTGGGATAATTAAGAAAATGGTGCGGTTCTGGGCCGCCGATGATTCTGTGAGGTTTCTGGCTGTGCTTTTGTTTTTGTTTGTGTTTCCCTTGTGTTGTTGCCATTGGTGCTGTTGTTGGCGTTGTTGTTTTCGTTGTCGTTGTTGCCCTGCGGTGCAAATAATTAGGCCCGACCGTCCAATGAAAATTCTTTTCAGAATTTTTCGTTCTGTTCTGTTTTGCTCTCACCAACGATTCATTCTGCTATTTTGAGGATATTTTTATGTTATTACGTTAATTAAGACGTGAATTGCGTTAATGGGCGATATGCCCACCCTTAACCCAATTAGTCTATATAAATTTAAGTGCATATTTAATGTATTTTGTTTTAACGATGGAGATCTTATCGCAAATATATAGTTTTGAGGTGCTGAATTCAAAAGTATACTTATACAAGAAACAACGAAGTAATTTGTCAATTATTGATCCACATCCAAGTAAATATGCTTTAATAAACTGGCAACCGACTAAATTAAGTCAAGTATGTACTACATCATATTTATTTTATTTTTTGTTATCTAGAACTATATGAAGTTAGAGAAATATGTCTTAATTTAATAAAAGTTTAAAACAAATATTATTTTATCCATTTATTACATTTACAATTGTAATAAAAGATTGATAATTGAGTCTGATATGCTTATTATTGGAGTAAATACGTATATTAATCAAAACAATCGGGTAACATTAATTATCCAGCCAGGTTAATGAAATTAGCGGGTAAAACTGGAGTTTATCGAAAATGCACTAAAATATCTTCTATACAAACAAAAATGCTCTATAGGGACCTTTTTTTTTAAACTTATAACAAGCGACAAAAACTCTTAATGCGCATATTGAAAACAATGCCAATTAAACTTTGTGATCTGACACAACAAAGTTTTCTGAATTTCAGACCTGGTGCTGAAGGGAAATGAGTATGTAAAATATGAGAGAGGAATTCTGCCAACGACGGTTTTAAATTTAAACTTTTTTAATGGTACTTTTTAATAATTCTTTATATATTTTAATTCCGCGGTTACTAGGAAGAGATATGTTTTTAGTTTTTAATGAGAGCATGTGTATGTAATTCGAACCAACAATGTAGAACACTACAGCTCTAAAACGTAGAAATCGGAATATACAGCACAGGACGATTGTGTTTATACCGAAAAGCACTTTAAATTTAAAAACTTTGAGAGACGGAAGAAAAATACTTTCAAATGAAAGTTGAATTTTATTTTTAACTAAACAAAATTTAAATAACCAAAGACTTAAAAAATTTAAAAAGGAAGAGATTTAAATCTTTATAGCATTGTATGACCTTGAATTTCTAGTCGCACACCAAATTCAATTCAAATTCTCTCTTAGATTAATTGAAAATGATTTTATTTAGGCTATTCCTATTACTTCTATTGGATGCTTTTTGATCAATATCGTCAATATCTTTTTGTTCATATTTTTCAGTTTTTAACTGCAGGAACTATTGCCATATAAATTGTTATTTGGGAATTTTAACCCTTTAACTTTTTAATTTTGTTTCGAAAAACTCTTTTTGGCTGCTTAATTATGTTGCAGCAAAGACGAGTATACTCGACGAAAACAGAGTAACATTTTTAGTGCTGTAAAATTAACTAATTATGACAAAAAATCAAGCGTTTCTTGTTGGGTTTTTAGAAAATGTAATTTTTAATCATTTTTAAAAAACAAAATTTATTTCATTGATAAAAATGTATATTTAAACCAAAAATTTATAGCATTCTAAATATGAAAGCAAAAATAATATAAGTTGTCAGACCCGAAGAATATTTTAAATGCATATTTTTTTAAAAGCTCTTTATTTGCCTTTCTTCAAAAAAATGAAAGTCGATACGTTGATTTATAATACGAATGTAATTTTTTTTTATCTTCATGACGAGCATATTCGATTTTATGCGAAAAATTTTCGTTTGGTCATGACGAGTATACTCGACATAAACATTTAAAGAGTTAATAAAAATTAGTATAAAGGTAATTCAAGGACACCAATTTCGAGCATTTGAGAAGTGTTTAATTAAATACGATATTTACATATATGTACATATATACATATATATGATATATTTTGGTGAAAACCAAACTAGATAACACAACTATTGTAGATTTCTTTAATGACCACGGAAACTTAATTGTGTTTTGTCCTGGGTCATGGTGATGAATCCTTCGGAATTGAAGAATCACTGTGTGGTAATAAAATGCTATGCGGATGCGAATTTCGTGTGACTCTTTCAAGCGCCAACCTATTAAAAAAAAGACTAGATTTTTGGTCATCAATTTACTAAAAAATATTCTACCACGCCCAGAAAGTTTCCGGCGAAAACATTTTCGTTTCAGTGACCTCTTGAAACCGACACTCTTCTTAAAATTGGAGACCAGCAAGAGCCTTTACTTTCGTATCGTTTTGAATTAGAGGATTTCCCCTTCCTTCGGGATCAGTCGACTCCACTCGATAAGACCTTCCAGGAATTTACATATGCGAGAACAAAGTGCAGAAATGGGACTTGGGAGTGAAACCACAACGAAAAAAAACAATCGGGGGCCCGTCACTTGTAATAAACGAGGCGCCGGGGTTTATTTAACGTCTCGCCTGGTGGCCTGCGACTCCGCAGCCATCGGAGTGGAGCGAGCCCCAGGAATCATAAGGATTTGCTGCTCCTTCGTCTGAAAAGGCAGAGAAGTTTTAACGAAGTGGTTGACACTTTTCGGTTCGGTTCGGCCTTTGGAGGATCCGCCGATTCCCGGGACTGGGTGAAAGTGAAAGTTCCACTAAAGAAATTCCCTCGCTGTAAATCAATGAGGGTAAACAAGGGATGTGTGGGGATGGGCGGAGGTAGGGCCGGGACCGTCGTAAAATGTGGTCACTGTACTTAACGCACGCGAAGATAAAATAAAAAGTTTCAGCCGGCAAAAATACGAGAAAATTTCTTCTGCTCCTGAAGAAGTTTGCTCGTTGCCTTCATCTTATCCTGATCCGGGGGAGGGGGAGTGTTATAGACACAAAAACTATCAACACTTTTCCGTTTTGATTCCTACCAGAAGGGTTATCCCGGGCGCTCTGGGGGAATTTAAACTTTATTTCCGCTCCATAAACCGAATGTACAGCTTCCTCCAGAGGTCAGTTGATTGTCGTCGATTTGGGGATTGGTTGCGGTGGGACACATCCCCGGGGCACATAGGAAGCGGTTGCTTTTTTGCGGGTAAATACCAAATCCTCTGCTCCTGCTGATGCTGCGGTCAAATGCTATATGATGTTTTTTTTGCTGTTGGACGTGCAATTGGCAGGAGTCGGAGTTCGCACACAAAAAGGATACACACGTCCTGGAAATGAATTGAATGTGTTTTTCTCGAGAGAGGAAAATGGGCGTGTTTGCCAACGATATTTATGGACTATATTCACGGGGAGTGGAATTTCAGTTCCCGAATCGTGAAAACCAAGCCAACTTCATATTAAGACAGACAGACAGACAATTACACGGTCAGACAACATCAATTCTTGTTACAAATGTCCATCTGGGGAAAGGCGAATTGTTACTGAGGTACGTGGCTACAGAAATAAAATGCATGAAATTATAATGATGAAGTTACATAAATATACAAGAATAAAACAAGTTTCAGTATCTTGTTGTCTTAAACACGCCAATAATAACTTAATTTTGAATTTATCATTTAATACCCACTCAAACCAGGTAACTAGTGCTCCACTTATTTACAAGCCTAGTTTGGCGTGAATAAACTTAAAATATTAAATTTGAAATAGTTAAGATAATAGTTAATAAGTCTGAAAGTTCATGCAAAATTTAATTACTTCATTCAAATAGTAAAAACTGATAGTATTTGGATTATAATTCACCTTTTTGGGATTTAGAATTTTAATTACAAGGTGGTTTAAAAGATTAATTAATTATTTAATTTTAGTTCGTCAAAATTAACCAGTTTTCATAGTAGTATACCTAAGAATAGTAAGTAGATTTAAATGCATGTCTATTCTATTCTATGTTATTCTGTTTGCGGCAATCCTCGAAAAGAAAGCTTACGACGTGGTAAGTTTGGAATTTTAATTAGGACCTAGCTAATTGCTATGTTTTATTTTAAATAAATAAAACAGGTAATACAAGTAGGAATTCCATGAAATTTATCTGTTGGAAAAGTCTCAACAAAGTCTACAAATAACTGATAAAATTTTAGTACGAGATATGTATGTAAGCTTTATTTTTACATATCTCAAACTTCTGCGATATCTTTTTAATTTTTAAGAAATTACCAAAAATTGCCAAAATATGGTTATTTTTCACTTTTCGACATGTTTCTCGAAAATGTGATATAAGATGGCATTTTCATTTTATCTGTGTATAATTCATTTTTACGAAATTTAGTAATTGCAATCAATCCTTAATTTGGTTATGGTTTCAAATTCCTACAAGCCCAATCCCTATTTCATTTTTCTGGATCCATTTTAATATAAAAATGTCTGTGACTGTTGGGAATCTACTAAAGATATGTAGAAGAATGTATAATATTAATAGAAATAATCACACAAACAAATTTTATTTCTACCTACTTAATTTACAAATATGCCTTTGTTGAAGGTGCCATGAATTGCAATTAGGCTAAAAGGTTTCTAACTGAAACGAATGTTGTTTTTCGTTTCTAAAAAGATTTCAAGAACCCTTCATTTAATTTGAAAATTTTAATTTCGGAAATTCAAACTAGCTTGTCTAGTGTTATTTATGGTCTAATAAAATATTTTAAACGCGCCATTGAACCACCGAAAAGGGTTTAATATTCATCGAATAACACGAAAACTACGGACATAATTTCACTATCCTCACCACCAATAAAAGGCGCCAAATTGAGTTAGGGTATCTAAAGAGTTTGAGGGACATGATCGGATCCATCATTTCATCGGCAATAAACAAAATTCCGTCCTCAATCTGAACATGATGTGTTGGCTCCAAAAGAGGAATTTAATGGGTCCAAGGGCCATTACCCCAATATCGTCACAGGGGCCGATGGAATTCCATTTGTCCCATCGAACGCCATTATCCGTTCCAATAAACTCACCGTAAAATTTGATTACTTCACTAAAATCGCCCGAAATATAATGCAAACAGGATCTGGAGAGGACCGCGCTGAACTATGATTTTCCCGTCACGGTGACAAATGAGAACGGCCGCACTAACAACTTTCACTGTCCTGTCCCAGGACAATAAATATCCTTCCCAAAAAGCCTCCTCCACCCCCGTAGCCCCAAGGGCCCAAGAGCTGAGCACAGAACAATTCGAACGGCCGAGTGGGTGGCGATCCCGAAACCGTAGACCCTCCAATAAAATAAATCAAAACATTTAACAGAGCTTGGAAAGGAGGCGAAAAAAGAGGAATCCGGGAAGCGTCCCGGCCCGGGCCACCCTGCCCCGCCGGGCTGTTGCTGTTTGGGCCGGCCGCCGATCCCGAAATTGAATTCGAATAGCACTTGACGCTCGAATGGTTCGCTGTTGTTGGAGCCGGCGCCCCTCGGCCCCAAATGGGATCTTGTAAGCCCGGTGTTCGATGAACTGTGACATGTTTCCGTGCGGGGCGGCCCAGCCCGCTCCAGGCTTTTTCCAAGGATAATAAAATCACAGAGCGGCAGGAATTATAAGGGCGATATTCTGTGACATTGGCTGAGGTTTATTAGGCAGCTCTATGAAGCCATATGTCGCTCCCGACACGTCCTGATAATGGATGGGAATGTCTCGATGAAGATGTACGCAGCGCTGCCTCCTGCCAAATTGGTTATTGTTTTTTACGTTACCGCCAGGATTTCGGGAGGAGAATTTCCTTTTTTCCTTTTAATTCGACCCACTCGAGCGGAATTCAGAACGAGATGCTCAAAGATTCGGAAGCTGGCGAACAGACGATGGGCTGATTGTTATTTTTTTCATAAAAATGTAAATCACACATTATGCCGGTTGAATTGACTGCAGTAAAGCAGTGGTCCATTCAAATTATTCAGATTATTTTGAAACGCTACAGGCAGAAATTATATTTAATGTCAGATAAGTACATTACAGCGAACTTTCATGGAGAATTGTAACAACTATTATATTATTAACAACATTTTCGGGCCCTTCTGTGATACTTTAGCAATACGGAAATAATTAAAGTAAGAATTTTATTTCTTATCTGCTTCTTATTAAATTTAATTATTAAATTTAATTATTAAAATTAATTACTAAAAGTAATTATTAAAATTAATTATTAAATTTAATTATTAAATTTAATTATTAAAATTAATTATTAAAAGTAATTATTAAAATTAAAATTAATTATTAAAATTAAAATTAAAATTAAGATATAAATAAAAATTAAAATTGTTTATTTCGGACTACTAAAGGATCCATAGTGTGTTAGTCAGGTTTATAGTAGGTTAGTATCAATAAAAACACAAACCACTTTAAATGTAATCATAAAAGACACAGATAAGTCCATTTCCCCGCGCCGAGGGCGATTAAGGAAACGAGCTCTGCGAATTTACTCTACGCTTCCTACTACATCCGCAAGCTGCGAGCGAAGTTTTAGCAAATGTACACTTATTAAAAATTATCTACGATCGTCGATGAGCCAGGAACGTTTATCGAGCCTCGCAATATTAGCAATAGAAAATCGAACTGCTCATGAGATCAATTATGACAAGGCCATAGATTTGTTTACAGAAAAAAAAGCTCGAAGAGTAAAATTGTAATTTCAATGTGCAATACAATAATTATTTTTAATTTCACGTTTTATTCCAGACCCTATCTTGTCCTATCCTAATTAAAATATACATATGCCCGACATGTCCATGTATTTTTGGAAAAAATATAGGCTTAACAGAGAAAGAGTAGCGCTAGACCGGTTGTTGTGGCGTTCTTTGGGGGAGGCCTATGTCCATCAATGGGCGTTTTATGGCTGAAATGATGATGACGATAAAGGTAAAAGTTTTGGTGGGCGAGGGCAGCATTTTTCAGCTTTTGCCCCGCCTCGACAAAATTCAAGATCCGGGGCTGAGAACACGGCAAATGCACTCTCATAAAAAACTTGTTCGTCAAGATGTGTAAAAAAGGCTATAGAGATAAATTGTATTTGATACTCCTAGATTAAGACTCAGGCTTTTATTTAAGCCATGTTAAAACCTTCTATGATGAACCTTTATTTTTCAATGATTTTTTAAAAATTACCAAAATACGGTCTTTTGTATACTTTTACTCTATTTTGCTCGAAAATAGGAGCTGATTGAGCATTTTCATTTACGAATTCGTAACCTACGGGAAAAATCCTATAGAAATAATATCCCATTTATTTGGCAACAAAACAAAATTAAATTTGTTGACCAGTGTTATCAAAATGAACAACTTAATATTTTTCACAGCATAACTAAAAACAATCATTTTTAGTTTAATGTATAAATATATGTACTTTTGAAATCAAGGCTTTATTTTAACTAAGACAATACAAATATTGTTCAGTTTTTTTAAAGCTATTTATTGCTCGATCAACTGTAAGCCCAACAATTTAGTGAATATTGCAGTTTAGTTTGTACTTGTTAGGTGACAGGTGCAATATATTCCATGAAATAACTCTTTGAAACTCTACCAAAAGTTTGGCAATGAAGGATTGCTATTTGGAACTAATATTTACACGCATTTGATGGTATATGAGCCTCGTATTTCGTAGTGACTTCATTTTGACTCCAATATACCCTAGAAACATTGGTTGTATCATCAAAGCTATCCTTTTCCCTATTAAATTGCAGTTCTAGGTACGGAATCATTATACTGATGAAATCCCAAAATATTGTTTACCTCTGGGGCCCGAGGCGTGCATTAAAAAGCAATCACGAAAAATATCTCCAAATCCAGCTTCATTGCGACGTTATTCAGTTTGGTTATACAATCGATTTCGTAACTTCCCTTCGGCTTATCAGTTTACCTGTAACCTCTACCGCATCGACGTATCCAATCGAATCTCAATGAATTTTATCGCATTTGCGTAGGGAGCCCGAATTCCACTAACTCACAAAGACCTCCCGGCTGGAGCAATCCGCACAGTCCCGACCTCCTCCGATCAATTTGCATTAATAATTTCTGCCGGAATTTATATGCGACCACAAGCCATAGGGCACAAATCTGATGAATACCCAGAGCCTTTCGGATCTGAATTGCATCGCACAATGGGAAGAAAAGGAAGCGGAGATTTTTGCCGTTTCGACCCTTTCCCTTTTGTTATTTCACCTGGAGGACCCACCGCCGGGACGCCTACAGGATTCGGGGAGTCGAAGGAGGAAAATTGCGACGATACCCTTTAGAATCTTTCGATACGTGTACCTTCTATTTGGCGCCGAATAACACGCTTTTTACCAGGTTCAGCACTTCTTGCCCTTTTTCTGGATTGGCAAGCCGAGGTACGGCCGAATCCGAATCCAGCTCAAGTGGCGGAGGGCCCTTCGATTCAGGCAGCCTTTTTAGGAATTAATGACTTTTATGGGGCTCGCCGTGATATACTACGACACTTTTTTGCTGGTAAATCATAAAAAACGATGCTGCTATAGCACTGATTACATGTCCCGTGGCACAGAAGTGGCATGAGACAAATTTTTAGGAAATTTCATATCAGTGGATGAGTGCTCTCCCAGGAGGTTGGCTTATGTGGTTAAAATTTTTGATCACTATGCTTTTATGATTTTTTATTCAGTACTTCTATAGTAATTTATAATTTTCAGAATTTCGCATCAAAGTGATGCTGATGAAGGCTGGATGACTCTCATACGCTACTGCCACAGTCGATAACATTGACAATATACCAAGGTACAAAATATATTATTATTTTTTAATCTCTAAATTTATAAAATGACCGACATATCAACACATTTTTCTGGTAGACGCCGTTCGTCAGAAACGGCGCGAACAAAAATGATTTATTATTTACACTAACAGTTTCTTAGTCCATCCTAAAATCAATTGAAAATTTGAAATTCCGAAAATCATGTTCCGAGAAAATTACATTTTAAATTGTACCGAAACTCAGTGCCACTTTAGAGATGTTCAACTAGAAATACTTTGAAATTATTTTTGAAGCTTAAGTATTGTAGCGAAAATGTTGTTCAGCAGTTTCAAATATATGCTGTCAGCGATGAATTAAAGTCCTTATAATAAAAACTGCCTTTTGTAAAGAAAATTAGAATTTTTCAAAATTAGTTTAGTTTATAAGTTCTTAAACAACAATATTTAACAAACATTTTGTACTTTCATTACTACTTCATTTATTTTTCGATGAAATTCTGATCCAGTATAATAAATCTATAATAGTGCTGTTAATCAAGAGTCCGAAGAGTTATATTAAAAAACTGCTTGGAACAAGTCGCCATCTTTCTTTTTTATAGGGTTGAAAATAGTTTTAGCGGAATATTTTGGTATAATTTTTCGGTTAAAATAGTTGTTACTAATTTTTAGAACATTTAATTTTTTAAAATTTGTATCGAAAACTTTTAATAATTTAATTTTTAATTTAACTATCAATATTTTTGGATTTTTGGCCGTGTGAAAAATGTGATTTTTGTAAATCGAGAATAGAACAAAATTAAACATGGAAATAACATATTTTAAGGTTGAATTTGAAATATATGAAAATATATAACAGGCCTCTTTTTGATTTTTGTAATTCGTCACTCTTCCAACAAACGTTTTTCCCACCCAAATTTTCATACATGTTTTCTAGGCTATAAGCATACTTACTGTCACATAGACGTTTTCATTTCATTTTTATTTATCTTTATCTATTTTCTATTGAGTTTATTAAATTTTGGATAATATTTCAACCAAAAGCTCTCATATCCCATTTTATTACATACATACATATTTATGTATAGGGCTCCACAGCTTGATGTTTAAAACGTTACATTTTTGAATGGAAGAAATGTATTTGAAAACTGATAGAAAGGCATTTAAGATGAAATTTAAGCATTGTCTAAGTGAGATTTGTCTCTGGTGACTTACGTTCACATCCGCCTAGTATCTTTTTCTATTATGTTTCATAAAAATAATTCCTTTATCTAATGCATTGGCTGATAAAGTTATAAGTGAGTGAATTACTTTCTACTCCTTACCTTTATAGCTCTGTTTGCGAACTTTTACCTGGTTTCCAGGCCAAAATAATGACATTTTTGTCCTGTGGCGCCGCTGCTTCCAGTCGGGTTCATTTTATTGCTTGTATTATCCGCAAAGGTAAGACCCCAGGACATCCCCCAAAAAATAATCCATTTCCCTGGAGGAATGCCTTTTAAAAATGTTCAAATTAAATCTGTGAAAATTCCTTCACCCATCTCAGACGCGGCGGCTGCGAACATCTTTCTTTCTTCTGCTGGACCGCGGCCGCACCTCGCGGTGGAGCATCGGTAGGCGGAAGATCATTTCGCAGAGAGCACAATAATTCACCCGAAAATTGCGAAAAACCTTCCGTAATAAGTCCGGGCGCGTTTCGCGTGGATTTAAACAAGTTAGCGCCGACCAGACGATAATTTTCCATCGCCACTCGCCCGTATTTCGCCCGTAAATTATGAGAATGAAATTTTAATCAGTTTGTTGCGGTTTTATTCATGGCGGATTATGTTCACGCAGACACACGGAAAACAATTTCGACAATTTGCCAGCTTAGTTCAACCGAACGGAACAATGTTGTTATGGTCGATGGTACGACGCCTTTTAACGGCTGGTCCTGGTCCTGGGGCCCAGCTTCCAGCTGCGGGGGCGGTGTCAGAAACAGCGGCTTCGGCGGCCGGGGCCCAAACACCCATGAAATTGAATGGAGTTGAAGGAGTCAACTTCTGCGGGGACGCCGCCATCTGCCTCCTGCGGCCAGGCCACGCGGGGCCGTTCTCCTCTAATAAGACAGAACGTTACTTTTTACGATAATTGTTTCGGGAATTATTTATAACGTGAGCGAAGTGCAGTCCCTGCAGGGCGCGGGAGTGCAGCTAGGCCAGGGATACTCCGCCGGAGCAGAAAAAGCTTAATCTACTGGAAATTGATCATAAAATTGTAGGGACCGAGCGCTGCTTTCGCCGCCGGGATCGTCCTTCGGGAAGTCCTGGACGGCTGGAGCTCTTCCTGCAAGCCCTGGCGATTGGAGTGTGATTGGAAAACAACCAGATTTATACAAAGTTGCCACTTTTGGAAAATAGAAGGTATCATAACGAAAATCCAGGCAATCTACTCGCTATTGCCAACCATCAAATTCGAATAAAATTTTTCAATTAGGCATTCGCCCGGGTATCTAGGGATTGCCCAATTTTATGGAAAATTAAAATTAAGTTCTCAAGTCAATGCAAATTAACGAAGTATTTTAGTGGAATCAAAATTAAGTCATTTTAAATTAAAAGGAAGAATTATTTCTACTAAGTTTAAGACTACTGATTTTACATACCAAATATTTAGTTCACTTGAATCATTCAAGCTAAACAATAAATTGCCAACTCGAATTGTAGCGATTAGTGTAAATCTGTGGCTAAAATTAGTATATTCTATTAATTGATTCATATGCTTTAAAGAAATCAACTTGGCTGTGAGGAAATTTATTTATCGTTCCATTTGTCAAAACTTTTATTTTAAATGTTAACAACTTTATTTGAGGAATAAATTTATCTGACACTTGTAATCTACAATATGTGGAATTTTTAAGAACATATTCAGCTTTTACTCATTAGGTAACTAAAAATACGAAAATTAGATTTATCACTCTAGAAAAAATGTACTGAAAAGATGACTATGTAGAAATATCACTTTTTGCTTTACATAAATTACACTTACTTCATACTATCATGAAGAGATATTATAAAGTTTCGCGCTTTTGCGCTTAATACGTATCTTTTATTTTAACGTCCAAAAGTGTATTATTTCCACAGTTGGTACTTTTACGATAGATGTTCTCTTATCATCTGGCAAAGCACGACTTGAAAAATTAAAGCAATTTCCATTGTTAGTACAAATTCTGAAGTGTTTACTTATGGACATATTCTGTAGGATATCTCCAAACATATTTAAATAACTTTACAAGCAAAATGCATTAAGTGAATCGTCACATAAAACACGTTGATTCTATATGTGATTACGTTTACATTTACTTTGGGTAGGTATATTTCAATTTGCGTCTGACATCAACAACTATAGCTTTAATTGCCTTGTGCATCAAATACATTTAACTTCAAAGGCAATTCAATTCAATTTGTGTTGACATTTAACGAATTGTTCCAACTCCATCTCACATGTCATACTATTTCCTATATTTCGCATGGATTTGAGAACATATTTAGAAGTCAATATCCAAATTGACTATAAATGTAGATCGAAATGGAGAACAGAACCGAAACTCTCAATTTCGACTGCAATGTGTCGGGGTTATTTATTATTATACAATTTTGCCTTTTTTTGTATTTACCAGATACAACTCGTCGTATTGAAAGCTATTCAAAATTCCAAATGTGAATTACAAACGATCAAAAATATTTCCCTCTCAATCACAACCACAGAAAACTGTCGTTGAAAGGTGTGCGCTCGAATCACTGAACAAAAACAGCAGCTTGGGAACTTCTTTGCAGATTCTCTCCACAAACCTTCGCCTATGACCCCAACATCTATCACTGTCACATTCAGAGCAGAAAAGGAGAATAAACGGATTTTCCCGTCACGTTTCAGCGAATTTCACGGGTATATTTTAATTTTCAAGTATTTAATGGGCCCTTGCAACAATTTTTCCCCAATAATCTGTCGCTGATTTTATCATGTTATCCGGCGGCAGGCAATCGAGGTCACCGATTTACCACGCATGTTAATTGCTGGTAAATTAAATCCATAAATCCTTGAGCCCTGACCTGTCCTGGAAATATTGTGTTAAAAAACATACACCCGGGCGGAAAAGATAATAAAGCGCTGAAGTGAACAGCTCTTATAAATGTAGTTTCAACAAATAGGTCGTAATTACGAGCAAGAAGTACAAAAAAATTAAAATTTATTCAATTAAAATCGGAAATACAGAGCAAGAGTGGAAAACGTAAAATTAACACTTTCATGGCCTTTGAAAACTTGCCCACTGCACTCGAAATCCCTGTCCAGAGTCGCGTCCTGATGGAAGAGCGATGCCGCGAGCCCTGTGGTTATTGATGGGACATGGTGGAGGTGATTAAAACTCCCAGCTGGACATCCATTTTAGGCCATGCATCGTTGAATTTGGTTCATTACCCAACGGCCCAGTCATCCCGTACGCCAGTGGCGAAAACAGGACGAAGCTGTAGGCGAGAATCCCCAGGACCATCCCCAGGACGACATGTTTCATCCATCTTGGCAGGCGTTCTACCAGGTAATTGAACATCACACCTGCGGGCAGATTAGAAAATATTTCAACTCTCGGTTGGTCATAACCTTAACTAAGTTGTGGCATGATTGATCCAGGACCAACAAAACATCCTGCCCATTCCAGATAATTAAGTATGATATAAAGTCGTTGCGAAAACTAAATGACAAATGTGTTTGTTGAAACGCAATAAAATTTTATAATAAAATGGCAAATACATACATACATATATGTATAACATATATATATATGTATATATATAAAGGGGAACAAAGCTCTCATCCCTTAAAGCAGATGCAATTTAAAAATGTATGAATTAATTGAAAAAGTACAAACATCACCATTCATAAATAATGTAAATTTTAAAATTTTACACGCATTTTTAAATTAATGACGACATGGTTTATTAAGATCAGTACAATCACTTTAAAGAATTACTTAAAATTTAGTTTAAACTTACAACTGCGTTAACGAATATTCAAAAGTGAAAATCAGTATTTTAATGTAAATAAAATTGTCTTTTTACTTCAATAACTACATTAGTATATAGTATATCATCAGTTTTTGTGATATTTTATTTAGTGATGGTAAGTTACATATACTATATACATAGCATAAATCTCAAATATCTTATGCAAAATGATTGAATATCCCAGCACTTTTATATTTAACTGCTAAACTTCTTAGTTCCTACTATAGTTTTAGTATTTTAATCAAGCTCGAGGACTTATTGCAATAACTAAATTTTTTGATATTTCAAGATCATGTTTTTTCAAGATTTTCAATTTGAATTTAAAAATATTCTGTATAAAAGTATATTGTATAGAGGAGTTTGATTGATTTAATTCTTTCTTATATTTTAGCAATTATAACTCTTGAGAACTCGTTTCAGAATTACAGCTGAAATCTACTTTAAAGTCACGATATTAAAAATACGAGTAAAAACTGCGCTTTAAAATTAGTTTCCAGTAACAATGTGGGTTAAGTTGTAGATACTTTGGGCTAGAGTAGGAGTGAGGTGGAGTTAAGCAAATAAATTGTATCACGTGAGATAAACTCATAACCCGACCAACGTTTTTACTTCTCTCTACGTTTTGAATTTCATTAAAGATTGCAATATTGAAGAACTGTATCCAAATTTAAGAAAAATTGAGAGTATTAATAATTATAATATATACTTAACCGTAGCTAGTCGAAAGAAGAGTTTTTCTAAGCTTAAGCAATATCTCAATCCAGATTAACAAACTTAGCACCATTATCAATCGAAAATGAAATTGGGGAAAACATGAACTTCGCCAATTTAATCAACTAGCTAGACTTGAACCTTTATAGGTGGGAGTACGAGTCTAAAGCATTACCGCTTACGCTACGGTACGCTCGAACGAAATTTAATGTAACTTTTACATAAAGTGCGGGCTGAACTTTGTATGCGTTTTTCTCAGCTCCTACTGGGCATTGGACGGAAATATTTTACAGTGGTAGTACCCACATGGTATACTACCACTACACGAAATTTCCTTCAAATCCGTTTCCCCAAGGTCGTACCGTCCCCTTGTTAGTAAAAAAATGTGAAAATTGATGATTTTAATAACGAATTTAAGTATTTTAATATTAAACTTTATCCTGAATATGTGGAAACAGACCAATTAGTAGATCTCTCGAAATGTATGTCAGTACAACAGGCTGAATTTTCCCATTGTCATAAATGCAGATATGAAAACAGCCGATCACATACTCCAACCCTATTCTTAAATTTAATTTTTTAGCATGTGCATTCTCTCGCCCCACGTCCATTTACCCGGCGCGGCCGGCGGTGGATTTTACTATAGGAAATCTCGAATAAATGCAATTGCCACTCGTTATAGGGTGTTATGGGGCGTTGTGGAGCTGCGGATGATTCGAAAACAATTTGTCAAAATTGTACCAATTCTGTTTATTTGTTTGCGTCCATCGACTACTTTTGTAATTCACTCGATCTGCGTGGAGGGCACAATGAGTGTCCACTGCGACGGAATATTAAATTGAAATATCGCGTCGATGGCAGGCCATAATCTGTGGCACAAACAGCAAATTAATCGGAAAATCAATTGAATCCGATGACCTCTTGTCGTTGTCATCCATTATTACCGAGGGCTTAATGAAAACTTCACCAATTCGCTAGCCGGCACAAATGTGTTCTCCTGGTAATTTCCAGCGATTTTACAACATTTATCCATCATTAACACATCCTGCAGGATGGTAAACAGCTGGTGTTGGGGACTCAGACCCAAACCCAGATCCAGTCCCAGCCATAGGAGTTCCAATGAGGTTTTCGGGAGCTGCAATGGCTAATTGAAATTTTAAATAAAAGGAAAGGCGCTCTCGTCCGGCCCTCCATCAAAACAGGTAACAAATTAATTTTTGACCAGGTAACTCCTCTGCATGCAGAGGCATTGGAGAGCGGCGGTGGGTTTTTATTGTTTTTTCAATAATTAAGCGACCATTTGACCCAGAAACGCAAATTTCAAGCAAACAGGCAAATTATCCATCCATCAATGCGTCCATCACGACCCGGACGGGCTTCCGATGTTTACCTGGACTCGTTCCCGGCCTATGTGCGCGTGTGTGGGTGCATGCGACTGTGGCCGGGTTACTTACAATTTAATAATTTCCACCTGGTGAAATTTTATTTACCTGCCCGGCCCCCGCCCGGCTCCCGTCGTCGTGATTACATCGAACTGAATTTAAAATGACGCCAGGTAATGATTGGCTCGTGAATTATTCACGGCTCATGCAAAATGTATGCGGGGTGGCCTCATGGCTCCCGGGCTCTCTTCCCGGCAAATTGTAGTACAGCCGACAAACATTGCAGTGACAGATTTGTTTGAAATTAAAATTTCCGGAGGGGCACAATTTGCCTCGTACGGTCGCTACCGCTTCGACGGTTCCGCTCCTGCCCCCGCTTTGCACACCGCGTTTCATAGTGCTCAAGGGCTATCCCAGGAAATGCGAGCATCGAATTTAACGAAAATAGTCCTTCAAGGGTAAAATGAAATTTATGAAAAAGGCATCACTCCGGCAGTTTTAATGAAAATATGATCCCCCTATTTGCATTGGCAATCTCCGTGGAGCAACCGAGCTGTGAAATGCTCGTTGGCGCAACCGGGGATGAAGCCCAGTCCTCCAAAGTTTGCCCTCGGGATATTAAATCTAGTCGCGGTTATACAAACTCAGCTCTAAAGCTACAATTTAAAAGGTGTTGTAAAAATTAAATTAAATATATTACAGTCCAATTAGGAACAAAAATTAGACTTATATTTTGTTTTTTGTCTATAATAAGATATTCAAATAATCAATAGATCCTTAAGTATCATATTAAATTTACTGCATCAAGAAAATTCTCAGTTTCACAAACTAATTTTAGGATGCCAACTGTTAGAACTAGTTTACTGTTTATGGGTGTCCAAATTATCAGCATGAGTACAAATCTATAATAATTTGAATCTTCAATTTATGTACCACGACTCAATATCGTTAAGCCAATAAAATCCAAACCAATTCTTACAACTGTTTCCCAAAAAATATTCCGATTTACAAACTTTTTTAGATGTATGCGTCTCCTTAAATCACCCCTAAAAACACTTGCAAAAATTAAGACTTTACTGAGAAGATGAGACATACAAGACATATGGAAATTAATAAATTTGTATAAGATTTGAAATTTTCTTCGTTCAAAATATATCTACATTTTTAGAAAATTTTACCACTACCTCTATTATAAAAAGAATAATTTCAGTTATGGCGATGAATGGCCCCACCTAAAAAATAATGTTATATCTAGAACTTTATCAGGTTTCAACTTGATAACTTGATGTTATTATTTTTTTTGATAGCGAATTGAAATTTATATTCAAAAGTGAATGTTTGCAGCATTGTATTCTCAAATCAAATCAAATAGAATATCTAACTCTAATCGCAAAGTTATAAAATAAACCATCTTATTCACAAACTAAATCTTTGATGTCTCAATTTAATTTGATATTGGCTAGGAGAAGAATTTAGTTCCAAATATGTACTTAAAGAACTTCCGCATAACATACGAAATTTGCATATTGAGTATTAAAGGTGAACAAGCAATAAAAGTTCATGAATTCCATAATCGTTACGCATGCAAACATCCTCCCCGTCATTGCCCCAATCTAAAAACGTTGTTTACAAGCGAATTCCGCATGTTCACTATCCCGCAGACACCCCCAAAGCGTTTGGGGCTAACGTTCGACAAATGAAAAAAGAAAAATCCGCCCAAGTTCCCATACAGCCCAAAATTTCGCAGCGGGGCCGTGCGCACCATCGTTTTGCTTTTAGATTTGCCACATTTGTGTTCCGTGCAACAAAATTTGTTGATGAAAATTTCATTCAGTCGGAACTACAACACTTGATGCAGCCCTGCAACAAGTTCGCAGAAACGAAGTGCCTCGCCCGCGCCCCACTCGAGCTTCCCGAAATGGGGCCCAAGCCAGCGGGTAGAGAGTTGCCTTGCCTAATTCATGTAGCAACACCGGTGCACCATTTGGAGCAGGGTAGCTATTGAATTTGGGGAGTGATGCCTACCTGTTAGCATGGAGTTGAATACCAGAGCAGGGAAGTAATGATGGAAGTAGAGCACCCGTCCCATCGCCCAGAAAGGCAGATAATGCAGGAGCCATCCCCCAAAAAGCCAGGCAGCGGCTCGTAAAGATTTTCCACTTTTCCCTGGAAATGGAGGGAAAAACACAAAGATTAGAGGGATGGTGCCTAGGAAAATGTTTGCATTTATTGCGCCCTAGCTGAAACCCGGCTCCCAGGAAGCGATGTCACGGTGCTCCTGCAGGATTCTCGCCTCCAGCATCCACCTCCTGTATCAGATCATCTGAAGTGGCTGCTCCGGAGCACGGCAATATAATTAGCATACTCAGTTGCCTATTACACCCTTTATCGTGGTGCTCTATCTCCTTTTTCCGCGGACGGAGAGATGTTGGCAAAACGGGCGCATTCCCCCGTGGGATGACCTCGAATTGAAATTCATTAGCAGCGGAAGGTGGCGCCATTGACTTGATGTTTTTCTTCTGTTGCATGGCACAAGATACACTTTGCTTTATTGCAGCAGCGTGTACCGGAGCACTGTCGTGATGAGAGGTTATGTCATTTAGAGGAAAAAAAAAATTACCATTTTTTGTGGGATCGCTGGAATGACCGTGTCTTCGTCGCTCCTTAACGGCAGTGATAAAAAATACAATTAAGAAGAGGGCCAGGAAAATAAGATTGCTCCACCAGATTATTGGATTCCCCAACAGGTAGATACGGTAAGCACTCCCCGAGAAAAATTGTCCCTGAAAGGAGAAATGGGAAAAAAGGAAAGAAATTAGGTGAATTACGGAAAGCTGTTACATTTTCACCGGACTCTCCTCGTCCCACTTTTCGTTTTTCTAATTTTGTTTCGCTCTACAGTGAGTTTACCTGAAGGTCTGTCGGTTAATGAAGAAATTTCACTGATTTGGGCTTAATTAGAATGGAAAGTACCTCTAAATTAAGCGGAGGCCGATGTTGCGCGAAATTAGAATTAGAATTAGAAAAAGCTCTCTGCTTGGAGGGATCTCCATTCACGGTGTGATTTGAAAACTATTCACGTACAATGAAGGAAACGAACATTCGATGTATTTAATTTTGAGTCGCAATGCGAGAAGTTAAAATATATTAGGCACCTAAACATTGCAATTTCTTTACACTCACGGAGTTAAGTATTATTTATAACTAATTAACTATCTAACAAAGCAAATATTCTAATAGTTATTATATTATAATATGATATTGTAAAAATTTGAAGAATTGGCCTACTTTCACTTTCTGGACAGCAAATTTGTATGATTCAATGTATATTTTAGAAGATTGTGTAAACTGCACTCAATAAGTGCAAAGCCCCTTACTCCTTACGACTGTTTTAAGTATTGCAAGCAACCATTTGCCTTTAATAAACGAAATCATTTGAACCGTTTATTTCAAAAGTGACGTAAGTCCATTATTTTTTGCTCGCAGACAACTGGACAATAAGTTCAATCTACTATTATCATTACAATTATTTTTTAAAATTGGACTTAGCTTTCACAATAAGGGGCTAAACAAAAATATTAATTATTAGGTACCTTCTATAAAAATAAGTACGAAAATACGTTCAAAAGCTAAACTAATTTTTTTAATATTTTATATTCCTCAAAAGAAATTCCTTAAACTATCTTCAAAATTTTACTATTAAAATGTTTATAGAAAGTTTTCTAAAACTATTTTACAATTGCACTGTTTTACTAAAATTTTGCGTCGAGTAACGAAATCTATTATACGTATTAAGCCTTCGAGAAAAATTGAAAAATTATATAATGTTAGAAATTAGTTAAAAATAATGCAGTAGAAGAAAAGAGGCAATGGTGAAAAAACTTCTGAAAGAATATACCAAAATCCCCAAATTCCCAATAAAAAAAAAAATAAATCAAGAATAGTCTGAATGAATTAATTGAATAATATGCTCCGTAGTTAATTCATAATATGTATGTATAACTGAAAAACTAAGATGATTTTTTAAAATTCATAATTTTCAGATATAAGTGTTTCGTTAAGTACTCGTAAACTTAGCTCGACTGTTTTTCATTTTTATCCTTGTTGGAAGCGTTTCAATTAAGAGCCTGGCTTTATTTACTCAACCATGAAAAGTTTGCCACTAGTTTGGCTGAAGAATAGTTTGCAGTCCCAGAATACCTTTGGGGCAATCTACTTTTTCTAGTCTTGCTCACTAGCTCCGCTCAGCTCAGACGGTCTGGTTTGTCCGTTTATCAGGCCTGGCGGGTTTTATGGGAATAGCCCCATTGGCTACGTGCAGGACATAAATTTGCTCGAGTCCTTAATTAAAACCGATTCCGATTAGAGATGAATTCGCCTCGAGGACGAAATCTTAATCGGAAGAAAAAAGAATTCCACTCACCCTGTAATTGATGGGCCACTGCCATGGCCTGCTCGTAATTTCGCCCTCCTTCGGTTTCAATCCGGCGTTTCCCTGGAACATCACAGCATGGGATTCAAGGAATCTGGGAAGGAATCCGGGAGCATAAACATGAAAGCTGACGCTGGGCACTTTATTTGACACCATATTCGGGCAGAGAACCACCAACAATATTTGCACCCCCGCACAGTCGCCGACGCCCCAAAACATGGAATCACAAGAACGAAAGAGAAACGTGTAAATATGCGACGCTCCGGGTTAATAACACTCCGTCTGTGCCGTCGCAGAGCGCAATAATGAAATTTAACAGAACCATTAACCGCCTATAAAACGGCCCCCGGAACCCGAGGAGCCCGGGTCCGGGGCCCGCCCACCACCAGAGTCTAGGGGTACTCACGTCCTCCATGCACGTTGTCCTCGACGTTCCAGAATGCGTTCTTGTCCCTAATATTGGGATTACACGAGACTTCCTGCTGCTCGAAGCCCCATTTCGGTAATTGCTTCCCGCTGGTCGTGAGGGCGCAGTTCTGGAGGTAATGGACGATTAAAAGTTTGCTGGTGACCGTCAGGATGGAATCATTTTGTCGCCCCCCGGCAATTAGGACTTTCCAAACGTCGTTTGCGTCGCCGGTGCCATTCTGCAATGAGAGGTCGGGAAGCACACACACGTCTCATAATCAGATTGCTTTGAATGAACCCGAAAGTCCTGCAGGACCCCTCCCGTACCCACCTCGCCGTATCCCGTCACTTGGTGGTGCTTTTTCGTCAGCGGTGCAGCCTCCCGGTGGGAGTGGAGATTTCGTCTGGTCTGGACATGTTCCAGACGTACTAAATCGCCATGCTTAAGTATTCGAACCTTCGGGAAGGATTCTTTATTGTACGGTTTTATCAGCCATTTATTATTGTCGTCCTTGTGGGTGTACGTCGTTATCTGGGTGGGGGAGAGCAACACAAATCGGTTAAATCGGGAAATTGTTCAAACAGGGGATAAAAATGACGAGGGATTTTCGTCCGTTTTACGCCCCGTCCGAAAAGCCGGGAAAACCCGTTCAAAGGGGGGTCTCTCTTATTCGGGGTCTGCTTAGATCAAATTAAATTGCGCCTGGGAAATGAAAAATTGCGCAACTTTTCGAGAGGGGACCACCAGCGGAGCACTTATTCCCGGAAAAGAAGATAAATCTCTCCCACCCACCTGTTGCTGGCGGGCTCCGACGCCTTTGGGGTAGAGGTGGTAATGCGAGTGCAAATAGCCTCCGCCCGTTTTGTGATTTTTTATGGTGACGATGGAGCCGATGGCAACTTCCCTTGGCATCGTCGCGTTGTACAAGGAATTTCCAATCAGCCGGGATTGAAACGCCGAGCTGTAGAACCCGTCCCCGTTCCCACTTTTATTCAGCACCGTCAGGTGAATGTAAAAAAACAGAAGGTACAGGAATGCCGGCCAAACGATTAATGCAATTGCACGGGAAATTAGTTGCTTTGCTGTTTCCAACTGGAATATAAAATTCAAATTAACACACTTTTTCAAACAAATTGCGTTGTTATTTAAACCCTTAAAATGTTTTTCAAAATCCTCCAAGTTACAGAGAATTTAAGGTACACCTACTGTCTTGCCAGGTCAAACAAATTTAAACGCGTTTTCCTCAAAACTCATGTTTTATAACTAGTAGTCAGATATCTCAAATGCTATTCACAATTTAACTTTTTCAAAAATAATTTCTAACTAACAATAAATTCAGGATTTTTTTCAGATATTTTACATCGAAAGTTTAGAAATTAGAGGAGGGAATGCTTTAATAATTTATATTTTAAATATCTCGTGACTGAAGGGTTAAAATCAAAAGATTCTAAAACATTTAATTTTACGAGATATTAGACATTTATAATCTATATATAAAACGGAGTAAGTTAAACAAATATTTTCGAATTACACAATTTGCTTACAATCACTTCTCTAAAGTATTTAAATATTTTTTCAGCTACAGCGACGAAAAAGCCTCCTTGTTGGTTTGAAAACATTTAAGACGGTATACAAATAACAAAAAATATCTGAATTGGTTCTTAGTAGATTTAATTTAAAACTTCAACAGAATTGATTTGAAATTTTAAGTGAAGTATGCATTTAAACATTCTGCTTACGTAAATTCTAAATTCTCAACAAAATATTTTTGAAATTTCATTAAATTTTTGCTATTTAATTTAAAGAAGCTCTTTAATATACTACTTAAAATAAAATTCTAAAATTTAGAAACCAATATTTTACTCTCTAATTTATAATGAAGCAAAAAATTAATATAAGTCTTCAGAAATTTTCAGTTCATTAGTTTTAGTATTAATTTGCTAGTTTACAATTAAATATTAAAGGATCTTACCACAGACTTCCTCAAATCGCCCAAAACGTCCCACAACTCGCTGATCGTGTGCAATCCAACGAGGATGATTACGAAGAGGCCGACGAACTTAACGCTTATCGTGCAGGAGAGCATCGTGCCCGTGACGAAGAGCCAGGACCACCACCTGGGCGTGTAGGACCCGCCGTTCTGCGTCGTTTTGGACACTTTCACCATCCCCCAAACAGCACCCGTCATGAAAAAGAGAAGGATCGGATCCAGCAGGATATACTGGTTCAAGGTGAGCATTCCCACGTCTACACAAGCAAAAGAAACGCTTGAATTAGCATACATCTTTTTTTTTTTGTACTCTTAATTATAGCGTTAAATATGTATTTCAAACTCCTCCTCGTCAACAGAATTTTGAAGTATCTTGAAAAAAAACAAAAAAATTTGATCGTGTGCGAGATCGAGATCGAGATCGAATAACGGCAAAACAAAATTAAAAATTTGAATATCTCAGTCGAATTGAACGATATCGGAAGTAAAAATAATATGGTGCTAATTGTTTATCCTAATATTTTCACCACATAAAAACATCCAAAGTTCTGCATAGAGCACTATTTTATTTGCATTTGCACCATACATAACTTTACAATCGTTAAATTTTGAACTAGTACTGAAGAAGACTCCATATCGCGAAAATTTACTCCAATTATTTTCTACATTCATTTCTATAACACTGTTCAATAAAAGTGTTCTCTGTTTTGATGGAATTTTTTGCGTAAATACGGTTTATAAAAAAAGGAATGGGATCATAAAATGATACGAACCTTTAATTATATACATTATAAAAGTTTAAATGGAAGCTTGAAATGTAAAAATTATAGCAAAATAAAATATTCCACAAAACTTGATTCGTAATTTTCTTGCAATAGATTTTTAACTCTCTTCAAGTTTAAACTAAAGTTTAAGGTAGATATTTCGTATTTTATAGAAATGTTAAAATGTTACAAAGTTTATTGAACCAAACGTTAAAGTTAAGGTTTCACATTCGTAATCTACCAAGCTATTCCTATTGAAATTAAATATCTCTTGTTTTATTATATAAACGAACATTAAAAAAGTTTATTAGTGCTATTAGCCCGGTGTAGTGAAAGTGAGCCATTGTAGTGCACTATGTTTTTATTTTTAAATTATAGTGAATTTGCAGCACGCTAATCTTGGCAATTTAGTGATATATAATAGTATAATTACTTTATAGTGCACTATCTATTACAAATTTAATGATAAACTTGTCCGTTCGAAATTTAGTGCACTATGCACATTTGAGAAAATACGTAACTTGCGATAACTATAAAAAGAAAATCGCCTTACCGAAAATAATGTAAGCGGCGGCGACCAGCGCAGCCTCCTTCGACTCCGTCAAGTCCCAGACCGTGTCGAAGGCCATGGGGACAATCAGAGCTCCAAGAGTGGTGCAGAACTGAAAAGTGGGCCCACGGGTAATTTAGAGTCATCAAAACAGGTAAATCCCCAAAAAACACTCACAATCCGCATGCCTTCGTACCGCGACCCGTTGTACCTGTCCCCGGGCTTCTCGAAGGGATAAGTCCCATTGTAGCCCGTCAGAACGCCTGACAAGGCGATCAACATCTGCAAAGAAAGTTTTCTCAAGCACGAAACGGCTGACAGCTTCTTACCTTGCCCAGCGGAGGATGAACATCAAAGAAGAACGTCCGATTGATGTACCAACTCCCCATCTTCCCGAAATGAGTTTCATCCCAGCTGAAAAAAGGGAAAATATCTGGTGAAAGGCGAAGACAAGAAAGTGAAAAGAAACGCCGGTCAAATTAAGGAGCTGGCGACATTTTGCGTTTAAGAACCTTTCGGAGGCAATTTTCCACCTGGTTAGCGAATAAGGCGCGCCGCCGCTCACCCAGCCGAGCGCTAAATTTTCTTTCGCCTATTAAAGTGCCCACTTACGCCCGACCGCTCGTCAACTCGAGCGGGGGCGTTGGGGCTTCTTCGGGGACTGAGGGGGATATGCTAATTCTCCGCGGGCAATCCTTTTAAACTGAAAAGTGATGCGTAAGAATTCTGATGGATTTCGAGTTCACTTCCCCCCGTCCTCCTCTTCTCGGTTTTTCCGGGCTTTTTGTTCTTCGACTCGTTTTTACCTTTGTTGCTCAAAAGCGGATTAACGACGCGGATTTGGTCTAATGGACTTTCCCGGATCAAGTCAAAGGGAGATCATCTGCAAGACGAGTTACCCTTAAATAGACTTTTTCGAGTCAGAACATTTTGGCCTTACTGGGGGCGGGGTGCACGTTTTTCGTTTTTCTCATAAAACGAGGAAATCAACCTTTTTCTGCAGGGAGAGCATTATGACAGAGTTTTATCGAAGAGGTAAACCGATATCCGGGAACTTTAAACTTCCTAATTTTAAGTAAATCAAAAATACCTGCAACGTGAATCTTTTTACTTAGAGCTATCCAGGAGTCAAATTAAAACTGTTCCTGGGGGAGATTAAGAATTGTTGGAATAAAACGTAACCCTTCACTATCAAAAATAAATTCAAAATGAATTTAAAAAAAAACAAATCTTAGCTTAAAATGTATTAAACACTTTTAATAAAGAAGTATGAGCCGCTTTCGTCTTTTAAAAAAATTACGAACTAGTAACATAAACAAAATATTCTTAAGCACTTACTAAAATAATACTAACTAAGCTATTAATGACTATAGAACAGAACTCGTAAATGTTATTCCTTATACCGAAAAAATCAGAAAATAATTCTTTCCGAATTCATATGGTTTGCATTATTCTTTTAATACTATTGCCCAAAAATCATTCTCTCCGTATCCCCAAAGTTTACAAGCCGACAAAAAATAATAATTCGTACTAATAGAAGTTATATGTACATATGTTACATATAATATACATACAAATATCTACATATATAATATACATACATATATCTATTTAGTGTCAGAATTTGTAAGGATTTTTTTTTTTTTTAATTTGAATGGAGCTCTCTATGCGGGACTCGGACTCGCGCTTGATCGGTTTTTTTGGAATAAATTGAGTTTGAGGTCTCCTCACGGATTTTAATAAAACCTTGTAGGAATGTTCATTTGTAGTCAAAAATGACAATTGTCAAACAAAATTTATCAGTCACTTGTACTTCCCGAGATAAACTTTGATTTTTGGAGACAATTAAATGTCACGATTTTTTGCATATTCGAAATTTCGTTTCGAATTATATAAATTAAGGATATTTCCAACTTTTCGTTCTAAAAAATTCTTCTAAAATCTTTGAAATTAACGAATTAAAGGTTAATATCTTTTTCGACTTAAGAAAAATTTTCTTTATTTTCAGCACTCGTGTAGATTTTTTTTATAAAAATTCGGTGCAAACATTTTTATTTAAGGTTTTTCCATAATTTTCACCAAAAGATTGTGGGAGCATGAGGAAATTGCGGCGCAAAACTATTAGTTTTTAAAATTAAAGAAAAAAATTTTTTTTCATATCTGTCATTTTTGACCCTAAATGGGCATTATTACAAAGTTTCATCAAAATCCGTGAGAAGACCTCAAAATCAATTTATGCCGCCAGGTGTTGACGAATCAGGATTCAAACAACAACAATAAAAAAAGTAACCAACAAGAGAGGAAGAAAGTAGTTTTCTTGCCAGAAAATTTGGATTCATATTTAAGGACGTTTTCAAAATCAATGTGTGAGGTTTCGAAATTACTTTACTGTTTTAGTCAACTAGTCAACACCTATAATAAATTGTTTAGATCTATACAATTGATCCCAAAAGTGTACAAATTCCCAAACAAACCCTCATTTGTCATGCTTACCAAACATGATCCGGCTCAGTGACCTTGTAGTATCTGGTTGCAGCTGTAAGAACGACCACAGCCGTGAAAATCATCCACCAATTTCTGCAAAAGTAAATCCAAACATAACTTTCAAGTTCGTCACTTAAGTCTTTCGTTTTCAGAGAAAACTTTGCACTCACAGCTCATCTTTTTCAGCGCTTTTCTGAGGCATTTTGGTGTTGTCGGCGGCTACAGCAACCATCCTCACACCATTTTTATTAATTTTAGCCACTTTTTCACTCATTTTCAAGCAACTGACAAAACGCTAAATAAATAATCTGAACAAATAAGCTACTAACAGACGAACTTCACATACTTTAGCCAAACGCTTCGAGATTTCTAGATAAACAACGGCGAAATGAGGCGCGCCGTGTCCGTGGCAACGTGTCTAACTGAACTCGTAAGCGAGTGGAAGAAAACCCGTTCTCCATTCAGAAGAATTTAGTCAAGAAAGGTAAGTCGACGGTTGGTGGTGGTAGGCTGCGAGATTTCCTAATAACGTGCCGTCTTTGTTGCTCTGCCTCGGAAGGTCTTACCAATGAATGACCCTTGTTCACTCACGGCTACTTTCTCAAAGAAGGCTTTTCTCCGATTCTAATGTAATTACTGGTAATATAAAAATAACGGATTCTATTGTCCACGGCATTCTTAAAGTGGTATCGTAACTTTTTTATGCTTCTTTAGAAGGCTTTTGAATGCTTGAATTTGTGAATAGCATAAAAGCTTTAAAAAGTTTTATTGAAGCCATCTACCTTTATATCTATGTACATATGATAGGAACATATTTGGATTTATATTTCCACGATATTTCTTTAGATTTGAAACTTTCTTTCGCTTATTTCATTATATCTAACCGTAAATTTTCCAATGCAAACGATGGTATTTTTATAGCATAACAAGGTTTTCAACACAAGATTTTTTGTTAAATTATTGATATCGACTAGTTTTGTGAAGCAGTGTAATTTTTAAATAGTAGGTTTTTTATTAAAGTGCTTAATACCCTTAATAAAAAATAAAATAAATTTTTAGATTACACCTATATTACACTATCAGTGTTGAGGTTTTCAACTAAACATTGGCACTTTGTTGGCATGTTATTTGTAATTTAGTTATTTCTGTGAAATTAGATATAGCTAAATTTTGGTTGAAATAATTTTAAATTGGAAATGTATTGACTTATTTGAGTATTATCATTATTATTCCAATACCGGCAATAAAATCAAGACAAATTGCGAATATAATTACTATTGATATTTCACAAAATTCAAAAAATCAAATAATCCTACCACCATTACTGTAGCATCAGAAATATTACTCAAACTTACTCAACATAATTTAACATCATCTATAGTATTAACCAGCATTACTTATCTGTCTACGCCTATTTCAATTTTACTATTTAAGTATATTAAATAACACAACTTATTCAAATTATTTATATATTATAAATAAACTTTTGTTCTCGAATATCGAAAATGATACCAAAAAGTTGTTTGAATCATCATTAATCATAAGAAATCAAAATATAGACTTCTTTTTTAATTAAGTTTTCATTTCGCATGCTCTCGAACGGACCTGAATTTACTTTTAAACTTAAAGGTTAAAAGAACGTCGTTTAAGATCTAAAAAATTTTTAATATATAATAATACTACTACAATAATACTACTTTAGATCCGTTGCAAATAAATTAGTAAATAGAAAATAGAAGCCTTAAAAGCAACTTAAACATTTCAAATATCGTTGCGGTGAAAATATCGTACGAGTTGAAAAGCTTTAGTTTAGTTTAGACGCACCGTGCGATAAATTACGAATCTCCGAATTTCCGAATTTCAAAGCTTCAGTTCCACATGTACTAAAATTCGTTAAAACTACCAGAGCGATTTAGTTGAAACTTTTTGACGAAGCGCGGTGCATTCGACCACTAGCTAACACCAGAGGTCACTCAGTGTTTCGAATAAATTCGGTTAATTACTGGTTGCCATTGCGACGAGAGTTTGTGTTTTCCTTCCAATTTTTCACCAGGATCTCAATTCATTCTTGCTATTTATTTCTATTCTGCAATTTATTTAAAGTTACAATAAAACAAAACAATGGAAGCAACGGAAGAAGTTGAAGAGAAAAAAGCCTCTGAAGAGATTGTTATCGAAATTCCGATAATAATTGAAGAAGTGGAGCCGGAAAAAGCCGTCAAGTTCGACGAAGGCCGACCATCAGAAGCAGAATATGATATTTTTGGGTTTGAAAGACCGAGCTTCAAAGAGCCGTCTAAAGATGATGTGGAGTCCAGAGATGCGTCGGAAGATTCCGTGATGAGTTGCATCTGCTCGGAGGACTCAGACGTCCTGGCTCAAAATGCCGATCCTGGCGTCATTGATCTCGCCTTCCCCGAAAATCCAGATTCGGAGCTCATCGAGAAGTTCTGCCTCCCGCCCAGCTACTACACGCTTTCGGGAAAGGAGAAGCTGATCCTGCTCTACGCCGAAAACTTCCGCAGGCAATTTCAAATCGCGCAGCCCGCGAGGAGACCACTGGTTCTAGCTGTGAAGAATGAATGCGGTGTTCAGGTTACTTTTTACCTCTGTTGCTCAGAACGGAGCACAGGATAACCTCCCAACTATTTTTCCAGAAATTTGTGGGCCAAACGATTCGTCCCACAGGATTTATAATTCCTCAATTAATCGGCTCTTTGGAAGAAATCGCCAGTTTTGTCGCCGACTTCATCATCTACGAACCACTAGAGAATCCAATTTCTTTGGTAAGTAATAGTTTCCTTTTTACTGTTACGATCCTCTTTAGACTCCTTAGGGGCTAAATCCCAGTAAAATTTTGAGAATTTTAAATGGAGCCCCATGGAAATTATTGCCTTTTAACTCGACATATTTGAGCAAAACTATTTCTATTAGCTAAATTGGTTCTCTTAGGTAGCTAAATTGGTTACACAGGGTTTCCTTCCATGCTAATGTAACACCTGAAAATTCTTCATGTAAAAATCCGAAAATCCGTTTTTAATTTAATGAAGCAATTTTCATTTTTTTGCCAAATACAACATTTTTTTATAACAGTTTCTAACTCTTGGAACCCGATTTTCAAAGTTACTTATAAACATATAAATAAATATATTTGATTAATAAAAAAGCGATTATTTGTTGTTAAATTGTAATATGCTTCGTCGAGCTAAGCACAGAAACATATGAAAAAGAAAAAAATTTACTTTAAGACAAATATCAAATTTACACCTTGAAACCGAAGAAAGAAAACTGTTTATAATTCGAATTTGTATCTGGCTACAAAGATCAAGGTGAAATAAAACGAAAATAAAATTCCTATAACTTAAAAAAGACCTACGAAACGTAAGGGCTAATAAGTAATAACATATTTAGAACTAAACGATTTCTTCAACCTTTGCGTTTGATATTTTAGAACCCTATGACATTGGTCTGCAAAATTTCTGCCTCGAATATCTGATAGGCTAATTTTATATGAATGAAAATGTTCTATTACATCACGTTTTATAATGTAATAAACTTACATAATAAGGAGCTAATTTTATCTTGAAAATTGCAACACCCAATGGATAGAATTCTCAAAATGTTGGAGTGGATAAACCTAAAAAACAGAAGTGGAATGAAAATGCAACTTACTTGCAATTATACATTTAAATATATTTAGAGCAATAAGTAATGAATTAATCTCATTTTTTCTTTGAATTTATTTATAACAATTTTACTTTTAGTGGTTTTCTTTATTTTATAATTTTTTTTTTTTTTTATATTTTTACTTTTAATCTGAGAAATTCGTTTCTGACACAAACATCCACAGGTCCTCACAAATCGTTTCGGAATAGTTTTTCTCTGTTTCGGTTGCGATGTACAGCGGTAGCAGTTTGAACAGATTTTACATTTTCTTTTGAATGGCTTTGATTAGTGCTATTGCAAAATATTGCAGTTTTTACATTTTTTGGTATGCCCCAGGCGGATTCTAGTCTGTTTTGTATTTTAAGTTTCTGCTTTTCGTTGGCTTCATTTAATTAGCAAAATTAACAAAATAATTCCAAATCATTTGGGGCTTGTCCACTACCTAATTCAAAATTAGTGGTTGTTCTTCTCTCTATCTTAAATTTGTTATTTTTTAAATTTACAATTACAGTCCAAAAGTTTATTTACTTTTTCGATAAAATTTACAATTGTGTTTTTTTTATTTTTGTGTGTTCGCTTTATGCATATAAAAAGGAGATGATATCTTTTTGAGCAATCTCTCGAGTTCTCGCTAAATATTAGTTCATTATTTATCTAGAAGAAAAATTGTACATTTTTTTGTTATGTTAGTTCTCTCATAAAGTTACTTTTTTTTAAAATCGATTTGAAAATTGGCTCATGGTTGTTTTGATGCTTTTTTTTTTATCCTCACTTATCAGCTAGAAATAGGATTTTCGTGTTTTTTTTTTGTCTCTTTAGCACAAATTCAGGTATTCTACAATCTCCCTTGGTCAACTTAAAGAAAAAAATGGAAATAAATTATTTAAAACAAAGAAAACAACTAAAGGAAATTTTAGAGGAAGGGGAAACTTAAAAATAATTCAGTTTTGGTTGCTCGAAAAACAATTGTTCACGTTATTTTACATTTATTCATAACAAATCACGTTCTCGATTGGCAACAAGAGTGCGGGGCAAATAATAAAAAATTATTGGAGGGGATTATACACCAAAAATATGAACCATCGTTTCGATGGTGCGCAGAGACCCCTCCCTCGCCCGCTGCTGTCTTTTTGCGGAAAAATTCAAAAGTGCCTTAAAGATACAATTTAACTAACGTAACATTTTACTAGTTTTGTTCATTAAGTAATGAAACTGGTTAAGCGCTATATACAGGGTGTAGTCTGAGTAGGAATTTAGTAAGACTTTGCGGGGGTGGGCTACAAGAAAATTTGTAACCAACCGCCAAAATTTAATACTCTCGCTCCTTAGCTAAGAAATTCATAGATCGCACTGACGGTTTCCTGCTGCTCCTCGTCAGCTTGGTAGTCGTCACCGACGTTGGCTAAGTCATGGGTCTCATCCAGGTCATCACAATCATTGTCCCCGGCGTCGGTCTGCTGCAGGTTGGCAGAACTGCTCGTCGTCGGGTAGTAATAGTCCTCAAGGTGGTAGCCCAATTCGTCGTCTTCGTCTTCGTTTGTGCAGTTGTCGTCTTCATCGTCATCATCAAATTTGTCAGATTGTTCGAACGCAGGGTGGTCCACCCTCCGCACCCCAAATTGGTCAATGGTTTCATTGTGGTCGTTGTAGTTGTCGGTCTCGTTATTACCTAAGCTATCGTCATGGGTCGCGCCTGGATTGCAATTGTTAGTGAGAAGAGTACTGGTGATACTGTCGTGGCTTATAGGGCTACTATCGCGTGATTTCGGCACTATAGCCAGCTTAGGCTGCTCCTATTTGCGTCGGCGGATCTTCGTGTGCTGCTGCTGCTCACTTTCGCTGGTGAGCTTCTCAACGTCTGACCGAATATTCAGGATCAGCGCCTTCAGCTGACCAATTTGGTGCGCGGTCACTCGCGGATTTCCGCAGCTCTGCAGCCACTTTAGAAATCTCTCGCCGTGCTCTAGGGCCTTCTTTGGTTCGTCACAGTCCCCCTCACTTTCACTCACCTCCCCCGCCTCGTCCTCCTCGTCGATGTTGTTGTTGTTATTATTGTTGCTGGTGTTGTTGTTGATAGTGTCGCTGTTGTAGCTAGCGTCGCTATCGTTCCCATTGCTGTTGATCTTGTACAGGAGATTGTCTAGAACTTCTTTAGAGTTGTTAGTGACTGTGTCGGCCTCGCTTTTGATCACAGGACTCTCCCTCGGGGAATTCTCCTCTTTAACAGCAGCACTCTTCGCCGACAGATCTTCAGGTTCGGGCTTCGCTGAGATGCTGTTAATTTCGTTGTTGTTCAAATTGTCTGAGTTTGGGGGCGAAGCCTCTTTGGTCAGGTGTGAGTAGAGGATGTTCTCGAAGGGGGGCTTTAGACTGCCCTCAATGCTACCCGAGCTCCCGTTCAGGTGGTTCTGGGGCGTTAAGGACTGTCTATCAGTCATTAAGCTAGCTCCAAAAGCCTTGCACCAGTTAAACCATGCCGAGTTCTTGGTATCATCCGAGCTTCCCGACGGCGTGGAGGATGGGGTTTGGGGCGTTGATGTGATGGGGGGGGTCGTTGTTTGATTCGACGTCTGAGGCGTTGAGACCCGGATGGGCGGACTAGTCGCACTCGTATTTGGCGTATAAAGACTATTCAGCCCCAGCATCGCTTGCTGGGACTTCAGCCAGTAGAGCAGGGAATCATCAATGCTTGGATCTCTTCCCATGGGCTGGCCCATGTTCGACGAAGGTCCCTTCATCTTAGACGTCTTATCACTCAGGTTCAGTCCGTAGTTATCACAAACCCCCTTTTGTTTCGCCCAATTCTTCACGCTTAATCCTTGGGGCTTGTCGTTCTCGCTCCTCGGACTGTGCGTCGTCGGCTTTGGCTTAATGCTCCGCATAGTTGTCGTGTTCGGATTTAATCCATTCAGACCCATGGCGGCCAGACTAGGATTCAATTGGGCGATCAGATTCAAGTTCGACGTTAGCTCACTAAAACTAATCGCAAGAGGGCTATGTGTTAGGCTCGTTAGACCGGACAAGTGACTTAGGCTAGTTAGGGGACTTATGGCACCTATCGATGGATCACTTTGGCGAGACAGATCAGCACCGTAGCCTTTCGACTTCGACGAACCATTCAGCGAGGAGAGATCCGCCTTCTGGAAGGCGCCATAGTCCGTCCCCAGGCCGTTGAAGCTCAAATCCGAAAGTGCTTTATTTGTGGTGAAGTCCAATCCGTTTAAGGGACTTCTCTTGTATCCCAGATCATCATACTTCATTTTATTTGAAAAATTGAGGGGTAAGCTAGATGGATCTAGCTTTTGTCGTTTTTCAGGGGGTCCTGCAAGGAGACTTACAGCTGCTGCTGCGGCCGCTGCACCGTCAACAATTTTGTCGGTGAGCGAGTCTCCGCCCAGTTTGTCGGGAACTGATTGGCGCGACATGAAGCGCAATTTGTCCTCGTTTTTGCACCACCCGCGCAATGTAGATTCAGGAACGCCTATGTCACGGGCAACAGATGCTTTCGATTCACCGTCGTGGATTCTCTGGATCGCTTGGATTTTATCACTCGGTGTCAGACTTCGCAGGGGCCGCTTGCCCTTCGAAGTCATCCGAACGTTAAGGTACCTTGTTGAATCCAGGGCTGGGCCGGTGTTGCTTAACTGAAATTGAATACGATAAACATATGTTATTTAAAGTAATATAAATATTTATAGGGTTAAATATATTTAGCATCTTAGTACATAGACAAAGTTATAATCTTGAAACTTCATTTCTAAAATGTTCAATGGCATAAATTGAGTTTGTGACATTTTAAAAACTGATTTCCTCGATTTTTCATTTCACACACCAATTGCGTGCTTGTCGCCGTCGATAAGCTGAAAAAAAATCGTTCATTCCGAAAAATTAAGTAAATAAAGTAAAATAAGTTAAATATCCAGGGAAGACCTATTTGTTTTGTAATATTTGCCACTTTTGATTCCAACACAATGTTTCTACAACCTTTCATTAGAATTCATGCCGCTTTGTCCTTACACAAACACGTTATTATTACGGCATACGATCACGGTTATACTCTGAAAATAACCGTAGCTATGTGTCGATCTGAATTTAGTAAATTAAATTGCGTATTTGAACGGCGAATTACTATTAAGTCTAGTGGAGAACTTCAGACTATAATTTAATACAAGAATATTTTCTTGTTTTATACTCTTCAATTAGTTTTGTCCTTAGTTAGTCGAATTTTATTTTAAATAACATGTAGAGTGGGTAAGTAATGTGATGGTATGATGCATTTGGTTATTTGTTTTAAACTTCCTTAAACTAATTTCTGACTTAAACTCTAATGGCAATTCATTGCACTTTTGCAAACTCCTACAAAAAGAAAAAAAAAACAAAATTAGTGAAGCAGCGCCCTTAAATTGTGGTAACCGAAAATCATCCCCTGATTTTAATAAATATGATTGTACATCCCTTGCAAAGTTAATGTAGTCTGTTAAATAACATGGCATCAAATTGAACTTAATTTTAAATATAAAAATAAACGTTCATTATTTTCTGCTTAACACTAAGACATTTCAGCGCGCTTAACCCATTCACGCCCAAAATCACAAATTTTTAAACCAACCTTTGAGTTCTAAGCTTTATAAAAAAAAAACACAAATTTTTTCCATTTCGAAATTGCAATATTTTGTTTTCACTTTTCGTTTTTATGTTTTAAATCCGCCATATTTCTTTTGGGTGTCATCAAAATGCAATTTCGACCTCGGCAATCGAAAAAACATACCCAAAAATACGTAGTCGGAATCCCGTTTCACACTGTTTTTCTTATAAAGCTTAAAACTCAAAGGTTGGTTTAAAAATTTGTGAATTTGGGCGTTAATGGGTCAACATAAAGCTTGTTGAATCATATTTGCTGCATCACAAAATGATTCGCATCGTCTTATTTTGTAGCAGCTGTAGGTTACCAATCATCCGTCGACTATGCATGAATATTATGGTGCTGCACTACTCAAAATGTGGTTGCACTATGGTGTAAATTTTGATTGCAAAAGCAAAATATTTCGGGTAAAAATATTTTTTCTTTTATTAGAGAAGTGTGGAAGGAATAAGAATAAGATATGCAGAAGCCAGACCCAAAATCCATGTTGATTTCCGTTATTATTTTGTTTTTGGATATAAATCTTATTGAAATTCGCACAATCGATAGTTAATCAACGCGCGCTTTTAAATTTGCGCCCACCCTACCTCTCTATTTCTGCGCGTAATCCCAATCATTTGCAATCTGCTCAAGCGCAGTCCTCATGAGAACGACGTCCCGGCTGCTGTCCCTAGCCTCCCTCTTCCACAAATATCTTCTTCTTCCGGTTGTTCTTGAAAAGTTCGAAACTGGCACCAAAGTGCAAACTTCACTTGCCGCCACACAACTCGAGGGCAAACTTTTCAACACAAAAAATACACAGGGCAACCAAACCAACAACAACGCGAACGTTCGAGCAACCGCCTTTTCGTCCGGAGCACGTGGCCAACTTTTGTTTGTTTACGTTTTCACTAACTGCTCACAGTTTTGCTTTGCCAGGTTTTAAGCACCGCCTTTTGCCAGCTCCGACAATTTAATCCATTCCTCACGCATGTGCGCCGCGAATGAAACTAAAAAGGCTCACCAGATTCAGAAGCAGAAACAAGGCGAAACGACGGTGTCGCTCCTTTCATCCCCACTCCTGGGAGGCGAGCACGAGAAAGAGGAACTGTTCCCTTCTCTCATTACACATCCTTTTTTTTGTGTATTCCCCAATGAGAGGAGAACCGTAAAAAGGTGAAGTTTTCGCTCTCTTTCGTGATTCTCTTCGTACACCTGTTTCGCTGCTCTGTTTTTGTGTGTTTTGCGCTCTAGAAAAACACAACTTCTCCCGCAAAGTGAGCAACAATCGAGTCCACTCTCTTCAGCATCCCTCTCTTTCCAAATTTCCAAATGCATCCATGAATGAAACCGTTTTTTTCCCACATTTTTATTTTTTTTCCTCGGCAAACGCATAAACACAAAGAAATGCGACTATTGCTTGTGGTGGTGTGGCAACGGAACAGGCGAGGGTGTATAACTGTACATGTGCGACTTTTACATAGAGTTGCACCGCAGTGCGTGGGATTGGGTGGGTGGCAGTTGGCAGCTCTGCCCTGCCTGAGTAATGGGAATTTTATTTGGCATATTTCTGCTAATTTGCCGGTACTATTGCGGTTGTATTTGTGGGGTGGGGGGGTGGTATTTTTTTCCAAGTCGTGGCCCTCTGTTCTCTTCGGGCTCCTGAATATTTCCCGATTTTCGAATTGCGGACGATTTTTGAAGCAGCTTCAGCCCCCATCCCCTCACAACTCAAGTCCCCACAGATTGCAGGTTTTAGTCCTGTGTTGAAGTCCCTTTTTTGTCTCGCTTGCACTTCAAAGAAAATCCTCCCCTACACTAGTGTTGGTGAGCAAAAAAATCCGAAGAGAGTGATAACTGAAAGAAATGCAGGAAGTCATATGATTTTTGACCTACAAATTCTTTGCATTCCCCTGGCCCCGCTCCCGCCGCTCCAACGATCGGGTGATGTTCCAATTGCCCCTCTCCAGGCCGTCCCCTCCGAGGACTTTTGGAAATTTATTTTATTATCCAGGAGATTTTTTTATGATAGCCTCGTTGGCCTTGATTGCGTGGAAATGTAAACATTTCTCGTCGCTCGGCTGAAGGTCGGTGCAGTTCATAGGTGAATTTAACGATTTCCACTTAATGAACGGGTTTTGCAGGATTTGCGGGTTTAAATTGCGACGGGGGACAAGAGGTAGAAATGATCCTCTTCGCCATTTTCCGCCAGATACCGTTCAAGGCATGCACCGTTTTCCTGGAAAACTGGCACGGTAATTAGTGAACGGGGTTTTATGGCGGTCAGCAATAACGCCATCACGTCCCGCGAGTTTAACTGCTCTTCTCAGGGATTTCAAGGAAGCAAACGAGCGGCATTTATTGCACTAATTTTCATTTTTCAGGGAAGTGTTTAACAATTCAGCGAAAAGAAAGGAAGCAAGCGATTACGAGCATACAGCGGCTAGGCCGCTTAATTTTACGTCGCTCGGACCCACGAAATGGTCGCGAAAATTCAGGTAAAACAGGTTCGCATTGATTTTCTCTAGCCTCCCTGAAGTTGTTCGTTGACGTGATCACGTTTTCGAAAAAGTGCATTGCCTACACACCATCAAGCGATCGTACAAAAAGTAACAACCGTCACTATTAATATATTTTCGACATACTAATGTAAAATTTTCTACTACTACTAATGTAAAATTTTCTTTTAGGTAATTCGTTTATTTCCAGGAATCGTATAGAATAATTAGCAGAAAGAATTATGACCTGAAACATCTTTTATTAAAGGATTTTCTGCAATTTTCCCCAAAACAATATCAAAATATAGAGAAAAAGCGTGCCTTTTAATAATTTTCAAGATAAATATCTCAAATAATTCAAGCGACCAATCAAACGTTTTTAAAAAAAAATTAGTAGGTACTTTTTAACAAGTTCTAAAGTTTAATTGAAACTTGGTAGAACGAATTATTTTTGCTTTTATCAATGCAAATGATTTAGTTTAAAATCATAAACATTTTCTATCCAACGACTTCCAAATACTCAACACTTCAATGCACAAAATTGTGAAGTCAATCCGCAGGTAATTTCCTTATTATAAAAAAAAATATGTAGTAACTTGAATTCCAATAAATAATGGTAATCAAAGCTTCATTACTAATTAATTAGAATTTCCATTACTAATGCTAATATTGTAGCAATGAAAATCTGTTTAAATTACTCGTAATGGTAATTCAATGAACTACAAGTTTGCTAAGAACGTAAAAAATGAACTCTGATTTCCCAGTCTCATTAAGATAAGTTTAACTTATTTGTGTATTCATACAGCGTAGAGTGCACTCAGACAGGAAGTCAGGACTAATGATAATTTGCTATTAAATTAAAATTGATGTATAAAAAGAAAAACATATTATCTATCTCTCTATTTGTAGAGCTTGCTCTTACACAGTAAAAAAACGCTCACTCTATTAACTGAGAATTTAAAAAAAATACTTTCAGTCAGTCCCAAGTAATCGTTTCTCTCAACTAACATAAGTTTTATGATCAAATAAAATTTTTTTAATAAATTTAATAAAATTAAAATTGTAGAGTTGATTTTAAATGAAAGTATTTAAAAAAACAACTTATTTTTCAAAAAAAAAAAATAGTTCATAGTTCGATTTTTCAGAATATAAGTTCTATGACAAAAACACTTGTATGAGGAACTGAGATCCTCTAAAAAGCTACCCAATTAGTAGAATTTGTTTTTTTTTCTACCATACCTAGGGTAGATAACGATTTATGTTAGCGTATTCGCTTATTTATGTTTCTATTATTATTTGTTTGTAATATAATGTTACCAAATCTAATATTTTAAAATATGTATTTTTGAACTATAGTCTTATCTTCGTTAACTGGATACCAAATACGATTTAAAGAAAATATTTATTTTCGGTCGCACCTTTCTCTTCGACTTTGTCATAATTTTGATATTTTCAATATCATAATGTATAGGTCAAAATAATTACCTTTATGGGTAACATTTTGGAAGTATGGGAGATGAATTTGTTAGGAGAAATTCAGTTAGACCACGAAATGAAACTTGAAGTGCATACTTAAGTTTCTCGCGAAATCACTGATCAGCCTTCATGCAGGCGATTATTATTTTCAATTAATTTTAATTTATTTTCCTAGAAATTCAGTAAACTTTCAACAATTCAGTGACCTTTCAGACCTTTTTAGGTCGTAACGAATTTTTATTTGTGATGCGAAATTCAGTTTAATTATGATCGAAAGATTTGAGGAGCTATTGTTTCTGAAACAGTTGTTGCTGTTGTTCAAATAAAACAAAAGTTTTGGTTAGGTAGCCTACTTTTTAAATGTTGGTTTAGTTTACTCATGGCAAAGACGTCGTGAACCGCGGGTTTGCGTAGCGGCAGGTACGGGTAATGTGCGTGTTGAATTTAATTAAGGTCTCTTTTAATTCTGAAGTTCCAAGAAAGGACGATAAGGTCAAATTTTGGCATATACCGGGAAAAAATAATTTGTTTTTCTTTTCTAAGCTTCTTAGTAGGGTTTCAAAGCATAAACTTACTGATTCTGTATTTTTCATTTGTAATAAAATAATTTAATTCAGGTTGGAAGAAAACATAATCGTAATTTTTATATATAAATACTCGCGTCAATTTATTAATTTTGCGATCTAATATATTAAACTAAAATTACTTTAAGGCAACTATAAAATAAAAGATCAGTAAATTTATAAATATTTTAAAATTAAAATTGTAAAAATGGTGTTAAATAGGAAAATTAATTCGTTAGCCTTCTACCGAAATCCGCCTAATAGTCTTTGTTTGTTTGGTCATGGGACATAATTAAACATTTTGAATTTCCCCTTGTCCTCTATGAAATCGTCCAAAACTAATTTTAGGTTTTATAATCATAGTTAAAGACATATTAAAATTAAAAACAAATCTTGCTGCTCCTCATAAAAATCCATCAAGTACGAACTCTGTGACAGAGAACAAATATACTAAATTCATATTTTCCTATAATAGGCCATCTTGCTTTTACCTCAATTTTGCTAATTTTTATGTAGGTATATCAATCCAGAATAGTAGTAAACAAAGTTTACGTTTAACGTTTAAGGCATCTATATTTTCGTCAATCTTGTTTTTGTTTTTTATTAATTTATCAAATTAATAAATATAATACATTACAAGTAACCATCAAATTATAAAATAATGAAGTAAAAGGTTTAACTTAATAAGTTTTTCGAACAACTGTGTTTGAATACTATAAAACTTGCAGTAACTTTATTTTCTTTCCTTTTTTCGTAAATACCAACTGCAAGATTACACTCTCGATTTAAAGGTCGTTAACATTATAATACTATTAATTTTAATGATCTTTTTTAAATCAAAATATACCAAACGAGATCTGGAGTTATAATTAAAGTTAACTTTAGCGTGATCTAATAACCTTGATCTGTACAAGATCAAAAATCCCTGAAATCCATAAAATATTTGTCTTATTAGTTCAGAATGTTACATTTAAATCTAAATTTTATAATTTATTATTCTATTTTATATAATTCAAAATTATCAAAATCTTATCACGCCCAAAGTGCCGTCGCTGAATGTGTGTTTTGTAGTTGATTTAATTTTTGGTTAAATTTCTTTTAGGAAATACGAAAAAGATTTTTACAAAAGATTGTTTTGATGTACTCCGCCTTTTTCTTTCTTTTCAAAAATGAGTAATAACCGGGTCTTCACTCATTATATGCTTACATTATATAATACTTAAATGATAAAATTAGTCTAAAACCAAATCAGGACTCTACCTGCACAAAAAAAGCGCTTCATTTAGTGCGCATGTCTTGTTAGCTAGCATTCAACTTTTTTCGATTGCGCGAATTAGCTTATGTATAGAATAGAGCCTTTAATAGTGTGCGCTTTACTTGTATTGTATGTACTTGTACTATATATATACCAAAAATACATAGCTATTATAGGTAATTCAGCCTTGGGAGAGGCATGCCGAAGTTCTAAGAAGATATATTTTATCTTAAGGAAATGTTCAAGAAGAACAAATCGATTAACGATAAAGAAAATTTGTACAGGTTGGTTTGTAATTAGAATGGTTTAATTATATTCTAAATTGCAAAAGTTAAGATTCGAATTAAATAGGATATCTTACATTATTACAAAAAGACTTTCGTACATACCTTAGCTCTATTGAAGACCTCCAGCTTGAAAATGTATCCGTAACGTTTGGCGAAAGAAAGTTTATACTCGATATTATTCCTTAAAGCGCACTCACTTCAGCTATTTGGCACATCAAGAACTATTTCGCATTAAAACTCCAATTACCACCTTATCCTGAATTATTACTTCGATAGAGCACGTCTTGTTCGCGTCATCCAAAAACGAAGTTGCTGTTCGATTGCACTATATTAAAAAAAAAAAAAATTCAAATTCATAAACACCTCGCTGCAGTTGCACTGTGCAGAGACAGCCCGAGGGAACTAAATGAAATCCGCGAATTAAAAACAGGTGAAATTCCACTAATTGCGTTTTCACTGTGTGGGACTGTCTGGGTCAGCGGCGACCGCTAAGAGTCGGGATTAGCACTAGAACTGCACTACGGCCGTGTTCGGCGTCGTCGTCGCCGTTGTCGCCGCGCGTGATATATCGCAATTGTTCGGTTCGGCCGTGCATTTATGACGCCGCCGCCTTCTTCGCTGTTTGCAGTGTGGCGCGGCGGTCAAACGGTCGCGCCGAGTCCTCGCCGGCGATTTTGGCCGCGTAAGAAGAAACCGCTCGGTCCGTTGTGGCGAAGAGTCGCCAAATGGTTCCAGTGCATCAACGTGCGGGGCGGTCTATTAATTTGCCGTTTCCGCGGGTCGCGGGGCTCTCCACTGTCCGGCCGGGAGGATATTACCAGCAGAAGTGGCGGCGACCGTGGCACGAGGAGCAGCAGCACCAGCACCGTGAAGGCAGCAGTGACACCATCAGCGGCACTAAATGAAATGCACACATCTTCCCACCAAACCCTTGTTTCCAAGGCCGAGGGGGCGGCCGCGGGGGGACAGGAGGCGACCAGGCACCCAGGCCCTGATGTCTATTGTGGTGGCCGTGCCTGCACCGGAGGGCTATTTATTTATTATAAAATGTGCACCAGCGCGCGCCACAGCGGAATCTACTGCGCCCGGGCTCCGTGGACGACTATCGGAATACACGCGGAGGACTCTGGTGGTGGACTGACGACTGCTGGGGCGCCCCGTTCGGTGGCTTGGCAGGCTCAGGCTCGTTCGCTAGTGCTGGCTGGCTGGCGCGCTCGCTCGCTGGGGCTCTTTGGCCTGCTGACTGACTACTCCTCGAGATGGATGATATGATTTCTGGTGGGCCCTTGGTCAAGCACGGCACCGTCGTCGTCGGCGTCGTCGTCGTTGTCCGTGTGCTCCTTGTCCCGGGTGTGTTAGTCGCTGGATGTCCAGTTTTGGGTACGTACACCGTGCCCGGTGGCTTAGGTTAGCACTTCCTTCTATCGATGGGCGAAATCGGTCTTCCACACTCCTCCACTATGCTTGCGCCTTGTTAGAGCTGTTAATGCCCTCCTCCTCCTCTTCTCCACATTGAACGAGCAGCAGCAGCGCCTCCTCGACGGTGGTCCTCTCGCAGAGGTTTCTTGTTTTTGTCCTCCTCCTCCTTAACCACCTTCTTCTTCTTCTCCAGACGTCCTAGTCGGCGTCGTCGTCGTCCTTGTTACGTAGACACTACTAGACACAAGTCGACATTAGTTAGAAACTGTTTGTCGCGCTATCTGGCACTTTGAAATTTTGAAATTTTCACTTTGTCTGGTTATGCGAAATTTGCCCCTATATAACTGTCCCGTCTTTCTAGGTAGGTATATGTCTTCAAATCATGCCATTTAGTGAAAGCTGCATAGGTGCACAGAATTTAAAACACTGTATCCCCTTCTCAAGGTTCACACTAGGTATATCCTTTAACTACTTCGTGGTTCACCCACTGACACAGTTTCTTTTTTCTTTTTAAGTATTCACCATAAATTAAACCTTCGCCGAAGATGCAAAATTATTCAAATTATTCTAAGTCTGGCACTGACCATTATATCAAAACCACTCACTCGAAGAAAGACAGGTGGAAGATGAAAACAAAAATCAGCATCCGGCAAAATTATCCTATTCTGGACCGGCGGGGGTACATCACGTGCTCCTATAAATCTTCAGTCCCAGAAACAAAAAACCAAAAAAAAAAAAAAAACAACAAGAACTCTCAAACTTCACTTTCTCCCCCACTCTTTTGTTTACTTTCCCTCCGCTCCCATTCGCTCCTCTTCCTACCCTTGCTCTTTAATTTCTACTATTTATAATATGTACAACATAAAAGCGAACTGGACTCGAATCGACGTCCTGGGAAGGTCCTTACTCTTCAAAGTTTGGCGGGTATCTGAGGGCCCGAGACTTTATTAGAAAACTAAACTCGCCGTCATGTGAACATTTCACTTCTTCACGTATGTGGTCTTGGTGGATACTGGGCTCGCATACTAGAGAAAGTCCTTCGCACACAGGATGCTATATCCCGTCGTCGTTGTCGAAACGACGTGGCGGCATGTAATGTTGTGTGTGCGCGCCGTATTTCGCGCGCGCCTGTATTAGTCCCACTGTAGATGTAAGGAAAATTTCTCCCTCTAAAGTGCTTTTCTTCTTTCCGAACATGTCCTTTCTACCTACCCAAGCCGAGCCGAAACCTACCTATCCACAACTGACAACATCCATCTACATATCTATAGACACAAAAAAAGGTATAGTACGTGCGATATGTGGCGAGGCGAGCAGAGTATCCTCCATATATGCAATATAGCTAGAGTCAGCCGCTGTGCCGCTAGAATCATATCCTTGGAGTATTCTCCCCGTGTCGCCGCGAAGCTGACGGTGATGCTCCTACTGCTGGCGGTGCTCCTGCTGATGCTGTGCCGCGGCTCCCATCCAAACTCGCCGAACCACTCGCCAGGAGCACCACGGCAAAGGCAAGGAAATCAGCTAAGCACGACGACGGCAGAGCATAGCCACTCGGCGCTTTCGCTTGTACATACATCCTCCTCCGTTTTCTTTTGCCCATCACAGCCGCACAAACGCACCAATACACGGGTCCGCGGCCCCCCTAGCCCCCCGAAAAGCGGCCCAAAACTATCCTATACGCTCCTCTAGATACATAAACATATCCCGAATGTCCGCAAGCATCTCCTCTATCTTGTATTATAGCTGGCCGGCCATCCAAGCCTTCGACTTGGTCGTTCTCGCGACCCGCGTATCCGTTGGGGACGACGACGGGCGATTTCTCTGCTGCTGGTGGCCCAGCGCCACCCACGGCCCACCCACGCCCAGCCACCCAGCCACTCTCCTACTTACCCCCACCCGGCCTCCTTTCACCTCGCTTTCTACTGATCCCGCTGGTCCATGATGATGATGGTGGTGGTGCTGGTCCTTGCGACAACAACAAAATTTCAGGAGCAGCAACAGCAACTCCACAGCATCCACAGGACCGCCGTCGGCCGCCCGTACCCACCCCCCGGCTCACAGCGTCCAATCCTGCCCACCTCCCACCCGCTGTGGCCATCGTCCTCTTCTACAGGATGCCAGAATCCGGTTTTCTCTTCGTCTTCTTCTTCTTGCATTGTGTGTAGTGAATAGTATTTTCGGGCTGCCGGATAATGGGGGACCCGACCCGGGAGTGGGTGGAGCGGGCCACCCCTTCAGGACCGTGGGCCCAAGGGCGGCGATGGGCCGAAGAAGAGTGGGGGGCTGGTCGGTTTTGAGCTTGGTCGAACCGAACCTGAAGAGGATTTCCACCGAGAGTATGGAAAAGGCGTCTTAGTGGATGCTGGTCTGCTCGAAATTAGGGTCTACTACTATGCAAAAGGGGGCCCCACCGTATGTACGGCCCCGGAGCCCCGAGTAGAGATGTCAGAAGGTTGCCCGATGATAGATAGGTGGATGGGAAGGTGAGTTCGAGCATTTTTGGGGCGGCCTGCTGCTCCTGCTGCTCCTGCTGCAGGTAGGTACCGTACACTGCGCTCCATCCTTCTCATATCCGCCTTTTCGCTTTCCTCTCCCTTCATCTCCTACGTCTTCCGTTCTTCTTCTTGCCGTAAATCCCGCTGCTGCTGGGTCCTCCTGATGATACTAAATTGGCCTGTGAAATAAGAAGGACTCGGGGAGAAGCACCCAATGACACAAATTGAGTAGTATTGCACTTGGACTCATCAAAATGATTAATTGGGCCGGGACGAGTTGCCGGGGCGTGCTGGGTACACACTGAACGACCAGCCGGACTCCGGACACGGCCCTTTCATTCTGTTTGGTCGAAAGCCACAAAATTGGGAATTTTTAGTTCAATGAAAAAATATGCATTTTTGAAATTATTTACTATTTCAAATGAATTTTAAAGTCCACACACAAGTTACATCACCGATATCTGCTTCCTTTTAGAAAAAATAAAGGCGCAGTAACGTATTTAAAAGAAAATAATTTCAACTTTAAGATAACAAAATATCTTGGTTTTCTTAAGGGGGCAATCGCTTTCATAACTGAGAAAAAAAGCACATTTTCAAGATTTTGTTTTGAAAAAACTATTATATTTATTTAAAAAATTCGTTTTGGACACTATTCTTTGAATATTGAAGAATATAACAATATTTTTTATTTTTATTTTTAGTAAGTTTTGGCGGCGGCAGATGGTGTCTTGCAAAAGTCTCATTTTAGCTGGTACGCATCACTTGGGACTTCCGGGAAAAGATAAATGAAATATTCAAAATGGGTTCTGTTCTTTAAGCTTTTTCCTAGGTACTACACCTAAAAAGATTAAGTTTTTAATTTTTTTAAATTCTTTTATCACTGCTTTTCGAAAAACATAAAAAATCGGCCATGTTTTTGCGGAAAACTACCTCTATAAAAAAAAACAAGGGGTACTTTTATGCATTTTTATGGGTTTAGTAACTAGTATTTATGTCAACGAATCATATGCTCTTTGACTTTTTTTAATTCCATTGAGTAGAACTTGAGATATGGTGTGTATACGAGTTAAAAAAAATTAGTTTTGAGAAAATCGCGTTTAAAGTTTTTTTACAATAATTTTTACTTGTAAAACCGTGTATAGATAATAATTTATTTGGGTTTATTACCACTAATCAGCCATCCTAATTTTTCAAAACGGTTTTGGGAGATGATTTCTATAATGTTAAGGAACACTTTTATGTAAAAAAAAAAATCGATTTTTGTTCACTTTTGAAAGCGATTGCCCACTTAACTTAAAGAATAAAAGAACTTAAAGCTTTAAGGGCAATTCTTCTTTAGACAGGTGAAAAATGAGGAATTTTCAAGCATTTTTGCATAGAAGGAATAAACATATTAGGATTCTTAGAATATTTCACATAATATTTATTGAAAAACAGGCAATAGTATATGGAAGTTATGCTTTTTGATATGCCGCCTTGCATTACGAGTGTTTCTGTCCGTCCAGGGTGTATACAATGATATGTATCTTGGTGTGTAATTACTTGAAAATCTCTAAAAATATCTTTATGGCCCGAGCTGTAGCTCAAAATACGAGTTTAAAAAAAGTCCTACATTCTTCTTTACAAATTTGAAGTAAATTAGTAATAAATTTAAATAAAGTTTTAAAAGTTAAATAAAATGTGTGTGACATCTTATACATATATCTAATGCTAAATGCTGTATTTAAAGTAATCTTTGCTCATTTTTTTTATCAAATTGCTCAATTCCACCACAAGGTAGAATACCAGAGCTTTTCTAGTTAAAAGTATAAATAATTTTGAAGAAAATCAAAATTCCTAGAAATTGTATCTTGTTATACCTACTGAATCTACTTTATACGTAAATAAATTGGTTGAAATGTGAATGAAATAAATTGTATTTTTGTGCAATTTTATCATTTTTCTAAGTCCTATAGTGATTTTTATAAGGATAGTGAAAATAAGCGTTTCATACTTCTGGATGTTGTTGAAATTCTTAGGTTCGAGTTTTGAATTTTGCTACTTAACAAGAGTTTTTCCGATTGACCTTGCAACAAATGTTTTGATCTATGCTTTCAAAAATGCACACCCATATAAAATTCCATTTTTGTATATTAACTATATTTATCTTTAGTTTGTCTCCGTTTTTGGTTATTTAAGTTTTTAATGTAATTAAAATTTGCATGTATGTACATACTTATAAAATATCTTGAGAATATTCAGAGTGACCCAAGCACGATTTGGTATGAGTGTATTTATTGTAAAGTATTTTCTCTTGAGGATATATAAAACGTTAGTAAGTTGTATGTATTTGTTTTTAAAAAGACCTACCCTTGGACAATAAATGGAGCTAAATCTCAATGTGGTGGAATTACCCATTATTTCTGTGACGGTTCATTTTTAATTCATTTTTTGGAGCGTAGCACCCTGAAATAGGGTTAAAAACGACTCAGACCCTCTGCTGGGCGGCTGCATACGCACAATGCCTACTGGTGTACGCAACTTACGTGCGCCATTTGAAAAAAAAAAAACTATAGAAACCCTTTGTTGCCGGACAAGTGCAATCTCAAAGGATAAGAGGAGCGTGTTATTTACACATTTTTACGACGGTGCGGATGGTTCTTGTGCCGGGGAACTAATGAACACTTGTGTCAAGTGGCAAGTGCTGTGCTGTGCGATGCCTCGTGTAATCCTGGCCCTGCAATTCCGAAGGAAGTAGGTTCCAGCGGAATGCGCGATATGTGCGATCCTAGAGCTAGGAAAACGCATTTCTGGCGCTATTTCAGCGCTACGAGGGGGATGCACATGCCCAAGCATCCATCCACTCGTGGAGTGGTGGAGCCCGTGTCCTGCTCGTTTTAAACTTATAATTCTTTCACGTGCACCTCCAGTTGCATTTGCATGTATGACTGCCATCTAAATAACTTTCCACCGCTTAAAAATAGTCAGCTGATTTAATATTTAAATTTAAAAATTTTAATGTGCCAATGTCTGCAGCGTTTTTTATATTCAATCAGATATCTGAAATATTACTTAAGTCTATATATAAGTTAGTAAAATCGATTAAAATAGATTTATCCAGAAAACTCCTGTAAATAGACTAGGATTTTGTATATCATAAAAATGTTGATATTGCTTTGTCAAGCATAAAATTATGCAATTATCAAGATACTCGTATCTTAGTAAATATTAAGCAAAAGCAGGCATGTAAGGCTTTCCTGATCTATAATAAGTATACGATATGGATATAAATTAATATAAGATACGTATGAGAAATGTCATTCCAAAAAGATATACTTTCCCCATAACAGCTTTTTCAAAAAATGTGAAATAAATCTAACAATATACTGAAAATATATAGTATCTATTATATAATACAATTTTTTTTTTTTGGTTTGTATCTCCTTCATAAGCTCCTTTGTTGCTGAATGTCTATAAATATGATAAATCCTTTTGTACAAAATTATAATATATAAATTGTAAATATTAAAAATCTTTCGAAATAAACTGTTGCAAATTTTTGTTTTAGAGAGCAAATTTTGACAGGAAAAGGATGGATTAAAAAAGATTCATAACTTAAAATATATGTATATCTTTTTGAAAAGGGGAAATAAGTTTTTTTTGGAACGATACTCATATAAAGGTACAAAATGCACATTACGACTTTTCATTCCTTTCTTTGCATAGCATGTTTTATTTTTAATTATTCTTAATTTCATCATAAGGATTTTAAATGAAGAGTTTAATAGATCAAAATAAAATGAAACAATTTTTTTAAAGAATTAAAAATTTAGTTTTACGTGACTGTTTCTCCTCGTCCAGGCCTTCACTCGAATCGATCAGGAAAAACTAATACCACTTAATTTGTCGTCGGATTTGCTTATTCTGTTCCGATTCTAATTTGGCTCTAATTGGCTTAACTAAAAAGCATTTCTAAGCGTCTGGATGTACTTTACCGGTCTTAACTCGGCCCTTGTGGTAATTTGTTGCACATATCATCAAATCATCATTATTGCTTAGGTCTTATAAAGTCTCGAGTTTTTCCGAGATTATTTCTAGTCAGGTATTTGATATTTAGGCAACGAACCTGCGCATGAGGGATTACAAACTATTTTCTTTTAGAAACATGTTTATGCCAAGTACAAAAAGTTAACTAATTTATTTATTTAGATTTTCATTGAAAAATACAGGCCAAATTTGCTGTATACTGAGACAACATTTTTATTTGTTATTTTGAGATTGTCATCTTTTATTCTAAATTATTGAATTAAGAGAAAAACGTCTAATGGTCTAATTTGGTTTTTGTCTTTTACTTGTGCCCTAATAAAATGTTATTACTTTCATTTCGGTCTGCGAATTACCTTTTACTTCCTTCATTCCAACTAAATCCCTATAGTTAATAATTTAATGTCCAATTTAAACTTAATGTTGCAAGTGTAATCGATTTTTAAGCCTATACATATAAAACTTAAACGATGGAGTTGTTACAAAGGAATATGCACAGAAGAAAAAGACATGATTGATTTTAAATCTTTTGAATTTTCGTAAAAAGTAGGAGAAACAATTTTTTTTTCATAAACAAAAAGGAAATTTTTAAAGCAAACTCGCATAAAAATTCAGACTTTTATCTCAAATGTGTAAAATTATTTTTATTTGTTACTTGTGACAACATGTTTCACTGTATGCGAATTCGAACGATATTTCACCTACAGTCAACAGCCTACATTCGTGTTTGGGCTCGTTTTCATCAGTGTTTTATTCCAAGCACAATGCAATTGCGACATCATGGTGCTTTTTAGTTTATTTATAAATAAAAGCTTGATTTAAAAATATATTATTTTTATTTTTCACTTATTATAAACACAAAATGATTCAGTTAATTCAAAGATTAAATTTGAAATGCTTGCTAAATATTTATTGTGAAATAAAAATTCCTACTACTTTAATATTAATGGTATAATATATTTGTTTGTATTTACATATTCTAAATAGGAAACTTGTGTTTGCATTCTGTGAATTGAGCAGAAAATCGTTTACATGTAGGGCTTAATATTCTCCCTTTTTAAGGATATTTTATTTACTCTATTAAAAATTTCTAAATGGGGTGCATCTTGCAATAGATAAAGTTCGATTAATATTGGCTACTTTTACTAGTTTCTCGGATTCTCATGAGGTATTTACACTACTGCTCATAATTATTCGAACGATTCATATCAAGCTTTAAGTCCTACAAGTAAATATGACCTCTGGACAAAACTTCTTTAATGTTGGAATGAGATGTATTGAAGATGGACATATTGGAGGACATGTGTTGCGTAATGACCTTAATTTATGTATTATTCGTTTTTCAATTAAATTCATCTTAAGGAATACAAATGTAGGCCACAAGTCGATTACACTGTTTTATTTAAAAAAATATCCATTCATAATTGCAAACATATGAATTGTTCGAATAATTGTGAGTGGTAGTAATATGTAACGGCGCAGAAAGATGCTTTTTATATGTATTATACATGTTTTATATGTTTGCCTTACGTTTTAAAAATATTATAAGCGATAGTTCAAACGTTTTAAGTATAATTGGAAAGTTTTTAGAGGTCAAAGTAAGTTTCATTCAATTTTACACTTAGTTACAAAGGTGGATCAGGGTATTGGGGAAGGGGAAGGAGAGGTAGTTTTGTAACATAACGAAGGGAAAAGGGATATGTCGATCTGAGAAGGATTTGAAATTTAATTGAGTTCGTTTTCGAATTTGATAATTGTCAACCGATAAAATTGTAACTTAAAATAAACTTTTCGCAGAGTGTTGGGTAGTTTTTGCAAAGATACCACAGCCTCCGCTGGAGAAGTCCTAGAAATCGTTTTTTTTTTTGGACAGTGACAAAAAAAAAGGGAATTGCGAAAAAGGGAAAAAACGAACAAAATTCACCCTCACGAGTCTGATGACAAACAATTTTCGCTCATCGCCACCCCCGCGGACGGGTGACGCGGGGCCTTATGTGAGTGGTGGCGCACAGAATAAGGACACATCCGTCGTCCCTTTGACTCTTTCGCTCCTTCTTCCCTAACTGTGGAAATGTCTTCCCTGTGTTTGGACAGTTGGATTCGCGGGACGCGATTTGTCTATTGGCCAGCGGAGAGGGTAAAAGGATAGCCACACGTTCGCTTTTCGTCCTAGACCCTATATTTGTGTGTATATGGGAGGCATGCATGCACGATGGCCCGTAAGGATATCCTTTTAGGGAAAAGGGACATACATCCGCACATTTCTTTCGTCATCTGTAAGCGGTCTATCCGTGGCGCGGCGGCGGCGGCAGCGTACTTGCTTTGAACCGCTGCTGCCAGAGTCCTGCTCGAGACGTACAGCGACATAGCTACGGTCTCTGACGTATACCCTCCAGGATAAGGGTCCGCTATTTTCTGATGTTCGTATGCTAAAGTTTGAAATCGGTGGCTATAAGCATCACACAAGGATGTACTTCTTCTGGGTATGAGGTGTTAGGAAAATGCGGCGTGAACGCGAAAACTGTATGCGGGGGGTCGAAACGGCCCTGGACGGGTCGGGTCGAAATCGGGGGTGGAGGGGTGGTCGGTGGTAGGATAAGGGTTGGGGGTATGGATGGGGGGGGGGGGGAGGGAGGGGACAAGGGATGCCTGCTGGCCAAACCAAGGGGCGGCGCGGTGCGGTACAGTGGCGGAGCGCGCTCTGGACTGGGGCGATATTCCGCTGAAAATAGAAGTAAAAGACGACGGTTGGGCTTTAGGATTTTGTGTATGCCAGGCCAGCCGCATTCTGTGCTCGTTCAGTATGAACGTCAAGAACTCGCAAGGTTTGTCCATACCACACGTCCACTTATCCCACACATGTAGGTATGTCGGGCTGTGTGGCGACCGCCGCTCGAGTGCCAGCTATAAGAAAATTTCCTTGCTATAGAAACGCGTATAGAGGTATATACCTATATAAATATATCTAGAAAGCCCCGGCGCTGGGCTAGAGATATATCAGGGCAGCCTTATTTTCCACGGGACGGAATATCGCCGCAGGGGTTTGATCGCGAGCTGAGTTGAGAAATAAGCACCAACGCCTGACATATATGGGGTTCGATGCCGTGTTTGGCCTGCCCGTGTCCTGTCTGTATGTTTTCCATGTGTGTGTACCATTTTCCACCGGGATGATGATGGTGGAGCGAGAAATTTCGCTGCGAAAATTTCTCTGGAAGAAAACGTGTAGGAACGAACGTTTCTTGTTGTTCTTATATTTTTTTTTATTATTTTCTTGTACCCAGCGTTTTTTTTTTTTTCGTTCGGGCTATATGTGCCCGGAGATAGTCAGTCGATGCACATGTTTTATGCTGTCCAGTGGATGTGTCTCCCTGGACGTGTGTGTGTGCACGCCGAGCCTGCCTTGGAATAGCGTTTTGTGTCGCTATCGGGATGGGGTTGAATGGCCATATGAGACATAAAATTCGCTATGCTCGCTCGGCTTGATTCAGCCTGCCTGCCGTGCCTGTGCCTGCGAGCCTGATTTTTCCTCAAAGGCCCTAAGTCACAAATGAACTCGTTTTCTCCGTCCGCATTCCCTTCGGGGGCTCCACCAGCATACACACGTATCGATACCGACTTGATGTATATATTTTTTAGGAAAATGAAGAAAGGAGCACAGCGGACGCGAATATGCGAAAATCCTTCGCTGGTTTTCCCTTTTTTTTATATCGTTTTTGTTCTGGTATAGTACATACGCCGGACAGTCGACCGGGTGGCGGCGGCGGGCCGGATAAAAGGCGGAAGATGAAGAAAAAAGAAGGGACGCGAGCTCTTGTTTTTTCCTTTATCTAGGACTTGAAAGCTGCTCAGCCTGAGCAAAATAGGTTCCATCGGGCATTGGAGCATTTTGTAAGACTCCGTTCCGAAAAAAGGACAAAAAAAAAAAAAATGAAAAACTGCATGCAGGGTGCCCTTGGGGGCTTTCAATATTTCGATGGTTTCCGTCCACAGTCCTCTTGGCTGCTCCTCGCCCCTCGGTTTTAGCGCTTCTTTTTGATTTGTATGTCGTTTAGAAAATATTCATGCTCCCCGCTATCCAGCCAGCAGTTGCCTGCAAAATCCACAGGATACTTCATCGCTTATGGTTTTTCGGACTCCTCCGACCATAGCACTATTTCTCTCTGCTGCTTTTAAGTTTATTACGCTTTCTGTCGACTGCTTCTATTATTTTTAGGAGACTATAAATTTTGTTGTGCCCTGGTTCGTTTTCAATAAGTCTTCTTGCCATTATTTGTTTTTGTTGGGATTTCCTGGAGAGAGGACTATGTCGATTTTGAGACAAGTTTAACTATTGGAGATATTAAAATGTTTGCTAAATTTTATACTTCTATTTGAAAGGAATGAATGTGGTGTGAAGAATATAACATGCAATTTCATTAAGTTTTAGGATTTTTAGTTAGCTAGGTAGAACCTATTTTAACATAATATAATTGTGGTTCACGTTGTAAGTATGCAGTTACTAAAGGAAGAGCTGATGTATATAAGGACGAAGAAGTCCAGCATACACCCTGCTATTATTACTTTACTTTATTTTGCAAATCTGTAACATTTCAGTATGGTTAGGTTAGTTAATGCGACTGTCACGGTCATCGAAAGACACGTTTAAGACACTTTGGGTTCATTGTAATACCACTTTTAACCAGGGGTTCTGGTAGGACTCGAACCCACAACCTCTAGTGCCCAACTGGGTTTATACTTCCCTTGTATCTCATCATACATATTCTTCCTCCAATAAAGCTATAGTCTAAATGAAACATTTTATGGTATAGCATAATTTTATAACAAAACAGCCAACGATTAGTCTTGTCCTTGAACGATGGGTTTGGAGAAAAATAATTTACAGCAAATTGTGTCGGTTTAACCAAAAGAGTGAGAAAATTACGTTACCGGTTTCTACATTATTGCCAATTTAAAAAAAAAAAATTATTGATAAAATCAAAATGTGCTTCATACATATGAACAAGCGATATACATATGTAGGTATATAAAGATAATATGTACCAAATTTTATCAAAATCGGTTCGATAGTTCTAGAGATATTTGGAATATCGCCAAGCGGTTTTCAAGAAAAGTTGGATTCGAGAAAAACGCGTTTAGAGTTATAGATTTGATATTATATAAATACATATGTATACATACCCTACGTAATGTCACTTGTTTAAACCCATACTTGACCCGATTCTTATGAAACTTACAGAAAATATTCTTAAGATATCATATATTAAAAGAAACGGCGAAAATCCAAAAATCGAATTGTTTGATCTTCATGACTAGGTATATCCCTTTAATCAATCCTTACAAATATAATTGACTGCTGCGAAAAAATAAATTCCCTAAGGGCTTATGTTTTCATGCAAATCAAATTTTTATACTATGCATACCTTATTAAAACTATTAGCATAAAAATGACTCTTTTCTTTATGTATAGCAAAATCATGAATTCTGCATTGAATTTCTTTTACATCCATCTCATTGTAAGATAGAAGTTCTTTCTCACTTCCGCTTAAATGTGCTATTCATTCTGCATGAAATCTAACTTTATTCCCATTGAAAAATTCCACCACACCGCCAGTAATTTAAGAAAAAAAACCATTGCAGCAAACCAATCCGTCAACTCCCATTTTAAAAGTAACAACAGGCAAAAAATAGGTCCCGCCAGCAAAAACGCGCGCGAATTTTTTCCCTTCCAACGAAAATTATTGTCCAAAAAAAATTTTTCCGTCAAATAGGACCCTTCTCGAAAGTGGGAAGACACCACCAACTGCGCGGTGCGCTCGCTGCTACCTGCCCTGTCATTTTGCGTTTAAGTTAGCGTGGTCATTTCGGGAAAATTATTTACCGAAGGAATCAGTTTCGTGCTCTTTCGAGGAATGAAAAACGGCGACGTTGCGATACTATCACAAATTTTGGTTACTGGATTTGTACGAGCTCGTGATTTGTTGCAATGTTTTTCGCCAGTTTTGTAACAATCAGAAAAAATTTGCAAATTTTCAATTTCCCAATTTTGTAAAAGTGACTGAAAATTAATCAAGACAGGCACCCGGTACACGCGGCATTTATTGGTCCCTGAAAGGGCGTGCATCTGCCAGCACAGCGTGGCCAATTTCCGAAAAATTTCCGCCACGGTTGTGAGGCGAAGTGCAGCAAAAACAAAGCCCATAAAGCCGGGCCGGGGCCCTCACGCACTTTTTTTGGTCGTCCGCCGACTGCGACGCAGGGTGACCATGAAAACAACGCCCGGGGACACGACGCGACCGGCCAAGGGAAATTATGCAGGCCGGCCGAAGGTGTGGGCAATTAAGTCAGCCAGGTCCTGTGTCCCGTGATTTTGTGCACGTCCCGGGAAAATGCACAGTGCACCCCGCGTGCTCTTTGATTTTGATTTTTCTTTTTCAACTTTTCCCTTTTTTGCTGGGTGCGAGGGTGGGTAGATTGATGGCGGAGAGCTCCGTGCATGTTTCGATGCACTCACACTGCAAGCGAATTTTCGAGTGGATTTTTTGCAGGATTTTCTGTACGAAGAAAAAAAGGGCTTAAGACGTACGGCGACACTTTTGAAGCGATTTAGACCAGCTGAATGCATTCCCGCGGAAGGGTGCCTGTTTTGATTTGACTGATTACTGCTACACCGCACACACTCCTGCGCATCTCAGATAAAGCCGGGAGGACGGATAAGCGGTGAGCGCAAATTGGAGCAAGACGCGGGTAAAGGAATTACTTTTATGAAGCATTGTCCCAAGGGCTCAGGAGGCTCAGGATCCGACCTCATTGGCGATTGTGTGCAATGCCTTTGTTTGGCTACGAAATCCCACTGGAGGGGAAAAACGGATTCAAGCAAGGGTAGGCTGTTTAATTTGGCTCTTGTGCGAAAATTCAGTAGTTTCCATCCTATTTTTTTCTTGGTTTAGCTATTTTATGCTATATTTTCTCTTCACAACAGTTCTTTATCAAATTCTTTCATCTTATTTGCTCTAACATAGCTCTTCTCAAGAACTGATAATAGTTTTGGTTCTCCTACATACTGTACGACCTTCATACATATATACCTTAAGAAACATCTCTCCTCACCCGGAAGTTAGACTCTAGCTTATTAATTTTATCCTAATAAACTTCTTTCAATAACTCAAATTGTTAGTGTCGCGTGCAGCAGCACAGTCCTTTTTAAAATATTGCTTATTAGTAAGTAGGTACCCGTTTATACATTTTAAAATTTCAATTAGAAAAACACAAAAACTTTGTCTTTGACCAATTCGCGCAAACCCCAATAAAAATGAAATTATACTTAGGCAAATTTAGTTTTTTACCATAATATTAATTAGCTTAATTAAGTTAACGTTTATGGGTACTTCTTCACTATTTGGAAATTCGACGTCCCAGGCAAATTTTGTGTATTTACGAGAATACGAAATTTACAATAATTTCAGACACCATTTACTCAGTGAGTACGTGAGTACTTGTGACTTAAATCTAGAAAGATTTCGAATAATTTGGAACTAGACAACTTTTTTTTGCACAATGCAAATATAACAGTCCCCTATCCTTTTATAACACATATGTTCAAACAACAAATAAATTTTAATTCAGCATTTGTTCTTCATTTGACTTAGCATTGATTTTGTATCATAATAAGCTCAGTTAATTTTTTTTTAACCAGTACCCTGTAATCGCTTTTCAGAAAATCGTCTAAACTCGGAAATTAAGGAGAAAATGTTTTAGCTTTCTAAAATATAAGTATAATTTTCCACTGCCTTCCGTTGTGTATACATAGATTATTTTTTATTTTAAAGAAAAATCATGCATGGGACAGCGTTGTATGGGCGAGTTTCCAATTAATAGAGAAAAATTTTTATAGTTAACTTAAAAATGTAATTCATAATTTTTTTTAAATAATTAAAAATCAACGCCTACTTTTTTTAAATCTAAATATAAAACTCATTCCGCGATGCCTACTACCTCTCTGCCTGTTAACGAGAAAAAAAAAAAAAATTGAGGGAAGTGTACAATGCTGCGAATTTATAGTTTTCTTGAATACATAAATTGTGTTGACTTTGTTTCTCCTGGTATTCTTACATATTTCCCAATTTACGTAATCATTTTCTGATTCTTTTTGATAAGGACTACTTCCGACATGATTAGCAAAGACACATTGCTAAGGATAATATGCTTGAGTCTAGGGAAATAAGAGCCTTTGTTAGCTGCGCTGAATATGAAACGAGTTAGAAAAGGCATTGTTTGTACTAGAGCCATGCCTTTGGCAAATGTGTGCCTAAATTGCAGAATTCAATTAATGAACGTAAGAAATAAGACTGGACCTAGGATTGTTCCTTGAGGGATACCACAGTAAAATGGAAGGGGATTAACTGGCACCTTCGACAAGGCAAAATCGCCGTTACCCTTCGACCTAATGTCCCCTGCTAATATTTTTGTGTGGTCGTCACAAATTCGAATTGAAGCACCACCGGGGGCACTGCTGCCGGTGGAAGGAGACTTCGTTCTTGATAAATCCAATTTCGCCGGAACCTACCCGTCTTCTGGTACCTCGGGGACACATAGCCGGGGAAAAAAGGAATGCCTGCGAGAGACCGTTACCTACAAGAGGCTGAAATGAAACACATTTTTACGCCTAGGGCACATCCAGCAAAGCGAAAAGAGGAAATTTTCTTGCGCTGGTTTTATTGCGCCTCGGTGGGTCCGTCAGCGATAGCGGAGCACTGGTGCTCCTGCTGCCGGGTAATGCCCGGGACGAGGCCGGCGACGACTACGACGACGTCTTCGCCTGATTACGACCGTCCACCCCAGCAGCAAGGGGTTCTTTCCTCGGGGCCGGGGCGAACTCTGGATAAATGGATCTAATTTGGCAGCAGCAGTCACATATGTAACACGAGGAGGACCCGGGAACGGTCAGCCCGGCCGGGAAAATCGCAAATGTGGTACGTGTGCAGATAAAATGGGTTGGCTGGCGGGCGGGAAACGGGGCGGCCGGGTCGCTCACAAGGACTCGGTGCGCTAACCCCAAATGAAAGTCACTAATAACGCGAAATGCGACATCAACGTCGACGTGCCAAATTAGGACAGAAAAGAAAATCTCAAATTACGCGAGACGGCATCCTAAGCCCGGCAGGACACGGAGCACGGAAAAAAGGAACAAGGGAGCTGGGTCCCACACACCAGCGAAACGTGTGTATTCCGCTCCTAGGGGAGATGCGGGTCTCTATAGTGTGCCAAAGTGTTCTAAATAAGCAAAATAACGTAAAAGACAGGAACAGAGGAAGCAGACGCCCCGCACTACCGACCGACGACGACGACGACGACGCCGGCGATGGCGACGGGAGAATAAGGATCACTGCGGCAGGAAAACCTGGGCCAGGGCGGCGAGGCGGTCGCTCCTCTCGCGCACGCCGGGAAGGAGGCTGGCCGGAGCTGCTTTAATTTTGTCACGCTACGGCCATCATCATGTGTGCGGCGTTCGTCCCGTGTAATTCGGACACTGCGAAAATTGATGAGGGTGACTTGCTGCGACTGTACTTTCCCCCGGGGGCGGGCAAACTCTCGCCACCGAACCGCCGAAGGATATTGTTCCCGTCGGGAATCGAGGGGACGCCACCGCCGCCGCCACTGTCGCTGCCAAGTCCACCTCCTGGACTCCCGACATTGCCGGCCGACAGTGTCGGTTTTCGCCAAAGAATATGTACGGCGACTGCAAATTGGTCCGGGGACAAACCGAACCGGAGGAGCCATTCAAGAAAGGCTTGGTCCATGCAATGGGCCGCCGAACAGGACCAGACCCGGCAGGAAGAAGCAGAAGAAGAAGAACGGCATCCCGGCCACCCCTGTCACGGATTATTGAATTTAGCTCCGTCCTACACGACACGGGGCCGGCGGGGGCCCAGCGAGGACATTCCTGCACATTTTATTCACATCTATCCTTTAGGTACTTGCACTTCAGTAGATACTCGTTATCCCGGCGCTATTCACGTTCGCCTCCTGTGCAAATGGAGCCCAAGGACTGTGGGGCAAGTATTTAATTTTCTTCTTTATGTCCAATCGAGAACTCCTCCGTCGGTGCACCCTTTATCTGGCTTTCGGGCTCGGACATTCGCCGGGGCTCCTAAGGTCGTCTTTCCTTTTGGTCCTTGGAAATTCGTGGTAATGACAACAACTGCTGAATACTAAGATGACCGCAGCGCACTCCGCCCCCAAAACCCCCGCCCCCAAGCCTTTCCCAACCCACCCACCCACCTCAGGACCACCGTTAACACACGTCCAAACGTAATATGTTCCATTTTGGCGCTAAAAGCTTATTCTGCTTCTCTTCCGTTTCCAAGGAACCAGCCAACCAAGCTAGGGCCTGGCATGACCAGCAGCGCCATCAAGCGGGCGGGCGGGCGGCCGGGCGACCACTTTATAATGCAGTTGAGATGCAGGCCTTACGGCGATAGTATTTATTCACATGACTTGCCCCCGCCCCCGCAACCCGTCCCGGCAACCCTATACAAGTGTAATTTCTGCTCCGTGGCCAGAGTTGTATTATTGCGTGGCCACCGCACACAATCATTTGTCCCGAGCTAAGCAAACACTTCCTTCTCGGGGCATATCTCGAATTCCAGCAAATAGGACTCCTTTAATAAAGCTTTAATTATTCACGGCTTCAATTAAAAAACAATTTTAAATTTTTCGCTTACCGCGCTGTACCCAGTTCTCAACTTAGCGGCCGCAACGAGCGAGTGGCGCCCCCTACCCGGCCTCTGGGCGCCACCCTTGCAAGTGGACGGACGTATGAAACGTAAGCCGCCGCCGCTACCGTCGACCTCATCAATTTTTAATGTACAATCAGCCGAATGGCGGTGGATTCGCGAAATAATTCTTTCGGAAAAGAGTTTCAGCTGATTACCCGGCGGAGTGCCTCTAAGTGGGGTAGTTTGAAAAGCGCTTCAGATTGTGAAGCAATGCATAATGCGAGGGACCTTTGTCGGTTGCGATCAACTGCTTTAGACATTTTTAGTCAGAATTTATATTATTTTACGCATATACATGTTTCCCAATCCCAACCCTTTCAGATTTAATGAAAGCCTGTGTGGCTTTTGCTATATCTTTAAATAGCTCATTGTGGTGTAACGCACTATGTACAAAAAATAAAACTAATCACCAAGAAATTAAGAATTGCCTCCGTTTAAGTGAGATTAATGTGGTTAGTGTTATAACTCCAAAACAATTCATATAAATATTAGATTTAGCTATTGTAAAAATTAAAATAAAATAATAATATTAATTGATACTACTAACAATTCCTTTCGAAACCGAACAATTTATTTTATTGACTGAGTGTCATTCATCTTAATATTATAATTTTATTCTGAAATAGTCCAATTAAAAAAAAAAAAACAAAAATTGCCGTAATCTCCTAAAGCTAATATGTAAAATAGATTTCTTTATTCATCACTTACATCTGAATAATATATGCTTCGGTTAGAATCCATCTGAATAACTAATAAACTCAAGACTATTTGAAGACATGAAATGAATGCCAATATTGTGGAGTATGTACCGCACCCACAAAATCAGGGTGACTTATTGGAAAACTTTAAAACAAACAAATAAATTACATATGCAGTTTGTCCGAACTTTTGCTGGATCCTTAAAAGTTCTGATTTTGAATAAAAATTTGTTATAAGAATTAATAGGTACCTAAAATGTAGGTAGGGTTTAAATTTTGACTATTTTTGACTACGTATAGTTTTAGGACGAAATAATTCAAACACCTGTTGGATCCTTGTTTATCATTAAAGAGTTCAGTACATAGGTGAATATTCAGTTACATACAATAACTTTTTTTTATTAAAACTAAAAAGTTTTGAGGTTAGGTAAGAGTTAACTATTTCTTATCGTTATATAGTCTCTAAAACATTTTCCAATTAAAGCATTTCCGAAGTGCATAGCTCTGCCATTGAGCTGTCCCCGCTGAAAATCAGTGCAAGTGTGGCTCGATGCCGAAAAATTACAAAACAAATGAGAAACAATTAAAACTTCACGCAAACGGCGATAAATTTTCGAGGGCATTTAAAGCACTTAAACTCCAGGGCCGTGCGGGGGGCACAGCAAACATGGCTAGCGAAGTCCATTAGGTGGCGGAGCGCCCAGTCGCCCGGCGTAATGATCATCACGAAAAATAGCAAGAGTTCCACCGAGTGAAAACAAAAGTTCCTTTTTTCGCTTCCTTTTTTGTGTGTGGAGCAATCGTTCCAAGGGCAGCAAAGTAATAAATACAACTTGTAGCAACTACAGTAAAAAGCTGATGGGGCCGGGGCCCCAACTCCAACTCCACTGTGCTCCGGAGTCGGGAAGCGACCGACCGGGCGCTCCTGTGGCATGCGGCTGCTGCCCCACTCAGAGAACTGTGGGCACGGTGTGCGATGGAATCGTCTACATGAAATAAAAAGATAACGAGATTTATGTCCTTGGATCATAAAAATGATTTTTTCTTCATTTTTACTACTTTTGTTGGCGTCTCCACCGGCGCCCCGTACATCCCCCTCGTCCTTCTAGCCCGTCTAACCAGAATTTTATTGTCCTAGGTTAGTTGTATCCATAATGGGGGGAAGGATCCGGTATATTTCTGCTCCTTCTGTGTATTATGTGTCTGCAATAAATTTTTCATTCACTTTCCTAGACGCACATCCACGTGCACAGCACAGAACTTTCCACATAGATTTACTTTTGTGCTCCTTAACAAAGTTATACACACATAAAAGCGGGCGGGGGCGGAGGGCCCCACAAATATACATATATTCAAGAAAAGAAAGGAAAATGCAGAAATTATCAGAATTAACCCCACCGGGGCCGGGCGAGGGCCGGCCAAGGAATGGAAATGAAAAAAAAAAAATAATAATATATATACATATAAATATATATATATAAAAATAGAACGAAAGTGAAAGTAAAATGAATGAAAGCCCTTTCTCGTTCCGCGCCCCCGTCCCGCCCGCCACTGGAGCGCTCCACTGTGGCTGGCTCCTCCGCTCGAGACGAATTCGGAGAAAATCATACCGAATTGCTATAGATGTCTTTATCTACATACTCTGGATACAACTGTGCGGACTGTACGACATTATGCTCGCACAGTTACTTACTGGTAATTTATGAACTGGAAAATTTCAGTTTTTCTCGTAAAAGTGTGCTACGAAGAAAGTTATGGGGATAATTTATGAATAGCAACAAGTTTTCAGCTCGAGCAGCAGGAGCAGAGCACAAAGGACACAACATCGGAACGACATCTGGGATTTGAAATGTTTTGTGTGGAAACACGTGTATTTTTGTGTATTCTCCCCATTTGCCGCCATTCAGTCGGGCGGGGAGAGTAAACCAGGGAAGGGGAGCGCCGACCGTCCCGGCGATGATGATGGAGACGTCTACGGTTATGAATAAATTGGATTTAGTTAATATGTAAATGAGCTATTAAGTGGGAATTGATTCAGGTTAATGTTTTGATATGTGGCCCACTTATACCACTTAAGTGCCGGGGGAGCGAGGCACGGGCGGTTATGTGGTTTCGAAGTGTTTAGAAGTCAATGGAAGTTGCACAAGTTGTTTGTTTCGACTTTCTTGAATAACTTCCAGAGGGCTAATTAGGCAATTTAGGAAAGAAATGTTGATCATGAGGTCTAGTGTGGAAATAATATTGTATGAGAAACAATTTTGGACACTTCGATAAAAATATTTGAGTTTAATTGACTTCGTTCAGAACAAAACTTTATTATTATATTCTTGCATAAACATCATCACGTAAAATACGTAAAATCAGAACCAAACCGCTTTTGGATCAGACCCGGATGGTCCGGGTGAGAAATAAGATTGAAAGATGGTGGAGAAGATACTGAAAATTCAATTTTAGACACGGAATCCAATCTATTAACGAATATCAAATATTAGGATTCTAAATTCAATTGTTCAAGAATAACTCTCTTCAAACTAATAAAAGTGCAGTTCAGAGGTCCAATTTGATGTATATCATTATTTTCTTTTTAAATATTCTATGGAAGAATTACAATAAACTGCGAGCAAGGCTCTGGGTGTCGGAATATATCGTTATTTTTACATCGAAATAGTCAAACTGTACACAAACTGAAATATTTACCAATTTCCTCTGTGTTAAAGCTAGACGGAAAACAAACTGATAGTAGACTGTCGTAGTGAACAAGAGGCGGAAAAGATAACGAAAATGAATTGAAAATGTACTGAAATTCGGCTTAAAAATTTGGATGGAAAATAGCCTGCGTTTATGATCGAAAAATATGTATGTATAAGTATTTCAAAATTGTTAAATTTTTTAGTTTGTTTTCAATTTTATGTTTTCACCCGGGTAACGTGTTGAATTAAATAATTAAAATAAAATTATGATAAGCGTTTTAGATTTAAAATTGAATATAATAATTTCCAATAATTTTGCCGTGTATTTTGTTGTTGCATTTAGTATTTAATTACGATGTAGTAAGAGTTTGCTATGATACAATACCAAATACACCGAAGAGTGAAGACCTATTATAAGTTTTATTTATAAAAACTACGAACGTAGTGATCACTGAATGGAAAAATATTTTAACCGGCGGCGTTTTTACGTGAAGATTTTTATAGCAAAAGACATATTGTGACGTCACAAATATCATACAAAAAAATCTGAATAATTAACAAACCCAAAGTTAATGAAATTGTCACGGAAAACTGTCATAAATGCAGCAATTTCTTAAAATACATGATTTTTATCTTGAGTTCCATTTTCATCGTATTAAAGGCTTATATTTACAATTTTTAACACGTTTAGTTAGTATAGTTAGTATAAGCTAAACCCATTGCCTACTAAGTATAACATTTTGGACTTTACGATGCTTTGTTTTCATTTTAAGGATTGATAAGTTAGTGTTTTTGAATTAGAAGGTATCTGGCTTAAGCAAATATCACTTAAATAAAACTTTCATTGAAGCGACGGTATTGAGAAAGTCGCACAATAGATACACAGAAGATGAATTCCGATTTAAAAAACTTCTTTAGTATAGTTTAAAGAGGTTCATCAATTTCCAAGGTTTTCTTGAGAACATTGTTTGCTATTTAGCTTTGTATTTATGTATTTCATTACAATTTCGTTTAAGTATTGTTTTAGCAAACAATTTCCATTTTATTATTTTAGACACTTTTGGGTCAGTTGAAAGTCTGAATCCTAATTTAGAAATATATGTATAAAGAATGCATCACTGATATCTACAGCTATTTGGCGAAGAAGATTTTCGTAGGGGAGCTTTTGTATAGTGACGATGATGATGATAAGTTATAAATGTCACAGAAAGCGTAAGGTCAAATAATAAATCTTTATTTATTACACATATTATTATAAAACTCTTTAAATGCAAAATTTTGAAATACAAAAGAAATGTTATAGAAAAATCTGATAATAGTTCTGAAATGTAGTTATTTTATCCACTTGAAAACATCATACCAAAAACTCAACAGCCTTAAAATTGTACGATAAGTATATGCATAATTGAGACATATCAAAAATTACGAGAAAAAACGTTCGAATATGGCTGTGTAGTGAATAGTATTCGCCCTTTTTCGTTTAATTCAATACATATAAAACCCTGTTATTGAATGTTTTAATTTAAAAGTCATTCTTTCCATAATTGCAGCATTCTTTACTTTTGCAGTCATTTGATTACGTTTTATATTATTTTATAAGAAAATTAAATAAAAAACTATATTTTTGAAACTAAGCAAACTCTCGAATATTCCAGATCTTGTCGTTAAAGAATCAATGGGATGTCCCATACCGTAGCCATTAAAATGATTACTGCGAGTAAACTATCTATCGATTATTTTATATATAAGATATCATTGGCTTTTTGAAAAAAAAAACAATATTGAATAATGTGAAAAATGAAAACTTTCAGATGATCGACAAAATTGTTATTTTTGATGAAAAACTGATAAACTAAATATCAAAGTTGCTATGATTTTGGTAAAAAAAAAAAATAAAATAATAATTTCTTCCTATTTAATGCAAAGTCATTTTTGATAGTAGTCGAAAGTAATTTTGATGATATAAATGAGTAATATTGAAACCAGGAGGATATAAACAGAAAAATCAATCTAATTTTATGTGTAACTATTTAGTACTTTGCTATTAAAGTCATAGGGTAATTGCGGCACACATTTGATGTGCAACTAATATTTGCATAAAGGCCAGTGCTGCAACCCATTAACTTTATATGATGTTTCCAGACAAATAATCTCAGGTGAGCCTCATCACTGGCCAGTTGGTCATCAGTCGAAGAAAATGGTCCATATACACAATTATCAAGGAAACAGTATCCGAAGCGTGGAAATGACCACTGAAGGAAGCAACATGACTAGAAATTGGCAATCACTAAAGCAATCTCCCTCCACACTGTTCCCATAACTCTCCTTTGGCTCTAGTTCCGACCCTCATTAAGGTTCGTGAAATATTCAAAGGTAGCTTCCCAGCTCCTTCGCCAGTCCGCACTTTGGTCCTATGCTCGAAACTGTTTTAATCACCTCCACCGCGCAATTAATAAAAATCTCAAAAATTTTTCTCACTTTGCTATTGGGATGGGATGTGGTGTGGTCAACTCTGATCCCGGTTAGAACTATTGAAAAGAGGGCGAGCAAAGTGTCTAGAAGTTTAAGAATTAAAACAAAATCGGATGGAGGGGCAGGAAGAGCGGGGATTTGGAAAAGGTGAGCAACTTCATTGGGACGCCGTGTGTTTGGTTTTAATTATTTAAGGCGAATCCTGAAGATTAAAGGGTCAATAGGAGAAGGGTGGAATTGAGGGTGGACGGTCGATGCCGGACGGTGGTGGTGGTGCTGGTGGTGGTGGTGTTATCCCGACTTCACTTAGACCTCGAGCGATAGGTTTTCGATATTAATAAATAATTTAAGGCTGAACTTTAACCGAAGCCAGCCATTGTGGTCCATCTTGTCCACTGCGGCGACAGAGCTATATAGGTGCACGTCTTACCTTGTTTCGCTCCACAGTCATCATTAGCATTCCACTATAACCCGTCCCAGCCCCTATCCTAAATACGTCCTCCGTACCTTAGTCGCAATCTATCCCGCATTAAATTTGTACAGAAACGTGGAGAAGACGACCATAGCTACTGCTGCTGTTGCTGGTGCTACTTCTGCTGGACGCTGGTCTAACGTCGAGGAGATGACGTATATCTATGGATACGGATGTCTTTACGTATAACGGAGCCGGCCATTGATGGCGGAGGAAGGCCGAAGGCTCCCTCTGTGTGCTGCTTGCTTGGCTGCTCCGAACGGCCCCCCGCCGTATACAAGGAATATATTACCCATCCCCCCTGAGACTGCCCGGTCCACTCGGCTTCCCACTTGGAGAGCTTCACTCCACCTAACATATATACAAACATAAGGACATGCACGGGACAAGGAAGATGTGAACCGTTGGCTGGTTTCCCTTGTTAGGTGTGGGTGGTCTTGGAAAACGTGGACGTCGACATCAACGACGACGACGACGACGACAACGAGGATGCCGAGATGTGAGGACCTGGACCGTGGTTGGGTTGGGCTGGGTTGGGATGGAATGGGATGGGATGGGATGGCTGGGATTTGACCCTCTTCAAAAACCTCAAACCGTCGAATGCTGAATCGCGGCAGCCATCTTGACGTGTATTTGGAGAAATACGACCAGAGCGGCTGGCTGTACAGCACCAGAACGAAGGAGAGCCCCACAGCCCATATAGAGTGTGCGGCTGGATGGGTACTCCCGCATCTATAGGTCTAGCTAGCTCCATGTTAATACTTACATAGATTTAAGACTGAGGAGCACATTGTGTATCGGCAAATACAAGCAGTGCACTCAAGTGACCGTCAGGGTAGACGTGGCAAACGGTACACGTGAGATGCTGGACTCAGCATATAAATGTAAAGTCCACCCTCCCGCATTGCCACAAGCGCTCACCTATATATCACAGGAGCTGTCCTGCATGGATTGATACCGAGCCAGCAATGTCCTGTTCCAACTGACCACCGCCCCCCGCCCCTCGGTGCGGACGGCCGCTCCACTTTGGTGAAATTTCCCGTTCCTTTTATGATGCTGGCCCAGCGCTGGACCGTTGATGGTCTTGAGCGGTTCAAATGACGAATACCGTCGTCACCAGAAAATGGGAACTTAACTTCAACTTTCTGCACCTATTCTTCTGTCCCGTGATGGTGTCGACGTTGCCGGTCCTACCGGACCTAGTTGGCTCCGGTGCGCGCCATTGTTGTTTCGACTTCAGGTGGAATGGAGTAACGGGATCAGGCCATATAAATGCAAAAATTACAAAATTTACTTCGAACGAGTCCGTTTCTCGCCTGGTTACGGTATTTTCTTAGAGACGAGCCCCGTCCCCGGATGGACGATGGCGGAGTCAGAAAGTCACAGTTGGTCACCTTAAGTGGGTCGATTCCGTTAAAATCGCCTTCAAAGATGAAAGAAATCTAAGGAGGGCTTGATTGATACCGAGCGAAGTTATAAAAAGAAGGAAAGTCCCGACGACGTTCATTGAGTGTTTTCTGTACCTAAACTGATTTCGATTTAGAGCTCGACTAGCAACAAAGATCGAACTTTAAGAACGAAAGCACTATTGAAAATTTAGAGAAGCAACTTTGTTGCTAAATCATTACCCATGTTTAGACTAGGGAGAGTTTTTGGGGTTTCTTTAACGCACCTACATTTACAAGGAAATATTTTTAACTAAAGGTCGTTTTCATAATCGAATCCAATTTTAAAATAGGCACCTTAAGCCGCACTAACACCAGGGAGAAAGAAACTTAATTCTGGCGATTCTTTATTTCGCACAAAGAATGAAAAATCTAGTTAAAGGTTTTTGTTGCATCATAATTTAGACTTTATAAAATGTCCGTGCCAGAACTCTGTAAGAAAATTGTTGTTCTGTAAGCTGAACAAAACTTTATACATGCACTATACATTGATTAATTGATTTGACCAGACGAATGTTTAAATGTTTAAGTGAAAATTGTGGAAAATTCCTAATTTTCGTAAATAATTCTACATATTTTCGTAAAGTAAGCCAAATTTTACTTTATTTCGACTTTTAATTTCAAAAAACAAATGCGTGCTTGTGACCGTCGATAAATCAAATATAATATTTAAGTACCTTAAATTCGTTCAAATCAAAGTTCTTTTAAAAAGTTTTAAAAATAAATAGTTGAAAACAACTTTAATTTAAAGCATTTACATAATTTATAATGAAACTTAGTGAAAATATCTCGCGAAGTATATTTATAAATATATTTGAATAAATGAATTTATTATGATGTTTAATATAAGTTTACGGCTGACTTACGTGGTAATTGCTTGCGAATTTTAGATGTTTTTCTTAAAAACTAAATCTTATTTATTTTTGGTGAGTGTGTTTTTCTGATAAGGTATAATAATGAAAATGGTACGAAGAAAACTGAAATTTACACTGATGTAACCCTTCTATCGAATATTCCTATTGAACATTTTAAGATAAAAGTCATTAGGAATTTTAGTTCAAATCTAAATGTTTCAACTAAAGACTTTTCACTATCATAGACGAAAGTAGGGGAAAATTCGCATTGTAAAAAAGTTCGAGGATTAAAGGACCCAAATTTCAATTCGGGTGTACTGTCTAATTTTCATAATTTAAAATTATTATGGATATGGATTTTGGAAGATCGCAGAAAAGGGGTATTAGTACATACCTATCTATTGTATTTATGAATTTAAAATGTTCTGTTTCTATTTAAATTGATTTGTAAATATAACGCTTTCTTTAAACAGCACTTTGTTCGATTTATCATTTTCAGTAACTTCCAATTAAATGAAAAAGACTTACAAGGTTTTATTATATAAATAGTGAACCTATCAGCTGCTTCTATAATCATCTCTTATTAGAAGAAAATACAAACAATTTTTTCAAGAGCATAAGAATATTTAGGATATGAAACGAAACTGAAAATGTAAATTCTTAGCAACTTTTGTGCTTTTGCCCTCTTAAAAAAACTTATTTTGCATAAGTTCTACCATTTTATAGGCTCATTTATACTGTGCATACGATTATATTTTTGTTTTAGTTATAAAGATAACGTTCGAATATTCTTTAAATAGAAAAAAAAAGTAAAAGTAAATAAGAGAATTGACGATCTAAAATCTATCTATCTAGATTTATATCAGACAAATTTGAAAATGGGTGCAGTCTTACCACTGCTATTCGTAGATATATTTGAAATCTAAATTTTAAAAGAACTGTGTCTCGATCTCGCTTGTTGAGTATTTTATTTGATCAGATTAAATTAATGAAATGGTTTATTAATGAACAGTATTTTGTTTCCTCTAGTTGTCTAGTAACCAACTTATATAATTTTTGTTTTTACTGAAGAAGGACGTATATTTATGTTTTTAATGAAAACACTTTTGCAGAATTCTACTACTGAGTGTTTCGAGCCCAGCATATGGGTATTCAGATTAAATAGATTTCGACGGTATATGCACCTAGCCAAATGATGTTCTGCTTAGAAAATAGTGAGAATAAAGAAGTTTTTCTAATCTCCGTCGTAGTTTTCGTATAAAACCTAAATATTTTTTTTAAGGCAACTGTCTGACTCGGCAGGGCAAACCACTTATAATATAAATTGAAAGCTGGAAAGCAGAATGATCTTCAAAAATCTCTTGAACCCGAAAAAAATTGCTTAAATTTTCGCAGAACTATAATATTCAACTCAGCCCTATTTAGAGGCATTCAACAAAAATGTTCGCCTAGAAATTCGCTGCTTCAAAAATGTAATAAACAATTGGGAAAATTTTTATTTTTTTTAATGGGTGGGAGAAAAATTGAAAAATTGAGAAAACTGCGGTTGTGTATATGTGTGTATGCGGGGGTGTGCGGTGTGTATTTATATTTCAACCGTCCACAGCTAATCCTTATGGAGTCGAACATTAAAAGCTGAAAACCTCCTTGACTATCCCCTGTACTTAATTTGCAGCTACACTCGAGTCCTGTAAGTCCGGCGAGTGTGTTTCCCATTCCCCCTCCATCCCCGTCAAGCCAGGTCCAGCAGGAGCAGCGGGAGCCTTATCTCCACGAGGAGAAGTGAAGTCGCCCTCAAACTAATTCGGTTCAGTCATTTGTGCAAATTTGAGTAACCCTCTTCACAAATTCTTCAGCTTTTCATGAAAATATATCGCAACTACTACCTAAACTTAAAACGCTCCCGCTCGGGCCGAACTTCTATCCCAAGTTGTGGATACTTCTCTATATGGACCATGTCCGAGTTTTGTAGAGTTTATGTGCTTTGAGGGGCTGCGGGCGGGGGGACGACGACGGCGGGATTGGTAGCAGCCGCCTCCAACAACTCCAAGGTGGTTTTAGCTGGACTTTACATACACGATAAAATCCACTGAATCCTTTTAGTCATGTGAGGAGCTGGCTCCCAGTGGGTCGACCCTTCCACCCCCGCGCCCCCACCGCCTTTAGTTCGTCATCATCCGCAGTCCATAGAGGAAAGTATTACAAGAAGTCCATCTGACCGTATTAGATATGCTCACATGGAGCCAACTAAAAACTAATGCCGTGAGATGTGCGGCGCTAGGTAAGGGCTAGGCTAGAGCTAGGGCTGGGGCTGGGGCTGGGGCTGGGCCTGGGCCTGGGCCGGCAGCCCTGCGGCAGTTCGCCAGGGACTGTTGTGCTGCTACCGGTCTTATTATCATTACCGTCGTTACGGGCAGCTGCGGGGGCGGACTGTTGGTATTATAAGCCGCCAGTCTTCCCGGCTTTTATCCACACACGCGCGAGGCGATGGGGAAAGAAGCGGGCGGTTGTTGGTATTGCGGAGCGCGGCATGAAGAGGCTTCGCGCATTTTGTATCTGTGTCAAAGCTTTCCGGCTTTATTGCCTTCTGCCCACCTCTGCTCTGCGCCCCGACCCACCCCCGCAGAGCAGCAACTCTTTGCGACTGATGTTAGCCCACGTTCTGCGAAGGAGCGGGTGGCGGCCCTAAATAAAGGATTAATAGTGCTGTGGCAGGCTCAAAGGAGCAGCGTCTTTGGCTTGCCAGTCCACCTAAATTAAAAAATGTCCCGATGTCCTTCCGTCCTGCCTTGTGTCCTTTTTAGCATTCCGCACACAGAGCATAAAAAAAAAAACGAACCGGCAAAAGCAGCATAACAAAAACGGCAGAAAACAACGGCGAAACACAAGGAAAAGTCAAAAGAAATTGTGTCCTCATCAAAGTGCTCCAACGACTGCTCTGGATGGATCATAGTTGCTGGATTGCAGGACTCCCATTGTTTCCCGGCCCTGGCAGAACAAAAGGCGTCATCCGCCAAAGGAGCCACTTTGAGATGATTTATTGATTACGGCCGGAATCAGCGTCAGTCGTCGGCCTCGGCTGCACCGCAGCACCAGCACATCGCTCGGCCGCGTCGCTCGGGAGCATCTTCGCCGGTTATCGCAGCGCGGCATCTGCCTGCCGGAGCCGCCCGGCCGGGACTTGCGAGAAATTACAATGGCCGCGTCGGCACAAAAGGTCCCTTCGAGCGACTGTTTACTTTCGTCCCTGCACGGCCTTGTCGCCAATATGCCGCGGGGTGCAGCACGGCATGGAACCGCCAACGCCGCGTCGTCGAGGTTGCCAGACGTCCGGTATTCACCCGGACCCAAAAGTCCGCGTTTTGACTGCCTGGTCCGAGTAAACACGTAAATAATACTCCTGGACTCTGGAATAAAATTGGTAAGATAGAAAAACCTCCTTATAAGGAAATTGAAGGGACCAAAAGAATTGCTTTTCGTTATACCCGAGTTCGTTCTAACAGAGGAATTAATAAGTTACAAAATACATAGATTTTTTCCTTTGAAGGCAACGCAAGGTATAACTACATTCAGGCGCCTTAGCTAGGGGGTTTTGGGGGTTGAAACCCCCTAAATTGTTTAAGTTATATTTAAAAAATTTAAAACAAAAGTAAAAAATACTAGTGGTATTCACACTTCGGTGTATTTTTATCCAAATAGCAAATTTGTAGCATTTGTTTTCAACGATTGATTGATTAAATGACAAATGCAGATTTTGAGTTTGAACAACAATTATGTACGTGTGAGATAAAATGCAATTGAAAATTGCACTAGCCGAAGAGCAAGACCAAATACGCCTTCTATTTGATTGTGCAAAAGACATATCTAATAATTAATTAAAACACAGAAGCTCACTTTTACAATAGGGCACTAAAAGTGCATTTGCATTGCATTCAATGGTTCTCCGCATTGATCCTGCAGTAGCCCAATAATATTAGGTTTTATCTTCTTGAGCTGAATTTTGGTATACACCTTTGATATGGTGTTTTAATTAAATGTGAAACTTTAGATGCGTTAAGATTCAGAAGTACACTCTCAGAAGACACCAATTTGTTCAATTTAAAAGAAAAAATAAACCACTTAGAAGTACTATTTAGCACTATTTGTAAAATAACGTTCAATAATTCAGCAGATAACCTGATCCAGAATTAGTATATTGCTTTCATAATAATAAACATGAAGTTTACTTTAAATATAGTATATACAGTGCAACCTCGATATAACGAATCGGAAGGGAACAAGTAAATATTCGTTATATCAAGTAATTCGTTAAACTGAGGTTTGTTATATTGAGGTTAGGTTGGTCTAAAATTTGTTATAAAGAGGTAAAAAAATAGTTTTATTCACCTCAACATTACGTACTCATCTTGTTATAGCGAACAACTTCTACTAATAAATGATAACACATTTTTATCAAATTACTGTATATATTTTCTATTTAAAAACAATTAGGTAGGTAACAAAATTTTTCCCATCACACAACAATGATTGTTTTACGAAAAAAACGTGTCGACACCTGTCGCGACATGAATCACATACTATGGGATTAAGGGTCATATATTGGTGGGAACGTTATATAAAGGTTTTGGGTTGACAAAATTCGTTAATTTGAGGTATTTACACTTTTTTTTGATAGTTGAAAATTCGTTATAACGAGGGTGTTCGCAAAAAATGTTCGCAATGTAGAGGTATATTTTACATTGACTCTTATGGACAATTCAAGGGGATTACGAAGAATTCGTTAAATCGAGGAAATCGTTATATTGAGGTTCGTTATATCGAGGTTGCACTGTATATGTAATTGGTACAATATTGAAAATAAAAAAGGTTATTCATCGGTTAAAGTAAAATTAAAGGAAAATGCTTATTTTCTTATTACTCCTAACCTTTCAAAAGATCTATTAAACAGGTCAACAACAAATTTACGGCTGAACAAATAGCACATCTATTCTATAGGATATTTCTCATAGATTACGAATTTGGAAATAAAAATTCTCAATTGGTTTTAGTTTTCAATAAAAATAGGGTTATCAAGTATAAAATGCGCTATTTCTACCATTTTTGGAAAATAATGAATTCTTCTAGGAGCTAATAACATAACTTAAATAAAAGCTTGAATCTTAAGCTAGGTAATAAAAAAATCTTAAAAGTTTAAAATTTGTCGAAATATTTCTTGAAAATTATATTTTCCTATAAACTAATTATTTCATACAGAAAAAGGTGAATAAAAATCATAATAAGCGCCCGCCTACGAAAAACTTGGTCGCCAAACAAATTTTCGTTTGAGAATTCATAATCTATAGAAAACGTGCACTAGAAATGACCCATCACGTGTCTTGCCGCAAAAACACAAATAATTTGTTCCGCTGCGTTATCAATATCATGCTGACATTGTGAGATCATGAAAATTTTCTTTTTACCAAAACAAATTACTTAGTTGCAAGAAAAGTAGCCGTATGCTACTATTTTAGGTTTTTTTTCAGTTAGAGAATATTTCAAACCCAGGTATACTGGTAATTATTTTGTAATGTTGATTTCCTTCCAATTATACAGTAGTATCTATACAAAAAATGTTTTGAACTTGTTTCTGTTGTTGATACATATGCAGATAAGAGTGTGGATTAAATTTTCTTAGTCATTTGAATGTTTTTTGAACAAAATTGTTCTAAGAATTGTATTTATTTACTTCAATTATCTAAGTTCTATAGCTTTTCTTTCCTTAAATTTTACTGAATGTTGAAAATAAACGTTCCCTGTTCATCCCCTTGTCCAAACGTAATCGATATATTTAACAAACTTGCCTGGCAACCCTCGCCGCCGCCATTTCGCTAGTCCCGTGACCTCATCTAAGTCCTCGCCGCAGTGCGCGATTTTGAGATAAATAGCAACGTCCTGCCCCCGGGAAAGAAGCAATTTTTTGCTACTGCCCTCGCCGACTAGCCGAATCCTTCGCGGCGCACTTGTGTTGGTGGGCGCCTCGCCGCAGTGAGTCCCGTGGGACGCGGCGAGGAAAAAATTAAGGACCACGCACGGCGATAATGCCGGGTCCCGGCGGTCGCTAAGTACGCGCAGAATGCGATTTTCCGGCGAAACGTAGGGCGCAAAAAATCGCCTTAACTAGTCCACTACCCTCCGACTAAGGGCTGGGGCGAGGGTGACGGCGGCGGGGGGCGGAAGGTCGGTCAGCGGACGGGACGGCGGTGCTCGCTTGACTGCTTTTTGTGTCATTCTGCAGCAGCCGGGAGATTAGCGCGCTAGGGGTAAGATGCCAGCGACCGGCCTGGCACCCATCGACCCGTTCTGAGCTCTGCAAACAGCCATCCTCCGCCGCGCTGTGCTCCGGCCCAGGGTGCATAACAAAACAGCAAAATTCTGGGAATCTGGTAGTCACGGGCTTCGTCCCGTGGACGGTGTTCTTCTGATGTCGCAGCAAAATCGGGAATTTTCGATAAATTTTGATTTTGAAAAGGGGAAGACACCACCGGGTCCCGGGTAGCACCGGAAATTGATTTTCCATGGTGCGAAAGGATGAAAGGATCCTTGGTCGCGAAGAAATATTGCATTTTCGAATTTTCATTGTTAACCTATCGCTGATTTTAAAATTCGTATGCAAATTTCTTTTATTCACATTATTTTTATTTTAAAATAGCGCTAACTACGAACGAAGTAACATTCACAACACAAAAAAAAAGAAAAGAAAAGAATTCAAATTTATATAGGTTTAAAATCCTCCTATAAATGTTTTATCAGACTTTGTAAGGTTAGTATCGAAGTTATATGCAATTATTGTCGATGATTCTGTTTAAATTGGATATCCGGATTTGAATTGTTTTTAGAAGGATTCGAACATTTCTGAGCATTTACAATTTGTACATAAAACTTTCAAGTAACTTACTAAAAATACACCTAACTATAAAATGTTTTCGAAATGTTGCGAAAGATCTAAAACTGGAATATATTTTTTTACCTTTGCAATTTAAAACACACTTTATTTCTACCTACAAATTAATTTTATTCTGCATGTATCAGGATAAAGAAAAGTAATACATATGCTTATAATAATGTCGAAAAGTTGATAATTTCGAAGATATTAAAATAAATATAAGAAACTCTTTCGTTATTGCAATAGAATCTGTATACCTTATATACGCAAAAATATGGCATTACTGCTTTTTACGGAAAAGAGTACCTATACATTTGTTCAACGACTTGCTTGTCCTTTCTGTATATTTGCCTAATGTTATCAATATGGCTCTTTTTAGCTAAAGAAAACTGAAACAATTGCAAACAACTTTATTTGCACTTATTTACTCAAAAGCGTCTAGATCATTTATATGTACGTATGTTATATTTAGAAATCTTTATAAATTACTCACGATTTCCTATACTCTAGTGACTAAAAAAGAAAGAATAAACGCAAGTAATTCTAAACCAAAATTTTTTTTTAATAAATATACCAACAAAAGTAAAAATACCCTTGAAAGACTTTTCTATTTTAACCCTTAGCCGGCACCTAGGGGTCAGATTGATCCCAGCCTCGTAATTCCCTTTTGAGTACCTTAAATTTTTTAACATTTTTCAATTTCTTTTTCGTATCTTAATATGGAATATTTCCTAAATTTTCTTGCTCATCTATATCATTAGGGCATTATAAAAGTAGATATCGTAAATTTTTTTGAAATCAAAAAAATTATTAAGCGATTCTGTGGAAGTAGGTATATACTAGCTAAGGGTTAAACCTATTTATTTGTAGGTGAATTTCGAATAGTTTTGATATTTTGTTTTCATTGAGAATATAACGATTGCAATGATCTTGATTTCATTCTTTTCCAGTAGAATTGGGGAACATAGTCTACTTATAAATATGGTTGTGCTTTAAAAACAACAAGGTTTGGTTATGATTATGGTTATGGTACGTAGAATGTTCTCATGTTTCTTGTGAAAATAAAGATTTTTAAGGTTATGTACTCATTAAGGTCTATCGATTCCGCTTTTGTTGATATTGATAGTTAAATTAAAAGCAATTTTATCTCTTCTTGAGTTAGGTGAACGCTTCTTTGGTTCCTAATCACTTTATGCAGAAACTATTTAGATTCTTGAAATGCGTAAACCTTTTGTAGCCGCATTTCCCACCATAAAGTGGTAGAACCACTTGAATGCATTATTTAATTAGCCCTAATCTCCATAAAGCAGCTCCCTTATTGACTTCCAAGTGTCTTAATTCCCATCGCACCTGACTGAGCACACCGCCAGTAAACACATAACCCGTCGTCGGTTCTCTCCCTAATAAAGTCAACTCCAACTAAAAACCATAAATCGGGCGAAAGAAAAACTTTTCCCTGTTTATCCCCTGCCTTCGCTTTATGTGTTTTTATTTTTATGAAATTGAAATCAACAGAAGGATTCACTTACATCACCGGGAAGTTGGTGATACGACAGGATGGCACACTGCTCGGCTCGCTGTACAGGGGCATGCTAGACGCTAGAACGGGACGCGGGGGCGGCCGGGTGTGTTTTGGTAGCTCCTGGTGAATGGGGCACATGAAATCGGCAGAGCCACCTGTTGCAACTGTGTGTGCTTTTTGAACACTTTCGTGCAAGCTTTTCTACACCGGAGATCGTAAAATGAGAGCAGTCATAAATTGCATTTGTAAGTGGAGGAAATTCTACAAAGAATTGTGTACACTAGGGGCGGGGGCGTTGGGGCGGCGGGCGCCGGTCGACGACAACCAAAGTCCGTATGTGTGTGCACATTTTCCAACCGTTTTCATGCTATCTTAAGCTGCCTCAAATACTGAGTGGAGTCTATTCAAGATTTGATTTTGAACGATTGCAATTGTACAAAGGTAAGGAGGCCAGGCCGGGGGCTGCTTGGGGGTAGTTTAGACAGAGCATGCAGCTAGTTCTGCTTTGTTTCAATTCTTTTCTGCGCTCTCTGATTTTGTTTTGAAATTGTTTGAATGGATTTATCAAATATAAATTGATACGAAAACCAGGAGTGGCAGGATACGCAGTCGATTCTTCCAGTGATTTGGTTTGAAGAATATTGTGATAAAGAGTGTCGGATGCATTGATGCATTATCATGACAATTGCTAAAAAAAAGGGTGAAAAATGAAAAATAAAACAATTATATTCGCAAACTATGCACGCTGACAAATAAGGGGACAATTTAGTAAATGCATAAGAAGTTTTCATGGTATAACTTTACAGAAAAGTTGGTTTTTACTATGTGAATCAAAGTAAATATTCATTTTTGCATTTTTGATATTTAACAATGAAGTATAATTCTATCCAAATTAATAATATAATTTAAATTAACAATATGTATGATTTATAAAAATGAAACATGTTTTTTTTAAATAACAATTAAATTTTTATTTAACTCCTAATTTTTCATAATTAAATTGTACCGGAATGATTTAAGAATTATATCAAAATTTTTCTCAGATATCCACTAAAAGTCATTTGAAACAAATCGCTGTCCTTTATTTTTAATTAACAATCAAAATATCCGTATAAATAGTACTAGTGAACAGAGTTAGTATAAAAAATATGCAATTTAAAATTGTTTTTTATGCTGCCTATTACTTTAGCAATGACATTATTTTGAACTTAAACCGTCAGTATGTTTTCGTGAGTACTGGGTATACCTCGAAAATAGATTAAATACTAAATACAACTGAAAAAAAAGTAAAATTCCTAATTTCAGCCCTCCCGTCTTATTTCACCTGATATACTACTTCGCAAACGACGTGGAAATTCATTTGAAATGGCTACGCTTCTCTGTAGCATGTTAATTGGAGCTGGATTTCCGGCTGTTGTTGTTTCCGGTGTTGCACGGTGTGAAACTACAAAAAACGATCAGCGAGATGTCCAGTGTCCCTTTGTTCCAGAAGATAATGTACCTGTCGTTGAAGACGATGATGGGGCTCCTATAGACACTAGCAAGTATGATATACGAGAACCACCAGACCTCAACAGTCACCTTAAGGAGCAACTCAACAAAATTGTCGAGGAGCGTGAGAGGGAGACTCGAGCGGCTAGAGAAGAAGCAGATCGTTTGGAACAAGAGGTGACAATGTTTTTATAATCAAATATTTAAAAAAAATTGAAGTCTGCATCGAATTGAGATACAACCAGGACTCTAAAAAAAAAGTATTTCCATAACAGTACCATTACAATTAGCTGTAATGTGCAGAAAAATAATTACCTGTACCATTATTAGGAATTTTAGTTCTAAAACATTTAATTACTATTATCAAAAATGATATTGATACTTCACCTTCAACCATTGTTTTGCATTACTTACCATTACTTGCATTATTCACCATCACTACAGGCATTACCTTGCATTACTTCACATTAATTATCATTACTTGCCTTTTCTCACTATTGCTGAGCATTCTACGGTCGCAATCGAAATTATTTCGAGCAGAATTAGTTAAGAGTGAAGTACTAGTACCATAATTAATAATGGTAATTTAATTTAATTTTAATGACCATTACAAGTATGATTTATGATTCTAGTGTTTTGCAATATTTGTTCTTGCAGTTTTTTTAGCTTTGGATGCAACAGAATACTCTGATAATACATAAGAATACTCTGATTTTTAAAAAATATTTTTTTCTAATCCTCCTAGCGACTAGATATGTTATCAGATGATAGACTTCATGGACGAAGACTTCATGCTTGGGTAGCTGTTATTGAAAATGCTCCTTGGAGTGTTAAACCACGAGAAAAAAAATACGATGAAGACGGTGAGGAAATTATAGACCCTCCCACTGCATTTTTTATTGAACCTTCTACTGGATTCAGACATGAAGTTAAATCAAAGTATTTTATGAAAGTCGACAGCATTTGGAACAATTATAATTATTATGTAAGCTTATATTCTAATTTTCTTTATTTTTATCAGTTGTTTTGACTCAGAAGTTGTTGAAACTTTGCTTAATTTAATAATCATTTTTGTCTCGATTGTAAAATCGTCAATCAAACATAAGAATGATAATTTTAGTGAAAATAGGAAGTTTTATTTCACATATTTTTGCCAAATTAAAACCTAGATTTTGTTCCCAATTTTTGGAGAGTAAATTCCATTTTAATCGTTAAGATAAATCTACAAGAAGGACGCATAAAAGAAATGCGATGGGACCTTACAAAAACTGCAGACTGGGAACACTTTTTACCCGGCGAGCCACCAGAACTTCGTGTAAAATCAACAACATCTGACGATTTTCTAACTGAAGAAGATGAAACTGTGTGGCTGGAAAAACATCTCGATTTAATACCCTCATGGGTGCAAAACCTGTATATTGACGAACAAGCATTTGAAGAGAGATATCCCAACCGCAAAAAGACCATTCACTACAAAAAAGCTATTTATGACCGCTACTCCCCGTACTCTAACAGGGATGGACTGGTCAAGCGGCTGACTCTCTTCGAAGATGGGGCTTGGAAAATCCCTGTAATGCGATGGGAGTACTTTGAAAATCGAAAGGATTTACTTGAGAAGATCAAAATTGATTTTGTTAGAAGGCAGATCAACGAATCGTTTAAGAAGGGAAGAGACGATCAGTTAATATGTTCGTAATGTGTATGTTATTATTATCATATTTTATTTATTCATTTTTATAGATCATACACATTCCACACGAAGGGGTCAACCAATGTTTCTGTACTTTAATCACATTCCACGACTTGATTCTCTACGACTACTTGAAATTCATGAGTCCTCGATCATTTTGCATTTCCATAAGCGGTCAGATTTGTAAGTGAAAGAAATTAAATTTAGACGAAAGACAATTTTGCAGGGTTTGTTATTTTATTTCAGTTGCTACTATCAGGAATTTAAAATCGACGAAGAACACTCACCCGTGGTAATGTATATTTTAATTGATTTATTTTAAAATTATAAAAATAAAGGAAACAACACATTCTAAGGAAAGGCAGGAAGGCATAAGGAAGATTCAGTTTTAGTTCTTACAAAATAGAAATAGGGTCAAAAAACAATTTTTAGCGCTTTTAGTTCATTTCTATAACTTCTGACTCCAATTGATTGCTTAGAAACCTGAGGTATGTTTGTGTGAATTGACAATTTCCTGATAAGCAAGCCTTTACTATAATTTGCTGAAAAATACGTATCTGTCCTTATACAAAATAATATATTTATCTTAGATCATAGAGTGTAGGATGGAACATTTGATAATTTATTTGAGGCAATTCCTTTGTTGTCTTAGTAACCTTCCCTTTTTTGTGTGCGGTCAGTGCAGTCGTGCAAAACGAAAAATAATCGCTAAAAAACTACAAACCGCAGCCCTCAGGGCAAATGATAGGGCCACCGTTCTCGATGTCCATTTTTGACACGGCCATTAAAATACTATAACAAAGGCGTATAAAAAACAGGAAAATATAAATCCAGCTCAGGAAGTTGTATCTCTTCTGTTGTAAAATAAAAAATAGTTATAGAAGAATAACTAAGGTAGAGGCACCAAATCATGAAATTTTAAGAAGAAGAAAATTAATTTTTGGCTTGTAAAACAATTACGTATAAATAAATTGAAATAAAAGATGTTACCGGATTTTAAAGGAACCATGCTGCTAAAGGTAACAAAATGATTTAAAACATAAGAATGTAAAATTAACTTTTATACAATTAGACATTTGTGTACCTGTAATTTTACTCTCTACATTGACACAGGTCAAATTTAACAATTGATACTAAAGAAATTAATAGTTGACACTAGTTTAATAACATAGGTCTGAATAGAAAGTTGACCTGTTAGCTAAAGAAAGCTTTTTTTATTGAACATAAAATTATGCTTCTATTATATATGTATGTACATATGTATATGTATGTACATATTAAATAAATTTAAATCATTTTATTTGCTTGGCAAATATTAGAGATATAGTATTTAATCGAACTAATGGTTGACATTACTTATTTTGAGGACAGTATTTAATTTATAAGGTATAGATAAATATAAAAACAAACCTCATCCTTTAGTTTTCGCAGACAAAGATTTTATATTATGCAGGGCACAAAAATACGTACAAATTGAATTTGTATTTCTACGTGCCTTTAACAAGTTTTATAGTAAAATCTAAAATTTCGTATTAGCGCTATGGTAAAGTTTGTAAAGCTGATTGTCATTTATAACTGTATTATCGACAAAATGGTCTATTTTTGCTATTCGATACTTTATTGTAATATTTAATGCGGAAAATAGAAAAAATTTTAAAATGTGCTTAAGATTAGCGACATATGATGATTTGATTCTTGAGCATAACTTAAGAAGACAACTTGGTTTGCTCAAAAAAATAAGTTATGTCCGTAAAGATCTGGTTACTAACGAGTCCCTTTCACGAAACGTTTCCAAGAAAGCCATTCATTTCTAATCCTTTTCTCAAAATAAGGTTTGTTCCTCACGTTCTCCTAAAATTCTTACTGCACCTGGACACTCTCAATCTGCTAATGAGGATTTGCCTGCTGACCTGCATCCTTTGAATGCTAAGTTCGGGGTTCGGGGTTCGGGCTGCTACCTCCGCGAGTTTTATGGTCGCGGCAGTTTTGCTTATTTAGGCCCTAGCAGGGCCTGATGCAAAATCAAAATGTACAATAAATGGCCCTACCCAGCTAATCCGTCAATAATTTTCGTAGCACATCATTGATAAATTCCGAAGAAATCCTGCACTTCCGCCGAGCAAGGACATCGCCGTGCGGCACTTCTTCTTGAACGAAAACAAAATTTACCTCGTTTTCCACAATGCAAAGGGCGCGGTGACGGCCTCGAACAGGGTATTCATTAAACCACCGAAACCGGAGTACGGGGAGGAGATTACGTTTGATCCAGACTGCACAAAGGGATACAACGTGAGTTTGTTCTACGGTCCTATTTTGCTTTGTTGCTGGCAACTTTTAAATTTCCCACCGTCTCCCCACCCACGCCGCGGCGTTTTTTTCGTGCGTGCGGGTGAAAAGGACGGGGGAAATAATACTTTGCATTTAGCCGGGACTTGCTCCCCGCGAAATTTAAACATGTTAGTCGACGATTTTGTTGTAGCCCTTTTCTAGCCCGTGTTTTTTGCGATTTTCAGGCTAATCCGCTTGACCCTCCAGCGACGCAGGTTGAGCTCTACTTTTTGCTGCTTAAGCAGCTTAAGGAGGAAGAGTTTCTGCAAAAGGAGCACACCCGCCGAGTGGATGAGTGCAACAGAATCCTCGCCAGGCACAAAAAGGAGATGAAAAATCCTCAGTTGATGTTCAGCATTTTTGATCCGCTGCGAAATGAAGGTGCCAGGAAGCTCCGCATGAAGGAGGTGAGCATTACCTTTTTTCACTAGGGGTTCATTTTATAATTGCACAAGGTCGCAAAGCACGGTTTATAAAAATGTACACCCTACTTTACATTTGAATCTAAAACGAAATTCAATTCATTGAGCTCGGTGATTTTTGCTTTTTAGAGCAGAGTTTAAGACTTATAGTCATGTAATTATGCAATTTTAGCTATTTAAAAGAAGATCTCAATTAATATATGTATATGTCCTCATTATAATTCGGCATACCAATCATTTCGTGTCTTCATTGTTCCTTGACTTTTTAATTTAATTTAAAATATTATGTATACAATATAATTAGATACTTAATTATTTTGAAAAATCACAAATAACCTTTCGAAGTTATATGTTGACTAAGAACTATTATGTAGACATTTTCGGTTGACTCGATGATATTATAAATATAATTTATAAAAACAATTTATATTTGAGATGCTTCATTTTAGATTAGAAACATTACACATTGAAGTGATTTTGCAGTATTCTTGGTTTAATAGATCTTTCAACTTTTTGTGGAGCTCTTAGATTTATTCAATTTAATATCCTAGATAGACGTGCACAATTGAATGAACGTTCGAGGAAAGATCGTTTAGTCGGATTTTCATTCATTGCATGCATGACAGACGGTGAGCTTCATTCGTATCATGTCATGTCTCAGACATGTCTTTTTATTGTACATAACATAAATTATATCATTAAGAAATCCGTATTTTAACCATTCCAAAAAAGATCATAGGTTCAATTTCCGCTGTGTTCGACACGATGTTTTATGAAAATTCCCGCATATACATTAAAATTACATTAGTCATATGTATTTAGTTACAAAGGTCTGCTCATTTCAATTTAGTAGACAAATATGAGATACAGTTGTACACCTTTTCCCAAAAATATTATACTTGAATATAATTTATTTTGAGCAATATAACTTCCATTGCGAAAACAGTCAACGAAACAACGAAATTTTCACAATACAAATTGAAGTGCACTTTGATATTTTTCTAATGTTTTATTCGATTAGCAAAATGAGAGTTTACAATTGGAGGTATTCCAACAAGGAATCAAAAGCAGAAAAGAAAGACATCTTGGTATGTTCGAATTTGAGTGCTGCTTCTTTCGAATCAACTATTTTAGTACAGTACCTAATTATAAATATAGAGTTAAGAGAAACGTGTCGTCTTAATTTTTGAACAATAATCGATTAAGTTGAGGTTATTATATAAAGTGTACAGATAATATTCAATTAAAAATGAATTACATACATATATTTTCAGTACGAAGATGTTACTTAAATTTTTGAAACTTTTCTACTACTTTTTAGTATGAAGCGGAGAAGGCTAGAAAGCGAGCTATTTCACTGAAGGACCCTGACTTTCTGGCGCCTTATTTGGTACCTTACCGGAATCGTAAGCCAAACTGCTTCGAGTCCAGAGCAGCGTATAACGCCTGCCTTGGTGATCTGAAAACTCGTTATGTTAAACTTTTAAGCGAACTGCAGCGGAAGTACGAAGATGTGAGCATCCTGTTTTTTGACTAAAATTCGTGGCTAACTTATTTTCATTGCTAAAATTGCAGCTAACCGCGGAAGCGAAAGCATTAAAGAGGTTCCTAGACAAATTCCAGGATCAGTTCGATGAATACGACTACCATCGTCTGCTTCAGGAGAAAAAAGACATCGAGCTGAACAAGCGAATGGTCCAGCAAAGATTGAATCTTACCCACGAGGAGGCTCAGAAGAAGTATGAGAAAGTCAAGGAGTCCCTGCTTGCCGACATCCGGCTAACTCTGGGCGAGGATTTTCCCTAGTGAAACATGAACTTACTCCCTCGGATTGTCTCTTCCTTTTTGTGTGGATTTGATAAACTCTGTCATCTTTGATTGCCGAATACATTGACATAGTAAGCCGTTGCTGTGTGCACATTTGTGTGAAATTTATGATTTTTCCCATCGTTATCGTGGCATCGGAGCTCCCTCCGCCCGGCGCCCTCCACCCCCGCCCACAGCCCATTAGAACTGGATAAAAGTACCGGCAGACAACAGGTTGTTCCATGTTTTTATCGAGTCCCATAAAATTTTTATGTAACGATTACGCTCTGCTTCTGGTGATTCTGGCGGTGGCTATGGTGGCTATGGTGCCTCTGGTTCAGCTGGATGTGTCTGGGGGCTGGTGGAGCTCCCCACACCGGGGCCCCACTCGTTTGCTCTCTGTTTGGCTTTTCCAACTTCTGGAATCGAGTTGAGCTGAGTCGAGTCGAGCTGGCATCATCCGTCCTCGCACAGTCCGACGAGGACTTTTTATACGCCCCCCGCCCCCGCCCAATAAAACGATAATAAAATTTATATGATTGAATATAAACTTAAGTGTTGGATGGTTTGATTTATCGCCCGGTAATTTGTTAATAGAACATGATTTACCCTTATCGGGCCGGGTCGAACGGGGGCTTTTATTGGGGTCGGTCTGCTCTCGGAACGGCTCCTCTGTTACTGCCCTCAGTGATGCTCGGATGACGTGAAAAATGCTCCTCAGCCCGGTGACTTGTGCATATTTATTGTGTCGATTTTATGCCTCTTCCGATTCATTCATTATGCGGTCGTGGCCAGGGTCTTTATGCGCCTTCATTGGCCTTTTATTTGTGCCCTTTCGCTTTTATGCTCTTATTACTGCCGTCGTCTGCTCACTCGGGACAAGTTGTTTTGATGTTGTCGGGCGCTTTCAATCGCACGACTTTTTAATGTTTTATGGATTCGTCACGGGAATTTATTTCTTTTCGTTCGCTTATTCGCTCGTTCACACGTTTGACTTTGATTTGACTACCTATTGCCACTGATCAGTTTATTCATCAGTTTTGTGTTGTTGACATATGTTAGTGCGAATAAATTAGGTGAGTACCATTACCTGATATTTCAGATGGACTTATTTATAAATGGGAAATTGAACTCGTTTTCACAAGCTCTTATTTAACTTCACTTATCCGTGTGTCGTGAAATATTCTTATATTGTATATTGTATATATTTGTTTAGACCAGACTTATAAAAATTTTAAATTAATTGAATAAGGAAATACATATGTACATATATGTATGTATATATGTCGCTTTCTACAAAATGGGAATATTATCTTTTATATAGGTAATAACAATCAGTTTATATTTGATACTAGGATAGAGTCCTTATATTGCTATTTCTTCCTAAAGCTTCAAAACTAAATTCTTTTCAGGAAAATTTCTATGGTAAGAAAATTTTACATAAGTTTAGTGGATACTTTCTAAGTTAATAAAATCAATGGAACTAATCATTAAACTTTTTAATCTCTTCAAACCGTGTGCAAATGTCGGTCTTTTTTGGAAATTATAAAATATTAACATCTTAATTTTGAGATACCTTTATTGCTCATAAAAAAAATAGATATATCTATTTAAAATAAAATATCAGGATACACCTTATCCAGATATGCTTCATCGTTAAAGTGTAAATTCTTCTCTCTTTTATATTCAAAGTATTAACAAAGTTATGGAGATTTATAAAAGTAATTTAGTCATAAATAGAAATATTTACATTTTATTTTCGCCTGTTATTATTAGAACTGACTTGCAGTATGTACCTAATTTGTTTATAACATAAAATGCAAAACTATTTAGTTATACTAACTCAAGTCACTATTAAAATTAATTTGATCTCTTTTAGTTTTTATATCTTTTATTAAACCTTCACACTTTACAGGGTGGTATTTGCTTGCTTACATCTTCACGGAATCAGTTTTAAAAATATTTTTGTGTAGTTGACTAAAACTGTCCTTGAATTTTAAATAATTTACTTTAAATTCATATACTTTTAGTTAACAATTTCTGACTTAATTACACGGATTTAAGAAATTTGGCTGATGGAAAACTCTTTTAGTTTTAAAATTTGTTTTTCGTATCTTTTCTAGGAATTTGAAATCAAAAATGTCCGATATTGTTACAATTTTGAACGTTTAATAATTCCTACGATTATTCCTTTAGATTAAATTTTTTCATAAAATAATTCATTTAATCTAATATATTATACATAAGTAGGTATATGTACATATAGGTATTATTTGTCCAAAACGAAAATGAAGTTGACCACGGTGTATACGCAAGCAATTTTAAAGAGTGACTTGTTAGACTACATATTAAAAACTTTTCGTATTATCATTGGAGAAACTCGTTCAAAAAAATAGATTTTCCGAAAAATATTGGGCGTGTCTAATTCGTTAAACAAAATCATTCACTTAAAAAACTTGGAAGGTTACATTGAACTTTTCACAACGAAGATAGAAGTCGGTAGTCTCGGATTCTAAAAATTGTGGTTTTGTTTAGAATATTCTGTTAAGTAAAAAGTTTATATAACTAGTTTTTAATTTTTAAATTGTTATATATTTATGTATGTAGATATAACAAGAAACTCTAAAGGAGCAATTCGAGTGAATAAAGGGCTAAATTAGAAAAATGTTAACTGGCTGGGGGATGGTTTAGAACTTGCTTGAGTCTCAGTCACACTTGGCTGGACTGCAATGAAGGAGTTTCCCGGGGGAGTCTGAGAACCTTGTAAGAGTGCCCGGATGCGTATAGCTTTGCAGTACTTTGGACGTTCCCCCGGTGCTCGTTGCGCCTGCATCCATCGTGGAACAATTTCTCCGCACCGGGTCTGAAATAACTTTCTTATCGCTGTCGAAGGGTGATGGTGGTGGTGGTGGTGGTGGTAGTGGTGGTGGAACTGCCCAGTGCACCGGGGCACCAGCAGACCTGTTTGGGAAATACGTTAATTAACGGTTCAGTAAAAATGCGTTATTCCATCGAGTAACTAAGCATCGACAGGGTGCCCCGGGTTCCACCTCTACTTGGTAACTAGGTACCTTCATGTGTATGTATACAATTAAAGTAGACCGAAGCCGTAAGTTGGTTAAACTCCTTTCATGGAGCCACCGGGTCCCTTAGCGATGCGCTCCAAGTGTTAGTGAGGCGGGGCGGGCCGGGTAATGGAGTCGGTCTTAATACACACCTCGCAGCACATCTTGCGCCACACCACGGACCCGACAGTCCGGCAGGATCCCATGGTCTTAGAGATTCGGCCAAAACCACTGGTCGCAACCAAACTTCACTGGCATTAAATTTGTACGGAGCATCGGAGACTGTGAGATTGGAGACTGTTTGTGAATGCCCCGAACTTAGTACGTCAAGCGTGGATACACATTCTTGCGAACATACTTATCTCTGGGTGGTGTACTCGTGACGTCGGTCCTCGGATACAAAGGTATGTACGACAGAGCGCTATCGCCTTCGACGCTAGTGCTCCCGGTCCCGGTCCCGGTCCCGGACCCGATCCCGGCTCTGCTGCCGCTGCCAACGACTCCGCCAGTGGCTGGACCCGGCTCGGATGGGCATCTGAGGATGCCTTGAAAACTGTACACAAGGAATAAATTGCCCATACCCCCTGGACATGGTCAAGTCTGTTCGGTTCCCATTTGAAAGGCATGACTTCACTTACATACAAAAGGTGAAGGATGAGGGTTCCGGGCATCCTTAAAAGGGGGCGGCGGTGGCAAATGGTGCTGGAGATGTTTGTGCCAGCCGAAGCAGCCCACGGCCAGTGTATCTTGATGTGCTCAGCGGAGGGCGGAGGGCGGAGGGCGGAGGGCGGAGGGCGGCGGGCAGGGGCCTGAACGGGGATGGGTTTCCCGGAATGGATGAAAATGACTTGGCTGGGTTTGACCCTTCAAACCTTTGAAACCTCAAAGCACATCGAATGTTGATACGCGACGGCCATTTTGATTTTGCATTTAGATAAATTTTCCCAAAAACGACTGGACCTGACGGGCTGCGGCCGCCCGGATTAACGTTAATTGAACAAATTGCAGAGGACAATTAGCCGCTTATGAATGATTTGAGTGTGTCAGTGCGGCTAGAGGAGTCCCAGCAAATCTAATTTCTGCGCTCGGCCACCGTGCCCCAAAGTGAAGGAACTGATCCTTTAGTTTCCCCGAATTACTTTGCATTATTTATGTGCCTCCGTCCTCCGTTGCTCGAGTATTTCAAAATTTATAAGAAAAAGGTTCTAATGGAAAGGACCGACGCGCTGAGAGAAATTCACTTTAGCTGCCTTTTGTTTCTAGCGTTGTTCATCGGGTTTTAATGCAGTAACTATTTTAAAAGAGTGTCTTTTCTTTGGTGAATTTGTTAGCCTTACTAGGAAATATCTCAAACTAGTGATGAACGCTCACAGTAATTAGATCGCGATTACAGCCCGTGGTTAGAATAGAACTATTTACATAACAATTTGTACCTCTTAATGCTGATTAAATTGAAACAGTTGTTTTATTTTTCGTTTTTCATCCGTAACAACTAAGACATACTCGTATCTGCATACTTTCAATGTTAAATTATTAGGCATTTTAATGTCTCTGTTTTCAGTTGATAGGAACCTTAATATAAGAATACTTTGTTTTACTGACATCTTTTAGGCTTTAATCTAATAAAAAACGTATTATGTAACTCGAAAATGAAACGTCCAACACACTTTTATATGGCATTCTACGTATAAATTATCTCGGGTAGAAAAACATTTCATTTACGAGTTACATAATCGGGGGTAGTGTACTTTTCTGTCAAAAAGAAATAATTTTAAAATTGACTGAATTTTCAGAATTTATGTAACAAAATCGTAGAATTTACAGGAAAAACTTAATTTGAAAGTTCAAAGTGATAGTATAGACGGATATTTCGGTCTACAAAATTCTATTCGCACTTGTCCGTCTTTTTTTCTCTATACCTACAATTTCTCTCACAGTCGTGAGTCGCTGTTTCGTTTGACTTAGAGAAAGTCAATAATTACTTCGTATATACGCAGGATCGATTCTACATTGAATCCCATATATAAGGAGATTGTATTGAAATTGGATCGAGTGGACCCATACAGTATTTAAAGGGTTAAACAAAAAAATGTCGAAGGAAAACGTTTGGGAACACGAAGAGACATTGGAAATGCTCAACATAATGCAAGAGCAAAACGTCATTTCAATCCGCATTGGATTCGCTTTCGATTCGATCCCTTAATCTCAAGTAGTCAAATACGCGGATCGAAAACTCAATTCAATCTCGATTCGTTCTCTCAATCCGTCATGTATACGTACATATATAATTCAAAAACTATGTATCAACGTTTGTAAAATAAAAATAACCTAATAATTCATTTTCTTAGATATTGTTTTATAATTAAATTATTTGAACAAGATGTCTTACTTTTGTCAATAAAAAATTCTAAAAATATACAGCCTCACATGGATCACGAAAAGCAATCAAAGGTAAGTGATACAAAATAATCGGAAAAAAAAACGATTTTCGCAGTTAACCTCACTTTCGAAGATCTTGACTTAACAATTCGAGCGATTGTACTAATTTTGTCCCATAATTCTGACCCTAAAATCTATCGATTACAAAAACACTGCTTTTTCTTAAAATTTTCCGAAAGAAAATGAAGGTTTTTATAAAAGGTAGAAATGACATACTTACTAATTTCATTGGTATCTACTGTAGCTAAGACTATTTTATACTATCTTTAACGTAAGAACGATTTCCCTCCTCCTACTTCTAAAGTGCTGTGTTGAAGGTGTATCTCGGTGGGTCAATTTCTCACTTGAAATTATAATCAGAAAAGGGCCTTGTAGTTCCTGAAGCCTTAGAGATTTGTTGGTATTATAAGATGGTATACCTTATAAAAGGCAGTATATCTTTCCGAGGGAGTGAGGTACACCGCGGCTAAATTTGCTTGCAAATTGAGCTGCTCACGCACCTGAGGTTGCGGCTCACCTCGCGGAGCTCCTCTAGGCTGGCTGCACTTCGAGAAATTTGCGTGCACCAGTCACCGCTGCGTCCGGATTGACCGCTGATGGCTATCCTTTCCTCAGCCGGACAGGTCCGCGGCCAGCAGCTGTGAGTGGCAGCGATATCGACGGCGGTGGCCGCCAAATGATTTTCGCATTCAATTCGAGCGGGTCCCCATGAGAATTTTCGCGCTCTGTGTGATAAGTGGAATGAAACCGCCGACCGCCGCGTCTCTTCCTGCCACCAGCGGTCCTCCGGTCAATTGGCCCCAGTCGAGGGCTGCCGATGCAACTCAATATCTTGCCACAATTCGCCCAGCGGAAATTACGAACACGCGATTTTTAGCTCTTTTGTTACCTCCGCAAAATGGGCAGAAAAAAATAAAAGCGACGTAAAAAAGCGGCTGAAATTCTCAGGTGACGGTGGGCAAATTCCGTGTACCTACGCTGTCCAGCGTCCAGCCACCGTACTTAGTCCTTCGAGGTGAAACTGCCAAGAAAAAACGTTGCCTCTTCGCGTTTTTGCTGCGGCCAGGCGAGAACGGCTCCAGCGGCAGCAACTGTTGTGCTGAGATATGAAGTTTCACGGGGTCTTTTGGTCGCTTATTTTTAGCCCCAAGAAAAAATGCACGATTGCGGTGGAAACAGACTTTATCTGGCTAGAGACAGTTTGCGCCCCGAGGGAATTATTTTTGGCTTGCTACTTCCTTCCCACACTTCGCACAGGACGCAAACATTAGACTAGGACTCTAGCTGTAGCGCTCTAGCTCTAGGAGAAGCGAATCAAGTAAAAAAGTATTTCCTTGTATCTGATTTAGCTCACAGTTATCAAGAAAGTATCTAAATAATCATTCTTTGGAATTAACATTCTTTAATTTCATTCCTTTTCAATTCACAGGTCAAAATCAATTCTATAGAACAAATTATATATCATTATTTAAGAAATTTTAGTGTAGATTATGAATTTGTAAACATAAGCGTAATTTTTGTTTACAAGTTTTTAATATAGGTAGGTACGTTAATAATCCTATCTCATCTGTTTGATTACAGACAGTGCTAATTTAATAGCTATACGTATGTCGGTTTTAATTGCTCAACTCATTTTTCATTAAAAATGTTTTCCAAATAGCACTACCTACTTACATATTTTTCTGCTTCTGACTATTGCGTAAAACGTAACAACAGAGAATTATTTTATAAAAATTTGTTAAATAGAAACGTTTTGACAATGTTAAGAAAATAAAACGAATATTCCAACAATCATGGTTTAATTATCTTTAATTATCTTAAATTTATATTATTAATTGGACGGAATTATGCGGAAAATGAGTGGAAGTAATAAACAATTCTTATTTTGAAGCGACATTGTGTTAAACCAAGCAAAACGGCTTTTATTCTGAACATGGAAAAACAATTTATAACTCGATTTTTCTATATATAAAAATTGAAGTTCAACTTTAGGTTTTTAGAATGCTAGTTAATATTTACCTTAACTATGGTGTTGGCTTTCTTAACTTTGCAAATTAACGTTTATTTATTGATTTAAAAATTATGTTTTGTTGATTGTTTTTTTTAACATCAATGATCAATATTTAATTGGTAACTTTGCATACCCTATAAAACTCCCTAAATAAACCTTAATTTTAAGTGTGTTCAGGTAGATGTGACTCCTCAAAAAATATAAAAGGTCTCGAATGCTTTTAATTTAAGCAAAATGATTTTAATTAAAGCAAAGTGTTCATAAGCAAGAAAATGTTCTTTATTCAAGCGGAATTTTTTCAAAATTTCGTAGAAAAGGTAAATTAGAAAAGTATATATGTACGTCTAGGAGACCTAGGTTCGATCTCCAAATATAGCTTAATAATTCTTTTTGTTGTTAATTCCAAAGAATAAAAAATTAGATTTTGGTAGTTGAGATTACAATTCTGATTATCTGCAATATGCCCTAAAATCCTCTTCATATCAAATAAGGTGTACCGAAAATTCCTCAAAAATCACTTTAAGCAAAAACTTTAAATTTCGCCCGCAAAAATCAAATTTTTTTCCAATTATTCGCCCAACGACAGGTGTTGGACCAACAGCGAAGCTAAAAGCGGCCAACGAAGGTTGACCGCCGCTGATGGCCTCCTTCTGATTAGTGCCGCGAACTGGAAAATGCGCGAAAATGAGTGATGCAAATTTGATGATTTTTGGATGAAACTTAATATTTTGACCGTCTGGAGCAGTCAGCCAGGGCCACTGCTACTGGTTTTGTTTTTTTCAAGCAGAGATCCTCGGCGGGTCCGCTCGGGATGCTCCTCATATTTTATTGGAGGAGATTGTTTGCCATATCATGCCGCTTGCATCCGGTTACCCGGCTACTGTGAAGCAGCACAGCAGCAAACGACAGCTTGACAACGGCGAACAAGATGCGATGTCAGGTCGGGGCAGGTTTTTATGTTCGATTCACGGGAAAAGTCAAAATTGGGTATGTGTGGCTTATCGGACACTCGACGAGATTTATTATTGGCTTACCTCCTCCTGAGCTCTTGATTTCTGATAAATCCTATTTACTTCGAGTTTCATGTTGCTAGCTCTTATTTTGTTCATAAAACCATCATTTGGTGGTTTGAGGTATCCAATAAAAGAACCATATGACCTTTTGCAGGCATATTTCTTTTAAAAGACAAATAAATAGGTATATCCCAGAGGGTTTATCTACAAAACAATTGAACAATCTTCAAAAAGAAAACAAAATACTACTTTCTCAAATTATACTGGTCAACACTTACTTTTTGTTCCAAACAATTGATAAATAGTTTCAATAGGATATTTTGCCTATATCTGATGCTCAATGAGCTTCCATTTTCGAGAAAAATAGTATAAAATACCATATTTCGACCATTTATGAAAATGGGGATAAATAAATTTTACACTATAATCGTAAATTCTTTGTTCTGACTTAATTTTTACAAATATAACAACTAGTTTTAATAATTCCAATGAACGTTTTTACAATATTATAATTGAAAACAAGGCTCCAGATACATAACATGTATGTATTATATAAAACTTTAAATGGTAAAATTTTCAACTTCAGAGTATATAAGTATGTTTTGAGCTTATTAAACATATTCAAATAACTTTTAAACAAAATGGTGAACTCATGTAAAGTTTAATAGTAAAGTAATTTTTCTCATAAAATTTTTCGCAAAAGCTGTGAAGTTTAAGATCTCTTTTTTGTCGCACTATGACGTAGCGACTAATTTTAGCCAATTAGGGGCCCTTTATATTTACATATTATAGTTTCGGTCTGTTCGTATGTCGCAGCCAGATTTATGACCCAAAAATAGAAATTATGAGATTTTTGGAAATATAATTTATTTTGAACCCCCATCCACAGAGTGAAAAATATATTTAAAATTTGTATTTTCACTTACCTCATTGAATGGGGTGTCTTTAGATAGGTGTCCTAATTTGTAACAACAAGCTTTCGATTTTAACCCTTCAGTTACGAAATATTTGGTTTCCAAGTCGTTAATGATGTAAATGATTTTAAAAAATTCATGAATGTAACCTCTAGTCAGTACCTTCACTCAAAAACTTATTTATTGACTTTGACTAAATTAAAGATCATACTTCTCTGTAGGCAGTAAACTTTAAATTTATACAGGAAGATTTTCCTTACGACTGCTGTAAAAGCTTAGTATTATATTATTACTTTTAAAATATTAAAATTTAATGCGATCAACTTTGAATTGAATTGATTGAATTTATGAAAATTCCTCATGTAAACTTGAAGCAATTTTCGATATAAAGACGAAAGCACTTTATTAAAGTTCGATATATTGAAACAACTTTTATGTGAAGGTGAAGCAGAAAACACCTTACAATTTGAATGAATTGAAGCCACAGTATTTAATTTCGAAATTGAATCATATTCAAGTTAATGTAAAAGATATTACGATGAGTAATTTGTAATATTGTTTTTTAGGAATAAGCGTGGGAGGCAAACTTACACTTGACTGGGTTTCCTTTTCTTGTAAAAGATTGTAATATTTAAAATATAAAGCATTAAATAAAAATTCTAGAGTGCTGGAAAATTGATCGATCAATTTAAGGAGTTCTTTAAGCTTCATCTAAACACTTTCTTTCATTAGATGAGATTTTCAATTAGCGATAAAAAGAAATTTCAGAATCGGCTAGACCTTTGTCTAGGAAATTAACGAGATTTTCAGAATTTCGCTGGGATGAGTAATCCAGCCAACGCCCGGCGCGCGACTCGTCTCATCGACACGGCCCCACACCACCAGCAGGAGTCCCAGGAGCCGCAGGAGCGGCCAGTCATTATAAATTCCGAAGACGTCACATCCTCTAGCCATTAGTTTTCGCCAAATGATTTTCGAATACAGGAAACTCATGATGATATCCTTTCCTTCAAACACAAATGTAATCAGAAATGGGAAAACGCTGTGTCTCCCCTTTACATGTCAAGGGATTCGGGAAGAAACCGTTGGCGAGGCCGCGATGTGGGTCGGGGGTGGCTGGGCCGGGGTGGGGTGGCGCGGTGCGGTGGTGTGGCGGCAATGGCGGTGTAGCGCTACTCTTTAGACTTACATTTATCTCGGGGCCCCGGGACTCCCGCCAGCGCCTCCGCCCCCTCCCGTCCCAGATTCACGAGTGTCCTTAGAACGCCTTGTGCTGTCCAAAAATTTTCTACATGGGGATAGCCAGCGGGAATATACACGGACACATTCACGGGCTTGTAAGGGATGCCGGAGATCTCGACCCTGTTTCTCGCGAAAATGGAATAGAAAGGACACATACTCGCTAGGCATACATATCCCTTCCCATCCCACGGGGCCATCGCCGCTCCGGCCATAGGAGCGCCCGCTGTATGTGCTCGCCAGACCCACTGAGGGTATGTGCGGGAAAACGTCGTTTCAAGAAGTTTGGATCAATATTTTGAAGCTTGACCAGAACACCGTCACGTCCTGCACACTTGTGTAGAACACGTAGCCGTGCGCCCCACAGGCAACCCACACATAGGGCATATAAGGACCGGGCACATGCTGTCTTATGTACACACGGCGAGTACATAGCTGCCCCGCGAAGGCATAGATATGCGTAATTTAGCCTTTTCGGTGAAGGAGCTGGGTAAGGACACCGAAATATGTCCGGGCGATATCCGCAGCGGCGGTCCGTGTTCAGCTTTTAATTAAATCCTTGACGTCAAAAATGTCCTCTCACCGTCTTATGATGTTTGCGAATCTCATTTAGGCCGGAGCACGGCCCGGCGACTGCCCGGGGTGGTCGCCTCCGCCTCCGCCTCCGCCCCCGCACCCGTCCGCACCCGGCTCCGAGAGCGAGCTGGTGCCTAGGTGCGGCGCGACTCCTAGGCGTTTCCTTGCCCCCTCCCCGGGGCGCTTTTTAGCGCTCGACTGCATACTTCCTCCTGAAATCGTGTCGGGCCACCCACCCGAGGATTTATGGCCTATTCCACATCCATCCATCCATTCGCATGTTGCCCCGCTCCCCCGGCGGCGGCAGCAGCGGCCGACGTATTTTTCCTCGATTTTCCGATATCAATTTACCACCCGCCTGTCGAACCGCCCGCTGACTTCGACACAATTCTCGCGTTCGGAGGGGGCGTCAAGTTTCGCACTTTTGTTACGATTTTCTTCTTCTTCCTTCTTTTTTTTTTTATCCGCCATCCACCCCACGATGATCCCAGTCCCTTTTGCCCGGCCACCCCCACCGTGTCTCTCATCTGTGGAGCAATTGCGACGCAATTAAGTCGGCGAGGGGTTGATTTGCACAGATTTTGATTGCGCCTAATGAATGCTCGCGATTTTAATTAAAACGGAAGATCGGCGCATTTGCTGATTTATGAGGAGTTCGCCTTATTCTGGCGAAGTAAGTCACCACAACATTTTTAGATAGTAATCTTTTAGTAGGGAAAGTTCATATTCTATTTTAATTGTAATCCTAAAAACTATAATACTATAAAATAAATTCCATCGAATGCATTTCCCTAGTTCAGAAGAAATTTATATTTATTACTGAACAAATCTCGGATTTCACAATTCATGCTTTTTCTATTTTTAATGCCAATGCAAATACCCTAACAATTCTCTCTACAGAGATTCGATTTTTCTGAAACAATTTCGTTCTTCGTACCTCGACGGGAGCTGGCAGGACCTCATTGATGCAATGGGAATGTTTCCTGTTTTTAAAAATAGCTTATATTTTTCATATACATCTGGCAAACTATTTGCAATATTGCAATCTGTGCTCTCTACATATGAAAAAATCTATCTCAAGTAAAATTTCAGAACTCTTAAGCATTTCTAGAACTAGAAAACGGAGATTTTTGGAATTTAAAAAATTCTTTTACAAAATAACACACTATCACGGCGTTTAGTATCAGTTTTCGTGGCTTTTCCTTATTTTTAAACTTTTAATTTTGACAAACCAAAAGTAGTCTTTACTATTAACAATCCAGAAGAAACTAAACGAAATCCGTGTTTTAGATGTAAATATTTGCCTGAACAGTCTATATTTATTTGACAAATTACCTTTACTGCATCCACAAAGGCCTGTTTTTTGAAATGATTGATGATTTTACATTCTACTTTATTCGGAAAAGATAGATTCGAATTCGAGATAGTAAAGAAAATCGTTTAGTTCAATACCAGAATTACATTCATAGACATTTTGAGAAGATATTATAAAATGTTTTCAAACTATAGATTTTAACAAAAGTTTGCTATGTAAATAGAAGATTTCAGTCAGCTCCAAAAAATGTTTACATTTTAAATAAATTTTGAATGTTTTTACAAAAAACAAAATTGAAACTCAAAAGGGTTACACGATTAAATAAGATAAATTTTTTCGTACAATCTCCATAAATCTCTTATTTCTTAGTAATAACATCCAACGTAAACGTTAGCGTAAAGAGACCAAATCTAACTAGATTTTGTTGAAATGTAGAGATTTTGTGCATAGTTGCAGTATACGTAAAGAAATACTTTTTCGTCGAACTTTTCACAAATCAAGACTTCGTGACAAAATAAATGTGATATTCGGTATATGTACGTATTTTGGTTCAAAATCTAGTAAAAATTCACAATGTGTAAGTTTCGGATTTAGTTCTTTATCTTAAGAGTCAGGTTGGCATTTAAATATATTCAATTTAGTACCTAACCAACATATCCGAAAAACAGACGATAATGCTAAGATTATTAACACTAATCGCATCGGCAATATTTGTGAAGTTTTTGAATAAAACAGGAACTGTTGAATTCAAGAAGCAATGAATCGTCAAACAAACGGAAGAAAAAGGATTGATATAGAATATTTAATTATTTGTTTCTGATTAAGAAAAGTAAAAGGGGAAAAAGAAATTAAATTAAATTAAATATAAAAAGTTTCAGCAACCTCGTAAATATGAATTTCTTATAATTTGCATTGTAAATTCAAATGTACGTGTATATGCCAGCTTAAGTTGTAATTGTAATCATTCTTCAATTCCAATCTCTAGAAAAAAAAACCTTTTTTAGACTCAACAACAAATTGATTGCGTTTCAAGGTGATGTCGTCGGTGACGAAGGTCTTTTATATGCAAAAATCTCAAAAGTGTAACAAAGCCGCTGAAATTGCTCAATTTCACTTGGTCGATTATAATCCTTGGTGCGCACTATTTTTTCGCGCTGAGAAAGAAAAAAAAACCCGTCGATGAAATGCAAATTAGGTCGCGACACAAAGCCGGTGTACACGACTAATCCAATTTAGCCGTTACAGCTAATTTGAATAAAATTGGAGGAATCGGCGGATGGTTCGATTGGGTATCGATTTCACGCCTGGTATGAGTGACATTTTCATTTCTTTTGACTTCCTTTAGTTGGGCTCGTTACTTTCTAATTCCTTGTAATTGTTAAGGCCTCCTTCCAGCCGACCGGGAATAATTTTGCGCTATTGTGTCGGTCGCGCCCTCGAAAGTCGAAACTGCCTATTTCTCGCGCCCTTCACGCATGTTCAGTGGCAGCGACCTGCTGTCCCTCCTCCCTTTCGCAATTTCTTCGATTTCTCGGGGGCTGCTGCTTGAAGGTGAGGTGACGGAATTGTTTTCCTTCAATTTGAGCGGACGATCTGAGCTTCGAGCATTTCGGGGGACTGGGATTCTTCTGGAATTGATTCACCGCCAGAATATTGATGACTTCCGCTGGCCCTCTAGGCGAGCTGGCGTTTGCGTTAGCGATTTTCGTTTGCACTCGTCGTCGTCGTCGTCGTCGTTCCGTCGTCTTGATTTTGAGTGACTCTGACCCGGCTGGCGGCGCGGAAGGGCAGGCAGATGTCCACATTCGGAATGGGTTCCTTAGCGGAGGAAAAGGGTCTTCGTGTTGAGTCGGGAAAATTTTTGTTTTCCTTCAGGGGGTAAAAAGGGCGGCGAATTGAGTGTAACGGCTGCAATTCTACAAAGGGTCAATCCACCGCTCCCTCCGCATCGCCACGGCCCCTGCTTTGACCGTCAGACATTTGGCGGATGTGCCATATTGATTTTTGCGAAAAATTCACAAGTAAACTCATATCCTCTTAGTGCTCAATTCCGAATCATACACAAAATTCTTAAAGTTATGTAATTTCATAAAAGTAAACCTTCCTTACATCCAATTATACAGTACATTGATTTTAAATATCACACTTCTGCTACCTGTTTAAAATTTGGTATTCAAAGTGACAAATCCAAAAACAAATACTAATATCTCATAAACTATCACATTTTTACCTTTTCATTCAAATTTTTAATTCGGACTGAATATTACGCTAATTTAATAATTAGGTTTACCTTAGTTTGATTCATTATCATTGTGTCTTTTCTCTTTTTTCGATATTATTAAATATAATCATTTGCCTCTTTGAACGCATATCAAATCCATTCATTATTTTGAAAAGAAATTAAAGTGGTTCCCCTTTTTCTCTTTCTTGAAGTTTAATGAGATGGAAAACTGATTGAAATTGCATCATCTCGAATACTTGTTATTAACGAAAATAATTTCTCAACAAATTTTCAATGTACTAATATTAGGACTAAGGATGCGCATAGTTATTAAGTCTTTAGTCTTAAATCTTATTAAAACCATATCGACTTACAATTGATGAATACCAGACAAATTCTGGGGACTTAGCGATATTGTGGACCCAACAGCATAGGAACTAATTTTGATATAATAGGTGTTACGTTACGCTTACGTACATAGAACGTATAATATTAATATTTAGATTCTAGTAAAATTTTAGAGGAACGGCATCGCTATGAATTCTAGTAAAATGAATAAATTTCACTAGAAATCTACCGAATACACAAAATATGCTTCTGGAAAAAATTTCCTAGAATTTGCAGTTTAATTTAATTTAATTATAGAATAGTTTCAGTTCACTTGGTTGTATTTTAGCGGATTTCCCAAGGTTTTTGTACACATTTATTGAATATGTGTTAGTTTTTTTCCGGAAAATTTGCAAGAAAAACATTTAAAAGTTTTTCTGGATACGTACATCTACTAGAATCCTCTAGAGTTTCTAATTATTGTATTGCATTGAGTTATGGCGTATCGTGTATTGGTTTTCGATGTTTGGATAATTGTTTTTAGCCTCTAGTTTAGGGTTCAAACTTTAATTGGATTGGTGTGCCTGTTAAATTCTTTTTAACGCATTGAAAGAAGCTACAAGACCCTCATTGGTTACAAATCTTTTAATAAAATTTCTAAAATTCCCACAAATTCATTTTAGTTGATTTCAACTGAAAATAATTCGATTAGGTTTTTCTAACTGAAGTCAAAGGTAACTGAAATGAGTTTGTTATAAGTTTATAGGGTTTTTATTATGGATTTCCAGTTCAAAAGAAGTTTTTGTAATTCGGCCGATTTATCTCATTTGCTCTAAATTATGGGATAAATGAAACTTTGCCAAGAAATCCGGATATTAAGTCAAGTGGTAGTTGTGTTGTATACCACCAGGAGGAAATTTCAAAAACATGCCTATTGAAATCGAAATATTGAAAACTTTCCCCGAACTCGTGTCGAAACGAACCGATCCCCATTCGGTGTACCCCGGAAACGTTTCTATTTCAATCACACACCTCATATCCTCCTGATTTGTGCGCCAATCCAGCATCCAGCGCCGAGGTCTGCTTCTTGAAGAACAGGAGCTCCCATGTTACAGGAAGCAAATCGCTCCAATAAATAAGACAATTTTCGAGCCATAAACACACTCGAGGAAGTCCTTTACTCCCTTTTTATTGTCCGTCGCTTGATCCAGTTACATAAAAGGGGCATAAACATGGTTATGACGTTGTTAAATCGAAAAGTAAATAAAAAGAAGCCAGGCACTGTTGTGGGGCGCTGGGGCGCTAGGGCGGCTGGCTGGGAGCTCGGTGCTCTTTCCTGACAGTTAACACGTCATCAATAATCGGTCTCGCATTGCTTTGAGCCGGGCGACCGCTGGGATGGAGGCATGCAAACATCAAATTGCCTCCACGAGTCCTGTTGGACGTCCTGCGCCCGTGAAGAGTGCGGGGAGCGGAGCGGAGTGAAGCGGGTCCTGTTCCGGAATTCGCCGACTACAAACAAATGGTCGATGGTCCGGCAGCGGGAGGGGAGCCCTATTAAGCTCATTTTTTCCCTTTTTTTTTGGAGAACGCACATCCAAACCCAATGCAGCTACTCAGGGCCAGTTCCTGCGGGAAGGATACACAACGGAGCGCTGCTCATCGCCCGACTAAAACCCGGGCTGGGCCTGGCTGGGCCGGGGCCCGGATCGGGCGTGTGTGCGATAAAATTACTCCGCACTTGTAAATGAACTCAACAAGTGGCTCATAAAATTTAAATCAATTCATTTATGTGTTTGTTTATTTTTCTGGCTTCCTCGGACTCTTATCTGCGCTCTTTACAGTCTCATTTTTCCATTTTGTTGCTGCACGGGGCCCCGTACGTGCGCGCTGTTGTTGGCCGCCACTGTTGCTCCGCCGCTCCTTTGTTGCCCTTTATTTGTTCTTTCGACTGCTCTGCTTTTTTCGTCCTTCCGCAATATCCTTGGACCGGCGTGGTATCAGTGGCATCATCTGAAGGATTCGCCCGCTGTGCTGTGCGCTACTTTTTGGCTCTTCCCAGCTCCTTAAATTGCACGGGGTGGGCGGCGGGCAGCGGGGGTGGGCGCAGCAGTAACCACGGCTCAGAATAATAAAGTCGCAATTTTTGCTACGTCTAGCCTTGTGCACTTTTCGGCACCACTCAGGGAGATTAAAAGGACATCAGTGTGAATTTAAGCTCCGGTATTTGTGTCGGAGCAACCGGGGGTGGGTGGTAAGTGGGTGTTGGTCGTCCGAATCATTATTCAATTTGGACGGCGGCAATTACGAGACAAAAAGTAATGCGAACTGATCTTTGCGGATAGCTTTTAAGCATTCATAGGGTCATTTCGGCAGTCATCGCCCAATTATACTGGTCTGCAAAATATTTGCTCCGAACATCTTTATAGGTTTTATAGAATTTTGTCTGTATGTTATGAATTCGAGAATAAAAATGCTCGATTACATCACGCCTTCGAGAAAGACGGGGTTGAAAACTGAAAAAAGTGATTTTTGGAATAAATAAAAGGATATCGAGCGAGTTTGAAATGCAACATAACCCGAAAAACTTGTCTTCTGAACTAATTTTAATCGATCTTACAAATGTAGTCAATCTGGTCACTATCTACTGAACTTGGCATGTAGGCGCTCTCGCTTCTATATACGGAGACTAGACCGACATGTATATATGTATATAGGTTATCGTAAGCGGAGAGAGATCGCGATCGATTTTGTACTTGAACTTTCTTCCGAATAAACCAGTCACACAGAGCGGTTGTGTTTTAAGCTACCCTGACTCCTATACAAATAACTAATATTATAATATATAAGTACCTACAGTTATATATTGAGCTTTATTTTGACATTTGTTCTTCTGCGACATCACATTATTTTGTAGTAAATTCTTATACGGTTTTCTCATTTTTGAACTTAGTTTTCCAAAAACGTGATATAATGGAATATTTTCATTTTCGGGCTCATAATCTCAGGATATCTTTACGCCTGAGTGGCATCACCGACCCGGCCCTATTTGTTTAAAAAATATTTTATATATAATTTTACAGTAGTTCGAAATTTTATTTTAAGCTAATTTCAATGAGTCTCCTCAATTGAAGCTCCATAAAAACTAGAAAAAAAAACTTCCTTCAGAAGTCCTAAAAACTTAAAATAATTTTCACTTTGGAATTTTCTCTTGCTTCTTACAATATAATTGTACTATTTTACTTTGTCGGTAAAATTTTCATTTCGTTCCGAAATTAATATATGCGCGTCTGGACACTTTTTACGAAATGTAGCTACTGGTGACGGGCAAATTTTCGGAATCTTATGAAAAAAATATGCTTTAGAAATAATTACAACTTTCTAATCAGTTAGTATTTGAACTATTCATTTAGTAAACAGACATATGATTAGCAGTTCGGAACATTTTGTATTATAAAAGTAAATAATTTTTATGGGAGTTTGTAAAAACTTGGGTTCAACAACTATTATTTATTGATATCCTCCATTTAAAATAAGGCACTGAATTTAAAATTAGCAATTCTTCAAACCGCCACATATTTTGTATACAAAACGCGGAACATTTATCGTTTTTAATTTTCTGACTTTTATTACTATTTCTTTGGTGAAACTAAGCTATTCAATAAAACATGATTAGGGAAAAGTGGGGCATGTATGTAAGTTAGAAGAATATTAGGGGCATTCACTCTTCGATGTATTTTTATTCAAATAGAGAATTTGTAGTATTTCCTTACAGAGAAGGGTGAGCATCCTGTACCAAAATAATAGTATACCTTTGTAAAATTTTGATCAGCTGGTTAAATGACAAAGCAGTCAGTTGACTACTTGATAAATTATAAGTTTGAACGATAGATAAATACGTATGAGTAAATTAAAAATCGCAGTAGCCAAAGGTAACAAATTTTACAAGGGTACAATTAATAAATATGTGTCACGTGCATTTTGTTGTTGCACGTTGTATTTAAGTACAATGTACATTAGTAAAAATTTGCTATGATACAAGACCAAATACACCGAAGAGTGAATACTCTTATTGTTAAGGCACGTTTCGATTTAATTTTTACTTTAAGTTCACAGTGTGATAACTCTATAAAATAAGGTGTTTCTGTGACGAGCTACATATTTTGTTTTCATAGTCTTATCTTTATACATATATAAAAATCTCGTCTCACGATGTTCGTTTACGCTAATCTCCGAAACCGCTGAACCGATTTCGATGAAATTTAAACTTAAAAGATAGGATAGTTTTTATCTTGATAAGAGACCGTCAATATTTTTTATTGCCAAATTTAAAGATTTTTTATAGAAAAATGGTTGTAATTCATTTTTAACTTCTATAAGTTTTTAATAGATGGCGGTCATACGACATAAACAACGTTTTTTGTGTATCATTATTTTGATTTTATTTTCATTGTGCTGTGTATCATTTTTTATATTATTATTATATTTTAATACAAAATAATAATACCTAAAATTGAGTGTATAATGTTCATTAAATTTTGTACATTTTTCACATTGTTACATCGTTCTATTTTCAGTTGTGATTTTTGCTGATAATTAAATTTAATAAAATCAAAATCACTAAATGGTTATAATTTATAATAATATAACTGTTTACATTTAAAAATTAACCTTTCTGTACCTCATTAAAATTTAATTCTTATATGTTATTATACTTGAATATCAGTAAAATAAAATATAAAATTAAAAATCTTATGTTGGTTTGTGCTTTATTTCTAATGTCAGAAAGCTCTTACTTATGAATTTTAGTGAATATTAATTTAACTGTGTATAATATAGTATTAACTGTGTTTAATATAATATCAATTTGTCGTTTTACAATTGAGTCACAGCGAAGAATTGATTTTGTAATATTTCCTGACTTTTTTTTTCGGTATATGAATTTTCGTATACTATAACCTGAAATGGCAAGATGGGATATAGTCAAATATGTGGTTATATTTATCCAATCTTGCTCCTTCCATTCGAACTTTTAATTCTGATTATATTTTATATTTCTTTAGGTTTTAAAATGATTTAGAGTATAATATGTTTGCAAAATTGACAGAGGGAACTGATCCGAAGATTAAAAGGAGTACAGCAGTTTCAGTTTCTTGTGACTAACGTCGTTGTAGTGTTTTTAATTGATATAAAATTGCAAAATCACTTATTTCTTGTTTATAGAATAAAATTTGTACCTGCAACTCGACTTCATTCCAATCCTAGGGGCACCTATTAGCAATAAAGCTCCGAAGTTCCCAAATTGAGTCCCCTCGGAGCACTAAGGAAAGGAGAATGCTCCGAAAATATTCGTCACATCGTGTAATCCCCCCGGAACGGAGTCCTGCCCCACTCCCAGTCACGTTTACAGAGCACTCATTCATTGGCCAACAGCCAGGCGGTGGGTTCGAAGTGCCTCCGCGTGCATTGTTTTATGCGGCCGCTGCAGGTAAATGGAGGCGCCCTGCGGCATAAGAGCGGAAAAATTTCAGAGCCCGTCTCGCAGGGCGGCTCAGGGCCAAGCATAAGTCAAGTATTCGGGCGAAAATTTCCACTTGTTTGCCATTAGCCTTTAAGTGAAATGAATATTCAATGCGAGGAGTTCGCCGTTCGCGGGGCCGGTGCACCGCTGCCGGTGCCGGAGCCATCACCTGCGAACGGCCTATCTGCGGCCCTGCGCCGCCCCCGGGCCCTATGCACCTGCCACTGCACACCTACGACCGCCACCATTTGGTGCAGATAGGAAAATTGTGAAATTACCTGTCGAGAATTTATGTAAATTTTTTTGCCAACGAAAAATCGCAGCTATGCGGCATGGATGTGGCGTGAATATTAAAATCCAACGAAGATATTTTTCTGTTTCTTATGCAATAGAAGGCGAATTTTCCGCAATGCATGCCCGATTCGGTCGGCGGTTTTTCGAAGCACCAGCGAACCAATTAACTCCTGTCACATCCTTGCAGTGCCTGAAAATCACCGCAGGATAAGCGCGCGATGGCGAGAGATTGATTTATCGACGTGTCACCGTTTCTCGAAAAATCATGGATTTTTTTGTTTTTCCTCCATTTTTTTCGCTTCGATTCTCGCTCAAAAAGGAGCGAACAAATTCGGCTGAAGGTCAGGTTTCAAAGAGGATCCATTATCCTTGTAATCTGCGTGACATCTGTCCCTGATGATTTTTTTCCGCTGGTCCTCCTTTTTGCTCGCGCATATTCCCGCAACACAACCCATAAAATTTCTGCTGATGCTGCCTTTGGCCGCCGATGACGAGGGCCGGCGACGACGACGGGAGCCGATTGCGAGGCGGCGGCAACTCCGTGCAGCGGAGTCGCAGTCCCCGTCAGCGTCATCGTCACCGTCACACCGTCATCCCTCGGGATAAGTGCACAAGGATACCAACAACAGTGTGCCGGCCAAACCTCCGGGTGCTGGTGGATTGGAACGATTTAGGCGATTTACCGGGAACGGCGAGTCGACACTGGCCGTAGGCATTTCCTTGTTAGGGAAAAACTAGCCGTGGCTACAAAAAAAAAAAGTTGAAAATGCGCGTTTTGGGTTAATCCACTGGTGCCTGCCACGATATTTCTGCGAAGAGCAGGAACAATGCCCGCTGGCCGGGACTGGCGGCTGACCTCCCGTGGCTCGTTACAAGCCTTCGTCCTTTTTTAGATTTCTCCAATTTCGGGAGTTGGCCGGAAAAAAGGACATTTACGGAGTGATAATGCACACCGCCTCGCAGGAGTGCTAGCCGGATACATTTAAATCCTCGTGAAATCGCCCTGCAATTGTTCCCGCTGAGGGATTGCTCCGAGAAATGCGTCCTTTTTTCGCTTTAGATTTTATGGCGCGAAACCATTTCAGCGCGGTTTAGTGTGGCAGGACCTATTCGGAATTCGACTTTTATTGTCTTGGAATGACAGGCTTGATGGATATATTACCTTAACAAATATAAATTTATTTGTACATAATATACCCATGTATGTATATATACTTTTGAAGATATTGAGAAAATATAACTATTTTATTTTAAACAACTTAAATAAATATGATACGTAAAGTAGGGTGAGGCTTGTTGAGCAATTTTTCATTAACTCTATCATAACTGATAAACAGTTCATCAGATTTACTTGAATGAGTAAAAATTGGTCATATTTTCCTACAATTATTATGTTTTTTAATCGCTTTTCTCACCCAAAGTATTACATAAGCATAATTCCATTGATTTCAGACCGCCTCCCCCTCTATAAGAAAAAAATAAAAAATTTGTGGACTCTCCCTCTAAGACGTAACTACTTATTAGACGTCAAAATTAGAAGAAACTGAATTATTTTCAAGATTATAAAGAACTATTTTAAACCGAATAACTAAGAGTCATTTATCTTTAGATCGCAGGCTCTGTATCCAAGTTTTAAGACTATTAATTGGTTATCACGATGTAAACTTTCATACAGAAGAAAAAAGTAATTTGATTAATGTTAAATAATGGATAATATTAAAATTATCTATTATTTTATAGTTTTTATTTTACGTAAGATTTATGGTCTCACCCCCGTTCATTCTGTCAGTAAAAGTAAGAAAACATTTAACCCCCCGCCCTTTTAGCCTGCTTACATAATACTTGAACGCCCCCAAAACATTGTTTTTTTAGAATTTGTTTTATCTGAATGTCTAAATATTTCATTAACTTTCATTATTTATTAGATATTCCCTTTAATCAATTTTATACAAAATTCGTTTATATCTAGAACATACAAAAGGAAAAATTAATTACTCCCTGTTTTTTAGAGTTTAACATTATAATGTTATCATAATGCCTACACTATTTGATAAGTAATTATTATACATTTGCTCTAAACGTCTTAAGAAAAAAAAAAAAAAACTATTCCAGATTTAGTAGGTACAGAAGTTCTTGTTATTTATTCAAGCTTAAAAATTCAGTAGTAATTTCATTGATTTATTTCCGGTGATCGAATATCTTTACGTATCATTCATTCACAGCAGTAATTTCAGCTTAATTTAAGAAATTCATTTAGGATCTTATTACGCAAACGTAACTTAAGGTAGAATTAAGATCCTATTGTGAAAGCAACCCTTAACTCTTTTATTTTAATTTACAGCGTCCAAATCTTAAATAAGACAATGCATTGTAGCTAGAGTTCCTTTATTAATAGCTAACAATTTCATAGTAATACAAATTATATATTAAATTGGAAATTTTATAATTTTAATTCAGTTATTTATAATATTACTTTCCTTATATTTTTCAAAGAAATTGAAGAAAATTGTGTGTAATTAAACTAAATAATCACTGTTTTCCTTTCCGCAGAGCATCTACTGAGTCGAATAAAATAATTCAATTTTAAAACAATTATATTATAATATCTTATTCGCCCTGTCCCAATAATATTATCTGAGCTATCAGTAACAGCAACTGTAACTGATAAGTCAATCTAATCAGGATCAAATTAGTTCTATTAACTGCTTCCCACAATTATAGATTCATATCCGTTTGCAGTATGGAGAAGGCTATGCATCACTTTACAACTACATACTGGTGTTAAATATTGATATACTTAAAAAATAGACACTTCAAATCTAAATTTAACTACTTATTCGCACATTTACTTTTTCTAAATTGTTATTTTGAGCGCATGCAATATTTTAACGAAAATTAAATACATAAGTGAAAATTGCGATTATCCGCTTTACCTTTAAGAGCTTTGCAACAGTGGGTCAATAACAGCTTCAATATTCTGAACTTGCCTTAACCCAATTTAAAGTGGACAACGTGCATATTAATTTTGAAACATTCTATAATTTTAATGCAGTTATGTAGACAGTTTATTTTATCATATTCATACTAAATCATCAAATTACTTGAACGAATTGATAAATAATTGCACTATTTCAATCTAATATGACAATAATCCAAATAATAACCAAACTCTTTCAAATTTGTGCTAGCATTGTCATGCATGTGTCGAGTAAATAAATGAGTTAATGTATTTAAAACAAAAGACAGCATAGAGAATTAAAATAATTCTTACATTAAATAAATTTAAATTAGAATGAAGATGTTCCATAATTATATTTTAAAAGTCAAGAACTTTTATATCAAAAATTCAAATTTCGCTCAGTGTATAGGATTTAAAAATTTTATTTTTAATTTTAGCTCATTTTATTTCGTTAATTTTTCGAAAATTGCTAAGTTGAATAAAGTAATCAAGTTCCGTTCTTACCCAATTGATGTAGTTACTGAGTGCCCTGATGCGATGTAAGAAAAAAATGTTATCGAAGATTATTATTTTTTATTTCTATTAATTCGGTAATTTAATAAAAGCCACTGCATCACCGGTTTCCAATTTCTTTTAAACAGGGATTCCTTTGACCTAAACGGCTGCCAAGCGATAGCGTTTTATCTTTGAATATAAAGCCTAAGCAATCGTGACATCATCTTCCAAACGTAGTAAAATCCGACTAGAGTTCATAAAGAAAATGTTTGTTTTAGTTTAGCAGTGGAAACGAAAATTAAATTTTTCACTTTACATTTGATTTCCCAATTTCGAGGGAAGGATAATGTGAAAATACATGTGACTTTTGAACCTGCAAACGTTCACTGTGGTTTAACCCTTAAAAAGTATCATGGGTGATTCTTCACCCCAGAGAAATTGTCTTTCTAAAATTTTTTAAAAACCTAATGACTTATAACACTTATTTTTTCTTACTTATTTTATTCATTCTTTCATTTTAAATAAATTGTATACTTGTCGTAGAGTATTTAATAATAATAATATATTTAATTGCACTTATATGTCTTTATTGAATTTAAGAAATATAGTTAAATACCCTGGGGTGAAATTTCATCCATGATACCATTAACGTGATTATTTTATATGATACCATTTAAGGGTTAAGTATAATAAGATTTTCCACATTTTTTTATGTGTAATGGTCATCAAAGTCAGGAGAGAGGCTCAAAATAAAAAAAGGCGAATGAACGATAATTATTTAAGAACGAAATATTAATTTGTCAGTCATCATGTGCATTGAAAGCAATATTCTTCAATATCACTGAAATTACGAATGAAATCATTCATATTAACGTAATGATTTTAACAAAAAGGAATTTCAAACTCTGTATGCGTTAAGATAATTCTGGAAACTAATTACATTTTTAGATACTTAATGATATCAGTCTAGAATATTATGTCCAAGTAAGATTTTATTTATAACACTGTTCTACTACTGCCTAGCCTTGCAGGTATTTTCAGATTTCTAGCAAAATCTATTAAAGTGCTTGATACTAAAGGGACCCTTAAGCAGTGCCAAAAATATCGCGAAAGGAAGGGCGGGGGTTGGGCAGTGTCCGAGTAATTTTTCTTGGTGGACGCCCCCTGTACATTTAAGATAGTTATTCCAGCCAGTGGTGGATGAAGGTCCCACTTTAGCGCCATCGAGCAGACTCGGCGTTTTTGGCGATAACAAATTTGGTGCGGTGGTCCTCTCCAGCTGGCCGGTTTGGCTGACCCTTTTTTTTCCCGCTGGTGGTGGGTGCCACCGCCGCCGAACAACTGGGCTAGGCCGCAGGACGACAAATCACCCTGTGCTCAAGTGTACAAGAGCGTTTGATGAAAAATCTACTTATAAACAGAACCAATTTCTTATGCTGTCCACTCTACGTGCCCATCCGCAATCGCTGGGATATCCTGTGCGATATTATGATGATGCATGTGTAGGTGTGTGGGTATCCTTGAAACATATCCTTAGGTACACATATCCCCAATCAACATACAACCGTACCGCTCCGGAGGGATGAAGACGATTTTGTGCGGAAAACCTAGGGACGTCGAGATAAATGTAAAAAGGGTCGCTCGCGGCAAAATTGTTGTCCATAGTGATGGCGGACGGGGGGAAGGGAGGAAAGGAAAGGAGCAGTGGAGGCGGAGGTCCGCGCCGAGTTGGGGGCGGCTGGTAGCCGTGGAGAAGTCCATTCGCTGCCAGCGGTGGTGGCACTGCTGCCGCTTTTGCTGCTGTAGCGGCGGGCGATTGTGGACTTTGCCGTTGATTTTGAAAAGAGGGCGGCTGGCCGGGTGGTCCGGATCCGGGAGAATGTTCCGCGCCGGGGGATGAAGCCCTGAGATTGAGGGCAACTTAGCGACGCAAGTGTGAAGATGGATGTATTGTTTGTAAGGAGAAGTTACCTCACAGCCGCCCCGGCGTATAGCTGTAGCCACATGTAGATATATATTTATATTATATATATATATACATATATATATATATATATAGGTGTGCAGTATATAGCCAAGGATACGTTGGGCCGTAGGCGGCCAGCAGCGGGGGTGAGTGGGTGGTTGGGCAGAGCGCTTACGTCGCACATTTGGCCAAGACCGGGTAAGTAAAACAAAAGCAAATCCGCCACCGTATTTCGCAGAGGGACACACGTCTTCACTGACATACACACCGACTCCACATATCAAGCAGCACGCGGATAGCTCACATGCTCGCATGTGTGCCAGCAGAAGGTATCGCCAAGGGACGAAGAAATACAAAAAAAAAAAAAAAAAAAAACCAAAAAAAAAAAGGGACATGAGGGTCTTGCGGCCGGTCGGGTCGGATCGGTGTGTATGTGCCGTGCACATTTTGTGTTTTGTGCCGGGTAAAGGCCCAACAAAGGGATCAAGAAATTTCGCGCAAAATAAGAATTTTTCGTCGTTTTTGTGTCCCTTTGAGGAGCTTTTACCATTCGTGCAAACGCACACTATTACATCATACCCAACTAACACATGCGGGGGTGCGCGCGAGGCAAGAAAGCGTACTTGACATCGCAGAAAAAGTCTGCCCTCCCGCGAGGCATGAGGCCGGCCGTGTGTGCCGTGACGTGTTGTCCCTACAAACTTCTAGCGGTGTGTGCGCGCTTTTCTTGCGCTGCCTACGTTTTGTTGCTGCTGCTCCTTTGGTATCTTTTGCAATTTTTTTTCCTTTTTCGCTTCGTCGTATATTTTTTTTTCTTCTTCTTCTTCTTCCTTTTTTTTTCCGCCCCCACACTGCTACCCGCTTTTGGGGTGGGTGGCAAAAGGTACAGGACATGTTCACCACCCACTCTGACCTCTTGCAATGAAATTTTCATGTCAGTTTAGCTCAGATGAGTAATTGTATTTGGGTTAAGAGTCATTGATATATCTCGGCGGAGGCAAAAACAGCAAAGGGGAGGAACGGCTCGAAAAAAAGCACACACGGCGAGCGGACGAAGAAGCCTCACGTAATCCCCATCCGGGCTAACCTACATGGGAAAACCGCGCATTTATGTGCATAAATCTGTGTAAAGCCCCCTCGGCCACTATTCACCAGCCCCCGGCGAGATTAAAGTTTTTCTTCTTCTTCGTGCTCTTCTTCGTGCCTCCTTGTGAAGTGGCCCCGCCGCCCACACCCCGGGGGCCCAGGACCAGGACAGGCCAGGCCCAGCATCCCGGGTAATGTAGGCCGGTGCACGTATGAACATCCCCCGAGCCACTGGCCCCACACACGTGCAGCCCCATCGATGTAAGGCGGCACAAGTGTCTATGGCTAGTGAAAATCCGCGATTATTGATTTTCCTTTCGAGGCCCTAAATAAATAAGTCCGCCGCATATATGCACGGGGCTACATGGCAAGTCGCATTGAGTGCCGCATCCCCACAATATATTGTGGCTCTCGACCACCGCCGAGTCGGCCTCCGCCCCCCGTGCGGCCCCTCCGGCGCCTTTCTGCGCCCGCGAATATCCTCAGAAGGCTGGAAACGGCCTGAAAAGGCGACCCGCTGGGGGGCGACAGCGCGGAGGTGCTTCCGAGCTGAACTAGTTGGCGGTGGGGTTGGCGCGACAGCGCATAGTTTAATATCGCGACTTTTGGCTCCCTGCTCTGATGCACTTCTTCTTCTTATGTAACTGCACGGTGGATGGCTGCAGGATTTATTTTCCTTGACCGATTTTGTGTCGAACGGTGCAGCAATTTGATATATTTTTTTTTTATTTTCTCTCGTCCTTTTGCAGACTCACCGTGCTCAAGATCCTGAGGGGGACTAACATTTTGAGAAGAGGTCTTTAAGATTCACCTTAGCGGGGTTACGTGAAATTTTTAGCAGTAAAGGATTTCTTCACGTTTTCAGGATATGCGACTTGAAGCTGAAGATAACGAACCTTTAAGCGGGATATTAGATCAGTTCAGGACATTTTGTAGTAGATAGATAGTTAAAGTGTACTAGCAATGTTAATATAAAAATATCACTAACAAGCGTTTTTGGAGACGAGTGTAGCCTTTTTTAATTCTATATATTGAATTCTATCATTTTGGTATCCCTGGGCACTCATTTTCATGCAAATCTTTAAAGTACAAAATTTTGTATTTCAAGAACCAGGGAATGGAAAACGTCTTTAAGCTGGATATTTCTGAATTTTGAAACACTTCATGAGGATTTCTGAACTTCAGACTGTTATAAAGCAATTTAAGAATGTATTTCCAGTAATTTTTCTTCAACGAATGTTTGTATAATTATTTCTAAATCACATTTTCTACATTTTATAATAATTAATGTACTGTTCAAACTTAATATTCAAGTATTGTTTATAATTTTCACTTTTTCCATCCTTTTGTTAGTATAATTCAAGATATGAGCCCTAATAACATATTATTTTAACAACTTCTTCAGTTAAATGGTAACGTGTAGATAGTCCTTGTGCAATCTGTGGGGTACCTGAAGTCCCATCCTTTTATAATTCCAGTTTAAACCAGTTTAAGTTTTTAAAAACGTATTTATATAGGAACTCCTATCGTATTTAGTTAGAAGGACTATCGTTCTAAACCATTTTTTGATCACCACGAGAAGTTTACCAGTACCCTCACAGACACCAGTGTGCCAATTATAGCTATTCAATAATTGTTTCTTATTTTTTCGTTATTTTTTTCATCAATCTGCTTAACAAAGTAAGTATCTACATCATTTTATTTAAGTTTTATTTATAATAACCGCAAAAACAATCAAAAACTAAATAGTGTTTTCAGCGATATTTGATTATTCGACTTAATATTTTAATTTTTACGATTATTTCGTAATTTTTAAACATTCATTTGTTATACATTATAAAAATATTTTAAGACTCACAGTAAGCATTTTAGAGGCCGAAGATAAGATTTCCCTGAATGTCAGATTATCATCGAATTAAAGCTTTTAAAGAAAAAATTCACCCCAAGTTTTAATCATCATTTAATTTTTAAAGTATCATAGTACTATAATATGTACAAAATAACATTCTGAGAAGGGTATGTAAAACTCGTATCTTGAGTCGTTCTAAAATTTTTAGAAATGTTCTTCCATTCTTTCTTTTTAAGTAGGTATAACTTTGTTCCATGAGGTTGGAGATCGAAATAGTCTACCCTTATACCTAATTTTTAAGATCTTTTAATTAATATTCGATAAATGGTCATTATTGGTCAAAACCAACGAGCGTGTATAGTACTACTTTAATCATTATTAAAAACAGGGACAAGTTCAAATTAATATAAAATATGTAGTTGTGGCCTAAATCCAAAGCAGTTGCAGATGGAGTTAGCGAAGGAAGGAAAATAATATTAATTTTTCATCTGTCTAGAACAGGGCGTTTGAAAACTTTCCCATTTGCGGTCAATTGCCCCCGAGTTAGCAAGTATCACCTGAAAAGTGCTATCAAACACGAAAGGACTTGAGCCACTTTGGCACGGTAGTGTCCGGGAGTTATGCAAAATTTAATCCAATTTTGATATATGCCCGGCAACTATTTCTCCCGCTCCCTGCAGCATGCCGAGTTTGAATGAACGAATTCCAATTTAATTTTTCTTCTTCGTTCGTCTTTTTTTTTTTTTTTTGTTGGTTTTGTTTTTTTTTTCGGTTGCTACCCTAAGCGCTGAGGGGATGGCCTATCCTTTCTTCAGCACGGAGGAGAAGAAATGTCAGAGTCACGTACAGCCCCAGAGCGTACATCTCAATCCGAAGCTTCCATCTCAGCTGAAAATATAATTTTGAATTCGCTCCCAGAGCCGCACACACACAGACACGGGCGCCCGGAGTGGCCGGATCCGGATGGTCAGCCCGGGCCCGCACACAAAGGCGCCCCCTTAATTTGAATAAGTCGAAGTTTTCACCTTTGATTGTGTAGCGCTGGTCAATTCCCGAAAGTGGAATCGATAATCTTCGATATGTGCGCGGTCCATCAGGCCCCAGCACTGGCAAACATCCTAATCTGACGTGGATAAAATACCCGAGGAGGAGGCGGCGGGTCGGGGCGCGGGCGGCGTGGGTGGGTGGGCGGCCACGGGCCCAGCGTGGCACGGCCGGCACATAAACTCGCCTCCATTAAGGTGGCCCGGAGGATGCACGAACCCTACTTATCCCGCGAAATCGACAGGCTATTCCGACAGAAACGTGTTAGACAGCACAAGTCGGAGGGGGGAGCAATATTGGAGTGGGGGGCGGACGGAGGCCGGATTCGCTGCTGTCGCCCAGTGACATTAAAACCGACCCGCCACCCCACATGTCCAGTTATGTTTTTGACAATTTATGTCAAGTGTTTTGTCGAAATTATTTCTTGCCCATTATCTAAGAAACACTCGTCCATGCGGAGGAGACCGGGGCCCGACGAGCGCACCGTTGAGACGCCCTGACAGCAGGAGAGACAGCCCTGATCGAAATGGGTCCTACCTTCGCTCTTCTTCTGACTTGCAGATTGGGGTCTGGAGCGGGGGCGCAGGGAAGAATCCGTCGTTCAGGCCCGAAGGATCCCTTCTTCGGAGGCCCTATGATGAGCTTTTACATCAAAGTTTGCTGGCAAGATATTCGGCAGCAGATACATCTGAATTGGACAAACGAATCCATGACCACAACGATGGAAAGTTTATCTATTCTCGGTTTGTAGCCGGATGAAAGGGAATCCGAGGCGTCCAAGAGGTATCCTGGACGATGCTTCTTACAATTAGACGAAATTCTAGTCTCTTTGCTTTCCGGTTTTGTTGAAATGTGTGGAGCTAACCGGCCTAACCCCCCTCCGGTGGCCACTTTAAATGTCAATCAAAGGGTCTGCTAAAGTTTCCTATTGGGGCATTGGAATCGTTTCGCCCTTTCTGCTTTTGTATGCAAAACCGAGGCTTAACTTGCAAAAAGTAAAACAAACAGTGAAAGGTTTCTTGGAAGTCCGTCACTCTAGGCTCTTTTCTAGCCCATTTATGATCTGAGACTCTGTAATCTGAACCAGACAAGCCCTTTCGAATACTTTTGGATGGTTTTAAGAGCTTAATTAAAATAATCCGAACTTTAAAATTAAGTCTACTTATACATAACTCTCTTTAAAAAAATTGAACTCTCCCAACCCAAATATCAGTCAAAATCTAATATTATATTAAATTGAACCATAATTCTGCTCAAAGTTGCTATATTGCACCTACCATGCAAAGTACCAGCATTATATCAAAATTCTTTATAACAACACTCTAAAACATGTTCGTGTTATTTTACAATAATTATGGAATACCTAGTTTAATTACAGTAAAATTAAACCAAAGAATTTTACGTAAAGTTAAAGTTTTTAAGTTTAAATACTATTATAAATGTAAAGAAAATCAGTTTACCCGTATACGATTGCTTTTCTTAAATCTGTCTTTGCTTAAACAAAATATTAGGAGATGTCAATAATTTAACGATAGACAGAAGTAGGAAAGAATTCCAAATATTGTGTGTAATAATAAGATTATCCGAAATAAAGGCTTTAAATGTTGTTTCTTTTATACTCTACAGGTGAATGAATATTTTGCTTTGTTATGTGTTAACAGATAATGTAATTGGTTAAATATTGTAAACATGTATTATAAATAAATCTTTTATACTCTACAGAGAAACGCAATTACGTCTTTATTTAATTATCAACAATTCCTGATTCGAGAAATAAAGAAGATATCATTATATAAATAATACTATAAAATTTTTATCGATACTAGTTCCTGCAATAAAGTCGATTTAACTTACAATACACCTTCCAAGGAATGATTTTGCGTTGCTTTTATGTAAATTTACACACTTGTAGGCGCTTTTACCCAATTTTTTAACACCAAATAAATTAAAAAAGTGGAGTGAAGAAATAATACATACGTTACTTTGACGACAGTAAACCTGTTTAATACTATACCAAAAATCTTAAACACAATCCAGGAACAAACATTTTGTTTTGAGAGAAACGCGTTTGACAATTAATCTTTTGATCCTAATCCTGCTATATTGTGTATACTATTTTAAGGTATTACTCCACTCGGTGATTTCAAGGAGATAATGTATTGATTTTCAGATTTTTCCTTATATTTAGGTATATCTTAAATCTCACCACTACTTAAAAATGTAGTGGTTTGCGCCAACGACGAGTTCACTTAGAAAAGAGTTAATAAATTATAAGTATAGTAGAGGAGTTAGGGCTAGTCGGAGGCGTGATAAAATAGGCATTTTGGTTTTAATTTTGTAGACATAATATTTTTTTGTTTTAAATATGTTATACAACGTATTTAGACTATTATTTATTTTAAGTAAACTTCATGATATTTTCAAAGGAAAAATGTTTGTACTTTGAGAAAACGTAAAAAATTGATTTTTTGCATTCCCGTAAACGTAAAAAATCGATTATGTGCATATAATTAAAAGTCATGGTATATGTTAAAGATAAAGTGCTTGTATGGGGGTTTTGAAGCTATATTGAATAAGTTTTTTAATCTAAAAAATTGGACTATTCTGACTGCGAGTTGAGTATTGTATTAAAATATTCGCATTGAAATTTAGAAATTAAGATAAACCTTCAGTTATATACATATGCAGTATTTTGACCCTACTAGTTTTAATAAAGAAAGTGTAATAGTCACCTAATCTGGTTTTATTCCTGAGCCCAGCTTAGTACAACTTTACATACATAATAAAGACGAGTCTTGTATGTAAAATTTAGTAATTTTGGTTACATTTTCTAAAGTTATAAAGAAATTTATTAGAGAATGAACTCCGATAAAAGAAGTAGAAGAATTACTTTATGTTTAATTAACTTAACAAAATGCGAATTATGAAAATTATAAACACTGAACTAAATTGTTCATTTTTAGTTTAATTAAGTTAAATAAAATATTTTCTTTCAAGAAGTAAGAAAAAAAAACGAAGCAATCAGTTACAGAAGCCGGTTCCTCGAATGCGAATAAAGTTCAATTTTTTCCCATAATCCCTTTAAAGTGATCCTTCGCGGGTAGCAATTCGAAAACAATTGCGCTGACATATCCTTCAAACCCATCACATCCCTCGGGGTTGTGTCGAATGGAGGAAACGCGGAACGCGCAGGGGATGAGAAGGCAAACTGTAGCGCAAAACCTCGGCGTACAAAACTGACGAAAATTTCGACCCCCTTTTGGCGGCGCTTTGTCTTGCTCCCATCCTTCCGCCGCTAAAAAGATCACTTTCACTTGAGGAAGTTTCGGCGCTATTATGACAGCTAATTTAATAAGTGTAACCCTCGGATCGGGCTCCTTAGCCCGCCGGTTCCCGGGCTTCGCACTACCTGCGCCTCACCTAACCTCCGAATACCTCCCGGGAAAAAAGCCCTCAATTTCTCTGCGCGCTTCCCGGCCGCTTCAACGTGTCGTAAATCAGCAGAAAAAAGCGAGGAACATCGTGTTCGTGCTGTTAGTCAATTGTTCCCCGGCAATATGCCCGCTGCCTAGGCCAAATTTATGCAAAATACGCCAGGAGAGATAACGCTGGTCGTTGCTGGTTGAAAAAAAAAATAGGAAACAACGAAACAAAAGGCAAACTACGGCCGCTGAATAGGCCTTTTCAGCAGCAACACGTGGCAGATTTACACAGGTAAATGGCATAAAATTGCGACGAGTTGACTTGCCAGAGTGGATTACCCTGGATTTTCGGCGGCGAGCACACTGCTCGCTGAATTTTGATGGAGCCCCCTTCCTCGTAAATCAAATTTTGATGCGGCGCGAATTTATTTGGCTCAGAGTAGCTGCCGGAATTGATACAGTGCGCCGTGTGTGCGCCCACCCCGTGCGTGCAAACATTTCGCTGGAAGTCCACGTTTTGTCATTTTTTTATAGTAAAAACGGATTTTTTATTGCAAGTCTATGGTCCATCACAGTCGATGGGCCTATTAAAGCTGAAATCCAAACTTAAAGACCGGGAAAGCGAAAGGATTTGACGAAATTTTTTTAGAGAGCTAGTCTAGAGTGATCGACGTTTTATTGAGTTCTTTTGTGAACTCCCTGTTGCTGTTTGGAATAGAATATACACCTAATTCTGTTTTTACACGGTAGATACGTACCAGCCAAAACCGTGTAAAAACGATATGAAGTACATAGAAAAAAAGAGGATTAGTTCCATATCCTTCAACCCTGTAAAAAATAGTTAAAATAAAATGCTTCATACTAAAAAAACTATTATGCACAGTTTATTTCATAAACACAAAAGGCAATTCAAATCTTAAAGTAAAAGTAACATAAATATAAAATTAGAAAGGGGAATTCCCTAACTATTTTATAAATAACAAATAGAAAAAAAAAATTCTAAAAGATTATGGTTAACAAAAATATTTTCTTTAAAATTTCAATCAAATAGCTTTTTTAATCCTGCTAAATCGAATGAAATCGTGTAAAACCGTAATCAAAGTTTTTTTTCTAGACCGTGTTAAATCAAAACCGTGTAAAATAAGACCGTGTAAAAACAGAATTGGGTGTACATATATTTCAAAGATGATATATAAACATTATATATTCAATAAGAGACTTATGGTTAGAGCTGGAATCTGACTTCATTCATCTATGATGGTTTCTGTAGTGTAGCAGAAATTAAATTAAATTTTTAATATAGAAAATTTGGGAAAAAATCAGCATACGTAAAGAAAACCCAATGAGTATTAACTCACTTCTTAAGAATTTATTATTATATTAAATTTAATATTCACTTCAGTAAACCTTTTCCCGTCGAGATTGTTTCTAAACGAAACCTTTTAGCCATCGGAATTATTAATTTCCAATCCCTTATGCCATGCCATACAGACGAAATCACTTTTTGAAGCTCATTTACTTTTATAATAATAATAAAAATGCGAGATCCACGGTCCCACGGTAAAAAATTCACGATACATAATTATTATTACCTCGTTAGCTATCGCAGGAAATACGTAAAAGTAGATTAAAAAAGTGCAAAACAAAAAGATGTTTTTGAGCCTACAATCCAAAATATATTAGCCCTTAATAAGTACATATGCAAAAATCAATTTCATTCATAAGGGAGAATAAGACTTTAACTGCTTAACAGTTTTCGTCCAGTATAATCAAATTCCAAGTATCACATCAATCGATTTACTTTGATAGGGGAGCAGGTCATACGACAATGAATCAGTGTCGTTGAAATTGAGGTTTCCGTCTCTATGCTCAATATCAATCTACAATTCAAGTCACTTTGAAATGGACTTCTAAATATGTTCATTATCTCGTCCGAAGTGAACAGAATGAAAGTATGAAATGTGAGAAGCAGTCCGGCGCGGCAATAGGTGCGTTTATAACTTAATTTCTAATTAATTGACTTAAATTGAGAAGCGTGATGGGAAGAATGACAATTATGCATATATCACGGGAGCTAATTCCTACCTGCCGTGTTCGTACATTTATCAGTGGAAAATTGTCCCCGTAGATGCGACGTGAACAAAGAACACTCTCTAAGATAGATTTAAAATATTTGAGTTTTTGACAGGATGAGCTATGTAATGTAATGTAATTGTAATGTTTTCAGATTTTCTATTTGTTACAGAGAATTGCTTTAAAATATTAGGACTATGGCCAGCACTATGTAAGTAAAAGCAGAAACGTTTTAACAACCGAGAATTTGATTACTTTAAAATAAGAACTATACATTCTATAATAAAATTGTACAGGTTTATATACAAATATTTTTTCTAATGAATAATATATCTCTAAAAAAGTGTCTTCCAGGTCTTTTTTTTAAACTTTCAAAGAAAATAACCAAATTACAAAGAATTGCGACATCACTTCATACATAGTTGTCGATATTTAAATTCAATAAACCAAAAAACTCACTTGCATTAGCCAAATGAATATAAATTGTAGAATTTAATATCAATTTGTTTAATATAATTATTTAAAAACTGCATTACATCATCAATAGACAGAGTGTCTTTTCGGTGAGTAAGTATGATAGCAGAGAGTGCACTTTATAAAAGGCTCAAAAAAAGCTGAATACTAATATTTATATATTTGTATCATAAACAGCAACATCCCAACATCGGACGTTACAACTATGATAAAAAAAACAATAAACACAGAAAATAATTTTATGTAAAATATAGAATAAAACGGTCAAATTTCTCGACATAGCCGACAATGACTAAGAAAACCTTTAAGGGACTATTTCGGTCTAGAATTTTGAAAAAATCTTTTTTTTTTTTACAATTTCTGACTCCTTATAGTCTTAAAAATGACCTCCCAAAATATTTTCTTGAAATTTTAATATTAAACCGGTGAATTGTAAGGGTCAAAACTCAATTTTTTTTATAAATTATTCATACATAATAATTTGACAAAAAAAATTTCTAACGCGTTTTTCTCAAATTCAAGTTTTTTCACACTGCGGACAGTTAATCTGCGGATCTACTCGTCCGATCATTACCAATTTTTGGATATATCCTTATTTATGTATTGACCACAGTAATTTACCACCTTTTGACAAACAAAAAGGTGTGATAAGAAAGGACTAAGAAAATGGTCGATTTTTGAAACTTTTTTTCAAAGGGCCGCCATTTTTATTTTAATCGATTTTTGAATAATGGTGGTAAACTAGTGTGTGAGGAAGTTTCCTTAAAAATACCTTTTTTAATTTTTTGTTTCAGACTTCTCAATCCAAAGATTTACTGTCTGCAATGGGAGAAGGATTTTTTCAGGACCAGACTTTGACGCCCTCTATATATTAAAGGAAGAGTGATAAAAAATAAAAAAAAAATTTTTTTGTGTAGTCCATTTATGTAATTATATGCTGAAAAAAGTTGCATGCCAATATCAAATAAAGGAGCCGAGAAAAAAATTCCCAGAAATAGGCCATTTTCGCCTTCTAGACCGAAATAGTCCCTTAATTTGTGCTGTGATGTTGAGCGTAAATGAAGTTCGAAAAGATTTAGAGAATTTATAACGCCGTCGCCATATCGATAACGTGCATAAGTAAAGCCCTAGAAATTTCTATATGTATGGCGTCAGTTCGAGTAGTTGTAATCTAATTTCATAGGGCGTTTTATGTATTTCATAAGAATAGTTTAAAATTTTCATCACTTCATATTTAAAGATATAAAATTACACTTATTTCAACATTTAACTCCTTGTAATTCATTGAGAATTGACCAATTTGCAAATATAGTGAGATCTTTATGAAAATTTGCTCAGGCATAGAGCAGATTCAATCAAGCGGAGGTTAAAAAAAATGTTTTATGGTAGTAGTCTTAATTTGTCTTCAAGACAGAACTTGTTTAATATTAAGTGTGTGAAACTTGGCTGGATAGACAAAAAAGGGTTTGCTTTTACTAAACTGAAATATAATTTAAAATTACCATGGGAATTAATTTAATTTAACTTGCATATCTTTAAATGTTAGTATAAAAATGCGCCAAAAATCGCCAGGGTTCTTGAGTTCTTGTGCTTTAATAAGTGATTCAAGCACGAAGATAAAATACACTCCTCGTGCAGGTAGAAGGTCTTGGCAGTTTGCTGACGAAAATACCGCCTCACTCCATCTAAAGTTCCAGCCACGTCAAATTTTCTCGTCTTCTCCTGGAATTGTGCGAGGACACGAAAGAATCTTCTCGCAACGAAATCAATTAGCGGTACGTCAGCAGAGTAATATTCCCCAGACAGCGCTTATACCTTAATGATGCCCGACCAAAGTTATAGTCGAATTTATTTGTTTCCTTTTTTTTTCTCGGCAAAGACTGCCAGGACCATCGGGTGGGTGCTCTTCGGCCGCGTACCTCCCACCGAGTGGTACATGTCCTCGCACGGACTCATAAGGAATTTCGTGTCGAATGCCAATTACTTGGCAGTGGCCATGCACTTTGCATGTGATTCACCCAGGAAATGCTATTGAGCACGCCACGTACACACAAAATCGCCAGTGTACGAAGAGAGTCACCAGTCATCCCAGGCCTTCACCCTTTGTTCTCCTGGCCCCATATGTAATTAAGTCCATCTTACGTTTTCGCCTATTGCCAAGTCTTCTTCTCTGATGGCCACTTGAGTCTATAGTCGTTGTCCTCCTCGTAGTAGTCGTCGTCGTCGTCGTCGTCTTCTTGGTCGTCATCGTTATTCCGCTCAACCATACGTTACGGCACCTCTATGTAGCCGCGTCCGTACATACGGGGCTGCATCGAGTCGAGTGGACCAGGCCCTACATATGTGACCAGTATCCACCGATATACATCAAGGAACGTTCCAAGCAGCAGCAAAGATGGCTGACGCGGATCATTTGTCCATTTTATAAGAGCCCGGCACACAAGGCACAAGGAGCGAGCCCCAAGGAAGAGGAAGGATGTCGGAGGAAACTGCTTGCTTAGAGCCAGAGATGTTGATGACGACGTTCCGGAGATGGCTAAGGTTGGTGGGGGGAGGGCTAGTTCAAAGCTAGTGTTAGATGAAAACACGTTACCCACCCACCCACCGAGCTCGCATCTTTGATTGTACCATTTCTAAAACTGCCCCTTTCCAGCCGGGTCTCTCGGACGGTGCGGTGCGGTCCGGACGGACCCGGGCGAACCCAAGCGGGTGGACGGGCCAGTAGTATCTCCCCCTACCCGTCTTTGTGCGCCCGCCCGGTGAAACTAAAGCCCTGAATACTTTGAATGTGTACGACGACAAGTGGGCCGGCGTCTTGGGAGTGGGTAATATATTCCTTGTGTACAGTTCAGTTTAGCAGCTTCACCGGGCGCACTAGCGGCTGCAATATCACCAGCAGCCGGACCGGCCACCAGCAGAGTCCGGCTCCCGTAAAGTGCCGGGGATGCTGCAAGTAGCAAGTACATCGCCGCCGCCACAGCGCCCCGCAAGGATGCACCACATGCCCACACAAGCTGACCCCCCGCACCCTTTCCCAGCCAGCCACCACCCCCATTCCAGGTCCGTGCACGGGTGCAGCGTCCAGTGATTATGCAGAAATTTAATGCGGGAGCGCTCCAAGGAGAATGAGCTCGAAGACGTGACCATTCGAGCAGGTAAAACGGTTAGCGGCGGTGGAGGTGGGCCGGGTCCGAGTCCGGAGCCCGGTGCCCGGTTCCCGCTGCTGCCTGCTCCTGATGGAGGTTAAGTTTAGTAAGGCGGGCGGCTGTATGCATTCAGATCAAGACTGTGCCGGTGCTGGGGGAGCGGCTGCTGCTGCCCGGCCCGTCATGTAGGTGGGCTCCGGGGGGCCGGGGCCCGGCAGCTCCGTCCACTCGCCCAGGTTCGGGCAGAGCCCACTACCTGCGCTCGTTTTACGGATGTCGGTTACTGCAGATGAACGCGTGCACTGGACACAGAGCATTCGCCGGAGTTCTCTAAACTTGAGGAACAAAGGGTGCTCTGCTACGAAAGTGCGGCCGAGGGTGATAGGGTTTCTAATGAAGAACGGGCAGAGCGAGCGACCCCAGCCCACTCCCGCTGGGAAAATTTCCATCTTCGGATCTTACGATCCAATAAGCTTATTGATTGCTGCTTAAAACTATTTTTAATCAAAACGAGCGGACCTCGCAGCTGGCGGCGCTAAGAAATCCGCAAAATATCACCACCCCCGTCGAGGCGCTCATTCGAAATCACTGAAAAGTATAAGAAAAGCACGTGGTGTTTAGGTAAAGTAAAAAAACTTCTTTAAACACCACTGTGGCTAAAAATATTGAGAAATTATAAGGGATTGCGAAATTTTAATCTTTGAGCAGATTTGTTCCTGTTGTTCTAATGTGGGTTTTCGGTGACGATTTAAAATCTTATACAAATTTTATAGGTAAAATTTGAAACGATTTCTTGTCTACACTGAGAAAGTACCTTTGAAGTTAAATATACATAAAGAACGAAAAACTCTTGTTGTCTTCCTCAAATAAATAAATTTATTACTTTTTACTTACAAGGAAACCGTCCGGGGACACCCTCCGATTTTGTTTTCTTTTAATATGTTATTCCCGTCAATCAATCAAAATCGAGGAGACACGCATTTTTTTATTTTTGGCAGATCAACGTTCCTAAGACGTCAAATCACCTACCAAAATTCATATCTTAATAAAATCTCGTTATTTTTATTCTTTTAATTCTATTTATCATTCCTCAAAATTATTTTGTAACAACATCCGTTCGAATATTTCGTTAAAATCATACACTTTTACATCCCTTAAAAGCGTTTATTCATTAGAAATAAATATCTATTATGTAGACTTCGATAAAGAAGATCAAATCAAAAGCAGAACAAAATCGTAGTTTGAGAGGGACATTTTGGACAGTTTCCTTATTAGTTGAGAAAGATAACAAGAATTTTCCATCTTTATGGATATTAACCTAACTTATTTCGTCCAAGTGTAACAAAATCATCAAAAGTTTTGTTCCCCAAAAGTTATACATATGTATGTGTATGGAGTTTTCCAGACGAAACATTTGCTTGCGTAGATTCGTATTCGTATACTAACTAACTAAAAACAATTCATATGTAAAACTCTTTGTTTCATTGTTTTGGGGTGTTTGGGGACTACACTTATAAGATGGACTTCGTTGTCTCGAACCACTCCACTCATTTCTTTTTGAAGCATGCTTATTTAAAGATATCGCAAAAACACCCACAAAATAAAACACAAATTTTTTTATTTATCGAAAGTTAAGAAATGGTAAATTTTTCTTTAACTTGTTCTTTCCTTTCAGAATTCCTGCAATACTATTTTCAGGAAAAGTTGCATTAATTTAAGAACTTTTCTTCATCTTTTCCAAAATGTTGTCTTCTCTTCCAAAATTCTAATTTTGGAAAATAAATCCCTTTAATAATTTAAAATGTTTTTAGGAAAAGCAAAGAAAAACTGATATAATAAAATTTTATAAAACTGAAATTATTATGTTAGCTATACTGGAAATATTTAAGAATTGTGTCTCTTACAAACACGTCTTTCTATTGCAGTTTGTCATTGTACAGGAAAATTACTAAATATACTGGGGTAAACTCAAAGACAAAATTATTAGCGAAAATGTTGTTATATGAAACTTCTAAAAACTATACAATTGCTTAGAAAAATAACCTTACCTTTGTGTAAAATTTTGCCAAAACAACTTAGACTGTTTACCCTAGTATTATTGCAAAATTTTATATCACAAAGGTCAGTAAAATATCCAATTTCGATAGAATTTTACCTAAACCTTGGTCAAGAACTTTCCCAAATGCAAAGGAAAATTAATAAAGTTATTTAAGATAATTTATCGAAACCTAATCTTGGTATAAAACAACAAAACATAGAGCAACATTTTACCTAAGTGTAAACTTCCATACAAAGTATTTTACCCAAGTATATTTAAGTAATTTTACAATAGTATTTTCTGTCGGTAGTCTGTTAAGTTGACTTTAATAATAGTTTTGCTTGTTGGCAAATTGATCGGTTTCGATATTGTCTACATACTTCTTCAATGCAATAATTTTAAAGAGTTATAAGTTTACATTTAACTTAATCAACATATCTTAAAGTTACGTGTTTCATGTAAATAAATCGATTCAACATTTCATAAATCAATTTGCACACAATCGCAAATTAAAATCTAAACGTAAAGAAAATTGAAAGTTTCCGAGGAAAGGAAATGAGTTTCATAAGAGGAATTGAATAAATGTGCCCCCGCAGTAAGAGTGAAAGTCAATTACCCTCACAATTCCTGGCAATTATGTGAAAAATCCTCCAGACCACAAAAACAATGATAATTCCTACAGACAGCTCAATTCACCTCTGGATAAGTTTTATTTCCCTTAAACACCATAACAAGCCGTGAACTGTTTTAATTACTTCATAACTTTGCCGGAGCAAAAACTTTCGCCCCCGGGCGCGTGCATCCATGTGTGTGTGTGTGTGTGTGGGAGTGTGTGGAAGTGTGTGTGCAATGCAACCTTTCGCCATTTCCACAAGGCAGCTAAATCTGTTGACATCGCTCCGCACTCGAAAGGAAATTCACTTAAACTTTCAACGAACAGAACATGCCCGTTGCAGGGGAGAAGGAGCACTCAAATTCATTCAAAAGGATTACAGCGTGCAGCAAAAACTGAGGAAATTTTTACAAAAATAGGAGAAGAAGAAGACGACGTAGGAGAAGAAGAAGAAGAAACCGGGGGCGGCGAAAAAAGGGATATATAGAGCGCCTGCCTTCCAAGTTTGTGTTCTTGACCTCCATGACTGGATGAATTCTTAAAATGTATAACAACTTTCACTGCAAACGAGATAAATCCATCCGCACAGCTACACAGCCGCACAGACACGAGCGCAGGCCACACAATGCTCCAAACGAGTAGTGCCCTACGTTTCTTTCGTCCTTTGTGCAATTTCTATGATATAAACAGATATTGCCGTGCCGGTGCACTGGACGAAGCCGGGTTGGCCCAGTGAGGGCCCCGGCGACGCATATGTGGGCGCGGGGCCGGAGTTGGATCCGGTTCGATACGGTCAAAATAATAAAATAAAGTTAGAAAAAACATAAACAGAAAGTACAAAGAGGGAAACTTTTGTCTGTCCTGGAAAAAAATCGTTCCTTTTCGCCCTGCCCCGGAAGCAGTCCCGTCCACCCACAAGGCGTCTTCCTTCGGCGCTCTTCGATAGTCGGGTTTCTGAACACATTTTTAATGCGACGTGTAACTTTTGTAAGAGGAATTTCGTGAATTACTTTCACCGCAATTTTTGCGCAGATGCATCTGAAAATAGTATCCAGGGGTGGCTGGAATTTCGGAGGAAGAATAACAAGAACACAAAGCTTCAGAAGAGTTGCTGAGGAGGAACATTTTATTATAGAAGAGACAAATTGAGCGATTTGGACTTGTTTATGTCCTCCAAGATTCTTTCAGAACTTATAAAGTTCATTGGAGTCCTTTCACTAGGAAATGAATGCTTTAGGGAATTGGAGTGTACTTTAAGAAATCTAGTACCGGGACTCACACATAATTCCATTAATGTATGTACATATATGTACATTCAGGAGGAGGCTTGCCATTTCAAGTTTGATTTTTCCAAAAATCTTCAAATAAATTATAAGCCTAATTAGTATATAAACAAAACATCTTCGAATAGAATCTACATAAAATCATACGGAGACTGATATAATTTCATAAAAACTTCACAGATATCGTAGTATTTTATAAATTTTCAGGAAATTCATAATGTTTATTGATTTTCTTATTTAAACCCTTTTTGAATTTGCAATACTTCAAATTTGCAGGGCTCTTAATGGGGAAGACAATTGTGAGGGGTTGGAAAAAGGTCCTTTCGGATTTAGGAAAACTGTATGCTAAATTCATACATTAAATGTATGTCACATAAATTTTTGTTCAAAACAATTGAATATTAACAATGTTATTAAATTATAATTAAATTATTTAAGAAATAAATAATTTAAATATTCTCGAAAATGATGGGTCTAAATTAACCACATATTCATTTAATGATTGAACTTTAACCACTGAAGTTATTTGAATTTTAATTTCCAGCAGCTAATTAGTATAATTAAAAGTTGACACGGTTCGCACTGGATTTATATGAAACCTTGACATAGATGACAAAATGTCATACATTTACAATAGGTTAATGAGAGACCTGGAGACAAAACTGCGATATTTACGTAAAGTTCATGGAATTTATATTATATATGTAATTTTAGCGGAAATAAAAAGTCAATAATTTTCTCTAAAACTCGGTACGTTGCGCTCTCCTCTAATTGGTTTGGTTATACTGAACAACAAATTTTCCATTCAAATATTTGAACATGTAAATGTGTTAAACTTAATCTAATCACTTTAAAATGTTAAACTTAATCTAATAACTTCAAAACTAAATATTTTCGACAAACAGTTTAAATTACACGATAGAGATAAATAATTTTTATACATATTAAGTCTGCAACAAAAGAATTAATGTAAGTGACATTTACTTGAAAATTAGATATTCAAAGTTAACAATTTAAAGACTTATAAGATTGAGTTGAAAACATCTAGGAACTTTTCGAAGAACAGAATAATAACAAAAATTTAAAATATCATACAAAGAAAAAAAAAATCAATGTAGGTCCTAAAAAGCTGAAAAAAACAATTCAAGCCCTATAATGTGGAAAGAGAGAAAAGTCTTAAGAGCATTTTAGGCTTGCTTATACTCATTATCTGGAATATTGGTAAAATAAGGTTATCTTTCGAAAAATGTCTGTCCCACTTGCCGGCGGTAAATTTTTAAAGCCCTTTATATTTTATTTGAATACTCAATTGAAGAACAATTTTTTGAGAAAGGACACTAGTGCATAGAAAATAGTTCTATAAGCTTTTCGAATGATACTGCCTATATTGCAGTATCACAGGAACACTAAATTGGAAATAAAGTACCATTTTACAAATTAATAACCGATGATTTTGGGAAATGTATAGAAGATAATTATGATGGAGCTTGATTTAAAAATTAATTAAATGCTTCGCGGATTCTAAGTTCTCTCATTTACAACACCTTAAAAGTGTTTCATGTTGATAAAAGTAATTATTTTTAGAAAATCGATTGGTTAGGTTTAGGGATTACTATGCAGTAGTAAATAAATGAACTGGAGCGGCTGAATACTCAGTTGAAAGTTTGGAGTTGATGGGTAAATTATGTATCTAATAATAATAATAATAGCGTAAAGGTAATAGGTGTGTTCTTTTCATCGGGTTCCAGCTCTGGTTCTGGGTTATGTGAAAAGAACCATCTAGGTTAAGGAATTATTTTGATTTAAAAGTTGGTATACCTGCCTGTCCCACATATGTATGAATAAAATTTCAAAGTTCTGTTTACGGGGAACACCGAGTGATAATTAATACTTTTTGAATTAAAATTGAATTAGTTAATAATTTGGAGAGGATTGATCTGATGAGGTCACGATTTTATACCTTAACTTTACTGGCAGTTTAAAATTCCAATCAGAATGTTAGAGCGACACCATTTGCGAAACAAAATTCGACACCACCGCCTTTCTTAGAATATTTTTGAACTATTTGTTTATTTCTTTGATCAAGAATCGGATAAATATGTGGGTTAGGAGTAGTATTTCCATGTAGAGAGCCTGAATTAGAGCCAGAACTCGATGAAAAAAACGCAGCTTATAATTTAACAGGGTAAATATATATGAGGCTATCAGCGCAGAAGTGGTGTAACCCACAATTTGAGTTGGGTAGAATTTTTGTGTAAAATAAATTCGTTAAATTATGATCTTTCAATACAATAGTGGCGTAAGCCACCTTTTAGAATTATCAATAGATGGCAAAACAATTGAAATAATGTTCACAAAATAAATGCAATTCAAAAACAATTTAACCACATTTTAATTCCTCATTATCTCCTAAGAAGTAGTCTGGGGTTACACCACTTCAGCGCTGATAGCCTCATATGTAATGATCGCAACAGTTCAAAACATCAATGTTGGAACACTTTATTGCGAAACAATTGACAAGTCAAACTTATTTTCGAAAATTAGCACTTTGGGGAATCGAGTCGAATTTCAAATAAGACCTAAATAAGACCAGTACCTACTTGCAATCATTTAGTAGCTGAATAGTAACAGTTTGTACTTAATTAGAAGAACAATTCAAAGTTGGTTATTTACGAAGGGAGGTGACTTGCTGGAAATGGCGAAATCAATTTAACAGCCCCTTTGGTGACCCCACAGGATAATACCTTCTTAATAAGCAAAACCCATCACAGCGGTGTAGCTATCTACCGAATACATCGCGCTCACTTAATTGCAGGTAACAGACACCCTAAGGACATTTATCCCACAATTTACAGTCGATTTATGTCCTGTGACTTGAAAACTTCCATTCCTTGAAGGATGGCACTTTCTGCGCTAAGGCAGCAAGCACCGCCGTGCTGCACCCCTCCATAAATTACACCGAAATTGCAGATAAGAACGAGAAAGGGATGAGTGCACAAAAACGCGAAAATCGTGTTGCAACTGTCAGGCCGCACAGAATGCAGCACAGTCGCAGGCCACTCGGGGCAACATTGAAGCGCGGCTAGTAACACACCGTCGCCGGCAAAAAACGTGAATTTAATTGCACGGTGCCCTTAATAAGGGTCCTTACACCCGTTCGCCGCTGCTATGGTGGCGCGGCGCGGTGTGACCGGCCGACCCCCTTCATTTGTTTCTTACCTGGGCCATCGCGGTGCTAGACCCGGGAATTGAGAAAACATAAAGTGACAGCAAAAAGGACATAATGCTGTATAAACACGTTAATGAATATGTCAAAACGAGCGGATAAAAAGTCCCTTTTTATCGCTGTCCAATTGTTCTGTTGCACCCAAGAGACGTGACATGAGTACTAACTTCGCGGTTTAAGGACAGGATTTTCCTACGGTCAAGACGCAACGGAGGCCTGACAGTTTACATAAAGCGCGGCTATTAGTCCTGGCGACTGGTGATGATCCCTTCGTGATGTTGTCCGCTTTTAGGACATTGCAGTCCATCGGATTTTTCTGATGGGAAACAACCCGTTGAACAATGTGTCCCTTTTTGGGCTTGATTTCTAAACAGACGTTTTTTATTGTTCATTGATAGAACCTACCTTAATTTATCAAACAATAGAGTTTCGAATACAATTTCACTCTGACTTCTCTTTTTCAAAATAAATCGTTGAACTTAAAGATTTAGAAAACTTTCTATTCAATAATCATTGTATTCTTTTGAAGTAATTTATAGAGAATAGATTTTCGTGATACGTCCTTTATTGAATTACTTATAGTTTGAAAAACTATGATATTAAAATTTTAAAATCGGAACAGATTGAATTGAAAGTATTCTTACAGGTCTTGATTAAACTTTGTACAAATTTGTCTCAGGGTATACACTATACATATTTATAGTACCTACATACCTAAATTAAAACCTTCAAAATATCGATTTTGTGTTACCTATTAGTTTAAAAAATTCTATAGTCCTTCCGAATAAAATTCTGGGGATACTTTAGCTACGCACTAAACTACTCGAAAAAGCAGCTATAGTTAGAATATTATAAGTATTTTTAGCTTAAGTTCGTTAAAAACAAACTTTACGTGCAAAAAAACAAAATTTTTAGTTTAACTCTCAATTAATTATATGAGATTTCATCCGATATCCAAAAAAACTCCTCCTCTATCTCATCTAGTTCAAAAATAGAAACTCCGTACCATCAATGCTCTTCTGTTAGCACTGCATATCAGGAAGTTCAACAAAAAAAAAATCATTACCTACTATTTTTCATCTTGCTTATTTCTCATTATTATTGATATGAAGACTTTCAGGCAGACAGAAAACTGCTTTCTTTTGTCTCCTTTTTACCTATAGAAGAAATGCTCATTGATTACGTTGTTAAATTGTAGTATCTTGAAACTTTCCTCTAACTTTAAAATTTCAAAAAGTGAATGTAAATTGTGCAAATACCTTAAAATCCTTCCATCTATGTGTTTACAAAAAAAAAAAATCAAAATTTCGAAGGTACATTGTCGGGAAATGCAATCTACCTATAGTAATTGTTTTTTGCATATTTGTCGTTCGTGAGTTACTTGTAAAGGTTTCGTACCTTTATGACAACAAAATATAGTAACATCTATAATTTCAAGTGGTAATAATTGTGAAAAAGTATTCTTGTGATATAATTTTGAACCACGCCCATCATCTCAAGAAAAAAGAGTGTAACATATTCGTTTTATTTTAATTTAAAGAGTGTAATACCATATAATAATTCACTTAAGTTATTTGATTTCTACCATAAACATATGTGTAATCATATATAACAACCAAATCTTAAGAATATAACAATTATCTTACAATCTAAAATCTAAATACATATTTTGAAATTGTCACGGGGATGCAGTCAGTTAAAATTTAAATCCCTATAAAATCCAAATTTGCCTCCACTCTATCGCCTGCCCATTATCTATTTAAAAACACCGGGGAACCCTAAGTGGATTGAACGGAAAACCCGAAAATGTCACAAATCACTCGTTATCTGTGCGAACTAGCCAAAGTTCGTCCCATCCGACAGGACAGATAGGGCGAAGGCAATAGTACCTACTGAGAGGCGAGTTAGTCTAAAATTCTTTGATTGATCAAGCGAAACTACTTTACATAGAAAATTGATGTCATCCATGTAATAAGTAGTCTATGTACCGGCCGCAGCGGATCCGGTACAAAACAAAACCCTCAGATACCCCCATGAATGCGTTAAGACTAGCGACGACGTAAGAAATGTAAATGGAAATGTCAAACCTTCTATTAGGGCCTGCGATGACCCATCTCATTTGTGACAAAGGAAACATTTTCATTGTCCCGGAGCAACAATCTCGTGTATGTTTGAGTTTATTTATCCAGAATGTAGACAGGGTGGTAGTGTAAGTAAAACGAGCAAGAACAATCTGCTCCGGCCCACATGCCCCAAACCGAAGACTAACCAGGGCTGGGCGAACATCTTGAACCGAATTCCATTTCAATCAAAGATTCTGACCCGATTTTAAGGACAGCAAGATGGACACATGCCGCCCATCCTGAAATATGCTTTTAGTTTTAATGAGCACCCTGTGGAAATTCTATCAAAGCCGTACCATACAATAACAATAACTCGCAGAGGCCTCTCTCTAACTACAGTCGCAAGGAAGAACACGAAGATGCCGACCACCACCAGCCACCCACACACCCGCAGCGGGGGTAAGGACAGCCGGAGCTAAGGAAGGATCCCAGAGGTACGTAGGTTTGTGTTTTTGTATATACCGTGCACTGGATACCACACGGTTTTATGTGGTCCTTACAAAGGAAATTAGAACATTTGATGAGCCCCGAATGAGGTGTGGGTTGAATCTTACATAAATAAGCAGGCTCGCTCGAATGGACGTACATAGCAGCTCCAGGAGATATCAACACTCCATGGTTCTGCGAAAGGATAACACGCAACGGTAATTTCACAGCACAGCCATTTCCCCCCACTCCTCGGGGTGGGGGCGGGTGCGGGGGTGTGACGGTCGGTGGCTGGTGTGGGTCCAGGTCCGGGTCTGGATACCATACCCTTTTCATATTTGAACTTGTCCCTTGTCCACAACCGTGTCTAGTTTTAGAGTAAGTCAAGACTCTCTAAATGGCTGTTGTTTTTAATAAACACAGGCACACTAGCGCACCGCCCCAACACACGTCCGCACACACGCCGGCCCCGCTCCGGCTCCGGCCCGGGCCCGGCCCGGCCCCGGCTAATTACCAAGTTCCTCCACATTTTTCCAAGAGCGCCTATTGTGGGCTAATAACACTTTCGGCCGGGCTCTTTTCCCTGAGTGCAGATTAGAGCGGGCTGCTGGGGCTCACCGGCCACTACCCGGCCTAATGCTATCACGTTCGATGATTACTGTAGTTCTGCGAAAATGGCAAATGGCTGGCAGGGTTGGTGGGCGGTGGGCGCGGGCACCCGAGGGACGCAGAGGTCAGCGGAGAAGGGTGGCGGACGGTATAAATTTTATGGTGACATGTTTTTACTGCCAAAACCAGAGCGTTACGGGGGCAGGGGCCTTAATTGAAAGCCAGCGAGGTTTCGGCTTTCTCTACATTTCTTTTAGTCGTGGCCAAATTCTTTCCGAAATTTCTCTCAGTGGACCTTTCCCGTTTTAGGGCGAGGACAACAGAGGACATGGGGAATACTTTAAAGAAGCAAAAATACGACCCGAAGACGTGTTTATTTAAACTGAAAATTAGCTTTTCTTATATGTACGTGAAGATCGTATGGCCATTGTAAGTACTTCTAAGAAACTGTCCTTCAATCAATTTATTGACTTGCAATTCAATCTGGGCATCATTTAAATAGAGAAAATCGGCTTTATATATACAAAGCTACTTTTACCTAATTCGAAACGTACGCTTAAACTTCCTTGAAAATCTCCACAACTATAGCAATTAAGAAACCAGCTTCTCGAACAAACCTTGGCAGTTTCAATTTGTCGTAATTGAATTTTTGTATGTATAATATGTACATAGCACTACGTACATACCTTTTTTATTAAAAGTATTTAGAACAATTAAAATTTTTAACTGTCAGTACCTACTTCCATTATGTACATATACTTTACTTTTAAATTTACCTATTCATTTCACCTTTTGAGTAGATGTAAATGGAGAGTTAAATCTCAATTAACGTTTAATTGATTGGCAAACAATTTCAAAGAATACAGAATCTAAAAACTTAAATGGGCAGGCTACTGCACAGTTTAAGAGAAACTTTAAAATGTAAAAACTTATAGTTAATATTTCATATACATTTTATGAAAAATTTTTAAATGTGTATTTTAAAAATCAATAAACACCAGGTTTTTTTCTTCGCTGGCTTAAATTTTGCTATACCACGTTTTACAGTATGAATTACCAAAGAGTGGAATTGAAAAAATTAATTTCACAGGTAAACTAAATTCATGATAAAACGCATGTTTGTAGGAAGCTAAAATCTTAAAACTGTATCTATGTATTTATTTTATATTCTTCAAATTAAATTCTTTCAAACTTCAATAAAGAAAATTTTGATATTTCGGTCGATTTGCGATAATGAGATACAGAAATTTAATTTATTCGATTTGTTTATAGTTCTTAGAAATTTTGAATTGATCATGTCAAATTTATATTTGGACTATATGCGAAAAAGACTGGATGCGACAGAAATTAATTAAAAGAAATATACGTTTTAATTATATATTTTTCACAGGCAATTTATTTCCTCTGAAGCACTAACTAATCCTCGAAAAGAGTATTATTTAGTTTAATTCAATTTTTTGATATAAATTATAATAAATTACGCATTCAAAATGTAAGGTTTTTTCAAATTACAATTCATTATTTGTACGTAAGTTTGAAACAGATACAGTTACCAATAAATTTGTCGTCTTCTTTTAAAGTGGATATCATAATTTCAATTGGTTTTATTTTTTTTGATTGATTTAGAAGTTTATAATACTGTTAAATTAAAATTAATACTAATCTACCTAATGCTATTTTATAAAAGTACAAGATCAATTATTTGATAGAATAAATGGTGAGTGAATGAACATCATATCAGGTGTACACTGTTTTTTCTCCAAGATATTTAGAAAAATATAGCTAGAATGAAACTTTTATATTCACAAATTCATAATTTACGAAAAACTTTTATAGAAATAATGTTATTTGTTTGGAAATAGAACAAAAATATTAAACTTGTTGATCAGTGTAATTGTAACAAGATCAAAGAGGTTTCTGTTGAATTTTATATGAAAGGCGTAAAGATTTGGGTTAAAAAGAGAATTCAGTAAGAAATGTTGCCTTAAATTCCAATTATGTATTTAAATCCAGCTTAGATAGCGCGCATAAATAATATGTGATACCTCTTAAAACCTTTTAACTTTCTGTTTCGTGGGGGAGATAGGTCAAGGACTTTGTCTTGCTGTTGTGTGGAAGACTATCGTAGATATGTTGCAAATTTGTTAGCATTTATTTAACAATAATTCCTTTGTCTTCAACAGAGCTATTGACGAGTCAATTTCCGTCTCAAACTGATTTCCATATCTCAGTTCGGATATCATTTATGCATGCATATTATCCGTACATCACTCTAATGAGTTGAAATCATGCTGATTGTCTGCTGTACAATTAATTGTCGAACCGGCTGGATTAGGAAGGATTCACGAGCAAACAGATTCATTTTTCCATTAAATTGAGCACAAAGTGCGCTCGACTAGCGATTGTGTGGGAATCATCGCTCCATGGACCATTGGGTTTTGTCCTCCACCTCGTTTTGTTCCTTCATTTGTCGCAATGCCTTTTTTCATGCTCCTTTCCCGAAGGGGGGCGGGGGCTCAGAATCGGGATGATACTTGTTCTAGAGCATTTCCAGCGTCCGGGAGCGAAAGAAGGGCTAAACTTATTGCACCCTTAGCGTTATTTACTGTTATTTTATTTAAATAATTTTTATCACCCGGTGCCCGGCGGACCCCCATATCTCGCCGGCAACCCTTGGGGGGGGGGCGTTACATCGTTATCAGGTAAAAAGATACAGAGAAGAAGGACAGTCAAGCTAGCGTTGGACGGGCGGGGGCGGGGCAAGGGGGGCTTTGGATGCTGCTGGGGCACAACAAAAGGAGCTCTCGCAATCAGTCGCAACCTTTTCGCTGTAGACCATCATCTAACATGACCAGAGGAATGTCAGGAAGTGTGGGGGATCATCGACCACTTACGTCGCACAAAAGATATGGCAAACGAAATAGTTTCAGAATCCGTAAAACCCCTTTTTCTGGACCGTTTCCCTGTGCCCCCATTTCACTTTGGCGACATCCCTTTAGCTGATACAGGCTAAAGCTAAGAGGGGGCTGCACGTAGAGGAGTCCGGGCGCTGGTGCGGCCGTGTGCGGGCGAGGTCGGGCAAAGTCGGGAACGACCCGGAGGAGCAACATTCTGGGATTAGGGGTGGATGCGATCTCTCCACTACTAGTGGACTTGACGGGTAAATGTTTCCACTTTGCGGAGACAGCAGAATACCTTTAGCAGTTTGTGTCATGTGCCCGCTACCCCCGCCCGCGCCGCCTGGGTGTAGCAGGTTTCCTTCGAATGATTTATTGTCACCATAGAGAGTAAAAGTTTGCCAGCCCACTTGGGTGCGCGCGTCCCCGCTGCCGTCGCCGCGCCGCTTCCGCTGGCAAAAAGTTACAAATCGCTGGAAATTACTCCGAACGACTGTCGAGATGGTCGAGACCGAGAGCCTTTTTTTCCCCTCCCCGGGTCGGGCCCCGCCGACCCCCGCGCCCTCGCAAAAGATAATACACCCCCGAAATGACTGTGGAATCAAACTGCAGAGATATGGCCGGCACTGACAACAACAAAAACGCAAAAATCCAAGGAGCCCTGGTAATAGGCGAATACGTCAAGTCAATTTCGGCCTGTCTGGCTCGATTCTTTCAGATTTAAAGTGCTCTGCTCTGGCCGGAGCCTCGATTATGATGAGCCTCCTAATCGAAGGGATTAACATTTCTCCGGGTGGGGCGCTCCGACATGATTAGCCAGTTGTGCGTTCGTATCAAGTGTGATTACCGGCCCGGGGGGCGGGGGTGTCCGAAAAACTTCGAGTAGTTTTTCGAGTGATTTATTGTTGCTGATGATGCTTTGGAACATCCTTTTTCGCTGTTTTTGCGGCGACAGTGTCTTTAGTCAGAGTTCAACTGATGCGAGACAAACAACGCTTCTACAGCGACGGAAACGGGGTAAATAGTGTACGAACCAGAAAAATTAAAACGTATTGCCAGTCCCCCCCTCTTTAGAGTTGAAATTCTTTCCTAGATCAGCTATATGCTGATGCAGAAGGAAAAACAGAAATAAATCCCAACTGGTAAAAAAAATTTCCATTTCCCTAATTTCTTATGCTTATGTTAATAAATAATAACAAAAATGTTTTTTTATACATATGTATATTAGTAAAACAGTAGGTGCCCAAGTTCTCTTTCAAAAATCAAGACACACTGCGTTTAAAATGAAAGATGTTTTTTCCTGAATTATATCGTTAGCAAGCTCATCAAATATTTTCAAACTTTGCTAGTCAAATTGTACGTTTCTAATCTAAAGTAACTGCTATTTCTTAATTTTCAATGCATAAATTCACTAACATATTTCAATTTTCTACTTCTAGGTAATAAAAATCAGAGCATTTGTATTTTAATCTCTGTGGAATAGTCAACCACCCCATCCACCACATTGTCACAGTGTCTTCAAGAAAATCCTATTCCTACTTTTTAATATCACACGGATTCCTTTGTTTTATAAAACCTCAAGTCTTGCAAAATGACTATAGACTATTATAAATCATCGTTACAGTTCTTAAGAGGGGAAGTAGGTGTAGAGGCTTCAAAAAATTCAATTTTTTTTTTCATAAATCGATTGTAGAATTATTCAAAAATATATTCTGAAAATTTCAAAAAAAAATTCCACGCCATTTAAAAGTTATAAGCGTTTCAGTGAATGCCCCTCGATCGAACGGTTGGAGCCTTTACTGCCACTCATATTTTTAAACGCGTTTTTCTCGAAATTACTTTTTTCGAATTTGTGTACACTCTAGCTCCTACAGTTTTTGATCAATCGTTATCAAACTCAGCACATAGTTTCTTTATATAAATACGCTCTATTTGAACCTCAATCCTAAACAATATCTTTATTTTAACTATTTTTTTATTGCAAAAAAAGTACGAAATAATGGTAAAAATCATACTAAATTTTCACATTCCTCAAAGATATATTGATTTTCGATTTATTTGTGGGAAGTGAGATTCAAATAGAAGAGACACTTATAAAAAAAGTAAATTTTTTTGAAAAATTGATTTCAGATGAAAATTGTGACCTCCAGGATGTATACAAATTGCCCAGCCGGATGGCGACTTACAATGCGCGGCAGATGATATGATATCTCTGTTATTTTTCGCGGAAAATGTTTGAAAATTTAAGAATATAATCTTGAATATATGTATAAAACGACTCCACGGTATAAATAAAATATATGTATTCCTTATGTGTTAAACAAATTCATGAAAATGACTAAAACTACGCCGTCCTACACCTATTTCCCCCCTTAAGTCCATTTTCATATTCATATTTTACGCAAAAAGCCAATATTTTTTCCAACTTTTGAATAAATATTGTTTACATTTCTCTTAAATTTTGAGGCGTTATTAACGTGACATTTTATTTCTTGCACAATTTTTATAATTTATTTGCATATTTGGTTAAAAAGGATTAGGAGACCTTTATACTTAATTCCTCTTGGAAGTCGAGCAGTAGAACATTGTCTCTTTGTATTGTTTTGGTTCTAATACACGTCCTCATGGTAATATAATAACTGCAAGACGAATATTGATATTAATTGTTCAGTTTCAATTAAGAGACACGATCAAGATCTTTGACATGCAACATCACATTTTTTTTCAAAAAGCTCGTAGAACTTTTACGGTCGGTTTTAGAATTCTTCTGCAAGCAAAAATAAAATGTCATAGTTTTATGATTCAGAAAATTCAATCAAAATTAAGGCATTTTAAGTAGAAAACTTTTAATTAGACTTGCTTTAAAAATATGGTTTATTTTGTAACAAAATTTTAAGTTCAAAGCAAACTCGTCATCTATTAGTGTGATGAGGTGGAATGAGCTAACTACAGAACAAATAGCCGCAGCCATAGCCCTAGCTCACGTTTCATAATTCGACTCACGTATTGAGCGGCTGTCATTCAAAACTGGTACCAAGCCAGGCAACTGTTTGTATCTACAGCACAGGACTGTTTCATCCTTTGATGCGTAACAATAACCACGATGAAACCGATGCTAACAAAAGCTTTTTGTTCTAGCATTACATGCTGCAATTGTGGAAATATAGGCCACAAGTACAGACAATGCTTCATCAAAAGTGATCCGTCACAGGACGAAGTTTCACGAGTATGATCCAAAACAAATAGCTACACAAGCTACCTATCTATCGTTAAGTCTATTCGATATCCTGATTCTACTGTAGAAAATGAGGTCATCACGCATTTAATTTTGGGAACGAAAGGGCAGATGCGAGAATAGTGATGGTATCTGAAACTTTTCAACTAAATTTTTTCCCCAAAAGTAGCATAAGGAGACCATTTTCTTTTTCAAATTTGAAATTTGAGGAAAAAATTGTTTTGAAATTTCCACATTATATAACTATTTTCAAAAAGCTTCCTTTTTAAATTCAATTCAATCCTTTATATCCTAGCCTTGATCTAATTTTTGAAGTGAATTTTTGTACAGGACTAGCAGTCCATTTCCTATATGTCATTGCTTTCATGTTTATGGTGCAGATTTCCTCAACTAGCTTTGTGTTAGTGTGATCGTGAAGTAGTTTGGTAGAGCAATATATCAGGGAAGACTTGTTATCGTTTTTAATATTTTATTCTGTTGTCCTTGCAGTTTCTTTTTATATGTTTCTGCACAGTTTGACTATACCGGCGAGGCATATTTCCTTTTTAAATATATTATGATAAACCCCACTTTTTCTATTCCGGCGAACATTTAAATAGGTATACGAATTTAATTCAATTACTCGCTATAAATGAATAGTATTTTTAAAAAAAAAAAAAAAAAACTATGAAAACATTTCAAAACTGAAGTGAGTCTGTTTTTTTTTTTCCAAAGAGCCCCTCGTGCAAGGCGCAAAGCATTCAAAACAATGAGAATGCGAAACCGCCCCAATTAAATGCCCACAATGGGAAAAGGTTAAACCCTCTCTCCATAAAACCCACCTGAATGTCGCGTTCCGAATGTGAACCCGCGATAATTAACCGCCGCGTTCGCTCACGACCACTGCAACTGAAGTGCCTCGCGCACCGCTAATTCGGGCTGGGGAATGAGCGGAATCTAATTAAAATATTTGCGACCAAATCATGAGAAATATTTACGACGGCGCGGCGCACCGAGCGACGTGGCGAGGTGAAAGGTAGCCGCGGCGAGCGGCAGCGCGGCAGAGCCTCCGGTCCATGTTCGTAGGTACCCCGGGCGAATTCTAGCTACCAAAAAAGGGACTACTTTCAGCGGAGCAGGCCCAACTGTGCACGTCTATGCAAACAAAGTGGCTAATAATAGGACAATTAATCTTCTTAGCGGTTTCTTGTAAGGCATAGGACGCGATCGGCGATTCCGCTGAGGGGCCGCTCGGGAAGGACTCCTGGCGGCCGGAAGGGGTGAGCCAAGGAAAATAAATCGGTCAAAAGTAAGAAGAAACAAAAACACGACCTCACCGGAATCCGATCTTAATCCAGGACGGGAATATCGCAAGGGTTCTGCGATCGGTCGCGATCACCGGCGGAAGGTACCGCGATTGGGGCGCTCTAATTGTTCGTTTGCATAATTCCCGGGGCCCGTCTTTGTGCGGCGCTCACTTTCCATTAATCACGAATATCACTCGAGCGCAAGGCAAGAAGTGGCTGATCCTGCAGGACTCGCCATCCTATGGTAATCCTAAATAATTAGTGCGTCATTAATTACGTGGTGTTATCGAATTCCATTTCGGGACGGCCCAAACAGGTCGGCCTCGCCCGATTATTGTGCTTGGCAAATATTTGTTTTGGTCTCACACGTAATTCGGGAGAAGATTGAAGGGGTGCCCTGATCCCGGCCGTCCTGGGCAAACTGGTTCCCGGTTGCTAGTGGGCCTGCAATTGCAAAGAAAACTTTTGTGGCAAGGGGCTCTGGGAGTTCTCCCGGTGCCCCTGAGATATATTTGCGGTATTGTTTAAGGTCCTGTCAAGGAATAATTAAATCCCGGCTCATTCCTCAAACCGGCCCAGCACGTCAATTCCCGAGCGCCGTTTTATCCTCCGGTCATTTTTCAAATGTTACACGCAATTTCAGCCGTCGAGGCCGAGGGAACGCATGGCATGGATCCCTCTGGATACCTTTCCCGCTAAATTTTTTGTGGGAAGGCAATCTTTTTCGTGGATAATTAAAAGAGAAGACACTCGAGCGGCAGAAGGACATTCCCAGATGAATGGATAGACGCCCGGCGCGCGGAGGATGCGGCGACATGTGTTAAGTGGCAACCGCCGACCGCGGCATCTTCTGCTCTGCACCCAGCATCCAGAATCCGCGGTTGCAACGGTGCGGCTGCACTCCCGTGTCCCGGGCTCAGACGATTCCGCCGCTGCGGCCGCATTGTGCGTGAGATCTAGGGCTTGGGGCGAAATTTAATTCAAGCGTGTCGCGAACTCCCGTGAGTGTGTCGTGCACATAATGAGGCCGCCGTAAGCCGCCGAATGACTTGGATTTCCTTCCACACACAAGTTTTGCGCAAAAGAAAAAAAATACAAGAGGAGAAAACCTTTTTTTCCTCCTTTCAGGCAAACACGGCGGTTTTGCGCTACCTGTCGTTTTCTGCGCATTTTTTTTAATTGATTTTTTCGCTGCGAGTCGCAATATCAGTTAAAAAGCCGAGTCGTGGCTTAAAACCGCGACATGTCATGGGAATGAACGCAGCTCATTGTGTTTAGCCCGTCCGACATCTGTTCCCGCTGCCAATAATTGCGTTCTGGCGGCTTCGGTATCTCATTAACATCGTCCCAGGGGACCGAAGATGTCCTTGGGCCGCCGCGATTATTGCAAGAGGCGATGATGCACGGCACGATCTCAGATTTTGCTAATTTTGTAATCCTCTAGATCAACAACTGTTCCTCTTATAGATTCAAACAGAGGAAGACTGGTTATAAATGTCTTCGGCATGTCTAGAACGCATCTCAAGTATTTAGCTACTCATTCAGTACAATTTTTCAGAATTAGTTAAATATTCATCACTTCAATAAAACTAAGGAGCATATTATTATAAACCGGATTTCACAAAAACCTTCTCTGTATTTAGGATATGTGGTTTATCAAACATAATTCAGAGGGTAATGATAATGATGTATTAATCCTACTATTCTGATAGTGATGCAATTTTGCATTTGAAACTAATAAGACAACATAAGTCCACTTCAGGAAATACGCTAACTTTCTGACTTTTTTTATATTTGCATGAAAATATTCTAGTTTGCAAAATTTAAAATTTACCATAACCATTTAAAGATTCTATTAAATTATATTTATAGAATAATATATTTGCCTTACAAATACAGCTAATTCTCTTTTTACACGAATTTGATTTAACACGAGTTAAAAAGAAAAAAACAATTCTCTTTTTAAACGAATTGTTTTGTTTTAACACGATTTTCAATATTCTACGAATTTTTCTGATGAATTTTTTTTTTTTTTTGATGTTCCTATGAATTTTTTCATTCCCACTCCTCAGTCCTCACATTGTATGAATTGTAAATTCGCGTTATATTTTTCACAATTCAGTTAGATTATGTCGATTGTGTGCGTAATGAGTGGGATTCCCCGAATTATGCATAGAGTAAAGACGTAAAGCGTTTATTGTCAGAAAGTGACAATGCATAAAATTTTCTTATGTTTATATGTGTCATTCCGTAGGTAAAGGGCCCATTTGGCCGATCACAGTTTTTTCTAAAAACGCGTTTTAAGTGCAAAATCAAAAAATTATCAAACAATTTTTTTTCAGTTTTTTACATAGTATATAGTTACTATCACGTGTTAAAATTGCAAAGCCTCAGGTGCACTCTGAGTGGCTAAAAAAATTTTTTTTTTAAATTTTTTTAAATTTTTTTCAATTTTTTCAGCAATTTTGAAAATTAAAATTTTTAGTTTTTTAACTTCAAAATGATTTTTTTTCGCGAATTTTACATCTTTTGAGCTCGGACCACTTCTATTCGATTCCTTATATAGTCTACTACATTGCGCTCTGGTCATAACTCAATTTCGGCCAAATGGGCCCTTTACCTACGGAATGACACATACATATGTATTATTTTTCCTTTTTGCATATTAAAGAATTTCAGATATTATTTCCTTTTTTCCAAAGTATAATTCCTTTTTATATTATATTTAATGAATTAAAATGTGTAAGCACGAAATAAATTGTTAAGTGAACTCTAACAAGAATATTTTAATATTGTTTATTGTATTTTTCAGTTGCTTTTTTAAGTCTGGAACCAATCTACTATTTTTCCATTTAGCCAGCCAATATACTTTTTTACACGAATTTTTTGGGAACGTATCTATCGTGTAAAAAGAGAATTAGGTGCACTTCATAACACTGGATTATTTAATACCATTCCCCTTTCTCTAACAGCTATTTTAAAATTCACAAAAAGCGAAACAAGTATAAGGGCAGTTCAAAAGACCAATTTGAAGTCAGCGAAGAATTAAATTAAAATATATGCGAAAAACTTCCTTTAGGTAGAGGGTGTAAAAATGACAGTACCTAATTATAAGATTATTTCAAGAGCTAGGTAGCCTTCTATCTATAAGGGAAGATGAGTGAGAATGGATGAAAATTAACGAAAAGAACCTTATAAAAATCTATTTTTTTTTTAAACGAAAGCTGAAAATAACATTTAAGTACATACGTAAATTTAATCATACTATATGCATTTCAACTCGTTCTCCTCTTCGAATGGATCTCTCCATAAAGTTAAGAAAAGAAGATTTTTTCATTGCAGAGCTACATTTTTGAGCTGGACCCCAAGGCAACAAATTGCAGGCTTGTTAAAACAAATTAGTGTTAGTGTTTTCGACGTCGGAATGTTGTTTTAAAACATAGTAGTTGTAGTTTCCAACAACAACCAACCAAAATTGCAAATTCAAAAACTCCTTTGTTTATAATAAGCACAGAAATATCCAAATTTCATGAAAGTTGTATATCAATTTTATGCAAACTTTATATTTGTACACTTCGTCCAAAATAGTGGCAGTGCTGCGTCTTTGAACTTTCTTAGCGGTAAAGGTAAACTTGATTTAATATTTTGTACCAATTAAAATATACATCTTGTTTTCAAAATACAAATAGGTAATGGAAGTGAAGATTGACTTCGTATATACAAAATGAATAGTATATTTAAGTTTTAGTTTTAGTAGATAATATTTTGTTTGCTGCACATCATCGTGGCATAGTTCTTGAACAGTTTTAGAGGTCTGAGGTTTTCGTTCCTTTTTTGACCTCGCACCATAAATTTTTGATCGGATTGAGGTCTGAAGATTGGGCTGACCAATCCTTAACATCAACTGCATTACTTTGAAACTAATCTTCAACATATTTAGTGTAGTTTAGAACCATCAGATTAATTCAAGTTCAAGCAACGTTTCCGCATGTGCATGTGACTGTATCATCATTTGGTTCTTGTTAGTAAACAAAATCACATACATCATGCAACATCTCGCTAAATAGTCAAACAATTACAACAATGGAAAAATAATAGATGCTAAAGAAATCATAATAAGCATAATAAACCAAGTAGCAATTTTTTTAGTGTATTTTTACCAATATTAACATTAAACAGGTCGGCATGTTTATTAACACTGGAGACACATGCGATTAGTAGGTTCAAATACACCATAATATGTTCTGCTATGCTTGGTTTCAAGAAAAGAAAAATTTCTTATGTTGCGAGGGTTAGCTCTTAACACAAAAATCGTTTTAAGAAATCCGTATGAAAGCAATTTGTTTATTAATTCACGTTGTTCGTATCTACAGTGCTTTCTGCCACCAATTTCGACTACTAAAATTAAGGAAATTCGAATTGTATCATAACCGAAACTAATTATCTTGGAAATGAAATATTTCTTCCTTTTTTTGTCCCTTTTTCTAAAGAAGTTTAACAGTGCAGCTATTATTTTGTAACAGCCAAAAATGTCTTTAATCGCTCAGAATGATGTTGCCAACATTTGAGCAAACACGATATAGTGCAAAAGTTTACCAGAAATATGTATGCTTTATTGTTACCAAATTTTTATTTTGAGTTTTCCTGCTTGCACTATTCCTATCCTATTTCGCACACAATTGTACGCTTGTATTTAATTTTAATCCACCAAAATATCTGTGTGTCACTTTTATCAATTTCTGTTAAATTTACCAAACAGCAAATATCTAACTTATCTTCTATGCCATAACTCGTTTAATAACGATCTTGTCCGTTCCTGGCTTTGCCCGGACTGCATATTATTTGCCTTAAATCTGATTGGTCTCCCAAGTAATATTATAAATATAAGGTATAATGAGTTTAAGTAAAAGACGACCAGTGTAACAAAGGATTGTTACTTAATTGATTTAAACCAACTATTTATAGTTATTTAGTTATTAGTTACATTTCCTATGACTTTGAAGTTACCATTTAGGTCGCCATCTTGCCTATATTTCAAACACTCAAATTGGTTTTTATCGACCTAATAACTAATACTATAAATACTAGTCCGGGATGAAAATTGAATGTTTATGTTTGCGTTTGTATTTGTGATTATGTTTATGTTATGCATTACTTATGGTCTAAAATCTTACCGATGAACCAAGGTATTCAATAGTGAAAACCACATTCGAATCCATTCAGCGGTTTTGGAGGTGATGTGTAATAAATTGAAAAGTAACACTTACTTATAAGTGGTAGTGATAAAAAGCGTATTGCTCTAATATTTTTTTAAATATGTATACTAATTATAATTAATAAAGATTCGTGTATAATAAGCTTAAAGAAACATGTTTCTTGTAGATCTGGATTCTGTCTTAAGAGCTATGCGATGCAGCGCAAAAGGGGCAACGATGGGCGTCCGAAGCTGGACTCTGACTGAAGTGGGATCAAACTGGTCAGCAATTAAAGACGCATCATAATTTCCATACATGTGGAGTCTCAAGAAAGCCCCGAATTTTGCCAATTAATGGACTGACCAATCCGAGCGGAGGTCCGGCGCGCCAATCCCCCAACGAAAGCCGGCGTGCTCCCGTTCGGATAGATGGAAGACGTCAACTATCGGGCGAGTTCGTGGAAACGTGCTTTAAATCCCCAAACAGAGGACCAAAATAAAAACAAACCACCTCCTCACGCCGCGCAAGATTGGAGCACGCGCGTCAGCGGCCGTCGCCGGACTTGCCGAACGGGTCCATGAGTCCGCCCATTTTCGCCATGAGCCCCATGTGCTCCGCAGCTAAGAGAGCGGCTGCAGAGCTCCCCGGGAGGGCGGCCGAAGAGCACGGATGCGATCCGGAGCTGGAGCCGGAACCGGAGCCCCAAGTGCTCCTCCTGCGCTTCCAGAGGCTCTCTTCGGGACGCCGGCACCGGCACAGACGCGCCCATTCCGCGCCCGCCCGCCCCACCGGGCACTCACTTATGGTATTTATGCGATTTTTCTCTTCTTTTGCCCTCGGAGGAGCCACCGCAAAAATGTGGGGATAAAAAGAATAAAGGGAAGCACAACGAGCCCCACAGGAATAAAACAAACACAATGAAAAGTAAAAGTTGCAGTCCCCGTCGCTGGCGCTGCCGTGCCGTTGCCGCTCGCCGCCTCTCTAGGTCAATGTCGTTAAAGTGTTGATTTACTGTGTCAAAACTTTTTATATCTCCCTCTCGCTCGGGCTGCGGCGGCCTGTGTGGGGCCCCATGCACACGTCCTCGTCGACGGGGTTGGGGGTGCCGTGCCGCCGGGCGGGCGGGCGAAATGCGTGCCATCCCCAGTGAAATTTTTACCCAGCCGAAAGCTTAAGCTGTTCCGGTGCGGGGGTGGCCGGGTGGGCGTCCCATCGTCCGCCACCCCCAGCAAAACATAATTTTTGCATGTACATTTTTACCCTTTTTATCGCTCCTTTCATGCCGCTTTGTCATCGACGGCGACGAGAGAGAAAGTTTTCCGTGTCATTAAGGAGGTCGTTCAACTTTGAATTGAATTATTTTTGCCGGCGCTCAGCTTCTCGTAAATTATTTCCTTGATCCTCGACGTCTGTGGGCCCCCGTTCGAGTCGTTTAAGTGCTTCTAATTAATTTGTTATCGCTTCCTGCCTCCGACTCCACTGCGGGGCGAGTGGGGCCAACATTTTTTTTTGCTTTGGCTCGCTCAGTTCAGCTGACTTCAACTCAGGGCTAGGTGGCTCCAACAGGTGCTAGTAAATTTTTATGGGGAAAAAAACTTGTTCATTAAGTTGATTCAATTGGGCCTTTCTGATTTCTGACAATAAAGACGCATGAAGTTTGCATCTACAGGCGGAATTTTTCCTTGGGCCCTTGCATATGCATATTTAAGGGGTTAGTACAGTGTTCGAACGCAGAGAATTGGCCTTTTTTTAAACTGCTTTACAATAAAAATGACAAAAGATATCTATTTGAAATTTTCAAGCTTATTTATTAGCATTATTAAATTTTACATTTTTATAGTGAAAAAAATGTTAAAAACCAAATGGCGGCCATCCCAGACAGAAGATGCAACACTGCTCGATGGAAAAAAAATATGCGCGATGTGAAATCTTGGAAAATATGTATATCCATCTGTAAGCATAATATAACAAAAACACTCGTTACTTTCGATAATAAGCTATTGCATGAACCTCAATTTAAGTAAAAATATAAATTTTTTGCCATTTGGTATGCGTTTGAACATAGATACCTCGATTTTGGTCATTCTTTTCATTAAAAAAAGTGTTCCCAAATCGCCCAACATTTTTTTTTGTCACTGTAAATTGAGGTTCATGCAGTAATTAAATGTGAAATAATAATGTGTACACAATTTTACACAATTTGAATTTGAAATAAAACGGTTAAGTGGTTTTTTCACATTTTGGCATCACACACCCATCGAGCAGTGTTGCATCCTCTGTCTGGGATGGCCGCCATTTGGTTTTTAAAATTTTTTTCACTATAAAAATGTAAAATTTAATAATGCTAATAAATAAGCTTCAAAATTTCAAATAGATATCTTTTGTCATTTTTATTGTACAACAGTTTAAAAATAGGCCAATTCTCCGCGTTTGAACACTGTACTAACCCCTTAAATAGATTTTTTTTATGGTTTTTATCCAAATGGACGTCCTTATTATTTCAAAAGTCTTATTAATTTTAGTATATGAAATCGGTTTGAAAATACCAGAACTTCCCTAGATTTTAAACAATTTTTTTATAATTTTCAGAAGTATATGAATATCATATGTTATTTAAGTGGACTTCCTTTTCCTCAGCTTTCAAATTGGAGCCTTTTTGAAATTAAAGGAATTCAATACTTCCAGCTCCAATCCTAAAGACAGCTTTAGATTTAGATGCACAATATTATTGACAATATTCCTTTATCTGGCTAGTAATAATGCTCTTCCCGTACGGAAAAATATATGTATTTGTGAACATATAAAAAAACAAAAATATATATCTGAAATATATTTTGGTGTATATATAAAATACATGGATTTTACTGCTATTCGTACATTTAAAATATATGAAAAATATATTCTATGCATGTGTATTTTGTTGCCAAATTTGCCTATTTAAAATTTGGAGGTGACTATTTTCACCTTAAAACGTGAAACCAGAAACCAGAAACCAGAAACCAGAAAAAATAAATTCACAGTAAAAGGAAAATCTTTATTTAGTAGGCATTTTGTAAAAGGAAAATCTTTAGTTAGTAGGCATTTTATAAAAGGAAAATCTTTAGTTAATAGGCATTTTGTAATTTGAATGAATTTATTTTTTCTGGTTTCTGGTTTCTGGTTTCACGTTTTTTAAGGTGAAAATAGTCACTCTCTTAAAATTTTGCTAAAAATTATTGCCCGTACAGAAAATATTGGTGTTTCGATCCGGAACACCAAGCAAACATTTTCAGTTTGGCATCGACTCGGTGTTCCTGCCACAAAAGTCACGAACGCCATTTCCTTATATTTACTGGATTCAATCTCTAAGTGTGAATCATAAGGAAGGCAAATCCTGCAGTAATATCTATTTTACATACATAAACGAAAAGCTAAGCGAATACACATATTTAACATATAAAATAAATATATCTTTTATATTAATAAATATATTTTATTCCGTCCATGGAAAAAATAAACTTCATAATTTATAGTATTTTTAAGTAGACCCGGAAAACTGAATTTTGTTTTTGTTCTGCCTCTGAAAATATTAAATTCGACCTATAATGGATGCTGTTCAAGATATATTGAAAATCTGTGCATTCCTTTTCGGGCACACCTATTGGAAAAAAGTTATATTAATATATACATTTCTTATAATTATATCAACTATATTAATATAAATACATTACATATTCTACTTAAACAAAAACATTTAAATAATGACATATTTGGAAATTATAAAACCAAATATAAGCCGAATATATGAAAATCACATTTTATTCGCACATAAAATTATATGTATACATAGCTTCAAAGTATATTTAAATTTCACGCTGAGATATATTCAATCAAAATATGTTTCAAATATTATAATTAATATTTATTATGTACTTTTAATATGTATACTTCGGAGGACTTGAGGTCCGTAATTCTTCTGTAGGTGACCTTTTGGCTTTCCTCAGGGTAGCGGATAGTCTACTCCACTAACGAAACAATGTCTTAATATATATGAAATTTTTCCTTATCAATGTATGATTTACCGACCCGACCATCGATTAGAATTTTAGATCTCCAATCGATTGGACGAGAAGTGATTATGTAATTATAAGAACTCAATAAAAATACTCCGTTTATTCTACCCAAATAAGATGCTCTAATAATTCGTGGTCACAATGAATTCTTTATTACAATAAAATACTGAATAAATTTTTGTAAAAGCTCTATTGAAAATATTTTGCATAAAGAAAAATATCTTAGTGTAGTTATTTTAATTTTATGCACCACAACTATTTGGAACCTGTTTGTGGATGCATTTTATAAAATCTGATGATAATAGCCAATAGCCGTAAAATAAAATGAAAATGCAACTTAAGCCTGTTTGTCTAATTCTCTCAGTATTCCAATTTTTAAATCAGCAATCAAGATACATATGAGCGAAATTTTCTGAAAAGAGCAATTTTACAGTCAAACCGTTCACAAATAAGTCACTACCATTAAAAAAAAAGAATTAATAGAGTATAAATTAAATTTGTACTACTCTTAAACTAACTGCGCTCGAGTTCTTAGCCCATATAGCGCATGGAAGAAGAATTAAATTAATCTTTTTAAAAATATTTCTTTCAATAACATCGTACAGTACCTACTGGACTCTGTCTTCAGATTTTAAAGTTTAGAATATATTTTCGATTGCTTCTTTTTTCTTTGGTATATAGCAATATGCAATTTTAAATATTCATTAGGAGATTTTGAAATTTATTACCAAAGAATCTTATTTAAATACTCTTAGATGATCATTGAAAATTTACAAATATTTGAAAAATCAGAGAATTTCAAATTTCGTAGTAGATAAACGAAAATGAACTTTAAATATTTAATTAGTCGAAGCCCAAATCTGAACAAATGCATTTTCCTCAGTTCTATCGCACAACGATGATGAGATTTTCGATGAAAAGAGTGGATTTGGGAGAATTGCACTGAAGTAATAATGCATTCATTCCCGGAATTTAAATTAGTTTGATGATAGTACTAATGAATCGTTAAGGATTTTCGCCGAAAATGGCACTTTCACCTTTTCAATTCTCAAGTAAGGTTACAAGGGGAATATTTTGATGTATTATATATGTTCAATTGTTTTATTATGCGGCAAGAACATACTAAAACAGAATATTTGAAAAGGTCCTTTTTGGGTTAATATGCTTTTGCCTTAGTGCATTCCCGGAGTAATTTGTAGAAACATACCGTTCGTTAATTTTAGAAATAATTCAGCATTTTCCGCACAGAGTGGGCAAAAGGTCCATTAGAGCGGTGGTCACCGCCACTTGTGACGCACCAAAAAATAAAAACTCGAGAAGGACGGTAGAAGTTTTGCAAAGTGCGGCCAATTGGTTGAGAATTTTCAGAGTTGGTATCGCTGGCTAGATACCGTCCATCTAAAACTCCCGAAGAAGTTTTCCGAGATGTTTCAGAGCAGCGGGTCCCCCCGTATTTGTCTTGGGTATCTTGTGCGGATTGCTGGTCAAATTATCTGCCCGGCCGGCGCTGAATCCAGTAAATATGAAAATAAAGGGTCCGACCACGAAGTGCACAGTATGGAAATTGTGTGCCTCAACATAAAATAGAACTGTCAAAAACTATCGCAAAACTTTTGTGTTTTAGTTTGAAGAAGCAAAACACAGGCGGCTACATAGGGAAACGGGGGGCCCCCGGACCCGGGTTATACACATAGAGAGTCCGGTATTTATGCCCCGCTTGAAATGGGTATTTCTCCTAAAACTTGACCACCCGGTGACCATTGGTCAAGCTCTATGGAAAATATCGATCGTGTTGCCTTGCGGCATTCAAGCAAGGCGGCCAGGGTGTGCTTTGATGCTGTGCGCCTCAGCCCGAGCCCCAACCCCGGACCGGGCCAGGCCCAGTCCCAACCCCGGCGCACAGTCTTCCTTCTCGCGAGACCCATTCCTCGGGTCGCCCCATTGTGCTTATAGCTATATATGGGCGCCCGTGTGTACATATCCTTAACAGCATCCTCCTAGATGGAGGCGCTCCCGAGCAGGGCCGCCCCGCACACAGCCCCACAGCAAAGTCTAGTGCCTTAAATTCCTAGTGTACCTCGGTATGTAGATAAGTATGTCGGCAAGTGTGTACTGTGCTTAAGGCGTCCTTTCGTTCCTGATAAGATGTGGGTGGATGGACTGTGTCCACGTTCGTTTAAATATACCTACACATGTTAATAGCTCGCCAGCCCCACCAGCCGGGCTCCGCCAGAGCCCGCCGGCTCCGCAGCAAGAGTATGGACGGGCCAGGGCCGGGGCCGGGGCTGGGCCGGGCCGGGCCCCGACCGAGCGGACGGGCATCCATAAACTCTCTCTGGCTCGGAAACGTACAAATGTAGATGACGGTCCTTAGGGCAGTATTCGTTGGATGAGTGGCAGGCGAAATGGTTTTTGATTAATTCGGGTATATTCTCCACAAACAAATTTTCCGTTGATCTAAATTGAAGTCTTAGAATATACCGGTGGATAAGACAGTCCTCTAATGGCCACTACAAGACATGAGAGTGAATCATATATAATGGAAACACCAACGACACTATGTGCGGACTGGACCAAACGGGGCCCGGTCGATCCCGGATAGACGGGCCCGGAGCGCCCGGACGCAAGGCGGTACGGGCCAAGCTGGAGCATGGTTGCCTGCTTCCAGCACAAGTGAGTAATTTATTCCAATTCTGCCTAAATCACTCAGAAATCTTTGACTTAAGACGAATTATGGCCGGTTGAAATGTACGCTTCCAGATGACTGTCGTCCATTGAATAAAATGCAGATTTCGTTAATCCTCATGTAAATCATTGATGCACCACTCGGGCTGCTCGCCTCCAGTGGGTGGCAATATAATTGGGGCTTTGGCGAAATTGAAATATTTTCCCTGAACGGAATACTCCCAATGCTCTGGACCAGGGTACCTACATACCTACGTGCCCTGAGTCATTCTTAGGAAAGTTTCCAAGTAATCATCTGACACGTGATGACAACTCTATGCAACTTTCTGGCCTCGAGCACTTTGCTCTACAGTCCGGATCCGGGGTGACTTTGAGTTCAGTCAGTTGGGTCACTTCTTCAAAAGGGGGCTGCAACCACCAATTAATGGCCACAGATAGGCAAGTGCTCTAATGGCAACGAAAAGCCTTACTAATGAGCAAATTAACCCGAACTGCCAGCTATTGTTTGCGACTATTGCATCATTGAGTGCGGGTGTTGGTCACGTGGCTAAAAACAACGAGACAAGTTATGTAAAATTTACCAGGCCGAATCGAAAGAAAACAGCATAAGATGATTGATGCAACAAATAAGAACTGCTTTACTATATTTTATGATAGAGTCACTTGTTAAAATAAGTAGTAGACTACAAAATGTTAAAATACAAAAACTCTAAAGATTTTATAATCCCAGTTAAATACAACTCTCATGTTTTTATATTCAAGAAAAAGCTATACTTAATACAATAAAGAAGAACTTTAGAAGTTCACAGTCTGATAGATTCCAAGAACTCGAACTGGAGTTAGAACAAATAGTAATAATGGCATACTCCTAATAAATTGTATATTTTAATTTCAAACAACTTACAACTGATGCAGTAGTTTAGTTTTAAAGGTAGGTTACAGATTAGAAGGCCAAAAAAATGACAATTTTCAAGATTTTTTTTCTAAGCTCCTTTATTAGATATCTACATCTTACATGGGAATTCACCACATTTAGTTAGAAAATCTATTTAGAACAAAAATGGTGGACGTTCAAAAAAAAGTTGCAAAAATCGATCCTTTTTTCAGCTTTGTCTGTTGCTAAAAAATAATTTTAACAGATTTTTTGGGTATATTGTGGTGAATTCCCGTACAGGACATGTTAATAAACAAAACGCAGAAAGATTCATCAAAATCGGTTCAGTAGATCCGGCGATTACCTGTCCGCCATTTCAAAAAATAGTGTATCGAGAAAAACGCGTTTAAAGTTTTAGAACCATTTATTTATGGGTTATATTTTATAAGAAGAGCTCGAAAACGCGCCTGGATAAAAATCTCCGGTTCTATTACGAATTTCTCAAAAAAATTGTAGGAGATGATTCCCAAGACTATATGAAAATTCGAAATCAACAAAAAAAAAATCGATTTTTTGAAAATTCTAATCTGTAACCTACCCTTAAGAAAATCTAACTTTTATTTTCCCTTGTTAGATGAAGATTAAGACACTAAAAAAAGATAATCGAAAAATATGTCAATTTTCGGACCATTTTGAATTGGCTGTTTAGCCCGAAATCTTAATTTTAAAGGTCATTAAATGTTTGTTTTGGTCTTAACCTCGTTGTATGGAATATCAAATAAAAACTGATTATGAGGTCTACATTGAATAAAAATTATCAGCAATACACACATACGTACATATATATTACAGTAAATAACTTCTGTAAAATTAAATTTGTAGTTGGAAAGAATGGGTAAATTTTATGGCTAATTATTATCTACAACTAATGTTTTTCGAGCTCGTGGCGTGGACATCCAATTGATTCTACTAGATTACTGGAGGATTAAAGAATACACCCAAAAATATTAAATTTGGAAACCAATAAATGAGGAAATATTGAAGATTGGGGAAGGAGCAATTCGGTAGCAAAAATGCTAACATCTCTGTTTCTTAGCAAATAATAAAATACTTTAAAACGAATTCTGTTTTAGTCCTGAGTTCCCATATTACTTTCAAAATATTGTCGGTCGGTAGCGCTGCGCTGATGATAATGCTCCTGTTTGACTAGAGACTTAATAAAAATTTGGGTCTCATCGCATGCTGCATCCTGGGGGTCTGTTGAGAAGAGAATCGGTTTTCCCCGGGATAACCAGGGGCAGCCTAGCAGCGACCGCATTACCGCTGGTGGCCCCAGATAAGGAGCTCAATATCCTCGCGGCTTCGAAAGGATGAAAACTCCGAGGAGCCGCAAGTTAAAGGAAAGAAAACATCGGCTAGAGCCCGTGACAAGGGATCAAATGGATACTTTAGCGCGTGCATGTTTCATCCGGGCCACGATGTAAAATATGAAAATCCCTTCTTATCGGAACCCTCGTCCTCTTTATCTTTTGTTTGATTAAGCATCTGTCCGGCTTCGGTACATTGACCGGAGGAGCTTCGCCCACCGCCGACGCAGCCCCCGCTGAGCAAGCGGCCCGTGCGGCGGGGGCAACATGTGCCGGCATGGAACTTCTCCCGAAAGCACGCATATTTTTCCCTTTTTTGCGCAAACCCCGAGCGGGTGGAATTAAGGGACTCCCGGGCCGGGCGGCCGGCCTACAAAAACAACAGAAAATAACCCTTTGTGTGCGGTCGCCCATTCTTCCAGGCGAATACCTCCTAGGGCTTAATCATATGCTGCGATGACCTCGTCTTCAAAACAAAACCCTAAAAAGGGTCACCCGCCCTATACCTCATGCAAAAAGGATGTGTAGTTCGGCAGTTCTCTAGGGGCCGGGCGGGTGTCACAAAAGTTTTCCCTCTAAAGTATGCGTGTGACGCCAATCTCACAAAGTGCTTAGATACTGCCCTTCCAGTTTCGTGTCCCGAGAAAAAAAAATTCTAACAATTTTCTGAGGTTCACGATGATGTCCTCGGCCGCGCCGTTGTCGTGGCTCTTATCCTTTTTTTATATATTCCTTCGGCGCTGTGGTCAAACGCACGTCTCATATTGATCGATTTCCATCTTTTTTGCGTACCAAATTTGGACCCAGCCATGGGGACCCGAACCCTCTTTCGGTTCTCAACGATACCCCCGGAGGTGGGAGTAATCTTCGAGAAGTGAAAGGGATATTTCGCGGATGAAAGGGTTTCAAGTTTAAGTTTTTAAATTTTACTCAATATTTCGATCCCTTTCTCTACTTTTATTCAGAACTATGCTGTTACCCGCGACTTTTTCCAACAAAAGTTATTTTATCATAGCCACCACAATCTTTACCAACCCACCACCGAAATCTTCCCTTCCAATAAATGAGGGGAAAAATTATCGTGAGCAAAATATTGGTTTATCTCTTAGAACAAACTATGCTAAGCTATGCTATTTCTCAAAATACTAGCAGTTTTTATTCAGTTCCATTTTCGTTGATTTAAAGATTTTCAAAATTAATATTCGTTCAAAAAAGGCAAACATATTTTAGGTAGAAATTGCTTTAAAATCACTCTCCACTTTTAGGGCGGAATTCTCAAAAAATACATTTTTTTTTTCATATTGTTTACTTGGTGTTCAAGAATAAATATCATAATATGAATAATGATATAATTTTTTTGTTTTAAATTTAAGTTTTGGTTTCGTATAATTTAAAGGTGGCCCCGAAAATGACTTACAGAATAAGAGAAGTTAACGATAACGTTTTAAAAAAAAGGTAATAGGAAAATGTTACACCTTTATTAATAAAACTAATTTTGTTAATTTAAACCAAAACTATGTAAACAATTTTGTCAGCACCATAAATAACTAATTTTGAAAGAATCAAGAGAATATAAACTCTTTGATTCTCAAATTGAGACTAACTTTGAATTGTTGACAGTATGATCAAGACTTATTAGGGCAATCCCGCACAGTTATTATAAAATATTTTCCACTAAGAGCTAAAAGAGAGAATTATTGTTGGCTTCGCAATTTAGGCTTTGTAAAGCAATTCATCGAATCGAGTACACAACGGAATAAACTTTTAATTTTAATCCGGAAGTCATGTTAATTGCACAGTATCCATCTGTTTTAAATAATTTTTATTACTTAACATCTTCAACGACGAATTTTTTAAAGGTGGAAAAAGTTGTTACATACATATTTTATTTATTGTTTACTCACAGCTACTCAGTAAGTAAGAGAAATTTGGAAAAACAATTAGGTTAAAATAGCAAACTGAGTTCACATATTTGACAGTATTAATTGAAAAATTAAAAATCTCATTTTATATTATTATGGTTTTAAAATAAAGCAATCATTCAGACTGATCAAATTTTATACATTGGATAATTTATTTTTCAAAGAAAGCAGTTAAAATGCTATCCATGCTGCCATACTACGTTTTTTGGTTTTATTATTGAAATATAATCTAGTGAGTAGGTAGTTCTTTAACTGGTTTTAATTTTGTTCCAATTATAATAGTATGAGGCAATATCCTTGAAGAGGTTAAAAGAACTTTACTCCATTATGTAGTCGAACCCATAAATTACTTTGCAAAATCTGCATCTGAGGAGTTGCATTAGAGCTTTTATATTATTTATGATTTGTCTAAATTAATGTGATGTGTTTTTTTTTAAATAAACTTAAATTAAGTATTAAAAGTCACGAATTCGCATCGTTTTTTAATGTTATAAAAAGCAATTTTTTAAAATTATGATTAAGTTTATCATATCTTTTTTAAATGAATAAAAGAAGCCTGGTCCAAATGTTCCAATAAGCAGATTCTTTGATTTAATTAAATATATACATATATACACTACCACTCATAACTATTCGAACGATTCATATGTTTGCAATTATGAATGGATATTTTTTAAAACAGTTTAATCGAGTTGTGAAATACATTTGTATTCCTTAAGATGTATTTAATTGAAAAAAGAATAAGTTTAATAATAAACTTAAAAATTCTTAGCATTCTCTCTTGCAATTTCTCCAAAGTTTCTGGTGTAATATCGTTTCAACATTGAAGAAGTTTTGTCCAGAGCTCTTCTTTACTTGTAGGACTTAGAGCTTGATATGAATCTTTCGAATAATTGCGGGCGGTAGTGTACGTAAGTAAAATAAGCTGCCGTTTCGGAGTTCGCAGGTGCAAGACCAGCTAACACTTAAAATTGAATTTTTCGAAAAAGCAAAAGGGCTTCTTGATAAAGCTACACTGTAAGAAATATTTCTAAAATCACTATATTTATATTAGGAATTTTTACTATTATGTATGTTGCAGAAACACAACACGGTTTAAATTTACATCAAAGAACTGGTAAAATTCTGTTTTACTGTTGTCTGGTGTAATATTTTATGTTTTGTTGTAAGAAACCACTCATATGTGTAAATTTCTAATTCAATTTACTTTGTTGGATGTAACTTCTCTAAATAGTTTTTGTAATAGCAGATTTTATTTGCAATTTTACAATTCCAACTTGAAAATTCACTATTTGCCCCAGTTTTTCCATGTTAGTTGAATTATGGGTTACCATTAACTTGTGTAAATTCAGCAATTAAAGCCTTAGCTACAAGAAGTTTTTACTATCCGAAGTGTACTTTTACACATAAATGTTCAAATTTAAATTGTTTTTTTAAATTGGAATTAATATACCGTAATGGCGGTAATTTCCCAAAACTTTTAAAAAGCATTTAAATCGACGAATGTAAATTTAAACATCGGTGTATTCTTACAGCTTTAATACTAGGCAAAGAATTGCCTATTATTAAAGTAGTAAAAATTTTTTACTGTGTAGGATTACCGACTGTATTTAAAGTCGAGTAAATATGAGACTTTTCCTTACCGCAAACTTTAATGGCAATTTTTTTTTAAATCATTTTTCTGAAATTGGTAAACAAAATTTAAAAAGAAAAAACTTATTGATCGATTCACTTCGGTTCCAATTTATCTTTTACGCAGTCGATGAACTAAATAATTGTTTTTCAAAATGTTTTTCAATAAAAAAATTTGTATGTGTTATATGTACATATGTTATGTTATGTTTGCAATCTTCAAATATCTAAGAAATAAATGATCGTAAAAATAACGTATTTTTCAGTATTTTAAACCAGACTCCCTCTTGACCTTTACCTTTACTATGATATAGGAAACTTGAGCTTACACGTATTCCGGACATACATATGTAGGTATAAAAATGAGCAAAATGCAAAACGGCGTTTAAATGTTTAATGTCTTTGTTTTGAGATGAAAGGCTTCATCCTATCAGCGAGAATAAAATCTGGAAAAACTTGACCTTTATAATACGTCATTTAAGTGTGATCCCCTTCCCGGTTTGATTTCAGTGGTCCTAAAGCCCATTTCCCGCTGTCAATTGACGACTAACGCCCATCCCAAATATAAAATGTCGCTCAAATCTGAGAAAACTGCAACAGCCTCCTCCCGGCCGGGGGCTGAGCTCGCCCTTTCGCCTTTCTTGCAATATATTTTTTTATAGCGGTGACATCTTCGGAGGCCCTCCACTCAATCCTGGCAATCCGGCGTGGTCCGGCTAGGAGGAAAACTTAAATCCAAACAAATTGGCTGATTTCACATTCATGATGGGCATATATCCCGGCGACCTCTCCGGCGACCCATCCCGGGACCCGTCCCATGGAAATGTGATAAATCCACGAATCATTAATTTGAGGCTTATTTGATCGGCCGGCATTGACAAGTTCGGTGTGTCCGTTACACTGAGACGATATACCCCCAAAAATTTTAGGATGACCAGGATCGGCCCGGCCGGGCTGTCCCTTCGCAGCCACCGGACCAGCTCTACGACTTGTCGTCGTTATTTCATGGGAAATTTATGGGCGTCCTGTGTGGAGGTTAATTTTTCATACTGTTGCAGGGCTTAGCCAAGTCATTCGCAAACTATTTCCCTGGACAGCGGAGAAAGTGGAAAAGTAAACTGGGCCTGCCTGGACCAACCGGGTCCGGCCCGGCGTATTTGTTTGCCCTGTCCCGTTCGGAGACAATGGCCAGTGGGAAAGGGTTGACACCGGGGCCACGGCGGCATCTGTCCGGCCCGGGCATTCACATTTCACTCCTGTTTTTATCGCCGGATAAATTATTCATAAGACTCCCGGCTTGAGAAAACACGGAGCCGTAATTACGCCGGGCAGGGATCGGCCGAGGGGCATATTCGATGATTACGGCCCGGTCTTGAGTGGCTTATTGGACGTTTTTCCATTTTTCTGAGAAAACGCGCCGCTGTCCTCCTGCGTCCGGCCGGCCTGTCCTGCCGCGCTGTCCTCTAGGATGGCACGCAATGACCGGCCGGCGGATCTCGGGAGGACTGCCAAGTGCCAGCGGGCATTACGTGTGCCTAATCATATCCTAAAATCCTCGTCGCGATAAATGTGCCCTCGTAATTTACTGGGGCTGCGGACCGGCCGCTGCCGGTGCTCCAGCCTCGCCGTGGACCAGGCGTTGCGGCCGGGGCTCCGCTGGCTCGGTCATAACAACGGGAAGACTGATGATATTCGCGTGAATTACTCCTTGCATGATCAGTGGATGTGATGCCGACGACCAGGGAGCCTTCCCGGTGCATCGCGGTGGCATGTCGGAACACGCGAGTACCTCCGGAATTTTAGGCTATATCTTGATGACAATTGTGCAAGATTCGCGTGTAAGCAACGTGTTCTGCGACCGCTTTTGATGGCTCGCCCGAGCGCGGGCCGAGCCAGGGGCGGGCAGGTGCCCGTGTAATGACTGACTGCGAAAACTTGATCTCGTTATGCAGCCCAATAATTCTGGCCGTGGGTCTGGAGGATTTGCGAAATGCGATGATTCGGCCGCTTAAGCCAATCAGCCAGCCAGAGCCCGTCCGAATCCCTCGAATATTTTCTTTGTAATAACTGGCCGGTCCGGTTCGGTTTTCGCCGCGAGATGAATATGACATGATTATGGGATTTGCAGATTAACTGCCCCAGTTCACACCTCGTCCGAAATGGCCGCATCTTGACGACTGCACAAAAGTGCATCTCATCATCAGATCTGTCCGACTATTTCGTAACGGACTTATTCCCATCTTGTAAATCCAGTTATCGCCTCAAAATCCTTAATCTTTCCAACTGTCCCGTATCAAAATCACTCGTCCTCGTTCAGGACACCTCCCGTCTTCTTGCTGACCAGGAAAAAATTTGTTCGGAAAAGGGGCAGAGCACTTTTCTGTGAATTATTCATACGGAGGAGCTTCTCCCTCTCTTTGTTATGACGTCCTGTCTGAAGGTCCATTGTTCATCGTATGCAAATATTTTCATAATCTTGAACTAGGCTCGGCCTCGAATGTCTTCCTATTTACGATTATGGGAAAAATTCGTGTGCTGACACGCGCTTCCCGGGATTCTCTGGATTCTCGTCCGGGACTTGCATTCAACATCTGCTCAAAACATCGTAAACTGTATAAGTACCCAGTGAATTGAAGAGAATTAATTCAAGCTTTTGTATTGCTTCTTGTTTGTGTTATTTACCATAAAACTCTACAGCACATTTTAGCGTATCTTGACCTGTAAATAAATTATTTTGTATTATAGCTTTAGCATTAAAAAACACAAAATTGTAATTTTATATTGAAATTAACAATTTAGAAAATTGAACTCAAGAAACTAAATACCCAAGCCGCGATTTTATAAACTTGTTAATCTCAGTTCGTTTTGTACTTTTAACTACTTCTCTTTTTAGAAGCTTTTATTTAACTTCACATGCCCGTCCGCTCGGAATAAAATCTTGTAAATCAATAATGATGCATTTTGGGTTATTTGATTGAGCTGCAATTTTGCATAGAAATGTACAATAGTTTCGTAAACCATGCAATATTATGCCACCGTCAGATTTCATTATTTTTAGTTGAATTAAGGAGGCCATCATCAAAAGTCGACAACTCATATGTACATACTTCAAAAATATTGTATAAAAATTTAGTATTGAAATTCTCAGCGGATTAGATTTTATAAGTTATTAAAAACCCGATTCAAAAACCTCAAATTAATTATTAGCTTTAGGTCCTACATAAGTCGCGAATTATATTCATTGTCGTTTTTTGTTTTTTAAATTATTAAAAATTTTCGTTTTTTTTTTCTTTTCTTTTTTTGTAGGTATTAAGAATTATAAAATGTATTAAATTGTTTTCTTAAAATTTATATGTGTGTGCTAAATCAATATTTTATAAAAGTATAAACATAAACAAACAAAACATAAAATGTCTGATATTTTATAGGTACCTACTTCTTAATATTTCTATGAAATATCAAAATATAACATGTGTCCCTGGAATTATTTAAATCATGAAATTTTTCTGCATAAGCAATAATGCAGAATATAGTTTTTAATGTATCTTTAAAACAGCAATGACGAACTATGAACCCCATTTTTTAAATATTCACCCATACAATTAGCAAATTCTAAAAATGTCATTTCATTTGCACTTATTCAGTGTTATAATTTAGAGAACTTAATTGGACACAACGTAAATTAGTTTTAAAATTTCGAGATCAAATCACTTGAAAAGTAATTAAAAAAAACTATATTAAGACAATAAATAAAAGTCATACTATTCTAAACGAAAAATACCATTGTTTAGTAGGACAATCAAAAATATGTGATCACTTAAATAATTTCTCGCTAATGTCGTTAAGAATAAAAGAAAATGTTTTATAATTTTATAATTGGGACCTACCTAAATTTTAATTTGAACAATATTTATGTGAACACATTTTTGGAAACAATATAAAAATACAAAACAAAAACTTCCGACTTCGTGATTTTGTTTCCACTCAAATTAATTGAGCATGAGTGGAAAGCACATCATTCCCGCTCAACTCATTTGAAAGTTCATTTTGAGGAGTGTCTTTGGAAAAGCTTTAGACCGTTTAGAAAGTTTCTGGGTCAGCGTAGGCATTTTCTGGATACGCGTTCTAAATCAAATGAAGGTGCTGGTCTCGGAATTTCCACGTCCTTAGTCCTTGCGTCTGACATCCTGATGGCGCTAGAAATTCGTTTCGTCACTGTGCAACTGTTGCACTAATAAATTAAAAATGTAAAACTTCATACTTTACTTTTTACAATCTTTTCCCAAACGTAAGATTATTTCAGTGACGTTTTTATGTATTTTATTTTTAAAAGTAATAATTATTTTCGATCTGTGATATTGGTATTAAATTTATATCTCGGAAACCACAATTCTTCAAAAATTTTAATTTTTTATTTTCAGCGCTTATTATTACCATTGATTATTCTATTATTCTATTTTGTTATGATATTTTCCAATTAGCTTGGAGGAATCTACATTGCGTTTCCGCAGCTCTTAATTTTAAAATTATTATTCAATACCATTATTTTAAAAAACAATATTACTTTATTCGTTGGTTTAAATTTTCCAATTACATACATAATTTGCTCTGTTATTCATTTACATGATTTTACGATCAAAACTATGCTATCGATCGTCTGATTAATAAAAATTTACATATTTGAAGGCCCTTGGAGAAGCTTCTTTGGTCTGACCTAGTAATATGATAACAATATTTTGGTTTACAAAATGTCAACATACACTTCAGATATTTTTCAACCCTAATTCAACAGTCCTTCACTTTGCACCTGTATTCTGTTGCAACCAATTAAGTTGCATACATTTCAATTTTACTATTATACTCGAAAATAAACATTTCCGCTTCAATTTTTAATTGCATAAGTATGCTTTATCCGGACACAGTGCTGACACTTTTCCAAAAGTAAAAATTATGTTCGTTCCACAAATTACAGAAACATGGACTTTGTTTACTTAGCACAAAATAGAAATTCGATTCCGTCCGTTCGAAAAGGTGAATCACACCACAAAGTTGCGAGATGTTGCAAAATTCCTAGAAGGGCTTGGAAGCATGCGCTGACGGAACAAACAAACGCGAACGTTCGCAAAAGTGCCATCAGAGAGTCAACTAACTCGCATAAATGCACTTTACCCACCTCGCCCAGGTGACCGCGAATTAAAATTTGTTTATCATTCCACTTACCGGCGATAGATGGAAAACCGCTTTTATCGCCAATTGATTAGAGGGGCCCAAGAGCTCTTCAAATTTCGCGACGACCAGTCGCTTGTAAGTCGGCGAGTGGACGGTGTTTACCAACGATTCGAAGCGAATTTGCTGGCGGTACGGAGTTCAAATTGTAACACGCTTTTGCAAAAAAAGATAAAGATAAAATGAACCGGGAGGGAATTGATGTTTACTGCTGTTAATAGAGTCATCATCTTGTCAGGACTTAACTTGGGGGCGTTATCGATTCGCGATGATGTTCACACAATTAGAATATTCATTTAGTGGTCGACAGATCCAGATTTGTTCGTTTATCTATTAAACCGCGGAATTTGTCGACGTGCGAGTGATGTTAAGTGATTGATAAATTATCGAAAACCGCGAGATAACAAGGCTATGTTATGATGTCATGATATTTTTTAAATACATATTTAGTGTAGCAAATAGAAAATTGTGATGGTTTTCTTTTTTTTTTTTGAAAATATTTAATCAACTAATTGTGCAAATGATAGGATAAATGTATAACTCAGCTTAAGACTTAATTGACCGATTTGGAATACCTTTGTGGTGGTCAATATATAATCTAGAAATTAAAAATACCGGTCGCAAACTTTGTTCCTCAGAATATTTAGCGAAAAACATACATAATTATATTTTTAAATAGATTTTCGAAATTTTGAGAACATTTCTTTTAAAAAAATAAATCCGATCATAATCATTATTTTTACATTATTTTTAAATTTATATCTTTTACATTTATTTCTTTACTAATTTTGTAAATAATCTACTTTTTTTCACACATTTTGTGACAAAATTGAGTAGTATGATAGTATCAAAGTCGACTACATTACTATTTTCCTTTTAGATAGAACTACATATAAAATATGGTAGTTTTACTAACTTTCTAGTTGAACTTAAGTAGTTTTTACCTACTTTTGAACGTTTTTTTCTTTCAACTGATTATTTAACAATTTTCTTTAAACTACCTCTTTTACTTTTCGCCGTATTCTAAAAAAACAAACAAATATTCTAAATTGAGATCCCTTAATCTAGTTAAAATCAATATGTTCCAAAGTGAAAAAAAAATTTCAATTAGTACACTTAATGATAGCTTGCAGTATAACAATAAACCTCAATTAATTTTAAAATATCGATATTTTTGGAACGAAGTTTGCATTTTCTGTTTGAAACATAAATTATGCCTGAATGGGTTTGTTTTTCTGGTAATTTATTTTTAGAACAAAAAAAAATGACCAATCGCAGAGAAATATGAATTTGTATTTTCCTGGCTTAGAGTTTATTCCCCCAGAGGCCGTAATATTTATTTTTTTCCAATTACATGATAACCACCAATAGAACTCAATGCGTAAACAATCCACCGCGAATATATCGCGAATCCAAACTCTAGAGTGCCGAATACCGCTGAAAATTATCGATATCGGTCGCGTTTTAAACAAATTTCCTACGGGTGTTTGCCCACCCTGCAACAACCCGAAAATATTTCTCCGTATAAACTTCAAATTGCGGACGCAGACGTGTTTATTGTTCCTAAAAAGAGGCAGAAAAATCAAATAAAAATAGCCCTGCGAGTTGTTTACACGACAAGAGCAGTGTTGGGAAGTGTTCGCCATATGTTTACTATGTGAAAAACACTGATGGAAACAAACAAATGGAAAACCGCGGGGTCATCGTGTGTCCACCGGCTGCCCAATAAATTCCTCTAACTAGGAAAAAATTCGGCTGAAAAGCAGAAAAACTAACTCCGAAAAAATGCTCGAGACGATGGTTGCACTGCTGAACGCGACCACCGCGGCGTCCGCGACAGAGCGGCTGGAGGGCACCGTCAGCACCAGCCGCACCCCCGCAGTCGACATCCAGCTGAAACTCTACAACGTGTTCCTGCCGCTGATCGCCGTCCTGATCATTGGCCTTAATTTGCCGATTGTCGTGTCCAGCGGATTAATCCTGCACCGAGGTAAATGCCCAGCCCAAAAGTAATGTTGCCCTACCCTCCCACGCCCCCGCCCCGCAGAACTCTAAAAGTAATTCGTAAATATTCGATCTCCAGTTAATAATTTAATTGGTCGTAATCCACTTATTAGGGCCCGACCGACCAGGATGAAATATGCAACGCCGCGGCCCATGCATAAATTTCCGACCAGACGTATCCCGGGCCGATTGCAGCGCAAAACATTAGTGCCAAAAGTGGCAAATTGTTTAGTTTTATGAGAAATCCATGTCCGCCCACGCCCACTGAATTATGCATGGCGTGCTGTTTGCTTTATTTTATCCGATAGTCGGTCATGCACGTGACCCCGGGTGGGTGGCGGAGCCCCCGCCCGCAATTTGACCTAATGATTATCGGGCTCCAGACAATTCAATGAAGGATAAATCACAACGAGTGGCCCTCTCTTTGTGCCGAATTAAGCCGAATTGCGGCGCTATTCCTGATTTAGCTGCATCTGCATCAGCCAAGGCCGTTTCAGAAAATTATTAGTTTTGTCAGCTTCGACATCTACGCTATCATTTGCGGTGGGTGGGGCGTACGAAACCCCGGGCATGTGAAGAAATATAATTTTTCTCTCCATTGTCCGATACCGAAATAAACTTTAACAAAAAAATGCCATAACTCCAGCCCATGGTCCACATTTAAATATCAAGATCGCAGCCAAATCGAACCCCAAGAGTTCAAAATATATGAAATTCGAAAGAAATCGTAATTTGATAAATGCGTTTTCAAGAGGAAAATATTTTTGTATTTATAAATTCTATGATACCTCCAAGCTACGTCTTAGAAAAAAATGTACGGGTATGCAGAAAAGAATGGCAATTTCTATAGAAAATTTGGGCCTATACTTTTCGCATCCTTTCACCAAATTAATAAAAGACGAAAATTCTTTTTGTCATAAATGTGCCTACATAATAATACCATTGTTAATAGAAGACAGAGAAAACTCTTCATAACCTTGAAACATCTTTTATATCGAGTTACTCGTCTTGGTGTTAGACAATATTTTGATCATAATTATTTAAAATAAATCAATATACTTTTTAGATATCCATAACTAATAACACAATAAAATTTATCAGAATATTTATTTAAGAAGAATCTGTCTATTTACCTCAGTGTCCGCGGGTCCCAGGGTGATGGTGATATTCTTAAAAATTTTCTTATAATTGTTTTTTATTTTAAACAACCGGAAAACGTATCATGATTAAAATATAGTATTTTTAGTGTATTGTAACAATTCTAGTGACGAAGCATATCTGTGGATTCATTTTGATAATTCGTATATTTTTTTTCCTTTACAGGGCAGCAGCCTCGAAGTACCTATTTATTTCTAGGCAATGTTGCGCTTTCCGATCTCCTTATTGGAGTCGCTTTACTTTTTGGACAGTTCTACCCCGTTGACCTGAGGCACGAGATGACCTGCTGCATACAAATGGGTAAAATACTGAAATTTACCTAATATAAATACGTTTCTAGACAACAAAATATTTTTAAACAGTAGGTAACTTAGAATTAATACAAATTTAATCCTTGATTAACGTTAATACTAAGTCTTATTATTGCATTTCTAATTACAAAAGTAGGAACTAGTGAAAGAACGAAAATTCTCAATCAATTCGCATTTTGGAAGAAAAATATAATTCAAGATGATAAGATAGGTAATAAGAAAATATGCATCTTAAAATTTGTATGATTTCCTTTACAACGGCAGGTATTAAACTTACCTACTATTTATTTATGTTTCACTGAAAAATGATTTCAGAAAAACAAAATAAATGGTTTCTTAAAACGCGTTGGATATTAAATTCGATAATAAATTTCATGGAAAGAAACACAAACGTTATTGAAAAATTATTACTATAATAAGGACATATTTTACGATGAATTGAAAAATAAATAAGGTGTTGGCGGCTACCTTTATACACTTCCATTTTTAAAATAATTTTGCAATTAAAATTGATTCCTTTACGTTTATTTCAATTAATAAACATCAAATTTAAAAAAAAATATCATTTACGACTCAGGCTGGTCGAATTTCAATTCAGCAAGGTTGGTTTAAATTTCAAAAAGTATATTTTCATTTCAAATTAGTCTGAATTTTGAATACAAAATTGAAATTCGACTAGCCTGATTCGAAAATGGTATTGTTGTAAATTAAAAAATTATATTGTATTATACAATTCGTTGATGCTTTGCATATTTCTCAAAGAACTGAATCGTCTGTAGGTATGACGGTATCGGCGATGTTGGTGTCGGTTTACAGCGTGATGCTGATAGGCATTGATCGGTACCTCTACATCCTCTACGGACTCCAGCACCAGCGCTACATCTACTCGAACCGGGCCCGGCTGATGGTCTTCATGACGTGGGTGCTGGGCGTGATCGTGGGCTTCCTCCCGGCCATGGGGCTCCGGAACGACACCGACAATGGCCGCCTCTGCTGGTTCATCATCCTGACGCCGCCGTACCTCGTGCTCATCACGACCACAATCGGGCTGATTCCGCTGGTCGTCATCATCGTCCTCTACAGCATCATCCTGCGGCAGGCCCTCAGAAAAATCACCGAGCTGAAGAAGGCGGCCGAGTTCAGCAAAGGAATCGAGCGGGGCAACCTGCGGCTGTTCCGCGGCGGGGGTGGACCTGCCGGAGAGGTGGCCCCCCGGGAATCGACCCTCTCCGTCGTGGACGAAGTCATCCAGCAGTACCGGGAGGGAGCGCAGGGACAGCCGCTCAAGCGGAAAAGCAAACTCCTCAGCTGGCTGAAAAGGTAGGCAAATCGCGCGCCGGATTGGGCCCGGCAGGGCAGCACCTGATACCCTCCTTTTTGCTTTCAGGTCGCAGAAGGAAAACATCAAAATAGCGCCCGTCTATAATCCCAGCAAATGGAAAGCAATTAAAGTGGTCCTCTACACGACGGGGAGCTTTTTTGCGACTTGGTTCCCCTTTTTCGTCGCCTCGGCGATGTTCGCCCTCTGCAATCCGCAGACGACGCCCGAGACCTGCGACAGCATCCGCGTTGCACTCACGAGCCCGCTGACTATTTTGGGGCTGACGAACAGCCTGCTGAATCCCATCGTCTACGCCTGGTGGCACAACGGGTTCCGGGAATCGGTGAGGAAGATTTATCACGGGATCGTCGGCGGACGGCTCCGGCGGGATTTGGAGGAGGCCCCGCGCCAGAGGAGCACCCTGACGTCACACGTTTTAAACACTCCCCAAAGCAGTGAATTGGAAACGTCTGATCCGGAGCAAAGAATTATCCAGCAGAAGGCGGCCGCGGGGGCGGACCACAGCCAGGTGAGGAACGGCAACAGGACGGACGAAACCGAGGTGTCGTCCCTCCGAAGGGATGACAATGAAAGTAGCCTTGTGGGTGGCAGAGATTGAAACAGTAAACAACACTTGTACACACGTATTTCGTTTCTTTATTTTCTAAGTAGTTAAATAGAGCTTATTTACAAATTTCCTGAAAAGCATGATTATTTCATAGAACCCTTCACCTTAATTTTCACGGTGTCCTAGAGGACAGGAAGATTTGCAAGGGAAGTATACTTTAAATTACGATACCTTTTTTCCAGCTTTTTTTAAGCTGACAAAACATAATAATGTTAAAAAGACGCCATTTGAGATTCAATAAATTAAATTTATAAGATTTGGCTATTCCAAAAATACTAAGCCGATTTGGAAGATTTTAGGAAAATTAAGATTACAAAGCTACTACCTACATATTTTAAAGATGACATCTTTAGTTTTCAGAAGTGGGCATTGAATTGAATGTTAACGAACTTTAAAATCCCCATATTCCTATTTTTATGATATTACACATTACATTAAATATAAAATATAAAATGGCTACTATATTATATCCGCCATTTTTAATTCCCAGAATCCGGTATCGAATTAGCTAGCCTCAAAATCCCCATATGGCTATTTTATATAGGTAACACTTTTTGAACTCTTTTTGAAAACCCCTCAACCACACCATCTTTATTTTAACGTATTAATTCGTTCATTCATATTTTAATAATAATGAAATAAATTAAACTAACTTCTTAGAAATTTAGAAGTTAATAAAAACAAATCCCGAACATTTTTCGAAATCAGTCAAAGAATTTATGTATATTTTTAAGGCACTATGTTACATATAATTTTTATTAAATGATAAAATTTACTTATCATAGCATTTCAATTTCAAAATGATTGATTTTACTAAATCACTGCTTTACCTCCTTTCTAAATATAGTACTAATTAAATGTTAATGTTAAACATAGTGTGGATATTAAAAAACATTTTTCTATACGAAAGTGGTAGAAATGTCAAAAAATAAGGTATCTTCTAGATTTCTTTCTTGTTGGTCTATTAAAACTAACTATAAATTATTCTAATATATCGTAAAGAAAAACGATGGGTGTAGTGAACTTATGAAATTTACCTCTAGAGAAATTGAGTCCTGTTCTTGGGGTTGGAAAAGTAACCCTTGTAGATATTATATTTTGGGAAAAAAAACTTCCTTATTAAGACTTCCCTAAGGAACATAATTATTTTCCCGAACCCTTCACGACCACGCCTCCGTCTTTAGTATTTTTTTTTTTTTTCGTTCGAATTGCAGACGCATTTGAAAAACAGTCCGAAACGACTTTTCGCAAAAGTTTTGAACTTAATTAAAAGTGCTCATTCGTCTTGCCCACCCGCAGGCGGTGCGCGGATCCAGTGGCGGGCAGAGGCGGAAATTGAAGTGTTAATTACAAAGATTTGCCAGAAAACCCAAACTAAAGTTCAAAACGACTTCGATAACAATAAATTCCCGGGAAAAGTACGCCAGGCCCCCCGTACCGCGCCGGGCCGTCACCATGACTTATTTTCCCGTGCGGAATTACTTTTGCAGGGGCGAAACTCCGCCGAAAGTCGGCTAAAGTTATCCGCCGAGAATCAAAAATTTTTACATTCGCACTAAGCGTCGGGGGAGGCCCCGGTCGTGTCGGCTTGGGGCCGCGCTTAAGCGGCGGTTGGCATCATTTCGGAAGCTTTTCTGTCATTTCTTGTGAAACCTTATTTTCCTGTGGCAGTTTCCTTCTGCCGCTTCTCAGATTGTAGCTTCCTCCTTCCTGGCCGGGCACCCGGCCCGTCTCAGTGCCAGAAATGCTCTAGAAACATCCCCCGCTCCACTGACTGCCAAGAAGGCTGCGCCGAACCAGCGGCACTTCGAATTTAGGCCCTGTGCTGTGCCTCGGTAGTTGCCATTGCGGCTTTTATTGGAGCACTGGGAATCACTTTTCTGGATTTCCCCCGTAACAATAGATCCAAGTTCCGTAGATATGCAAATTTTTGGCTTTTTGTCGTCATTTTATACTCGCCTTGTTGGAAAAGTGTTTTCGAAATTTCTGGTGAAACTTCGTCCACGCACGACAGAGGCGGCCTTTCACAAAGCTTGGCTTGCGGGGTCGAAGTGAAGACAAATGTTTTTCGCCCTTTCCTTTCGTTTCTTCCTTCCCCCCACAATCCGGAAGCGAATGGAAACGGATCATTGCAGACGAGTGAGTTAAGGTTCAAAAATCATAGACCTCTTTTGATCTTTTCCTGTTTACCCTGCTCGTTGCTAAAAAAGCAATCACCTAAAGTTGCTTGGACAGAAGTTAAGTCGCACTATAAAATCGATAGAAGTTCTTGACAGACTTGGAACTTCTTATTCCACTAAACTTATTCTATCTAAACAGATAGAAATTATATAAAATTGAATATTTCAACTGAATTTATTATTTCAACTTATTCATTGCAGTGCCGAGGGATTTGCTTAAAATCAGATAGAAATTAAACAGAAATTGGCTCAGGTTCCGCTTTGACGTCCTCAGAGTAACCAAATTATACCCGATTTATGAAATTTAAGTTTAAAAAGAAGGAAAACCCTTTGGGGTTTTAAAGAAAAATATAAAAAAAAAAAAATGACGCCGGAGCTACAATAGCGAGGAATTTGCTTACAATTTAAGTTAAGGAAAAACTGCTTTATAATCTGAATTATGGGGTTAACACTTATTATTTTGGTAAACAATTGCAAATGTAATGTTGCAAAAGATGCGTTTTAAAGAATGTGAAAATTTATAAGTTTCTATTTACAAATATTATATAACTGAGATATTCAAAGAAAAGCTAGCAAGCCGTTCCGCTTCTATTCAAAAGGCCATAACTTATTAACTTTTGAGAATTTTGTAATAAAAATTTAATAATGCTTTTTTAAATGAATTTACTTCTCAAATATGTAAAAAAAATCGATTTTTCAGACCACAAATAGCAAAACAAAAAGTATATCATCGTCGTGAAGTAAAAGTCTTCTAACAATATACGCATTTTCCTTTTTTTGCCATGTTGTACTTATTTATTAATGTGTCCTTAGCAGAAAAAATGCTTAAAAGTGCTGCTTGTTACGGAGCTAACCACAAGAAATTGCAGCTAACCAAAGAATCAGAATAAATCAATTCTTTACAAAGTTCTAAAGAAAATATTGCTTAGATAGTTTAGTTTTTCCGCGGCCTTCAGTACGTGCAAAGTTGAATATGGCAGAAGAGGACAGCAGTGAAATAATCAAAATCATGTTAAAATTTTGGTCTGCTTGCGGCGTGATACCGAACAAGAGATTCAAATACGGCTTCACATTTTACTCAATTATTCTGAATCTTAACTTGATTATTTTTGTCCCACTCGCATTTATTGTCGAAATTTTTGCTCAAAAAAGTTTATTACGTTCAATTGTGGAAGTCACCGCTATGGCGTTTTCCTGCAAGCATCTGACAATTTTCGTCAGTAAGAAAAACTTCTATGACATAATTGAAATCATTGAAAAGTTAGACCAACGCATCGAAAACGACGAAGACCAAAGGCAAATAATTAGGGATGCAACAAGATTGACCAAACGAATTTTTTTCATATGGATCGGTTTTGATTTCATGACACTCTTCATATTAATTGCAGCGCGTGCATATGGAGGAAGTTATTTGATATTTTCGCAATGGTTTCCCTTCGATCCCGATGAAATCCACAATGTCTGGATAGCCTTTGTTTATCAGATAATTACAGTGCTATTCATGTGCCTTCTGACTGCGCTGCTGGATTCTTTTCCAGTAATTTCTTTGACTCTTTTAGGTGCTCATATTGAGGCACTTGAAGTCAGGATTAGAAAAATCGGAAGAAATTCAGTCGAGTCAAATGTGGCTTATGATCAGCTAGTCGCTTGCGTAGAAGATCACATACATCTACTTCGGTAAGTAAAACGCATACACCTAATTCTCTTTTTACACGAATTTTTTTACAGGAATTTGATTTAACACGAGTTGAAAAGAATAAAAATTCTCTTTTTACACGAATTGTTTTGTTTTAACACGATTTGCTACACACGAGACTAGAGAGGACAATACAGAAATATTTTCACAAGATGATGAACAAAATAATTCTAATGATAGCAGTGATATTGTGGTCTTACGCAAACGTATGCGTTTATTGTCAGAAAGTGACAATGCATAAAATTTTGTTATCTTTATATTATTTTTACTTTTTTCATATTAATGAATTTCAAATATTATTTTCTCTTTTTCAAAGTATAATTTATTTTTTATACTATCCGTAATGAATTAAAATGTGTAAGCACAAAATAAATTGTTAAGTGAACTCTTACAAGAATTTTATAATATGGTTTATTGTACTTTTCAGTTGCTTTTTTAGATCTAGAACCAATCTACTATTTTTTCATTTAGCCAATATATTTTTTTATACGAATATTTTGGGAATGTATCTGTCGAGTAAAAAGAGAATTAGGTGTATTTCAGATTTAATTACGCAATGAAGTATTTCAAATAATAGAAAGATTGGGTAATCCACGTATCTAACTTCGTTAAAACATAAAAGTAGCCTTCATGTATATGTTTTCGCATTGATCAGTTTAGGTAGATTGATACGCATCTTGTGGAAACACAAAAATTCATGACTACACAATTGACCGAACCCTGTGTTCTTCAGAATAAAGCTTATTATAAAAGTAGGTACAGAGATTTGTAGAAATCTAAAAAAATATCAACTCAAGCATGGCTCCCTTAAATGCAGTTTTTAAAATATAACTATCATATATCGAAAAATACAATCACTACTGAAGTTGAACTGTTGTAAATAACTTTTATTTAATATTTTCAGGTTATTTGATGGAATAAGTGTGGTCGTTGGGCGCGTACTAAGTGTTCAATATTGTTTTACAGCATTTTGTTTGTGTCTGGACGCTGTATACATAGTGTTTAATGCGGCGACATTATTTGAAAAAATCAGCCACATTATCATTACGACGGCGTTGATTTTACAGATATTTCCGGCATGTTATTGCATGAATCGAGTGATTGAACTCAACACTCGCTTAGCGACGGCCTTATTTCATTGTAATTGGGTTGATCAGAATGTAAAATTCCGGAAGACACTCATAATTTTTATGCATCACTTGCAACAGGATTTATTGATGAACATGGCGATTATCGTACCTATCAACTTATCCACTTTTATTGAGGTTTGAAAACGTTGACGTCATTTGAATTTCATTAAATAATTAATCATTTCATTTCAGATTATTCAATTTTCGTTCTCCTTGTACACAATACTCAGTGAGTTAAATAAGTGAAAAACATCACGTTGCTGCAGTTACCTAAAACACACAAATCCACATAATATATGAATATTTTGAATTTTAAATGCACTGAACACTGAAATAACACACGTGAATACTATGAATTATAAATGCACTGAATAAATAACAAATTAAAGATGCATTATATACATATCTTAGAATTTTAAGGGCTGAATCCTTCATTTGCTTAGTTAGGTATGTCAGTTTTATATAAAATAGTAGTTTAATAGACGGAGAAAAGCTGGTAATTAGGGTCCCGTACCCAAAGGGTGCCAACGGGACCCTATTACTAAGCCTCCGCTGTTCGTCCGTCCGTCCGTCTGTCTGTCAGCGGGCTGTATCTCTTGAATCGTAATAGGTAAACACATGCAATTTTCAAAGACTGAGTAATACTATAGCTGATATAACAACAAATAATGAAAATAAAATAAAGTTAAAAATTAAAGGGGGTCCCCATACAATAAACTTTTGTTTCTTTTACGGAAGTATTTAAAAAGAACATAGTGTTAAATCTTGTACGATGGTACGGAACCTTTCGTGTGCTACTTCGACTCGCACTTGGCCAGTTTTTAATTTGAATCATGGGATTAACACTTATTATTTTGGTAAACAATTTTCACTTTACTTATTTTGAATAAAAAAAAGCTAAAGCCTTATACAACTATATTTTCTGATTACGTTGTATAAGGTGCAAGCAAATCGGTTGCCATAGAGAGAACTATGAAAATTTAAAATTGTACACTCAGTGCAACGATACAGAAGGATATGCAACAAAGCGTGATTACTCCTAAATTAAACCTGGATTTGAAAAATAAAAAGGAAATTCTAACCATATAAAGGAAATTGCGGCTACAAAGGAAATTATCTGGCAGCCGAAATATTGCTCAGTCTTGATACGAGTATGAGTGGAATTCAGCAAATCTCATTGTTCATAATATTTGATTTAATAACCACCAAGAATCTTAGAGGCATCTCTGGGGTTAAAAGATCTCCTTTTGTATTCACGCATTATAGCATTTTATTACATCATTATAGCTAATGTAAAATCCTTAAATTAAGAATTATTTTTATGGTAGGTATCCAATTTTTTCACTTCTTTTACATCAATAGCATATGAAAAGGCTACATAAATTGCTTCTTTTATTTTTATAATGTTGCAAATGATGCGTTTTAAAGAATATGAAAATTTATAAGTTTCTATTTATAAATATTATATAACTGAGATATTCAAAGAAAAGCTAGCAAGCCGTTCCGCTTCTATTCAAAAGGCCATAACTTATTAACTTTTGAGAATTTTGTAATAAAAATTTAATAATGGTTTTTTAAATGAATATACTTCTCAAATATGTAAAAAAAATTGATGTTGCAGACCACAAAATAGCAAAACAAAAAGTATATCATCGTCGTGAAGTAAAAGTCTTCTAACAATATACGCATTTTCCCTTTTTGCCATGTTGTACTTATTTATTAATGTGTCCTTAGCACAAAACCACAAGAAATTGCAGCTAACCAAAGAAACAGAATAAATCAATTCTTTAAAAAGTTCTAAAGAAAATATTGCTTAGATAGTTTAGTTTTTCCGCGGCCTTCAGTACGTGCGAAGTTGAATATGGCAGAAGAGGACAGCAGTGAAATAATCAAAATCATGTTAAAATGTTGGTCTGCTTGCGGCGTGATACCGAACAAGAGATTCAAATACGGCTTCACAATTTACTCAATTATTCTGAATCTTAACTTGATTATTTTTGTCCCACTCGCATTTATTGTCGAAATTTTTGCTCAAAAAAGTTTATTACGTTCAATTGTGGAAGTCACAGCTATGGCGTTTTCCTGCAAGCATCTGACAATTTTCGTCAGTAAGAAAAACTTCTATGACATAATTGAAATCGTTGAAAAGTTAGACCAACGCATCGAAAACGACGAAGACCAAAGGCAAATAATTAGGGATGCAACAAGATTGACCAAACGAATTTTTTTCATATGGATCGGTTTTGATTCCATGACACTCTTCATATTAATTGCAGCGCGCGCATATCAAGGAAATTATTTGATATTTTCGCAATGGTTTCCCTTCGATCCCGATGAACTCCACAATGTCTGGGTAGCCTTTGTTTATCAGATAATAACAGTGCTATTCATGTGCCTTCTGACTGTGCTGATGGATTCTTTTCCAGTAATTTCTTTGACTCTTTTAGGTGCTCATATTGAGGCACTTGAAATCAGGATTAGAAAAATCGGAAGAAATTCAATCGAGTCAAATGTGGCTTATGATCAACTAGTCGCTTGCGTAGAAGGTCACATACATCTACTTCGGTAAGTAAAACGCACCTAATTCTCTTTTTACACGAATTTTTTTTACAGGAATTTCTTTTACACGAGTTGAAAAGAATAAAAATTCTCTTTTTACACGAATTGTTTTGTTTTAACACGACTTGCTACACACGAGACTAGAGAGGACAATACAGAAATAATTTCACAAGATGATGAACAAAATAATTCTAATGATAGCAGTGATATTGTGGTCTTACGCAAACGTATGCGTTTATTGTCAGAAAGTGACAATGCATAAAATTTTGTTATCTTTATATTATTTTTACTTTTTTCATATTAATGAATTTCAAATATTATTTTCTCTTTTTCAAAGTACAATTTATTTTTTATTTTATCTGTAATGAATTAAAATGTGTAAGTACGAAATAAATTGTTAAGTGAACTCTTACATGAATTTTTTAGTATTGTTTATTGTACTTTTCGTTTGCTTTTTTAGGTCTAGAACCAATCTATTATTTTTTCATTTAGCCAATATATTTTTTTATACGAATATTTTGGGAACGTATCTCTCGTGTAAAAAGAGAATTAGGTGTATTTCAGATTTAATTACGCAATGAAGTATTTCAAATAATAGAAAGATTGGGTAATCCACGTATCTAACTTCGTTAAAACATAAAAGTAGCCGTCATGTATATGTTTTCGCATTGATCAGTTTAGGTAGATTGATACGCATCTTGTGGAAACACAAAAATTCATGACTACACAATTGACCGAACTCTGTGTTCTTCAGAATAAAGCTTATTATAAAAGTAGGTACAGAGATTTGTAGAAATCTAAAAAAATATCAACTCAAGCATGGCTCCCTTAAATGCAGTTTTTAAAATATAACTATCATATATCGAAAAATACAATCACTACTACAGTTGAACTGTTGTAAATAACTTTTATTTAATATTTTCAGGTTATTTGATGGAATAAGTGTGGTCGTTGGGCGCATACTAAGTGTTCAATATTGTTTTACAGCATTTTGTTTGTGTCTGAACGCTGTATACATAGTGTTTAATGCAACGACATTATTTGAAAAAATCAGCCACATTATCTTTACGATGGCGTTGATTTCACAGATATTTCCGGCATGTTATTGCATGAATCGAGTGATTGAACTCAACACTCGCTTAGCGACGGCCTTATTTCATTGTAATTGGGTTGATCAGAATGTAAAATTCCGGAAGACACTCATAATTTTTATGCATCACTTTCAACAGGATTTATTGATGAACATGGCAATTGTCGTACCTATCAACTTATCCACTTTTATTGAGGTTTGAACTCGTTGACGTCATTTGAATTGCATTAAATAATTAATCATTTCATTTCAGATTATTCAATTTTCGTTCTCCTTGTACACAATTCTCAGTGAGTTAAATAAATGAAAAACATCACGTTGCTGCAGTTACCTAAAATACACAATTCCACATAATACATGAATATTTTGAATTTTAAATGCACTGAACACTGAAATAACACACGTGAATACTATGAATTATAAATACACTGAATAAATAACAAAGATGCATTATATATCTTAGAATTTTAAGGGCTGAATCCTCAATTTGCTTACTTAGGTATGCCAATTTTATTTAGGATGATAGTTTAATAGATAGAGAAAAGCGGATAATTTGTATTTCATTAATGAACAGGTAAAATTAAATAATCTTAATAATGCTGAAAGGGCTATTATCAAATGCTTGAGACGAGTTTTCATATTTTATCTGAAAGGGAAGAATTCAATTTTTCTAATTTTCTTTTAAAAAGTATTTCCTTTGGTTTTAGTATAGATATTTTTTTACTGTCAATCATTTTGATTTTCAGCTCACACGAAATGTTTTTTCCAGGAAAATGAAACAAGGCTGTCCTTTAATGGAGAGTCTAATTTCGTTTTTACTAGAAAGGTCTGAATTTTTTTATATTTAAATTGGAAATAGAATTAATCGTCCCACTCTCACAATAATTTTTTAATTATCTAAATTTTGCCAAGGATGCCTATGAAGAAAATATTTAGCTTAAGTTTTTCACAGATTAAGATTCCTGCTGTGACGGGCTTTAAAAAAGCCTTTTTACAAGGTATTTATTTATTTTTTTTCAGGTGTGTAACTAGATAAATTTTATTGAGCATTTGGAATAAGAATAAGCTTTTATTAAACCTATAAAATATATTAAGTACATAAAAAATTGTTTAGGAATTTTTTAGGGTACACAAAGTTAACAATAAAATAAAATAAAAATTGCATGTTATTTATTGATCATTGATGTTTGAAAAATAAGTTTCATTTTCCATGAGTTCAAGTAACAACATTATGCTTAGCTTTAGTCGAATTAGAGTGCATTCTGAGGAAATATTTTAGGCCATGGGATGTAGAATATAGAATTGTATAAAAATAGTCGAAAAAGGTATGTGAATTGCTGTGTATCACTGCATTGTTGACTATTCTACTTGCAGTCTAACAATCACGTTCTTTCCTTTTGTAATAAAGTTTTGTTCTTTTTTAATTGCAAAATTTCTAAAAAAAACAATAAACCCTTATGACGCCGCACAGTGGGCCCAAACGACGTTTTTCGTCTTATAAATCTGCAAATTTTTTATTTATGGAGATAAATGGATAAAATTTTTTATAGACTTTATTATTATATTTCTTATTTTTTTGATTACTATACATATATTAATTCAGGGTATAAAATAAGCGTGAACCAAGCACAAATCGTGAATCAAGAATTCCAAATGTGAATTAAAAATTCAACTTTCGTGAATCAAGATTCCGTGAATCAACTATTTTCAGCAAAACAAAAATATATATAGAAACTAAATAAATGCATTTTTTGCCATTTTTTGTTAAACAAAATACCGAAGTTAAAGTCGTAAATTAAATTCTATGTTCTATGATATAAAATAAAGAAATATTAAATATATATTACATAGAGGGCAAAATATGTGTTTTATTTACTTCGAATGAAAAAAAATTACTTTTGTGAATCAAAAAATCCATTTTCGTGAATCAAGATTCCGTGAATCAAAAATTGAGAATTTCGTGAATCAAGAAAAATGTTTATTTTATACCCTGTATTAATTTTTGTTAAAAGATAATTTTTTAATGCTCACTGATGCTATATGGATAGTACTCAATGAAAATTAGACATAACTAGAGAGAAATTGACCGTTTTTTATTAAAAAAATAGTTGTTCCATCATTTTGACTTTTATGAAAGCAAACTTTCTTAAGGTTTCCATGTTTTAAATTTTATTGTTAAAAGGATTGTTTAAAAAAATAGACGTCTAAAAAAGGTTATTTTTTCATGAGTTTTTTGTAGTAATTTTGTAGTATTATTTTCATGAGTTTTTTGTAGTAAAAAATTATAATATTGAATATGGGACTTTTAAAGGTAACAACAACAAAGTTCTAATAGTTAATAATAAAAAAAAAAAAATGTAGGTAAGCTTTAGTTTTACTATGATAAAGTCAAACTACTTTTTACAAATTTTTTTTGTATATTTATTTATATTTAGTATCATAATTTGAAAGTTTATATACTCAGTATAATATAAAAAGTTACAGATTTATGAGACGAAAAAGTTTGGACCCATTGTGCGCCGTGTTACTTAGAATTTTTAGTGTGCGTATTTCTTTTAGTAAGAGCGCATTTCTATATAGAATTAATTAATATTTTTCACATGAAAAACATAATTAACGGTTAGGATGTGGTAAAGCCTTTAGTACAAAGAAAGTCATTTAATTGTTTCTTTGAAAATCTGCTTATATTTTAATTTGAATAGTTATCAAAAAGAAAATATTTCTACTATACTTCACCTACCTGCTTAAGTTCGGTTTTCATTTAAAAATTGGGAAAAGGAAAACGTAAAAAAACCGCATTTGAGAGAGATTCATTTTCCGGAACACCTGTCCAAATTCCGCTCTGTTGATCCTTCACGGGATTCAAAGTGGTGTGGCGGCCTTTTCCTGTAAACCCACTTTCTACTTAACACGTTTGCACTTCTGACCCTTTTCTTTGAAATGAATAAATTTAAAAGCATGACGTAGGCAGTGCAAACAGCCCGTGGATACCGAAATCCCCTCAAAAGAACCGCCCAATCAAACAAGTGGCTTTTTTTATTGAAAAAATTTTCTCTTTATTTTAAAATATGTGTCATCTTATGCAATTTAATCAGTTTTTGTAATTTTTTTTTCAGTTTTTTCGTCGAAATATATAGTTATATGTATAATAAGTTTCATATATACGAGAAAACAATAAAGGCCGTAAATAATGCTTACGACTCGCGGTAAATATTCACTTTGTCTCTCCTTCCACCAGCTGTCCACCGGCCCATGTGAGTTAGTGGCCCTTTCGCGCCCTTCAAATGATTAATGTAAGTCTATAAGTATGAAATCACGTGGTGGTTCAATACAAAGTATATGCACTATATGTATATGTGTATAATATAAATATATAACACTGGTTTCGCTCCTGTCCGCCCGCACCCTCCGGCGCCCTGATCAATCACGACTATTGCCACTTTGAGGGGCGCTACTTGCAGCTAGGCTTTTAAATTTTCGTTTGCTATTAAACATTCCGCCTACGATTCTGCCTTCATTACGCCCCCGCTCCCTCGGCAGATGCCCGTTTCAGTCGGCTATAAATTTATTATCTTTCCGGTTTCATTTTTTATGACCTACCCATTTCTCTGTGTATTTTTGCCTTTCGCTTATTTATGTTTGTTTTTACTTTTCGAGCGGAATGAAATATGATAAAATCTGATTGGAAGTTGTATTTAGTCTTGTTTCCCGCGCCATGGGCATATTTTCATTAAAATTTGCGTCCCAGCTTTTATTGCACATTTATTTCTAAAAAAATTGGGTTGGATGGATGGTACTTATTCTGGTCCCACGACTGTGGAGTTGAAATGGATTTCCGAACAAAAATGAGTGTGCAGTCCCAAAAATATATATATAATAAAATATAAACATAAAAATATACAATAAAAGAAAATGCAGCAGCGGAACAGCCTGAAACTGCAGTGAAGTGCATGTTGTGGAAACTAAAGCGGCAGCTTCCGTGTAATGTGATTTTAATCTTAATGAGCAAACAATTGCCTGGAATCGATTGTTTTTTTTTCTGTATTTTATGCTTAATTTATGGCGGAAAATAAGGATAAATTTGCTGGAAACCATTTTTTAAATTCACATTTCTCTTGTTATTACGTTTCGCTCTATTTTTTATTTTTTTTTATTTTTTATTTATACCTCATTCGGCAGGAAGCACAAAAGCTGGCTTTTCAAGGGAATGAAAAGCAGCTTTAATAGGCTCGGCATTTTTCTGTCAGTTTTTATTGTTGGCCCCGTATATTTCAATAAAAATTACCCCTCGAATGTACTGAGACAAATTGAGAATTATGGATACCGAGCAAATTCGTTCAGATCTTTAAGCTCAAAATTGTAGAGCAATTAAATAGCCAATTACTTGAAAGGATGAATATCAACTGAATTTTTTTTGTTTAAATATCAGAATTATTGGTCTTTTAATATAAAGATAAAATAATTAACAACATTAAATTTATTTAATCGTATCTGCGAATGAAAGTAAAAGTCAAATATTAGTAAAATGAGTTGTAACATATCATTTCATTTCCTTGTTAATAATCTACAAAGAAAATGTTCAAGAATTTTCGTATTACATAGATATACAAAACGGATTCTATCTAAATAATCGAATTCATATCTATAACCATTGCAACTTTGAAAACACTAAGGCATATGTTTAATTTGAATTTAAGTTCAATAGTGACGAATAGTGAACAAATTTTTTCAGTCGCTAAATAAATGCCCTCACGAGACAACTGAACCACAAACGGAAATGATAAGGCTGATTAATTTTTTCTATAGTATTCACTAGAAAGTGACATTGAATTTACATAGTTGTAAGGTTGATTTTTTAGAAAAATCGTCAAATAACGAATTTTTATATTTAAAGGTAATCTATCTTCACATTTAGTTGTATATAATCCTGCCGATTATGGAATCCGACGGATCCGATCCGCTTTCATTTCACTTTTTCGGAGAAGTCGTATTTCTGAATACGGCGGATAGGGATCCGCAACAGCAACTCAGAAAAATAGATGTTTCACTTTAATTTGTTGTATTCTATAGACCCAAAACATTTCATTTTCAGCTCGAAATGGATACTACTGCCCTTTTTATGGACTTTGGGAATGAACAAGTACGTGATACCAACCAGACAGATGCGAAGAGAAACGAGAAATAGCATAAAGGAAATTTTTCTGCTATCAGACGTTCAGTTAGGTTTTTATTTAGAAAATTGTTGATTTTATTCTTAACAAAACTTTCGCCTTAATAAGTCAGCCTTGAAGTAAATAAGTTCTAGACAAACTAAAAACGAAAGTACCCCTGTCATAACATCTTCATCTCTTACACCGAAGTTTAAATTAGCAGCATGCTTAAGATTATGAAATTATAAGAGTTATGATGTTTATTTTTACTTTATTGCCAATATTTGATTCACAATAATTTAAATTTTAAAAGCATTAAATGCAAAATGCACTAAAATCACATTGTTTCGCTGTGTTCGCCTCCACTCACTCAAAATCCGCAATAAATTTCTATCGGATCAGAAATGTCAAAATAACTAAGGGAGAGATTCAACTCCTGCGTTTTCAATAATCATGGGAAACGTTCACTTTCACTCCGAACGTTTTCGATAATCGCCTTATATCAAATTTGCATTCACATCAGTGCCGCTGGATTCCATAATCGGCATGAATATCTTTCATTGGTTTCCTGTTTTCAGTAGTACCTATAATGTCTAAGGTCCCATTAATAAAATGTTTTTTTTTTTGGATATTGTTAAAATTTTAAAAAATATATATTAGTTCATCTATCCCACTTTTACCCTACTTCTTAAACGTGTCTTGTCTGGCCGTTTCGTATAGAAAATGATGCGTATGTACATGAGAACCCAATGTTGAAGACAAGAATTAAATTACAATGTCATGCAGTAAAATTTGAAACAGAAATATGATGGATGGGAACTCCCCACAAAATTGTAAAACAAAGTGATCACACATTGCGAACGAATGAAGTTTTATGAGCCATTCAGAAATAAAATAAATTTGCCAGAACCACCACAATTTTCAATTGGTGCTTGCAGGGACCAAAACCTCCCTGAGAAATGAAGTACCATCCCTAGGGATCGCCCTACGCCACAGGAATAAGAAAAGGAACAAAACAAAACCCATTTATGGCGTTTTCACGAGTTGAGAGGTAAAGTAATGGCAATAAAAGTTGAAAGGAAGGAGGACATCGCACCTCGGCTCCATGCATGAGCCTGTCCTCAACCGACGAGGAGCAGACCTTATTAAAAGGAAGGGAAATGGAATATTTTTTTTTTCTCGCGGAAACTTGGCGCTTTTCTAAATATTCTAAAGAAGTGCTTTCCACCTTTCTCGCGGAACAAAAGAAATGTTTTAATGAAAAAAAATAACGTTGGAGCAACAATTCATGAATTATTCATGGCTATCCCATCGTCCGGCGAAATGAAAAGGAGAAATTCTTGCAACCGACCACGGATTAAGTTTTTTTTTCAAGTACATCAGGAGGTGGGAGTCGAGTGCATTTAAGAGATTCCTCCCAGCGAGTTTAGAACAGAAATCAATAAAGGCATAATAAAGACTTTAAAATTTTTAAGCTTACTCTTCTTATCCACTTCTCAATCAAAACACTTCTGGAAAAAGATTGAAACGTGGAATCTTAAATTAAAAAATAGAAAATCTCTCTGTCAGCACTAAAGGCAGCCTCAGACTTTTTTCGACAAAGTTTTCGCACTGCTGTCGGAACATTTCAATTTTCCAATTATCGGGCAGCTATTAATTACTCCTCCATCACATACCGCCGCTGTGGTAGACCAATCCGCAGTCCGCTGAATCAATTGCTTCTACCCTCTTACAGGCCGAAATTGCACATAAAAACTGGAAGGATAAAGAGATCGGCAAAAATCCACTGATAACCCAATTCTTTCGGAAATCCGGGAAATTCTGTGACTCCATTAAATTTTTCCGCATACCTTTCAGTAAGGATATGAATTCTTTACGGAAATTTAATTACCCTTTTCTCTGCATGCATCTTTCACTTGCTTTTCTCTCTGTTGTCGAAATCACTTTTGCTCGTGATCTGTGGCAAAGTGGGGGTGGATGCTGTTCTTTCCAGATATGTTTGCATATGAAAAATTCATGAAATCACAAATGAGTTTTCTTGTGCTTAAATTTCTTTCCTTATTTTGAAGTATTTAAGAACTACTACTTCGATAATGTTTTGTAATTGCCAATCAAGAAATATATATTTGTTTCCAATAACCCGAAATTCCAAGTTTGTAATTTGATTAGAACAAGTGCCTCTCGAAAAACGAAGTTCAAAAATCTCGAATAGTTTTTTCTAATACTCGTATTTGTAGAAAAATAAATAAATTCAAGAAAAAACGAATTCTCGAAAATATATTGTTCATACACTTTTCTAATTTTTAGGACTTATTTTTTCCATAATTTAAATTTAAATTTGTCTCAACATTTAGTCAGGTTTTATGTAGGAAAAATCAAAATAAGGCTTCTTTTCTACCCACAAAGTTTTATGTTGTTTTTTTTTTTAACTTTAAAAATATCATATCTATACAAACAAAAAATTAATTTATGATCGTAAAAGACATTTTGACCAAGCATATTTTTTTGACGCTGAATCAGTATTTGCTTATATCAATACCATACGAAATGTGATAAATCTATGCTAGGGAAACATTTCAAAAAATTTATTTTAATAACTTTACTGTTTAATCTAATCTGAATAGGATAGAGGAAAACGAGTGAACTACCGAAAGGACGCTAAAACTAAATTATTAATAACAAATATTCTGACATTGTTTCCGGCGAGTGAAAATTCCTTTGATCTCTATCGTTATAGCAGCAGAATCACAAATGTATTAGAGATTAAAGTTAACACTATGCAAATCAAGCGTGACAGCTTGTTATTTAATTATTTATCAAAGCTAAAGAGAAGCCGCAAGATTTTGAAGTCACGGACAGCATTAAAATACCATTTGGCACTATCTGTGTTATTTGCCATGAAGTAAAGCATTCGTAATGAGCCAAGATGTTAGCTGTTTTGTTAATTGATTACTTAATGTTGTGAATTAATAAAGAAAATCGTTTTCAATGAAAAATAATATAATGGTTATGTTAAGGCATATTGTTAGTATTTCTCAAAGTATTCAACAGTAAAATACAACTTATTTGAAATAATAATAGAATGATAATTTAATAAATTCTTAAATGTATTTTTCTATGATCGGCAGGAGTTTAAACTGCAGCTTATAAAATAACCCAACTGAAACACAGTTTATTTTTTATTAATATATTAACGACCGAGTATCACTTGTACTGTAGTTCATATGCAGTTTTATACAGATCGTAACAATAAACAATTTTAAACTTACCTCCTTATCTTTTACGTTTTCTTTACAACGTGTTATTAAATTTGGATATTCAACTGAAGAGAAAGCAGATAAAATGTTCGTATACGAATATCTTTAACCGATTCCTTATTTCTGTTTTAAAAACCACATTAGGGAACCAAATAAAGGGACGTTAAACAATACTAAATAAAACTTCCATTGACAATCCGACAGTCTAATTTCTTCTCTGATATAACATCTCATGTTCCAGAATTCGAAAAAATAAACCTCTCATGGATATAATCGTCGTCGCACAGTCATCTTGAACGAAATAATGTCGTTATCGTAATTGTTGTAAATGTACAACTGTCTCTGTTTGAATTTTACATAATTTTTTAATATGTATATAATAATTTATAAATTATTTATATTACACTAAGTCCCATATGTCCATACTTAGCCTATCATTCGAATGGTATAAAATTGTTTTTTTTTTCCTTCTCTTGTATGTTCAAATGTTTGTGTAATAACACTTCTAAGTACACAACGTCCACACTACGCTCCCTTAAATAACCCTTTGTTCTGCTCTGGATGCTGTCCTCAAATCTAAATATTTTACAATGTCATCTTGTTTGCTTTATATGCTTATGTGTATATGTGTCGATTTACATCGTGAAAATGATTTCTCTGTTAAATATTTACTCCATTATCAATCAATTACAATAGATAATTAATTTCTTTGCTTTGGTGTGTTAGGGATGTTCTTGATTTCTCTATATTTACTTTGATAAAGTCCAAAAATATTTCGATTTTCTCTGCTTCTTCTTTCATATTTACCACTTTGATTCGTCTCAATCTCTAACTTGTCCACTCCTAATTATCCTCTTTCTCTCTCTTTTTGTCCATTAACTATACACACATTGAACTAAAAAACAAGTTGTTTTTAAAAAACGTTACTTAGCTCACATTATAATGTTTTTTTTCTTTTTCTTCAAAAAATGGAAGATTTTATTAACAGGTATTCATAAAATGATTACATCATCATTTGTACACAAAACAAATTTATCGAATTGTTTTGTTTCAAACGAAAAACTAACAAAAAAACTCGATTCAATTAAAAAATTCTTTGGTCTTCTAATGCAATTCAAAATAACTTATGCTCCCTGTGTAATTATAACGAAGAATGATGAAAAAGCCCTCAACTGGGTCTGGGAGTTTGAATATCGATTGCCAGTTGGCCAGCTGAGTGATGCTTCTTCACCGAACTGAAAATTATAACAATGGTTCCAGTACAATAGAAAAACGATGATAACTTCAACGGAAATGTGAAGGGTATTTTAAATGTACTGCTAATAGCTTATTGATAGCGAACCCATCTGCCCTATACACCGTCCCTCGTCATCGAATGTGGCCAAAGTCAGGCGGGAGAGCTTGTTGCACAGCACACCATTTCCATTATTTTGAATTGGATTTGGTTCTGTAAGAGAAAAAATAAATGTTAATCAGACTCGAAATCTTCTAAAGCCTTTATAAAGCTAAAGTAGAAAGTTGTAATCATAATCAAAATTGTTAATATATTCAATATTCAAATTTTTAAACTCAAACAAACAATTTCCTTAACGAGTTGCATTTGCTGAAATTGTAGAAAATAATTTTCATAATTTTAGCATAATTTTTTTGTGAACATTTATCATAACTAGATTTGGTTAAATATAGCTAACAAATGGGTAGGTGATGGTCGTGAAACAAAATACTTCTTGTTTACAAATTGGTTAGTTTCATCAGCTAAGTGTATGAAGTGGATCCCAAAACATCTTCGCTAAAAAATGAGTAATACAATATTATGCAAATGTCAAATTAAATGCTATAAAATAAGTGTCTTAATGATATAATGTAATAATAATAATAATATAACATATTGCCTAACAAAAAATTCTGGTATCTAAAAAGATTAAGATACTCTGTATAAAACCTATATTTGTTGTCAACAGATGGCGCTAATGCATGAAGTAAAATTTGGAATATCGCATATTTAATTATATTATGTATACAACTAATTCTGTTTTTAGACGATAGATACGATTTCAAATGTTAAATGATAGATCGAAGGATTTTATTAATATTTTATTAACAAAAAACTTTTTGTACAAATAGTCTTTATTGTTATTATCGTTGTGTGTAGATTTTAGTGACTAGAACATATACGTTACTAAATACTCTGCTCGGCCATAAAATACTTGAATCGTGAATAAACTACAGCAGGACCTCAAAAACAAGAAGAAACTAGACTATCTATAGCCTACAGGCATTTCAATTTGTTCTGCCAATGAAAAGGTGTAATTTTTCTGCGACAAAAGAAGCATGAAAAATTATGGGACACACCTAGCCAATTTTACAATATCTTTCTGACCACATTCATCGGAAAAGAAAAACATTTTAAAATGGCAAAAACGGACAAAAAGCCAAAAACACTTCCACGAGCTCATAACCCGCGCCGTGGACGATAGGACTAAAGGAGCTAAAACACATATTGTGGACCACCCCCGCCTCCTTACCGGGAAAACCATAAAACTGTCGACCGTTCGCGTAGAATGCGCTCGTAATTAAGGTTATTATCGTAAACATTCATAAGTCGGAGCCCGCTAAAATGCGATGCCTCCACACGTGGAAACCATCAGAACGGGTAAAATTCCCATTCCTCCCGAAATGAATTTGTGTCCACGTGCATTAAATGCAAATTTTAATTGGATAGAAAACTTATTGCCTGTGGTAGAAGTTGCACTATGTGAGGGGGTGAAGTTGACCTGGCAGGAGCACTATATGAGGCCATGTTCATTTTTGCAACCAGTCCCCGAAAGTAAACGACGGCTGACATCGTTATGCGGCGACTTATTGGACGTCCCTGGAACGCAAATGCGAGAAGTTAATTAATTGAGAATGCTGTCGAAATATGACCTCCACCCCCACCTGGTGTTTGGGGCTGGATTGACCAAGTTTGTATGATTAGTGGAGGCCTGCCAAAACGTTGCACACCATAAATAGCCCTGTCTGGCGAAATCCATTATCCGAGCATGATCTGTAGGGTTTTCGGTTTTCCACTTGGATAGACGGCCGGAGCGAGCAGAATGTTGACTAATAAATTCCGCAAATGTATGCATCTGCCCGTCGCTGATAGGCCTCGTCTTTATTAAGTTATTCAGCCGTGAAATTAAACAATGTTTAATTGATGACTCACTGAATTACAGGGCACTCTAAATAATGGACTGCAATTAAGGCCCAATCCCACATTAGACGCCCGTCAAAGCTATTGCTTGATTGGGCATATTCCGCTGAACCAGCCGATTTTCAATTTTGCGACTGTCATTATTCGATGGACTATTGCTTGCACGGCAGTGTCCGGAACCCGCGAACTAGTTGATTTAATTAAGTATCGCTCAGATCCGATTAATTAATAACCAGCCCACGATCACACTCCAATTTCGCAAAGAGTTATGGATGGTCATCCCGTCCCGCCAACATGAGTCGCTCCACATATTTTTCCGCTTTTCATATCACTCAATCAATGTCGCTGCCATCAATCACCCAAGAAGCCTTGCACTGATTTCATCTGAATCGCAGTCGTCATTTTTCTTCTTTTTCAGGTATTTAAACTTCCATCGACGTCGCTGTTTCTTTAAGCAAGCAGCTGGGAGAGTAGGTCAAATAAAAATCAAGACCTTAAAGCAGATCTTAAAGCCTCCAGGTTAGCCAGGCAACCTTTATCTTGGTAATCTTGAATGTTGCTAACGCGCAATGATACACCGACCTCCTGAGGGATGGTATCCCATGATGAATTGCTGCTCGGTCTAGCAGACGATGAGTGACATAAGATGGAAATTAAGATTTAATGTTTTGCCTTGTAAGACGAAAGCTGCTATTAACAAGCGAGATTAGTTCGTAATTAAGCTGTATATGCGTGTGACATGGAAACAGTTGTCCCCGGTGGACGGGATCGGATTCTGCTGAGTTCTAGTTCGGTCCACACTATCTTCACCTGTTTATTGTCCAAAATTTTGGATATTCCCTCCACACCTATTGAAGGCTTCTAAGACATTTCGGACGATGTACCTAACATCTAAATTTTTTTTTCTGAACCATGATTTAATTTAAGATGTAGTGAAAATTTCAGATTGAAAGCAATAATGATTATGATACTGGAAATTTATAGAAAAACAGACTAAACGTCGTTCGAACAAAACATAAATCAAAAACTATAAACATATATCTATAAAGGCAATATAACAGAAATTTTTAAATTTTCTTTATATTTAAAAAAAAAAGGATGCAGATAGAGTTTTATTTATCCAGCAGAAAAAAAGAATATAAATATTAGTTATAGCTTAATAAAAGTATAGGATGAACTTGACTACAATTTAATATTTCATTGCTTTTTAACGCTCTGAATAAAATTTAGAACATAACTTATTAAATTGAACTGAATCATGCATTGTAGTACGAATGGAATAACAAGTTCAAATATCGAAAGAAAATAGAATGAAACTCCACTCACAGTTCGAAACTTGTGAATTTCTGTGAGAAAAATCAAATTAAGAGCCTCTGTTTTTACAATATATAGAAAAGTGAGATAACCTTATACAAAAGTGGAAAATACGATCAGATACGTTTTGTAGATGTATTTCCTTTTTCTACACAAAAGTGCAAAGATGGATTGAATGCGATCAGGATATGTTCTATTTAATATTTTAATAAAACGATAGTTTTTATTATAATTTTTTATTTTCGTCTCCGCTTTTCTATTAGCTATCAATGAACGATACGATTGAATAGGAAAAATCTTTCGGCGGCACTTATAATAATTACTAATTTTATATTTCTTCCTACTTTTTATGGCATAAAAAAAGCCTTTTTATTGATATTTTTTTCTACTATTAAATACTATTGAAAATGTTAACTATAGAAATGGCATGGAAATAAATAAAAGAACAATTAAAATATGAAATGTTGTTAAGATATACTGCAAAATTTGTTATTTCCAGTAACTAAATTAGCCAATAAACACTGAAGTGTTTACCTCTACCTATACCTACAATGCGGTGGTTTTTACATTAAACGCGATACGTGTTCTAAAACTTATGTACGAGGAAAGCAGAAGCAATAAATTAAGTTAGTAACACAGCTCAAGGTAATAGCTGAACGTTGCACAGCCAACCGTGGAACATATTTGCAACTTTCTATGATAACACGTGAACTGCACGCCAAGCATAAAATTAAAAAAAAAATGTATATGCCAGCAGCGGCTCTTATCCATCAAATTTGCAATAACCGCTGATCCAGGTGATTTAATTTTAAAGCGCTGCACTGGAGCAATTACCCGATCCTCTTATAGGTCGCGTCCGGGGGGCATAAATCTGGAAAGTGATACAGCGCCCGTAAGACGCTGTAAAATATTTACAAGGTCTCCGGGTTGAAGTAATTTATTCATAAAGGGAAATATGCAAGCCGGGAAGTTATTGTCGGAGTTAAACCCGATCCTGATACATTCACGAGTCCTTGATACCTTTCCCGAACGTCTCCTGGTCCCGATTCTAGCGCGCCGCTAGTGGGTGCGGGTGGGATGGTTTTGTGGCGGCAGTCGCTTAAGGCATTTTACAAGGACATTGCACAAAGAACTGACGGCGGAATGCGCCGTTTTATTGCGCTGCTTGGAAGTGTTAAGAATAAATCGCCTCCACCACGTGAGGAAGGTGTGCAAGAAATGGGATAGGGCGCCCGGGTGGAATCTTCTTCAGTGGCCCAGATTAGGGACCAAGTCGCAACATCCCTGCCGCTGTATCCGGCCCAGAACCGGGCACGTCTGGTCTGGTGTCACCGGGATAAATGCATTCGACGCTCGGTGAGATTACACATCTAAATGCCATTAATTTACAACTTCCGACACATATCCTGGATTTAGTGGGTCTAATTATGTAACATGGTAATGACGGACCTGCACAACACCTCGACGGCAGGTGCAGGAGTTCGACGCGGCTCAGTGCTTCCATCCCGGTCCAAATATGCGCATATTACACAAATTGGATTCATGACGTATGCATCTCCCTGGCTGTTATTCAAACGAATCCTTTTTTCACTTCCGGGCGACTTTTAAATATGCAGGAGACGAATTCGATTTGTCCCGTGCTCGTTTACTCTCGGATTTGGGGCACAGCCCGGCCCCCGCGCTTACCCGGAGGTGGGCGCCAGGAACCGCGAGAAATGTTACGCAATTCCGGGACCAAATGCACTTCATGTCCTCACCTGGATTGGTATAATGTTTTTCCTTTTTTGAATATTTACGTCCTCCGACGGCGCCGAGGACAGGGTGGGCAAAGATACAGCAGATATTCTAGTTGTCCAGATTGGAGCGGCTTAGATACGTGTGATGGGTTTTTGATTTTTCCATAACTTTTTCAGGAGACTCTGTGTGGTGGTGCAGGCTGAATTGGAGCCCGACGAACTGGAACTAATCGCCTTATATTAAGGATAGATCGAAACGTTTCGCTGCTGAAAACCTCTAGCGTTCGCAGTCGTCTTTTTATTTAACGGCTTACAGCTCTACAATATCATCCAGTAGTCGCCGGGATTTGCGTCGATTGATGCTCGGATATGGAAATTTCCAAATGGCTGGGATTAAGCGATTTTCAGATGAAAGTCGTGTGAGCTTTGGTTGTAACTTTCATTTTATTTCGTTTTCATTTCACATCCGAGGTGGTACATAGATAGGCACGTCGATTGGTACAGCGCGAATATATCTCGAAATGTATTTCTGTTGTGGGAATTGTAACGAGAATTGAATGGCCTTCATGAAGGAAGACAAGGAGAATTGGAATATTTCTTGTGAGAACACCAGGTGATATCCTCGAAATCAATACAAAATTATGACTGAATTCTATAGAGGTTTTCGCCAATATTTTATCTAGAACGATACGATTTCGAGGAAAATATTGAAAAGGGGAATTGAGTCCCTTCTATCAACGCTGATACATCTTCATTTACTTGCGAATAGCCTCAATTCTTTGTTTGCCGTGTGCCATTTTAATACCTATTATTTTTGGTGAAAATGTTTTTTCCCTGCCATCGTCAATCTTCCAATTGATTTTTAATGCCCATTCCAGTACTTTTATATGGGCTTCCAGGAACCTGGGTTTTTTGGTGAATTCTTCTGAGAAAAATTAATTTATTTTGTTTGCTACTATAATTTATTTATATTAGGGATAGCTATTAATTCTGTAGAAATGTTTACTTACGTAAATCTAAAAATAACAATAAATATGTGTATGTGAATGTATATATTTGTCAGTGATAAATTTTTATTGTGTTGAAATTTTATATTTTCGACTCATTCCTGATTTTTATGACTTCTTTTAAATATACACTGAGAAAAATTTGTATGGATTTGAGGACAATAAAGTGGTCATGATATCAATAATCTTTGCAATATACATAGTAAGACTCTATAGTTATAGTTCTGGCATCCCTATGTTTTATGAGAGAATATAGGCATCTCTAAGATAATGCGAGAATATAGTTCATCGAAATATATGTATGGTTCTCCCAGAATATAATTAAAAATTTCTTTCAGTGTACTGGGAAGATTATTTTCCAATAATAAACTAAAATCTCTAAAATAACTAACTAACTAAACTTGGAATATAATTTAGAATTAATTTCCTTAAATTAAAGGAAGAAGAACAAAAATGGTACATGAAATTATGGTAGGAATAAAAGCAATACTGTAGAATCCATCCTCATTTTAATCTTATATATATTATAATTGGGTAATATTTTCGCCTTTTCGAAAAAGCATTACCCATTTTAAAAGCTTTTATTTAACTTCACTTCTATCTATGTCCTGGAATTTTGCAATCAATATTTTTTAAAAACTATGATTTAAAGAATCAATTTCGGTCTGTATGAAAATACAAATTGTATGTTCAATAACATATTGAACTATAAAAATTGAGCAAAAAGTAAAAACGAGGAATAAAATATTTTGGAATGAGGAGCTCAATAAGTACTTGAATGCGTTGAAAATCTAATTGGATAGTAAAAAGAATATATGGACAGTAAATAAATGAATAGTGGCAGTAAAATGTACCTAGTGGTATAAAATAAATTAATTAGCTATTAAATCCTACGGAGGCAGTAAAAAACTTAGTCGAAGGGTAGATTAAATATACATATGTATGTATATCCCGTGCAATTATTATTTGATAGGTAAAATTACGAAATGGGCAGTTATAGAGAAATAAAACCTAAAGAGGTATTTACTATAGTATAAGTAAAATATTCAGTCAATAGATAGATATGTAATACATATGTATAAGGAATATATTCAGTTAATGGGATTATTTTACCAAATTGCAGGGAAGGTGGAGGTGATGCGATGGTCGTCATATTAATGAAAATTTAAATTTAAATTTCTCGTGAAACTAAATATAATAATGGACATTTAGCTTTCATTGCGTTACGAACAGCCGTCGTATCTTGTTTGTACGTTCTCAAGTACTCATCTCAAGAAATAAAATTCGAATTTCTTTTCATTGTTTTGAAGTTGTCTTCTAAATATTTCTGAACATTTGTGCGATTTCAAGATTTTTTTTTTACGCTATTGTTCCACCAATGGTTGAGAGATATTAAAACATCTGTCCTCATTATTCCTCTTTCAATTAAAACTACGAGCAAGAGCAATTCCCAAATAAATTTTTTTCTTTTATTCCGAATACCTCAAAAAATCGTTGCATATCTGGAAGAGGTGCAGATAACGTTGGTGCATCAGCAAAAACCTGAAAATTTTTTTAAATGTAAACCCGTTCTCATCGAGCCCGCACCGTCAACCACTTTTCATTCTCAGGGTAGTTTCAGAAGTGTTGACGCCACATCCTCACCTCTAATTATATGCACCTACATCTCGCTCCCGCAGCTTGTCCTTGATGTATGCGAAGACATATTTCTGCGGCTTCAGACTAAGAAAGTAAAACGCTGTCTTGGCTCAGGCACAAGTGCAAGCATAGGTTCAGTGTGCTGACACAAAGCGTTCAGTAATTCCCCGGGAAAACTTTTCAACAACTTTTAAAAGTTGAAACAGCTCTCAGTCACCCGGCATTCGCCGGGGCTACGACAACGCAGCCCTGCCGAGCCCCCCTGTTGTACCTACAGGGTACAGTTGCAACGCGAGATGCCAAGACACAAGAAAGCCAGGTAAACACAAGACGGATGGAACAGGAGGCCTGTAAAGTTCGTCCTAAAATATTCATACAGCTCCCCAGTTGGTAAGCAAAACTTTGCGCCTGTTCAACATTCAGAATAAATTAATATGAATAATGTAAAAATCGGGGGCGGAAGGACTCATCCGGAGGGGTTTTGACACACATAAGTCGGATCGCGGACACCCGCATCACCCCTACCCCCCACCTCGTGCAGGATGTGTTATTCCTTTACTGATTGCGAGAAATAAACATCTCCGCGGGAACTCTCATTACAACTTTGTTGCAGCTCCGATTTTGGTGCTAATTTAAATTCAGTTCGGATTTGCAAGTTTCCGGCGGGGTGGTACTGTCGCGGCGGCGCCGCCACCGCCACACAGCATCCGGCAAAAGCGGCCATATTCAATTAACCCAAGCTGAGAGGTGAAATCATACTGCAATTTATTTACTGCTCCGGGATAACTCAGTTATCCCTGGAAAATGAAAGTGGAATACGAAATTTTTAGCTGACGCCTGAAGCAACGTGTCCAACGGCAAAGTTTACCCGGTTGTACCCGGTCAGGGGGCGAGGATGACGGCAAGTAGGTGAGAGGTAACCCGGCGAGTTTCTAGCAACGGTGGACGGGACTTCTGGTTTATTAAAGGCAAATTAGGTGAAACATGAAATTATGAAGTAATGGAACAATTAGGAAATGCAAAAATATAGCGTGGAACTTTTCGGGCAAATTATTCATTAACTTTTAAGGTTTCTCCAGGGGCTGAGACTTTGATGGCGGCGATTCCATGGGATTTTGAGTACTTAACCTTACCTCAAGCCGGGGGAATTAAAGTTAAACAAGGTTTCATGCTTTCATGTCCAGACCCTTAATTTGGTCATCGCTATTTTTTTATTCCATATACTTTGCTCAAATGGTTTGAGGGCCACATTTTAATTTACATAGTTAGTGGACATTTTATAGGGCACGATCTTGATAAGATTTCATAAGATGAAGGGGACATTTTAAATGATTTTCACTTACCGTCATGAACGTGGTGATCTGCATGTTGACCCTCACCTTCACGTCTCCGTCTCATTTGGTCGGCGAAGTGAGCTATTAAGGCATCCATCATGGCTGCTTGCCGTGAAAATATTTGCATTAGCTTCGATACTGCGATTCCATTTTCCACAGCATCAAACTAAAAGTTTAATGAAGAAATGAAAATAATTATAATTTGGACGACTATTTGTTAATAACGCCACGTTAAAAGTTACTAAAGTTTAAATTTTAATTTGTTTTTCTTAATTGCTATCTTTAAAATTAGCGAACAAAATTAGAGGGAAGACTTAAATTTCAAGCACCTACTCTAACTTTACCGATTAATCACAAAAATTTTTTAGAAATCAAAGCTATGGTCACCAAACCAAAAAATGTGTCATATATGCGTTAAAAATAATATTTTATTACAGTTTAGCTTCTTGAATATAATAAGCTCATAATCAATAATTATTTGACTTGAATAAAATGTTTAAATTTTTCTATGGTACTACAGCTCCAATTTTACGCACATAATAAGAACAACAAATAAATTACCTGAAGAAATATGCAGGTCTGGCAGTCGGGATCATCGTTCGAACTTGGTTTCGCGTAATCCCATGATAAGTCTTCGTATCTTAAACCGAGTAATAATGTCTGAAATCACATTAAAAAAAAAAATTTAAACAAAAGCTCAGCATTAAATTTTTATGCAATTTAATTTTGTAAAGTAAATACATTTGGAGTTTTCTTCTAATTTGAGGTATTTTCTTTACTTACACATTCTACAGGATCTATAATAAAAACACCTCGTTCATTAATCGCCACTATAACAGAAATATCTTTGTGATTAACTAAGCTCATAAGACCTCGAACAGGCTGCTCCACTTGGCCGTGAAAGAAGGCAGCACTGAAATTATGAGAAAATATAATATGTTATTGCAAAGTATCATACTTCAAATATATGTTTTTCTGTAAACTTAGCATAAAAAAAACATATATTCAAATATACCTTATGCCTAATTTATAATAAATTGAACGCTCCTTCATAAATTTATGGGTCTTCTAAATACTATTACCTGAGTGTATAATTTTAAAATCTTAAATCAAATGATTTCTAAGCTGGCAGTTATATATGAAAATTTCAAAAAGTTTCAGGAGGACAATGTGCCAGCACTCGCAACTACTCTGGCCTTTGCTTTATTTAAAAGCAATTAATATGTGACCATAATCCGACCGAAATAAGCCCGACCATTACTACGTCGTTGTTGTATTGTGCAGCATAGCGTACTCGATGAAAGCTGGGGAAAAATTCGTAGAGGACTCTGAATAGCGAAACGGGCAACCACAAAAGAACTTTAAATATTTAAAACACTACAAAACCGAGCATTGAATTCGGGAGCAAGCAAAGAAGGGCGAATGGAAAATATATTCGCCCAAAAACGCGCTTCCAGTCCCCCAAGAGAAGCTCTTCAAAGGAGCTCTCTGTTAATTTACTTCAAATAAAAACAGCCATGAGCACCCCGCCTGCCTGCGCACTTATTACCTATTTGGGAACAACTGTGCAGCTCCATGAATGCCCTCCGTCCGGGCAAAATGCGATTTAATCAACAATTTTCCCATTTTCCCGCAGAGTAATTAAAACCAGCACAAAACGACAGTCAGGTCTGGTCCGGGCGGGACCGGGACCAGAACTGGGACCGGGATCAGGTCCGGGTCTGGGTCCAAGACCGAAGACCTACATACAAGAACGTGCGCCCGGCAGAGAGGGTGTCCATTCGAGGGAGTCTGCCAGAAAACTTACCCATAGAATGGAAGTGCCCAACAAAATTCTAAGTACTTCCTCATTAGCTTCCTTGTTGTAGCTGTCTGTGGGACCCGCTTGTATTGTTCCAGCAATTTGACTTCGGCTGAATTCTTACGACTAATTGGTAACCATGACCAACTTGAGTTTTTGGCAACGTGTTGTGGTAAAAACCTTGACTGATTCTCTCTGTAAAGGGAAAGGATACGGCCGTAACTTGGGGTTCTGAACCCATCCGGCTGGATGGGCAGATTGTGGGCGGCACTCACCTAAAAAAACTGATTGTATGCGTGTGCGAGTTGTATGGACCCAATTCGATCCGTGCCTGGATGCCCCCCAGCATTATCGAGTGCACCGACTCCATGATATAGCGACCGGCCAGGACGTTGTGCTTCGCCTCCTCGTACAGCAGCTCCAATATCCGATGATCCCTAAAAAAGGTTTAAAAGATGTATGACGTCATCGACATCTTAAATCAAAACGAGCCACTCACTTGATCTTCTCTTCGTCCTTCTTCGAGAAGAAGACGTTTCGCTTGAGAACGATCATGGGCTCATCGAACTTCTTCTCGATGGGATTGCCCTGGCTGAATTTCTCCAGGAGATTTGGCCACGCTACTCTAACTACGTACGGTCGATGGTGCGACTTTAATTGGATCTCTAGAAGTGCACTGGTCATCCATAAACCGAATATACTTTGTGCTAGTAATTTGTTAGCTATTCCTAATTCTTCACAGCCCAGAGCAGCAGCGAGCATCACTTGCGCCGGACACTGCGCTGTTCCTTCGATTTCCATATGTACAGCTATGCGCGACATGAGGTACACGCACGTTGGTATCACCTACGGAATTATGATTTTTTTAAAATATACCTCTACCTATTTTTGGAAGCATGCCAAGGCGAGTGGACGGGAACGGGTGGGCGGAGACTGGGATACGGGCGGGGGTGGCCAGGAAATCGATCAAATTGTTCTTTTGGGACATTTACATTTTGCAGAGGCCTTGGTATCGATGTCGACGATTTAGCACCACTGGAGTAGTTTGTTGACGTTGATGTGGTCGAACTGTAATTGTTTGATATACTTGATGAGGGCTGCAAATCTGTGTTACTTGCGGTTTGTTGCTGATAATTTGTATTTGTACTTATTCCTGAAATTAAGCAAAAATCAGAGAGAACAGCATTAGTTTCTAGGCTTATACAATACAGTCCTTGAGTATAGCTTTTAACAAATTTAAGATGCCATTATTGCAATTTTCATATTTTAATATTGTATTATATAATAAATATTTGTAAATTAGTGTATTGAAGTAACTTGAAAATATAAGAGAGGTTTTTTAATTACACTGGTCAATAAAATTTTGCCACAAAACAAGTGATATGTCATTTCTATAAGACTTTTTCCGTAGATTACGAATTCATGAACGAAAATGTCCTAACACGTCAAGTTTTGGAGAAAAATAGGTTTGAAGAGCATAAAATAACGCATTTTCGGCATTTTTAAAAATTCATTACAAAATAACGGATTCTTATAGGAGATTGAAATGTGGGTCAAATTAAAGTTTGAACCTTTAGCTATTATATAAAAATAGTGAATTCTTTGAGACTTTCCGGAATACTCTATGAATTTCAATATTTTCTGTTAACCGATTACTTCATACAATTGGTATAGTGCATGATAATCACAACTAGCGAACGCTCACGAAAAATAAGTTTCCCAATATGCTTAGAAAGAGCTATGGAAAGGGATATTTCATATATCGAGATAAGGATTTAGACTTTCATTTGAGCCACGTTGCGAACTCTTTTCACGTTCCATTATTGTCTTTTTTAATCTTCAAAAGTACTCAAAATACGAACTATTTTAGGTTTTAACCCTATTTTTCTCAAACACGTCGCGTGATAGAAAATTTTAATTTTCGGTTTTATAATCTACAGAAAAAATTCTATTGAAGTTACCCTTTACTTATTCTGTGACATAAATAAACATAAAAAATTTTGTTCAGTGTTATTAGTGGCAGTAGTTTTTCGAGTTCGAATTTGATTGAAATTAAAACTTATGATATGAAAATGAGTGTGGAGCTTGCGAGAATTCCATCGAAATAAACGCTTCGGTCATTCCGCGTCTTATTTAGACTATTGAATTAATTTGTACTTAAATCAAATTTTAAGGAGGATCATAATATTCAAAAATATTATTTGCGTACATATTTAAATATCATTTGAGGAATTTTGACGTTATGTTCTGATTGAAATTATTTTAATACTACTGGATATATGACAAAAAATACCGCATAAAAAAGCAATAGTTTTAACCAGAAAATTAAATTTCTTTCTTAATAAATTTTTGTTTAAATTTAATTGTTCCTTGATTTTTTAAGTTTGCATTATACTAGTAGATTTAATAAATTTAATAAAAATTAGAAGTATTATTCCAAATTGTGATATTCTCTTTTAAATAATATGGAAGACGTTGAAATCTAACATTGTAGTCTTTATAATAATGTATCCATATTAATGAATGTCGTTTTGAATTAGACAGCAGTAACTGAGTCACCACCACTATCATTTAAGCTATGATAATGTGCCGAAGTTATTCAAGTACAAAACGAGTCTAAGAATGATTTATCTTTATGTTTTGCTAGCATTTGTAGCATTTCTGTTCTGTGCCATTATTGCCCTTCTTGCTTGCAGACAAATTCGCATATATTACGGCCGAGATTCGCCAAAATATTTATGAGGCAGTATAAATCAAAAATTCGCAAGAAATGCACTTCGAGAGAGCGTCGATCTTAAGGAGCTGAAAACCCTTCGATTTCCACCTGACCACAGCATCGGCCATAACTCGCATCCTTAGGTGTAATTGGCCAATCAATAAAACCATCCAGCCAAATAGCCGTGCTCAGGCCTGTCATATGGAAAAAGTAAAACTGCAGAAAATATGCTGAGCACATTTTGCCGCCGCCGCCGCCGCCGCCGCCGCCGTCGTCGTCGTCGTCGTCGTCATCTTCTCCTCTGTGCTCCTTGCAGCATCCCTGCAGCCTCAGCCAAAATAACCCAATAATTCTTCTCGGCTGCGCTGCTAGGATTTGTCGTTTTTGAGGAGTACGAGCAGACGGAGCGGCCCCCGTCCGATTCCGGTGGCAGCCGGGGGGATAATGGTGCAATGGAAACTTTTGTCTGATTTCATCTGGAAACTCTTCGGATTTTTCCCGGGCGATAAGTAATTTGTTCTCTAGACGTTAGTCGGGGCTGCCGACCCCGCACCACTCGCCGTCGGATTACCACTCTCTCGCAGACCAGACGGCATCCGGGCGATTTTTCTTTCAAATAAACCGAAGAAGGAAATTAGCGCAATGAGAGAAGCACTTTAAAACAATTATGTTTCGCGCTGATAGTGCTAGATACTTAAATAGTTGCCTTCGCGTCGCGACGGTCAGTGGTGGGTGGCGCAAACATAAAATTAAAGTTTGAACGGGTTGTTGAAGGACTTTTGTAGTTGAACAGTGCGGTTTCATGATCCAACTACTTAAAGTCACCGCCACCGACCGCAAAAGGTTCATTCTCCCGGGCATCACTCCCCAGCAGGATGCTGTTGTGATACTTTTTGCGGTGGAATCCTTTGACATACATTTTCTTCTCGGTTTCCTGGAAGGGGCGGGAGGGCTAAGGAAGAATCCTTAACATTGTCAGCTAAACACGTTAGGCGCCGCAAGATATAAATAAAAATCTCCGGGAAACGGACGAACAATTTATATAAAAAACGATATAAACGATCCTGCTGCCGTTTACAATCTGAAAAGCTTTACAGTGGTCGGCCATAAAAGGTGTGATGAATTTTCATTTCGTAAACACCACGCGCTTAGGGGGCGCGGAAATCCACAATAGCTCCCCGGGGAGAGCGGAGATAGATGCGGGTGTAGAGTGGAGATTTCCTCCTGTTATTTTTCCGCCGGGAGGAAGCGATGATAACGAGGATGCTGGTGGTACAGCTCCCGCAATCTTGCCACCTTTTTTTTTCTTCCGCCCCTGCAGCTCTTCCCGCGCCTAGCAACGAAAATTATTCTTTCATGGTGCGTTCGCTTGCTAAGCGCTCGCAATCCCACTGAGCAGCAAATAATTAGAACTGAATGATTTTCTTATGAATGATGCTGGTTCGCTCCCGCTGCTGGGCGGAACAGATCCCAAGAAACAAAACGCTAAGAAAATGATGCCCTGAATTAATTTACTTGAGTTATTTCCCGGGGATAAGTGGCAACACCAAGTGCCAGACGAGAGGGGACTTATGCTGTATAAAATCCTTCGCCGATGAATTATTTAAGGGCCAGGCAGCCAGGTGAAAGGATTTTCTTCAAGTGGCTCCTCAGACGAAGACGATGGATATTCCGCTCGGCAATATTGATACTCCCACAAGGCCCATTTTCGAATGGTAAGTTCGTCTTGAATTTAACGACGACGCTCGTAGGCGCCACAAAATCGAAATTAGAAAGGGATTTTATTGCTTCAATGCGAAAATGAGGACGTTACAGCTTTAAAGATAGAACAAGAGAAACATATTCGAGTTTCAGTACCAAAATAGAAAGTGGTTAGGTTAATAAGTTAATAAAATTACTTTATTGAGTTTCTTGGTCATTTTGTAGGAGATATAACGTAAAATACTAATAGGAGCTAGAGTAAGATATGTATTTTAAGTACGATTTTTTAGAATTTTCTGACTGAAATAATTTAAAAGATTTCAGCTATTTTCGCGAGTTTTTAAAACGTACCCAATATCACGACAAGGTTAAATCTCATACCTATTCTTTTTTATTTTTTGACCCGTCAGTTGCTTTTGTTTGGACATTGACTTTTAGGACACTCTATATAAATTAACTTCCTACAGAATGATTTAATACGAGTATACGCCACAAAATTCAAACCTCGAACTTTTCAACCCACCCTAGTATTTCTATTTAATATTGATTGATGATCGTTATACCATTATATGTATATTATTTATTTTTTTGGTTATGAATTAAAAATTAGGTACCAATTAAATTTTTATAATTCTCTATTCTATTTTCCATTTTCTATCTCATTATAATTGGTTTTAGGTTACAAATATAAATCACGATGTAAGCTAGTAATAATGAAAGAACCAATTAGAAAAACAAGCTGCTTAATTATATATTATTATTTAGAAGTTAAAAATAACATAAGCTGATTTCAGAAAATCATTCTGATCATCATTTTATTTCTGAGTTCTTTTCACTTCTCAAGGCAAATTAACGAAAACATTCATTATTAGAAAATCTCTTTACTTTCTTTAAGGGGAGGGTAAGGTTAATTCGTACGAAAAAAGGCATGTTTTTGTGAATTTTTTGTGACGACACAGCTAAAATCTCTTTATTAAAACCAATAGTACATTAAAGTATGACATTTGAAGAATATTGTATAAAATTTTCACGAAGAAATATTAAAAAACACGGCAATGGCAGCAATTATTCGGACGTGTCTCGGAAAAAAGTAGAATTGCGGTGCCCCTCATAACTTGGTGCTGGATCATGTGAAATCAAAAAATCAAAGTTCATTCGTTAGATAATAGTTTTCCCCAGGTAACACTGGGAGGGTTTTTCGAAATTTTAATTTTTCACTTTTGGAACACTTTGAAGGGAAAAACGCGATTTTTTACAAAAAAAATCGGCTAATTTGTTATTGTAAAATAAAAATTATTAACAAATTTGAAAAAAGCTCTACAACGTTACCTCGTAAATTATGTACAGAAATAGTGTTCAATATTTCAAAAGGATCGGTGCAGTACTTTTGGAGTTATGAGGGGCACCGACTTTGAAAACGTGAGTTGTGGGGAAAACGCTTTAAAGTTTTGAACACTAAAAAATCTGGTATAAAACGTTCATAAGCAAATTTTATCGGCTTATATAAATACTCGTAACTTCGTCAATTTTGCTCCAATCGACTTGAAATTTTGACACAATATTCTTAAAATATTATGCATTCAATAAACAAAAATGCAAAAAAAAAATTTTAATACCTTAGCCTCCCCTTAATACATAGTTGATAAATACCCTCCTCACAAAAACAAAGTAAAATTAACACTACCACACCAAACCATATACCATAATTGCAGCTACAAACTGCCCCTATAACATACATCTGTCATCTTGAGACTATTCATAAGTTTAGCAACAACTAAATATTTCTACAACTTGAGTATTTTCTTGAATTAAAAGTTTTCCTTCCGGATAATGGTACCAAAACTTTTGATTTAGCGAAAATATCGAGGCAAGCACTGAAGGAAGGAAACGCAACGCACCATCAGGAGCATCGCACACCCACAACCGAGCGACGGAGATGTATCTTTTCTTTATTGAAGGCCGCAGGGAGCGGACATTAAGGAACTTCCATAAATAAGGGAAGTCCCTAAACGAAGAAAAAGGTATTTCCTCGGCTCTTGTGAGTCGTGTAATCAATTACGCAATCTTTTTATGTCGTACTTGTCGCCCATGGTCGACAGTGGTGGTCTGTCCAAGTTGGACTATCGTCGCTTGGACGGAGTCGTCAGTGGGTCAAGAATTCGCCAGATCAGTTTTCCGTGTTATTTTTCGGTAAGTACATAACTTGGGTCGCCGCAGGTCCAATGTACAGCCGAATGTATATCGAGGGGTGTTCCCTAAGAAGGGACAATATTGACGTCATCTCAATTTTCAGGAATAATATATTAAGATAATTCGGATTTTGTTTTATTCGTTTTCCAAATGGTGATATTGTGTTATTAATAGCCGCACTCAGTTACATAAACGCGATATTTATGATTTACCTTGGTAATAGCATCAATTTACAAAGCTGCGTGTCTTTTTTATTTTCCCAAAATAAAAGACAATTTTGAGATGATTTAAAATTTAGCATGAATAACTACAATAATGACTTGTACCCACTTTAAAGTAGAAAATTTACCTAGAAAATGTTCAGTTCTGAATACCCATAAGAAATGTAGCTAACATGCAGTATAACATGCAGATTAATTAATAGAGAAATCTTACTTTGAAATTCATATTCAATATATGTACATATATTTTTGAGGAGTTTTTTTGTTTTTTAAATTATTTTTAAAACCTTATAGTTCTGCTAGAGATGAAAGTCATTAATGTGTAGAACTTTAAGAAAGATCGAGTAGGTCCGTCTGATAACTTTTGGGCAAAATATTCGGAGTATAAATCTGGTAACAAGTTTCATATGGAGGGGATGGAGATTAGGATGTTTATCAAGTTTCCAGACGACTTCAAGTAAAAATTGGATAAACTATCAAAGGATTGCTTGTGTTTATGAATTTTCAATATAAAAATATTATAAATTTATTTCATTTACGGATGGAATCTAGTTCTATCCTGTAGCAGTCGGTGATTTTACCCAAAATTACTTGTGCTCAGCGTTAAGATGAAAACATTTAAAGTTTTAGGATTCCCTTCATTAGGTATACCTATTGAATACTCGACTCTTATCTCTGTGGAATGAATATTTAAAAATGTACAAAGGATTCAACAAATGGAAAAGATACACAGACTTCAAAAATAATGCTAGTCCGAAAACAAAAAAAAAATACATTATACATATGTAAATTATTTCGATATCGTGTAGTAATTTTTTTGTTCTATTAAATGTTTAATAATCTACATACATATATGCAATACCATAGTTAATTAAGTAAATTGCAATAACAACTATTGAATCTGATTTCTTGAAAAATACTATAATAGACTTATTTCTTTTAATTAATTTATAATATAGATAGCAAAAATCAATAATAAAACGATTCTTTTAATCGTACAAAATGCCGATGATTTTGTATTGAAAGAGAGCGCTTATATAAAAATAAAAAATAAAATGTGTAAGCGCAACTTATTTCAATTCTCTCCCATTATGAAAGGTTAATTTTGGCTTTGTCGTTTGGATTCTACAATATATGGAAGCAAACAAACAAACATGCGCACAAATATGCGATTGAAATGTGATATCATATACCCTCCTTTCAGTTTGCTATAGTCAGATTAAAATATTTTGAGAAGAGAACTCAAAATATATTTGGTGTGGTCGATCTTTGATAGAATTCTTAATGTTATATCATCATAATCTTTTAGAAGTCTATAAGATTAGTTCTCGTCTGTTGGTGATACCATCGCCATAATTTGGGGCAATCCTCGTTTTCTTTTATTGATTAACCTAAGGGTGGTATTGTGCTGCTAATAGCAGCGCTCAGCTACATGAACGCAATTTCTTTGGGCCCGAACGGTAGGTACAATGATAAAATTCCCAGGAAAAGATTTTTTTGCCGGCTTTCCGGAGTTTCAAGTTTTAGTCCCTCCGGGAATGGAAAGGATCCCGCTCGCGGATCCCCAGTTAAAGCAGATAAAACGGACGAAAGAAAGGAAAAGTAAGCAACGACCTTTTCCATTATTCATACGGAAAGAATACTCTTTTAGATCCACCCCAGTACCCAGCACCCGTCCTTCCTAAATGATGAATTAAACTCATGAATAGGAGAGAACATCCTTCCCATTATGCACACACGAATCTCCTGGCAAGGAAGCGGCATTTAGAGGCCATGAAAACTCGTATGGTTACACAACTCTTCATTTTTGCTGGACCAGGGGAGAGGAGCAGGAGCGTTCTAATTCAACATTTATCCAAACTTTATCTGGAACGTACTGACGAGTGGGTGCATTGGACTGAGTGGGGAAAAAAAAAGATCCCCAAACGGAGGAAAAGACGAAAAATGAGAAGCGAAAAAATCTCAACTCTATTTAAGTGCGCGCCTGAACTCAAACGGAAATTACAGAAAATTCGGATATTAAACGTCCTCCTCGAGTGCTGATCTGGATCTACTCAGCACTCCAGGAGCTTTGCCCTCGAACCCCCGCCTGCGCGGATAAAATCCAACGTCTCCTTCGTAGTCATCCCATGTTTATTCAGATGTAGTCCCAGAAGAAGTGGGCTGCGAACGACCCCCTCCCTGAGAATCCAACCTAACCGGATAGTGGAGCCCATAAAGGACGGGAAATTACAACATCACAATTTAATGAATTTAGCACATCCACATTCGAAAAAGGCTAGTGTCCGAGAAAACCGACTCTGGCTCTGCTCAGCCACGGCTAGAATTTATCTAGATATCACCGAATAACCAGACCGCACCAGCTTTGTTTGCTGTAGTCCGCCACTGCCGTCCTCCTGTTTTGTTTAATTAACTTTTTAAAGTGCTATTTATGGACTATCATAATGTGGTCGCCGCACCATCACGTCTACTTCCTAATTGGGTCAGAAACCGTCCACCTTAGCCTCACATGTCGCCCGATGACTGTGTTTACGCCATAAACGACGATGACGACATCGCTGTTTTGAATTATTTTTTTTCGAAATGTTTGGTAGAAGTTTTAAACTTATCGAGGCCAAACTTTAAACTCTGCCCTTTTGCCCAGTTTCACTGCCGAAAGGGGAAAGAGACAAGGAGGTGAAATGGCTCCTAAAACATGTGTTTGTGCATCCGCAGCACGACTGAGTGAACGTCCGAAAGTACTAAGTCTAAAATTACAAGTGGCGAACGTGATTGATTGCTTCCTTTTTGGGGCTGGAAAATACCAGACAAAGATATTTTGGTTACGGATTTGTATTATAGCTTGCATACGATGAGTTTAAATCACCTTACCTACATATGCAATTTTCGCAAAAACTTCACAGGTTTTTGGGCTTAAAATTACACATTTTTACACATTTAAATTTGGTAACAACCGTCAATCTCAAATTTGCTAACATGTGTCATCATTCAGGATTCAGCTGTCTACGCTGCATTGCCTCTGAAAAAAAATTTTCAAATGACAGGCAGTCAAATTTGATCAGAAAAACTATAAAATTATTTTTTTAGTTTCTTCACTTGACCTAGTTACTTTTGTCACCTTCCCCAACAAATATGTATGACTTTGAAGATATTCGTAACGGACTAAAAATAAGCATTAAGCAGAATAAAGTGATTTCTTTCGCAACCAAGTTGTCTACTTCTAATTAAAAAATCACAAGGAATTCTTGATATTTTTTAACAACTAAGGTCAAAAACTGTTAAGCATTTTATTCCACTTTTAAGTGGATTTTTTCTGATATTTTCTTCAGATTTCCTTTCCATTACTTTTTTTTTTACTTCTCTATTTTGTTGAAAAGGTTCGCCCCACCCACTCATGGGCGCCATGAAACACTTAAGAAAGGTCGAGAATCCATTAACAGGAAAAAAAACAACGTTTTTTTTTTCAATATGGGGTACAAAATCCAGATAAAACTAGTCTTCAGATAGATTTTATACTTTGATTCATTAAAGACACGGTAGAGCAATTGTTCGGATCAAAACGTTTACTATTTTAATAAATTTGCAATGTTGAAGTTACATTACAAGAAAATACTCATCATACATTTTAGATCCAGATTCAGATGTTTTCCAAATTTATAAGTAATATCTAATATATAAGAAAAAAAACAAGATTTCTCCGATTCCGAGAAAGTATAAACTAGGGAATAATAAGAATTAAAGTAGGAGTGAGTATTCATAACAAGCCTATAAATTTATAGTTACCTACTCTAGCCCTGGATTAAGGGGACATTCTACTTTCAAATGAAAAAAAAGGGTCATCTTTAGGAATTTATTTTAAGAAAATGAGACATCATATAGGCTTGACATTTTTTTTTGTTGTATAAACAAAACGATTGACTTATGAAAACACTTTTTTCAAGCCGATTTCATGTCTGCTATCTCCACTAGGTGGCGTCTACAAAACGTGAGTTTTTTTTCTATTCACGAAGCGTAGGCCGAAATATTGATCTGAAACAAGTATAAAAATTTTCATCTTAAAGAAGACACTTATAGCTAGTGCCGTAACCAATAAAAGTACAAACAAAAATAAAACATGGCACGCATTTTATCGAAAAACCGTGTTTTTCGTTTTTTTGTTTTTGTCATTAAACCCACTGGGAGGGGAGACATATTGAAAAAAAATTATATTTTATTGGTTACGGCACTAGCTATAAGTGTCTTCTTTAAGATGTCACTTTTATTTTCTGTTTCGGATCAATACTTCGGCCTACGCTTCGTGAATAGAAAAAAAAACTCACTTTTCTTAAACGCCACCTAGTGGAGATAGCAGACATGAAATCGGCTTAAAAAAAAATTTTTCATAAGTCAATCGTTTCGTTTATACAATAAAAAAAATTTCAAGCCTATATGATGTCTCGTTTTCTTAAAATAAATTCCTAAAGATGACACTGTTTTTTTCATTTCAAAGTATAATGTCCCCTTAATTGTGTTAGTTATTGGTCATTTGTGATAGAACTTGTTAAAGTATATAACTATGATATAGGTATGTTAAGAGGCAATGCAAGTTAGAATATTAAGGACCTGTTCGAATCCAAGTCTTCGTCTTATTATGACAGTATAGTGACACACCAAGCCAAGCTCTGTTCGAATTCATCTCTATGCTGTGAGCTTAGTCACGTACTATAAAAATTTTGACAATTGCTTAACTTGGTGAACGACTCAAGTTTTGGGTTTTTTAATTTAATTTGATCTCTCATATTAAAGAAAATCTCTTAGCTAATAGTCAGAATAAGTTCATACAGTTTTCATCTAGTGGAATTTTCTTTGTTTTTCAAAAATACTATGAATTCCTGCGATTTCATTAGAACCTGATATATGTTACATCTATAGAACCATCTTTTACATTCTCCGTCCTTCAAAAGAATAATTGGCGTTCTCAGTCCTGACATTTTCCAGGAATGTGGGAACCAGTCCGAGCCTCGGCAGAAATCTCCTCACTAAATGTCCATTAGAAGGTAATTTCACGGACATTCCCTTGTCATGTACCTGCAATTTGCCAGACTCGAGCCCCTCTGTGCCGCATTCGTTCCGCAGAAATTGCAGGGCTACGCTCCGTGCCGGAATGGGACATTAGGTTCGAACTTAATCCCGCCGGCTTATATTATTCCTGGAGCTTTTAAAACAACTTGTAAAGGAATCATTTGTGCCCGAAGATAAAACATCTGGTGACATTCATTTTCCCTGACTGGCGCTTTATTGCCGGCGCGGGGGCTGTCGGATTTGCGTCTCCCTCTGGCCCGGAACACAGCCCCACCGCCAGAGGGCGCCAAACCGATGAAGTGGGAAAAGGATTCACCTTACAAAGCTATTACACGGCATACTGATGTACATTTCATGCTTTGCCTATATTTATTTTATTTGATAACCTCCAGGCACAAGAGGGCTTTGCCCGGCTCCCCGGCCTTCCATCTTTCTCGGTTCTATTTCGTCGCCATTGCGAGCCAGCCGCCCCCTCTAGCGATCGAACAAAAAAGCATAGGCAAAAATCGATTTTTCATTGGCAATAAAAAAGCACTTGCGGAAAATATCCTTGTTTCCAGGGCGAAATTACGAAATTGTAGGACAAAATCCAGCTTTTTAAGTTGCTGAATTTAAAACAATTTTCAACTTTAGAAGGCGAGTTATCATGGGAATGTCTTGAAACAAAAATTCCTTGAAGTAAATAAATTCCACCTGGAGCAGCAGTGATCCTGGAGAAGGAAGAAGTTAACGTGTTCACCCCTGCAAAAATTTTTAGGGGCTCCAAGGATCCCGGACAGATTGTTCGCCGTTTCCGTGGCCGAAGGAGGAATAATATTGAAACATTTCACGTCAATTCACGAGGATGTTCAATTCCAAAAGTCTTTTTAGTCAGTGAATGGCAGGCGGAGGGCGGCTGCAAGTGTTTTATCATTCGAGGCGAAATTTTCGCACGCCTCGTGCATATATTACAAAACTGTGCTATATATTCGCCGCCCCCGCCCCCGCCCCCTCGACCCAGTCGCCGTCGGGATCGGAGGCTGGCCGGAGGGCGTGTGCGAAATTGGGCTCTGAAGCGTCCTTCGGGAGGCTTCAAATAATCGATGCGTGGAGGAAGTTAAACACAGGGTGAAAGGCACTCGCTGTAATTATCTTGTTAAGGGAAAAGTAATTGAAATCACACGTACGTACACATCCGTGGCATACGACCAAAACGTGTATGCAGAGAACTTTTGAAAATTCGCTTTAAGCCCTAACAAAATTTATACTTCTAAGGCTTTATGGTATTTGAATAAAATTTTACCAAACAAGAAGATTCCCAAAATTTCGCGAAAGAGGACAGTAATTCAGGAACACATGGGCTCGCAGATTTTATGATGTTTGTTCTATTTTACACAGATATTACTTTCTGAAGTGTTGAACAATTTTCGATTTTAGTATTCCTAACCTAAATCATGTAAATATCTGCATATTTGGTATTATATTGCATACATTCGAATTCACAACTTTAATTACGTTGAATTAAACTAACTGTGTTTAAGTACGAAAACTCAGATTATCAAGATTCTTTTGTAAAATCTAAATTAAGTCAGTGGTTCTCAAGAAAATCATAAAATTAGCCCACGTGTCAATTTCTGTTCATTTATTTAAAATTTAGCTTAAAATGAGTTTGAGGTCTCCTCACAGATATTCATTAAATTTTGTAGGAATATTCATTTGAGGTTAAAAGGAACGAATAAGCATACAAATTTTGTCGATCGGTTATAATTTCTGAGATATTTATAGACATATAATAAAATCGTAACCAGGCCGAAATTATACATGAAATATGTTTCGAAAAAAATAATTGCTACTTTTAATATAAACGATACTCATTCCGCAAAAACCACGACAGATTTTGATGAAACTTTTCAGTATCATACGTTAGAGTCAAAATCTGCGATCCAAATAATATCAGTATTCATTATGGAATTTTAAAAATATAGCATTACTTCTATTACCTTGTCATTGTGGAAAAATGCAGGCAAAACCAAAGGAAGGTTATGATGTTAGCAGTCTATGTATGGAGTGGGTATGTTCATCTGTTCCTAAAGTACCTACTTATCGTGTTTTGGCAAATAAGGTGTCATTTGATGCGTCTTAATAATTCGCGTGTCATAGGATATACGACGTCTCACTAAATCTAATATGGCGCATTTTAAAAATAAATTTTACAGCTCTAAAAAACATAATTAGGCTAAATGTATCGCGTTTGGTATCTATCAAATGAAAGGTCTTGATGAGCTCGTACTAAAAAAAATCTACGAATCTAAAGGAAGATCTCCGACTACAACTATTTTTAATCCAAGACCTTTGTTGTTTAATCAGGGTTTTGAGCTGTCTCTATCATATTTTTTTTATGCTTGCTTTCAGCTTTTTCGTGATATTTACTATGGTATGCGTAATCATTCAGAAAAACTAAACTAACGAAGACAAGTTTCGTTGTCCCTAAGAACACTTTACATTTTTCAGTTCTGTAATCTTATTCTCAAAAGCACGAAGACAAGACCTCTTTAAAATCAATTTAACTCCAATATCCACTCTTCCGTAATATAAGCTTTATTTCAGATCCCTGGAACAGTAAGTTAATCCCGTCTATCACCTCTTCCCGAGCCCGTGACGGTGGACTTCTGGCAGTGATGGGAAATTTTGAAAATGGTAAGTTGGACGAAATCTTATAATTGAAGTCAGGGCACAAATTGTTTAAGTAACTAATTTGTATTCCGGTCGAGATCCGTTGATAAGCGTGTTTTCTTTCAAATCTGTGAGAAAAGTGGGTCACATTCCCAAACGCCGGGTGAGTGGTAGGTGGTCCCTGCTTTGAATGGATTTTCCCAGAATTACAATCAGCATGCAAGCTGCGTCCGGCCGGCGGGAAGTGAGTGGAACGGGGGAGGGGATAGAAGAAGTATGCTGAGAAAATGAAAAAAGTTAAGGTAGTTAAAGGCGCCTAATCATCTGAGTTTGTACACGTACATACGTATTCAATGCTAAATATCTCCGAAGAATTTCGGTCAAGCCCTGGCCAGCGGCCACAAAGCGAAAGTTTGAATTCGATGTGTTTCTGAATGGAACGCAGTCTGAAAGTTTCCTATCAGGGGGCGGGAAGGACCGGAAAGAAATCTTTTCTTGATTACAGTTTCTATACCCTTCAATACGGCATCAATGCCTGTGCCCCTCCCCTTGCCATTGATTGTTGCCCTTATTTTGTGTTTATGCATCATTGAACTGTAATCAATTTCAGTCTTGCTCCCCCCCTCCCCTCACACTCTAGCATGGCATCCGGCATCATCTAGGCACGAAGGATGAAGGACGAGGGAAGGAGGAGGATGCCAGCAAGTTGCCTTGTTACGGTGAATTCAATTAAAACGGAACTTTGATGAACCAGTGAAAAGGTCCCACCCCCTCCGGTCCGCCTATTTCCGTCCCAGCGGTGGCCATGTCTAACGCAGAATTCACTTGCAATACAAATGCATGCCAAAGTTATTCCAAATTGGGAACTAGTTAAAACACCCCGCCCTGCCCCCGGCGCCATCCGGGAGGGTGCCGGGATGCTCGGTAATGTAAAAGGGCTTTATAATAATGAAATGAATTTGAAATTTTCCTGATTTAGGTTTTTCGGCAAGGGTTCGATAAAAATGTGAGCAAAACTTCGATGATGGCGGGGGAAGGGGATTTAGCATTGGTGAGGGGGGAATGGAATGGGTCTAATTTTATAGAATCTATCAAAAAAGGGCTAAAATCTAGGGCTCGGTATTTGTTTATTAAATTTGGCGTGGAAAAATATTTTCGCTTTGAATTAAATTATGTGCAAATAAGCGCTAATTAATAAAATGTAAACGTTTCGTAAAATCGCCTAATGGTATATATTCAGGGACCAGATGGAATGGGCAATCAATAATTTATGAGGACAATTTCAAACAAATTTAGCTGGCAAACATTTCAGGGAAAAGTTTAAATATTTTGAAGGATAAAGGCTAATGGAAAAGAGATTTAATCAATAGCTGAAATTTTAAGACTTACCAATTATTACAAAATATAAATGAAAATGACATTATGAAAATATGACAGGTATCACTCAAAGTACGTTCATCAGTATTGATATAATTCGAATTTGACACTAAAGTGAAATATTCAATAGCTCGTGCATTCATAAGTTTGTCGTTATAAAATAACATACAAATCGGAGAAGCATATGGTGAAATTGTAATTGCAAATGATATTTATGAAATGTGTGCCTACCAAATGTATATGAAATTAAAAATACATTGTTTGTATTTTGGCACACAAATTCTAAGTATTTTGGTTTTTACTATTTTTTAAATAAATCCATACATATATTGTGCTAATTATTAAATATAGAATAATTCATTAATTCTTATTGACAGGATCGAAATGATTTTTAGTTATATAGTTTTTTTATCTCGTTTTCGTGTATAACTTTTATATAATTACATATTTAACGATATTTTAACAAAACGGCTAAGAAAATTTAAAGTAAAGGACCCCGCTATAATTATATGGGATTTGGGTTTCAGCGGATTTGGCTGAATTTTTGATATTTTGTAGGTCTCATCATGCCAAACAAAAGTCTCCATGGGCACAAAGCTCGTTATTGAGTATTTTAAGAGATATCGGCCGTGAACGGTTTCGATTTTGAATAGAATTGCGAAAAAGTGAAAAATGCTGATTAATATTCAAAATATATCATCAAATATGTTTTTGCCAAATTGCTAACTAAACTCCGTTCCGTGTAAATGCAGTCTATGTTGCTCAAACCAATAGATTATTAGATCTGACTAAGAAACCGAAAGGCGCGCTCAGGGCCCTCGCGCCCATAAGTGCGATGTGTGCCACGCACACGGGCGGCATATCCAAGGGCCAGCAAATGGTCCCGATGTTTTATGTTTATATATCTCTTAAAATACTCAATAACGAGCTTTGTGCCCATGGAGACTTTTGTTTGGCATCATGAGACCTACAAAATATCAAAAATTCAGCCAAATCCGCTGAAACCCAAATCCCATATAATTATAGCGGGGTCCTTTGGCGAATTAGCACCCCACCTGAGTCAAAAACAAGAAAGATTTTCACTAATGAACTCACATATAGTTCCTATATGTACAAGACTGAATAACTTATGATACCTTAGAGGTATCTCTCGGTATCATTTATATTGGACAAAATGGAAAACAAAGTAATAATTCAGGATTGAACTCGTCCAGAGACTGGAAAAACGTTTGCAAATGCAAACGAGTTTTAAAAATTGATGAGAGTTTCGATCGAAGATACCAAAGTTATATTTTATTTCAAGGGGAGAGCCCTACAACTGGTTACGTGATGCGACAGAGCATTTTTGATGCCTTTTACGGCAAAAGCAAATTGAAAAGCCAGAGTCGGATTAGAAACAATTTATTCAATAGCGTGCAAAAAAGGCCAACGATGCAGTATATGTTGTTGTTTATTTAAGATAGTGCTCATTAACTTCGTTTTAAGTCCTTATAAGGGCAGTACCTATTTATTAAAATTTCGGCTCATACCTAATTGAAATATTATTGATCGGTTTCGGTTGACTTAAAAAAATAATGTCAAATTTTAAAGATTACCAACGAAAACATAATTTCTATTGGTATAGAATGAAATGAACGTTCACAACAATTCGAATACTGTCGACATTCTACATTTGAAGTAAGATGTGGTTTATCGGGACATAGTAAAGAACCATCTCAATGATTTTTAATTTTTTAGAACCTTTTAATAACATGCTTAAAATAAATATGACATAGGAATAAAGAGGTCGCATTTTGGTAAACATTCAAAACTCTACGACTGAATAAAAATTCCCTTTTGCAAGTATAATCGTATCATTTTGCATTCGATTTTGTTATCTATGTATTTATAGGGATATACCGAGAAAGGGCCCACTATTTAGAGACAATAAATAATTAGAAAAAATGTTCCCATATTGCGAAAGACTGAAAGCCAATATCTCGATTATGACTTGATTCTGTAGTTTAATGTTCTTCAAAGTGGCTGCTGCTGGAAACAGTCTGAATATTCAAATGCAATCACCTATAAAACCGGGGAAAGGTGTGAAAAGAGCGAAAACAAAAAGCCCGAAAAAGCTAGGGTAAAATGGGAAAAAACATCTCGCAGATTCGAGTGTATTGGGTGACCCAGAAATTGCTCTCTTTGCAATTTCATTCATTTTCATCCATTCCACTTCACCTGATGAAGAAAAAAAAGAGCCTAGAGGTGGTGTGGTGTGGCCGCTGATACCACACCTCCCCGCTGTGTGTCAGTGCGGTCGTTTTTCCTATGCCTGACGAGGTCAGGTCCTCGTTTAAGAAGAAAAGTGGGTGCAAAAAAAAATATATTTTTTTTTTCCATTTTTATCCTATTTTGTTCCTTTTAAGTGAAATAAATTTTCTATTGCTCGGGCGTGACGTCAAAGCAGCCACTTTTCCCTCCACTTCTTGTCTTTTTATTTTCCTAACCTATAAATACAGCGTCTGCGGCAGAAGTATCAAACCGCAGTGGTTGATATTTCTTCAAATATGAGAAAATAAGAGTCGACAAAAATTTCGTGGAAAATTAAACGTCACCACAAATCATGAGACGTTTTTTTTACCTCTCGTAGAAAGGGAAAGCTGAAATTTCGCGATTTTTACATTTATCTGTTCTAGTCGTGTAAAATGGAATAAAAAAATATTTCTTTTTCGTGGAATTCTTAAACATTAAGTAGTAGGTACAGGAGAGGTCATTACGGTTATTAAATTCAACAAAAATAAACTTTATCTTCACTCCCACACCAAGTTTGAATTGAATGTACTAATTTGAATCGCTCATCTTTAATGCGCTCATTTTTTACTTGATATCTAAACTTCTCGATTTTCTTCTTTAATTGCCACGTCCTTTCGCCCGCTGCTGTCATCGCAACCATGCTTTTGTTCCACTTAAGAACATTTTTCCTCAGATCTTTAAGTTCAACTCAGTTGGCGAAGCCACTCACTCTTCTGAGGAGGCGCCATAATTTAAGGCCCTTTTTGCCGATGATGAAAAGGTGCTACTAACGAAACCTGCATTTGAAGGATTTTTAATTAAATTAAGGCCAAAGAACAAGAAACTAAAATGGTTTTTAGTAAAATGAGATTTTCACTTCATCACTTTGCCCTCTTCGCTGCCATTATCAACTTTGGATAGAGTGAGAGTTAAATCAAGCTTAAAAACTGAAGCGCCAACGGGGCACTCTTTGTGCTATTGGGCCGGCTATAAAACCCCTGAAAGCCTTTCACGATATTCCGGTCTTCCTAATTACTTCTAGATATTGATTCTATTAGAACCTTAACCGGTCAGATTTAAAAAGAGCTAGGTAACTATTGTCGACATTTTTAATGAGCATAATTATTAAAGGGTATTCGAAATTTATATCTTCAGAGAATTTTTTACGGATCCGAGCTGAAATTTCAAAAGAAAAGGGTTCTTAGGTAAAGCTATGTCGTCCCAAATTTGGGGAAAATACACGTAAAAAAAAGGCTTCTCAAGATGCCACCGGGGCTGGTGTAAAATCCCTTACAAGTTCTAACACAAGTCCCCACGCTCTTAAGACTCCGTTCCGAAACGAAGCCATTTTAATAACCTCACAAAACTTTTACCTGTGCTCTAAGACACATTTAACCTTCGTCGCCATCATCATGCAGACTATCGCTATTATCGCCATCATCATATGAACTTAACCTGAATATCTCAGGCTATGGACCACGATGCCGCCGGGCCTTTAATACACCAAAAATGGAACTTTGCCAGTTACAAAATGAAGTAAAAGTCACCGCATCCCAACTCTCATCCCAGGAATTAAGGGAAAATTTCTGTGTATATGGGCGGGGTCTTTTGGCCCGTCTGCTTGGTAGGCTTTTTGCAAGGACACAGGGCTTCCTGACCCATGACATTTGTTTTATTCGGGAGACGCAAAGTTCTTCTTCTCCAAAAATATGGGGAAGTGTTTTTGTAATTTCTTGAATATATCTTGAGGATGACGAGATATTTCTCGGGATTTCGGCTTTTATGCTTTTTTTTTTGTTCTTTTTCTCATACATTTTTTTGTTTCGTCAAACTTCCTCTACCATCAGATAAATCCATTTAACATTTTGCCATAAGTTTCTTGTGAACCGGAAAATTGTCCAGGGTGAATGAGCGAGGAAAGTGCAAAGCGAAGAAATCAAAATTATTGATCCAGTCAGCCAGATGTTCGAGGATACAAAACATTGCGCATTAAATATTTATAGAAAGCCAAAAAGATAGGCCCCCCATCCCGATTTGCATTGGCTTGGCTAAAACTGGAAGCTATACCCACCAAAGTCCTAAAATTGGGCAAATAAAGATAAGCAAAAAAAGGAAATTAGCTTCATGAAAAAAACTCGCATATGTCCCAATCTCCCTTTGCTCCTCAAAATCTCATCAGGCTGTGTGTGATCGATTGATTATCCTCCTAATTTGCTTCTGGATCGTATAGCGAAAATCCCTGAAAAAAATGGGGACGAAAAAATAAAAAAAAAAACGTTGTGAGGCAAAATTGGCTTTGGCAAAGGATAAATTGCTTTTGTGTATCATCATAGCTCCGCTTCCGCCCCCTCTTCTATAAATGATTACCATCAAAACTGTTTTATTCGATTCCACTCCATTTAGCAGCAGCCATAATCCAATGATTCTTCCACTATCACACAACATTTAAAGGTCACCGGAACATTTGATGATTTCAACATGAACAGAGCATGGATGCTCGGTTGCGAGCGATATGAATGCACAGTGACATGGGAAATTTTTTTGAAAGAGTTTTCGATAGAGTTTATAACTCTCATTGCCCATTGACATTGGATGTTACCGGTCATTCGGAAAATTCGCTGTATTCATTGCAGCTAATTTGAATTTAGATAAGGTTATGGCCCTATTTCGCCAAACAATCATGGTCTGGCCATTTGCCAAAATCCCTTCAAAGTTGATGTGATCCTTTAGAAATCTCAGCAGGAGGCATCATCAATAGAATAAGAAAGAAATAAGAAAGAAGAGGAATCAGAATGAATAAGGGAATAGGTATCAAATTTAGCGAATAATTCTGCATTTAAAATTCCAATCTGGCATTTGATTGGAAGTGTTTGTGTCGAAATTAGAAATTAGTACCTAATAATAATAATTGTAAGTGTCTTGAAAATAAATATTAGTAAAACCTAAACTAGAAAAAAAAAGGAATTCTGACCATATTTCGCAAAATACCATCATGAAAAATAATGCTACAGTAAAAAAAAAATTGTGCATTATAACCGAGTTCGGTAAAATGTGGTTTTACTGTATTCCCAAAACGTGGTATATACATATGTAAGTCTTTAATTTGAAAACCCACATATTTAGCCAAGAATATGAGCTCTTTGCTTTTCACGAAGTATGAGAACAGTCAGCCTCTTTTCAAATATCATACATATTTACATATTAGGTATATGAAATACGAATATATTCCTTTAGCCGCAAAATATTTAAAAAATTCGGGTAGGAAATTTATAATTTAAGTGAAGCAACCGAAAATACGTAAATTTGCAAAATTTTCTATAGTTTTTCATTCTCTGGTTTTTAATAATTGCTTGCTCATAATGTTAGTTGAAAGTCGTATAGAATTGTATGTATTATGGGTACAACCTGTATATAGAATATTTTCTAGACTCACGATTTCGGAGGTAAATCAAAGAACTAATTACGCCCTTTTTTTTTTTAAATACGACAGCCTTATGACAATGGCTCCAGCCACAAAAATTCGGTTTTATATGTAAATACATAAAAGAAATATCTTCCTACCAAAAATTTATGGTGTTATGTCTATAAAATGTACAAAGGCACATAAATATGTTTTTATGACTGCTTTAGATTTAGCCATAAATCTGTTCTACTTCAAAGCAAAATGTTAATAATGAGCTGGGAATCCAAAAAAACATTCAATGAAATACCATAGATTTTGAAGCCTCTTGAAATTGTACAAATTATGTAAAAGGGCGGAAAATATTGAAATCTGCCTCTATATAGAGCTCAAAAGGAAAACTTCCAAGAACACTTTTTCTCCCAGCAATGATATTCCCAGAAAACTCATTAAACCTCCGGAAGACAGGATACCCACATTACTTTCTTCTGACAAGCAGGAACTTCTTTCTGTTCAATTTTTTGTTGTTAACGTTATTAAAGTCTTGTTAAGATTTTATTGAATGACATATCTTACTTTTTGCCATTTCTCGGTTAACTTGAAAATACTTTACCACAGAAATGCATATATTTTTGCTCAACACTAAGTACCGACAGCATTTTAATACGCCTCGTCATGGTAAGCGGCCAATTAAAATTGAAATATCGACAACTAGTGCCGAAATTGTCCACAAAATATCTAAAGGCACCACAAAATTGTCACCCAATAAAATTTGATTTGAGCTTCTCTCTAAATTCCAACATATTGCTGAATAATTCTGCAAAGGTCGTCAAATTTCCCGACCAACCCCTCAATGACATTAACATGAATTTTATTGCACCTTCAGAAACTTCCTGGAACGTTTAGTCGGATGAAAATATATTTTAGTTGCTATCGGGCGTATCCTGTGGATGTATCCCCCGGCAGCGAACAGGATATTCACAATTACTGCAATTGACATATCCCGAAACATTTACTGTGGAACTATAAAATTGCCATAAAATGTTAAAAGCCCTTCTATACGCATAAAACCACCCACCCGACTGTCCCCGGGCCGGGATAACATCGGGAGCGCCTGAATAAACCACTTTCAGCGATTTAACGACACCGGCTCAGACCACCCCGCAGCTATAAAAATTATCTTAAAGGATTTCGCCCCACTATAAAGCTGAGCAACGCCTTCGGGAGCATATTCGTTTCCACTTCACTCCACTCAACTCGGCTCCGCACTTCAACTTCACTCGAGCTGCGAATAAAGCTCAAAGATTTTTGAATGAGTGCAGAGCTCAGAGGACAGAGGGCGGCATTATCCCTTTTTTTTTTTTTCTTTCAGCATTTTTGCATTTTTATCCCTGGCTTATCGGGGAGCATTCAGGAAAAAATGGTGCGCGCTTTAAAATTTATGAAGGACAAAGATCGCAAGATACCGGGACGTTTGAAAGGAATTCCACTTTTCGCCACACCCTACCCACTTTTTGTTATTATTATTATTTTTTTATTTATCTTTATAACTTGCTAACACTCAGCAGTAGTGCCCTGCCGCTATTGCCGCCGCCATCCCGGCGGAATATATCGTGTCCAGGAATTTTATAGTCGAGCGATAAAGTTGATAAATTGCTCGCTGAGAGTGCGGGAAAGGCGAATTTACTGTGAGAAATGAAGCTTATGGCTGCTCCTGACGGCATAGTATTATTTTTCTTTTTTTTCCCATTTCCATGAATAGTATCTAGCACCCACTACTCTGATAGAATTATACATGAATGCGAATAAGCAACGTTTGGGCATTTTTGAGTTATTTTTGCTGTCTGTAACGGTGCGTTGACTTGCTGAAAACATCACATTGCATTTGCATATTGATTTTTGTCATGCGAATTTGGGGTTTTATTGGGCCATTTTTCTCAGCCCAAGGGACACGATGGGTTCCAAAAGAGTCATCTCTGCATAGTTTTTCTATTCTCCAAGGATTCATGCAGAATATACATACATACATATGTATGCAAATATAGTCTATCTATTTTATCGTTGGCATAAATATCCCTTTTTATTAGCTCTTTAAAATCAGGCCTTATGTATATGAGCAAAACATGCTCATCATTCTAATATTCGTTTATCAAGAATTAAAATTCATTACGAGACGAATGATGTTATTACATCCTATTACAATACTAATTTGGAAATAAATTAGATCTATTTCACTCAATTATGTCTCTTTGATTTCTTTTAATGCAAAACATATGTAATAAACAAATTGCAATATGTTATCGTAATGAGTCAACTTAAATCAACTTTAAATTGGTACTCTGTGGATCCGACGCTATTGATTACACAGCCACACAAAAAAAAAAAAAAATGTCGGGCCCGGGGATCGGACTATGTGTTTCATATGTTTTTGGGGTCGCTGAAACTGAATCCGATGTCAGTTCAACCCCAAAACGTCAGATTTTTGGCATAACCTCAAAAAACCTCAGTAAAAACGGGAGAAAAAAAAATTGTTTTTCAATCTGGGGATCAGACCATGTCTTTTATATGTTTTCGAGGTCGCTGAAACCGAATCCGACGTCGATTTAACCCCATCACATGACGTTTTTGACATAACCTCAAAAAACCACAGAAAAAAAAAATCTGATGTCGGTTTAACTCTGTGGTTTTTTGAGGTTATGTCAAAAACCTGACGTGATGGAGTTAAATCGACATCGGATTCGGTTTCAGCGACCCCGAAAACATATAAAAGACATGGTCTGATCCCCAGATTGAAAAAAAAAATTTTTTTCTCCCGTTTCTGCTGAGGTTCTTTGAGGTTATGTCAAAAACCTGACGTGATGGGGTTGAACTGGCATCAGATTCAGTTTCAGCGAGCCCAAAAACATATGAAACATATAGTCCGATCCCCGTGCCCGAAAATGTTTTTTTTTTGTGTGGCTGTGTTATTGATAATAAAATAATAAAACATTAAGTAATAAAACAACAACTAACTGTTTAAATTAAGACTACTTTTCAGGATTTCATCAGAACTTCACAACAAAGGTCTCCACAAAAATCCAGTTTGGCCGGACGTTTTGTTGTAAATCTACCCATTTTCAGTCTAATTTTATTGAACTACTAAGCATAAAGAAATTTCATGTTTGCCATAAAAATGAAATCTTTTTACTACGCCTCATCCTACTGGTTTTTATAATTTACTAGCGAATACCCGGCGTGCGCTGCTACGCCTCAATAAATAAAAAATGTTTATTTTTAGTTTGATGATGATTAATTGATTGATTGAATAAGTAAAAATGATTTTTATTGATATTTATTGTAATGCGTGTGGATAAACCATATTTTTAGTGTTTCCATATGCTGAACTTTATCCAATTCAAATGATAATAAATGAAAAAATCGAAGAAGTATAATAGAAGACGAAAAATAAAGAACGCATCGTATGGGTGTGTAGTGCACACCTTTTAATTTCAATAATAGGTGATACAAATTTCAGGATGATCGGTTGAACGGTGTAGGAGTCCATTCGTACCATATCCATAAACATTCGCTTTTATATACATATGTATATAGATTATTTTACGAAGCGTATTATGGTAATGGTTAAAAACAAATTTAATATAATGCTGTACCATAAAAAGTTTTAAAAAAAATTCATGAAGGCATAATCGACCCCCATGTATACACTCAATTTTCGAAAAAGCTTTACGTTGCAAATTTTGTACAAAGTCCTGAACAATACAAAAATTAGCAAACAATTTACTCTAAAAACTAAAAGATGATGAAGAGGAAGCACACAGGGAACGGGTTTGATACCATTTTTGGGTCGGAGGGACCCAGGGCGAACAATAAAATAGAAATAAAGTGCCATTAATCACTCCGGGCATCGCTACAAAAATTGTTTTTTTCGTCTGAGACAAACTTTCGCTTCCATGCGCATAATGCCCGTATCTGGACCACAACTTCCTGCCATCATCACGCCATTGGGGCTATCGGGCCCCACCATCGCGGGCTCCGAATTGGATGCATGCACGCCTCGCATTTACTACAAAAGGATAATAATTAAGGGTGCGCAGGGTCGCAGTAAATTTGGAATTTCCATGGAACACAGCAAAAAGTCAGTAGAATAAATTTATAGAGCTCGTCTGGAGGCAGGGCGAGCCGTCGGGGCGTCCGGGAGGGCCGGGGGAGGGATAATGCTCGGCTCATGCATGCATTCATACATAAGCCATCCAGCAGCATAACGAAATCCTTTTGATTCCTTCTCAGCTCGAACAGGAGCGGATTTTCGGCGAGGCGAGCCGAGTGGCCCCCCAGCTGGATAGTGATCCCGAGTTGGCGGTGGAAGTGACGGTGGTGTTTTGGAGCTCGTAACTTGAGCCAGACAGCGATTTATTTATATGCGCTGTTGGGTATGTGAAATTTCGTAGAAAGTACGCCCGGCCCCGCCTGCCCCGCCGGGCCTTATCACGCCGTCGACTGTACGAGAATCCCAATTCAGCCATAAACAACAAAACAGCAAAATTCTTCAGCCGAGCAAGACGTTGTGGGTGGCCGGGCGGACCGAGTTGGGGCGTGTTCGGGTGTCTAACTAAAACTTTGTAATGGAAATTGTTGTGTTCCCCTGGAGTTTGTTTCAAAACCGTAATTAATGGAAATTTATATAAATGCTGCAGGAACTGGTAAATGTGTCAAAGATCACGTTCCCGCTTTAGATAATTCCGGGACACCACATCCCCCGGCCGGACTAGGTCCTGTTTCGAATCGGTTTTTTTCTTCTATGGGGCCTCCTTCACTTTAAGGATTATCTGGAATTTGTGAGTATCACTAAACTTTGTTAAAATTTATGGGTGTCCTGTTTTTTCGCACATTATACCCTTAGCCGGGACGGGAAGGGCCGGAGTGTGTGCCCTGCGATAGAGAGTTATTTTGTGCAGGTGGATGATAGCCCGGATATTAACGATCGATTCCTACGTGGGGTATGCGGGAAAATCACTTTGTGGAAGAATGAATGGTTTCGGTATTTTAATATTACAGATAGTCTGGGGTGAATCAGGATGCTTATTTATTATCGCAATTTATAGGAAAAAAATTCGATGCAATATCTAACATACAAAAACTATTCTACACTAAGAAAACTGTTCGATAAATCCAAACAAACCCGAATCTAATCAAGAGAATTAAACAATTGGGAAACGAGCGAACAATCTGTGGTGACGTTTCTAAAACGTAAACAAAAAATTAAATAATAAAAAAATTTTTTTTAAAAAAAAGCTTTTATTTCCCTTTTATATTTTTATATTTTATTGTTAAAAAAAAGCTTTTTTTTAAAAATATTTTTTTTATTATTTAATTTTATTTTCTACTTTTTAGTCTTTCTAATTTTTCCAACAATATTATATCTAGTATTTGTCAACATTTTGGATTTATAATGACGTCACCTCACTTATTGTGTTTCGCTCATCAAGCCCTTTCATTTGATATCCATATCATAAGGGTAACTATGGAAATTATAAATCGCCATTTTGTAAACGTCCGCCATATTGGATCAAAAATGGCGGCATTTAAGTAATTGTGCATTGTCACGTGAACCAAATGTGTGTGCCAAATTTCAGCCCGATAGCTTCAGTGGAAGTGGGTGAAATATTGATTGCAAAATTCCAGGTCATACATACAAGTGAAGTTAAATAAAAACTTTTAATAAAATACAAGAGAAATAAAATTCCTCATCATAGTAAAACTCTTTTGGCTCCATCGCATACGCTATGTCAAAATAAAGTTTAAATACCATAACTTCGCCTATATATGTATAATATCAGTTATTTGTAAGTCTTTTCGCAATTTATTCTGGAAACAAGTTTTTAATGGAAGTCTTCCTTCTATGAAATCTTTTATGAAATTCATATATTAGAGAAAAGTTTATAAAAATGTTATTTCCGATTCAAATTTTAACCACATAATATTTTACCCCAAGTGTCACTCAGGCAGAGCTTCTGTTTTCGAACTGACTATCCCGAGTTTCACTCGGGAACATGTCATACCAAGAAAAATTATTAAATAAATTTGATAAAAATATCGTTTTTATGTATTCTGTAATATTATCCTTCTAAGTTTAGCAAAACAAAAGGCAGTTTTAGGTCACCCTGCATATTATTTTTCTCCTGTATTTTCTCTATTTTTGTCTTTATTGGTGTATGCCTGCACGTACAAAATTGGTCTGTTAACTGGTTAATAAAGTTTACAAATAAATGATATTGTATCAATGAAAAAATAAAAGTATATTTTTAAATCTGTAATTTAATTCTTTGTTAAGCATAAAAATAAATCATCAAAAAAACAATTCTATTCAGGAACTAAAAACAATGAGTAATTTTTTAACTATCTATGCACAAAAATTGTCGTTATTTAAATTTCAACATCGAACAATTGCGAGCTAGATTTATATTTAGTTCTAAGCCAGATCTACAAACGTTTTGGTTAATAAATACGCCGATGATATTCTATTGTTTGTAGAGAATTATTTTTCTCTTAGAATATTTCAATATTGATTTTCGAATGATTGAGCAAAACAGGCACAATTTTTGTTGACTTCCTTAACGTTGTATGCGATATTAGCGATTTTTTGCGTTAAAATTACATTTTTGATAACTTTATAATAAATCCGCTGAGTGGACTTTAAAACAAAAAATTAAATTCCATTTAATGCATACAAAATAAAAAGATTTTACTTAAGGTATAAAGGGATCAATTTTCGATTTATTACTATACATGGAACATCGCCCTTTTAACCTGCCCTGTGGTGTAATATTTGCCCTGGAATCATATTTTTGAATTTTTATGTGAATCGAAACGCTAAAGGTTGTAATATAACATAAATGCCAGAATTCTCGAAAACAACATCTGATGCGCGAGTTCTGATGATAAATGCGATTGATTCCATACATAAATGTTAATGACTCCAAATATTGCAACTTAAATTTTTCATTTAAAAATAAATTGAGCGCACAATTTGCTTGATGACATTCGTTAAAATCAGCGGAGGCAATACGATGCAAATCGTAATTCGATAATCGAGTGTTATTAGTGTTATTACTTAATTCTTAATTCACTTTTTTTCAGAAGGCTCGAACAAATTTTTCTGTCGTAGCTATGAAGCTGTTTTAATGATATTATTTTTTTTAAATTTCTAAAAGTATGGGCAAGTTAAATTAGGATATGTTGGCCTTCAGAAAAATTATAACCCTCCCTTATATTTATTTTGCTCCCTCGTGAGGATATTTCGGGTCCAGTGGAAATGTAAAAAATACAAGTTTAAAAGCATTCCTTCACAGAATTCCATTTCGAAAGGTATTTTTGGAATAAATCACCAAACATTACATCGCATCTTCTCCTTCACACCTCTCTCTCGTAAATTTTTATCATTTCAGACAGCCCCGTAGTAGCATAAATTTATAGCATATTTAAAAAAAAGATGAAAAAATGCCAAAAAACAAAATATTTCTTCAGATTCCTTTAAAAGCACCCCTCGCACCGACTGTCTCAAAACGGGGAAAACGTCGAATTACCAGCCTAATATGAAACGAAAAAAGCATTATGTTACCTGTTGTGAGCCATTACCTGTATCATAAATATTTCAGTGCACCCTTCACCTGCCTTATTTTTTCGCAGTTTTATTTTTTTCTGGGGACGGCACCCACCTGGCTGATATCCGTGCCACCCACAACAGCCGCCATTTCGCCTACCACTCGTACACCTCCTGCGTTGCCCCGGCTGAGAAATAAATTTCATTTGACTTCCGGAATTTTTCATCTTTTCATTGCAAAAAGAAAGTAAATTTTGCACAAAAAACTCTTTAACAATTCAACTTGGGAAGCTTTTACTTTCCAGCCCCTGGTAGAAGGTGGCAAACTGGAGCATTTATTGCGTCATCGTTACGCTTTCCCACGACAATCTTCGTAGCCTGGCCGTAAAACTTGTAGCTCAAGAAATTCCTCCCCTGCAGTTAGGGCATGGCACCCGAGACGAGGTAAACAAAAGTTTTCCAATTTTAACTTTAAGGCAATATGCATCAGGTCTATAAAATATGAAAAGATAAATAGATGACTAAATATGTTGCGATGTCTGTCGAGCCCTAGATTTTAATCAGAAGCGAAATTAATTGTCCCGGCGTGTATTTTTCTTTTTTCTTTTTTATTTTTGTCGTGAGGGCCAAAACGGATCCTGGATGGAGCCTTCCGGGTGTAACGCGAGTCTGGAGATGAAATATTTAGTACAAGTGGCAGGGAAGTCCCGGCAGGATCGTGCCGTGCCAAGTTTATGATGAAAAGTTTGCTTTGAAGTTAGCATAACTCTAGAATTAATGGAGTGTGTAACTATCCTGTTACTTGCTACTTTAAAACTTAGTTTAAATTAGATTTCGAATCAATTTTATGGGTCTTTGAAAGAAAGTGCAACAAGGATTCAGAGAAAGTTTACACGAACAGAAAAAAGTTTCTTTTGCGATACGATAGTTATTATTATCCTGTTTATAATAAATTTCTACTAATTTAACGAATACGCTTAATTAAATACAAGATAATTAATATTATTTAAAAGGGAAAACACACCAAAAAAACAAAAACGTAAAACATTATCAGTTTTATAGAATTAACTGTACTTTAGTTAAACTTTATTGTACTATAAATAATAGTAAAATTAATCTTTCATATATCATATCTTTTTTATCTAATCTAAACATTAATCCCAAAAACATCGCTGTTTTTACTTCATAATTGGTTATTTTCTGAACAACACGATATCCCAAAAACTAAATTTAAAATTTAGATAACATATTAGCATCTTAACTTTTGAACTGGAAAAAAAATTAAAATATTTTAATTTAGGAAACCAAAAACTAATTGACAGTTTTACGAAAAATAGTTTTTCAATAGTATTTATAATGCAAATAGTTAGCTTAGAGCTGAATTTCTACAACGTGCATAAATAAAGTTTACAAATAATATATGCATGCTTTTCACATTTCATGCATATGTACATTGTACATATACTGAAAATATTTCCTTTGTTTGTTAAACAAAAACTGTATAGGGTAAAACAGGGAACGAAAATAGATTTTATAAATAATGCATATTTAATTTACAAAATCACGAGGTTGTACCTACTTCCGAATAGGCCTAACAAATTTAGAACGATACTTTTTGATGCTTTTGTGAAATTCAAAATGAATAACTAATTAATATTCTGCGTAAATTAGAAGAATTGAATTTTTATATTTTGTTCAGTGTTGGATGTAACTTTTGGCTAATTTAACATTATTTTAATGGAATAGAACGCATTACAATATGAAATTCAAAATTATGATATAGTACATAAAGGGCAGCTATTTTAACAAGCTTAAGTACAAATCCACATTATCTAATTTGTACGTCGTATTTTACCTTTGCTGACGTAGAAATTGATCGGTTGTATATGGGAAAATATCCAAAAGTTATTGCCGAATCAGAAAATAAAAGTGGTCATGCTTGATAGAAATTATTATATTTAGTAAATTTAAATATTATTAAAACATTATTACATTAGGTCTGTCTGCTAACTTTTAGGTAACATTTTCTTGAATAAAATTCTGGTAAAAAGTTTCATATATAGTGGCCATGTTTATCAAAGTTTCCAGACGACTTCAAGTAAAGATTAAGTAAATTCTCGAAGTCTGTGTGTCAAATCAAGAAATCAGAAAATAATAAAATAATTCTGTTCTGTATTTTATTTAAAATGGTTTTGGCTTAATTATATTTATACAGCTGAACCGTAAAAAAGAAAATACAGTCGGTGGTTATACCCAAATTTACTTATGCTATAGTGGCATGAGTAAAATCAGGTATAATTTGATAAAGGAAGAAGTGTACATTTTTTCCTCTACATTGTATTTAAACAGATGATCTACAAGCCGCTACGATGTATAAAATTTAAATAAATGTTTCTTTTATACTTGTACATCTTTTTCTTTTTTAGAAAAAGTTACTCTTCAAATACTTCGCAAAGTTGAGGATAATTTTTAAGTTTCTAGGGTGGCGCTATTCACTCCTTAAACCACATTACAAGATCTATCTAATTTTATTTGTCATTAACTTTATATTACTGCTCTGTGAAAAATTCTTTAAACTCCTTCTTAACTTGTCTACAAAGCAAATACCATCAACAAATATTTCCTCATAAAACTCACTAATGGACTTTCTTCTTTCATGGCAATATTGCTGCAATCTTTGCCAAATAAAGAGTGCCAAAGGAAAGGCTGACTTAAAAGTCGGAAAATGTTCTCAAGATTATTTAAGTTAAAAGAGGATAGTAGAAATGCCCACTTTTTGACTGGTCCGTCTCTCATCAAATGAATACCACAGTGAAAGGAACTATTTTTCTAGAGAATCTCTTCTTGAGAATCTCCGTGCAACCGGAAAACTTAAGACTTAGATTTGGGGAATTTCGTACAAACGAGAAGGCGGTCGTATTCAGGACTTATGTAAAGCTTGATAAAATAAAAAAAGAAACTGGAAAATGCGGAGGAGGATGTAAAACAAAAAAATTGCATAAATTATCCTTTCGCACAGCCAGCGAATGGAGGAGTTATACAAGATGAAGTCGTCGTCGCAGCCGTCTATTTACTAGCTCCATTTCATTGCCCTACTTTGTGCCGCCTGCCCACACTCACCCCGGGGCGGCTGTTGAGCTCGGGACAATGCGACACAAGTCTTACTAACAACTCCCAAAGAACGAGGAATCTCCTTTTGAAGTCAAAGGGAATTAGAGCCAAGGACATGCTGCAAGAGGCCGGGGGTGGCGGCGGATTATTTTAAAATCTGGCAGATTTATGATATACAAAAGACGTTTCCCGACTTGCTCCTGTTTCTGTTTCTGTTTCTGTTCATTCACAATGTAATTTGTCTTCTGTAAATAGGACTGCGTGCGTATGTACGCTGCAGACACATAAAGTTCATTAAGTTCAGAAAAAAAGCCAAGATTTTAAATTAGATCCTGTTGCGGTCCTCTTCGCTGATGCTGAACAGAGGACTCCATTAAGAGCCGTTCTGGAAGACAAGACAATGGCAAAAACATGTGTCGCCCGACAAGTGAAATGGCTCAGAGAAATTGAAAAATTGCGAAGAATAAAAAAAACCCATAACATAACATAATGAGCGAAGGGGGAATCTAGGGCATTGCCGCAAAGACACTTCGGGCTTTTTACTGTTGCGTAAGGAGGCCGCAAAAATCGAGAAAATTAAGGACACCTCACAAAAAAATTGAATTGAAATATATTGGATTCGTTTCATATCGCGTTTTTCTGCAATATTTTTTATAACTTGGAGATTGGCTAATGCGTCTGATTTCTTTTCTGGCGTTGTATAACAAAAAGTTCGAATACATGATTGAAAAAGCGAGATTTTGGGTCGCCAGTGTTCAAAATGGACATGTTGAAACGACGCCTATAGAACTTTACTGTTGGGAAACATTTGGTATATTGACACCGTTGTAAACAGGACATTTCACTGCAACTGTTAGTAAAGCTCAATCACTTTAGCACCTAAATTAAAGCTGTGATTTTCTATTTTTACGCTAAAAATGACTAGCAACATAATGTTCTTTTCATCACGATACATATATACACACATATATACACTATACTTCAGAGAGTTTTTTATACTTGTCTATTTACTTTAATCAAAACACGTTATTTAACACCATATATCTTCGCCCATAAACGATATTTTCGAAAATTATTTTATATGTTTTAAATCTATCTAATAATTACATATGGATGTATGTATATGTAAATCAAAACAGTATAGTTGTAGGAGAGATATTCGAACAAATCGAAGTAGTATAATGTTATGCATTTGATTTCATTTTAAAACGAAAGATTAAGCAAAAATAGTACCTACAGGTTGAAAATTATAAAATTTTCTTAAAAAACTGCACCCCTGAAACTTTTGTTTGTGTAAAATCAAATGAAGTACCTACTTATAGTCACTCGTTGATAAAATTATTTTGCAACAGTTCCAATTTGAATATTTGAAACGAAAAATGTGAAGAATTTATGTCTTTTTATTGAAATACATTTAACGAAATTCCTCATGATATAAAAATAAATATGCTTGCCCTTGTGTTGTGAAGTCATTTTGACCATTGGTCAATTAATGATAATTCTAAAATTAAATTTTTTCAATACAATGCTATTTATTGTACGCAGATTTGATGATGAAGCTGGAAGGTAAATACATTTTTTAGTTCCTCAAAGTAAATGAAAGCTTGTTTATTAAAACAATTGTTTCTTACTTAAATGCTTTAGATTTTTCTTGAGCGACACTATAAAGTCAAAGTTTATGAGTTCGACTAAATTTAATAAAGTGGAATTAAATTAGGTATACAACATTTCCAAGAAAAATGTATTATAAGTACATTTCAGCGATATCACGCAATAACCTAAATGTTTTAATGGAATCTAAAATTTAGGGCGCGAAATGCATAGAAAAGAAGTATTAGCAGGCAAACTTTGAAGACATAGAACCTATGTAAGTATTAAGGAATTCGATCTGATAAAAAGCTTTGGATTACTGAGGTTTAAGCGTTAATGGGACCAAACAAGAATACTTCACGGAAGGAATTCAAACGACGACGTTTAAAATTAAAGTCGTTCACAAAGAAGGATTCTCTCGTTTCGCTGTTACTACTATTCAAACTAAAATGCCTCAAGGGCTCCGTAATAAGAGACGGCAAATGAAAATTGATTAAGCCGCTCTGGAGTACAAACGCAGCAAGCTTCCTTCTTTAGTATTACAAATCAAAAAATCATCATTTTTGTAGCACCGCCGCCGCGCCGTCCTTGAGTCGGAACTTGCTGCCTCCCCCTGGAAACCATCTGGTAGCAAGAAAATACCCATTTTGCCGAGGAGCTGGTGCTAGAGATATATTTTGCATGATCCCATTAGCCAGTCTACTTTGAGTATCTTCCTGCTCCCATCCTGTTTACCTCGTGATGCAGCAAAAATTCAAAAGGAAAATGAAAGGGCGAAGGTAAAAAAAATTGTTAAGTAGGAAAACCTCTAGCCACAAAGGAACGGCAGGAACAAATAGGTCTGGGCTGGGACCGCACACCCATCCGGGATTTTGTCATTTATATCCCCTCTGCTGTCCACAAATTATTAAGAAAACACTGTTATTTGAGTTCGCCCTTTTTAAAGATAACCGAACGAGAACCGCAGCCCTCATTATGCAAATAGACATATCAAGGAATGTCGTCACAAAGTAGATGAGGGAATCGAGTGGCTCTCGTGTCATTCATTCCCCGATTTGCATATCAATCTCTGGCTTAATAACCGAAATATCCTGAGGCCCAACGCGCCCTGGCCCCTCCGTGGGGTCCTACTGCCATATTTCGGGGGACCAAACCCCGAGCACTCATTCTTCCCTTCAAGGCAGTTACGAAAAGTGAGTGTTTGCATTTTGTATGTTATTTGTGAATGATGTTATTAAGTCAATTTCATTTCATAACGAACCTCACTCCGGCCCCTTCCCCGCCGTCACACTTGACAGGCCGCAGGCGGAAAGAGGGTGTCCTGATGCGATTTACATTTAATTTCATATGAGCGATGGATTTAAATGGTTACGTCACTGAACTCGATTTGCATTTTAATTTTAGTCTAATTGGACTGATTCTGTTACATGTTGTCAGGGAATTACTTTTGTGATACGGCTAATTGCTGCATAGCGACACTGCGCAGGTTCACCTAAATGATAAACTTTAAAATCGTTTTAACCTAAAATTAACTAACAAAAGCGCAGAAAGCTTGGTGGTGTTGTTTATTGCATTTCCGGAATGAAGGTATCCATAGTATTTAATAGCCGCCCAAAGCTAAAGGAAAATCGAAATATGGGGAAAATGATTAATTAGCCAGGGAGGATTTAAACCCACGGTTAGGTATAATAATCAGGCCAACATATGTACATCTCCTCCAGTCGAAAATGTACCGAACCCATTACACAAACGTAGTTTAATTCTTCGTAAAATTTGTATTTTCCGAAAATCTTCGATCATAGCGAAGTTTTTCCGAAACAATTCATAACTTAAAACCCGCTAAAAAAATTTTAAAATTAGAAGATGGTTTTAAAGGTTGTACTATCATTTAAAAGAATCGCTAATTCAGTCAAAAATGGTTAAGGTTTTAGGTTTACCGATTTACCATGAAATATACACTACAAAGATTTCTTTGATAAAGTACGAAATGTAGAAAAGTCAATTGTCATTCTTTATATAATTTCTGCTAAAATCTAAAGAATGTTCAGGTAATCAATTTTTTTCCTCCCTATATAAACATAATACAGAAAATGCCCGCTTTTTCAAATATGTACAAACAAAGCTACTTAAAATATTAAAGTAAAATATAAGCATTAAATTAACGTATAATTATTTTATCTTTATTTGATTAACTGATAATTTTACAAAACCAAATAAATTCAGCTTAAATGACAAAATTTGAGATACTATGTACCGCCATTTTGTTCTTTGAACTGTAAAATGTTGTTGTGACTGACAGGTAATCATGTAATGGTAATATAAAAACTCAAAAAACGTCCCATTAATAAGGTAAAAAAGTCTACATCTTTCATATCTAGGCCGTTGTAATTATTAATTTCAGATTTTTTCATATGGGGGAAAAAATTCTGTTTGTTTGAAGGCAAAAAAACTCCTTGGCTTGGAGAGAAATTATGAGATGTTTTTCAATTAATATCAAATCAGTTGAACCGCTGCGAAAACAGATACAAAGCAGCGCAGCGCTGACTGACTAATCGACTATTTATCAGCAGTAAATCTAGAAAATTAACCGAGCAAATGGGCACTAATCCAATCAAAGGCCTGTAATCCATCGATTAACTTTATCCCCACCTCGTGCCTATCGGACGAAAAATCAGAGTGCGTTTTACTTGTATCCGAACCTACTACAAAGCCACCTTCCGCAGCACCGCCATTATTTTTGCTCTTCTGAAATTGTTCTGAACCGAAATGTTATATTGAAATATGCCTCCCGGAGGAATACATGAGCTTCACAGATAATTCCACCCTTTGGTCGGGACACCGCCGTCCTCCGCGTCCCGTCATACCGATGGCCGGGGAGCAGAATGCCCAGGAGATTCCCGATGAAGCTGAATCGCATCGAATTAAATTCATCTCACATACCCGGGGGCCAGGGGCGAATTTTCCTTCCGTGAGCTTCTTCGCTTTAATGTTCAATGTTCAGTTGATTTCATCTCGACGCAAGAACCCAATCAATTTTGCTGCGGTGGCCGTAGACAAAATGAAGGTGCGGCAGTGGTAGGGTGGTGCGGCCGTGGAAGCAATTACACCTGGCAGGTGGAATAGAAGGCTGGGACTTTCGTGCTTAAGGGCTCCAATGGCGGGACATTAAACTTGAAATGACTTTGCCGAGCAATAATTATATAAAACCGCACACATGAAAGTTTTAAACTAAAACCGGGATACTCCGGCCGGATCGACACTCTCACACATGCGGTGTTTGAGTGCAAAACACCACAAAATTTCCTTTTCGTCAACTTTATGGATCTCCTTTCTGTTTGCGCCGGGATACTCTTTCCTATCCCGGTCCCGGGTCCTGTGAGGTGCGGCGAAAACTTTCATTATTTCGGCTGGCGTTGTCATTTAAGCTCGACGGTAACTAAGTTACCATTTATTTGGTGTAGAAGGACACGGGCTTGGAAGGAGGTGCTGTGTATCATTTAGGGGGACTGGGGAGGGGACTGTTGTCTCTACACAGGGGCATTTCACGTGAAGCGGACAGGGTAAAAAAGTTCAGGTTTCCGATTTCAATTAAATTTGAGTATGTTGTATCTATATATGTCCTCGACACAGTGACAAAATATTTTTACAGTGGTAAGTCTGGTTCACAAAATATGGGTCTTTGAAGATTTGGGTAACCGTGAGGTATGTACTACTTTGAATTCCTATATTAAGTTAAAAAAAATTTAGTAAAATAAATTAAGCACTGGATTTTATACTCCATTTATTGACCTTTTTAACCTCACAATTCGATTTCAAAAGTAACCAAAAAATCACTGAAAAAAAATTAAAAATATATTTTTTTATCGTTTTTTACAAAGTTCGCATTTTTTTATTTTTTTTTTAAGTTCATTAAAAAAAACCTTGTATTGTGTTTATACTCCATGCCAAGTTTCATAATGGGCCGCGCAGTCGTTTAGGAACTACATGTACTATAATACCGAAGCGCGGCGGCAGCCCCGTTCTCGCGTCTAGTCAGTTAGCGCGACTTACTTATCATTCATTCAAATAATAGGTCAATAATGTTGTATCCGATTTTTTTTTGCTTTAATGTAGGTTTTATGGTCAAATATAATAAAACAAGAAATTATAACTTATTGGTTTATTTAAGAATCTTTACAGTTTTATAAGCTATACTACAGTCACTTGTTTGTTTGATGATGATACCCTCAGTGGTCGGAATGAAAGCTTGTTGAAAGATTGTTTAAAAAAGATGATGTGTCCAAATCCTACACCAACTTGCCATTTGATGACACAAAAATCACCGTCAAACGAACGTTGTAGCAACTGTCCAGGCCTTACTGAAATTCGTGAGCACTTGAAAACAATATTTGATGAAAACCAAATTACAAGTATGCAATTCAGTACATGGATTGGTGCAAATCGCTTCACAGTCACCACTCAAGTTCTTCTTTCAGATGATTTTGTAGATAGTCCCTGCACAGCTCTAGAAATTTTGAAACCTCATGCCTACATAGCAGACCATCAAGCTAAATATTTTAAATCATTAAAAGACAATATTGTCGAAGGTCATGTTCATGTTTATTACTGATGGGGCACCACAACATTGCAAAAAAACTTTTTTAATTTCATAAACCTTTTGTATTTCAATCACGATTTTGGCACAGAAGCAGAAATCCATTTCCATGCTACTGCTCATGGGAAAGGACCGTATGATGGGTTTGGTGGCAACATAAAACGCTTGGCGACACGGGCCAGTTTACAGTCGGCTCCAAACAAAGCAATCACTACACCTAAGCGTTTGTATGAATGGGCTAAATCATCATTGACTCTCAATACAATTTATTATTCTGATAAAAATGAAATCGACCAATATAGAAAATATCTCAAAAGCCGCTTTGATTCTGCAATACCAATACCTAGCACGAAAAAATTTCACGTTTTCATTCCGACCACTGAGGGTATCATCATCAAACAAACAAGTGACTGTAGTATAGCTTATAAAACTGTAAAGATTCTTAAATAAACCAATAAGTTATAATTTCTTGTTTTATTATATTTGACCATAAAACCTACATTAAAGCAAAAAAAAATCGGATACAACATTATTGACCTATTATTTGAATGAATGATAAGTAAGTCGCGCTAACTGACTAGACGCGAGAACGGGGCTGCCGCCGCGCTTCGGTATTATAGTACATGTAGTTCCTAAACGACTGCGCGGCCCATTATGAAACTTGGCATGGAGTATAAACACAATACAAGGTTTTTTTTAATGAACTTAAAAAAAAAATAAAAAAATGCGAACTTTGTAAAAAACGATAAAAAAATATATTTTTAATTTTTTTTCAGTGATTTTTTGGTTACTTTTGAAATCGAATTGTGAGGTTAAAAAGGTCAATAAATGGAGTATAAAATCCAGTGCTTAATTTATTTTACTAAATTTTTTTTAACTTAATATAGGAATTCAAAGTAGTACATACCTCACGGTTACCCAAATCTTCAAAGACCCATATTTTGTGAACCAGACTTACCACTGTAAAAATATTTTGCCACTGTGTCGAGGACATGTATAGATACAACATACTCAAATTTAATTGAAATCGGAAACCTGAACTTTTTTACCCTGTCCGCTTCACGTGAAATGCCCCCACAGCTTCGTGAAATGTCAGCGCTTAAATTACAAATGACTTTTATGGTTTTTCCCTGCCAGGGACATCCTCTGTTGTGGAGACGTTGCCACTCATTTTAGATGGGGACGTGTGTCGTCAGTTGGTAGGGTTGGGTGGATACGCCCACTTTATCGAAGCTAAATAACCCCCTTTCTGATGCTGAAGGAAGCGAGCGAATATGATTTTTGACGGCAATTTTCGGTAGGAAAAGTAAATTAAACCAATATTTAATTAAATAATTTCCCATCAACATTTTTGTATAGCCTCCGAAAGGAATACATATGCGACAATTTTCTCTAGAAATTGAATTAAGCGAACAAGATACAGGTTGCTAAGGTATTTCTAATAGAATTTTATTGCAAAAATATATTACCTTGCTTCTGCAGGAATTCAGCTCTCTTCTAATTTTGGCTTTGAGTTCGTGTCACCTTGCAAAGGCTTGATTTTAATATCGGCAGTAAAGGTAGGGCTACTGAGACATTCTTCATAGACACCTGCACTTCGAAATCTGAAATTTGGTACACATGTTTAGAGGAACGATACTTTTCGGCAGTCTACTCAGAACAGTTTCTGCTCGCTTATTCTATCCTTATTTGGTTAAACTGGGTATAGACTTTATAATAAACGTGTAGATCTTTTATACCCAGTTTACACTTTTCATAAAAAGATTGCTGATGTTTTTGGTACTATAATAAACAAGGACTTTCTTTTCGACAAATCAATGTAAAACAAAACTGAACAAGATTAAAGGAAGTATGAGTATTGAGCCCCTATTGATGATGATTTCACCTACTTAAGATGAGACTATTAACGTAATAAATCCGATTTTTCCAGACGTTTTGAATGTGTCTCTGTTCATTATAGTTAGTTATAGAAAACAAAATCTATGCAAACCTATTTTTAGTCCACCTACAATACAAACTGGTTTAAAGTAAAGCGTCAAAATAGCAAATACTTGTATTAAGAAGAAAAACATAGAAACATATCCAAAATAGGAAAGTTTGCTTGAAAATTGGCAACTATTTACCTGCATATTCTATGGTAAACACAGCAGTATTCGTCTTCTAAAAGGGCCTACCACATCCAGTTTCCAGTTCACCGATATTCTTCTCCCAACCCACCCTGTCAATTATCGCAAATTGCCTTGAACTCGTTACATGAAACGAATTTGCAATTCTTTGAAGTTCAATTGAAAAACAAACTCATTCCAATCGCTATCACTGCTTTCCCTGGGGTGCTACAAAACATTTTCCTCAAGAATTCTGAAACTACTTCGTTTCCACAACCTAAAAATCCCAAAACATACGACCCGTCCCCCGCTCGGAAAAAGGAAGAAAAAACAGAAGCAAAGATCAAGCCAACCATTTCAATTACATCGTTTTATCTTGTCCCACGTGCAATCATTTCTGCCTGAAGTGAATATATAAACAGGATCATCCGGACTAAAAAGATTCCTCAAGAAAAAGAACTCAGTTTACCCAAATTCCAGCCAGAGGAGAGGTTCCTCTACCTAGCTGACATCATCAAGAACATCTAAGCAGGATTCAGTGGTATTTCCGAAGAATCGTCTCTTAAAGTTAATTTTATCATACGGATACATTCAGGCCACCCTGTGCCGAAGGACACCGGGTGAAATTCAAAAATTTTCTAAAATGACCTTAAAATTCAATCAATCAATGCCATCCCGACGCCCTTTCTCTTTCTGCCCGTAGAAGACATTTAATTTCGCCGGAATTTGTGTCTCCTCTGGTAATTTGATTTTGCCCCCCGAGGCCTGGTCCCCTTTTCTAGTCACCCTGTTTGCCTTTTTCGCTTCGCCTCCTTTGCTTTAAAGCACCCCAAAAATTTTAACACTCCAAAGGCAGGCACCCTATCGATTTTTCACCCACAGCCGCAACCAGCTGGGTACTTCTCCGGTTATTTCACTTCCACAGGGTGGCTGTGAGGGTGCTGCGGGTTTTTTTATTTATTTATTTATTTACTTTTTTATAAGAGGCACGTCTCATTCACTGGAAATTCCCTTTGACTTCTAGTTTTACTGCACGAGAAGTTATAGAGTCGTCAAATACAAATATTGTCTGAGGGAATTTTCACTTTTCTGTTGCTGAGCCCTTCGCCTTAAACATTTTTGTTGTTGGCGGTCGCTTTATATCTTATTTTTGCTCTTCCCCGTATGAAAAGACTTTAAAACTTTTTAACTTTATGCGTGTGGGCTCTGGTTACAAATCCGGAATAATCATGTCTGCTTCTTATAGCGTAAGATAATTCAAATGAATTCCTGAAAATGTTCCCGAAGAAAGGATTTTTTTTAATATTTTTTTTATTTTTTCAAGATACTTTCCGCTGGGGATGAGTGGTGACAGGCGACCTTCACAGCTAAGTAATTTTCCTAAGCTGGCCCCTGTAGACATGACTCAATCTTTTCTTACATTATTTCGAATTTCTATCATGATTTTTGAAATTCTTGCGAAAGGGCACTTGTTCACCGAATTGTGTTTATAAACAAACAAAATGGGGTTCATTTCTTAACAGCACCAGTGAGGAAAATAAGAAAATCTTTAGAGAGGATTTTCTCAAGAAAATTATTTCTTCGTTTATGTGAAATGTTTGTGTTTAAAAGATATATTTTCCTCAAGTACATTTGAAACAAGCTTTTAAAGAAACAAAAAAAAAGTAAGAAATAACTTAAAACCCTATAGTTATTATTGTAAAAAAAAGCTACTTAAATTATTATCTAAAGTAGTGACAAAACATATGCTCTGGAATGGCTCAGCTGACATTTCTGCTATAAAAGTGAATTAAAATGTAAATTTTGTATTAGAATGTCAAAATTCTAAATTCTCTGACTTTTATAAAAATATGTTCATAAGGGTTTTCAAATATTTGTAAAACTTTTTAAAGTTAAAACTAAAGCTGCTTAACACAATTCCAAAACAATGAGATAGGGAATTTTAGGCAGCCTTTAAATATTCAGGGCATGTCTGTTATTAAAAGTTCTTTATCGAAATACCATCAGTATTACACAATTATTGTGGACTGATTCCGAAATTAAAACCACTTTGTCGGTCCTTTTCTAATTACATTACCTATGAAAGGGGATTCCACCGTATGGCAACCGAGAAGAGGACCGGCAGAGAAAACACTCAATCCGTTTTATGACAGTGAAATATCTCGAGTGCCGCAACAAAAAAGGGTTAAAAAGCCCTGCGACCCAATCATTAATTTTCATCCCGAAAATGCCTCAACGCCCACATCCATTAATAACTGATAAAAGCACAGCGCCCCCATCAATGTAGCAGGCTGCGAGGACAATAAAACAGAACCACTCCCCGCAACCCTACATTTATCCCGTGACGTAACTGGTAGATGTACAGCAGTATTCCTGCCTCACTCATAACAATTAACCTGAAAACCTCACAGATAACCCTGAATGACTTGAGCCACCTTAATCAAAACGGAGTTCCAGGACGAATCCTCCTTGAGACAATTTCAATGCTGCTCCGCCGGATTGGCTCAGGTTAAGGGCGGCGACGGCGGCCAATTGCGATGGACACGGGGGCCGGAGGGCGGTCGGTGATATAATTTTATGGCCATAACTTCCGAAAGTATCTCTGCTGGAGATTATTATCAGACTCGCATTATATCTGCACGAAGTGTACTTTATCGTGGCAGCAGACGATCGTTTCGGATACAAAGTTCAAGCATTTACCCCCCGGGTGTTATGGGGTATTAATTTGCACCGGTAAACCATTCAAATCCTCGGCTCTGGGGCTCTCTCACAGTGCCATGCTATGGGGCTCTACGTGCCGGAGGTGGAGCCCGACCGCTCTGTTGGCCCGGGAAGAGGGCGCCTGGATAAGAAGTTCCATGAAGGCAACTGGGCGCTCACCTTTCCTCCTCCTTATCTGGCGTACACCACATTTATTGAGGTTTTTCTTGCCAGGATGATATTAACCGAGTTATCGTGCAGATAAGGCGAAATTAGCCCAACTACTACCCTCATCCTGGTTTTTTACAGCTCCAGAGTTAATAACGCAATCCATAGCTGTCGTGGCGTGAGCTTACCTAATATATTCCCACTCAGGCCGCGTTTTTGCCCCGGTTTCATACGACCCTTCCCGAACCTCCTCCTGGAGCAGCTCGAGCACCAGTTACACGGCAAAGTTGGCACATTTTATTTGCTCCGCTTCATGTGGAAATCAATAGAGCTCAGAACTTCCAGACGGTGCGGGTAGGACTCAGCCGGAGCGGGGCGCCTTCGTCGTTTTCAACGTTTCCAACGTTTTCAATGTTTTCAGTATTTCAACACTTCGCCCCAAAATCCCACAGAACACAGAATTTAACGAAATAAGGAACATGACGAACGTATCCCTTTTTTCTGAGGGGGTTCCCTTAATGCTGATGCTCCCTCAGCCAGGGCTCTGGAGAGGAGGTGGTCTGCCCCATGGATGGAATCCTTTAAAAGCGTGCTGTTAATCCTCAAGCAAATCCCTAAGATGTGTGCTCTCACAATTACTACCATGGCTATGGCCACATGTTGTCTTTTGGCTTATTCTCGAGGATTTTCCAACTATTTATGTCTTAAGCTGCGGATGTGGTTTTCCAGGAAAAGTGAGCAAACTTTCGTAAGCATCCTCGAACTCTGCGTTCCCGTATATCACCGCATTTTCGTTGTTTATTGCTTTTGTTAGATTGTGCTCTCCTTCGAGTCTTTCTATAGACGAGATGGGAATCATTTCAATTTCTGCTGGCTCTTAACCCCCAACAAACGTATAAAACTGTCGGGAATGAATTAATTCGGTGACTTTTTGAATCACATTACAAGTTATGGAATTTGTTCCGTTTGTATGAGATCAAGTTTCTTTTCTTACTTCCAATTTATGATGAGGATACTTAATTCTAATTAAAATAATAAAATACTTTTGTAAAGTACTTTAGTAATTTATTAATTCTATATATATTTTTCGTGAGCCTCCGCTAAAAAGTAATTGAGGTTTTTTACAACAATAATTTAAAATTAATCAGACAACTGATTACTATACCAAAATAATAAAGATTAAATCAAAGCAGAAGAATCTTAAATAAGCTGACTTTTTAGTTGGCCTCTCGAGAAGTTAAAATTAATGTTATCAGATTTTCGGTTAAAAAGGCGCGACATTGACGAAGCCGGCACAAACATAACCATAATTAGTTTTGTTGTGGGGGATTTTTAAGAAGTCATAGCCCCTCAAGGAACGGGCGGGTACACATATACTAAGTGAATTTAGCAACTTGGGGGAGTTGATTGTCCCTTGAATACAATCAAACATAAAAACAATTCTGAAGTTGTTGCGGAGCAAAGGAAAAAGCTGAATTCGGTATGTATAAGGCGGAATGAAGGCTGAATTATTCCAGTGGAAACCACAAAGGGCGAAATGAACGAATCTCAGCTGGACAGCCTCGACACGGTTAATGTGAACCGCATAAAAAAGGAAACGAAACAGGACTAGCGTATTTTAGAATGGGACGGAAAGTATAGTAAAGCAGTTTCATTATGTAGATCGTCAAAACCTTTCGCCCATCTTTTAAAAAAACCCCAATGTAGTATTAGTTTTGGCGATACTAGTGCCCATATGGTCATTAAAGGACATATTGCTAGTATTTAAGACAACTCCCAAGGCTTTGGGTTTGTAAAGTCGAATTAATGAGCATCTACGTATCTAAATTGTAAAAGTTACTATCAGTTGAACTTTATAATGAATTTGTGGCAAATTTTCCTGAATTTTTAGCAAAACCACTAGAATTTAATACTAGATACTTCCTAGAATTCAAATAAACTTTACTGGGAAATCAAGTAAAAGCTTTGTATGTAATATATAGTTTAAAAGATAGTGCTAAATATGTTGGTGTTCTCTAGGTTAACAAATCAGCTTAATATGCTTCCAAAGAAACAATTTATTTTAAATATTTGTACAAACCAAAATAAACATATATAAAATAAAATTGACCAATTCATTAATACTTTTAATGAGAGAATATCACTCGTTAAACTATTTTCTCCCAAAGACTCGTTTAAACGAGGCTACAGGACGTTATTTGCCACCCCAACAGTCGAAATGAGCCCTGTCAACCGAAATGAAATATTAAACGGGGTGAAAGAGAAATAAGCGCCCTATTCAGGTGTAATTGAACAATTATTTGTGAAATTATCCTTCAATTATCAGGATCGCCTCATAATGTGCCCCAACCGAATGCCACAAATTATTAGCAAATTAATCGTCCACACCCGCACTCTCCCTCGCACAACATTTCATTTTCGTGCTTTCGTCTGTGTTGCTGACGTCAATGCGGCAGAATCGTACTAAAATCATTCCATTGAAAAATATTGCGAGTATTTTGGAAAAAAAAGCACGTCCGCAGCTTACGGGCCCTGATGTTTTCGCCCCGAAATTTTCCATTTAAATCTGCTCATCGGTGAATTTTATGAAGTGATTAATTAAAAATTGCAATAACGGCAAAATAAGTGGCTTAGGGTAATACGGGAACTATTTTCAGATTAAGTTTATTTTTTATTTAATTAAGCCCCTTCCGATGCCGATGCTTTTGCGTCGAGCGGAAGTGGCATTCAAAAAACAAAAAATAAATATATTTAACAAAAAAATAATGCAATTATGGGAAAGGTACTTACCAGGTGAGTTGTTGGATAAACCACTTCCAGCGCCGCCCACGCCCGTGCAATCAGTTTCATTGCGTACAGCGCTGACAACACTAGAAACACTTGACGATGTTGCGAACGTGTTGCCACCTGCTGTCTGAATTTGAGCTGTTGTAACGACCCGATGAACGGTGTACAGAACTGGCGGTGCAGGTGTTGAAACAACCTGATCGCAGTTATTTGTCGTCTGGGTTGCAACCACCCGACTGTTGTTCAGCGCCTGATCCACAACATCAACTTGTTGCCCATGCTGCTGCTGTTGATGCGTCGACGATGTTGACGATGACGACGACAACCCCGAGACAACAGCTGATGTTGGCCCAGACGCTGTTTGTGCTATTGGATAATAATCCTCTCGACATCGATCCCTCACGTATTCACTGTTGTTGTAGTAAAGGCGCGATCTACAATAAACACAAAAAAGAAAACATCAGAAGAAGAAGAAGTAATTTGTCTGACAACTTAAGTCTCCAATATAGCAACATTTCCTTGAATAAATTAATTGTATTACAACGAAAATTAATTAGGCGAAATATTAGAACTATTTACTCAACTACTCAGCTCTACACTAATCGACATTACTTGAATTTATTCAGCATTACTCACAAACCCTATGAATCAACAATAGTAATAATATTTAATACTCCTTTTGAAGTAACCTAAAGAAGTTAATGATTATAAGTAATTCAAACATGTTTGATAATATCTATGGTTTGAAAAGAAAAGGTTTTAGAACGAAATTTTCGAATCGGATCAATTTTCGTGTGATATGTAGTAGTAAGCACTAATAGTAAATATTAATTTAATAATACATGCATTGTTTAATGCAAGAATGTTATAAGATAAATTTAAATTGATCTAAAACTAAATGTCGAGCTTTAGTCTACGCTTTCGCCCGGTTTCGTTTAAAGATATTTTAAAATCTTAAACTCAAAACACGTTACAGTCAAAAAGAATAAAGCCTTTGCATCTCAAATTTACTTGTTATATTAGATACATCACTTTAATCTTGATTTATTGCTCTTGAATTACTTAAATGACAATCCTAATGGGAAAAGCTCTAAGATCTAATAAAAAATGATAAAGCATATTGGATTCTTATATGTAGTTCTCAAGATTCAATCTCAGACTTACTGATACTCCTGTGGCGTCAATTTCCTCCGGTGATACTGGACACCAATAGGCACTGGTACGACATTTATGTAATTTCCTGAGTTGCTGTTCAGCTGTGACTTGCTCTTCGGTACCATTTCGCCTAATTGGGATCCCTGTGTGCTGTGACAGTAGCCCTTATTTGGATCCATAATTTCACACTCTATAAACACTACCACTAAACGCGCTGTTTAAATAACGCGGCAATCAAAAAATAAAATGAAAAAGTGAACGTTGCAATCGCACGCACTTTTTTCACTTACCTCCCTTACTCACGATCTCATGTTCACAGTATTTTCACATTTTTCACGCATTTTTCCAAGCAAAACTTTCTTCACTTCATCGCTTATTTGCAGGAAATTTGCATGCAAACATAAGTTCGCCTTTTTAAAGCACGTTAAGCGCTATCGAAACCTAAGTTTTGTAGATTTATTGAATTTTTTTACAACACTACCACGACTAGTTGAGACAATGTTCCTTTTTTGTGTCATTTTTTTAAGGTAAGACGTTTAGATATCCATCGTTGTCTGGAAGAGAATAATAAATTTACGTCAGTATTTAGATAGAAATAATTTATTATAATAAATTTACAAATGTGATTCCGTTGAAAGGTTGAAACTCAGATAGTAAAGTAAAGTAAATTTCAGGAGATTGCCATGAAATATAGTATTTTGGGGTTTTTGGGGGTCCTGCTTACAAATATAATATGGCGGATAAACATTTTTTGAAAATCAACGATTTTAAGTGAAAATTAATACAAAGAATATTTTAAGGCTACTACTCGCTCTTGACCGGTTTTTTTGGGTCATTGTTATTAATTGATCTCAAATGATGATGAATTATATATTTGCATTACGAAATTCAATTTTCCAAATCAATGAACACTAAATTAAAAGCTTGTTGATTGCATAGATGCTAAATCTTCATCAATTCCGGTAAATAAAAAAGCAAATAGCATTTAACTAATTCTAACGAACAAAAACAAAACACTCTTGTACTACAAAATAAATTGTCCAGCAGCTTTTTCAGCCAAATACCCAATAAAAACCTCGTTCCAGTCCGACATTTGCGTTGCAAAAATTTGTTTTTAAACGGACACTAATACAAATAAATGTCACGTAACGTAAGCCATAGAAATCGCAAACTTCATCGCTCCCGAGCAGCGTGTCCATCCCTCGCAGGCAATAACCATGACAATCCTTTTCTCTATCCCACCCCCATAAATTGCAGTCAATCTACACATCCACTTCCAATTGCGTCATAATAATTGAAATCTTTCACAGCGCGCAATTTCAAAGGACCCTGTCCCCCTCCCTTATCCTAAATCCTTATTCTCCTCCCCCGTGGAAAATTTCAAACTCGTTTTTGTGCAATTTCAGAATTTTCATCATCATCCTCTCGAGCCAGCACTTTGGAACATGAAGCCCCTCCCCCGCCGTTCGGAGCGCTTCACCTGCCCAGAGAAACTTTCGCGATATGCCCTTTGGCGCACAGCCGTACAAACAAAGCGTATACAAGAGCAAGAAGTAGAAAAAAGAATTTTAAACAAATTCCGCTCACCTGTACCGTCGATACCCGCGCATGTAAAGGTTTACCAGGTACACGAATTAACCCAGAAGGCTAGCGCGCGCCAAAGTTTCCCACATCGGGAACTTTCAATGAATCATCGAACTTTTTCGCCAGCTCCCATATTTTTCCATTCATCGTGGCACCGGCAACAGAGGGAAATCAGCAAAAAAACAAAATGCCAACAAGGATAATATGTGCACATCCGTGGCAACGGCAACAAAACGGTGGAAAAGGGAAAAACGCGCCACTAAAGCCGCACTGGCTGCAGGAATAGGAGAAAATTAAACTTTGAAATCAGAGGATCACCCCCGAATTTAGGGAGCTGCTGCATCAGTTCTATAGGGCCCCACCGGCAGTTACTTAGCACTATAAAGTCCATGAAAGCGCCCTTGTAGGGCCGTGTAATCTGCAGGGACTCTGAAAGGAATCTGAAACAACACAAAACGAGGAAGGGAGGGCAGAGTGGAAATCAGGACGCAGAAAGCGGCGGTGTGATATACATACAATGGAGCCCTTTTATCCAAAACCTGCAGGCTCCACATACATTCCATTTTTGAATTCAAATGCTGTTCCCAATCGATTTGTCAATAGGCTAAGTAGGCTGCAGCCTGGAGATTTTCTACATATGTATGTAGGTATAATTTTTCTAAGCAGAATACATATTTACATAAAATAAATAGAAAAACTAATTTCGTTGGCTTTAAATATAAAAACATAACCGTGATACAAAATATTAACGTTTTTTAAGTGCACACCTATTTTTTTGCACAGCGCTGTATGTCTATACTAATATTATAAAGGAAAAAGTTTATGATTTTATATATTATCGATTTCAAAAATTTATTACAATTAATTATTGTACTGTCTGTCTGTCTATTTATCCGTGTTAATCTCAGGAACTCGAAGGAATTAAAATACCGAAAAATATTTGGTTTAACCTAAGAGCAATAAATTATTACATATAGAAATTAGAATTAGACTTTAGTTATGTATATAGTAAAACGAAACAAAATTTGTTGATTATGGCTAGAGAAATTTGGTTTCTTGGTTTATAAAGTCAATTGTTTAAAATCGTTGCAATACTATACCAAAGAAATATACTGCGAAAATTTGTAGCTTATTAAAAACTAGTCGAAATGCTAATTTCAAGATTTGTCGAGGAAAACAGAGAAATTTACTTAATAAAAGCGCTGTAATAAAAATGAAAAGACATTGGACATTTGCTTGCCCCTAAAATATATGTAAGTTAAGTTTAAATCACAGAGACGGTGCGCTTAAATGAAGCTTGAACTGGCACCGTCAAACTGCTGCATTCAAACTAAGCTTAAGTCGTTACTACAGCTTAAGCTCGGTCTATGAAACCGGCTGTAAAAAAAACCATTTCATTTTACCTACAAGTGCAACCGATTTTAAAATTTATTAGGTACATATCATTTTCAATTTTTCAAGTGAAATATTTTCAATTCTTAATGTTCATCATGGTTAAATAAATAAATAAATAAATTGTTTCATCTATCTAGTAAAGTAATTTTTTTACGATTTTTTTATGTTATGCAATAAAGGACAATACATACATACGTACATACGTATGAACTTTTTCCTAAATTCCACTTCAAATTCACTTCTTCCACCTTCTTCCATAGACATGTCTTACAATGAAGTATTCCTGATATTACATTTTTATTTTATTTTTTTTTTTCAGAAGGATCCTTGGCGCTATTTAAGTAGCATTATCGTTTATCGATTACTCTTCTAGCCGTCGTTGCCTTCTTCCATTGAGAAATTCGTTCTTCACGAAAATACAAAGATTTCTATAAGTATTATGGATTTTCTCCTGCACGACTTGGCACAATTAGCTGAAAGCAGCTTCGCATGGTGAAGGGGGTTGCTGAGGGACCTTTCGGAAGCTGCACATTTTCGTAAATAACAACCTAAGGACAAAAGTGGGCGCCAAAATGTTCGTGTTCAAAAAGACGGTCGGGTCCATTGAAGGCCACCACCCGAGCTGATTTCCACTTAAGACAGTGAAAAAAGAGAAATCACAAAATAAATGGAAATACCTTTCGTTGTACTGATAAAACAATTTTCCCATTTAATTTGAGTCTTGGGCTGTTCGGGTGCTTTACATCCCTAAAGAAATGTTTTTCCACGCTTTCAATTGAAGGGAATAATTGAAAGGAATTCATTCCTTTTTTTTTCCCCCGAAGCAGCTGCTTCGACCAGCTTCACACAAAAACAAAACGAAAGAAGACCGAATGAATTGCTTCTTTTCGCTGCATAAAACATGATCCCGAAATTGAAGAAAAACGAAAGAAATTAAGCGATCCTCTATTAACCGACTAATTTTCCTGCTCGGCCCCTATTCAAGAGGAATTTATGCCGGGACTGAGTGGGAAGAGCTGCATCCTTTAATCTAGGGCAATTTTACTTGGCGATACTATCGAATTGCGGGCATCAAAAGGCACCGATTCGCAGAATAATGCGGGTCAGATTGAAATTCTATGCTTTTGAGAATATTCTGGTTTGTATGGCATTTTAATTGTAGGGATTCAGCGAATCGGACGATGAACCCATTATTCATCTATTGAATCGTCATATAATAAACAATGCATAGAGCGCCCGCTAAGCACGGCCACGCATAAACCATAAACATATTTTCTGCTCCAGTTCCCTTTTTAATCAATGTCTCTTCGATCCCGATTTTTTTTTTTCCTGTTGTTATAAAGAATAAATAGCGTTCTTTTGAACATTCTGTTTCAATTTTGATATAATTTTCGAGAACATTGTAAAGTGCTATAATATTGCACATTTACGTACATATATTTATGATATTATCATAAAAAAACCGGCCAAGTGCGAGTCGGACTCGCGCACGAAGGGTTCCGTACCATTGACTAGGTAAACAACAGTAGGTACACAAATTTCATATTGTAATATTTCAAGCGCCTACCTGTCACCATTTATTGATATCGAGCAAAAATAGGCAAAAAATGGCGTTTTTTGTATGGGAGCCCCCCTTAAATATTTATTTAATTTTAATTTTATTATTTATTATAAAAGTAAAAATACAACTGAGTATTTTGTGAATATTTCAAGTGCCTACCTGTTGCCATTATTAATATCGAGCAAAAAAGGCCAAAAAAATCGCGTTTGTTGTATGGAAGCCCCCCTTAAATATTTATTTTATTTTGTATTTAGTATTTGTTGTTATAGCGGCAACAGAAATACATAATTTGTGAAAATTTCAACTGTCTAGCTATCGCGGTTCTTGAGATACAGCCTGGTGACAGACGGACGGACAGACAGCGAAGTCTTAGTAATAGGGTCCCGTGTTTACCCTTTGGGTACGGAACCCTAGAAACGAAAATATTTGTCAAATTAAAACATTCACTCTACTTCTCAAAAATGCCTGAAACTTGCAGTTACTTAGATATAGTCAAAAACTCTGGTTGTACCCTTCTTTTCAAAATAGGCATTAAAACCCAAGAAAATCATTTTTAGCTCACGACAAACCTCCAAAATTGCTGTCTATACCCAAAATACACGGTGGAATTACCTTCCGGATTCATCATTAGACCCTGAATACCACCTAGGACTAGAGAATTCATCGAGATAAATCCAAGCAGCCCAAGGGGTTTCATTATATTATTGTTGGGTTCCATAATATTGTACCATGTTACCATAATTATTTTGTTACCATAATTATTATGTTACCATAATATATTATATTGTTATTAGAACTACAGAATTAAGCAATCATGCAAGATCTGACCTAAACATGTATTTGAAGTTAAATAAAAGCTTGAAGTTAAATAAAAGCTTGTTGAAGTTAAATAAAAGCTTGTAAAAAGCGTTCATTTGAGTTCTGAGTTGATGCAATTACAAAGGTAGAGGTATGAATAAAGTGCATTTTAGAAGGGTGGTTTGCTTGTTAGTATCAAATTGCAACGTGAAGATAAATTACTGCGATATATTGACTTTTGACATGCATTGTGCACGGTGTCTGAATGCGGATAGCGACAAGGATCTGGGTAAGTGCCCTCGAAAAGTTAAGTGGATTGAGAAGGTATGTCAGTCTGAATAGTGTCAAAGGTAATAGTTAAAAGCATTTTGCAAATTCCTCCCAAATAAGTATTGTAAACCAATCTAAAATGATAGATTTGTTTGAGTCTCATTTAAGTGCCATAAACCACTGAAATTCAAATTGCCAGATAGTTTTGTTTGTAGATACATATTAATGAAATAATTTAATTACTATGTCAAAAGCAAATATAAATTGCGTTCTAATTGTGTCATAAATGAAATGAAAATATTTCACTAATATGAAAATCTCTTTTGACGTCTCCCAAAGCCCAATTTATGTTTTCTATGAAATTCAATTTTATGTTAATTAACAAATAGTATTATGGTATTTTCTGCTTATATATTTACATTGTAGGTATGTATATAGATGATTTATTTTGAACTTAAGTTGATTCTGAAAATGTTTCATATTTCATTTAGCTTAAAATGTCCCACGTAGTCAAGGAGTACCATTATTGTTATGATAATGTGCGGAAAATAATCAATTATAATTTTAAATCTAAGATTGGCCTTAGTAGAAAACATAAAAAATTGATCTAAAGCTAATAAAAAATTGACCCTATTTCTCAATTCGTGTACTTTCCTTTGAAATAATAATGCAACCATAGGCAAAGTTAATTCTACTTTGTATTCAATTCAAAAATCCCTACCTGGTCCAGGTAATTTGGACGCTACGTACCTTAACTTTAACTTTCGGGCGTTTTCCCTTTGTTAGACCTTTTTCGAAGCAAGGTAGCCCTATTTAGGTACCTTTTTACACTGTACACATCAATCCAAGCGATTCAGTATAAGTTTCTTTCCTCCTTAGTCCCTCTGCTCGACCATTCAAATCTTCCTTCTTACCTTGACAAGCTTAAATTGATCTACTTAGATTTGCTCGGAGAAGCGTACCAGCCCCAGAATCATTATAATTTCTGATATCTTGCAAGAATTAATTAATTTCTCTGAGTTTTCGGGTTCGATATCTTTTACAGCACAGTCACGCTCTTTCAGAATTCATGACTTTCTTCATTTTCCTTATCACCGAGACACCGAAATAATTATAGATTACATGGGCTTATGACCTCAGTATTTCGTCATCTTTGTTAACTCACATTGATTGTTGCTAATTAGCTAATTTTTAAAATCGGGTACAAATTAGACTTAAGGAAAGAACGATTTTACGCTTGTAATAAATAAAATATAAAAAAAATATATAATACCACATTTGCCATTGCAAATTATTTAGTCAATAAAGCAATGAAAATAGATAATTTGAAAAGTGAAATAACATTTTGTTTAAGAATAAAAATGTTGATTATGTTCATACTCTTCATGCCCTTAACCTTCAGTGAAACGAAAAATAATCTTCCTCAAGTTCCATCCATGTCCTTCAACAAGTTTCAAAATTGTCTAATATTTTCCACGGGGTCGAAGGACAAGTCGTAAAAATTTGCCTAAGACTGTAACGCCAGCATTAACACAAAAACTAAAATAGGGTTAAAGCATAAAGTAAAAGACGATGAAGGAAAGTAAAAGAGTCTGTTCCTTTTCCTAAACAATAAATCCATCAAAAAAGGCGGGAGGGTTTTACAAGGACCCTTTTTGGTGCGGTGCACCCCAGAAAACCCACTTAATCTCCTTAAAAGAAAATCTCTAATTTCTTAAGAGTAGGTATGGCTTCGCATACACACACACATACATACCCGAGAGAAATATCCCATGCATTAATATACCGAAAATCTCATTTACGAAGAAAAACATTTAGCGAAATAGTCCTGCTCGTCTCAGGATCATGCTCCAGCATATTTTGCTGATGTGTGCGCTGCTCGTGGATTCGTCTGTACGTTTCTAGATATACGAAGATTGGATAGGATTTATCACAGGAACTATGACGGTGATGCCGACAGCGACGACGAAGAATACGACAGCTAAAAAAGGGGGGAAAACGGGTTAAAACCTGTGTCATACCCAAAAACCTGCGAATGATTGATAGTAAAGCCCCAAAAGGAGAGTCAGTCCTAAGGGAAGCACATTTGTAAATTTCAATATTTCTGGCTCGAACCGGAAAGGGGGGCTGCAGGAGCGTATTTATGTGGCTCTATTGTAACACTGCTGCCTCCCCCTTCTCCAGGACCTTATTATATATGTTTTGTGTAGTTAGTTCCACTCATGGACATTTTTATTTCCGCCCTGTGGCCAGATCCTGGATGTAATCTTTATGGTTGGAGCCAGGAAAAAGCGAAAAAGGAGAAATGTTAAAGTGAAACACACAACGGAGCACTTACGTTCTAAAAAATTGTCGTGTAGTAGTTGGAGCAGCAAAGGGACGACCGTGAGCAACGTCGGTATCCCAGCGTCCAGTGGCCTGTAGACCAAGAAGACATCGTCAAGGAGGACCGGGAGCGATAGTGGTTACAGGACCTCCTCCCCTCGACCTGTCGTATTTGTGGCGGTAACAGCAGCAGTCGTACAACTATCAGGATCAGCAGGGCCAGCATATTTTTATGTTCTCAAAAAAAAATGTGAGAATTTGCTGGGTGTGCTGCTTCTAGTGCGGCTGACGGTGCGGTGCTAGTCGTAGTCGTCCTGGAGGTGGAATTGTTGCTGCTCTTCGTCATAACCCAGAGTATCCCGAGCTGGGTTTGGTATGGTTCACACGACGTTGACGCCGGACTGTGTACAGCAATAATATGGTTCACAGCAGAACAGTAGATGCAATTTGTCCTTTTTTTAAGCTGTTGACCTCGTTTTCTTTTGAATAATTAAGTTTTACTGCCCCTGGAGGGCTAGCCCAAATGTGCCAGGTTACTGGCGCCGCCGTCTGCCGAAAAAACAAACGATTAAAGCTGGAGAACAACGGGGGGTCCGCGGAGGCACAACTTTCACAGGCGGTGTACTCCCACAAAAAAATATTATTATCCTCTTTAAAAACAACAAAAACGATCTAAGATTCGTATCACTCCCACAGAGAACACAAAACTTTTTCACGTGAAAAAAATAAAATAAAAATACTTTTCAAAAACCGACAAAATTCTCATCCCATTTCCCGACACAACAATTTTTGCCTTATTCTTTGAAAGCAAAAATTAATGCAAAAAAAAATAAAATTAAATTAAATTAAAGCACAGTAGGGACTAAAAGAAAGAGATAAACACTGGGCATCCGCACATGATATAATATTTTTTTTAAAAAAATATTTAGGTATTAGAAAGCACTTAAACAACTTCGAATTATTTTGTAATTCGTAGATCCTGACGCCGATCAAAATTTCGATTTCGGGACGTATCTTCTTCCGGTAGCAGTTTCTTCCGACGTTATCCTTTCACGCGGTTAGGTGAAGACGTTGACACGGTCGACGTCGACGTCAACAACATTCAACGGTCCAAAACAAGCGGCACGGGCACAGTTTCAATGACCACAATACGGCGCTATCACGGGACACACCTAGCCAAATGGGCGATTAACAAAAACGGATCAGGAATAATTGCGGGCGTTGTTGAATCCGCCGTTGGTGTTTTTGTTGATATAACGCGATATTCCTCCAGGGCACCCGCCTCAGCGATTGTCATCCCTTAAGCAGCGTGATGGGAGCACTGTGGAGCTGTCGTCGGACACATTCACCAGCAGTTCGGTGACGTTGTAGAGGGCTGTTTCAACAACGACGACAACAACAGCACCAACAACGACGACAGCACCTCCATCGAGTTGAACGAGGGGACGGTGACGAGGACACGAGGGCGATAACTACACCATTTACCGTTATCCGTGCACGCCGAGGACAAACGAATTATGCGAAAATAAAGAGGGATAGCGGCAATTATAACAACAAATGAGCCCTTCGAAGTCCTGTGCAAACAAACACACTCAGCCCCGCACGAAAATACGGCGCTCGCCTCCCCTCTCCCGGCTTATCCTGGTTTTTATTTTATTTATTTTTTTATTATTTTCTTCCTCTTCTCTTCCTGCTTTCTTTTTTTAATCACAGTTTGACGTTGATGAGGCTGGCAACTGCGGAGGAGTGCGGTTAGATGCGTGCAATTCGCAACGGTACTTGGGCGATTCTTTTTTTATTTTTCCCGATATTTTTATTATACTTCTTTTTTTTTTTTGTGGGGCAAAGGGGGTACGCTGTTTTTTAGGCGGAGTACCGTATCGATGCACTTAAAAGTCCCGTTCCCCTTTTCGTCCTCCCGTGTCCCGTTAGAAACTCACAGAACATTCATTACTGTAAAATTCTATCGCGAGTCTCAACAACTTCCCGAAAATCGGTCTAAAATAGAAAAAATCCTGGGTTGAAAAAGGGTTCCACACCCGAACAGTTTTCTTCACTTCCTTGTTCAAGGCAAAAGTTCCTTTTTTTTTTTTTTGCACACACGAAAAACTAGAGCACCCCACTCTGCCCGATAAATTTCATGTTTTCACAAAATTCGCATCCATCTCCGTTCGTCCGCATCACTTTTGGCTCCTTTTTCGCAATTAACTGACCGTTTCGATACCGTTTCAACCGTAAATCCCGTAATTTTTTCAATTAAACTACCCAACGGGAACAATTGTCAAAACAGGCAGCCATTTATATTTCGTGTTAGCCTACCCTCCCCCTATTTTTTCTGTAAACGCATGTCGTTTCTTGATGCGCTAAGCTTTTGTTATTGTACGAATTCCCGTTCTTCGGAGGGGGTTTTCGCTGTGTGCGGCTTTCCGCGCTGACTTGGCTGGAAAATTGCGGGATTCTCTGGATGAAAATTGGGGATGCCATAGGGTGGAAAAGCGCCCACCAGTCGAAATCAGCAGGCAGAAAGCTTTCGGGAGAAGAAGCTCCTTCCAGTACCCAAGTGGGCGTTCAAGGACTTTTCGAAAATTCGTAGATGTTTCGAAAAGGCGCCATATTTCAATGCTTTGTGATTGCAACTTGAAATTTTTATTGCTAAACAAAAACACAATTTAAAAACTAAATTAAACTTAGCTTTGTGAAAAAAAAAACCTTTCTAAAGGCACCTTTTACTCGTGGAGCAAATAATTTTGTTTCAAAGTTACGTTATTTAAACATAAGTAAAATGATTTCAATCTGTAACCGTATAACTATAATTTTAAGAGATGCTAGTAAAACAGGACAAGCAAAATGTTCTTAATTTAATTTACGAGAAATTTTTCGAAAGCAGAAAAAGCATATAAATCTAAGGAATCAAAAGACACAACCTAAGTTCAATTCTTTATTTATAAGAGTTAATCGTTGCAATTTCCCGTCTACACTGAGAAAATGCACACTTAACAAATGAAAGGAAATCATTATAATAATGTGATTTTTTGTTACATATAAACAAAAAACAAAAATCATCAAAGAAGAAATTTGATGCCTCAATAAAACAAAATTGGCTGCCTCATGTAAACTAATTATTAATTTAATAAATTAATTATGATACAATTCGTAAGTGCTTGCTGACTTAAAACAATTTACTGGCTCAAAATTGCTTAAAAGGCGCTTTCTATTAGGATTTTATTTTGATTTTAAAAATCAATCTGCGTTTAAGGTAAAGTTTTATATTATTCCTTAAATTTTCTTAAATTAATTTCATTTGATGTCAATTAATATGCCTTAATCTTAGAAAGACAAACAAATATATTTTATATCGTAATTTTACATCATTCATCAAAACTAGTATAATATGTATGTATTATAATTAACCAAATTTCTTAATTTAAGTAGTCGTTATATTAAATAATGTTACATAAATAAGTAACTATGTGCTTTTAAAGTGAAATTTTCGGATAGTCAGATAAATGTTCAAAAAAGAAAACTTAACACTGGAAAATAACTTTAATTGTTAACAGATTGTTTAAAAGTTGAATGTAAAAAGTTTTTAAAATATCAATAATTTTAAAAATTGTATAAAATTCCTTTGTTTAATTCAGAAAGCAAAAGAAACACCAAATCAAAAATCAGGTTTTAATTTTCTGCAGCTTGAACGAAAAAATGACAGTTGTGTTTAACTTCCCAAAAATACCCGGGGAGTTGAAACAGTCGGTTTCACTTTTTTCCATTCCGTTCCGTTTTGTGGATGTCACCCATCGTTCCAACCGAACCAAAGTGTCAACGTCAAAGACTTTTTTAGGGGTTGGTTTATTCATCCGTGTCAACCGATGTTAATTTTACCTAAATTTCGCAATTAATCTTCGAAATGAAGACAAGATTTAATACCTACGACATCATTTGTGGAGTGGCCGAGTTGCAGAAGTAATTAAAACTTGAATACAACTCGACTGCTTTAATTTTACAAATTCCCTCAGGTTGGTCGGTCATCGTGTGAATCAAGTGTACGACATCGATAACAAGACTTACTTGATCCGCTTCCAGCAATCGGAGGCGAAGACAGTCCTCTTGCTCGAGTCGGGCATTCGCTTCCACACCACAGCGTTCGAATGGCCCAAAAATGTAGCCCCGTCCGGGTTCACCATGAAGCTGAGGAAGCACCTCAAGAACAAGCGGCTCGAGAAGTTGGAGCAGCTGGGAATCGACAGAATAATCGACCTCCAGTTTGGGACCGGCGAGGCAGCCTATCACGTCATCTTGGAGCTCTACGACAGGGGAAACATAATACTCACCGACCACGAGCTTACGATTTTAAATATCCTGCGACCACACGTCGAGGGCGAGGAAGTAAGATTCGCAGTGCGAGAGAAGTTCCCAACAAATCGAGCCAAAAGTGGATTCGGACAGCTTACCGAAGATGCAATTAGGGAGATTATTGCTTCAGCGAAACCAGGAGAGAACCTGAAACGGATTTTAACTCCGGTTTTAGGTAGGAACCTACTTCTTCTCTTGTTATTTTATTGTTATTACTGTTTTATATAATTTAGATTGTGGTCCAACCGTGATAGAACATATCCTCATAAAGCACGGACTTAATGACCTCGTTATTCCGGGGACGGCTCCTATAGATGAGGCTGAGCAAGACGATTCAAAGCCGCAAGGTAAAAAGGGCAGGAAGCAAAAGAAAAAAGAAGCTGGAGCTAGCAACAGTCGCCCCTTTGATTTAGTTAGCAATTTACCTCAATTATTAGTTGCGCTAAAGGAGGCGGACGAAATGGTGCAAAATGCAAAATCTTTTCCGCCTAAAGGTTATATAATTCAAAAGAAAGAGGCCAAACCAACGACTGAAGATGGGAAAGAAGACTATTTCTACCACAACATCGATTACCAGCCCTTTTTATTCGAGCAGTACAAGAATCAGCCCTTTAAGGAATTTGAAAGCTTTATGGGAGCAGTAGACGAGTTTTACTCAACTGTTGAAGGCCAAAAAATTGACCTGAAAGCAATGCAACAGGAGAGGGAAGCTCTAAAGAAACTTTCCAATGTTAAAAAGGATCACGCGAAGCGTTTGGAGGATCTTACGAAGGTGCAAGAGGAGGATGAGCAGAAGGCTGAGCTAATTACTCGGAATCAAGTTTTAGTGGACAACGCTATTTTAGCCATTCGTAGCGCTCTAGCGAACCAAATGTCGTGGCCGGATATCCACGAGTTGGTCAAAGCGGCTCAGGCGAATAAAGATCCTGTCGCCTCCTCCATCAAACAGTTGAAACTTGAGATCAACCACATTGCGTTAAACCTTCAAGATCCCTACCAGAATGCGGATGATGGTGATGAGGAAGATGATGAAACTGAGAAAATCCCTTCCATGGTTGTGGATGTTGATCTAGCTCTCTCAGCCTATGCAAACGCTCGCAAATACTACAACCAGAAGAGGAGCTCTGCTAGAAAAGAACAGAGGACGATTGATGCGTCTCAAAAGGCGCTCAAGTCAGCTGAAAAGAAAACCCAGCAAACCCTCAAGGAGGTGCGCATGATATCCACAATATCGAAGGCACGGAAGGTTTACTGGTTCGAAAAATTCTACTGGTTCATCAGTTCTGAAAACTACCTCGTCATTGGTGGACGGGATGCCCAGCAAAATGAGCTTATTGTAAAAAGGTACATGCGTCCCACGGACATTTACGTCCACGCAGAAATCCAGGGCGCGTCAAGTGTCGTAATCAGAAACCCAACAGGAGGAGAGGTGCCTCCAAAGACCCTACTCGAGGCTGGGACCATGGCTATTTCATACAGCGTTGCCTGGGATGCGAAGGTGGTTACGAACGCTTACTGGGTCAAGAGCGACCAAGTCAGCAAAACAGCTCCAACTGGAGAATATCTGCAGAGCGGTAGTTTTATGATCAGAGGAAAGAAAAACTTTCTTCCACCTTGCCACCTTATTATGGGAATGAGTCTGCTTTTTAAGCTGGAAGACAGTTCTATTGAACGCCATAAGGGCGAGAGAAAGGTTCGCAATTTTGAGGATGAGGCTTCTGATAAAATGGGCCAAGTTGTGATAGAAAACGAAAAACTCGAAAGTGTCCCTGAAGAAGATATTGAGCTACCGGACTCTGATAAAGAAGACACAAAAGGTAATCAATCAGATGATGAGGATGAAAATGATGAGCCATCTTCCCAGTTTCCTGATACCCAAATTAAAGTAGATCACGGCACTGGTAAAATAATTGTCCAATCAGCTGCAGAAGCAGCCCGACCTCAAGCTACAGAATTACAACAAATTGAAGAAAAGGAAAGTGAAGATGAAAAGCCCTTCATAATTCCTGCTCTTGCTCCTCGGAAAAAGCAACAGCAGGGATCCAAGAAAAAGAAGGAAGAAAAAGCTAAAAAGGTTGAACGGGAAAAAGAAGAAAGAAACCAGGCCGAACAGAAAAAATCAGATCAACCAAAACGAGGTCAGAAAGGTAAATTGAAGAAGATCAAGTCTAAGTACAAGGATCAAGATGAAGAGGAGCGAGAGTTGAGAATGAAGATTTTGAACTCTGCTGGTGGCGATAAGGCGAAGCAGAGGTCTTCAGAAATTGATGAATCGATGCAGGGGAAGAAACCCCCCAAAAAGGCGTTCCAACCCAAACAGCAGCAGTTGGATGAAGATGCCGACGACACTCCAGCAAACGCTGATGTCGACATGTTGGACTCATTAACTGGACTTCCTGTAGAGGAGGATGAGCTCCTTTTTGCGATTCCTGTCGTTGCACCTTATCAAACTTTGCAGCACTGCAAGTAAGTTCTTAAGAATTATATTTTTAACCGTTTCATATTTCTCCAAGCTTTTACAATAATTAATTCCATTACTACTTTATTATAATTAAGTTATAGAGTACGTTTTTTTTTTTTCAAATAGAACCTCTCAAAATTAAAATTTTAAAAATGTATACATGCTACGGCAAATAAAAATATATTTCGTATATTCTTTTTTTCACAGATATAAAATCAAATTGACTCCAGGAACTGGTAAGCGTGGTAAGGCGGCTAAGACAGCCCTAATGATGTTCTCCAAGGACAAGTCGTGCAGTCTTAGAGAAAAGGATTTACTTAAAGGTGTTAAGGATGAGGCCTTAGCAAGGAACATCCCTGGAAAGGTTAAGCTGTCTGCTCCGCAACTGCAGAAGTTTAAGAAGTAGTTACATCAGACTGTTTTCTTCTTTTGTACTGTTGAGTTTGGAAATATATAAATTTGGAAATTAAACGCTCTTTAGATCACAAGGGAAATGAAGAATGATATTGAAGTCAATATTATTTTGGTATTGTTTTATCGAAAATTTGCAAATGAAGATATCTCGTAAATTAACTAAAAAAATGTACTCATTTTTTGATATCTTGAACTTTATAAGATCACAGAAATGTTTAAAATTGGATACTTTTTAATGAAATTGTACTAATTAAAACATAACTTCAAAAATAAATTTGGGGTACTTTTATTGTAAAATTGTTTGTGAACTCCAACTAAATTTATCCATATTGAAGTTATCGTAAGATTTATCAAAATTTTTATTTATTTTCGAATTTATACTTACGAAATAATTAACAATTAATTAAATAGTGGCTTCACTATCGCTCATATTCTGCTTCAACTGCTGAATATATCCGTCCAAGTCCTTAACACTGTAAGTCTTCTTCACAATTTTCTTCGAGTCAATCGATTTTGGGTTCTACAAAAAATAAAAAAATTAATCATAATTGAATATAAAGAAAAAAAAAACATACCAAAAAGTGATGATACTCAGGAGAAATAGTTTCCAGGAAAAGGATTCGATTTTCAATTGCTTTAATTCTTTCGTAGACATCCTTCGAAGTAGTTGGAATTATATTCAAAAACTTTTCTGCGTTTTCGATCCTTTCTGCAACTCCAGTGGGAAGGACATGAGTGGAAGATTCTCCAGGTTCTTGTTTTATCATTATATCTGACACAGTTTCTTGTGGACTACTTCTACTACTGTGCCCCATTAATTTATCCAAGGTACCGGCATAATCCACTTTCATTTGAGGTCCCGACAAGTTTTTAACTCTTTGAACTAAAATCAACAACTATCTTAAAGAACTTAAAATGTTTTAGAATTACCTTTTAAATGTCCCTTTGAATCCTTTTGCTTCATAACAACGCTGTTTACCCTGGCGCAGGAGTCTCCATCGCCACTCTCCGGTTTCCCACAGGTAAAATCCATCACGTTGTTAATGTCGATCTCCTCCCTTTTCTTCTCAATGAAGCTCTGAATCCTTCTAGCCACCTCCCCGGAATCAGCCCCTATCTGAACCAAAGTTTTAGGAATACAGGGTGTCTCAACGTTGCACTGCTCAAAATCTAGCTTTGGTCGCTTTAACTTCCCGCCAAACGAACCTGCACGCCAGCAAGGAAATAAATTCAAATTCAAGTTAAGTTCTATCACATTTATTGAAGCAAATGACAAAAAATAATTTCAATTTTTACAAAATCTGGTTTTGTTCGCTTTATATTTTATTGTTAGTTAGCCACTGACATTCTTTGTTCTCCTTCCAGGCTGCTCCGTTATCCTCGTACTGCTCCTTCTTCCAAATGGGCACGGACTTCTTCAGCTCCTCGATGGCGAACTGCACGCTGAGGAGGCTCGTCTGACGGTGCGGGGAGCTGACCGCAATCACGACGCTGGCCTCCTTCACAGGCACCGTTCCAAGACGGTGGTAAATCGCGACGTGTTTAATGTCCGGCCACTGGGAACGCATGTCGTCGCAGATCTTTTTCATTGTCTTCAGAGCCATTGGTTCGTATGCCTCATACTCCAGACATAGAACCTGAAAGTAGAAATCGATCACTCAATTCACAAATTCAGTTTCTGCAGCCGACTGTAGGTAGAATTCAGCTATTGCTCTTCTTAAGCTTCAAATTTTCCTTCTTTAGAAGTGTCCTTTCAATGAGGACTCAGTCTGACTCAAAATTAAAAAGATATTTCGATATTGTTTCAAGATTCTTCACTATTGGGGCACCATATAATTAAGCCATATGTTTTTAGTGACATTATATGTACGTTATAAATTAAGTTCTTGATTTTCGGGAAGATGTAATATATAATTTCTCCAATAATTCCTTTTTAAACAATTTTGTGAAAACTTAATAGATTCAATGACTTACCAAATCCAGGGCTATGGAAAATAGCCAAGCTTTCTTATAAAGCGCATTTTCTTCCAAAAATTGTGCTCGACGTAGTCGTCAATACGACTTCATTTTGTTCATTAAATTGCAACTTGCCAGTTTGAATTTCTTGAATTGATATCAGATACAAAATCAGAAACCGCGAAATATTCTTAATCAAAAGAACAGTAACAATTTTTATAACATTTGTTTAAATTTAAATTTTTCGGGTAGAATTTTGGGGTTCAAGTCTTAAATGTTAAAGTATTTAAGTTACAATTGTCGTGCCAAGTTTCTTAAAAATCCTCTCAGTTGTTTTTAGAATAGAAAAACCTGGTGTTTATAAATAATATTTTCATTGAATCAGCAAAGCTCTTGTTAATTAAGCTGATTATTTCCCGTAACGGCAGAACCCAAGCAAACGCTTGCGATCTTGTCGTGACCCTGGAATTTGCTATCTTTCTGCTATCTCCCCAGCAGGCAGACCCACAAATCAAAATCAAGCAGCACGTTCAGATTACACAATTTCTCGCAGCGCGTACAACATAATTAAGTGAGATAATCCGCGCGGTTACTGGCACAAAGTGCTTCTCGTGCAAAAATATAAAAACAAACATTCTGCCCGCTACCTCGTGCTCCAATGACGAAACAGCGGAGCCCCAATCATCGCTTGTGCAATTAAATAGCATGACATGCCATCGAAACATCCGCAATTATTTCAGCTATCTATTTTCGAGAAGTAGTTAAATAGTAGTTACTGCCCAAGGGAATTACCTTTTTTTCCTCAAAATTATCTCTCGTGGTTCCGACAAACATTGAAATTGCCCCACAAGTGCAATCGGCAACGCAATCGTTAATAGCGCCAATGTCCAGTTTCTCCTTAGTTAATTTCAGGTAATTCATCTTAATCTCTACACACAACCGCTTTTCCTCTTAAAATAACTTAAAAGACTAATAAATTCAAACTTTCAAAACAGTCGGGTAAAAAGTAATAAAAATCCGCAACAAATTTTATCCGCCACTTATCGGTGGAATCACAGCGATTTCGTCACCATTCTTAAGTGTAATCACAGCATCGATATCTTCGCAATAGTTTTCGTTAAGAGCAATTATGATAATATTGCTTATCACGTTTAAATTGAACTTTCTGCAGAGATAATCCAAAAGATTTTTATACGGGAGCTTTGGTGGAAGTTGTACAGAAGTCTCATTTACACCGGCCAATTCGCGGGCTTTGGCGAAAAATAACACACGAATTTTAACAGTGGGGTAACACATGCTTCAGACGGGCATTTTTCATTTAGATGAAATTACGCCGTTCATAATAAATAAAAAGAAAATCTGAACAACTTACTAACAACTCGAATTTTGAGAACGAACTGTCAGATCAGTCGTTACAGCTGTGATTAACACGAGGAACGGTACGGTTACGAAACGAAACAGAGCATTTGAAACGATTGAAACTTGACTACGCTCCGTCGAAAAATTGCAGAAAATGGAACTTTAGCAATTTCAAATCCTGAAAAATTTGTTTAGGAAAATACAATTTTATAGAATTTATTACATAAATTTATTATTTAAAAGTAATTCGAAACAGAATATGCTATTTTTCTAAAACTGCAATAAATGCTAAAAAATAACAGCGCAAATATGAAATAAAAATAATCCTTTCTTTCACATCTCATTCAAGTAAAAATTGTTTTGCAATTTATAATTTAAATCGGTGTAAGACGAAAACTGTTGATTATTTAGACAAATTAAAAACCTGGTGCCCGGAGAAAACATTCCGAAAATTACACTAGTTGTAGAGGGCTAGATAATGTACAATAAAACATCTTTAACAGAAATCGGCAATTTTTTAATTTCTTATTATAAATTGAACCGTTTTTTTATTCCATTGAATTTATCCAAAAGCCAAACTACCAACGAAGGCTAAAAGTTGACCCTTTTCGGAGCAAACATTTTAAATAGAAGGTCTGAAAGAAATCAGAAAGAGTAAGTAAATTAGGACTTCTTTAAATTTAAATTTTATATCAGCCGCAATTGAGTCGGGTTTTATTTTTACACGAATTTTTTTTTCCATTTGATGCTCCTTTTAAAGGTTTGATTGTTTTACGAAACTTTTTAATTTCACAGTTGCTGTTTTGATTTCCTTTTTAATATTTCTTCCTTGCTGACTGTGGTGTAAAAACAAACAATTTTAATTTTTTAACTTCAACTTTAAAAGTTTCCACCAGGACGCCACTGGCCTTGGACCTCTGAACTCGTTTCCACCGATTCCTATAATAAAGCCCACTCCGCTCCGCCCATTCAACGACCGAAATTGGAACAAGTGCTTTTTTTTGACGTTGGCCTGCCCTGCAACTGGGCTCTGGCAGTCGTGGTCGCGGTGCGGCAGTACGTTTTCGTTTTCGGCCCTAGTTCGGTAGTTTTGATGTTAATCGCACGGTGCGGACGCAGTCGCCTTATTTTCATTTATTTTTGCGCTTTCGGCTCGTGAGGATCGTGAAATTGTTTACAAATGGAAATTCTCAATTCATTTAAATTAGAAATTTAATCCGTACACAGTTTAGAGGCACCCTCGATCGACAAATTTATCAGCGGGCGTGTTTATTTTTAATATTTTTTTTTTATATATTTGAAGAGGAGAAAAAGTTCGGAGCAATCGCCCGTTGGTCATGAAATAGAAATTGCTTCACTGCGAGTAAATCTGGAGAGTAATTACCAAATCCAAGTAAGTTAGCAGCGCCAAGTTTGCCCCCTGAATCGCGAAAGTCGGGGGGAAAAATTGCTGTGGGCCAGCGCGAGGAGGAAAAACAGTGCAACTCCCGGCCCGACTGGTGGAAATCGGGTTCTGCTGGTGGTCTGCTGCAGGAAAAAATCGATCGCGATGACATTGGAGGACCGCATTTTTCTACCCTTTCCCCGAAGGGAGGTTGCGTGCAGGTCCTGCTCCTGCCCCACAGCCTGACCGGCGATGATTTTCTTGCCTTCAATTTTCCAATATCTAGAAAAAGTGGCGGTACCGGTAGAAAATTGCCTGATTCCCGACGCGATAATTTGAAACAGCCCCCAGACATGCAAAGTCGCAGATCGGGGCAGGCTCCTGTCACCGCTGCACAAGTGCCCAGAGCTGCAGAGCTCCCCGAAAAAAGACAAAAATCGAATGCGGCCCCACTCAAAAGAAAGCTGTGCCCTGCAGAGGCCCGTCGTGAGCCGGGGCGGTGCAGCGCGCGTCCGGTTCGCTTCGGGCGATTTCCTCGCCACCTCTTGAGCCATGTGCTGCGTCTTGCCGGCGCTGCAGCGGTTCCTCCGCAAATTCCGGCCGTCGCGAACTGGTGCTCCACTGATCAACAGCTTAGCCGAAAACGACGTCGAGTCTATTCCCACTGGCGCCTCATGTTGCCACTTCGACGTCGACTGTCAGCAGGGCGCTGACTCATCCCAAAATCCCTTTTTCTTGTCCCGACACACCTCTTGGCTCCCAGTGGATCCAGCGCGGCACAACATGCGAGCCAAATGAATTGATGGGCTTTGTGGTGGGGCCCCCGACGCCTCCGCAATCGCGGCTCGTCAAACGGGCTGCCTGCTGGTGCTATTTTGGCTTGGTGCTTTAAGCCGTCTTATCTTACAGCGATTATTTCTTGGATATCTCTCGAGATACGACAAACCAGCTCCAGAGGCTCTCGAGAGATAATGGGGCTCACTTATCGCGGGCAGGCATCTGGGCAGCAGGTCGGTGAAAGAGGCATAAAAGTGAGTAACCGTCCAGTTCACGGGCTCATTGTTTGGGTCGTTGGGGAAGACGCTAAATGTGCCTTTGTGACGGGACGGGGCAGACAGTGAAAGTCTTGGAAGACTCTCAAACGTGTGTGAGCCTCTTCAACTTTCGATGGTTGCTAAATGAAGGTAGCTCGATAATTAATTTTCAATCGAGGGCGGAACCTTTCACGAGTATTAAGGCTAAATGGGGAAATCACTGCGGGTAATAACATCTTTGAGCCTGCAGCAGCTTTATAAAGATATAAATTACCATTTTTAGCTTCCCATATCAAAACAACAACCTATCGTTTAACTTTCATTAGAATACCGATAAAATCGAAGGAAAGTCCTTCAAATCCAACTCTCCGCCCACCGCAAATTGAGGGCATACTGTAAAAGATAGTAGATAACGTTTTAACAAGCTGTTTTGCTAATAACCATCATTGCGTAACATTTTTGTTAATTACATACATACTTAATTCGACTTTTGCTCATTTTTCAATTAATTTAATCAAATATAATCCATTAAGCCTAAGTCGAAAGAAAGCTACGTATTAAATCAAAATAGAAAACAGACAAGTTAGTTTTTTATTATTATGTAAATTTAATGCAGTTTCACATCTCAAAAGAAAATCTGCGTATTCTAAGATACACACATGGACAATAAAATAGGTACAAATGCAAATTTTCAATTTTGCAGAGTAAAACACAACAAATTGATTTTTTTTTTAAATACATATTCTTCATTTTAGTGTTACATAAAATTTAAATATACATTTCAAAAAGAACATAAAACATAGCATAATTCTGGTCACTTTTCCAAAAATCTTCTGGATAATAAAGTAGGTACATCCCGCACCTAATGCAAAAAACTCGTATTACTCTTTGATTTTATAATTTTTTTTTTATAAATTGTACCTATATGTATTTACTAGTAGCCAGTATATCTACCATTATTTTTAAGTACAGCTTCTATTCTTCTGGGCATGGAGGAAATAAGTTCACGACACGTTTCTACGGGTATGTCGCAACACATTTGTGGGATAGAAATCCATAATAGCTCCTTGTTCGCAAAGGGTTTTTTCGCCAATTGATTTTTTAAATATTCCCATAAATTTTTTATTGGATTCAAGTCAGGAGAAATTTTCCTGCACAAACCGATCTTTGACTAGTTTGGAAGTATGTTTAGGATTGTTGTCCTGCTGATACTTCCAAACTAAGAGCATGTTATACTTCCCGTAGGGTAATATGACATTCATCATAATGTCTAAATATTCTTCTAAATAACTTCGTCATAGTGTTCGTTATACAATGAATTGGACATATCCCATTACATGAGAAGCAGCCCCAAAACATTATTTTCCACCACCATGTTTAACTGTCTTTTTTGTGAAACTAATGTGGAATTCTTTTCATTTAGGACGACGGAAATTCCTTTGAGCGTCATTAGAGAACAAATTGATTTTTGTCTCATCGCTCCAAAGAATGTTATGCCATTTTTTTTGAAATTCTGGTTGGGTGATCTTTCGCAAATTGTATCCTCTACTTCAAATTTGTTTGTCGAAGCAAAGAAATTTTATTGGTTCTCTATTCGGGTAGATTGCCATCTACTAGCCTTCCACGTACAGGGAACTCACGACGTTGTTAATCTCAGCAGCAATACCTTTTGAAGACCGAAATTAGTCTATTTTAACCAATGCCACAATTCTTAGATCCGTCTTTGGGGAAGATTTTCTCTATTTTCCACGCATTTCTTACCTTTTTCTGGCTTAAGAGCATTACTGACGAAATTAGCAACCGATTTAAAACTTTTGCAATAGATCGGATTGGTTGATTCTCTTTAATTAATCTCCGAAATAAGCCGATTCTTCTAGAGTGCAATGTTGCTTTTTATCCATTTTTGTAAACCAAATTTCTAAAAGATTTTCACCCATATAGGATTATATACATACAAAAATCTTAATTACGCAATTATAAAAACCTAAATAAAATCGTTCGAACCACTTTTAACGTTTTGCAGTAAACAAAACGACGTTGTACCTATTTTATTGTCCACATCAAATTAGAACACTATTACAAAACATTCCCAATTGCAACAATTCTCGGAAAGGTCTGACTTGTGTGTTTAAAAACAGATTAGTTATTATATTTTGTTTTCACTGCAGAACGATATACAAATAAGTGAAACAAGGAGTAATATTTGCATAAAAGAAAATTTATATACCTATTTTATTTTCCATGTGTATACTTTTGAATTTATGTAGCTCTAATTCGCAGCTTAAATCTTTTTAACTTATCGTGCGTTGGTTGGTCACCTTTATTTTTTGGAACTTCCTCTCTCTCGAGTTAAAAAAATATGGAAATAAATTATAACTCGAAAATTATTAATCTATTTCTGCTAACTATTAGTTTGACGTAAGTAAGTGTCCTCACGCAATTTGTAGATTAATAATTTTCGATTTATAAATGTTTTTAAATTTTTTTTTGCTCAATGAACTATGTTCTATTTCTGCAAAAAATCGTTAACTTTTAATGTGACATCTCACCTAATTTGTAGGGAATTAAATTCTGCATAAAATTGACTGTAAAATTTGACAGTTTTATTTCATAAATAACTCAAAAATGGTCAATCGAACGTCGAAATGTCTATGAACATTTCTGAGTAACATACAAAAACCTTAAGTACCATCATTAGTTCAATTTTGCTCGTCACTGTAGATCAATTCTTCTGTAATAGTGTGGTTTTTTATTTGTAAAGTTTTCGTAAATCTACATAAAGCAGTTTTTATGAAAGCCGTGAAGAATAAATTAACTGATTGAAGTGTTTTTCTTATGTCTCCTAGTTAGTCAAAAATAAAATTGGCTGTCTCGAAAAGCGTGCGTCACAAGTGAAAGCCGTCCCAGCGGTGTCTTACCGTGAAACGACATAATCTCCACATCCTTCGCCATAAAATTAGAAATCGGAGCAAATTACTTTTATGTATGGGTCCCCCTCAGTGCCTTAAATGCAAAAATTATGCATGAATAATAAAGAAGAAAATTACTATGGTTTTGCCACCACACATTTTGGGGATAGGTGGATTCTTCAAAAATTACATTCAGAATAGGCTCGATTCACCTCGAGGCACACGATAAATATGCGACCAGCATAGCGTAAAATTATTGTACATTATCAGGCGACATAGTCATAAGACATAGGACGATTTCCTCCGGCAGAAGCATAAACTTCAAGTAAAAGGACTTTTACGCTCCACTTTAAGGAAACGTTCCCATTACCTTTCACCGGCGGAAGTTATTTTTAGAAATCGGCCCTTTTGTGAAAAAAGAACAATTATTAGTGCAAAAGGAGGGGAGCATACGGCAAATAGGACATTGGGACAATTAGTTGATATAACGGTAAAACGGCGGGTGGCACATATGAGACTTACGACAATTGAGCAAACTGGAGCTGTTCCGTCAACAAGTAAGTCGCACACGCGAACTTTGTTATCGCCGACTTTTATGAGCCTTTCACATGTTACTTGGCTCCGGACCCAAAGGAGCTGCTCATCGTTAAAAAGTAAACAAAACTGAAGAAGAATGGGGCCGGGCTGCAGTCGTACCACTTGGCCCGCTTGCACTCGTCTTAAGGAAGTAACGTCTTCTTCGTGGCATTTACATGCTACAAACCATCGTTCTCCAAGGGGTTAATTTAATCATTTTTAATAGCCTGTGCTCTTTCCACGTCGGATCTGGCTAGGCTTTGCAGGAAATTAAGCACTGAATTGAAATTTATGAGCAGTTACCCATATCAAACAATTTTTATTTCTCGAAAATAGAATAAAATGTTTCTGGATTTATACCCACTTGAAGTTTGGATGAGTAAATAAATATCATGGCAATTTAATGCGCCTTTCGCAACGTGACGGTTTTTAAAATTTCAATTCAATGCAAAATTTCCTGGAAAACGTAGAACCGGATCCGATGTGAAAAGAACACAGCTAATTTAATAACGACCTCAGCAGGAAGGCGTGAAGATGGTGCGAAGTAAAATTAATATTTAATAACATAATCACCCGAGTAACATACCCCTACTATGAACCAAAATGGATCAGGGTGTACTTCGTTGTGCCTTAGTAGGGTACTGAACATCCGGGCCTCGTCAAAAACCTTTCAAATATGCCCTTTTTGGGCGTGCCCTTTTTTGCCTGACATCCGGATAAGTAGTTCCTTAGCTAAAATCAATACCTTATTTAAACTTTAGTATAGGATTACCTATTTGAGGTTACCCGGTCCTGATATTAGGGTTTTATCTTAACTCTATTATATTATAGAATGCCCTGTTTGAATTTACCCGGTTCTGAAAGCAATGCCTTAATTCTCCCACAATATGCCTCATTTAAATATATTCAAAATAACTAATCAGTTAATTAAATACATTTGAATTTTTTGACTTTATAGGTTCATTATGCTGTTTTCTTTTAAATTATCAAATTCGTTTGGAATGTAAGAGACTTTTAAGCAGACTACAACATTTAAAAAGGTTTGTAAGAGTTGAATTCTCTGACAATGTCAGTTTGCATTTATCTTACGTTACGAACCGATTTGAAGTTCAACAGAATCAAGAAAAGTACACCCAATTCTGTTTTTACACGGTCTTTTTTTATACGGTTTTGATTTAACACGGTCTAGAAAAAAAAAATTGATTCCGGTTTTACACGATTTCATTCGATTTAGCACGATTGAACAAAGCTATTTGATTGAAATTTTAAAGAAAAATATTTTTATTAATCATAATCTTTTAGAAATATTTTATAGGATTGGACGAGGGAGCGAAATAAAAAAGTAGCACGGTGCAGTCGGTTGAGGCGTTTATTTGGGACTAACTTACACTGCTCACTTAGTTACTGCCGATAGCCTAACTCCGCAATGCCCTAACTTGTGAGAGAAGAAATCTCTCATTTCAAAGTGGTCAATTCAACCGCCTACAGTTCGGCCGTCCTGACTTATAATCGACTCGATTATACAATACAATTGATATTTGAATGTTCTTCAGAACACGAACTTAAGTATATAAATCACATAACTCAAAGGACCGAACTCCTAAGTCAATGTAACAACACATTCATTCAAATCTCTTCGTGCTTATAATCGGAATAGTATTACAACTAACATTCAAGAGCTGATATTTAATCACATCCAATTTTTCATTAAATGGACACTTAGTACTTTCACTTAAACCGAGCATTCTTGTTAACCAAATGTATCTGAACAATTTCTAATGACATGAAATTTTTTTTCTCGTTTTTTTTTTTTTTTTTTTTTAGCCTAGAACAATTAATTTCACTTTTGTATACAGAACGGCTTATGTTATAGACTTCATTTGATTACGTTTTGTTTACTGTAATAGAAACAAATTATACTTCGAACTGAATACATTGGTATCAAGTAATATATGTATAGGTACTGCTTATTCTTTCGAGTGAATATGTAAAATGATCAGAATCGAGCTTATCATGTTTGTACATAGGGTCGCATATTAGCCGGGGAGCAAACCCCTTCATAAGGAATTCGGGTCAACTGTAAGCCCTCGACATCTTTGACGACATAGCGGTCATTGTTTAACACTTCTACGACCTCAAAAGGACCGCGATATTTTGGTAAAAGCTTCTTATTCACTCCCGCTGTAGTAACAACATTTTTAAGGACTACGTAATCGCCTATATTATATTTACGCGGGGCTTTATGCCTATTGTCAAAGTAATTCTTATTATAATTTTGATTTCTTTTTATCGTATTCGAAGCTTGTTCCCTAATCTGTGTTAAATCCCGTACCCCGATTTTCTGAGCATTCTCCTGAAGGTGCTCCATTACCTTATCACAGCATTTACCTTTCTGACTGACACCAAACAAAAGCATGCTTGGCGTGAAGCCCGTACTTCTGTTGAATGTATTATTCAGTGCGAATTCTATTTTGGTTAAGTTTTTATGCCAATTCCCTGTTGTGTTCTCTTCAGCCTCCTTAGCTAACATGGGCGTTATGATTCGGTTTATTCGCTCTACCTGCCCATTAGATTGAGGCGACCCGGTAGCTATTTTAATATGCTGGACATTATTTTCAATTAAAAAGTCTTCAAACTCTTTTGATATAAAGCAAGTTCCGCGGTCTGAAACAATTTTGTTTGGCCTGCTGTACGTGGCAAAATAGGAGTCAAGACACGATATTACTTCACGAGTTTGGGTCGTACCAACAGAATACAATTTAGTAAATTTTGTAAACCCATCAACTATAAGAAATATATATTTTCTTTTATTCTGTGTAGGTGGTAAAGGACCGTAATGGTCAATATGTACGACGTCAAATGGAGTTTTGCCTTTTGGAATATTATGAAGCGTACCTTCTACTTTTCCTGAATTAGGCGAGAAGAAAACACATTTTAAACAACTGTCGATAAATTCCTTAATTCTGTGTTTCATATTCGGAAACCAGTATGACTTTTTGAGATGCTCATAACATTTCGTAGCTCCTAGGTGGCACATAGATTCGTGATGTGTTTGTATTACTCTGTCTTCCATTAGCTTTGGTACATAAAAACAAATATCATCATTTATTTTGCGGTACACCAGCCCATTAATTAATGCGTACATAGGGCTCTCTTGCCTTTCCAATTCAGCTGATATTTTAGCAATTACCGGATCACGATGTTGAGCGGCTGCTAACGCATATTCAAATGAACCCTCCTCGATTACCAGGACCGATGTGCAACGACTTAACGCGTCGACATGAGCCATTCTACTCCCTACTCGATGTTCGATTTTGTAATTGTAATTTTGAAGCTCTAACGCCCAACGCGAGATTCTGGGATTCAGCAGTTTTTTATTTAGAGTCAGGGTAAGAGATTGACAATCGGTCACAATTTTAAATTCAATACCTAACAGATAGACTCTAAATCTTCTTAGTGCATAAATGATAGCTAACGTCTCAAGCTCATAACTATGGTATCGAGCTTCAGTATCGGTAGTTCTTTTCGAAAAGTAGAACACTGGATGTAGCTTTTCATCACTCTGCCGTTGTAAAAGAATCGCACCAAACCCAAAAGTGCTCGCATCGCAATGAAGTTCTGTTTCCGCTAAGGGATTGTAGATGGATAGAATAGGTGCTTCTAGCAGTTTGGCTTTTAAGGTTTCGAAAGCTTCGAGTTCATCGAGGGAAAATTTAAAGCAAGCATCCTTCCTCAAGAGATCATAGAGAGGTTTAGCTAAAATGGCAAAATTCCGAATAAACTTTCGGAAATATGAGCAAAGGCCCAGAAAGCTATGGACGCCTTTCACGCATTTGGGTACAGGAAAATCTCTGATCGCACGCAAATTCTCTTGGTTAGGCCGTATACCTGAAGAATTAACAACATATCCTAAATATTCGATTTCTTCATAAAGGAACCTACATTTATCCCATCTAAGCTGCAAAGAATTGTTTTTGACTAAGAGAATAACCTGTTCCAACGTAGCAATATGATCTTCAATTGTATCGCTGGCAATTAGAAGGTCGTCCATGTAAACGAAAAGTTTATCGGAAACAATGAGGTCCTTGAAAATATGCGTCACAAACCTTTGGAACACCGACGGGGCGTTTTTAAGCCCAAAGGGCATTTGGAGATATTCAAATTGTCCCAATGGTGTGACAAACGAGGTGTACTTAATGGAATCTTCAGCTATTTTCACATGGTGAAAACCGCTACGCAAGTCAAGAATAGTGAAGTATTGTTTACCCCGTAATCGATCCAACAAATCCTCTATTAAAGGCAAAGGGAAATTTTCACGCACTGTGTTCCCATTAAGTTCACGGTAATCAATGCACATCCGTAGCTCACGGTTTTTCTTTTGTACTAAAACAACCGGCGAAGCATAGGGCGAATTACTTTCTCGGATAATATTTTTTTGTAAGAGATCATCAATAATTTTTTGTAACTCTGCCCTGTGAGCATAAGGTAATCTACGTGGCGTGCAATAGAAAGGCTCTTCTTTTTTTAACTTAATGCTCATCTCAAACTTTGATAGCGAAACTGTTTTGTCGGGGATTTTGCAAGCTTCCAATACGATATTGTTTACCTTATTTTTTATATTCCATGAGAGCTTATCATTTATGTCAAGATTTAGTTCCGAAATGTCGTCAAATAAATTTATATTTAAAATATCCGTTTCAAAATTAGCCTCTAAATGATTTACCTCAGATGTCTGACCATTCTTACAATATTGTACAGTTTTGTTTACTCTCGCGCCCATAGAGACTAACTCAAAATTACCTAGTTTAAAAAAATCTCGGCCTAAAATTACAGGTTGTGTCATACTAGAGTCCTTAACTATAAATAAACATAAACTTACGCTAGCAGTCCCAAAAAATACCTCACAGTTCGTTTTACCGATGATCTGAAGTGGACTATTGTTGATTCCGCAGAAATGGTAGTCATCTGGGTTGATATTCGTCACGGCACAAGGTGGAATAAACCGCTGCTGCGCAAAGCTAATTGCACTCCCAGAGTCCAAAAGTGCTAGTAGAAAACAGCTGACAATTTTTCGTCCAGCGGCCTCAAGGAAATCAAACCTAAGATCGCATATAAAGTTATCGTTGAGAGAAAATACGACCTGGTCCTCTAGTTTACTGCCTACAGATGCCTCGGTTGATTCAGCTTCCACAGAACGAGAGACGTCCACGGTCATCACTTCGGCTTTTCCTGCAGAACAATTCTGCGCGACATGGCCCAGCTTCCCACACTTAAAGCAGGATCCCTTCTGTCTCCTCGGCTTAGAGCAACTCGTACTAAGATGACCGATCTCATTGCAATTGAAGCATTTTAATTTAGAGTTGCTGTGTTGGTGTGCTTTTGAAAAAGACGTTTGCTGCTTTGGGCGTTCAGTTGCTGGTTGAATTGTATGATGATTAGTATGAGTCTTCATCCTGTCGTACTTCCTCAACGCTTGCTTCAGATCCTCAATAGAATTTGCTGCATAAAGAAGCATTTTATTCACGCAGGAGTCAGGGATCCCATTAATGATGTAGTGTATAACATCTGCTTCACTCATGTTCGCCATCGACGCAATCTCTTGCATCGCGAACAAATACTGTTGTAGAGTTTCTTCTCGCTTCTTCTTTCGGCTTCTCATTTGATCGTGAACTTCAGCACTTGATATTGCTCTCCGAAACTCCCTTAAAAGTACACACTTGAGCTCTTCCCATGATCGAACTATAACGGTTCTCAGGAACATTTTTGCGGTACCGGTCATCAACCGTTTTGCATATATAAACCGCGTCTGGGAGTTCCAATTTAAAACATCGGCTGATTCGTCAAAATTTTGTAGCCATAACTCTACACGGTAATTATCATCCCCACTAAAGCTGGCAAACGATTCCTCCACATCTCTGAAATTGAAACTTGAAGACGGTCTGGGTGCAACGATAACTTCTTCTGCTATTTGTAGCTCCGAAATTTGCTTTCTTAGTTCCACAATTTTGCGTTTCTTTTCTAGTTTTTGGCGGAGTGCTTCTAATTCCACATCTAGATCTTCATCCTCAGGCTCCACACCGACTCTCTCAGGCTCCGTACCGGCTACCGTTACTTCTTCGATTTCCGACGTGATCGGAAACAGTAACAAATTAGCAGGAAAATATTCCTCCAACTCCTTCTCGCTTAATGACTTCACGGCATCTTCTAGCCTTAATTTTAGAACGTTCTTTAATCCCGTGGTTGATAAACCCAATTGGCCTAGCTTTTCCTTCAACTGAACGGCTGTAGCATTTTCAAGGAAAGCTCCCACACGTGTTGCAGTCGCCATATCACCTCACGGATTTTCACAAAAACTTGAGTTACTTATAACTCCGGTTCAAAACTTTTAATTAATTAGCACGAGTTACTTATAACTTGGGCCCGTGGACAGTCATACCACTTCTGAAAATACTATAGGATTGGACGAGGGAGCGAAATAAAAAAGTAGCACGGTGCAGTCGGTTGAGGCGTTTATTTGGGACTAACTTACACTGCTCACTTAGTTACTGCCGATAGCCTAACTCCGCAATGCCCTAACTTGTGAGAGAAGAAATCTCTCATTTCAAAGTGGTCAATTCAACCGCCTACAATTTTTTTCTATCTTGTATTTATAAAATAGTTAGGGAATTCCCCTTTCTAATTTTATATTTATGTTACTTTTACTTTAAGATTTGAATTGCCTTTTGTTTTTATGAAATAAACTGTGCATAATAGTTTTTTTTTGTATGAATCATTTTATTTTAACCATTCTTTACGGGGTTGAAGGATACGGAATTAATCCCCTTTTTTTATGTACTTCAGGTCTTTTTTTACAGGGGTTTTTTTTACACGGTTTTGTCTGGAACGTATCTACCGTGTAAAAACAGAATTAGGTGTACGTACAATTATATAATTCGGCACTAATCCGATTCTAATCATTTGAGGCGTTATATCCCGCGGGCTGATAAGTTTTGATGCACCGAGCCGTAAAATATTAAGGAAAATCGAATCCGAAGGTGAATCTAACCTGAAGAAAATTTTACTCTGGTAGCTAACTTTCATGCTAAACGCGACTTTCGAAAAATATAATAGGAAAATGATTATTTTTATTTTTTTTAATAGTTTATTTCTTCTATAATAGGATTTTAAGTGATTTAAAAGAATAAAACGTCTATACTGTTTTTGAAACTATTGTTGTTTCAATTTGTTCGCCTATTAATATTCAATTTCTATACTACATATACTGTCATAAAATTCATCTGAGACATAAATTTATCTAATTTGCTTTAAATTGATTTTCATAAATAGTGATATGGGATTTTTGCTAGTAACAAATTTTAATAATAAATCATAAAAGCTGAACTCTATGACCTTAAACATAATGAAAAGGGAGAAATCTTAGTTCTCTTTTATAATTCGCCAAGGAGGTCACACCATTTTTAATTGATTGACGACCTCGACGGGGGTATTTTTGTCGTCGCGCCATTGTTACAGTTATAATTCGCCGATGAAGCACATGCTTCATTGCTTCTGAATCTGAAGCGCATTGCAAAAGGCAGCCTGCGCGATTGAACCGTCTATCCGTCCGCGCTGGTCCCGTTGAATCGCGGTCGCACCCAGGTATGAGCGGACGAGCGAGCGGCTAAATTGCAAAATTCCCATGAATTGTTATAGCGCCCGCAAGTCGATCGCGAATTGGCATCATCAATTAGCATGGTAATGGAGCGTGACGCTCTGCGCCTGATAAATTGCCCATTCCTCTGATGTTTTTGGCGGCGCGCGCTATAAATAAAAATTCAATTTCCGAATACAGAAGCGCGCCGCTACGGCACGAAAAATGCTATAAAATTTATGCCCCCGAGCCAATTTTGATTTATCGGCCGATATGCTTCCCTGACTGCCTTCCTTCCTGTCGGGGCGGCGCGCGGCGGGGCGGAGAGAACGTCTTCAAAAGTTCCAGTGATTACGTCTTTGAAATTCGCAACTATGTTGCTCAGTCGTGGCGTAGAATGGAGAAGACGAATTCGCGGGCTTTTGAGGAAGGCGAACGTTTTCCTTCCAACGGAAACTTACGTCTATCTTTGTTTCAAGTTACAATAATGAGCCTTGTTATTAGCGTGCGTTTTCTTGCCATTAACGCGACTAAGCAAGACACGCATTTGACGAACACGTAAGACTTGAAATTTCAATGTAAGAAAATGATGATTACATTTTTACAAAATACCCCAGTAGGAAAGTAAACTAGTTCAAATACTAGTAGAATAACTACATAGCTCCTAAAGAAGGAATAGTAGTTCTCAGTTGGACAATTGACAATAACAATTTTAAAACAAACAAATAAATTAAAATCAGTTCAGCAGCAGTTTTTTTTTAAAATACGCTGCTTTAAAAAAATTTAAAGTAGGTGTTTCCAATTAATTTTATTTTATAATTATTGCTGAGTTTTCATTTCAATTTTGTTTTAAGATCTTACGACGTTCCATTATTTTTGAGCAAATTTTTTGAAAAATAGTCAAAATATGAATTTTCTCACTTTTTGGCCTTATTTTTTTTCGAAAACCTAATGTGATGGAATATTTTTAATTTCGGATTCTTAATCTACGAAACACGAAAATTTATCTTCAGGTTCTTTTTTCTTTAATTAATTGCACGGACGAAAGACGTCTCTTCACTTCAGTGATCGTACAATAAATGCGCTTTTGAATGCTCAACAAAAATTTCCACGCATTAGTCACGCTCTCGTGTGCAGACAATTCCGAGAACAAAATTTCTGAAAATCTTGAGGATTTTTTACTGTCATTCATTGAACTAGGGCCTTTTTTTTTACGTATATATTTGTTATTGGAAAAATTCGAAAATTTCGAAAAATTCAATGTTAGTTCTTCCAAAATTTTTGAAATAACTTAGACATTCCTAACTTGCATATTTGTTGCAAATGTTTTGATAATAAGTAGGTATAGAATTTGTTGGAGAACCAGTTCTTCGTCCATTCAAATGCATTCAAAATCATTTCTGTAATTCTCGATCGAGGGAAAAAATGTATCAAAAAAATCGATTAATTTACTATATGATTAATGACTCACATCAACTGAATGTACATATGTATTTATATAAATTACATGCAATTTTTTTAGGAAGTATTTAAATTACATGAAAATAATCGATTAATCGTCAATTTATCGTTTAAGGTATGTATGTACATACATATATGGGGCCGATATTATAAAACATTGCATGAATGCATCCTGTGAGCAATAACTCACTGTCTAAAAAGAATTATGATTGAAAGCTTTTTTGAAATGTCGCATTTTATAAATATAACATGATGCAACTGAATAATAAATTGGCTTGAGTTGTGATCGAAGGATATTTTTAAAAATTATTTCGATGTTTCATCGTCATAAGTATTCCAAAAGTTTTTATTATGTCAAGGTCTCTTTCCGGTGAAGGTAAACCCGTAAAACACAGCAGCTTCACCTAAAAACGCAAAAGCGGTACAAAAATAATAAGCGGCTAAATCATGAAATTTTCACTGGGCAGGCAACACAAAGATTAATGTTTAAATTATGAAGAAATTTTTCGGAAAAAAAATAATTTTTACCCTAGAGCAGTAGCATGCACATCGACGAATCCGCACGTCTTGCATTTGCTACTGCACGCTAGAATAATTACTGCATTCACGTAATTACTCACTCCTATTCGAGTTAAGTTGAAATGTAATTTAAGCACAAGTAATTGAGGCAGGAGTTACTCATTGTGGCATTTTTTGGATCAAATTTCATGAAATATAAATGCCCCTGTTCAGATTAGTGAGGGTACACTGGAACCAGTTGGAAAAATAGCAATATAAAATAAAGTGGCAGGTTTGGGCTGGAGATATCTTATCTTTTACATAAGTTGACATAATAAAATAATAAAGACAAGCTGTTTGTCCGCGAATCATTTCAAGTTGATTTATTTTTACAATCACTAGTTAGCCGATATTGGCTTCCAATGCTTAAAATGCGCAGAATTGTGTAAAAACACGCTGATTATTTCTTCGACGAAATTAGATTTGCTTAATTTATTTTTTAAACACGCAATGAAGTGTTTCAGATTACGTTAAAGGAAATTAGTTAAGAAGCTTATGACCATTAGTATTGTAATATTGCCTAATAGTTATTTTGTTTTCAACGAAGCTAATTTTATACATACATATATGTATAAAATTGGAAATCATTAAAATACGTTACAATGTAATTCGAAATTTAGCAAACTAACGCAATATGATTAAGTCTCATTATACAGCATTTTGAATGCGAATATCGAAGACTCAACTGTTCTGAACACCGGCTCGTTTATTATCGAAAAATTATAACAATATAATCCTCCATTCATGTTCAAGCTTATTTTACTTTATCGTTTTTAAATTCATAGGTTCCTTTCGTCATGAAAATATTTTTGTTGATATTCGAATGATTTAGTAGATTCATTCTTAAATAATGGATAACAACTCAGTCTTTTTTGCTAAAGGAAGAGGTCTACTATTTAAAGCAAGCAGAGTGATTAACTCAATCATATTTTTCTTGGACAAAATCGCAGTTAGAGCCTAAACTACAAAAATAACTTTTCTAATAAATTTAGCATAAAACCATAACAAATCGTAACATTCTAAAAAGAACTCCCTCACCACATCCTTTATGAAATATGAATCGATTACCGGCAACAGTAAAGAAAATGAAAAAACTTCCTGTATGTCAAGAAGCCATCAATAACCCTTTCATATATTTGCGAACCAATTTCCTTAATATCCATCTTGGCGGGATCCTGTACGATTTGGGCACACTTTTGTCGAAATCAATTTCCTGTTTAAACTTTATCCATTCCCTGGAATAAGTTTGTTCAGAATGTCTAAAACTTTTATTGTTAGAATATAAATAAAATACCAACATATTTTCCTCCATATATTTTCAGATAGAAAGAAAAACTAAAAAAAAAACGTTAAAGGCATGTTTAGGGAGAAATCGAGTTCTGAGACACAAATAAACTGCCAGAAGTCGTGCGAAAAATGCGGCGAAAGGTATACAACAGAAATATATCACTGAAAAAAATATATGTACATATAAAATAAGCGAAATCAGCTATCATCGGAAGTAGTGAGCCCAATAAGAAGTAGTGACACCACGGCATGGCGCATAAACATGCATAAATCAAACAGTCACGGAGCCCCTGCCGGGGCCCCATCATCTGCATGATTTTCCATACTTTTCCGATTAGTTTTCGTTCGTTTCGTAGCGCCTAACTTTAAGTTCGTTCAATCGCTCATATCCGCTGTGTTCGTTTGCTGTTTCGTATTCAATTAATATTAAACAATAGCAATCTGCTTAATTTGCACTTCCATTTTGCGCTACTGACGATAGTTTGCACAAGCTCACCCAGTTTCATCCTTTCTTTTCCAGCTATTCTAGCGGAGATTGAGATATTCAGATTAGGCTAAGCGGAATGATGTGACGACCCAGCCGTTTTGGGCTGGATTTTGGGGTCGTTTCATTGGGATTCATGGATGATGACATCCAGCTTACCCCCCAGGGAGGTCGAGGGCTCATTGTCTCATAGACGAAAAATTCGTGACACGAATGCCAAACTTTTTCGCGTTTGACTTGAATATAAATTAGACTCATCGGTGCTTCTGTCGAAGACGAGTAGGTCGCTCCCGCAAGAACTCCTTAGAAGTGCACCAAAGAAACGCTATACAACGTTTTTGTCAACGTGCCAATTTTGGTGTTCGGTTTCAATTACTTTCGTATGGAAGGTATTCCTTCCTCTCACCTGTTCGATTGGTTTGAAGAGGTGGCTCACCTTTTGCGGCAAAACCATTTTCGACTTTTCCAGTTTCGGGCATATGCCGGTAGCGGTCTACCGCTTGATTGTTGTTCACTTTTTTCTTCACCAATTAATTGCAATCTGGATTGCTTTTTGGCACGGAAAAAGTAAGAAGTCCTCAATAACTTGATTTAACAAAAAGCGGATAAGTGAGGGAAGGGAGACGCGAGGGTTCTTTTAAAGAAAATTTGGGTCGTACTTCTTACGTACTTTTCGACAATTTTCCTACCGAATTTTCTGGTTTTGCTTACGTAGCTGGGGGCGGGGTCTTAATTAGGATGGCAGATACCACCGAAAGCCCTTTGGTATTTAAGAATTTCCGCAATTAAGAGGCAGGTCGAGCCACTGGGTGTGCTCATTTAATGAAGTGTTAAGGAAGGTGTGAAGGCGGGAATAAATCAACAAAACGCTGTACTTTGTCGGCGTCGTGTACTCTTTTGTTACGCTAATTGCTGTTTTGCGCTTTTAGGTATGAATTAGGCAAATATTGGGGCGAACCGGATAAATAAACGATTTCGGCAATTATTCACTTGTAATATCTGTAATTTTTATGTATTTTGTCCACATATCATGTGATTATGTTTCATTAAAGAAATTAAGAGCGAATTTCCATAATAAGCACTTACATTTCTGTGTTTAGTGGTCAATCAAATTTTTAAACTGTTTGATCTTATCTTTTAACTTATAAAATAATACTATCTATTTATCATATATTCAGCGTTAATTTGACAATATTTCTCTGTTTATCAGAGTTCTTAAAAAACGTAGTTTGTTGTGATTTCAATTAAAAGGAATGAAGTCTTTATGTCCTTCACTTTTAAAAAAAGTATTAAAGAATCTCTTATGCTTGCGTTTTAAAAATAAAATGCGTTACTTGGACTACATTCCATGAAATAAGCAAAAATATTTGTGATTAGACAAATTTTGCAAAAATTCGAAAACGTATTACATATAAAAATATATATTGTAGTAATATCGTAGTAAAATCTGAAAACGTCTTGAATTTTCGAATTATACATGGAAATGAATTCAAGTGCATTCAAGTGAATGCAAGTGAATTCACAAAGGCTTCATGAATGTAAAACATTCCAGAGGAATGCAGTCTAAGTAATTCGCCCTCTTTGCAAAAGAAAAAGTGAATGCATTCTTTAACCTCTTCAAGAATAATGGCACATTATAATATAATGTACGTATAGGTTTTTAGAAATTAAAATTATTCTAATTGGGAGCAAATTTAAAATCTGTTAAAGAACTATTCACTTGATTATCTTTCAACAATAAAACCAACCAACAACTTCGTTGTAATATGGCAGCACAGATAATATTTAAGTCCACTTGAAATTCATTGCTTTAAAAATATTTCAAAGTTGCCTCAGATTGTTGCAAGGTTTGTTTTTAGTTTATTGGAAAAATATTTTAGATCTTTGATAAATAAACTACCAAATGTGTAAAATTTGATCAGTATTAGTGATAATTATTTTAAAAACATAAATTGTAAAGTTAGTTTTTTTTTTTTACTAATATGTAGCGCTTTACTGTAAAATCTGTAAACTTGAATTCTCTTTATATATTTACTAATTGTTTTTCTAATTTTTTCTTACTTACTAAATGGCTATCAATAAGAAATAAGTAAATAATTTGCTAAATAAAACTTGAAACCAGTTTTTTCCACCTTTAAAAAATTCGTCCCTGAGGAAGGTTAATTTTTTTTTAAGGAATGGGGAGTCATCTAATTCCATTTCCAGTATTTAAAACCTTAAATTCATTCAATTTCATGAAAGCATTTATAGGAATGTAGCTTAAAAAAATGTGTACACTTTAACAATCCTACGATACACGATAAAGTGTTCAACGACTGTGATTTTAAATTTTTGATATCGTAGATGTTAAAAAATATTAAATTTCTACGAAATTTTACATTCTAATTTTACGAATATATAGAACTGGGTGTGTTAGGTATACCTTTTAATCACACTATCTGTCTGTCTGTTTGAGACTAATAAACATGAATTGAGACAGGTTTAAAGAAATTTCTAAAAATTAAGAAATTGTTTAATTTAAAATCTATCAATTTTAATAGGATTTTTTTTTTATATTTTAAATTATGCCTAATTCATAATAGGTGAGAATGGATAAGAATGTTGTTCTGGTAATGTTATATCTAGGTAGTTTTAATTTTACAATTTCATAAAAGTTGGCGTTTTTTAAGTAAAGATTATTTTACAACCGCAAAATTAAATTTGTGCTATTGGGTCATTGCTCTGAGTGTTGTTTTGGGTTCCTAAAATTATATCAGTCAAAATACATTGTCAAGGCTGACATGCTTACCAAGTTAGCATTTTGGCTAAATAAAAAAAGATCGTAATAATATATAAAAAAAAAATAAGTAAAAAGTACAAATCTCTACATGAAGTATTCCTCATGGTTGCGAAAATAGAAATATTGGTGGTGCAATCTACAGCTTAACATGATTGCAGTTTATTAAAATATCTCACTCATCATCCAACCCACTTTTCTGTTTTATGTACTTGATCTAAATATATTGTTTAGTTTCCTCGATGTCAGAAAACTGGTAAATATGCGCGGCCGACCCCTTTCACTTTATTCAGAGATGCGCCAATCATAGAATAAATCCCAACTAAAAATAGCCCAACACCAGCAGTAGCAGTAATAGGCGATTTCATTATTCTGCATGGTGATGAAGTTTAAGTGCAACGAGCGAGCAACACGCCATGGGGCTGTGCATGACAACTCTTCTGCTCTGGGCATGAAACTTGAAGTATTTATAGACCTTGATGTTGTGGGCGATGATGTGGCCTTGTGGCCAGACTGTCAGTCGATTTAATTAGCACCTAGTTCCCTAAGTGAAATTAACATTTCACTCTATTTCCGGAGTTTGATGGAAAATTTCTATGTTGAAATAGGGCAAGTGAGCGTTGCCATATTTGTTCTTAATTTAAGGTATACTAAATTTGGGTTGTAGGGTTCAAATCCATAAAATCTTTAAATTTCCGGACAAAATCCTAACTAAGGATGCTGCAGAATTTTGGACGGTATCCAGGTCACGTTTCTTTAGCAGTTTCCCAAATCATGCAGTACAGGGGCTTTTCATGTTGCGAAGTATGTTCGCCGTTTGCTGTGAAATTACCGTCGTACTGCACAAAGGATTTTCCTTGGAGGAAGGATATTAAATTTTCAGAACCTCCTCATTCTATGGCAATGAGGACACCTGCTCAGTGGCCATGCATATTTATGCTTTCTTGAATAGAACTTCCGCCACAATTGTGGTCCCCTTTCCTCAACTCCAGCGCTTTTCATCAGGAAAAAATATGAAGAACGTTTCGGGGGTTTCTTTGCTTGCATGCTTCTCGCTCGTAAGGCGTCTTAGCGACCAAAATCTGGAAGGTGAAAGGCCTGATGACATGCACTTTACACACTTGAAATTTTCGGGTTTTTGCCGCCCGGAAGAAAATAAATATCTGCTGAATGTGCATCGCCGCCAGGTAATTCCAATAGATTCTTCAATTTTGAAGCAGTTGCGTGGTAAGCACACGTAGCATAATTGCTCTAAAGTTTTTGTTTGCCTTTATACATAATTCCAGTTCAAAAATATCTGGATAAGTCAGGTGAGAATCACCTTTGATTATAAGGTGTGTGTGCTTCTGTTATTTGTTTTGGGTAACGATTTCAGAAAACAGAAGACAATATACCAGAGCTCTGCTATTTTACCTGACACAACAAATGTTTGATTTTCGCATAAATTTCGTTTCTATGGAAAACATTCATTTTGAGGTGGAGCTCGACTGCCAGGTAACGTTCGAAAATATTTTGTAGGTACATTTTCATATTGCCAGTTGCCGACAAAGTAGCTATTTTTTGCCAGTCGATGGTGCATGGAATGAAAGTCTTTTGCTTTCTAGTCACTGCCTCTCCTCGGCTGAGTGCTTTTAATATTTTTGCGCGTACTGTGTGAAAAACAGGACAATTGCTTTGAGTGCTATTGCCAAAGTTTTTAGGTGTTATGCAAAGTGAATGAGTTTCGTGTGGCGCCCATGGATTGTGCTGAGTGTAATTTCGATAATTGCTCGCTTTTTATTACACGGAAGGTGAAGGTTTCGTTGAAGCCAGCTTTGTAAGGAAAAATGTGGGTACTTTAGGTACCTATTGAATGAATTTCAAAAGAATAATGTCATACGTAACATTAAAACTATGCAACTTAAGTGAATTCATGAAGTACAATGTTCATTGTTTATAGTGTTGGTTAACTTAACTTAAAAGCAGGAAAGCCTTGTGCTGTTTTAATAAATGAATTAGTACTTTCTGCCTTAATTTTTTAATTTGGTGCAACTAATAAACCTGTTTTTATTTTGCTATGCCTGTTCGTAATAAGGATTGATTAATGATTCGACTAAAGCTGTATCGTAAATATAGTTGAATTTGAATGCTATTCAACAACTACTCTAAAAGCCAATGAATTTAACGAAATTTATGTCGAAATTTACTCTATTTTATGATACGATTTCAATATCTTGAATTTTATATGAATGGGAAGTGTTCGAAAACTATGGGTCTAACCCTGAATATGTTTCAGTAGTCAAACAACTGTAATATTTTAATTCATTGTAATTTCAAATCAAATGTGAACTTGAACTGAACCGATAGAATTGATGAAAATTAAAAACCAAATTTTTATGAACATTTTAAGTTACTCGTTCAAGCTCGTATATCATTATTTTGGTTTCGCGAAATTGCGAAATTCTACTCTATATTTTCAAATGCGATATTTTTTTTCGATTTTTGCCAGTATTATATCTTCTTGCCTTCTGAAGAACAATATTTTACCATTTGAGAATGTCCCAGATCCCAAATAATGTAACTATAACCTATCCAAATTGAATACGTCTATTGATTTTATAAGTAATTGCTTTTTTTTGCTGATATTCTTTTCAATTAACTACGCACTAAAATAAAGTATATTATTAATTTATTATAATAGAATCATTATAAATCAAATATCTGCTTATGGGTTAGTATGTATACATAGTATATGAACGTAATTTACCATATTTGTGGTGATATGAACTTTGTAGTGAAAGCCTAATTTTGATATTTTCAGTATAAAGATAATTTTAGTGGATCAGAATCTTTTACGCGATTAGATCACCGTTTTTTTTTTTATCGCATAATACTTTTGGTGGCGTATCTATACCACATAATTTTCTAAAAATAATTTCTGATCGAACAGAGAAATTTAACAAAAGAGAATCTTATTTTTAAATTTTTTTGTAAAATCTATTAAATCTTTTATTCTCTACTAAAGCATTCGACAAGCAAATGTATTACTCAATGTTAGACCGATGTCTTCCATAAATCGCGTGATTTCCCTGCTAACAAAAGGGGGCCTTTGACTTTAAAAGTTATATGCAGCCAGGTTGAAAATTATGCAAATAAGGAAGTGGCATTTCAGGTGAAGGAACACAGTCCTCAAGCGCCTTTAAGCAACCAAAATTTGCGGTTTTCTCGCGTTAGACGCCGACAAGACAGAATTAATGCAAAAACCGCAGAGGAATTCAATTAATGACTCACCAACAAAACGTGTTTCCACTTGGGGCCATTGATCATCCGGGGGAAAAAGAATTTCGCATTAATTTCCTCACCAAATTGAATATGCGGATAGTGCGGCTAGACCAACCAGGTCAGTGGTGAGGAAATGAAAAATGAGCGAGGCTAGAAGGGCTCGTGGCGAGGAAATGTTTTGTATTAGCGGGGGAAATTCGCTCTGTATTTTGCGTTTTCGTTCTGCTCACGCAATAATCGAGGAAATAAGAAAATGTTTTTTAAAAAAAATCCAATCTGAAGGACTCAGCTGGAAAATTATAGCTCCTGACCTTCAACAAGTCAAGTACCGGGACGAACAATCGTGGAGTGGTCCACTTTGAACCAATGGAAATTTTTAAAGGGCTCAATTGAGCCTCCTAGCCGATTAATAATTAGTACGTGTCCCAAGGTCGTTTTCACTTCTCTGAATGATTAATGTGGGGCGCACACAAGTGGCAATGACTTTGCCTCGAGGTGCCTTCAGGCGAGCAGGTAAAATGGAAAGACAGATGTCGAATAAAACCTCGACAAATTAGGTAATAGCGAGAGAACTAGTTTTCTTTGGAAATAAAAGTGCCAGTTCATTCTCAGCTTTTCCCTAGTGACATGTAGAAATGGATGTTGCGATGGCTAAGTTCGGGGCCTTATATGGTCAGATTTAAGAGGCTTTTCCACTTGCCGTCTTCTTAAGTTGGTTTCTTGTTTGATGGTGCCCCAGCTTAACATCTGGGGGATATTGCGACATTTTCCTGAGGTAATACAGCTCTTATCACGCCTCTACCTTATTTTGGATGAACGATTTGCGTTAGCACGTGGCTGAAATGGGCTTTCGGGGCTTTTAAGGAAAGTGGGAGAAATGTGGTTTTTTAATGGTTGCCTTTAGGAAACGGCGTGACGAGGTAAAAATGAGTGGGAATAAATCAAAAATACATATGTAGATTTTATAGTATTCTAAAAGGAAAGTGACTGAGACTCGTGCCAGTCCTCAACGACGACAAGGCAGCTCAGAGTGCTCTACATAAATCTTTACGATCTAGTTTTTCTTTTTAAAAACAGCTAGATGGCGAAGGAAAGTGAAATAATATTCAAGATGTTTTTAAACAGGTCAAGAGCTTAAGAAAGTAGAATTGCTAAGGAAAACAATTTTAGAAAAACAGCCTTTGGCATATTTTGTTCATTGTAAAGCAAACTTTAATATTTTATATAACAAAAATTTATACTTTAAAGTATAAGTTTTACATGTATTGTTAAAATTTTCACATTATTATAATATCTTTTGCAACTTCATCGACATATTTTGGCATAAAAATGTATTTTAATTTCCAGGTGGTTAAATGCGAAACACTGTTTTTTTTTTTCATATTTATAATATTTATAACTCAAACGTTGCACTAGTTTTGCTTTTGTAATACAGTTTCTTATTTTAACGCTAGAGTAGTTTTTGACGGTGTAATGAATTAAAAAGAAAAGTGTATTTTTGTGGTTCATTTTTGATAGAAGCAGTAGATGCGAAGGTAAAATTAAGGTAGTCCGTCGAAGTGAGAAGATTAAGAATAGTGGAAGCAATTGATCTGCTTTTAAAATATTAATACAGATCTAAACAATTTTTTAAAATGACCCATTTATTGGGTACTGGTGCATTTCTTTGCAATGTGTGTCACTCTTATATTTCGTGATATATCGCTATACATTTGGTGCATGGTTTCGTAGAGAAAACAAAACATTTTCATTTCTTACTTAGGGTTATTGAGTTGTTGCAATATACTGCTGAAAATAAACAATCCACTTAAAAGTTTTATGGTGTTATTATTAATTTTACCGTCGTTCATAAAAACCTTTTGTCTGATTTATTCCATTTAAAAGTAAAAATAGCGCTTTACAGTCTGCGGTAAAGTTTCAAAATATGCTTAACAGCGGAAAGAGCTCAAAAGTTGCGGTCGTTTAGCAACCCAATCATGTTATCAAAATCGAAGCAAGTAGGATAGTTTTTTAAATTCATGTGCTTTACTTATGTTCTACCGCAATATCAACAGTTCGTTTCCTGAACTGAAACATCAATTACCATCTAGAAAATCCATTAAAACTTTTCGCTTCCACCCAATGCAACGTCATGTCACGCTACAATTTCTTGAGCTTACTTTTTCGTGTTTTAGTTCATTTTAAACGAAAAATCCCATTTTAGGCATGAACTCAAAAACAAAATTAAAAGTAAAAACAATCATCAAATCTCACGGTCAACTTTTATAATTAAAAAGTTATAAAACATCAGCAGTACACCAATTTTGCAATTACTTAAGGTATTACTCGATTTTAAAAATTTTGTTTTCCGAATTTTTACAGAAGCAACGTTTTGAATATGCCAACTTCGGAAATTTCGCTGGAAACATCGAATATTACGTGAGTAGTTTAAGTGTTTTCTTTTTAAAGTCCAATTGAGATGAATTAAAGAAAAATTTAACATTTATTTTTTGTATTTTGAATTCATCATTCATCCTGCCTGTGGGCATTAATTATGTTGCATGTAGAGGAACTAAATTGTTGATGAAGATAACGAAAATAAGAAGATTGCACGTTCGCCCATTGAATATGAAAAATTTAAAAAATTTACCTCTGAAACGAGATGATTTTCGGCAAATACCAAATGTTAAGCGGTAATTAATGTTGCTTAGCTGTTCTTATTTGGTTACTTTGTAGTTTGGTTTTTATTTTTATTTTACTGACTGTAGTTACTCACAATGAAATTATGCTCCAATTTCACTTTCAATATTTAGGAGTTGGTCACGCAATTTTCTATCGTCACTAAAGCATCACATTAAAAGTAAATATTCTACTTAAATTTTGCTTTCTTTTAAAAATATCAGAGTTGTAAAGTATTCATTCCATTTGGGACCAATATCCACATAATTATCATTGTTCAGAATTGAATTTTGCTAATTCCATTCTTGAAATTAGCAATGGAAATTTGCAATACAATTACCATTACATTATAATGAATGAAATGTGGAATTAAAAAGTAGGAAGTTTTTAATCACAGAAATTATAAATAGCTCTCAGATTTTATTCAGAATTTTAATCAGTGTTTTAGTGCGATATGTTCAATTGCTGGATAGATTACTTCGTTAAATAAAATCATCCCAATAAGTAACTGTCCTGTGTGAATTCAGACTAAAATTTAGATTTTAACTGATAATGTAATTGAGCAAATTTTAGTATTTTTCAACAGAATAAATTTTCGTCATTTGATATTATGGACCATGAAAAATAACACATCTGTTTAAAATGCGGTCATTGTAAAGTCGATTCCAAAGTTGAAAACAATTAGTTAGTGACTAAAATTTTAGTCACAATTACATAAAATCTTAAATTAACATTTTGTTAGAGTGAACAATAATTTCTCCTCATAGCCAAGTTGATTTTTTATTTGAAGAATAAAGTTAAAGTTCATTCGGCCCTAAGTGACTTTAGAATACACTAGGCCTGTGATTTAAAGAAGTATCGTTCTCACTATTCATTGAAGGGACAAATGGTCTGAAGATGTGTCCTTCCACCTAAAAATGGAGCTAGTTTTTCAAAATTACTATATTTTTTGTTTTTAATTAACTAAAATTAAAACTTTAATGCTTATTATAAAATCCATATCTTTTCAGTGCAAAAAATGGAGAGCCAATGAAATTTACAAAAAATCAGTGGATAACAAGCGGTTCTCTCGGTTCGCGAGATGCAGTTCTCGTTTTTCGGACAAGTGTCCTCAACACAAAAGACGATGAGCTACAGACGAACTTGTCGAGTCTCAGCAGCAGTGGCAGCACATCTTCTTTGAATGTTGGAGCCAAAGACGCAGAGCACAGTAGTGTGATTAGTTCTAAATCAAAAGTTCTCTTATCACTGCCAAAAAATAGTAAAAGTAGCACTAGCACTAATAAAAAGATCTACGGTCGCACCTTGGAGCCGATCACGTCGCCAAAGAAACGTCTCCACGATTCACTGTCTTCAAGTGATAATTCGCTGTGCAGTGATTGCGAGGAGGATGAGGAGACCGAGGGGCGGAAGGACGAAAATGGAAGAAGACTGCTCAAAAAAGATGGCCAAAGTCAGCCGGTGGAGAAAGATACAACGTCTTCGGACGATAAGGAAAACATCGACGAAGGTGCCGAATTGGCTGTTTCTGAAATGCCAGCCGCTGCTCTTAAAATCACTTTCAAGTTCATGAACACGGAGACGAGACTTCTCAGGAAAATTTTTGTGAGGCACGGTTTGACCGAAGTTGAAGGTGATCAGAACTTCAGCATTCTTTGGACGGGAATTCATATGAAGCCGGACATCTTGAGGAACCTTACGCCATACCAAAGAGTCAATCATTTCCCAAGGTAAGTTTCATCCAAACGCCGATGTTCTTATTTCCAAACTTAGCACAGTTACTTTGAAATTTGGTTTTGTAGTATATGAATTAATATGGTTTTGTTATGTCATACCACATTGTCAAAAGAAGTATATATGCTTTTAAAAACCCAGCCTTTATTCAGAAAAAGAAATATTGCATTGTCTTCAATTTTATGCAAGCACAAAGATTTTTTTTTCAAAAAGATGTATTATAAATTTCAGAGATTTTTTTACGAATTATTACCAATGTTTTCATTTAATCTTTTGAGTGCACAATTTCATACATCAGGAATGTTAATGTTGATATCTTTCCTGTTCAAAAAACACAAAGTGCTTACTTACATTACTAGGTACATGCGTGGAGGATAGTTTTAGTAAAACAATCATACAGAATAAATACAAACTTTAATAATTATCCATGAAAAATTTAAACTTAGGCCTTTTTGAAGAAAAAAAAATATATAAATGGTCCTAATTTTTTGTAACCCCTGAAATTTGATAGTGATATCTTTGAAATACTGCTACAAGTTTCTTCCAACTATATTATAAATATTTAAACCAAGCCATAACCGAAAATTAAAAAAACAACTATAATGAAATTGTGGTATGACTACTTTTACTATATTTTGTGTACCTACTTAAAAAAAACGTTCCTGACTATCTAGCGCCCGATTCCACAAATGCTGTGATAGAAAATGTCTTTGGTAAATATTTCCTTTTTGACAAAATGTAAATTTAAAAATATACATTATTTAATCTAGTTAAAATTATGCGCGAATACACTTAAATCAATATAAATTTTTTGAGAGTGACTATTTTCACCTTAAAAAACGTGAAACCAGAAACCAGAAACCAGAAAAAATAAATTCATTCAAATTACAAAATGCCTATTAACTAAAGATTTTCCTTTTACAAAATGCCTACTAAATAAAGATTTTCCTTTTACTGTGAATTTATTTTTTCTGGTTTCTGGTTTCTGGTTTCACGTTTTAAGGTGAAAATAGTCACCTCCAAATTTTTTATTCAACTATTTACGCTCTCTTTTTTGCGAAACCAATAAATAAAAGGAAAGAAGTCAGAACGAAATGTTATAGCATGTATAATTTAGTTATGGAATTCCAGGAAGTGAACTTTTATAAAAGCTCAGAATTTCAGGTAGAGAGAGAAAATTGCAGTAATTATTAAAAAAAACTAAATTTTATAGTAATTGTATCTAAATCGTCCTATAGAACGTTTCTAAATATGATTTTATTCGAAGATCGTCTTTTGCTTTAAGATAACCTAGAGAATTAATAATTCTGATGACAGGTCCTATGAGTTGACTCGCAAGGATCGCCTTTATAAGAATATCGAAAAGATGCAACATCTTCGAGGCTTTAAGCACTTCGACATCGTTCCTCAGTCGTTCATACTTCCGCTGGAGTACAGAGATTTGGTGACGGCGCACAACAAATATCGTGGTCCTTGGATAGTGAAGCCCGCTGCCTCTAGTCGAGGACGAGGGATATTTATCGTTAACTCGGTAAAAATGCGTTTTCACATTTTGTTTTTCAAAAGTTATATTAATTAAAATTACCTCGCAGCCAGATCAGGTTCCCGCTGAAGAACAGTTGCTTGTCTCCAAATACATCGCGGATCCGCTTTGTATCGACGGGCATAAGTGCGACCTAAGAGTCTATGTCCTAGTCACGTCATTTGATCCCCTTCTGCTATATGTTTATGAGGAGGGCTTGGTGCGCATAGCGACAGTAAAGTACGAAAGAAACGTTGAAAATTTATGGAATCCGTGCATGCATTTATGCAACTACAGCATCAATAAGTACCATTCGGACTACATTAAATCTAGAGATGCGGACGATGAGGATGTTGGCCACAAATGGACTCTGAGTGCTTTGCTACGCCATTTAAAGAGTCAGGGGTGCGACACGCGGCAGCTAATGGCCAATATCGAGGAGTTGATTATTAAATCGATGATGGCATGCGCTCAGTCAGTAATATCGGCATGTCGGATGTTCGTCCCCAATGGCAGCAATTGTTTTGAGCTCTATGGTTTCGATATTTTGATTGACGACACCCTAAAGCCTTGGCTACTCGAAATTAATCTTTCCCCCTCGCTGGGCATCGATACGCCTCTTGACACAAAAGTGAAGGCTTCACTTATGACGGATTTATTAACTTTGGTGGGAATCCCCGCCTACAATCCTGTCCAAAGAGCGCATTATGATAACAAGTGGGGCCGTTTTAAAAGCGTTACATGCACGCGGCGAACAAATTCTGCAGATCCAATTGGGGGTAGTTCTTTCAAGAAATCAAACACTACCAATTCACAAGTTAACTTAACACCGGAGGAAAGTCGAATTGTTAGAACAGCGAAACTCCAAAATGCTCGGCGCGGTGGTTTCGTCAGGATATTTCCGACTGAGGACAGTATTCAGCGATATGGAGCCTTTTTGGATCCTACGACTGGAATTCCAGTTTCAACGTCTATACCCAATGGACAAACAGCACCGTATACGATGATTTTGTCACACAATTTTAATCTAATGCTACATCAGCAGCTCTACGGTGGCAGTTCAAAGGCAAACCAAAACAATAGCTTTGATGATAGAATGAATCAATATGAGAGAGCTCTAGAAAAAGCGGCTGTGATTAATCTGGGCGTTAAGAAATTGGCTCCAAAATGTGTTGAACAAGGGAAGAGGTTGCGACGTCAAATTCGGAAATTAATTGAAAATGGACACGAGTTGACCCAGTTGCAGTCAAGACAAGCATTTAGCAACTATTTAGAATGCGTTCTTAAACGTCTACTAGACGAACCCCGGACGTCGCATGAAAAGCTTGTTTTGAAATTTGTTAACCGCTTCAGCGGATCTTTTAGAGCACCGATATTTCTTAAAAACGCTGCAACATACCACGTCCTGGGAAAAGATCGCTCAGCAATGGTTGCAAAACTCCTGGGCGATTATCTGGAGACGTACAGTCGCGAAACTGAAGCCTTTGTTGATACCTTCGATAACTTTAGCATGATTCCATCAGCCCTATTTTCCGAGTTCCTGCTGCACGCCCAAGAGGCAGACTACGAGTCTGTTCTAACGCTTCACACAAATATCACGCAGTCCCTGCCATTCCTGTACAATCGGTGCACAGCTCCTATGACGCCGCCGATACCAACTGGTGCCTATGGTTTCCTTAAAGCGCTGCCGAGCATGGCACCTGGTGGACACAACCGCGATCAGTACAAAATCGATAGTTTCTACAAGGCGCTCGAGACAAAGGAGGCACCGCCGTCTTCGAAGACGGCCGGCAGCGACAAGGCAGAAGTTAAGAAAACACCGAAGCCAACTGATCTAGCAACTAGCAAATTAACAGTCCCAAAAAAGAAATTGCAATTGTCGAAAAGATAATAAATGAAAAAATCGGTAGCTTATCACTCGGTTGCGTTTCAATTGCTGAATTACACGCAAATGTGATCACCTGCGCTTGCGTTTTTAGCTTATAGATTTTATGTTTTTTGTATGTCTACTTAAAACCCAGCCATTGCGAGAGTCCTCGTCGCTGTTTCATTGTGATAGGGCGGACTTTTTTTTTGTCTTGCAGCGCTTTTAAGGAGCCTTCTGGTAGAGATTGTTCCAATTATATTTATATTTATTGTGAGAGTATTTGATGGTGATTTAATTGCTTTTTGTGTCGCTTCTATTTATTGATTTATTTCACTAAGTTCAGAAACAAAACGAGTTTTTTGTAAGATAGTTAAGAACAGTGTAATTTAAATGATAAAGCAAGTTGATGACGACTTATATATGTTTATATTTAAGTTTTGTTGATTTGTATTATTTTCTGTTTTATTTAATTTTATTATATGTAATTGTATTTCACAGATATTTACACTTGTTTGGAGAAGAAATAGAATAGATACGTGAAATGAACGATTTTAATTTTCGTAAATTATATGGTGTCGGGAAACTATTATTTGGTACGTAACATTGTTTAACATATTTGTTATATATTTTTTTAAATCAAATCTGGCGTATGACGTAGTAGAAAATAGCGTCGAGCTATAAAATTCTCCCTCCGTCCCAAATTATCGCTTATGAACAAGATTTCAAAGTTGTTATCTTCTATATAATTGCAAAACTCATGATCACCTTTTTGATGTTTAGTAAAAATGCCTTTTCATAAATATTTGTCAATTTATTTAGCAATAAAAATTTTAAAATAGCAATATAACTTACTTAAAAAGGAGAATGCTCAATTTTCGTCCAATCATTTCTCTACACTTATAAAAATGGAGTAAAATTGTTGATTGGTGTGCATCTTAAAACGTGATTTTCTCAGAACTTTATTTTTTAACCCGCAGGATATCCCTAAATCAATCTAAACGACGGATTGGCACTACATAAAGAGGCCTAATGTTTTGAAGGTCTTTCTTGTAAATTGAAGTTATAGATTTTTCACAATATTTAACATAAGTAAACCAAGTATTTGTTTTTAAGGCATTAGTCTTTACAATTTTTTTTTTTTTTTTGTATTAAATACCAACTTTGAAAATCAGTACCTGAAATTATAAGAAAAATGAGCATTCGCTTTTGCGAGGCTATTTCTCATGCGACCGATTAAATTATAGCATAAGCAAGAATCCATGACCGATTTTTTCGCAATTTCTTAGTTATCTTAGTTATCTCCATATACATATTTGTGGTAAAAATCATCACTAACTTTCACTTATATTTTATTTAAAGTTTACCACTAAAAGCCAGCCAAATTCCTCGCATTTATGGCAGACATAATAATTCCCTAAAATCGCCGAAAGCATTCGCAATTACAAATGATAAAAGGCAAAATAATTGTTCATTCCAAATAAGGGTGTTAGGCAATCGTGATAATCGGAAAATCTGTTGTAAAATTTAAAGAAACGATTAAACAATCATTTTTAAAGCTAGTCATTTTCTGTTACATCAAATGTAAAAAGAATAAAAAGAGAAATAAAGGTTGTCACAATTTGCAGGTGACTTTAGTTAGTCGCCAAAAATAAAAAAAATAAAAATTTCCTATGGAGTAACATAAACTGTGAAATTAAAATATATAAGGCTAAGAGAAACGTGTAGGAGTTACTTAATCACTTAAATTTTATGTTTAAGCGCATTAACCCTCTAGTGAAGGAAATTGTGATAAACAACGTCGTAAATATAAAGATCATGTAAACGAAAACATAATGAGCCTCAAACATTTCAAATTTAATCGATATAGGAAGAAAAAAAATCAATTTTATCTGTAACATTTAGGAAAGAAATTTAAAACGAAATCTTATGCAAATTGTCAGCAATTTTTATGCGCATTTATTTTTCTATCACGTCGAATGAGTTTGAATAACAAAAAACATGCGAAAAATGCTTGTTGCGTGTAGTTAGTTAGTCGTAAAAGTTTTTGTCTTATGCTTTTTAATGTTAATAGCAATTGTATGAAATAACAGTATACCGTATACATATTAATTAAAAATGGAAGCAAATCAAGCGACCTTATCGGCAGGGTGAAATGATCATTTTATATCGTCCATGTTAAAATTATAAAAATGCCATGAAAAACTAATTCAAATTTATCTGAAGTTAAGTGGAATTAAATTATTGATTGTAAGCAAATAATAAAAGTCAAATATAATAGACCTTATTTTCAGTGTCGTTTTAGAATTAATTCGATTAGTTAATTAGTTAGAAAGCGGATCATCACAATTTACGCTTTTCATTACAATAGCTAGTAAAAATTTAAATTTTTTTATAATAAATAATGTATATACATCTCTCATGGAATCGTGTCTTAATTTACCCAGTTTATTAACTTGAATTTATAAAACGATCATTTCCTCCTGAGCAAGGAGTCTTCATTTAAAAAAAGAGAAACGTAATAATCCCTCTTAGTGCACAAATTTATAGGTAAATCTAAAAAAAAATATTTTAAATAATAACGAAAAGTGACAAAAAAAATGTATTTTTATATATTTAATTGTAAATTAAATAGACGCGCTTTACTATAAAAAATTCACACCGCTAAAATCGCTAATTTTTATTCACACACCGGTATTGTGCTGTTTACATTTGTTTCGAATTTTTAAAAACAATTGTATTAATAATAATATACACCAATATGAAAAATATAAAAAATTATATTGCTTCACAACTGGAGTACAAACACACGTTCAGACATTTTTTCCAGTTTAAAAACAAAATTCTCAATCAATTTCAAGAATAATGTTAACTTTGATGAGATTATAATGAAACAAAAATCAATAAAATGAAAAATATATTCGAAAAATTTATTTTGTGTCTTTTATTTATTCCTGAATTTTTCTTTTATCCTGACATTAATTGGTGATTTGTAATGATGCTAGTTTTCTCTGCGCTTTTTTAAATTCGATATATAATAAATCGATCTGAGTAGTAATAGTATTTGGTATTAATTTAAATTCTATACCTTTAGTCGGATTCCATAATCGGCATCAATAAAGGTAAAAGATTAAAAAATGGGGTGAATTGGCTCCCTCAAAAAAAAAAAAAGTTTAAAAAGGGCTACTTTTAAAGACTCAAAGACCAACTCTTATAAGATCACTTAAGCGTCTGTTTGTTTAGGTCAGCCAAATTAGACAAATTTAAAGAAATTTATTTCAAAAGCGGTCTTTGAATGTATGACTAATTTTTCTAACCTCCATGATATAAAATATAAAAAAAAATTTCTCGTATGTACATACATATATACATACAAAGCTAAATATGATAAGTACATAAAGTGATAAAAAAGGTTACTCTACTCGTTAGTGGTTTAAGAGTGCTCGGTTATTGTGCAAAGGCGAGTTTGCAAAGATACGTATTACGATTTTGAAAAAAAAAAATTAAGGCTACCGCCCCTACATGAAAAGTGGGGGTGGAAACAAATTTTACTTACCCTATCGAGTGGGGTATCGTTGAAAAGGGTATTTAAAATCATTATGAGGTTTCTTAAACCGTTTTTCAAAATTATGCCCCGTTTTTGAAATATTCGCGCGCGTTTGTTTGTGTGTTTGTCTGTTTGTGTATGTAATTATATGTGTATGTATGTATGTATGTGTACATATGTATGTATAAATACATTATTATTTTATTTAGCATTGCTATTATTCGTATTTTATCGTTTGTAGTCAGCTACGGAACCCGAAATTTGGTTGACTATCCCTGAACAGTTATTTCCAGGGAAAACTTAGGGAATGGATGAAACTTTGCTAAACTTTCCACTGTTCGTGCTGAAAGGCTTTTCCGAGGGAAAACTTTTAGATAGAATTTTCCACCGTGAACTTTTCATGTAACTTTTCCTGGCTTTTCGCTCGATTCCATTGATAAGAGGGTGGTGAGTTTGCCATTTTCTTTCTTGCCGAAACCACGCGTCTAAAATGTCACTCCGCGTTTATTTCCTCGACCTCACCCCGTTGGTTTTCCCTAATCCTCACACATAAAATTTTCTTTTCATTCGCTTCATTTTCCGCAAAGCAGTCGTCCGGTCACGACACACGTTCTCCGCTAAATTGTCCGCATCCAGGTGAAATGTGAAGAAAGTCCTCAAGTATTTTGGGGGCCCCAGTGGAATTTCTCAAGTTCGCGGTGCATGGCCCTTTGGTGAAAGTGCGCGTGCTTTTTGTTTTCCGGAAAATAAATTTGTTGTCGTTGTTGCTGCTGTTGTGTGTGGCTCTCATTTTCGGAGGTATTTCCCAACATTTTTGTTATACCTCCATAAAATGACTGTCGAAGTGACGTCACGCAGCGTCCCGCTGCTGTGCGGCGGGGGGAACGTTGGAAGCGGAGCCCGAACTGGCGCCAATCAAACTGGGAGCTCCGTCGGCACCTCGACGCTCCAGAAGCAAATGTCGCTGATGAGCAATCCATCGAAAGCGGACGAGATCGAGGTCCTGGAGACCGGAAACGCGGACGACCTTACCCAGGATCAGAAGGTAAAAAATCCGGTCTTCGAATGTTCTGGCCGACTCTTTCCCGCCTTCCCTTGCTAGCGGGCTCGATCTGCGGCTAATTGAATTTGAGCAGGAAATCCTGAAGGCGCTGCGTGGGCGTCTTTATAAATAGCCGCGACTGAGGTAAACACTAAATTCGCGTTCGGTTCTGCTAATTCCCCAATTTCTGTTTTTATTTCCATGCCAAATTGCGAAGGTCGCGGGGTGGCCTCGCACTTGGCGATGGTAATTTTCTGGCTGGAGAGCTGATTGGGGCCTAATTGGGGGCTTTCATGCCACCCTGGCTCAACCTGGAATTACGTAAGCCAGCAAAAATCGCCTATTTGCATGACGATGACGACGAAGACGACGATTTCCTGTGGGAGTTATGACCCCTGGTGACCGGCACCTCCCAATGATATGCAGGTGGATCCAGACATCGTTTCCAGAAATTGATGGCTTTGTAAATGCCCCAAACGCCTTAAGTAGGCCCGCTGGGCCGGTCATTTCATATTCTGAGGGAATTTCGAGACTATTTCTGCATAATTCAGGCTTATTACGAATGTGCGGGCGGGGGCGGAGGAAGCCAGCCGGACAGGTCAGTGCTGTGAGGCGCATTAAATATTTCGAGGATGCCGGACGCTTCACTAGCGAGGCGCTTCCCGTCCGGTTAGTGGGTTTATTTATTTACCTAGCGATGTCAAGTTCGCGAAAGGGCTTCGTTGGAGAGGAGACCACAGTTTCATCCTCTGGACGTTTTGCACGTGTCCTCTGTTGAATGGCTGAGATTTTTTGAAAGGACCACTTCTCTTTTGGTCAAGGAGACCTTTTCAGGGCGGTGTTGAATAGTTTCAAGGGTGTTGCTTTCAGGCACCTCTGGCTTTTTTCTGGATACTTTGTTGCTTTGTATCCTATCTGCTTTTACTCGTGACCAATTACATTCTGAAAGAGCGTTACAGAAACCGTCTATAAATTACCTGGGCCTGCAGAAGGCTCAGTTTCAGAATCACTTAAAAATAGGCTTCGGTGAAATGTTCATAAATGGGTCAACTTTAGAAGCAAACAAAATTAAATGTCTCGGGTTTAATGAATCAAAATACATTCATAGTTAGTGTGGAGGAGCTAAGTGTTATTTAAGCAATTTCATCAAACCTATCAAATGCTAAACTTATACTGTGCAAATTAATACTATAGAAATCGAGTTACCTGTTTTAAAAGGTAGACAAGAAAGAAGAACATCGAGCTTGTCTCCTCTTCATTAGTATGAAAAGAATATTTTCTGTTAGTTGTATAAAAATTGGCCCAAAATTGACTGAGTTATGTTGTATTAAAGAAGGGTGTCATATCAAACCTAAACTTTTAATGCGTTTTTACCAAAATCACCGGTTTTAAATAATCGCTTGGCTGCGACCACAACATCTTAAGAACTATCATACTAAAATAAATAGCTAGTCCGAGAACGAAGGAGTTTTGAATTTATTAAATACTTTTGCTTTTACTATTATATCAGAAATTTAAATAAACCGCATTTTCGTTCAAACCAATGCCATTTATTGAAAAACTAATAATTCTTAAAATTCTTCGTTCGCGATTATATTATATTCCAAAATCTGAAAACCCAGTTCTAAATACATATTCAGAAAATTAATCTTCCACCCAAATATTTGGTCGTAAAACCGAAACTATGTTAGTTGAGCTGATTTTCTTTGTATACTGATTAAAACTATAGTTTCCTGTTCCTAGTAGTCATATATAAGATTTAAAATAAAAATAGCGTGAAAGTTTATAAAGCAAAATTTTACAAAATTAAGTTGCTCAATGCTTTTAAAGAATAAACAACAAATTAAAGAATTGACTTTTAATTTGTGAATAATATAAATTTTTCTGGAAAATGTCAATATACAGCTTGTTCTACAAATTAAGGAATTTTGATAAGCGCAGTCCGTAGTTCCTTCATATTTTAATAGTAGTCATTTTTTAAAAATATACAGTAGTATTCTAATCAACTTCTTACCTGGGCATTAAAGATCAGCTACTCTAAAAAAATATTTCTTAGACAAAATTCTTGAAAATTCTCACCTCCTTGTTGGAGCAATTCTAAGGTCGGTTTAAAATTTTGTCGGCTTGTATTATTAATTAATTACTAAAACAAATTCAAACTAACATTAATTTGGGCTCAAATAGTATTCTTACTGAGGTAAAGCGATTACAAATAATTTAGTTTAATAATCCTTAGGTTTAAATGGAAATTTTTGTTTCATCTTTTTCAGTTTGGGATTACAAAGAGTTAGTTATTAGAAAGCAGGCCTACGTAAGCTTTCTACTTAAAATGTAAGTTATAAAAGTCATGTTTTGTTGGGCGATTAATTTCGAACAAAAGTATAAAAATATTAAAAAGCGGAATTTGTGAGCGCACTCGTGTAAAACTTAATTAAATTTCCTGTAACGAATTCAATTTTATATGAAATCCAAAATAGGTGCATATCAAATTGATCTTAATTGAAAATGCCTTCATAAAGAAGTTTATTTATAATTCAACGAAGTGATGCACTTAGAGCTTAAAATAAACATTTCGTAGAACAGTAATAAAATAACCTTCAGACTAAGTAATCAGTCCAAGGAAAGAACTAAAGCCTATAATGTCTATAAATCACGCTATCACTCAAGAAAGCCCTCGTAATTTCCTCGCTACATCAAAGTTTGGACAATGTTTCACCTAAACATAATCGGGACGAGATCAATTTCCCTAAATGGCCTGCACTTGCTCTCGAACTTTTCATATATTTAACATTCTGTTCAGCGAGGATATTTCCATTGGTCCCGAGCGGAAATCCGCGACGTGACCTTATCGATTATTCAGACAAAGTGCGTGTCGTGTCATCGCCGGGCTAATCGACGCTAATTTTAGGCGACACCGAAGGAAAAGCGAAAACCCACAGGAGTCCATTAATCATAAAAGGTCACCTGACTCCACCTGCCGGTACGCCAATTCTAGGGTCCGACAGCTGTGAAAAATAACTCTAAATTGCAGTCGAAGTGAACTGTAGCAATGTGGTCATCCCCTGTGCTAGGAGGACATTTATTATTCACCTGTATGGGAGCACAGGTGGAGCAGTCCTTAAATTTTCCCAATCACTCCAAAGAAATCCAATCGAGATCGGGTTGAATTAAGATTCTTCCAGGGATCTGGAGCAGTGGCTGGAGTTATAAAACGTGGTAATTTTTCTCTCCAACAGAGTACTTTGTCGAGAAAAGCATTCTATGAATAATCGATTACTGGAGGAGCACCTCCGCAGGGACGAATGAGGGATGTGGGGAGATCCGGCTGTGCTGACATAGCAACTCTAGCGGCCACGAAGACGCTTTTTGGCGTCTATATTTGTATCCTTCTTGTAAAGGGAAACGCTATGAAATCATCACGTCTCAGCCGTCCGTGAGTTTCCTCCAGCTGGCAGTCTAGCACAGATATAGCTGGCGTGGGAGAGAATATGCAAATATCCTTGCTGCACAATAAATCATGAAAAGCGAAAGTGGGTCGGACGGCTGCTCACTTAGAGGAGAGGATGAATAGACAAACGGATGCTGCACGGTACAGAGCCAACCGTTCCGCGCTTATCCCCTCAGAAATTTCCAGCCATTCATCGCTAACTTAAAGTACTTTTGCCAGCCACGTAATTCCACACCCGTTTGCTCTTCTTAAATAAAACATCCGTGAAGTGTCCGTTTGTTTGCTTTTCCACCCCCCCCCCCCCCCCCCCCCCCCCCCAAACAAATTGGAAACACACGGCTTTACGACTTTTAATATTGTTCGAATTTCTAAGCTCATACATTTTTAGAGGGTTTGCCATAAAATAAAATGCTTGCAACCAATCCTCCAAGGGGAAAACGCATTTGTTTCTTAGCCAGGCGAACAAAATCACATACACCGGCGGCGGTGGAATGTTTTTCGGTTCGATTGTATGTCGTCTTCGACAGAAAATGTTTACTAAGAAAATTTCAAGAGGCATACAAGGACAAAAGGGGAGCACCGGAAAAATATTTCAAGTATTTACCCAATCGATGGGGATATGGCAAATTTCTATGTTCCAAAATGTACCTACACGCGTTGAAAGCAAGCCGTGACGGGATCTAGATCTACCCGAAAGGTTTGGAAAGTTTTTAAAATGGTTTGAGAAATACTGATGTGCTCCAGACATTCCATATGGTGAAAGGAGACCACAAAATTCTTGAAATCCCTCCGGCCTTTTTTGGGCTAATTTATTGTTTGCCTACATGATAGTTAACCTGATTCTTGAAAGGCTACTTTCAGGTTTCGGTGTTCCTGGAATTTCAAATATTGAGTCCAAAAACAAAGTGAATTAGTAATGTTTTAGATGTTTAAATTAATTTTAGACTGAGTTACTTCTACGCATAATTTAATTTCTAGCCAAATTAAGAGGTCGCTTATATAGAACCATATAATTTGAGTTTTTCATAAAGAATAAGACCGTAAAGTTAGAATATCACAGAATAAAATTTTTGCTACGAAATTATAAACAATAAAGCCCCAAGACCTTGTGGAACAGCTGAGAGAACCAAGACAAGATCAGAAGATGTTTTGTATGTATCAAGTCTAGATTTTTAGCATTTTACTATCTAATATATGGCATTAAAGAGAAAATTGCCTATATTAGTGTGTATTAATTAATCCTGTTATTAAAGAAGAAGTGACGAGTCATTTCTACCAAAAAGATAATTCAAAATGTCTATAGTCATTTAAATACACTTCTCTATTATCTGCTTTAAAACGATTTAAACCAAGTTTTTCTTATGTAAATACACCATCATCATTAACAAATTACCATTGAAAATCTAAAGGGCTAAGTGTATAATCTAATCCCAAATTCATATCACTATTTACAATAATTAGAAATGCCTGACAGCTAGTAAATTCAGGTTTTCTATCTGGTTGCAAATTCCTTCTATTGTAAATGCATATTTGATTATTTTTCTATTATGGAGGTTAACATTAAATACTGATATCAATACATTTCCAACATACAAATTTTACGTCAAAATGTCAGGCAGGATGGTCGTATAGGTAATATTAGTGGTATACTCTGTAATTTGCATAATTACCATGAAATTATACTTATATCAATTCATGTTCTCGTTTTTCTATTGTATTATTCCTGCCTTATCGCCACTCTATCTATCAACTGTCGACGTTGAGTTACGGCTGATTGTATGATTTGTGGAAATACGAGTAAATTATATTCTGAATGATACCCACTAATCGAGCGCATGCATATCAAATTCAATTTCAGAATGGGACGGTATTTAATGTGAATATTGGAAGTAAGGAAAATATATGTATGTGTATGTATGTATTATAATTGAATATACTGCAAAACTGAGTTTATTTTGATAAATGAAGTTTTGATTAATATAAGACACGTCACGCGATTGATAAATTGTATTATATCTAAGCAAACTTTAAAATTTTTTTTTTTTTCGAATTGTTAATTATATTTACATATTAGGTCTGCCTGTTAACTCAAAAGTTTTTGTCTGTTAAGGAGGGGAAAAAGCGAGCTCTTGACAATACTTCCCCTTTTATAACAGTGACATACTATAACGGAATTTAAAATTTCGAACGTATTCAATTAAACAATTATTATATTGCTTTAAAATTAAAGTCTTTATGCCAAAATCTCTGTTTAAGCGAATATTTGTCTGATTTTTTTTTAAAAAATTCAAAGATGATATGATATTTCTGAAATTGAGAATACACGAAATTTTAAATTTCATTAATAGTCTTCATTATACTCATGAGTAGAGACCGACTAAATTTGGCTAAAATCACCGATTACTTGTCAGTTGTTAGCTGTCATTGTCGACTAGTGCTTTTATTTTTAGGTTTACTACCAAAGAAAGATTTTGAAGGTTCACCAAATTTTTACTTGAAGTCGTCTTGTAACTTTTGATGTTTATCTCCACTACCATATGAAACTTTTTACCAGATTTTTACCCAAGATAATTTTACCCAAAATTACCAGACAGACCTATATTAATATATATCCGTAGTAGTTCGCAAAAATCAACGGATTGGCTATAGTTGCCTTGATAATTGATATTATAAGAATTTACGTGTATTTGTGAGAATTTGCATAAATATGTACATATGCACATATAAAAATATAAAATTCCATGAAGAGACCTATATGGAAGCATACTTGAATTATTATTTTTAGTTATATTAATTGTATTATTTAATACTTAGTGCACTAATAGTGCCCTTACATTAAATTCTTATCTCGAAGTAGTCTGAAAGTCAACGTATTATAGAGTTGGGTAGTCTCTTGAATGTTGAGGCAATTAGGACGATCTTTTCAATTATCTCCTGCCGTTTAATCGCATTTGTAGAGAACATCCAGACACTTCTCGGAAGTCCCACTTATTCAACTCGGCCAGTAGCCTAATCCAACTTAATCCCTTCCTGTTAGTGCAATAATAAAAAAATCTCTTCAAATAAAAATACACCTTGCTCATTTGTTGGCCTGTTTAATCTAAAAGCGGGGCATGAGTTCAACTCCCTGTGTAAAATTGTGCCTCCAGGGAACTCAACTCCCTTCGTGTCGACATCCTTTTTGCAAGTTCTTAGAGTCGAGACTCTTTCTCGAGAAATAAGAAAGCTTTCCGCATTCTTTTACAGCCCTCGTACAATCGCCTGAGGGAAGTCTAGAAAAATATCCTGGGGCTTTTGATATTAAAAATTTCTTCGGTCCCATTCACCGGCCTAATCCACCTTATCCTTTTGATTTCCGGCATTGTTGTACAAAAGTGTGTCTGTCCTTAGGGAACAAAAGGTAGAGGAAAAGTGAAAGTCCTTTTATTTATACAGAGCCTGCGATAACAGCACCTTCCGAGGTCTATTGATTTTTGTTGGGAATTTAATTTGGCAACTGCTTCAAGAGGTGTTAAATTAATTTACTCCAAAGCCCCTAAGTATAAAGATAAATAAAATAATCTGGAGATTACATAACCATTAAATATTACTTAACACGGGTCCCAAATTACAACACGACAACACATTTTTGTGCACGTATCACTTGGCTTAGCGTGCTGGGGTGCTTCCTAAAAAAATTAAATCTCAGGCACTGTCTCTAATTTTTTGTTTGTATGCTTACTTAATCATGTTTGGATAACGAAGCTCCCTGGCGGGCCTGGAGAACCTCCAGCGATTAGAGTTGAAAAATCGACAGAATTCGGCAGCTGGGTTGGAATTGCAGCCAGTCCAGAATTGAGATGGTTTAAGATGTGGTCCACTGAGAACACGGTACAGGGTGGGTGGGATGCGGGAATTGGATAATTTCATCAAGGACATAAATGTTTGAGAGGGTTTTAAGGTTGCCAAAACTCTCCCCTGCCGTAGATACATCTTAATGCCCCAGTGGCGTAGTGATTCCTTGCTAGGTATATGGCATTAGGAAGATCATAAAATCGATTGCACTTTCTTCTTTTAGTCGCCAGAAATTTTCGTACTCTGCCGTCCTTGCTGGCAATTTATAACTCGGAAAAGCTTTTAAAGTTAATCAATCAGAGGGAGTCGTCCTAGTCGACGGGAGGCACAGGGTGGCGAGGAAGAAACTTTGTTCCCGGTTACTTTTGACTTTTTGAGTAAATTGTTCTGTTGTTTCTCTTCTGGTTGATGAGGTATGAGCGTCGTCATTGTCCAAAAATAACTCTATAGGGAATTTCAGCGTTTTGAAATATTTCATACATAAATTGACGGGAAGAGAATCGATTAAAAGGAGAATAATGCTGTGTGACTTCACCGCTTCGGGGAAGATTAACTATAATTTACAATATAATACATACATGTGTATATATTTATATAGCACAATATAATTGCAAGAGGTTTTTTAATATCAAATATCGGCCAAGTGCAGGATGGATTCGAGCACAGAAGGTTTTATATACAATTAAATCGTGAACTACAAACATAGAAACTCGATTAATTATTTATTCTTGGTTGGAGAAGATTTTCAAACTAAGTTTTTGTAATAAATATATAAATAAAATATTAAAAGATTATGTTTACCTCACATATAAATAGTTAAGAACATGCAGCGCTTAAAGGCCAAAAACTCACCTTATGGACCCCCATCCTTTCTGGAGTTGAAGTTAGCAAAGTATCCTTTGACTATAAAATTTACTCCTAATGTTTTATAGTTCAAACTCTAGTTATTATTTTTCGGGAGGAAAACTTTAAAAGGTATAATTAAATGTAAACTCCTGGGAATATTTACGTTGCTGCAGCCCTTCTCCTCTACCTGCAGCCCTTTGGGAGGGCTCATTACATGTCGTAACCTTCAAGTGTCTCCGTCCTATGTCGTCTGTAACCCAGCCATTTCCAGCGAATTTAAGCTAAATTAGAGCATCTGCTAACATTGCTGTTTCAATTAATAATTGCAGACTACATCCATAGGGTGGGTATGCTGTGCGCCCTGCATCTGGCTCCGGACGTCGGCAACAGTGCACAAGATTGCCATAACAACAGCAACATTGCTTGTGACATCGCTGCTTGTCGCCTCGCCAATCCTCTTCTTAATTAGCACGGCACCGTCCCAATTGCCCAGGGATTGCTACTCAGACGACGAGGACTGCATGCCGACCGCCGCCCCGCCGCCCGAATGTAACGACTCGGCGTGCCGTCTGGCGGCGGCGAGCATCCAGGCGAGGATGAACTGGAAACTTGATCCTTGCAAGGACTTCAAGGACTTCAGCTGCTCCACGAATCAAGCCAGCTTAAGGGCTGCAAGGAGTGCCCAAGAAGCTGTTGATATGCAGATGCAACGTAAGAACTCTCGAGGACCATTTTAACTCTGGCTATTCATTTCCAAGGATTTTTACAGAGCTGCTCCAGCACAACACGACGTCGGGGCCGTTTAGGAAACTCGGAAGACTTTACGGCAGTTGTCTTAGGCAAACTACAAATTCTTCAACGATTCGAATAGTTCTGGAGCAGCTGGGCGGTTACTTGCCCATTGGAGCTCTAGGCCCTTCCAGCATTGCTCCATTGATTTCGAAAATCTACGAGATTGGGCCAACTCCACTTCTTGATATTTACTATGACCTGAGCTATGGCAGGAGACCCCACATTTTGCTCATTATCGGAGGTCCTGGCACTTCTGCTCCTATTTTAGAGGTAATTTGGCTATCTTACTGACTTCATTTGTGTGTCTTAATTGACTAAGTTTTTCCAGAATAAAATTAGGTGGATAGGTCCCAAAGCCTCGCCCTATCGAATTAGAGAAACGGTTCCTAAGCTTTTGGATGGTTTATTGGACACGTTCTTGCCAAGTGGACTGACTGTCGAACAGAAAGCTTCCGAAAAGGAAGCAATCACTAATTTTATAGAACAATTGAATAAGGTGAGTGCATGGAGGGTAATTTCCGATTCAATCCACTTTATGACTCCTGACAAACTTTGCTAACTTTACGATAATTAACGAGGGCTTTGCATCGGTCCATTGACTTAACACCGTTTCATAAAAGCATTTATGCAGTCCTGTTCCATTTTGCATAACCACATATAGTAAAAAATACCTGCAGGTGGGTACGATGGCTAGGATAAGAGCAGGTAATGTTGCTATTTAAATATTCTGCAGGAGTAGCCGCATACCTTCTATAGGGAGGTAAAATAAAGTTTCCAGGTATCCAGGCGAAATATCGCCTCGTTATCTAACCCTCCAATAATAATAAAGTTTGCATGCAAGCTAGCGTGGTGGCAAACTCTGCCTAACTACCAAAGAAAAAAGGGTGCAAATGAGCTTGCGTGCTTTAGGCTATTGCTCTCCGGCTAAAATAAGTAAGTAAGAAATCTTGAATATATTTCCTGGTTAGCCAATGCATGGAAAGGTTTTTACATTTTTTATTTATGCGAAAAAAGAAGGCGGTGGTGAAAAGCGATGCGGAATTTTAGGTGGTATTTATCGGATGTTGTAATTAAATCTAGTGTAGGATATGCTTAAAATGGTAAAAATGGGGTTAGATAAATTAATAGGCAAGAGGCACACCAGTGTTCAACAACAACTAATAATTACAGCAATTATTTATATTTCTAAAAATAGCTTGTCTTGGGTACACGCTATCTTAAAATAGAAATGGAGAATTCAATAAAGGGGCGAGTACACTTAAAAAAAAAGGCCATTCGATGGCAGCCGGAAGAAAGAGATAGATTTCAATGAGGTAAAAATGATTTTTATATAAGGGAATGTAATACTGAATTCCCTAAGTCCTTGACCGATTCACCCTATTTGCGAACATACATAGCTGAGATATTGCCACGAAGAATATGTTAGCCCAGTTTAATAATAATCGATTAAGAAATATACGGTCTACATGAAAATAAATTAAAATATATAGCGAGGTGAAAGTCCCCCTCCCCTTCTCCAAACCTCGCAATTTTTAATTAGACCTAGATATCGAGCCAATAAATGCGTACACAAAGTTGGATCAAAATCCATCATGAAATGCGGCAATTATCGCTGTAACAAAATCATTTTTAGAAACTGATGTAGCCCCTCATTCCTTTGACCGATCTCCATCATTGCATTTAAATTCGTTACAGACCTCAACTAGAGCTGCATTTGTATATAGTGCAATATATTTTTAATAAGTTTTTATATGAATTGTTTAAACAAGATAAAAAGGAAATATGATCGGAGCAAAGAATTTGTTAAAGTTGTGAATTTATCATTAGTGGTGGGCTTTGTAAAAAATGAATATTTTAGAGTAAATAAACATTTAAAAAAATATATGTATATCAAAAATATTATGTTTTTAATTGCAGCTTAGAGTAGAGCATTCTAGAAGAGGATTTTGGGACAGTTCCGTCCTTTATAACACATCATCGCTCTCTACCATGTACCATTTTGTAAGTTTTTATTTGAAGTAATTTAATATCTTTAATTAAACACTTTTATCATATTTATATTAGGTAAATTGGACCCAATTGATACCCTGCAACTGGACTGGTCCGATAGTTGTTCGCAGCTCAGATTACTTAAAAAGTGTTGAAGCGTTACTAAACAAAAATCCCACCAGAGTTGCACACAATTCGATGCTGATTTTATTCGCACTTGGGATTCTGCCACAAGGACATCCGGATCCTGCCGTTTGTACAAAGGCGACAATGTGGGCGCTACCTGAAATTGCTTCGGCGCTTTTCATGGCTCAGCAACCATCAGAGCAAATAAAAAATGTGATAAAGCGGGTAATGTGTCTCATGAGTGATAATAAATACATGAACGTTCCAAGGTATTCTAACCCTTGCGAAATTCCAGACAGAAATTATTTTTGACTCGTTAAAAGCCCACCTGAAAAGGGCGCCATCACTCAAAGGTGCTGCTTTAGTTAAGCTATCAGCTTTAAAAATACAAACGAAACCGTGGCCTGTGTTCACAAATTCGACTGCTATTGCAAATCTCCTGGAAGAAATTGAAATCACATCGGATAATTGGTTCGATAACGTTTTGAGAATTTACAAGAGAAATAAAATCGTTCCTGAAGAGGAACTGGATACTGAGAATAGAACTGCGTAAGATCTTTTTTATCGATCACTTACTAAATTATTCAACTTTTATATTTAGATGGGCTTATCCAATTGTTGCCAAAATATTTTATGACACTTTAAGTCATTCGATTGGTAAGTATCAAAATACGAAAATACTTTATATTTAGCGCTTCTTATTTTATTTATTAAATTTTCAATTTTTTATTTTAGTTGTTCCACTATCAGTGATCTTGGTGCCGTACTTCAACGAAAAATTACCACCATATCTGCAATACGCTTCGGTAGGAGTTGCTATAGCTAAAGAGATACTGCGCTCGATAACGAAGGCCTTTGAGGACAAGGCGATGCGATGTGTCCCGAAATCGGTCAATATATTTTCAAATTATAGTCGAATGGACATCCTCATCCATTCGGGAGGAATGCAAATTTCATATCACTCGATGTTGTCACTAACAGGGCCCATAAAAGGAATGGCACGTCTACCAGGATTGAATTTAACTCCCACGCAGATATTCTTCCTTGTCTCTGCTCAAGAACTTTGTGCAGAGTCCATTTATATTGGAATAGATACGCATTCAGAAGACTTTAATAATATGTAAATTAATTTTTTGAATTTTCTGAAATTTGTTAAAATCTCTCCTTTTTGTAGACTCGGCTGGCTGATCGCCCAGGGCGGCAGTGCGACGGAAGTGTTTAAATGCCCTAGTGGTTCTATGATTTATGCACAGAAAACGTGCAACGTCCTGTAGACAGGAATCCTATGCCTTATGAGATGCGGATTGGATGCTAGTTGTTGTAGGAAATTTTAAACTATAGGGCCTGATAATGGCAGGATCGAGTAGGAGCTACAACGAATAGAGAGTTTTCACTATTTCAGTGGCTTGTCCTCGGAATTGTAATTAGTAGGTGATAAACATGAAAAGCGTGTTAGGAACGCCTTTTAAAAAATTGGACCACGGAGAAAGTTGAGAATTGATATATCGTTTCGCTGAGTCAATTACATTTATAGATGCAATTGGTAGTCTCGACGTTTGCTTTTCAGCAATTTATTTAATTCTATTGTTTTACAAAAAATCGGAATGTTTATCTAATCGAATTCTCACTTATAATTTAGGTGTTTTTATGTCTTACTTCTTCTACTTTTAATTCTCTTCTTACTATTACTGGTATAGATTTTTCGTACTATCATAATTTTGTGCTATAGTTTCAATTGGTATCAATTAACTTCTGCCCATTATCAAACCATAAACCGAACAACATAAGGTTTTCTTTATTATTATTCACATATATGCGTTTTTCAGGTTTATATTTAATTCATTTAATTTAATAATTAGATAGGAGCACTTTTAGGAAATTGATAGAAATAGATGAATGATAGTTATTTCTACAAATCGTAAGGAAACAGATTTTTTTTCGTGAATGTTAAAGAAGTAATTTATAAATTAAAAAATAAATTTCTACGTATATTAGAAAGTTACACAATCTTTTTATCCGCTACATTAGACTAAAATATTTAGGCTGTTTTGGGAGCAAATCTAATAGACAAAATTTATGTTTTATTTTTATCTATTATGTTTAAAAATGGATTGTAACATTTGAAGTTTTATCAGCAACACATAGATACTTTATCTATGCGATAAAATGCATGTTGTATGATACTTTGAATTTATAATAGTATTTGCAAAGGGTAAAAATTCAACTTTTGTATCAAAATACTCTTAGAATTTCAACTTAAAAAATATTCAAAGTATTGTGTTCTTGAATCTTGATATAACCAGCTTTTAGCAACTTTTGATGTTCAATAAATTAAGTAAACCGACAATTCTCCCTTTGGTGGTCTTGTAATATAAAAAGAAAACGATGTGAGGCGATTAGTTTCAAAAAAACGCCCTATGAATTTTTAATTTTTAGAGAGTAGGAAATTGTTTAAAATGATATAATCTCATAATTATTTTAAAGGTCAATTTGGTTCTTATTTTTTCATATAAATGTTATTTTATTAACGAGTTTAGTATTGAAACTAATAGCTTGATGTGAAAAAAGGTCCCCGTCCCTTTTTCTTATGTTCAGCAAACAGTCACTTCGATATTAATTAAGTTTTCGTCTTTTTTTAAAGTATATTCCTAAAACATCAACAATCAGAAGTAATCGAGTGCATTTGGAATTGAAATAGTCATAATATGCCCCATTTTGTGAGCAATTATGTAGTTAATATTCTTTTTTATCTTTATTCATGTCTGATGAAAATTAAGTGAAATGAAAGGAAATTTCTTCGGTAATAAAACCAGCATATTGGTCAATGACCGTTTCGTTCAAAAACTTTATGGATGTTATCCAATAATTTGGGTTTAATTTTTCTTGTTAGTACAGAGAATAATTTCCATTGGGTTTACAATATGTCTGAAATTAATAGAATGTTGTTTTTAAAATTTTTCGTTGTAGTGTATGAAAAGTGAGCATCTCCAGAATATTTTGAATTTTGCTTACATTATGAACACTTAAGTCAAAGACTGCTGTATTTATGATTTAATAATTTTAGATGGTAATGGGACCAAAAATCCAATATTCTAAACTATTTCACACCTTGACAATAAATGTTAGAGGAATTGTTAGGAAAAAGGATAGAAGATGATTATGGCCTAGGAATTTTACAGAAATCTAAATCTAAATTTAAACATAAACAAAACTATGAGCTTCTTTAGTAAGAAAAAACAACTTTAAAACTATCTTATCAATCATCTTAAGAATAAAAGCGTTAACGTTATAGAGCACTAATACTGTTTAGAATCTGCTCAAAATATGTAAAAACTGACTAAAGCTCTATAAAGCTCAACGATGCTATTTGTAGTTCACATACATACAAACATGACTGAATTATAAAATTGTTGATTATTCTTTTATATTATTAAGGAAAAGGAATTGAGCCTAAATTGTATGTAAAACAAGTAGAAATAACAGCAATTTTAAGATTTTCTTTATTTATGTTTAAAAGTTCGAACGGTGGATTTATTGTAATAAAAATCCAATTTGCATTTTTGACTGATCGAAATAATAATTAAAAATATGTTTTTCAACAAGCAATATGTTAAAGTTAAGCTTAATATGATTAATATTGTGTTATTTCAGACTAGTACCAAATTTTCTAATTTATATACAGTAATAAAAAGCTCGGATGCGGTGTCGCTTTAGTTAAGTCAATGTCTATAGAATTTTAATATTAAATTTTGCTCATTAGCCTCCAGATTCATCCAACTTCCATTATTTATAAATTTTTAATATTTTAATTTTTAATGTTATACCTATTAAAATTAGAGGCCTTTAAAACTTAAACTGTAAATTCAGTCATGTTGATGTACCTAGGTATCTTAAAATTGGTTGCAAAACTTAAAGAGCCGAAACAATTTATATAACGTACGCTGCTTTTAAAAATTTTGCATTTCGTAAACACCTACGTATAAACTTGAGAATTCGATTAGAAGAAATGTTAGAGTCCTTACATGGTACAAGTGGATTTTTTAGCAAAGTGATATATTATTATAATTTAGACAAATCGATATTTATTTTAAGCGCTGTAAAACTAGGAACTGAATTAATCTAAACAGGAATGTAAATCTGTAATATAAAATTGCTTCCTTATTAGTGAACTGAACTCTTACATAAATATTTTAATAAAATAAAGATAAAATCTTGTTATTATGAATGAATACTTTTTATCGAATAAATAAATGCTTGAGCCAGCTTTCTGCCAATTTTATACATTCGTCAAAACGAGGCGTATTCGTCCAAAACTCGCCATTTCCTTCAAAATGTTTTTTGAGAAGTATTTTAATCCAGATCATTAGTTTTCATTTTCAAACAATTTGGGAAGTTCGGAGTCGATTTGCAGTTCATGTTTGGATTATTTCAGTTATGAATTATATGTTTATTTTTAGTCTAGCTGAATTACAAGACATGAACTAGGTCTTTGCAAAAGAAACAACTATTAAAAAAAAATGACAAAAAACTAAGAGTATCAAAATTAGCTTAGCTCAAACTTGTAGAAAATATTGTAATGAAAATGAACCCCAAAAAAGAAATAGGAAAATAAATCACTGCATATTTTCATTAGCTCAATAGATTAAACTGCAACTACTTAGGTAATAATTTAACCGGCTATGAACTTCTTGAAGTACATAAATTAAGAGAATTACATAAGTCGTAGACACATTTTAGGTCATCCCCTGCAATCAAACATTTGCTTACCCGCTATAATAACAGAAATTCTTAAGAGTTAATTATTTAAAATTAAATGCAGACAAAAAAGGATTTTGTTTAAAGTAAATGATAAAATTCAGAAAAATCGATAAAAGATGTTGGAGTCCATCCCCTTAGACCTGCTTGTGGTCTCTAATTGTTTCTGTGATAATTGCCAAAAAGGTAAAATTATTAAAAATGAAAACAAAATGAAAAATAAAAAAAATGTTGAAATTAGAGAGAGTTTGTTTTATTTCAAATACAAAATCTGAAAATAACTGCCAAAAAACTATTAAAATAATAATAAATATAAAGGATAATTATTTTTTCCAGTGGCTTTCTGAATAATTTTCATAGCTCACTAAGCTTTCAAAATCAAACGAAATGCAAAACATCAAATCAATGTCATTCTGATTTTGAAAAAGTTTTATTTTTATGCATCGTTTACGGTTCTTATTAATTCTAATTGTGCAGAGCCGTGAGCAAAAATAAATATTTTTTTTATTTATGGATTGTGTTAGTCACGCTTAGTGAAACTTTATATCAATTTTAATTTATTTGATTATGAAACGAAACGACTTGAGTCGCATCAGGATATTGATTTGCATTGGGTATATCGTTGCATTTTACTCCTTTCTGCAGCATTTTGTTCCTTCTACAGCAATGCAAAACGTGTATCGTGTCTCAAAACAAACGTCTAAGAAACTGTCGCCCTCTATTAGTGCTGTTTTGGTGGCGTGTCCGCGGAGATCGCCGCCGGGCTGCGAACCTAAAATGATGGTGAATCTTAGAGTCAGTCCAAGCGAGGAGACTCAAAAGGTTCAGAAGTACTTGGTTTTGGATGAGGCTTATGATCAGAAAAGGCAAACGAAGGCGAAACTAATGTCCCCTTACGTAATTGAAGTTACCAGAGGAGAACCCGTTCTGATGTACCCTTTGCAGTTCACTAAGGTGAGATATCTTACAAATAAATAAAAAGAAGGAATAATGCACTTCTATGCATATTTCCAAAACTTAGTTAATCTTGATCTGATTAGTTCTATAATTTAAAAATTTAATATAAACACATTCTTAGTCTAGTCGTAGTAGGATGACGTAAATATTTTGAACTTATTATTTTATTTAGAAATGTGTATCTACATATTTCTAGTTATAAAGTCAAAGTCGCAAAAAGCTTGAACCAAGTTTGCGATAAAAAGCTGATTTGGTACATATATATACTTATTAAAATTGAAAAGACATTTTTCGCCAATTAACATTAAAATTTCGAAGTTTCAACATATCTTTTGAGTCCATAGGCATTGTTTAATTATTTTAAACTCGAAAAATTTAACGAAAATCTGTTTTTCGAAATGCCTGTGTGACATACATATGTACATAGCTATTTTATTTCGAAATTCTGTAGGGTAAAAGGGCGATAGTTACCCCAGGAGGATAGTTTGTAAATATATATGTATATTATTTAGATATAAACAACCGAAAAGACTCCTCTCGTTCTCCAGTAAGACCATTGTGATTTTCATATGTTTTTAAATTTTCATTGGAGCAGGTACATTTTTATTTTTACTGGGATATCAATTAGGAACAAAATGTGTGTTCTTGATCGAAAACTGGCTTAGCTATGCAGATGTAAGTTGTTTCTGGTAATTTGTAAATGTGTGCTAACACGTGAAAAGTAATTAAATTTAACTTATGAATTTGAACCACACATTTAAAAGACTAATTTTCGTCCACAGTACGTCCCTCACTTTATTTAATTCATTCTATAAGTGAACGAAAACTAGGTTTTTGATCGAAAACTAACTTCCAAAAATTTTACATTGAATTAAAATAGAGTAGATATATTAAAAGTATATTCTAATAAATTTTTGCACACAATTATTTTTATTTAATTTTTGACTTTAAACGGGTGTTCCCAATAAGTTTCATCATAATCTGTGAGGGGATTTTAATCTAAATTCAAGTAAATACTTATTTAATAAGTAACTATTTCAAAACCATTTTGAAAGCTACTCATGTTTACCAAAAGATTTCCTTCGATTTTTTTCACAGATATTTTTAAATCACACAATGTACAATTTCAATAATAGTAGCAATTTCTTTGCAATTATGTTAGTATATATATAAATGTAGATAAAAAGAAAAGACTTTTCGGCTTGTTAGAAAATACCAAGAGCTTTTAAGATTTTCTTTGAAACTTTTCTTTTCGTTTCAGTCGAGTCATTTTCAATTATACTATGTTGTATATATTTTTCGTGATATGCCATTTTCTACAAAATGCTCTTATTTTTCCAAAAATTTTGTCTCGCAATTACTATTACCCATAGAAATAAATTTGAGCTCGCAAGAGTGCAACAAATATTGCAAGAAATCTGCTCCAGCAGCGTGCCCATTTCGTATGAGAAATGCATTCCCATTTCCTTCCTCCCATCTCAGCTCAGTTCTAATTTGCAATAAATCCCAAAACTTGAAATGAACAAGAAGGAAACAGTCTCCTAAAAACCAAAAACATTCCCCAAGAAGATCATATAAAAACAGGACAAGCCGAACGAAACGAAGAAAAACAGAATCCACACGGAAAAAGTCAAACTGCGAAAGTTCACTGTTGTCTCAGAAGATGAAAGACCTCGATAGCCGGGAATTTGCAGAGTCCTTGGTCCTTCTGCAGAGCATGTCCATGTCCGGCTACCCGGGACCAGCCGGCACTTTTGGGCTAGGTTTCCCGAATTACGACGACTCCTGTTGGCTGGTTGACTGCTGTTCGTCCTGAAATAATTTCACAATGTCCATACCTTTTTTATTCTATCTGTTTCTATTCTCGTTGCAGTCGATCCGATGCGACTGCGAACAGGGAGGCACGGAAGGCTCTGGCCCTAGGGAGGAAGCTGGAGGACTTTCTAACTTAAAGGGACAAGCTGGCTTTGAGCAGGAGCAGCATCAGCAGCTGGTCCGCCAGCCCGAAAGAGGAGCGAACAAAGATGGTAAGTAGTGCATGAGGTCAGTTACATACATAGTAAATTTTATGTTTTCCGATATGTGCTGGAAGCACAGCGGAAGTGGCTTTCTTTTTTATTGCAATCCTATAAATTAATGATGTTTGGCGCAATACTTTGCGAAGAAGTGAGCGCCAATATTTGCGGAACAAACGCGGAAGTATGACATTAAATACAAGTCTTTAGAAAATTGGGTAAAGATAGGTAGGGTTCGTGGAAAGTAAGTTGTTCCGACTACAAGACGAAAAATGATTAAACGATATTTATTAATTCAATTAATATACCAGGAAAATAATTTTGGATGCTCAGGAAACTAATTATGTTATAGTTACGGATGTGTACTGTAGAAGTATACAAAAGCAATTCAACTTTTATTAGAACATCACTCCAGTCTATAAGCTTCAACAATTTTGTTTTTCAGAATAAAGAAACACAACCTTTTCGCAATCATTCTAAAACTGTTATACATATGTATTTCAGTAATATGTAAGATCTATTTTGGAATAAGCCATATGCTCGTCATTTTATAGAATTCAAATTAAAAGAATTGAATTTATGAAAGAAATGCTGAAAAACGTGTTTGTTATAATGAGATTTCACTGTGGTTAGAATTTCAAAACTTTCAACTTAATAATTTCCTTTTTAGCAAATTAAAATAAAAAAATATTGCATTATTATTTTTGAAAGTGTTAAGATTAAGATTAATTTTACAAAATGAGAAACTTGAGACTATAACAATTTATCAATTTACTACCATTGAATAAGATATTCGATATCTCAAAAGCGTGATAGGTTCATGTTATGCCTCATGAGAGTAATTGCTCCATTATAACGCATCCTGCATCCGTTTCAGATCAAGCAAATACCACCAGAGGGTAATAATTTAATACAAATAAGGACGTATATTAAATGGGTATTTTCGAAGTTTCTATGGTTGCCTCAATGTCTATAAATCCCTCCTGACCACTCATCAGTTTTCCGGAGGGCGATTTCATCTATCATTTACAAGGTCTGGCTCTAATAGTGAACATGTTTTCGGTTTCAAGTTGAAATGGAGCCGTTTTGCTAGGGCAGAATAATTGGTATCTTTGTTGCGGCCCTTAGCTTTGGTATAAATTGGTAGGTATGCACTTCTGGCTACACGGGCTCCGCCTAAAGAATTTCGTATCATAAAAGTTTCGCCAAAATGGAGAGATAAGACGTAAAATAAATAGAATAGCCGAGCATTCAGCCCTATAAAAACGTACCTATAGTCGGAAGGATGGGGCCGGGCATTAATCCGTAATGCCCTGATGGCGTGAAGTTGCCTGAGAAAGGGAGTTTCTCGCATTTTTTTTCTGCTTCTTTATTTTATTTTCATAAGATACTCAACGGAATGATCATTGCTCTAATTTTTCCAGATATTAGAGTGGCCTCAAATGAAAATGCTCAAGAAGTTAAGGACCATTTAACTGATAGGTGCTTTATGAATGTTCAGGATTTAATGGGAAAGGCAAGAATTAATCAAGCCGTCCCTCAGAGGGTGGCGCAAGGAAAACCGGAGAAGGTAAAAGAAGGAAATGGTGCGAGGGAGGAAACGGCCAATATTGAAAATAATGATTCAACATCTTCTGGAAGAGAAAATAAGGATGAAGCTAATGTTCCACCGTTTCTCGCTAAACTTCATATTGGAGTTTCGAATGATAAACAAATTAAGAGAAGTGAAGTTGGCGGGGAGCAAAATCGCAAGCTCCTGGAGGAACTCTCTCGAAAAGGGGAGAATGTAAAAAAAGATGTACTTCGTTCCTTGGACTTTCCCGGTTTGGACAGGAGGCTTAGTGAATCTTATATGCAGCCAAGATGTGATAATTGTATTGATTGCAAAAATGGTCCCTGTGCTAGTCAATGTTCAGGTTCTGGTCCATGCAGTAAAGAATGTCAGAAATGCCTCGGCGGGAGGATATCACAAGTAGCATCTAATCGAAACGACGAATATGAACAATTTCTAGACAAAAAGTTCGACCAACAGCAGACAGGGCGCGATGATGATGACGAAAATGACGATGACGATGAGGACGACGACGAAGCTGGCGAGCGGGAAGGGGGCAGAGATAAGGAGCTCATGAGGAAGAATGATTTGACTATTCAGAAGATTGTGGATGAGTCGTCCAATTCGTACGACAGACAGGACAGTCAGGATGATATATCGGCGAATGATGTCAGCAAAATTGGGAATGCCCCGTCGAATAGCGAGAACATGGACATGGAGGGCGATGACTGGACGGAAGATTCCCCACAATCAGGTGGATCGCCGGCTAGATATCGAACGGGTGACTTCCATAAATACCCGCGATTTAATGCCGAATATTCGCGAAATCAGCGATACATGATGAATGGACCGAAAGTTAATTATCGTGCGAATAATGCCATTGATGACCGGAGGCAAGGGTGCCTCTACTGCAATCCTCCTGGGTCCGGAAAATGTGCACAAGTTGGACGAATGAAGATCGCCGTTACGGGGAAGGACGTCGACATATCCACTGGCCGTACACTAGGCAGTTTGAATCGAGACATTCGTTTTCCACTACTGAGAACTCAGTCCTCATATGTTCAAGATAAAATTACGAATAATTTTCCACTCCAACGACTAGCACCTGATCAAAATGAGAAAAGTTTTCTGCAGTCACCGCTGCAAAATAAGAATAATGCTCTTCGGGATGTTGGGGATGGGGCTTCGATGTCTGGAGGCGCAGAAGCCCACCTGTGTCCATGCAAAAATAGTCAATTACCACAAATGTCCTTTGGAGGAAGGAACGAAATCGCCTCCTTGAAAGACCATAGAATGTTACAGTCAACGCAAAATTATCATCCGAATAGCGACTTGCAGCCGCTCAGCGAGTCAGCGGCTGGCATCAGTTTACAGGGTGCTCCGGCGAATGGGGAGCAAATTATCGACTTGTCGCATTCAAACTACGCCGGAGGAGCAGAGGAGGACGACGATGTCCTCCAGCAGTCGAATGTCGGCCCTATGGGCATCGTAGAGAATGAGCCGAATATTTGGGGACCTGCCGGCGGGATTTATGCTTCATCCGACAATAATTTGGAAGGGAATCCGCAAAATAATTTATACAATGAAGGGATAAATGGCAACATTGAGAATGAACCAGAATTAGCAGAAAGTGATGAGGCTGACGACTTGGCTCTAGCGGACGAGAAAGAATATGACAAATCGAGCTTATTTGACGAAAAGAAGCCTTTCTTCTATGACATACATGCAGGTACGTACATGCTATACATATACTATTCGAACCCTATGGTGTACATTTAATCGAAAATAACACCAGAAATTATAAAAAATGGTAAATATATATATGTATGTATATATTAGTGAATTCAAAATTTGAAATTCTATTGAAATATATAAATAATTGTTCATAACTTTACGTCATATTGATAAAAGTCCAGCCCGAATTAATGAATAATAAAACACTTCGCTGCAGCTCTATCCTACATATTATTCCCTCTCGAGAAATACCGACTAGTTCAGTCAATACGCTTCAAAATTCGAAACTTATCGTTAAGTAAATTGCAGAATCGTTAGACGAAGAGAGTCACCCCTATTCCAGAATCCGTCGAATAGGTAACGAAAATGAAAAAAATGGTATCTAACAATCTGAGTGAACTATTATAGAAGATCGTTAAACACCATTTTATTTAGTGTTCGGAATTTCTACGACGGATTCTGGAATATCACTTAGTAAACTTTGTTTCAGCTCTTTAAATCAGTTAGAATTTTCATGGGATATCTTGTTAGATGAAATGCAGTAATCTTTAAAAAAAAAAAATGACAATGTGAAGGTATCGTTAGGGCGCCTTCCAAAGTTTAGTGATAGAATGTTTAAAAAGCTTAGAAAATCGGAATAGTCCATTAACTAAAAGAGTTCTACAGATTAATAAATAAACTAATATATGTATTTGGTTCAGTAATTCTAAATTTCTCTTTATGAGAAACGTTATGATTTTTCGTAATAGGCTAAAAAATTATGTTTGTATGGTTTATATGTAATTCCAGGATAAGTTTATTTGGTTTAGATAAAATTCCTCATATAATAATTGGTATAGGCATATAAAGTGTTTTCATCTTTATAATTTCAAAACTTTTCCATTGTATGCCAAAAGATTCGGTAATTTCACGCATTGTTCCGCTTTATTATTCCCCCACCGTGTATCATCGCACGTGCCATTATTGCGTTCCGAGATAAAATTGTTACCTTTTAGAAAGTAGCGAGGTATTTTTCCACCTGTCACCTCCCATGTAGCATTAGTTCTTCACACAATTGAAGCTAAAGCCCAAAAGCAAACAAGATGCTTTCACCTGTTTCGTGCCCCGCTGGAACCACAAAATCCATAGAGTTGTAGATATTTGCACAACATTACACAGGAGGAAAAAAGTTTCTTCTTCCCATCATCGTCGGGGGTGTCGTACACACAATCCCTGGATGCGTAGAACTGTGACTCTGGAAGATTCTGCATCCGTGGCAGATAAGGGAAAGGTGGCTCCAGAAGGAGCCTTCCTCTGGAACTCGGCGGGCGTTCCTCTCCGCGAAAACAGTGACTAACAGCAACGCCCGCCCATAGAGGCCATAGATGCCGTAGAGTCCATGGTTTGCCATTTATGGCGCGCGCCGGCGAGGGGCGATGCTGAAAAACATCCTATTGAATGCTATCATTCAGTTGAATCTGAATTGCTTTTGGATATGACAAAATTGAGTCAATATTTGCCGTGAATGCTTTCATCATCATCATCATCAGCTAAGTGTGAATGGGGCTGATGTCTGGGCGCGCGATGCTCCTGCAGGGCCCGCGATACGCCGCACGTGACGCCCCTTGCACAAATATTATGTTCGAATTTAGCCGGGAAAATCTCATTGAAATTTTCTTTCCTCGGCGAAATGATAAAACCGTTACAGATTTTAATGTAGATAGACGCCGGCGTCTCCGGAGGATGCGATCGAGATTTTCATGTCTTATTCATTTTCCGAAGAAAGGGTTTGTTTGCTTGCCATTTTCAAAGCATTCATAGGTTCATCGTAGGGCCTCTGCATGGGAGATGTGCTTAAAAATAAGAATGGGCTTTCACGACGGTTGCCGCAAGGGCGAGCTGGGGATATTCGATTTGAAGTAGTTTTGATTTGTTTGGACGCCTGTTTTGATTCCCCTTAGACCGAGGATTGGGAAACTGATTGTAACCAAAATGTTTACTTTGTTGTCAGGCGGCATTTCTTCCTAAAAGGGCTTTAAAGGGATATAACCCAAATAGCAGTTGAAGTAAAATGAAGCTCTTCGTAATCTATGGACTTACAGATACAAATTGCGTTCGTGCTCATAACGCCTAAAATTTTATAGCTTAAATTGCACGAATAAATATGATAGAATGCAATAAATTACATTTCTTGAATAAGTTGATTAAAATAAACAATAAATTGAGTTTGAGGTTTTCTGATTCGAGGAGACGAATATGTGAACAAAATTTTTTAACCACTTGTACTTCCTAAGATATTTATTTTTAACCCTTTCATATTCAGTTTCTTTCCCAATAGATGTTACAAAAAGTTAGGAAGAATATTTCAAATTTTATCTAAGGGTAAACATTTCCGAAATATTTTTTATTAATTTCCGCATAAGTTTTAAGCACAAAATGGTCCAAATTTTATATTCATAAGTAATTCGTTCTAATAATTAGTTTTAAGTCTGACATATTGTAAAACTTATATATAAAACAAAAAACGATTTTTCGACTGATAAAAAGAAATACTAGTCTGAACAGTTTAAATCTTCGCAAATTGACATTTTTATGTAGCAATTTTCTTCATATCCTGTAAAACTTTTCGTTATGTAAGGAATCACAAGAAAAATATTTTTCCATCGTTTAATTAAAAAATAAAAATAGAAAATTCCTCGAACCCTTGAAAAGTAAATTATTTATCGACAGAAAAGCACACATTTCTCGTGTGGAATGACAAACTGAAGAATGGAAAAATTTCGTTTAATTTCTTTATTGTTCTTGCAGAGTTATTTATATGAAAAGGAGAAAATATCTTTGGTTTATGGATTTTCCGCAATTGTCATTTTTAAAATGAATTAAAATTGCGGTGAAAATATGTAATTTTGCGAAATTTTAAACTATTATTCAATGATAATTTTTTAAAAAAAATTTGTATTACATGGCAAAATATTCGAATTTTTGTATATAAAATTAACATGACTTGCATTATTTTATCGATTAATTTTTGGCAGTGCACAAAAGTTTATTTTTCCTTATCGAGTCATATTATTTAGCAAAAAAACACCATTTTCTAAGCTCTCTTTTAATTTAACACCACATAGTCTGTTTTACGAAACCCGAAAAATATATGCGCTATTTTCACACTTGGTGCGAGGTGATCATTAATGTGACGGGGTGGTATAGAGGATTTTTTTTCTTACCGCGCTATGCTTTGGGAGCTTTAAAAGATATTCCTTGAATAACACCTCACTTCCAAACATTTTATGATATGTGACATGAGAAATGAATATATTTAGACATATGAATATTTGCGAGGAAAGATGAAGAAATTTTTAGATTCAGAACATGCTGGGAGTACAGTTTTGCACCAATTGCTTCTTTTTCAGCAAAAACATTATGACTTTTTAAAATTAGCTCAAAATTCTAGAACGAATTCCTTTGCTGTTATTTTGATTAGAAAAATCTTGTTTGAGTATTAGAAATAATAGCAGAATGATTTGCGTAGTATGCCTGGAGATAGCTTCTTTAAAGATTACCTCCAAAATTTGCATCCATGGGGAGTCATATACTAAAAAGTTTAGAAATCGGAACATGATTGAGCTTAATTTTTTAGGCGATCTGATTACTAGTTATTTTTCCAGCTTTGCGAAAAATATGATTTTTTCTAAAGGAGTATTCCTAAAAATGACAACATTATTAAGAAAAAAAAAATGTTCTTGCGAAAAAGACTTTAATTAGTTTGATTGACTTGACTTCAGATTCCGTCCTGCCGCAGCTGTATGATTATCAACATATTAGCAAAGATAATTATCTAAAAGCCTTCAACTATGACTCCTCACAACCAGGCTCAAGCCCAGGGATTGGAATCGGTCATCAGATGTTTGGTCGAAACCCAGGTCAGAAGATTATAAGAGAAACTTTCCATACTCCGAAGAGATCAGGTTAGTTTTTTATGCAGGTCTAGTTATGTAATTTTTTAATAAAGTAATTGGTGCAGGTAAAGGCATTGGTGCACTGCCATCTAGTAAATCCAAATTAGCTAAGCAAAAATATCATGATGTGGATGACTGCATTATTTACGATCGAAATTTGGATACAAGTGACAAAATGAAACTGATGGATATTGTTGTTGAACCAACTGATAAAAGTGCGGATGAGCGTTACATTAAAAATGAGCCAGATATTGAAAATGGATATATACCTTATGATTTGGCAAATACTGATCGAATGCCAGTAGTTTTGAAGACACGATTCCGCAGATTATTAAAAAGAAGCTACTCGCCGCATAACACCGCAAATAGGCGTAACGCACCTGAACAGATGCTCGAGTATCAAGATAGCGAAGGTTGTCCTACTTGCAACTGCGGTGGAGGCAAGAAGACCAATACTTGCAAAAATGGAAATTGTCGTAGAGACACATCTTGCGGTCCCTGTAAAAATTCGGGACGATGCAAAACTGGCAACTGCAAAAGAGCTCCAAAATGGGGTGAGAAAAAGGGTGGACCATGTAAAACAGGAGATTGCGGGCGATTAGTAAGGAAAGAGGAAAATTCTGAAATCAAGCGAAAGATGCGATCGGTTTCGGATATTTGGTAGGTTTTTACCCCTTATTGCTCCTTTGAAGAATGATTATATGGTGTTTAGGTACACAGTTTTGAACACGAGTGTGCCCTTGCCATTCCTCACCACGAGAGTGCAAATTTTCAGAAAGAAGGAAAATTCATGGTGGAAGATTGCCCCGTCGATAACGTATTTTATGAAACATAAATTATTTATAACATATAATTTTTACCAATTACAGTCTTACCAGCTTGTCCGGAATTTATGCAAACGCGAATCTCTCGATTTTGTTCTCATCCCATGTCGAAATGTACTCATTTGATAAGCCTCTGATTATAAAAAATCATAGGCTAATGCTACCGAGTGAAGAATATGATAAATGCGATAAATGCAATGGGCAAAATGTACTGGCTGTTGATAATAATCTATACAATTTGGATACAATTGATCCGGAGGATAAAAGAGCCACTAGAAGCGTATGTGAAGCTGCATTTCATCGCTTAAATTCTGATGTTGAAGAGGAGAAGAATTATAGGATTAAACGGAGTAATAATGAGGGCATTTATGCTGTACAGGATTTTGGATACTTTCCAACACAAATGAATATTTTACAGAAGTGTCCAAATGATTCTCAACAGTTGTGTTTGAATATTTTAGATACTGAAGTACCTGGTAAGTACCTACTTTTTGACGGAGCGTATAATTCATAATACGAAGATAATAATAAAGACTACGTCCATCGTTTCTTAGATATTGCAATTTAAAAGTGTATCAATAAGTTGTTATTAATTATCATCTAATAAACCAGATGCACACATAATTAATGCAGTTAAAATATAATTCAATAGTAGACCTTCGATTCTTTCAACTGATTGTTCAACAACTTCTTTACTCCGACGGGTAAAATTACATCAAAATGGTATAATACTATAATAAACATAGGGAGGGTGGAAGATTCTTTTAAAACGAAAGTTATTTCTTCCTCCCTCTACTTTAATATTGAATTAATTAAAACAATTTTAAGTTTATGTTCAATATAGTAATTATACTATACGTACATAGAACGTACGAGTACTTTTTATCTTTTAATGTGTAATTTTACTTTTTAGCAAATTCCTTCACCTCATCGAATAGTATTTTTATAAATATACTGAATGTAAATCACCTGTTGAATATTTACGTTCTCTTATAGGATTTTTACATATTGCTAAATCATTATTATACCGTGTTGTAAATTTGCAACGTTTAACGTTGGATAATTTTGTCCCAACGTTTAACGTTTTAAAATTATTCAATTATTTTTTTGATACTATTTTACTGAATTTATATTAAACAAGAAATTGCTTTTCAGCCTTCAGTGTTAAAATGAAATTCCCATTCAGGGATAATGCTCTTGTACCGCATGACTACTTCCAGGTTCGGATAACAAATATATTTGCCGATGCAACAACTCCCGGAGCTTTACTAGCTACAATTATACTTGTCAACGAAGCCTTAATAAGTCATCATTTCACTATTTTAATTACAAACTGCAAAATCACTTGTGGAGGAAATAATAAGGTGGAAAGAATCTTAGCTCCGCACATTGGTGAAAAGGTTACTTTTTTACTACCTCTACAGGAAATTAGCAACAATATTAAATTTAAGTGTGATGGTAAGTTGTTTATATTTTCTTTGTATTACAGAAACTTTAGCGTGTCTCACATTAAATATATACATATATTTTATTTAGTACATAGGTATTATATTATAAATTCTTCTTGTAATGAACAAAATATTTTGTTACAACGGGAAGGGGTAATTTTCATAGAAATTAAAGTTTTAAACATTTATTTTTAAGACTAAGTTTGAGTAGAATAATTATTTCAAATTACGGACCCCATAAAACACAAGCTTTATATAATTTTTATGAGAACAGAGGGTTTATTTACTTAGAGTAATAACCTCTGTTGTGAAGATTGTACCTAGTACGTTTTCAATGGTTAAGCCCCAATTTGAAAATGTAAGATGTGGGCTGGTGTACTTATGTATGTTTATGATATTATAAATTCCTTAATAGAACAAAACATATGAATGCTTCTGAATGTTAAATCTATTTTGGTCAGACAATACCTTACAAATTTAGGAGCAATCTATAGTACAAGCATGCCATAAGTTGGGTGGTGTCTACCAAATCCTGATATGAATTTCAATTTCAAACTAAATAATAAACTCAGGAACCAAAGCTTAAGTTCCACAGTTTCCTTCGGGAACTTATGAGTGGTGTGCTGACCAAAAGCACCAATTCACGCTGTCCACCCATTAACTAACCAACATCGTGCATCATTCTTAAGAGTCGACCACTTTAAGCCGCTTACCGCATTCAGGAGCCGTACAGAGCCCTTAAATTACGAAGGATACGTAATTACTGCAAGCTTGGCGTGCCAAAGACAAGACCCTTTCTTGTTTGACTTCCTGGGTAAGCAGGTGTAACGACGGCGGACACAAAAAGAATTGCAGAAAAGAACATAAAAAGGGGTAAACCTTCCATAGATACGGATTCTGCAGGAACCGACTCCCCCGCAGTAACACGACTTCATCCTTCCTTCACGCTGCTGGTGATGAGTTGGGCGGGTCGGCTGCCATAGGTACTTTGTACAATTGTTAAACATTTTACTTTCCTGGCAGCTCACTTCCAAAACCACCACCTCTCGGACGGAATAGTTGCTTTTTGTTTTGTACATTTTTTTTACTTTGGCCCAACACTTTTTCCTCTACCTTGGTAGCAAATACCTCGCGAGCGTATGTGATATAGCCCTTAATTACGACGTCTGGGCGTCCGTTTCAGAAAGGATTCTCTAATGCACCAACACTCGTTCGTCGAGTCACATGTGCTCAGGGTGCTGGAGGATGCCACGATCGCCTCGAGGGACCATTATTTCTGGAAAAAGTAATTAAACGGTGGAGAGGCGATTTTAATTTTGTTCGAACAATCTGAATCAGGGTAAAAAAATCTCCAATAGCTGCTGAAGCGATTTATTGATGACCGGGACTCGAGGAATTAAGGGGATTCAATTAAGGAGGCATTCTATAGTAAATTACATACATAGTTATTTAGAACTCGAAAATATTGATCTTTTTCTTTTCCCAAAATCTATACTCATAATAAAAGTATATTACTCCGACGCAAGATAGTTCGCCCTCCCGCTTTTTGAATCAGTACTTTATCTATAAGAAAATAAAAAGTAATCTCGCCCCACAATTGGAGCACAATGATGAAGTATTTAACTTCTAAAATAAAATATAAAAGTGTAGGTGGACGACTAGCCATTCCATACTGAGTATCACTATTTGTTATAACATATCTAAATTTTCAAATATATTAATTTTGAGCCAAAAATTTGAACAAAATCCCCTCTCCTTCTTCGGCGACAGTATTTTTTCGTAATTCAATGACTGCATTGATATTTACCCCTTCCTTGTGTCTGCTGACGAAAAATCTTTTTTAAATTGAATTTCATAAATTCATGCTTGGTGGTGCATAATGTTTTTTGTTCTAACGATGTAGGTACAAGTTGCGTGGGAGTGGGGAAGAACATTGAAAATCTCATGTTGGTGTTGTTTTGAACCCTCTTACTATACGGTCGTTATGAAAGATTGGAGTTAGTTAGAGAAAAGGTCTAAGCTGTTGAATAGTTTCTGTTTTTAATCCGAGAAACTGAAATACCTTTAAAGGTCTTTAAGATAATTTAAAAATGTTTCTCCAGTTCAGGTTAAAAGCGATTCGGGTAAATTAGTAGCATCTCGTCAAATGCTGGTGCAGCCTACAAAACGGTGCTTATGCGTTTGGCACTGCGCCTGCCACTGCATCCCAGAGCTCGAATCCACCGTCATTTACAATGCATGTCAACTCCTGCCCGCATCCAAGGAGAAGGCCGCTGGCTTTGGCCGGAAAAATAAGTTCCATTTCGACTGGCGCTCCGTCTCAATGGTTGGCCTCCTCCTGCTGCTGCTGATCCTCCTTCTCGGTACGTGGGAGCCTTTTATCGCCCTTTTTATGCGTCTTGTTTTGTTTATAAATGAGCAGAGCTCTGAAGGTGCTAATTGCAATTGTTGGTTTCTTCTTGACAAACAGGACTCATAAAGGCCCTGTTGGGGTGCTGTAGTCCGAAGGTTAATAGGTGGAAGTACGACGACATCCAGCCCAGGCACCCATACGACACCGTCTCAAGGTAACCTTTTTGTTTTTCGTTAGTGCCTATTGTTCCCTAACATAAATTGCATACATGTTCCGCTCCTTTTGTAGGTGCTATCGATTTTTCATTAACTCGCTCTTCTTCTTCGTATTTCCTTTCATTTGTTGCTGCAAGCGCTACACACCGGTTGGATATGACGATTACTTTTCACAGTCCGGTGCAACCATCGTGCATAAGCCGGAGTATCACGAGGATCCCTCAGATGAGGAGGAAACTATTCTAAGTCAGGTATGCAGCGAATTGTCCTTGAGATTTTAATAATGGGGAGGAAAATAATACTATTTTTTAATAATATTTAACAACTGCATATTGAATCACTTGAAAGTCTAGAGAAACTTTGATTAGAAACGTTGAAAAAATCAAAAAATTATAATCGATTAAAATATTGTAGACAGAGATTAGTCGCAACAATTACTATTAACACATCTAATTCAATTGCACTCCGTACAGAACTTACTAGCGCAAATGAATTTGTTAAAATAAGTTTTAACACAAAAATACTTTCGAAGTACACGTAGAACTTTACAAATATATCGTAGAAGCATAGACATAATTTGTATATTACTTAAAGGTTCCGACTCGTATAGAATAAAATGTTGCGTCTAAAATTACCCTCTTTGCATTCAAAAGGATTAAATGTGCAGTAAGTTAATATAACCCCCTATTAAAATGATGATATCTAAAATATTCTGTTTTTTTAGGCTTCGAGCTTTCATTTTTGCAAAGGATCACAACACAAAATATTCATTTTATAACTCAATTATCGTTTTGGTTATCGATATTTCTTGAACAAAATTAAACGAACAGACTAAAGGATACATTTCACGATTTATCCTTTTTTATGATTTTTTAAGTTGATAACACCCAAAATGGTTTTTGTCCACCATAAAACTAAGAATAAATTTAATGACAGGCAAGTTCATAAGTGGGAAAATTTTATCCGACTGTAGACTCTGACACTACTAAAAGCTTATTGAAATTAGAATTCCAGTAAATTATTAACTTGATTTCGAAACAAAATTTTAGTGTAAATAAAATAAAAAATAATTTAAAAAAGCAAGCATTTACGAAGAATTCAAGAATTTAATAAAAGCATTTTTATATTTATTCACAGCATATTTCGACGCCGAAAAGTAGTAGAAGCCGTAAAGGTGGTGGCTTTGACACTGAAACATCGAGGACAGCACGCGATTACTTTTGTGATTTGTACAACGACGATGACGAAGAGCAAGATACTGGCTTCGTTCTAAACGCTTTGGCTGAAAGCCGAGAATCCTTTAAATTAATGGTAAAACTTTTAATCACAATAGGATTCCATCTCTATAGTGGAAAAACTTTCAAAAAAATTCATCCATTTCTCTGAAAATCGATAAACTTTCTCGAAAACCAATAAAATTTCCGATCCTCACCTTTAAGTAAATGAAGTGGAGTAGCCCGAAACCGCCTGGCTGCTCCCCGAAAAATTTGCCGCGTTTTCCGTCTGTCTGTCTGGTTGGCTGGTAGAGCTGGAAGGCATCCTGGCAATTTTCCTGCCTTATCCCGCGCGAGGAGGCCCAGTCAGCGGTGTTTGGCAGAGCATAAAATTCGCCCCTCAATCTAGTAGTAATAATAACACAAAAGTACCGGTTTTCTGCATAATAATAATAATTTTGTGTAGGTCCCGGGTGCACCTCCCGGGGCCCTTTTCATGCAAATTTCCCGGGCGTTCGGAGCACTTTGTTATTGCAAGTGTGGAAATTTCATCCCGTAAGTGCTGCATGCACGCTGCAGAGGTTCTGGGGGTTTTTTGATTCGCTGTCGACGACGGACGACGCGGCGTGGGGTGCAAGATGCAATATCCCGGATTGTGCGGATGTGTGCATGCGGGGGTGGGTGTCGTCGAGGACCGCTGTTACACGCCCGGTGAAAGTTTGGCTGTTACGCGATTATGAAGAGCTCCAGACTCTCGTTCTGGACTTGGCTGCGCTTTGCATTTTATTGCGTTCATGGGAAGTAATTGAAGGGAATAGCGTTTGCCGCGGTTTTAAATGTTTGCCAACTTTTTATGCACGTATACGAGGGGAGGTGTGCATCTCGCGTACTTCCGCTCTGCAGTGCACTCACAGACGAAGAGCCCGTTTTTTTTCCAGACAAAATTTGAAATCCTTGAATGTAAAACACGGGTTTATTAAATTAAAGCTCGTTATGTCTATATCTAAAAACTAAAATGGCGAACAGATCAAATTAAGGTTTTTATAAAACACGCACAAATATTTCCAAATTGAAATTATAATTTGTTATTTAGAATTTTTAAGGCTTTTTTATCGTTAGAATTTAAATTTGTTTGAGTGAGTATTTCATTTGGAAGAAATTATTTTATATGTCGTATGAAAATATTCTTAAATTATTGAAATCATTTTAATACAAATTGGTACGGGCGTTTAGAGTAATAAAGAGTTTCTAGAATCTTATGAAACTAATCAGAATGCACACTTTGAATTGCTTTTATATCTATAATTTTTGTCACAATTAATAATAATCGATCGCTGAAATCCTCCTAAATTCATAAAATACATTTTTAGTTTAAAATAAAAGTATTGCATCTTTGGGACGGAGCTGTCTTCTTATTATTTTATAGAAAGTTAAATTACTTAAAGGATAATTTTCTATTAAAATGGATTAAGATGTTTTTACAGGAGTAGATTTTATGTTACCTATATAAAAAGTTAAATGTTTATTACTCTCGGATTAGACTTATTTAACGCATTCTAAAACAATGTTAAATGTTTGCAAGGAGAGGAAACTTTTGATTAAACCTACAGATCTAATAAAATCCTTCCTAGGACTAGTCAATATCTCGAGTACATAAGAGCAAACAGTTGAAATTGTTATTTATAATGAAATAATTAAATTGCTTGCCCTAATTAATTGACCTCGGCAGAATAAATTGCTCAATTATTATCAAAAATAGTTGGTTGTATAAACTATGTACGGTGCCATTGGCTCGTCGCCGCAGTCTGAAAACTCCAGGGATCGTACTAGGCGAGAGTGATTCCCGATACTGCATGCAATCCCGACGGCGACGCGGCGGCAAAAGTCCTGCAGGATAATAATGGGATGGACCTCTGCGCCGTATCCGGGAATTGCGGAGCTTTTTGATTCCTGGAACGTTTCGAACGCCCCTAGAGTCTAATTTAAGTACACGGAAATGTAATTTTCCTGGAATTAATCTTTGGTCTGCTGTTTGCTAGTGCCACTGCCGCCATTTCTCCCAGTGCTGCTCCAGGAAAATGTCGATTCTCCTCAGCAGGATCTGCCGGCAGGGTTCAGATAACAGTGTAATTAGACCAGAATTGAATCGGTGAGGCTTGAAATTGTTATGTTCCCGGTGGGGGAATAAGACAGGAGGTACAACTTATGAGCTCTGGGGTTTCTGCAAGTTCACCTGACGAACGAGTTGTGTCTACGTGCGCACGTTTAAGTGAAAACTGTATGCATAGCGCAATCAGTCTATGCTTTGCCGGTGTGCTCACATGTTTTGTATTTGTATTTGTATTGCACAAACGACCCTTGTGGCGGAACTTTAGGGGACTCTGACAGGGCAGAGAGGGGGTTTAATTATGATTTATGTGATTTTTATTAGACCCTTGATAGCAGTGAAATTGTTTTCATATAATGAAAAGGAAGCACTAATTTGTTCCTACTAATTAATGGTGTCTTCAGCTCGTCTTTGTTATTTTAATGACTGATTCATCATTAATTTCAAAATATAATAATTTTGGGAAATAATTAAAGGGAATATTTTTAATACAAATTTAACGCTAACAATTTAGTAAATTAGAAACTCTAAAAAGAAATATAGTGCCTTAAAACAATATTAGGTATTAATTACTACATATTAGGTATTTAATATTTAAAAGCGAGAAATTTTAATTATTTATCCCTAACAAAATGATAGGTTCATTCATTATTATATACAAATAAAAATCACTTTTAAATACAATAGAGGGCTTTTTCTTTTCGATAATTGAACTTTAGAACTATAACAAAATTTTAAAATACCTACATAATTCTTTTATGTATCGACTCTTTTTTTTTATCCAATGATAGTTGTTTGGGCCACTCCCGGATATCAATAAATATCGAATTAAAATTATCGATGCTTTATTTATTTGTATCGAAGAATAGGTGTCGCCATAAATTAATAAACTCAAATTAATTTTTGTAATATGTACGAGTAATGAATTTCTTTTTCAAGGTTTTGCACGAATTTGATGAGTGATGCATGTGCATTTAGTTTACTATCTGAGAATTGTAAACTACATATTAAGAATTTTGATGTGAAATATTCACATACATACTTTTAAAAACGTTGGTATTTGGTATGTCCTTAACATTACATTAACTTATATTAGAATTCCAATTACCCACCTAAAACTATAAACAAGTCTCATTCAATTACATTTTCAAGTATTTACGAATACCCTGAAAACCAGTCTTTGAAATCATTCCCTCCTTACTTTTGTTCTTATTTCTGGAATATTTCTTACCTCAACTGCTCCGATTTCTGCTTGGTCTAGCAAAAACCATCCGAAATTGAGGTGAGGTTTAATTAATAAGGAGGATTTCCACCCGACAACTAACCTCAGAGTTTTATTGATTAACCTGCTTGCATGGGACCGCAGCTTCTTGCTCATGGTGTCAAACTGGATGGCGTTAATTTGCTTCAGTTAATTAACACCCAGATTACGTCGATTTGTCCCGTGTCATCCGCACGGTGGCTCGTCATCCCCGCCGGTCAGCAGGGTCTTTTGGCCCGGGTTTTTCCTTAATGTTCCCCGACAATTCGGGGACTGACAATGTCATGAATACTTGAGGAGCAACCCTGCAAAATGCACAACACAAGGTTCCCGGTAAAAAGAGCCCCAGCGAAACCGGGCCACCGGGAACCGCGCAATCAGGTTAGCATTGCAAATTGGTTAGAGCGGACTGAGGTCGGGTCGCTACCCGCAGCTAGGGCAATTAGCATAAAAGTGTAACTACTCGCAGTAGAAATTGTTTTACATAAATCCACGGGCGAATTATTTGCTTATGCGCTCTATGTAAATTGCAGGATGGCCACCGCAGCGAGGAGATGGGCAGCGCCGACCCGAGGGCCACGGAGGCCGCCAAATTCGTCCGGGAGCTGGTCGCCGCGAAAATCGTGTACCGCACCCTCCACCAGCCGGTCGGGAACGCCAGCGTGCCCCCGGGTCAATCATTTTCGATCCGGGGATATTTCCTGCCGGCGGCCGGACCAGGATACCAATTCATAACGCACATTCCGCTGCGTCAGCACTGGAGCATTTGTCCCGACGTAGGGCTGCCCTGGTTCTGGTCGAACCCGTCTAACCACCGCTCCCGTCCTCTTCCAGATAAACACGCTGCGCCCGATAATCCCCCCGATAATGCTGTTTTCGAAGGAGTTCACCAGGAGCTACGCCGGCCGCCTGGACGTCCTCGAGGCGGGTGATTTATCCGTAAGGCCGTCGGTTAATGCACCATGCATAAATGTCCTCGTCCAGGACATTAGCATGTACCACCAACCAGATCCGGACGACCTCAATGAGGAGCCAGAGGATGTTGTGCCCCGGGCCGCCGAATAATTTTGGATTTAATGTAAGTTTTTGGTTAGTTCGGCTTTTGCAGCATATTGCGGGCGACAGCCTGAGTTAGGAGCACTTAATTCGCTGGACTTGCACTTTGGCTTTGTGTGCACCACGGTTTGATGGGTTGCTGTTTGGGCGAGAGCCATTTACCCGCTACCAAATTGCCTTTTGTGCAGGAGTCCTAACTTTTGTCGCACTAATACTGCTTTTTAGAGCACTCAAAAAAGGTTGAAGTAAAAAATTCTTTAAAAAATACAACCACCTTAAAACAACTCTTATTCAAAAACACAACTCTTACCGCCTTAAAAAAATGAGAATCTCTATAAAGTATAAAATAACTTTCATTTACGAACTCTACGTTGTTACTTATAATAGGTATAACTTACTAGGATAAGATTCTAATAGAGTTTGAAGTTGGCGCGAAAACCGAACTGAATCCAAAAATAAAAATGTTTAATCAGTTCCTATAATATTTTCAAGGAAAAATATCAAAAGACTCTATTTTAGTGATTTTTGAAAAATCATTAAAAAATAAATGCTTAAATGAAAGTTTGATCCCTAATCTAAGAATAACAAGTTCATCTTAACCCTACTTTGCTCGAAAAGGAGAAATAAACATTTTCAGTTACGAATTCATAATCTACCTATTTTATAGAAATCATTTGCCAATTTTATTATTATAGGATTTTATACGTCATTTCTAAAGCACTTTTTCTATAGATTATGAATTCTCAAACGAAAATTCTAAATTTTTCTCCCATTTTTGAGAAAAATAAAGTCAAAAAGTACAAAACAGTGTATTTTATCCATTTTTCAAAATTAATTCTAAAATAAAGTGTTATTCATAGAAGCTTGTAACATGGTTCAATTGAAAGGCTGAATCTTAATCTAAAAATATGAAATACCAGTAATATCTATAGATCTTTTTGAACTGTTTGGCGATCAAGTTTTTCATGGGCGGGCGCTTGTTATGATTTTTATTCACCTTTTTCTGTATAATTTTAAACTTTTAAGCTTTTTATGTAATAGCTTAAGAAGATTCAAGCTTTTATTTAAGTTATGTTATTATCTCCTAGAAGAATTCATAATTTTTTAATGACTTTTCAAAAATGGTAAAAATAGGGCATTTTGTACTATTTTACTCTATTTTTATTGAAAACTAAAGCCAATTGAGTATTTTTATTTCCAAATTCGTAATCTACGGAAAATATCCTATAGAAATGATGTGCTCTTTGTTCGTCCGCAAATTTTTTGTTGACCTGTGTTATCATTAAAGTTTCTAAAAACTTCCGGGTCTGTTATTATATTATTTCTTATTAATATCTTCAAACTAACTCAGCAATTTATTAAGTAAACTTCTACGTCGAGTGAAGCACATTGAAAGGCATTCTGTTCTCAGTTAAAAAGAGAGGAGTTAAAGTTACCCCATCTTCGAATAGTTAAAACCCTTTAAATATCACTTAGCAATTCTGCGCAGTTCCATGTTGACATTTGCACCGCAAACTTTTCCGATCGTATTACAGTCTTAGGGAGGCAATTTGCAGCCACATAACTTTTCATTTGCTTCCGAAAATCTGGCAAAATTCTCCAGGCTCTGCACAGAAAAGCAGAAACACCGACAGCTCATTATGACTTTGGAAAACTTTCACCTGCTGCCCCCCACAGTGCGAACGCGTACTCCCGAGGCAATCCATTCTCACTTTGAGCAACCCCCACATGGCCATGAACTTCGGCGTTACGTTTGAAAAGTTGCTGAAATCTGCCGCTAATAACAAGCCACAATAAATGCGGGTATAGGCAACTAAAATTGGTCTGGGTAATTCATGGAGGCGTGATGAGATGCTGTTTCCAACTTCAGGAGTATTTCGGGTTGAGAAGTTGAAGCTGGTGCTTTTTTTGTTTTAAACGACAAAAATTCTACTAATCTAATACCAAATAAAATATATCAAAACCATACCAGGTTATTCCAAACAGTAGGAAAATATTTAATACCGTTATTTTTTCAATAAAATTTAGACTTTATTGTTGTCTAAATATCATTTCGATTCACAATTTTCCTTATTCTATTAGAAACAAATATTTTGTATATTGTCTTCAAGTAGACACAACAATAGTAGCCATTGCCATACATAATCCATGCATTTAAAGATTTAATTTATAAATGTTTAAACTCTGTAATGTTAAAGTAAAGGTTTAGGATGACAAATTAAACTTAAGAAACAACCAAACATATTTTTTCTGTTGGAGTTACAGTTTAAGTTACATATTTCAAATGTTAATTTATACATTTTTTCAGGTACGCTATACCATTCAAAATACAAGAACAAAAATAAGGAAAATATTTTTATATGATATGATCTGTAATTTTATTCTAGGTTTTTATTTAAAATAAATGTTAAAATGTTTTAATTATGAATGAGTCTTATATGATAACCTAGTGACTTTTGAATAAAATAGTTATTTTGTTACCAAACTTCAATTTATTATTTAACTCTTTTATAAATATTTAATAACACGATATGCTACAGAGTTTAAAAACTTCTGAATAAAAACTGAATACAAAACAAACTTTCGAAAATTAAATTGTTAGATATGAGTAGTATAAGAAGAATTTAGTGTATAGGAATTTTAAATAAGTAATAAAATTAAAAGAATATTTGCTCCAACACAGAATGAGGGATAATTTCTTTTTATGCATAAAGTGATGAATCCCGAAAACTTTTGCAGTTTATGGCCCAAGTGAAATGACAAAATTAAGAGAAAGTGCGTGATGTCAAGCAGTTTCACGCGCAACCTTCAAGCCATATATCAAATCTAAAGTTCCTTATATCATCAGCTACTTTTGGACATTGTTGGCTTTTAATAAATTCCAGAAATACCAGATATGCTGGAATAGGAATCATTTAAATAAGAATAAATACATGAAAACAAAACAAAAATTTACGGATGAAAAGCAATAGGACCAAAAACATTCGTTTGAATTTATTTTTAAAAAGTCCGAAAGATAAAGACATTATCAAGATAGGAAATTTCAATTAAACGGCTCTTGTTGAGCACTTTACTCGGGTAGATACGACCCGGCCCGATGTCGTCTTTGCGACAGTCCACGATTAATAAGACCATAATAAAATAATCGAATCGAATTTGAATAAAGATTTCGACAGTAGTCCCAGGTATGCAAAATCGTGGAAAACACTCAGATGAATCACATCCGGGCTTAAGAGGGGGGAAACTGGGCGCAAGGTTGTTCAACAGAAATTCAAGCGCACCTCGGAACTGCCGAAGAAAGTGAAATTAAAGCCGTAGGCCCGAAATTTACAAGAGGCCCATCGAGGGGTGTTAGATCACAAGACATTACCATAAAATTAGCATTAACGAGCGACACAGCTTCCACGGTGCTGCACCGCCTCGCACCAAAGACAAAGAGTTGAAATTTATTCAAATTTTTATTATTGTCGCCGGTCCCGTTCCGTCCGACGGGATGAGATCTAGCCACAACATCGTCTCAATATTTGTCACATGAGGTCAGATTTGTGTGGCTGGGTCTGGATTAATCGAAGTGATTTCGTCTTCAAAACTTCCGGATCCGTATAAAACCACTTTCACTCATGCGGGCGAAGAGGGGATATTGATTTTTCGCAATAAAATGAAATTCAGATTTTGTAACAGTGGGACAAAAAAGGCAGCAAAAGCATAAGCCTCAAAAAAAGAAGTTGGAAAGATGCGAAAAATCTGGTTTTAACTCAGGTAGCAGATCGCGAAGCGATATTCGCCAAATTCCCGGATAGGTGCATGGATGTTGTCCGGAAGTGCGCGGCCATTGATACCTGCTTCGATCAGCTGAAAAGTGCGCTTTGGCACGAGGAAAGTTTGTTTAGGCGTCTTTGCTCCATTAACATTTGCATAAAGCGAAATCTTAAGCCAGTAGCACAGCTGATTGAGCGATGAGAGCACCATTCGTTTTTAGTTTTGAAAAGTTTTCATTTTTGAAAGATTTTTAGCAATACCTGCAACCAGGCACCACGACACTGGTCCGAGGGAAAAAGGTTTCTGATCGCGTTCAGATATTTCGGAGGGGCCATTGGCAGCTATGTGGGGAGTATAAATAGTTTTTCGATCTGTCGCAACCGCAACAGTTAATTTTTGCAATCGTTTCGAAATAAGCGGATTAGTCCAGGATGAAGTATTTTTTATTGACGTGCTGCGCTGTTCTAATATCAGCTAGGCCCGAAGGTGGATATCGATACGATCCACCAACAGCGTCTCCAAATCCTCCGAACTATCTTACTTGCTGCCAAAAATTGGCTATTTTGACGAGAGGATCTGGAGGACAGACGACAGCGAGGATAGTCAATGGCCATACTTCTGGGTATAATACAGGATACGTCGCAAACGCACTGACTAGTGGCCAAACTGGTGGATACAGCAAATCCGGTCACAATTCCGGATATAGTTCTAGCAGCTCTGGAGGTGGTCACTCGACAGGAGGATTAACCTCCGGATATACCACTGGCGGAGTAGGTAATGGCTATTCTACCGCAGGACAAGTAAGTGGTCATACCCACTCTACTGGAGGATATGCTGCGAACAGCCTAGGCGGATATGCTTCTGGAGGAGCTGTAGGCGGGCATAGTGCAGTTGGACAAACCCTGAGTCCAATTTCGAATGCACTATCTCTAACACAGAGTGCATCGCCTTCGGGATATGTTACTGGAGGCTCCTCCAGTGGGCATTTGTCTGCAAGTTCAACTGGTCACCAGTTGAGCGGTTCAACTGGTCACCAGTTGAGCAGTTCAACTTCAGGAATATCCTCAAACCACTTATCAAGCGGTTTAACAGGTGGAGTTTCCACAGGACATATTTCCGGTAGCTCAACAGGTGGATTAACATCCGGTCATCTTACATCAAGTGAACACTCCGCCTCAAATGGATTATCTGCAAGCGGATTAATAAGCAGCCTCACCTCATCTGGGTTCGGCAGTGCCGGATCTTCTACATCCGGAAACTCCTTTTCTGGCCACCACTCTTCAGCCAACAGTATTAGAGGATCAAGTGGGAGTTCTCAAGGATTTATAGGTGGTTCCGGTGCCGGAGCCTCATTTACTCCAAATACATTCAACACCGCAGGGTCCGGAGCTGAAGGTGGTGAGCTCGATGGATCTGCATCCAGTGGAAGTTTTAGCTCAGCTGCCCTCGGAGGAGGATTTTCAGGCTCTGATCAATCTGCTTTTGATGCGGGATTTTCTGGCGGTACTAGCGTCAACATCCAAAAACATATATACGTCCATGTTCCACCACCAGACGATGAAGAAGCTATCATGCGGGCCAAGTACGAAGCACTCCTCACACCAAAGAAACACTACAAAATAATCTTCATCAAGGCCCCATCTCAGCCGAGCTTCCCAACAGCTCAGCTTCTGGCTAACGCCGGTCAGCAAGAAGAAAAGACATTGGTCTACGTCCTGGTCAAGAAGCCCGAAGAGCCCACCATGGGCGACATTAAGGCGGCCCAGGCTGCGATTCACCCAAGCAAGCCGGAGGTCTACTTCATCAAGTACAAGACGCGAGAGGCACCTGCTAACTTGGCTGACAGCGCTAGTTTGGCTAATGGTGCTTTCGCCGGAACCGACCTGTCCCAGTACTCCCTAGCGAACCACCAGTTTTCGTCGTCTTTCTCAAGTGGCGGAGGACTGGCTGAGACCGTGTCTATCACCACCGAACTGCCCTCGTCTGCGTACGGCGCCCCTGTCCCACCTTCTTCAGTATATGGAACTAAATAAGTTCAGTAATTTCTAAGTCAACGCTTTATTCTGAATGTGTGTCACTAATTATTTATTTTGATTAATTTATTAATGTGATTTGTAACTTATTGTAACTTATTATTAAATTATTTGCCTTTTTATAATCTTGGTTTTTTCTTAAGCCTTCTATAAGGTTTGCTAAATAATGCATTACTTTGGAATGCCTCGCCTTTTATGTAAATACATATATTCAAAGTTGAATTACATAATTAGCTTTGTTATACCCCTGATTCTTACGCAGAAACGAGAAATTTCAAGTGCAGAATAAATAATAAAAAATACTTAGGTGGAGTTTTTATAGCTTCTCTAATTTTATTTTATTAATAATATTTGACTTTTTTGATTACTAATTAATATCAAACATTCTCTGTGATAAAAGTATGTAATTAACAAAATTTTCTTATTCATATCTCTTTTTTTTAATTCGCATTTATTTTTATATAGGTACTTTTAGTTGGTTGTCTTCCACAATTTTTCGTATCAATTAAGAATTTCAATTCTTCACGCAGGAAGTGTGTTCAGTACAATATTATTTTTTTTATACAGGGTGGCCCAGAGAGAAATGCACTTTTGATTACGCGCGCATTTCTAAACGACAAAATGGAGGGGCGCGGGGATAGCAGCAGTGCGTAGCGCAGTTTTTGTAATTTTAGTCACCATGAGTCATTACACGGGAGAGCAGCGCGCGTTTTGTGTCCGCGCATTTTACGAGAATGCTGTAATTTCAAATCGAGCCGCAAAATTCGCTGCAAGGTCGATTTAGAGATTCCCAAAACCGCTATCCCCGCGCCCCTCTATTTTGTCGTTTAGAAATGCGCGCGAAATCAAAAGTGCATTTCTCTCTGGGCCACCCTGTATTATAATAACATAATTAATTTTTATATTGTTTAAGTTTAAATTGTTTTAACTTCTCTTTCTATAATTTTTCAATGATGCTGTTTGCTTTAATGTTATTATATTATTTTGAATTATTATAACTACATACTTACGTTGAACTTAAAATTAATTATGCTTTTTCCCTTATCCCATATTTTTTTCGGATAGTTATAACTAAGAAAAAAAAACATGAATGAATGAGAATGTGTTTACTTTGCAAAATTATGTAATATAATGCATAAAAAATTCAGTGACTTTTCTCACATTTATCTATTTTTGATGTTAAATTAATGAAGAGAAAACAACTTTGTTTAATTAATTTTGTTTGAAACTAATTTGTTTTTTTTGTATTCATTAGAAGCGAATCAATTTTTTGAGCGTTTTCAAAGCAACTCTTAAATGTAATATCAAAATCTTGATATTATTATAATAATTGGGTAAAAAATTATGCACATTGATTCTATTATGTATATTTTGTAAATTTAATTTGTTTTATTTTGCATATCGTGGCATATGTTTTGATTTATCCGTTCAATGGTTTCAAATGTAACGGATGATATTAAAGCTTGAGTAATGTGTCAAAATAACTTAAAAGGATTTTTATATGAAAATTAATTGTCTTAAATTTAAACTTCCATGACCTCTTCTGTATTTTTTAAAGTGAAATCGAATAGTCTATCAAAAAACGTTCTTCGTAGATTTCTTTAGAACCTTTTCAAGTCAAAAGCGTGATATAAAATGGAGAGAATTTCCAGGCTACAGAGCACATAACCTCAATATGAGAAAGGTAAAATATAGGTACATTTTTACAGAAATATAAAATATGTATGTAGAATATTACTATGGGAACATGCAATATAACTTGAAGAAAGAATCTTTTACACAAAAATGTTTTCCTTCCCTAGTATCGACTAAATCCTACTCTAGCAACAAGAATAGGTAGAAATACCCATCTGAATGAAATCGAGAAATGGATATGAAAACAGGTAACCCAGTAACAAAGTTATACAATTCGTCGACTGTGCGAGTGGTTCTTTGTCGGGCATCTAAAATTCAAATCCATTTCCGACGACGGTCGAATATTTTATGCTCTTTATGCTGCATCCCATAGCGCTGAAAAGTGTCACACATCGGTACAGCGGAGCATAGTGGAAAAATATTTGCTCGATTGATGTGCATTCGGGCGGTGACATGTGTGGAGTGGTTTTTGTTGATTCGACTCCCCCCAGTCCACGTCCACACAACAAATAATGCGCGGAAGTAGGCATCGGTCGTAATCAGTTATCGAATCACTTCGATTTGTTTTTGTAATGCCATGCCGGCATAATACAGCGCCCGAACGAGCATAATAAACCGGGCCAGTGAGGGTCCAGCAACATGACGAACGTAGTATATATAGGCGAACTGTGCTGATAACATCGTCAGTATTTTTCGTAGCTATCAGTCGAGAGATCGAGCACGTTCCGGGATGAGTTTTATCGGTGGATTTGTGGTTTTTTTGGTGTTCGTCGGTGCGGCGACGGCACAGCAAGGATACAATTATCAAGCGCCAGCCAGCAACGACCTACCTGTGCAAACTTCGTATCATCCTGGCAACACATACCTTCCGCCCTCGCAGCAGCAGCATAACAACGGAGGGTATGACTACACCCCGCCCACGCCACCCCCGGCCCCATTAGACGAGAAAAATATTTACGTGCACCTTCCTCCCGATTCGGCTGAGCAAAGTTTGGAACTTCCGCAACAAGTCGGGGCGCCAAGGAAACACTACAAAATAATTTTCGTGAAGGCGCCAAGCCCACCGAAGCGGCCCATCCCGACGCCGCCGCCTGTTGAAGAAAAGACGCTCGTCTACGTTTTGGTGAAGAAGCCGGAGGGACCGTCGGAGGAGGAACTGCGGGCGCTCACCGAGCAGAACACGTTGAAACCATCAAAACCAGAGGTGTTCTTTATAAACTACAAGACGAAAAAGGAAAAATTACCGACCCCCGGACCCTACGGAGAAGGCGCAATAGACGTTCGAGGATCGTTCGACGGCGGCGACGGCTCCGACGACCTCAGCACAGGCAGCTTCCCAGGTTTTGGATCTCTCAACAATTTCGGATCTTCTTCAGACGTCTTCCAATCCCAAGGAAATTTCCTTCCCGAAGGTAAAGCCTTTGACGGTTCCGTGGGTGGTTTTGGAAGCAGCGATGCCTTCTCATTGTCAACAGCGCTTAGCCCTCCGCCCCCAACGCTCCAAACACCGGCTGGGCTGTACGGAGCACCCAACTTTAGACACTAGTTCTAGTCTCTTTCTAAGATTCTTATAAGATTAGACCTAAGTTAGTTGTAGGATCGATGACTGTTACCTTTAAGAAGATAAATAAAGCTTCGTTAATTTTGTTAAGAGCTAACTCGTTTCTATCGCTCGCTCGGTGGAGGCTGCGACTATTGCGTAATGTCATAGACGCGGTTTACGTAACAACAACACATTTTGGGAGAATTTTGGGATATTTGAAATGTCGCGCTTTATGCTTTTTGTGATGATTAACTGTTTTTTTAATCCACTTTGATGAGGTAACACAGGGCAGATGGACATTATTACATAAGTATTTAAAAGGCGGTACAGTCAACGACCTTTTGAGACACAGGCGAGAAAATTGGCACAGTTGCGCAATCTATAAATTAAAATATTTGGTTTACAAAAATTCGATAAAATGTTGTTTTATTTTATTATACGTTAAAGAAAGATATTAATATGATTCCTATTAATTTTTTTATTTATCTGAAACAGACACTTTCTTCGCGCTTAAAAGTTAAATAGTTATGCTAGTCATTAATTTTTTAATTATATAATGAGCAAAATAAAATGGCTTTTGAAAATTTTTTGACAAAAATTAAGCGATGCAAATTTGGCTTCTTAAGACCTAAGTTGTATTCGTTTCTTTTATATATTTTTCTTTATTTTCCTCCTTATATTATTTTCAGTTCTATCAAAACAATAGCACCTAATCAACTTTTATCCAGATTTCGAGTTCTAAATAAAAAGGTTACTAATGAAACTAAGACTAGATATGCTCTTTCTGCTCTAAGCTCAACTGCCCCCTTTTTGTCTTTGCAGTCGACTAGAATATAGGAAATTATATTAACTATAAATGGAATCAAATATGAATTTTAAAGAACATTACATACATAAAGTGAAGACTATGAAAATAATGAAAGAAATCTCGTATAGTGAAATAAATTATAGTGTTACCATTTTATGAGTAGATTTCTTGAAAATTACAATTTTAAAATAGCATACCTACTATTGTGCCTGAAAACATAGACCCAATCATTTGACGCCTAGAAGCGTGTTATTGCAGACATATTTTTACAAATGTTTTACTTCAATTTGTGGATCCCGTCTAGACTAAGTGATCATAATTTAGGTGAATAGCTTAGCTAATTGGATATTTTAACACATTGATTCAGGAAAGAAAATATATAAATGTTTTTATACTTACATTTGTACGCACTTTATTTTATTTTGCATTTTCAGTTCAATGTTGTATAATTTATTTTGCTCTTCTGATTGAGGTGTTATTCTTCAGTCAATTAGTTTCCTTGTGTTCGTGTAAAATAGCAAATATTTTTCCAGCACTATCCAAGGCAGAAAACCAAAAAAACGAAAGAATGCATACAATTCAATTTGCCGATGCAAACAAACTTGTCGGAAGATTGAATTGCTTTAATCCTTTTTCGGTTTGACTTTGTTTCAGCCGAGGGATAAAGTAGCATGTGTGGAAAATACATTTCCCCAGAATTCGAATTTACACCGGACGAAGGCCTTTGAACACCAAGTAGAACATTTATGCATTAAGTGGATTTGGGGCAGTAGCTGGTGCCAGTGGACTACCGCAGAACAACAAGTCCGGCTTACACTTAGTACGAAGCCCTTCAGGACTTGCAGATTTAGCTCGCAGGACCATGGACAGATTGAGCTTACAGAGGTTGCCCATTAAAAGCTTTTTAGGAACTTTAATTTAAGTTGTTTAGTGGCTGCATTTGTTTTGTGGTAGTTTTCAAAATATTGAAATAAAATTGCAAAGGGAAGGAGGAAAAGAGCGAAGTTCGTGGAATGTTGCCAAATTTTGTGCAGTTTCGCAGCTTCCCCGTTGAGCTTCGAAAAGCTTACGCAAGATAAGTTTTATAATGCTTTTAATCAATTTTTAATTGTAACCAATGCTGCTCGTTGATTTTGGTGAAGAATTTAATTAACATACATATTTATCCTCCTGATTTACTTTTACACTTAATAAGAAACGTTGTAGTTTGAAATCATCTATTGTTTTACAGTCTGTTTGGGCTTATACATCACGTTCTGATAATACCAGTGCCTATATATGTATGTATGTGTATAAAATATGATGATTTTGTTAATTTTATAAATTTTCTAATTCATAGGCTTTGTGAGTATAGAAATGAGCAGAAAATAGTACTGCGAAAATAAATGGTAGTTCACCTTTTTAATACGTACTTTATTTTATAGGTGGCTTATGCTATGCACTTGTAATGATGCAAACTGTAATAATGCAATAACATTTTCTTGCAGTGTGGACATGTTGTGTGTTCTACAGAATAATAAACGACATGGTGGAAACTGAGGATAGTGGAATTGGAAGTGTATCGAATAGGAATTTCCTGTTTATCTAAAAATCGTAGGGCGTTTCTTGGAACCCATGCGGCATCGGGCGCAGCGGGTAAAGGGCAATCACTACGACACAAACCTTCCGGTTACCTTCTTCGTCTGCGATTTATGCGATTTATCGACGGGAAGGCATGTTAGTCTCGAGTGGCAACATGCATTTTCATTTCTCAGTCCCATTCCAATCCGTCTGAGACTTTCTTCTTTAGTCTGAAGGGATGATATTTTTTTTTTTATATTTTGCTTAGATTTTCACTAAAAGCGGGAGTATGATACATGCCACAAGTGATTTCTTTACCAGCTTATTTCGTCCCTAAGGTACACCACCCACTCGTCTTGAAGAAATTTTAGAAGGTACATTTCTAACTTGAATGCGAGGATGGGGGTCTGTCGGGATCTGGCATCTGGATAAAAATTTGTAAAGAACTCTGCTGCAGTGCAGAATTCGGATGCGTATTTCACCCGAAAGGAGAATGAATGGGTGGCTGTGAAGCCACAGGGCGGACATTTTAATAAACAAAACCTTCAGCGGACCCTACCGGAGTGAAATTTTGTAGATATGGGCGGAAACGAGGTTGTTACCATAAATCCTGCGCGATATTAGGGTTTATCTACTCCACCACGATTAGCATCTCTGTGGGGATGGGATGAGCCTCACTCAGCAAGTTCGGCGCCCTAGTTTTGTGGGGCCAAAGGGGTTAGGAAGCCGGGCACAGAAATATTCTGAAGGAAAACAGCTAATTGCTTAGGAAGACGAGAGATTTGGGTCAAAGCAATTCTGGAAGGTTTTTCCTTCCTCCTGCCATAACTTAATTAGGGACCAGCGCCTGGACGCTTAGATGCATTTTCTGTGTTTTCAGCCGATTTTTTCACCTTGTCACGCTCGAAGAGCGTTGGTCTGTTGATCGTAACGCGGTGCAGGGATGAAAATTGCCAGATCACCCGGCAGACTTGTGTCTCCTAATTACGTACAGAGGACAATGTTCGAAGAGTTTCCGCCACAGCAGCCGGGATTTCTATTAGTTAGAGAATTATTTGATCGGAAAGTTAAAAACAGAGCTGCGACTGTTTGCCAGCAGCGTCCCGCGGTGCCTCTCTGCACGGTAAACATTTAATGTTCAGCTCGCCCTTGGAGCGCTAAAAACCCTTTCAGCCGGCACCCTGACATCGCTGCACAGTTCAGCGGAGGAGGTGACACCAGAGGTTGCATTTAATTAAACTTTTCTATTCGGCTTGCTTGATTCAATGGAGCCGGGATGGAGTTCACGGGAGTCCCGGGATCGGAATGTTGATTTCGATGCCGCCAAATCCCGAAAATCAAACATTTCGAGCTGGATGGCTTTGAACCCGTGTTTATTTGACAAACCAATTCGAGCGTTTACTCAAGCGGCGCTTGTTACACAGTTTTGTATAACTATTTACTATGCTGTTATTTTTGATGTTGCTTTGTACGAAAAATGGTACCACGGAAATGAATATACAGATAAATTGAAGGAAATTTAAACATTTCCTTAGTGTCTAGACCTAAAAAGCCGGAATATGCAATTTTAAATAGGTACCGGATAGCAAAATTAAAACGTCTTCCACTAGTTCTTATTTTTATGTTACTACGTTATATAATATAAAAACAAGGAACTTGAATATATTGAGAATGCAGATTTATTTTTATTAATTTTATTTTTTATTTAAATCCGATTGAAAGATCTTTTTAAAAACTCCCAATATTGTAAAAGTTACAGACGATCATTTAAGATGTTAAGCGTATACCTGAATGTTCTGGTTGTTAGGAAAGTTTAACAACCTTTGTGAATATTACTAATATCTAATTTTAATAAATGAATATTTTTGACTTTTTTTAAAATTTGCAGTTCCACGCTGAATTCGTTCTGCCCCTGTTCATCACAACTTCATATTCATTGAATTTTTGAATGGCTTTATGAATACGAATTTTATGTATATTCGCAACTAACGTGACATTGACCGCTTAGATTAAGCACTATTGCGAAAACTTTAAGTAATAGAAATATTTAATTGAATCTTTCATCAGTTTGTTAAAAATTAAAATAAACTTTGCTGCCTTACTAAAGTTACTTTATTAACAGATTGTGAATCTACCCATGTTTAGCACTTTGAGTTAGACCAAACTCTAGGCTCAAATTTGAACTTTAAATATGTATGTAGTTATCGTTTTTATTATAATATTTTAGCTATTGGTTCTCAAACTACTTAACATCGTTCGATTAATAAGGTATTAGTTTCCTATATACTAAATAACGAAGTTTAATCTATATATAGATATGAAAAGCAATTGTTGTTTGTCTGAATTGCATAGACTCCGAATTAAGCTCAAATTTTGCCAGTATATATAATATGTTTCTAGTACGAGATGGTTTAGGGCTAATAAAAGGTTTGAAAAATTTTCGATAGAGGGCGCGTCAAACACAATCAATATTTTTGCTATTCGCTGTAACTAAGTACGCAATTAGTCCTTTATGTGAAGCGAATATTGGCACATGACATGACACATGACGTGACACTTGACATGGCTCATGATATGACACGTAACATCAACATTTTTAGCATATTTAATTCCTTGAAGTTAAAAAATACGTCGCTATATTGGATCTGCCATATTAGATTTAAAAAATTCAAACGGAAATTTAAGATCAACGACTACAACAATCCCCGAGTGCCCCCTTTCATAAAGATGCCTTAAGCTTTAAAAATTTTCAGCATTGTCATGATATAGTGAACCAGAATATATTAAAATTCCCTCTAACCAGTAGATACTCTGTTCGCACAGATCCTACAAGCGTAGAGGAAAACATTTTTACCTTTTTGCAATAAAAAAATTTTTCAAACAACCACAAAAACAACATTTTATTTATTGCAGCAACAAACTATAATTGGGGTGTTCAAATTTAAATTTGAAAAGAAAGCGTTCAAATTCTAGGTTTTTAAATTAAAATTTGAAAAAAACAAGAGTTAGTACAAGTTGTTCTAAAGAAAAATAAATACATAAGTATGTAAATGAAGTATTAGATTTTGTTAATTTGGTATATACTACTATACCAAAAAGAGCTTTTGAAAGTGCGAGGTGCATCGTGCCTGACAATTTGTAATTGAATTTTATATCCTATCTTCATAGAGGCTAGCTAGCTTATACGAGTACATAAATTGTTTGCTGATCGTCTATGCTAGCTTAGAAAGACGTTTCTAACTTCAATTTCTTTAAGCATCGTTCGCTGCCTTGAAACCGTTAGTCAGTCTAATCTAACTCCAATTTGGAGTCCATCTCGAGGTTTCGAACACATGCACCCGGTTCAATTAACGACTGGCGCTCCTCGAAACCTAATTGCCTTCCATTTGATTCGGCTCGTCTTACAGATCTTGACGGTTCATGTGTCTGCCGATAATTGTCTCAATTAGACCACATCGCCGAGAAAGGCAAAATTTATGTGTGCTGTGATCTTTCTTGGAGCCGAAGAGGCCTCTTTGGATGATTATTCCACAGCGAATTAAACTGGAGTTGGGGGGCCCGGGACCAGTCCAGGGTCCAGGGAGTTGGTAGCTCCCATTATGTGTCACAGGGCCAGCGACTTGAGACCTTTTGTTAATGGATCACATCGTGCCGATGGCATCCATCTGGGGAAATTATTTTTAATTTCATTGCACTATGAACACGAGAGGAATGAGAAATTATAAAAATCCTCTCTGGATGCTCAGCCGGGATGCTGGAGCGCTCCGATGGTGTTTTATCCCGTCTGGAGCTTGCCTGGCAGGGGGACTCAAGAGGTCGTCGTCGTCGCCGTTGTCGCTGTGCCGTCGCCGCCCGCCGCCTCGCTGGTGCACTCGCATGGGTCCCGTTCTGGTCCATGGTACGTGGTGGGCTCGGGATGCTGCTGGAGAGCTCTCCCGTAAAAAACAACGCGAGAAGCCACAAAGAAGACGCTTGGCACGCGGTGGTTAAGCAGCCTCAATGGCGAGGCACACATGAGTGCAGCACACGTGTAAAATGCACTCTTCAAGCACGGCGACGGCTGGTTGTGTGGGACTATGGGCCCCAGCCAGCGAAAAAGACGAATAAGAAGAAGGCAGGCATTTTTATCCGCCCCTTCCCCATGTCGCCACGGCTCGCACGGTGGGACCGGGCCTTCCGCGCCTTCCGCGCCTACCTTCACCGGGCTCGCCTGGCTGGGGCTTATGCAGAATCCGCTCGGATCCGCAGATAGAGTTCAATTACTCGAGCCCTATGTGCGGGGCCACGCAGAGCTACTTTCGTCCGCGACATTCTTTTCGATTCCTCCGAAGTGACCGCATAACCAGTCGTCGTGACTGCTCCAGGCCCCAACTTGGCGGAGCACCCGAGACCCCAGCATAGGCCAAAAGCGGAAAGCCTACGGCCAGTCGTTGTCCGCGTCCGCGCGCTCATACACCGCGCTCTGTGTTGAATTATATCATCTGCGGCGTGCTGATGAACGCCCCGCGGCCCTCTGCGTCCGCTGGTTCAATTTCGCGCTTCTGCTCTTTTACACCATACGCGGCCGCAGATTTCGCGATTCGCGCGCCCGACAGACGGACAAATCCGCGCTATCTCGCGGCCGCAGATAAATCTCGTCGTCATCGTCGATCGCCGCGCCGCGGTGCTCGCCTTGTTTTGTGCCCCTTTTAAGCAATTGGCCATCGGGCGGACTGTGGAGCATATCTCGCGGGATTTCGAGCGTTTTGTGCCGTGTCACGGTCGACGGTGAGCGCTTTCCACTTCGTTAAGGCCAGGTGTTTTGAGGTGAAAACCGCGAAAAGTTCGACTCACTCGCCTGACGGTGTCCGACTAAGGTAAAATCAGCGCCGGTAATTTGTGCACCTCATTAAGGATTTTCAGGAGGTGCTCACCTGAAAAACGTGTGTAGCTTTTGTGCCCCTCGTCTGCTGTTCCCGCCAACCCGGCCGTCCTCGGACGCCAGTCGTCGCCCCCCACCCCACCGCCGCTCAGGTGTGTGAGTTTGTTCCTGTGTACCTTTGCGGTAAAGGGATAAAAGTGCAGCGAAAATAAAAAATTCTTTACCTTTTGTTAAGTTGTGAATGTTTTCTGATTTTATCAGCGAGGCCTGAAAAGGGCTCTCCACCGCGAAGGCATAAGAAGTTAAGGAAAAGGTGGTGTGTGGCATTGTGCTGTGATTTAACGAGTTCGCGGGCTCAGCCCTCGTCTTGTTCTGTGTCTGACGGGAATAAAACCTGGCGAAAAGCCCTTGGTAAGTTTGTGAAAAAAAGTCGAGCTCCTGGACGTTTTGTTCATGTTAAATTTAGCAGGACTCTGCTGCGCAAAGTAGAAAAGGGCTTTTCAGTTCGCATATGAGGAGACTTTCTCATTTCAATCCTGTTTGGAAAGTTTAAGGCATAATTTTATTCAAAGTCCATTTCTCAAAAAAGCAAAAAGGTAGTAAAGAGACTTTTGTGGCAGTAGTATTTATAAAGTTCCTTAGATTTAAATAAATATATTAATTTGGCTTATAAAGGAAAATCTAACGACGATTTCAGAGTTTAAAATGTTTACAAATAAATACATAATTTGAATTTGTAATGTGGAAGAAAACTATTATATTATTCCGATTTGAATAGGACATTTATGACGTATTCCTTACTAATATAATAATAACCAAGAAATGAAAACTATTATATTACTTATGGGTATATAGCAGTTTTAAAGAACCATCATTTATCTTGTGTCGGCGATCTTTTATCAAATTAAAGATATTCAAGATATGGTAATTTGAGAAATTCACTGATTTCGAATGTAGTATGAAGATTTACAAATTTAAAGGAGGACATCAAACATAGAAACATAGCTATAATAATTTCCATGAAAATTGATACGTAGAGGTTTCTAGAGTTACAAGTTAGAAATATTACCGCATAACCAAATATCTATAATATGATAATAATAATGGATAATAAGATAAAAAAACAAACAAAAAATAGTTCTACAGTAAAATCTTGTTATAATGAAATTGATTATGATGAAAACCTCGTTATAAAGAACAAATTTCTCGGTACCCTCAATGGTAAAAGTATACGCATTTTTTATTGATACCCTAATTGCTCTTCGGTTACAACGAACTCGGATAATGAACAGCAATTTTCTCGGACTCTTCGAGTTCGTTATAACGCGTTATTCTATTACTATTTTCAAGTAAGTATTCTTTATTTGAACATATCAATTGTATTGTTTTATTGTTTTAGCATTTAGAAAAACAAGAATACTTAATATTTTTAATTTTTAGATAGTTAACATTATCAAGAAACATTAATCTCACCAATTAATTGGTGAGATTAATGTTTCTTGATAATGTTTTATGGTTCCTATACTCATTCAACATTTTATAGGATATTCAAAAACTTTCTATACAAGATCATTCTTTTCGTATAAATTGACTAAACTACCAAAGATCTCGTTATATGGATAGAAACAACCGAACATAAAGGAGCCTATTAAACCTTAGGTTCGATGGGGGTCACATTCGGTTGTTTTTAAAGAAGAGAACTGGAAGAAATACGATCTTCTTAAAATTAGAAGATTTTCTACATGGCGCATAGAATTGCATATGTTAACGTGTAGTTGTTAATTTGGCTCGTCTCTAATTTGGAGCTAGACTATTAAAGTTGTTAAAATAGCCTACTAAAGCGTCTTAAACCGTCTTAGCAGGACCATAAAAGTGAGCGACGATTATTTTTCCGACCACCTGCCTTTCAGCCCGTTTCGTCTTTCATTTTTATGGACATCGAAAATGTTCTCAAACGAAGTCCCAGGGTACTCGCTTCCGGTGCGCACCGCCGCAAAGACTTTCTTATTTCGCGAGATTGTGCAGAAGCGTCTCGTCTAGCGATTTGCACTAATGAAATCAGCCAGCGGGCGACAGCCAACGGACGACTAGACGTCTCTAGACCGGGGCAAAACGTTTAATTAGCTTGATGCAGCGCGCTCAGACTCCTTGGCCGTGCATCGTTTCGCGGATTTACATGGCTACGTTGCGACGTTACGATGGCGCGGCGGCAGCGGGCGGTGCAGCGGAGCCCCCCTCAAAATAAAAGTAACGACTCCTCGTCGCCGGGCCCCAATCGCTGCGATGATAGGTGACTTTGGGGCTCCTTGCCGAGCCGACCAGCGACCGGCAAACGTTTCATTAATGTCAATTAATTCGCGGACTCCCTAGAGAGATTAGATGCAGCGGCGAGGCTGGCCGGACGTCGACTTTCCTCTCAAACATTTTGAGAAATCGAAGAAATAAATAAACTGCAGAACTGCACCGCGCCACCCGCCACCACCCCCGCCCCAGCATCCTCCTCCGGGCAGAATTCTTTCAGGGCCGTGGAGGATGCCTCGGATTCCGCCGTGAGGGGGCAGAGAAATTAAAAGAAGTGCTCCGGCCCCATTAGCGCAGAACACCCGCTCCGGGGGCCCGGGTTAATTCAGTGCACGAAGTTACGAACGGCCACGGATGGCTGATGGATCCCAAGAGTCCAGATATCCGTCTTAGGGGCCCCAGGTACTTTAAAGACGATTCGGACACGATGGGGTCAAGAAGTTATCTATGATTAGTGCCAGATTGGTGCTCCACGGCCGGAGAGGTATTTATGGCGGTTCTGGCAGCAGCCTGGTCCAGCTCTGTTGCTAGCGATGATGTAATTCATCCAGATGTGCTCCTCTTGGAGTCTTCGGGGTGATTAAGTTTCAATATAGTGGGGAAAATGCTCCAGCGAAGATGCTGAGTTTCTCAAGGAGATTGCCCTCTTCTTCGCCGTCGTTCGCTTTCTGCTCGGAGTCTGAGTGACTTGTAGCTTCTGTTTTTGCGCTGAAAATTTTTTTATTTGTTGCGCGCGCCAGTGGTTTTTGCTATTTGTGGCGACAAAAGTGATTTGGGAGAAGGACACGAGTGTGGCTAATAGGAGCCCTCTTAGTTTTTGGTTATTTTAATTAAAGATGAATGTTAGCTACAGCAGCTAACTCTGTGCATGATGTGTTGATCATTTTCGTGGATGTAACCAGCATAAAATCAGTCGTCAGGTTTCTTAATAAGTACCCTATTTCCTTTACTCTATTTTATGGTATCAAACAACCAAAAGCTGTTTATTTACAGCCTTTTAATATTTGTTTTACAGATTGCACAAAAAGTTGATTTTTATTTTATTTTAAGTTTAATATATAAATTTAAGCATACTATGTATGTACAAGGGTTTTACTTATGCATATATTTATTTACTAACAGTTCATAAATGTTATAGATAAACCACTACCGAAGCCGACTCTTAATAAAGCTTTTAGATAAATTGAAAAGAATATGAAAGCAATTTAAATTGAAATTGAGGTCATAAGCTCATTAAAACCATAATTAGTACGATGGTATGAAAGATGAAGGAAACCATTATTTTTCAAGGTGCGTACTTTCAGTGAGATAATGAAAGAAAAAATATAAACAATCTAAAACCAGTTCAATTCTGGAAATGTTTCGTTTATATTTTAACGTGTCAAGTCAAGTGAGATGAGCTTAAGTCTATCGAAATAGGGCAAGATTATTCTTCCAAAAAATCTATGTTGAACGGCTTCAATACGGTTAATAAAATTCACTTCCATTACTAAACCACTATATAGTGAAAATGTAGATTAATTTCAATACCGCTTATTTAGTACTGGAAATTCAATATTTGTAATCGGAAATCTCGAATAACCTTATTTCAGTCAATGGTAGAATTGAAATGAATTTTTAACATATGTATCACAGTCAGTAAGTGCTAATGAAATTATCGTTTAATAATATTACCAAGTTGGTGCTACTACCTACTGAATTTACAATACCATTAAATTCCTTCGTCGAAGTCATTAGTTAGTGATAGCACTGAAACGCCCATCCCTGTTGGTTTTTGTATGATAAGTATCTTGTATTTTTTAATATATGTATGTATAATAATAATTATTTAATGTAGCAGTTTAATTTTAGATATTTTTATTAGCCAATAAGTCAGTGGATCTGAGATGTTGTTTATGACTGCAAAGACGCGCAGCAGAGGCGGCTATCAAACAGCAACCAGTAGATAAATTTCTTGGCTCGAATAGCCTGGGGGCTCCTCATTCGCTTCCTTTAGTTGCACAGGAAACTGAGAGTCAACATAATCACTCCGGTCGCCCCGTCTTATTCCACTTAAGCCTGAGTCTTTGGCATTTTCTCAATTTTTCCCTTTTTTCCGCACTTTCAACTCCTCGCTGCTAGCTCATCCGGTCGACGGATGACAAGAACTAGCTTTTAGCTGAGATAAAGCTAGCTGGCGATGCGCGGCCCTACCTGCGATAGGAGCTGTAAAACAACAATAAAATCACCTGCCTCGGGCGGTTCTGTTTCGCCCGAGGATTGTCGTAAAGAAGACCGGCCTGACCGAGCCTTGCCGGGCCCGCGGCCTCATCGGGGCCCCATTGGGTTCCTCAACCTCAGCGTGGCCTGACCCCCCGTTGAACCGCACCATGCCCGGTTCGACCAGCTCCAGCGGAACAGTTTTTCTTACTTAAATTTCTTATTTTTAAGTTTATGCTTCATCGGGCCGCGCTGGGGCCCGCCTGTCTTTTTTCTTTTCAATTAGCGCCGCTCGGCGGAAGATGCGGACTCCGTAAGTGGGCCACTTTTAATTTCTGAGAATTTAAGAGTCGCTCTCTGCCGTCATCTGGCTTCCTTCTGGAACTATTTTTAGTCCCTCCAGTGATTCACTGGAAATTAAATTTATGGGACCCTCTGGCAAATTTTTAATTTTAGCTTTAGGCGGAATTTTTTTTTTTATTTGCCCGCGAACCAATAAAAATCTCCAACTCCACCCGCTTTCGCTGCTCCATTCTGCGTGTAGTTAATTTCGCGAAATTGCCCCAATAAATGTTGAGCATAACTTTTGCTAGCCGTTATTATTGCCAATTTGTTTTTTTTTTTTTTCCTGTGCGACAATTTCGCTTGATCGGCAATTGCTGCCTGCCGTCGTCGTCTAAATTGATTTCCCTTGTGGCATTCGCGTGTAATCAGGATATTCACGGGGCGGATGGAGGTTTATCAATTTTCCCGCGAACTGGGTCCACTTTGGTCGCTGTTTTATTAAAGTTCGTTATAAATTTTTTATTCAATAGCGCCGAATGAACGAATAAAAGGAACAAGATTGATGTGTGGCTAATAAAAGTCGTATAAGTCGATATTATCGAATGCTTGCTGAGTGCTCTAGCCACCTGCAGATGTTGTACCATGTCAATGGATGCTTTTACCGAACATAATGGCCGAAATCCATTGGAGTCTGTTTATCTGGCTATTGAAAACCATTCAGAGAACAATCGAGAGATATGCCATTAACAATTACAAATCGATCCATCCGCTCCAGAATCCAGGCTGGTGCAGGACAAAACCGATATTTCTAGGAGTCCCAATTTGACGGCAGGAACAACTCCCCAAGACGACAAATCGAAATTCCTCCGCAACAATAGTGAGCTCCCCCGAGCTGTGATTCAGAGGATTCCAATCGGACAAGTTGTCTCTGCTGTCTATCATCCAGCTTGAGACGAGGCAAATGACTTGCGGATTGTCGTTCCTCCGGCGACGGGGGAGCGGAATATTTCCTAAGTTATCAATTTCAGCGGAAACAAGATATGCTCCCTGGTTTGGACACATCCATCACGGGGAAGGGAACTCGTTCTACGTCAAGAAATAGAAAAGAATGCCACGTAGGACGGTCGCGCCTCGTCGCCCCCGGCCGACTATTTTCGCATTCATTAAGTTCGTTCGAATAATCTGGAGGCACCACTATCGCCCGCTCTTCATAGATCGATGGCCAGGGAAACTGATAGTCTGGATGCTGTGGAGCTGGACCGAATGAATCAAATGCCAGTGTCAAAACCAATCCAACTGGAACAGGGAGATCTCTTTTTCTAGCCGGTCCTGGAGACACACCCCCCCCGCTTTTTCCGTTTTCTATTATTTCTAGGCGGGAACCCTGGGACTGCGCCAAATGATAGGCTCTTTCGCATCTAACCTCCAGCCGACCTTAGATTCAGTCTCTCGTGTCGGACATCAATTTCCAGTGATACTGTTCCGTCTTTCTGGGAGCAAAGTGATTTGTCAAAATAAATCCCTAAACCAGGACAGAAATTCTTCTTGCCTTCTGGATTAAGGATGAGTAAAAAGGCTAAGAATGGGATGGGGTCCTGTCTGCGGTTGGCTGATTTCCGATTTTCGGGAAGCCGAAAAATGTTATTGTTTACGCAACTAGTGCGCAAATTTGGTTTTCTTCCAGACGACTTTTTACATAATATTGCTTAGGGCACTGGCACAATGTTATTTTATGAACCGGAACATTATTGGATCACTTTTTTCTTGAATTGAAGAAAGTGGGTTGGCTATTGAAAAGAGACGTATATATGTATGTATGTAGGTATATTATTGAATTTTTATGGAAGTTTAGCAATTTAGAATACATAACGTGTTTATTATATAAATACGCTTACCTACTTTTTATGTACTAAGTAAAAAAACGATAAAAGGTTAAGGTTCTTGAGATTTAAACTTATTAACTTTAATCGATAGGGTATCACAGTATAATATTTTTTTTAAAGTTTTTGAGATATCTATTTTGATTAAAACCCTTCTATATTTATTCCTTTTAAAGTGTTATATTTTAGTTGTTTCAACTTGTTTATATGTACATATCTTCTTGTTTTTGTAACTACTTGTTCCATTTCAATTTATTAATCACTAAATGAAAAGAAAGTCCTAACTTTGTCAATTTTAACGTCTGCTGAATAGTGCTGAATAAGCTTTTTAGGGACGCTAGAATGAATTTATGAGATTTTAATTGAATTTCTTTCAAAATCTCAAGATTTCAAAATCGCATACCTACTTGTATGAAAAATCCAAGAGATTGTGATATAAGTTTTGCGAAATCTTACAAAATCTCAAGATTTTGGGGAGATAGAAACATGTTATAAGATTAAATTTCAATCACATTGTGTCAACTTTGGCTAAAAAAAAATATTATTACATTGCAACGCAACGCTGGGTACGGGTCAGCTAGTATTTTATAAATAAAGCCTTTACAAGGTTTTTATATCCCTTATATAATATGAATTAGAATAGAAGTTCCAGGATGCTTCAGCAAATACCTGAGGGGTATCTTTTTCCTAGATAAATCTTTCTGTGGAATATTTTTCATAACGATTGGGACCATTCCTAAGTCCCACAAGCAAGGGCAACTTTTGCGTTCGCTGTCTCATGCTATTGCAGTTTGGGGGCCCATCGCCATATGTGATATTTTAAGAAGTTCAACACTTTCGAAACCATTCGCCCGGAAGTAACACGAACGTAAAACTTCTACGACGCCCGTTTGGTTTCCATTAAATTGGAGTCCTGCTCCCGTTCCCGGGTCCTTATCTGGACCACTTGATCGGTGGTGGTTGTAGCTGTCGCTGCAAAACAGCCCTGATGTAGGTCACGTAACATTGCATCCGCGCTCTGCCCATATAAAGCGCGCTGTTCACGACCTTCCGCTTTTTACGGCATCGCATAAAATTCCTTTAAATTCTCGACGGCGAGCATCATAAATTTCCCTGTAACTGAAAAATTGTGCATTTTTCGCCTTTTTGTTTATAAAGTCGCTGGACGGCTTGCGAGGACGGCGCGACGGGACCGAATTCAACTGAATCTCGCCGTCGTACCGCACCGTCTTAGCCCCAGCAACTCCGGCTCGTTAAGTTATGCCAAAAACGAGCCAAAGAAGAATTTCGCGAAAAGAAGACGCTCTTCGGCCCGATTTGCTGCCTGATGGAGTAGGTAGTTATAGCAGTTATAGTTGCCTTTATCCCTGTTTTTGTTACGACTGTCGCTCGCGAGTGCTTTGTCTGTGAGCTTAAGACACTCCGGGACAGTCCCGAGCGGTGCTAGTGCAACAGACAAAAGGAGCAAAAAGTTGACTACCCATTGGTAGATTAAGAGCGTCCGATAAAACCAGATCAAGTAGTTGTCACCATTTATGGTCAACTAAGGAACTCGTTGCTACGAAGATGTGGAGAGGAGGCTCCGGGGGCTTCACACGAAATGCAGTTTTCTTGCAGCCACTTTGCCAGATAAGCAGCCCATAATGGCCGACGTAAGACGAATAATTGCAGTTTGGGTTTGGGGAATAGTTTAGGAGTTTTGCTTGGAAGGAAATGATAAGGAGCTTGGCTACTTCCTTTTGTCGTAATGAATAAAGTCTCATTTTCGGTTGGAAATTCTCGTTATTTTCAACCTTACTCACCTTAAGTTTGGCCTTTCTTGGATTACAAAAACTTACAGAAGAAACAAAGTTTCAAGTTTCAAACAAAGTGTTTCGCAATAATTGAGATATCCACTCATAAAATAAAAGTTGATCGCTTAGTATTGATTCAGATAAACACCAATGCTAAACATTTATTGGGCTCTGGCAGAAAACACTTATTAGTAACGACGATTATTCTTATTATTATCTATTATCGAGAAACACATTGAAAGAAATTTTTAACTATATTCTGGGAGAACCACACCCATATAGTTCGATGGACTATATTCTCGTACTATGTTAGGGATGCAAGAACTATAACTATAGAGTGTTTTACTATGTTGAAAAAAATATTGATATCTAGACCATATTATAGCCCTCAAATCCATAAAAAATGAGTGCATTGAGCTGAAAAATTGAAAATAATGATACTTAGTTTCTCTTTAGTGAAAAATTGGTGTAAAAACTAATTTTATGATTTAAAATTTAATGGGCCTGGATGAATTCTGGTATAGATGACATCTATGGTTCTAGCTATTTTCCAAGATTAAGAATCAATCTCATACTTTATGGTAGTATGAGAAATTATTCTGAGTGTGAAATTAAGAAAAAAAAAACTTTAAGGTATACCTCCAAAATCAAATTTTCTACGGTAGTTGGTATCGAACCGGATAAATTTTTGTAATAAAATCGGTAACACTTTCTGCTCTGACTTAACAGGTACATTTTCTAAGCCCAGAATTAGCCACTGGCTTTGATCTTGCAGATATTGTCTTCGTGGTATATGACCATGGCTGCGAGTGACTTGAGGCCAAAAAGAAAATCCACCAGACCGCAACAACTCACCTAAATCACCCGTAGACGTGCTCCTCATTAGTCTCGGTGGTGATCAGACCCACCTAGCAAATCCCGCCGCGGCCTATCTCGATCGTGTGAATCAGCCGGCATCAGGCCGGGCTGTGGCAATTGCGTTTTTCCTTAAATTTTCTCTTTTCTAATTGCTTCGATGGACCATACATCATCCAGAGAAACTGGCTCATGATATCGAAACAAATCCGCTGGAAATTTGCTCATTTTCTTCTCAGCAGTTTCCTCGGATGTTGCTTACTGTGGTCTTCTAGTTGACTGGTTGACTGCAGCCCAGAAATGAGGGGTATTCGTTGCATTCAGTAATAATTGAAGTCATAAGTGACTTTCTTGGCCGCGCAACGGAAACCTTGGCAGCTTTCTTGGTCGAGTTTTATGCAGTAAAAATCTGTGTTTGATTTCTTCAATTAAGGCTGATTGGAAACTACAATCTTCCAATTGGCACAATTTTCGATATTAAATTACATATCCATGCAAATTATGAGTGCGTAATAATTAACGTACCATGGTGAAATTCCTCCAGGAATAAATTACACATCCATTAAAAATCTCTTTCTGTATCCTTCCTTTCATATGATTTTATATCAATCAACCTCATTAAAGTGGGAATAAATGAAAAATATAACAAAAACTTAACAACTGCGGTTTACACACGTTTGTAGGTCAAGTGAATCTGTTTTTACTTTTTCTTCATGGAAATGTGATCGCGTGATAAGTTTCTTCCTCTCCTCTTCAACTTCTTGGATTTCTTCGGGTTTTTTTAATAATACGTTTGTTCTTTGGTAAATTGAGGAAGCAGAAAACGTTAGTCCCACCTTGGCGAAACAGATAATTAATTTTGTAGGTAAATGTGATAAATGAAATGGTCTTGAATTGGGACATGATTGCGTGGGCAGCAGCATTTTTCTCAACTACTCTTTTAGTTGCTCTTTTCAGAGGAATGCTGTATAACAGGTAACAATTTATGATCAGAAAGTAGGTAGACAATTTTATTTCAAATTATAGCTTTTCGGGTAATTTAGGTTACAAGTTGGGCGTTCTGTATCTTCAAAGTAAATTTTTAAAAGTAAGTATATTTTACATAAAATGATTTTTAGTATCTTTATCAAATTTTTTGATATTTGCTTCCGGTCAAAATAAGATCCTGTATTTTTTTTTAAAATTTTCGAGACTATAAATTTATTAATGAGTCTATGTTGAACAACTTTGCTGAACCTGCATGGGGTTGTACCGATGACGTATACTAGACTTAAAAAAAACGTGTCTCAATTTATTTTATAAAATTTTATAAATTTTATACAATTTATCTGTCTGCACCCAAAAGTGTAGCGCTCTTTATACTGTTTTAACGTAATGAAAGTTCATCATTATACTGATGTATTTTATTTCAGATCCCTTAATGCATGTGAATGAAACAATTGCTAATGCTGATGACTAAATATTTAAATTCCAAGGTCATTAGTAGTTTTAAAAAAAATATTTCCCTGATTAGCAGTTTAATAATTCCATTCTTCATAGCATCAATGACCTAATAATTAAGTGAGAAATTAAATTTCATTTGATACCCATTTGACTATTTTTTGCAGCAATTTAACTTCCATTTGAGGACTTTAAATATTTGCAAAGCGCCGGCCACAGTGACCAATTACCTTTAATTAAATTTTGAGAATGGCTTTCTAGTGATGCGCCCCCCGGAAAACAAAGGCAGAGCACTGACCAAAAATGAAGTCACGTTCAGTGTCACCGCACACTTGGGACGGTAAACAGAAGCCGCCCATCCGCCTCCAGCCCGTTCCCGTCGCTGGCACGGGACTAATTACGGCCCCAAAATAATTCATCCAGAGCAGCTACGCCAATTGAACTGAATGGAAGGATGGCGGCTGTGTCTTCGGGCTAGAGAGCTAGCCAGCGCAATTAAGTGGCATCTCCTTAAGGTAGTTCCGGTAGGAGTCATCCGGCGGTGATCTAGAAGGAATGGGATAATAAAACGAGTCTCCCGAGGGAATATCAACGACATTAGCGGCGGTATAGCGAACGCGTGGAGAATTTCGCTCACGATCCGCCATGCGAATTGAATAAATTATGAGCAACGCGTCGACATCACATGCACACGGCCAGTTGGGGTTTCTGGGTTCTGAGTTCTAGCAACTGGCTAACTAACTTCCATGGGTTCATTTAAATTCAGTAGAGGAGAGGACAAGGCTCCCTCAATGAGGAGGGCACCGGGGCAAATGGGCGGCATACCGCCACACATTCCAAAGTCAACGTGGCGTCGGTCAATGGGCTTTGATCACCAGAAACTACGGCCGGCTTTGTGTTGACTTTTGGCCGAATCTGATTGAACCTACAAATTGAATGCATACACCAAAACACTCGCCTGTGGTCCCCAGTCCTTGAAAATAATTATCATGGGTACCAGGAATGGTTTGAGGGCGACTCGGTGTCGTAATTATGCTTTGATTAGGACACAAACTTCGGCCAACGTCGATATGTGTGGTGATAAATCCTCCTTTGAACCGACTTTTCCATTGAGTTGTAACACTAAATTTACTTTTACAAAAATTAAAGAAATTACAAAGAAACTGAACTACCTACTATTTCTTACTTTTTCCCTTTAGTTACGTAAAAACCAACATTTTAGCCTTTGCCATACACTAAACGAATTTAGTCAAGTAGACCTCGTGATGGTGGTAAACGTTTCCACAAGATTTTCTTCTGGTGCACAAATTCGTAAATATTTCCAGTGTCTTACTTGATTTTCCTTTTTTGAGTATCTTTACTCTAATCCAATTGAATTAAAAATGTTGATCATTGTTAGACGGCATGGTGTACCAAAAGTGACATCCTGTTTGGAAAGTTTAAAAGCTGTTTTGATTAAAGCAGCGACAGAAATACCAACGAAAGTTGTGCTTATTAGAAGAGAATGTTATCCAAATTGTTTTTAGCCTATGTCTGTCATGTTTAGTAAGAAACATAAAAAAAAATGTATTTTGGCTTCAGTTGAATCATCTTATATGCAATAAAGAAATATAAACGATGATTAGTACGATTTTTCGTATTTATAACTTAAATTTTGAGGTTAGGATGATTAAGAAAAACTAAAATTTATTTATAATCACTATATACAAGTACAACTGTTTAATAGTATATGAACGCTTTTGCTTCTAAAGTTCAATTTTGTTCTGTTTTTTGATCGTAAGTATAGTTGTTTATGACTATGTTCTACTTGACCCAACTTTGTTGTTTTTCTACACCCACAAAGCATAAAAACTCAAAAAGTAGGTGACTAGGTCCAGGTCGATAATATTGTCGCTGATGGCCACTGACAAAAAACAATTCCTACCTAAGTTTCAGCGCTTTCACTTCCCTACACTCATCCAATATCAAGGAGTTTTCCTATTTTTCGTCTTATCTTTCCTCTCAATATTTTTTTTCCCTTATATTTTCCTTGATTTTTTTCTGGCGAACGAAAAGTTGGAAGTTTATTGTCAGACGATGTTTGCTGCTCCCAGGGACTGCCTTCGTCTGCCTGTTGATGGTACCAATTCGGTTTAATGAACATTCGCTGAGGTTTTTGTTGATCGGCTCAAGTTACGAGTTTTATTCCTTTTGTCGAAGGACTCTTCTCTGTAATGGTTCTTTGGTTTCCCGGGAAGTAATGAATCATTTTATGTCGTCAGCGAAATATCGAAATATAATGAGTAGAAAAATCCGGGTCAAATTTCAGTGTCTACAGACTTATGAGAATAACTATTTTATAGTAAGACTCTTGGCGACGAGAATTATTTGAGTAACCTTGTCATAATTTTATGGTTTGTTATTCTTCAATATTTCAATAGAAATACATGGAGAGTCTGAAAACACAATAGGGCGGATCGATTCCAAGAAGAAAAATGTGTTTGTAAAGGAAGGAGCAATTAATATAATACAAACATGGAATTTATCCGACAGGTACCTATATCCGGGAGTTATTTCCCCAAAGATTATACGAGTATGTCATGTCGTACTCTGTTGCCCTCAATATGTTTTAGTTTTTAAATTGCATTTTTCTCAATAAATTGTCCTTCGCGTTTGGCGGATGTCGAATTAAATAAGACATAAAGTAAATGAAATGAAATCTTTTTTGTAACATTTTTATTGCAATATTTTTGAAAGTCTTTCAGAATTCTCCAAGGACTTAAGAAATACCCGATAGTATCCCAGTTTCCTTTTGAACTTTTACATCAGGAAAGGTTCTCGTAGAAGAATGTTTCCTTTAATTTTCCCAACGCTGACATGAATTTCATTGTAAACGTATCACAGGGTATCAAAGTAGCGCAACAAAAGGCAAAGAAGGACGATTGCACAGGAGAAGAGTTGCACTTAAATTCTAAGGAAATAATTTTGCACTGGAGAAAAATTGGTACACACTACGGAGCAGTGTTACAGTCAGAATCGCCCGAAGGATGAAAGCCTTAAACTCTGGGGATAGAGCAAGTACATCCCGTCTTACTGCAAAATTGAGGTAGCAGCCAGAGTAGTTGGCCTTTATTTTGAGGGTAATTGGGTCGAGAGGAATGGGATTTCGCCCTGGGGGCAGCTTCATTAAGCGATTTCTCAAGGAAGTTTAATTAGAACACTTGCTATGTATGCGCAGAATGCGTGAATGTTTCGGTATTCCTTACAGGAAACGTCCTTTCTCCAAAACAAACCCAGAGGCGAATAAATTCAGCCGTATACCATCCGTAGAGCTCGCTTAATGTCAAATCGAGCGAGACCCTCATCAAGAGTGAACAATTTATTGAATTTGTTTCCAAATCATCGGTGGATTATTGAGACCCTTGTCAAGGAACAGGATGTGGCCTATGAGACTACCCTGCGTATTGATTTGCTTCCTGCTAGGAAGCACATGTTTCCTCCTTACGGGCACCAAGATTGTCATACTTCGACAAGGTTTTTCTAATCTATGTCCAAAAGTTTTGCTTCTTCGTCATTCAATTACCGCAGTAACGCTACCTAGGGTACAAGGGGCGTTATCTGTCGTCTTGGGATCACAGAGTAGCAATACAAAAGTTACAATTTGCGCAAACATTTAGGAAACTTTAAAATGTAGGTTTGTGCAAACTGCAAAAGACTATTTAATGCTTGGTCAGAGCTACTCGTTTGTGTGATCACCAAGAAAAGTTGAATGAAAGTTTTGACATAAAGTTTTCAATGAAGGTTTTAATAAATTTTAAGATGTCCTCGACTCTCAGCAAATGCATCCATAGAGCTTGGACCACTTCCGCTACTTCAGTGGTTGGATTTTGTTGCTTACGACAAAATTTCAATTGATTTCGAATAAATTGAAATTGGTTTTCTCGTGTATACTGTTGGTTTACCAGATGTTTTTGACTGGTTATTTGCTTGCTGCTGTTAAACGCAAATTGAAAATTTATCGAAAGTTGTGTGTGCAACTTTTACCAAAATTGTCTAGTGGTTAACGAGCTTGAAAAGATGTTTATTTTTTAAATTATTAGGAAAAATAAAATTTAATCAAAAAATAAAGATTCTTCTAAAGATTGGAGTGATTTGCATGTAATGAAACCTAGTATTGGGAAAGAGAATTACATATTAAGCAAACTTAAGTAATAACTAAAATAAAGTCAATCTATTTGGAAACAAACCTAAAAAGTGTTTTAGTAAACTTCACAAACAAATGTTATGTTTATATGATTATTTCACAAAAGAATTATTAAAGAAATATATTATAGTATTTAATTTTCTGCAAACCTATTAGTTTATTAAAATTGTTTATCAAAATCGTTATTTAAACTAAAAAATTACAATATACTTTGATTTAATTTTGTTCCAATTTCCAATGCTACAATAGGAAATACTCGGAACAAACATATTTATATTCAATAATTTGGGAGCTCTCCATGGTTTCTGTCATTCCTCTCCTCTACTTGTATTTTTTGTACAGCGATTATCTGCCACTTGTGAGAAAATTGATGTTTGATACATTTGTTTTTCTCAAAAAGAATCACTATTAGGGTGACGTTGTGATGGAAATTAAGAGTCCTCTAGCTCTAGCTCTAAGCCCCAATTTTTATTTGGATGTTTTTGTATAATGAAGTGCCTAATTAATTTGGTATTAAAAATTGTTGAAGAATTCGGAAGACGATTATTATTACCAAATTTATATAAATTAAAGTGTAAAATTTTAATTTATATGATTTACATTTGAAACTATAATTACGATATTTTAAATCGAAAGCGAAAAGTTAATATTTATTTATATTTAGCATAGATTTTTTCAGATTCATGAAACTAGATCTATCTTTTACCCAGAGTTCAGTGCTTTAATGTCAATTAACAATTTCTTCCCAATTTAGTAATTTATTGATTGTTATATTTGAATGTATACTAGAATGAGAATCTAACATTGAACGTATTAAACATGTTCTCGTTTGTAATTTAAATTCATTCTTCTTATCATAAAAGTGCGATTTACTCTTGTTTCTACTTTTCCTTTTCTTATTTTATAATAGGTACCTATATTTTGTTTTGGTATCGTAATAAATTTGATTTTGTAAAGAGTCCCTTATTATCAAAGTTTGTTTTTATTTTGTGCAGATTTACCAAATTTATAATGACTTTTCTTTGAGTGTCATTAGTTACCTTGGTTTTAATACAGCCTCTTTTGAAATCGAAGTCCTCAGCGGTCTTTCAATTTTGTAAATTCTTACTTTATCAATAGTAATCCCTAAAATCTTATGAAACTCCAAGCTGTACTAATGGGGAATACTTGGAAATACTCAAACTTCTCAATTTGAGCATAAATAATTTAAATTCCCAATTAGCAGTTTTCAGTTATTGTCGAGCATGACTTTATTCGCTTTTATGCTAACAAGCAGAATTAGTGTTTCGTAGCGAGGCAAATGTCAATTAACCTGTGCAATGTGCATGCACTCACGTTTAAGCTACACGTCGTTTAAATCACGCCCTCGCCTCACCTAATTTATGAAAATAAGGTCACATTTACCCGGTGCTTCTGCAACAACTTTCAATAATTCACCCAAAGTGCTCCAACCTGACTTCCTGGTGTCGAGCGAAGTCTTGGAATCTTGGCTCCATTCTTCGCTCCGTGACAATTGTGACCACGAAGTCCTTTCGAGCACGGCTAATTCGCCAATTAGTGGGGTTGCCGAAAAATAATTTCACCAACTGAGGACGACGAGTGCAAGGAATTGCGGGGGCGGATGGCAATTAAATTTGGAAATGCTCCTTACAGCACGTGCGATTTAAACTTCCCGAACAATCAAATTGCTCGAGTCAGGCACACGTGCACGTGCCGTGTTTAGATGAGTCGACACCTCCCGAAATGAGGGGCGCTGAACGATGATTTAGCAAATTTTCGCAAATTCCGACAATCTGTCTCCGGAGATCACTCCCGAGGTGCCTAATTTTAGGTGGGTTATGGCGCCGTAAAAGGTCCTCTGATATATCGCTAATTTTCTGTTACGACACAAGTGCGTCGCCAATTATTGTCACCAGAAGTGTCCTCGGGGAGCGACTGCAATTTGTTCCTCCTGCTCCAGCCACTCCTTGGGGCTCTTCAGAAGATGAATGGGTTGGAGATGTGGTGGCTGGCAGAAAGGTCAGTGAAATTTCGCGATGTGATAATTTTGCGGTTGCGGCAGCTTTTTGAGCGTGAAAAGTCCCACCTCAGACATGTGAGCCGGCGGAGTGTGGGCCGTGGGCTCGACAAAGGGAAGCCCCCAACTCGGGAGCTTCTTTCGCAACCGGGAACAGGAGACAGAAGTGGCGGATGGCGGATGAATCGAGCCGGGATAGAATGTCTTCGCCTTTCGAGTGCCATTGCGTCTTGAAGGGTTCGCCGTTGCCGCGGTCTGGTCTCGCGTCTTTTGTTACCATCGCACATTTCGCAAGGCAAAAAGATAAGAACGTGCAAATTATGAGTCTGAGGAGTATCCTCCCGGAAATTTGATACTATTGTCATTTTTCAACGTTTCGCAAATCCTCGACTCAGCGCACTAACTGCGGTGTAACGTGCTGAAAAGTTGCGGAAAGTTAAGAAGCCATCAGCGTCGTTTAAGAAAGGCTGGCAAGAAAGGTATGTGGGTTCAGGGCGGGGTGGAGGAGTGGTTTGACTACTTCAAAAGTTCTTAGTCGGCGTTCAGCGCGTTTACCCATTAATCATGCGGGGGAGGTTTCAGCGATTTGTAATTACTTGGAGAATTTGGCTGTGAAAATGATAACCTTGACGAAAATTAAGTTACTTGAAATGGAAATGATTTGCGATTAATCTCCTTACACAGAAGATTAAAAACGACATACAATTTTTGAAACATACTTTTCTAACCTAAATGGGTGCAATTTCATCAAAGTAACATGTTAATGTAAACCCTAATTATGAGGTACTTTAGAATCAACGTAATTACATATAATTCCAAGTTTAAATATGTACCTTTAATTGGTTACCATAAATATTTCTTATTTTCCTTTCAAATTTCTATTTTCTTGAAATATTTGCCCTAATCCATTAAATTAAAAATTCCGATTGTATTTTTGGGTATGATCTTTCAAAATCCGGCTTCAACATTGAGTTTTTTTTTTCAATCAGAATATTTAATATAGTGGCGTTTAAATAAGAAAATACTTAGGGAAAATTTGAATTTGCGGAATATTCTTGAAACTGTGTAAATTCATAAATTGAAAAATAAAATCTAATTCATGGAACCCACAACATTTTCAATTTACACTTTTTGAAAGATTAAAAATGTCTGAATACCTGTGGGTGGTTTGAATTAATTTAAAGACAAATTTCCTTCATTTACACCTACAAAATACAATGCAAAACTTGTACAAAAGAAAATACAATTTACGAAATCTCTTCTTCGAAGCCATTTTAATGTCGAGTAGGTAGGCGTTTAAAGATCAATGAAAAGTTACAATACAGAATCCACTTACATTATCAAGTAGGTGGGTATTTAATTCTATTTTTATAGAAAATGCCTTTGAGCATGGCAGGCAATCCAATTTCCAATTTCCTGCAAGATGTTTATAAATATTTAAATCTTATTAGATACCTGAGTAAGACAATAATGTATGGTAATTTGTAGGTGAAAAAGTAAACGATATTTATTTACAATGGTCCTTAAAATAGAATAGGAGTTGAATAAGATATAGAATTTGCAACAAGCTGTTTTAAACCTGTTATAACATTTTTATTAAAAGCGATTTGAATACCAAAATAAAGCTACTTTTATGAACCATTAATTCTTGTCATAACTCATAGCTGATTTGAGTGATACATGTATACATACATATGTATACATATGTGCTACTATCGATAAACAGTTACTGTATAAAACAACTTCGACAAAATAAGCTCTTTAAAATAAAAAAATTCATTGAAAATTGTTAAATATAGTAGTTACATGTTTTATTATTGAATATAATAGTCAAAATATAATTTTTATATGCTTTTTATTTTATGATCAGATCATTCATCCCACATATTAAATTTGTCGTCAAAACAATATTTTCATTGAACTTCATGACAGCATTTTAAAAAATTCTATATATGTATGTAGCTCTGTTAAAATTGAAAATCTGAATTTTTTTTTATGTCGTCTCCATTTACGTATGAAAGAAACATAAATCTGTCATCATAAACTTGTTCGAACCAATTAGAACTTTAAAAATAATTATTGCATATTTCGAGTTTCAAAATTAAAATTTGGGAAAGTTTTCAAAAAATGTAGTCCTTGCCCCAACACTTTGAAGATTTATTAGGTTCGTTGTCTTGCAAAATCCATTAAGTTTTAAAAATGCAAATGCAAAAACCCACTAGCTAAGACTTTTAGGAGCAGAGTATAGAGGCGGAGTTTATTTAGCAAGAAATTAAGTTGCATGCATGTTGCACTCCTTAATGAAATGTAAGCTATTTAAAACAAAAAGTAATGCAATTTTACTCTTCGTTCATTTCAAACTCCCTGATGAGAGGGCACAACGTTGCATGCAAATGAGTTTTTCGCTTTGCCCGTAATAAAGACGGTGAATTTTTAAATCTCAGCCACAAGTGGGTTAGGGTAAGAGAAGATAAATTAAATAATTAAATAAACAAATTATTTATTTTTCCTTTGGACTACGTTGCACACACATCGCTTAACGCTGCGGTAGCCCACTTTTGACTGCCCTTTAATCGGAGAGACCCACAGAAGCCACTTGCTAGCAGGTATTATGTCAACTCATTAAAATTTTATGTGTCTTGGAGCGTTCTGTGAGAATCTCCAAAACATAGAGCATTTTCTGGCCCAGAGGAGTTGAAAAAACAAAAGCGTTCCGTTGTGCTTTTGACCAGGATCTGCTAAGGGCTGGCTAGGGCTGGCTAGGGCCGTGCCCCTCCTACGTACCTACTCATGGCAGGCATAGGGCGTATCAAGGAATTACTTTTTGAGGTGAGTCCCTAGACAGCTCCTGGTGTGTTTGTGGTGTACTTAAGCCTCTAATTTGTTGCTGGATGAATTTACCGATTTATGGTTTTTGCGGATGTAGTCCCTCAAAGCGAAGTTTTAGTACGGAGACCACATAAAAACCGGGATTGTGTGAATTTAAAGCGACAAACTGATAACAGGCTAGTTGACGACAAAGCTAGAAATTGCAGTTCTGGCAAGCGAATTAAAAAGTCGGTAGATTATAGTCCAAAATTCCGAATTTGCTGGTAAAACCAAGAAATATGGAAAACAATTGTTTTTTAGGAAACGCTTTTAATAGCATGGGTGGATATCGGGGTATGCGTGGGTGGAATCTATCTACAAACACGACCACATTGTATTGTCATCGAAGTTAAACATATGTGCAAAGTTTCATAACTTTAATAAGCTCTTAATTGCAACCACGCGCTGTAAAATCCGAAATATGTAATTTCTGTTTTTAACCCCTAAAAATTCAAATATTGCGTATTCTTCCGTATAGAAACGACATCACTGGTTCACCTATGAACTTGATTTTAGGGACCTCAATCCTATTTATAAGGCCAGATTTTTTATTTTTTTATTTTACTATATAAAATTTAATATGACATAAATATTTAGCATAATCCTTTCAGGCTCAGTGGATACCACACACAATACCATACAAAAAAGTTGTTTCCCAAAGATATATGTATTTTTGTAATTGTAAATGTCTTAAAATTTGTATCACATAATATGATCATTTAAAAATGTGGGTTTAGAAAATATTACGAATAGGGCAATATTCCAATAACTTTTCAACTGTTATTATGTGAAATTTGCAGTTTTATATCCATTTTGGACCCATAATTAAAGTACGTCTTCATATATAAAATAGGCAGTTGATCTGGGCAAAATAGCTTATGCTATACAGTTTTTTCTGTATAAATTTCTCCTGAATTCTATATAATCTGGCTTTCAGAACAATAAACGTGAATACTATACATAATGGTTTCTCCCACCATAAATTATTATTATTCCAGAATCGCTGATATATAGGAGTGTTTAGTTTAGTAACTTTTCAAAACTATTAAAACGTTTAAAAATTATACTATAAATAGCCATCCCCTCAGAATTATTTGGGCTTTCTTCTGAACCATGAACCTAAATCCTTAATCTGCCATCCTGGTTCAGACCAAATCCGCTTTAGATCTATTTTGACGTGAGGAATTTTGTTTACAATTTCAGGTGATTGGGAAGCCCGTGGCAAGGTGTGTGCGGACGAATCAGCGATGTGCAAATAAACAATGTCCCAGCTGCGGAAATCTGCATCGTTTCGGTCTCGCATCCCAGTTCGCCGGGCGAAAATTCCCAACAGGCGGTGCAGCAGCCCGTCACCCCCGAAATTGTCCAGGGCATCCAGAGATCCGGCTCCAGCGCGGGAGACAGCCAAAGCCACGTCAGCAGCAGCCGCGGGGAAAACGACACCGGGAACAGCCCTGACAGCAGGTTTAGCGGGAGCGGGAACCGCGGCCGCAAATCCCTCCGGACCCGGCACCTGGAGCACCCGCGCCAGCAGACAGAAAGCACTCGCCGGCTGCAGGCCAGCCGCAGCCCCGCGCCGCTGCTACTCCTCCTCCGCGAGTTTTTCGAGCAGCGACGAGAGCTACGAGTCTGAAGCACCTCTTCAGGTAAGCCTATTTTTGGAATTCAAATGATTACGCTTTGATTGGGCACGTGCGGCATGCGTGCGGACGCGGGGGATTTGGGCCATTTATCGAAAACGCGTTAGGGCAATATTAATTATAGTTTGCCTGAAATCGATGCATCCGTCCTCTGCCTGGCCATGTGGCATCATGTGGCTTCTCGGACCGATGCTCCTTGTTTGTACATAAATAGAACGTGCTGTCCGAGCGAGAGATGAAAATTGGTTTTGAAGCACTGCTTTATGATCGTTTCAAGAAGATATCCCGAAATGAATCAACAAAAAAAATGCCTGAAACAATAATTTCTTAAATGGGTCTGTCTGATTCCACAATTTCTTTCCTGATTTTTAATATTCCACATCTACAGCATTCGTTTTTAACCTACGACTTCAGTGTGACTATCCCTTAAAGTCTTTACAGTAAATAGTAGCTTAAAATATGCTGGATGAGGTTTATGTAAAAGGGATGAATCGCACGAAATTTTCTACAAAGCCTATATGGAGCAAAGTGTATCGTACATTTAAGGAAGGCCTTAAATTTTCAGCATAATTATCATGTTATACGACTGTATAAAACTTCAAAAACTATATCAAGCTAGGAATGTTATAATATGATGAATTTACTACCTTACATAGGTACGTACCTCCATCTAAGTGTAAAGACGAAATAACTTTAAAATATAAATAATTTTGTTATTTTATAGAATTACTTTTTGCACTTTACACTCAGAAAATCCAACTTTTATAAAAGTATAGATTTAAAATTGCGTTTATTTCTAATTTTTATAATTTCTTATTATACAAAATGCTATGAGTCCATTTGTAACTAAAAACTCGTTTATTGTCTTTAAATATTCTATGAATTATGTATTATTGCATAATAAAATTTAAGGATTTCTAAAATCACCCTATAAAATTTTTATCGATAGTACATACACATATACATATATGTACATATATAATTTGATAATGTTGCAGTTTAAAATCACTGAAAATGTTTCTGAATTCAGTTAAAAGACGTTTTCAATTCAAAATTATGGTCTCAGTTTGTTAATTTCATTAAGTTTGATATTTAATTTTAATACAATTGTTAGAATAAAAACGAAAAATATTTAATTTGCACTACTTCACTGCCGTGCACACTGACTTCGAATAAGAGAACGTATTTTATCTGGAGGCAATAAAGATAAAATTTTACGACCTCAAGTGGAACAATACTAAAATCAAAGTAATTTCAACTTAAATATGAAATGGTTTCAATTTTTATTCAAAGGTAATAACAACTTAAACCAAATGGTTTCAAATGAAATAAAAATATGTTCGCTTCTATTTTAGTGCGGTGCACTATAAAAACAAAGTGTTTTATGCTTCACATTACAGTAGGTAGCTACTCATAAAATTAATTGAATATCTTCGAAATGCATGTCATGTTTTTATTTTAAACCACATGTTTTTGTTTTCAAGAATAGTCTACTAAAAATTCGGAATGATGTAGAAACCTGTTCTATATTTAAAATTAAGAAATATTACAAATACCAAAGAATATTTTGACTCCTAAATTGAAAAGGTTTGTCAGTGAAATTTAGTGGCGTCGGTACTTTTATAATACTTTGTGTATCAGAATAAGGATGAAAAATCCGAAATGCATCACTCATATTTCGTATTGAATAAAGAATAGTGTTGTTTATTGAGGTCATCTTCTTTTCTCACTGTCAGATTTGCTTAAAACCTTAGAGATAAAATATTTAACTGATATGTTTGAAAGATTTAAAATAATATTCCATAAAAGAGGTATTGTCTACTTCATTCTTAATATACAAAACTCTGTAAATTCAACCATTGCAATATCGAATAATTGCACTTTATTGGAGTATTTGACCAGCTTATGTTTGGGCAATTTTCAAATGGACAGGTCATAGTATAGAAAACAATACTTATTATACCACCAAATGAAACCGTCATTCGGTAGCAGTGATGTTTTCTCTTCCATCACAATTTCGCATCTGCTTGACCCAAATACTCTCTATTTATTGTCAAAACTTCAACTGTAGCGGCGTGATTGCAGGCCAATTGAAAACAGCAATTTCACGCTCCTGGTTGCCATCCGAATAATTTTCCGATCATATGGCAACCGTGGATCTATGTACTATCATTTGAAAATCCGTTCCCACGACGAAGTTTCCGTGAGTTTTGCTAATTCCCAACTGTGCACCTACAACTTCCGAACTACGAATATGTGAAATATTCACAAGTTGAACAATGGGTATGGAACAAAGGACACATTAAATCCATGCCATTTGAAAACGAAGCGCACATAGACGACGGGAAATCGATCAGGCATATTAAAATGAAATTTACGACTCTGCAGGCTGCCGGGGGAACTCGTACACCTTAATAACCATTTGATGACCAAATTTATAACACTCTTCAGGCAGACACTGACAATATCAGTGGTGTATGTGCCGACAGAGATTCATCCTACGATAAAGTTGTGATGTCAGCATAAGGGGATATCACTCTATTGTTACGGGAGGGTAATGAACCCTTAAAGTCAGATAAATTTAATTATGTAGTTTTGGGAAGATTTGCTAACAGAGTCTAAGGATGTCTGGCTGCAAATCATTCGTTTTATAGATGGGACTTTAATTAAGATTCATGCAATACAGTCATGTGGAACGGACTCATACTTCAGTTAGTAGGATTGAAATATATATTTCTATGCTATATACATACATATGTACATATATAGAATATTATGGGGGTATAGTTAAACTTTTTTTTTCACTCCGCACTGCCAATTTTCAAACCCTTCATAGCTCACACAGAACTTTGCACCCTTTTTAATTAATGCTCAATCACTTTTCCACTCCTCTCCTGTCATAAATTCCAAACCGTCAAAGTTTAAAAATTGGAAGAATATTTCCACATGACAGATATGTTTTTAGTAATTTGACTGTTTTTTGATCCCATTTACACTATCATGGGCTTCAATCAATTTCATGAGCGTGAAGTCACAACTTGTGGGAGAAACGAAGGGGATGCAGGGGACGAGGAAGTCATGAACCAAATAATTTTTGAGGCTGCATTTTCATGAACGAAAATTGAATGAAGGTCCAGTGACTACTATGAAAACAAAGTTCATGTCGCGCTCTTTCTCGGGTCGAGCGTCGGGTAAAAAATGTCATGATACTCATGCCCATGATAGTGTAAATGGAGTCTTCATTGGAACGGGCCAAGGATTTTTAATCAAATGAACTTCAATAGAAATTCATAGTTTTAATTTAAAAAAAGAAAAGTCATGAAATTAGCCCGGGATTGGAGTCTTCTCAAAAGAAAGTGTTCGGGAAAGGTGTCTCCATTCCTGATAATATTAAAATATGATTCGCAAACAGACCTAAAATTCTGATAATGGGAAATATTTTTAAACATAAAAGAGTGAGTAAATAATACATACATGTACATATTTAAAAGAGACAGGTCTGATAGTTTCAGGTCTGTGTTAAGTTTATTTTTCGAAAATGTTTTTTCTAGTCCCAATAAAAATCGTCAATATCTTTTTTTATATATAGGTATGTATGTATGTAGGTTATAATGATAAAATGAAAACTATTTATTTTTTCAATTGTTCTCGGCATGATAATTCGAAAAATCCCTCATATTTCAATTTCTTTTATGAATATATCTTTTCTAAAATTCTTAAATCAAGCATTGCTGTTTTTAATATGTACAATTATAAATCTGTGTCGTCTCACTGGATTATATTGCAATCTAAAGTAAAAAAAAATTAATTTTCTAAGAATTTGTGGACGAATTATCATTTTATTATAATTTATTCATATTACTCAATGAAAGTATTATGGAATACGTGGTTAGTAAAATATACTTTCTCATATACTGAATTAATGTTTTTGTAGAAAGTCTTAGTTCTACAAGTGCACGCTAAAATATAAAACATTTTATCTCTGAGTGAGAATAAACGCGTTTTACATATAAATTTTGGGGAAATTGATATATTCCAAATACATGCATTGTTTTTATCTGGTTCTGTATTAGATTAGAGGTATGTAGAAATAAAACCAACATCTGCGTATTAAATTTATTCCATCTAAATCCGATATTGTTTCGTCAAAGCGCACCCAATGGCGTCCGTCCCATCCATCAGATTTAGATCCGAGGGAACATTTGAAATGGCCACTAATTTATCTTAAAAAATTTATTCCCGTTTTCAGGGATATAACTCTGCCATCCGCCTGGATGAAATTTGTTAAAATATTTCCTGGAGTTTCGCTGCACGTACAAAATTAAGCACTATAAAATATTCCCTGACTCAGTGTCAGGTTTGGGCCCGAGGCCCGTTGGTTTGTTATAAATCAAAATTCAGAAATTTATTGCAACTGAGGGTCCACATCCACCCCCTGGTGGAGCATTTGCGTTGCAGGTATTTAGTCAAGTCATGCAGAAATATAGTTGTCTGCTGGCACGAGTACTGCCACACCATTTCAAAATAACGTCGACCCAATTCTCTAGTTCAAAGTTTCAACTATACTAAAATTCGCCACCCCCGCCTCTTCGCCTGCGCCACGGTCGGGTTCTGTTCGTTTTATACATGTTTAAGTGGAGCAGTTTTAAGGTTCACTGGCTTAGCTTAGTTCCACCATTAGCTAGCTTGGATAATTCTGTTGCTGCAGGCCGGGGAGTTGGGTAAATCCAGGTGAGAACGAATCAAGCCACTGCATTTATGGCTAAGGGTGCAGAGTCTGGTGGTGAAGAAGGCGCTAACAATGCCCCCACAGGAGATTTACATAATTTAAACAAACGACGATTAATGTTTGTAATTAGAGGCTTTAAATGGCCACGATAGCAGCTAATGGCTATATTATGGCTGCGACAATTATAATGTGTAATTACCTCCGAGCATATATGAACGGAGGCTCGCCATCGGCGGCGTCACTGATTGCTTTAAGTTTATTTGGGCTCACACACTGTTTGGAGTTTAACTGACCAAAAATGGTTTCATTTCGATTAAATCGAGTGGTTTTACTCTCGATTTACTATCAAATACTCCTACATATATGTATGTATAAGTAATTAAAATTACAATATATTACACAAAAGTTAAAATTTATTTAATAACTCAGGCTATCAACGTGTGGGTACGTTACAAACTTCTAAGATAAACTTTAATTTTGTAATTATTTTTCAAAAATGTCCAAACTCTAACTCTATTTTTCTCAAAATCGTGAGCTGATTGATCATTTTATTTACAAATTCATAATCTACGGAAAAAAAAAATTCAATAGAAATAGTCTACCACGTGTTTGACAACGAAAAAATAAAGAAATAAAATTTGTTGACCAATGTTTTTAAAGTAAGGGATTTGCGATAAGTCTTAAAAATTTAGAAACAAAATTTTAAAACAAAAATTATATAATATCTACTGAATTAATAATGAATTTTAGAGAGAACAAACATATTGTATTTAGGTTGTAAATAAAACTTTGTTTTAGAGTCCAGAGTGTTTGGGCCGTACTATACAATTTAAAACTAAAAACCAAGCATAATTCGTAAGCCAGCAGATTGCAATAATGTTAAATATAAATTACGCCCTGCTGTACAGAATACTTTCATTTGGATAGACCCATTGCCGAGGCAACATTACCATACAAGAGCACTTCCTCTAAATAGGCTAATTTAATCACGCCAGTAGTGCACTAGGAAAAGTGGCTGCAATTTGAAAGTTATTTCAATCCAGTTACTGTCCATGTTATGAAGGGTCCTCGCCGTCCAGTCCGCACTCGTCTTACCCTGGTTTACGGCCCCTGAGCGGCAATACCATATAAATTGTTTGCTTTAATTTCGCTTAAAATCTTTTCTCTTATTTTCTTATCTCTTTACAGCGTCTTGTGAAGCAGCTTGATGGTGCAGAAGATGCCTTTTATACGTCAACAGACGCAATTAGTTTGGATGGACTCCTAGAATCTGTGAGCAGTGGAAGCTTCTCAAGTCCGCCATCTCCAGTTCAATATCAAAGTAAGTAGACTGGCGTTGTGTTGTTGCTGCATTTTTTTCATTTCTGCTCTTAGTTTTCCGAATTTTGTTCTTTACTTCTTTTGGTTTGTTTTGTGCTGCTTGATGGAATTAACCGAAAGAAATTGTTCTCAAAGTCCATTATAAGAACCTGTTCGTGAAGAGCACCTTCAGATTGTATAGTAAATGCAGGCACAGACCTAGGTTTGTAAGAACAGACGGTTTTCATCAGGGAATCGGCTCAAACGACTCCATTTGAAGTAAGATACCTACCTCCTAACTATTATATATTATAGTGGAGTAGAGTTATTTATTATTATAAGATATAGTTGTAAAATTTGGGTGGGTATAAGACTTTCGTTTGTTTCCATTAAAGATATTTAAAGTACTCCTTTCATACCTTTCATACGTTTTTGCTTTCACTAAACATTTTAGAGTAATTTCCATTACCTTGTGACTATCGATTACACGCTCTTAAATAAGTCAATAACTAATCCACGCACTTAGTAAGATGATTGTTTAACTTGTTAAATAAGATTTAATTTAAGATTAAGATTTAAAGTTTAAAATCATATTGTTCTTGTAGTTGTATGATCGCAATTGCGAACTCGGCCTAAGAATATCGCTTTACTTATTCAACAAGTTACTTTAAAATTCTTTTGCTTATCTTCTCAAATTAAAACGAAAACTTTTTATTTTTTTCTTTTCTATTCTAGATCAAGATACAGAGCAATTATAGTGCAAATTGAATAATTCCTCATTGAATGAAATCGGTTTTCGGAATGTTATGATTGACTAACAGTTCCAAAATCGTTGTTTTACTTAAAATTTAACTTTCAATATAGGGTAAATTCAGTCGATAGTTTACATGTGTAATTAACTTTGAAATAAAAAAATTTTCAAAAATTCTTGGGAATAAACTTCGAATTGTGGAAGCTTAATTAAATATTATTAAGAATTTTCAAAAATTTTGAAACTTTTTAACTTAATCATGCAGACTGCGGACTTATTAAGGAAAAAAATACCAGAATAACTTGGGGGAGCGAAATAAACTTTCGAAGGAACAACTTTTGAACTAATAATCTTTCAACAACAATTTGTTTCTGAATTTATTTTTTATTTTGGCTGCCTTCTATCCGAGTTTTTATAAACATGACCCTTAATTTCTGGAAACAGGGATATGATTACGAAAAAGAAGAAACCAACTTGGAACATTTCCACCATATGTGTGCACATCCGCCGTAGTCTGACTAGAAGTTACTTCCGCTCTTCCTTCCTTCTCTCTGATTAAGAGTTGCTTTCGATGAAAGGAAGGAAAATTGCTTTGCTTGTATTTCACGATGGAGCCTTCCTTTCACTATCATCCCAAGCTAAGGGTCTTGGAGATGGTGTGAAACTCCCAGCGTTTCTTGTCGGTCGCAATCGAAAAGGAGTCGAATGGCAAAAACTAGAGAATACAGGGAAAAATTGCTTTTACCACTGAAGCACCATATGCGCCGCATTATTCGTCCGTCAACAGTCTTCTACACTAATTCACACCAAAAACCCGAAATGATTAATGGATTTTCGAAGAAGACCAGGTCAGTCCTCTTATTTATTTCAAGTCGCAAAATCACTTTTCTCGTCTTACACACAACACAGCGTCCCGGGGATCAGTCGGGAGAACATTCGCCAGAAGGTTAGCAACAGCAAGCGAAATTTTGTATTCCGACAGGCATTTGTAATTGATGATACGGACCATGTTAATGTCCTTTTCCTTTGCTTCAATCTTTTTTTCCGCTTAGGTTTTTGTTGAAAGAGGCGAATGGCAAAAAATACATTTCAAATAGGATTAATTTTTCTAGGGGGAGTTCAAATTTATCGAACACTTTATAAAAGGAATACGTGACTTCAGATGTTCCTACCAAAACAGGAGGCGAATGTTTTATTGTTCACGAAATTACTAAGGCAATTTAGACACACTTTTGTATATAAAGAGTCCAAACATTTTATCTACAAAACCTCCAAACTTAATCAACACAAAAACCTTTTATCTGACGCTCTCTCCCTTTTTAAGTAAAATAAATGATTTTGCATTAGCCAAAACAATTTCAAAATTTAACCTTGAAATTAAAATTATGCGTTTAAAAAATATGTGCAAATTTTTAAATTCAAAACATTTTGATGATGTGAATTACATCAAAATTTTGACAATTGGGGACTTTAATACTTATACAAAATTTAATTAATCTATTTATTTAAGAACTTTATTGGTTCAAATCACGCCATACTAATGGAAAAGACAAGAAGTTTGGCACCCTCTTCTTTTAACCTTCTACTTTTAAAAGAAATTACTGGGACAGAATTTTTTCAATCAAAAAGCAATTTAAAAAATTACATTAATTAAAGGGAATGCCTTTGAAACATGAAATTTAATTCAAGGCTTTGGATTATAGTATCCTTGTAGCTGTATGATAGGCACATGTTTGAGCTTTTTTTAGTTTTCATCAGAACTGAGAACGGAAAATAATTGCGTCTATTATGTGTATAAAGCTTTCCAGTTTCATGAGTATGTAAATCGGTCGGTCCACTTATGTGTGTCCTTAATGCGTGAACTTATTTCGCTTCCTTGAGCAGTTAATCCATGAAAAGGGACTCTTACACTTGTGCTCAATGCAGAGCAATTAAATGTCATCTTACTCAGCCGTCCATCATTTGAGTTTTTCATTTCTGCCGGGAAATGCCATTACGGAGATTTTTTGTTCTTTATTCCAAACATATATTTTTTTTCCTATTTAAATTGTCGGGATAAAATCTTATCTCCATTTGGTCGTGAGTAGAGCCGAGCACACGCCCGGCCTGGCAGTTAAATTAATCAAGTCGTCTTGCAGCATGACTGCCTCTAGAGCAGCACTCTCCGGTTCCTTCCTACGACGAGGAAAAGGTGGGGTTTTTCCTCAGGTGAATAATTTTTTCCTCACTTTCGCCAGGTGATGTAGGTTCTGTGCTGTGTGCTGTATCTTCAGTCTTCACGCATCTGCTCCAAGTTTATTTTACCATTTTGCCCACACGTTTCGGGACCCGGCCTCTATATTAATCTGAGCGGTAACTAGTGCTACCTGCGATTTTATTTTTTCCCAGGTTCAGCGTCCCGAGCGCACATAAATCATTCAGATATAGAGGATATGTGTATTTATTGATTTATTAAACAGACGCTCCGTGCATATCAACTAGTCTGAAATATTAGAAAATATTTTTCCGTACCCTCCCAGGAGACGGTACGCAGAGGGTTTTCTTGTCATCTTTCTGTGTTCATAAGGAATAGACAAGAAAATTCGTTCCACTTTTCTTGCTTGTCTTTTTTCCTGCTTTATTTGAATGGTGTGCAATATATTTCAGTAAATGAGAATGGGAGTGGCGCGAAGTGTTTTTATCCCTAGACACATAAATTTCACGTGATTCGTTTGCTGGATTTTTTAAGCATTACTTCAAATTATTTTTTGTTACAACGAGCCCTTTGGATGGCAACGAACTGCTTCATTTTGTACTTTTGAGTGGATATGCTTGCGATAGCCAAGGATAGAAAATCCTCACGAGCGAAAAACCTCTTTGAGAAATCAAATGTTGGCTCCCGATTACGATTGCAAATTAAATAATTAATAATTCGACTATTAACAGCTTTGCTTCACCTGACCAGGTATTGGTTTCTATAAAAAATTTTAAATTAAAAGCCATAGTGACATTAACATTAAAATTAACTTGAAATATTCGAATTTTTCACAAGAATACTGTTTATAATGCGCTGAGTCATATTTGAAATCATATTGACAATACAAAAATTTTGCATCAGTCTTATTTTGCAAACCTAGTGTAAATTAGTTAATGACATGTGCTAAGCCACTGTAGTTTGACTTTGTGCAAATATAGAATGTGCGCTATTGCTTATGACAAAAAATAATTGAAGAATATAAGACTAAGATATGTTTTTTTATTATGCTTCCTAATATGTACAGTGTCGGTCAAAACAAAGGGAACTGAATGGAAAAATATTTTAGTTTTAATTTATTATTGATGTGCGGATTTACGATAATTTATATTAGGAAAAATAAAGGGCACTGCGGTAATTTATAATAATATTTTATTTTTGAAATAAAGACTTGCAATACAGAAATATCAAAAGAAATTGGTTTTATTCAGTTCACTTTGTTTTGACTGACACTGTATGTAATTTAACTTTGGAGCTTTCATTTCTAAATTTCTATCTAATGAATTTTTTAATACAGCATCAGAGAAATTTTAGAAGCATATTTTTTAATTAACATACATATACCTTTTATTTAGTGATGAGCAAAACAAAGACCAAGAGAATGACTATGATAGGCTTGGTATTTTTTTGATTCTGTATGCTAACCACTGCGCTATGTTGATAAAAACATTTATAAAATCACCAACTCCATAAAATTATCTTTTTTGATTTGAATTCACAAAGTATGTAGATAGAAAATAAAAAGTTTCTGGAGTTTAATTAAAATTAAAATGTCTTGAATTATATTTGTTTAAATCTTATCTTTACTGATAGCACGATTCGATTATTAAAAAAAAAAAAAAATTATATAATAATCATGTCATGTTTTTGAAATGCCTTTTTCAAGGAAAAATAATAAAAAGGAAGTAAAATTATATTTAATTGCATTGGTTTTGTATAAATAAAATCGATTTTCAAATTCAAAAAATTTTGAATGTTAGAGGATCATCAAAGAATGGAACCGAGCTGTTCTTTTTCCAATTGTTCATTATTTTAGTCTTGTCTTAAAAAATGATTTTATTAAAATATAAAATGTGTTTCCGCAAAAAAAGACTCCAAGACCAAGACCTACATATATTCTGCTCATTACTACTTTTACTTTTTACTTTTACTTTTACTGAAACAGATAGAAATTATAATTTTAAAATAATTGTTAAACATTTTAGTCAGTTTTTCATTCAGTCAGTATATTCATTTTTCAGTCTGATGTTACACATACATATGTATATTGGTTTACGCTTCTATGAAATAGGAATTTTGTTTTTAAATTTACTTAATGGCGCCCATCAGTTGTTCCTGTATCGATAATAAAATCGTTATGTATGTATCTCGCAATTGGAAATAATTTTAATGGTTTGGAAAATGAATTTCTACAACAATACACACCTTAACTGACCGCAGTATTCTATTTTTCCAATCTGCAGCCCTCTCACTGAGGTCAACAGACTGTCCAAATGTGCAAAACAATAAAATTACATAGTTCAACGCTTCCAATAACTGCGCATTCCCATTCAAATCCCACGATATATATTTATCCCTTGTAGTAATACAATGCCCTTCCATTATCGTAAAAATGTGTCCTGGACATCCGTTACGAGGAATAATCGAAACATATCCACCCAGCGGCGAACGATTTATGTGAGCCGAGTCTAGATCCAGTTGAATGTCTTATCTTGTAGGGAGCACAGCAAACGGATTATCTTAGACTTATTTAGTGCCGTCCTCATCCCTGCTGCATCAGTCCCTCCGAAATGGCAGCAGCACCCTTAAAAAAGCTTGTACCTTTCGGGTGATGGTGCTGCTGCCACAATTCATGAATTTCGTGAGCGTAAAGCTGGAAGGGATTTGCTGGCGAAGGCCGTGGGTCAGGGTATCACGGCCGGCATCGCACATATCGCAGGATATATGGCCCTGAGGGCGAGTTATCCACCCTGTGGTAGTTTGAACATCCCTTTGACGTAAATGTGACCGTTTTTAACCTTCCCGGCTCAATAAACATATAAAAGTCGGTCATTTCGGGGTAGTCAGAACAATTTCAGTGCAAAGATATCTGACGCGTTCAACTTTCGGCTTACGAGCTAGCTCTAGTTTTTCTATTTTCGGGAGATCTCGTTATCGTAATGGGAATCTCATTCTGTTCGTGCCGAATGAAGCCAAGTGTAATAAAACTTCATTCGAGTTCCATTATACAGCATCCTTTGGATTGTGGAGTGCCCTTGATTGCCGTGTTGCACGAGATGTGCGATCATTCCCATTTAAGCGGAATTATATATATGGACATATTTATTATATGTATATAACAAAAATTAATGTTTGCCCAATAATTTAAATATTAAAATAGAAATATTTAAATATTCAAATATTTGTCTTCATGGAGGTAAAGTTATTATTTTTTCATATTATTCTATATTATATTATTTTTTTAAAGAACTTTATTTCCAATCAAAATTTCTAGAAAAGTTAGTTTATATTAGAATCACTCTTTTTAGTGAAGAAAGGATTTTATAGAAAAAAATAATTTTTTAGTAAATGGAAAAGATTATAAAAAAAGCGAATTAAATAAAAATTATTTCATTCACAAAGGCGAAATTTAGGGTAAAATTGGACAATTTTTGGAAATCCTGTAAATTACAAAATTATTTTTAAATTGTTGTGATTTTTTTTTTCTGTAGATACTTTGGTTACTATACTTCCAAAAACTGATGAATCGCTGGGAAGTCTACAAAAAGAGGGACTAATATTTTTTGTTTTTAATAAAAATTGCGTTAGCTCAAGACTTATAGAACTATGTGAAACGTTGTACTCACATTTTTATTTTTTCTGAACATTAAAATTACATAAATCCTCCAAAAACGTCTAATCATCAACGCAGTCAGGGAAGTACTGGCATACGACTGATGACCACTTTCCCCTACCAAATTTTCTGAAAATCGCTTTAGTAGTTCTTGAGATATTGGTCACCGAAAAGCTACTTTTTTTTTTTTAAAGAACTGATGATACATAATTTCTTTAAACCGATGCAACTCATTCAATTTTGGTAGAGTTTTATGAAACTTGAAGAATATTTTATTCTTAAGATATCATACTAAAAGAAAATGTAAAAATCCAAAAATCAATTGGTTTGATTCAACTAACTACCCAGATATGACCCCTTAAAGTGAAAAGTAAAGTCTTTAAGAGTTGAAAGTATCTCAACTTAAAAACAAAATTCAATAAAAACAAACTGTGTTATATACGTGGAGATCCGAAAACATTTTCAATTTAATCCCAATCGTTTTGTCTTTCTCCGTAGATACGAAAATGCCGCAGTACCACAGCTCGAGCTACGAGTCCTTGGATAAGTACAACGTCGCGCTGGAAACTCTCAAACTGTCTGAGAACTTTCCGCACAAAAACAAGCCGCGTTCCGCCACCTTGGAGCGCCGCAAGGAAGGGCACAGCGCCTCCACGAATAACGTGGGGCTCGGGAGTGGTCAGCAGGTGGGCAAGGGCGCCTCCAGCAGCATCGAGGACAACTCGCGAGTCGGCCATCGGTCGGATTTGAAGGCCATGCGCAGCCCCGCGGCGGCGGCGGCCAGGTGTCGCTCCGAGGCCGAAAAACAAAAGAACCTGAGCGACTGGTACTACATCAAAAGCAGCCCCGGACCCAGACCAGGTGCTGGGTGCAATCAGAAAATGGAATCTCCGTCTAGTCAAAGGACAGCTCCACCCCCGCTGTCATCAGCGTCCCCGGTGTTTCCCTTTGGGGCAATGAACCCGAAATTAAGTCGCGCCTTGCCACCGCCCCCGCCCCTGTACCCCTTGATCAGACGGGCCGCCCTTGGCCCCGGGACTGACTCCGTCTGTTACAAAAACAGAAAACGTGACGATAATTTAAATTTCGATACCCAAGATGAATTCGATACGGAAAAATGCGATCCAGGCACAAGGGAATCCCGGCCGGGCTGTGCGGACCCGACCCGCAGTGTCACCCAGAGCAATCTCAACAATTTTGATATTAAATTCAATTTGAGCCCAAACAAAACAGTCGCAAATGACATTGTTCCGTTTAATCAACTGCAGCCGGGCTCCGCTGGCGATGATGGCTCCAGCGGAGGCGGTGACGGCAAAGATATTTCAGGCGGGCATCCCGGACATTGGGACAACACAGCATCTGGTGGCAGTTGTGCAGAAATGGGAAAACATGTTGACAAACATTTGCCAATTACAAGCCCATGTTGGAGGCAAAAGCAGATCCTGCAGGACCAGCAACAGCAACAACAGCAATTCCAGGAATGTCAGGCTCTGGCAAACAATAATCCGAGGAGGAATAACCACTTGGGTAGACCAAGGACTCAGAAGCGTCCCGATGAGACCAGCTCGAGCAGTTTTGAACAATTAAATATCATCGGGGTACCAATAAATCAGGAGGACAGAACTGACCCTGGTAATTTATGGGAGTGGAGCGAAAATGCGGCTGCTGAAATCGAGAGGAAGTACTACGAAGCCAGGAGGCGACCACTGCCCCAATTGCCACCCGACGCCGAGGTGAGTACCCCAAAAATTTGTCCTTTCTTTTTGCTCCCTATTAATACGGAATTTGTTCGATTATATTGTTGAATTTGTAAGAAAACCCACGAAGATGTCGAAGAATCTTCTAACCCTTTCAGAACCGAAGTTTTTCTTATCTTATTTTTATAAGATTTTAATAAGATTCAGAACATAGCACAATATGTTATGTTGCAAAAAAATAAATAATGAAATTATATTCTTCGATCAAATATAAAAATTACATCTTAAATATTTCATGATCTTAATTTCGATTAAAACAAATAAAGAATATATGTATATACAAACATATATACATACAAACTCTATATATATCAGCGTCTTACAACAAGCAAAATACATCTGAAATTTCAACAAATAATGAAGTGAGAAAATTATGTTACGAATATCCTTCGGCTTAAGTTGAGATTGAAACACAAACCTTATTTTAGTATTAAATTTGCGTTTAATTGAAATTCATGGGTGTGGTATGTCACCTGCCAGGATATTTTTTCATATATACATATTTTCTTATTTTTGTGTAACCTTTTACTTGTAACTCAGCATACGTATGCATGAAATAGTAAAACAAATGAATTGTAGCAATCAAAAAAAGAAGTCTCAATTCGACCTCCTCACAGAAGCAAGGTTGTGCCAAAATACGCAGGGAATTGAATTACATAAAATGAAATCATGTGTATGCATAAGTAAAATATAATTTTTCATGCACACGTTGTCTTGAAATACAATAAACTTTGGGGAAATTTGATTGGTTTTCTTCTGGCTTTTGTTTTCCTGAAGAATATTTCTTTCGATTCGGAATGGTACATTACCATTAATCCAAGGGTACCTCCGCGAAAAAGCCGCCTGTGGCAAAGGTAATAAGTAAATAAATCAGAGGAATCTCAAAAGAGCCCCTATAGAATATCGAGCGAAGAATGTAGGCAATTTTCCGGCATAAACAGAGACGTAAATCGGATACTGAATTTATTGGTTTATTTATGTAAACAGCGGCTCTACCTTTTTTTTCCACTGACTCAACCTCGAATTCTTTTGAAGGCTAGAAATTCGCTTTCTGCAAAAATGGCGGAAGAGAAACACAAGTGTTATTTGCAGATAAGAAATGGCGGTATTGTGATGGATTTTTGTGTCTTCAGAAGGGCTTTTACTTTTAGAATTTCTTTTACTGGATTTTCTGGGAAAGCAAATTTGAATTGACATTAATTGTGTGTTTTCTGTATTTCCTTTTCAAGACAATACAATACAATTTTTGGTGCTTTTGTGCTTATCTGAAACATTAGCCGGTATCTCTTGGGGAATTAATAAATAAACTCAATCCTGTTAACTACATATTATCATAACCCACTCAAAATGTTCATATGTCTGCATGACACAGCTTATTACCTTTTACATGCTCCTTTATGAAGCATCAAATTGAAAAGGATTAAATTTTAATATAAATATAAGAAGTTTGGGTTTGGTTGATTCGCGCTTTGTTGAAAATGAATACTAAAAGGTTTTCCATAATCTTTCCAAACATAAATTCTATTAAAAATATTTGTAATAAAAATACAAACATTAATTGGTAATTTTTGCATTAAAACCTATTAATTAGAAATGATTTTTTTGAAAATATCGTTTTTTTAAACCTTACTCTTTTAAACATTTTTTTCTCGTATCCTGACACTTAAAAGTAAAATGTGTAGATACTTCAATCATGAAAAATAACTTCTTTTCTGTGTCATAAATCGATACTAAAAATAGCAAATTAATTAAATTCCACTGTTCAGGTCTTTTGTTCAGAGATCCGAATGCGTGCTGAATTTGAGCTTTCTGGGTTAAACGGATCAAAAGTTATCAGGTTATGACAGAAACGGTGATATGCTGCATTCTTCCTACAGTTGAACAATTTTTGAATTTGTGTATGAAGAGAATAATCCTGATGTGTTTTCACACTATGTCCTAGTTACCAAAAATAGAACGAATTCCAGCTATCTATGAAATCGCCAAACAAACCCAGCCTAATCCGACAAGCACCACGGTTTTAATCCAATTCTGTCTCGTCAACCTGCAATATCTTCCCTGTCTGTCGGAAATAATCTGGATTTTCTCCCATAGACGGCATAGTATCTGCTATTTTAATCACAATCCCTAAGCAAATTCTCAAGTCAAAATGTCCACTGCTCCTCTAAATCTGGCTTACATTACTTCCTGCTTAATTCGGCTAGTCCCTCTCTTGACTCTGGGAGCGGGAGCAGAAACTCTTGTATCTTAGGAGCGGGGAAGTGGTCCACATAAAGCATCTATCGTTAATTTTCATAACATAATTAAGTCCTCCCTCCGCTCCGCAGTTCTGGTTCCATTCCCGCAACTAAATTGATGATAATGTGCGTCATTTACAATGAAGGTTCATTTCGTGCGCTTTGCATACCTATCTACAAAAAGGACTCCGGCCCGACAGGCGGTAGGCTCCTTTCTTTAAGCTGCTTTAAATTCATCAACTCCGACAGATTAAGCAAGTTGCTAAGTGATTTTAGGTCTCCGAGTGCCTATAACTTTTGGTCTTTGTTCTTCTGTTGTTTCGTTTATCTGCCACTGTCCGTGCTTGTTCCTGGGCGCCTAGGCTATTTTTGGAACGCGTGAACATTTTTTCCACACACCACCGCCAATTTTTGCTCTCCGGAGCATGTCTGACCGAAAAGGTACAGGATTTTTTGGTGTTTTAGCCATAGACAGCACATAGACATCGACCGGAGCAGGTATACACAGTCTCATCATTTCGCTTTTAAATGTACAAATTTTTATTCATCTCAGTACAATGTATCCTCCGAAACAGAATCGCAGTTTAAGATTAATAGTCTTTCGCTTATTAATTATAGGAATATCTAAATCCCTTTTATTTTTGACGAAATTACAAAAATTATTTTAGTGTTCTAATTAACAACTTTAGAACCTTTAGAATATATGTATTTTTGTAAACATTGCCAAAAAATCCCTTAATACGTTTTTCTGAAAATTATAAAAACTCTCGTTTTGCGTAATAGTTCAATGCTTTTCGAAAAAGGGGAATATACTTAGTTCAGTAAATGCATTTTACTTGATATATGTAGGAAATAGTGGCTATTAATGAAAATAAAAATTAAAACTTTTGCTTATAAATCCAGCAAATAGCTCTAATGGAAGTATTTACATTTATATATAAAAAAAGAATGCATTAAATAGTTAGCTGGTACTATACGTAGACGTAGTTATCTTTTAGATGATACTAAAACAAGATTAATGAATAAAAACCTATGATATTGCCTGTTATATTTTAAAAAGGCTAAAAAACATGTTTTATTATATATTTTTGTGTTCTGAAAAAACCGAAATACGAAAAAACCATAGTTTACTTTATCTGCCTAAGCACTTTTATTTATATATTATAATAATTCTTATTTCTCATCAAATCAGAGATATTTGTAAAGTTAACTTATCATATAAGTGCATATTTAATCTATTTAACCTAAATTAACTAGGCTTGACGTAAAAAGTACCAAAACACCAGTTTTGTAGGTGGTTTATCTCCCATATATAAAATAGTAAAATATCCTTTAATACCTGATTCTCATTACACCGGTAAAAAAAAATATATACATATATATTTCTTGTGACTGGCTTTATATTCCATAATTTTTTTTATTTTTCATGCATCAAAATAATCAATAAAATCAAAAAATACCCTTAGCCTCCTTAAAGTTTGTTTTTGTAATATTGGTAGTAATACTATAGATTTTGTAGACGATATTTTTTCACATTTTTGAAAAATCATTAAAACATATAGGTTCTTCATAGAAGTTTGTACCGTAGCTTAAATGAAAGCCTAAGTCCTAATCTAGGAATATTAAATGCATATTATTTCTATAATCCTTTTCACACATCTTGGCGAAGAAGGTTTTCTTCAGTGTGTGTTTACTATGTTATTTATTCGCCATACATTGTATGAAATAATCGGTTTATGGAAAAAGTCAAATTCATGGATTATTTCGAAATGTTTTAAAGCCTTCTTTATTGTTATATAATAGCTTAAGCTTGCTACTAATCTTAGAATAATTGGTTATGTGTATTTTAATGATTTTTATATAAATAGTAAAAGTACGGCCTTTTGCACGTTTTAACCCTATTTTTACTGAAAACAGAAGAAAATTGAGTATACTTTTACTTTCGAATTCCCAATCTACGAAAAAAATCCTATAGAAATGATCTGCTATTTGTTCGGGCGCAAATTATTTGATTATTATTTTTAAATTTTTATTACAATTTGTTCTGCAGAAGCAGACTAACGGCGTCAATTAGTCTCATACAACTGGAAACGAACAGTTAAAAATATTAATACGGTATAAAATAATATTTTAGAAAACAGAATCAGATATTGTTGATTTTTTAAGTCTATTTAAAATTAAATTTTTGTGTTATAAAAAGTTAATGATTTAATTTTGAAATTTGATCCTTTTTCGACGGGACCGACTGCATAATAATCTGTATAATGCAACGGGAGAGGTTTTCGTTCCACGAAAATAGCTCCCTCGGGCTGTGGAGTGTCTACCAGTGTTTTGCCCTTTTTATTCCCATTTACTGGTGTCCAGGAGTTAGGTCCTGCATACTCCCGATTCATGAGAAACGCTGAGCACGCTCTGCACATCCGCGCTATTCTTCTCGGAGACGAACGACTCCTCGTCCAGCCGATGCAAAAGGAGAAAAATCTTATCACACTGATGATGACGATGATGTGGTAACTAATAGCAACCGGAGATTACGCCCGGATTGCCCGTGGACACTGAGAGAGACTGTCGACGGAAGATAGATTACTTGACGAAACTGCCGGGACTTTTGCCTCGTGACTAGGAGAGCCCGACGAAGTCTCCCCGTCAAAGCCGGGCGTATCCTGTTTGTGTAACACATAGAAATGCTCTGGATGGAGCTCCTGTCGGGTCTTCAACAGGCTGCTCAGCATCCAGAGAAATGCTCCAGAGCCACCGTTCAAGCACCCCACAGTCACCTGCAAATCTTCCCAGTGTGACAAAAGTGTGGCAAACAATGTTCATCCTGATGTTTTTAGTCGAAACCAGAAAGATACTGCGCAGTGAGAGTGTGTCTAGCTGGTGGATGAAATACCGGCGTTTTTCCAGCACGGTAGATAAGCGCCCTCAGAGCTTTTCTGGAGCCAGTATCCCGTGGTAGCTCGTGGAATCTGCTCGTCCAGCTCCGAAGGTACCAGACGAACGCTCTTCCCAGAAAGAGCCCCAAATTTGAGGTACCCCCAAAAGGTGTAGTCGGGCTAGCGCCTTCAGGTGTTCCCGATCCTCTAATCACGGGACCCGTCCAGTGATAGTGCTAAGACTCGTTTATCGCCTCCATCGCGTCCGGGACTAAGTTCTGTGGCTGGGTGATCCTCTGTTCATTTCAAATTTCTTCCCCGACGCCCACCGCAGGGCCGTCGCCGGAGCGTCGAGGAGTCCGATTATGTTTGACGGGTGACACTCCTTATTTTCAAGAAAGCCGTCGTCTTCGTCGACGACGTGCCCGAAAAGAAGGAGCAGAGCTTTCCGCCGCCCCCGCCCCCCGGGTGTGTAGTTTGTGCCTGTTACCAGACTTAAAAGCCACCTAATGGATGTGATAAGTGGTCCTAGTGCTGCCGTGAAGTGTAAATAATGCCCCGGCCGTGTATCAACGTGGAAGTATGACCATATGTCGGATTAAAGGATTTAAATCTTCCCGTGTGCCCCACTTATTTATGTATAAACGTGCGCTCTGCACTCGTCCTGGGGCCAAAGGTTCTTTCTGCATGGCTTGCGATGGGACACTGAGCGCGCCCGGCCCCGGCTCCTCCGGGCCCCGTCCGGGTTTTTCGCTGTACCATTTGGAAACTGTTTATTGGCACAATGGCTGAATGGTTTGGAATTGTGCTTTTCATTTGCATTTTTCTCGGACGTTTTGCTTTTCCGATATTTTCGCCTATGTTTTTTTTTCTTTCCTCCGAGGATTTATGGAAAAATTGGATGAAGGATTTTTCGAAATTAAAATTGTTTTTCAAGGATGCCTTTCTTAATGAATTAATTTCAAAAAGTGGGTCGAACGTCCATATCTAGGTCTACTGTTTTACAAAAAAACAAATTTCAATTTATCTCTAAAACAAAAACCAATTTTCCGAAATTTAGAAATCTTACTAATATTACAAACTACAAAAAACAAAAAAAACTAAATAGTATAACTACTTATAGACACGGAAAAGTCGTCTGAATAACATCCGCTGTCTAAACTAAAAAAACTAACTAGTCTATGAAATTTCCTGTGGCTGCAGCTGGCTTAATTAGGGGTTTTTGAAAATGTTTTCATAAACTTTCTTCATTATTCTCAAAGTTTCAAAGTAGGGTTTGGAAAATTCGCGGTAATTCCATATTCATGCTGCTGTAATTTTAAACGATAGGATCAAGTGGTTTTTGAGTTAAGCACATTCTCTTTACAATTTTTAACTTGATGAAGTTGTGATTCAAAGAAAAATCTCTTTGTTTTGCTTTCCTTTTTTAAGGTATACCAGTTTCGTTGTCGTGTTTATTTTGCGGACGGACAAATGTAATTTGAATTACAATACCTTTCCAGTTTTATATAAAATTGTGTTAAAAGCACTTTCTTTCTATTGTGTAGTGTAGTGCATTAATTTGAAATTATAATAATAATTTTATATATTAATTACTTTATAATAAAATTCTATATTCAATTCTATTCAAAGAAACTATATCAGAGATTTTAAAATTTTTTATACCTCAAGATTTGGTTGAAAAAACTAGAAGAATTGTGAGATTGTCGCTTTTTATAACTCCTAAGTCCAGATTACAGATTTCTCGATCAACTTCATATTCAATTTTAAAAATTTGTTGACAAAGTTTTAGAGCTCCGCAGTATATTTAGAAACCTTAATAGTTATTTTAACTATGTTTATATTTTTATTCATAAAAATTTTTCAATTATTTTAATACGTACTCCTTAATTTCCTTAAATACATACAATAACAAAACTCACTAATTCATTATCCAAAATCTGTATAAAATAAATTATAGTTTAAAAAAACTAAAAAACACGCTTTAATAGCAAATTGAACTAAAAAGCAGAAAATAATTTTTTATAATTGATATTTTATTCAACAGCCATAGAAAGTCTACTAACTCAATATACTTTAATCATTTTCAATGATTCTAAAATAAAAATAAAGTGATAAAAAGAAAACTAATTTCATTGTAAAAAATGCGTGTGTATAATAATAATAAGTTTCGCTCATTTTAATTTTATATAATCTGAATTGGAGTCGTTCCCAAACATTTATAATCGTGTACTATTAATTTAAAGTATATTTTCTTAGAGTGTCCTAGCTTCAACCTGGCAGGTTTATTTAATCTAAAAGATTATTTCAATGATTTTCCCATAAATGTTGTTAATCCGAGCTTCCTTTAATGTTCTAAATATTTAAGCAGATAACTGCCAGATCCAACGAATTAAAAAATTAGCTAAACGTTATGTAGTAGTAAAATCTAATCAATGAGAATTAATAAATAATTTTGTAATCTGGCTAGACTAGACTAAACTAGGGACTATCACTTAACAAACAATAGTAAAAGAAGCCATCCCGCAACGGTGCACTTTTGAATAAAATAGGTTTGAATTGTTCTAAAGAAAAGACTAAATTTTAGAAACTTTTGAAGATTCATTAAAAAATAACGAATAAAAAACGCTCCTACGATAAAGCTTGTAATATAGCCCAAATAAAAGTTTGGACCTTTAATTTAATTTATTTATTTTCGCTTAATACAAGCTAACAAGGACTAAAAATTAAAAAACTAAACTTAACAAGTATTTCTTAAACTAAACAAAACAGCTATTATATCAATATTATCAAAGGTTTTAACACATTCCGAAATATTCAATAAATTTTACTATTTTCCGATTGATCGTGAATCAAAATCAGAGCTGGCGCGTGCTCATGCAAAGCTTGTTTAATATTTTTAGCAAAATCTAATAGAATTTATATTTTCATTTAATTTCATTTGAGTTATATTACGAGCTCTCTTCACGTACCAATATTTTTCTACCAATTTTAAAAGAAAGACAAAATACTATAATATTTGTTTTTTTAAAGCTATTTTTAACAAAAACGTGATGTGATAGAAATGATATATCAGTTGTTCGGGGTAAAATTGACTATTAAACTTTGTTTAGCAATGTAATTATTGCAATCATAACTACGAAGTTGCGGGCAATAGTTTTACTTGTAAATTTGGATTTCAAATTGTTGGTGAAAAGAATGTACATAAGTGTAGTGTAGTTGCATTGGAAATAATTCACCATTTACTAATCAAAATTCATTTCAAATAATTTGAAATAAATAGAGACATTTTTCTAGTAAAGGATTAGTACAAAACAAAATTTGCAATACGACGACGTGTTAAACTCATTTTAAGATTAAAATCATAATGTTCCATTTTCCAATTAGTATAATTTTCTTGGAAGCAAAATGCTTGAAATATACAGCCTTGGCCAAAAGTGTCAAGCCACCTACTAAATGTTGGATTTCTTAAATAAATATAGAGTGGGAATAAAATTAAGTTATACGTACTTATAGACAAGTATTATACATCAAATTTATTAATATTTTGTAGGCCCCCCCCTTGCCCTTATTACAGCATCTATTCTATTTGGTAAACTACAAACTAATTTCCTACAATCTTCTGCGTTAATTTTGTTCCATTCTTCGCGTAGAGCTGTCTTCAGGCTGTCCTTTGTTGTTATTTGATGATTCCTGATCCTAGCCTTTAAAGTAGACCACAAATGCTCAATCGGATTTAAGTCCGGTGATTGAGCGGGCCAATCTAAAAGCCGAATGTTGTTTTCTTCCATCCATTGTCTTGTTGTCCGAGATGTGTGGCAGAGAGCATTGTCCTGTTGAAATATGACGTCGTTGTAATCCCCGTCACCAAATATCCTCCGAAACGACGGCTGAAGGCAGGACTCTAGAACATTTATGTATTGCTGACTATTCATGCGACCCTCACAAATGAACATTTCGCCCACGCCGTTAGCCGCCATACAGCCCCAGACCATGATGCTGCCTCCTCCGTGTTTCACAGTGGGCACAATACATTCTGGGTTGTATTCCTCGCCCACGCGTCTTCGTACAAACGTTGCACCAGGAGTTCCAAATATCTAAAAAAATGAGGTTGTGGATTAAATACCGTAATGAGGCCTAATAACTTTGAAATGTGTCAAATTGATTTTTTTTCTTATTAAGCAACAACTTACTTGAAAATTTGACTCATCAGACCAGACCACCTTTGACCAATCTTCTTCTGTGAAGTCCTTATAGCGTTGAGCCCATTCTAGCCGTTTTTTAATATTCTTTTTGGAAAGCCATGGCTTTTTCCTCGCTTTGCACCCTCTTAATCCAGCTTCCAAAAGTCTTCTTCTGACAGTCCTTGCCGATATTTGTCGTCCAGTGTCCTCCGATGTTTCAGCAGCCAACTCAGACGAGGTTTTTTTCCGATTTCGTAGAGAGGATCGAATTAAATTTCGATCCTCACGAGACGTAGACACTCTTTTTCTGCCCGATTTCGGCCTGTTTTCATTAGAACCAGTAGCCGCAAATCGTTTGAGAGTGTGCTCAACAGCGCCACGTGAACACTTTACGATCCTCGCAATCTCCCTCTGCGATTTACCCTCCTCGTGTAAAAACTGGATCCTGCTCCTTTGAAGCAATGTCAACTCACTTGTTTTTGGCATTTTTATTTCACAAGAACTCTTCTCAACACTTCACCGACAACTAACCACATTTTCGAATTTACCTCAGAATTTAAGGCCTTTTAAACTGTACCTAATGCATTTATTGAGAAATCCTTAATTACCCATTAAGGCTAAATGGTTATTTTGCATCCTCTTCCGAATAATATTTATTACTTTATTATGACTTCCTACCTGCGACGGAAGCAATAAAAGTGATAACGAGGTATTTTTGTCCTTAGTTTTCATAGAATGATAATAAATTAGGGTGGCTTGACACTTTTGGCCAAGGCTGTATTTTTATAGCATAAACGATATTAATTAAACGTTGACAGAAACACGCAAAATTGGCCGCCTATTTTCGAAAAAGAGTACAACATTCAATTAAAAGGGTCAGAAATCCTCTTTAGTTCTGCCCCGCCAATAGCAATAAAGCAGAAATCAAAATAAAAGCTGGGGATTTTCCAAAAATCATAAATTCTCTTAATTTACGCTGAACCTGATAAAAAAAAAGTTAAACCCGCGGGTGGCAAACTTATTTATGTCAGTGGGTGGAAAGTGCCCGCAGTCCTCACCTCCCCCACCCATTCCCAGCATCCGCAGCAGACCCGGGTATATGTGAGTTTTGCACCCTGCAATTTTACTGTAAATGCGCTGCGGTAATACCGTTTCATGATTTCCGCTGAGTGCAGCAAAAATTATTTTGAACTTGGACTAAAAAAAAAAAAAAAATAATAATTGCAGGGGCCAATCATGAAATTCCAATTAAATCTCGCCAGTCGTCGAGGACACTGCAACTGCAACGCGCCGGGTGCCGGTGGCGTTTTGCACTTTTTCCATCTCGCCAGCGCAGAGGTGTAATTTGCTCCTTTTTGCCGGCCTTCGGTAATTATTCAAAGGGGCGGAATCAACAGATTTTAAATGGAGGCCTCCGTGTTCGCACTGCACGGACATTAATTTGCCGGGCGTGCCCCGGCACCAGCAGTCAGGACATTTCGAGGACGAGGAATCCGTCCCGGTCCCTGTCCCGAGCGCCCGGGTATGGGACCATTACTGCCAGCTGTACGTCGAATTAAAATCCACTTAATCGTTTTTAACCGAATCCCGGGAGCAATTACTGCGCGAGGCGCGCAAATCAATTAGATTTAAGCAGAATAAATAGCGCATCCCATAAAAGATAAGGCTTCTCGTAAAACTTAATATTTATCGCCATTTCGTGCAGTTTACGCCGAATGGCCGCCTTTTGATTTCGAGGGCCTAACCCGGGGCGTCACGTACGAGCCCGCTGGCCTCCTCATCACCTCGATCAATTCATGGATGGCATCTTTTCGGGACCGGGCGATGGCGGAGGCGGTGCGGTTCATCCCGGTTAATTTAACTTTGGGTGCACACCCGCCGCGATGTCGCATGAGGCTGATATTTCACGACAGGCCCCGACAGTGAGCGTCGCTGTATCGCTGACAAAATTGGAATTCGTGCACATCAACTCCTTTCACCCCCGGGATCCACACATAATCCACTTTGAGATTTTGGGGTATCTTTATTTATTTTTTTGTCGCAACACCCACCCCGGGCGGCACGGCGCTCCAGCAGAGATCCCGCCTCTGCCGCCGCCGCCACGTTTCCTTCCTTCCGCTTTCGTGACATTACAGAAATTTGTTAAATGAATGCCAAAATGAAGCGTAAAAAGGGAATTTCATGTTGTAGGCATCATTCCATATGGGCGGGATGTTGCAAGAAATGGGATTATTTCCGTCTTTTAATGAAGGGATGTGCCCGGGACGTGCCAAGGGGATGAGATGCTGAAATTAAGTGCCTACGAGAGATGAGCACGACAGGAGTTGGGTAAGAGTTGCTTACGATTCCGCAAAGATCCATTTTCCCTTTTTATGCCAAAGGACTCGTCACTCACAGTGCTAAGTTTAATTTTATCGTTTTATTCTAAATTGTTAATTAAGCACACCACGCTAGTGGAAAAAGGGATGAAATCCCAAAATCAAGTTGCGTGGTTGTATTTTACTTATTTTAAAGTAAATAAGTTGGATTTTACTCTTAGATTTAGGTTACTTGATGCTCGTCTGAGTTGGTACAGTTTATAGAAAGATAATTTATAAATTTGCTAACACCGACTATCGCCGTGCATGATTCGATATCAAATATGTATGAAATCTTTAGAGAATCACGTTCAAAAATTCAAATTGTTCCTTTCCAAAAGATCGAAAGCCTCCTCAGACAATTTTTTTAATTAATTAGTTTATATTAAGTAACTAAATTGAAAATCACAACTCAGCTTAGTGCGTTTGTATGGAAAAGCTTTATTCGGAATAGAATCATTTTAAAAATTATGATTTGCATAATTCATTTAATGGTTCTAATTTGATCATATAGTTATTTGTAGATCTACAGAGATGAGAGTAGGTCCAAAATCAACGTAAATTTATATATTTATTTATGTATTATTTATTTATTTATTTATAATCTTAACCTTAACGTCATTAGAGTTGAGACAATATTTAACATGCATAATTCTCTTCATTTCATCGTAGCTTGTATTAGTTATAACAGAAGATGCAATTACAGTATTTCGGTGAACATTATTTGCGATATACTGCCCCATTATGTCAAAAATAAGGAATATATTTTATGATAGTGATAACGAAAGTTTTACTGAAAGAGACTTTGAGAAATCTGAAGAAGAATTTTTTAGTGATCCTGAAAGGTGCGTGTTTGTTATAAGCATAGAATTAGGAAAGAGACTACCTGGCAGTGCAAACAATGCAAAGTGCCACTGTATTTACCTATTTGCTTTGAAAAATTTATTTGATTTAGTTATTTTTTTTTTTTATTAATTTATTTTTGTTTTGCAATTCTAATTACCTGAAGTCATCTTAAGACTACATATGTCACTGATATTCCAGAAATAAATGAATTTTTACGTAAAATCTACTGCTTTTACATACTAAACCAAGTAACAAAAAATTAAATCCGTTCCATATGCACAAACATTTTCAAAGAAATCAGTACCCAAGGAGTTAATATATTATATTTTTTCTAATTTTTTTGTATCATATCAATTTACTAAAAGCTTTTTACCCTGCTTTTCACGACGATTTTTGTGAATTATTTTTTAAAGGGAATAAGTACAGTACTAGTAACGATTTATAAATACCTAGGGTAACTCTAATTGCAAGTTAAAACTTATCTTCATTTTGATAATTTAAGCTATTGCACTCTGTTTAAATTTATTACTTTAATTTAGATTAAAATATATTATTAAATATATTGCGTATTACAAGAGAATGCGAATTGTTTGTAAGATCAGCAAAATCTGGAATGAGATCTTTATTAAAAAATCAAAGTACTAGACTAAAATCTTTATTATTCCAGAGTGGCATTTCGCAAAGTAATAAAAAGTATTCCAAGCCTACGTTTTTCAGGTTGGTTTAATATCGCTTAGAGTTCCATAAAATTTGCCGTAAAATATCCTGCCATAGTCAAGAGCCCAAAATTACCACGGCTTCTACTCATGGCGCTGCTCTTTCTGAACCATCCCGTAGCCGCGGAATCAAAACTTTTATAGTCGAGGCTCTTCGTCAGGAGGATTATAAGTAGGACGGCGGGCGAGTTCGTATCTTACGAGGCCGCGTTATTTTGGCAGCTCCGTAAATTTTTATGCTTTTATTTTTGTGTTTACGTTGTCTGATTTTATGCGCTCGAGTACTGGTCTCGTTATTTTTTCCCGTAGTCATTTCGTTGTGCACGGGGCCGATCTGATGGGAATGATCAATTTCACGTTGCAATAGATTGCTCCCGCCGATATTTTTCCTTTTTTAAGCACTTTGACTGGAAAGCCACATTGACCTCTTCCTTCCCTCTAGGGAATTGATTCACTGTTGGTGGAATTTTTCATTCAATTTCCATAAAACCTCGCACTCATTTATGTTTATGAAAATTTCAGTGAAATGAAAGAGGAACGAAAGGTAGACGGTCCCTATCCACCCACGGGAGAGAATGGAGGTCACGGACAGACCAACTCGGGATTACTTTTATATTTTTGTCCTTTCGGATAAAGTACGTAAAATTTCATAATCCTCGGCATTATGAGTTTTCCCCTTATTGAGTTCGGGTACGGCAGCAGAAGGGTTCTCGTTTGGGTCCTTCTTGAACCTCGGCAGTTGTTTGCACACTGCTTGCTGATGGTCCAATTAACCCCAGTCCCGGAAGTGTCCATTCGCATAGTAACTTTTGTTGGTGTTGCAAACATTTTTTTTTCCTTTTTTTATGGACAATTTACCACGCATATGAGCGGGTCTTCGGTCACAGCAGAAATCTGAATATTTTTGTTATTTTCGCAATTTGTGCGGCTCGAAGGATCGTGTTATTCTAATGCATTAACCCTCGGCTCCTGTGTTGGATAGGGGAGTAAAATAAGTCCCGTCCTGGAGAAAAGCAATTTCCCGCAGTCTCTCATCCTAACTATAGAAATCGCCCGAGGGGGTAATTGAAGGAATCATAAAATCAAAGACTTTTGCAAGGAACGCTCCAAAAGAGAAGACTGCAGCTGATTCATTTCAGAACCCCCAAGGCAGGCGACCACGAACTCCGCCAACCTTCCTTTTACCCTTAATTAAACAACCCTACAGGAAGCGTCCCCCACCGCCCTCTCCGGGGCTTTCTTATTGAATGTGATGCTATTTTCGTTTCATGTCCTTCGCCTTTGCCGTCGGTATAATCGTCGCTGAAATACCTTTTGAAATTTCATTAGCCGCCCGTCGACTGCCAATATTCAATTAACTTTTCATTTTTGTCCAGAAAATTGTCACACAGCGTTGTGTCTTTGAGCGCCGGAAAATTACATTACCTTTGCCTGGCAGGAGATGATGGTCAGTTTTGCTCAAGGTATTTGCCCGTTTTCCGGTTTTGTCCGAGGGAGAGTTGTTTTAAGCTAATTTTCAGGCGATTGATTAAGGGAATTTCTGGAATAAAGGGTGTATCTGACAGGAGCAGTTTTATTAAATTAATTGGTTACACAAACACAAATTCTATCTACTTTTTCCAGTTTTAAAATACAATGAAGACTGATGAATCATTTTAGAACGACAGTATGTTTTCTAAGTATGTTCTAATGAGCTTACAAAACTTCAATTTTCGTTAAAATCACTAATATGAAGAAAGTAATAAACAAAAATTAATAAAAACTAAATAATTATATTCAGTATAGAACACATTTTGCTTGTCAATAAACAAATACACTTTATCTAAAATATTTAACCTCTTTATGGGTAAAGTTTGAAAATGAAAAGAATTTGAATTCTTTGTTTGTTTAGCTAATTGTAAGTTATGCTCGCTAATTAAATTATAAATAATTTTTATTAAATCAACAAACAGTGACATTTTATATTCTTCGAGGTAATTATCCGAGTAAAAATTTCTAAATTCTTTTTCCACGCCCGCAACGCGCGCCCGTTGTACACCCAAACATTTTTCAAGCCCGCAACAGGCACGGTTGTTGAACAATCACGCCTGCATCGTGCCTGCAACAAGTCCGCATTTCCTAAAATACGAACTTTAAAGTTTTACTTTTATTTTAAACAGGCGTGTTGCAGTCGTCTCTATGATCTTATTTCACTTCAAAAATGCTATGGGGCCGATTCGAGCGGGCTCATTTTGGGCCTACATATTTTTTACTTACCAGATTTTAATTTATGTTTTTCAGTTAGAATACTTTCCATTTAATTTATCTTTTCACGTACGTCGCGAAGCAGTCTCAATAAATTTACTTACGTATTTTTTAATTGGATTCTCGTTTACTTTTTGAATATTTAACTGAGAACAGAATAATATAATATCTTGAGGAATTTATTATTTTGAATATCGATGATCTTGTGATACACTTAAAAGAAGGTTACTTTTGTTTAATATTTATCATGGCACGATGCCTTTTGGGCTTTCTATTTTATGAATCTTTTACTTAATACGTAAAATCGAATTTAAATACGAAGTTATAAGATATTATAATTATAGTTTCTGGCGATTTAAAAAAAAATGACGTTGTAAAAGTTTTTTTTGACCTCGGATTCGGATTCAGCACGTCGAAAACCATAAGAAATGATGGGTCTAGTTTCTGGCACCAATCACTTTTTTTTTTTGTGTGCCTGTGTTATTTATATTTTTGTAGATTATTTATATTTCTATCAACGTAGATAAACTTTTGCAAATAAATATGTAGTTAGGTGTTCGTGTTTCGTTTAATAAAAGATTAGTTAAATTTAAAATCTTATCGCTTCCAACTTAATTTTCGTTGTGCTGTCCTTCTCTAGAACAATGCACAATTCGACTTTGAGCTTTGCCAAGCATAAAATATTAATTCTTAGATTTTTATACATTTCTCCAGATTTGCTTGAACAACTTCAACTGAAAGTGCTCACTCCCAGTCGAGAACAATTTCCCAAAGAAAAATATATTATTACGCTGAAGGACTTCACATATTTCAACGAAAAACGAAGAAATTAATTCAACAGCAGTTGAAAATTTGAAATAAAAATTGCCAGAAAAGTGCCACCCTGTCCTTCATATTGCGACAACATTTAGTTGTGCTGCTCGGGAAATTGTTCCACATATGTCAGGACAAATTCACTTTGCAAATCGCGTGTTTTTTCCTGGATTTTTCATTATATTTCAACGGTCGTTTTTTCCTCGAATTCCATTTTTTTTTATATTTATAGAGAAATACGCTTCAAAGTGATTCCAAAAGCTCCCCTCCAGGGCGTAATCATATTTTAGTTAATGCTCTAAAAAGCGAAATGAAATCGAACAAAGGCCGCAGAATATTACGAGGAAAATAATTCCTTTTCCCGGAAAAGTGGGGATAATTAAAAATGGGCGCTGAGTCTCCGTTCAAAAGACGAAAAAAATAAATGGGAAAATAGGACAAAAATCAGACATCGAACACATATCTGGTTCTATTCCGTTTAGTATGAGCTCTATCCAGGCTCGCGGATGTGGAAGTAGAGTAATTATCAACCATACTCAATACAATTTCCCGGAAAATCAAAATATTTTAACTGTGCGCCGTGGATCTCTTTGCGGGGGCTTTTACGGCCCTATCGATCGCCCTTCTAGCGAAATGGTCCCGTTCAAAGTTCGTGCCCGCTTCTCATCGTGAGGATAGCGTGCACAAAACCTGGGATTCCGGACTCTTACCATATTCAGCAGGTCTACGCAATAATAAGGTTCCTTCGTCCTTCCCGTCCCATCCGGAAAATTCCTTTCCAGGGCACAACAATAAAATTTTATCCAGAAAACTTGATATAGGTTTCTTCCGGCTTCATTGTTCCGGGACATAAAAACAAAGTTTAAAGCTTCCATTAAAAGTGTGTAATTAATTGCATTACCTTTCCGCTCCTGCCGGAGGTTCGGTGGGGTCCCGTAAAGAATTTTCAGATGCTTAAAGTTGTCTAACGTGCGCTGGGGCCACTTGAGCGCCCTTTCCTGGGCCCCACCGAGGGGACTGCTCGCCCTTTTGCGGAGCATTCGACACCCATAAATTAGTCGCAGACAAATACCTTTTTACCATTCAATCCATACTTTTAGCTTTTGCTTTAATTTAATTAGGGTTCCACATAATTTATGGCTTGGGTCTTTGAGCAATTAGGCAACACTGCAGGAAATTCTGGAGACCTAGGGATGGTCGCATCTTGCTCAGGGAGTGTTTTTAAGTACCTTCGACGCCACTTCTTCCAGGGGAGGTTTCGTTATGAATGTAAGAAATCGCAGAGGTATGAGATGCGCGGTTAACGGCTACAGTCAAAGATTTCTATTTTATGTACAACGACAAAGTGAATATTTGAAACTGGGACAAAAGCACTTCAACTTGAGAATTGCTGAAATTTTGTTTTATACATACAATTTCGCTCCTTGTTAATTCTAGAAATACCTAATTTATTTAAGACATCTGGAAATTTGGATATCGTGATTCTAGATATGCTAGATATAATATTTTTTAACAGAAAGCAGGCATCAATTTTGTTTCCCGTACTTTGAACAGAAGTTTTTTAATTCTTTACATAGCTTCCTAATTAATAGTACTGTCATTTTCCTCCTCTAACCTCAAAATTTTCAAATTTTTAAAGCCCAATACATAATTGAATAAATATAGCCTGCCTGTTGGACAATTGGTAGGACAACATGTATCATAATTTCCCTAACTTGGGTTGTTAATAAATTTGAAACTATATAACATTAGGCAGACACATCAAGATAACATACATAAAAAAAAAGGAATGCAATTACTTAAAACATAAATAAACAACAATGTGTTCAGAATTTGAAGAAAAAATATTTAAAACGAATTTCCAGATCCAGATACCCTTAAATTATAGGTTTTAATTTCATTTCTCATTTAGCACAAAAAGCCTTCAGCTCCGGCATTGTCCTACATATCGAAAGATAAATAATAAGGCCCAAAAACTAGAGCATACTACGCCATACACATACTTTTGTACGTAAATACAATATCTCAACACAGTTCCTATCTCAACGATAATAAATTCTACTTATGCTTCTGATTCTGCCATAAATAAACGCTGCTCCAGCCAGAACGGAAATTTTATAGACTCAAGAAGAGACATAAAAGCCGAAACAATTTCACCTGTTCCCACTTTCTGCATCTACCACTGGCCCCATCACCTTCCCCAAAATTTATAGCGCCATATCGCTTGGCGGCTTTCCATAAAAACTGTGTCAAAGGCTATTGTACTTTTTTGGAAGGAAGATTCTCACTATTTTATATGCACGGCCTCGGTACATCAGTTATTCAAACATATTTCATGGCTCGCCGGGTGCAGAGCCCCGCACAGGGCAAATATACTCTTGTCTACGTTGTCTTCGTTTTCGTCGTTACGCCGACATAAGCTGCTTTTGCTAAGAACTATTCCTTCACAATTGAATTTTCCGTTTCGTCCTTCTGACGAAAGTTCCAAGGTCCTCCTTGAAGACAGAGTTTCCCAAGATCCCTCCCCCGCACTGTAGAAGCGTGCGAGGCACCTGCATGTTGTTAAATGTGTAAATGTTTTGTTTTACCAGCGCCAATATTTGCTGCAACAATCGAACACTTATTTAGATGGCTTCTTGCCGGATCCTTTTAATTAATTAAAATTTAACCACGGGATGTTGCACTTGCTCGACTGTTCTAGCGTTAAAAACACTCATTTGCTTAACTTCAGTGCGGTGCTATTATGCAAACCAGAATGGAAAATCTCTGAAACTATAGTTACACTAAATGGGTATCTTTGTAATTGCATTTCTTGGACGAGAAAGTTGACCTTTTAATCGATTTTAATTAAATAAATTTTCAATTTTAACATTCTGCATCCCTAGTTTGAGGACATATCTAAATAAATATAGACAAAAATTAGATTAGGTACATTAAAAATTAGGTAATTAATTAACAAATTATTACTTTTTTGCGGCAAGACACGTGATAGGTCATTTCTATAGCATTTTATTCATAGATTATAAAACTTAAAACGAAAGTTCTGAATTCGTTTCCGTTTTCAAGAAATATAAATTTAAACTGATATACAAAATACCGTAAAGACTTTTTTGAAAAATAATTATAAAAGAGAGCTTTATCATATAAGCTTGTAATATGGCTCAATTGAAAGCCAGAATCTTAATCTAGAACTATGAAATACCACTAATATCTATAGATCTTTTCAAACAGTTTTTGCCGAACAAATTTTTCATGGTCGTCCACTTGTTATTATATGATTTTCATTCACCTGTATGAAATTATTGGTTTATAGATAAAAGTCAATTTCACGAAATATTTTCACAAGTCATAAAGCTTTTTGTATTTTTATATGATAGCATACCAAGCTTGTATTTAAGACATGTAATTACATAGTTCCTACAACAATCCGTTATTTTTTAATGATTTTTCATAACCTGGGTTATATATCAAAATAAAAAAATATTTTCCCACAAAAATGATATTGTCGAGACTGTTCGTTTTACAAACCTACAAGCATGAGTAAATCTTTGTTAATAATTTAATAAATAAAATTATTTCGGGTATCCTGTGATGAACACTTTTTGAGTTATGGAAGTAAAAAAAAAATGTTTTCGACATTTCACAACTAGTATACCCGACTATAGAATTAATCTAAAGGAAGACCTTAGAATATATCAGACCTTGTTAAGGTGTTTGTAAGGTTAAAGCCATCAAGAGGTTTTCTACTCAAGGCTGAGTATGGACCAAAATAGAATATCCAGATCGTTAAAAATACTAAGTATAGTATCCGGATTTCCTGATTTTAAGCACGTTAGGACCAAAGTTATACATATATTTCGATAGTTAAAAGGATTAAGTAGTATCAGGTTTTTTCCCATTTATAACCAGATCAGGACCGTAACAGAATAACCATATCTTACAAAATATTGCCAAGGTAAATAACTACGAAACCCTACACTATGCGTGATCTGACACGCACTTAGCCGGTTTTTCATATTTATCGGATACTTGCAAATCTTTTATGTTGACCAAAATAATTATAGCAATCAAAATCGTTATTGGTAGGTACAATACAAGTTGAGATCCTTTAATTCTTAAGTCCGACGTTCTTGTTTTGAAGTTTTATCTTTAAGGGTAAACGTTTTGTATTTAATCTTAGAAACATTGCAAAATTCGCCATTCAGTACAACTGGGTTTCGAGGTAAAAGAGTGGTAATGCACCCTAGGTACCTACTATTAGACGACAATCCGAGTAGTGGAGCACCTTGTCGCATGTAAGGAGCTCCGCTGTGCGGACTTAGTTTTCGGGAAGTGAACAAACTTGGGAGGTATGACAGGAAGTCCTGGAGGAGGTCACGGTCTGATACACCTCCTCTTGCGAAGGAATCCGACCAGCCCTTATCCTCCGCTGCCTGCGCCCTTTGAAAAGCAAATTTACACGAATTCGTGGAATTTCAGTGCACAGAGGAGGAAAGTTTACCGGGAAGGGAGGCTCCACGTCGGCAAGTGAAAATAACTTAAATAAGATGAATAGCGGCACACAAAGCGCAAATATTTAAAGTGAAAAGTGAAAAGCCAGCGGTTGTGTGCAGGTGACAGCCAGTGCCGTGGTGTGACGTCGTTCTGCGTCGCCGTCTCGTGCTGAGAACGTGTGCAGCGAGCGCAGTCATGTAGGACGGCAGGGTAGCCGGGGAATTTTAAATTTAGGTGCAGCGCCCGTTTCCGTGCCACCCTGTAAAATGCAGAAAATAAAATGTGACACTCCCCCACCATCCTGCAGTTGAACGGCGTCTAAGGAAGCACAGGAAGCAGAAGGACCAGCGCCTGCAGCCTGGGTGGAACTCCTTAGCCGGGAACAGAAAACAGAAAAAATAATTTCTGTTTGGACACAGCCAGAGCCACAGGACGACTACAAAAATAGGGGGAAAACTAAACAAAACGTCAACATAGGTTGCCCGCAGTCAGTGCTGGGGTGCCCCCGTGGGGAGCCATCAACTCCGCGGCCGCCGAAACCACCCATTTGGCCGCCTGAACCAGAACTTCCATTAGAATCTCAATGGGCCGATGGGATCACAGAAGGATACTGGGATCAAGGTGGTCCCTGGGTACGTATGCCTTAATTGAATGAATCTTTTTATCCCATTACTCCCCTCCGGGGCTTGGAGCCCTGGCTGGTGGTCCTCGTCCTTTATTTGGGACTTTATTTAATTTTTTTTCTGTTGACTTTTCCACGTTCTCGAGCTAAACGGCATTCAAGAACTGCAGACAGTTGGCAAATACCGACTGAGATGAGCGGCAGAACGCACACGTCTGCGGGCCCCTGTGGACGGTTCCAGAGGTCATTAGATTATACGAAATTAAGTTTCAAGTTGTTTTGGTTCAAATGAGATTTTCCTCGCTTTTGCTCCACTCACCTGTTCTACTCAGAACAATTTTAGACAAACTGCAATTATTTCTGGTTTTTATGTACTTTCTCTTCTCAAAATTAAACAAACCACCCATTTGAATTAAGTGTTTCGGAATTTACCTTTTTTAATAGAAATTGGAATAAATCTTGAGTATATTTACTTACAAAACATTTTCATTTAATGCAATTGGTTGAGTAAGTTTGCGCATACAATCAATATAAATTAAATTTCATCCAATACATATGTAAATGCAATCTAAAAAAATACGATCTAAATTTACGTATCAAAGCTTTTTTAAAGTAAATAAAATCTCAAGATAGTTAATCAAAATTAAACGAGATGGGCATTAACTCAAAATTTTTACTGGCTGAAAATGATGAAAAATACTGTTTTTAGCTAGAAAATACCTAATTAATTTATTGAATTGTTAAAATTCACACAAATTAATTCCGGCAAAATAAACATAAACACGAATCTATTCTGCCACTGACTTTTGTTTTTAAACTTAGCAAAGGCGCAAACCCGTATTTTTCTCAAACTAAACAAGTGCTCATCCGGATCGCTTTCTTCATTTCTTGTTGATCCAGAGCGTGATCCGGATGAAAAAAAACAGCTAATTAAATGATATCATTTTAAAATGTTCGATGTTAAAAATTAATTATTCATTGAAGTGATATTCAACAGTGCAGGATAAATGTCTCAGTGTTCGGACAGTTAAGGAAGTTTCGCCTGAAATTTTTACGAAGTAATCAATTTTTCTTTTTTAATTTTGTTTTGGCAAGAAAAATATAAATGGAACAAATTTCAAAACCCAACTTTCATCTGTGTTCGGACAATATTTATATAATTTTGGCGCCTTCAAAAATAATTGAGAGCAAGCTTTTTGATTTCAAGGTTGTAAACTAAAGTTTTAAATATAGGTATTTAGGTGCCTCGAAAGGTGTTCGAAAGGTACATTATTATTCTTATGATAGTTCCAGGTCACTCCTAAAAACCATATTCAAATTTTAAAATTAAACTGCAAATTTCTGTGTCATCAGAGTTTAAACATCATTGCAAATTTCTCATATACTTATGTTGCCCTAGCGATCGTGAATTAGAAATAATAACACCCGAATCATTAAAATCGGATGATAATAATTTGGAGTATTCTAAAAGTGGAAAAACTTAATTTCCACATTGGTGCGTAGCTTGGAAACAGAGCATAATATTTATGTATTTATGAAGTGCACTGATATTACCTTTGTAGCTTTGTACAGCTTTTTTCCCGCGATTTTTGTTTTGCGCACTAATGACTGAGCGTTCACAATGGCATTTGTTTGCATATATTTTTACCATGGTTAACAAACACATGAAGTGAGATAGAAATTATAAATATTAATGTAGAGTCGCGATATTGCAAGCAATTTGGTGGATGTTAAACGCATTTAAAACGTTTCAACCACTCAATTTGCACCCAAATTCGATTTGCTCGCTTGGAAAATCCAATTAGCATTATTAGGATCAATAGTTGCCACCCAACTGAGCTTCATGTCCCCGACATTTCATCAGAACACCCTTCGCTTGCCATCCTTCCGATTTCTAAATTCAGTTAATTACAGGGGAATTTTCCGAGTGCTTGAAGCCAAATCAAACGGTCTCCTAACCTTTGCAACCACAAATCCGGCCCACCCCCGCCCTCCGGGGCTAATTATGTGGCGTCCCACCTTTCGTACACGAGGAGGAGGATCCAATTAACTAATTTCATATATCCTTTTTTGATGTAAATTTCCGCCCCTTCTCTGCGTCTTTCTCAAATATTTAATAACCTTCGGGAGTGGAGAGTCGGGGAACAACAAATAGCTCCCCGTCCTGACGGCCGTTTGTCCTGGAAAAATTGCGAAAATCTTTAATATCTTGGAAAATCCCTCTGAATTGGTTTTTGTCAGCAATTTTGTTACTTCTAGCCAGGGATTCCCTTTAAGGACAGGGGACGAAGATAATGGAGAAAAGTTACTGGGCAATAACCTCCGCAAATCCGAAGGGCACCCAAGTGGAGAACTGCACCGTCCCGGGGAAGCTGCCCCTACGTGTCTCCTGTTTCGTTTCAGATGAGCTCGGCGGGTTGAAAGTATTTAAACGACAAGTGGTTCGCTTGAATATTGATACTCACCCCCGCCCCAATTCTTCCGTCCACCCGTGGGTGCTGGTTTGACAGAAACAGCAGCTACAGGTACGACCCTATTGGAAGAAAATAAGAAAAATCGAAGGGCGCAAATCGGCAGTCGGGGTTGATGGCACCCTGTAAAATTCCCTTGATGAAATAATGTTAAGGACGTCAAGATACGTGGCGAATAGCTCTCCGCTTTGATTACGACGGAGTTAATAGAGTTAGCCTGGGAAGTCAACAGCCCTTTAGAAGTTGCAAGCCCTCAGCCCTCGACGACACGGGGCGAGAGCTGAAACCTTTTAAAAATTCTTTCAGGCGGACGGGACGGGTGTATTTTTTTTCTGCACTCACCACCCACACCCCAGTCACCGTCGTTTTTTAGGATAAAAATGAGATGCTGGAGAACTCACCGCTGATAATGTGCTGCCAGCGATGAAGCACTGCTTTTCGCGTTGATCTCCTGGAGCGCACCTAAGAATCTGGGAAAAGTCCTTATAATCATTTTTTACAACTATAGAAAGGGTTTTCGCTGTTTCCCTGCTCTCGGGTGGAGTGAATGCAAAGGAGCTCTTCGTTAAATATTCATGTCGGCCGTGTGTTTCATGCATTGTGGCTTTTGACCTAATAACCATATTTCACGACCCAAATGGGATCCGGATAGGCATGATTCTCTGGATCTGCGGAGCACCGTCCTACCACCCTTTTGTACCCTTTATTTAAAGTAGAGCAGTTCTGGTTTATTCGCCTCGGTATATCAATGGGATCTTCCGGGGACAATAAATATATCTCAGACTCTTCCAGTTGTGTGGATCGGAATTAAAAAGTTTCCATTTCAGGCGGGTGATTACCCGGTGGAGGATACTCAGTCGGTCCTCAAGTAATTTTTAAGGGTTTCTGAGCGCCACAGTAATTAATTAATGTAACATGTCGAAAATGTTTCGTTTTCGGCATAAAAATTCGTTTTATTACCTCGTTAATTACTGATAACCACTTGACTTAATGAGTACTCTTACTTTTGCCTAATTAAAATGTTGTGGGGTTTTCTTTTATAGTTTTTTTTTCAGGACATGTTTAAATTTACATATATTTGCTATTATTTATTTTTGAAGCAGTTCTATGGGTTCAATATTTCAATATTTTAAACACTCTTCGAACTACCCTAAAATGACCATATGTTGGTAGATAACATACATACATACAACATCGAATATGATTTGTTTGGTTTTTATGGATAAGTCATTTATGTACTATGTACATACAGTGCCCTAAAAAAGTTAGAAAATTATATAGTCGCAACAATTTATCGATTAGAAAAGGTTATGTTTTTTGAACCTAACATTTTCGCGGTTTTAAAGTTTAAACTCATTTTTAAGTACTTTTTATTATAGTTATAGTTTCAGAATTCGTAGAGAAAACGATAAACAAATTCAAGAATTTTATTAATGGTATAAAACCTTCCAATTTAAATATTTTTTTTTTTTTTTTTAAATTCACATTTTTCGCTTTTATCTAATTATGTTTTCATCTCCATTGGTTTATTTTTTTTTTTAACGGTTTAATATCAAAAAATTACAACTTTTGCAGAAAATTTACCATAAAAAATGTTTACTATAACATTCTTGTATATTTTCTTTATAAGGAAAAGTATTCAGATGTTTATTTTTAGCCCAAATTTTCTGATTTGAACATTTATTGATTGGTTTTAGAAGAAAAGGGAAATTTTTTGTTGTATTCAAACCTATCTTGAAAGATTATTAAATGTATTATATATCGCAAAAAGATAACATTATACATATATCAGAATAGTCTTGAGCAATATTTGAAGCTGCAGCAATAAAAATATGAAAAAAATCCTAAAATATAGTTCTGAAGTCTAAATTAAATGAAAATTATAAGCAATACAATAATAAGTTAAATGATCGAAGTTAAATTATACGACAATTCTTTATGCTCTTATAAGTGAAAGCGGTAATTTTGTAAAACTCAAACTCAATTGATAAAACATTTTTAGCAAAATATGAGAATATAATGCACTGTGTGTTCAAGTTTTTTACAAATGGCAATTTTACTTACCTATAGAACATGGTTCAGAAAGTGTATAGCGCAAAAATTGCTCTAATATTATATAGGTTCTTCTAATTTTGAATAACGAATCCTTGAAAGCCTTTGTTGTTTAGTACTTCAGGCCCATCATACTTCACACACACATACTGCGACGCATCCTAATCTCAGTCCACTTTCGTTCCTTTTCAGTCACTGATATAGTTATATGAAATTTATTACTTACCTTTGCCCGCATATCCGTCGAGGAGAGTTCGGCGAGTTCATATCGATGATATTATGGAAATTCATAAATCTGCGCCATCATTCGAAATCAATCTGAAAAAAGAATGGAAGAGGATCAGGCCAACCGGAAAATTTATAAAGACTGTAAGTGAGCTACCGAGTCCCTTTCTGGAGTTTTATCTCCTGCAAAGGAGCCAACAATGAGGCGGATCGCGGGAAAAGGAGTGGTGCGTCCTCTGTCGGGACACAAAGTAAAAATGTTTATGGGAGCCACTTTATGATTTTTTATCCGTTCCCAGTCCTATTTTCTGCCCCGCCCTTTGAGCTAGTCGAGTCGATAAAAGTTTTATATGCAAATTCAAAGAAGCTTGAGAGCCACCTTAAGTGAGTTTTGGCTCCTTTTGGAGTATGCAGCAAGGAGCCTGGACAGGACGATGAATCCTTTTCATTTATTTATTCTGGCCCCAGCGAGTGATAAAACATTTTGAGATAGCTTGGAAGAATTTTATGATTTCGTGAGGACGTGAGGTCGTACGATCACCAAGCCTTTTCCTTTTTATATAAGAAGGCTAACGGGTGGAGCGGTGCGACGGCGGCTATGTAAATGCCCAGCGAGTACGCAATGGCGGGACAATAGAAACGCGCCAAGATGTTTTACAGTGAAGATGTTTAAATAGCTTGGATACTTTCGCAGGATAATTTCTTTGTCGTTAATTCTTAAGATCCTTTTTGTTAAGTCTCGTCTGAGGGATTATCCTGCTGCTGCCACTGCTACAGTTGCTGTTGTTGTTCTACTTGGTGTAGACCCTTTGTTGCTTCCTGGAATTATCTGGAGGGTATGGCTGTTTGCGCGGGAACCCAGCTCAAGTGAATGTAATAAAATCCTTTTGTACTTCTGCAGTGCCCTTAATCAGGCGAAATTATCTTAAGGGAAAAACCATGGGAGGGGGAAATGTATTTTAATATCATTGCTTTGACCTTAGTTGGGCTAAAAAATAAGAGAAAATGCAGAATATTCATTTAGTCTGCTTAAACTAAAAGTGTTTGTAGGAAACGCCACCACTCGCAGGCGAACGGGGATGTGTAAATTAGTTCGTGAGGCTTTCAGGGCTCTGGCGTCGAGGATAGTTTCCACGGCACAGATAATAAGCATGTGGCTGCTCTCTGCAAGCCACTCTATCCAATTTTGGAGGGAAACTTTAATTTTGCAGTTTGGGGAAACTTTTACGGAAGTAATTTCGTAACTCTTCTCAATGGCCCTCTCTGTTTTTTGGGAGATGGGACCGACAAATTTTTGAAAACTTCCGCCGTTTTCCAGAAATGTGAAGTTTGAAATGGAATTTCATATTAGGAAATGTTTATACCTAACTAGTATACATATTTATGAAATGTAATAAAAATTTACAGCGAATGACAATGGCACAAGATTGGCCATATATGTCACATTTTAGTGAATGAAAATATATGTATATATAGCCGATAACAAAAGTTTTATATTGCTAGAAATTTTCGTTCTACCCGTCTTTAATAGTATGTACATGTATCAAAGAAACCTCACTCTTAAGTTGAACTTTGATCACTACTTTTTATATTTTTCTTTCTCATTAATTTTCAAAGAATTTAAAATGCAATTTGGAAGATTAGAAAGATTAAAAAGTGTTTATGTTTCCATTTGCTAAACGTTATTTGTACGGAATTATTTAAGTGATTTGAATTAGAAACCCCATTCAAGGTATGCTGTTTGAAATGATGACGCACTGATTTTTATTTTCAATGTTTTTTTGTATGGTAATGTCATTTCAGAGAAATCTTTAAAAGTAATACCTCATACCTAAGTAACTTTAATCTTTATTACTTATGTAACCTATATTTCCAGTGATAGCCAGGTTGAACGAGATGTGGTTTCAAAATTCTATACTGAAGTACTAAATGCACTCTGGCAAGCGTACCATGTGTCGTCACATAAACCACCCAACCAACTATACCTCGTACCACATGAGAGAAATATTTAAATTATATACGAGTATAACCAATTTGTAAATATGGTACCGAAAACAAAACATTTCCAAAGTCGATTCTTTTTAGCTTGAGCTTTGACATACATATGTAGATACTTTGCGAAAACTTTATCATATTTAATTATTTCTACGCTAAAAGAAATCTCGATTTTACTTCAAAAATTATATTATAAAACTTCTTTTCAAGTAGAAACGAATTGCGAAATGTTTTCGAAGAATAATTTTAAATTTGCCCTAATATTTCCGTTCTCCACTAGTAGCAAAATACCATAATAAATCGTCTTTGCTGAAAAAAAAATCCTCTGATGATAAAAATTCAACAAAACAGCATTAAATTGTCGCACAATCCGATTTGCCAGGCGACTGTGCTCTTCCCGGGATTCATCCGATCCCGCTTTCCCCGGCGCTCCAGGAGCGCATCCCTCACAGTCGCTGATACCATAAAATTTCCAGTACGTTGCATCTAATAATTTTTCCTCCCGTTCGTCGTCTTTCCCAGGTTTTTTTGGGATATTCTCTTGCGAAAAATATGCTCCCTCTTTATTACATTCATGTCACTTCGTCCCGCCTTGGCCCCACACGATCCACCAATTTATATACAACAGGAAATTTTGCATTTGTGCATCCGCTCTTTGAAAAAGAAAATTTATTGGACAATGCATGACGGATTTATATACAGTGCTTTTCTAGTTCATTTGCCATCTTACCGAAAGTCACGAAATAAATTTTCATTCAATTTGTTATCGTGACAGAAGTTCGCCTTCATAATCGCGAGAAGGTCGTTACGTTGAATTTGATCCTCCGGAAGGACACGAAATAATTGGGACGAAAGTTAGCTCCTTATTAGGCGTAATCCGGGGGTGCTTTTCATCTCTATTAAAAACTCAAATTCCGAAAATCTTCGTTTAGCCAACTTCCCACCGGAAACTTTGGAACCGATAGAATTCAGCTTTAATTTAATTTTTCGCTCCAACCTTGTCAGAGTAACGAAACTTTTCCTTTCGGGGCAATTTTATGGCCAACTAAATTTTATATTTGGCCACAAGTGGGCGGTGCCAGGGGACATTCAACGAGGAAATAGTCCAGCCCGCGGTGGCCCCAATTCCTATCTGTGTCCTCGTTATATAACTTTTGGCCCATTCGGAGGGGCTCGAGGACCGAGTTGGAGGAGGCGCCACCGCCGAGGCCCCCGCGCTCGGCCGTGATCATATCTGAGGATGTGGTAAAAATTTAACATGCCTCCAGCCCACTCCGTCCCGAATCGTCCCGAATTGCAGGACAAAATTGAAAAAGTTTACTTAAAAGGTTTAATTAAATGGGGCAAAAGGACGAATAGCTCCGTGCCGGCTGCTCATTCGACTCCCCGCAAATCTTTTCAGACGGGCTCCGGGACCGGATCCAGGGAAGGGGCTTTCGCGCACCACACCATAAATTACTATCGTCCTTGGTGGCGATGGCAAAGTGTATGGAGCCTTCAGGACCTTTCCAACTTCACTTGAACTTTCCTGGGACGATTCGGAGACCGAAGAACCTAGTCGGATCCTTGGTAAGTTTCTTCGTTTTTCCTTTTTTTCCACCGAGGACGATGAGACCGGCATCTTTTGCTTATTCCACTTTTACATTCCCGTAAAGTTAAAGGGAATGTGGCCCACCAAGAAAATTTGCACTTGAAATGCAGCCAAACGGGTTTCGCCAAGGACTCGGTCGTCATGGGATGGGTTGTCTTGGCATTAATGGCTCCTGCTAAGAAGTCAGCATCTTCCGCTAATGAAGACGAAGACACTGTTTTTGCAATATTTACAGAATGAGGTCCTTTGTAATTACAATGAAAATTTTTAATTCCTTTCTATTTAAAAAATCTGCGTAATTATAATATCCACAACGATCACTTTAATAAAACTTCGTTTTACAAATTTTCTAGAATAAACATTTGTATAATTACTAAAATAATAATTGTACTATTCCATAAAAATGTTATACTTCGGAGTTTACTATAAAAGGTAATGCATTATAAATTCTTTTTGTAGAATAATATCCCATTTTTTGTAGAAAATTTAATAGACAAAAACTGTTCCAAGATAAATGCGTTTAGAATTTTAGGAACAAATCTACAATTTCTCGTCGCATGATTTTCAACTATGTTGTAAATCGTAAAGTATTCAAAATGTTGATCTACATTTTTATATGAATTTTTTTTTAATAGTTCTATTTTCGATTAAAAAAAGAAAAGAAAAATCGAGGAATATACGATTTAGAAGTTAGAATAAATCGTATCAAATATTTGATTTGAATTACGCTTTTTGCAAATTTGTTGGAAAATTATAAAATTGTAGAAGATACACCAAAAGGAAATTGGTTTTCTTACTATTTTTAAATAATAAAACAATTGATGGTCTGATTAGTTTTAATGATTTCCCAAGACTACTTTTGGCAAGTATGAATTATCTCTAGATTTAGATAGGATGATAAAAATTTAAAAATATAGGAATAGAAAATCATGCTATTATTGTTAAAGATATATTAATGTTAAGAATATCCTAGCAAGTTTGACGATCTAAATATTTAGAAATCGGTTCTGAAGTTAGGACAAAATACATTTAATCATATGTATCTGCTAAAATTGTCGCCAAATTGCCACCAAAATAGGAACACTTAAGATAAAATCTGTTGGGTAAAACTATCGTAAGCGCCACTATATATCTCCAAATCCTATTGCTTTTAACTTTCATAAAGTTAAAGGATTTTTAAATAAATATTCGTTCAAAGTGTTCAAGCTTTGAAGTTTTTGCTTTTGGCATTTACGATGTTTTTCTAATTTGATTTACAATTACGATATAATCCGATGATATGATTACTTGACACTCGAGCATGAAATATAATATAACATAATATGGTACAATTCAAACAAGGAGCGGACTGATTCATTATCGGTTTTATAACTCCCAATAAAAAAATCTTAATAAAGAAAATGGTTTACCCTGATTAGGGCATGTAATTGAAAAAGATACCTTCGCTCTTGTTTTGTCGCGTAATACGAAAGCAGTGCTTAAACATTGAAGTGGATGTCTTGCTAGCGCTTGAGCCGTTTATCTTGAGTATAATTGCTTTTTTCGCGCGAGTTCTCCTCCATCAACGTCATTTCTTTATTCAACCATCCGAGAAAGCTATAAAAATGGAAACAGGGAGCTATGCTACACATCTTCAACTGTTGGGGCAAAATACAAAACGACAAAATTGTTCCCAGGGATGTAATAACCCCAAACAGTGGAAAAGAGGATGCGGGATAACCCGGCAACTTCAGGGGATTTCGTATATTGTTTTATCGCCCATATCCAGCGCTCTAAGTGCACATAAATTTCGTCCGCAGAACTTCATCCCGGGAAGTTGGTCCCGCGCTACACCGGCTTGTGACAAATTTTCAATTAAAGCGACTAAATACCGCTTGATTTACGAGCTACCCTTCTTTCACAGGGTGCTTAACAATGTACATATCGTTGACATTTTTCAGGCAAACGCCACCACCGCCCCATTCTCATCTTACGAGAAGAGTTTTCTGGTTGCCATCAATTCTTTCCGTTTGCGCGATTGTCGGGCGAACCCTGTTGGTCCTGATGTGCATGCTGAATCCCAAAAAGGGAGCTCTTCCAGCTTTTCTCGGGAATAATTCAGGAAAACATCCACAAAGCTCCTCAGCTGCGGAGGATGAATTAAATATTCACCGAATCTCAGGCATCGGGCCACCGAGGCACCACCTCCAGCCTCAGACGACTCAAGAATCGAACTTGTAGAAAAAGGTGGAATCAAAAGCGTCTTCCAGCAGGGCTCTGAATAATCGCGATGGGAATTCCGCCAAACGGCCCCTGGAGCCCTAAGTCGCCCCCGGGCTGATTTATTCAGTTCCATTAGCGTGTATTTCTAAAAAAAAAAAAACAACAGTTGCTGCCCAACGACTGGTTGGGTGACAACCAGTCCCCAGGTCGATGGACGTGTTGTCTCATCAACGTGGCAACATCACGGTGCCTATGATATGCAAATATCTCGTGAGGCGGAAATGTGGAAGCGTGCTCCCTTGAAAAATTCAAGAGACACCTGGACGGAGTCGGGGAAACGGGGACCCCAACGATTTGGCTGCGGCTTGTAAGGGCCAGGAGAGGGGGATGCTATGCTTGTTACCCAAATTTATGCGCGTAATTCAATTTCATGGCGCTGCTGATGATTTATTGATTCTCCGATATTCTCCCGATGTGGGAGTTCATCTACCCGTCCAACCAGTCTTCCACAGGTAATCATTCTCATGACGCAAATTGTAAATTCGTTTAAGCGCCAAATTAGCTCGGTTGGATTTTCTGGTGATCCTGTAATCGGTTTTCGAGGGAATTACTTGGTTTCCGATTTTATTGAGTTTTAGAATTGCGCAATGTGGATGTTTTTGTCGTAAAGCTATTTTAGTAGGGATGAACATCATTACAGGATTTCTTGTACCCGCTGAATTGCACAAATTTTCTTATTGACATTTCCTAACTTATTCTTAACTATTATGTTACTATCGAGATACCTTTGGCATTTTAAAAATCAAACTAAAAACTAACATTCATTAAATTTTTATAAGCAGCCTTAAATTCTGTCTGCACAAATTTATTTAATAAAAATATCAAATATTTTCTTAAATCTCTCAAAATTATAGTTATCGTTAGCATTTCTTTCTGCATTTTTTAATTTAAACCTTAGCTGCCACACCGGGGTATCAGACGACCACAGCCATAGCCACAATGAATCAAGGAAAATTTTTAAATCTATTAAACCACCTAACCTTATTTGAAATTTCACTTATTGTTTGAAAATGCATATTTAGAAGGGGTCCCACCCTCCACTGTCTTACAACTTTTGGCGCAGTATGCATCACGGCAAAAACTCCACTTCTGATCATTTATCACTACTTCAGTTGAGTTGATGATAGACCAGATTATTGTTGTGGAATAACATTAGGACGGTATCTACACTTCTGCATGAATTGTTAATCTGTCCAGTTCAATGGCTCCTTCATGTCTTCTCAGCAACCAATGACCAACAAAACAACTATGTGATTGTAGGATGCTACGTGAAGAGAATTATTACCTCTTCAATAAGCATGCATATGCTGCCCTATGAACCTGTGTGATTCACCTGAAATATACTAGCAAAAGTTAGCTTATACATAACATAAGTGGAAGTCTTGAAATTGAAAAAGATTTCAAAAAACAAACAAATTTCTCTAAACCAAAGAACCTATAATATAAACTCAAAATAATTGAAGGAGAAAATAAAAATAAGTTAAGAAGTTACAACTCTTGGAAAACTTCAAAAGTTTCACTGGTTTACAAATATTCTCAGGATATACTTATATTATACATTAAAAATGTTAAGCAAGGAAGTAAGTAAAAATGAAAACGATTTGTAACAGGTACGGGTACCTACCAAAAAGGAATATTTTTGCTGCAAGTATCATCTTGAAAAGCTACCTTCAGAATGCGTTGCAATGTTTTTTTTTGTCTTATTTACATGCATTTGGAGAATGTAATTTATTTCAATATCCAACAAAGTACAAACGAACCTCGAAAATTAATTAAAATTTCTCGCGGCTTGAATAAAAGTAGTCATGTCACAACTCTGGAGATAAAACCCTTGCTCTGGTTCGCCATCCAACGCACAAGCATTTCGCTGCAGAAAAGAGCATTTTTTGTGTTAATGAAAAAAAAATGTAATTAAAAAAGTTCCAAAACATTTTTCTAGGCATTTTTAAATTTTTTATTTAACGTTCTCAAAATTACATTATAAATATAGGTCGCAAAGTTTAATGCCATGTATTCATTCGCTAATTACAGTGCACCAAATTCAACGGATATTTATTTCATACTCGTCCAGGCAAACTCAGAAAGGATTTTTTTCGCAAATATTTGCTACATGAAAGGATATTGCTCCCTTCTCTGGGTGAATCTAAATTTACGTTATACACTTTATATTAATCCCAGAGATATAGAGTCCTGCGTTAGGCGGTGATGTTCGGCGAAGAATCGCTCTGACGATGATGATGATGCTGATGATTATGGGTGGATGAGCCCTTTTGAATTCATTGAGTTCTAATGATGCTGAAATTCAGACAAATTTTCGTTTGGCTACTTGAATATTCATATAATCGAAGCGACTGGAACTCGTTTCAATATACCTACCATTCTAGGATTATAGAAAATCTGCTCGAATAAAGTTTTGGCTCTACTTTCAACGTTGGATTAAAAGAGCAATGAAATTGAAATGACGATATAACGATGAAGATTTGAGTACCTTCACAACCCTTTGCTCCTTTTTTATTTGAATGTAATCGTAATATTTTATTTCATTTTTTTTTTATATAATATTTGTAAATTTATTTTTGCTTAGTTTATTTTATTGAAATTTGTATCACCACTTACTGATTCAAAAAATTTTATATGCATTTAATTTATATGAAAAGCTCAAAAATTGTCTCATTTATTCATCGATCGCTAGTTTGAAATGGTTGAAATTTTAACTGTATGAAAATAATAACTTCTAAACCAATTTATACTACCTTTTACCAAAGCGTCAATTTTTCCAAGCAACTAAATATACATACATATAATAAAGTAATAAATAAAGCGAGAATTGTTGCAGAAACCTGCTAAACGTGTAAATTTATTATAGGTATACAATTCCAAAATAAATGTAATTGGTCTAATTCAATTGGCTCAAAGTGAATTTAATTTTAAAACCCTAAAATTTTCACTTCTTCAATATAGATTTTTAAGGAAAAATAGAGAATTTTTTGCGTATAAGGATCATTAATATAATTTTCTGTTTTTGTGTTTTTATCATTGTAGTGTATTTTCGATATACATATTATTTTGATTTAATAAATAAAACTTATTTCGAATTTCCAAGAAGGTTGGCTTAAACTAAACAGCTATGTTTTATCGTCTACTATTTTGTTGTTATTTGGGACTTGGATTAGTTAAAAGTTTTCAATTATATTAAGGATTATCTCTTCCCTTAGTTGAAATGTTCGGTTGAAGTTGATGGATGTATCAAGAGTAATGGTGCCGTCGAAATCTGTTTTCGCAAAGCTTAAGCTAATATTTGAATATATGTGAGCAAAACTTTGCATAAATTGTTATCTATTTTGCAAACTCGACGGTATGGAAGTGAGCTACTTTCATAATATACTTAAAACTCTATCTGTTAAATACGTCAACGCCAACAAAATTAATTAAGGAATCTCAGTAAACACAACCAATCTAATCTCCCCTTAAATCTCTAATCAGACGGTGTCTGCCCGGGAAAACCATAAAATCCTCGTTCCCACCACTGAACTGATTAAATTGCACCAAAACACCATCGAAGTGTAATAAATCCCGGCCAACTACTCAAGAAATCCGGGAGTTCCACAAGTTTCCAATAGCAGCCCCATTCGCCGACAGTACAAAAGGAGCGAAAACGAAAACTTTCTCCAAACAAGACCCATCGAGACATCCTCGGCGCTCGCCAGGATGTTAATGGTTAATTTAACCCCGTGCCAGGGAGCGGCACGGCATCAAACTAATAAATAGCCCCCATAAAGCAGCGCCCCGATAGACACAAGTTTTTATGGGTCTGTCGCCTGTGTCCCGGCGGAGGAGTCAATGAAGTCGATGTGGAGTCACCCGGAACAAGTGTGTCCTTCCCAGGGCAGTTCGGGACGCTCCTGCATCTTGGGATAATGGCGAAGTCGTCGACCTTTTCGTTAATCGAGCTCTTGCCGGGGCGCTCAAGGATAATCTGTTTCTGGATTTTTCAGCTGGGATGAGGATGCTGAGGAGTAGCTCCTTCCACTTCGCAGGGAAAACTTGTCTATCTCGTTTGTTGAATATTTTTTTTCTTATCAGCCATTGAAATGGAAATGCGAGCGTGAAACTTCCAATTTTCTAGGGATCTACCCTCTTTCAACAAAATTTTACGAATTTTACTTTATGTATATAAGACAAGCAGGAGTTTTACGTCAAAGTTGCCAAGTACAGTGGAAATGTGTTTTCTTCATTTTTCAGATTTTTCCGCCGAAAACACCGACCTACCGAAGTGATTGCGAACTTTCGGGCTCTTATGTCTCTCTGGAGTGCCCCTCACCGCCGGGTCCGCCAACATGTCTTCCAGAATCCCGGCGAGATCCACAAGTATGTTGAATTATGTTAAATTGTAACTTTATGATTTGCCCTTCATGTTTTTTTTACCCCTTTATCCCAAAATGAAAAAAACATTGAGTTTTCATTCTCCCTAGGGGCAAACCCTATTTTGGTTTGCGTACCCCTAAAGCAATATATTTTTTTGTTTGTTTCTCCAAATTGTGTGCAATTTTATCTACACAATCGAAAAGGTCTACGAAATAGCTCGCCGGGACTGACTGTTTCTGTTCTGGCGTTTATTCCCTGCAGGCAAGGCTAAGTAATTATCTGAAGACACTTTACACCGATCTGGCCCTTAAAGAGCCAATCATCCCGCAGTGGGCGATCCCCGTGGCGCCTGGAGCCCTCTGTCCAGCCAAACTAGAGCCAGAGCTCCGGCTCCACGCCCAGTCCCATGGATTCAATGACTGCATCACCGTGGACCAAGTCCTGACATCCATTCATGTGAGTTACTTCAATAATTCGGTTGGTATAAAATTTGTATTTAATTTTTTTTTCTATTTTGGATGTTTTCCAGACAAAGGAAGGATCCTTCCTCGAGGCCCCACGTCGCGTGCTTATGGAGTGTCCATCGTGGGCGTCACGAAGTAACCTTTCTCTGAGGATATTGCATGCATGGGCCAAAGAACCCCCTTGGCCCCCCAAGGGAACGCCTGTAGCTTTAGCACTTTTTATACCTTTAGCTGAAATTAAGAGATCTTTTGCGAATTATGTGGAAAAAGTAAGTGAAGCTAAATGTTATTTATTTCATTAGAGCAGAACGCTGCGTGCTCCGAACAATTTATGAGAATTTTTGGGGCGTGTAAGTTAAGGGGTTTTCCGAAGAAATATACGAGCTCCCTTAACTAGTCCCTTGTTAGGGCTTGAAATCAGTATATCAGGTTGTGCAGATAAACTGAAGATTTAAGGCTATTTCAGTACATACATATATTTAGACTATCTAAATTGTAGAGCAATGGACAGTAAAACGAATTTAAGCCATTGCGTTTTATCAAAACATTTGTTTAACCAAAAAATACTGATGCTTCTAAGTATTAGGGTACCTAATACACATTTATCTTAAGATTAATGTATTTTGTTGTATTTTTGGCTCAATATTTGATATCAGCTATTTTAACTGACGATTATCAAATAATAATTAATCGATAAACCTTATTTTATGAAAAATAAAAGCATATTTTAGGTATGTTGACATAATATTTACCTATGACGTCAATTTTTCCAGCTTATACATAGTATGCTACTCCTAATATAATACATTGCATGAAATGGCTATAAAAAGTTGTTTTATACCTTTTAGTGCAAGACTTTCATAAAAGTAAAAAATCTTTTTAATTAGACATTAATATTTATGACTAAAATTGTAATAATTAATGTAATTTAGATATCTTGCTTAGATTCAAATGAAATTCAATCAGCAGCACATTTGTGTTATATGTAGTATAATGAGATGAGTGGATCTTCGAGACAAATTAAATGAACCCAAATATCAGAGTTCTGCTACAATACATTTAGGAGTTTCCTTGACTATTGTTAAATTTCAATTTAATCGATTAACGAGAAATGGTTGAAAATTTGGTTACAAGATTTTATTATTAGTTAGATAGCTATGAAATTAAATAACATAGTTTAATAAAAATGGTTATCGATGACAACTTCAATCAACGGCACAATCTTGAAAATATTAATGTTATTTTTCATTAATATGTATGTTGATTTAAATCTCAGATACTAAACTTGGAATTATATATTCCAAATAAGTAGTGATAGTGATAATGACACAGAAATTAGTGGTTCTACTATTTTGTTTTGCCTATTATTATATATTATACTATTGGGATAAGAATATTTTTGTTGCCACGGTAAATTTAATCTCTGAATTTCTATGTCTTCATGAATAACGCAAGCATGAATTTTCCTTTCTGTTCGTATAATGAAGAGAGTCCAAGTTCGTTCGCAGTAAACCGAAATGTCCCCATCGGAGCCCTACAAAAGGGGCCCTGTCACATGTTGACGTTTGGCTAACCACTCAATAATCCTCTGATGGCAGCCGAAGTCATCTGTAGGCGATGGCCATTCCCGGAGCGAAGTAGCCCTTCCGCACGATTAATTCTGCATTAAATTCGTTGTAAAGCTCGACCCGAATAGTTCTATTTCGTCTCGAGAAGCTCCGTCTGGAAGAAGTCACTCTTCTCCCTGTTTAATGTTATTGCCATTTGGGGGCTCCTCCGAAGGACGTCCGACGATTTTCATATTCAAAACGCGTTCAGCCGCCACAAAACTGAAATAGGATGGGAGGCTGCGGTGGGTCCATGTGATGCTGCTGAAATTTTAATTAGAGCCCCAAAATATTATGGAATGTCTCTGGTTAGGGGTTGAGGGACGGGTGTAGGGAGCCGCATTACAATTTCATATCATTCGAGAGCATCGTCTGCTCCTGTTAGAAATTGAATCATCTGATTATAACTACTTTTGCAGGAGTTGTTGCCTAAGGGTCCGCTTAATCCATTCTCGAGCGGATTTGGTGGCTTCACGGCCGCCTGGAACTCCTTGGAAGCGCTCGGGCCGAAGCTATTAATCGTGCTCGATGGGTACGATAATCAGAGAGGATCCCCGAAACGCAAGGGTAAGAACTATCCCCCGGATGTGCATGACCTGCTCGACGGGAAGCTGTTTCCGGACGCTCGCGTCATAATCACAACGTCGACAGCAAATAACACCGAATCACTGCCGCCCATCCAGAGGCACATCACCTACGAGGGCCTCACTTGGGGCCGGTCGGCCTCCCTACTCGGGGGCGGCCAGTGGGGAGCCCCAACTCGGCTCCTTGATACCGTCCAGGAATGTCCCCATTTGCGGAAGGCGGTGAGAACGCCGCTCGGATGCTTGGCAGTTGCCGCCATCTACGAGGCCACCGCCGGGGACCTGCCCACAGACGAGCTGGACGTCATCGAATCTGTTTTGAATTGTGTTGCCCCGGAAACGTCCTCGAATAATGTTGCCGAGCTGGGACGCCTGGCATTGTTCTGCCTCAAAATGAAACGTCCATCCATAACCGTGTCGGAAGTGAGGATGTACTGCTCCTCTCCCGACTCGAACATAATGGGATGCCTGGACAAGGGCCTGCTCCTGGGGAAGACGTCCCGGAAGAAGGGAGAGATCGTCTACAACTACATTTGTTCAGGTATGGCCGAATTTCTGGCCGCCAACTACATTGCATCCCTGGCAAACCGGCCGGGACTCCTCGCTGCCGAGATAACCGGATTGTCAATGGGCGATGAGCTGGACCCGGAGCTCCTGAAAGTAATCACTTTCGCAATGGGTCTCCTGGGCAGCCGAGCCCACGTGCTCCTGTCTAAGCTGACCCCCCTGTGGCTTACCCCGCAAACAATATTTTCCTTAGCCCTGGCTGGCGGCAGCTCGGAGGACAATTTATCAGCGCTCTGCGACATGTTGGGCATTTCGAAGCACCCACCCATATCACCTTTGGAGACAAAGCCTATTTGGGTGCAGATTAGATCCGTCCCCACGGAGTTGATGGGCTGGGGTATGGCTCTAAAGAGCCCCTCGTGCACCCTTAAAAATCTAGAGCTCATCTACCAGCTGGAGAAGCATATACTGCTCGATTCGAGGAACGCGATGGAAGTGTTCCTCGAGTCCCTCGCCAACAACGAGAGTGTCTGCACTCTGAGGATATCTTCACTCATCGAAACCGAGGTGAAGGAGTCCGAAATTAACTATTTGGCCACTTGTGTGTCCAAAGCCTTGCTCAAGCCCCGCCTGGAGAACTTCGAGCTTGTTTTAACCCTTTTGGAAGAGGATCCTCCGATTTTGAAGTTGCAGTCAGTGGTTACGGCCCTTTGCAGAGCGATACCACGCCAGCAGAAATTGAGCTCACTGGTGTTGGACCTCGGGCTTAGCACGTCACAACTGGTGCAGCTCTGCTCAACGCTGGACAAGTGCCCCAATATAACACGACTGTCGTTGCCGCATTTACGGTGCGAACGGGGCGCCATCGGAGCTCTAGCCTCCCTCTTGACTGTAAGGCCACTGAGCTTTTTGGCCCTTCCATCATGCTGGGGCGCCAGGGACGATCCTCCGTCTTCTAGTGGTGTTAGCATGGGTAAGCTTTCGTTTAAGTTCCTTTTAACCTAAATATTACTTTGTTTGCTTTCTTTTTAAAACAAGGTCTAAATTACTTTTATTTTAATCAATACGTAAAAAACTATGATTGATATGTTAAATTAAAATCATATTTTACATGACACTTTCAATAAACTAATCTAATTTTATTAAAACTAATCGTTTTAGTAGAAAATATGCTCAAACAAAAATGCTATAAAATATACATAAATTTAAAAATTAAACTCATGCAGATATCTTCGATACTTCAGTAAATACTTTTTAAAAATGGTCTAGACGTTTCGTAAAAATTTCAATCTAAATAAAACACAGTATTAAGTAGTAAAATTTTCGTTGGTTGTATTCGTTAAAATTAGCTTTAATTACGTAGCCTTCTTAACTTTTCGTCAAATATAATTTAAGTTAGTATTACTCGATCGTAACTGACGTAATTAGAATTTACTCTGTAACTTATTCCGAACAAAACGCGACCACTCCCAAAGCTACATTCGAAAAAAACCCCACCGAATTTTAGTAGAGTTTGCCTAAAATTTAGGGTTTTTTGATAATATTATAATAACAATCAGAACGATTCTTGCAGAAGATAACTGGTGAGTTTTAAATATAATTATCCTCAAAATCACATTCAAACTTTTTACTTAAATTTCATAAGAAATGTGATTTTAGAATTGGTTTTCTCACCCATTTAGTGATAGATCTGACAACTTTTTTAAATTTGTATTTCAATAAATCTAGCGTAGGGTATTTTCATAACTTTATTAAGACCTGTTTTAAATTACTTATGGCTGTTATGCCAGAAATCAGTTTTCAATTTCGACTTAATATTATAAATGAACGAATCTTTTATTTCAATTTTCGACATTTCAAATTTTATCAATTGAAGGAAAATTTAAAATGACTAAAACTTAAAAGTATTAAGTAGCTTTTTGATACCTGAGTCTTTTAATATGGTTCGGACCTTAAGATAAAAACTTAAAAGTTGAACATGTTCTTTAATCTTATTTAGACTTTTTTCTTAAGTAGCACTAAAGTTTTGACGAAAAGTTTTGGAGAAATTAGAAAAGTTAAGTAAAGGCCAATATGAAATTTCATACGCTTGTACAACATTTTTACATATCAAAAGTAACGTTACGTTGAGTAAAGTTAAGTCTAATTTCATTAACTGCTTTATTGAATTATACCAATTATTATTTATCTTTTCCCCAAAAGGCTCTGGGAGTGGTAGCAGTACAGGTACATCTGGTCTAATAAAGCAAGGATCTCTAACCGGCGTTCCGTCACCGCGTTCGTATCCCCCAGGCATATTCTCATCCCTGCCCCGTGGAGTCTTCGTGCCGACAGCCACAATGGGACGATCGGCGACTCTGCCCCGCCAGCCGATGGAGCCCCCAGCCGACAAGCGCAGCTCGGACTCCGTCGTCTCCAAAACGTGGTACCCTACGCCAGCATGCGACGGAGGACCCCACAATTCAGGCACACTGCACGACCTGCTTCTGGCCGCTCGGGAGCCCTATTCCAAGCTGCACGGACTGGACTTGAGTAAGGCACAGTTGTCGCTTGAAGATTCGATGTGCCTTGGAGAAACAGTTCGCCTATCGAACACCCTGCACACCCTGAAGCTGGAGGGATCTTCGCGTTTAAGTGAAATCCTCCCTTCGGTGCTCGGTGCAAGTGAGTCACCCTGCCTACAGATGCTGAGCATCGGCTCACCACGCCTAAGTTTGGAAGATTCGGCGATCGCCATGTCGGCGCGATCACTCACCAGCTGCTCAACATTGAGACTTTTGAGTTTGGACGGATGGAGTTTCAGAGTTGAGGTAGGATATTGATCTCCGTTAAAAAAATAGCGAACTACAAAAATATAATATTTTTTTGCAGAATCCATCGACTTTATCAATTATACGAGCATTTTTGTCGCTCACATCAATACGTGAATTAAGTTTAGCCAATTGCCGGCTGCAAATTGGTATATTCCGTAGTGACACGAAGATAATTAATGCCTTCGAGTCGCGATCTGTTGTCGTACTAAAACTATCTGGAGCCCAAACTATTCTGGGCGATTCAGTGGTGATAAGAGGCCCACAACTTTTGCCTTTCATTGGAGGGTTTCCATGCTTGAGAGAATTAGACTTGTCGGCTCCAGCTAGATCTGGATTTGGCAGTGCAATTTCTTCACCATTAATATTGGATGATAAATGTTTGATAAACTTCTTTCAATCGCTTCATACACATTTTAGGTAAGTGAATATGTTTTATACAGTTTATTTATTATTTATTTATATTAGAGCAGGGGGAAAAATTCTTAACTTTAATTAATCTCTAACAATTTTCATTCAGACTGCGAGAATAAAGTACTTCCAGAATACTTAAAATCAACTTTTAGAATAAGAATGACGTTTATCTTAATTAAAAATTTTGGAAAATATTGTAAACCTGTCAGAGGTCGTGTACTACAAAAAAAAATAACCAACTTAATTAACCTAAATATGGTAAATGTTGTGGTTATTTTGTTAAAAATAGTAAAATATAGGGTGTATGGTATATATTTTTGGTTAGATGCCACAATTAAAAATCAAAGTAATTAAAACCAAGTAATCTTCTACACCTCTGCTCTAAAAAAAGACACTATTTTACCTTTCATCGTGATCCTGACTATTTTTCACTTTAAAGATTTTACTCTGAATGTAAGCATTCTTTTACAACCTTCGAAATGGAATATTTTATTGTGAAGGATTTTCGTGCTCAGCCTGCACACGACTGTTTTAGCCATCTTCCCTGTCGGTGGATGTGGGCTACGAAATAATTTCTATTGTAATTTTTATTACACAGTGGGATCCGGCAAAACGCAGTGGCACAGCTACAACCAAACCGCCCACAGTTCATTTTCTTGCCCATTTGGTTAAGCGGTTTCAATTGAAAATTACATACTCAAAAACCGCCGAACACCACTGGTGTGCACTTAGATCGAACTTACCACCATCTGCAAGAATGAATTTTTTACAGCGGTGCCGTTCAATAAATTGAATTTGTTTTCCTTTCGCAGCTTACTGAACACACTGAAAATGTGCAACTGGGTAATACACTTCGATGATCCAGTAAAAACCCTTAAGAGCTTATCCAAGTGCATACGAAATAGTCCGATAAGCCACCTTAAATTGGACGGTATATCCGTCCTCGACCGACAGAAAAAACTACGAATCGAATCATCATTCCTGCATTGTTTCATTTCGACATTACCATTCCTACGTTGGATGGGCATCAGCCTGTCCGGGAAGAAGGAGGATCAAATAACAGCGATTGGGAACGCTGTGTTGGATTTAAAGGGCAGTGAAATTGATATCAAGTGAGTACTCCCCCTTTAAAGTGGAAAAATGTTAAAAATGTTAAGAAGAAATGTGGAGAAAGAACTGGAGAAATTTCTCCGCCATTACGACTTTGCTGGCACCCTGTGCAGCGCCATTCACCCTAATCCGAGCTAATGTATAGCAACGCCATTTATGTGTCTATTCTCTGCAGGCTAAGTGAATCAACGATCGAGCACGCCAAATTAATGGCACAGGCAATCAGCCTGGATGGTAAGTTCGACATTAAGGTTTCGACCTTCGGGACGTCGAGTGGAATTTTAATTCACGCCGAGAAGTCCGGGACGAAGAGCTTAAGTCGCAGGCAGAAGGATTAGATGGGACGTAACGTGGCACCAAATTGGATCGCACCTCCGCACACCTACCGAACGCGTGAGCTCAAAATTGAGACAAATGGACACGTAGCAGTCATCATCACTATCAGCGTCATCTCTACCACCATCATCATCAGCATCATCCTTTTGCGAAAATATTGCTCAGGAAAACCAAAGGTAAGTCATTGAGAGCGTTTCAGCCGATTCACCCTGTAAATGGGTGCTTAAGAGCATCCATCCCGACCGGGCAACATCGGCACCAACCGTTTTGATGTCAACCCCCAATAGCAATGAGGAAACATGTTTAATGGCGAATTGTTAGATAATGCCAGGATGAGGGGGCAAATAATTAACTCTGAAATTGCAAAATCGTTTATTTCCGGGACAGGGCTCAATTTGGTGGATTTAAAGCGGTTGGTGGGCATTAATCACATCATGAAGAGGTGAGCTCAACTCGCGATTTAATTAAATTTTTGGTTGATTACTGGACAACCGGTGGCCACGTATTATGTTACATAAAGTCCCACCAACAGGGGCTAAATAAAATTTGATTTGTATGAATTTAGGGAGCTATTTTGCCTTGCCCCGCTGCATTGGTTTTGGCCGCTTTAATTAGCGGTTGTCTGTTAGTTTCGCTAACCTTTGTTTGATTATCAAGTCAACAAATATATTAGACAGGCGAACAGGATGAATTTATCTGTGATTTTACAAATTTTCGTACATTTTGCGCAAATATTCATTAAGCGACATTAATCAATGGTAGCAACTTTATTGTTATGTGTATTAGGCGCATCAATAAATTCATTTATAGGGTGGTAGGAAGCATATTCGGTGAATAATTTAGAACGATCATTATTCTATTAAAATGTCTGATATATTTGTGGAATGTTCACGAAAAAGCAAATTATAAGCATGGATTAAATAGTTTCGAAACATTGAACGGAGAACAGAATATTCAAAGCTGAAAAATTTAATATTTGTTCTTTTAACTTTGTATAGTACACTTTCACATTCACTCTCCAAATTTTACATATGATTAATAAAATATCTACCTTTAAATAGACATAAACATAGGCAACCTTTTGATATAATTGGAGATATTCGACAACTTTTCTAAGTAGTAAGAATTATAATGCAACCTTCGTTCATATAATATTCATCTCTACTTAGAGAATCGAGTCATATCCACTCCTCCTGGCATATTTAGTACAATTCGCCCATATTTTTTTCAGAAGAAACTTTTAGTAAAAAAGAAAAATAAAAACGCGTTGTTTCAAAGAAGATTCTAAACCTTAGCATTTATATGAAAGTTAGTAAAAGACTAATAAACTACTTAGACCAAATAGAGTAGAAACGAAAAAAAAAGAACAAAAACCACTTACCACTTACTTAGTAAGTAAAACAACTTTTATTAATTTTTCTGCACACTTTTTGCCGTAATAATGTCAATTTGTGACATCCAATTTCCTAGCACGTATATCATGAAAAACAAAATGGAAATGAAATCACAACCAATCACATAAATAACGCAATTTTTATCACTGTAGAAATAAATAGATAAATTCCCTCAAAAATTTGGAGACGTAATTATCACTTTACACTGAAAAAAAATAAAAAATAAATAAAATAGCAACATCAGAAATGGATGTGAGCTCAAATAAAAACAAATGATTCAAGCTATTAGGACATAACAATAAAAAAGAACATTTGTGATACATTTGTTTATTTACATTAAAAATTATATTAAAATTTATATTTAGTGAAATTATACACTCAAAAAGTGCTCAATTATTATAAAAGTATGTTTACTTTTTATATTAAAGGGTGAGTAGACAAGAGCTTAACAGATATTTGGGTATTTTCAAGTATTATTTATAAATAAAATTTAAAAAACAACATTAATGATAAAATCGTGTCAAATGATTTAAATTTTGTATCTTTGTAACACTTTCAATTCTAAAATCAACTATAATAATTGCGGTAACTTCAAAGCTCAAATCTAAGGTCCATTATTTCGGTGTGCACAAATACTATCAGAAAACTTTTAGAATTAAATATTACCCAAAAATATCAAGCTTTATGAGTACTTACCCTTAAATATTAATTTCTTGATGTTTTTATTCAACATTTTGTTAGTTTGAATGTTAAGAAACATTTAAAAGAAAACGAAAGTGAAACGCGAAAAAAATAAAAATTTGTTATTTAGTATGAAAATTCAGATGAACTGAAAAATTGCGAACTAAATAAAAAAAGAAAACAACAAATAGAATTATTTACGAAAAAAACATATATTTTTTGTATTGGAGCCTCCTTTTCAGGTATATCGAATGCATTGTAGTGGAATTATAAAATCTGAAGTCCACATTTAATGTAGACAAAAACGATCAAATCGAAAGAAAATGTAAACTTTTTTGTTATATTGCGATATTTAATAATTATAGTAAGTGTTGGTGTCTGAAGTAAAACTATTATATAGTAGGTAGTTAGAATAAATAATTTATTTAAAAACAAAAAAAAAATTAAATTAAAGTGAATGTTGATAATTTACATAGGCATGTACAATGTACAACAAAAAGTGAAGAAAAAAATTTTACATGATGTTAATGTTGTATAGAATTGTGAAAACAAAGAATAAGACAAGGAAAAATTTTGAGGAAAATAAAAGTACGCACTACACTTTTCTTCTTGGACTTTTATTTTTTTTTCACACATGCATATTTTTATAATTTTTAATTTTTACAGCAGTTCTTCTTAAGTAATTAGTCGAGTTTTAGCACATAATTTTAAAATATCTAATTGGTCATTAGTTGGTGAGTTTTTTAATTATATAATTTATTAGCTTCGATCAGTAATAAAGAAATAATTTTGAGATTCTTTTTTTTTTTTTTGCTTTTAACCCTAATTTTAAGTTTCTTATTTACAGGTAGTTTCTCGCCGAAATTGGCTAATTATCGTGATTTAAAGGTAGGTTCATTAATAAACGTATTTTACCTATTATATATAATATTATATTTTTCTTGTTAGTTCTTAATACTTCCTTGGTTCTAAAACAAAAAATAATTATTAAGAGCGTAGCCTACACTATTTCATCAATCATTAACTCAGTTATATATTATGTACTGTATTTGTATATAATAAATTATTTGATTCATTAAGAATTTTGTTTCCGAAATTCGAAAAGAATTATGACCCAAAAAATTTGTATGATCGATGACGGATTAATTGTAATTTATTGCATCTGGTTGAGTGTTATTACCAAATTTATTCCAGAATTTATGAAAATATTTCCATCTATAAATACATATTTTACATACTTAAAATTACACCGGTTTTAGCGATTAAGTGAAAATTTACTTCCCAAGGGAGTTCTGGCCTAAGTTATAGATGATTACGTTCTTTCACCTCAATCTCGTATAATCTCCTTTTAGATGTAATTAATATGTTACGACCAGCTAAACCATCGGTGTCATGGCCACTGTCTGCTTCTCAAGACTTATGGTACTCCAGTAATTAATGCAATTTTCGTTTAATTGCCGGGAAGACTGGGCTTAGGTCACGATAAAACAATGGATATTCATGGGAGTACCACTTCAACAATATGTTCCATGTCAGGTATGTGCATTACATCTATATGTCATCAAGTATGTTCTCAGACGCTGATGTCCTATAAATTAATTACCAGCTCATCTGTGCTATGACAGCTGCCTACAATGGATTCTGCCATAATTCGATGATCGATTATTGTCTGCAATGAAATGTCTTTAATTCCAGGCAGTATAATTAGATTTAAACTGTCATAACGATAACTCAATTGTTGTTTAACAAGGTTGTCAGGTACACTAAATTTTATAGACAGATACAAAGTTGTTACTTTTAATGTCTAATATCATCATTTGTTGTACCACCATAAAAAAGGCTATGCCGCGCTCTATTCAAATATTGTAATTTCCCTTACTAGTATTTAAAAATGAATTTTAAATCCGCACTCTAAATAAAATTATTTCTTTAATTTCTGTCAAAAAAGTTTATTTTATAAAATTTTTATTTAAACTTATGTTTTGAATTCTTTCTTTTTAGAAAACCAATTTAACTGTAACTCTAACATAAACTGCCATTTATTATAAAGAAAGACCAATCATTAAATTTATTTAATATACCTTCGAAAAGAAAACGCCTTTTCACAAATTTTCTTGCATGCACCTTTTTTCCATTAAAGGCCAAGTAAAATCTGGCACCAGTTGCTGTAGAATAAAACGAACACAAATTAACAACTTTTAAATTCCTGATTTAAGCTCAAAAGTAGAACCTTTATCGCCAAACATATTTTTAGAACTATAAAAGTAAAATGTAATTTTACTTTAAGCCAAAAGATAAAAAAACTGCAAGAAAACTGCTTGTTTTGTGATTTATATGATTGTTAACACGAAACTTATATTGCGGTTGCAAAATTTGTTTAAATATAGTTTTTTTTAATGAAAAAAGTATGTAAACGAAAAGATGAAGAAAACATTTTTATAAATGGCTGTGTGTACTGAAATTATCAGTTAAAATAAAAACCATTGAGGAGTAATTCAAAAAAATATTAAAGTAAAAATCTTAGGATTAAACCAGAGCTCCTGCTCTCGAATGATGTGGATTGAAAAAATCGGTTATTTGTTTTGTTTATAACACGATAAATTAGTAGCAATTGTATTAAATGAAGTATTGATAGATAAGGTAAATATGTTTAATGCATATGTATAAGACAATATTCAAGTACTTGATATATTTATACCTAACAAGGAGACACAAAAGGCTAGAGGTGAGAAATTGTTATATACACATACAAAAAAACCAAGCTCATTGCATTGCAAATGTTTTTAATAACAATGGATTAAGTGAAATATTGTAACGTTGTCCAAAAATGTATTTGTCTTATGATTGGACCGATGAAAACTTATATACAGTGCAACCTCGATATAACGAATCGGAAGGGAACAAGTAAATATTCGTTATATCAAGTAATTCGTTAAACTGAGGTTTGTTATATTGAGGTTAGGTTGGTCTAAAATTTGTTATAAAGAGGTAAAAAAATAGTTTTATTCACCTCAACATTACGTACTCATCTTGTTATAGCGAACAACTTCTACTAATAAATGATAACACATTTTTATCAAATTACTGTATATATTTTCTATTTAAAAACAATTAGGTAGGTAACAAAATTTTTCCCATCACACAACAATGATTGTTTTACGAAAAAAACGTGTCGACACCTGTCGCGACATGAATCACATACTATGGGATTAAGGGTCATATATTGGTGGGAACGTTATATAAAGGTTTTGGGTTGACAAAATTCGTTAATTTGAGGTATTTACACTTTTTTTTGATAGTTGAAAATTCGTTATAACGAGGGTGTTCGCAAAAAATGTTCGCAATGTAGAGGTATATTTTACATTGACTCTTATGGACAATTCAAGGGGATTACGAAGAATTCGTTAAATCGAGGAAATCGTTATATTGAGGTTCGTTATATCGAGGTTGCACTGTAGTATTTATCCAAAATTCACCCGGCCGCTGTGTACATTTATCGTGTGCCAGCGACGAGCGCATAAATTTTAAGATGCATCTTAGTGTTGAATATGTTTAAGAATTAAGACATGAAACATTTCCCATAAAAAAACCATGTAAACAATTCAAAAGATAAGCAGTCGATGAGGTGAATGATTAAAAAAACATTTAAAATGAAAAACAAAATCGCAATCTGTTTCACTTTAAAACCCCAAATTATATATCCTCCTCTGGTTTTATCAATGGATGAAATATTCCAATGAACGATAAATCACAATTCCTTGGAACACAGGACCCCCGAGGAGGACCAGGACGTGCCCGTAGAAGCCGCAAACTACCAATGGAGCCCTGGATAGACTCCCAGGGTCATATATTTGCAGTGAAAGCGTCCAAGTCTAACCTCTACTATCTCCCCGGCACACTCTGCCCAAGCCCGGCTTGATCTACGGCGGTCTACGGATGAGGCTAGCAGGAAAAATCTTGCTCCTTTTCCGTCGTCGTGTAGGAAGAGATTGCTTGCCCCAACCCCTGGGGATGAGAAGCTTTATTTCATCAAATCCAATCATGACAGCCATTGGACCAGTGGTCATTGGATGATACCACCACCTCGCTCCTGCTATTTATAGGAAATCTGAAGGGAAATATATCACTTTACTAATCTCGCTGCGAAGTAAACCCCAAAAATGCTCTGGATTTTCACAATTCACATTTTTTCCAGAGGATAATAATATTTTCCAATTAAATTACCTAGCCAATAATGGGGAGTGTCATCCCGGCCAAAATAAAGGGACAAAGGCTATTTCAGGCCGATGGGTCGTTCTGATTCTAAGTAGAGGAATATTGCTTCCAGCAGACTAAGCCAACTTTTTGGGGAGAACAAGCGTTTTTGCGAATCATCGCGTTTCGTTGGACGTTCGGATATTTTGCCAGACTAAAGTTAGGTTCCCCAACATGTGTTTTTTTTTTTTATATATATCTAAGTATTAAAGGCATTTTAGAAGGATACAAATTAATTAAAGCAGGGCTGAGTTTCGGCAAAATGAGAAAAAAAAATGCAATTTACACAAATTAATATATGTTTATTATGTCTGTACATAGTAATCGTACTTTCCATTGTCATACACAAAAACCCCATTTTATTTTGCAATTATTGATTGATTGTTGCAAAATTTGCTGTAATGAAATATTTAACGCATCCTTAATTTATTGCATTTCCACACTTCTTCACAACAATTTAAGTTCAATATTTAGTAAAGCATATGCAGTCTGCTGGAAAACTTGTGCGTAATAAAAGTGAAATCTTCAAAAGTATCATCATATATAATATGAGTACCTATCAATTATTTTTTAAAGAAAAGACAGGAAACGATTTTTATGTTTTAAATAGAATTGATTTATTTGTCTATACAGTACATCGACGGGTCCTATTAAGAGGGAACTAAGTATTTTGTGTTTCCTGAAAGGAATCTAAGTATTTTGCGTATCCTGAAAGAGATCTAAGTTTTTACTGTCTCCTAAAACGGATCTATCTTTAATTTGTAGTGTAAGAAAGTTCTAAGTCCGCGGCGCCAAAAAAAATCATTGAGAAGCACTGCTCCCTGTAAGACAGTGCTATCTCTATCTTCACCCTGTCATGAAAGAAAGTGCTATGTTCATTTTTTGGTAAAAGAGAGTGCTATCTTTAAAATTCAAAGAAGATAGTTGTAAGTCAGCTTCGAAAACGAGGGAAACAAGCACACAGACTGAGGTCTAGTCTGAGGTGGGAAAAACTGTTAGACGCTGCACACGACCCCAACATGCGCCTCGCACGTTGGGGTCGTGTGCAGCGGTGTAGTGTGCGATTCTTCGTATCTCAAATCTTGCTCGCATCTCAAAGCAAAATATCGCTCGTTCGGCGGCTCGTATCTCAAAAAACTCGTATATTAGGGCACTCGTATCGATATCGAGGTACCACTGTATAGATAGATTATAGTGAAAAATTCAACTTTTAACCATATTTCTATCACTGATTTGCAGTTAAGAGAAGATGGAATGAGGTAAGTTCAATAATATTTTACAACACTCATGTTCACGTAGAGAATATTGAAATAATTGGTAATACATACAAATTTTATTGCGTTTGGACTGTTTTTTCAAAAAATGTTTCTGAAAGCATGAAATTTTTTAAACTTAGCTGCAAAAATCGAATTTATAGAATTAATGAAACAAACCAACTTTCCGGAATTTATTAATTTATTCAAATAATTGTTCGGCAACGTCAGCGAGATGTAAGAGTTGAACTCGTTGGATCGCGCTTTTACGGTAGGATAAGGACAAAATATTTTTGTTTCAATTAAACGTGGAGTGTGATTAGAAATGTTTTGATGTTTTGATAGAAAGAATCGGTCTACTAAAAGTCTAGATCCCTGTGCTTCAAGATGATTCGATTACATGATTTCTGTATCGATATAAAAAAACTGTGCTATCAAAAACAAAGGAAATAATATTTCCCGTGCTCAACAGTTTTGTTTTGTGAAAGAATCTACGCTCAATAATTGAATGATTGTTTTTTTTCTCTGATGTGAACTGATATAAAACTAAAAAATAAATAATTAAGCTGACTTACATCTACATATCTTCTTTGAATTTTAAAGATAGCACTCTCTTTTACCAAAAAATGAACATAGCACTTTCTTTCATGACAGGGTGGAGATAGCACTGTCTTACAGGGAGCAGTGCTTCTCAATGATTTTTTTTGACGCCGCGGACTTAGAACTTTCTTACACTACAAATTAAAGATAGATCCGTTTTAGGAGACAGTAAAAACTTAGATCTCTTTCAGGATACGCAAAATACTTAGATTTCTTTCAGGAAACACAAAATACTTAGTTCCCTCTTAATAGGACCCGTCGACATAATGTATTTATTTTTTTTTTTTAAATTTTGAGCTGAAATTTCAAGCAGTTATAAATGAGAAGTGTCTGTTAAAAAGTGGCTTTTCACATAATAAACTATTTTTTAAAAATCAGAAACAGCTTAGTGTTTCTGTGGCCAGCAGAAAGAAGCTTTGGTTTTAATGCATTTTTATAATTAGTTCTAACAAATCGATTTATGTAAATAGACATGATCCATTTTCAAGGAAAAAGACACTTTTGTTAAAAACAAATTTGTTATTCATCACGTTTGTGATCGGAAATGGATAAAATTCAAAGATTCTATTATAACAAGATAGAAAAAAAAACTGAAAATGAAAATAGCCACTTTTGAACAGAAGGTCCCTTAATTATTAATTTTTAGTGAAATATATTACATATATTAAATTTTTTACCTTTTGAGCGTCTAATTTCGAACCAAAATTTATTCTAAGCATATTTCTTTTTAAATACCTACAAATTATACAATAAACATCTCTGAATTTAGTGTTAAATAGCTAAGGCGAAACGGCATTAGAGCTAAGAAACCAATTTGGGTCATTAAAAGTCATCCATAGAAATGAATATTCGTGTTAATTGCCACTGAATCTAACATTAAATGAACAATTCAGCACAGGAATTGCGGCCTGTCATAAAAGTAATTAAATGGAGCACATTAGAAGCATTAAGAGCAGCACCCGCAACAACACAACGAACAAAGGTTGTGCGAAGGTATCTTGAACTTTTGTCCTCGGTCCATTATCCTAATTTCAGTTCACGTACAAACGGACGGGACAAACGGCATTAACGAATAAAGGGCCAATTTCAGCCGGCGAAAAAAAAAATAAATCTGACTAACTACTGCACCAAAAGTATCTGAAAGTGCCCTTAACTGGAGTTTAATATCATTTTGCAGCCCTCCGCCGCCCTTGGCCCCCGGCATCGCAGAAAAACGTAGAGCCTTTAAACGCTAGAGCTTTTGTTCAATCCAACTTTGTGTATTACCCTGAATTTCTTCTACTGCTCCTTGGTCCGTTTCCCTATTTGAGGGCCGCCATTCCTGCCGGAGTCATTCAATTTGAAGAGGGTTCCGCCGCCCCTACCCACCTGGACAGCTTTTCTTCTCGGGAAATAAAACAGACGGAAAAAAGAGCACAATCTTAAGATATATACCTTTTTTTTCTTTGCCCTACGTTTTGCTTTTCGTACACACGATCCTCAAGTCAAGATACCCCGGAAACCTCCACCTAAGGGCGAAGGATGCCCTTTCCAATGGAAAGCGTTTTGTAGTCATGTTGCATAATTTTATGGGATTTGCCGGTCTTAAGGAGCTTAACCTGAAGGTCTTCTTCTACATTATACCAATTGTGTAATTCCAGTAAATTTATAGCCCTTGAACTCGAGTCCGAGGTTCATGGGGAATTTTCACGGTCATTTAACAACTAATGAGGAAAATGTTTGCTCTTTTTGAGAGGTCCTTACCAATGGGACGGGTCATGCACAATCTGATGTTATAGAATTAATGAACCGTGGATATTTGCTGGAGGGATTATCCTCAGTGAATTACTTACTCAAGCTCGCCGGCAATTTGAAACCGGAAAAAAACTTAATTATTGCGAAGAAATTTATCCGCCAGATCAAAATATTATAATTTTCCACAAAATAATACCCACCCACAAAAAATTGTATGGCAGAATGGAAACGACGCTGAGATGCGATAAACTCGTTTAAACATTTTAAACCCGTGCAGGATGGCGAACGAATCTACTCGATTTGCACCTTCTTTAGTTTTGGTTTTACTAGATTATACTAGGGAATAGGAAAATTTCATTAGGAAACTTTCTACTAATTCCCTCGCTGCCCGCCTGCACCTTGCTTTAGCTGCTGATTCTGATATCCTTCCGAAGGATGGCTCTCCTCCTTTTGCACTCTGTAAAATCAGAAAATCCACGAGATGCTCATTTAATTAAAAGTTTTTTCCCACTTTCTGCTAGAAGTTTTTCGATTTTCTCTTTCGCGAAAGATTTTAATTCCTTCCTGACCATTCGTTTGGAATAATCATAAAAAGGTTGATGAGATGCCACCTTTGTACCGAACGATTAAAAGGTGTTCTGGAGCACTGGGGCGTATCTGCAACTGAGATGTTTTCCAGGTGGACCAACATTGCTCTGCTTTATGCTCAACTGGGACGATAAAGGTTAAAAAAGTGTTTGTCTAATAGAAAGGTTATTTATATATAAATTTATGTTGTTTCCTAGTCAAAATGAAATATGTTTTGGTCGAGAAAATATTTTTCGTAGTTGGAGGGAACAACTTTTGCGTAGTAGAAGTCACTTTCAAACTAACTTTCTTTATCCCCATAAATTACAAACATTTTGCGAAATTATAGGATATTTAAATAATGTTTTTTTTTCGAAAATATTTTGGTCCAAAGCACAGTAACGTTCAATATATCGAAAATGGAAGACGTTATTATCTATTTCAAAACATTAACATTAAAATGCGGTCGACTAAGCTAACCACAGTGGCAACCTCGTCTGTTATTTACTTCGATTCAAATTCAAAAAATTGCACTGTGTTATTGTTTACAAGATGTTGGAAATATATGACGAAAACCAATTTATTGCATTTACTTATGTTAACTTTAAAATTGTCTAACCATCACAATCAACACAATTTTAGCCACTATCTACTAAATGAAAGTACAATCCCAAAGTCCACTATCACATCTGTTCGTGGTTACGTGGAGTTAAAACGTCCTGAAATATTTCTACCCCTACAGTTATTCAGCATTTTAATATTTGAATATTATTTAAGAATACTATTTATTTATTTTTAAATAAATACACAAGTACAATATACCTCTACATACATATATATACATCGATAAATTTGAGAGCTTTTCTAATTTTTCAAAAAATTGTACAAAGGGTTTTTTCTACAAAGACTATGAATGTATAGCTTAAAAATTTCAAAAAAATGCTCTCAAAAGTTGCAGTAATTTGAAGCTATAGGTAACTTATATATGTACATATATATCACGATATTTAAAAAATTTAAGTTGGTCCATAGCGCTATTTAGGAAATTCTACAAAATCTTCTTGTTACTGAATGGGGAAGTCTTCTAACTTCAAAATATATAATAACATTCCATTGTAGAAGTTCTTTGAGATTTTTCGTTTAAAAATTACTTTACCAATTGATTATGGATAGTCTGAGTCTAAGAACAAGTTAATTTATACTTTTTTTTTAAATTTTCTTTGAACATAAATTCAAATGAAAACACCTTAAAAATTTAATCACGAGGAGATGAAAGTTCTGAAGGGTGACAGTTTAATTACATCGAAATGGATTAGCAAATGAAAGGATTTCAGTGTTGTTTTCACGATGACCCCTAAATCTTTCGGGATTCCCATACTACCCGTTTAATGACAAAAATTTATCATTTTTTGTTTAAAACAAAAACTCTTCTCTCTTTTCGTAATTCAAAAACTTCCTTTTTTTCCGGTGATTTATGGCCGATTTCACTCCTGCTTTTGTCTCTCTCTAGACCCGCTGCTAATAAATTTATGAGTTCCTTTCTTTGACCAGTCCTCTTTTTTAATCCTCCGTATATTTCTTTCCTCAACTTAAAAAAGTATTCTATATTTTTTGGTACATAATTTAAAGCCGAACCTGATTCGACCCTATCTTGGGTGCGTTTTCGCTTAAATAACCCCAGCAGTCGTCGAATTGAAACTGGAGCAAAAAAATGGAAAGGAGCCAAACGACGAGGACTATGGCCACTTGTGGTTTATTGTGTTGAATTAATGTGACATTTGAACGGTTTATTTTATTTACAGCAATTTGTTTTCTACATTTTCCTTTGACGGTCTTCACTTCAGGTGGAGTTTCGAGCTTTAGAGAAATTCACCGGACCAGGGGATTTGTTGAAATTACTTTCAAGGAAATGAGAAATCTTTTCATTTTGGGAGGGTAAATGTATTGTACAAGTTTCTTGAAGATATGACATACCCATTAAAGTTATACAAAGTTTTCCAAATATTGTCTAGAGTTTTGCGATTTTGGGGCGTTGATTGACAACCTTTTAAAACTGATCACTGAAGGGTGTATCCTTCTCAAATTTCCGCTTTAATTTACTTTTGCAATTGTCCTCCTGAAATGAACTCCGGATGGTGCCCCGCCCCTAGTTAAGATTAAAACGTATTTACGCCAACAATTAATCTTCCCTTAGCGGCAGCTACTTCAGCCGACAGAAACCGCCCTTTCCCATCCATCTTCCCTCAGATCGAATCCTAGGGCTTCGCAGCCCCCCACAGCATTGCGAAATGACCCAAAACTTGACACAGCTTTATCATAATTTAGCGGTAGGGAAACCTTTCCTAGTCAATATTTACTTGAACGTGAAAACCTAAATTAATCAAAAGCTCAAACGAAAACTTGACAGGGCCTAGCCGAACAAGGTGGTCCGTGGCCAGAATAAGGCGGCTCCCGGGCGAATTAATCGTCGTCAGGATTTGCAAGATGATCCCTTTTGATTACACCGAATTTGATTTGATGTAATGCAGCGTAACGTAATAATATCATTGTGCTGCTCCGGCTGGTTCGTTGTGTAATTTTCTTAAATGTGACTTTAATCAATATTAATTGAACCAAGAGCCTACCAATTAGGGCGGTGTACTTGTAGCAAGCTGGGATAATCTAGATGCTTAACACTTTGGATGTGGGATGCAGTGGAGATGTCCTTCCATTGAATGTAGGAGGAAGTCTCATAATACTATTCCGCCTAAAAATTACCCCGTAGCCAACTGATCCAGGAAACTGGCAATTTCGGCTGATTTAATTTACAACCACAAAAAGTATTCCGTCCAAAGCCCATATGTCTGGTCAAAACTTCTCATCAAGACGTGGTGTTCCGCCATCGGGATAAATTTTCCGGAAAAAAGGGAAGAGTTTCACACTCTTCCAATCGGCCAAAAAGAGGGCGCTACCAACGCGTATAGGTTTCATGAATTTTCATGAATTGCAAAAATGTTTGCAACTTTTGTTATTTTTTTTTTCACTTTTTCAACTTCATAAATATTCATTCAGTGTGAAAAATATGCCCCGAGAAAAAGTTTTAAAAAAAAAGTAACCCGACCAAGCCTCCACCACTAAATGCGTTGGGCGCAGGGCGCAGGGTGTAGGGCGTAGGGCTCGCGTATCTCTGCCGTATCTCTTGCAATAACAAAATATAAAAATAAAAATGTAAAAAAGGCAAAACACAAAAAAACGAAGTTTGTAAGCCGAAAACGCAGTGCATACATATTTAAAGTACACACGACTTTATGCCGTCAGCGTTTTTCGGCGACTTTTCCATTTTGATATTACGAAACTTTTACTTCTCGCCTAATTTTTGTCTGTAAATATCCCATGTCATTATACTAAGAAAATGTTTGGGAGGATCGAGTTGCAAATATTAAGTTAAATAAAATTAAAATAAATTAAATAAAATTAAAAAAAAAATTAAATAAAATTAAAATAAATTAAATAAAATTAAAATAAATTAAATAAAAAAAAAAAATTTAAATAAAATTAATATAAATTAAATAAAATTAAAAATGAATTAAATAAAATTAAAAAAAAATTAAATAACATTAAAATAAATTAAAAAAATTAAAAAAAAATTAAATAAAATTAAAATAAATTAAATAAAATTAAAAAAAAATTAAATAAAATTAAAATAAATTAAATAAAATTGAAATAAATTAAATAAAATTAAAATAAATTAAACAAAATTAAAAAAAAAATTAAATAAAATTAAAATAAATTAAATAAAATTATAATAAATTAAATAAAATAAAAAAAATATTAAATAAAATTAATATGAATTAAATAAAATTAAAAATAAATTAAATAAAATTAAAAAAAAATTAAATAAAATTAAAATAAATTAAATAAAATTAAAAAAAATTTAAATAAAATTAAAATAAATTAACTAAAATTAAAAAAAAATTAAATAAAATTAAAATAAATTAAATAAAATTAAAATAAATTAAATAAAATTAAAAAAATAATAAATCAAATAAAATTTATTTTTTATTTTATTTTTTATTTTATTTTTTATTTTATTTCATTTTTTATTTAATTTTTTATTTTATTTTTCTTTTTTTATTTTATTTTATTTTTTATTTTATTTTTTATTTTTTATTTTATTATTTATTATTTTATTTTATTTTTTATTTTATTTTTTTTTTTATTTTATATTTTTTTTTAATTTAATTTAATTTTTATTTTATTTTATTTTTTATTTATTTTTTTTTTATTTTATTTTTTATTTTATTTTTTATTTTATTTTTCATTTTTTATTTTATTTTATTTTTTATTTTATTTTTTATTTTTTATTTTATTATTTATTTTATTTTATTTTTTATTTTTTTTTTTTTTTTTATTTTATATTTTTTTTTTAATTTAATTTAATTTTTATTTTATTTTTTATTTTATTTTATTTTTTATTTATTTTTTATTTTATTTTATTTTTTATTTTATTTTTTATTTTATTTTTTATTTTATTTTTTATTTTTATTTTTTTTTTATTTTATTTTTTATTTTATTTTTTATTTATTTATTTTTTTTATTTTATTTTATTTTTTATTTTATTTTTTTTCTTATTTTTTATTTTATTTTTTATTTTATTTTTTATTTAATTTTTTATTTTATTTTTTATTTTATTTTATTTTTAATTTTATTTTTTATTTTATTTTTTATTTTATTTTATTTTTTATTTTTTTTTTTATTTTAATTTTTTTTTTATTTTTTTTTTATTTTATTTTTGATTTTATTTTATTTTTGATTTTATTTTTTATTTTAATTTTTATTTTTTATTTTATTTTTTCTTTTATTTTTTCTTTTATTTTCTTTTTTATTTTATTTTTTATTTTATTTTTTATTTTATTTTTTATTTTATTTATTATTTTATTTTATTTTTTATTTTATTTTTTATTTTATTTTTTGAAGTGCAGAAAGATTTCTCAAACTTACTCAAATTCTATATCTGCTAGTTATCATACTTTACTATTAGAGCCATCATTTTAGGAGACCTACACCGCAATTTGCATATATGTATTTCAAAATTACTTCTTTATTCTCTATTTTAATCGCAGTTATTGTAATTTGTTTGGGATTGGAATAGTAATTTATTTAATAATTGAATAACATTAAAATATTTGATTAATGGATTTCACTAGTTTCTATTTAAGGCAGTCTATGAACAAGATCAAATAAGCCAAAAATGTACATTTTAACTATTTTCTTTATTCGTTCATGTTCTAAGGTCTTATAGGACTTACCCAGTTCAAATAGCTTGCTTGTTGGGATCTCTGGTGTTTCGCTGCGAGCGGACGGCGGAGCAGTTTAAAACCGTTGGTGCGTTGGGCTGAGTTTGTTTTCCTCCTTGGCGGGCGATAGAGTTGTTTTGTGTGCTTGTGGGCTCGGCTCGAATCAGTGCATTTAGTCGGCCAGTGGTGTGTGGTGGTTTCTTGTTTAACAAATTAATTATATATGTCTGTCCCGGTTTATTTTAATTGAAAGGTACTTTCCCCTCTAATATCAAATAATTTTTCACAAATTATTTTAGCGATTTTCGCACGGATTTCCGCCGACCCGGGCCACCCCGAAAATGCCGGGAATGTGTTTTTCCACAAAATAAAATTTTTTTCGAACATGGCGATGGCTTGGTGCGCGTCTATAATTTTTTTCTTCGCTTTATCCCAATGAATTTGTACTTGTTTCGCTAGTGCGTTGTCTCCCAAAAATAATTCGGTCGATAAATAATTTTTTGTTAATTTCCATCGCGTTGCATTTCCCATACTTTATTGCTGGTGAAGAGAGAAAAAAAATATTGTAATTGACCGCCGCTTCACGGCAATCGATAATTAACACGGAAAAAGAATTTCCCGGCATTTTTATTATATACTTAGTATTTTTCTTTTGGATTTTGGCGTCCAGGTTTTTTTTTGTACCAATTTTTCGATAAAAAAAATTCTATCGCTCCGACGAAAAAGAAAAACCGTTTGGCGCCAAACGGTTTTTTACGCAACAAATAGCGGAACAAGGAGGGACGCGCATTTTACAGGGTAGCTGGGAATGGAGGAATTGCAGAATCCACGTAATGAGAAAAATTGGCCGCCCAGTGTTGTGAATTTTATCTATTAAGGATAATGTCACACGGGCATAATTTTCTATTTGGTTTTTCTCCATTCTTTTTTCTTTATTATTTTTTAAAGTGCGCCGACAATTTTTTTTTTTTATATTTAAGCCATTATAAATTAAAATTTTTTTAATTGGATTTGTATCAACAGCAAAAATAAAAATTAATTACTAGTTTTAAATTTAAAAACATTTATTCTGCAATATTTCCTCACTCTTATTTTGTTGAAGCAAAAAAAATAAATGTTCGCGCTTTTCTTATTGTGCTACAATCGTGTAAATTGCATTATTCGGGATTTTCATTTTTGATTAAATCAAATTTAAATATAAGTATAATAACACGAACGCATATTTATTTCTGCTTCCCACACTTTTAGCAGTCTACTTCTTAAAATATCTCAATTGATTAGATTCAATAGTTGAAAATCTATCTTTCTGTCCTTGCAGACTAAGCGAAATATGGCTGACGTACAAAAGAGGGGACGAGGTCGCCCAAAGCTTTCTGACAAACACAAAGGAAAAGATAAAGAAGTCGAAGATGTAAGTTATACCCGAAATTAAAAACAAATACATTATTTTCCTTAAATACAAATTTTATTTAAACAGACAGAAAAACTTAAGTTATCATCTTTAAATGATGGTGGGGACACCAATGGCGAAGTGCCAGCAAAACGTGGACGTGGACGTCCACCAAAATTAAATAAGTCTGCACCTAAACCTAAATCAAATCGGGGACGTGGACGTCCCCGTAAAAATGCCAAAACGGAAGAAGAGGCCGACGCAGAAGAGGTACCGGCCGGCTCTATAGATATATTTTCGGATTGTTATTAATCTCATACTTGTAATCTTGAAAAAGTCTACCTAACGCAACTTAACTGAAATAATTCCGTTTTTAATGATTACATTAAAAACGGAATTATTTCAGTTAAGTTGCGTTAGGTAGACTTTTTCAAGAAAAGGATAAGTGTTCTAGTTCCCCTCCACTACTGTCTGTCACCCTCAAGGTTATCCATGTGAAATTATACAATTTGTTTATAAATATATTTGAAAATTTTAAAAATGATGCCTTTTTTGCCTCCCTTATAATCACTGTATAGTGCAAGGTAAAAATATTCCTTACAGTTTATTTTGGCTTGTCTGAGGCGTAAGTAAAAATTTCTTGGCGTGATTTGTGTTAGGATATTAGTCGTAAATTGTCCTTTGTGGTTGCTGGGTGAGTCTTCTAGTCCTAAAGGAATCACCAAGAGTTACACAAACTCCTGCAGTGACTCACTTTAAATAGCTGAATGTGATGTAAAGTAACTTTTAGCAATTCAGCTGCTATTCTGTTTTATCCCAAAACATCTTTTAAAAATGGGTTTTCTTCTCGTAGTACGAGTATATTGCTTTAAGATTGTTATGTAAAAGTTAATCGAAATTTCCAGTATGTTTTATATTTAACGAACAGATAATCGACCCACTTCTTAAAATGCGTTTTCTTGGAACTCGATTTTTTTTGGAACTCCCTTAAGAAGATATTAAATTTTTAAAATATTAAAATAAAGACTTCCACATTTTTCTCGTCGTAGGATTTGCTATAACCTTATCCAAAATTTTAAATTCAGCTGCTTTTTTGTTTTTTAAACTCCTTAAAATCATGTAGCAAGTAGGAAACATTTGTTTTGCCTTCATAGTCGATAAGATGAGGTCGCCACTTATATGTATATTTAAGAATTTATCGCATTTCTCCACTTAATAATAATAATTTTTGAATTGTATTGCGCTTTTTGTTTTCTATAAAGATGTACAAATAAAGCTCCAAAAGTGCAAAATGAAATAAATTTTGTTAAATATATATTCCTGTAGACATATAGTTTTCATTTACATTAATTAAAAAGACTAACAAGAGTTATTGGATTTTTCTAATCGACTTATTTTAACCACTTTGAATGAAAAAGTTAAAGTCAAAGATACTTAATTGAAATGAATTTAAGAGAATTTTAGGAACTTTATTATGAAATTTTTATCCAAAAAGTGCTTTCGAATTGTGAGATCGACTCTTAGTCGCAGAAATGAAGATATTCGCAATAGGGTTCTATGTTTTTTTAATCATCGTCATCTATAACTTAGTAATTTTGCTCTGGTGTATGCTGAAGTTTTAAAATTTTATGCAAGAAAGTTTTACTTGATAATAAACTTGATTACCTCTTCAAATTACTGCTTCTCATTTCTGAAGCACGCAAACAATTGTTTTTACATTTTCAGTATAAAATTAGTCAAAGCAAAGAGTGTATAGCGGAAATAACATTTTATACAAGAAATAGTTACAATATCTTAAGAGTTGACTTTATATGCCTTTTCAAAATAGCTTGCCAGTTGAGGGTACACGGGGTCGTAGCGTGTACTATTTTTTCTTCTAACAATGTCGCGATATCGGTGCAGAGCACCTGCAACCAGCTCCAGTCTGAAAAACGAATTTAGTTATAAAACAAATCGGTCATATACTCGTATGTGTAACCATTATTTTTGTTATGCAAATTTATTTGGAACAATTATTCCATTAAATTATAAGGAAACTATAGCCGTTATGAAATTTCGCTGTTTATATGTAAGTACTATTGTTTTATTTTATTAGTAATTTTACATTATTGGGAGTATTAAAAAAAGGTATTGTTTTTTGGATCTTCATAGATTTTGAACGGTTTTTAAAAATGTTTTGAAGAAACTTAGATTGAAACAAATTTTCTGCATTTTGCTATTTTTTTATTCAATAACTTGCCTTTCCTTTTCCGACGTGTGACCTTCAAGCCATTGAATTAGATGGTTCGTTCGACCAACTCGCTGCTGTGTGTGGACTTTGGAGTTGTGCACCAGCATGCGAAAATAGAAGGAATAAAATTATGTAGCTCGGAACTGGAGCCTCGTATTCAATTTCTTGTTGAACCAATACTTCCGGCGATTGTGCTATCAGTGTCGACATAGCGCGAAGGAGTCTGGTCGGGTAAGTAACAACTATTTATTTCTTAAAAATAAGTAACGATTTTTCTCTCATCTGAAGGGCTTGCCTATATTAGCTAAATTTCCCACAACTGGCTTTAAAGCGTTTTCTAAATGATTGCAATTGTTCTTCAAGCGGGTTCTTCCCGCTGTTGAGAGAGTTACCGCCACGAGATCATTGTTATTTATAGAGCCCGGTCAAGTACGTGTAAGTAGGGGTCCCAACATTTTTTCAGTTGCTAAGATTTGTTACGGCTGTCACCTCTATTTCCAAAAGGTGTAATTTTTACCCCATAGCCCCAAGGACATAGCCAGGGACCTTCAAGCATAGTCAGCTGACGGGAGTATCACGCAGATATGCCGAAAATATTGACTTTTGTTCTATCCATCTAATAAAATTTATTATTTTATTAGACACGTTTTGTTATTACTACTACATATTGCTTATCTTTTTTCTAATCACATTTCGGCTCCCTCTCAAAAGGGTAGTTGAGTTGAGAGCGGATAAACCTCATCAACAGAAGATTCATCACCTAGTCATTTGATACATAATTTTGTAACTATGTACAATGTACATATCATTAAACACTAAGAAATTTTTTTAGTGAAATTTAACGAGACTGGCTCTAGTAAATTATTTTAATTGTTTTTCAGTAAATTTATCTGAAAATACCGAAAAGTAGTTCTATTAAAACTTGATATTTTAGTAGCTTCATAATTTGGAAGTTTTTTTGTGCGTCGCAATACATATTTACTGAAATTTCCTTTAACTTAACTGAAATTCTAGTTACTATATCCGCTCAATGAAAAAACAAATTGATTTGACGGAACAGAGGTTTAAATTAATATTAATTAAAAATTGTACCAAGATAACTTTGAAGGCCTGTAATTCTATATATTTTTCATGTCAAAATTGAACATAATTGAGATAATGTACGTGAATTTGTTGACGGTATATATAATACATATTAGCGAAATTATAGTATTTCTGTGGAACATCATTAATACTAGCAAGCCAGTTATAACATCCGCCAAAAGACGACTTACTTAAGTCAATTAAAACATACTAAATATTAACGATCAAATATATTTTTGATTAAAATAGGGAAGTGTCGTTGATTCCATACATCAAAATTAATCTTGCTTAATTAATTAATATCAATTCATGTTTTTAAGAATAAGTTTTATTTTTTCAAGATAACATTTCCCTGGCTGCTTTTCTTTTCAAAATTTGTAAAAAACAACTTTTACGTTCACTCAGTCCATAGCAACTTTTAATTTTATTTATATGTTGGTTGGTTTAAATGGTTATCAGAACAGGCCTTCTGGTTGAAGTCCAATTAGCGCTAGTAGGCGCACCGTTTTGATACCACATTACATAATTTGGTTATGTAACTTAGTAATTTTTAATCTAATTCACTGACTTGAAGTAAACTTGATGCTGCTTAACCTATTTATTGAAAATATCATTAAAATATGTCTTTGTTCGAATATTGCCATTTTAGGCATTCTAAAGATGAAACACCAGGGGCGCGACCTTAATTTGAAAAGAGAACCACAAAAAGGCGTTACTATCCAAAACGATGCCTGGGAAGATATAGACATTGAAAAACGTTCACATTTTTACCAATTTGGGTCCGATGGTGAAATTTACGTTTGTAACGAAAAGTGTTTATAAAATTAAAACTGGTATTATTGCTTTAAAAAAAGATTCAGAATTTCAGAAAACCATTAAGTTGCTAATAGTACCGATAGACCTAGACGTGCACCTTAAACGAAAATATAATAGAAGAAAATTTGAGCTGCATCACCGTAATTTATACCTCCCAGCACGTGACCTTACAGGGCGGAATGCACCTGAGTCACACATGCCTCGTACCTGCGCGGATAGAGCGCCAAGCCGATCGCGCATGCTTCCTCCTCGCTGATTGAGTTCTTCTCGGACATCGAAAGTAAAAATGAAGCAAAAACGGAGGCAGCGGTGCGCGCTCAGGTGGGAAACTGCGGTGCCCGGCGCTCTGGGAAATAGCCATTTTCTAATGATTGTATGGCTTAAATTAACGGAGATATGCGCCTTATACAACGTCGAAAGTGCACGCCGAACGTAACCTTCTTATAAATTAAATAAAATTAAAATAAATTAAATAAAATTAAAAAAAAATTAATTAAAATTAAATAAGGTAAGGGTACTAGTAATTGACCTCTTAAGAGCGCTTTCAAGTAAGTATAGCGTTTTCATCTTTCAAATTTAATCAGAGTAAGGGCTTAAGGAGTTCAGCAAATTAAGTTGTATTTCTAAATTAAGGAACAACAATTTCTATTTTAATTTAATTGACTATTAGAATTAGGGAAAAAAATGAAGCCAAGTAAGTACTTGTTCCAATAATTGACCACCGATGAGAACGAGAAAATTAGTAGTTGACCATGTGCTGTACCAGTAATTGACCACGTAGGAAAATAATAATATAACAAGGATAGGACCCTTGAAAGAAAAGGTTAAGAGTAATTTAGCATTTCTTTATTGAATTTAAAAAATAAAAATTGTTTCAATGAAAACTTAGTATTTATAAACGCTTACTTCGAAGCGAACTCCAACTCTGGAACTGAAAACACATTTCGAGTTTTGCTAACCTTCTTAGGTTCCTCAATGTGAGAGACAAGTGAGTCCCACTGGTAATTTAGAATATCCGGCTTCTTTGGCCACTTCCACAAACGACCAAATTTCTCCATGGATGACACCGTAGCTTTAGCTTCAGCTACGTTCAATATTTTGCCGGGATAATATTTATCATCGTACTTGATGACAACGAACTCGTCAATGCACTTCCGTATTGGCTTCCAACAGTGACCATGTTCCTCTTCGTTGTTCGAAGATTCCACCCACTCAGTTTCTCCGGAGGAAACCTCTGCACTGGAGTCCGAACTTTCCGAAAAGTTCAGCTGTCTTTTAATCCGTTTATCTTTCGGGCGTTTACCTTTCTTTTGCTTCGCTTTTTCCTTCTCCTCTCTTTTACGTTTCCTCTCATGTGCCCTTTCAGTTTTCAACCGTTCAAGCTCTTCTTTATTTTTTAATTTTTTTTCAAAATATTCCTGGCAAAGCTTGCCTGAGAGGATTGTTGGCATTTTATCTTTTAGCGCTCTCTTTGTTTGGGTTTTAATAATAGATGAGTAATAGAAATGCCTCTTAAAAGGGCTTGGTATTCCATTATCAGCAACTGAGTGTTTCTGTGGAGTTCTATTTTCCCTGAAGAGTGGATGAAGGACATCAGGAGCGTGAGACGGCCCAGCAACAGGGCTTTTTTGATGAAGAAATTCGGAGATGTCGGTGCCAAGAAAAGAAAGCGATACTTCACGACTAGCACGTCTACTACAGATATTCATTGCTGGCGACTCTAGTTCTTCACTTGTAGTACTACTGGCTAAATTCATTGGTAGGGCGGCGATTAGTGTAGGTCCTTCCTGGATCGGTTCGGCTGAAAGTAAACGGTCATATGGTCCAACATCTTGTACTTGTGTACTAGCGATGGCATTGAAAGATGGTTCTTCAATTTCATTCAGTTCAGTTTCCGTGCTAATGTCCGCAATTGCATATGACTCAGTACACAAAGTGAGTTGATCCAGCTCCATTTTTGTCTTCCTCCACAGCATAAATAAAGACGTGTCGAGTAAATCTCCAGACCACGTAACGGTTTTAAATGATGCCTGAAAGGAGTCGAGCTTTACCGTGTCCATGTTTGTATTTAAAAAGTGTAAGCCTTCTTTTAAATATTTCACTCGGAGTTCCTTACTTACGCACTCTTGCTCATTTTCGATTTCCTGCCCTGGTACTTTCACTTCTTGTGGATTCCACGGACATAAACCACATTTTCTGAATCCGTTGGACAAAACGGATTTCTTTAGGAAATCTTTTAGCGACCTCGACTCCACACCTGATCCCAACTACTTTTCCTTCATGCAGCACTCCCCACAAACTTCCCTTGTCGCCATTGATATCGATCCTTCTCTTGTTGCGACTAAAATCAGCGCTCTTACTGATGACTTTGACCCTGGCCCAGACGGTATTCCTGCCGTTGTTTTAAAGAAATGTGTCACTCACCTAATTCAACCGCTTACCGCCCTTTTCCAACTTTCACTTTCAGAGGGTATCTTCCCCGACCGTTGGAAAGATTCTTATATCACCCCAATCCATAAGAAGGGTTGCAAGAGCGATGTTTCTAATTATCGTCCAATTGCTAAACTATCCTGCATTCCGAAACTCTTCGAAAGTCTTATCTACGACTCAATGTCATTCCACTGCAAGTCCATTTTATCCCCAGCTCAACACGGATTTCTTAAAGGCCGGTCTACAACTACCAACTTGACAACCTTCGTGTCCCGCACTCTCTCAGCCATGGAAAATGGTGCGGAGGTTGATGTCATTGCCACCGATTTCAGCAAAGCTTTTGATAAGATCTCTCACAAAATTATCACTCTCAAGCTAAGCTACCTCGGTTTCCATCCCCGACTTATTTCATGGATCAATTCCTACCTTAATAGCCGCCATTACAGCGTTCGCTTCGACTCCTCGATTTCTGATCCCTTTATATCCCATTCCGGCGTACCTCAGGGCAGCCACCTCGGCCCCCTGCTCTTCATACTTTCTATCAATGACGTCGTGAACGTAGTGAAACACTCCGATATCTTAATTTACGCCGATGACATGAAACTCTTTAAACAAATCACCAACATATCCGACTCCTCCCTCTTTCAAAGCGACCTGAATAACTTCTCTACCTGGTGCTCGAAGAACTTTCTTGATCTTAACGTTTCCAAATGCCAATCGATCACTTTCTCCCGTAAGCGCTCCTCCACCTCCCCTCGGTTCTACGTGCTCTCTGGAGAATCGATACCTTCGGTCGACTCCCTCCGCGATCTTGGCGTTATCTGCGATAGTGAGCTTAACTTCCGACCCCACTTTGATCACATCATCAGTTGTGCCAACTCTACCCTTGGCTTTGTTAAGCGCTGATCTAAGGAATTCTCCAATCCTTACGTGACTAAATCTCTTTATATCTTCTTCTTTAGGCCCCTTCTTGAGTACGCCAGTCAGGTTTGGTCACCCTCTCAATCTACAATCATCAATAGAATTGAGTCAGTTCAACGCAGATTCCTTCGCTTCGCGTTGCGTGACCTTCCTTGGACAGACCAGCTCAACCTTCCTCCATACGAAAGTCGTCTACAATTGATCAACCTTCAGTCTCTTTCCTCACGTCGTGATGTCGCTGATATCATCTTCGTCCATCAAGTCCTTACTGGTTCCATTGACTGTCCCGAGTTCCTACACAACATATCCCTCAACACCAACCCTAGCAACGTTCGATATTTCCCCACATTTCGCTTTGAAAATCATCGTACAAATTACGGTCACTTCGAACCTTTTACTAGAATGCTGCGAAAGGCAAACAACTCTACCGTTTTCGACTTCCATGTCAACGAAACTTCCCTCAAGCAAGCCCTTTACTGGCCGAACCAACCCGTACACTAACCCACCCTGCATTCCCTCATCCTTAAGTTATTTATTCTCTTACCTTAGCCTAGTTTAGTTTAGTTTAGTTTAGTTTAGTTTAGTTGATACCATATATTTGTAGCTTGTATTAAGCGAACAGAATAAATAAATAAATAAATAAAGTGTGGTGAAGGTGTTTTAGAACTACTTTACAATAAATAAACATTATTATAAAAACTGAAAATGTCAGACAAGTGTATTCCAAAAGTTGACCATAAGATGAATCAGTAATTGACCTAAGGGTCAATTACTGGAATAAAGCGTACTAACCACTCACAAGTAAACGCAATGCTTTTGTCTTTTACTGGCGACCAATGTAATTCGAAATCCGATTGAATTTAAATTACATTAGTTTATTCAGAAATTGACCACCCCGGTCAATCTCTAGATCAATAGTAATAATAGCATTTGGTAGTTGACCACCCTCCTTAAAGCGTCAGTAAATAATTTTTTGACTTCAAAACACCTGTTTTATCGCAAATCATACACTAATTTAATGAATAATACGAGAACCTTACTAAAAATTTTAAGATAGTTATTTAATATTACCTTTGAATGAGATACCATTTCTTAAGCAAAAATATAACAAAAACACATGTAAATATCACGCCACAGAACCTCTTCACAAAACGCTTTGGTAATTACTAACGCACAACACACTGCATTTAGGAAGCTTTGCGATTAGGGCGCTGGAGAACAGCGCCAACTGACACATTTGTTTTTAATTGAAAATGGGGAATTAAATCTTTATTTTTGGCCTTTCTGGGTAAAAGGGTCAAGTACTAGAACACGGTCATCACTTCTAAACCTAGAAATCAAAGAATGTCACTGGATGATTAAAAACATAAACAACCAAACCACGCAATTAACTAAAATTCTTTCTGATACACTCCCGAAAAACGATCTTAGCCTTCTCATATCAACACAGAAGAAACGTTTCATTTCTTTAACATATAAAGCAAACCAGACACTGAAAAGAAAGATCACATCACTCAAAAATAATAAACCTAACACACCAGACTTCATCTTTGATAAAAACTGCGTCAAGAACTTAACTACAGATATTCTACCAACGGAAGTAATCATATTATTAAGCCTTGGGCCAAAATTTAATATGCCCACAAACATTAATAACAAAAAATCAGTTTTCGAATTAATTGCTGCTACCGAAAACGCAATCAATGATATACCGATCATAGAAAATCGAGATGAAGCACGAAAATTGGTTGTGCACGAAATCCAACGACATAATTAAAACACATAAAGAAAACAAATTTGACACTTTCTTAAAACACTGTGAAAGAACCACAGACACTTTCTTCAAGAAACACCCTAACCTAATAAAAGTAAAATCTGACAAAGGAAATATGACCGTAATTATGACGAAGGATGACTACGAGTGTAAAATGAGACAGATGATTGACGACGTAAATACATATACTCTCCTAGGCAATGACCCAACTACAAAATTACAAAATAAGGCTAACCGAATCGCTCGCACCATGGAGCAAAAGCGATACATTAATAAACTAAAACAGAAACAACTCTGCATTGACACAGCCACAAGTCCCCGTCTATACGGTCTCCCTAAGATCCATAAGCCAAATGTGCCAATGAGACCAGTAATATCTACTATAAACAGCCCAAGCTATAACCTTTCAAAGTTCGTAAGTGTTATATTACAAAAAGTAAACTCCGACACCCAACGTAATATAAAAAGTACGGACAGTCTAAAAGAATTTTTGAACAAAACGACACTAAACCCTAATGATTTCCTTATATCACTGGATGTAGAAGCATTATACACAAATGTTGATATTGATCTAGCACTCAAAGTCATAGATCAAAAATGGCATATTATTGAAGACCTGACACCAATTGATAAAGACATGTTCAAAGAAATAGTCAAATTTTGTGTGATTGAATGCAACTATTTCTTATATAACAAAAAAATTTACAAGCAAAAATATGGCCTCGCTATGGGCAACCCCCTCTCAGGAATATTGGCTGAAATGGCACTAGATCACATTATAGACGAAGCCTTAAAGAAAACAGATATAAAACCCACCTTCCTTAAGAAATATGTAGACGATATAATATGTGCAATAACTCGTGGCTCAGAGACAGGCTTTATCCACATTTTCAACAGCATACACCACCGTTTTAACTTCACTATAGAGACAGAAATAAATAATAGCATACCTTTTCTAGACCTGAGGCTAATAAGGACTAAAAATCAGCAAATAATCACAGACTGGTACTGTAAACCATGTAGCTCAAACAGGATCCTACTACTCAAATCATCCACATAGCAATAAAATAAACACCGCCCAAATGTTTGCCAACAAAGTTTTAAAAATAAGCCATCACTCTTTCCTGCCAAAAAATAACAAAATTATCAGTGACATCCTGACAAAAAATAATTACCCACCGCACATAATTCGTTCCGTCATAAAAAGGGCAACACGAAACAGACATTTTAACAATGAAACACATTACCACAATGACACCCCGATACTACAAGACACCAGACCTATTTACACGTCCCTTCCGTACATACAACCATTGTCACTAAAAATTGCAAAAATAATAAAATCACATAACAACAATTTAAAAATAGCTTTCAAACCAATTGACAAATTACATAACAAATATACAAAAATAAAAGACAAAATAGAAAATCAAGAAAAACACGGCGTAGTATATATGTAAGGTCGATTGCACAAATTGTAACACAGCATACATTGGACACACCTCTAAAAAATAAAAAACAAGACTATCACAGCATAAAGGTTATATAAATGGACAACAATCAAAATCTGCATTAGCATCGCATACTTTGACCACAGGACACATTTTCTCTTTCGACTGTGCTAAAATTATTGATACGGAGAAAAATAGGAAAAAACGCGAAATGAAGGAAGCATGCCACATATATATAAACAAAGATAATCTCATAAATTTAAAAACAGACACAGAACTCATTAGTAAAGAATATAAACACATCATAAGCAAACTAAAAACACAACACGATTAATACATACAACTAAACCATGAAGAAATCTGTTAAATAACGTTTTTCCACCGTCGACTTTTCACATTGTCTGTTTTTCCTGTTAAGATGTTTTAAAAGTTGTGCTCCTCTTGTAATATAATAAATAGTATATATGTATAATACAAATTTTTATAAAAAAGGTAAATTTTAAAATTAATGTTTTTTATTATAAATTGTTAAAATTTGTTTATTGTATTAATGTAGCTCCTGATGAAGGGTTTCGCAATAGGACCCGAAACGTCGAGCGAATAAAATAAAAAATCTATAAAAAACGATCGGAGTATTTTCCTCAAAAAAGAACAACACCAAACTCGATTTCTCTTGCCCGATCAAAAAAGAACAGAATAAATAAAATATTTTATTTTTTATTTTATTTTTTATTTTATTTTTTATTTTATTTTTTATTTTATTTTTTATTTTATTTTATTTTTTTTTTTGTGTTTTATTTTATTTTATTTTTTATTTTATTTTATTTTTTATCTAATTTTTTATTTTATTTTTTATTTTATTTTTTATTTTATTTTTTATTTTATTTTTTATTTTATTTTTTATTTTATTTTTTATTTTATTTTATTTTTTATTTTATTTTTTATTTTATTTTATTTTTATTTTATTTTATTTTTTATTTTTTTTTATTTTATTTTTTATTTTATTTTTCATTTTATTTTTTATTTTATTTTATTTTTTATTTTATTTTTTATTTTATTTTTTATTTTATTTTTTATTTTATTTTTTATTTTATTTTTTATTTTATTTTTTATTTTATTTTATTTTTTATTTTATTTTTTATTTTATTTTGTATTTTTTATTTTATTTTATTTTTTATTTTATTTTTTATTTTATTTTTTATTTTATTTTTTATTTTTTTTTTTTTTTATTTTATTTTTTTTTTTATTTTTTATTTTATTTTATTTTTTATTTTATTTTTTGTTTTATTTTTTATTTTATTTTTTATTTCATTTTTGATTTTATTTTTTATTTTATTTTTTATTTTATTTTATTTTTTATTTTATTTTTTATATTATTTTTTATTTTATTTTTTATTTTATTTTATTTTTAATTTTATTTTTTGTTTTATTTTTTATTTTATTTTTTATTTTATTTTATTTTTTATTTTATTTTTTATTTTACTTTTTATTTTATTTTATTTTTTATTTTATTTTTTATTTTATTTTTTATTTTATTTTTTGAAGTGCAGAAAAATTTCTCAAACGTACTCAAATTCTATATCTGCTAGTTATCATACTTTACTATTAGAGCCATCAGTACAGGCGTAAAAAGAAAATCATTTTAGGAGACCTACACCGCAATTTGCATATATTTCAAAATTACTTCTTTATTCTCTATTTTAATCGGAGTTATTGTAATTTGTTTGGGATTGGAATAGTAATTTATTTAATATGTAATTGAATAACATTAAAATATTTGATTAATGGATTTCACTAGTTTCTATTTAAGGCAGTCTATGAACAAGATCAAATAAGCCAAAAATGTACATTTTAACTATTTTCTTTATTCGTTCATGTTCTAAGGTCTTATAGGACTTACCCAGTTCAAATAGCTTGCTTGTTGGGATCTCTGGTGTTTCGCTGCGAGCGGACGGCGGAGCAGTTTAAAACCGTTGGTGCGTTGGGCTGAGTTTGTTTTCCTCCTTGGCGGGCGATAGAGTTGTTTTGTGTGCTTGTGGGCTCGGCTCGAATCAGTGCATTTAGTCGGCCAGTGGTGTGTGGTGGTTTCTTGTTTAACAAATTAATTATATATGTCTGTCCCGGTTTATTTTAATTGAAAGGTACTTTTCCCCTCTAATATCAAATAATTTTTCACAAATTATTTTAGCGATTTTCGTACGGATTTCCGCCGATCCGGGCCACCCCGAAAATGCCGGGAATGTGTTTTTCCACAAAATAAAATTTTTTTCGAACATGGCGATGGCTTGGTGCGCGTCTATAATTTTTTTCTTCGCTTTATCCCAATGAATTTGTACTTGTTTCGCTAATGCATTGTCTCCCAAAAATAATTCGGTCGATAAATAATTTTTTGTTAATTTCCATCGTGTTGCATTTCCCATACTTTATTGCTGGTGAAGAGAGAAAAAAAATATTGTAATTGACCGCCGCTTCACGGCAATCGATAATTAACACGGAAAAAGAATTTCCCGGCATTTTTATTATATACTTAGTATTTTTCTTTTGGATTTTGGCGTCCAGGTTTTTTTTTGTACCAATTTTTCGATAAAAAAAATTCTATCGCTCCGACGAAAAAGAAAAACCGTTTGGCGCCAAACGGTTTTTTACGCAACAAATAGCGGAACAAGGAGGGACGCGCATTTTACAGGGTAGCTGGGAATGGAGGAATTGCAGAAACCACGTAATGAGAAAAATTGGCCGCCCTGTGTTGTGAATTTTATCTATTAAGGATAATGTCACACGGGCATAATTTTCTATTTGGTTTTTCTTTTTTTTTTGTCTTTATTATTTTTTAAAGTGCGCCGACAATTTTTTTTTTTATATTTAAAGCCATTATAAAGTCAAATTAAAATTTTTTTTCTTGGATTTGTATCAACAGCAAAAATAAAAATTAATTACTGGTTTTAAATTTAAAAACATTTATTCTACAATATTTCCTCACTCTTATTTTGTTGAAGCAAAAAAAATAAATGTTCGCGCTCTTTTTATTGTGCTACAATCGTGTAAATTGCATTATTCGGGATTTTTATTTTTTATTAAATCAAATTTAAATATAAGTATTATAACACGAACGCATATTTATTTCTGCTTCCCATACTTTTAGCGGTCTACTTCTTAAAATATCTTAATTGATTAGATTAAATAGCTGAAAATCTATCTTTCTGTCCTTGCAGATTAAACGAAATATGGCTGACGTACAAAAGAGGGGACGAGGTCGCCCAAAGCTTTCTGACAAACACAAAGGAAAAGATAAAGAAGTCGAAGATGTAAGTTATACCCTAAATTAAAAACAAATATATTATTTTCCTTAAGTACAAATTTTATTTAAACAGACAGAAAAACTTAAGTTATCATCTTTAAATGATGGTGGGGACACCAATGGCGAAGTGCCAGCAAAACGTGGACGTGGACGTCCACCAAAATTAAATAAGTCTGCACCTAAACCTAAATCAAATAGGGGACGTGGACGTCCCCGAAAAAATGCTAAAAAGGAAGAAGAGGCCGACGCAGAAGAGGTACCGGCCGGTTCTTTTGATATATTTTATGATTGTTATTAATCGCATATTGCATGAGTAGAGTAAGACTATTATATAACGAAAAACGAGAAGTTTACGTTCGTCTCATACTTGTAATCTTGAAAAAGTCTACCTAACGCAAATTAACTGAATTATTTCAGAAATAATTCAGTTGAGTTGCGTTAGGTAGACTTTTTCAAGATTACAAGTATGAGACGAACGTAAACTTCTCGTTTTTCGTCATATAATAGTCTTACTTTACTCATGCAATATGCGATTAATAACAATCATAAAATATATCAAAAGAACCGGCCGCAACTTAACTGAAATAATTCCGTTTTTAATGATTACATTAAAAACGGAATTATTTCAGTTAAGTTGCGTTAGGTAGACTTTTTCAAGAAAAGGATAAGTGTTCTAGTTCCCCTCCACTACTGTCTGTCACCCTCAAGGTTATCCATGTGAAATTATACAATGTGTTTATAAATATATTTGAAAATTTTAAAAATGATGCGTTTTTTGCCTCCCTTATAATCACTGTATAGTGCAAGGTAAAAATATTGCTTACAGTTTATTTTGGCTTGTCTGAGGCGTAAGTAAAAATTTCTTGGCGTGATTTGTGTTAGGATATTATTCGTAAATTGTCCTTTGTGGTTGCTGGGTGAGTCTTCTAGTCCTAAAGGAATCACAAAGAGTTACACAAACTCCTGCAGTGACTCACTTTAAATAGCTGAATGTGATGTAAAGTAACTTTTAGCAATTCAGCTGCTATACTGTTTTATCCCAAAACATCTTTCCAAAAAGGGTTTTCTTCTCATAGTACGAGTATATTGCTTTAAGATTGTTATGTAAAAGTTAATCGAAATTTCCAGTATGTTTTATATTTAACGAACAGATAATCGACCCACTTCTTAAAATGCGTTTTCTTGGAACTCGATTTTTTTTGGAACTCCCTTAAGAAGATATTAAATTTTTAAAATATTAAAATAAAGACTTCCACATTTTTCTCGTCGTAGGATTTGCTATAACCTTATCCAAAATTTTAAATTCAGCCGCATTTTTGTTTTTTAAACTCCTTAAAATCATGTAGCAAGTAGGAAAACTTTGTTTTGCCTTCATAGTGGATAAGATGAGGTCTCTACATATATGTATATTTAAGAATTTATCGCATTTCTCCACTAAATAATAATAATTTTTAAATTGTATTGCCCTTTTTGTTTTCTATAAAGATGTACAAATAAAGCTCCAAAAGTGCAAAATGAAATAAATTTTTTTAAATATATATTCCTGTAGACATATAGTTTTCATTTACATTAATTAAAAAGACTAACAAGAGTTATTGGATTTTTCTAATCGACTTATTTTAACCACTTTGAATGAAAAAGTTAAAGTCAAAGATACTTAATTGAAATGAATTTAAGAGAATTTTAGGAACTTTATTATGAAATTTTTATCCAAAAAGTGCTTTCGAATTGTGAGATCGACTCTTAGTCGCAGAAATGAAGATATTCGCAATAGGGTTCTATGTTTTTTTAATCATCGTCATCTATAACTTAGTAATTTTGCTCTGGTGTATGCTGAAGTTTTAAAATTTCATGCAAGAAAGTTTTACTTGATAATAAACTTGATTACCTCTTCAAATTACTGCTTCTCATTTCTGAAGCACGCAAACAATTGTTTTTAAATTTTCAGTATAAAATTAGTCAAAGCAAAGAGTGTATAGCGGAAATAACATTTTATTCAAGGAATAGTTACAATAACTTAAGAGTTGACTTTATATGCCTTTTCAAAATAGCTTGTCAGTTGAGGGGGTCGCAAATTTATTTGGAACAATTATTCCATTAAATTATAAGGAAACTATAGCCGTTATGAAATTTCGCTGTTTATATGTAAGTAATTATTGTTTTATTTTATTAGTAATTTTACATTATTGAGAGTATTAAAAAAAGGTATTGTTTTTTGGATCTTCATAGATTTTGAACAGTTTTTAAAAATGTTTTCAAGAAACTTAGATTGAAACAAATTTTCTGCATTTTGCTATTTTTTTACTCAATAACTTGCCTTTCCTTTTCCGACGTGTGACCTTCAAGCCATTGAATTAGATGTTACTTCGACCAATTCGCTGCTGTGTGTGGACTTTGGAGTTCTGCACCAGCATGCGAAAATAGAAGGAATAAAATTATGTAGCTCGGAACTGGAGCCTCGTCTTCAATTTCTTGTTGAACCAATACTTCCGGCGATTGTGCTATCAGTGTCGACAAAGCGCGAAGGAGTCTGGTCGGGTAAGTAACAACTATTAATTTCTTAAAAATAAGTAACGATTTTTCTCTCACCTGAAGGGCTTGCCTAGATTAGCTAAATTTCCCACAACTGGCTTTAAAGCGTTTTCTAAATGATTGCAATCGTTCTTCAAGCGGGTTCTTCCCGCTGTTGAGAGAGTTACCGCCACGAGATCATTGTTATTTATAGAGCCCGGTCAAGTACGTGTAAGTAGGGGTCCCAACATTTTTTCAGTTGCTAAGATTTATTACGGCTGTCACCTCTATTTCCAAAAGGTGTAATTTTTACCCCATAGCCCCAAGGACATAGCCAGGGACCTTCAAGCATAGTCAGCTGACGGGAGTATCACGCAGATATGCCGAAAATATTGACTTTTGTTCTATCCATCTAATAAAATTTATTATTTTATTAGACACGTTTTGTTATTACTACTTCATATTGCTTATCTTTTTTCTAATCACATTTCGGCTCCCTCTCAAAAGGGTAGTTGAGTTGAGAGCGGATAAACCTCATCAACAGAAGATTCATCACCTAGTCATTTGATACATAATTTTGTAACTATGTACAATGTACATATCATTAAACACTAAGAAATTTGTTTAGTGAAATTTAACGAGACTGGCTCTAGTAAATTATTTTAATTGTTTTTCAGTAAATTTATCTGAAAATACCGAAAAGTAGTTCTATTAAAACTTGATATTTTAGTAGCTTCATAATTTGGAAGTTTTTTTGTGCGTCGCAATACATATTTACTGAAATTTCCTTTAACTTAACTGAAATTCTAGTTACTATATACGCTCAATGAAAAAACAAATTGATTTGACGGAACAGAGGTTTAAATTAATATTAATTAAAAATTGTACCAAGATAACTTTGAAGGCCTGTAATTCTATATATTTTTCATGTCAAAATTGAACATAATTGAGATAATGTACGTGAATTTTTTGACGGTATATATAATACATATTAGCGAAATTATAGTATTTCTGTGGAACATCATTAATACTAGCAAGCCAGTTATAACATCCGCCAAAAGACGACTTACTTAAGTCAATTAAAACATACTAAATATTAACGATCAAATATATTTTTGATTAAAATAGGGAAGTGTCGTTGATTCCATACATCAAAATTAATCTTGCTTAATTAATTAATATCAATTCATGTTTTTAAGAATAAGTTTTATTTTTTCAAGATAACATTTCCCTGGCTGCTTTTCGTTTCAAAATTTGTAAAAAAACAACTTTTACGTTCACTCAGTCCATAGCAACTTTTAATTTTATTTATATGTTGGTTGGTTGGTTGGTTTAAGTGGTTATCAGAACAGGCCTTCTGGTTGAAGTCCAATTAGCGCTAGTAGGCGCACCGTTTTGATACCACATTATATAATTTGGTTATGTAACTTAGTAATTTTTAATCTAATTCATTGACTTGAAGTAAACTTGATGTTGCTTAACCTACTTATTGAAAATATCATTAAAATATGTCTTTGTTCGAATATTGCCATTTTAGGCATTCTAAAGATGAAACAGCAGGGGCGCGACCTTAATTTGAAAAGAGAACCACAAAAAGGCGTTACTATCCAAAACGATGCCTGGGAAGATATAGACATTGAAAAACGTTCACATTTTTACCAATTTGGGTCCGATTGTGAAATTTACGTTTGTAACGAAAAGTGTTTATAAAATTAAAACTGGTATTATTGCTTTAAAAAAATATTCAGAATTTCAGAAAACCATTAAGTTGCTAATAGTACCGATAGACCTAGACGTGCACCTTAAACGAAAATATAATAGAAGAAAATTTGAGCTGCATCACCGTAATTTATACCTCCCAGCACGTGACGGTGACCTTACAGGGCAGAATGCACCTGAGTCACACATGCCTCGTACCTGCGCGGATAGAGCGCCAAGCCGATCGCGCATGCTTCCTCCTCGCTGATTGAGTTCTTCTCGGACATCGAAAGTAAAAATTAAGCAAAAACGGAGGCAGCGGAGCGCGCTCAGGTGGGAAACTGCGGTGCCCGGCGCTCTGGGAAATAGCCATTTTCTAATGATTGTATGGCTTAAATTAACGGAGATATGCGCCTTATACAACGTCGAAAGTGCACGCCGAACGTAACCTTCTTATAAATTAAATAAAATTAAAATAAATTAAATAAAATTAAAAAAAAATTAAATAAAATTAAAATAAATTAAATAAAATTAAAAAAAATTAAATAAAATTAAAAAAAAATTAAATAAAATTAAAATAAATTAAATAAAATTAAAAAAAAATTAAATAAAATTGAAAAAAATTAAAGAAAATTAAAATAAATTAAATTAAATTAAAATAAAATTAAATAAAATTAAAATAAATTAAATTAAATTAAAATAAATTAAATAAAATTAAAAAAAATTAAATAAAATTAAAATAAATTAAATAAAATTAAAAAAAAAAATAAATGAAATTAAAATAAATTAAATAAAATTAAAATAAATTAAATAAAATTTAAAAAAAATTAATAAAAAAAAAATTAAATAAAACTTGTTATTTTCAATAATTTAAAAATTCAAAAATTGTTTAGAAATATCATTTTGAATCTTATTATAATCTTGTATAAATTTGGAATCATAAAACTGTAAGATGCAACTCCCTTAAAGCCGAAATATCGATTGTTTAAAGACATTATTTGCTTGCAAAAAAGTTTCAAATAAAAGTCCAAGTTTTTAAATTAATAAAAGAAATCTTTTGTGGGCCTGGAGGGTCCTGTCAAGCGAAGAATGTTGTTTATGCAATTGCTCATTTGCCGCCCTTAAATCCACCACTGATTTTGTGGTTTTTTATGATTATATCAGTCGACAGAAGTAGCACTACGATAAATTCGTCTCGCCATATTCAAAGGTAGAAGTTTAAATTTTTGAAATTGAAAGCTTGAAGTTTGTAGAAAATATGTTAAACTTACCTTTATTTTGAATTTGCTTGTTAATTACCATATATTCGAAGCTAGGAGTTACTATAAATTTCACAAGGTTGTATCTTCAATCCTCTAATTTATACTAACAATTTAACCCATTAATATCATTCAAAACCCCTTCAGTCCCTCATACTACATATGCTAGTTTAAAGCATTAGCAACACATATAACAAGATTACAACAAACAAAGTATGTGTAAATGGAAAAAGTTTCCTTATACGATACAATTATTTTCCGAGAACGTTTAATTCAGTCCGACAGTGAGAAACACTTCACTCATTTCACGCTAAAGCTGTGGCCGATTCCCTTTTTTCGTAGATAATTAATTTACAGAAGTGAGGGAAACAACTTTAAATCCCTATCCGACATGGCTCTCTACGGTAGACAGTGCTGTGGCTTCGGGAGTTTTCATTTTAAATGGGTACAAAGTAGAAATTAGTACTTGTGAAGTTAAAGCTTTTGTAGTGTATGAGTACCTTTATAGTTGAATCAAAGTGGATGTCAATTCAATTATTCATTTATATTGTTATTCAAATTAATCGTAGGTACATAAAATAATTGCCTGAATTAAAATCATGTAAAATCATCATAATTATATGCTATGAGATTTAAATTTTTTTAATTAAATAAATTTGTAAATAGACGCTTTTGAAAGTTTTAAACTTTTTTATGATCCTTTCTTTAAATATTTTATTCGTGTAATTTTGCTAAAAGACCCTTGGTTGCCCTTGGTTGCTGAATTTTGGTTTGAAAGGCAAGAATTTTCACACAGTATTCTTAGAGGAAACTAGAAATATATATTTAAATTTAAACCCTGCTGAAAGCACCTCCGCACATCGATGAATATAATAAGCTAATAATAAATAGATCGAATAATACAGAACTGCAAAATTTAACTTTTTAAAAATTGTCGGCACGAAAAGTATTTACATATTTTACATAATTTTGTAGTGCTCAATTCGGATATGGTAATCATTTTTTTCTATCACGTAAGGTTCTTGAGGTATACTCATAGGTCCCAAAATAAGCGTGATAAACATTTTCAATAAAGCTTGTTATATTCCTTCGTTGTTTCTTCATGGTAAATTATCCACAAAAATAACAAAAGTTATCGGGCGAATTGATTTTGATACAATTTTTTGAACTTGAATCCATTGTCCGATTTTAAAAATCAAATTATTGTATATTAATTTTTCATAGAAAAGAAATAGTGACGATTTTATTAGGTTGAAATACTGAATGATATTTCTAATATAGTAATTAATCGACGATTGAATAATATGTATTTATTAGAATATCGAAGAAATCTAATGTAATGGATTTTTTAAGTTATTTGTTCGTTCATTAGTGCCTCGAAATCTATAATATAAGCAATGTTCGTTCAATTTCAGACAATTTTACCCATGCAGATGCAGATCTGTGTAAGTTATGACTTGTATTTAAAAAAATTGCGAGATTATAATATGAAAAGGTGTTTCCAAAAGTGAAATTAAGAAACTGCAAAAACGGTTTGAGTTCTCTTAAATCAGAAATTAAACTTTGGCAAATAAAATAGCAGGCTATACTTTTTCTTGCCATAGGAAAATAGGAAAAGCCTAAATAGTCCCTCTTTTGGGGACCATCAAAAAAGTTTGTCCTCACGAAAAGGTCACTGCAAACCTTCCCATGAGTGTCAATCTGTGTAGGGCCCAAAGTAGTTTTCCTCGCTTCTTCAAAGGGCAATTAACTGAAAACAGCTCTTTTATACTTCCGGCCGTCCTCTGGGAGCTCGAATTCTTCGTGAAACAAAAGCGAAATAAAATAGAAAAAATCCAGCGAAATGAAATTGCTGGAAGATATTCAAGTTACAAGCTATGAGCGCCCGAAGGACGAGCAGGAAATGTGATTCCTGTTTTTCCTGAACGAAAAAAAAAAAAAAAAATCAATGCCACCGTGGGCGAATAAGGAGCAAGGATGCGGGGGCGGATGGGTAACAAGAAAAATAAGATTAAAAAAACATATAACGGAAATTTGCAATGTCACCAGATGCTGTTATCAGCGAAGGTACCGTCGCTTGCTACTTTCTTCCCGATTCGGCGGCGGCGGGCTCACTTAAGTCAAGTGTTTACAGCGTCTTGCGTCCGCCAAGGATACGGAGCACCATAACTCCTCGTATTTTTGCAATAAAAGCATCTCATCGCGATTACGACCCACCTTACCCCCTATTTTTCATTAGCAATAAATAAAACTTTATTACGGTGATAATGTCAGAAACTTGTGGACTCCCCTGAAATATTTGCGAGCCCTCGAATTATTTTTATTAGAACCTGACGATGATGCTCCTGTTGTTTCCCGTCGCTCGGAGGTCAGTTAAAATAGCTTTTTACGGCCCTAGCCAGAGATACAGTGGCGGAACTCGGAGGAGGTTAATTTATAATTGCCTTTCTAAAGTAGATTTATGATGGCCCTGCTACGAACTTAGATCGGGAAAACGAGGGCGCCACTGGCCCCAGAAAAAAAAATGTTATTGTAAAAGAGAAAACAACATAAAGTTCATAAAATTTGCTGGATTGATGGGCTGTGTTACATCAATTTCCGGCAGAAAGTACCCCCGTTACGAGTATGCTCCGAACCCAACAGAGCCCTGTGGACCCTCATTGCGATAGACGCCCTCCAGCACCACCCACACCTTCGTCGTGTTTATGCGGCACATTATGCTGTGACAATGCTCCTCCGGTTTGGCACATCGCAGCTTCACCTGACAGAATGAAAGATATTTCCTCTCGCCAAGGTGCGATTTTGCATCAGCGATTCCGAAAAGGTAATCTGTTCGAGGTTGCTTCCTGGTAAAGAGGAATAATTACGAAGTTCATCAATGACATCTCACCCAGGGTATCGCACTGAGGACTCGGTGGAAAGGAGGTGGGTTTGTTTTTAAGATTAGAAAGCAATTCCCGACGATATTTATTGATTATCTTGAAAATATAAACAGCGAAACTGAAGCGCTCCTTGAATATTAACAAGATCGAACTGTTGACACTCAGCTTGATGATAGATGGAGCTCAGTACAAAAGCAATTTCATTTGTTTGATCTTCATGTAAAGCAATTTTTTTTTGTTTTTTATTTTTCAACAAAATTACTGATTATCTCACTTTTTTATTAACGCGAAAACACTCCAGTACAAAGTGAAACATAAAAAGCACCTTATCGCAAAATCACAATTTATATACATAGCTGAAACAGATTCTGTTAAATTGCGAAATAATTTAATTTTCCATGAAAATATATATTGGATGTGAAAATATTAAAATAAAATTTTCATTTGTGGTCATTAATAAATACACTAGCAGTAAATTTTATAGATGTTATTGCCCCAGGGAATATATCTGGTGTAACCGCAGAACAAATTTTAGCCCTTATTGTGGTAATTTTCCTATAATTTTAATTTTCATTCTACTTTCAATCGTGATTATCTCAATCGAAGATATAAATAAATATACAATTTATTATAGCAGCTTTTAACGCGCATTAACTCACTGCAATTATACCGACACGCAACATCAAGCATTCAGCCTCTATCTATAATAAATATTGAATTATAACATGAATGTAATATTTTTTAATGATTTAAAAATATTTTTAGATTTATACATTATATTGGACTGGACATTATATTTTAATTTCAAATATATTATTCATAGAACGCAAATGCTTTCAGAAAATGTTCAATTCCAGAAAATCGTAATTTGAACTCAATGATTAGTGCATGCAAGGTTGGAGTTTCTGAATGAGATTAGATTTGAACGGCAAGCAAATTTCACTCTATGAATGAGTTATTGATTCAACATCAACAGAAATTAGGGCAACCAACCTGTTGTATCATTACAAAGTTTCAAATATAAATAAAAAATATATATATTTGCTCATTTATTTTCCAACTCAATTTTCGGATGGTTGGAAATAAAATATATGCTCACACTACCGATTCGTGACTTTTAGAGTTAGTGTTCTTGATAATAAATAAAAAATATACATAAATAATTCAGGATGAGTTTACCAGACATTTTACGCATTTAAAATATTGACAAATTTTGAATTACTTTGATATTTCTCGTCTGTTTTTATTTTATTTTATATAATGAAATTGGAAATTTCTTTGATAGAACGTTGCCACTTACTAGGAAAACGAAATTTTCAAAACGATGTATGTTTTAGATTAATGTTTGTAAAATATGTATATGATAATCTCTTTCCTTTCTTAAATTTATAAATCATCTTTAAATTATATAAAATAGTTTAAAGAATTATCAGAAATTTTAATGAAATGAAGTAAATAATTATGTGTTTAAAAGTGAAAAAAGGGATCATCATTTTGTGTATACTTTTACTCAGCTAGTAAAAGAAATCTACTCCTCAGTTTTTATAAATAATCTCTTCAAGACTACGTTGACGCCGCGTTTGATACGAGTATAAGAAGAATTTTTTAGTCCTTGGAAAATGTTGGGAGTAAAATTCAAAAGTAGTCCACTGGGACGTGTGTGAGTTGTGGGGAGTGAATCAAAAACATTAGACAAGTAAATCATGCCCCAGTGGTTGATGCTTCCCTGACACCAGTCCTCTGACGGGTGAAATAAATAAAACAACTAAGCGCTTCTGAGGCGCACAATATACGGCTCAGCCGAATTTCTGACAACTTGACACATTTGGTGTGCTGTTAAGAAAAGCATAAATCCTGCAGCGTCCTGTGTATTTTTATTGGGCGTCTAATGCAGGATGATATATTGGCGTTTGCTACCTATCCATAAAGGCAGGCACTTTATGGGACATTTTCCGGGATGATGAAAGTATGTCATGTGCAGAAGGCGTGGCACTTCCGCCGAACAAGGATGGCCAATTACTTTTACTATCGGTTTAGGAGGACATAAACCAGATGATGCCCGCTCTGGCTGCCGTAAATAGATTAAAACTTTTCTCAGATTTTCTTCCGTTTTGCTCCTCAGGATGAGGGATGTTGGGAGATAATAAATTTTTACGTTTATTCAGAAAAACTTGCTGAAGCGAACTTTTCTCTTACCGGAAAATCTACCTACTTCCTACAGGCGGATCTAGTTTATTTCAGGATTTATTTGCTTATAACTTTTTTACTTGCAACAAATTACTGAATAAAAGAAGCACACAAAAAGTTGCAAAATCACTTCCACGCATCATTAGCAATGAGGGATTAGGGACTACGCGGTAGAGCCCTCACATTTCTTCTGAATTTTCTTTTTCTTGTAATGTGTAAACATTTATTGTAGCTGTCCTTAAAAACAAAGCTCATGAAAACTTTCTACCAGCAAAAACAAGCCAAGTATAGATGGAAGTTTTTTCATCGAAAAATTCTTATGGTGAAAGAGCCCTCAATTAGAAAAAAGAGTCCTCTGTTATAATTTATGTGTGTCATCAGTTCAGAAGAGAGTCTTAAAAACGAACCAGCAAAAATACACGATGTTAAAAAAAAAAACAAGCCACCACCCCCACCCCGGTAGGATAATTAATTCGGGCTAATTACAAGCCATTAAACCCCTACAAGAACGAAACTTTTGTCCTACAATCCTTTTAACATTCGCGCTTGAGTGCTTTATAAATCGTCACGATTTAAGGGAATCTTTCTGCATAAATCATAAAAAAATGTCAGTGTTACCCGGGAGTCGACCCGTACGCAGGGTGACAAAGTAAGGCCTGTAATTCTCGTCCTGTGTATTTTATGTTTAATCTTTTTTTCACAATTTTCACAATTTTCACAAGATCTCAAATATCTCGAAAGTATCTAGGGCTAGCTACGAATGCGAGTAGCTACGACTTGGGTTTAAGTAGTTTGGAATTCCTATTAAGCAGCACTGCCAGCCCCACCTGAGTGGCTCTGGCCGGGCTCGGAGTATTCCTGGCTGTGGGCTGCTACGTTTCTCTGACGGTTTGACAAATTATTTCCTTCGTTTAACTTAAAAACTTTTACCTTGCTCCTGCACCAGGGAAGGCAAGCCCGCGCCGAGAAATGAAAGTACAAAAAAAATTTTTTTTTTCTGAAGATATGCGGAAGGAAGAAATACTCCTTAATGCTTTCGCTAAAGAAGTTTTCAAGCACTCCCAACATTAAAGTGGGTGTTAGCAGCTCGAGTGCTAGGCGAGTAGTAACCCCCAAGGGTTGAAGATTGTTAATACTTTTTTTTTTTTGTCAGGACTTTCCCTCTCTAACACTGAATTGTACAATTATGAAATAAATTATGTGGCATTTTTCCGGTTTTGATGTAATTCAAGAACTCGTCAGATTCAGCTGTGCTCCAATGGGGCCTGTAAATTTCGCTTCAATGCTTCTTAAACTCTTTCAACTTTTGATGTTTTCCACATATATTTCTTAAAAGGGATTAATTGGCTTGGTTCTTTCAGGTTTTGCGAGTAAGATATAAAGTAGCTGAGATGGGATTACATAACATAACAAGATTATATACATATATACATATGTAGATAAACAATCTGTAGTATAAGCTTTTCTTCCAAAAAAATACTATATATTTTTTCTCACTCAAATGCAGTGATTTTCAAATAGAGTTAGTTTCCATAGATATGCATTTCAAAGCGAATTACTAGAATTCTACTGTAATTATTGCCTGCAATTCTATTTTAGTTCATGGGTTTCTGCGAAATATATCTAGAACGACAGGAAAGCTTTTGCCTGTTTTACCAGTAAAATTCATCTGAAACCGCGGAAAATTTACTGAAGTATCTAGTGATTTTGCTACTACATCGTGCCACATCGTACAACTGACACTGCAGTAATCTTTAAATGAGTGATGTGAATTCAATAAAAAGCTTTAAATTTTTATAAAGTATTATAGGTAAAATAAAATAGTAGGTATATTATGGGTAGTACGCAAACAGCATTCATATTTTTAAAGATATATTACAGAAATCTAATTAAGTTAAATTAATTTATTAAATTCTTATTTTATGACGAACTACACATAATTACATATGTATGTACGACTATGAATAAAGTTGTATAATTTTCTAGAATTCCAGTGGTAGACAATTAAAACATATGATGTAATATATGCATATATGTATAATCATAGGCTTTTTTTTCATATTGGTTTCCATCAATTTTATAAGTGTTCTTGGTATTATTAAAGAGAAATTGTTAAAGTAATATGAAAAAAATTGACTTTTTAGTAGGGGATCATTTACAATAATTTATTGAGTTAAAATAAATTAAAATAAAAAAGTTTTTAAACTCATCAAGTTATGCCTCCCGTTTTTCTTAAAGAATAATCTCCTTATCAAGCTCATAACCACCAACAGGAGCAACGCGGCTGTGTCCTTCTTCCACTGTGACATTCACAACAACGTCGTGCTTATTCCTCCATTTCTTTTATCCAATTTTGTCGCGATCGCTTTGTTTATGGTTGACGCCCCTTCAAATCCACCCACTCTCAATGGAACCAGATAGACACAACCTTGCAATTTTCTTCTATTTTATAGACGTAATAATCTGCAGAGAAAAGGATGTCGTCGCGCTTCTCAACGTCGTCGGTCGTCTGAACAACAATGTAGTCGGAGAAATGCGGATGGCTAAAACGGTCCAGACTCCCACTCGGATAAAAATACATGCATCTTTTAAGAAAAAGTAAAGAAAGGTGAAAGTCGATTGAAATTTTCATATGCTGCCATTTTCCCCGAAAACTACCAAAGACGCCAAGGGAAGATAGTGACGATAGGAAAAGTATCCGGCCATCGTGTTACCGGCTATTTATGCAAGACGAACGAAACTTTCACTATAAATTTTGAAAGCAGGTGAGAGTTTTAAACATGTTTGCGGTGAAGGTGGTGTATGCACGGAATTTAATTAAGGTGAATATTTGGGAGGGATTAAACTTAACAAATATCCGGGGATGCAGCTATCGACTGACAAACAAAGTTTTTGACCAAGAAATATGTTCTTATATATTTAAGTTTCACCAAAACTCTATAGTTTGCACTGATAGGAGAGGAAATTTTCCACTTATTAAAACTTATACCTTACGAAGCATGTGGAATAGCATCTATTTCTGTCAACAAATATACTCCCTTCTGTTTTCAAGCAGCTTACCTTAAAACCTTATATCTTTTCAGGAAAGTTTACTCTTCGTATACATGAAAGTATTGATTATAGATTGTCCATGTGATGTTTACAGGCAAAATTAGTTCGTATTTCGAAAATTACGCTTTTCTAAGAAAATGTTCGTGTTTACAATTGAAACAGTGGTTTTTTTTTTAAAACAAAAACAACATCTATCAATGCCAATTTGTCTTTCTTAAAGATTGATTGAAGGCTTATTACAGGCAAATTCTAAACTTACTACATTTTAAAATAACATTAGAAAACCGCAAGAATTCTATCAGATAGAACAACTAAAATATAATTCTTATAGGTTTTATAATGATTTCATTTCTTAGTGTTGTTTTGAAAAACACATGAACCCGGAGTGAAATTTTAGTTCCGTTTAAATAGATAGATCCCAAAATCGTTTGATTTTTGGTCCCTGCTGGAAATTAAATTCCACTTTTGAAACTTTAGATCTTCGAAACAATTCTAAAGGGTTAAAATAAAGTTTACTGAAGAGCTTTTAATTCTTATTTTAACTTTTAGATCCTCGAAATAGAGGATAAGGATAAGTTAGATCTGCGGGATTAATTTGGAACTAATATTTTGTTTCAAAGTCAGGACATAGAGGACCTATATATACGTAATTTATAAACATCGATTACCTTCCGAACCCTTCCGTCTTAGGTGTCAGAATAGGGTTCACTGTAATGTAGAATCGTTATAGCGTTGATTTTTATTTGTTCCTCCATATCCAGTTTCATTCAGTGGAATCATTGGGATAAAACTAAAATTTCGACCTGGGAACGCTTTTAGAATACATAAAAAGTCTTTTTAAAAAATCCCACTTCTTAAAATTGTTCAACTTTTAATTCCCGTAAACATTTAAAATGCTAAATCTATTTCTTTTGCTCGCACACGCAGAATAAAAATAAAGTCGAAAAATTAATGAAAAATAAGGAAAAACAAAATCCCCAATTCGAGAGGAACATTCAAGCTGGAGTAATTATTTAATTGGGGCAGAAACAACTCGCCGAGCAGCGGAGAAACTTTTCCACCATTGCACGTAGCCTCAAAAACCGCAAAAGCATCGGGATTATCTCCCGCGGCAGAGTTCAATTGGAAGTTTTCCTCCCGTCGTCCTGCCCCCGAAAAACAAATTATGATTTACTGGCCGCACCCAGCCCAGGCGCAATAAGCAGGGTGCAATTGAAAACAGATTAATCTTCGGCAGTAACCCACGACTGGCCCGGTCCGGCCCGGTTCGGCCCGGATGCACATGTCTGAGACCTCCCAGGCGCAGTGCACAGTGCACCGACGAAGTCAATAAATCAAGTTCGTCATAAGAATTAATTGGGCCATGCACTCTCAGCCCTGGCGCCATAAATTACCTGGTAAGCGGGGGAGTTGCTGAATTATTCTGCAGTTAGTTAATTATCCCCGGGGGAGGAATTTTCGACCTACGCGCTGCTCGTTAGATGTATCATCCCTGTTTCTGCCACAATAAAAATTCATTAAACTCCCGGAATATAACAATTCAAAAAAGGGTCACCATTTTTCACCCAGCCCTCGTGCCCATTTGTGGTCTCAGGCTCACGCCACGCGCCGGGGAATCCCCCAGATGGATTCATTTCAGTTTTTGTCACTTAACATCATGTCGCTTTACGGGCAACATCTTTTTGTATGAAATACTCGTAATAAAAACTTATGGTGCTTTTCTATGTTATGGCACTTCATAACCGACATAATTTGGGTCGAATTTCACATAGAGCACAACTATGATGGCGCCAACACGAACAGAATGCTCCACCATTCTGAAAAGCAGCGGGGGTAGAACGAGTAGAAAAGCAAACGGGTAGAAGTGGGCGGAATCAACCACCATGGGAACGGGTAGTGCTTTTCCGAAAAGAACTTCATGGGTAAGTGGGATTTTCTTGAACGATCTCATTTAATGGAAACGAAGTGTAAACCACCTTCCTGTGGACGGAAGTGTGTTTCCCATTTGTTTAGTTTTTTTTGTGGGAATTATGTAATTCTAAGGAAAAGTAAAGATTAATAAATTCAAAACGGATGTAAATAGAATAAGGCTATCATATCATATCATATTATATTATACAGTTTATACATACATACATACATATGTATATCTTAGATTCTTGTTTCCCTATTATGATGCTCTAAAAATATGCGTTCAATATAAATTTAACATTTAACTGCTCATCAAATAATTTTTGGTACAAATTAATATACCAACATTTATTTTGCAGCTTTTGTAATACATGTAAAAAACTACGAAAGTTGAAAAAAATATACATAACCCACGTGCTATCGCTGTAATCATAGTATTTTAGAATAAAATTAGTTTAAAAATAGAAGGCTTATGTCTAAAAGACGACCAACTCATGTAAATTGGATTCTTACCTGAAGCATTTTTAAACAAATTACGAATATGTATCATTATCATCATCAGGTAAATATTCTATATTAAATAATAGTAGTTTTTTAGTCAAATTATAATATATCTTCTTAGAAAATCGTACTTGTACAGAATTAATTAGTTACAAAGTAGAAATCCGTTTGAGTCCCGATTACAAGTGAAATTGACTAAATCTCTAGAAAAAAGTCTATATATTGAGGAATTGATGGAATGATTTTTTTCAAAATTGCATTCGATGGAGGATTAAAGGAAGGGAAAGGCACATCAAAAATGTAATGATTTTGTATATGTAAAATGTGTATTTTTCGAGTAATTCTTTCCCAATATGATTCCTAATCTAGAAAGTTATAAAGTAATATATCACATTTAATTTTTTCTCTTAAGTTTTAAGCTTATAATGAATTTAAAGTAAAAACTTAAGCAAAAAATGGAATCAAATAAAATTATTTTTTTAAAATAAAACTAACATATGTAATTAAATTTAAGGAATTTACTTTCGAAATCGCAAAATTCATAAATATACTAAAATGCTTCACTTAATCCATGGGCATTAAATAATTGATACTGCTTTGCTATAAATCAGATCATCGGAGAATCTAAGTAACTCGTAGCAGAGATTTTTAAAATTGTTCGATGTAACTATTCTTTATACAGCGAAAACCTGTTTATGATTCTGCAATTTTTGCTATTTTTATATAGATTCCATATGAAGTACTACTTTCTGCTGCCTATCTTATGACACGATTTAGGAAAATGAACGATCCCAGAATTCATTTTAGAAGTCGCAGATCGATCAATTTTGATCAAATTTTACCTTTACATTTATTGGATCAATATCGCGTCTATGTTCGTAAATTGAGGGAATGAGTTCTTTTATATAAAATTCGTTTAAACCCGCTTTCGAATTTCTCAACCACTATTGACCAAACTTGGCATGTATGTATATAGCCAAGTAAAAAAGGTAGTTACGAGAAAAGTTTATGCATAGTGGATAAAGATTTTCTTCAATAAGTTTTTGAATCTTATTTGTAGTAAAACAGACTATTACCTACATACTTTTACTTTTGCTAGATTTTGCATCTGGCTATGCAGCGTTCAAGATCATGTTTACCTGAAACGTTTTCAAAATATACAATCAGGGTAAATAGCTAGTTCACGAAAACAAGCGCAAGATACGTAGAAAACAAGAAGAACTTGGAGACAAAAAGAAAATTGACTACAAGTTAAGCACCCAGCCAGGAGACGAAGGGGATCTCAGAAGCTTCGAGTGGAATTGTAGTGTTTATAGGATTTTACAATCTTCACAGTATCGACTAAATCCCGACCCCACTTCACCTAGCACACTGTGCCTTCTTAATACATCCCAAACCTGCACACGTATAAAATTTCCAATCAAACTGAGTGAATTCCATTATGGTTAAGCAATTGTATGTTTTTCCATTTTGGTAATGGAATTTTTATTTCTCCCTTCCTTGGTGCCCTCCAAGTTTTAGAAAACAACAAGAAACACTTGCACTGCGTACCTACTTTTCTGGTGTTTGTGTTTTTTTCGCCTCCCCTTAGCACGGAAATTCACTCAATTTTCTATTAAAAGAATCTTTCTTTTTTTGTAAAGCGGTCCTTGGTAACATCGGGATGATATAATAAATCGCCCATTTGTTTCTCTGTGATGTAGAAGCTATTGCTCAGCCTAGATTCGTCGCGCCCTCAGCGATAATTGAATATAAAGTGTCACATTAACTTCGATTTGTGTGATAGCTCCTCTCTTTTTGATTCATACACGAAAATGTGCAAAATTAAATGTAAATATGCATTTTAACACTTGAATAGTTTCATAGAAAGATTCGAAAGAAAACGCTTTAAAACAAATGAATAAAAACCTTTAATACTTCAATAATTTTGGAAAAATTCATTCATTTCATTTTCATGAAAACTACTTAAATTTTAAAATGTGATGCGATTTAAAGGACAGTAGAATATGTACATTTAGCCAGAAACCGCAAAATGTTAAAAGTTATTATCTTGATCCGGTTTAAAGTTGTCAAACATATTCTAAAATATATTTAATAATTGTTTTTTAAAAAGGTTGTTATGGTAATAGCCCTTATTATCAATTTCTGACCTACTACTAATATATAATTATTATATATGAATATCATTAAAATGAACTTCATAGTTAAAGACATTTTTCCTTTTAGCGCATTTATACAATTCTAATAAAATCGATTGGAATTAAAGTTGGACAAAATATAAAAAAAATTGTATAGGTCCGTCGAGAGTAATAACAAGGAACGTTTTAATTACATAAACTTTTGCTAGTCCAAGGAAATGAAATATCTTCGGTGCTCCCTCTGAAGGAAACTTTAACTACCCCTAATGGTACAATTAATCGACTTTGATGCCATGACCGTGTTATTTTAATGGCCTGCCTTCCAGGACTTGATGGCAAGCAAAATGATCTCCTTAATGGTGATGTACCTCCTTTTCTCAATACCCGAGGAATAGCAGCCTCGGCTGCGACTGCTTCTTCTCCATACGAACTTCTTCCCATTCCCTTCAAAACACAACGACAGCAGCAGCAGCAATTTTTACTGCCTGCCCTATGAATCGACCCCCTCTTGAATCAACTTGAAATTAATTACGTGAACTCACTTTAGTTTTGTATATTGAAAGCACTGAGGCGTGCAGCATAAGTACAACAATTTAATCGATAAAGTGAAATAAAAATGTGGGGGAGGTAAACGGGACGGGCTTTTAATTTACACGAAGCCTTACCCCCGCTCTATATTACCGATAAAATAGATGTTGAACACTGATGCTTAAATTGCCACTTTCTGGGTGAAGGAATTTAATTATATTGCGCAGAATTTATAGAAAGGAGTTTCAATTTAAACCAATCCCTTTTTGGGTGAGGGCATGAAGGCTCTACAGCTCGCAGCAGACTGTGAATAATTTCACAACTTGATTGATGCTTAGAAAAACGAACTACACTAAAAACTACATACTTAAGTAGATGGAACTAAGAAATCCATTTGAAAACGATAAAAAATAAGTACAATCTCTCATTTAGCTGAGTTAAAGGTTGAAGATACATAAAATTCATTAAAGTTTAATAATAGTAAAATAGTGATTTAAAAATCTTGAAGGATATAAAACAACATTTATATTACGCCCGCCGGGAAAAATTTTTTTTTTTTTTTCCAAATGTGTATGTTCGAAACAAAGCCCTATGAATGTATACATACATACATACATACAGTGAATAAAGAAACTATTAAAAATACAAAGAAATCTGTCCAAGACGGAACATCCATTCGATGGAAAATTCAATAAATAGGAGAATTATTTCAATCCTTAGTCCTTTATACCATCCATAAAAAGAAAACGAAAATGTCCATATAATGCTCCAGTAAAACAGAAATATATTGCTTTCAAAGGCTTCTACGTCTCACAAAGACGTAATCCTCACGGCGAAAATCGTCTACATGTCTATCCTTCAACTTATCACACTACCGATAAATTCCAAACTATGGCAGCTGCAGATAGTTAAGATAGTCGATAATCCATAAAACATATACATAGATACTTAGGTATAAAATGTAGTTTATTTTGTAAATGTTCAAAAAATATAGCGTTCATAGTGTTCAAAAAATGTTTCAATAAATTCCATAAACTAGTTTGAACTAAAAGGACAAGTTTAGGTTTTTGTAGTTTTCTTAAAATCAAGGTAGAAAAGGCATTTTTAGACACTTTCGATTGTACTATTATATAATAATAATAATAATAATAATAATCGAAAAGCTGCGGTCACTGATCAAAGTTGAATTTAAAACTCAGCATATTTATTAGAAAAAAAGATATTTTTTTATTTACCATATATTCAAACTTCAACCATGATAACTCATCATGCAATAGTCTTAAAAAGAAAAATCAAATTTTATTTTAATCAGAATAAGTGTCCGTACCGTGCAAACTAGAAGTATATAATAAATGCTGATTAAAAAAAAAAAAAAAAAAAAACTTAAACATTGAATGGATTTTTCCGATTCTAATCTATAATAAAGATTTTTAGCCAAAGAAAACATTAGCTACCAAAAAGCTAAATTGTTTACTTCTCTTTAATTATTGGATACGTAAAGTACCCATAATTTTCATGCTACATCCTGTTTAATATAAAAAGATAAGGGATATTACTCTATCTGCTTCCAGAAATGATACACTCCTTAATAAAATGTCAAGGTACTTGACTATGTCAAGTTACGAGTAGTATGTAAGCCCTTCCTTAGCCGGTTTACTTACTACTCTGACATAAATTATACCTCTGTTTAACTCAGTCCTCTTTATTACCTACTTTTGTTTATATTAACTAGATAACTAGAGCATGAACAGGCTGCAAAGACAAAACCTGAAAAGGAGGTCTCCAACCTCCAGCCACCGTTGTGCGGTTTTAAAGTGCATAAAAGGACATTCCCATGGGCATAAGCCTTCCGACCACACGACGAGGTGAAAATGTAAAACTGCTTTGCGACGGAAGATTGAAGGAAATCATTACAGGCACATGAATGCATTTAAAGTCAGTGGAGCTGCTGCTCTTCAGGATGGACATTGTTATCAAAGGGTTAAGAAAAAAACATGTAACAATCGCGAACTCTGTCCATTCATGGCGTAATCTCAGTAAAAGTTCCAAAAAACTTGTGTGGGCGAATGTCCTTCGTCCCTTCCGCTCCTGATAAATTATTTGTATATCTCCGTACTGATACAAATTTTTCTTATCGCTCCAGTGTGACTTTGCTTAGGTATATCTTCCCTGTTTATCCTTTTTATCCTTCCCCTAGCTTAAGTCCGTATTCTTTACGGCACCGAGGATATAATTTTCCTGGATTTGGATGTCACCGGCTCACTAGCTCGCTCGGGAAGTCGTTCTGGAAGAACGAAAGAAGTGTGTCACGTACACAAAGGGAGCTTCTCGACTCGGGATGGCTCGAGCATAAATATCTACATATAGATGCGGCCAGGATGCCTTTGTATAAATTTTTTTGAATGCAGCTTACCTCCTTTTTTTTTTGCAGTAATAATGTCGTCGCTCCATAGAATTCCCTGAAGCTTCAGGTCTTTTCGTCCTCCTCCTCCGTCCCTCCCAGGCAGTCGTGCAAATAGAAAGAAGAGTAAATCCCATGGAGTGAAAATTGCAAAGGATCTAATCACTATTAAAAACTCCGAGTGAAAAGACCAAAGTATGCAAAAGATAAGCGTTTTAATTTGTGTGAGAATTGGCTGCAGAGCGCTCAACTCCTTAGCTTTTAATTTTTAACGACGACAGCGATAGTATCTTCAGGGAAATTAGCGCTTTACTTGCACAGACACTTTTTAAATATTTCGAGCAAAACTGACTGTCCACGTAGAATGCTTGAATTAAGCAGCGAAATTATGAAGATATTTCAGGACAAATAATTCTCGGTTCTTCAAGTTGTAACTTTTTATTTTATCACATTTTTTTACTTTAAATTTGATACATCTGTAGTTATTAAACAGGAATGAACTACTTAGGGTATTTATGATTTGCTTGTGTATTAATTACATTACCTTATCTTATTTAAAATATTTGTTTATTTTGCTAGTGTAGAGTGGTAATGCAAACAAAATTCGAATTTCGAATTTAGTTAATAAAACGTAAAATCCAAATTAACTTTGTATGGATTAAAAGAGCTTTTGTAAATGAATACATATGTAGTATAAAAAAAAAATTTCAATAGTGGTTCCAGGGTGTCTGGAGTGTGGAACAAGAGGTAAATTTTAAATTTTAAATAGGAACACCTTTTTTTTATTGTAAATTCGGATTTTCATAGTTCAAGAATCATTTTTTTTAATCAATGGTTAGTAATAATTTCAATATTTTAAGACTACTTGGAAGAAACTCAATTAAATAAATGTCACGAAAATTCATTCTCTATAAACTTCTTCTGAACTTATCGCACTAAACTAATTAGGTTAATTGCATTTTAAAAATAACTCAGACAAGTCTGAAATTTGAGTTAAGAATGGTGGATTATTCAGATTTTCTTTTGCAGTATGGTCGTCAATATGATTTAATGTGATCTCTAAATTAAGGGTAACGAACTCTTAATCTATAATCTCTTAAAGTATAAAAATTTCAATCAATTCTTTTCACATCAAAAGACTTAACAGCTTCCTCTATCGTTATGTGCGGAGCTTTCAGAAAATTACTGCTTCCCATCCAATAATGTGAGTGGGTCCCCTTACACTCATCCTTCCAGGAAATTAATTTAAATCGGGGACATCCTTAATCCCCTGTTTATTACAAGAAAATCGAATTCGTCCACAATGGGGTGTGACTAATCTGTTCAAAATGGCATTTACTCAGCTCACCATAAATCTGTAAGCCCCACTCAGGAGGAGCGGGACTGGCGCTCCGCCATAGTGCCCCATTATCACCGGCATTATCACTCCATCACCGATTCGAGTGTATCGTGATTAATGTAACGTGACCTCATTATTGCTTAATCAACCAAACCTTGCGCTGAGCATTATCGCAGCGCGCCCGATCCTTCCCATCCCTGGCACAAATTATCATTTGAACTTATGGCCGCGGCACAGTTGGCTAGTTCGGCTCGAGCTGAATCCTTTGTCAGAATGGGTTTAAGGTCTCTAATCGAGTTGGGGCGGCTATTGTTCGGCGTATGCATATGACAGATTAAAATTTCATAGCCGATATTGGGCTTATGGTCGGGCTCATCCTTCCCCGCATGGGCCTTTATCTGCAGGCCTGCTCCCATTGCCGGGTTGAGCATATTTTGCAGCTCTTTTTGAATTTTCCGATATATTTAGACCGGAAGTAAGGCTTTTACTCGGCATGGATTTGTATAGTCTGCGAAGGAGCACTCTAGCAAAATCGAAATTGTGAAATTTCCACGTACTAAGGCGGCCAGCCGAATGTGGTAATGAAGCCCAGGATCTCTGCTCCTGATTTATTTGCAATAATTTTCGAAATATGACCGCAGCTCGACGAGGAAGTTCAAACGAATAAAACTGAATTTGATTTTATATGCGTTGTAGAAGGAGCACGCCTCGGGCAGTTCGATAATAAATTCGGGATGGGAGGTGGGAGGAAACCGGACGGAACTTTTGTCCTACTTAAGCCAAACTGAAGCGAAATTCAATTCGATTTTGAAGTTCCAAAATAATCCCGTCCAGGGCATCCCTACAACAGGCAGACAGGACAAGGGGAGCTCCAGTTGAAAAATGCTTCGCATTTGTACCCTGTCGATGGCATGCAAGATCGAATCATTAATCAAATTGGGGCATATGAGGAATGAAAGTTGAATGTACGAAATCAGATAAGCTGCGGCACAGATCCACCCGGCGCGCTCCATAAATTTCGAATTTGTCTCCCCGCGGAGATGTTTGAAGTGTGGCATGCATAGTTCGGGTCGAACAAATCACGAAGTTTATTAACCTTTCAGGCGATACTCGAGCCTTTTCTAAGTGAAGGAGCCCAGGGTTACGCTTAATGACATTTTGGCGTACGGAAAAAGGACAATGTTGCGGTCTGCCAACATAAAGCACAGACTTTGTCGACTCCCTCACCCCGGAGGGCAGAAAACACCCTACAACATCTAGAGCTAGAGGGCGGAGGTATGTTCCTGCCTTCATAAAAACTTGTGGCTTTAGGATGCTCCCCGCGGCTCCTGTGGGCCTCAAGGACTTATGCTGAATTTTATTATCCTTTTATGTGACAGTACGCTTACGAAGGTAGGAGCATTTATTAAGCGTTGAAACATTACAGTGACAGCATTAAAGTACCGCAGGGACACTGCTCGTGCAGTACCTGCGATATTAGCCCCCAAGGAGTCAAACTTTAGCGCCTATTAAGTAAATCGTCTGCCACAGACGCCTCACCTCTCCGTCGTCACCGTCGTCGAAAGTAGAAGATCCAACATAATCCCAGGACAGTTCATGCCGAAATTAGAAAGTTTTTCACAACAGTCATCTACATGGGAAAGGAAAATTCAAATTTCCTTAGAGACAGGTAGAACCTGGCAATTTGCCACAGGAAGTCGTGTAGAGGTTGAGTAGGCTCTCTCAAAATACAATTTTTGGATATTACCTCTTTACATTCTGTTGTTAAAAATAAAACTGTCAAAGAAGCATTGTTTCAGCATACCCTTGGAAATAAAGTGGATAAACATAATCGTAGGCCAATATTTAAGAATTTGTAGGTCTTAGTTTGAGAATAGGTGCTATTTAATAAGGAACATATAATTATTCTTTCAGAATTTTTTCACTTTAATTTTATAGTAGGTATAATATCACAGGGAAACACCAACTCTGTTACCAGGCACACATTTTCACAAACCAATTATTTAATACAGTGGACAGTGAAGCAATGTTATTTCATTTTTCTAGATTATAATTCACTCTTTCAAATGAGTTACCAGCTTCTAAGATTAAGTTGTTAAGTTTTAGGTTAGCATTTTTTATGATTAAAATAATAGGTAATTACGCTGAATGAAGAAGTTAACAATCATCATGAAGAAGTTAAGAAACGAAAGCTAAGCACTGAAATTTATATATACCTACTTTTTAGGAAAATGAATTAAATTTTTGTAATCAATGCATTCAAAACAGAAACAAGAAGTCGACCTAACATAATTAGCGCATTAACTACTAATCTTTGTATAGGGTATTCTGCTTTAATTTTGCTTTCAAACGTAATAGGTACCACAACTATTAGATATGCTAGAGAAAAGCTACAGCAATTTTAGTTTCAAGAATTCATTCCTATTTTCATGTCATATTTAGACTTGAATAAAAAGCGATCTATGCTCATTCAAATTCTCCATTCTTTTTTAAAAATAGCTTATTTTATGTTTTCAATATGATATTGGATATTTTGTGTTTAAGCTAAGCTGAGTACTCGTTGTTACTGAATTTTGGCTACAATTAACAAACAAAATATGTAACAAAAATCATTATGAAATCATTTTCAAAAGTCCCATGAGTATCATCCATTATTTGCGATAACATAAACCAATATGAAGGAAGAGACAGGTGAATTTTGTATTAATTGAATCTGCTTTATTCGTTTCGCCATTTAAATATCAAAAAAATGCCTGTCGTTCACCTTCCAACACCATGGGCACGTGGATGAAGGAGTCCTCAGTGCACTTCAACAAATGTGCACGTGATTGCACCCTTTAGCACTCAGTCGTCCAAAAAACCTCGCACTTCACACCTCCCACACCAGCCTCACCTGCCCATTAAAAGTTCATACAGCCAGTGAGCTGACGTCGTCGATTGTGGGTGGAGGTGGTGGTGAGGGTGTAACAGATGTAAATGGCACCCTGGATTTATCAGTTCCCTCTTTGAAATTCAAAATTTTCGGGGAGCAAAAATTCCAACAACGTAAAGTGCACCAGAAGCAGACACGAGTTGTTGTAAAAACGCGCTTTAAACAAGTTTTCAGGTATTTGAGGAACATCACCGGTGGCAGCACCTTCCACAACGACTAACAAGAGCAGCAAAGTTAGTGGCAGGTGGAATTCATTAGACTTTAACCCTCTACCGAGTCTGGCACTTCACAAAATTACGATGTGAATGAAACTCCACTGCCCTTGCCAAGGAGCAGTTAATAAAAGTTTGCCTTTTACTGAACAACGCTTTGGTTTAATTAGGCTAAAGGCGGTGAATAACGAACTCTTTATTGAGCGAACAAGTCAATCTATATTCCATAACAATTAATAGGTACATCTTTATATCCATAGCGTGCTTGAATTTAAAACACCTATTTACACTATAAAACTGGACATATTTACATATATTGCTCCAAAAAAGATTTATTTTGATGTAAATTTAATCGCTTCTTACATGATTGCTTCATCGAGCAAGATGGCAAAACCTCTAGGGATCAATCTTAACCCGATGGACGTCCAGAGCTTGCACCTTTGAAACCGCAACACAGTTTGCGAAAAAGGATTTTCCTCATAAAAATTTTGTTTTCTCCCCGGAAGATGAAGGAAGTGCATCAATCTAATTTGCAGGTGCTAGACATGGTGCATTAGGAGGTATGGAGATCGTACCTTTGTGCCTCATTGGATGCATGCAACCAAAAGTTCTCGGAAATTTTCCTTAGATAACTTCCTTGTTGCCAACTTGGGATAACGTTGCATTTTACGATTTAAATTTGAAGTGACCATCTACGGGAATATCTCAGGAAAGACTAGATGTGGAAGGGCAACTGCAACATCTTTGGGGAATATTTGCATATTCTTGTTAAGGTTCTTATTACTATACATATTGGTATATTTTGTTCCAAATAAGGTATTTTTATACCACTTCCAATCTGAATTATTGGTGTGAAAGTAATATGTCCTTAAAGTAAATTTATTCTAAATTTTTATATAGCGTAGTGAATGAAATGGAAATTCTAAAGAAAGAAACATTTGTAGTGTTTCGTCTAGATGCAGGGGCGTTGCCGGATCAGTTGCTTTGGGCCTAGGCTTCCCCTGATTAGAGAGTTCCTCGTTGAGCGTTGAAAAAATGGGAGCAGCCACTTAGGCTTTTACTCCACAGGAGCAGCTCGGGAGCTTTGACTCCTAGTTAGGTTGGGGTTGACTTGGAGTAGCTAAACAGCACGACTCCAGAAAGAACAGACCCGTTTCGTGATCCAAAATCGAATCCTGCTTTATTAAATTTTCTCTGATATTTATACTACTTACATTAACATCTACATTAATCGATAATTGATAATTGCTTAATTGCTACCCTACTTACACGAATACCCAGCTATCCCTTGGTCAGCTCATTTGGTCATTTCATAATAGTAAACTTTGGCGGCTCGGGCATGTGAATGTAACCCGACCGAACTACCTTGCCGCCTTGCCTGGGTTACTCAACATAGCAACCCGATCAGTGCGTCAATTAGTAGGTCGCGCTTCCATTCATGAAGCGCCGCTTACTTTGCGCTTTGAGTTGGGGCAGGGCGTGATGACCGCTTAGTGCTAAGCATGCGCTTTTTATGTCGCGCTTTGTTTGCGTACTGTGGTTCTGCTTATGAGAGCATTTGTTTATGTTTTCGTTGCTAAGGCTGTTGACCTGTGGTACATCACACATTTTTAAAATCTTTTAACTTTCTTTAGTCAGATTTTCATTACTTTTAGTTATGAATAGTGCCCATTAATTATTGCTGGTCAACAAATTTATTTTTTTTTTGTTACCAAATAAATGGTATATTATTTCTATAGGATTTTTCCGCAGGTTACGAATTCGTAAATGAAAATTTCCAATCAGCTCTCATTTTCGAGAAAAATAGAGTCAAAACAAATACAAAAGACTGTATTTTGGTAATTTTTAAAAAATCATTTAAAAATAAAGGTTCATCATAGAAGGTTTTAACATGGCTTAAATGAAAGCCTGAGTCTTAATCTAGGAGTATCAAATACAATTTATCTCTGTAGCCTTTTTTACACATCTTGACGAACAAGTTTTTCATGAGTGTGCATTTGCTGTGTTCTTTATTCGTCATCCATTGTATGAAATAATCAGTTTATGGAATAAAGTAAAATTCACTGAATATTTCGAATTGTTTTAAAGCCTTTTGTATTTTTATATATCTAATAGCTTAATATTTCAGCTGTCATTTGAGCAACATTTTTATTTTTTGGATCAATCCGTTATTTTTTAATGATTTTTCATAAATGGTCAAAATATCGCATTTTGTAGTTTTTAATCCTATTTTTCTCGAAAATGGAAGCTGATTGAGCATTTCCATTTACGAATTAGAAATCTACGGAAAAAATCCTATAGAAATGATGCGCCATTTCTTTGGCAACAAATTTGGTGTTGACCAATGTTAATCTTTTGTTGGCTCCTTCCTATCATATGTGATATATAATATTATAAAACTTTTACAATAGTATATTATTAAGAATAGTTATAAATGAACAGTTATGATATTGTATCATATGTATATTTGTCCAGTACCTATATATTTTGTACATCTAAATAAAGCAAACCTGCAAGTCATATTCTTCCTAAGTTTAAAGGCCTAACATTTTTCTAGCAACTGAAATTAAAATCCGTTCCATACCTTGAACAAAAAGAAAATGCCCCATCTAAAGGCAAACGTACCGGAAACCAGCAGTCTCATTCGAGGTCAGGATTCCGCCCCGAAATTGTTGTTCACCGAAATAGATGCGGAACGCTAATGTTGCCAGAAATGTCTCCATTTGAAAGCATTTTCCGAGTCATTTTTCAATGTCCTCAGCACAAGCAAATTCAATTCAATTTTTGGCATTTGAGGAGCTCCGGGCGCACAGGAGTAATACAAGAACGATAAGCTCTCAATTTGTTTAGTTAGAAGTCGGGCGGGCCTTTGGTTATATTTGGTGGGGCCGACTTCACCGTCGCCGTTGACGTACATATTGAAACCCTATACCAAAATATCTATAGGTGGATATACCTTCGTTTTTTCAGGGCGTTCCGACTTCTACAGATTTTTTTATCGTGGCCACGAATTGCTTCAGTTGCAATATTTTTCCACTAGCTTCCTGGGATGAAATGGCGCGGTGCAGGAGTCGACAGAATTTTTCATCTTCGTCTCTGCCCGCACTTTTAAGTGTCGTTATTTGTCAAACTGATGAATATACTTCAGCTGACGTGGTGATGTTTTGACGCTGGTTCTTTAGAAATTACATTCGTTAGAGAAAGGCGGGATTTGGTTTTTTATGCTCATGCACTACACTGTAACTAAATTGCTCCGCTTGGAAGGAATCAACCCAGTTTCCATCAAAAGTAATAACGAGCTCTGTGAGCAGAAGTTACCAATCAAACATTCCTTTGTCCCTTTTAGCCCTTTTTTTGTTAACACATACCAAATTTGAACTAGATTTTTATCTTCGTTTTATTACAGCAATCGTCTCATATTTTTATTCATAATGAACTTGTGAGAACTATCCAACTAGTAAAAATTCAAATTAGCTTGCAACATTAAAAAGATCGATTCAACATTTCTAATTTAAGAGCGATGGTATTTAAAAAATTTATTTCGTAGCATTGAAATTGAAATGGGCACAAATATTTGAATTTGTATTTCAACCACAACATTATATTAATTTTTCCCTCAAAATATTTTGATATTTGAGACTTAAAAGATGGAGAGACCAAAGTATAATTTGGATTAGTTTGACTTAGGTACATTATATATTTTAAATATCTTATCCGATCATAATATTGAACTATGCAAAGTGTGTATTAGTTGTAAATTGATATTTCTCAACAACAGACTTTTAACAGCAAATTACAGATGTAAAATTGTGTGTTTCTCGATTTTACACATTTTATACCTTAAAGTTCAATATCACTAATTCATTAAATTATTAATAAGATCGCGCTTTCAAAGGTGGGTTTGTTTATTTTACAGCAAACCTTTTGGCATCAGTTGAAAAATAAATAAGAAGATAAATATCTGCACTTGTGTCAGTAAAACGTTTATCAAAAATGACAAGCAATACAATTGCACAGATGATTAAATATTTTATTTGATCACATTTCGCAAAATATACCTACTTCAGGCAGCAGATGCAAAAGTGAAAGAAAGAGTGTTAATTTAGTTTTTAACTTTAAAAGTGGAGCAACTTACAGTCAGCGAAATTCATTTATACGCACCCCAATTTTTTTTGGTTTCAGGATATTACGGAAAGTATTTCTAAAACTTATTTTAGGTAATTGCTAAGGACCAAAAGTACAGCTTGTTTGTAAAATATTTATTTATTCGCATAATAACAAACAAATAATTAACCAGTTTTAACAAAAAATAGGGGCGAAATTCAATTATACGCACATTTGAATTTTCTAAAGATGAGAAAAACAAGAAAAGTGGTAATAAATTAAAGTTATTTTTAATACTTGGTATGACCTCCTCCGTGAGTAATTGTACCGAAAATCCGATTACGCATCGAATTTATGAAATTTTCAATATCAGTACAACTGACCCTAGCCCATGCATTTAAAATTGGCGTTTTCAAGGTCGGAATGTCGTGGTACTGTCGGCCATCTTCAGAAATCTGCCTTGCCATGTTCCCCCACAAGTTTTCCATAGGTTTAGGATCGGGGCAAATGGCAGGCCATCACAGTGTGGGGATGAATTTAGCATTAGATGCACACGAAATTGTAACCAAGTCACAAAGAATCTCTTTTAATACTGCACTGACAGCCGCAAAGCAGTATAACTGTAAACACATTTTCCTCACGCCATAACGGTTTATTCTTATCCCTTTCAAGATGCTCATTTATATAGCAGAGCAAAAAATATCGAAAATGTGCAGAAATTCATTGTATATTTAGCAGGGACCGAAAATGCATAACTGGTATTTTTCAATTTTTAAACTATTATAAAAAAGCTGAGGGAAGTTGTCATAGAAAAATAAAATAAAGTACACCAAAGTTAGCGCATGATACCTTTCTTCGGTTTTGTAAAGCTCTTCAAAATTTAGCTTGTTTTGAAACAAAAAAAAAAAAAAACCCGTATCTAAACTGTAATCTTTCACCGATTTTAATTCGAAGCAAAGTAAAGCAAGCTCAGAAGCTTAATATGTTTTTCCAGTAGTGATAATTCTCAAATTAGCGTCCAAATGCTTTTTTAACAATGTAACTTTACACATTAGACACATAAGCAAATTCAATTGTTAGAGCGAATCAATAAAATTACTTCGGTTCGAAGAGATTTATTTCTATTTATAAATTTTCTCATCCAAAAAACTTGGAGCATGGAAATTGCATCAATGGCCTGTGAGTCGAATTCGAACTCTTAAAAAAAACTAATTCAAAACTTTTGTACTAAAATTTATACTTTAAGCATCGGAAGAAGTAAATAGAATTAAAAAATATAGCATTAGAATTAAAATTTCCACTTACCTTTCGCTCTTCGTCTTCATCTTCTTGTTTCTCGGAATTTTAACTTTCACTTCATCGGCTCTTAATTTTGAATTTCCAAATTTAATTTTCACTAGCCGGTTGCACACTCACAATCACAAAATCACTTTCACTTTCCTCCAATGCGGCCGATGATCCTGCAAGAAAGAAAAATAAAATAAAATTTAATTAATAAAATCTCTTCTGCTTGAATTATTTTTCAAGAAAACTCAAGAACTCAAGAAAATTACTGCACAACATTTCTCCTGCACTGGAGCATAATGCAAAGCATAAAACATGGAACCTTCGCCTTCCCCAGAATTTCGCTACGCGCGCGCCATTACTTATGACGTCTCAGGAAATCAAAACGCGGAGGACCGATTTTTGCAATTTTATATTTAATAGAAAGGAAATCCTTCAGGACTCTAAGGAAAAATATTTAAAAAAATACCGCACCTGCACCCTTTTCAATCGATGGCACCCCTAAAATCAACTAGGATTTAACTTAAGGTTTACACTTTCCAATAAAAAAGGAAACTCCCGCGTAATTGCAAAACTCTTCCAACAATTTTAAATCAATCAAAAATAGAGATAAAAATTAAAATTTCCAATTACCTTTCGCTTCCTCCTCTTCTTTTCCTTCCTTCTTCTTTCTTCTTCTTCTTCTTCACAACCATGAAACACTTTAAAAATAACGGCACATGCACTTTTATGTCACTTTTTAACAGGCCCTTTTTTCTATGAAACACCTCCACAAGATCACTTCAATACGAAAACACAACTCGAGATAAATATTTTGAAAAAAAAGCGACACTTTCACTTCATCGGCTCATTTTCCATATTCAATTTTAATTTTCACCAGCCGCACACAATCACAAAATCACTTTCACTTTCTTCCAATGTGGCAGCCATTCTGCAAGAGAGAAAAATAAAATAAAAATTAATTAATAAAATCTTTGGCCAATTTTATTGTTCTGGTTAAAGTATTATACTTTTCCAGGAAAGGAGAAATTTGTGAATGTTTTTCGAGCTAATTTAATAATAAAAATACCGAATAAAAGAAAACGCCTCCATTTCAAAGGGTTTCCTGAGGTAATTTGAAAACTAAAATCACGCACGCACGCCCGCAGTCCATCCGCCCACTCCGAAAATAATTCACGAACTGGGAGAACGCTTATAGAATAACGGTAAATTAGGCTGCATATTTGAAACAAGGGGAAACGAAAACTGCAGGATTTGCTGCAGAACTTCAGCTTCAGGGAACGAACGGTTGATTCGATTCAAAAATTGAAATGGTTAGAAACGAAAACATTCAAAATCGCGAAAAATTATAGAGTTTAATTTTTTTCCAGGCTTATCAAACTTTACTTATTTAAGATTTATTAAAAAGAGGGAAAATTCAGAGCCAATTTCCTGCAAGAAAACTCCGAAAAGGATTTAAAAAATTAAGTCTTTATAAGTTCGCATAAAATTCACATGTTGCAAAACATTTCCCCTGCAGAATAAAATATGAAACATTCGCCTTCGCCAGAATTTAACCTGACTGTGAAGTTTCTCAGCGAATCAAAATCCGGAGCACCGATTTTTGCAATTTTAATTTTAACAGGAAAGGAAATCGTTCAGGGCTTTAGGGAAAGATATAAAAACAGGAAAGAAGCGCTTAAATTTAAGTTGACTTTCTAGAAATTATCCGTCAAAATTGAAAACTTGCCCCTTGCAACTGTTGGAAAAGTTCCTGTGGAGGCGAAACGGAAGAGCCGAGCCTCCCCTCAAAGTTGAGAGCAGCGCGCTCACGTCGCCGTTGTTCCATTCTCACGCGGTCGCTGCAAATTTGAATTCGAACAAGGGGATATTTGTTAAGACAGTTGAACATTTTAAAAAAGCGCAAAAATAAAAATCCACCACGATTTACCCGCCGCCATAGGAATTCTTGGATTTAGATAAAAAATTTCAGATCAATTGCACAATTTTAGCAATCGGAGGCAAACCCATGAGATATTTTCCAAATTTTCGGGTCACTCTTGGGATCTCACTGACCGTCGCACGAGAATCGCTGAATATTTTCTAAATCATTCAAAATTATTTTTCCATAAACGATAACGACAAAAAGCACGAAGTTTACTAAGGTTTACAATCAAACCCAAATATATATCGGCTATAATTAACCATATTAAACTTTAGTACATGACAATCGGATAGATGGGACCCTTGTTTTTTTTTTGTGATTAGGAGCATTAAAGATCAAATTTTAATTTAATTAACTTTTAAGTCGTTTGAAAAATTTTTTAAATCTACTTCTGGGAAAACTTAAAACATGTTCCAATAAATTGGTAAGTAGGCGAAAGGGGACGAAACATTAAAACTTAAAAATAGGTGTTTGAAGATGCATCACCTAAAGAATATAAATAATAAAAAAATATTTTTAAAAAAAAGCTTTTATTTAACAATAAAATATAAAAATATACTAAAAAGGAAATAAAAGCTTTTTTTAAAAATATTTTTTTATTATTTAATTTTTTTTTAATAAAATATAATAGAAAAAATTGAGCAAGTTTTCTATTGGTCTTAGAGTAGCATTTTGTCCATTTTAGGGGTGAATGATACCCCACCGGTGCAGACCAGGGGCAGGTACGCATCGCGCCCTCTATCTGTAACCAAAATCCCGGCTGCTGCTGTGCCACTTTTCTGCTTTCTAATTTTCTGCCCAGCGAGCCGTGGGGTCGCGCAGTGAACATGTGACAAATATTCGCTAAAGTTCAATACTTTCTAATTGAAATTCAGGGAAAATTTTAAACGAATTAGTTTTGCAGTTTATTTTTTCGGAATTCCTTCAGTGAAAGGGGATAAAGAGAAGGAACTGCTTAGAGTAGGGATATACGAGGTATAATAGTATTATGAATTTTTAGTGTCCGCCAAAATTTTAAAGTACATACTTAGTTCATTAAACGAAAAAATATGTGATACAATAATGGAAAATTTCAATTTATTGAACACGTCAGACTGTATTTCTTGTAAATTTTACGTTGTGGTTAAATATGAAAGAAAGTAATCGAGGTGATAGAGAAATATTTAAGTTTTACAAAACTATTATGTATAGAGAATCTATGTATAATTAGGATACCAATGTTCCACCGTTAAAAACGCCCATATTTCCAAGTTTGGAGAAAGATAAGAGTTAAAAATTTTGAATTAAACTTATTTTATGGGTGAGAGTCCTTTCAAACAAACGAGCATTTAATATACAGAAGATAAGAATAAGTTTTGAAGCATATTTTGGGAAAGGAGTGCTACTTTGTAAAATAAAATTTTGAGTTACTCACACGTCGCAGTTTAATAATTTTCGCTGGTCCATCGAAAATGAACTACATTCAACAAGTTCGAGAACAAATGCCTCAATCAAATCGGACATCAGGAAGAAACAGGAAGAAAGGAATTTTGTAACTTACCGCAAATATTTATAAAAATTTAAAAAAATATCACACAAATTACGCGTCGTCGCCCAGCCTGCGAAATTCGAAAAAGCGTGGTTTAAGAAGCCGAATTTCGCACAATCACGCCATATAAATCAATTTACGGCCGCTACCCGACCGGTGGGTATTTTCACACTTTTAACACATTTCCACGGCGAATTTTTAGAAATGATATGATATTAAATTACAGTGACCTTATTTAGCCGGTAATTAGCCGATTTAAATATTTGTAATTGGATTTTTCATTCCGAGGCAGTGCTGGGCGAGCTGCTTGCATAAAACGTCACTTCCCACTGGAAAAATGGGCGGGAAACAGCTCCTGCATTCAAAGTGCAGTGGAAACTATAAAGAAGGCACTTGGGCGGGAAATTTAAATTATTTAAATCATTTGTGTAACGTCTACAATAATGGAAAATTGTAATTTATTGAACTTGTCAGACTGTATTTTTGAAAATTTTAAGTTTCTAGTTCTGCTGGAGATATCCTAGAAGTTTTATGAAATTATTGGCCTTCTAACTAAATTAGATAATTTAGATAGAGAGCTGGTAAGTGGCAGAAATTTAAAAATAATTAGCTCATTAGACAAACGGTATTAAAACGTAACCATTTATTTTAGTTTAGGTAGATTTAATAGGAACATATAGGTACAGGATTGACTTTTTGGGGGAAGGTGTTGGTAACTATTTCTTAAAAGTAGCGGCATAACCCATTTCTATCAAGATTACTTTGTTTATTCTATCAAAGTTTACCCATGTATTTTTCGGAGCAATATTTGGTTCATATTCGCAAAAAGGGTGGAGTCTTGTCGTTATATATCTAGATACGTTTTAGAACCTCCAATCAGACCCCCTGTTAGAGCGCACACTTTAGCGACAGTCTTGGCATGGCAACGGTTGGCTTGATTTTTCAGCAATTTAAACAAAAAGTTACAGAGCATCTGGAGTATTTAAATATTACTCGTGATTTTTCTGTGTCTCGCGATAACGTGTTCGGCACGTGCTTCCCAAATTTGATGGGGTTGCATACGGATATTATCTAGGACCAAAGTACTCATCAATACGAATCAAACGGGCCCAAAATCGATGGGATTGTGTCGTTTTATTGCGGAGTTCTTATGGCCACCTTCCAGCTTCAGCATCAGATCAGCTCCATGTCATCATAATATTGCATTGTCACGCCAAATCCATATGCATGCAAAATTTCAGCTCAATCGGAAACCGGGAAGTGGGTCAAATTTAACTTGCAAGGTGTCATTACAGACACCGGGACAGGTGGAACTAAATAAAAGCTTGTAAAAAACAATTTGTAAATTCTGCAAAAAGAACTTTGGCCATGTACATACTTTTTAAATTTTAAGCAGGTATTCTCTCTGCGTGACCAACTTAGTCCAACAAGAGACTTAAATAAGTTTTAGAAATACTTTCCGTAATTTCCTGAAACCAAAAAAAATTGGGGTGCGTATAAATGAATTTCGCTGACTGTACTTTTTATATAAGCTTTAACCACAGTCTATATTACAAATCAAAAATTACGCGAAAATATATTAGCCAGTATACACCAACATAATTCGAAAGGCCCTATGAAAGTATAGCCAGTTTTCGTGCCAGTTTACGTGTTCGTGTACAAAGAAAAAATTGTTTTTATTTTGTGATATTAGAACAAATTTATGACATCAGTCTGCTGTAGCACATGCCTCGAAGTGGTATCGTCACTTACATACATAATGTATTTTTCATAAATATTTGGTAGTCTGAAAGAACAGCTGAATAAATTTTGGTCATAGTTACGGGAGTAGAGAAACTGTAGCTTTTGACGCATTTCTCTGAAGTCAAACTCACCTATATAAAATGGAGCAATACCTTCAAATACAGTTTAGAAAGAAAAGTGGAAGACAACAAATTGTTAGTTACTATTAAAAGCTTTAAATTTTAATTAAATGAAACAGTTGCAAAATTATGAAGTTATTAAAGTATATTTTCCTCTCAGTACTAATTGGTAGGTTTTATTTTACAAGCAAATTCATAGTAAAATATGGATTTTTTAAACTACAGCGAATTTGAAAAATTCAGTTTTTATTTCGTCAAAATTTAGATTACCTTCTACGATTAAAAACTCAAAATATTTCTTAATTAACTTCAAATTCATTCCTTTTTCAGTAACAAATAATATTTCTGGAATTCAAGGACAATCAGAATGTTATAAATGTACGGAAATTTTAAAAAATATACCCACAAATGACCCAGTGTGCGCCACAATTAATGGGAACGCATATACGCTTCCCAGTCTAAAATTTGTGAAATGCGCAGAAATATGCAAAAAAAGTAAAATTAATAAGCAAAGATTATGCAAATTTTAACTTAAAATATTAATTTCAGGTTCTTATCCTGTAATTCGATGGGGACATTGCCAACCTTTTGATGAAGTGGTAAATTATCCAATACAGTCCTAGTTGTATGAAATATTTTTATAATTTTTTTAAGAATTAAAATAAGTTAACATAAATCATTGTACCTGGATGGCCAAGTTTGCTGGGAAGAGTTAAATAAAAATATTAAGTATAAAAAAATAAGTAAAGTTGTACCTATTAAGAATCACCAAGCGTTTTTGAAACATACTGTGAAATGATTAATTTCAAAGATGATTATTTTCAATCTCAATGTTTGCTGGGTAACTTTTGTGTTTTTATCTTCCTATTGAAAATTCGTTTTCTTAAAATTCAAAACCAAAATTCCACTTTCTCCGCCGGATTGTGGTGGCGATAGTGTCGCCAAGGATATAAGGGAAATTTTGTTGTTTATACATATTTTTTTGTACTACCAATTCATTCATTAAATTAGTTGTGAATTTATATAACCTTGTTGTACGAAATTTAATAATATAATTTTATTTAAAATAATGAAAGACTTAAATCGTGTTTGCCTATAGAAGTGACGTTTCTTCCTGTGGTGAATTTACGTTTAAAGAAATAAAGCGGGGACGCAAACCTAACAGTAGCTAATTTCTTACACGTCACTTCGCTGGAATGCCCAAAAAGTTTTGTACTGAAGTGACTACATTGTTTTGAAAAATCGCAAAAAATAAGAAATGAGGCTCGTGTTTTTCGCAATTTTCCTGTTCGCTGGACTGGCGGTGGTGTACACTCGCAGCCTAGAAGCCGTCAGCGACGACGATCTGTTAAATCTCATAAAAACCGAGGACAACGTCGTGGTGCTCTTCAGTGGGTTTTTCTTAAGCCGGCAATTTTTCGAGTTTTCTCTAAAAATGCTTTATCCCCTCAGCCAGAAACAACTGCGATGGGTGCGAGGAACTTGAGACGATTGTGGAGAACCTCCAGGACGACTTGGAGGACTCGCTGAAGGCGGTGGTGGTCAAATCGCACAACAGCCCCATGGTCAGCATCTACGACCCAACGAAGGAGCCCTCCTTGATTTACTTCCGCCGCGGCATTCCGTTGCTGTACCACGGAAAAACGAACGAGGACGAGATTCTTCACGTGTTCACAGAAAACCAGGATCCGGCTGTGAAGGAGCTGTCCGACGCCAATTTCGAGCACCTGACGCAGGCTGCAACAGGTGCTACGACCGGCGATTGGTTCGTCTTCTTGTAGGTGTTCCGCGGTTTCTGCAGTCCCCGAAAGGTTCTAAAGTCTGTTTTCGAATTTGTTCAGCTACTCAAATGATTGCGTCCCCTGCCAGAGGCTCTACGCAATTTGGGAAAGTGTGGGAGCTGCGCTGAAGCGGCGGATAAATGTCGCCAGGGTGAACCGGCTGGAGGCGGGCATCTCGACTGCGAAGAGATTTAATGTTAAGAAATCACCTGAATTTATCCTGTGAGTAGGGATCCTCTGCGTTTCTTCTTTACTTTGTTTTTATTTAATTTAATTTTACAGCCTTCGCCAAGGAAAATTCCACCGCTACCGCTCAACGGAGTACACCCCGACTGCCTTCCTTCAGTTCGCAGAGGGCGGCTATAGCAGGGATAAGGGTGAAACAGTTCCTCCAGTTGGCAGCAATATGTAAGAGCTAAAATTAATGAAAAACTAAGGGTCTTAGCCCTAATTTGTTTCTCTTCCAGCAACGATTACCTCACGATCCCTCTAGACTTTGTGCTCAATCGACCCTACTTGCTTCTGTTCGGAGCTGTAGGCTTTGGGCTCACGATCGCCACAGCACTCCTGGCCAAGTGGATGTCTTCCAAGAAAACGAAGACTGCTCAGAAGAGTAAGAAGGCAAAGTGATGTGATGTATCGAGAAATCGTTAACATTCCTGTACTTAGATTTAGGATTTTAGAGATTCAACTAAATTTTTTTTAAATATTTAGGGTGTTTTCGGTAATATTAACGATATTTCCTTCCCTTTTTTTGCCATTTTTAACTATCTGTAAGTTCATTTCTGAACTCGAATTCCTTTCTGTGGAGATGGACAATTCTTCTATTATTTATTTAGCCCTCTTCTTTTTAATGTCATATTTATATTAAGGGGGGGGTAGGGTTTTAAAATTATTTGTTTTGCATTTTTTTTTTCTGAATGAACAATATGTCGAGAATATTGTGTACAAATTTTAAGTCAATCCGAGTAAAACTAACGGAGTTAAAGCGTTTCAAACGACCTGCCCGGTAGCTTTTTGTTTTCCCGAATCCCTTTCTCCGTCTAGTAAAAACAACTGTGGTTGATAGTGAAACTGAAACAGGCAAAAAAATAAAGAGGAAAAGTCTCTCTGGAAATGGTAATCTCACTGCAAAAATGATAGACAAATTGACCGTATATTATGGATTGGCCATTCGACGCAACTACGATTGTGTAACGAAAATGAAAAATGCGATTTGGGCGACATACTATCACTACTGCTCGACAGACGAGAAACCACAGCACGACAAATGCCCGAGCGGTGAGGACTCTTGGTGTGAATGGCAAAAAGCGGCAGCTGCAAATACCCTGCATTCCTTCAAGCACAGCTACAATGCTTTTTCTACAGATGTTACAACAGCCATAAAGCCAATCTATGAAGATTTGAGCAAAGACGCACTTTTGCAGCGGTGTCTTGGAGGTTTCACGCAAAATAACAACGAGAGTCTCAATCAACTTATTTGGAAAATCTCTCCAAAATCAGTAAGCGGTACTGCAATCGTTGTTGAAATTGCAGCAAATGTAGCAGCATGCATTTTCAATGAAGGATGTTTTGCTCTGTTGTCCTTTTTGGATGAAATGGGCATCACTACAGGCCCAAGTGCTCACCAGTGGGCGCGCCTAACTGATGAACTACGATTAATGAAGATTTATTCTATTTTTGCATAATTCTCCTCCGGTCATAATTGCGAACTTCTAAATTAATTATTCATTTTAATTTAATCAAGAATTGTATATTAGGGCTAGGTTGGTTTGATTAATTTATTTGCTCTTAATTGTAGTAGTCAGCCTTTGAAAAATCGTAAATTTGTTTAGTTGAATTGGGTAAGCTCAATAACGTTTTACACACATTGTTCTAGTTAAATTTATGAAAATACAATTCATAAATACGAAGTATTTGAGCAATTAAAAAACTAAAAACCTATTAAAAAATATTTTTAGAATTATAAGAGGAAAATAATAAAGAAATTAAATTCAGAATAGACTACGGGAATTAAATATAACTATAAGAAAATTAAAATTATGCCACATAAACCAAACTCTAACAGCCAAGGATCAAGGAAGTTTGTGCTTTGAAGTTGCGACGAAACGAGTTAACGTATTTGGGTTAATCTTAAACGAAGATTCTTTTTTATAGGCCCCTAGTAATAAATACATTTTTAGTGCGTTGGACTCTTCTTCCAAATTTGCCAATAATAGTTCCTAATTGGTACAGAAATCTTTAAAAATAATAGTTTTTAAGTCGGTGCCATGAAAACTAATTCTGGACAGGGGAAAGTTTCAATTAAAAAAAAAAAAAAACCTCAACTACAAGATATTTTTATTTTCTGCTAATAACTACAATTTTAAGGAATGGATCCTTAGAAGGGTTTTAATGTGCTTATGTGCCTATCATATAAATATAAAACAGAGCTCTGGTGAACAAACATTATTTTTTAAAAGGATGTCAAGACCGAATTTTTGAACAGGTTCAAGTAATAATCAAAATCCAGCGAAATGCACTATATTTACGGTTTGACCGCCGTGATTAGCCTAAAGCTCTCCTCATTCACTTCTCCGAGGAACAAGAGCTTAAAGATGTCGTTGTAGAATTCCGGGTAGTAGTCACAAGCCCTTTTACAGTCAGGCATCCAATTGATCTCCAGCAACTTTGGCTGGATCTTTTCCCCGTCCCAGGCGAGCATAATGTCCGCAGCGTAGACCGCCCTGGACTGAGGGTTCGGTGCGATGCCGCACGGAGCCATCTTTTGGGTCGCGCACTGGAAGACCTCGCCCAGCATATCGCATATGTTCCCCTCGACATCCTCCCATTTGTGCTCGGGGTACTGCTCAGTCCAGCTGGTCACAAACTCCTCGCACTGCATGTGCCGCAGATCGACCTCTTCGGCGTAGTTCATGACTGTGAAGTGCTTTTCATAGTCATCGAAGTCTTCCAAGGAGAATGGCTTGTTAGCGAAACGGAGGAAGAAATTCGTATAGACATACACTTCCAGGGGCTGAGCGCTCTTCAGGAGAATCACGAAGCGCACGTCGAACTTTACACGATGCCCAATCTCTTCCCGGTAGAAGAGAACTGGATTTTCAATGTACTTCTGAGATATTTTAGGACCCGTTGGCGGAAGGCGCATTATGTGGGCCACATCCTCTGTAATGTGCGTGTCCAGACCTCTAGCCAAGTTCCAGGGTTTGATAATCCAGTGGTTGTCCAAGCCTTTCCGTTCTCTGTGCTGAAAGTAGCCGACGAACTCCACCAATTCGGTTTTAAGATTGTAAGTGGTTGGTAGCCACTTTGGATAGGTCTCAAGAGTTTCTGGATCGCTATGCTTTCCACTCATCCTCCTGCAGGTTATGGCCAGGAGGTCTTTAATTGTGATGACGTACTCGTAAGGGAACTGGTTGATGAATTTGTTGGGGCTGTCCCTGTGAAGCTCATCAAAGTTTTTGAAGTGGCGATTCAGCCACAAAATATCCGCATCCTCTTCATTGTCCACCACTTCAAATTGGACTGCGGTGAGGTTCCGGCTGAGAACGTCGTACTCTGAAAATACCTTGATAATATCACTTTGAAGGAATCGCAAGAATCGATGAGATCACAGACCCTTAAACTAAATTTTAAGTTTAAGAGCCTGTGTGAAGACTTACCTTGAGGGGCTCATCTCTGCTTATCACTGGATCGCACAGCGATCCTTCTGGCAGATATTCTGGTATATGCCCGGAAGTGAAATACTCCTCTGGGGGTTCTACTTGCGTGAAAATCTGGTTGCTAAAGTTTGTGTATGTCCACGGCAGGAGCAGTGCCCATCGCTCGAGTATGTCCCTGGCAATATTTTCAACAAAATCTCTGGTCAGGTGGTCGCCCTCCTCGATGAACGTAATGGGAAAGAGGAGGCTGTAAGTCACCTGGGTGGGAATGTGCAGGAAAGGAATTATCCGGCAGTTGGGCTCATTCGAGTGATTTACGCCTGATCCCAGCTCATCCATGACGTACCAAATGGGCATTCTGGCCTCCACCGAAGCCCCATCGGCCTGGACCGAGTATGACTGGTTGTACCTCCACAAGGACTTCAAAATCTTAGTGTTCCTCTGCGGGTCGTCCTTGTCCACTCCCATGATGACCGACATCCGATCACCCAGCTGCGGGTACTGCTCCAAATGCTGCCTCGCTTGGCTCGCTTTGAACGTCCAGGCGTGGTCGATGAGGTATATCTCGTTGGGGTCGTGCTCGTCCAGGCCATCCTCCTTTGTTACGCACACGGTCCAGACGGGGCTGGACTCTTCCCTCGGGGCTTCCCCGTAGTCGATCAGCATCAGGGAAAGTGCGGAGCCAGCATCGAATACTTCGCCGGTTATTTTCCTGTGAATAGTCTCCCAGAAATGCTCTGGAACACCAGAAGACTGCAGCTGAGGCCTGTGCAAGACGAGAAATTGCTGGTACAAGTTGATTCCGTCCATTTTTCGTGAGGAAGGATCTCCGGTCCAACGGCACGTTTCGTCCGAAAAAGAACTGTCATTTTATTGTCAGGTTGACAATTTCTATTTGACAGCTGCGAAGGTGAGTTCGCTTTTTGGCCAGTGGTGAGTATAATTTTAAAAGGAAATCGAAATTTCCCCTTGGGAAATTTTATCCCGCCATAAAGGCTTCACCGTCACGTCGGGATAACGCTTTTCAGCTTTTCAGGAGGAGGCTTATGTCGTTTTTATTTTACCGGTGAAAACATGGAGATTAAAGAAGAAAAATGTGTTTCTGATCTGGAGCGTCTTAAAATTCGACACTATTATTGTAAAGTTCAAGGCCAAATGCGGAAAGTTACACTGATTACACGAAGCTGGACTTTTCGGACCTCCAAAAAATGTGAGTTGAAATACATCAAAATGTTTGTATATTTTTGTTAGGTAAATTTCGGATCTACATATTTAATTAATTTGCTCGCTGCATCATAACGTATGTATTTGATTTCTAAACACTTCCGTGTAGGGTTTTCATTAACACGACTTTCAAACGTTTCAATTAGGGAAGCGAAAAATCACTTTTTAGAGTTCCGTAGCCAATTTGGAGCCTTTTAGTGTTTCGCTATTTTCGTAAATTTGGTCCGAAATCGTAGGGCAAATGCACCAATTCACGCGTTTATGCGGAAGATCCTGAATAGAGTTTATTTGGAATCAATGATCAATTTTGAGTAAAACAATTGTAACTCATCTGTTAATATAAATCAAAATCTTAAAGTAAGTAGCAATTCATACGAAAATCACCAGTTCGTTTGTATGCAAATCTACTAGTTTAGGAACTACTCGTATCCAGGGGAAAAGAATTCTAGATTTTACAAAGGGCTGATAAAGAAACTATTTTCTAAAAATACTTCGATTTTAGCAGTTTGGTTAATTTAAGCTTAAAATGCCACTTAAAGAAAAACGCTAATCTCAAAAATAAAAATGTTATCCCAAAACTATTTAAGTTATTTATTTAGCTTACAGTCCACCTTAATTAAAATCAAGAATCAAAACGGAATTACAATGGGAAGTGAATCTATCGCTCAAAATGTTGCATATTAGGAAACTATGAATATTTTAAATGTTTACTAATTTATGACAAAAACCCTGCCTTGCCTTATTATTAATATATTGGTAGCCTTGCAATTATAATTCATATTGGTATATAATTCATATTTCATAATGCAGAATATAAATAAAAAAAAATTAAAAAATTCTTGAATGACAAACATCTTCAGAAAACCAGACATTTATATTGTACCTTACTTGGGATTAAGAGGTAGCAAAATTCGAGGAAATATAAGCGTTTCTAAGCGTTGTCATACGTTTATATAACGAAAACAGTTTTTCCCAGATGGTAATGTACCACGGCACAGAGAAGTTTGATGTAATTCTGCAGGTTTCCGTCCTACATTTTATGGACTGGCAAGGCACTAAATTTCTTCCTGTTTTTTATGTAATTTTTACATAATGAAAGTAAATTCACAATAGAGTAAATGACATAGTCTCATTAAGTTTATTTCAAATTTAGTCCATTAACTTAAATTGACGGGCATGCATAAATGGTGTTAATTGGAATAAAATGAAAACGACAGCATTACAATTTCAATAACATTTATCATGCCATCAAACTTGTTGCCTTAAACGACTATATAAACGGCACAAATTTCTCGAAGAAAGCCATAAACCGAAAGAAGAAAGAAAAAAATAGTTTTTTCTAATTAGCAAATTGCACCGGGGACATCTTTATCTAAAAGCATGAGACTCTCATCCTGCCAGACGAGTGATTCAACTCCCTAAAGAGAAGCTGCAGAAGAACTGCCGCTGGGGCTAACTGTGGAAATTATATAAAAACAGGCGACAGAGATGAGCGACGACACTCCACCGTCTTCATACCCATTTAAGATTTGTTGTCCCAAGCCGTAGAAAGAAGTCAGTGCCACGCTGTCTGCGGGGACGATATTGCCGCGGACTCGTCGTGCAGCATAATTTCTCCTTCTGTCCAGCATCACGTCGGCTTTCTGGCCAGCTCATTATGTCAAGCGGTTACTGCAGGCCCAGGTGTTACTGCTCACCGCCAGCCTCAGCGAAAATTACCAAAAGGCCGTCTTGATCGCGTCCCATGCACCAGATACCCGATATCTGAGGCATGCGGATCAATCGGATCGATTCATTCACCTGCCTCGATTTATGATCGAGTGAAACGCTATCGCGACGTCGAACTGATAACGCAAACTAGTTAAGCGAAGACGGTATTTATTAATTGGATTATCCACTTGATTCACCCTGGAATTGCGTGTTTATTGGGCTAAGTACTTCAGCTATCAGATAATGCAATTTTTCGTGACGTCGAGCTTTCTACATCGACTGTTTCCGATGAAAGTAACCCAACCAGACTTGGGATAGCCCAGGGTCTAACGCAACACACTTTTAAGCAATCTGTTGTCATTCGTTTTAAATGTACATTTACACATTAATTAATCTTTGACACAGATTGGACTGCAAAAGAGGAGCCGTGCAAATCGTGTCGAATTGTTTCGAATTAATTTTATCTCCTTAAAGTAATTTATGGTTTCCCTGAGTTTAAGGTACCGCAGGTAGCGCTACTTACATAGTACATATAATACTTAAAATAATTAACTCACATATCACAAAGTGGCTGTGCCGCTTTATCCGAATCCGCTTTATATCGGGTTAAATGGTATTTTCATACTTAATTTACAATAGAAAGTAATCAAAGTAGTTAAGTATAAAGATAAATATCTTTAACGAAGAAATCTAAATTCTTCATTTTCAGAAATTTTTCGGTGTTTTTTGATTGGAAATGATAGAAATACTTTCAGTGTAAGAATTTTCCTCGATTTTCATCAAAATCTTAAGGAAATACGCAGACAGTTTTGGTAGAAAAGTGACACTTTTCGAAATTGTATAATATTTCGGTGAAATACAAGCGACCAACAAAATTTGTTTGCATATTCGCCACTTTTGGCCTTAAATGAACCTTCCTACAACGTTTCAACGAAATCTGTTAAGAGACCGAAAACTCAATTTATTTTACTCAGGTGACTTTTAATCAGAAAGTACTATGCAAATATGTGGAATATTTTTAATATGGGCCATAGTATTATAAAAAATATATATTTACGCCAGCTGAAAAAGTTTCGGAACATTTAGCTCCCATGATTGAGTTTTATTGTATTATTTTTATTGATTAATTAAAGTCTCAACTTGCAACCTCGTTCGATTTGTATCTATCTCTGCCAAAAATGACTTATTAATTATTATGATTGAATCAGACCAGGTTTTCCAACCAATTAGTTTCTGCCAACATGGAATCAATTTTTATTTGCACGTTTCATTTAATTACGGGACTGAAAAACAGACAAATATTAATTTCGTTAAAAAGCAGAATATACAACAAACCAATTACATTAATAAAAAGGTACGCATGCCGCAACGTATCAGGAAAAAATATTATAATATGTATGTAAATACTGATAAAATAGTCTCACTGCTAGCCCATAGGATTTTACTCGCATGTAGCAAATGATAATTCTGAGCTGTACGAAGGCAGTTGGATAAATCTGTTGTAATGTTTTCATTTTTATTTTTGTTTAAACTTACCATAAAAAAATTATTGCGAAGATGAGACATGGAAGGCATTGGGTTAAACTGGTTTTTACGGAATAACATTTTATTAAAAGCGTCGCACTGTCTTTTAGTGTAAATTTTTAAATATCCTCGGAGGAGACTGCATGTTGAGTAGATTATTTGCTTTTGCTAGTTGATCTGTCTAGACTACGGCTTATCAAATTTCTCAATTCAGGGCTTCGTTGTAAAATGAGACAAAAAATTATTTTTCTGTAGGTAACTCAACATTTTGCTTTATTTTTTGTTTGTATTTTAAAAATGAAATAGATAAGCCTAACAAGTTTAATTAAGGTTATTTGCATACAGTTGTCGTAGTACTTAATTAAATTTTTCTTGGCAGATATTTTAGGGATATTAGAATTTAATCAGTTATGTGTAGAATCAGGAGCGTTATATGCTTTGCTTTTCCATTTGAAGCTTACACTGTACTGCTCGAAGATTTAAACTGACCGCGACAATTTATATTATGTTAGATCTCAAAAGAAGTTTGGTCTAAGCCTGATTTAATCCAAAGGAAGCGTGGATTAAGCTGACCTAATCGGTTCGGAAAAATCATGACCATTTTCTAGGAGATAGATTGTATTGCTATAAAAATTCATATGGTATAAATAAAATTGTAATAAGAATATCAGTTTTTTACTATAAAACATATTCATTTTTAAAGATCTAGATCTACTTGAAATTTTGTCCGAATACGAGTACCTAGAGAAGATTGCAAATGTTGAAAATATAACTAGATGCACTTGTCATTTCAGCGTCATCCCTTATCAAATTAACTGATCGCTTAAATCGGATCCAGACAATTTCTCTCGAAAACTATTTGCAATTTCATCCACGTACCATTAATCCATAAAATTATGCCGACAAAACAATAGCCTGGTAATAAATCACCCCGCATACCGTCCTTTTGTGCATTTTTTATACTATCCAGTGCAATCCTTGAAAAGAAAGCCAGAAAACGATCAGGTGGGGGCATCTCGAAAATCCACGATAGGTGGATGAACCACAGTACCCTTGGCCCTGGAAAAGCCGTCCAGCACCACCGACCCAATCGCAGTTGCTCTGTCCGTACGAACGCATTGCGACGGGAGCGGCGTGCAGTACGGCGGAGCAGCGATGCAACGGCGATCGTGTGCATCGTACACTTCCTTAACTGTTGCAGTTTCAGGTCGAAGTCATTACCAGAGGCCTTCTTAGGGCTTGCAAAAGCCACCTTTAAGAAGAATTTCACATTCCTCGGAGTCCGGCGAAGATGTTTGCGGGCTCGTTGGCTGAGTTTTGACGATTAGCTTGCCATTTGAGTGGTTCAAAAGTCTTATCAGCTGCTTTTCTTGATAGTGTGACTTACTCAGTGAATGTGGTCAGCATGAAATCGGTAGAAAACTCAATCTGCAACTGGGCAAGGTGGAAGGGCAGAGCAGGTGAAGGGAGCATGCGACGGGGGTGAGGGAATAGTGAAGATGGGTCTAATTGAATTTCCCAGGTGTCTCGTGGACACTGCAAAATTGTTAATGCTTGCATACGATCCACAGATTTGCTGCAAGCGATCGTACCGCGATCTTGTTATAAATGCGCGGATGCCCCGTTCTCTCCACGCCATTCGACGCTACTCTTACCATTTTAAACATTCCCACCTCGATGTGCCCGTTTTTTCGTTTCTTTCGTTTCTTTTTCTTTTACAAGCGAGTTGTTGCAGATCGCGGCGGTTCGCTCACGTATACTACCTGGCCGCATATGTGCAAGTATCAGTGTTTGGCAAACCTTCACTCGATTGAGAAGCGAAAACGAGTCTCGTCGGTATTTTGATCGATTTTCGTGTTGTGCTATTTATTAGTTAAATAAAAAAAGAAAAATTAGCAATAATTTCGTCGATATCTCTCTGTTGTGTTTCCGATGCAATTAAAGTGTCGTACGATACCATACCACTTGTGTGATCTCCAACCCTCGTCGTGATTGATCACCTACACCTGGTCCTATGAATATTTTGCTCAATTTTAGAGCAATTCGTTTTATACATTTAGTAGTGCAGTGAACGTGCCTTAACTGCGATTCGACAATCTATAGAAATATCCAAAACAATTCGTCCACTGGATGCGATTGCGTACTTACGGGCGGTTGACGATCGTTATCTCATTTTTAGTTGGGTGGATTATCGCGGTAATAAATAAATTCGCGATTCGGTATCGCGACCTAGGAACGAACGTTTCACGTTGATCTGCATTTATCAGGCCGTCTCCCACTGTCCGCGAGTAGCCGTCGGTGTCGCCGTGGTCGTTTTGTCTAATCAACGCACCTAGTTATTGTCATTTGATCGGTGATCGCGTTGATCGCTATTAAGTGCCGGAAGCGGAATTTGTTCGTTTTTATATTGCCACAGAGTTCAAGTCGATTTCTGTAAATTATACGGCTGGTGCAATGCTACCCTGAATGTCAGCTAGTTCGACTGATCTACAGTTTCGATCTTAAGTGCCCCTTGCTTGCTAAAGTAGTTTTAATCACCACCTCATTTGCAGCAGCGTAAAACAGGTGCATACCCCGGTCTGAGGTGCCGTGTGTGGAGTCAAGTGCTTTGCAATTGCATTTTCATTCATTCCTAAGACATTTTACTGTGATTTACAGTGATTATTTGTTTTTGTTTCATTTCTGCCATCTCGGTGTGTTTGATAAATAAATTGTTCGAATTGAGAAGTGCGCTTGTGCACCACCACTGGCATCTTAATGTGTGAAGTAGTCCCAGTGATATCTTGAAGGAGTTCTTTGAGGACTTTGTTTCGGGTTGCACTCATCGACACTGCTGTCGTGTTGGGTCGCAACGACCAGTTTGTTGAGGAAAGTTTTGCAGAAATTCTTAAGAATTGTTTAGTTTTTTTATTTGCAATCTGTTATGCGACTTGTGTAGAGAAAGTTTTTCGGCCTGTGTTTAAGTGCATGCCGGCCGTCGATCGAACACCAGAGGTAAGATTTCGATCGCTTCTTCGTTATATAATTTACTTTTCAGGTTTTGATTGCTCTTAAAATAGGGTGACTATATTTTACTTGATTGAGATCGTAAGATAACTTTTTAAGTTAAAGCTAGAAAAATTAAAAATAAACCAGTATTGAATATTATATAGTCCTGCGAAATTTAGCTGACGAGAACCCTTTTTAGTTTTAACAATTGCTTAATATATTTTTTGGAATTTTTGAAAATTCTATCACATTACATATACACATTTTCTACTATTTCATTTGCTAAGAGAAGCTTTATTAAAGATGGTGGAGAAAAACCAAACATTTTTTATTTTATAAATTTGAATGACGTGTGAATTTAATTTTATTATAATCTTCCAAAAATTATTATTCCAAGCTTGTCGAATTTGATAATCATGAGCAAAATTCATTTTGACCTGACCTATTTTTGAGAACTTTTGGGGCAATATATCATGAGAACAGTGAAGAGTTTCATTTCGACTATTTACCAGTGCTGCATTAAAAATCAATTAAAAACGCGCCTATTATTTTAATATTGACAGAAAAATCCAAATTTAGAAAAGCATTACGTCTCCAATTTGAAAGTAATATTTAAAAGCTTTTTATAAACTCGTCTCTTTGTCGTTTAATTTTGTACTGCAGACTTTTAAAGTTTCTACAATAAAAACATAAAATATTCGTTCTGTATAAAATTTTTTACAACCTCTTCACTTTAGACTTTCGGAAATGCTTTTATTTCTGAGCACATATTACAGAAATAATCTCAAAAGTGAAAAAGCTCATTAAATTTTTATACGCCCTAATAAAAAGAAATGCTAAACTCAGTATATGTAATAAACTAATCTCCAAGGCCTTATTCGCCTCATCAATTACCTTCAGCGTGATATGGCATTTTTCCTCAAATCGACATAACTACCTAAATAATATTAGAAATCTAGTTGTAGAAATTTTAAAATATAAATCAACAATCAAAAAATTAAAACTCGAAGAAAATCATATTCATATTGAGCACTATTTTTTCATTTTGCCATGATTTAGTCATGAACGCTTTAGTATTTTTGTTTTTCAAATTCGGGGAAATTTTTTTATAATAGTTGATCACAAATGTTGAAGTTCATCGAACCCTATTGCACTAAAAGTTCCATAATTTTGTTCCACACATTTATTGCATTTTTAATCGAAAGGTTGCACTATCTCAACGTCAAATTTAATATTAATCTAATCTAATTTTATAAGACAAGTTTCCAAAAAGCCAAACATTTGTAACAACGACTCCTAAATGTTTTATCATTTTTACCATATGATTGTAATAAAATCGAATAGTCCCAATAGAAAATATACTAGAAAAAAAAATGGGTAATTTTTGCCATAAATTCATTACTGTCTAGAGAATATTGCACAATATATGCCGTAAAAAAACTGATAAGGTTTCGATCAGTTAAAAAATTTGAAGTTGAAATTGCCTTTCCTTCCAGTCGTAAAGTTTAAAATACTAAAAGGTGATAACAATTGGTTTTTAAGTGAAACATAATAACATCTCATAAACATAATTTGACCAGCCTTTTTCCTCTGAAATTTTTACAATTCAATATAAAATGTCTGCAATTCGAGGTAAAAAGAAAAACAAACAAATTGTGCGAAATATCTTCGTCTCCTCCCACAGCTAGTGTCTGCTACTAGAGAAAATTATGCATTCGGTGACTGCGCAGTTTTTTCCTGAATAATAATAATAATAACACCTTTGAGACAATAAACGATTTGCCAAGAAGTTAATGCGCTTCATTATGATTTAAAATTCTCACTGGCAGGAACAGAGCTCATTATTCATATTTTTAGAGCGGTTTTTGAAGGTGTTTTGCGTAATTCATTTGTTACGACCTAATTGCAGGTTTGGGTAAAAGTGCAATCTTCTTTTGTTCGTTGCATAAGGTTGAAGACTGAACAAGTGACATAATTTTTGCTATTCACTTAGTCTTCTTTTATACATCACAGAGGGAGTATGACCGTAAATTGGGTTAATTAATTTCATATTTTTGCATAAGTGAAAGAAAAAACAATTAAAACAGCAACAAATCAACCAGCATGTGTTGTTAATGACTATTCGGAAGGTAATCGATCATCCAACAAGACTCAATGACATTTCATTCTGTAGACACGAGACAGAGAATTGTGGGCTTATTTAAATTAATTATTTAAAAAAGTTTACGCACAATTGCTTTCAGTAACTGACTTTGTAAAATACCAAAAATACATATATGTATTATATTTACATATATCTTTCATTTAGTTGGTCGGTTTGTTGGATTAAGTGGTGATTCTGATAGCCATGCCAGATACTACAGCAGATTATTATTTTCTTTCGCATTAATCTATCTTGAAGACTTTAATGTGGCGGTTCGCAAAATTTAGATTTGAATTTATTTGATTTATATCATGATTAAAGTACGTTTCCTCTACCATACATTAACTTTATCATTACTTAAGAGTATTATCTTTAAATTGAAAGGTTGCATAATCACAAATTATTTAGCATTCAATCAGCTACCGATTACTCTTTTTTAACGTGTTTAGCACGCTTTATGACTGTTTTGTGAATAATTTTATGGTTTTTCTAAATTACTTTTTTGTTTTACTTAACACATTGACTTGGAATTGCATTTTTAAATGGTTTTTCTATTTTCAATGTTTATAGGTTTTCACGTTTTCTTCCTTGCGACTCTGGAAAAAAAAAAAGTAAAAAACTTTCAGGCGCTTAACTACTATCAAAATTCAATTTAAAGCAATTAATACCATATACGGTATCACAAAAAGGGTCACATACATAGATGTTTTGTTTATATTCCATAATAATTAATTTTTTTAAAACTTTTATTGTATAGTTAATAGTACAAAGTTTTTATATTCAGTTTCGAAATAACGATTCCCAAAAAATAACAATGTTGTAAAAACATAAACCTGTTTTCATTGCCAAATTTTGCACACATGTGTTATTAAAAAAAAAAAGAAAGTAATATTAAATATTTAGATTTCTGAATTAAAGCTTTGATGGAATACTTAAAATGCTTTATCTCACAAAAAAGTATTTAGTTCCTTAGGGCTTAGGCCTTAGGCCTTATTCAGGGTACGTTACTATGGTCCATAATTTGTTAGTTTTAGTAGTAAAGGCTACTAAAATGATTAGTTTTCGTAATATACGATTTAAAAATAGCTTGTATCTGACAGACACAGATCTTTGTAAGTATGGTTGTTTTTCGAGTTTGAAAATGAGAATATATTTGTGTAATTATGTAAATTTTATCCAAAAGTAAAAGATGTTAATTGTAATCAATATCGCAGAAAAACAGGAAACGAAACTAATCAACAAAAAAATATTTTCTTTTCTTTTTCAGGTCTTTTATCTGATGGATGCACGGATCGAATCAGAGTTGCACCAATTTCTTCGAAACGAGCAAATGAACACCTTTCACAAGTGCAGCGGCAGCAGCGAAGAGGCAAACCAAAACTGACAAGACTCTTTTTCCGTCTCAGAAAAACTTGGAACGCCTGCAATTTTGGAATTTAAAAAACGGCCGAATATCATGGTACAGGCAGACAAAGTCATCGACCTTTACAAAGATATCAAGAACCTCGTCATCCCAACTACCATCACACGCCCGAAGGGACGGACGGGCATTACTTCTTCTGAGGCTCCGGAAATAGAGGTATTTTCGACTAAAATTCTCCTCTACCTGTAGTAGCAAATATTTGCATTGGACCGCGTCTTTAGAGTCTATCGGTTGGCCAACTTTTCGAGATTGGACCGGCTGATCCACATATCTGCGGCCGTAGCAGCACCACCACCCAAGAAAGTGCAGGAGAAAATTTCGCTGCTCGTGTTCGATTTTTTAGCATCGTTTTTCGCTCTTCGATTTGCGGCGTTTTTACGTCTATCCGCTGCCAGTGTGTTATCACACTCACCTTGCCGAATATTCGGGCATATCTTTCTTATCCGGTCTACTAATCGCCGGCCGTACTGCTCCCAGCGGTGCAATCTTTTTGCCCCATTGTTGGGCCAACCAAATGCTGTTGCTGTTACGTGAAAGGTGAGCATTTTCAAGTTAAACGAAGAAATAAATGCACAACCTTCCACCCGGGACTTTCAGTAAGGAATTTATTTGTTATTTCAGGTAAGCGGCTAAAATTTATGATTCATTCGTATATCCCTCGTCCCGTTTCCTTATCTCTTATTACTGGCTTCTACTACTGTATATTTTAGGCATTTTTTATTGCCTATTTTTGGATAGATTTATAAATTCGTGTCACATGTATGGGGAATTACAACTCCGTTTATTGGGCTCTTCATTACGAGCTTGCTTTATCGTTTTTATGGTAAAATTTTCGCTTTCCAAATAATAAGCGAATTAATTAGAGCATGCAGGAAGTGACCTTTACCGCTTGAGGAGGGTAGCGAAACTTTTCAAAGGTATAATGAGGAAGAAAGTGAAGGCATAATATAAGAGCATATTAAAAATAAAAATTAATAAGAAGGTATTTAGAAACTCAACAAAATCAAAAACTCAAAAACTTGTCTAATAAGCTAGATTTTGAATTCATTTATATTTATTAAATTAATAACTGACCATCACTCAGCTCTATAAATAGTACACTGTATTTCTACGCGAACGTTTAAAGCATTAAAATAACTATATTTAATTTTTTGTTCAGTTCGCAAATAATCTTAAATCACGTAATTTGGACAGACTTCCGAAAAATTTGCGGAAGACTTTCCCACATAGAAGCTTTCATCAGCATTTTACCCGATTGATCGCTAGGAATAAATAGTTTTTAAATCAGCTCTGTTTAAGAATGGCTTACTAACGTCTGGTGTCCCTCAGGGGTGTCAATTAGGACCGCTGTTATTTATTTTTGTTTATTAATGATATTCAGGACTTCAACACTTCATTTACACTGCCAATGTAAAAAGATGTTTTGCCACGTGTGTTTTGCGTAAAAATTTTCACATATGTATGCTTATAAACATTTCTAAGTCTTCTATTTTTGGGAAAATCTAGAAAATTGTACATTCACTGACAAGTTTTATGGTCTGCTGTAACAAAGAAAAGGTCAGAAATCTGTTCGTACAAAAAAAATATTTATAATATTGTTCTTTGGAAATTTATCCACCTACCAGTAATATGTGCAGGTTTTTGTGAAACGACAGAATTTTTAGGGTGGTTGTACCGCTCTAAGAAGGCTGTAAACTTCAGGGTCACTTCTTCAGCGAATGATATGCACGTGACTTCAAAACGTGCCGGTATGAATGGCAACCAGATTTTCAAGGGGATGAGAATTAATCAAAGTATTCTTATGTTTTGTAAATTTAACATTACCCCCAAACTTCTAAACCTTATTCAGTTGCTAATTCTGTACCTTCAAACTTGTTTGAATAGTGAAATTTAACAAATTTTTATTTTGGTGTCCGTCTGACTCATAGGCAATTATTTTTCTTCCGGAATTGCGACTTGAAATTTTCCCATTCAACTCAGGTTATCAATTTTATGAGTATTCAAATGAATGCAAATAATGGAGATCCAAATCAGGTGGTAATTATTGATTTTCTAACAGACCGTTAAGGTGTACACACACCTACTCAAGTGTTGAGTACCTGCCTAAAAAATCATTAAAGGCCACGGCCACAATTATATTAATTTCGACTGGTCCATACAAATTGAACGAATGAAGGACACTTTTTCAGCCAAAATTGGAAAGGTATCAATTTCATAAACGTCACAAAAGGGACCAGTGTTCAGCATAAAGTTAATAAATTTATTCAAAGTAAATATTCAATTTTTGCCGTGGGGAATCGCAACATCGCACAGCAGGTAAATTTTATACGGAACCACGGCCCGGGTATAAACCACAGTCAAATGGGAAATTTTACGTGACATTCACAGGCCAGAGACCACAAGCGAATCTGTTAAATCTGTGTGAATGTTCGGGTCGGCGTTACTTGTCAAAATTGAATGGCTAGTGAAAGTTTTTTATTCAATTTGCGCCGAATGCGGTCTCACCTGGGAGTCAGGTGAACTTCTTATGATGAATGTTAATTTACTCTTGCAGCGGCACAATGTAATAGACGCCGGGGGCTGTGCCGGCAGTGCAATAACAAGAATGAGAAATTACAGACGGCACGGATGGCGGCACGTCGTAAATAAAAAAAGCAAAGACAAAACCGCCAATGAACAATGAATTGTTGGACTAAATGATGTAACCATAAAGATAATGGGCAGACAGGTAAAAAGTACACAAAAACGCAAGATGGGGACGTGAAGTCATTTCTTCAGGGATAAAGCACCAAAATCTGGAATTCCTAGGTTTATTTATGTAAACGAATCCATTTATTAGGTATTTTTTTTATGAGAGCGTGTCCGCTTATCTTTAGTGCGTCTGATATAAATTGTGTTTAGTTTTCTCAGTACTTCGGCAAAACAAACAATTTTTATTGATTTAAGGTTTGGAAACCCTGAAAATGTGTGTATTGAAAAATAAAAATAGGTTTATACAAGGTACAAACAGATTAGTAAATAGTGAACATGTATCTAGGATAAAATGTACTATTTGCAAGAAAATATCTGTCACAACTCTTTTATTTCTGAAATTCTGAATTAGAACGTTGACATTTTCCCTTGTTTATATTTTAACTCCTCGAGTTATAATTGGAATATTATGTTATTTCATAGTCTTCATAATAATAATAGGCAATACTTGGCAATAAGCAGCCTTCTATTTTGCAATATAGGCGTACAGTAGTATGGTACTTACATATAAAAATATTAATCACACTTATTTTATTGGCCGCCACTATTAATCAATTCAATAATTTTGTTAGAATAGAGAGTTCTTCAAACGCAATGAAACATTTCATATTTATTTTGATTTCTGTTTTATTAAGTTACAAGATCTTCTTTACATTTGGTGTTTTCCCTGTAATTTTTACACTGGTGCACTATTTAAATACTTATTAAAAACGTTTAATTCAAATTTCATAAACAAAATCAAAACAAATTTATTTGCTGCTACTTTAATATTTGCCTACATAGAGCTAAATTCTGCATGTTTCGATACGCACATTTACAAATTAAAAGATTAAAAATAAAATATTAATAAAAGATAATTTTAAAAACAAACTTATTTTCGAGGAGCACTTTTACACAATCGCTTAAATTAAAAATATGAAGTTTGTTAACAACATGTTAATACAATAAATCATGAAAGTTGTAAAAGGCTCTAAACAAATTATGAATAATTTTGTCTCGGATACTGTCCTCTATGAAAATGAAAAAAAGATGCTTTCACAGTGTTCTCGTCAAAAATTCAAATTTCCTTGACACGTTATCCTAAATTGACAACGCACACAAAACGTCTAGTTTCTTTTATGTAACTTTCAATACTCAGAATTAATTATCACATTATTAGGACAATTTTTGCAACATTTGCAGCATATTTCACACATTTTGTTGAAATTTTCATTTTCTCAATTATCTGCTCTTCGTAACGCATTGTCTAGCATATATCAGATGTATTTTTATTTTGCCACATCAAGTGAAAATTTCCACAAAGAAAAACTTTAAAGGAAAGCTCAGGGAAAATAAGAAGAACATTTTTGAAGTTGAAAATTATAGCGTGCATGACAATGGTGATGAGGTTTTAATTGATGCATTACAGCTTCGGTGTTTAAGCATTTAACCGCAATTATGTTCGCATGAAGTGTTTAAGTAAATGCGAAAATTAAATGAACTTGAACGGAATGGAGAAATGTAACTTGTCGGAATTGATTATATTTGAGATATTAAGAAAAAAAGAATAACTTTTAAAAGTTGTATCATTTCAGAATTTGTTCTACAAAATTCAAAAAGTTATGATTACTTTTAATCGTAGTCGTTATTCACCAAATTCCTGAATATGGTATATGAAAGTTTGCGCCTCATTAAATAATTTAATAAAAATTAAAGTTGGGTATTTTTTTTTGTTTTTTTTATAATATCATAAGCACACAAAACCTTCTTGGCACCACCTAGCGCTATCTCTCTGTTTAAATTCTACATATACAACTTCCATCCGGGATTATCCAAATTGTTTTCTTAATTTCCCTTTCAAAATCTCATCTGCCAGGCCGTTTTAATTTTCTCTATTCACCTTCCTCTCTAATCAGATGCGTTACATAAAATGTTGAGTTATAGCCATGCTTTTAATGAAATCACTGCGTCAAATTCAGAACAAAAACTCGTGCTACCAGCCAGTGCCATCTCTTACAATTTTTTTGTCAAAGAATTGTATAGGAAATTTTACAAAAAGTAGTCACATTTATTGAAATCGATATTCTTTGTGAAAGTAAGGATTATAAAACCAGATACATATATGTATGTATAGTATAAATCCGGTGGCAGAATTCATACTATCAAACTTAGCTACTAAAACGAGAGCAAGTACTAATACATCTACTTTTAGTACTATAATATGCACTATTTTTCTAAAAGCTATAAAAATTAGGTAAAAATAAGTAAATAAGAAAATACTAAAATATATTAGCTAAAAGTAAGTTAAGTGTAACATTTTCTTAAAACTTTATTTTGACTGTTTTCGTAAGATAACACTGATTACTAATTGTGATGTAATAAATATTTTTAGAGGAAATTATAACTCTGCATAGTTACTGCATAGTTGTAAATATTAGTGAATAATATAAAGTGGCGCTAAATTTGCGTAGATGTGAATGATTTAATTAATTTAAATTTCCATCACCCCAATTATGATTCGCTAGACCTAGTCACTAATCCTTTTTCGAATGCTCGTGCCATTAGGATTTTGCATAGATTAAAATATAGCGATTGCAAGTAAAAAACCTGTTGACATTCAATTTCCCGCAACGTACAACCTTTTCTGCCGGTTTCTGTTGTGTTTATATAAATGATTAATTCGATCAAAGAGAAGAGTGCAAATCGCGCAAAAAACTGCTAAATATCATAGACATAAACGAAGGTAACATCGGGGAAAAACAGAATCAATCAATTCGAGTACTCTGCGCCGCCGTTGACAAACCGATCAAAATGAAACTTAAAGGAAATTTCTGAGGTGGCTTACACCCATAATGGGAGTAATGTTGGTAAAGTCAGTTAACTGGATCATTTTTGCTCGTTTTATTTTAGCAGGAAGTTTGTTAGTTGCAATTGAATTAGTTTTTTTAATTAATTAGTTCAAACTTGCACTACTTTTCTTGTGCACTTTGTGCTTGGGCTGACTAATTAATTAAAATCAAGTTTCACGTCTGCAGGAATTGAGTCTTTCGTTTCTAATTCGTCCCTGGAGATGTGGTTGCAAATTTATTGCTTTCAATGCGCGTAAATTATTTCATAACTTGAAATTCTGGATCTTTTTGTGGGTTTTATTGGAAAATAAATAATCAATTTACTTTTATGGGGAATTTTGAAACAATTACGAAAGAAAAACTGGCCAAATCATTTAGCTGGAAAGAGTTGTGTTCTCTTGTATTTTTGTTGAATATAATGACGAAAGATAATGTTGCCAATCCATGATATATTCAAATAATTTTTGAAATATTCCACCTACACTTGATGCAAACTTAATTCTCATCATTCTCATCAGCCGTCACAGACCTACCTCAACGCAATTTGCGTACAAAAGCAAGAGATAGTGAAAAAACGAAAAAAGTGAAACATTTTATTTCTGGTACCATGAAGGAAAACCGCACAAAGCTGCCAACGAGAATATTTGTGGGTTTGCTACTTTGCATAGAAAATATTCAATTACCTGACATTCACTGCTGAAATTATTGAAATTCGAAGCAATCAGGTCAGGCAGTCACACACGCCGACAATGCTAACAGCAAACGGCAGCAGCTGATGGTGGTTATGGCGATGGCTGCGATGAAGAGATAAAGCATACCACAACCCACCAGATATGTTAGATATATTTCGATTTTTCTTGTTTGGCCGGCTGGATGACCGCGATGATATGTAAAATGTTCACGCCACTATCATGACAAACGGTATCACCGATGGGGCGATGATTAGTTCAGGTAAGTGGCTATCGCAGGTATTGAAATGAGCTAGCTAGCCACTGTTAAACAGGTGAATTCCAAGCTGACGGCTTTTAATGATAGTCAAGTTGCGCAACTGAATGTCGGAGATATTTGGTATGCCTTTTGTTGATGCGGCTATTTTCATGAAGTTAATTCAACTTTGCATTACAAAAGATTGGAACAACTTGTTTTCAATTCATGTTTATTCTCTTTTATTTTATATTGCTGCATGGATACTTGATTTGCAGTTGCCGACCTGTAATTAGACTCATTCTTCGAATTAAAATTATAAAAATTTCAAGGTTCTCGCCCGACTTTAGGCTTATTTTACTTTTCCTTCTTCTTTTTGAATACTTATGAACGTGATCAACATTATAATGACTAAAAACGCAGAATAAACGTAAAATGAATGATTAATTTGTTCAACTAATCTCTACTATGTAAAAAGATACTTATGTTGCCATTCAACCAAGTTAATCAAAAATTCCTAAATATTGAATAACAAGGCTACAACCAAACCCGATATTGTAAAAGTCAATAAGAAGCCAAAATATATCTTAAAAATCAATAAATATTTGTAGCAGATCAACACTTCATCCAAAAGCCGCAATACGGAAATCATCCGCAAAAAACAACGTTTTTGCCTTTCAGGAAAATCAACAGTAGTCAAGTTGTCGTACGTAAAGTGATCTTGCCGATCTAGGCGCATTAGATCACTGTAAACATTTTCTAATAATATTTATCAAATTCGGAATTTGGTGATATTTATCACTTTGATGAGAAACCGGTTACCTTATATATTTTTTGCTTTTGATAGACATCCTACTGCATTTCTTACTACTCATTGAAGGTTAGCCCAAAAAAAATAAAATATTCAGTTGGGCTTGTGCATCCGATCATTTGTTCCAAGTTACGCCCATTTATCAGGTTTAGGGCATCCATTAATGTCCGAAGATGCCCAAAATTGGGATTTCAACTTTGTTATACATTGAAATTAGGTTCAGTTATTCAAGGACAATTATACGTACTTTTTATACTTAATAAAGGCATGTATTTTAGAATAGAAAAAATTCTTGATTTCTTAATAAATTAAGGAATATTGAGCATCATTATATATTAAATATTAAACCTTGTATTGTACTTTTTGCTTGCGTTGGTTACCTATTTCTTTCCGAATTTCGAACAAACAGGGTAAACAAAAATTTTACAAAATTTCTTCAAATTAAACTATAATAAAATAATCTTAAAACTATTATAGTAATAACTTGAAAGATTTAAATTTAAAGCTCATAATTCGTGAACAAATAACGATAATGAGTCATGTCACATGTCACAGAATAAGAAAATTTTATTAAGTAATAGTTTTCTAATAAAAAACAAGTTATATACATACATACATATATTAAAATGTACAAATATTATCGTTTAATTTGACGTAATATTTGGTTTTCCCATCGATGTTTAGTTAACGAAGCTCCTTTGATATTTCAAACATGAACATTCGAAATTATGTAATTGAGATTTTGTTTTCGTAGAATAAACTACGCACGAAATCGTGCGTGTTACTTAATATTGTTCATCAACTTTTATTTTTATTAAACATGGCAAGAGTTGTTAATGTAACAATCCTTTTTTATAGTTTTCAAAACAAGTTAAAAAATGATGAATTTCAGAGTAAAGACATTTAAATAAATTATTTGATCGTTTTAAAAGCCTGGAAGTTTTGCTAGGTAAAAAGAGGAGAAATCATCGACATTTTTGGTTTTGGTGATATCATTCTGTGCTTTGTGACTAATTATATCGTTGCAAGTCATGGTATTGTAAACAAAATTTAACAAAATTGATCATTCCATGTGTGACGTCCTATTTTTATTTATTTCGAAAGTTGAGTTGTTTAACGTAAAAATAACTCAACATTTCAATTGCACGGGTCACAATTACAACTTACAAGAAACTAAAACTTCCTAGACAAATGAAGAAATAAAACAAACTTATTTTAAAACTTAAAGGCTTAATTAAAGTAATTAAAGTGCCTGTCGTTTCAGGTTTAGTCGACCTTCTTTGCGGAGTTATGGTCTACTTCACCTGCAGTAAAAACAGCGCCAAAATATCAATAAAACGTGAACCCAGAAGCCATTGGCAAAGTTGTGTTCAAGGTCCCTGCATTTTATCATAGCGCATTCCTCACCCAGTTCACTTCTTCTATTCTCATTCAATTTACCTGGAGTACCTTTAAATAACAGTAAAGTGTAAACCATCGACAAAACCAATAACCTATTTGTAATAAGTTGGCCGTGCGATGAATTTTCGTTTTGCTCAGAAACATGGTTTCCAGAGATCCATCGCACGGCTTAAAGACGTGAGTAAAAAGTTAGATGAACGAGGAACGGTTTGGCGAGGCCATTCGGAATCTTCCCCCCTCGGCGGTGGATCGATGGATTCTTGAATAATTCTTGAATGATCGAACATTAAGTCAATACGCGCGTGCATTCCATCACCTTACCGGGAAGCATGTTACATAACCTCAACAAAGTTCTACCGATCTCTAGACTCTAGAGTTGCATACAAAACATCTAAGCCAGCGATTGATCACCTTCTTCTGGCTACCCACCTGCGGCTGGCTGGGAGAGGCTTCTTGCCAGACCGGTGTACAACAAATTGGTGGCTGTAAGAAATAAGGTGTGATTTAAATGTTTTCTTCGACTTGTGACTTGGTTACCAGTCAAGGAAACCGCGCACCGGTAAATAGGTGCATATTTAATGGTGACGACGACAAGTGCTGATTTCGAGGAAGACCTCATCTATTATTCGGAACCCATTCACATCCTGGATTTTATCTGGATATCTCTGATACTCGTTAGCAACTCGGGGTATTATTTTCTCGTTTACGTCTTAATTACCGCTGTCAAGGTGATCGTGATGCATCTTGGGCTTGTCATCGTGTTCTGTTACCGGTAATTTGCCGCTAATAGTTTATTTTTTTACAAGAACAAATAGAGACCTTGATCGTTTTATATGTTTAATTTTATCTTAATCTTGTATGAGAAAACGTGCAGTTTTTAAACATAGCTTTTATTTCCGACTCTACTCTTTACAAGTGATAAATTGCTTTTATAGCATTAAAAGACGAGAAAATGTAAATTAATACGATCCCACAAATTATTGGAAACAAGTTGATGCTTTTAAAGAATTTTGGCTATCTTGTTTTTATTATGGATTAACTGAAATCATATTATTTATTTACTATATTTATTCTTTTAATACCAATGAATCAAAATCCCACCATCACCTCAGTATTTGAAAGCCAGAATTTCTGCTTATGAAAAATGCATTAAATTAATACGAACGAAAAATGAAAATTTTTTTTCTCAAAGTTATTTGGGATTGAGACGAATGGTAAAAATATTTCCAATTATTAAAATAATGATAATATTTTCCATAACGCAAATGATAGTAATGGACCGACCAAATATTTTTTCTTATCTAAATTATCTCTCTAAATAAACAGAATAATAGTTTGGTCAAATATTTGGCTTGGGTGGTGAAAAAAATATTTGAAAGTTTTCTCAAGGGCTTGCGAAACAAGTTTTGAAGATATTATTTGGACAATATCTTCTATCTGTGCTAATTTGACTGGCCTATTGTAGAACAACATAATAAATTTTTTTTCTAAAGTCAAATTTTCAAAATGTGAAATTAATTTAAACACAAATTCATATATTTTGAGTACAAGAGTATACTACTTAAATGTTATTTAACCCATTAGGTAAATTACGCTCAACTTCATAACATAATTACTGTGAAAGTCATCTGTCGCAAATTTCATTTTGGGCATAAAACATTTTCTTAATTGCAACCAACTCTGACAAAATGAAAAACGACAGGGATAAAAAAAAATCCACTTTGAATTAAATTGTGTCGACGGGCAGTTTCATCTCATCACATACTTTAACCTTAAAAGAAACTCAATTTTCAGGTTGTCTTAAAAGGCATTTTAACACCTCCGGCGGTGTCTAGCAATAATCGTCACAGAAAGTGCCTAGGCCTTTGGAAGATTTTAAAAAAAACTTTCTAGTTATACTTTGTAGAAAATAAACCTATGGATGTGCCCTAAGCAAACTTTCCAGGTCTTCTTTTCTTTGTGTAGAATAATTCGTTTCAAGCTCCAAATTTTGTGATGTCAATGATAATCAAATTATCGTCGAGACAATTCGATCAGAGAGAAAGTGGACTTAATTTGTTGTGAAGAATTTTTTGGTAATGTTACACAATAATGTGATAATACGATGACAGCATCGATGGTTTTTTTTTTTTTATTTGGGGCAGAAAAAATCGCTTATGTAATTTTTTTCGAATTAAAAAAGTTCGATGATCGGGGATTATGCTATTGATCATTAAAAGGTTTAGTGGAGTAAACAAATTAGTTCCGAGGTTTGGTTTTCATTTTATTTTGATTATTATGTTATCTTTTGTAAGATCGAGCAAACATTTTATTTCAAAGAAACTCAATTTTGAATATTCGGTAGTTAAAAATTGTGGATCAATAAAATGGTGTTTTCTACCAAAAATTTCATTCGTGTACTTAATTCGAAATTAAAACCATTAAGACATTTCAAGTTCTTCAAAAATTGCATAACTAATTTCGCTGCACAATTATACAATTTTAGACAGCTTTGTAATTTTACAATTTTTATATGAGCACGTTTTTATTTTTTCGATTTTTGATACCACACACGACCGAAGTTTTGGCCATACCCTAATATGTTTAAACTTTCTATAAAATTAAACGTCGCAGTTTTTGTAAACAGCTTTCTCGTTCCACATAAAATTTACATCTTAGAACCGTATTTGGATATTGTATTTTAAAGGTTTTATCAATTTTTAGTTGGTTGAAGTGATATCCACAAATTCCATAAATAAACATTTGTTCATTAAATTAATTTTTTTGAATATATACATAGATATTGTATTAAATATTTAGTTTTATTCAACTCGAGGTGGTCAGTGCTTCATTATTAGACACTTATTACTCGTCGGGTGTTAGTTTGCATACCAAAAACGCGAAGAGAATTTAAAGGTCGTGAAATGCGAATGCACCTCTACAAACCATAACTACATTCTCTGCAAACAGACTTGCTAGCATGAAGCATATCATGAAGTGCAACGATGGTGGCATGAATGAACTGAGTTCATAAAACGCCGACTGCATAGAAGCTGACTAAATGCGGTATACGCTGGATAATACTGCCCAAGACAGGTATATACCTAGTGCGGCTTGGCCACAGTTTGAACGTTTCTTACATCCGAGCTCTAGCACTATTTTACGAATAAATGCACCGATCCATTCTTTTATATTAATACCAAAAGCCGAGCTGCAACCACTAAAACCATAAAACAGAAATGCTCTTCCTTGCAGATTTTAATCAGTCGCCGATTTGCTTTCATATCTCTACTTCCATTAAGATGAAACACTTCCCGCGGAAGTGATTTCGGCAGCAAAATCTAATTTAACTGGTCATTATATCGCGTGTTGGTGTTTTCCCTCTGTGTTTGTCCGCCCACGGCATGCACAAGGCCTTGCCGCATAACCTTTAACAGGTGCGGCACGTCGACGTCACCGTCTGGGTCTCATGGCATAGGTACGCCCGGCGTGTGCCGTCAAGTTCAATAATCTTCAACCAGCTGAAATAGAAAGTGACTATGCTACCAGGCGGCAGGGACAAAATTTATGTCGCATTCAAAAATCGGTTCATTGACACGTTGAAAAGGTGAAAAATGTTGTAAAGAGGTCCCATTTACCTGTCCTCGTCAATAACATTTACCCCACGCGATTATGAAGCCGTCGCCGGCGGGTAGCTGCGGCGGTCCGCGCGTAAAGTAATCAATCCTCGCGGTGGGATCACAGTTGGCGGCACCAAAAACGGTAATACCGCGGCCAGACCTTTCGCTTTCATTTGGGAGTTTCCAAATTTTCAAGTATTACCGAATAGGTAATGAGTCCAATTGGATGCGGTATACCACAGGGAAGATTTGACATGAGAAAACAGTTGCTTTGTGCGATAGCTTCATTTAAAATGAAGAACGTATAAGACGGACTTGATTGAGGCTATTTTGTGACATTTAGAAAAGTGAAAGTCATATCACCGAGGAAATCTTAATGACTTCTATGGGAATCTTGAGACCTTTAAAGCTAATTTCTTTTAATGCGTTACATACAGGTATTATTTGATTTAACCTGAAATTATCAAGATAAGAAAAACATGTTGAAAGTGATGTCTAAATTTTTTAACTTTTTTAAAATACGAGTCTATTACTGGAAAATTTAAAATTTGTGTCTTTATTCTAATAGTTGTCTAATTGTAGATTTTTATAAATTCTGTCTTTTAAAAATTCCGTACAAAACTTCAGTGTATTCAATGCTCTGAAAGGATTAAACAGTGCTTAGAGATTATTATCATATAATAGCCATGGAGAATTGATCGTCAGATTATCGTAATAATCTTTGAATTGTTCCATGTATGTACTAGATACTGCAATAAGCTTCAAATCGAAAATTCCATGAATCATTATAATTGTTCCACATTCAGTATTGAAATTTTAGCTAAAAATTGTGAACTTGAACTTAGTACAAAGTTACAAGAAATATTCATTTGGTGACTAAGTAATATGGGAATAAAAACAAAAAATTCTCTTTGCAATTAAAACTTAATAAAACATCAATATACAGTAGTAGTGGGGTCATAAGTATGTAGTTAAGTAAACAGTACTCTTTCTAATTATACCTCTTTTATGTTGTCTCATAAAATATCCTTTCTAAAACCAACCTTCCAATACGCAAGTTTTCTATTTACTCTCCACTCACTAAAACTTACATAAATCTGCAATTTTCCCGCTCTGAGGCAAATTTCAATAATTTTCATTAATTTTTCTTTCGTTTCAGCTATAAACAATGTTAAATTGCACTGACCTAGCATGTGTATTGCATCATCATCACTTTTACGCGCATTTGCATCACTTAAAGCATCACCTACAAGATGACAACGATAACACAGGTAAACCGAAGAAATTTCCCATTTTTTTTTCACCGCTCCGCCTCTCAAGCCGTCTGAAATAATTGCCCTCCGCTGCATTGGGCACAAAACCGTAAATATTTTCTGATGATAAATATCATCGACACGAAAGTGGCTTACCCACATACCGGCGGATTCCATCACCGCAATTTTAGCGAATTATATCCTCAGCGTTTCGGCGGCGGTTATTGTCATTCGACAAGGGCCTTTCAGATTACCTTAATCCTCGCTGCGGCAATTAACAGGTTAGGTGAGGTGAGCAGCAACAGTTCGCGGTAATATTTTTCTTCTTTATAGTTTGGAAAGAGCCAGCGTTTGCCTTACTAAATATGGCTCAATTCGTTTGGCAATTTCGCGAAGCCTCAGCGTCTCGAAGATGCTGTTGCTCAAGATCGCCTTCAGAGTTCTTTTGCAGGTGCTTCTAAATTGGCGGAAGGGGTTTTCAGATGCGAATAATTGTCGTAATTCATTTGGCTTTCTTTCTTACGTCCAACGGAAAGGGAACTTTTATGTCGGAATTAACGACACTTCGACATTGATTAACCTTCTGGAATATTTTAAAAAATCTACATACACCAGTAAAACAGTTTTTGTATTTCACAATAATTTTTAATTGCCACTTCTTCGACGAAACATAAAATTTCCGGTTCTTTTCGGAATCAAATTGATTGTATTTTTGCCCAGTTTTCGACTGCAAGTTATATTTAACAAATTTCAGATGAGTATCTGGCCTGCAAGGCGTTTCCACCAAACCAGTTTTTACTGATTTATGGGGTTTTAAATGTTTGCGACCGTTATATGTATATGTATATATGCGGATTAGACGTGACGTGCTACGATAATTTAGGTTTTTAATTTTTTTTTGGATATAATATGCTAATATTCGCGACACATTTTAAGATACATTTTTTTTTCAGTTTTTGTAAAGATCAGGGTTCCTTGGACTTCGGACGCGTACTGTTATCAGTGATTCATATTTATTGATTTTCTTTTCTTTTTGGCTGGTCATTTTAGTTTGTTTGTTTACATTTTCTTTTAATTTATTATTTTAATCACATATTTTTATTAATTTGCAATGATAACTTATGTTAAACCTGCTTGTTATATGTATGTATATGTATATTTGTTTACGTTATGAAAAGGGGAATCACACAAAGTTCGATAACATATGATGTAAATAAGTCGTTTTATGTTCGTCACTTCATACGTACTTAAACTTGTCCAAAATGTATACAAATTCCAAACATTTTGGTTGCCACATATTGCGTCCGCTATTTTGAATTTCTAAATTTTGAAATTGGATCAGCATCTACAAAAACTAACTCTAAATACCAGTTTTCGAGGTAACACCATGAATTCTGCAATATTGTTGCCGGGAATCTTGATTCACATTCTTTCACATTTGTATTTCAGTAGGATTTGAAACAAGTATGCATTTTTTCGTGCATCCCCATATTGGAGTTTGAGTTTGAAGTGAATAGAAAGGGAAATAAATTATAGAAAACCTAGTCTAAAATGTTTAAAGATATGTACATTTATTTAAAACAAATATTTGTGACTTATTATCCCTCAAATTTTAAGCCTATCCAAATACACAATAATTAATTTTATAGTAAGCCATTCATTTTATAGAAAGTCAATCATTTTAGAAATTCAATCAAACGATTGTCGAATAAACAATACAGACATAAGAAATAACAATCTTTTAAAATAAATTGAAACTTTCCGTTTTCCAACTAAAGACTGTCTATATATAGCTATAATTGTTTCAAAATAGCTATCAAAGTCATCTGCAAAAAGTCCCAAGGCTCGAAATTTTAAAGATGCGACTAAGCATGACGTGTCTTTTCTTTAGAGGACAGAAAATCAGAGAGGCATATAAAAACATATGAGCATGTGTCGACCATCAGATTTCAAGATTCTTCAGGAATCTATGTATCATCAGTGCCCGCCAACACAAAACCGGTACCACAACCTAGGTTAATAGACGCAGTGCATTTCGGTTAAAATATACCAATAGACCAAAAACACCAAGAGTAGGTATACAAAAAAAAAAGCGGAAAGCTTGTCACTCTTTGAACTTGAGCATGACCGAAACCGGGATTAAGTTCCGATTTTAATGGGTTTAGCCGCATCAAACAGCGCGAAAATCAACATCACGACCGATGAAGGAATTCTTCGGGTGATCTCAAGGTGTCTAGCGGCTATAAGGTGACTTAATTGAAAAAGGTTCTTGTTACAACAAAATCGGAGAAGAAAGATAAATCGATTTGCGAAAAAAGGTATTCAAGCACAGTAAGTGAACCTTCACCGTGAAAACAAGGCTGTTCTGGCTCCGTTCGGAACATAGCTGAAATAAAGAACTAATCACCGCAGCACCATCGTCGAAGTCGACGCAACCCGGCATCGACTGCGATTTCGATGACGGCGCGACAATGTTTAGGCGCATTGATGCATTTGGTCATGTTTTAGCGCGGGCAGCGCTCACCTTGAAGGTATAAAGGTTAATTTTACTATAGAACGATTTTTTTTTGTTCCGAAAATTAATTTACCGTTCTAATTATCCGCTGATTTATTAAAGCCTTTGAAGTCGGTGACTTGTTTTGATTGGCAATTCGATTTGGTTGCGGAAGGTCAGGTGCAGGTGATTTACAGAGTTGTTTCCGATTTGTTAAATGGTATTTGCAGAAACTGGCGTGCTTTACCGGAACTGTTATCGGATTTGTCCCCCGGAAATTTTCAATCATAATGCGATAAATATCTGAGAACAAATTGCAATAATTTGGATTAGGTTGGTGCATGGAGAAATTTATTATTATTTTGTAGTTTATATTCAAATATATTTATTTATTGCAGTGAAAACAAAATTAGTCATTCATTTGTCTTAAAGCTTCCGCCTTTGAAAGTTGGCGAATTGGAACAGTGACAGTGCTGGGTTTTGATCCAAGATTGCACGGTCTCTCAGGTCCATTAAAATAGCTTTAATTAATAAAAAATGGAAATAACTCCTGATCGTTATAGACTAAATATATTAATACCTATAGAATCTATTAACATATCACTATATTTTTGGCTTAAATCACTCAAATAAAAGTTAATTGGATAAGCTTTTTAACTTTTAAATGAATAATGTTTTTCACTTTCCTAAAAGTGTGTAAATGTTTAAAATCATAGCATTGGAGTGTTCAAAATTATGGACGCGCGAAATTTTTTCGAAAGGGTTTAGATTTATATACCTAAATTATAAAATATGAACTTTTTAATGAATATAAACTTTTCGGGTTTTTTGATTTCGTAAAATAGGCACTAGATCTCAAAAAGGAAGATTTTAGACGTGTTTTCTAGACACCATGATTCAAAGGGTTTCCCTTCACTTGGATAATTTATCATTAGACTGCAGAAGTAGTGTCCGTTATAAATATTCATATATGTACATATATTAATAAAAAAACACTTCCAAGTCAGGGATGACGAACATTTTTACAGCTAAATTTTTTGAAAATCAAGAATATCTAGAGACATTTCAACCTACGAATCGATCCACTCAAGCTCAGAACTTCTTTGGTGCGTTCAGGTAAGATTAAGTTTTAAACGCATTTTTCGACGAAACTTGAAGTGATACCAGAAAAATCTCGGAAACCACTGAACCAATTCGTTTAAAAGTTTTTGTGGTTTCTTTTTGAACTATTTTGTACAGTGTATTATACAGATTTTTGTTTGAAGTTATTATGCCCTTTGTTTTTATTTTAATCAAAAATTGATATTGTGTTCTAATAAAATTCATAAAATATTTTAATATTTTTATTTCCGGAGTACATTTTTAAAAGGACTTTAATGGTTTGTGTTCTCAGATTTATCGCTTTAAAAAATTTTATCTTAATCATCAACATCTACATGTATTGGGGTAGAACAATGTTGCCAATCTTATTATTAAAGTAATTATTTTAAACTTTAAAATGCCCAAAGCAACTCCTTTTTGTTTAAATAAATTACTAATTTTTCCATCAAGTCAAAAATCAATTAAAATGTAAAGTGTATTATTCTTGCGTGTTGTAATGCAGACGCATTAGCCAATTAGCCTAATGGATGCAATTTGTAAGGCTAAATTAATTCAAAAATGTCTCATAATTACGAAAGGAGGTAGAAAATTCTAAAGAAACATCATGTAAACTTCTTCAACGATCCGGCACGAGTCGATTAACCTTAAAATCATTCATACCCAGGGGCCATGAATCGTTGTCTGCTCTCTGGCAAAACAGAGTACTTGAACAAAAGCGAAAAAAGTGAAAACGCTACCTGTCTAACCAGCCGCGATTTTCTCTATAAATATCGTTAAAAGTTGATAAAATATTCACGGAGCTCTGGGCGTGCTTTCACTTTGAAACAAAACTGCAAAAATCGTGTCAAGTGCATTCTGACGAAGCCATTTCAAGTCCTGCCATATGCTTCTCTCGCGATTGTTCATTCCGATTATTTTCCTCCTCGCCCCGCGAACTAAATTATTATTGTCATCTAATCTCGAGTTCAATACACTGAAAAAGCATTAAGGTAGCAGAAACCTTGACTAGCCCGTCGAAAGATTAACCTTTCACCAGGTGCGCTCCGTATGGCACTGGTGCAGGCACGCACACGCATTCCTCATATAAATTTTGTGATCAATTAGTCGCCGCATTGATAACATGCTTTGCCCCGCTCTGCTAATTTATTCGCTGTTCATTAAATAAGTCATTGAAGACTTGTGACTTTAATTGCTGCCCCCCACACCTCCGATTCTCATAATCCTGGCAAGGCTCTGCAACTTTTTGGCTAAATCTACGCTGTCGACTGCTCAGAAGTGAAATAATAAAAATTCTACTCACGGATTTTGCGACAAAAGACACGGCACGTTTAAGATTGTGCCTCGTTTCGCATGGAGCAACCTCCAAAGTTCTTTGAAATTAACGTCATGGAGTTCTTAGTGACTTTAATTGACGGCAAAGAGCTCTGAAGTGTCCTCAGGGTGGAATGAATAAAAATTTAATTGCGATCGCAATCGCAATCACCGACTGTTGTATATTTTTCTTAAATTATATCAGGGGATTTCCCTCTTTCGAATTTTTGCTCCTTTCTAGAGTCTTAAGGAGAGGAAGTGACAGGTTTTTAGCTGTAATAATCCCAAGTTATTATTATTTCTGGGAAATGAATTTTACATTTTAATGGACATCTGATCTCCGTTCGAGCTCTACATAAAAATTTTTGTTTGTGTTTAAAATTTTTGGTAAGTGAAAGGAAAGTTGAAAACGGAAAGAGTGTGAGACGATTGCAAAAAAGGTGCTAATGGAAAGGTAGCTGGAAGTAAACTCCTACGCGGAAGTACATTTAACTCTGGACAGGTTCGCTTTCGGATAGAAAGAGCTCTCGCTATATCTTCGGTCGTTGCAGACTTGCAGTTTTGAAGATATGTGTATGTAGTTTTTACAGACTACTATTAAAGTTTTATCTTAAACTTATCTTTTTATTGTAAATTTGTATATTTTTCTTGATTCGACGATACCAAGAAAACCTCAATAAAGGTCAAACAACTGTTACATGACCGTTTCAAACGTGTGCTGGGTCGTTTCATCAATAAAAAAATATTATGAATAATTTTATTAATCTCAGACGCTGGGATTAATGATGCGAAAAATATTTAAATGAGCAATCTCTGGTGCATTAATTTATCAGCTCATAGTATGGAATTTGATTACAAAGCGTGCATCCGAACCCCACTCAAATCCTTCCCGTGGTATTGGTATTTAAAAACGATTAACATAAATGAAACAAACTTTAGTAATTGTTCCACATTGTGTGCAAATTTTGTGCTACATCAAACGAAGCTCCGAAATTCTGTCCTCGAAACTTCTCGGGAAAATTTGCACCTTCTCGACCCTCATACCTGTCGAGCATACTTTTCCACCGGCGATACATGAAGATTGGCGAAGACCACTTATAATGCCAGACATGATCGCCGATGAGCACTCCTAGCAGCAGTGCCAACAACGATCATCTCTTTGATCCACTCATTACTCTAGACATAAGAGCAGTCCGCGTCGACAGGTAAATCAATTCACGACAATACGACAGTACGCCTCGTCAGTGCGAACAGCCGATCTATAGGAGCGCCTCACCTGCAAGTAAGTGCGCTGGCTTCAAGCTCACCTTGACTTAATTTATTGAGTGCGTTTCGAAGCGCGCGGCACAAATAAAATAAAAATTTAAAAAAAAAAAAAAAATTGGAGAAAAACAACCAGAACTAGTCCAAAAAGATATATTTGTACAAATTGAGTTTTAATTTAAAAACAAAATAAAATTCACCTGTTGTAGTCGATCTTGCTGCTGCTCGCGGTCAAACCAGTCACTCAGGAGACGGCGCTTTTTCTTGGAAGTTACGCTCAAAAGCCCCCTGGGCTTACTGCGATTCGAAAGACTGAAAGTTACTGCACTTTTGTTGATTTTAACATGCGCGATATGTGCAAAAAAAGTTGAATTTCTGGTTAAAAATGGCGAACCGTTGATACCGCCGTTGGTTTAGTCGCAGATGCTAAACATGCCAGTTTCGCCAATTTCGTCAGAAGCTCATTTGAAAAACTTTCGAAACTTCCAAGGGGCACATGGACCTAGTGTCTCTCTTTTTTTTTACATTTGTTTTTTCTCTGGAAGGAATTAGGTTTAATGTGCAGTGAAAGGGTTAATTACATGGACTACTGTTCGTTTTTGGATTACACAATTAAGTTGTTCCAGTTCTGCTGAAGACAACTGAAAAGATTTATGTGTGGATTACTTTGAAATTTTAGACGTTTTTTATGTTCATCTTTAAAATCACCACATTTTGCAAGTCCACTCTAATAATTTGGAACTCTCTTTTTATCCAATGATTCTGAATATTTCAAATATAAAAAAGCAATGTAGTAGGAATAAAAGTCCCCAAAAATAATTTTCTGCAAATAATAACCGTTTCCGAAATAGTTTTAAACTTGTTAGGTTTTTACAGATCCGAAAAGCTTCGACAACCAAAGTAAAAAGTATTTCATGGTCGTTTAAATTATTATTAATTCTATTATTAGAATAATATTTAGTTTTTCCCCTGGCATGTTACCGAAATTGGTACAAATGGCAATAAAGATTTGAAGTTTTGATGAATCATACGAGTTTAATGCGCTATTCCAAAAATTTCAATTGTTTTTGAAATAGCTGCTAATAAGTCTCAGTTCAATATAAAATTTTCTACTTTTCATTCGATATCTGAGCGAATTATTTTTATTTTTTTTAAATGCAATAAAGCAATAATGCCATAAAAATTACGCAACCTTCGAAAATTAATGATCACTTCGAATTATGAATTGGCATACGCCCTAAAAAGTCAAGAATTATCAAAGTATATTCATATTTTTTATGCATTTATTGAAAATTCTTCAAGCCATCTGATTAAAATTTATATATCCTATATCAATTTACCTACGGCTACCAGACGTTTGCTTTATAATTATTCATAATTAACTTTATATGAATCTTTAATACTATTCTCAATTAGGAAAATCGATGCCGAGAAATCGTTAAATTGAAATTTTCGTATTATCTTTTATTTCGACATGTCAGAAATATTTTATGACTCCATTATGTCTAAATAAGTCATAAATGAAACAATAAAAAATATTAATTGCAGAATATTTCGCTCCCTCAGAGAGAGTTGCATAACTCCTAGAATTGCATACTGTCTACCACTCCTTTTTAAAAATGTTCAAATCAGCAGTACTTGTCAAGAATTGATGACCCAAAAAAGAAATAAGTATTATTACCTTGTGGCAACCACAAAAACAGACCATAAATCGTAAATTTTCTTTAATGTAATCACAAATTGAAACCGATCGGCTCTTTAAACCAAATCTGTAATGTAATTAAAATATGCACCGAACACTGAAGGTGAAATCATAAAAATTAATAAAAAAAAAAGATACTGGTCGAAATAAGCGGAAAGAAGAAAAAAGTAATACGGCATGATACCTAAATTTTCAGTTTCAGCTTTTTAATTAACATTGGCAGCCTATGGTCAATGGACCACGGTCTCCTGATGGGTTTTATTAATTTAATTGGAACGAAATATGAGAACTTTTAACTTTTGCATTTAATTTTTTTTTTAGTGAAATTGAACTTTGGACTTTGCTTTTTCCCTTCTTTTCTTTTTTTTATATTTTTATATGAATATTGTTGGAAGGCAATTTATTTGATTAATTACAGCTCTCGTGAGTGGCATTTTCAGAAATGACACATACATTATATTAATTATTAAAAAAATATTTCTCTACGTTAATTTTTACTTATACCTATTAAAACTGTTTCCATTAGTAATAATTTGTTAGGATCGATGTAAATTGATTATTGCTAATTTATATTATATAATATATAGTTCGATTTACATTGTTTTACCCAGAATTAGTTTACTTAACAAATATGACACTGTACTTTGACTGTACTTTGACTTTGTACGAGAAATTTTTAATTAAATTTATGGATCACGAATCCTGCTCTGCTCTCAGCTTACAATTAGTTATAAAATTTAAGCAATAAGTCTGCAAACAAGAAGAAAAGCAGACCACCCTATTTGTTTTTACGGTGCAAAGGTATTCGAACAGACAAAAGTGTTCACACAGACCAACAATAAGAGTAAATAAAAACCGGCGATATTTTGTCACGTGTTTGTAGTTTAATCAGCGAGTCATACCTTGGCGCATGACGAAGCAAATCTGGTTGGCGTGCCGATGTAACTTCTATTGGTTTTTGCATTTAATACGTTTCACGTTTAACATACTTTCAGGCATTGCAAAAATTTCACAAAAACGTTTGATGAAATTCATATTTTTTCATTAATTTTTTGTTGCAATTTTTTTAAGACAGGTTCTTTGCGAATTAATTAGCGACTTAGATACTTCTGTCAATCAATAATTTTTTTTAGCGCGAAGAATCTAAAGTCGAGCGCGTGAACAATAAATTTTGCAAATTAATAGAAGTGTAATGCTTTAAAATAACTCTTTGGAGACGAGTGGCTTTTTGCTAAAATTGAGAAAAAAACTGACATGAAAGAATACAAAGTCCGATTTTATGCTTATGGTAACATGCGAAATATTTTGTATAGGTGATGTAAATGACAAATGACTTGCCAATAATAATTACGTTTTAAATTTAAAATTATTTACTCATAATGTTTTATGAACTTTGTCTGTCCTTTTTAGGCTTCTTATTTTTATAATGAATAAATGCATGTGCAAGAAACGTAAGTTAAGTTGAAGAAAGCTGACCGTAAAATTTCATATTTGTATTGAATACACAAAAACATTTCTTTATTCAAGTTAGCATTGGTCTACACGAGCAGAGAGTAACAATAATTATTATTTTTATTCTGTCCGAACGTGGAATATTGACGTCATTTTCTGTATAATATCTTCAACCACTACATAACGAAAATTGGCGTCAAAATATCGATCTCAAGTAGTACATTCATCACAGTGTGCCAAAACTAAAACTCATTCTGCCACGACTCAGTGACAGTTCTAACCTTTTAATGTTTAATTATTTCTATTTTTTTTTATATGGCTTTAAGTTGCTACATTTATCAAATTAATATAATGTACATACAATTAAAATTCATGATGTGTACACTGTTCGCCTGTCGTAATAAGAAACAACCAAAAAATGACTGGAGTGATGTCAGTATTCGATGCCTTGACAATAATATATAACAATTTCATCTACATATACCTATGCTAAATCGAATAAATAAATTGTATACTTTTACACAGAAAATCTTTCCGTCGACTCTTGGACTATTAGAATTTTCATTGTACGAGGTTGATATGCAAATTGAAAGCTATTTAATTTTTTTCATCTATTTTGCCATCATGGTAAGCAAATAAGGGTATTCACTTGATTGTTGAAGTTGCTTTCACAAAGTACACACATACTACTAACATTGCATTTTTAATGAGAACTTCGCAATTATTGTATAATTAATTCTGCTTTGCGTAATTCCTTGGCAGATTTATCTTTATACCACAAATTATTTAACCAGTTCTATTACCTAACATATCTAACAAATGGTATATTATGGTATACCAGGAAATAAACTTTAATTTTCCATAATATGCTTTTAAGGAATTACTCACAAATTTCAATTCAATCAACATTGTTTTGCTTTTTCAATATTTTTCGTTTTAAATATAAGTTATTGATCAAAATAATAATCATTTTTCTTATATTTAAAACGCAAAATATTGAAAAAGCAAAAAAATTTTGATTGAATTGAAATTTGTGAGTAATTTATCTAAGAAAAAAATTTTTATTTTTGCGAAAAGAACATTTAATAGCCACTGAATCGATTAATGCTATAGGTTATTACTAATACTTATCAATGCGTTTCACCTTAAAATTACTCTGGATTTATCTGTTTAGAGCAGGGATAATAATATTTTAAGTATAGATATTTTTCGCAGAAATTTCAAAAGCTTTTTATACTTGTCATAAATTATTGTAATTAATTGTCGCGAAATCAGTTGTTTTTATCTAAGGTGTCTTAGCAATTAAATCTTTCTAGGTGATCTACATACGGCAGCAGCAACTTATTTAATTGTTCTATTGAAGTTATAAAACACCTGTTGACGTAAATATAAACACTTTTTTTTCCTACTATTTGCAGGTATTTCAAAAAAATAAAACTATATCACGAACTCTTTAGAGTTTAAGTTTCTTAAGTATTAAAAGAAATATATTCAGTAGACTTAGACGGCTGCTATAAAATGACTATAATTTTGTTTTCAAAGTGAATTAGTAATCGCAGGTAATAAATGCAAGATACCGCTTGTATTTTTTCTTGCATTAATTAGGCAATTCTTTTAAAATATTTCGATAACGCTTACAAATGCTTTGCATTAACTAAAGACATTAAACAAATTTTTCAAAAGATAATCCGCTTAGAGGTTAACGCCTATGACAGCGATTTGTTGATATTGAATAGGTTTTTCGAGCGCCTAGCAATTATGAGAGCCCACAAACCTATTCATGGGTATGTTCAATCTCCAGGTTACGTAATAATCGCAAAGCTGGAAGGCTTCAGTTGTTACGCGTTTGCAATTATATTGCTTAATTTCGCGGGTAAATTTCCTATCTTAGATCGCATTATTATGATAAGAGTCGCTAAAAAAAAAATCTGCCACATTATCCTCCTCTTAGACAGACGCAACTACAAATAAAATACTCAACTGATTTAATGGGGCATTACTCACTTTTGTCCCCTTCGAAATAAAACGTTTTGTAAAATTCGTGACTATTTTGTCAAGTGCATTTGAGACAGTGTTGCGTTCACGCAAGAAGGTGTGTAGCTCGGCTTAGGGCGGTTGCGATATGATTTACGAGCGTTTTTGAGCCTTGGACACATCTGAAAACTGAAAACGTTTCACTTTTGCATATTTCATTCAAAAAATATTATAAATTGTGTGATATCTCAATCTCCTTTGGGCGTTATCTTAAAACGCATGCAGCCTCTTAGTAAACATTGATAAAGCAGTTATAGTGAAAAAGCATAAACAGCATTATTTTGCAAAATTATGTTTTCCTCATCAAAATTATTGATTTAAATAGTTTGGACGCACCTTTCAATTTCAAATATTAATTGACTTTGGGGGCAATGTCAACCACCCGAACAGAATGGAAAAGTGATTGTATTTCTTTCTAAACTAAACAGTTTAGGCGGGTATTGTCACAATTGTCACCATTCAGGGCGTAGACATATTCAACTTTTCGCTGTTGCATGACACCTATGCATGTTGCTGCAAACCGAACACGGAAAATTTATGGGTTGCACAAAACTGTTCACGGCTAAGCTCAAGGTAGCGACGGTCGGGGGCTTTTTTAGTCAGTTTTTGATCTTTATTTTTGTTCTGACACAGAAAAAAAAAAAATTCATGAAAGTAACAATATCAGCTAATTGCATGGCACTTACTTCCTGCTTTTGTTCCGCTTAAGACTATCGATTCTACGAAGTGTTTTGATACACCACAGAAGGGGTTTTATTGATCTTATTGATTCAGCCCGTAAGACATTTGGACAATAAGCAAAGCGGTGGTGCACTTAAAAGTGTTCTCAATAAAATTATCTGGGGAATAACTTCAATTGGGACAATAACACAATAAACGAATGACTTTATTTATTGAGTTTGCGCACATTCAGCTTTCAAATATTTGATATAATGCGAGTATAGCGTTCATATTACTAATGTTTGCTGAAGGTTACAGCAAATGAATACGAGAATTTTTTTAGTAACTTTATCTTTGATTTACTATTTAATTATACAAATTTTCAGATGCGAAATATACATATTATAGCTTTAAGAACACTATACTGATAAATAATTAGAATTTTGGTAAAACAAATTCATTAAGTTCGTAGATATGGAAAAAATTTCCAATACAATTTTATGCTGCACGGTACCCCGATTTTGACGTTGATCAATATGATCGACTGAATTTGAAATCTTCAGGATTTTCTTTTACACTGACTCCATCAGTTAAATTTTTTGGAGAAAAATAAATGAAAAGAAGTGGGCACAAGTCAGCCAATTATGCATAATAAATTGGAACTGACTGAAGAGACTCATTAACATATGCAAATTAAAAGGAGTGAACAACACGAGAACGTCTATCTCTGGTTTTGTAAAGATTCGTCTCTTGGCGCCTGAATTGTATTAAATTTGTTTATTTTTTGTATTTGTTTTGATTTGGTTAGGTCTCGATGCTTATATTTCTGGTAAAAGTAATTCGCTTCAGTGATAAAAACGTGTTTCTGGTAAAATATAATATGAGAAAAATAAAACATATTCGATAGGCCTTGTTATAGTAAAGAGTTTTTGGGATATTTTTAAATTATTGGGAAATTTTGGAAATTAGATTTTTTGACATAAATGATAAAATAAAGTGACAATTTGTAATTTTATTATCTATAAGTGATAATTTACATTAAATAACATACATTGAAATTCATTTAATGTTGAGTAAAAACCCGGGAATAATTTACATATTTAAATCAAGTTTTATTTCTTCAAACAAATTAAAACAACTTCTTTCAGATTAAAATATTTAAATAAAAATTATATCGGGGAAAGAACCTTTTCTATTACCATTGACCAAACTTGATCCTACCAGAGCACGTAAAATGAACGTCAGCAAATATGGAAGAATAGTGTACATGTTTTTATTGACTGATTAAATGGAATTGTAAAGGTTTTATGACTGCAGAATTCTAATGAGATATTCTGCTTTATGGAGCTACTGTTTTAGATTAGGGAAATGACCATGATATTGCTTACAATGAGCGCAAAAATTTATTACTTCCGAGGAATGGATGTCGGCTAATAACCAGGTGGATTATATTGAACGTGCTGACCTTGCGGCAAAGTTTGGATGGGAAATTGACGAAATATTTATTAAATAGCTTTTACTCTTAGTTTTTGGTTAGTTGTTTATACGATTTTAATTTTAAAAAAAACTGCTCTTATCTATCAAACGAACATCAAAGAAATAAAATTAAAGTAAACATATTGGAAAACCCCTTTTTTGTTAGATGTTGACTGAATGTCATTATTTAAAAATGGAAAAGAAACAATTCTTTACATATCTTATATTATGAATCATTTCAATCAACTAAAACTTAAGCACGCAAATATTAAAATATGCAAAAAAATAAAACAATAACACGCGCAACTTCTTTTAGTTGGTAAAGAAAGACCATATGAAAGTTATGGCAGTTGAACATAACTCTCCCAATTTTCCAATTATTTGAATTGCTAATGGGCTTTTAACTATTGTTTGTTTATATAAAATATCTAATTAAGGCGTAATGTCATATCCGGTTTAAATTATCGCATTCAAGCCCGTGTCAAGCTTAAGCGATGTTTATCTAAATAAGCTTTTATCTAGAGTTGTAAATAAAACATAGATTGATCTAGAATTCACTTAAAATATGCTAGCTATGATTTAAAAACCAGAACTACGTTGGGCTGGGTGGGGTTGATAAATCTTATCGTGTAATATGTATTCCGTCAATTTCAAAAACAATTTTAGAAGATATGATAACATAATTTTTGCAAACATATCTTAGCTTGAATTCATTATTTAATAATATTAATTTTTAAACTTTATTTCATATAGCAAATGGCAAGGAAAATAAAATTTTTCTTCTAAAACTTTATAATATCTTTAATAGTTGTCTTACTTACAAATCATGTACATAGATTCAAAAAATATTTGCATATTATTTAAAGTTGTTTCCTTTCGGTTAAAATTGTGTTAATGCTATTTCAAACATTTTCTAAAGAATTATTAACAAAACATATTTAAATGTTTGATTTTAAAGTTATTGCTTTCAATTTACACTTCTTTGAAAGGGGTCAAATATGGTTAAATTGTCCGCACTTTAACTAACAGCGAATAAACAAAATAATTAAAGAATTGTGAAATGCGGGAAGTTAGTTACTATATTAACTGTGGAAATTTTTCAGAGTTTAATATGTAAGCAAACATCTTTGGGTATAGGCACCAGGTGGTGAAGTGATGAGCAAATAAATCGTTAAAGCGGTATTGCAATTTTAAAGTTCGAAAGTTTTTTTAAGATGTATGAACATTTTTTGTTAAAAAAAACTTCCAAAATTGTTGTTTTAGATTTGTAGGTTTCGGAACACTTAAAAAATACAAGCCTTTAGCATGAAATTCTATGAAACTAATTTCTTGTAAGAAATTTGTTTTTTTTTTTAGGAATTTTTAGTGTAATAAGAATTAGGATCATTGCCCTGTAAAACATATGCCAAATTTCAAGCCTTTAAAGCCTTTAACGTCCTCTCCTAAATACTTGATTGCATTAAAAAATTCCTCACGAAGAGCGCATATCCTAAAATTCCTTTACCCTCACCAATCATCCTGGCCAGGTCGAAACGATCGTTACGTATCTTCACAAATTTGGCAAAATCACCTAATGATCTCTTTCCCTGTCTACCCTTTCCGAACTCGCCCCAAAATGATATGGTCGGCTGACGAAAATCACCGATAAAAACACCGATAAAATCTCAATGAAATTTCGTTGGTAGAAGTCAGTGTCCTTAAACCGATCTGCCCGGTATTCGGGTAGATCGATAAAAATTGTTTTTTGACTGCACCAAAACGATTGGAGTGGGGCGGGTTCGGGGCATTGCACATGTTAGCGAAACGCATCCCGAAACCGCGGTGATACATCTATCAAAACTCTCGCGGCTTTTCGCTTTGTTACAGTAATCACCTGTTTGATGATCAAATTCATTCTTACCTGTCTGCTCTCCTAATTGGCGCTCAAGTCGCTGTTCGGGCGTGCTTTTCGCTGTCGTCGCTGCTTTAGAGGCTTCTGTTACTGCGATATTTAGCTTTCTGTTCTTATTGCCTTTTTCCAGTTGTTCAAGAAACTGCGCCCGCGAGGTTGATACAGCACCGCACTTAAAACGCTATTGAGTATAGCTGCGTCGTATTCGTTATTCGTTGTCTAATCAAATTGCGGCATACTACGGAACCGTCGAACGAAATCAATTCAATCATACGGTTCGATCAAGTGTGGTGTGCACCTGAAGAATATCGGAAAAGCATGACGTGATTTGGTCCAAACGATTCGGCATGGACTTGGTGACTGTGATTATTCTAATTAAGTAATAAGCAGCAAATTCCAAAATAAGTGTTAAATTTATTGATTTGTCTATTGAAGGAAATCGTTACTTTTTTTTTATTCATTTTATAATTCTTCTGATACCCAAACCGGCTGAGTGTGATTTCACGGCGCTATCGACCGTTGCGCTTAATTATCTCACCTGATTGTCTGTGGTTATCTCGAAATTTGTATGATTCTCAGTGAAGCAGTGGAATTGTGAAGGCAATAAATTTAGATAATATTTTTACGATCTAACGCCCGAACGGATCTGTTTTGTTCATCGGTAGCCTGCGTAAACATCTCCGGTGTCTTTTCTTTGAATTCGAGTTATTCTTTTAAAATATTTCTTAAGTGAAATAGTGCAGTAAAAAGATATCTCGATTTTAGCACTTTGCAAAAAGAAAAGCAATCGTTTTGTGTTCTGTATTTTGTGCATCCAACCTATCGTGGGAAAGTTTATGTGGTTAGGATTACAACGATCACAGGGTGACGAAAAGATTTTCACGGCCAAAAGTCAATATATTGTTCAAAACTGGATTTATTTGGGAGCCATGCTGGAAATAAAACAAGCACATTTTCTCAGATAGGTAAGATATTGGAAAAAATACGCAAATTCTTATTTCCTCAAAATTTTTATACAACTTAACTCAACTTTAACTTGCAAAGCGCAAATTTTTATTTATTCTTTTACAAATTATGTGATTCACCGCGAGGCGCAATCAACCGTTTAGAATTATACCATAAAATGCCCGCTGCGCCCATAAATATTTTTTCGTAGTATACGATACTGTCATTTGCATAGTAAATCCATAAAAGATGAGGAAATAAATAAATTAAATTATAAAAAGCAAAAACAGGGTTTGCCAAAAATATAGAACAATAAAACATCTATCAACACCTGGTTGAGGAACTACTACCGTCATTCGCGCTTTGCAAGGATAAAAACGAACAAATCTGCTAGATTAAGACAAAAGCCGTTGATAAGATAGCAGATGAAAAGGGCCTTAAACTAGACGTAAACTTCTTAAGGCTTTCGTCACATTTGTCGTTATCTTTGACCGCGTTTAAGTAAATGCAATAATTTTTTTGTTTTTTTATGAATTTCACGTGATTCTATTTTTATACAAAGACAGTTCGTATGACTATTTTAGCTAGATTGTGCGGAATTTGTGGCTTTTCTCAAGTTTTTCCAGACACCTTTTTAACTTGAGGATCGTACAAATACACGCAGAGCAAATAATTTGAAAACTGATACAGTCTAATTAATATCATATTTTTATCATGTGGTATTTCCAAATATATCAAATTTTACACCAGAACTTTTAACGTGTGAATTTAATAATTTTAATAGAAACAAATTTCATAATTTGGGCAGCTACACTTTTATATTAAATTACATTATTAGGTATACTAAATAAAAAATAAATAGAACGACCGTCAAAAAAACAGAAGAAGAACTTTCACTTTGTGTTTTCGTTGATCATATAAATCATATTGTTATGAAATATTATAGTTTTTTTTTTTTTTTTTTAATAAAATACTTAAACTTCATATGAATTTCGTGCCATTATTTGAAAAATACCCCAAATGAAGTTTGATTCTTTTAATTTTTTAATTTTGTGACGATATTACGTACTGTATACTTTGTAATAAGTATGGTAAGGATAGTTGAATTTGTGAAGGAAACTATATTCTTTATTTAATTTGACAGGAATATAAAATTAAACTGAAAACCGATTTTTAGAATGCTACTAAAGTTATTAATTCAATTTGATACTTGCGGGTTGATATTCTGAATCTCATTTTAAATTAGTCTCATTTTCCGTATCTCGAAGCTTTGCCCACAGCAATCTTAGTATCTCGAATAAACCGTCGCGTCGTATAAAAAATCGTAATACATTTCTCATATTATGGAAAGAATCGTTTGAATTAACACAAAAAGTCACTCTTAGAGCCTAAGCTAGTCGCAGTGAAACCTCAAAGCGATAGTTGCTAAAGAGATTTACGGAACGAATGCAATAACAACTGAGTCAACACCAAGCCTTCTTCATCGACATGTTGTATGGATTTGCTGTCTTATTTTCTTCAGAAATCTGTCTTAAAGTTGTGCACGTTTTGGTATTCATTATTTCATGTAACGTTTTGAATAACTTAAGAAGAATCTTAGATAAAAAACGCTCGTGCTTTTTTTCAAAAAATACACAATGAAACAGTTTTTATATGCTGGGGTTACAATAACAAATTTTATTCACCCAGTTAAATTTTATATTCCTTCTACTTTATGATACGTATAAAAAAATTGGGAGAAATCATACATTTCAAAACCATATATGATACCATTATACGACGATATCAAACTCATACAATTTTTTAAAGTAAATTTTTAAACAATGGCTGCAGATTGTAGACGACATTGCTTCCAGACATTTGTCCGATTATGTTTTTGTTATGTTTATTATCAAACAATTCAATTTCAAAAATTATTTTACATTCAGCCGTCATTAACAAACAAGTTCGTTTTATCTTACTATAGGTAGTAAATTTTTTATTAATGAAATGAAGTGCATCATAAGGCAAGCAAGTATTGTAACTCTATACAATATTATGATTTAAGGCAAATAATTTGCACTTATCAGAAGACTATGTACATATATCATACATAAGTGCTTAATTTAAAAAAAAAATATTATATTCCTCATAGTTTCGAAATTATTTTATTTTGATTGCGCTGCAGATTAATTTTGTTGAAGAATGAAGCTGTAAAGCAGTTAACGAGCCATGAGAACTATACCCAAGTGTTATGATTCAGTATAACTCGAAAGCAAATTTTCTCAAAATAGCATGTTTTAAGACAGTAGTTGAGGTAATTATTCAATTCAGACAAGAAAAAAAAATTCATTGCAACTTTAAAAACTTCTAGAAAACACGTTATTATGGAATAAATAACCAGATTAAAATTAAGTCATTAACATTACCAGCAAATTTTTTCTTTAGGTATATATATATTCCAATTTTAGATGAATAATCGTATGTTAGTTAATTGCGTCAATGTTTTTTATATACATATTATTCAGTTTTCATTAGTGTTCTTGTTCTATATATTCAGGTAAGGACTAATTTTGATTGTACATATTTTTAATCATCAATGAAAAGACTCGATGAATCGCCATAGATATGCATTATCTTATCACTCCCCAGCTATTATTAGTTAGTCATATACTGTATTAAATTTGCATCAAAGTTTCGTCTTTTCATTAAATATGACCTATATTGAGTCAGTAATTAATGTCATACCGCTCGAGACCGTAAATTAAAGCCAATCAATTTGCACTAGCATTAAAATCGATGTCAAATAGGTTTTGCTTTAAATGAGTGGTTGCATTTAAGTACTTTGGACTACTTGATTACAGCCACCAATCATTTTGCATACATACAAATAAATTTTTATGTTTCGTGTCTACGAACGACACAGCATCTTCCGGCAGAAGATCTTAATTCATTTAAATGTCTTTTCCGTGATATTCACCTGTCAAGTTCACTGCTTCCAAAAAGCAGTTTCTCTCATTTAACCTGCTCGGCAGGTGGCCCAGGTAGAAAATGCACCTATCACGCTGTCTGCTTAGTTTTACCAATTTCTTAGAATCAGCCGCTGTCTTTAGGTCTGACGCGTTGGAACCGATAGGTGTCTGCCGATGCCAATAAACAAATTTACGTCTTTCTCGTGGCAAGCTTATTTGGGAGTGTTTTGATTTGACTTCGGTAAAGTTTCCACTTGTATTGCGTAAATCAGCCGCACTTCTATCGACTTTGAATCCAAGTCATGCTTCTCAGCTACATATTTAAGAACTTTTAAAGTGGTTTTTCCTCGAAATTATTCTTCAGTCACTTCGATACCTTTATGGGGGTGGATAAAAGCCAATCTAATGTAGTGTGATGTCAACGATAATGTATTACTTAGTCTTGTGTGATAGATGATTTTAGTCTGATTAACTTAAGATAGCAAAACAATATCAATCAATGAACATCGTCACACATCCCAGGAAATATTGCTTACAATAGACCGGATTAGATAAAAAAAAATTCTTGATTCCGCTGAATCGATAAAAGCTAATAAGTAGCACGAGCAATAAAAAATCAAATATCGGAAGTTATGATGATGAATGGCAGATTTATCGTCAAGTACGCGACAGCATGTTGTGTTCCAATTTCGTTAAATTACCAAAAACAAGGCTGTCAATTGTTTTAATTAAAAAGGGGATCACCGGAGATTTTTTAACAAGTAAAAAAACATTAAAGTGTAAGAACATTTCTGGGGCTCCTTCAGAAAATCAGAGCACCTACTTACGACTAGAGGAAAAGGTAGCCCACAAATCAATTCATGGGCATTTAACCTTGCAACGACCAGGCCAGTTGATTCGAGCGGTTTTAATGCACGCAATTTGATGGTGACCTTACCGGATCCGGGCATGCCCAGGTACAAAATGTTATATAACCAGGAAAGAGATGAACACGCATCGATATGCAAATTACACTTAGCCCGACAGTGTAGGTACTGATGAATCTACTCAATTTGGTTCTGTTTGATGGCTGGCGCGGCATAAGCGCTAAAATTGGTGGCTCTTTTTTTATCACTATTATTGTTACCTTTGCGCTCTTATAATTCATATTTTCTTTTTTGCTATGCAAATATTTCAAATTTCCCACTTGCCCGAACAAAATAAACCTGATTGGCGCTGTGGTAGGATCATCTCACTCGAGTTTGTTTATTTTGCACACGGTTGGGAAGTGTAATTTTTGTGTTCACCAAGCGTTGTGGCTGCGCTCAGAAGGGAAAAAACGTTTTTAAAAGTTATTTGCAATCACAGCCACAGAAATTCATAACCACATTTTGCATGGGGTTAAGGTCAGAGTAGTGGTGCAGAAATTTATTTTCATTGAACTTGCATCACAACATCGTCTGGAATTGCTTAGATTTTATTTTTTTTACTTTACTAAGATGCTATTTTTTTATTAAAACAGTTTGTGTAGGTGCGCGCGAAATGATTTATCGGCCATTATCTTAATGTATTGATGGTTTTATGAATTCAACGTATGAATATTTGCTCTGTTGCGTCTTTTCTGCGGGTTATGAAATTAAAATTGTATTTCAAGACTGAATCCATTTAATTTATATTTTCGACTTACTCTTTTGTAAATAGGCATATTAGACCTTAAATTGTCTTGAAAAAACAATTTTTTTTAAAATAAAGATGAAAAAACTAAATTTCAGAGAAATGGTATAAAGCCGAAATGAAATTCAATAAAAAATAACCAACTAACTAAATAAAGTTAAGCAACAATCTCAAAGTTTAGAAGGAATTTAATGCATAATAGATGTATAAACTTATTTTCTGTTCCGAGAATAGACTTCATATTGCAAATATATGTACATTAATTATTTACTGAACTTTTAAATTTAATAATTTAAAAATCTCTAAAAACAGTCAACTAACCAAAAACTTAGGTAATGTAAATCTTTAAAAATAATTGTCAGCTTTACGCAATATTAATTTGCATTTACAATTACAAAAACGCACAACGAATATTTGCAAAGTTTACTTCCGTTTCTAATGATTAATTGTTGGCAATTAAAGAAAAGGTTCACAAGAATAAAACTACAAAGTTCTTGCAATCACAATATTGGCTCATTTGCATACTTTGCTATCGTCAAACAGGAAATTTCCTAGCTTAATTGACATTGCAATCGGACTATGGATGTAATTAGAGAAACGATGAACAAAGATTTATTGCTTCCAATATGAAATTAGCTCAGGCGTGATAGAAGATTATAAGTCTATAAATGAAAGAGTTTCTTTACTTTTATTGAAAGGATTAATAATAAAATTTATTTTTCTTAAAAATGGTTATTTTAGAGATGCACAAGTATGGAGTAATGATGGTTTTGAATGTTACTTGCAACAAAAACTAAAAATTCACCTCACTGAAGCAATCTGAATAAAAAAATCAATTAATTCAATTAATGCCAGAGTAATTAATTATACTCATTAAATTACTGGCAAATCGCCAATAGACGCTTCGCATTTCGACGATGCACATATATTGCATTTATTAATTTCATTAAACGTTTAATTAACGCGTGATCGAAAACCTTAATCATTAATTATCTCACGCCGCAAAAGCGCGCCACCTTACTGGCTTACATTTATATCTTCAATAAGCCCATGGACTACGTTTCAAACGCTTTCAAGCCAGTTCGAAATGCAAAACAACGCCAAAGTCAAGAAAAACGAGTTAATGATTTTATTGAAATTATATCTTCACACGGAAGCAGGTGAATTTCCTTAAACAAATCATCTTTCCCCGCTCAGTCCGGTGAATAGAAGTTTTTGTATTGCGGGCTTTAACTCAATGCCTATTAAATTTATCGTTGTGGTTCCCAATAGCTAAGATCTCAATAACCCGTAGTTGCGATCCATTGAGCTAGAACAGGAAAATCTGCTACATCATCAGGAAATTCACTGCAATTCTCGCCAATTTATAAGAAATACAAATTTCTAGGGAATAACTGAGAAATAAGCTTTGATATACGAAAAAGTTTTGCACGCGCCAGACATGAAAATAATTTGTAATTTTTACTGTTTAAGTGGGTACAAAAGTTAAAGTTTTCTACAAGAAAATGCACTTGTTCACAACTTTTAAAGGTTCGAAGAGTTGATTCGACCTGCCAACAATGAATCATTGGAAAGGTATTTATTTTTACAGATGGACTATATCACATTTTGTTCTGAAATCGAAGGAAAATTTACTATTGGCTCAGCTGAATAAAACATTAGATACGTATTGCAGTATTGGCGTATTGTGTTTAATGAATAGCGAATTAATACTTAAAGTGAGTTAATCGGCCACAATTAAAGAGCACATTAATTAAAACTCGAGCACGATTTAAGACGATAAGCTACGACTTAAAGTTAGATGATATGTTCTAAATTGAAAATTGATGAACTAAAACAAAATGATATTTCGCAATTTCCATACGTAGGTACTTCTCTAGCACATTTTATATACGTCGATTATTTGGAATTTTTCTATAAGGTAATTTCAACAAAATATTCCCAGTGTAAAGACTTTGAAAAACTTCCAGTTATTGTCCTTAAACACCATAAAATACCATTTCTACATCGAAAATGAGAGGCTGTATTTGTCAACCTATCAAAGTCAAATTTAGCACAAAAACATTGAGTCTCTATCTCGCTTATATTCAGCCACATCGCTCAGTAACTTAAACCATGCTTGAAATTCATGACTAAATAGAATTCAAAAAGCTCAATGTTTCACCAAATGATTCTATGTTATAAATGTAAGAATAGTATGTACGATTATCACTGGAATAGTGAAAACCCGCGCTTATGTATTTCAAAATTATGACTCTAAATTAAAACATCTGTGTGTACATAAAATTGTATTGTATTACACGCATACAGTAATAATAAAAAACCCAAGATTTCAAAAGAGTTATCTGTAAATCGATTAAATTCTTAGAATAATAAAAGCACAATAGAAAAATATACATTTTTTAAAGAATGAAGACAATAACAAGCAGATCGTTCTAAATGTGACGAATTTTTCTTTGAATAAATTAGCGACAAATATACACATATACATACATATAAGTACACCCTCAATGCAAGGTTTCAAGACTTTCTTATTTTCTGAGAACTGGTATTTTCAGCTAGAAAGTTTCTCAAACTCAGAGGTTTTATTAGCAGTTTGCGAGAAAACATGAATCTTCGTATGGTCATAAATAACCGCAATTACCAAGTCTTGGCTATTCGCTAAATTTCAATAAATTCCATCTGCGGTACATTCATGTTTGTATCCGATATTTTCGGTGTTAATTACGAAATAAACTTTACAAGAAAATATCAAGAACCATATGTTTGCCAGTGTCAATTAACACATTAGCCATTTTCATATCAAGAGCAGCAGCAAAAATTTCTTCAGTTGAACACGTTCCGATTTCATTGATCGCTTGACGGATTTATTAAATAATTTAAAAAATGACTTGTGTGCCTTTCCCTTTATTGTATAAGTTCGGTTATGGCAATATTTTAAAATTATTCTATGTTTCCATACTCGCTATTTTGGTTATATCGAGCGTAGCTACGATCTATAGGGAATATAGTGATTTTAATATGATTCGTGCGAAACGCGCTAATGAAATACGAAGAAATATCAAAATAAAAGTGAATCCGTGCAATGATTTTTATGAATTTGCTTGTGGTAATAGACATAAATATAGGGTACTTTCAATGCTTACATCAACTAAAGGAGTTTCAGAACAAATTAAAAGAATATTAGAGAAACCTTTGAACGATCTTGATTCGGCCGACTTTCAAAGTGCAAAAAAATTTTATGCTTCGTGTGTGAACTGGGAAGAAATTTGGAAAATAAGTGTAAAACCCTTAAAACTTATCTTGAAAAAATTTGGTGGTTGGCCGCTGTTAAATGAAACCTGGATAGATAAAAGTATTGATTGGATTGATTTACTATCTGAAATTAATGAATATGGTGTAAATGCTTTACTTACAGTATCGTTTCAAAATTCTCAAGACACGTTGAATAAAAATGAAATTGTTTTTAAGGTAGGCGATGTATCTCTTCCTACCAAAGAATATTATTTGGAATCAGAAAACAATTTCTACTTAAGTTCGTATAAAAATTATATGTTGAAAATTCTTAAAAAATTTGGTACAGTAAAAAATGCTCAACAAATCTGTGACGACATAATCAATTTTGAAATGAAAGTGATTGTTGAAAATCAAGACAGAAAGTTTAGGTCGACTACTATTAAAAAATTGTTCGCCGACTATCCAGAAGTGAATTGGAGTAAATTAATTGAAAACTCCTTGGGAATTGCAATAAATGACACTTTTACATTAATTGTACCATCATCTCAGTTTATCAATAAATTGTCCGCAGCTATTTCCTCTGCAGATAAATTAAGTGTTAAGAATTACATAATTTGGATGTTTGTTCAAAAATTTTTGTTGTATTCAGGTGAACGATTTAATGAAGCTCTCGGACAGAAAGACAAAGTATTCAAGAGATGGATGAAATGTGAGAAAGAAACTCTTTTCCTTTTCAGTTCTGCTATCAGTACTACATATATGAGAGAAGTTGTCCATGATAAAATGGATGCAGGTATCGAGGGTATTATATTAGATATAATCGAAACATTTGAAGATCGAATAAAAGGCAAAGAAAACATTGGTGAAGTGAACGAGAATTTGAAAACTTTAAAATTATTTTTTGAGTTTTTGAAAAATATGAATCCAGATAGTGAATACAATAACAAATTTAAAGAAATCGATATGGATATTAACAAATATTTGGAAAATAGGTTGAATATAGCAAAACTTCTTAAACGTTCAAATCAGAAAAATAAATTTAACATATTTGAAATGCAAAGCCTAATAAATTTACTACAATATCCTAGTTACCACTATTTATTTCCAAAGGCAATAAATTTTGGACACCTTGGACTTTTTCTCATACATGGCACTATTCATGGTTTTGGTGACTTTCCTCAATACAACACAAGGTTTTTTAATGTGGACTCTGCAAATGTTACAGACTGTCTTTTAGCTCAATTGAAGGCGAACAACTTGGTCGGATACGTTTCTCTTCAGGAAATTATTGCTGACAGTTTTGCACTGGAAACATCTTATACGTCTTATACGAATTGGTTAAACGTGCAAAATTACGATGCAGTTCAATATGAGACCTTGCCTGGCCTGGGATTCACCGGCAAACAATTGTTCTTCTTGACAACTACTCAATTGTTTTGTGAAACCAAAAATATTGAATTGGTCAGTAATAAAAATCACGTAAATAAATTACGTGTAATGGCAGCTCTTTTGAATTTTAAAAAATTCTCAGAGGAGTTCGATTGTCCTCCTGGAAGTGCAATGAATCCAATAATGAAATGTAATTTGCAATAAAATATTTCTAAAAATATTTGAAGGTGCTGGTTTTATTATTTCGGGCTTATCTACAATGACTTTCAAAATCTTTTTTTTATTTTCGAAGTTTATATTGTATTCAATCCAAAATTCACGTCACTAGGAAGAGTGGTCCAAATATTGTTCGGGTACAACAAACAACGAAGTCGCATAAAACAGGGGTTCATGATAGTTCAAATAGTTTTTAGCTCTATGAATTACGCGTGAGAAATTTTAAGTGAAAAGAATCATTGAAACGAAAAGAAGCCTTCATAATATGCAAGTTTTTTTATATGTATGACGATGTACGATTCAAATCCCCTTCTAAATTAAACGTTACCAGCAAGCAATAAAAAGTGCATGTCGTTACTATTCCGAAAAGGTCATCTAAAACGGAAGCGAAACAAAATAAAAGTATAAGATAATCATAAAAAGTCTGAAGTAAATAGTTTTCCTGAAAGCGAAAGAACTTTCTCTCCCGACATGTGAATTCATCTTTCTATCGCTGAATTGTTTTCTCGCATTGTTTTGCTCTGGTCACTTAACAAACATCGCCGCCCAAACAAAAATAGCATTCATTTCCCAGGTGGCTACCTATCCTTGTTTCCACTTACCGCGGTCACGATTTGACTGAAAATCTTGTCTTCACAGAAAAGGCAGAGCAAAAGAGCGACTTCAAAGCAAAATCACCTGGCCGTTTGCTACTAGGCTGCATGCTCAGGCGCAGTGAAAATGTCTTGGAACCCGTCTCAAGTTCAAGGTAGAAACTGCAAAGTACCCAGACTTACCTTTTGTTCGTTTTCCTCATCTTCGTGGTTTTTCATCGTTTTATATTTTTGTATTTATTTTTCACCTTTCCGTATTTCTTCACTTAATTCGAAAAGTTGCATTGTACCTGAAGCACGAGTCGAGTTTTGCAACTCGTGCGACGAGTAATGGAGCTACGTACTTCGTGTAGGGCATGATGCTTTTGCTAAAATGCCATGAAAGTTGTCGTTTGGCTTTTATCGATGGATTTCACTTACCATTTCGATTGATTGCATAAGGCGTGCGTTAAACACGTACTTTGTATGCAATGGCACTTTTCAGCACAATTAAGCACCACTCTGCTCGTCATTTCTTACCTGCTGTGGTGAATAAATCTTAAATCTATAAAAGTAGGGTATATAATGGATTTTCATTTCATGCAAGTCGTTTGAATTCGTTTTTATTTATTGATCAAACCGTGCAATAGCTATTAAATAAAAATAATTATTACTGCACTCCTACACTAGATTAATTTTATAAGATTGTAGTTAGTTTTACATATTATATTTTTTTTTCCAAAAGCCGTTCTCTTTAATTTAATTTATTTGATTTTTGTTTTTAATATTTAAAATTATTATTATTATTACCTATGTAGCATAAAAGTGTTTTTTTGTTTTATTTTAATAAAGCTATGAAAATATAATTCAGTATTTCACCTTAACTTCGCAACGGATCGAAGTACACTAACAAAATAAAATAAAATATCTATGTTTTCATATTTAAATATATTTTTCTTTATAAAACTACATATTTTTTTTTACTTTGATATAGTTATTAAAGCTAGTATATTATATACGTTTTTTTGAATTAAAGGTATATAATCAAAGACCGATTAAAATACAAAAAACCAGTTAATTATGAAAACTATTTAAAGTTTTACATTAAAGTTAAATTTGCTTCAGTTGTGAGTCTAATATAGAATTCATATTTGCATTACAATTACATGGAACTGATTTGATTTGTTATAGTTTTTTCCACGAATATATTTAAACAATCTTATCTTAATACGCTGGTAGAAACATTAATTTCAAAATTACAATTAGGTAGATATTTGCAATCCAAGGGCTCTTCGATGTAACAACGGTGACCTTGAAAACCATCAGTTTTTGAGATTTTGAAGATAATAGAATTCTGTTATATTACTAATATTATACTAATTTATTTACTCAAAATAAAGTTTATGATAACTATTAAGTAATCTGTAAGATTTATTTAAATTTAATGGTATAAATTGTTACCTGCTGTCATACCAACGCCACATTCTTTGAAATGCTAAGGGTTTTCATGGTTATCCATCGCCTATAAAATTCCTCCTATATGCTTTATAAACGTGATAATGGATTCAAAAAATCAATTTATGGGAATGTGTAAAAGAAAAAAAAAATTAATTTTCCCAACAATTTGTGCTCTTTTGCTCCGAATTTACTGTGGACTTTAAACAATTTATCAAACGAATGCCATTCATTAAATTGGCAGGAGATCCACAAAATGAAAACATGAAAACATCATTTATTTGTGCAGGTTGATAATGTTTGTGAATTGCACGAAAATATTGTTTCTAGCAGTGTTCTTTGCAGCGACTTGTCTGCAATGCACACTGCACAAACTCTTGTGCCACTCAAAATGTCCCAGAAGTCAAGTGTTGCACAATGTACTTATAAATAATAGCCGTTTTCCATTTCGGCTTATAGTGGCCTGAAAATTTCGAAAAGGCTCGTCTAAATCGCTGAGAGCGCAGGTACGTTTCAGGTAAAACAAAAATTTAATTGGCAACGCGCTATTCATGATCAAAGCCACGGCGGTGCTTAACTGCGCCCGAAACAGGTCTTGAATGCAATTGCCAGCCACTTTGGGCGCAGTATGGCACCGCTTTTCATGCACCCGTACGAAGCCTGCAAATAATAGTGCATCGGGGCATGAGTGCAGGGAGCAGGCAGGCAGGCGAAAAATTCCGTACCTATTTAGCGAGACTTGGTGCCCCTGTAGGCTCCACCGATGCACGTCTGCCGCCACCAGGAAAATTTCTTCACACGTTCGCGCGAATTTTCTCTGATTTGTGACATAATTCCCAGTACGTGATGACTTTAAACTGCTCTAAACCACTTTTGCAGTTCGACGGAAGGTAATCCGGTGTCGGCTTGATTTTCACGGAAATATTTCGTTCGAACGGTGCGGTGGCTAGAAGCCTTTCTCTAGCCGCTTGATATATTTTTCCGCTTCTTGGCTGAACGCAACTCGTTGTCACAGCAAATCTTTACGCATAATTGATTTATCAGTTATAAAAAACCGCGAAAATTATGCAATCGATGCTCCATCACTTTTTCAGGTGGCAATGTCGGAAAGACAACGGCAGTTATTAATTGTTTCGATGCGCACAAGTGCATTGGGTTGGGATGGTGCACCCGGTTACCCAGTAACTGAGTTTAGTTTGTCTTACATTCAATCGATCCGGGAAACGGAAATTATCGGCAATTTTCTTTAGAGTGGTTGATGTTAGTGGAAGTGAGAATCAGGTTTTAGCTTTGAGTTTGAAACTTGATTTTTTTTTGATATTCCGATTGCATCACTATATTACGTAGACGTGATAAGGTTATTTGATACTTCACTAACTTTTATCACTATTATATGTTGGTATAGAAAGGTTACTCTGTGATATTTTGTTTAATTATTATGAATTTTTAATTTCCAGTCTCCGTCAAAAAAATGTTTAAACTCGTTAAACATAATTTAACATAGTATACTCAATGGCATTTGTAATTTGTAAAGAAAAACCAATGTTTTTCATCAACTTCATAACCACCCGAGGTAAAACATAAAAAGTAATTTATGAAAAAATAAGAACTCCTAACTTTAAATCATGAACATCTCCACAGACTAGGAACTATACATTATATTATATTTTACTAAGGTATTTCCAGGCATGAAATTTTCAACCATTTAAATCCTGACAGCCCTTGATCCGATTATGTTTAAAATCTTCCTTCCTTCTTGGAGATTATGCAAAAAGTTTTATGTTAAACTTTGCATAGAATTTCGTAAAAATCGTGAACATTACTCAAACATGCCAAATACAGAATCTTTTATTTTTAAATCGGTAAAAAATACAAAAAATCTTATTCGAAACTTTTGGACTCTAACTGGTGTTCCTTAAATTGTCAAAATAAAATACAGCAGATATAAAGAGCAAAAATCTTACGGAAAACAATTTCACATTTTCTGAAGTTCTTCTGTTAATTCCTAGAGAGAGAAATGTTGATAAAAGACTAATAAAATAATTTTATAAAAATACTTATTAAAGTGTGAAAATATAATACATACGTAACATAATAGTGTAGAGTATTAATATTTAACTAAATTATTAGGTACTTGGTACTTCTTATTGCCATAATTTTGATTTTTGCAAAATTTTTAATTTTTTTGTAGGTATTTATAATGTCAATCTTTTTAGAGTCTATTTTCATCACTATAAAAGTGAAAAAGAGATGTCAAGTATGTTAAAATAATAATAACTACACAAAAACCAATATTATTTAAGATAAAATGAGTAGCTTGGTTAAGTTTTAAAAGTTATCAAATACTCGATAAAATAAAAACTCTCTATTTACTTTTAATTGTATAAATTAAGCACAATTCGTTTTTCGACATAATTTTTCAGTAATTTTTAACAAACACAGCAGCTACATATATGCAAAACCAATATCTCATTTTAAATAAGCTCCTCACCTTTCAGTTATCCTGTTTATTTATCTGATCTAAAAAGCACTACTTTGACTAACACAAGCTTTTATAATTACTATTCTGAGTGCTGGCAATAAATTAAGGAGTTGGTATGTAATTGAGCAAAGAATTATAGTCTTCAATTTTCTGAAATTTTTAAGCACCATATTCGGCCTGACAAGTGCTGGTCAATAGAAAGTCACAGCTTGTGCCTAAATTAATATCACCACCTCGGTAAAACCGCGATAGTTGGAGCACGTCGATAATGTAAATATCTCTGGGCGCTCAAGGTAATTACAGGTATAAATCGTGGAAAAAGAGGTCACAGTGGCCATAAATAAAACTGCAAAATTCTGTTTTAACTCACAGAATTTAATGAGCATCGAAATCACCACAATTTGCACTTATGTTCTGGATTCATTGTACTCCCAGCCGGACATTCAAACTCCTTTGAAAATTCTTCGAAATTCGAAAGTGTGCCGATAATGCGATATTTGTGGGGCGTGTGATTGTCGACATTGATTCTGTTCCTCATAGCTTCAGGTTTGTATGCCATGCACCACATCTGGGCGTAGCTTAGGAAAAACAACTGATTTCTGTTGAAGTCCACACCAGGTAAAAGTTCCTGTTTAAGAGTTTCCTCATCCTGATCTTTTACCCAGTTCTGATAAGCCGTGTATGCGTATTGTAGTCCTCCATTGTCGGCGATATTTTCACCCAACGAAGGATCTCCGCGGAGTTTTTGCCCCAGGAAAGTGTAATTGTTATATTGGTGTATAAAACATTTTGCACGCTCCATAAAATTATCAGTAGTATCTGTTGTCCACCAGTTTATCATATTGCCATTAGAATCAAACTTTTGACCCCGATCGTCGAAACCGTGAACGAGTTCGTGACCTAGAATTGTTCCCATTTGTGCGAAATTCAGGGCTCTAGGAAAATGTCGATTATAATAAGGATATTGCAGGAATCCAGCAGTGACGTAAACTTGGTTTCTCATATGGGCGTTATATGCATTCGCCTTAACCGTATCAAAACGAGCAGATTTATCTGTTTTCTCACTAATTTTTTTGCTCGCTTCGTCTTTCATGAACCTAAGAAAATTCAGCCCATTTTCAAAATACTTTTCACGATCGATGTGCAAGCCGCCGTATTCTTTGTCGAGTTTTTTTTGGTCCAAAACTAGTTCAGGGTATCCAATCACAAATTCAAGTTTCTCGAGCTTCTTTTTGAGTCCTACTTTAGATTCGCTATCTATCCACGAAAATTCTTCAATTGATCCTCTGAAGGCATCTTTGATCGCCTCAGACATGTTGCGAACATCGTGCTCTTTTTCTTCGTTGAAGTGTTTCCTTACGTACTGAGAACCAATCGCGTATGGAAATATGTTTTTCGTACTAGAAAGGCAGAGTTTCCACAATGCCTCTATTTTATGCTCACCTGCAATCGCTTCGTAATATTTATGGAGGATAGTGTCAAACCGATCATCGGTATCTTGCATTAATGCCAATGCCACTTCCCACATAATGTAGTTGGCCACAATTCTTTGGTTTGTTGCTTCAACAACTTCAAACAAATTGGAAATATATCCGGAGCTTACCACAATCTCTGTAGTATCAGTCACAGGTACTTCTACACTTTTTTCTATAAACTCTGTCCAATTAACTTTAGGGTGGGTCTTTTGAAGTTTTTCAACCGTCATACTAACGAACATCTCAGTTAAGTCAAAACGTTGATTTGTGTCGGCTGTTCCTCTAGCTATGCCAGCTTCAAGATCTATAAGTTCAGCAATAGCCTTTTCAGCCTTCTTATCATCGACACCAAAAGCAATAAGCGAATCCAGAATCATTTCTTTGTATGCATTTAAGTGATAACTTTTAGCAGAATCGTAATAGTAATCCTTATTTGGTAGGTGTGTCCTTCGCTCAATGATGTATATCACATGTTGGGAATTATTTCGAATATTTTCATCAATTGTTATCTCTAATAGAGAACTGAACCCGTGTTCTGCTTTAAGTTTTCTTACCAATTCTATCCAATTAAAGTCAGCCCCACTCCAGGTGGGATCTAAAACAGGCCATCCTCCAAGTGACTTTATAAATTCTAAAAGCGGAGTTAGTCCTCTTTCCCGACGTAGTTCGAGATTCATGCACGATGCGTAGTAATCTTTGACCATCCTATCTGTTGGCCAATCTTCATCGGCAATGGGTTCCTCCAGTAAAGTCATAACTTGTTCCATTAATTTTTTGGTAACAACGTTCATTTCGTCCGTTTCCACATTATCAGGCGGAATTGGGTGGTAATTTGGCCAATTCCCGCAGGCATAATCGTAAAAATCATCACATGGATCGACACTTTTATTGATATATTTTAGAAGGTCATCTCCTCGCGTTCTTCGCGTGATTTCATATTGTCCATTCTCAGTATTAATATACACCGATCCCAGCAGTACAAGTCCAAGAAGGCTGAGAAAATATAACATTTTCGATATATCACTTGTTATCACGATAAATTTGTACTTCTAGAAAATAGCGATACGTGGGCTAATCCCAATTAAAGACTGCGGCCTGCTTCTATTAACGTGATGCGCGAACTGTTCCAGCGTTCAATTAATTCCTGTAAGTTTTCTCGCCATTCAGAAAATGAAAACGAACTTGTCGAGATGTTTTTTTCCGATGTTTTATCATCTTAGGTTATCACTATCAGTGATGTCATTCCATCAAACATATTTTGATATTAAACGCTTTACGGATGTGGAACATGTACATGCGATTATTGCTCATGTTCACAAAAATTATACAGCTTTTTAGTTATAAATAAAGCTTGAAATAATTTAATCAACTATCTGAAGTTTACTATTGCACTTGTTTGCTGTTTGTAGAAGAACTCAATTTTTCATTCTAGTAACTCTGGTTTGCATGTCTACATATGTCTATACAAATTTTAAATAAATGGGAGACCCAGAAACGAATCAACTCAATTTAGTACTCAGCTTGTAAGAACTTCAAACCATAATCAAAATCAGAAAAAACAAATGATTATAATTATCGAACTAGCTTGTATTATTTAACATTAAAATAGTGTGGCTCTTAATTTATTTATAATAAGAGATTAAATCGATTTCGGTTTATCTATTTGTGAGTGTTCAGGCGGTGTTAAATGAGTGAATATTTGACAATTGTGTACGATGCATTCTAATTTTTTTTTTTTTTACTATAGACTTTTGTTTTTATACTAATATCTAAATGAAGTAAATTTTATAAAACGCATTTTTAAATTTAAATTTTGATGATTCTTATAAAATCATAGAAATGTATTTTTTCTTGTACTTATTTGCTATAATTTAGCATTTTTCAATTATTAACAAGTTCCCAATTTTTGTTGGTTAAACAAGTACTACCTACTTAATAAATCTTCACAATTTAGACAATATACAGAAGTTCAGGATTTATGTAAAGAGTAAAAACATTTTGCTGTCGTTCGTGCTGCAACTAATAAAGATTTTCATTAAAAATGACATTCAATCTCTTCCTATTCATTAATTTTCCTTACAATGACTGTGTAGGTATTTTAAATTCACATAATACCTTGGGACTTTAATCCGAAAATTGCACTTTAATTACTTCTAATTAATCTCTATACACTTCCGCTAAAACTCTGCATTTGAGACAATCGATCAGATATGGCAAATCTCGTAACACTTGCAAGCAGGGTTTGTTGGTTTTTCTAGAAACACGGGGGCATTCATAAACTTCTCGGAAAATAAGATATACAAGTTCTATAATGTAAATTAAATCGATTTGATGAATATCTTTGTAGTTGTGCAACAAGAACTTCTTTTAAAAAACAATCTGTTGAACTGATTTGTGTTATATGAGAAGTATACATATGTATGTCAATCACCTCATATAAAAATAAAAAGATGATCAACTTTATAATGGAATTAGAATTTTCAATTAGAGCACTTATGCTCCTTTTTTGTTGTCACTTTTATCAATAAATGCTTGCGTCGCAATTTTTTATTAAAAGCAATTAGCTCGCCCACGAAACCATTGTTCAATATCGAACATGAAGAATTAAATCATAATGAATGATGTACATACAACGCAATAAAATCCCAGCCATGCTCTGTATAAATTTTTGAAGTAACTTTGTCAATTTTTTGATAACGCTCCGCACATGTTTCCTTATTTTCATTCAATTTAGCGGTCACATTTTCTAAATTATCACATGATTAAATCTATTATTAATGCATATTTTAGTTAGTTTTTGTTTTCAGTCAGTCATACACATAAAATACGCTGTTATGAGTTTTAACGACGTAATAGGCATCACAAGTTGTAGCATCTGATTTACTCTGATTAAATTGACAAGGTCAAATTTGTTCCGATAGCCAACTTCAGTTTATTTTTAATTGGAGCAAACCATTTACCTCGTCACATACTATAAAAAGTGTGAAATTGTATTATATTTTCAGTAAACATTGTTTGCATTTGTAAACAATTTCAATATACTTAAAGGCTGGACTGTTGAGCAGGGTAAAATCTGTGCTGATCTTTAATTTAATTGTTGTCACCATAATTGGTATAAATTAAAGTCCTTCCTACAGAACATACAATAAATTGCTTTAATTTGTTAATTTACGATACGTGCAATGGTCTTTCAAGCGTTTGTGGCAAAATATTCAAATTCGCCCACAAACTATCATCGCAAATAAACAGAGAGGAAGACGGTTTTTGGCGATGCTGCAACATTTAAATGAACAATTAATTTTGAGATGTCTCGCAGTTAGTATAATTTTCCAGACTCGCCAGTGTCTTCAAGTTGATAAAAGAAAGTGGTTGCAACGAAACGTTTCGGTTTTTACAAAATATAAAATAAAGTAAGAACGGTCAATAAATTGTTTGGAGATGTTTTTCGCCTTCAGCATGTTAGGACTTGTGACGCTGGCGACTGTTTACATGAGGTCCGAGAATTATCTGGATTCAATGTCACGATTAAAACGAGCGGATGAATTGCTTCAATATATTGATAACACTGTCGATCCCTGTGACAATTTTTATGAGTACGCGTGTGGCAATTGGAACAAATATCATCGTATTCCAGAATACAAAAGCGACGTGGATATGTCAACGATTAACGATATTTTAATGCTAGAACAGGTGAAAAAAATTGTGGAAGAGCCCATCAAAACAACCGATTGGCCAACTGACAAATTGGTGAAGGACTTCTACGCGTCCTGTTTAAATATGGAAACTCGTCGAAAGGTAGGACTCTCACCTCTTCTGGAATTAATACATTCAGGGGGTGGATGGCCTGTTTTAGACAACACCTGGAGTGCAGCTGACTTTGACTGGATTGACGTCATAACGAGGCTTAAAGAAGCGTATGGAATAAGCATTTTTTTCGATGGCTATATAGCACTTGATGTGAAAAATACTAGCAGAAATGCTATATATTTAATGGAAAAATCAACTGGTTTACCCAATAAAGACTATTACTACAATCCCTCGAAGAAGTATCACCTTGATGCATATAAAAAATTAATTTATGAAGTTCTCGAAATGTTTAGTGTTGGCGATGAAAAAGCCACAAGGACGAGGGATGAAATTTTGAAGTTTGAGAGTGATGTAGCCATGGGAACAACCGATTTCAACGTGCTTCTAGACGTCTCTCAGTACTATATTCCTACGAGTTTACAGCAGTTAGAAACGATGTATCCGGAAATCGAATGGAGAAGTTTCTTTAAAAAGTTTATGGGGGTGAGAGTCAATTACTCCACTCCCATATTCATTGGCGGTCCTGAATATATTCAAAATTTACTTCAAGTGATTGCGTCAACTAATCAAAGAGCTGTTGCAAACTATATAATGTGGTATATCACAAATTCGATTATATCTTCGCTGGATGGGCGATTCGACACCATTCAACATGAATATAAAGAAGCAGTTTCCGGTGCCCGAACACAAGAAGAACGATGGAGAAAATGCGTAAATGTCATCAGAAAAGAATTCGTCCTCCCTCTTGGCTCCATGTACATTCGAAGATATTTTAACGAAGATAAGAAGATGGATGCTCTCAAAATAGCTCATGAAGTGAGGGATGCATTTCTAAAATCTATAGAATACTTAGACTGGATCGACGATGTAACGAAAGACCGCTTATACGACAAAGTAAAAAAATTAAAATTTACTATTGGATATCCAAACGCAATGCTAGATAAAGAGGTATTGAATAAAAAGTTTGGTGATCTTCACATTGAACCGGACAAATATTTTGCAAACATCTTAAAGTTATACCGCAATAGACAAAATGTTCAAGCAAAGGAATTATATAATGAACCGGATAAATCAACTACTTTTAATGTGGTTACCCAAAATGCGTTTCACGGCTCTCACTATGTTGAAGTTGCTGTCTCTTCGGGATACCTTGATTATCCTTTTTACAGTCGCTATTTTCCGAGATCTATTAAATTTGGTACCACAGGAGCTATTTTCGGTCATGAGATAACTCACGGATTTGACACACGTGGACAAAAAGTAAATGCTGAAGGGGTTTTAACAGACTGGTGGACGGAAGGTTCAGCTGAGAATTTCAAAAATCGAACGAAATGTTTTGTGGACCAATACAGCAACTATAATGTGAATGGCCAAAAACTGCGAGGAGATCCAACGGTTGGGGAAAATATTGCTGACGAAGGTGGACTACGAAGTGCATATTATGCTTATCAAAACTGGGCCAAAAATCAAAATGAAGATGTTTTAAAGCAGGAAGTGCTTGCAGGAGTAAAATATTCGAGAAATCAACTTTTCTTCTTGAGCTACGCCCAATTATGGTGTAAATCTTTTAAACCAGAATCAATGAGAAACTCAATTTATACCGATGTCCACACTCCGCATAAGTACCGAGTTATTGGACCACTATCAAATTTTGATGAGTTTTCCAAAGATTTTCAATGCCCTTTGGGAAGCCCAATGAATCCAGAACATAAGTGTAAATTGTGGTAATTATTTATTAAAAATTATTTAAATATTAAAGCAGTCTTTATTTTTCCTTTGGACATTAATTTGGATTTGTACTTAAAAGTAATTTCTATAATATTAAAAAATATAATAAATATTATAGAGTAATACCGACCTTTGTGGATGATTATCGATTTTCGATATTTAAGTGAAAATATCCTCAACCGATATTATTTTTACAATAGATCTGTAAATAACAGTTGTACTAATTGGTTTTTTTTCTAGACAATGAATGAATCAGTATTTGCATACAAACTCTATCCAAAAGAATGGAAAATTCCGTGAATTATTCAATTAACTTCAAAGTAATAAATTAACGCCTTTTGTTCCTTTAAAGATCATTGCGATAGCACTTTAAAAATGATAACAAAACTGTCACCGTTTCCGGTTCAGTTTTATGTTCGTTACAAAGATTTGTTGATTTTTCTAAAGATACACGCCTTAGGATAAATCTCCTAGCTGAATTGCGCTTTAATTGGCCATTCATTATTCGTCAGACATTTCCGCTGAAAGACTGTATCTGGAAGTTATTTTAATTACAAAAAGAAAAACAGGAAAAAAGAGTACAATTTCGTGATGTTGCAGCCCAAGGTAGACTATTCCAATGACTCAATCGCTATTCGCACTTACTGACTTGCATTTTTAATTAAATCTTACTTAACCGATTGAGTATATTATTGAAAATGATCGTAAAACTGTTTCCTCATTTAAAATTACCATCTTCACGTAGTCGTGATGCCTAAATTTTTATTAAAACTTGAGATAAAAGTTTTGAATATTATAAATATTATAAAAATATTGCGCTTTTATTCAAACTGCATTGATTTATATATAAAATATGAGTGGGATGACGGATCTCTTTGTTATTTGATATAGTATTAAAAAGACTGAGGGATGAAAGTCAGTTATTTTTATGGTTTGACAACAAATTTGCTTAGTCACTTTCCTAGTTGAAATCATCAGATTTTCACTTTTGATTGGCATAAAAACTTTATAGCCGCTTAACTCCCCTAATGAGACAAATTACTTTCAATAATTTTCCGTGCGGAAGTACTGGCAACGGATATCATTGATCATGTCATCATTACCAGTCGGTTAGAAAGAAAATACACATACACGTGTTTTAAAGACCATGATAAACTTATTTGGAAATAAGAAGTTTCTTTGGGTGTCTTTTCTGTTTTTTGTTTATTTAGTTGATAATTACATTCTTAATTTAACGCACGATTAGATTCAGCAATAATCAGTCAAATGCTTGAGCTAATTTTTCTCAGATAATTTTTCTTTTACTTCTTTTATTTTTTATTTACGCGCATTAAAGAGTGATTAGTGCTGCCGCTAATGGATTCAGCGAATTGTGACCGAGTAAATCGTTGTCTCTAAATTTTACGAAACAAGACTTTTATTTGAGTTGAGTTTAGATTGGGCCAACCTTGTGACTGTGGCGAATAATGGCGAATTTATAGTTTAGTTAAGTAAAATAATACAGCACGCTTTATCTAATATAATAATATTTGTGTGCTAATATCATAATTTAATTTCAGCTTTTAATTAAGAATTAGTGTGTTTTTAATTGCATAGAATCAGAACTTACATAAAACAATATAAAAGCTGGTTTAATTTATTTTTAGTGAAAACTCTGAAAAGTCCTAAGGGCTTCTATAATATTTTATATGCTTTTGATCCTAATTCAATTTCAGCAACTTTTCATATTAAATACATTAGCAAAATTTTTGTTTAAAATCCGTCTTATATATTATTTTTTCCTTCAATTTTTTTAAACATTATATCCCATCAGAGTATGCATCAATCACAATACAACTGAAGTATGATTATACTTATTAAACAATACCAATTAAACAATTTAAATACCCACTTTGAAATAAATATATTCTTTCACTTCAATAATTTTTTTAATCGACATATTTCACGAAAGCTATAATCATAATCACCTGTGAAAATACTGATTTATGCAGACAATAAAAGAAATCAAGACACGAGAACAACAATACACGTAACTACTAAATATATATTCAAAAATAATTCTTCGGTTCTCATGTGAGCGTATTTTTAAAAAATTCCAATTGTGACGCTAAAACAACAGCTCAATCTTCAATAATTTAATTATTTGTTAATTTATCTGCGAGAATTATTGAGGTATAATGATAAGAAAGTTAAATGAATGATAAATACCTTCCACTATCTAACAAAATTTGCTTCTTTCATTATTTTATCAGGGTAGAAACGCTTTAAAAGTTGGCGCATTGATTTACGAAGTTATCAAGAAAAATTGATATTTAACTTTATTGGAATATAAAATTCCTCTTGACGTGTAGCAACTTAAAATGCATTAATTTTATTTTTAAACAACCGAATCCAGGCACTTAAAAAGTAAGGTAATAATGCCGCCCGATAAGGCCAAATGGAATTCAAAACTAAATACAATAAAAGTGAGGCTGCTATAAAACAATAACTTTCCTCTTTTTGTTGGACGCAAAAAGTTTTTTATTCCAACATTCCCACAGTCACCTCTGGCACTGCGGCAAACTCATAATGAAGTGATATTTTGCCTTTCCTTCAAAGTCTGTGGTGCTCCACAGAATCCGTTTCTTGATAAACATGTTTGCTAAGATAAAATCTAATTTAAATCAGTTTTTTCTGGTAATCTAATACGTAGTGACTCATTTGAGGTATGTTTGACCTCTTACAACAAAACGTAAAGACGGGCAACACTAAAATTTGTAAGATTAATTAATCGTTAATACATGCAAATGACGTTATACAAATACAATTAAATATATTCAAATCGATTTTTTAATGACAAATACGGCATCAGTTTTTGTAAATATTTTAGGGGATTTTTATCAAATCATTTTCAGTTGCTACCGCTTTGTTTCAATGAATTAGTAATTCAATAAACAATAGAATATTTTAAATGTTTTAAAGTATTGATCGACTTTTCTATCCGAATGTCATAAGATACTTATGTATAAGACTTTATCAAGAACTCTTCGAAATTTTAAACGACAAAGCCCAAATATTTATAATCAAACAAACGATCAGATAGATTTGTCCGAAGATCAAGACCATTAATAAATGTTTGGTTATCCAAGAAAAAGATTAAGATAATCCGCCATCCACGAGGAGGAAGACAGAAGTAATTTTATGGAAGCGGTCAATAGTCAGCAAGCAGAGCGTGACCTTCTTAAGTGGGTTCAATTGACTACATCATCCTCAGAGGTCGTGTACATGGTGGTCTTTTTTGGTGGATCATTGTACACAATTCAACGTGCCTTTACCCTACATATATCACTTATATTTACATATGTATATCTTAAGCACTGGGCTTGTTTGCATTAAGGAGAATTGAAGTGATAATAAGAATGTTCGCGAAAGTCTTGCATTAAGGCAATTACATCATTGGGGAAACGATCAGCCACATGACGTTTTGCTTAAGGAAGGTCTGACTGCAAATGAACCTGAATTAAATTGTATTGACGAAATTGCAGATGCCTTTTATTTTGTATTTTTCAATTATGTATGTGCGGCGGATTAGTCTTATCAAAAGTGTTTTTGTTACTTCACTAGCGATAAGAAAGAACTTTGATTTTCGCACGAAGTACAAGTATCAAAGCTTTTGTTGTGTCACACTATAGTTGTTTTTTATATCATCTCCTAGATTAAATATAATAAAAACGTTATTCTGTCTGTCATCATTGACTTTTCCTCACTTTTTATATATTCCAAAACCAAACCAAACCAAACCATAAGATATACCTAGATGAAACAAAAAATGCTCTATAGGTCGATAATTGACAATTAAAATGCATTTAAGTTGTAAGTAAAATTTTGACTTCAGGTTTGGTCAAGATAATTGATTTTATTACAAATTCTTCAAATTTTTTCAATTTAAAAGGAGGTTTTTAAGGGATATAAATGATATCAATTGGATTTTTCATTAGAAAATTGTGGCCTCTTTTTCAAAATGTCGAGAGTAAACTATTAATATTTTTAACCTTCCATTTGGATCATAAGAATTTGAATTTCGTATAAAGTGCCAATTGAATGTAATTCCAATGAATTGAATTTTGATAGTTATAGTCATAATATTTTGTGTCAGCTTCTCTACTTCGTTCGTAAGCTCATTTTATTTTGCACTCAATTCTTTACCATTGTTATTATTTATAGATGCATGAGCATTAATTAAAAACACGTGCACAGTCAAGGTAAATTTTTGTGTTCCTCTCATTGTTTATATAGTATAATAGCAAGGTAGTTGTTAGCATAAAATAAATTTGCGTTAAATCGGAGTTAAAAACAATTCATAATAAGAATAACATTTAATATTTGTAATCTATATCTACATAAAAAAAAAACTAGTAATAGTTTTTGTTCTTCAATATAAAACTGAAATTCAATTCGCTTTTATAAATACACTCTTTCACCAATTTCCACTTCAGTAATTTGTTGCTTCGAGGGTAGTTTTATAAGTCAGTGATTTAATTAAAAATATTTAGGAGAATAGCGGCCTAGTTCGAAACGCAAATTTTGAAGTATATTTAGGTATTAAATATGTAGTTTAGAAAGTGTTTCAGAATTGTGTCAAAATTGGTCCATATTTCCTATCTTGCTAAACTTTGTTTAATGATATCAAAGGGTAATCATAAAAAATTCTGAATATGTCGTAGAAGAAGTAACTGCCCTAATTTTCCGCAAAGATACGCACAAAATAACTCGTAATCAAAATAGGTGTTACAATGGCAGTAAATTAGCTTCAAACAAAAGGAATGGCTCGTGACCTAACTTCAATGTCAAGTTCAACGCTCCCACCCACTTAAATTGCCTTCATTAGCTTTCACAAACATTTCAGCTGGTGTCACTTAATCACCGTGTAATTTACTTTTCCCAATTAAGGCAATTTCGCGCCATATGCCCTTTTACATGATACCAGTATTTTTATGAAATTAAAACCTTAACCAAACATCTATTTTGATGTCTTTCTCGTCACTTTCACGTCCCATTGCCAAAATTAAATCAAATTTGCAATTTTAATTTTAGATCAGTGCTTATTTTGAGGGGAGCAATTAGTGATAAAAGGTGTACAAGCAGAGGAACTTTGCGTTGATCATTTTCACGGCGGTGCGACATAAAGCCACGGCTAAAGATTTTGCAGTCAAAAACCTTGTACCGGATTCCCTTTGCACTCTGTACCAAAAGTAAACATTAAAAAGACTGCTTATCGCGGTTTATTAGCGCATCAGGTGCGTCAGTGGTGGTCATTGGGACCATGCTTTTCTCAACATCCAGAAGCAGGTCTCAGACGTCGTCGTCTAGCACGTGCCTTTCTTAATCACAAGGTGCTCCGGCGTCTGAAGCGGCCAGAGCCGGGCTCGGAGTGGAGCAGAGCTATCGAAGCCACTCGTAGATTAGCATAGCCAATTTATTATCAAAAAAACGGCCAAGCAAAACGAGATAGAAATAAAGTACAATTCACAATCAGAACAGCTGAGGCAGCGGCTTGAGGGTATCTCATCGAGCAGATAAAAACTTTTCAGTACGAAACTGACACCTCAAGAAATTGCCCGCCGCGGCAGTGATAACTGCGAAAACGCGAACGAGATCAACGTGCAAACACCCAAACGAAATTCATAAGTGGGATCCGCGGCGATTTTTATTTTGGCGCTGGAGCTTGGACCGTGTTTTCATATTTTACATAACTTGTAAGCAGTGCGTTGTGTAATTAGCTCCACGCGCCTATGCAAAGTGCCGGCCGATTAGTGAGTGTCTTCAAATTAAATAATGTCTGGGGATGGTCTAGGAAATTTGTTGTGCGTCTCACGTTTCAAGTCACTAGAAAAGAAATTTTGACGACGATAGTGTTTTGATAACGACGATCTTAAAAACTAATTTTGTAGCATCTTATCTCCAAACAGAATTTAAACTTAATTTAACTACTTTGGGATAACTTATGCTAATTTTATCACAATGCTTTCCAGACTGGCTGAGGCGCTATTGAACTTTGTCATTCGCGCTCAGCCGTGGTCGATAAGCGCTAATTTGTTTATATATCTTTTTTTATTGCCTTCTTCTTCTCCGGCTTGGCGAACCGATTAAAGCCCGAGTCTATTGCATCTTTATGGCTTTGTTATTGCTCTCACGTGACTTGATGAATGGGAAATCGATGGTGAGAGCACCTATTGTTTACGGGAATGGAAATTCATTAAATTTATGATGGGGCAACCAACTGGTGGTCTCGTAAGGCAGGTAGAGGATGACTGGAGATTTCTAGGTTAAAGAAATGCAATATTTGGGGTTTTCCTGTATTTATTTTGGGTGAATGCGAATTTGAAATAAATTGTTGTATACCTTTTTTTACTATTTCGAATAGTGGTTCTAGAATATTCGCACTAATTCGCAATTGCTACGGAAGCTTTTCAATATTTGCAAATATTTTTCAAAATTTAAACCCTTAAATATGTTTAAAATGATCCAGTTCTCGTTTTCCATTCAAATCTCAAAAATCCAAAATTTGCATTAAACATTTGAAATAAATAGCATATATTGTAAAAGATTTAAGAAAACTACAAGGAGAAAAAGGACCTCTCTTGTAGCTTTATAATGATTGGTTTTATTTTAAAAATTAGGGAATGTAGAAAATGCAGTTTTTTAATTTCGTTTTCAAGTAGTTAAAAGTAAAATCATGCAAAATATCAGAAGCAAGAAAACTGTTTAAGATCATAAAAAATTGTTAATTCATTAAGACTCCTTTTTATCACTATGATTTGAATTAAATCAGGCCAAGTTTCAAGTTGTATTTTAAACAATTTTTCCTTCAGACCTCTTATTCTGTTTAAAAACTCACTCCACTACGAGTAAAACTTTTCAAATTGTTTTCTTCTTTACTTTGATTGTTTGGAATTTAACGCAATTTTGTTTGTTTATAAATTCTCTCCGAAGGATTAAGTAATAGAATAAAATTGAATAAAAAGAATGTATTGACTGCTCTAATACTTTAGATTTTCTTTTAAGTGCCAGTATCTTTAATTGTAACAAGAATTCAAATCAAAGAAAAGAAATTCAATAATTTATTGATTGCTCCCTGCTTAGGTATTCCCCTGATGATATTTCACAGCAAGCTATTAACTGCGCGTCAAATTCCTCGCAACTGGTAAAAACGTGACTTCTATTCATGGAACAATTTTCCTCAATATACTTTAGAACTCGAGTCAGTTCAGCATATAAATAAAATTTACACTTAGTAGATAGGTCTGTTCTCAGTAAATGTGCTATGCATAGGTATAACATTTCTAAAGCTTTTAGCAATAAAACGCGAAAAAGTTATTTGTAAGAAAAACAAAATCACGTATCCATAATTCATCTTTGTACTTGCGAAAATATAAACCTCAGAAGAAAAAATTTGATCTTAGAATGAAAGAAGTCAATATATCAAATCAACCACAGCGTAAATTGCTGGTAAAAATTGTGAGGTAGCAATTACATTAGAAAAGATATTTTCCAAGGAAGAATGTTTGTGGCAAGTGGCATTTTTCTAAGAAAATTGCTTCAACAAAACACGCCTTTTTTCATTCTTAAATAAATAAGAAAATTGATTTGATATTTAACACTTTAGATACATATATTGAACGATAAATTCAGAAATTTGAAATATTGATGCTTTCGGATAATATGTAATGAACTATTTTTTTAACCTCCAAGGTTAGAACCTCTGTAATTAACAAGTAACATTTTAAATTTAACTACTCCTTTTTTCCTACGTAATTATAAGCATCTCAAATAACAAATGTGGAGTTTTAAGAATCACGGTCGTAATTCCCATTTAATGAAAATTACCATTTTTGTTTACAATCGTAGCCGATATATCCATTTTTACTATTTACAAAAATATCAAATGAATTAAATATACAAAATAACTATTGTTTGAAAACAAGACGCACTTCAAGCTTTCAAGTCGCACACTCCCAGTAGAAGATAGTCTTCTACTAAACCATCCAAAAAAAAAACCATCCTTCGATATTTCACACCCACACAAAATAAAACCATTCATGTTCCGTATTATGCAAAAACAATTTATCGCATTTTCTCTAAATCATTAAGTAAACACTCAAAATTGTATAGGGTTCACATTGCGAGGTGTTCTCGTGATATCTTTTGGAGCAGTTGCTTTTATGTAATCAGTCGTTCAATAGCAAGACAAGGATTTTTGCTATTTATCAATGACAATATGCGATATAACTAAATGATGTTGAGGTGAAATTCTTTTGTTGAAGAATGTTATAATACGAACAAAAACGATCGACATTTTTAATTCAAGTGAAGTAAATAACAATTTATTTATAGTTTTGCAAAAATAAGATATGAAGTTAAGAGTTATTATTGGATTAGTATTGGAAAGAGTTGAGAAATATGGAAACGCTACGCAACATATTAGAGGTAAGAATTATCTTTGGCACTTTCTTAAATCTTTTATAAATCTTACATCTTCTTTTCTATTTTCTTGCTTACGTATGGCACGTATTATTTTGGATTCTGACTTTAATTCTAGATCAAGCACATCTCTATCAACTTAAGGAGGTATTCTCATCTAGCTACCCAAAAAATGACGTAATTTTCAGAATCGTTTTTTTTTTACGTTAGTAAATAAGTATATGACACTCGAATTTTTTGCTACATATTTATTATGAATTCAAGTACATACAGCAATTTTTTTAAGTAAAAATAATGACTTCAGAACCTGTTATGCTTGCTTAAACGCAAGTGTCCAAAAAAAGTATATTTTATGCAAGCTGTAATACTCGTAAAAATCATCTCAAATTGAGTGATGTATTTTACGCAGCATACAGATCAGTCAATGACAAATAGCAATATAACTTATATTTTTTTATAAATCAGAATTAAGGAAAGCGTAAAATAAATTGTTTAAAATCATAGTATAAACGGATAGATGCCTAAAATGTGGGTTTGTTGCCTCAATATGCAATCTAGCTACTGGGATAGATGCCCTTATGATTAACACCACAACTAGGGTTCCATATTTTAATATTATTATATCTTATTAAAAGAAAATAAACTTTATCATTTAGTTATTTTTCTGGTTTCACTCTGAAAAAAACGTCTTCGAAGTGTTATGGATGGAAAGATACATATACAGTACGGTGGAGTGAAAATGTATGGAGAATTATTTTTTTTTGTTATTTTGTAATAGCATAGTGGTAAAAGGGTGCCTATGGATGAGCAAATGAAGTATGTTAAATATCATTTATGTATTATAATGTTTTGAGGTGCCCCAAACCGAAAGAATTTTGAAAAAAAGTATAATTTCATTAATTTTTGACAGCCTCATTCAGATGTATATAAACCTTAATAATGTATCGGTATAGTATTTTTCATGTTGTTTAAAACCTATATTTTTATGTAATAATAAAAATATATATAAAAGTTTGGAATTTATGGCGCCCCAAATCCAAAACCTCTTAAAACAAAAATAAATCAAAAATTTTGCAATAAACCTGCGATTCATATTTATGAAACATTTATGAGAAAAATGTTACAAAATAGCCAATTAAGTAGAAAATTCGCGTTTAGTATTATAAAAAGGCATCATCTGACGTGATGACAGTCTGGCCTTAAAAAACCATCATTTATGGAGTTTAGCATTTGGTTTTGCACTATCGAACATTGACAAGTTTCTGATTTTTTTCCAAAATTTTGTACCAACAGGAGCACCTCTAAATATAAACCTAGACAAAAAATATTTTCGCTTTTGCTTATTGTGCCTATCACGCAGCTTTTTGCGGGTAAATATATAAAAAAAAAAAATTTCACTCCACCTTAATATACCTACAGTGTGTAAAAAAAGTTGCGAACGGTCGAATATCTCGCGATATACACATCGGATCAAAAAAATAAAAAATACGTGTTAAGTAGTTTTTGAAAAGCTATGGATGAAGCTCGAACCCCCATTTTTAATTCCGGATTCGGATTCTACGGAAAAAATACGCAATTTTTATCTTAAACATTTTATTTCAATTCGGTACAAGGAGTGAGTGGGAGGCTGTTTCAGGGCTAAAAACAGTTCCGGGACGAAAAGATATGCCAACGGAAAGATGCCCCTCCAAAACAGCACAACTATCCTTTTCATACAGGATAGATGTCTGTTTGATTAACAAAACGAATTAACCTACATATATTTTCGTCCAAAGTCCTTTTTAACAGGCACTTTACATTTAAATCTGGTACACAAAACCAAAAATTTAATTATTTATCAAACAGAAAAATATTCTTTAAATTGTTGTGACGGCAATAAAAACGGAAATTTTTGCGTCACTAAATGTTTTACACTGTGACAATGAGAGTTGAATGTATGCTGCTTGATGAGCGCTAAAGCGTCACATGAATGTTTGCCGGTAAAAGGATTTGATTTGGATCTTATTTTTGGAAGTATTAGTTTTGATACTTAGGACATCTATTCGTACTTTACCCTAAACATAAAATTTTACAAGAGGTTGGCAATTAGTATTAAGTGTATTAATGGTACTGAAATGTGAGCCAGGTGCTATTTTCAGATATTTGTATACAGTATACTAATTTTACTTGCTAATACCTAAGATAGCCTCGAAGCTCAGTTTGTTTTTCTACAAATCGAAAAATGTTTCTGCCGTCAACTATTTGAAGGCGGCTATTATTACTTCAAATAAATATGCAATAATTATATAAAGCTCATAAATAGCATAAATAGGCAGTAGACGTAGATAACACTTCACACTCGATAATATTTTGAGTGGTGAGATAAATGGCCACCTGTCGATGGCACTCGGTGCTAATTCAATGCAAATAATCCCCGCAGGTATTTGTTGAGTAAACATATCGATGGTGCCGCGGCTGCAGATCGATGCCTATCCAATTATGACAAATTATCCGTTCAGCACTATATTCAATTTGAAACGTTAATTGGAGTTAATAGTCGATCATCATAGCCAATCGATAGTCGCCGGCGCTCCGGTCGCCGACGAACTGTTAAATAAGTAACTCAACATTCTTCCACTACACAGCAAAATTTTTATAAATATTGCATAAGATCCCCAGCATGGCGGGGGCAATTAAGAAATGTTGGCTATGCACTTTGCAGCCTCACGTAAAAGTTACGGTGGTCCAGACGCAGAATCCATTCCAAGAACATTTCTATCTCGAGGTAGGAAGCAGCCTTGAGGTCGATCGTTAAATTTTATTGTGGCTCTTGCCTCGTCAAGAAATTCTCCCGATCGAAGCGCAACCGATGATCATTTCCTACCGGTGGCGCGTGGAATAGGCCTGTCGCAGCATAATAATTCATGTTTTGCCTCCGCCCAATGCCACCAGGTCTGGCTAATCACAGGTGGTGCAGGTAATGCGCGAACTCAGAATTGCTCTGTGAAAAATTACCGTTAATAACAGCGTACAAGGTGATAGATGCGAGTTTCTAATTGACTGCAATTCGCGATCGCACGACGCATTTGAATTCCTTTGGTAGCATAAAAAGCCAATGAGAAAAACAGGCCTACCCATGTCCTAGTCGAACAATTATTGCTTGGTGCAACTTCCGCACCTTGCGACGAGTAAACATTAAAACCAAATTAGTAATGCAATTTGTTGTTGAATAAATCAAACACTGCAGAAATATGTATTTAAAAAAATTCAATGGATCTTATCTTGCTGATCAAACTCTTCCTTCCTTCTTTTTCCAGCTCTGGGAGATGGGAGTGACGTAGGAAACGACGACAACACTCAAGGTCTTCTGAATGATACAGGTAAGGGAATTGTTTTGATTGTTAACGCTAATAAATAATTTGTATTCGCTTTTATATTCGTTACGCGGTTAGAAAATTGAATTCGTGATATACAGTAATTTTCTTGTTTACGAACTGAGATCTAGTAACTTATGAAAGTAGATAATCGGTGGAAAAATTGAATTAAATGCCCATTCCCCGAGCCGTAATCCAAAAAAAAATGAAAATAAGTTTCTAATCGACTCCTTAGGATAAATGTGTGAAGTTATTTATAATAAACTCATTACGAGCTTGTGATTTACACATAATAATTCTTTTGTTTTTTTTTAAGTGGACTTAGTATAGTATATAAATTTTATTTGAATTGTATTGTATATTTCTTTCCGTAATCCATATTAGGATATTTACATGAACGCGAAGTGTTAAATATTGACTTTTTGAAAAAAATTAATATTAATAAATATGTTATTTCTAGTTCTGACGTAAATTGTTCGGCCCCTAAATCTACCCAATTCAATTAAAACCAGATAAGACCATTAAGCTGCACTAAATCTATGTCAAAATTTATGTATTTTTGATAATTTCGTATAGAATGACGCATTTTGAGCTTCTGAGGCACCCTGTGAAACTAAACTTCCATAACTCCAGTGGTTCAAAAATGTGAATAATATATTTTCTGCGCTTTTTCGGAGCCCCTTTCACAAAGCTTTTGAACGAAAGTTTATTTAACATTTGATTTTATGGAAAAGCTTCACGCTTTGACGATTGGTTGTCGTATAATTCTTGAGCTGTAGGATTACGGTTCAAAGCTTTCGTTAAATTTTTTTATGAGTTAACAGAGCTTTAAGCTTTTATGGGATTATCAAATATATCTACCATTTTCTATTGATTATTTTGGAACAGCAGCTTTTCCTCGAGTAAACAAGTTTTATTTTATTCCGCCTGAAAGTTTACCAACTAGACTTGGACTGTAAAAATAACTACCTAATATTTAAGAACTTATATAGTTTGCCTACCTTGCACGTGGACGTAAAACTCGTGGCAATTTTTTCCAATTGCTCAAGATGAATTAATAATCGAACACAATTCCAACCCAGTTTGAAATAAAGGACGCAGTAAGACAAAATAATAATTTTGTGGCCTTCTATAGCTCGACTTAGGTGTACCGAATTGGGTCCAAAACACCTGAAACTATATAATTAAACGCACGCGCTCATATGTCTTGCCTGCTACTAACGTCTAATTTTGTTTCGTTGCAGATTCAGAGCTCTCTTCACTATCGCATGTCGGTAAGTATTTTTGAATTGTTCACTTAAAGGTCTTGTGCTTTTGTAATAAGTTTTTAGTTTCTTAAGAAAGCAAACAGAGATCTTAATCAGCGGCTGGATAAATATGCGTGACTCTGTTCTGCGAATTATTATCATCCTAATCTATATTAAAATCAGTTTGCTGTTTCATTAATACTTCATCAAACTGAAAATATTCATTCGATTTGCTGCGAACTAAAGCTGACAGGGTGGGTGCTATATTTACTCAATAGTAATAATTTTTATTCGGAGGAAAAAAAATACAGAGAAGCGTTGAAAATAGCAAAATGTTCCAGAAATAACCAGGGGCGTCTTTATGCTTTTTAAAATAGTTTAAAATCATTTGAATGGACCATTTGTCTGTCATCGATTGACCTCCCTCTGCTGGGTTAGTCGACCGCCTGGCTCGCGGGGAAAATAATAAAAGTCTTATCACCGGGCACCGGGTACTCGGGGAGCTGCGAGTTCATCAGCAGAGACGGAACCCCCGGTACCCGCCCTGCGAAGATAGTGGCTTATTAGCGCCAAAGCATGACGGAAAAAATCACTTGGGGGAGCTTAGCAACTGATCCGGCCGCTGGTACCCTGCCCTGTTCCAATAAAACGAGCCGTGACAAGCTTTCTTCTTTTTCATTATTTCTGTTATGAACGGATCGAATCTATTTTGAGGCTTTTATTTTCCTTTTTTTCGTCGCTGGAGGACGGCTATCGTTTTCGGGAAATTGTAAAAATGCCTAGGTGAAGTTCAGACTGATTAGATTTTTATTTTGACGTCTGCAACTTTATTGTTGATTTGGTTGTAGTGACTTTGTCACGCTTTTTGAGCAACCTGTGCATTTAATTGGTTCTTTTTAAGACTTCCTTATCGTAGAGTGATAAATACTATGCGAATTTTGGTCGAAAACATCATTAGGATTTCATTAATCGGGAAGAAAGTAATTGATGAGTCAATTGTGGAAAAAAGAGATATTCGACTCTTTGATAGTCTATAAATGCGACAATATAGGCACGGCTATTTCATTGATAAGAAAATTGCTAACATAAAAATTATTAAATATAAACAAAAGTTATATATTATATATTAATTATTCCAGACATTCACAACAGATAAAATAGCTATATAACTAAACGATTTATTTAAAGAAAATGCCTATAGTAGTTTTACCCAATAAACCGCATCTCTTATTTTAAATTACGGAAAGCATTTAATATAAAAAATCTGTTTTATAAGAGTGCTCTTTTATTTTAAATGATATGATTTAAATAAAATTGAAGTTAATATAGAAATTAAATACAAACATTTTAAATTAAATGTTTGAATTTAGTGGAACAATTTTCCGTTTCGAAATTTATTTGTTCTAAAGCAAAACAATTAAATGAATATGGGAAAGTTCAAAGTTTTTAAATAAAATATGTCATTTTTCTAATGCATACATACTACCTAATTCAGTCACATTTTACCCATCGATTAATAGTTCTGATATAGTTATTGCAAACGTCAGTTAAAAATAAAGATAAATAGAATTAAAAATTGTTAATGGGCGAATTATCAACCATCGAATATTATATTTTTATTTTTATAAATATGTCTGCCTTAGGATAAATTAATATGAGCTAAGAATTCAAATGCCAGACATATTCCAGAACATGAATTGAAAATTTTGATAAATGAGAAATAATTAACACTGTATTTCTTCAATTGAAAACCAATACCTTGATATTTATATGTAATTAAACTTCCAATGCTTTTTGACCCCTAGAGTTCCACTTGAGGTGTCATAATCCTTTTGTATTAATCAAGATCAACTGAATAATAAATTGGCGGAATAAATGTGAAGTTGGCGCTTTATGGGCAGAGGTGTCATCACTGTGATCTAATTTACCTCGTCGAGCGGGGGACCTCCTCTTCGGTGTTATTAAACCGGGGAGGCATGGTAATATTCCGCGTACCTGAAGTGATCGATTGGTTTCATTGCAATATACCAGCAGTTCACCTTGAAATTCAACTATAACCCAACCGTGCGGTTATATAATTTATTTAGGCTTATTTTGTATAAAATCGTGCGGATAGCAATCCGTCCACTCCTTTCCTGCATAACGATAATTCGTCCGAAACCAAATAGCATAGCTTCAATTGCGGGGTCACTCCTTCCTTAAGTGAGGAAGTAATCAATTCTATTGCAATTTTGTAACCTGGGCGCCATGTGAAGAGCATATTATGCGGCGGTACTTGAGCGCTTAATATCATATAATATATATTTCCTCACCTCACTTAGACCTCCATACGCTTAGTGTTGCGTAGAGTAAATATTTGTTTGGCTGATAGTAAACGAAGGTTACAGAGTTCAATGACGACTTGTAGATTTCGTGTAGGGCGCGCATAAATAATCATTCAAATTGTCTGCCATATTGTCGTTCATTATACATATATTTAATAGAGTTCTCCGAATTACATCCGGGCTCATGATATTTTGCACAAAACTGGCTGGCTCACTATGCAAATATCTCCCTGGTGCTTCGGTATCTAAACGGCAGTTTTTATCGCAACGACTTTAAACACTCTGTTTGTAAAGTAGGAGACATTTTAAAAGCTTTTTTAGCGAGTTTCTGCTAAATTATGAATCAAACTTCTTTGAACCCGTCGCCGCCATCTCTGCCTCAAAAGGGGGTTCCATAGTGCGAATTTCATTCACGTACCCAGCGGATGATTGCAAATTTTCCTGGGTCCCCATTTGCCAGTGGCGGCTTGGTATGGTCTTTTTTAGATCGCCTTCACTGGATGAATGCGCTAATCATTGTCTACTTTAGAAAGCGCCAATGCAAAAAAGACTTGCCAGCTTTTAAAAAGCTAAAAAAACATTTTAAAATATTTTATGTAACCTTACTTGGGTGTAATTTCCAAATATAGAAAAAAGAGGTGTTTGGTGCTGGAAACAACATGTTTCACCTTTTGTGAATGCTTTCCTAATTAAAGCCGGGGCTTTTTACATTTTAACGGCTACTATTATGCAATACATTTGGTTTCTGTTCTATTTGTCGTTTCGATTCGTAATTACTTTAATTAAATATGAGGTGATTAATTATTGATTTTTTTATGCACGACTGATCGTATGGGATGGATATTTCGATAAAAAAAGATTCACTAACTACGTTTAACACAAAATTGTATATTATTTCGAAAAGACATTTATTTGTTGTGGTTTTGTAACAAACTATGAAATGTTTCTAATACTTACATTTAATTACAACGTAAAAAGAAAAAGTAGGTTATATTCCGAAAATTATAATAACAAATTGAATTCTAAGTCTTAAGTATGCTCTTATAGTTCTTTCATGCAAAACTCTGTATAATGTCGTTTTATTGCAAGAAATCTGAAACGAGACCGGAAACTAATTTAAAATAATTTACAAAAATATCTGCCGTGTCTAATTTCGTATATATAACTTTTAAGTTACTTAAAATGCTACCATTACTTATTTAGCCAGTTAACCAGGCGAATATTTCATATTTAATTAGAGAAAGATCTCAGAATTATAAATTTTTAAGTCTACCGAACAAAATTATTATAAACAAAACTAGATATGAATTTCTTTGATCTAAAAATTGCGAAATATCCAAAATTGCTAAAATGATTCAAAGAAACCACCCAAAAGGTGTGGAAAGTAAACGTTTCCTTGAAATAATTCCAAACTCGCGCAGAACATACTTCCAGGTGATTGTTTGTAAACGAAGGCCACGAGAATATAAATTTTAGAAATAAATAAAATCTCAATAAAACTGATACAACCAAACCATTAAAATAACATCAAATATTACTACGTAATTAGTTGAACGAGAATTAGACCCAGGAAGCAGGCGTTATGATTCAACACACCGCACTTCGAGTAATCAGTCTGCTTTTAAATTTTGATGTAAACAAAAAATTTCGGAAATTATATTCTTTTTGAAGTCTCCGCATTAACAAATTTTTGTGTATGGTGGAACATCGTATTTTTGGCATTTTTATTGGTTTAGTCTTTAAAATTCCTTACCGAAATAGAAAAGCAATTAGTATGTACATAAAAGGTTCGATCATAAAAGGTCTATTACATATTTAGTATTAAATTTCAAAAAATAACTAATTCACAGATTTTTAAAAATACAAATCCATGTTTTAGCCATTCTTAGTTGCTCTTTTTACGATTTTTAAAAATTTAACGTTCTCTTAACTCTTTATGACCATTTTATTTAAACAATTTCAAGAGCATGTTTCACAAGTGAACTGAGTCATCGTTTGTCAGCGAACGTACAATAAAGCACCAGACCAGTGTTTATTGCACTCACAATTTATTATACTCCACAAAGATTTTGTTTTGATAAAAACAACTGCGAATTTCGAAACCAGCAGAAATTCATAAACTGCGTCTAATTATTTAAATAAATCACGCAAACTGCATGTGAACTTCAGGATTAAAATCCTAATTTTGTAATCTTTCTAATGGTCATGAAGAGAGAGAACAACTAAAATTATTTTTTGTGTAGTGCTTTCAGCAGTGCATAGCGACAAATTTTTTTCTGGCATCGAGTGTATAAGAAATATTTCCGTCGAGATTTATTTTAATGTCTCATGCATTTGTATTTCATAAAGTGGCCGTGCGCCCACTCGTCGGTATTTGAGGCAAATTTAACTAAGATGTGAATTTGATACATATAAATGTAGTTTTGGCATCGTAAACAATAGGAGGAATGGCATTTGGCGACGTCATTGTAATAAAAGAAGAAATAATTTTGCATAAGAGCAGATATCTTATTTATTTTGAAACTGGTGTACAACAAAATTATACAATAACTGAATAATGCTGTTGCTGTTTAGAATAGGCACTTTGGAGTTTAAAACTCTATTAAAATTCAAGCTATTGAAAGTTAGAAACTTGATTGACATTTATAGTATGAAACGAAAGTAAATAATTAGAAAAGTCATTAAGAGAAGAATGTAATTAAAATGTCTCCATATATTTTCATTGGCTTTACAAGTTTTTGCCTCTATATTCCAATATGCATATACTAAAATTAAAGATTTTAAAATTCTCGTCATAGGTAAAGCTGTTAGTATGCGAGAAGTTTAATGTCACAGATGTCACAACAGGTACTTTAAACGTCTTCAAGAAAAACCATGGAATGAATCACAAACAAGTTTTACGAGTTATTTTAACTAGTATTTTGTCCTCTACGTCATAACTTAACCGCTGCTAATTAGAACAAACTACCAAATAGAATTGGAAAATGGGAAACAGTTTTTAATGTTGAATAAACTTAGAGTAAAAGGTAGTAATTTCTTTTTAAAAACTGTAGTTTGAAGTTAGTTAAATTTCCTTTTGTACATACCTACATGCAATTGTTACCTGTGTGTACATAAGCTGACAAGCACGCATATGTTCTTTAAATATTTTAGTATATTGGTCTGCTTCCATAGAGTCAATAGGTTTTAGTTGCAATACCGACGAACTATTTATGTCTTTTTATTTATCTGTACAACTCAAATATCATCGTGTAGCACACCTAACTTGATTTTGCATCATTACCTCAATGGACATGTCATCTTTTACGCTCGACGAGTTGGCAAAATATATCTTTTATAATTTAAATGCCAGCTATTCAAAACATTGTTTGCCGGTCCCCTTTACAGCCTCTTCAATTGAAAGAAATGACAAATGTGAATCTCACCTCCCGCAGTGCTTTAAAAGCAGGTATTACGAGTACTTTCAAAAAATAATCTTTCGTGCAAGTCATGAAAACGTGAAGGAAATTGCTTGCATTGCACTGAGCAGAATGAATTTCATGAATCCACTGTACGTCTACAAAATCTCCACGGTCGGCCCCGAACCGATTAGAAATCTATTCCGCTGGGCTGCCATAAAAAAGAACATGCAAATTAGCCAGACATGGTAAATAGGAAATTTCGGTGTTCGCAGAAAAAAGGCGCTGTTTATCTTTCCTAATGACTGAAATAAATCAGCAAAATACGCTACTTTGAAAACATTTAGTTAATGTGACACGACTGGAAACAAATTAGGCGCTACTGCGGAGCGCACGTTTCGCATTTTATAAGATTTTTTGTTTGCGTTTATAATTGCAGTGTGGCGTGCTCCTTTCACAAAATCTGTGTTTTTTGTTTTCTTCATGTAATAAAATCGATTGGGACAAGTGTTCGACTGAAGAATTGCCATTTCAGCTTTGAATGTCAGCCAAAATTAATTAGCGAAAATCAATTAGAGCCGATAGGGAAAAAAGAGCGCGTTTGCCAGACTTTTTCTTGGCTCAAACCGAGGTCAGGCTTTTATTTTTCCAACAGTCTCACGTCGAAAAGACGACGCGTGTGCACTTCTCGGAATGAGTTGGTACAAGGTGCCACAAAACATCTTTTGATTATTTATGTCGCAACACTGTTCCCCATGTTGTTCAATACGTAAGCATAACCGAAGTGACGTCATGTTAGACCTTAAACCATTGCGCGATTAATGAGTTTTTGGCATAGGAAACAATATTTAGTCCTAATCCTACATCTTGTGTTATTTTTAAAAATTATCAATCTTTGCGAATATTACTTGAATTTTAATTTTTAATTACGTTGGCAAAAATTTGTCAACATTCTGACAAATACTTTTTTGAAGAAAGAGTTGTTTACGATGCCGCCCGCATCCTCAAGGATCATAATTAATCAAAGGTGACCCCGTAGGCTTTACTTAGTTATAGTTTTTTAGTTTTTTTTTTAATTTTTTTTTATATCTTGAAAAACGAGAGCTAAGGCTTCTAGAATATATGTAGGTACTGAAAGATTAGACTAGTAAATAAAAACACTCTTTTCTTGTTTGACATAAAGAACGTTTCCGCTTTTCATACATATGTTTTTCTTCAAACTGGACTTTTTGGCAAGCAATCTTATATGCTGCAGTTTGCACTTTGTTTCACATTGTTCAGTCGAAGTTATTTTTGAAATATTGACAAGAATTCTTTCTTGCTTGGTTGTCGTTGTTGTGAATGAACCAATTTAAATTGGTAAGTACATGAGAATTTATAAAGTTATGCTATATTTTTAGTAACTACTTTACTAATATATTGTACCTTTGCTAGCCAATTATAAAATATCATAGATGAATGAAGAATGTACTTCCAGCACTAAATTAAGTAATTCCTATTGATTATACCAATGAATTCAAACTTAAATAAATGAAATGAAATGAAATGAAATGAAATGACTTTACTAATATCATTACCATAGTTAAATTCCTTGTTTGAAAACGGTTGTTACTATGTTAAATTGGTAGTTTTTCTCTTAACAATAATTTAAACTGAAAATTAAACGATGACAAAACGTAGAAGCTTTATTTTCGTAAAATCATAAACCATATAATTTAACTTAACCAAAAAAATTAAAAAATTTCTTCATGTTTATTTCATGCAATTGTCAAAACTTTAACGCAATTGCACACAATTCGCAACACGTAGAAACTCATCAAGAGAGCGCAGTTTGTATTGTGATCTATAAATAAGTAATTTTATCTGTTTACAAAATGTATTACGTGTGCATTTTATTTATTTTCTCTAGTTGTATGCACCGCGAGAGATTGTTATCTTCTTCTTGTCAGGTAACCGAGATACATAATTGCATTGCTTATATCAATTTTCAAAAATGAGATGGCCCAGGTGGACTCAGGGGGTGTCAAGTGGTAATGCATCGGTGCAGTGTGGTAATTATGTGCGTAATTCGTCAGGTGTCTGCTGTGAACTGAAAAGGAGGTTTGAATAAAACCAATTTTTTTGCAAATGTAAAAAGTTATATTGCGTCAAATGATATTTTTACAAACCGAATGTTAAAGTTTAGCTTATCTTGCTATTATCTGCATATAAAATATTGCAGTGAAGAAAATGCGTCGATAAATAATGAAATTAATCGTAGTCTTTTATATTTAATTCGTTGAAGAAAATGTTTGTTCATTCAATTCATTCTAACTATTGTAGTTGCGAAATAATATAAATTAATAATGTAAAGTGTAGCTATGGTTGTTAATGAACCTAGTGTACATGACTTTCACTAATGCAGAGGTCTCGGTCCATGCTGTTAGGAACATTTCTTGATATCGATTAAATCAAGTTATAGTTATATAACTCATTCTGTTAAGTTGTCATTCCATGAGTCAAAGACCATTCAACTCATAAATATCCTATCTTTATGGATTGACTAAGTTCAGCGTAAAATTTACTGCGAGAATAGTGCTTTATAAAATTCTAACTGCAAAATTTGTTGGAACCGCTTAATATGTGAATCATTTTTCAAACATAGCTAATCAGAATTAGGAGCTTTATGAATCATAAGAGTTATCAACAAATTAAAAATGTTTAGAAAGTTCAATATCGTCTTTGACCTTATTTAACCTGATGCATTGATGTATTATTTTTTAAATTTGATTAGAACTGAATTTACAAAATTAAAGTTATACTAAGAAACTGCGAAAAAGAATATTCTTATTCTTATTAATTACGAATTTAATTGAAATCGTAGTGAATAAAAATGTAATATCTTTAATTTGAGTTTTTTTCTTAATTGAGTTTTTAGAAGTCACTTTTTTTTAAAATTAATTAGTCATGATCCGAAAATGCCTTATTTGGTATCTTTAATATTCCTTAAATTTTGAATGATGGCTGTGTTAGATATGTGTCCCAATTTCAGAATTTCACTTCACTCAATTCCAACTCAAAGCTGTCTGAAGATAGAATTTTATATAAAATTTAATTATGTATTCTCCTTGACCTTCTTTATTTTGCTACTGAATAATTTTACGATTTTGCACGTGCGGCTCTATCAAAATACATCGCCATCCAACACTTTAACTTTTTAGAATCACTCAACAAAAAAATTAGTTCCGCAAACGTGAAATCAACAAGCCAATTGAAATTCCAGATTTTAAAGTGAGTCTCAAAAAAATCAGAGCACTCATCCACTCTGTACAAATTTTTAATAATTTTCTCCTTCGTGTTTACAGAGGACTCGAGAAGTACAGCATAAAAATTATTTCAAAAGCGCTAAAAATACAAACTGTCGGCACAGTCTCATGTTGATAGATGCCGGGAGCTGATAGGTCAATAAATTACCATCGAAATTTTTGAACACTTCGACTTCAAAAATAGAAAAAATAAACAATGAAAACGATCGACGTTTGCAGCCGAAGCGTGTGATACTCGCCATTTTTAAACTCAACCGTTCCCGGGACGAAAATCATTAATTTTCCACAGACGTTTAAATTCGCTGTCCATGGACTTGGACTCCTACACTCGGCGAGTGTCTTTGTGTCTTTTGTCGAAGATATTTGCACGATTCTTGGACACAAAGTCTGTCTGTTGCAGCACACGCTTAGGGCCCGCGGCATGTTTCTATTTCTATCGCGCTGAAAGGCGCGTTAATAATTTTATAAATGGATCGCACATGGAAAGCCGGGCTGGGAAACTTTCAGTTTCTTGGAAGATCTTAATTCTTGCTCTGAGTTATACATTTTTTTCTTTTTCTTATTAATCAGCCTCGTTGAGGAAGTCGGTGTGGCTCCGCTGACGTCAAAGTTGACCGACTAAACACTTTTGTTAGGCCACACCAAGCGTTCAACTCTGCTGGATGCTGTAATAACTCACCGAGAGCTGACTTCGAGTTGTCGACAAAATGTTGCACAATCTCCGAGCACGTTTCTCAAAATATATCATATTTAAATATGTTTATTATTAGGATGAATTTGTCGGCACTTGCAGGTCAATGAGTCGCCCGGTCAATGCTCCATTCGTTCTGCTACAATTTAAGGCCATATAATGGAAATGATTGAACTTGCGCGTCGCTTTTGCGATTTACGTGAAATTTACCCATTGGCCTTGCAGTGACATTTTATTTTATCCCATTTTATTTCAAGAGGAAATATTGTTCGAGTTAAATGCGTGGCGATTTCTAGATAAAAGTGCTGCTTTCGCTAAAAATAGTAATTTCGTCACGAATAGCCATATTGTCACATGCTCACAATTGTTGCTACGAAATTAATGACGACTTACTTACGACGTGGTTTTTTGGCAAAATATCATGTAAATATTGACCCAGTCTTTTGCCAATGACGCTATTAGCAAATGAGACGTATTAAGTTAAAATTAAGAAAAAATCTGACTAGAAATACCGGAATTTATGAAAATATTTTTCTCTGCTTTGATTGCTTACTAAGGAGCAGTCACGTAATCGAAACGATATCCGTTTGATCGGTAAATATCTTGAATAGTGGCACGTATTCCATTCTATCACCGTGTAAAGTAAATGACATTCGCCAGGAATACTTATGAATTTTTCAACAAAACTTTGACTGGCAAATGTTTGGTATAACATATATATGCTAAGTTTTAGCCATCGGAATTGGTTTGATTTGATACATGCAAAATAGAACAGGCGTTTCAAGTGTTACATTGACCGCTAATATGCGATCGAGATCAAAAGGCTGTTGGCTTGGTCAAAATGAATGAATGAATGGATAATTCGTGAGATTTTGCAGAAAATACGATAAATGCACACACGTTGAATGAAAGTTTACAGAAATTTAAAAATATTATTGTTTACAAATAAAAACTTTTAAAGAATGAAAACACTTTCAGAGATAGACACAACCTTTTTCATTCATTTATTCAACAATCTTCGGTGACTATTGTATTATATAATATGCATGGCGGAGAAGGTTTAAAGTAGTAATTACTTTTTTTTTTTTTTTAATATGTGTGCTTTTCTGTTATTTATGCATTTATTTATTCTTGATAAAAGGAGTTTAAAAAGAGGAAATTATGAAATCATTTATAAAGCATTAGCAATAATAAAAATTAATATAGGAAAGAAGAATATTTGCTTTCCGAATGCACATGTGGTCTAAGCCATATTTGGTCAACTTAAACAGACAGAATCATATGGTAAATTTAATTAAATAATTAGCTTTTGATTACACCAATCAAACAACACAGCAGCTTCAACATTTGTTTAATGACGAAGGATAAATTAAGTAGGTATGTATGTGTAATTTTAGCTTGGCCTTTAGCTACCAGATCATTTTGTTCTTTACTACATATCTTCTAATCTAAACATTATTTCCAATCAAAAAGACCTATTAATAGGACCACGTTTCCTCCTAACAAACAATCTTCATTTTCATTATTATGTGCCAAAGATCAATATTTTTTTTCAAGCATTGAAAAGAAAAATAAATAAAAATCAAATCATCGCGCGATCATCGCCAGATCTTTAAAACCTCATAAATTATATGGTGCCTGCATTTGCATTTCAAATCAAACCCTGAACTTCACATGGCAACTAAACAGCATTGCTTCCATTCATTGATCCGATACGATGTGGCATGAAAAATAGAAAATTGCGAAAATTTTGCAGCAGACCACGCTCAGCAAAACTACATCCGTTGCAGCAACTAGTGCAAGCAATGATCTCTGGGCATGAACCTAAAAATAAAGCAATTCGGTCAATGCAACAATATTATTTTCCGGCGAACTGGACCGGAAAACGACAAAAATACGAAAAATTGTTTGTCTTTAGTCGGTCCCTGCGTGAGAAAAATATTCTCAGCTCAAGATAACCTTAGTTCAGCAAAACAGGCAGCGAATAGACGTGGTAGGATCCGAAAGTAACATAATATGAGTACTGACCGGCTTATCTGGCATGCGGGGAATATCGCGGCAAATAAACATGTTCAACCCCCGTGTTCCACGACCTTACGGCTACTAATCATTTTCAGTTTGTTTATCCCGAAATATTGACCAATAACTCTACCCGAAACTGACTTACCCCCAAGGAAAATTTTTCCTTGGTGTTATCGGGGACTCCAGCAAATTACAAAATACAAATCAAGTTAATGTCAGCAAGGCCTTTCTGTGACGTAAGTTGATAAGGTCCATTCCAGGCAATGGAAATTTTTAATCATAATCAACTAAGCTAGAAAATATCCGAGAAATCGTTTGTTTTTATAATGATCTTATCGGAGATTGATGTTCTAAAATTGGTATCTATAGTCTAGGGTAAATGGAATTTTTCGAGGAATATGTTTGCCTGATAATATGAGTACGTATTGTCAATTATAATCAACGAGAGTGTGGCAAATTCTTAGATTCGTTGATATTCCGTGATATTGAAAAAAATCATTATGATCACTTGTATCAATTGTCAATCTAAAAAAATATTCGACCAAGTTGTTACCCAATAAAATGATATTAACTTTTCGTTTTAAAAATAAATTTAAGTGACTCATAATTTTGCAACGATGACACCATTGATTATTGTTGTATTAAAAAATTTGTATGTCTTTAATTCAATAGTAAATTTATCGATCATACAGATTGATTGATTGAGCAGTGTGATTACTCATCATTTTCTATACAACTCTTCTTAGTTTCATTCTCATTGATTTAATTAAAATTTAAAACAAAAACGCGATCAAAATGCCAGACTTTAAACCACAAATACCTGACATAAAAAACTATCACTGCGCTTCATATTAATTAGAAAAAAATTGAAAAACCGGAACATTAATTCTTGTCCACACATAAAAACTAAAACATACAAAATAAAACTTAATTTAATCGAAAAATGAAGAAAAAAGCTTTTGTATGATTTATTAATATTTCTTTGTTTTGCCTAACCAAATATTTTGGTAAATAAGACAACCACTAAAGTTTTCATTGACAACTATCGATACTTGAGTTAGCGCGAAATCAATAATAATCAACCAGCGAGGTTGGTTCTTTTAATACTTTAGATGATATCAACATAGAAATAAAATAGGTTTAATTAAAAAAACCTCTTTAATAATTTATCAAGGAAGATATCAGAAAAGAAAATTATATTGAAAAAAAATATTAATATTCACCTAAATTTTCACCTTTTTAACTAATTTATTTTAGAATAATCTAAATTTTCGTTGAACTTATAAAAAGAGAAATAGGTTTGCTTGAAAAACCAGCTTTCGTGATCTTTGACCTTGAGAAACAAGAAAAACCATCATGTTGCCGATGGGGATTTTTTGTGGATTGTAATGAGTTATGAAAGTTGCATACAAAATCCATCATGGCTGTAATCTTTCGGAAGATTAATCCTTTTTACTTGTTTCGACTAAAAGGGAATGCGCGCCATGCGCAACTCATGGTGTTATGAAATACATATCACATTTTCTTTAACACTCAAGGCTAATATAAAAAAAAATTAGGGCGCTTAGTTTGTGTGATACATACGATTTTAATTTTGCTATTCTGATTTAAAGATTGTCTATTGGACTTTTATCTTCCACGTCTTTTAGAGTAAATTTCACAAATTTTGAAAACTTCCATTAACTATTGGAGCAATGAGAAAATATTTTGAAGTTTTGGTAAATACTTCAAATCTATTATCATAATAGCAATAATTTATGCAGTACAACTTGTAAAACTCAAATAAATATTCAAGTAATATTTTACGCTTTAACACAAAAGAACAGATGCGTAATGTTACTTTTCTTCGGAAGTTTATCTGACATTAATTAATTTCCTGATTTTCCTTGAATTTTCACAGTTTGACGTCATTGTATATATTCACTAAATCAATTTGGCGGCGCAACAAGTTTCATCGCAAGAAGACATCACGCTTCTACTTGGAGAGATTAATTTCTCGTTCATAATTTTTATTTAGTAAAAATTTAATACGTTCCATGAAAATTTTCTAAGCGCTCATCAAATAGGTCTTTGGCTTCCCAGTGTTTTTTTCTGTGGTTAAAAAGATCTGAGAAAAACTTGTTTTGAATATGTTTCACATATTGAAAATCTGACAAGTTCAGTATTCAGATTTTATTTATTTTTTTATTTAATTGTGAATGCTTGCTGGTCTTCGCTGAGAAAATGCTTGAAAAGTGCTCAATGATGAGTGAAAAATTAGTGACTCTGGGCGCGAGTTCTATTTTTGCTCAAAATCTTAAGCTATCTTTTCAGTAACATATATGCTTATTACATAACGTATACATACGTATTACTTGATGGCAAGTAATTATTTTTCTGTACACTTAAATGTTTTATTGCTTTAAACGCCACATGAATGTTATATACATAAAGTAAATTGGCTAGTTTGCTATTTGTGTTTTATTTATTTCTTTTTGAATATAAAATCATCTCGGATGTTTTCGTGTTGACTTTTGTAATATCAAAGAAAACGCTTGAGACCTTGATTAAGTGAGATCCATCAGGTATTTTAATGCAAAGGTACGAATGTTATATGAAATTTTAATAAATGCAATGCATACTAAAAGTGCACAGCAAAAGTATAATAAAAATTATTAAAGCGCTCCACTGCTATAGTTAAATTTCTTCTTCTTTCAATCCTTGGCACCATTTCAGAAAATGCTCCCCATTTTCCCTGAACAAACCTCCGTTCCAACCCCTTTGCGCCTGTCTGGTTGCATTCATTCAAATCCAAATTTTCCTCATTACTTTGCAAGATGTTGCTAGACCGACTGTATAAAAACGAAAATTGCAGCAATATCTTCATTTTTAGATTTATTCATTCCCGTTCTGTCTTCACTCTTAGCTTACTTCTACAAATTATACTTGAAAAATGTGCATGCAATCAGCACTTCCAAAGAGCGAAAACGAAAATTTTGCATATCGCGAAATACAAGTGCCATCCATTTCACGATCTGTGCAACCTTACTCCTGTCCGATGCGGTCTGGCTGGTTCTAAAATAGATTTTGAGGTGGCTAATTTTAGACAATGGGCAGACAAGTTTAGAATCTTAAGAGAATCATACTCTGTGCTCACCGCATTCTGCCGCGGAAAGTGTCAATTATATATTATAAAAAATAAAACGAACCTGTATGTGTATCTCCTTCAGCGCTTTTTTCTGGATTTTCCCTGGTTTTCTCTGAAACTTTATTTTTGATGATCGCGCTATAAAAATTGACGTCACTGGCAGCGTTATTTCACACCCACCGCCATACAAGCCGCTCGGCCGCTGGCGCTGGCGCTGGCGCTTGTAAGACTTGAAGCTCCGGACAACTTATAATTCGCGTTTCACCTGGAGCGATGCGCCAAGTGATACTGCTGAGGTCGAAGTGACCTGGTTCCGCGATGCAATCGAGGTCAGGAAATAGTCTCAACTGCGCTTATTCGGTCAGGTAATTGAATAAGGTGGGACATGGTAATTTTGTTATGCAACGCCTCGGTTTTGTCTGGATGTTGTTTCCCTAACCATGCAGGAAGTTCGTCTTCCGGATATTGTCATAAGGCGCACTTCTCCGACAGACTTGGCTGCACTGATTTTAAAAGCAAGACATTTTCCGCGGGGTTGTAAGGTGGAATAGCAAATGATCTATCTCTCTATTAAGTTTTTGTTTTTCTTGGATGTTCGGAAAGTTTGCTTTTGCGGATCATTTCGCGGAATATCCGGTGGTATCGTCAGAACGGGTATGAGTTTAGGAAGTTGTTTCACCGACGCTATTTATTTACGTATTTTGTTTTATGAAGACTGAACAATTTATCATTTCAGAGAATTTTGAATATTTACTTCGCACCAATCTGAGATTCAATAAACATTGAATATTGTGTATTTGTCTTTCAAAGTTCTGAACCACAGATTGTAAAAATGGGAATCAATTTATGCAGATCATCGCATATTATATATATAAAAACTTTAATTATTTACAACTTATTAACAAACATTAAAAACGTAAAAAGTCAATTAACTAAAATTTAAAAACAATCATAAGTATTTTTACACGCTTTTACTTAATTAAATTAAAAATTTACCTTGAGACCAATAGACGCTTTTTGTTTAGTTTTTTTTATTTCGTTTTCTAGGCACAAGTTAAATTGTTGAACAAGGTATTTGTTCCAGTTCTACACGAGCGCCCAAAGATTCCTGAAAGTACAAATCGATTAGTCATTTGGAAAAACAACTTAATTAGAAAAAGAAAATTTGTTCCTATTCCAGAAAATAATTGCGCAATTAACAAATTGATTTCTTTACGATAAATCCGTTTAAAACTAAACAGAACACGGTTGTCGTAATTAGCCACTGGTGCAGTATTTAATTGCCTATTTTAATTAAAAGGTTCTTCAAGGATGAAATATGATGAAAGGTTTATAAGGTTAAAGTCCACGTTCATGTGTCAGGTTTAACTTTTGTTGCGTAGTCAATACAAATTAATAAAAAGAATTGATATACTTAAAAGTGGCGCTTAAAGTGTTAAATTCGAAATTAGTGACTTCGTACACGAAATTTCTTGAAAATCTACTAAAGTTGAAAATTTTTGTAATAAAAAAATCCTTAAATTATACAGATTTATTTTACATATACATATGTACATATAAATGCACAACCAATGATTTTTAATAAAAGTCTTTTAATGATTCTGCAACTTTAAATTTGCACACTTTCAAATTCTTTTAATGACTTTGGAAAAGAATTCTAATTTGGATTTATTGCATCTCTATTGGGAAAAAAATTTTCCACTGGATCAAATCCGAGCAATTCCCAATAAATTCGAATCTTTCCCAGCGGGTTGTAACAATATATGAAATTTTCCACTGTGACGTAAATTAAATCTTCGATTTATCTACGGATTGGAAACCATAATTATTTCGCCGACTGATTAAAAACCCTAATTAACAGCATCTGCACTAAATTCTGACCTAATAATTTAAATAAAGTCCAGCTGTGCTAAAAACAGCTCGTGCACCTCAATATAAGAGGCCAGCAGGCTGTCTACGAAGCATCGATTATTTTTAGAACGTCTGGTGGATGAGCATTTGAAACCTCAGTCTCTTTTAGCAGATGTATAATGAGATTTTTTTGCTAAAAAACAATAATATTTATGTTTTTTCCTCTCATCGAATACTGGAAAATGTCCATGAGTTTTGCGAAAATTTATAAAAATTGACTCATCTGACTGTCTGTATTTTGCGGTGGCGGTTTAGTGCGTCATTATATTTGGAGCGTCTGTCCTTTAATATTGTTCGGACTTGCTAATTTTACACGAATTGTGTCCTCGTACGCTACGAGCTCAATAGCAATTAGGTGCTATTTTTCTTAATTGCCTCCCAGTTATTGCTTTGTGCCCGTTTAATTAAAGTACGCGCTTAATGGAGCTTGTCACGAATAACAACCGAGGCCATTAGCTGTGACCTTTTACTACTTTCCCCCATTACTTCTCTGAACTATGATAGTAAAATCAATTTTTATATTTTGCTAACCAACTTATACTATAACTTTTTTTGCAGATGCCCCCAACGATGTCATCTATATGGTTTGTGGTGTGGTCATCGCTATGTTGCTGGTGGGAGTCATCATAGTCCTAGTTGCCGTCACAATTAAGTGAGTATGACGGAAATTGCACCGAAAAATTTTAATTTAATAAATTATTTGATTACCGTGCGTAATAAATCGCACCGGGAAGGTAATAAACTACAGTCGCCGCCGGAACCTAATCACAGTTCAGTGTCATCGTACAGGCTGAATAACTGCGAAATGCGGCCAGAACGGCAGGTATCCGTATCCACCTTGTTTGTCTTTAGTATACAATGATTTTAACAGGAAATACCTGTTCGAATTTTACTTCGGCTACTACTGTAAGCGCATACTCCGTTTAATGTTTACTTTCGTACAACTACCGTTTTAGCATAACGCCTCGGAATTCTTATGTGTGCCACATTGTTCCTGGTCGCGTTAAGATTAATAAGCTAAAGAATTCGCAATAAAACTAGTCTGAGACGCAATTTACCTAACGTACATATGGTACATACGTACATATGTGAGTGACAGATTTAAGCCGAAGGGCTGGTGGATAAGACCTGGATAAGGTCTAATAATAGCTGGCTCAGAAGCTAATGAATTTAGATACTAGAGATAACTGATTGAGAAATTTATTAGCTTCATTTGGCGGCTTAAATATCAAAGATATGCGGATATAGGCTGACTGAATAAAATCCAGATTAATCTGGTAGCTAACTGTTACCTTTTCGATTTGCTAAGATTATTTTCCAAGGTTTATGGAAAAGTATGTCGGATGATATCTAAGAGGATTATAGTTAATCCAACATGTTATTGCGTTTCCGTTTGTTTTTCAGGTCGTTGATATCAAAAGGATTTATCTTTTAATTTTAAGCCACGTTTCTAAAAGAATTAAGAGCAGATCTCTAATAATCTTCTAATTAAATAACATTATCTGTGAAACAGTTTAATATGCAACAGTTCATCCAACGATTAAAGTCTACTGTCTACTGTACTTTAGTGAGACGTCAGTAACAAAATTTATAAGAAACTCCAACAATTATAAATAAATAAATATAATTGTTAATACCATTACAGGCTTTCATTTCCTTTTTAATATTAAATGTTTCGTGTTTACCAAAATATCGAATATTCAAAGTTAAATGTTCGATTATTAGCAAGCATTTCAATTTACAAAAGTCATTTAATTTAGACGTAGGAAAATTGTGTTTAAATAAAAATTGTATTTAATCGCAGTTCATTTTAGTTTCCGACCAATTTAAACATATAATTTTTACAAAATTTCTATTTTTGAGGTCTCTGAAAAGCAACACTCTAAGAAAATTTTCACATAATTGTAATGATTCAGTTCCAAATTTACTTGTTGCTATATCGCGTGCATACTTTAGGCACATTGCCCATTAATGTTACTAATCCAGGCGTGACGTTTTGTCAGCTATATAATTCCATTCACTTGCTAGAATATTTTTAAAAACGCCAATTATTTTAAGGACAAACGTTCCTCAACCTTCATCACCGCGAGTCCTTGAATAAGCAATAAAACGATTGATTTATGTGGAGCGATATAATCATCAAAGACATAACGAAACGATGGCTATCGCGTTTAATTGCTGCGACGATAAAATTTCTCACACGTGCTGTCTAGTCTGGTTTTATATAGTAAGTTGATTGCACACTCAAGTGTGTCAAAATTTCGATAAAGTTGCAATTGTAAAATAGTATGCCTGATTTAAGTCTGAAGAGAAAATAGCTCCTTATAAGTTAATTTAAATAATTGATAAAATATCTCTGAAATTCTATTATTTAGTCACACATGGATAGGAATAAAGGAGTTCTACATTAGTTTAGTTGTAAGTATAGAAAAATTATTTGGTCAGGTGGGGATATGTAAATTAAAATCTATGTACACGATTTATAAATGAAAAGAAAAACAATATAAAACGTTAAAAAAAAACTAAAAATAAGACATACACTGAGTTCAAACACGTGTAGGCTATATGACGTTGATATGTCATCATGTTTGCTATTTTTCCAAAAAACTCGTATTTGAACTTGAAAACGCGCGAATAGGCCTTCCATATGTTTCGTACAGCAGTACAGCTGCTTAAATATTATGGGATATATTTAATTACCAACGGAAAAACTCGTCAGAAAAAATAATTAGCGTCGCTGTTGTTATATAAGATATATTAAATATTGTAGAATATCTAGTTATAAATATTCACTAGAAATCGAATTTTATGATAGCATTTACACTTATGGCCAAAAAAAAAGTAAATACACTAAGGTGAAATTATTTACACATCGAGAGTGCAGCAGCATAGGTAATTGTTATTATATTTATAACATATTGGCTGAATACAGTCACTGTCAGCAAAAAGTGGAGACATGTTATTTTGGCTAGATATATTTATTTTTTTGCCCATAAATTAATATCAATCAAAATAAAAAATTTAAAATTAAATTCCTTAAAATAGGGAATATTTAGCTATCTAATCACCTCGATTTTATTTTAATTTTTTGCTAACATCTATTCTAAAAAAAAAGGCATTCAAAATATTTATTTGCAAACATTTCTTTTTTTGCATCAAAATCATTTGGACTTTCTTGACCTCTATCTATTCATTAAATACAAATCTCAGTAATATATAATCTGAGAAATTGAACACTTGTCTAACACGAGCCATTACCTGTTCCTGTTCGAGAAGGTCTCGATAAAAAATAATAAAACAATATTTTCTTGTCCTCAAGATTTCTGCGCCATTGGTGGTATTAGTCCTCAGTAAAATAAAATATCCATTTTATCGATGGCCAGAAAATTGATGGCTTGCGTGTGAACGAAAATTTTCACTGGCAATGTCAAAGTCAAGAACGAGGCTTCACGGACTTGAATAATTGACATTGAGAAATTATTGGGAAAATTGATAGGCATTTCTTCGGGCTGTAATGAAGGGTAACTGTCTGGTTGAATTTAATGTTTCAAAATAGCCACCGCGCAGTCGGCAATCAATAAAAGGCGGGTTAAAAGCCCAACATGTCCAGACAGCGACTGTGTTAAGTTGTTTTGCTATCAAAAGAATATAAACAAAAAAAGAATCGTAAAATTTTGCACCAGGCCCCACAATGGGACGAACGAAAATTTAATAAATTTCTTTGAACTTTGCAGCCAATTGAAAGGAGTAATAAAAGCTTGCGCAAATTTCGCAGAAGATTGTGTCAAAAACTCCTTAAGACTGGGCAGAACTGGATTGGTATCAAAATCAATTATAGCCCTATTATCGGGCACTCCATATTTCGCAACATAGGGAAATCACCCCCACTTGGCGTTCATCTTCACAATTGCAAAATTAGCGACCGTCTCAGCTATTTCCGTGAAATTCGCTGACTGATAGTTGAAAATTTACAACACCGAGGTTCTTATCTCTGACAAATTATACAATCACTTGAGTTGCTTCATATCTTATTGGCGAAAAAATAAACACATGACACACTTATGGATCCTATTAGTGCCATTATTCGGTTTAATCTGGTCTTTCTATCCGATAAACGTTCGATATCAAGACACCGATCAACTCCTCCTGAACTAAAAAGCGGCTTCGCGAGCGTCTTAAAATAGCCCTCACCATCTTCGACGGTGCAACACTTTGGCTGGAACTTGAGCTCCAGGTTTGAACGTTTGGGGCTGAGTCATCACCCTCTGAACTGCAGATCTTTTATATAAACTCCTCTGCGGGGGAGGCATGCTGCTCTTTTAGTTTTATTTATCTTTTCTGGCTAAATTACTACGAGAATTCCCGGCACACCTTCCATATGGCCGGTGTGTAGTAAGCTCGCCATGATTCATTTGGCGCAATAAATTGCCTTCAGAACGGCTTGTTTTGGGGCCAAAGCACTGGAGCACTGTCTTAGCGGCGGGCGGGCAGCTCCAGCAGCCGCGGCGAAGTCTCAAAGGTGCCCCATTCGATCCAACCGAGCAGTGAGTAATCGCAGCCCGCCGGATTACAGAAATTACATAATTTTCGTGACACACGACTGGCCCCAGCCGCGCTCTCTTGGCTAACATTTACGCGTTCATTGCCTGTTCTGGGGCCCCGGTGGTGCTCCGGTGGCGTTCGCCAATTGGGAATTTATTTTAGCCGGGAGTGACGAGTTAGGCGGCTCTGCCTGGTCACGGGTTGCGGCTTACTTTGAACAAGGCTTGTCACTAATTGACACAATTAGAATCAATTTGGTTTCGCGTTTTAACATTATTTTGGTGTATTCTTTTATTTTTTTCTTTAATTTCACAGCGTCATGATGTCGGATTTATTTTTAAATGATGAGGACATCTTTGTTCCAGGAACAAGGAATTGATAATGTCGGTCGCATGCGACTTCTCATTTAAAGAAATAGGCCTCTCCTATTTCCAAATTAATTAAACACTTAACATTTTTCTTTCTAATGCAAAATACTCCATTGTAATTTCGGAAAATTTCATATACATATGTAGGTATATTAAATATTCACAAAGCAATAGAATAAGAATAAGCAATAAACTTTTCCTAGATCTTCAACGATTTTTTATCAACAAAATTCCTTTCTAAAACGACAATATAAAAAACTTTTCTTTCGAATTGTAAGATACTACTATTATTTTTTTCTCTCTCTTTCTCCCCTTGAATTATTGACGGATCTAGAAATAGATCCGGTAGTTTGTTATATTTGCCAACATTTCATAAAATATTATATTTTTCACACTATTCATTTAGAATCGAATATCTAAAGAAAATTCAAAAGCCTTAGAGTTCATTTTAGATAACTTAACCCCTATAAAAAAAATACTGTCCTAATAAATTGGCTTCAACCTCTTTTAAATTTCAGTTCTTTCCAAAAAAAATATAAGAATAAGACTTTTTTTCTTATCTCTTAATTTCATAAAACGATCAAATACCTAATCAAAATTTACACCTGTGAAGTCACTAGCAGAACCCGTGAACATCGATTTTAATTGCACTGTTAAGATAAATCGATTAAATTCTCATTCTTTGGTTTGAGAGTACTTGTCAATAAAATTAATGATAAAGATAATATTATTGATAATTTTACTTTAAAAGTCGAATGGACACAATGAACAATTTCATTCATACAATCAGGGAAAACGTGAAGTTATGCGAAATAATAAAATGATAAACATAAATACCACAAGGTTATGGGTAAAGTATTAATTTTATTATAAAAAATATTTTAATTCATTACACCTAATCAGCTTTTGGTATCTTAATACATCTAATCCTTAAGTTTCCCGTTTCGTGCTATTTCCTCAAGCACCTAATTGCGCAAGTTGAAAACATTAATGTTTACCACTTCATACATTTCTTAATCGAAAACGAATGTAAATTTAATCCACATCAATTGGATGGATTTATTAAGCTTATTATAAATATTTTTTCCGAGCGAAAGCCAATAATGCTTTTTGATATAAATAAGCGATAAGCTTTTACCTGAGACCATTTCTCATACTTAAATTTTCTATGCAGCTATTTTAAATTAAGAATAAATATTATTAAAATGAAAATTAAGAATACGTATATAAAGAACAATTCAAATTTGTCAACACTCTGTCGCAGTAGACGTTTCATTCATATTGCGTTCTATTCGAGCTCTGCAAATAATTTATACATACATATATAAATAAACGTTTAAAAATCGTTCGCTTAGCAGTTAGTGCCGGCCGTGCATTTGCTCTCATTAACATCGATTAGGTATTACTTTTAAGAAACAAAATTATCGTGTAAATTGTAAAACGCGCAATCATATTAGCCAAAAATATTAGCCAAAAAACCAACTTTATTCCATTGTTCTGTTCATCCAAGCGCGCCTTATCGGTCAACGTACTTCCACCAAAAAATAAATCAAGAAATGTAAAAACCGCGATGTGGTCGACCTTGTCGCTAAATCAGAAAAATCGTAAAAAACTGTGACGAAGAAAATTTGATCGTGAACCTCTTTAAAGTCTTTGAACTTTCAAGGGTTACAAAATATGCGAAGAATCACACGCCGGCCGCCAGGCCATAGAAACAGTTCCTCCCGAAAATTGCCAAAAACGTCAAAAGATGTGAATTGCGTTTATTTAATTTAATGCCGTTTGGCAGAGAGCTTTGTCTTTTGGATCTTTTACTGCCCGAGGAACGTGCTTCGTGCGGGCGCATACGCCGAATTTTATTCAAATCGTGTCACCTCAAATAAAACACTTCAAGTGACAAAAGGTGGCACGAGGAAACTAAATGTCGCTTTGGTCGACAATTGAAAATTGAATTGCTTTTTGTTTCTAACCTTGCTTGATTCCATATTTGGCTCAAAATGCAGATCACTTCCTTAAAACAACTTTTGCGCCGTTTTTCGATTTGTACTTACATCCAACTCGCAACTTAGTCTATTTTTATCTAACTTTCATCGTCGAGACAAATTAGCGTACAGTTTAAATTAGCTAGGCAAATTTATTAGGCAGTTAGATTGCGTCCAATAATAGCAGACTGTCAGATAAGTGCAACCAGTCGCGGGGTGTAATTTTCAAGCTGATGCAAATGCAAATGTGCATTCCTTCCGTAAATCAAAGATGCGACAAATCTACGCTAACTGACGCTGGCAGAAGTCAACAAGTTGTTTTTGTCAATAAATAATCATTGGTGGGCTTGGGGTCGCTTTCGTGCGTATATTTTGCTCTTGCCTCTTAATTGATAACGACGCAGCGTGTGCCTCTGGGTGATTGAAAAAAATAAGATCCTCCGTAGACTTGTCCAACCTCCATGGGGAAAATGCCGAGCCGAATAAGCGCAGATCACGCAATCGTCATACCATAGCAACACCTGATTAAATTTTGGTCTTAAAGTAAAAGTTTTTCCATTTCGCTTGCAAATAATATGTTATTTCTGAACAAAGAACTAAACGTTTCTGTTTGCTCTCTTCATTTGCTGGTTCAGTTGACTAGCATTAGGGTGGTTCACACCTTCCTCCAAACCGATTGCAATTTCATGCTCTCATCAAGCAAAATCTGCAAACATAAACAACAGGACCCACGTCATGGTTTTGAGTTGAAACGTTTTTGATTTGTTAAAATTTTTCGCATGGTCTTTATAGGATTTTAAACTCGCCTTAAGTAAATTTTGTTAAATTGCTTTCTGATGTAACAGCTTCGCTGTATTACGTCGGCATCGATTTGCTTGCGGGCGTGCAACCTACTTTATTGAGATGGTTTTTGGTTTCAGCTAAATTATTACGCAAATAAAATGTTTTAAAGCATAAAATTAACTGTATTTTATGCTTAAGCCATACAATTCGACACATTGATGACAAATAACAATGAGTCATCATCGATGCAAATCTGCCTCACTTTTTTTTTGTTATAGCTAACTGCAGAGGAATCAGTTAATATCTGAAAAGCGCTCTTTAGAACAAATCAAAACAATTGACACGATTGCAACACCTGTTCAAGTCAATACCGCATGAAACTTAAATGATGACATTGTCGCTGCTACGTAGTCAAGTTGTACCATAGAACAAAGTGGTACGTGGTGGTAATTATGCAATTTTAATGAACTAATAAATTGCATAACAGGTTTCTGTGATTGCTTTTAATACAATCGTCTCAAGATGGAGTTGGATGCAAAGTTCACATAATATAATTTCCTGTGTTTATCGAAATCCAAAAGCTTTTGTTATGCCTGATTGCAATGCAACAGAACGCAATTACTTCACATACGACATTACTTTATTATCAAAGTTTTTCTTCCGTCTATAAATGAAAATTACCTTCACTCAAGGAATTCCTGGAAATTCAGAAATAAACCGCCTGCGCATATCAAAAGAGCATGTGACCAGCATGCGCGTGGAAGCTTTCGTAACCTTATTTTTAAATAATAAATTCTCGTCTCGCCTTTGTTTTACTACCGAAAAAAATTTATTTTATCGCACTGCAGGTGTATTCCAATTATTTTGAGAAATACCAATAATTATAGAAACCTAACACTCCTTGTTTATATTGCTTACTTTTCCTAAAGAAAGAGAAAAGATAATAGCAAAAATATCAATCCACTTGAGGGCGAATATTTTAAGTAATAATCAAAGATTAATCGCCTGTTTACCTGGCCTTTGGGCTACAAAAATATAAATATAAAGCAGCACCCACATTGCATTCATTCTTGGATAAAATCAATACCTAAGCAACACCATGGAGACAGTCGCATTTCCTTGTTTTCAACGAAATTGTATTATTGGCTTTATTGAATCGACAGACAGCGAAAATAAACGTTAATTCAATGTTAAGCCCCTTTATCGAATATGGAAGCAATCAGACAAATTGCTCAGTTGATATAGCTTATAATATTTATATCGTTGAAATGAAAAAAATAATGGAAACCCTACAGCCGTTGCTGCGAATAGCCCTGCTGATATCAGTTCTTATCACTAGCTCAATTTTATAGGCATACACTCGAAGAATTACTGAGGAATTAGGTTTCTGCGTAATGTTTGCGAATTGTTCGCAAATGTTTCTGCCCATTTTGTTTATTTTCACACTTAATGTAGTGCATTAGGTAGGTACACCCTTATCGCACTACATATGACGATAACCTTCGTCAACGTCGTAGCCTTTTTAGGATAAATCGAATTTTTGTTGTGTGCCGATGAACTAAAAACTTATTTTAAGAATAATTGAACCGAATAGGAAATAGATTTAGATTTATTGAATAGTTTGACCTTTCTAAGGCCCTGTGCAATGAGAGAAATTAATAGAAGAAATTTTCTTTATGAATTTATGGGTTTAGTATTGATTTCATAGTATACATTCCTACTTATAATTTTTTCAATGATTTACTTACGCTTATTTTCTATTATTGCATTGAATATATTCTGTATATAATTTTAACGACTAAAATCTATTCTTATCCATCATTTCCCGCGAAATCCTCATTCTAATAAATTGCCATCCAGACAGCCTCCTTTTGATCAATTAACCATGGTGGAAAAATAGAGAAATGAAAAACATCCAGACCAGACAGTCATTCAAGATGTCGAAAAAAAGAGGTTTGGCCTCGACTAGCGACGGTTATAGATCTAAAATTCTGCGAAGAAGAAGCAAAACAAAAATCATGAAATTTTCGGTTCACAACAGGAACCAGACTAGCGAACCCAAACAAATCCCAACTAAGGTCCCTCAACTGAGAATTTAGGGTAACTTTATCCGAATACTTGAAGACGAGACTGTCGACCCTCTTCCCGAAATTCTAATAAAAAGGCGGGAAAATCACTTGCGATTGCAGCGAAGTGAAAAAAGTGTCGCCGGGTCAATAGCTCGTCGGATCAAGGTTTTTGCCCAGAGCCAATGAACTACCACTGAAACGAACTGGCGAGCAGTTCCCGCAGAAGTCCGCAAAAAGCTCTTCACTCGTTTCTTCTTTTCTTTTCTGGCATTTTGGGTATATCTCAAACAAAAGGAATTTTAACGCACCTATCGTTGGTGCTGTGAACTGGGCGGGATCAAGGCCGGCTGCTAGAAGCAAGTAGCATGAGTAGCACAAGTTCAAAGTTCTCGTGGATAAACAAAAAATTAAAAATCCTTGACGAGCGGCAGACCTGAAAGAATAAATTAACCGCCTAGAAGCAGCGGAAGAATCAATTTCTATGCTTCAGCTTCTATTTTCAGATATAAAATTGGCGAACAGGTGGGCAACTGCATTTATTATTGGTCATCTGTTTCTATACAAGCTCGACATCCCCGCGGATTGAGCAAAAGTGAAAGTAATCGATTAGACAAGATATATTGGAGATGCCTCAATTTAAAACAAAATTTCATCCCAAAAATACTTGTAGGGATCATCACTGCCCTGATCAGCACTTCAATGCGACTGAGTAAATCGTTCAAGGTACCAACTTTACGGTTGGACTTGATATAGCCGGGGTCTGGGAGACATGTATTATTTGTGTTGGCACCAGTTTTACCACTTGGTTTAAGTGCCAATAAGCCAACAAGAAATTATTTAGTTCAGACAATTTACATAAGCTGACAAAAAATAGCGAAGACCATGCAAATTATGCAGAACGGCTTAAAGCAATTCTCAATTTGTTCTGAACTGAATAGTTTTCCTCACAAACAGTCCAAGAAAAAAAAACGTTTTAGCAAAAATTCAAAACTAGCTAAGAAAAGACTTCCTTAAGACTGAAATAGACAAAAGTAAGACAAAAAATCTTAAACAGACCACGTATTGTAAACTCTGCCATTTAATTTTAATTAATTTGTATTTGTTTAGAAGAAAATGTCACACGACGAGGTACTGCAGATATATCTTAGAAAGACTACATACACTAAAACTATGTCTATGTGACAACAATTATTCTAAAATAAGAACAATTAAAAGAGATAAAAGTCGCCCGTACGTTATTTGCTTAAGTCAATTAAATGGTTCTAATCTATTGTTGAATTGATTGATGGACTACGAGGATAAGTGTAAAAACCAATTTCAATTGAATTTCAAATGCTTGATTTTTTTTCAGTTCGTTACGCCACTGATTAGTAGTAGCAGCTGTTTCATGGCCAACGACTGTACTTGAATTTAATGAGCTCGTGCTCAGTAGAGAATGCCTCAAATAATCTTGCAACTATGAGATTAATTACATAGTAATATGATGTTAACGTTGTTTTCCTACAATTTTCATAACTTTTTTTTATACAAACTTGGTAAATGTTAAAGTTTTGGAAAAATTTTCTTTATTTTTAATTACATTAATAATATGCCATTCTAACGATAGTTGGGATAATTTATAACTCTACTAACTTAGGCTGTATGCTTTTGAATTTGAAATTTTTAAAGTTATCAAAATTGTTTGCCTTCCAGCAGGAAGCAATACTGGTTTTTGTTCTATTTTCGAAAGACAAAATAAATAAATACAACAATCGAGAAATTAGTTCATGCTAATTTTTCATAACCTTCCATAAACTTTCCATAGTTAGACGGCCTAAAGCACCCATTGATTAAATTAAAGGTCCCGGCAGCTCATATTCTTTGAAAAGTCAAAAAGTGGGCCAGCGTTATCATCTGCATACACAGGCCTCGATTGCCAATTACATTGCTCATTGAATTAATCGCCACTACGACGTCTGACACAACGATCTGGAAGTTTGCAGACTGACTAGCTTGTCTCGAAGATCAATGAAAGTTAAAATCTGAACGGTTATAAATTTCAATTGCGACTGCAAATGGAAGAGCAATTGAAAGATTTATCTCTTGCTTGAGAAGTGAATTGATCGAAAAAAGGTGAAACTGATCGTTTCTGACTTGAGGAAGGAATTTTTAATGTGTATTGACCTTAGAGGGACTGGCAGCTGGAGGACCAACTGATTGCAAATTGGTGCTATTTTCATTCATCTTGAGAAGAACCAAATTGATGTCGAGCGCGGTTAAATTCTATACAAGGACTTGTTTAATAATATTAATAGAACTAAAAATAGGATCGGGAAGTATTTCGATTTCTGCAAAATGATTGATGATACTTTGAAATGTAAACAATACCAGATAAGAGCAGTTGCTACAAACAAAAATTTCCATTACAGAGATACCGGTGCCGGATATTTCGAATCCGCGAATTTCTCGGAATCACTCACTCTATTAAGAGTGTTACCAATTTTTGTGACACGAGAGATAAGCCCATTAAACCCTTTCAATTTTCCTAGCTTGCCGCTAAATTTTTCCTAAACAGCAGCCACTTTTGTGTGTCATACCAAAAAAACTTTCCATTATACAAATGTACATATGAAACATTTGCGCAAAAATAGGAAATTTAGGGCAATCATTTTGTTAACGTCAGTTCAGAATAATTATAATTATCTTCTGAAGCCCTGCGTGGTTTGTTGCTGTTTAGTGATAGAGCTTCGCGGGGTATAAGAAGTATTAAAAGAAATAGTTTTTGCGGAAGAGAAATGCAAGCCGCTCAAGTGACCATTGAATCCCTTCTGCTAGAGCAAGCGGGAGCAATTGCAATCTACGGTGAAAGTCGACTCGCGTTGCAAAACGCCTTTTAAGGTGAGCGAAAAGTCGCAATATGACCGAGGGCCATCGCAACCCACCTCAGCTCGTCATCGTTACTTTTCCTTTCGAAGACCCACAAAGGCCTTCTTTTTCTTTATCGTCACGGTGAAATCCGAAAAAAATGTTTACTCCCGGGGATCGTTCAATTGTAAAATTTTGTTTACCAAAATTTAAAATGTTTTCATAGCTGCAATAAAAGCGAAAAACGCAAGCTTAACTACGTGACACGTCACGTCCTCGAATTGCTCGAGTAGAATAACCCAGCCAGCGCCAGAAAGCACCTGACAACGGAAGTCGATGTTTTTTGCTTTTGCCTCACAAAAATCTTAAGATAAAGTCGGCGATCGTGCACTGGATGAAAAGTAAGGAGAGCGGAAGTCTACCTGAAGATTCGACCACACCACGTTCCTACCTGCCAAGGCGCCAGGTCGACCGCCGAGAATTAAAATATTTTGTTAATTGCAGCGTGTCAACTTTTACTGCTCGTATTTAATTACAAAGAACTTTCGCCTGAGAGACGAAGATGCTGCGCAAGTCAGGCCAACTTTGTGATTAAGTCACGTGCAATAAACCACAGAAGATGCCATTTGATTGGCTGAAGAAAGTAATTGCGATTTGACGTCAATTAGAAGACCGCCTTAAATCTTGAGAATTGGTTTGTTTTATCGGCGTCAAACTCTTTAAACTCTTCTAATGTAATTTGAGGCTGTTAATTAATTAATATTTAAAGGAGCCTTGAACTAGAGCTCTTCGCCGGGGAAGCCCAGTTGAGGGTGCTTCATGTGAAGAGGCCCTCGTGAACCTTTTCGTTAATATTACAAAATTTCGCATGGGACCAGAGAAATGGCGCAACCTATGAAATTTGTAAGAGCAGAAGAAGTGAAGTACTGATAATTTTTTTATAGTTAATTTCACTTCAAAAGGATCGCAAATAACCTGGTACTTTTGCATTTGAGGGGATTTTTTATTTTGAGACTTCGTTAACTAAGTTTTTCGAGTATGATTGTTGGTAGGCTGTTTCTTCTATAGAACAGTGTTATTTTAAACACATTTAGAAATATCATCGTATTAGAAAAGATTCCAAAACGTTTAATTATTGAATTTATTTCAGTGACGACCTTCTCGTCTGATAAAAACCTTTTCCATCCAGTACACAAAACTCGTTGGTCATGATAAGTAGTTCAAAACAAGCTGTGAAATAATAAGATTTCTACAAAAATTTACCTTAAATATATGTATGTATTATGATTTCAAAAATTACAAAAGAAAAAAACAAATTCTATAGATTCACTTTGATTTGAGATCTCGAAAAAGCAACAAAATTCACTTTAGAGTGTCATGCTTAAAAGACAACTTTCAGTAATAAAACGTTTAAGTTAGCTCAATAAACAGACTAGGGAATAAACAAATCAAATACCAGCGCTGTAATAAAACATTAGCACATTGCCTCCCACGAACTTATCAAAGCAACGCTAATTACTCTTCTACCTTGCTATTTTGCTATTTTACGATAAGTTTTCTTCTCTTAAGAATTTCTCACCGTAAAATTATTTACTTGCACCTTCTATTGTTGTTATATACAGCGATAATGTAGCGATTTCCTTGTCGTCAAGTACTTTTGGAAGAATGTGTTTGTTTTCTTTAGATTTTTAATGTAATTTCCTTGAAAAGTTGGAAACTTATGTCTTTAGTTACTATGTACAAATTTCATGGCTTTGAAGCTAAACAAAATGGTCCTTCAGCTGCTACCTATATCTCATTTACCTAGGCTAGTTCATTCCTGTTTACTTAAATATTAGAACGTTGGATCATGACACGAGTGTAGAAAGATTAAATATTTTAGATAGACGAATTATCTTTATTTTTTGTTTTTGCATGAAATGCAGAAGAAAGATATCTAAAAGCACAAGCTAGTGTACACAGGACTGAAAATGTATTTATTTTTCTTAAAAATTATAATGCCAAAACAAAGTCTACTTACATTTTTTGTTTTAAAATATATTACATATATTATTTTACAAATTGCAGAATCATATCATCACATTCTTTCTTGAAATATTTCTTTTAGAGTAAGAGTGGAGAAGGTAAATTGTAAATAAATATCATTTTTTTAGAAGTATAGTAAAAATGAGTCACATTAAAAAAATATTTCAAGGTTTTACAAATATTAGTAGATTTTAAACTTATCCTCAAAATGTACTTTAGTATGTAGTAAAGTTATTTGATCTTTACATGATGATGTGTATTTTACAGAAATTTCAATAAGTGAAGCATTAAACCGAAAATTTGCAGCTTAAAATTGTTGACATTACTATGCATAATATTTGTTAGACTGAAAATATATAAAAAAGATTGGCAGAATGCAAAAAAAAAAAATAAGTTGTTGATATAATTTTCAAGGGCGTGCAAGTTTTATCAATTTCCTTTCCTTACTATAATTTCTCATTAATTAATTTTGCCAATATCAAACTCAATCTATCAATAAACGTATTGTCGGAAACAATTTTAAAGAAGTAATGCATCATAATCGAGTTTAAAATTTAACTGGTGATTAAGCAGAAAAAATTTTGATACAAAAATTGTGATATGGATTTCGTTTATTTTTTACGTAATATTCATCATATCATTTTAGTTTGGAATTTAAAACGGAAAAAAAGAAAGCAACTTCAAGAGCCTTAGGCTCACTTTCAAGACTGCATGTCTGGCATATGATACAATAAATATGTTACAAAATCATCATATATTAAAATACAAATTCCAATTTTGTCTATTTTTAAGTGATTTTCGAGTTAAATTGTTAATCAGTTGAGTGTTGTCATTTTCTTTAAGTTCTTGATATCATCTTTGGAATAACCTTTTTATCGTATTCCTTAAATTAAAACGATGGAAATCTGAAGTGTTTTGAGGTATTTACAAAGCATAACATTTTAATAATCTGATCATAAATTAATGTTATAATGATCAGCGTATCGGAGAAAAATATAGCATCGCTTCAATTTTTAAAAGGTTTAATTTTGTTATTTCCGTTTTTAAAATTAAAAGAAATTTGTTTTTGTGAAAAGATTATATTGGTAGAATTTCTACTCGCACGTTTTGGTTTAGAAATCCTTAAGTAATTGGAGATTTGCTACAATACTCTATCCATGGAGCTACTATGTGAAACAAACTGTCTAGACAATATCTAATTGTCTAGCACGTTGAAAACTTTACCACGGTCATAGTTTTGAAATATTATATTGCACATTACAAGCTTCTATTAAAAGATATTAGATCCTTGGTGCTACAACTCGAAGAAAGCACATTGCACTTTATTTAGTCTAGATGGATAGGTATTTGGTTCAAGACAGTAAAGTGTAATTTAATTCCAAGTCTAATCGTGAGCACTTTTAAAGTGGAAAATTCTCAAGGATGAGTCAGTTGTCTTTACTCAAAGTGTAAGCGCCCTCGGCACGCGCTAGAAGGCTTTCACCTGACCATCAAGAGCACGTTCCTTGCGAAAACGTGACGATTTCATTATATAATGTATCGAAAGGTGTCGTGCGCTTGATTATTGCCAATAATTTTTCCACGGCTCTATTCACATAGTGCCAAAGAACGCATGTGGGCATATCTCAGATTACAGTCGATTGGAAAATAATTTTATTTTTAGCGGAGTCCCAAATTCAGTGGCCAATCCGTTGAGAAATCAAAGCATTTTGCCAAACGCATCAAATACTTGAACTGCTTTAAAAAGGTCTTTAGGAAGGGAGTGACGTCAGTGACAGTTGCCCTCCATGGACTTGTCCAAACGCTGACTATGCTCTTTTGTACTGCCGAACTGTAGGTTGCTGGGTCAGCGAATACCCGGCGTACTTCTATACATTTTCAAAGAAAAAGATTTGAATTTCACTGTGGTTATTCGTTGTAGAAAGCAAAATTCGATATTTAGGCCGACGCCTGACCAGCAGCCAGGATATCTTAAATTACGATCCCAACAATTGCTATGCCATTGGGCAGCTACAATTTGTGCTAGCCACCGTCTGCACGCGCAACATAATTTTTTTTTCAGTAGTGCTGTGACGCCTTAAATTTCACTAGCCACGCGTTACAATCGATATACGAAACGAACAAATTCGATTCAGAGTACTTCGGAAATTTGAAGACTCTCAATTGATAGGACAGCAACTGGTGGCGAACTCACACCAGCTAAGTTTGATTGAAAAATCAAAATAAAACCTAAGTGACGTGAGTTGGACTCCTAGAAGTTCATTTTCTTGAATAGAAATCATAAAAAAGAAATAATTGAAAGAATGCCGGGCATTCAATGCGCGTTTCAGTTCAATAGCAGCCGCCGAATGAAGATTGAAATATTAAACCGCGTCGATTCCTTCGCCGTTTCCGCAATATCGCTTATAATTTGATATTATCTAAATACAAAGCACAAAAAGGCGTTGGAGTTTAAGCAGCTTGCAGCACCCACAGTTCAAATACATTTTTTGATTCAATTGGATCTCAATTGCGAATTTGTATTTTTTTTTTTAGCCAGGGTTTTTCGGCAAGGTGGCAGGAGTTGCGCGTGCGACAATTTACAACGTGACTTTAAAGAAATTCTCTCTGAGGAAAATGCGACCCACGTGAACTTCGGACCAAAGAGAAATGCGAAATTGGCACTTAAATACTTATCCCATAAAAATATTGGAAATGTCATCGACCACAACAATCCGTGGTCATTACACTACATCAGGGAAATTATATACTAACATAAAACATAAAAATGTTAGTTTTTACATATTGAATTAAGCAAATAAATAATATGACTCTTTTCTAATGGTTACGGTAATGAATTTATAATTGACGTGAGATGACAAAATAGTTTAACGTTTATAACGTTTATGTATGCTATGGGTAATCGAAACTAGAAAAAAAAACTGTTTTAATACTTTGGCATCATTATAATTAAAATCATATTACTCTTTGAAAATAATATGCTTTAAATAACTTAAATTTTATTAAACCATTTCTTGTAGTGTATTTTATTTCAAATCGTTCAAGACGGAATAAGCTTTCACGCGTCGATAAAAGAAATATTCTTATTTACTTTTCTAACAAGCTGTTCTCGAATTTTGAACTGAAAACAAGATCACTTTCTGCATAACAACAACCAATTCTTTTCTAAGTTCAGTCAATATTTAAAATTTGGTTAGAAGAAACTAAAAATTTAGAAAAGCATTCGTTCTTTTGTGATTACAATTAATTTACATGTATTTTTCTCTCTTGCACAATCTAAACTTAATCAAAAGTTCACCCCTATTCTGGATTTAACACAGTAGAAATTTGTTGTTATGTGGCGCTAACCCAAACTGACCACTCAATCATCTCTCCAAAAATCAACAATTGGAAAAGCGAAGCGATAATTTGTCACAAAAATCTAAATAATGTTCGCGTGACCAAAGTGCCAACTATTTTGTTATGGGAACCCCGATTTAATGCAATAGAGCAAACAAACAAAATCGAGTGACAAAATATTTGCATTTCGCATAAGCATTTGTTGGTTCGATTCTACTAGACGTGCAGGAAGTCTTACAGTGTGGTTTCATCCTCATTTAAATTTATATTTGCATTTAGTGCATTTTAGGGCAGATTCACTTCCTTTACTTTTAGTTTTGCAAGTCTGAGTAGGGCTGACAACTTGCCCTTAGCATTTCAATCACGAGAAAATCCCCATTGCTTGGCCCATTAATCAAAATTGCACTGGTATCGTGAATACTGTTGCGCTTATCTAAAAAATTCGAACCCATGATTTTCGAGGTATTTTTGCAATGTTGATAATTTCAGCAGCATTAGCATTAATCTAGGAAATTCTAACATTTCCATTAATCGTAATTATTTCTGTTAATTGATAATGCCTGAAGGCAGAGTTTGTTTATTTGCTCTCTAAATTTACTTACGTTAATTTCATTGTATGAATCTTTGCGTCTCTAAAGATTTTTGTGGTTTTTACGAGAAATCTCATTGACGGTATTCTTCAGGATGTAGTACTCATTAATTGGTGATGATGAGTTCTCTTTTTTTGGACTTTCCAATTAAAAAACGACTATTGCAGTTGGAAGGCCCAACAAAAGCAGTAAGAAAAGTAAACAATTCCGTGATTTTACGCCACAAATTTGATGATTTCATTCAGAGGGGCTAATAAGATGTTAATTAACGATTAATTCCCCAAAGTTTGAACGTATTTTATTCACCTCAGCGGTGACTTTGTGATTCAAGTCGCTATGAAACTGGCCTTAACCGGATTAATTCGTCGTTAACTTAATTAAAGCAAATTTGATTTTTCTATCATACTAAAACAAATTTATAATCTGCCAGATGGGAATTCTTTATTTTCTTAAAATGAGTAATTTTTGTGTTGTTCCCGGATTTTGTTTGACGACACACTTCTGATGGATTTTTAATATGTTTATCACTTAATTTGCTTATTTTCCAACATATTAATTGTACTTAGAGTGCGCTAACCACTGAGGTCAAGAGTGAAGACGGCTAGCCGCGGGTGTATTAATTTGGCTTTATCTTAAAGAATAAGAAAACAAGCCAATCTAATGGCCTTACATTCAAAACGTGGCTTGACAACAAAATATTAAACTTGCAAAATACCGCTAGGAGAATGAGTCAGAAGATCAGGGATCATTGACATGATACGGAAGAATAGTCACGTGAATCGAATGCAGATGATTATATCATCTAATATTTACTATTTGTCTACATTGCGTGACTCATTAACAAATCGAAATCATTATGATCAACACCTTTCATCTGTTTCCTTCCTCAATTCTCTATTATGTGAAAAAAGACAAATTCACCTTGAAGTTTTGCTTATTGCGATTTCATTCACTAGCATTCTCTCGCAATTTTGCCCTCGTCTAATTAAGCTCTTTTATAAGACAATTAAATATTTAAGATTGGATACCTTGATAACTGGGCAGTGATAACCTCTTTATTCTAAGATTATACACAAATTAAAACTATAAAATTCGAAGCTGAAAATCCAGTATTATATGTATGTATATTTTGTTTAAGATTTAAAAGGGTTTGCCAGGGAATTCTTCGAATTTTTGTTTTATTCCTTTCTACTCTGTTCTTTAAGTTTCATCAAAAATTAAAACGTTAAATACATATCAATCAATATTTTAAGATGTAAACAGTTTACATTTACAAATATTTTCGATAATTTTGATCGACTATTTAAATATTTATATTTTGGCCGAACGGCGTCTTTGTTTGAAGTTAATGAATAAATATGAAAGGTGGGCCTCGCTTTAGGTAGATAACAAAATTTATACATAAGTATATGATACCAAATATAAAATACTATTTTGAATAAATTTAAATTTGAGGAAACAATACCGGCAATATAAATGTATGTAATTTTTAAGTCGTTTTACCTCATAGCAAAAATGTTGAAAGTTTTAATTATTCTCGTGCTATTTTTCACACTTACTTTCCCAGATTTTAAGTAACAAAATAACAAAAAATGGTCGTGCATGTCCACGAAATACATAAAACAATTATTTCCATTATTCAAAGTATGAAATGATCACAATAGAGTAAATCTTTTGTTAAAATGCGCACAAAACAAAATATGCAGCGTACAATATTGACTGCAAAATGCCAGCTTGTGGCTGTTACGCCAGGTAAAATACTTGCATTTAAGTTCGTTGCAAAAATAACAAACAGCCGCGAGTAGAACGGCGATGCTGTGCATTGGCGTTTCAAACTTATAACATTAGGAAATTGCTAAATGGCAAATAAAAACATTTAGGTGACATGTTATGGTTAGTTTCTGAAATTGAATGTGACTGGATTAATGCTTTGGAGGTTTTCCATATCGACGGCGTTTAGTACGTCAGCAATTGAACGTGATTTAGTCAGGTGTTTGGTAGTGTAGAAACATGTAGAATTAAGTTATACAGCATTATAAATAAGTCCTCTTTTACGTAGGTTAATTGCATTCGTCAAAGAGTCTAATACGTATTCAGAAATTCGTTGGGAGGTATCTTACCCGTCATGGTTAATCGTTTTCTCAGCAAATGTGACGTGCCAAAAAGCCACTTAAATAAATTATATTCTGTGATATCTGACACATCTCACTTTTTCAAGTTAGAAAAACTACTTGAATTTAGACTACTCACCACCTATTTATAGACCTCTTCAACAATTTTACTCAACGAAATTTCCCAAGAGGTCCGTCAGAAGCTACCAGCCACCGGTGGTTTCCAATTGCCCCCTACGTAGGAGAACGCTAACACCTATGAAGACCCTCAAACCACCGGTCTAACTTATACCACTAGTCTAACATAACTAACATTTGCTGTAGGTATATCTTGCGATAGTGTGTCTCAAGATCAAAGAAACCCAATTGAGAATGCCACTGGAAATCCCCCTTGAGAAAATCGAAACCCAAAACTGATCGCACATCTACACCCGGCGGCTATGCGGCCAGTCTGGGTTTGTAGATTAAGTGCAATCGCGCTTTACGCTATAACACGCGGTGTCTGGTCATTACAAACACCTGAACGGCCAGTAAGTTACATCGCCAGAATGTGTGACGTCTTATACCGCCGATACACCGGTGTAAGACTCGTACATGTTAATTGGCTGCTGAGTGGTTGGATGTCATGTTTCATGCTTCAACCATCTCGGGGAAAAAAAAAAAAAAAAAAAAACAAAAAAGAAAAACCAGAAACAACAACAAACTCCAAATGGACGTATAAAAGTTTATTTCTTGGCAATCATTTCTCCAGTTGATCGCGCAAAACTCGTGCCGAAAGATACCTTGCAATTCGCTGCAAAATTTACCGAGAGTAAAAAGTGGTACAAGATTTAAAGATCTGGTGATCACTTAGTCAAAGTTAAGAAAAAAGTTCGTTAAAATTTGAAGGATATACCGCACCGGAGCACTACCCTCTTCCGTTCAAGAAACGTGTATTGTCTTCAGGTCGGATCAGTACGCTTGTCCAGACTGGTTGTGTAATGCAAGACACCGATGTCGCTTAGGTAACATCGAGGTGCGAATAGAACTGCCCTTGGTAACGAGATACAGAGCAAGTAATAGGAACCTACTTCGCGACGACGGATTGCACAACGTGAAAATAAACGGGGCGAAGAACACGAGCGAAACATGGAAGAAATTTTGGTCTTCCTCTATTTTCAAAGGTAAATTTACTAATTTTCATATTTATACTACCTAACACCTTCAATCAATCAGCGATTAGCTCAATTTGGAGCAGAATAGAGCAAAATCAATTTTGCAATTTAATTTAGCCTTCAAAATCTACTAATTTAAGCATTATGAAAATTAAAACCGCTCTGCATACATAAACAAAATTAAAAGGCAACACTTTCACGTGGAAACTGTTTTCTTTGAAATTAATGTTATTACTTACCTTTGCACTCACAGCTGTGGCCAACTCGCTGCCTTAAACTTTTCGTGACCGGCGCGCAGCGGCGGCGGAGATTCTGCCACCTTCAAGTTGCATTCAGATGATGCCTTTTGCATTTTAAATTTTTTAATTCGATATTTTGCAAATTGCCTTAAGTCTCTTTATGATTTATACGTGTTTCAAGCGCAATTTTGATATCAATTGTTTACAAAAGATGCAGAATGCTCGTGCAATTTTCTAAAAAAATGCATTCATCTTTTAAATGCATTTTGATTAAATGAGCGGGCCATAGGTAGACTATCATTTGTTGCAAACTTTTGTTTCCAGACTATATCTGTGTAAGCAGAGAGTTAGTCATTTTATCAATCGGAAATAATTTTTACTCAGTGAAGTAATTAATTGCTTTAATTTAAAGTAACCATTACAAAAATACAAAACATGAAACTTTTTTAAAACGTCTAAGAATGATTTGTACGTCTAATACACCTTAGCGAAGCAATTTCTTACTATAGTTTAATATTTCTCTGGCTTCGGAGACTCTAGGAATTTATTAAAATCTTTAAGCCTCAGTTTCCAGTCAACCATTTTTCAGTTCATCCGTATAGAGCAAAGTTTGTGCTTTTGAATTAAAATCAGCCATAAATTCTTACGTGCTTCTCAGTAAATTATTTTAGTTACCTAAAATCTCTTTGTTTTTGAACGATTTAAAATAACATCCATCTTGGTGTGGTGCGCCAATTTTAAAAATTATGATTTGTTATAATCGCATGTAACAAATATTTCCGTTGAACTCAATGCCCTTTAATAAAACAAAATAGGACACCTGTACAGAACATCTGTTATGTAGACTGAAATTGATATGTCGAAGCATATCATTAGTGAAAACCGATGAGGGTTTTTGCGTTTTGTTTCAATGTCTCAAAGTCTACTTAAAAATTTTGAGCCAAATCACATGGACACGCAAAAGAAATACTCCGTTTACTTTCGACACTGGAATAAAATTAACGCTTGCAAAAAATAACACATGGCAACAGCTATCATATAAACTACTACCTGAAACGTAATAGAATATCCAACCACTCTCTATTTTCTCTTTTCGGGCATTCTGCTTTATTTTCTAATACGACTCGGCTTTCAAATTATTGCGCCAAATTCAATTTCATTATACCTCTTGGCTGCATGTGGCGTGGCGTTAACGTGTTAATTTACGCCCGAAGAAAAATATAAATATTAAAAAAACAAATGTAGGTAAGCCCCGCATGTACGCTTCTGATGTGTGGTGTCTAATTTCTAATTTCACGATCCATCGAACGAATCCATCAGTTTTTATGACATTTAAACTAAAGTTACCCATCTGAATTGATTAGTTTCTATTTTCTCTCTATTCACATGGAGGGCCACAATAGCTGCAGCACGTGGTAAACCACGAGATATTTCGATTCAGTGGAAAATTGGGTTAATTCGACTCTTGAGCAATTATGGTTTATATTGTGTTGTATATCGTTGATGAAAATTAACAAAATGAGCAAAAAGAAAGAGCGAAACTATTATTTATCTAAAGAGAAACTTTTACACTACCCCCCTAAAAGTTCCAAGATCATATTGACGCACGATCACCTTTTGTAAAAGCCTTCAACGTCTTCCACCATAATTCTCCACACGCACCTATCTCATGATTAAAATATCTTTTAAATTGAATAAACGCAGCGTGCAATCGTGTTCCTTATACAAAATACAAAACGTGCAGTCATCGTTAAGCGGTGATGAAGAAACAAAAATAAATAAATTTTGACCTTATTGCTGATGGAGCTTCCTCAATTATTTAAACAATTCAATTTCGTGCTAAAAAAGGAAATCAAAATAGATTGACACACATGCCAAATGCTACGCAACTGATGTGTGGTTCTTTCAAAGATTTCATTTTCGCACTTGGACAATTTCAGTCAGATGACCAGATAACAATTGGAAGTTCAGGGAGATACTACTTAAGAAAATATTTCGACTTCGATAAGAGAGTAATTTTCTAGAAAATTTCAAGAGATTCGTTGAATTAAGTGTGATTATTTTAAAGTTGTGACTTCATTCTATAAGTATCAATTGCTTTATTGATTTTGGCTTATCGGAAACGACCTTCTGCAATGTGCACAGTAGTTGGAACTCATTAAAAATATATTAAGGGTATACACTTGGCCGAGAACTCGTGTATATGACTTACAAGATTTTAAGTGAATACCCTTATATTACTTTACATTGAAATAAAATTATTGGTTGATATTGTAAATTACAAGTGCAGCCTACAAATTTCAGAATTTCATATTTCCTATGTTCTAATTAATTTATTATTAAATTAATGTAGTAGCAGAACATTTTGCATAGTATCAATTTGTTAACAGTTGAAATTTATATGAAAATTTAATATCGTCGTATACACGTTTTTTTTTTTTAAAGATATCAATAACAAGTGAAACACATTTTATTTTTAAATAATTAAATAATAAAATATGGGCAGTTTTTTTCTAAAGATTCATCATTTAAAATTCTGTTCAATTAGACCACAACAAATTTTTTTTTTATCATATTTTTCAGATTAGTTAACATCTTCGATATTTTTATTCCGGCACGTTTTTTTTTTTGTGATATTATCTACTTTTTTCACTAGTATAAATGCCAACGTATTTGCATTGTTAATTTTATTTCAATTGAAAGTTTGCTTTCATATAACAACTTGATTGTTCTTAAATAATTATTTTTAGCAAGAAAAACCACACGGATGTAACTTTTTTGCGTTATCTTAAAACGATCTTTTAAGAGTTTTATAATCTAAATTTAATAACATACCAGTTAAGCATGTTTAATTTCGCTCGCAGCTTATACCAGTTTATTCCATAATCTGGGGATAATGAACTTTTATATGAAATTTTAACATATCAGCAAACTGAATTCAAAATATTGTAATTAAATATAAATGCATATCATTCCTTAAAACTCATATTCCAAAGGCCCTCGAGCTTCCAACCTATGTAGTTGCTAATAAACAAACTTTTCAAGATAGATTTACCTGAAAGAAACAAAACCCTGGAATGTTAAGGTATCCAAAACAAATTGACTCGGATTACATAAAGCCCATAATCTCTTCAGGAGTTCTTTGCATAACAATAACTATGATAGTGGATTTGCTATCTTGTGGAGAAAGGAATTTTTTTCTTTTTGCTTTGTTGAAACTAGATTTGACCCGTCATTAAAAATTACAATAGAACTTGAATGAAAGTTCAATACTCTACTTATCAGTTCGGGTTGTAAATGAAAGAACCTTTGGAACGACCCCTGGATGCGAAACAATTGTAAAAATAATAAATGATAGGAAAATTATCGTCACAACTCTCACACCTGCAGAGAGGGAGTGAACTGATCACCGCTGGTGATAACTAGTTATTTTGCGATATCAAACTCATGGGGAGAAAGCCGTCACTACTTCATCGATTACGTCAACCGTTTCAGTACCCCGGCCAGCTAATAACATGCTTTTTGTAAAATGTAAACAATTTTTGATCGATCTAAAGCAGTCGCTACGATTCATTTACACAGTTTGTGAACAGAAAAACGAAAAGTAAACGTCTTCGTTTCCCCGCTAGAAAGTAAACAGAAAATTCTGCCTAACTCAGCAATAGTCAGATAGTCAATAGCAAAAGAAGGACATTAAAGTCGTTGAAAATTTTACTCGTTTTCTCAGACGTTTTGTTTTGTTTAGAAGGCGAAAAATACATAAACGAATTTTCTTTATTCGTTGAATTGCGCCAAGAATTTTGCAGTAGTCCAGTGCTACATTTTTTCTTAAGATATCGCGAAACTTATCAGCCAGGCGCGCCTTAAGTCACTGTAAATCAAAAAGATAAACTGATAAATTATTTCCCACCAGTTGCCCCCCATGCCTCCGCTGTATATCGTTTCTACAAACATCCGAGTGGAGCTTACTAACTTCAAAGTACAACAGTACTGCGGAAGTTAGTCATATGTTAATTTCGCGGATTTGTTAGATTTCAAAATAATAGAGTTCATGTAATTGATTAATTGTACCACGAGAACTCGGCATGATCTATTACACTGAGTGTGACCATCAATGTAATTCATAAGTTTCCTGAAAAATCCCACACCAATTAGCACGAAGCACGTTGCTAAGCTGCAAAAAAACATAAACAAAAGTAATTTACAATTAATGCTAGTTGCCTACTGTGCAGCAAGTCTCAAATTATCAGTCGATAAATAATAATTATGAAGCTTTTATGGTCATTATATTGCATGTTTCCTCCGTGAAAGGAACAATACCGGAAACGTGTTTCACTGCGAAACAAGCAACTTGAAGTCATCATGTGAAAATACCCATGTATTTGCGCTTCAAAGAATTAAGCACTAATCTGGAAAAAACACCCAAAGGAGAACCTAAAAAATTTCATAGAATTTTCGAAATGTTTCGCAATAAAAACTTCGAATAAAACAATTCCCGTGCAGAACCGAAACTTGTTGTGTCTGATACGACTCTTGATTATGAAGAAATTTTTATTCTTCTGAAAAATGTTATTTTTCGAAACTCCTCTAATTATTTTAATCAGCATCGATGTAACTTTTTGCCTCCGAGTTCATCGTGAACTAGTCAAACAGGCATTAATTAATTGCGAGCTGATTGTTCTTTCAAGCGCGAATACTTGGAACAGTTGAGTTGAATGTGGTAGTTGGACGTTGGCCATCGGGGCCCATCGCGGGGAGAGCGGTCATCCACCCGTCTGGCAATTTTCATTATCCTGCAGGGTAACTTAATCCAGTCCAGACAGTTTTACAGAGAAACGCGCGATGTTTTTCTCTGCTCTTCCCTTTTTCGATGCAGTTGGCGTGTTTTATTCAGAAAGGGTTAAGGGCCTCCAGCGCGGTTAATAGACGTGTCAAGGAATAATGATGTGACGCAAAAATTGTTGATTCGAATTAAATTTTTATCGGTTATACAAAAATTACATAAGCGATCATAATTGTTACATAATTAAAGTGATATAAAAACTGCTGCACGAGCCACTAATGAGTTTTGTGCTCCAAACTCTTCAATCAAAATCTTTGGATATTTCGTCTCAGTCTATAATTATAGAGTTACTTTTAACTAATACCAGTCATACTAATTGGACAGCAAAAATGATGCATAATTGAAATTTAATGGAGTCAACGTATTCATACAATAGTCATAATTGACTATTAACTTTATACGCAAGTATATGTAAATTCTTAATAAATAAAAAAGCAAAATTAGTTTCTGTAAAAGTTGTGAGCTTAAGTAATATTTTTGTTTTCCTTTAAGGTTTTCACATTAAAAAAATTAATATATGAAAACTTATGCATATAAAGCATAGGAAATCAAGTACAATTTTAAAAATATTTAATATTTTACGTCTAAGCATTGTGCCAAGAAAAAATAATTCCGATTTTACCTTAGGACACGTTTGAACAAACTATGAAAAAATAATAAATAAATAAATAATTTAGAAACCTATCAAATTAATATAAAACAATTCTTCACACTTACTCTTTTACATAGATGGTCACACCATAAATATTGTGATATGTTTTCAGTTTGTCTACAAAATAGCTAAAGTGGTAAAAGTCAGTGTTTGACTTACCAATCAATAACCCTGGGAGACGTAATTAAAGAAAACTTCCAATGTCAACAAGACAAGAACATGGAAGTAGAAGTAATTGCTATTAGGTGGATTATTGGATAAAAACAAAATAAGCAAATTAGGCGGAAGTAATAATTAAAATAAATTAAGGTATGACAAATTTCTGGTGTCCTCTGGTAATTGTTTACCACTTATTACTTTGTAGCATGGCAAATTCGTAAATATATTCATATACTTGTAAAGTAATACATAAAACAGTAACGAAAAGAAACCGCAAAAGTTTAAAGGTAAAACAAACAGAATTACAAAAGCTCTTTACCCACGTTTATTACCCATCAGGAGTTATTAATATTTAATGGGATTCACGTTGTGAATGCAAATTATTTTTTACACTTGCGCGTGCTATTTTTATTACATGTAGAAAGTAACAGAGCGATAAGAAAAGCTATATTTTTTCTAAGGTTATTAAAATTGTAAAAGATTAAACGTATTTTAATGTAGAACTAAAAGTTAATTATGCAGATAATGAAATTAAAAAATTATTAGGTCGATATGTCTATATCTTACAGGAAAAAGTTTAAACAATTAACTTCGCATTTAATTTATTCTGTATCATTTACATACATCCATTATAAAATGAATTTTCGCTAGAACAATTTTTTTAATTTAATAACAAGTTTTAATTTTCGACGTGCAGCGTATTTACGTTACAAAATATTTTTATAGAAGATTTAAGATATAGTAAACATTCAAACGTTTGATAAAACTTAATTGAAATCCTTTAAACCATTGTCAACATAAAACAATACAGCGATTATCGATTTGCGTTCAATACGCCTGAACAAGGCAAATTTATAATTTTCAACGATAACAGGAATAAAAATAATTTCTTAAAATTACCATTTTTTTCCTTCATATAATTAACTTTTCTTAGAAATGGTAAAATAAAATAACATGAAATTTAAAATTTCACGGTTAGTCAAAAATATACCTAATGTCGAAAGTTGTTAATAACATTTTGATGTCAGACTTTTAAAGAAATAAATTGTTCACCTACTTTCAATCAGTTCCGCATAAGATCTTTTAAAAATTTATGAAGAAAAAAGCAGTTCAAGAGAGAAAGGCATTGTCTCTTTAACGAGCAAGTCATTATTAAGCTTCAACTAAATTTATCATCCTCTTCCTGACTCCTGTTGAATTTTCTTCAAAGTGTTACGAAAAATTCGGAGAAACACCCGAATTCGAAAAACAAAATTTCCCGTCAAGACTTGGCCGGCAAAGACCCCATTTATAACTTCTTGGAAACTCCCATAAAGGTCGCACCAGCCGCCGACCGATGTCAAAGCGCCACAATCGCGACGCGGGAGCCCCCCAGAAGATTAAACGAGGCTGCAAATAATTTTGGCCTCTATGTTTGAATAAATCGCGAATCTCAGTCAAGCCGATCCGGTTTTTTGTTTGCTTTTTGATGTTCTATAAATTTCCCGGTGCTGCCGCGGCCGGTGCAATTCTATAGACGAGGTATAGCCCGCGAATACCTGCCCCTATGCCTCCACCTTGATTGGTGGGTTGGTCTGTCTGTCTACTGGGGCGAGTGTCTGTTTTTATTTTGAATATCTTACGGCGGCCGTGAGAAGTCCACCAAACCATGAAGCGAAATAATTCCCCGTCGAGAGCCGCGATTGTTGCGAATTTAAAATGACTAACAAACTCGTTTCGAGCCGCACCTCACCTGGCGCACTAGAGGAAAGGTAGATAGTCGCGGTCAGCTGACTGATAGTGCGCCAGCAACGCTGGAGAGGGTCAGAAATTACGCTGAAATTGAGGTGGATGTTATTTCATTTTTCGATGAAAGCTCTTTTACTACGAAGTCGCTTATCTCAGCTCAGTTTTTAAGAAAGAGCGCGTAAAATCCGAGAGATTTTCAAGAAATCCCCAAGACGCAAGGCAGCATATTAAAGTCAGCTGTTAATTGCTTGCTTGAGACTTGAAAGCTGAAAAGATCCGTTTACACTATCAGGAGCTAGGGAAACGGGCGGGGAATTGAACACCGTGTTGCGGGCACTCATTTTTATACTATACAAAAGCGGCAGAGCGACATACATTCACAAAAGAGTGACGTCGCCGCGACCGGTTCGTATATAAAAGTGAAGCGTGTGCCAGCCAAGCTCTCAGAAAATCAAGTAAAGGCGGCCGTGGAAGTGGTTTTCAGAAGACTTACTAGAGATACTCCCAGAGTGGTTTATTTTAGTTTGGCTAGAAATTCGCGAACAAACGGTTTTTTTGGCCAAGAATATTTAAATAAATCAAGTGGACTATTCAATGGAAAATAAGTTCCGATTCTCAGCAACAAAAGGGCGGGAGTCGTGGAGATTTTTTGTGATTTTTCGTTGTTTCGTGTTCGATTTACTCTAAAAAGAGTTCGAATATTTTAAATATTGGCGGAAAATCAATTGAAGTTCTAGTCAAAGATACCCCTATTAAACTGGACGATCTAAAAGTTAAAGAAAAAATCCTGAAATCTAAATAGTGTGATATTATTAAGCAACAAATAATAAATAAATAAAAAGTTTCCAAACAAGTGATATATACCGCACTGCGTTGAACTGAACTGTGATATTTAGTTTTGTTCGTTTTTTTCTGTGAAAATTGAGAAAATAACTGAAACAAACACGTCTGACATTAAGGCTAATAAAAAAACATTCATACAAAAATTAACAAAAATGGTTGGAAGCACTGGAACCCTAATGACAATGCGTCTTGTCCGCAGCAAATTACGGAAACGAGATGAGACCTCTGTGAGTCCGGTTAGTGTTGAGGCACAGACGACAACAACCCAGCCTCCAACGACAGTACCATCTCAGGTTTTGTCAGCAGAACAAACAGCACAAAATAATGCACCAATCGCCTACCGGCAGAATCCATCAAGCGTTTGGGTTTTCCCACCTTTACCACCTCAACCAAACATTTATTGCACAAACAATCATGTAAGTATCAATTTTCTATGTTTTATGTTTGTTTTATTAATTATAGTCGAAGGGTGTAGTTAGTGTTCAATAAGGTGAAATATTTTTAAAGATATTTTCGTCCTAAAGGTTTTGAAAGTAAAATTAAAAGTAGTTCGACAGGAATTGCTGTAGGTTAAAATGTCTACAAAAATATTCCGTCCACTTGACATGGTTTTTTAGCAACTTTTTTAGTTGTCTTAAAGGTTTTGAAGATGAAATACTGCATCATAAATGTGAGCTTCTAAAGATACTTATCCTATCCATTTAGCATACATGCAACCTGCTTTATTTCTGAAACTCTTACCAATACCAAATTAGAAAGTTTCAATTTAAGCCAAACAACGCGTGCTCTGAAATCCTCCCCTATTTTGAAAAAAAAACAATGCAATGCACCCGGCCACACTGTCAGTCTCTGGCCAGTTGCGGCTTAGCGTGTCCTCTGCATCTTCAAAAGTAGGAGTTCATTGATCGTGCGCATTCGACGCTTCCTTGGTATGTTAAAAAAAACGCACAAGCCAAGAATCCAGCCTCAACCAAGCCACCAGTCTGTTAGCCGAAGTTCAACAGACGAGTTCAATGGTTACACTCCGACTGGTTTAAGTTTTTTCTTATTACAAAAGAAGGTTTATGCCCTTCCTTCCCATCGAAGAGTTCAGTTCCCTTTTGTCTGCATTTTATACCACACTTCATTTTGCGCCCTTGCAGCTTGTCGGATATTTTTTGCCTTGTTGAAAAAAAAAATGTGACTGGGCCTGCATGTGGCAAGCAGAAAGAGGCTATTTAGAATGGTTTCCTTTCCCTTTTGGAATTTTTCTACCGGGATAAAATGCATGGTATAAGGTTTTCTTTGTTGGGATATTATCTGGATGTTTTGCAGCCAGAGGAAGATGAGTCTGGAAGGCTGTTGCCCTTAACACTTGAATGTGAAGCGTGGGAATGTCGAATAAGGCGGTAGTACAGTCGTTTCGTTTTTGTCTCTTTACCAAAATTTAGCAAATTTATTGTATGGGAGGCCGACCTAAACGACAAAAAATATTTAAAATTACTAGACAAACCTAGAAGTTGACAATTGTCCAAGGTGTTTGCAATTAAAAATTGTAAACGGCGCCAAAGAATGCAGCTTGCCACCCTGCGATCTCGTGAAAGTCTTGGCTACGAGCTCTGCTTTATTTCAATGTATTTGAGAACAGGTGCTTTGAAATTTTATATATTCAAGGCAAGGAAAAGCATCATATGCTAACACCTGGTAAAATTGAGAACAAGTTTTAGTTCCTTCCAACAGTTTCATAGATACTTAATTCAGAAAAGTTAGTTTTATCTGGTTGCTGTGACGCTACGCAATTTATTTAAATCTTAATTTCCGTCTATCCACATTTTAAATGTTAGATAAAAATACAATTTCTTACTCAACAGCTTTCTAGTAAAACAAAAAATTTGTCTCCAGCTGGACAGACGTGATTTTGCCATGTAGCCATCTTCACTCTTGGTCTTACCGTCACAGTAAATATTTATGACTGGTTTCCTTTAAAATGTTTATTTTTATATTTAGAAAATACAGAAACGTTTCAGTAAATATTTTTATTGCTGAAGAATTTAACTGCAAACAATGGCATTTTATAAAATAAATAATCAACTCAAGTGTCTACGGACGCCTGAAAGACATTGGAATAGTTGCATAAGATGGCATTATGTTTTTGCGTTAAGCAGGGGCAAAAGCGAAAATGTGATTTCTTCGCAAAATAATAGAAACAACTTTTTATTCGTGCGCAAGAGGATTTTGTTGGCAAAAACGGAGAATGTAGAAGAAATTGCTTAAATATTCCGAATTTAAGAGATTAAATAAATATAAAACAGCTGATCTATTGATGGAAAAAAGAGGGAATTATTGATAAACTTAAGATTGCCAAAAAATATCCTCTTACTCAATTCCCACCGTAATAGTTTTATATTTTTTACCTTCAGATCTAAAAATAAAGCTGTTGCAAGAATATTTGCGGTGAATGTTGCATAACGGGTTTTCTGTAAAAACATAATCTTTTATGCCAGCTCAAGACCACAAGTACTTAAACAGCATATAAAACAATAAAAAGAATTTAATAATTTCCTCCACGATCAGCCGAGACCAATTGCAATTCAAATCATGCAAAACAGACTAACACACACACACGCAGCTTTTTGTTTTAAATTAAAAAAATATATAGAAGTAACTTGATTGCAATAGTGGTAGTGGTTTGACGACTGGCAAGATCATTTTCGCATGGGAGAGGCGAATCAAGAACAAAAAACTATAGGAAGTCAATCAGCCCCTTTTTCGAGTTATCGGCGATTGGCAATAAAACTCACTTGGCGGCAAATGATAAATATGCCACCAGTAAATATATAGCTAAATAATTGAACGTTGAAATTTTTGATCAATTCAAATGAAATTCAATTCAAAACTTTTTTTCTTGCAAAAAATAAACATCTGAAAATTTGATGACGTTGGTGGTGTTGGCGGTGTTGTCGCTGATCGTGATTGTAAGTTGCCTTGCCACATATGCAGAAGGCCTTTAGAACAAATTAACAGAGTTAAATATTTGCCTAATGTCTAGATCGTTTGAAACATTTAAAATTCATTTACTGTAAAACTTAGTATTTGTTACGCTTGTTTCCTTAGTACCAGAAATGTATTGCATTTTAAAGCTTTTCTAATCATGCCAGCTGGAGAAAGGCGTTTTAAATTGTTCGTCATGTGGCGCCAATTAAAACTCTTCAGTCTTTGTGGTTATATTCCCTTTAGTTTCCAAGGCGAAACAAGTTTTATTCCAATCTTTGAGTCGGCACTGTTGGAATTTTGCTTTCCGAACTATTCTATTGCGGGTGCCGACTGATAGTAGGCCTTTAAAATTAAAATACTCATCGCGACCGCCAACAACTTTCCAGAGAAATTATCGTGAGTTTTAACGACATGGTCTTTGGTCTCATGGCGACATGACTCAACAGATTTCACGCAATGGGAGTACGTTTCCTGCCTTGAAATGTAAAAAGGCTGTTTACCAGTGACTAACAAATTTTACTCGTACTATCAAAACGCTCCGCGAACAGCACCTGAGAGCACTTTTAACTGGATAAAATGAGTTTAAGCTGACCGCGCATGGATACAGTTTGGCGGAGAGAATGCGCGAACGACTGGGAAAAATGTTATATTCGAATCTGGTAATACTTTTGTGACTTGATCACCGCCAGAGAAATGCAAAATACATGTAAACCATCCGCCACACTATCGTGGTGATGGATTACTGAACTTTGGCTTATTAAAATGAGTTTTATAGGCCAGAGATTTTCTTATGAGTGCCGCCGATCGCGGTCGCGCATATAACTGTTATACAAGATTGCGAATTGCTTAACGGGACGTTCGCTTGACGACGTCGCGATCAGATTCAATCAGAGGCCTCGATCGGCAATTGGGTTTTGCAGCAAAGTCTGGAAATAAGACCGTCGTCGCACGCCCTTTATTCATTTATTCAATTGGCAATGAGAAAAATTAATATTCAGTTGCATGGGCCGACAAATGAGAACCGGTAGTCAGTTCATACCTTTGTTTGGGTATCCACCAGCCGTATAGCAACAATTGATATAAAACTTGTTGGTGGAAAAGATGCAAGCTGAGCTAGCAACATTTTACCACTACCAAATTACGTTTATCTCGAGGCCCGTTGCTGTGGCTTTGGGTGACACAGATTTTTTCTTTGTTACTCAATGCAATAGAGGAAATCGCACCCATACCTGCCCTCTCCACTCCTCTTGGGGGGGATGCCGTGACTTGAATGATTCGTTTCTCACCTTTAAGTGAATTTTGTTGTAATTATTCAGGTTACCTGAATATCGCGTTTTTTGCAATAATCAGGGAAAGGAACTTGGCTGCTCAGAAAAACAAATAAATTGAGGTTGGGGCTGTTGCCATGACTAGCAACAGGCAACCACGTGGAAATTACGTGTCTCTAGAACTGGAAAATTCGCGTACTTCTACACAGCAATTTTAAGTTAGAAGGACACTTAGAGCTTTACTATTGAAAGAAGTGGCGATTGTTATCGATCGGCACGAGCATTTTCGTCGTCTTATCGTAATCTTTTTGGGTGACGCGAGGTGCGCGTTGCCTAGTGGCTGGCGTCTGGTCTAGCCGGAAAAAAAGATATTAAAAATCGCACAGAAGATCTCTGATCACTTTCTCAATGAATGAGGAATTAAATATTTATTTGGACGGGTTTTGATAAGACCTTGTCCTAGTACTAAGCATATCTCTAAACTTGTAAAGGAACACTAGCTACAGCAAAATCTTTTGTTTAAATATATATTTAAATTAAAAACGAAAACTAATTCTATTTTTTCTATCTCTTCCAGGATGCATTAAATCACGTGAACGAGAAGAATGGTTTCAAAGGTTTCCGAAAACAATTTAGTGGTCGTTTTAAGCGATTGGTAGCGAAAAAATCACATGAACCTGCCCCAGCAATACCACCTGAATTGAAACCACAGCTCAAAACGATATATGTTTATTAAGAAATGAAAAAAAAAAAAGAGATTGCACAAACACACCAGACAAAGAAACAATTTTGTATTATTTAGAATGAAAGTAAAAAGGTAAAAAAATTACACTATTTTATAAGTCTTAATTAACTTAAGAAAAGAACATAATTTTCCTTCTGTTCTCAAACAAAGAAGAAATAAGATGAAAACCAGTCCAACTATTGCGATAAGATCTCTTATAAGATTTTTTTTTTAAAGTTCCAAAGAGAGAACATTAGAATCATTCTTAAAACAAAGCAGCACTTGGCCTATGAATTGTGCTTCAGTGCCTTTGGTGTGATTTGTTTTATATTTAGGAAAAAATGCAACATCAATTTTCTTACTATTATATTTTTTAATAAACATATTGACGAGAGCTGTGTGAGTAAAATGTCCTCGCCGCTTTCCATCCAAAATAATGGAAGCAGGAGGCAAAACACAACAAAAGACTGAGATGTACCAGATGTATTTTATTTTACGGGGCGATTCTTACTTTAAATCTGCTTAATAAGATCTGTAACTAACAGGAAAATCTGTAAAAGTTTAATATAGCAATACTAGAGCAAGCAGAAGATTTAAGAGATGATAAATCAAATTCCATTGTCACTTGACTTGTCTTAGAACTCTTTTTAAAGAATGTAACTATTTTGCAGGACATGATATATATGTATTTAATAAATTAACTAAAAGCAGTGTAAGACATGCAAGGCATAGACAAAAACCATTGTGGTGTTTTAAACTGAATACTCTGTTAATTTATGTACAAAATAATAAAAGAAAAAAACACTTGAAACATTAAATTTTTTACCGGCAGGACAAGACAGCAAAACAAACTGTTACACTGAATATCTTGTTTTTGCACTAAAAACTATGTCACGAGAACAAGATTTTTCACTATTTGTACGAAACCAACTTGAATAATGTCAATTTTGTGACTCATGCGCCCTTTAGAAAAAATGATAAAATTATGTAAAATCACATCATGCTAAATGCAAGAGCACAGTTGTTGTATGTAAGTAAGAAAATAATTATATTCACTCACATTGAGTGGACGATATTATTCCCTTAATTAGAAAAAAACATTGTAAAAAAATTCTTTTAATTATATATATTAAAAATTAAAAAAAAAAAAAAAAGAAGAAAAATAACACTGTCAATTTCCGTTTTTATCGAATCATTTTGTTTAAAATTATCCAAAAATTTTGCAGTAACGATATGTGAACAGCTAAAGCTGAAAAACAGATACAATTACAGCACAGTAGAAGTAATTTTGTCCTTAATAATTTATTTTTCTAATTACAGTTATCATTAATTGTATAACTACTGTCCATTGTAACACTTATTTATATTATCTGTAACTGACGCAGGCTGGAAAGCAGTCGACTGACGTTGACCTTTTCTTATATTTTCCTTTCATTATTATTTTTGTTGTTATCAATTCCATATAAATGCAGTATTTTACTTTTATTTTGGAATAAAATTTTCATAATAAAAAACAAATTATTTAAAATATACTTTCGTTTTTCATTTATTTTTTGGATTCCGTTGCTGACCTTTATATTACAGTGTCTTCTGTTCGATTTATTACAATTTTTAGTTACCCTCAGCTATTAATATTTTTGATTTGAATCTGTATGAAAAATTCAGGCGAATCTCGAAATATTCAACTTTAAGGCAATCATTAAACTCCTACAAACAACTTAAATCATAAAAGCAATCTTAAAAATTCTGAAGTTTCACAATTGAAATAACAAGCGCATTTGCTCCATGCGAAAAAAAAACAAAACTTTGCTAATTGTTAATGAGAAGCGATGAAACAAAGTTAAAATGTGTGAAGGAAAGCCATTAAAATTTTAAGAAAATGCTAAGTGAAGTAATTGAATTTTATGCAATTATTAATCACTGGCACATATGGCAAAAATACAATATAATTGTGATTTGTAAATAAATCCCGTGATTTTATTGGATTTCAAAGCAGTTTAATTTCAGCACGAATTGGACGTTTCTATATAATAAAAACAGATGTTTATTGTGTGCAAACGTTAACATATTCGACACGTGAAAAAGAAAAGAATTCAATAAAATGTGTAAGCAGAAATAGCGTTTTATTTAAAAAAAACGAAAATGGGAATATCCATAATTTTAAACTACTTCGTTTTCTTGGCAGAACATCGCAGCAATGATACTGGCTTCGATTTTGAATTATTAGAGTTTTAGGAAAAAAAAAAAAAAACAATGGGGATTTCAATCGAATTTTTCGTTATTGATCCTGAAAATTGGTCGATGGAAATCAAAACGACTTTAAATATAATAGCTGAATGCATAGGGTTAATAAAGGAATTTTATATGCAATTGTTCTTTTTAAAGTCGTTTTGAATTTCATAAACGGTTCAAGGAATATTAACAAATCATTTGAGTGAAAAACATTGTTTAAGACGCTTTTGATGCTCGAATAGACTAATCTAATTCTTGAATTCCCATGCAGCCGGCTCTCAAAATACAAATATAAACGCCTATAGTGCGAAAAGAGAATTAATTTCAAGGCCAAGGTTGTTATTCAGTTTGTGTTTGAGCAATTTTGCTCACATTTTGAATATTTTTTAACGAATCGGTAAATCGTTGGGTTTCATGCGTCTGCGCGAAAAGATAAAATTATTTAAAAACAAAATCTAAATTATAATATGACGAGTGTGTGTTTTGTAAATCGAAGCAGATAAAGGTAAGTATACAAGTTTTTTTAATTAGACATTAGAATAAAGTAAAATAAACAGCGATACAAATAAAATCTAAAATGCTATTAAATTTATTATAAGATAACGCAGAATATAAAGATGTGGTAAAGTTTTCTATGTTCCATATTTATTAAAATGATCCGTTAAAGATGTAAAGCAGTTTTCGAACTAATTTAAATTTCGTAAGAATTAAGAATACGACCAAATTATGTCTAAGGAAAATTGTAAAAGATTTTTAGACTTCAAAAGCACTCTTAATGTTTTGCAAGGAGCGAGTCTTGGCTTTGGGCATAACTTAGAGCTTTGAACATCCTAAAACTTATCTAATTTTACAACCAAAACATATTTAGGCAACTGTTAGTGGAGGTTCATTAGGTCATTAGCTGAGATTTTCCAATTGTCCCCAAATTGCACTAGCTAAAACTTCCTTTTAGGTGTTCTAATAAGAAAAGTGGCTTTTTTAACTTTTGGGAAAATAAATTCCAATTCTTTGGCGAATTGATTTTTTGTGTAAAAGCTTTCAGGGGTATATAACCTAATTTTACTCTAAATATGTATATTTGACCACCGATTTAGAAATCGTTACGACTTTAGTAGAGTTGTGTTTAAAAAAAAAAAAAGGTTGACAAGTGTGAGTAGAACTCACGCCTTGAGGGTTCCGTATCGTTATACTTTATAATTATCTATTAAATTTGAATTATAAAAAAATATGTGATGTAACTAAAAAGTTAAGGTTTTCGGAATTTTTCCTTTATATGTGCTATAAAACATTGCTTCATGCCAAATTTCAAGATTCTAGGTCGACTGGAAGTACCCTTTAGGTTTTGATTCCCTTGCGAGTAGTTGCGAGTTTGAAAATATGCAGCTTAAATTGCTGTTTCTTTTGATTGCGTTGACATAGAAGTTTGATTTTGTTACAGCTTAAAGGTATTATAGACCTGAGTATTTGATATGAATTTCAATTTAATACCTCTACGCGTTCATGAGGAAAGGGGTAGTAAGTTTAAAATTATTAAAAATATTTTTATTATATGATGTAACTAAAAATTTACGGTTTTCGCAATTTTTCCTTTATCTGTGCCATAAGACGTTGCTTCGTACCAAATTTCAAGATTCTGAGTTCACGGGAAGTACCCTGTAGGAAGGTCAACCTGCTTCAATTACAAAGGTCTTGGATTAAAAATAGTTGCAGTCGGGTAATATTTTATGCCTGTTTTAAACCTTTGCGTAGTCGGGTTTTAGTTTTTAAACTTTCATTTTATTTACAAATTTTTAGTGGTATGGAAATCATTAGATTATTATTCTTAATCATAATTAATTTATTTTGATTATTACTCAATCATTAAGGGGGATAGCCACTGCGACGGCCGAAAAAATGAGTGATTTTCAAAAATTTGTTTGACCGGGTAAATAAAGGAATTTTTGTATCGTGTTTTTTTTATTTTATTAAGTACACATCCAATAATGTTTCTACTAATTTTTATTAATAAACAATAAATAGTTTTAACAATGTAAACGATGCCGTAGAGCTTGAAAAATTCCCTCTCCATGGTCACATCGATTTTTCAAAAGCCGGTAATATGAGAACGAAAAAAATTTTTTTGTTATAATCCGTATGAATGTAGTTATCGTTGTACGTAGCCGTTTTTTTTTATTTTGATTTTTCACAAAATGGCGACCGATTGAAAATATTTTCATTTTTTCGACCGTTTTTTTTTGTTTTCAAACAGTTTAAAAAATAGTAAAAAACAAAATTTTCCAAATCGGCTACGCCAAACAAAACAAACAAAAAAATTAAAAAGCGGTTCAGAATTGTCCGAGTTATCGATGCGACCAGTTTGAAAAAAGTCGTTTCGAGAAAAACGCGTTTAAAGTTTTTAGTCCATTTCTCTCGGTATGAAATCATGTATCTTTTAAAATTTTCATACCAATATTAAACTATCGAGTCCTGGACCTTTTGATCTGCAATTTTGTACACATATTCTTGAATATATTGACTTTGATTTAAGACAAAAAAAAAATTTTTTTGTTTTTGACTCATCACAGTGGCTATCTCCGTTAATACTAAAAACTTTTTGTATTTTCTTTCATCTATTTATTATATAATATATTAGCAAGGGTAATATGTATACATATATATATTTAGAATGTACTCATCAAGATCTTTCATTTGATACCAAACGCGATACATTTATATTAAATTGTTTTTCTTTTAGAGCTGTGAAAATTATTTATTTATTTCTTCGTGTAAATTGCACAGAATTTCGATTTTGTACGAATATTTTTGTACTTGATTTAAATATATGATATTATTTATAACTTCCCGTTTGTAACCCTTCGAAAACCTTCTCATTTTTCACTCTCTTAGTGTAGCCAACCAGGTTTTATAATTACGCTAACTCTGCAAGTATGTTGTGAGCTGGTTTGATCTTATGCATCCTAATTGGCTTGAAACTACTATTTGGAATGCAAGAAAAAAAAAATAAGTAGATTCAATTCAGTAATCATTAATTTTGAAACCCTGCCTGAAAATGTTCTTTGTATCCAGTTCTAATTGTGGAAGTTCAAATTTCCGGTGTCGTTTGAGCGTGGACTTGTTATTAAATTAAATTAAAGAATGCAAGTAGCGGCGCATCACTTGCATTCTCGTCAGAATGTTCGACGTCCTCGTTGTGGCGGTGCACCCAGATCTTCCCGAGGTGGACGATAAAATTAGGGGATTAAGTTTTAATCCGAAAATTTACAGCACGGTCGCCGTTGATCGTTTTGTTTCGAATGCCACATAACATGAAATTTACGACAAATTTTTGTGTGGTAATTTAATTAAAAAAAATTTTTTATTAATAAATTATCCTCATTCCCGGGGTTTGTTTTGCCGCTTTTGCCGGCCGGCCACAATACGTCTGCGGGTCCTAGCGGTACGTTCGCGGCCGTCACCGTAAACCCGAGTTTTCTTCACAAATAACCCGATGGGCGATGTTTACTTAGCAGCTTTACGACTCTTTCGAGAACTGCCAGTAAGTAAATATTACCTGGAATATGAGATGGTTTTTTTACGAGCTCGTCCACCGTCGTTTTAGGTGAGCCGTTCTGCAGAGATTAGCCGGATGCGAATCAGTCAGGATTACGTGGGACACGTGAAAGCAATTTTGTTAAAAAATTTATTGCTTCGTGGTAAAGACGATTTTTGAATTTGATACAAGGTCATTTTGGAGGGTAAAATTTTAGTACAATGTAATTTTATGAGGAACAACTGATTTCTTTAAGTAAAACCAAAATATGATTTCTGTATCATCTTTCCAGAGTATTAATACATTTTACAAAAATCAAAAACAGAAATTCTGGTTATTTACTTATATTGGTTAATGTTATAATGGTTATTTTCAGTCTGTGTTTCTACATTCATTTCTGGCATTTGAAATACTTGAGCTGGACTTCAGCAGAACTTATCAATAGTGAAAAATTCAATTTTCTTAAATACAATTACCAATCACGATTTTTATACTTCAATTCGTAATGATACTTGAAACTTTATAAGTCTGCCAGATATATGAATTTTTTTATTCATTCAGAATTTGGGAGAGAGTCTAGCAATTTTCTAGCAATAACTTTTGACTAAATTTTAGTCACCAAATGTTATATTCATCAGAAAATGGCCATGCTTAAAGAAACAAACCTATACTAAGAAATTTATTGATTTTTTAACAAATTCTGTGAGTCCTGTTGCACTGCAGTATTTCAATAAGCTTGGACAAGTACCATCACCTGAGTAAAAATATATAGGTCCAAAACGAGCCCGGAACAATACGCGTGGAATTGAAGAAGCGCCCGATATTCGCCCGAATCGGACTCGTAGCATTTTTAAAGAGAAATAAAATCATAGACGCCCGCAACACACCTGTTTATAATAAAAATAAAAATTTAAAGTTTAGATATTATTAAAGCAATAGATGTAGACTCTTTGTATCTTCCTTTCTTTAGGCGAATATAACCAGGGTAGGATTACATACTATGAAGAATTAATACTCAAATTATATTTGTTCCAAAATAATTTATTCACCCATATTCTGCATTCCGAGAGAAGTTAAATCGAAAAGAGCTTGCAAAGCTCCTTTTGAATTTAAACTTAATAAAATTCTTAAAATTGTAAAACCTTCATTTCACAATAAACTTGAAAATATTCCGATTGGATTTTTCTATCGAATTATTTTAACTACTTTCAACGAAAAAAGTAATTTTCAAAAGTCAAAGGTAACTGAAATTAAATCGTTACAATTTTAGGAATTATATTAAGAAACAAACCAAAAGAAGCTGTATAAGTTCTTATCGACTTCATTTCATTCGGAATACAGAAAATGGGCGATTAATTCATTTTCAATTTTTATTCACAATATTCTATATTATCTGGTACTACGATATAAATATTTTCACTTATTTTTAAAATAAAACATAAATTAAATTAAAATTGCGTGTATGGGTCTGTTGCATGCTTTTCGAGACAATTGCAGACGCATTTCGGACCAGTTGCAGGCGCGTTTCGGGCCTGTTGCAGACGTGATTGTTCGACAACCGTACCTATTGAATGCTCGAAAATAGAAAATGTTTGGGCACGCTGCGGGCGTGAAAAAAGAATTTAAATATTTTTATTCATTTCTGAAGATGCTCTGGTTTTGAATTAATGAGTTTACCTTTAGCGTGTTTTTTTTTTCAAATTAAAAGAGCTCATTTTCATATCAAGAAAGATAAAAGTGCAGATTTATAGTAGCACAAGTCATTTCAATAATTTAAAGAGGCGCTTGTTCACAACACCCACCTTCCCATTATTTGAGTGACGCTACCTCGGCTGGTCCACAAGATCTCGGTCCGACTGCAGCATCCTCAGAACGCTGACGTCTTGTTAAAAGAAGCCACTTTCCCCTCAGGGCTCACAGGCCGACCCGGGGGAAAGGCGAGCAATCAAAGCGCGCCGCAGTAAAGCAGCAATTGAATTTGGTCCCGCGGCTACTGGAAGTCGAGAAGTTCGCATCCGCAGATTGCACTCTGCGGTCATCCGTCCCCAAATGAGGCTGAGAAATGGCATCTTAGGACTCGGTCAGCTGACCGCCCCGCTGCAATACCGCAAAATGGTATAGCGGCTGTAAACCATTTTTATTCCGAGGTTTTTGTTTATTTTCCATTTTATCATTTTGCCGACATGAAAACGCGCACTGCCCGCCGCCGCCGCCGCGTCGCTGCCTTAGAAGCCGCGTTAATTGGAAAATGCCGGTGAAATTATTAACCTGGACCAGTGTCGATTATGCCAAAGTCTGATGATGCTCCTGGGCAACTGCGCCGTGAAACCGCCGCCGCCGATCCGCGGCGGTTCCCAGATCTCGGGGGCTCGCGTTCAAAGACTCCGCTGTACCACATCTTGCGGTTATAATTGCGAATGACGACGAGTGGATTTCTGTAACGAGATAAATGCCGGGTGCAGATCATCAGGGGAGATTGAATCGTTTGTTGATTTATGATTGCAAGAATTATGGAATTTGTTGCGGCTCCCCGTACCACTTCATCACGCTATTCTTTTCGAAATTATTTCAACCGAAGTAATTGTTTATTTAAAGAATGATGAACAAGTCCATACGATTGCACCGTGCATTTTTTAAAACTTAAATAAATCTTTAGTACTATAATACTTTAAATAAACTAGCAGAAAATTCTACAAAAAATCATTGATTTAATCGCAGAAATATGAAGAGCACTACAAATTTTAATTCTTTGTATTTTTTAAGAAATATCACTACCTCTTCTGGCAAGTGCTATTTTATTTATAGTTTCAGAACAGGATGGTCAAAAAACGATGCTAAACTTATTGATGTATGTATAAAATAAAGAAGATAATCTTATAATGAAAAATGGAAGAGTATACCCAATTTTTTTCAGATTTTTAAAATTTTTAATTTGGAATATAGAGAAGATGAGAAGTTTTGGGAGTTATTCAATTCTTAAGTAAAATTAACTTGCAAATTTATAATTCCATTTTCTGGTTATTTAAATTCATTTGATTCCTCTACAGATCCAAAAATTGCTTGATGTTTTTAAATGCATGCAAAGTTCCACTTCCTTCATTCTTTGAAACTCAGCTATTCATTTTAAAGTTGAAAGTTATGTTATTAAAAAATAAAATTAATAAAAGATTCAAAATTGTTTTACCTTCCAAAATGTCAAGGTTAAGAAAAATTGTAATAAATAAAGCAATCTTCAGAGAGTTTACATTTTATAAGTTATAGATAAAATAATGATAAAGATATTTTGGTGATATGAAAATTAATCGGCTGTCAGATCGAATTTATAAAGTTATCAATATATAAAAACATTAAATATATTATAAACATCTTCCTTGTTTTAAACTTTATATTGTGGAAATCTGTACTCTGCTCGTTTAGGCCTTTGATATCATTGGACACTACGCCAGCGACTTTTGCTGGCATTTCAACACGCATTTTACCGAATTTATTTCTAGAGAAAAGGTTTTAATTTTTCGAACCGCCTTGAATCTTAAAAAGGGACTGCCCAAAAAGCGGTACGGAGGGTAGTGAATATGAATAATAAAAAAATTGAACGATTGAATATTTTTTCTTCTTATATTCATTATCGCAATAGCATAAAACATAAATTAAGCAAATATTTCGCTGGATATCTAATCTTAGAAAATATATTCTAAAGCAAGAATATGCCCTCATGGTTAACTTTATACCAACATCAAATAATTTAGTCAGTGTAGGCATCGGCAATTATCCGCATGCGATAAATAAAGCCATAAGCATAAGACCATAACAAATTTTACAAAGACTCTTTTGTATAGCAAGAAAAGTTTTCTACGCTAGATAATTCTATTTACAAATTCAATATTAAATATCTGAAATACAAATAATCTGAAAAGGAAAACTTGAATTAAATACAACATAAAGTTGGTGAGAAAAAAAATTAAAACTCAGGAGCAACTAACTCTGATTTATACTAATTTATAAAATAAAATTTTAAGCAAAATCGAAACGAGACCCATTTTATGCTGCAGTTCCCCAGCTTTGTGGACTGTGAAAAAATTCCTAGGAAGCTATTAAGCAGTAACTACTTTTGTTGCTGTTTATTGTTTATGAATATGCGCTCATGATTACTTTCAGTTTTTTTTAATGAGCAATAACTTTGCAGCATACCAAACAATCACTCGAAATTGTAAATAAAGATCATTTGCAAAATTCCTTAATATCTTAAGCTATATGCATAACCGATGAGCGGTGATGGGTGTCTGAAAAATAATATTGAAATGAAATCTTTTCGTGCGTAGCACAAATATTTTTGCACCAGCTTTCATTTCGCTAAGATATGACAAGCCACCAAAATCATACGGAATTCCGGTAACCATCCTTCGTGACTTCGGCTTCGATGCACGTAGAGCTCATTATGAATATTCATAGTAGGCTTTGCAAATAAATTTCTTCGTTGAAACAAAAATTTATTGCGCAAAAATTTCCTTAAATATGTTCGGTGCATTAAGTCTATCACAGCAAAAGACCGGAACACCCATGTGGAATCCGATTAACACCTATGCCAGGAGTGAGTTTGTTACACATCCACCGCTGATGATTGAATATAAAAATTTTAATAAAAGATAGACATAAGCGGGAATGATCGCCGTGGCCGGTGTTTTAAGACCGGAGCGACGGAGTCTCATCATTACAGAGGCTTCCGTGCTGCATGGAGTCGCGGCCTGCACGCGATGAAAGCAAATAAATTTGATTAATTTAATTGTTATAACTTCATGGCAGTACTCATTTGCATAAAATTACCGCCGAGATACGTTTTATTTTTTATTATTCGCTTTAATTGCATTTTAATTATTGTTTAATTAAAATAGATACAAAGGGCGGTGTCAGTGGTCAAAGCTGTCCGGCTAGCGCTAGGACGGTGCCGTGAATGTGATGAACCCGCGAAGACTGTCAATCAACTCCGCCAGACGCCTTGACCGATCCGCTTCTTTTGCACGTATGCAAATAGTCGGCGACCACTTGTCTGGCCAACACCTCAACTTTCAATGCAACTGCGCTTGGGCTGCGCGGCGGTCTGATAACTGCTGAACTGCTTACGGGCGTATGCAAATTCGCCATAATTTTCAAGAAAATTTTCCAGTTTCCTCTGATTGCTGAGGCACGCAAATTCGAGTAAATTTATTAAAGCGCTTTCGTTTAGAGTAATTACTGCTGCATTTTAGCAATTAATGGCATCACAATAGCTGCGGCGATAGCATCTGTTGCGGCGATTTAATTCCGCTTAAAACGCGTTCTAGGAAAAGATCTAGTCCGGTAGAACATCAGGTGAAGACGGGGATGTTTCGCTTGTCAAAATAAATTTTCAAAATTGCACTTAATCCCAGCAGACCTTGCACCTTTGGCGGTGTGTGGAAGGACACAAAGCACCCAGTGATTTTGGCACCATCAAATGGTCCTAGCCAATTTTTGAGGGAAACAATTCTCACCTGATGGCTATAATCGTGATGAAGGTAATCGTGCAGGACGATCATCGGATTACTTCAGAAATAACCAACAGAGTTCGATTATTAGCTCTTCTTTTGTTCCGTCCTGAAAGGTGATCGGTTATTAATGATATCGGTTACCTGTGCAACACCTAAGATCCTTTGTGATCCGGCACCGGCCGAAAAAATCGGAGATTTCTTGGAGATTTTTCCTTCGGGCCCAAGGGCGATGCCGCGGTAACATGTGCGAAGTGTTTTGGGTCATCGTTTGTGGATTTAATGATCAGGAAGAGCGCATTTGTTCGCTAGGAAGAAAAGGAGGCTACTCAGCATGGGTTTAGGGGCTGGCGATAGTTCTGGTGCTAAAAGTTAGGTCGCTTCAGTAATTTTCTTAATTGACGAGGTGCCATTTCCGACAGCTGAAGGAGCCTATTTTATGGCCCAATAGCATCAGGTGCTTTTGTACAATTTTAATTTCAGGACTTTATACCATACTTATATTATGTATGTATTTATGTATGTAGACGGACGAAAACCATGTGTGAATTGAGGAAGAAATCGGTTTTTAACAACTTGAAGAAACACCAATTTGTTTCATTTTAACAAGTTAAATGATAACAACTTTATTCCAATGTGCAATTATAGAGTTTTTTGGCCACAAATTCTAATAATTATTATTATTAGGTACCTAGACTTATAAATTATTACTATTATAATAAATGTATGTTATTTTTTATTTTCTTAGATAGAATTGTGAATAAGATTACAATATATTTCTTAATTTATGGATTCATTTTCATATGGCACTTATTTTTTTCAGATTTATTATTGTTTTTTTTTCCTGAATTTCATTTTTGGAATCGATTGAGTTAAGGTCTCCTAACGGATTCTGATGAAACATTGTTCAAACATTGGATTCAAAAGTAACAAATATGTAAAAACAATTTGTCGGTCGCCAGTACTCCCTGAAATAGTTAATATATAATAGAAATTTCGAAAAATTAAAGTTACAAATCTCCGTAAATTCAAGAGACCGCCATTCACCACTTTGTACCTTAAATTAACGTTCTTTTTATCAATATCTTTGAAGAGGTGCAAACCTGGCAAAAATAACACCATAAGGCATAATTTGAACAGAGGAATGACAATAGCACATTATGTTCCATACGTATCGCATATAAAAATTACAAAGCTTTTGAAAAGAAATTATTTAACAAATACATATAAATATATAAATAAATGTAAATATTTAAAATATATAAAACTATAAGCAAAAGTTGTGTTAGACCGATTTCAGTTTCTATAATTTTATATTGGAATTTAACTATTCAAAGATGAGTAATGTCTCGATAAAATGCGACTTCGAGGTATCTCTAACCTTCGATTTTCATAATTAATTAGTTCCTTGCAGGTGCAAAAAAAATATCGTATCCCACCTCTTTTTGTGACTTAATAAAATAAATGTAGTGGACCCACTGTTTTATTAACACATTAAAATCGAATAAAAAGTCATAAAACTATAAAACAGCGGCGTCCAGCTACTTTCGGTCTCCCCTGGTGAAATGAGGTATTTTCATCGTTTTTAATTTGCCCTGGTGGTCCGTATCCATTTCTAATGCGTTCTGTCTCGGGCTAATTCGATAATATTGCCCGTCGCCGAAGCAATTTTAATCGATATTTCCCCATAAAAGAGCAATTTTATCGGCCGACGCGGACAGATTAAATATTTCCAGTGCTCCATCGTAAAAGGAAAATAATAAAGTTGAGAAATAAAACCGCGATGAGTTGTCGTTTCCTTTTTCTCACACCTCAGGTCCCGTAGTCGCCGGCTCCATTGATCCATTGGTTCGCTTCGATCGCGACGAACGGACAAACAGAAGTCGAAACATCGAAAAGATCGCGGGATTGATCTGCGCGCGCACAAATGATATCACGATACCCCCGAAGTGGAGCGCGTTCATGGTCTTTTGTCGTCAATTTCTCCTAATCGCTGGATAAATTCAGCGATCAGTCGAGTGTGGCTGGAACTGGGACCGATGACGGTTTTCATAGATCGATTGATTACCCTCGATCGGTTCTCCTCAATGCAAACGATCCGAAAGAGCTGGGAAACTCCTCGCACGATTTTCCTTTGACTTATTTTTTTTTTCTCTTTTTTTCTTTCTTTTGAGCATTCTTCGGCGAACGCGCAATCGAATCGCCTCAAAAAATATTTTCAATTTTCAACTTAAGTGCGATCAATTTGTCGGCCATTGATCATGTAATTGAATTGTAAATTGATGATGATCAGGGGCCCGGGCTTACAGTGCACTTCTGGCAAACAGTAGCCACCAGGTGAGTGGGGCACTGTTTACGAGAGGGTCCACGGCACAATTAGCGTGGCTCGGAGGTGTTGGCTATGCCGCGGGATCACAAAAGATCGTGATTAGGTAACGGAGCCGCGGCTGAAAGCCGCGCGTCGGCCATTCTATCGGTGGCTTGTTTAAATTGTGCAATTCTCATAATAAATTTTAACTGGGCTCGATTGAACCAGTTGCTTCTATGTATTATGTAATTGAAAAAGGGCCGATCGGAGCTGCTAAGCGGAGTCGCAGCACAGTGGTCCATGTGCAAACCTCGCATGATATAACATAAGACTCCGCTCCGCGGTTATTAGAAGGCCCCGAGCTCCCCGCCTGTAATTAGATTGGTTCCGCATGAAGGCGCTGTGATATCGATTTCTTTGTGATGAAACTCTGCTACAGATTTTTTGTATGGCGAGCCAATAATTTTCTGCAGGAGTTAATTGACTCGACACCAGTCGTCTCGTATATGTGCAACCTCCTTTTTTCCGTTTGACGATTAAACATAAAAGTTGCCTAAGACTGCTTACTGCCTTTTGCCACCGTACGACCGTTAAGAAGTTTCTTTCTATTGTGTGACTTTATCGTGCTTTGCTCGTGGCGGATGTAAGAGTTGCTCATTTCGCCTTTATTTCGCACTTCTTAATGCCACTTTGATTTACTTTACGCCAACAACTGAGATGAATTAGCCACCGACAACATTCGTCACTTTTATGTCTTTCCTTCACACCACAGCGCTCCACTGAGCTGGAAAATAAAATAAATACATATGTAGAGTTACTTATCCACCTCCGAAAATTATTCAAGATTTCAGAGATCTCAATTTTTAAGTCCACCAAAAGACAATGCCAGTTCTAGTATAGACGCTGGCGTCTTTTTTTTTTCTAGCGGCCATCGACCGGACATGGAAATATCGTTTCTAGGCAATGTGACAAACAAAACTTGTTATGACATGTATATACCTCTAAACTCAGTCCGAACTGAGTTCTAGAGGTTAGAAGTTATTCACAACATCATAACTTTTGTTGTTGTTTTTCGGATTGTTTGATACTTCTACGTCATACTACAAATTCACGCTGAGGTGCCGTTACATATATACCTATAACTGCTTTTCTATTACGAATTTCTTAATAAAATTTTGAGAGAGTATTTCTATGGTGCTAACGAACAGTTTTATGTAAAAAGAAAAAATCTATTTTTTGAAAATTTTGCATGAGAGGGTCCCCTTAAGAATTATTTCTAACCTCTAGAACTCAGTTCGGACTGAGTTTAGAGGTATACATGTCATAACAAGTTTTGTTTGTCACATTGCCTAGAAACGATATTTCCATGTCCGGTCGATGGCCGCTAGAAAAAACAAAGACGCCAATTTTAGGCATTGGCTTTTGGAAGATTCGAGTATTCCAATGGAAGACTTAAGTACTACAATATGATACTAGAGTATATCTGTCTGAAGGTCTCAGGTATCACCAGAATGCGCTGAGGGACGATCTGCAATTCAATGAGAGTCGATGGAATACGCTAGAAAACGTTGGGATAATCGAGGGATACCGAAAATTTTATCTCGGGAAAAGATGAAAAATCTGCTAAATTTTAATATAATATAATATTATAATATATGTAATATAATAATAATATGAAAGTGACTAGAGTGAACCCACAATTCTATTCGGAAACTAGTTATTTACTACAAATAATTTCTAAAAAAAAAAATTTCCAACTTCAATACTTTACTTACATTATTTGACTTAAAATCTTAATTTCAAAAATGAGAAATTCAATTTTGAGAATATACTCATATCTGCCATTAAAAATGTAAATTTCGTAATAAAAGTTATAGATCAACGGCAAGGGTATTCATTCTAAAAAAATTGGGCAAAAGGCAGTCTTGATTTTTATATAATATAATATAGAAAAAACGATTTCGATCTTCCCTACATAAAATTCGAGACTGTTGTGTTTATCGATTTAAAAATAATTCAACTACGGTAAAGTCACGGAACTTTTTGAAAGATACTATTTAAGTCCATATCAAATAATCCCAACAACGTAAAGTATGATATTTATATGCTCACTGTTGCTAGTCATAAACATACTAATGAAGAAAATAAATTGCTTATTTATGAAATCGATACAAATTCTGTAAAATTGTGTAAAGGTTAAAAATTATCACTATATTTTTAATCAAGGCTTGCGAATGATAAAACAATTTGTTAAAGAATCTTTCATTTTTGGATATTGAAAATAACTAATAGAGATATGTACATAGGTATTACATAGTACCATATTCATCATATTTATTATTTGACTAAAAAAATCTAAATCAAAAATATATTAATATGATTTTTATTTAATTTAAGATTCCATATTAACTCACGTTTTGAAGCATGCAATACTGTCTTTATTTATATTTTGAAATCTCAATCCTTTCAGGACGTGATAGATGACATGACGATCAACTTGATGCACATTTGCTCAACGAGTACCCGGTTTTGCAGTCAATCATTATGTCACGGAAGGTACATAAAATCTGCTTATTTACATAGCAACAAGTGCATCGATTAAACCAACCTTTGCTCAGCTAATCTTCATTTCATGCCAGTTTTAACTCTTGCGACGAGCGTCCAAGAAAATTGGTAGCAATTTTTCTGTCAGGCAAAAACAGGAACAGGGAGGGTTTTTTACAATCGGCTGTGCTGTCACAAAATCCACAACGGCCGTCCATCGGCGTCTGTTCACGCACAGCATACGATCGTTTTATAATTCGCTCAATCCTCGACTAATCGGCTTTCTTTTGGACTTCGGACTTCATACAACATGTGATTGATTGATTGATAAATTGATCATGTGCCTCAAGGGGTGGAGCAAATGTTACCAATCATTTTGGTATTGAAAGTTCGATATGTTAAGTCAGGAATATTTATTCTGTATCGACTCAAATTAATTCTTAATGATTAACAATAATTGACATAGATATCGTCGATTGATTTGTGCTAATATTACAATATATTAATAATACTTCATGCAAAGTTCAAACTCTTCATTGAACTATGAAAAAATATAGTGGCATAAATGCACATCGAAGTAAAATTACATAAACAAAATAATTTTACATGACATCTTTATATTTCTTTTAATTCAAATGTGTGTTCGGAAATGTGAGAACAAAATTTCTCTTTCTTGAGTACAAAATACGTGCACTTACAAATAACAAATTTTTATTTGATTTTGTAATTGAAGGAAAACGAAATGGGTAAGAATTAAAAAGTTACAAGAATTTTATAATTTAGTAGGCATGTGATGAGTACTGACTCACGATTGACTGCTTTTTCTTCACTTTAGACTTCTTCATCTTTGTGAGCATTTTACCGGCTTAGAATAAATATGCGCATTCTTAAATAAGTCTGCTCTAAAGAAGTTTTACCAATCAGAAAAATAAGCTGCAGGAAATTGCTTTCAAAAGTTACTCTTTGTGACTTAGAGGATTTTACGGGGCTGCTCTTTTCATTTTCATAAAATGTAAACGAGTTTTTCTGAGAACTAGATTCTTCAAATCGGTGACCACAATTACTTTAAAAGTACATAATTTCAGAATTTTTAAAATGCACATATGTGATTTTTTTATACTATTATTCTCATAGTAATTAAGAATTCATATAATTAATAATTACACAGGTCAACATAACATTTTTTCTCAAAGAAATTGCAAATCATTTCTATAGGATTTTTTCCGTAGATTACGAATTCGTAAATGAAAATGCTCAATCAGCTCCCATTTTCGCGAAATATAGGGTTAAAAAGTACAAAAGATCATATTTTGACCATTTATGAAATATAATTACAAAATAACACGCTGAGTCAGGAGCTTATAATGTGGTTCAAATAATAGTTGAAAACCTTAAGCTATTATATAAAAATATAAAAGACCTTAAAACATTTCGAAATAATTGATGAATTTGACTTTTTTTCGATAAACCGATTATTTCATATAATAAATGGCGAATAAAGAACAAGGCAAATGCACACTCATCAAAAACTTCTCCGCCAAGATGTTTAAAAAGGGCTATTGATATAAATGGTATTTGACTTTCTTAGAATAGAATTTAGGCTTTCATTTAAGCTAAGTTACAAAGTTCTATGATGATCATTTATTTTTTAATAGCGATTAAGAAATGGTCAAAATACGGTGTTCAAAATCCGTATTATTACTATCAACACTATAAAAGCAAACTTTAAGGAGGTTGTGTGTATTTTTTCATTATTTTGATAGATGACAAATAAAAAAAGACGGACAAGTGCGAGTAGAACTCACGCCTTGAGGGTTCCGTATCGTTATACTTTATAATTATCTATTAAATTTGAATTATAGAAAACAAGAACAAACTTAAAATTGTAGTTGAAAAACATATTCCCCCATAGATTTCAACAGCAAATGTAAGTTTGTTCGCACAATATTGAGAAATTTAACATGTTATTTTAAGACTTCTTATAGGTTTTCCTGTAATCTATAAGTAAAGAACTATTTTCTGTATTTTTTTCAAAATTTTAGGCTCAGTCGTTTCGTTGATTGGGGGGGGGGGGGGGAATGGTAAATTTTCATCTATTTTCTGAAATAACTTTAAAACTATTTATTTTAATATTATACAAAAAATATATTTAAGATCCTCACAACAAGCCCTTTCATTTGATATGTCACACGATGCAGTTTGCAAAAAAAAATTTTTAATTTTCCATCTTGCCCCCCAAAAGTGACCCCCATATTCAGATTTCGTCTATTCACGTCACACCTCTGCGTTTGGGTCATAGAAATTGATATGTGTACCAAATTTCAACTTAATCGGTCTGGTAGATTCGGAGAAAATTGACTGTGACGGACGGACAGACGGACACACGAGTGATCCTATAAGGGTTCCTTTTTTCCTTTTGAGGTACGGAACCCTAAAAATTATGAAATAAATTGAGACTGAAGAAAAACAATTTACTAGAAACTTAAAATTTTCAAAAATATAGTCTGACGAATTTAATAAATTGCAATTTTCCATTATTGTAGACGTTACACAAATAATTAAAATAATTTAAATTTCCCGCCTCAGTACCTTCTTTACAGTTTCCACTGCACTTTAAATGCAGGAGCTGTTTCCCGCCCATTTTTCCAGTGGAAAGTGACGTCTTTATGCAAACAGCTCGCCCAGCACTGCCTCGGGATGAAAAACCCAATTAAATATATTTAAATCGGCTAATTACCGGCTAAATAAAGTTACTGTAGTTTACTATCATATTATTTCTAAAAATTCGCCGTGGAAAAGTGTTAAAAGTGTGAAAATACCCACCGGTCGGGTAGCGGTCGTAAATTGATTTATATGGCGTGAATGTGTAAAATTCGGCTTCTTAAACCGCGATTTATCGAATTCCGCAGGCTGGGCGACCGCGACGACGCGTAATTTGTGTAATTTGTGTGATATTTTTTTAAATTATTATAAATATTTGCGGTAAGTTGCAAAATTCCTTTCTTCCTGTTTTTTGCTGATGTCCGATTTGATCGGGGCATTTGTTCTCGAACTTGTTGAATGGAGTTCATTTTGGTTTGACCAGCAAAAATTATTAAACTCTTATCTTTCCCCAGATTTGAGACTGAAGAAAAACAATTTTTTATGGAGGACGGTGTTATTTATGTAAGTACATTTTTAATAATAATGTTTCTTCAAAAAAAAATGTATGATTGTTAATATAAAAATATAACGCTCAAGCGTATTTGAGGCGTTTTTTCAGCCTATTTCAGGTATTTGAGGCCTTTTTACTATCCAGGCTAGTTTTAGGCAAATTTTAGGTTTTTTCTACTATTTAACATAATTATATAATAGGCCTAAAAAGCACTTAAATTATTTCATTTTGAGGTCCTTTCGTTAAAAATCAATTATTAACTCTCGACACAAAAGGAGAATTTTTATAAGCATAAAGCTTCTGTCTGTTTTTGCTTGTCTTTTTGTCTCTTGTCTGTTTACAGCTTTATATTTCATTTCGTTATATGTTTCTATATGCCGAAATGTTTCTGAATGATTTCCACCCTTTTAACTATATACAAACCTTATTTTTAGACATTCTTAGTACCTACCTAGCAATTTATTGCCGACGCGAACGTCCTAAAAAATAATAAGGTCGAAATATCTTAGTAAGGACTGTTGCATAAAATGATTTCGTACAGACCACTGTTACTGCATTTACTTATATTCTGAAAAACTCTGAGCCCTAAATTATCGTATGCGTTGTACAATTATTTACAAATTGCACGAGAAGACGTTTAATCAGAGCGGTGAAAAGGTGTGCGGCTGGGCATCTTTTAGCTAACAGACGCGTCGAGTGCTCTCACCTGAAGTGGCAGCTTCTGCAGACCTTAAAGACAGTACTTAGCCGATGGAAAGTCACCCATTAAGGGCAATAAAAGTGCCAAAGTGGGCCCACTGGAATAAAAGTAACGCCCCTCAAAATGCGATACTCCGATCTATAACTGTCTTTTAATTAATTGCCACAGCAAATTGCTTCATGCAAGCGTTGAATAAAACTTTCTCGCTGTAATCATGTCATCATGTCCTTTGCCCGGACAAATTACAGCCTAAACGTTGAGAATTCGCAGAGACAAAGTTGAACCGATTCGAGGGCCAGATAAGGGCCCTCCTCGGGCTCATCTGCTGCCCTAGCACCTGAGCATTTGGAGGGTGCGACCTGTCCTCGAGCCGTAAATAGGTAATTTTTATGAAATTTGCGTTTGTGTATCTACGCCTCGAGTGGGATGACCAAATTGCTGGTTGTCGAATTCGTAGGCCGTGTCAAAACATTCCTCTTGGGCGAATTGACAACAGGTCGTCGAAAACGGGCTCCAATTTGAGGCTAATTTGTGTAATTTAATTATGGGACCCCCTGTCGGTAATAGGCCAACGTTGGCTAGCCTCGCGTGTAGCGCCTCTCGACTTGACCCAGCCTAGTTAATTGAATTTCGCAGCAGCACTTTTCTGGGGCTGCCTTGACTTGTCTGTTTTAGAGCACCTCCATTAATTTCAAAAGTGAAAGATGAAGGTGTGAAGACGTCTCATCTTCTTCACTTGAAATGGCACAGTGGGCCCAAATTAGCAGAATTTCTCCAACATGCGGACAAAAGTAATGAAAGAATTTTTCGTTGAACAAAAGGAGGAACCTTAAGTTGATTAAACTGCTCAATTGAAAATAATTGCTCTTAATTCTTTCTCAGCCCACCTGTACTCCGTTCGCCATTCAGCGGTTAATTGCAGTAATTTTCAATTATTAGTAGTACAACTAAAGTCCGCTGGAGGTAGATAGGGAAGGAAATCTGATGAATCTAATTTTTCTTGTAAGGCCTATTCTTCAATTCGATCTAGATTGAATTGTTACAAGCGAAATTTTAGGAAACCTTTTAAATCCGTTATTTTCTTATGTTTTAAGACTACCTGCAGTTAGGTTTTATTCAAAGGTTTGCAAATTAATATATTTTTCATTTTATACAATTGCTTTTGTACGTCATTCATTAGAAAATTCAATTTCGGAAAAATAGTTGAATTCAAAGAAGGCTAGTGAATTCTTTTGGAATGTTATTACACGAAATACTAGAACAAAAGTTTTTTTTTATTTTAATTTCACAGGTCAACGACATTCGATTTCTATTCAACTTTTTTAGAGTGAAAATCTAAAATTTAAATTGTTCCAGATTTTTGAGAATTTGTTTAAAAACCTTTTAAAAAACTCAAACCAAATTCAAATTAAAAGTTGTACCCTCAGCTATCGTTATTAAATTAAATATAGTAAACGTGCGCAAAACCTATACTTTAAGCTTTTGTTTGGCTTGTATTTCATGCATGTACTCTTTTATTGATCTGTAGATCAAATATTTAATATTGTATAAAGAAATATACATATCTCAAAAGTTTTGAAACTTTTCAATTTTTATGTAATTGGGTAATATCCGAACTTTTATTTTAGCGTTTGGAGTTTTCATCAGGTAAATGTCAAATATAAATTTTAATCGATTATATAAAATTTCGGAGAAAAACAATTTAAAATTGAACAAATTTATTTCAAATGAAAGCATTAAAGTGAGCTAAATATAAATAAAAAAAATCGGCATGTAAAACCTTTCCATCATAAAATGCGATTCAGTTTCGAAACGAATTCGTTAGTTTCAACTTTAATTGAAAGGCAATAATAATCTCGAAAACGAAATAGTTTAGAATTTGAAGTAAATATGTTTTTATTTCAATTTAAGTGAAAACCTTTCACTGTAAAGTATTTTATGCTCCATAATTAAATTGTTTCCATACATCGAATTGTAGCAAAAAATGTTTAATTCGAACATTTTTAAGTTTAAACAGGGACTTGGCATAAAAGTGAAATAAACTTCAAATTAAAGTTGAACGCATTCATTTTTGAATTAGGGTTCTTTGGGTTTGTTACTGCTACAAACGCCCCGTCGCTCTAAAAAATGTTGATGCAATTTTATCCTCCTTTTAGAAGGAAATTGAATATTTTCTAAAATACTAGTAAAATTACACAATTATATACATATCTGTGAAAAAATCGCTGATGTTTGGTTTAAATTGGAGATTTTAGAATGTATGTAGGTGTAGAAGTAGATTTCATACGTATGGTTTAAATTACAAAATTTACAAAATTGATTGTATAAACAGGAAAACAATTTTAAATTGCACTTAAGTTCAAAATGAGTGTTTAGAGTGTACTAAAAACGCAAAAAGATAGTTCACCCTCAGTTGTTTAATCAAAGCAATGTAATAATCATCCTATCGGAATATCCTACGAAAATTACTAATTTAATTAAGAAGAGATTTACTAAGACCTGAAATTAATAAAATAGTAGGTTATACCTATTGATTATACAAATTTTTTTTTGTTTTTGAGCTAAAGGACAAGAAAATGTAGAAAATGTCGCTATGCTTGAATGAAGTCACAGCGGTAAGAAGAAAGCACTTCCTCATGCACGGTGCGAGCCGCTAATTTAATTTTCTTGTTTGGAAAAAATCGACAAGGAAACTTGATTTTTCTACAATGTAATTCTCTTCTCCGTAAAGCTGCAACATTAAAATGCCGTGATACTACAGAAAATGAAAAACATAAAAGAAAGAGGAAAAAATATGCAAATCATTAATTTTTCATGCTCACTTTTCATGTTCTGCTTTTCTTTTGTTTGTCGGGACAACTTATAAAAATATGGAAAAAAAACTTTAAAAGAAAACAGAGTAGAAGGAAGGAAACCCACGAGTACAAGTGCCAGGCTGGCTAGAAGTCATGGTAAGGTGAGCAGGGACATGTCATTTATTAAGAGGAGGAATGTTCAATTATAAATATTTCGCCTGACACTGCAGCAGCGGCGGGCGACACCCCCGCAATGTTTAAATCTGAATTTTACTAAGGGAAATTATTAATGAAACTTTGCTTACACTGCATGAAATTCTGCGGTGTGGTGAATTTTTTCTTTCCAATCCCCCGCCACTTCGGCTAAGAATTGTCACACTCGTACAAGGTGAGGGCCTGTTTTGGGATAGTGGAACGAATGCTTGCCTACGTTCAAGATATTCGGAAAATATATCATTTTAAGGGAAATAGGTCGTTTGAGAAGGGAAGATAGGGATATTAGGTAAATTACTTTAGAATTGTTGCAAAAACATTTTATATTTGCTGACAAGGACGAAGATTGTTGTTGGTTATACCAGTGAAAGTTATCTTGCTAATTAAAGACTATCGTCACATTGCTTTAAATAATTTTATAATATATGAAACTTATAAGGCGTAATACGTTAAATGTTCTTCTAAAAGTATGCTCGAAAAAGAAAAATAGAACCTATGTAAATTAAGGTGCTAAGCTATTAAATTGAAGCGTTTCTGAACATCGAATTTTTCGAATGCATGAATTTTGTGTATAGTTTCTCATTTCAGCAGTAATGAAATTTTGTGTATTTCGACTTTATATTGAAAATCAAAAAAAGTTATGTACCATCTTTTATTTAAACTATAATTGTCACTTACTCTATAATTTCTAAATATCAATTTATATATCACATAAATCATACAGACTATAGTTTAGAAATCTATAAGATTAAAGTACCTATAAGTTATTATTTTTGAAACAGACTCATTTATGATAAGGATTTATATGTTACTCACATCGCTTTTACACTAAGCGTTTCAAGTGTATTTATAAAACTTTTACAGATATTTATGTTAGATTATACATATGTAGATAAACTAACTTGAATTAACTTTAATACGTATTAGATTAGATATTGAATGATTACTTTACATTTTTTTATTAAATTATAATCTCAAAATTGTCTCAATATAGTGCCAAATTACAGCAGAGTTTAAATCAGTTTTAGGTTTATCACTATTTAACTAATTGCGTTTTTCCTTTGATCTATCAAGATGCAGAAATAAGATAGTAATAATAAAAAATTGAAATAAAATATTTCACTTTTCTGAGTTTACTGGCGCAAAACAATAATCAATTGTTAGAGCATGTACATTGCTACACCTGAGTTATTAAATCTATCTTATTAATTCATCTACATTCCTTCTAATGTTGCAAATATATTGTTAATTAATTTAATGTTCATGTTGCAGTTTTTCTTAACAATTCAATTAGTTGAAGTGAATAGAGTCGACTCGACCACGTCAGATTGCGGCGCGGTAGGTTCCACTTAATTAAATGTGCAAACAGTCGAATCAAAAAACATTTTTATCGTCCTAACGACGCTTCATGGAATCGCACAAATGATTTATCAAAAGAATTACAATAAATCGAGGTGCGTGCCATCAAATGCAAAACGATACAACAGCACTCGTCTGAGGAGTTTGCTGCACGAGAAGAAGCCTGGTAGTTTTCCGCAGGTTATAAAGAATCCAGAAACCAAGTAAACAACTCATTAGGAAACTTTAGTTACTGACGTCTTTGACGGAGGCTCCATTGTTCCCGGTGTGGGTGGCAAGATTAAAAATACAATACATCACTGCAGAGCGGAATCCCTGCATGCACCGATCGCGTGCATTCAAGTGAAAATTATTTTATTTTGCCCGCCCAGCGTTGTAAACAAGGTGTTTGCGTTTTTCCCAATTAAAACCAAAAGTATGAGCACCTGAGACTCTCACTGGTCGCATTAGAAAACAATAATCCAGTGCGGCTCGTAATCACCCTGTGCGCGGCGCGGCGCACACCTGGGCATGAATTATTCCCGGGGAATATGGCGAACAGGCCCACCAGGCACCGCGACGCTCTGGGAACGGAGGAGCCCAGAGCCCCTGCCGCAGAAGGCTCAAAAGCCATAGTCATCCAATAAAAGTTTGTTGTCGGTCTAAACGAGTCCACATGTCAAAATTCGCACAGGCCGCGATTGGGGCTCGCATGCGGCGGGGCTCCTCGCCGCAGCAGCGCCACAATCTCATCCATTCCATTTATTGTGCGCCAATAATTCATGTCGAATGTCAGCCCTCTGACTGTTTTATGTGCATTTGTGCCCGAGAGTAATGCCACGTACTTTCGTGCGTACTACACGGCGTCAATTAGACACGGCACCAGCGGCACATTACCTTTGAATAGGTTAAATATTTTGATTTAACGGCCCCAAACGAAAGTTGTGCGATTTTCAGTTGTGACACCGCCGTTTCAGGACGATGATTTATTGCCCGAGCCAATGATATGCTTCATCGGCGCATTATCCTTCCATTGATGCCCGCTTTTGTGCATAACCCTTTTTCCACCCAGAAGATGGGCAGCGGCAACAACTGGAATCGAACGACTCCGTCTTGCAATGCCTTTGCACTGGTAGAGGCTCTTTGGAGAGTCATTGATTGCTTTAATGCTGACATAATTGCATTCCCTGATCGACAGACTGATAATGGATTTCTTTTGTTAAAGCAAATTAAGTTCAAACAGGAGAATCCTCCTTAGCACGATACATGCTCTAACTAAAGGAAGAAGTGGGCTTGTTTGCATTCCTAAAGAATGACTATCTGTTTTTGACTCACAGGATTGAACCTTCCTATTTAAATATGAGTCTAAACAATCGACTGCACTTAGTAATTGAAATCGTATGAGACCATAGCCGATATCTAAAATTAAAATAAGAACATCAAATTTTTCCTTTCAAACCGACTTCATACACGAATTTTGGTACACCATTTATCTTTCAACGCAGCACACCTTTCCAGGTGAAGCTTCAGGACTTCCATAGAAATCCACCATTTAGAAATGCCCCTTTTTTTACTATCTGTAAAGTAGAATTAAGGGGTCTACCCACTTCTTCAAGAAAAAAAAAATGTAATTTTTGGGCATTTCTCTTGGCGATTCTAATATATGTATTGATATAATTCTTTTTGGGTTACATTAAAATACACTTAAAGTTAAAAAACAAATATTTTTTTTATTTATTTTATATTGTTTTTTTAATAAATGCAGTAGAAACAAAAAACGCCAAATAGCTTGCGTCCTTAATATCTCGCTTTCGGATGATCTGAAACAGATTTCAGATAAGATTCATTATCAGTAATGTAATAGCTATGGCCCGTACTAACTGTTAATTTTGGGGCAAAACTAACAAAATGACGGACCGTTAAAAAAAAGATTTTAAAAATGACGTTAGTTTTTTAGCTATTTCATTTCAAAAACAAATTTTAAAATCAATATTTTTACTTGATTCTAGTACGGGCGATAGCCACACATGCATAAAATATGTGGAAAAAAATTTGAAGAGAATTGGTCGAGTTGATTCTGAAAAATTTAGGATGCAAGGCTTAAAAACGTTGTTTCCAGAAAAACGCGTTCAAAGTTTTTTTTTACGATTACGCGGCCAAGCAGTGACTTTCGAAAATCGCTTATAAATACGAAAGGAATGCTTGGATCTTCTTAAAATTTTTACGCAATATTTCTGAAACACAATACTTTCGCAAAATGTAAAAAAACAAATCAATTTTTCGAAAGTTGAGTAGTGGGTAGACCCCTTAATGAATATTTTTTTTTAATTAATTAATTAATTTATTGTAAATTTAATTTAGTGCTAGAATTGAGTAATCAATAATCAATCATAAAGTACATACACTATTATCTATACAATAAAAAATATGTATCTTTATTGCATAATTTATGACCAGTACTAAACTAAAATACTTACATATTTCACATAAAAAAGTTAGCAAAATACAAAAAGTTGTAAATCTCATCATCTTGCAACATTAAACACTTTTTATAGGCACCGTATCAGAAATACTTCCATCAAATTAAAAAATGCATAATCGTAGTAAAATTAGACGCTGGTAATTCCATAAAGGACATATCGGTCGTATTCTACTGTATAATTACAACGAAAGAGAAACTTGTATTTAGAAAGTGGTAGTCTATAACATTGCAGCGATGCGATATAACTGACTTTTAAATTGTGTACCTAAAGTTTACTGCGTTTATTGAACTACCAAGAATTTGTAATTGTACCGATAATTAAGTGTAAACGAGAGCTAGTTACGGATTTATTTAAGTATTTCTTCATCCGAAAAGTGAATCGTAAGGTGCTTGGAAAGAATACATTTTTATTGCCCTTACTTATGTATATCTATGTATATGCTAATGTGTATACAGAAATGTACATAAAAATAGCTGGAATTTCTTGCAGCCAACAACCTTGCAGAAAATATATTTTTCCATTGATTTTACACAAGTTTAGAAATTACAATTTGTAAATAAAGTTCAAAATTGTAGAAACATACAAATGAAGGGATGAAAAATGTTCTCAACCTCATTTCCTCCTTTTTTTGCTATAAAATGGAACTAAGTAAATTATTTTTCCAATAAATTGTTGCAATCCGGATTTCGAAAATTTAAATCTGCGAAACATAGATTACTCGAAACTTTAACATTAATTTTCCCAAATTGACTTTATTTGCAGTTCCTACATATGTACATACATATATTCAATTGCTCTAAAGTTCTGTACTTTTGAACTTTGGATTAATTAAGTTCAAATTTCGGGGGAGTGTTGGCGAGATATTTGGACCGCTCAGAGTATAACATCAAAATTTTTGAAATTACTGCCTTTTGTTGAAGAAATGTTTAGACAAAAATTATAATTTTAATTTTGATCGCATACTAATTTAATTTTTTGATTTATTTTCCGAGAGGGAGGTCTACCAAGTCGCTGGGACCTATGATATTACATGACTTCATTCGCAGATTCATAATTAAAACGAGGGCTCCAAATCTTAGGTACTCTTAAGTAAAACGAGAGCTCCAGATCTTCCACAGGAAACATTGTCTGAATTTTTCATGTATCCTTCCATTGCCATTCACCACACAGTAAATAATTATATCAAAGTATTGGACGCTTCATTTTAACAATACGTAAAACATCGAGTTGATTGTTGTTGAATTCCTATAATATACCCCATAAAGCGTTAATAATTTGGAGAAATTTAGACCTTAAAATAGTGAAAGCATTTTCTATGTAGCGTTTACGATTTTTTAGATAGATTACTTAATATACTTCCTTGTTACTTACATTTAAGGAAATCTCTTACTGGATAACTACATAGCAATATTTTTGTGTAGTCTATAACATATATTCGGTATCCGTATCAATTGTAAAAATTTGATAGAATTGAGTGCGTAAGAAGTTGAAGTTGAAGAATAAAATGTAAATACATTGCGTCCAAAAAATGTATAAAATTCAGAATTGAACGCACTACTACCATCCGTTGAGTTAATGGGGAAACTATCAAATTGCAGTGATCACGACTTACCGTCTGTCAGTTAAGACGAAATGGGCTTTTTGGCTATTTTTGATCGTAAAAAGAAGGTGCTATAAAATATCTTGTGAGCATGTGTAGATGTATCCAGATGGATCAAATTGCAATAAAATGGCTATCTGTTCGTTATTCTGGAATTTCAATTTAACGCCAACATTTCAATTTTCCCCAATTACCCTAAGGCTGAATTCAGCTGGTTCAAGGATAGGACCTCGCGGAGGAACAGCACCGCGGCTAGCCAACCAGCCCATGTGGCGGCCGGCTCAGCCAATGGGGATCGAGGGTCTGCCAGCACCTAATCAGTGCTAAAACATTTAAATCCTGTCGATCATTTGACCACCTCGCCAAAAGAGGCCTGTCGTCTTTCCTTGCGTCTCACACACATCATAGCGTGCAATTGGCTCGTTCAGGGGAGAATTACTGCCCGTACGCTCGCTACAAACTTTCGTAGAGCGAATGTAATTTTGCACACATGCTTAGGGCTCTGTCTTCTTGTTGCACTTAATTGAATAATTTTATTGGCTCGTAAAATTAAGAAAATCGAATTTGCATATCTTTAAAGTAGCGATTTAGTAGTTGATGGCCGTTCGACGGCGGACCAGCATGTGAACGTGAACGCGAGTCGAGTTTGGGTTGAGAATAAATCGCGATGCTTATGGCCTGCTGCTTATGCTCGAGGAAGGAAGTGCCTTTTGTTTTTTCCAGTTTTATACAGGATCCATTAAAAATGGCAATTTACGACACATACGACTGGCTGCAAATTGTTTGCCCAGCACGGGCAATTACACACATTCACGAATGATTTGAAATGAAACAGGCTGAGGTGCAACAACCGGATGCCCTCTCCTCCGAGCCTAATCCAACGGAATTCGGTTTCCTAAACAATCTGCTCTTTCTTAGTCAATCTAACCTTTTGGTGCCTTCGTACCTGCAACCCGTTAGCGCTGAAGGCCAGCCCCACCGCAGCCGCAGTGTCGATCAGCGCTGGCAGGGAAGGAGATGTTCTGCATCACCTTCCAGCCAATTGCCCAAGAAATTACCTAGGGTCTTAAGAAATTGGATTTTTATTGATTTTCCAACAAATTAATGTCAAAAATTTAATTAAATACGTCTACCGTTCTGTAGGCACTCCGCGGCGGGGCGATTCGATTCAGCATGCAGTCACAGTGCCAACCAGCAGCGATGACACGCTGCAAAAGCTAATAATTGCGCTTGAGGAAATTTAGAGAGGTTTCCGATGTATTTATGGATTTACCTCGACTTGGCCAGCTACCTGCTACGACAGAATGTTCTGCTCGTTCGATGAATTATTGCTTATTGAGCAATGCAGCCCCGGTAATCGCGTGCAATTTCATCAGGTGAGCGCTAAGTTAGGAATTTAATTGAAATGGATCGCATTCGGCATTTGTTGGGATTTACTTTCGGCGGTAGCTAGGCCAAGGCAAGTTTCAATTTTATGGTCGACTTTGGAATAAATGTGGCAAAACGATGCTTTTGGAGTTTATCTTATTCAGCTTCTCCTTGAGTTTAAAAACTTTTTTACAAACAATAAAGAATTTATTTTCAACCATTTTAGGAAGTCTTATAATTTTGGCATCTGCTACAAAACAAGTTTTAGTTTCTAGAAGACAATCGTCTACATAAAATTAATATATAATTCGTATATTAAAATTCAACCTCAAACCTAAAGTTTGCTTTGAACTATGGAATGGACAAAAGCTAATTTAATATCATGTTAAAGTAGACATCGCTGAAAATCGAAACTTATATTTTAATTATCATTTTGGAAACGACGCAGCAAATAGCAAAAATCATTAAATTAATTGCATTTTCTTGTATTTTTCATTTATGATCGTTTATGTTGCAAATACATATCTTCACGTGTCTACTCATTTTAATTCGTCTAGAAGACATAACATTGGAGAATATCTACTATAAATACAATAAATACAGTGGGTTTAGATTATCGCCTTCAGTGTGGATAAAAGCAGTTAGTATGACTGTAATTTTGTAGTGTCTATATGAAATCAAAATTTTTCTTCATACATAAGTATATTCGAGTTTGATTTTGTGGTCAGTAAAAGTGTTCGATTGACGACTACACAATGAGCATTAATCAACAGATAAATGCGCGCGCAGCTTCTTTCTTTCACTGGATGCGCCATTGCCCTTGTTTATTAGATTTTTGTGACTTTATAAATGGGAATAATCGCGGTCTTGGTGTGCACCCTGCTGTCGTTTGATGAGCACCGAACAAAACCGCACTCATCATCGACCGTAAGGAGCACATCGCTTCAAAAGTTGAAAAGGTAACATGCGGTCGACAGCCGACTGCGGCTTTCCCATAATTCGGGCGATCGGCGGTGCTTCTGATCTGCGGCCGCTCACGGCAGCAGCGCCAACACTGCACAATTTCTACGTCTTTTGGGGCTATCGGTGGTAAGAAGCGTCTTAAGACGTAACCGGCCGTCGCGTTAAAGTGATGGCCCTGATGTGTTTTCCAGACTACTTAAATAAACAAAATCGGGCCTATAAATCAACGCAACGCCTCCTGGTGGGAGATGGCCTCAGTGCGCGCTCATTGTGTATTACGCGCACCGCAACGGAGCTATTTCTTGTGTTCGCCTTTTTGTTGAGATTGGAATTTGCGGTTTGAGAAGCATACTTCAAAGGCTACCGGCGGCGGTTATTAAATGTTGCACAAATACGCCCCGATGCTCCCCAAATATATCGATTTTGCTGGAAAACAGACAATTTTCGCTTAATAGACCGCAAAATCAGTCTACCCAACGAACGTAACGTTCATTTTGTTTATGCGGTACGGCACTTTTCGTTTGTGTTCTTTAATCAATCAAATAAATTTTGTACTACATATAGATGCACTAAAGTGACCTATACCTATGTATTTTCAGAAAAACTTATTTAAATGCTTTTTTCTCGAATCAGGTTTTCTAAACTTGGATTAGAAATGCTAGTCAGCTAACTTTGAAGTTATTTCATTTAATTATATTTTGACTAAACTCATTTTTTCTTTTCAAGTTTTCGAACTAAGTTCAAAATTACGCCTACCCTTAGATTTGTAGTAGATACATATAACATATGAAATATTGAACTAAGCTAGAGATTCTCAAGAATTTCTAACAATTAGGTGGAGATCATCGTATGGCGCGAATGTTGCCAACCTGTGCCACAGGTACTCAAGGAACTTGAATTCATTATTTAGTGCGGCGGAATTCTGCCTTATCAACTAAAACTAATTTTCTATTAACATACATACAAACGTACCTATATTTATTTGAAATATTTTTAGAAAGAGAGAACATTTTCCTGCCATCTTGGGAAAAACTAACATATACAAAATAATGAGAATTTCAATAAAAAAAATTTCGATTTGAATAGTAACCTAAAAATAATAGGGGATAAGATGTATTACTTTATTTGTTACCAGTCTTTAAAATTCAATGTCTCAATTTACGAAAAATGCACAATATACAAAAAAAAAAAAGAAAATGGATGAAAGCTTATGCATTAGAGTGAAGTGTGGAAGACAATTGAAAAATATGTAAAATAATTCCTAAGAGTGCAATACCTGTAAGATGTGGTTTGACTTACAAAAATTAAACTTAAAATTTTAATTTATGTACCTAATTTTGAAAGCTGTATGGAGGACATATCCAACATTTTTTTTGTATATTTTTAAATTGCAATGGTCAAAAGCTCCCAGAACCCCTATATTATAAGACTTATGAAGTCAGCTAGATTTTTCATCTACAGCCAGAAAAAGGGGTTACTTCATAAATCTAATTCTTGGAATCACGCACAGTCGCTAGAAAAGGTTTAATCGCATCACACGGCTCATTTGACAAGAATCCCCGATTTTCCGCCTTTTCGCCGGTTGAAGTCGCCCACGGCTGGTGCATGGCGCAATCAGCCGCAGCTAACGACACAATCCAATCGCATCCCAGAGCTAAGTGAGGACACGGCTGATGCGATTAAAATCTCAAAAACGTAAATAGAAAGAGTTTGCCACCGCGTTCGCCAGTTAGAGCCGGTCGAAGTGGCCGGGCTTCTGGCCGATTGAGTGAGATAAGAAAATCCCCAGTCCCAGCAGCCTCCTTCACGCCTTCAGAAAATAATAGCCAGTGGTGGCGATAGTCAGCCATTGTGATAATCTCACCACGGGAAGTGGATGTCATTTCAATTTAAATTAAATTGACTTAGTTCATTAGCACCTTGTTAGATTGGTAAGCTAGACGATGACTGAATTTGCATAATCGCAGCTCAGCTATAAGAAAATTGGCCGCGCACCTTTCGTGGCTCAGAAGGCGGAGGAGAGTCTTACGATTTTATTCTCATGACCATAAGATAAACTGCGTAAAATGCGTATATACGGTTCAGCTGCCTACGAAAGATTTACCATTTTGAAATTATTTGTGTACGGAAAACATGTCACAAAAGTGTCATAGGGCATTAGTTCCGCATTGCATGGATCCGGACACGAAATGTTTCGCAACATTTCTCTGTGGGTCCGGAACTCATTGCTGCCACTTTGTTCCTTTGTGTCATTTACACGATCATTAAAAAAATATTTACTTGGTCCAATTTGAAGTTGGTTTCCCATTGCCTGGCCCGAAAAGACCAACCCTCAGGATAACTTCTGCTGCAGTAGCGGCGGGAAAACCCTTCTTGGCTCGAAGTTCTTTCGAAGGACTCGCCGCGTTCTTCTTTGAAGAACATTCAAATCGACGCCGGCTGGGGGAAGATTGGCCCAGATAATGGCGAAGCGTTCATAATGCGATTAGAGCGAATCAGTGTTGTTACACGACTCGATTATTTACACAAATGACAAATGTCTGGGGTGCGGTGCGGCTGCATTCGATTCAAATTTAGATGAATTGTCGGGGACTTCGGGGGGTGTCCTGGGACCACATGGGCTGGCTGTGTGCCCTTGGTAATTATTAATTCAGCGGCAAATTCGATTCGAATTCCTTTTCCATATGACTCCAGTAAATTTATTAATTTGGAGGATGAGGAATGGCCTTTATCTGTTGTATGAATTAGTTTAACTCAAATTAGGGATGGTTCAAAGGTCACAACAACAACCGGTGTGGTCTGTTTTGGTAGGGACAAATAACGTAATTAATCAACTTTTTTTAATTTTTTAGATAATAATTCTGGGTCAGTTATTAAATATGCATATAATTTATGAACACTAAAAAAGAAAGAATTTTTGTATAATATATTTACGTATACACAAAAAAGTTGTGTTGATACTCACACAAATTGAGTAAAAAATAACAAAACTCATAACTTAAGAAAATGTTATCACCGTTTGCATAAAAGTTGAAAGGTTTTTCCTTTAAGCAAATAAATATTATATGAAAGGAAATATACTGCAAATATACATATATGTATGTATCTATGTATTTCGAAAATCGATGAAAACCTTTCATGATTTGGTATTACTTGCTTATTTCTATAAACTATTATTAAACTGTTATTAATATCGAGATACAAATATTCCGCCATTCACTTATTTTGATTTATAATTATTTAAAATAAATAATGAAAATGAAAGTTAGCCAACATCATACAGTTTATTTATTTACTTAAAAATACTATCGTATAAGCACTATAGGTTTATAATAATACTATAAGCTCTATAAGTTTCTTTTTCAAAATATAAATAATAGGTTTTCAGAGTTAAAATAAGTTGTAGCAAGAGTTAAATAGTTATTTTTTTTTTATTTTTTTCCTGTTATAAACTACTTCCTCAAAGAATTACAAAACTGTTACACTAAATATTAAAATATTCTTTAGGTTTTTATACATAAACTTGAGTTTATCCTGAATGGTTTAATATACAATTTTTAATAAACTTGATTGAGTTTATATGATTTTTATTAATTCTTACATTACCTACCTATTAAAAAGAGAGAATTAAATCATTTATAATTAATACATTCAAAGCAGAGGTTTAATTTTATTCTATGATATTTTTCATCGGACTAGTTTAATCCATATTCATAGAAATTTTGTATTTGAAGAGATAAAAATCATCACTTTGCAAACTGAAAACTTCGAAGATTTTTAATAAATAAAGTATTTAATATTTATACGGAAAACACATTTTTATACAATTGATTTATTTAAGCTAAGAAGGATAACAGAACAAAATTATGGATTTTAATGACAAAAAAGTTGTTGCTGTATCTACAAAATATTTGAGAACTACGTTTAATATTAAATTAGGTAAAAGTATTAGAATTTAATTTCCAAAAGAACATGGTAATGAAAGGGCAAATTGTTGGATTGATAAATTGCGGTTGTACTGATAACGATTTTAATTTTTCATTTTGATCATTCAGTAAAACCTCGACAAAATTTAATATGCTGTTTTCATCTCGCATGCCAACGTACTGCTGATTACCTCAGGTAAGCACTTAAAAATTGACTAATTTAACACGACGTAAAGGCAGTTAGCTCGTATTAAAAACGTACCGTGGTGCTTTGATTCTGAGAGGTTCTGGAAAGGGTTCGGAGCCGGCGACGTCGACTTCAACGCAGTCGTTGATCAGCGCTCGTTTTTAAAGATGACGACAGCCCAGGGTCCACTCCGCATGCAGAGCCGATCGCGGGCAAAGCACACACCTCCCAGCCAGAGAAAGAGAAAGATCGAAAGGAATTTGTGGCATGGCAAATTACTAAGTGCCGGGCTGAAACAATTGTGGAACAAGCCATGAAATCATAAATCATGTTTGTTGTTTGATGCTTTATATAAGGCTCATTTGGTGCAGGAAAACCGATACGAGAGCGCCCATCCACTCGCCGCGAAAGGGAAACACGGCGAAGGAATGAGCCAAGTACGTTACGACAGCACATATCACGCCGCGAAAACGGCGAAGGCTGGCCCTAATGCGCCGCAAAAACAACACCGCCGACAAAATGGCAAGCGCAGAAAAGGCTCCGAGACGCTCGGAGGAGCGCAGGCACCTTCGCCTGGGCAGGCAAGGAGCAGGCACCGAGTGCCGTGCCGCGCCGCGCAAAGCGCTCACAAGGCACCCCGATAACGTATTGATTTTAAATCCACCGTGAAATGGTGAAATAATGCTCGTTGATTGGACACACTGTCTAAACGTGATCAGAGCATCATTAAGGCACTGAGATAATCATATCATGATGAAACTCGGCCGAGGTACCTGGACGCGAGTGTGTTTTGAGACGCCAAACGGTGAATCCTCCGCGTGTAATGAGACCGATGCTTCTTCCACTTTTTGTGCCTCGTTTTTGTCTTTCGAGCAGCTCGCTTACGACGCGACGGAGTTTCTGGCGGAGCTTTTTGCTCCTCCTGCCGGCGATCCGATCGATGATGATCGGCTAATTGAGGCGCATTCTGGAGCCCGGTACGGCCCGCTAATTGTGCGGTGCGAAGGAAATTTCCTTTTGAAAACAGCCCGAAAACTAATTAAATTAGGAAAATCTATTTCTTTACTTTTTTTCTGACTTCTTCGGGTGTTTCTAACACCTTCGGCCCGCTAATGGGCGGCGGACTGATTACTGATCTTGGCTTTCTTCGTCACTCGCTTTCTCTGCATCATTAATCAAATAGTTTGAAATTTTTCATAATTTTTAGGAATATTCTTCTGGAACTGTATGTTCAAATTGTAAACTCTTTCCTACCGACGGTACTTAGAAGTTAAGTACCAAATTCGTTGGTTATTTCAACGATGCAACGACTCATTCCACCTGTCGATGCTTTACAAGACTATTGTCAAGCATAGGGCGTGATTTGAATTATGGCGAAAAACAGCCGACCAATCAGTGAGCAATTTAAATTTGATATTGTCAGTGTGATGAAGACTATAGTTTCCTAGAACTTCAAATGCTATATGAAAATACTTTGATTTGATTGAATTATTTTATTATAATACTTAATTATTTTATATGTTCAATAAGAATAAAAACTTACTAATAAGTCTAGGTTTTGTAAAGCTTAAATAAAAATTTGAAAACAAATCTACTAAAATACTAAAAATACTAATTTTAAAATTTAAAGTTGTAATGTTGAGAGTTAAATTAATTTAGTATCTACAAGTAAAAAATTCCTAATAGTTTTACAGTATCATAGCAAAACCTGCTTCAATAATTGCATCGGAGTAAAAGTGTAAAGTTCTATGTTAAAGCAAAACAATTTGCAATACTTTTGCACTTTTACCAGACTAAAAACCATTGCAAAACAGAATTGCAATTATTGTGCAAGATTGAAGTTTCAAGCAACTTACAACTATTACTTAAGCTTTGCCTTTGTTGTGTTCCGATTGTGGATTAGGTAGTTAAAATTCCACTTTTATGAACAAAAGATCTTAGAACGGTGTTCAGTTGTTTTAGTTTAAAAATCGTGCCACCATATCTCCATAAAAAATTATAGCAATTTTCTTTAACGTTGCACTTTCTCCCGAAACACTAAGTTTGTAAAATCTATAGCCAATTTCAGAGTTATTGGAAGCTGTTATCATGAAGTAGATTAGTCAACATCCATTTTTGTGAAAATATAACTTCATGCAGACACATGATTTTCGGAATAAAATGTTTGATTCCAAACAAGTTATCCAAAAATTCGTCCACAAGATCATTGTAATCATGAAAATGCTGAAAACCTTTATCATCGACATTTTATCAATAGCAAGATAATGGAAATGGTTCATTAATTTCTGTTTTACCGAAATATTTAAATAGTAAAAAATTCCTATTATAATATTCAAAACCGACTTTACCAATAAAAAGAGCTGTTGTAAGTTCTATCTAGATTTTGAAACAATCAATATTATGCTGGGCCGCTCATACTTCATATCTATTATAAAAAAATCTGGCAAAGTTATAATGTGTCCAAAACGAATTATATTTTAAACTTATACAATACTTGAATATATTTTAAGTTATACTGAGTTATATTTTGCGATATTTTCTTCTTCTGGAAAATTTCTTGTGTTTTATTCAATTTACTTACTATTTATAACGCTAGCAACTGTAGTAACATATTTTAGATGTGCTTTCTCACCTATCTGGATTAGGAAGAAATTCAGAAATAAGTAATTCATATAACATTGCTTTAAATAATCTAATGCGATTCAAAATTTCCCTTTTTCAATTTTATGATTCAGAAAAAGAAGAATTCTAATTATCCTAAATATTTTTATAATTTAAACCAGAATTTTTAATACGAAATTTTATAATTATTTATACCAAATACAAATTTAACTTTCGTTATATTCAAACATAATTTGTGCTCACTGTTCCTTTCGTCTCGTATATAACGACGTCAAGAATTTCTTATTTTAAAAAGTTTTAAATATTTCCTATTTTGGCTAATACCGTTTTGCATCATTTAAAAGATGAAGGTGTAAAATAACTTGCACTAAAATCTTTAATATGGAAATTTTCCTCCTATTGAAATGGCTAAAACTACAGAATCTATTAATAAAATAATTATTTTATAATCTGATATTATTTGTTTTATTTATTTCTTCAAAAGCATATAGTCTACAATAAATTGTATACCCAAGTTATTTAAAATTTAAATAATAATATTATTTCGGATTTTACAGTCCCAAAAATCGCTTTGAATAATGTGTTTGGACATTTTCACTGTAGTCGTTTTGACATTTTTACATTAAATTTATTTATTTAACGTGATTCATATAATTAATCTAACTATCCTCTTTAAAATGAAGCCAAAAATAGATTTTTATCTTAAATCATTTTCGAAATATTAAATTTCATCTCAATTAAATGTGGTCGTGTCGAACCGTTTGCTGATTTGAAGGGACCTATACCCATTCAAAACTCCAATAATGTTTGACTTACCCTTTGAAAATAACTTTATATAAATCGACATATTTTCGCTCGACTAAAGGAAAGAGGAAGGGAAAAATTATATATATGTACCTACAAAAAATGAATTTAATTTTCCTCTTACACTACTACTAATAAAGAATATGCAAATTTGTTTGCCGTTTCAGTTGATATTTAATTTAAAAATTGTGCTCTTCATTCTTTTCACTCGAACATCTCGAAAAATATACGCTTTATTTATTACAAATTGCAGAATCGTTCAACAAAAAGAATCAACTGAAGAAAAAGAAGAACTTGAGAAACTGAAATTTTCTTCAGCTATGGATTTATCCACTAGAATATTTTTAGAATGATTTTGTTTATTTTCTGAAAAAGCGTTCCCAAGAAATTTTTATATAGGGCCCATTCAAGACTAGCTAAGCCAATGGTTATGGCATATTGACACTTTCTAATACAAAATAATGTAGTTTTATTTTAAATATTATTTACAAAGTGCATATTTATACATTTGTACTAATCAACGAGAATTTTAAATATTTCCAGTATTTGAATTGTCTTCCTCAGATATTTTCCTTTTCGCCGGAATAAGTTTAAAACATTCAATTAATCCAAAATTCTAATTCTAAGTTGGTCCACAGTGCAGCCCAAAATCAAGAGCGCCTCCATTCCAAGTCCATATGAATGTGGAACCCATTCGTGGGCCTGAGTACATAGTCCACGTGCGCGCACGTAGCAAACCCGTGCAGTCCACCCGTCCAGGAAAAGAGCAAACAAAATGCTCTCAGGCTCTCGTTCCAACCAGCCGCCATTGCTGTGCGCCGATGCTCCGCCCCCTTTTCCGACGATCGCGATGGTTCGAGGCGCCAGAGTGGGTCTGGTGGTGGGCAGCTGGGTACATAGCGCGTCTCGGAGGGGGTGCTGCGCCTCGGAGGGGGTGCTGCGCCCGGACGTGACCCCATCTCCGCGGCCGAGCGCTCAGTTTGTTTAGGCAACCATTGCACTGGGCCGGTGCGCCCGGGAGGGGGACTGGGCTGCGGGTAGGCGGCGTCTGCTCGAGCGTCCCGCCGCGCGGGAAACGAGTTTCCGCCGTTCGGTGGCACCGAGGCCGTCGTCCGCCGCGCGGCCGCTTGTTGTTCGGATGTGCGCCCTCTCCGCTTTCGGCCGCGCCGCGCTGCGTTTTCTTCTTGTTCTCCCGAGGCCGGGTAATGGACGCGGCGTCCCGGCCGTTGGTTTTCCTATGTGCGGCAAAATCAATGTTGCCCTTGTGTTTAACAATGTTTGCGCTGGGTTTTTGGTGCTCTTGCCTTTTTCGGGCGCTGGGGCGCTCCGCCACGCCCACTGTGTGCTTTTTGCTGAAATGGTCGGTGGGTTTTGTTGCTCCTGGCGGTGGCCGGGTCCGTCGACATCTTTCTGACTTGGGGCTCGGCTCGGCGCTGCTGCCAACTGCCGCTCGAGTTGGCCGAGACCGCGACTCGCTGTGTGAGCTGAGACGCGCTGGTGGACTGCAGTCGTGTGAAGCTGAGGCGCGCTATATACCGCGGCCAGGTAGTACATGGGAGCAGCTTGGGATTGCTCTGCGGCTTTCGGATTACAGCAACAATCGGCGGCGCGGCAACAACAATTAAATTGACGAGGATCGTAATTCTCGGTTTCAACACCTCTACTGTGCGGTGCGGTGTTTACAAGTCAAACCAGTCTTTGGCAAACAAGGGAACGTTTCGGTTGGTTTTTTGCATTGTTAATGTCATCATCGATTTCGATTGCGGTTAATCTGTCCAGTTGAGGCTCGCGGAAGTGCTTTTTTATTTATTTATTACGTTCGTTTTGTTTCCGAATATTTTTAATATCAACGATCCTTTGCCCGGAACTGACTTGGTGAAACTGTTTTCTGAAATGCCGGGATTTCTGTGATGTTTGTGCAAAAATTGAATTTTTCTGGGAAATTGTGCAAAATTAGATTAAGCAGTGAGAAAAAATAAAATAATTAAAAAATAGTTGAACCGCCCTAGGATGCCCCGTCCATCGCGCGAGTCTTACGGTGACCAGAAGCCGCCCTACTCGTACATTTCGCTAACAGCGATGGCGATCTGGAGCTCCCCGGAAAAGATGCTGCCCCTCAGTGAGATCTACAAGTTCATCACCGATCGATTTCCGTACTACCGGAAGAATACCCAGCGATGGCAGAACTCCTTGCGACACAATCTCAGCTTCAACGACTGCTTCATAAAAGTGCCAAGGCGCCCAGACCGGCCGGGAAAGGGCGCCTATTGGGCGCTGCACCCACAGGCCTTCGACATGTTCGAGAACGGCAGCCTTCTGAGGCGAAGAAAGCGGTTTAAGCTGCATAAGTCTGACAAAGATTTGCTCAACGAGGAGCTCGCAGCCCTAGCGAACTTAAACAGATTCATTCTGACGAACAACGCCCCCCCGGTGCAGCAAATCGACCTGCCCTGCGGGGTGATGCCAGACCCCAGTCTGTACGCCCCACGAATACCGCCGCCGACGAATCTGACAACCTCCCCCATAAGATCGGTGTCGCCGACCTACACCCCCTCGGCCGGACTGGGGCTAACAGCAGCTGCGACAACACCCACAACAACCCTAGCCGATGGAAGTTGCAGACCAAAGCGATCCTTCACGATCGAGAGCCTCATCACGCCCGACCGGGAGAAGGACGAGCCTCCGGAAGAGGAGGCTCAGGACCGCCTCAAAGGACCCGAGACCGTGAGGAAGCCCTTCACAATTCCCACGTGCTCCCTGCCACCGCTCCAGACAATCTCCGCTGCGGGGCTGCCCTTTCTGCCCTACCACAATCCGGCCCTCAGCCAAATGGCGTACGACCTCCCGATGCACCCCCTGCTCATGATGGCGCCCCTGGGGGGCTTTCACCACCCCTACTACCCGAGCCTCGGGGTGCCCCACGGCACCGACTTGAGAGGTCTCAGCTCTTCCCTCAGGACCGTGTAATCGCTGCCGCAGAAGGTCCCGCAGGTCGCTCTCATTTCTGTGTAAATAGTTTGTAAAATGTCCACGAACAAATGGCTGTTTCTAGTTTAAATTAGCCCCTAAATGTAAGTAGACCTTTTCCTCGTTTTCTATTTACTTCATAGTGTAGGCAATTTTACTGGAAGTCTTACTTTCCTTGTAGGTACAATCGCGAGCGCAGGTATCTAAATATTTATACCGATAAACCGCTTCTGGTTTCAATTAGGTCCTTCACACTCGGAAAATGTCTTTACGGAAGGATTAAAATGCAATTGATCTTCTAAGACTTCGCAATAACGCCCACATTTTTCGAAGGGCGAAAACAAATATTATTAGTTAGGCAAATTTTATACATCTATTAATTCTTTCACAACAAACTTTAAAATTCATCTGGATTGTAAATAATGTTCATATTTAAACCTGCTATAAACTACGCATATATTTAAAAAAATAATCATTTTAATCCGTTTTTTACCGAAGTTATTGTGTAAATTACAACTACTAAATTATGTTGTAATTTACACAAGGGGGTGTTCCAGTCCAGAGTATGTTAACGTAAATGTTCAGAGTTTACGAGATTTTTTTTGTACTACCTATAGAAAAACAATGAATACAAAAAACGAGAAACATTTAAAAAAATCAGAAAAATGTCCAACGCGTTTTCCTCGAAACGCTTTTTTTATTTATCCAACTGACAAGATTGGAATTCACTATAATGAAAGCATTTAGCAAACAGTCAACCCGTAAAACTGTCAAGATTATTTATTAACTTTCTGGTTTTTTAAGTAGTATAATAGTTGCAGTTATTTTCTTTTTCTGTTTTACCATTTCAAAGCTTTAACAACATTAACATTTTGATTTTGCTGAAATTTTTGCTTTGTTTTTTTTTAATCATATTTTTATACAGTAGTTCCAAAGAAATATCGTAAACTAAAATATTTTCTTTTGAATGCAATTCTAAAAATGCCCCTTAAATTATTTATACTTTTGCTCAATACTAAAAGAAGCACTATTAACTAAATTTTATTTATACTTAAGCCAATTTTTCTTTGCGAAAATATCCTGTTAAAAGATTGTGGTTAGTTCTCGTTTTGGATCTTCTACAAATTAAATTAAATTTTTTTTTTTACGTTCCTTTGCAATTGAATAAAATTTATTGATTATGTAATGAGAATTTTGAAATTATTAAAATTATTATACTGAATCAAATCATATACAATAGCTTTTCGGTTTTTAGATTAGAAATGTAATAAATTTAAAGTATGTACCTAAATTACATATCGAGATTTATATTTTGCATATTTGAAGGTGTAGACACCCGCAACGTGAAACGAATAATTTGAAAATTTGATTTACGTACAAATTTATTTAATTGTTTATTATAATCAAAATTGTTGAGTGTTAAATGGGGTTCTTGAAAAGTGTGGGATTTCAATACAGGAATTTTGAGAAAGAAAAATTATATTTAAAACAACACTTTAATAGGGCTGCATGTGCAAATTTTTTTACGAAAGCAAAAAGACAACTTTGAAACGTTTATTTGACCATTCCATTTTAATTTAAGATTTTCAAACCCTCGCAAATATTTTTTAAATACATATTGCATCATAATCTTTCTTTGACTATAATATAGTAAAATGAAACAAAGTAAATTATGAACAATTTTTGAATTAGTTTTTTTCGCAAATTAATCTCATGTTTTTCAGCCGAATATGACAATTAAACAAAATTCTTCTAATGAAAAAAAACTACAGACACTATGAGTCGTGTTAACTTAATACTTTCTCTTTTTGAGATGATTAATTTTTATAGGACACATTTTTGTCATAATTCCAAAGATAGAAAAACAACTTTATATTAACCCTTAACAACATTTTGAAAGTTGATTTTAATTGTTTGCCTTTGAAAATGGCTAATACTACTATCAATTTTAATTAGAGACATTCAACATCACTTAGATTTCTTTATAATACCATTCTGACGCACAAAGTAGTTTTCCGTAATTAAAACTTAACAAATCGTTGCTTATTAAACTGCATAAGTAAATTACACGTACGAACTTTTTTTCTTGCTTAAATCTGTAAATATAACTTCATATAGCCTCAAAAAAATGATAGGAAACGCCTCTAAAAATCCCAAAGATAAAAAGAGATGATGACTTAGCAATTGCATTTTATTCATTTCGAAAGTAGCAAAAACAGAAAGTGTTTTACAACCAATTAGATGTGCCAACTATTCTTATAAATAGACGTTTAACTAGCGCAACTTTTAACAAAAAGCATTTAAGAATGCTCTTGAGTAAACAAACGATTATTTTGTAATTGTACGTTGTAGCAAAAAAATTTGATTTGTTTTAATGATTTACTTACAGCAAATAGTGGCAATATTTTATTTTGTGAGCAATTTTTTAAGAAAAGTGAATACACAACACACACGTTTCTGTACTGTACGAACACAAAAACACATCTGTTAAATTCGATGTACGACAAAAGGAAATTTTTTTGTAAGCTCAATTGATTGTGTGATGAGCTAAATTCCTATAGTTTTACGCTGTATTTATGTAAATAGAAAGACATTTTTATTTAAACCAATTGTATTTAATGGAATGAAAAATAATGAGAATAATAATGCAGAGAATTATTATGGAAAAATGTTGTTTTAATTCTACTGGGAAGGAGCAGAGTGGGGCGAAGTAATGTTTTCATTTCTTTTGTTTACTAGTAGATGAAGTTAGCAAATGATATTACAAATCTGTAACCATTGCATCGCAAAATATATGATAATGGTCATTTTGTAATACTATTACACTTCTAACCTTAAAATTGTTTATACTTCGTTTGTAATAATGAGATGAGTCCAGAACAGTCACAATTGAATGCTTTTTCTATGAAATATGGTATTAAATATCAGTTGGAATATAGAATTTGGAACCTATAACATCGTTTGAACACAATCATTAAGAATTAGTCGGTTTTTTATCGAAATCTTTATGATCTTTATACCTATAACATCATGAAAGTTAGCAACAATTGCACTGTTACTAATCCTGAATATAATTACCCTATTAAAACCATTTTTAAAAATAAGCACCTTTGCTGAATGACGGATAATACACTCACCTTCAGAAAATAACAACTAATCACATAAGAAATTAATTATTAAAATTTACGCAATCAGTAATTTTCCAGCAATGTACCACATGTCTATTTTTGAAATATCATCATAGTAAGAAGCATTAATTCATGATATATGTATGTATATTTTAATTTCGGGCAAGTATTAAATTGTCAAAATATATATGTACATATATACATATTGATTGATTTCTTAATATAAACTCTTTAAATTCCCCGTTTTCGAATATACAACATATGTAAATGAATTAAAATTTTTGTAAAAGGTATCTGCTATAAATCAAATTTATAAACATTTCAACCATAAATCACAAAATTTATAGGTGTACATGCTGTAATTTCTACTCTGCAAACGACTTAATAAAAAATATCTCTATAAAATTAAAATAAAGAATCAGCCTTTTCCCACAAGAACAAATTATAATAAAAATCGTCTATTAAATAAAAAGGAAACGAATAACTTATGAAATTTGGAGTGGATTATTGTAGGAGAAAAACAAAGATATAAAATCATGATTATGTGAATATCTTGTCCGTATTAAACTCTATTCTATAACTTCAAAAACGAACGTACACTGGATAAAGTTCTAAATTTTCTCTTCTCGTTTGCATTCTAATTTTTAGTTTTTATTCATTGTGTAATAGTATAATAAATATTTGTGTTACTATACAAAAATATTTTACTAGGAAAATTAATAATGGGGGGTAGTAAATTATCACATAATTTTAGATACAATTTTGTTGGGTTGGTACTTGAATACGGTTTAAAAAAAAGAGAGTATTTCATTAAAATATAATTATTATTTGATGAAATAAGTTAAGCTCTACTTAAGTAACTAAAAGAAGGGTTTATTATATTTATTTAAAAATTATTTGCAGGTATATATTATATGTAAGTGAGCGGATACCATTTTCATTTTTTTAAAGTATATAGCTGTTTTCATGGGTTCATTGGTGCAATGAATGCTTTAAAGTAATATATGTAAGTGCTGAGTGGTACTAGTGTGTGATATATGTAATTAGAGGAACAAATGAATTTGTTTGTGCAAAAAGGATTATCGTTAACAGCGGTGGAACAAAACAAAAAAATCACCCATTAAACAGCCATTTGAAAGTGCATGCAGTTTTCCACAAATTTCGTCATTTGCAGTAGCAAATTGCCTCCAAATAGACAGGAAAGTGGAATTTCTCTCCCCTCCGGAGCCGGCAACCATTAGAAATGCACAACTATTTAGCGCCAGTCAATTAAAGCACTATAAATCAACCCACCGGACACTTGCAGTGATTGTCTTAGACGACGAAGGCTGGTGAAGAAAAATTGCCTGCTACCAAGACAGAACGTTTCGAGTCGCGCCGTTGTCACATACTTGCGCCTATTTATGCTACTGCATACACCCATTTACATAAATTGTGCGCGAACTTTTAATTGCATTTGACCGTCGCGGTGAGCGCTAATGACCGCCAACATGAGAGGAGGAGGAACGTCACGAGGAGACTGCAAATTATGCTATTTCCTTTCCTGTGGTCACTGTCCGCCGTGGAGCTATGTGTCTCTTGCCGTCTGTCTATTGCTCGTTTCCCAAAGGCTGGGATTATTTTTATCTATAGTGGCGCATCACGGCATAGTCGGTGGGATACCGTGAAGGCGAGTTGCTTGATTTTTAATTATTTTCCAATTTTCCGCTAAATAAATTTGCTAATTGCTCGAAGTTCAAATAAACTAATGCACTTAGTTGCTGGTTTGTTGGCATTATATTTTACGAATTTTCTTTTCTTTTTGTGGAATGTTGGAGGAGGTATGGTGGTGGAATGGCACACTAATTGCCTTTTCAAGTACATATTTTATGTCGTTGTTTCCGCGGATTTTGCCGATTATATTTATTTCAGCGGCTCACGAAAGAATTTAAAATCAAATGAATTGTGGGCATGCGAAACAACATCGAATTGATTAATTGCAACATTTTAAAAGAAAATTTGCAACAAAATGCCGTTTTCATGGCATTTAATCACTTGTTGTTTCAGTTTCAACAATTTATTATCCTATATCATCATATTAATTTACGTATGATTTATTAGAAGCACAACTCAAATAGAACTTCATTTGATAGTCAATCGACTCACAGTTCAATTACGAGCATACATAAATATCTTTGAATTTATTAAATCAATTTTTTCCCTACACTTGCAAAAAGCGTGATAGATTATTTTTTCAAAATAAAACTTTTATAAGATTGAAAGGAAAATGTGCCATGCACTAACGAACCGTTGATTTTGAAAGTGAAATTTAAGTTCAATTTTGGTTTTGTTTAAATATAAAAGTATCATAGCCAGTCTCGCTAACATTGTATTCTACTTTTTATAATACGTATAAAAGAGCTATTTCATGAGACGAAGGGAATGAAAAACATAGGAAAGCTATGATTCGAATAAAAGTTTCTACATAAGAATTAATAGACGAATCAATAGGTATTATTATTCAACCGATTCTTATTCTAGGAACCAAAAACTTCACTTGACGAATTTAAAACACCTCCGTGAGTTAACATCAAGACTGGGGAACTCCCAAGAAAAGAGTTCAACTCAAAGACTCCGTATATTTTAATTTATTTCCTGTGGAGATTTCTAGGAAAAATCATCCGAATTTATCATATATGATTCCAAATGCGAAAGTATGCTCTTGCTGCCACGTCGCTTATAACTTTCATTAAAAGGTCTAAGTAAAGTACACATTTTGAGATTTGTTTAGATTTTTGGAAATTAAAAATTAGAAATTAGTTAGAATAGCTTACTTACTGGCTAATGTTTAAAATGCATTTTGTCTCCATCCGAAGGGTTCCCAACTGGCGCATGATAAATTCAAACCTCAAAGGGTTGCCGTGAAAATAAGTAGATATGTACATAGAAGAATTTGGGAGGTTTTGAAAATTGAAATTGTAAGATGGCGGGTCAAAAATGGTGGCCAATACTTCTAAAATTATTAAAATGTTTGGTAAAGATATTTAGATACATTTTTTTGTTAAGATAATTTGTATTGTTTTAAATCCAATTCTTGTAGATAGAGTCGTAGTTTTGGTAACAATTTTAGTCTTTTTTATTCAGTCTTAAAACGGCAAAAGGCGGACTCTTTTCATATTCATTCAATTATGTAAAAAAATTAATTACATATAGCTAAGATTTATTCAGTCATTTGCTTCAATTGTTAGATTATATGATACTAGAAAACTATCGGACTTGAGGTCGTGCAAGTTTCTTGATTTATGATATCTAGTTATGGTTTTTAAAGAAAAATAAATATTTGCAAAATTGTCTTAGACCGATTTTTAGCCGAACATTATAAAGTGTAAATGTTTGCCCTATTTTTAGGGTTAAGATTCGAAAACGTTGAGAGCTTTAGGGTTAAACGTGTAGGGGTAATAATTTTTTTTTTTTTTTTTTTGAAATTTCTAGGGCCAGATTCCTAGTATACCTTGGGCCACAGGATCCCGAGCGTAGGATGCCGAACACCAATCTCGTTCTGTTGCTCTTCTGAAATTAAAAAACAATCTATAAGCGCTTTATCCTCCTACTGATTCTACCGCGTAAATCAATCTTATTTTCTCAAAGGACCGTTCTAAGAAATATCTAGATATTCTATATAGATCTAGGCGCCACCAACTTATAAACCAATCACTGGCAGAACACCAAATCCAGTGATCATTCTCCCGGATCCCGATATGCATCAAACTAAGGGAGAAACACCGTAACTAGGACACACAACCCTTGGGAGAAACCGTGTCCAAAACACCCAACCCAAGGGAGAAACACCGTGCCTAGATTACACAACCCTCAAGCCGACGACATCGTCCGTCTCAAATCTGATTTATAAGCGGATACATTTAAATTTAAAATAACTGACCTAGGCGCCTGCGCGTTACGAACTAGTCACTGGCAGAACACCAAATCCAGTGATCGCTCGCACGAACCCCGACATGCGTTCTAATAGGGGAGCAACACAAAAACCAGGATACACAACCCTTGGGAGAAACCGTGTCCAAAACACCCAACCCAAGGGAGAAACACCGTATCCACGTTTCCCAACCCCTAAACCTAGCACATCTTTTGTCCGATCAGGTCAAGGGAGAAACAAGTGTCTTAAGACACACAACCCTTGTCCGATTTAACACGCGCGGGATATTTAATCTAATTTATATAAAAAACGCAATCAACAAGAAAGACAAAACACTTAGTGAAAACTCACCGCAATTTTCCTTATTCCTGACACTTCTCACTTTTAAAACTTATCTTGAATCGCTACTCTACTTTCTACACCTCTTTAAAAATTAATACTTTGCTTACTACACCTCTTTAAAAATTAATACTTTGCTTACTACACCTCACCACTCTGAAATTTCAACTAGAAATGACTTTTTCCTTCAAATTTAGCTACAAACGAACTCTCCCCCAATTCTCAAATGAGCCCTGAAAAATAAACAAACCGATGCCCCTCCAAGCCTTATCGCTAGGATATGCCTTGCCGAGGCGCATCAGGTCAAACTTTCCTTGCATGTGCATCTGGGCCCAAATCTATTTTTAGCTTTACCCTTTGTCTCAGCAGCGCAGGTCGCTCAAAAAATCTATGCACTGCGCAAAAAGGGTACGCATTCTCATCCTCGCATCATACCCGAGCCGGGCAAGGCCATAAAATTCATGCAAGCAAAAGATCTTAGGGGAAAATAAAATGCGTCTAAACCAAATTTCTTTCTTAAAAGTTCAGAGTTATATTTCAGTTAGTATTTTTGTTTTTTAAGCCTTACAAACGCGTTGAAAAGTTTTCACTTAAAGACTATCGCGCAGTTTCTGCAGCAGCCAGACATGACGTTTCCCGCAAATGATGAGTAATTATAAAAAACGAGTGAACAGGAGAAGTGCCGAGGCAATTATTAAACCGCTGCTTTTGTTCACGTGAAAACACTTTAAGATTAAGCAAAAAATCGCAGAAATGCCTGCCCGCAGAATTACCATAAGAAATCAATTACAGCTCTCAGCTTTCCAGGGTGTGATTTATGATGCCGGCTACCTCTCTTTCCAGTTAGTCTCCGCTGATTCGAACGCAAACAGACACACAAACAAGCGCTCTTGTGCTTTTGTTTTTAATTAAATTAATTACCTGTTGCCGCGGCCATTCATTAAATATTCAAACAAAATAAAAAATTAAGGTCGTCTGATTATCATAATTATTTGGGAAAAAAACAGATGAAAAAGGCACTGAATTTGTGTTGACAGAGTCAATGCGGCTCGAATTACCGCGGCGATTTGTCTGCGTCCAGGACACAAATAGCCGGCTAGCCTGGATGAATTAGACTGGAACCGCGAAGTGTGAATCTACCAGTGCCGCGGTCCGGCTCAGTCCGCTCGGAATTAATTTGTTTGTCATCAATTATGAGAAAAGTGGATTTAAATTATATAATTAAAAATACACGCAGTCGCCGGCTCACATCCGGCGACTGTGGCTTCTTTACGAGCGATTTGAACTCGCGAGCAGTCTGTCCAGCGTGATTATTGCCGCAGCCGCCCACCTGGGCAACTTCTGGTGTACCTGTTGCGGTCGCGGCCGCACTAAACGCGGGCTACTTTGCGCCGACCGACGGCGTTAGTTACGACCACTTTTGCGCACCAAGGACAGCAATTACACCCAGTGGTCTCCTTAAAGCAAACGATTTATTCAAATTTATAGCAAATAATTTGATACCACCAACAGGTGAAGCAGAGCATATCACTTTCTGTATCGAATAGCCGTAATTGCCCTTATCTCTGCTGTCGAACTTTTGAGACGGTCTGGTCCGAGGGAAATTAACCGTCGGCAGATTTCAGCCAGATAGTGCGCCCAACAGCGTCAAAGTGATTAAGCTCACCTGTAATAAAAGTTGTATCGGGTTTTCGCATGACGAATGGCTTAATTATTCCTTATGATGCAAAAATGCCGCACCGACGCGAATTGGCTGTTGTCTCAAGAGCTCGTATGCAAACAGCCTCTTAATGTTCTTTACTTTTCTGATAATTATACGACGACGAGTAACATTTTATAGGCTTTTTAAGAAAACTCGTTTTGCCGTGACTTATTTGTCCGTGGCTCAGTTATAACAGTAGGCGGCTTTGCAAATAGCAATTTAATTTTTTATAAAGCTCGCATACCAAACTACACTTTCACTTATCTTCTTATGTCTCCTTTTTTCTATTATTATTACTCATAATTAGTTTAATTTTGTCCATTACCATGTAAATACATATGTTACATATTTAGGATTTCTCTCATATAAAGCAAATTTAATATGTCAGGTATTTCTTCATCCTCAAAAGATGAATTTGATCTTGACACTTCTTTATAATAACTTTGACTTTTTACTGTATTATCCAAAACTACCTGGCGAATTCATAACTTCATAACAAATATAAATAAAAACTTTCTAAGACAAGTAACCTTGCGTTTAAAAGACAATGTTAAAAATAATTGAAGTTTAAAAAAATTAATCAATAATACCTATAAAAAAAATTGCTTCGGTCCCAAAATAATTTTGAAAAATACTTATTTAGCGAAAAATAATCGGTTAAATTTTTTAAATGAGCAATTATGTAAAATAAATCTCTACTTAAGGTTAAATATGCAGTTTTGAAAAGGCAGGCATTTTACTTTAAAATGCTACGCATATACAACATTTTTTGGGGAGTTCTAATTCTAAGTAAGGAATTTAACTTTGGAAGGTAAATATGGTAAATTCAATATAATGAATGACACGACAAGTAGGTACCTCTTAAAATTTTCAAAATCTTCAATAAGTTAGAACGACGAGAGGGAAACTACTTAACACAGTGAAATATAAACCGAACCGATAATTCTTCTCAATTTTGTGTTTTAAGAAAAGATAACATTTTGGAGTTTCGCTTTTCATTTGGAATTATTTTAACTTTATATAATGAAATTATCAAATTTAAATATCAACAAATAATGTCAATAATTTTTAACAGCTTAGTCTAACTTCGGAAATACAAGTTCAGCAAAAAAAACGAAGTTATTATCTTGTAATGTAGGTAGTTAATAAATAAATAAAAAATAATCTTTTCATTAAATTAAAATATTTTTATTTTTAAAGTTTAATAACTTTTTTTTTTTCAAAAATTTATCTATTTATAATTTATTCTTTTCTTTGTGTTGTCATGCTCATGTATGGAATGTATATTTGAATTTTTATAGAAATTAAATGCACTAACATACATATGTATGTACCTATAATTAAGTTGAAAATGCCATGCGTCTTCCAAACCAACCTAACTTCTAAAATTGAATGTCCGAATAAGTGAGGGGAATAGAAAGGTGACAATCTCCACTTTTGTTGATTTTGTAAAAAACGACCAAAACCTGTATACCTATAGTAAAGATACACATATTTTTGGCACTATCAGTCACGTTCATGACAAAAGTGGAGAATGTCACCTCACCTTTGCTTCTATACCCCTCAAGTTTGTATGTCTCTTAGAATTAAGGAAATGTTTGATTGTTTCTGAGTATTGTTGATATAATATCTAGAATTATTGACAATGTTTTAATTTTTATTCAGTGATAACACAATAAAGGCGAGTTAACAGTATTATTTTAGACAGCACCGTATTTACTAGGTACTAAGAAACCATCCCTCTAAAGAAAATGTAAAAGTTTATCTTTGTGAAGTAGGTACTGTGTGTATAAAATAGACATATACCTTAAAATAAGACAGGAAGAATAATTATTAAATAATGAAAGTCATAAACGGACTTGTCTTTCCTTCTCAGTAAAGAAGACATCGAAAGGAAGCGTTTGGACTATTTTCACGTGCCAGCCAACCGCTAAAGTAGCACGAAACGGGTGCTATTGATTAGGCCATAAAGTCGCAAACAACAAGATATCAAATATTAGCTTTAAAAATTGATTCTCCTTAGTTTAGCGCAACTCGCAACGTGCCCGACGTATCTCAGAGGCAATCACGCGAAACACGCAAAACTTAAGCAGCACCAGGCCGAGCGGGTGGAGCCGGGGTCGGGGCCGGGGCAGAGCAAGTACCCGAACCCGCGTCCATTAATCAACCGAAACCGGAGCACTACAAATCAATAGGCCTCCCCGGCCGGGGCAAAGCAAAGAGAAGGGCCGTTGTAGTTAAACAAAATGAAAAATTGTTTACATAATTAATTTGCTCAAAATGAGCAACAACGAAGAGGCCGGCTCAAGACTACCATCCCTTGAGGGTTGGAGTCCCGGCGCCCAGCGCGGCTCGCTGGTGGGGCTCCGCTGAGCCAGCGCAGCCCGAGGGAATGGAACCCCCGACCCACGGGCACTTCCTGGGCACTATCTCGGCTCGGGAGCCGAAACATTTGCATATCGTGCGCGGGAGGAAGTCGATTAAGTACTTTGTTGCATGTTGAGGCTTCCACCGGGCGGGAAGGGTGCTGTAATAAAACCCCGCTGGTCGGGGCTAATGCTGCTGGAGTATCTGCCCCGGAACATGTGTCAAGCATTCATGGAACCCGTCAAAATGGGGAGTGGGTGGGCGAAGCGGTGGATTTATAAGCAACGGGCCAGCGGGCGAGGTGCTCCGGCGGGTGTGTTCAAGACAAAAACAAACTACCGAAAATATTAATCAACCTAACGCCTTCCATAACGGCGAAATCCGTATTTTACCTAGATTTTTTCCGCGGTGAAATATTCGGCGCGAGCACGCGAATCCAGGCGCTTTCTAGGACAGCCCCCAGCCCCCCCATTCCAGGGAAACCATTTGTTTCCTTTGATTGTCAAAGCGTAAATCATAACACCTCACCCGCCCCCGCTATATGTTTTCTTTCTTTATTATTTTTCGGGGGCTCATTTGAATACGCGAGGTGTTTTTCTGGAAAAAAAATAGGTACTTACATTTTCCATAGAGTGAGCGCTTTTTTAAGGAAGAAAATTTAAACAGTGAAGCGAAGAAATTTTTACGGTTGGCGTAAATCATGCAACCTGACGAGATTCCATGTTATTTCAAAACATCTTAGAAATTACACTTAACACCTGGAAGTGTATGTGGTATACAAAAGCCACGCAATTCGTTTACCTTTTTAATTGAAGAAATTAACAATTCTAAACGTAAGGCACTAACATAAAGCTTCTTCATTACTTAATTAAGAATTTAATTTGATGATTTTTAATGTAACTAACTATTTAATTTACTTTTTCTAGCAAATACATACATTTATTAGTTTCTGAACCACGTTATTATTTACATACTTGAATTTGTTCTAAATATATATAATTATATGGTGCAATTTTCTCAAAATGCATGAATATTTTAGTTATTTTACCAACAAATAGTTAAATATAGGATGTAAAAACTTGCTGTTTTAAATAAAGTTGTTTCAAATTAATTTTTTCAATTACTTTGTGACTTTGGGGTGTTTTATATAGTTACCCCAATATAATTAGTAGGCTAAATATATGTTTTAGTTAAAATATTTATAATTTATTTAATATTTCTAATCATATCTTTCAGTGATAACACATTGTAAGAACTTAAAAGGCAACGTAATGACTAATGGTACCGAATGTAAAATAAAACTCAAACTTAGGACCACATGTTAAGTTTTCCTTCTTACATTATTGCCTATATCATATGAGATAATTTTATTTTTAGTAGGTTAAAGTTGGACATTTTTTAAAGCTAAAGTTACTCATTCTTGTAACATACCTACCTTTGGTTGTTTTTTTAAACTTCCAAAAATTGTTAAAATGTGACGTTGTTTAATTTTCAGCACTACTTATTTTTCTAAAAAATCGTTCATTTTCGAATTCGTAGGTATTAAACTTCCTAATAAGATCAAAAGCAGTTGTTAAAATTAAAACAACTTTTTTGCAGTCTTCTACTTTTTATTTTATAGAATTTGTAAGGTTACAACCTAATTTAGATAGCATATTTCAACGAAATTTTGGTTAAAATTGCAAGATATACTTAAATCGATCATTCTTTTTTAAGTGATACTTTTGCTGTCTGCGGAGCTTTCACTCGAATTCGAACATAAAAGTGTTTTTAAAGTTTTATTTCGAAACAAATGATAAGTAGTCAATAGAATCATAACTCATAGATTTAACTTGAAATGAGTGACTATTACTTTCTGAACAATGATCTTCTTTTCTAGTTAAAACAAAAATTAAACGTGCGAGTTTTCTAATTAGTCTTTCCACAATATTTTTCGATTATTTTCTATACGAAACAAACGTAGAAACGTGTGAAGTCCTTCGTCCAATTATCGGTTCCTTCTAAGGTAATTTACGCAGAAGCAAAGACAATCCGAGGTGTGGCAGAAAGATATTTATGGATCACCCTCTGAACATGGATGCTGAACTAGCACCTAATCACTACTCTCATTTTAATTTGTCAAAAGGGGTCTGCGGGGAGAGAGGCGCAAGGAGGCTTTAGCAATTATCGTAACGACACCCAATTAACCTGGAGCACACCTCAATTTTTAGCGGTGCAGCAGCGGCCCCAAAGTGAAGTGACAAAGACAAGGCAAATAATTCAGCCGAAGACGCTAGCCGCTCGGCGTGGACGAGCACTGGCCACATTACTCCGATATACCTTCCGCTATTTGCGGAATGAATAACGCGCTAAGGCTTTATTTGCAGACACCAAAGACCTTAAGATGGCTTGAAAGGGGCTATTTATCTTCGTTCGAGCACGATGAGCTATGCAAAAGCTAATTTTGCCGATTGATGATTTGCCGAGCTAATAACGAGATTGTTATACGCCGCTGCGGCCCGTCCATGTGTGCGAAGGAGCACAACCACCACGGGCCCCAGCCGGGCACCTTGTGGTACCTTGTGGCCGGCGATCTTTTTGTTTATCCCAGCCGCGGTCCGCAGAGGTACCCTTTTGTAATAAGGTAATGGGCCTCCATACGCGATCACTCATATCCCGGCGTAATAAATGATTATGGCTTGCCGGCAACGGACTGAAACAAGACTCGCCTGGGATTCGGGCAGCTTAGCTAAGCAGCGCTCTTTCATCTTCTGGACCTGATTGCATTGTTCCCGGGCCCCGAAGACGCTGGACCGCGAAGTTATGAGTAAGTGATTGAGACCCGAAGATGGAAAATCTGCCGAGAACCGGCGGCGGCTAAGGCTGAGGGCTCATATTCGCCGCGGTTCTCATCGAGATCAAGTACAACAGTAGCGCGGGGGAATTGGTTCGTTTTAATTAACTGTCGAAGTTGCGGGCGGGGTCCGGGCGGTCACCTCACCGGACCTTTGACGCACACTATTTGCTCTAGCCGAAAAGTGTGAAAGTCGTAAAGGTGAGACGGTTTAATTTCGGCGTGAGATTAGATTAGGTTAGGTGCGTACGCGGGAGTGGGCTATTTTACGAGCCGCGTGGTCAGTCTATCCTGACACCTTTTTACCGACGCCCGGGGCGTGCTGCTGGGACCAGGTGGAAACTGTTTTGGGGCTCTGTAAATAGCAGTTAATTACAAACCGCACTGAACTTTACGATTTCACGTGCTGTCCCGCGGCCGGCCCGTCACTCAGTCCATAGGGTGCCCTCGCTAAATGGTAATTTCACTCTCCGTACAGATGGAAATCTTTACGAGGCGGCGCGAGGAGGCCCGGCCCAGCCCGGCCGTGCAGCCTTCCTCTATTTATTTATTTCGGCATCTAATTTGAATTATGGTCGTAATAACTATAATTTGTGTTTGGTTTTATGTTTCGGTTTAACACCTTGTTGGAGGGCTCGGGATGCGCTAGAAAAGTGCCCGTGTAACGAGACGGAACCAATATCTTAAGTAGACGACAAGCAACAAGGTGTTCGCTCCGCGGTCCGGCCGGCCATGATATGCGTTGCATCGCATACCTTCGTTTGCTGCGCCGGACGGCTGTGATAGAACGTGTCATTAAGTGAAATAAAACCGTGCGGAGGCGGTCAGGGCTTTGATGGTTTTCCAGGTGGAAACTTGGCGGGACCATCACTTTGAGCCGGGCTTTGATGTTGCCTGGACACCGGGGGAAAATTATGAAAATGATGAAGAGCTAAACATGAACGGGGTGGTTGATCTCCTCGCCAGTTATTTACGTTTGGACTCGTTTGGGGGGATTTATCTATTTCCAAGTTTCAATCAGCGAGAAGGCGATTGTAGCAATTTATGAAATGGGGAGTTATTTGGATTTATGCTGCAACATAATTTTAAAGCTCAGAAGTTTGTGGATATTTTAAAATCTCCCGCAGACATTTTACTTTATTTCATATCCATAGCAAGCATATAACTATGTAGAAAAGAAAATAATTTGAATATAGGAACTACATTAGTTTTACACTGGTTACATTAGGTACTTCTAAGTATACGATTTTTTCCGTAGATTATGAATTCGTAAATAAAACTGCTCAAACGACTGTTGTTTTCAAGAAAAATAGAGTTAAATACTACAGTAGACCATACTTTGGATGTATTTGGAAAATCATTCAATAATATAAGTTTATTATAGAAGTTTGAGTTTGGCTTGAAAAAAGGCATAAGTCCTAGAATTCTACTTCTTTACAATCTTAGTATTTCAAATTGGCGAATTGAATTGAATTTTAAAATTACCTAGTTACATCATTATAGGGCCAATTTATGTTTATATAAAGTTGCTATTTCTGTATAAAGAGATTTGAAATTAGAGCATTACCCGAAATATAGGTACTTCGAATAAAGTTGCTACATATAATAGTTTACATGCTTCGTCTGAGGCAAAATCGATGTTCGGTTTTTGACTTAACTCTCATGGGACGAGAATTTTGGCAGATTAATCATATTTTTTTGAAATATTATTTTTAGTCTATTCTATACAAATTTGATTTCATTTATTTATCTGTACACTTAATAAAACCGAAAATATTAGATTAAAATAGCTACAGTGAAGAGCAAAACGGATCACATGTTCTTACATTTTGACTTCTGTTTACTGCTGCACATAAAAGAAAGCTTTAATTTGAGTGAAATAAAATTCAGTACCTTCCCAACGTTTAGTATAATACAATTATTAGTAAAAAGTACTTGTAATAATTTTTCATTTATTACAATTTAAACTATCCACAACCCATGTGATCAGTTTTGCACCCCTTTAATACATTCAATTAAACTTCTGTTTTTTAATAATTTATCCATAATCTTTTATTTTTTTTAATTCATTAATTCTGTTTGGCATAGATCTGTACAGATTATCAATAATTTCTTGAGGAATTTAACTCCATTCGTCTTGGAAGAACTTATAACGACCTTTTACGTAATAATCATATGTATGCTGCATTTTTCTAATGTGCCATCCCGACGGAGATATTTTTAAGTAAGACATACATAGAAGAAGTGCAATATATTTGGAATACGCAAATAATTTATCTTCTTTTTATTGATATTCATAAGTAACTAATTTATGCTTTTCGTTCTCCGAGTCTGTGTTATAAAACATAATATTTTAGTTTAATTCTTTGAAAACTAACAATAACATAATTTCGAAGTTGAAGCTTCTCTATAGTCTAACTTTCATTATATAAAATAGAATCTTTTAAACGACTTCTACTTTTTTCTTCTGTTTGTTAGCTTTGTAATTGGTTTAATGCCGTTATAAACAAAGATCCGTATTTAAAGATTCGCGAACATGAAAAAGTAACAAAGTTGCAAAAAATAACCAAATCAGCTCAACAGAAAAACATTTACCCAAACTTTCCCATTCCTTTTCGATCTGGGATCGAAAAAAAGTGAATGATCCCAAAGCGGTCGTAATTCATTGCACCCAAAGGTGAGAAAATTACGCTCTGAAAAGATTGAGGTAAACCACAAATTTTTTACACTTCAGCAAACAGTGATCACCTTTGAGGTGCACCACCAAGCACGAATTCACCTGATCCGACGGCCAATTCGAGGCCAAAAAAATAAATTTACGAAGATCGGCGAGCAAAAAGCGCACCTATGTCTGGAAAAAAGAATTGGCCCGATTGCAGTCAACAAAGCGGCACAAAGGACGTTTGTCGGCCGCCTCCAAAGGACCTCGAATAGCAGGGTGCCTCGCGGCCGCATTATGCTCGCTGTTCGATTTGTGAGAACACCCGAGGTCCGAGTGGACGCGTTAATCAAACAATAAATAAAATGGCCGGGTGAAATATTGCGTCAAAATTGTATAATTCAACCCCGGCCGCCCTAAGGGCTGGCTGGCCACCAGGGCCCGTTCCTGGTCCAGCGGCTGTTGGCGGGCAAGTCAATGACGCAGCTTCACGGACGTGCCCTCGACACACTTTAACTGGATCGCGGCTGGCCAAATGATTTGGATAATTAATTTAATTAAATCCAACAAGGGAATTCCTCGCCGGCACGTTAGTGGTCGCTTTTCTGGAAGGATTCCCAATTTCTGGGTGTAAATAGCATCTTTAATCGAATTAGGAGGTGCTCCTCTGCCGCGTTCCCGTCAATTCGGCTGTCGATCTCAGAAACCACCGAGCGGATCGATTTTGATCAATTAACCGCTATTAGAGGTGGTCGATCGTGCGAATCCTCACCGCCTTAACAAACGAATAAAATCACGTCTACCGGCCCCGCCGCCGCCGGGCCGCACCGGGATGATCTTGCACAATTCGAACTCATTTTCTATTAGACATGGGAGCTGATTCGATTATCTGGGTAAATATTTTTCGAGTCTTATTTTCTCGTCAAAGCCTCGTTTACATTGACTCCGTTTCGAGGCTTAATGGAAGAGGGTATGATTACCTTTTCCGTGATAGTAGACAAGCACCTGGAAAAATGATGCTTTTTCTAGTATCTTTTTGGTTGGGACAAATTAATTTTAAATAGCTTGGTAAAAATCAAATAGTTAAAGTAGGAAACAGGTATTAATTTTGTATTTCACAATATTTTAAGCAATTTAAATAAAAACTGAACTTAAGTGATTTTCGCATTAATTTTTAATTTTACAATACTGATTATGTGCACTCAAAGAAAAACAGAATTAAAAATCAAATTATGTAATGAAAATTTAAACATTCGATTTGTTACACTGTAAAATGTTAATTTCTAAAATGTATACATTTGAAATTAAAAGTTATAGGCAAATCTTATAAGTTTCGTTGTGTATACCCATTTGAAATGAGTACCTATGTACATTTAATAATGTACATATTTCAGATCCATGAAACTAATATTTATTATGCAATTGCTTGAAAATCATTTTATACAAGTCAGTATTTTCGATTTAAACTTTCATCTTTATAGAATTAATTTCTTTAATGTACTTAAATGGTCTAAGCAGCTGAAAGTAATTTTACTTATAAAATGTACCAGACTGCAAGAGTCTTGCAAACGAGACTAAGACTTGATAGACCAAAACCAAGACTAGGTTTAGTCTATTGATGCAAGACCAAGACCAATACCAAGACTATCATAGTCTTAGTCTTGGTTTTGGTTTGCTCATCACTAGTCTTTGTTCCTTCATCATTTTGAAAGATACAAGTTAAAAATATATTTTTGTGATACTTTACTAGAATCTATCACAGAACGTATTAAAATGTATATGCTACTATTATAAACATCTTATTATGTAATACTTGTAGCTATACGAAACACATGTTAGAATTTACTAACATGTAAATAAGGACCAACATGACTTAACAACTACAGTCCAAGAATTAAAATGCAATTTATAAGCACCTATTAACAATATAAGATACTACTCCTATGCAAAATATGATAGTTGGTCTATTTACAAAATTGAGTACGATTTCTATAACCCACATTATTTGTTCTATATGGATTTTTGGTTTTCGTTCATAATCGAAAAATGTAACTTATATGTTGTTTTAAAATTATGAACATGTTTTTATTAATAATTATTTTTCTATTAAATATATTCTGTGTTATTGAAAACTATGTTCATTTTTGTGAGCAGACCAACTATTGTGCATTTAGGTTATATAAGAAGCAACAATGTCACACTTACATACCATTTAAAAAATTTAGAAGTTTATTTTGGATAGTCACTTTGTCTTTGAAATATTTTGTTAAAAGACGATTGAGCACCATCAGATGTTCCCTCCTTCAGGAAAGCGGACATAATATCCCCATAAACCAAAGATGAATTGACTAAAAGGTTAAAAATTGCTTTATACGACCGAAAGAATACCCAACGAGTTGAGGCATAAAAAATCTCGCAATTACCTCGCAAACAACAAAGTTTCAATTTATTCAAAGGATCAGGAAATTCATGAGCGTTTATTCCAACTTATGCTTTTCGAGTAGAAGGCAAGAGGGGGGGAGGAAATTATGGCTGGGAACCCTTCATGCACTACACCCTCGACAAACAGCCTCGAAGACGCTTCTTCAACTTCCCTTTTTTTTTGTGTGCATCTTATGCATGGAAATAAATTTGCCTGGGATGCGCTATAAACAGGCGAATAATAATTCAAAACCGGAACGAATTATTGTGACATCAGCTGCCTTGTTGCAGCCATAAATAATCCCACAGACGAGTGGGGTACTGCGGCACCGGGCGAGGGGGCCCCATTGAAATTTTCTCGCGCGAGTTCTTGCATTACGCGCGTACTTACTGCACCTATTTATGCCGCGCCAAGATGTTTTTATTGCCCTATAATAGCCGACCTGGGCCGTCTGATTGACTGCCTTTTTGCTATTGTGCTCTGACTCTATTCAATTTTCGACTTTATTTCATTTGTGTTAACATTTTTCGAAGTTGAATGGCAAGGTGTTGCATAACAGTGAGCAAAAGGCAACAAAACGCCTGACCAAATGGACATTTTCACCTGGACGCAATCTGAGTTTGATTCGCGACTACACGACAAAATCAGCGGAGGATACTCGTCGTGTTGGTTTTGGATCGGTGGCGGTCTGTCGTTAGATTTCATTTCACTTGTGCACCTGTGATGTGCGATCGTGTGAGCATGGAGGCGTGAAATGATCGATTTAAATGTTTTGCTGCTTGATAAATCGTTGTAGCTGATGCTGACTGATTGCTCGATGTCGGCAGCAAATTGCAAATCAAATGAGCGTTATTGAGATCACTGCTGCGGTTGAAATTGATGGCTTTTTTTTGTGTCGCAAAAAGAAAACAGCAAATTATATTAATAGTAGTCGAGGTGTATTGATGGTATCTGCACCTCCCTTCAGACACTTGAAAAGCAATCAAAATATCCCCAATTGCATGAGATAATCCAGCGGAAAATTATAAGGAAATCATAGGCTTCGACCCCCTTTGGGTCAGTAGTTTTCACAGTCTGACAAACCGAGAAATTCCCATGGTCACACAGTCCCCAGAAATTTGTGGACTCCTTTACCGAAGGAAGGAGGCAAAAAGCAACGGAGTCAATGACTCTAATCTGTGAAATAACCGATTTTAATTGACGAATTGATTAATCGAGCGTTGAAAGATTACAAAAAGATCATTAGTGCTACAAAGCCGATTCGGAGCGGACTCATGATCAGACAACAGTGCACACCTCTCAGTCATCCTGGAGAGGTTCCCAAACACGGGAATCATCATCACAGCTAACCGCGTATTGGTTTCTTCTGTCGATTATTGTTTCTACCTGAGACTTACCTGTAAACGTCGATCAAAATTAGAAATGGAAACGTGAGCTAAATCCCAGTTGTTTTACGCTTCTCCTGGGAGCACAAAACAAAAAAGACATGATATGTGAAAAGAGGGAAAATGTCGATTTCTTCGCTTTAAGACTTTTGGCTGTCGACCGCGACTGTTGATTTATTCGCCAGGTGCGCGTATTTAGGTCGATGCAAATTTTGTTTGCGAACTTCGACAGCACATCAGTTTGACGGCCATAACTCACTTCCAGCACTAGTAATTTTCAAATGCAAATGATCCACATGAAATCTCTTTAAAAACTTTTCATTTTCTTCGAGATCGCGGTGCATTTGCCTTTGCCATCCTGATTTACCAGAAGAGAGAGCAGCGCATAAAGGTGTGCGCGTTTTTGTTTGCGCAAAATAAAATTGGCATAAATAACTCAACTGGGAAACGCAACAATAAAGGGCTCGTCATTTCAGGTTTTTTTGAATAAAAGAATCGCTCTTTGGTCCGTCATAAAATCATATCACCTCCGGCGATAATACACAGAGCGTCAGACCACTGTCGAGGAAATTTAGTGTGATTCGTGATTTGTTTCGCACCTCTAAAAACATCTTTATGTGCCACTCGTGATTTAGGTGAGGGATAAACCACTGCGCCGAGCTGTTTTAAATTCGCTTATTTAAACGAACATCGGGGTTTATGCACTGAGGACTCTGTTCGTTTTGAACCAAAGGTGTGTTCAGCTTCAAATATCTACTTCACAAAATTGGTTAAAGCTTTTGCCCGAAATTTTATTTTGCCGTAAAATTTTAGTTAATATAAATTGAGTTAACTTTTCTCACTCAAAAGATAGTGTCAGAAAGAATTTTTGTTTATACTTTTCATCATAAATTGATAAATAAATTGATAATAGCATGACTGATTTCTGGAAATTTTTTTTGATAACCAATAAGGGGTACATTACCTATACATACAGTATACATATATGTATGTATATACAACATGTTTGGTCTAATCGAAATCTTTTATACTTTCTAAAGTAAGTGAGTGCCATATAATTTGACAAAACGGATTTATGAATTAATTATGTGTTTTTAGTTTTTATTCAATAAGTACATTTTTGGAAAACTTAGAAAAACGATAATGGACAATATTTCATAAAAAACTCAAGATGACACTAATAAAAGCCTATATATGTATTAAGAAAAATATCTGATTGACGGGCTTATTAGGTATATACCCATAATCTTTTATTTCTTACCCACAATACTTTGCTAATTTTATTTCAAAACTTTCCCTCTTATTATTTGAATCTGTGATACAGATGAAATGTTGCGATTGACAATTTTAGTTTTCTTTATCTAAGTGCATTCCTGGCAAAGTTTACTGAATTTCTAGCAAAATCAACCAAAATTTAACACTAGATACTTTACTAGATTTTCTTAGATTTCCGATAAACATTAAAGGTAAAGCAGATCTTTTTAGTTATATTTCCCAGAACACAACTGAACTAAAATAGAAATGCTGGAAATAATTGCAATAGATTTCTATAGTGATTCGCTTTTTACTACATAGATTTAGAACTGCATATCTAAGAAATTAACTCTAGTTAAGATTCGCTGCGTTCTAGTGAAAAAGAATTTCGAATGTGTTTATGCTACTTTACCAACTGAAATAGCCGCAACCGTACCTTGTACAGGAGAAAGGGTAAACCTTACATGCATATATTATGGTGTTGTGAAACGATGAAACTGATTCATCGCACAGAGCATGAAACGCTGGCATGACGCGAAGAGCACAAGGACGCAAAGAAGCTGAGGTATGCGACCAGCCAATTACACACCAAATTAAATTAATCACGACGAAATAAGAAATCCCATTAACTGCTCAATTGCGGCGAACCGCGCTAAAATGGCTCAGCATCGCGCCCGCGCGAGTTATTTAACTTAAAAATTGGGTTTGGAAAAAAAAAACTAAAACATTCGAAACTAAGCTTTTACAAATTTTATTTCAATTGAAGTCGAAGTACAAACGGTAACTGAACTGCTACAATAGTTTTTGGTATTACTTATTACCTAAAATTGCTGATGTTGCGTCTAGACATGGGTGGTCGATGATCTATAAAAATGATGGATCAGGGAACGTGACAGCGGTCAATGCATGCGTCGATAATGAGGTGTCAGCAAGGTGTTGCAAGGTGTGCAAGGTGTACTGTTGCATGTGGGTTGCATGTGAGCATGTAACTCCTCCCCCCTAAGATGTGAGCTTGGGCCAGACGAAGATCCTTGGAGATTCGTTGGCCGGAGCGTTAGTAGGTATAGAAGGTGTGATGATGCCTTGGAATCGTCTTCTATATGTTGCCAAGAGGATGAGAATGCTGATGAGTACGGCGAACGAGGCGATGCCGAAGGTCCCGGTTGTTTTATATAGGTCATCTAGGTGAACGTATGGCTTCAGAAGTTCCACAAATCCTTTTTCAGCGAATTGGTAGGTGTCTAACTGTTTTAGATGGATTTGGTTGTTGACTATTGTTGCGTTGATCTCGGTGAATATCGTTGGGAAGATGTTGATTTCGTCCCAATGGATGTTGGTTGTGGAGCTGTAGACTATATTATTAATTTCTATGTTGCACTTACTAAAGTGGATGAGCGCTGATCCTATGATTTTTTGTTTCTTTGGGCCACAGGTGGTGAAAACTTCTGTTTCGGGAACGTTGATCAAGATGATGTAGTTCGGCTCTGGCTGGAATATTTCCATAACCTCTTTTTTCCCGTGTAATTCGCAGTGTGCTAGCTTGTTGTTTAGTAAATTTCCGATGCATAGGGAGTTGTTGGTGGCTTCTATGTGCATGGCTTCTCGGCAGTAGTATGTTCGCTCGATGAAAGGGCATTTCTTGTCGAAATATTGAATATTATGGGAGTTTAGGATAAGGTATGGTTTGGTGAGGATTATTTTATTGTTTTTAGTAGGTAGGGGTATGACATGAAAGAGGGTGTATGTTTCGTTGGATAAAATAGGAATTTGGATGTTAAAAATAATATTTGTGTTGTTGTAGTATGCCTGAAGCTCTAATAGTTCATATATATGTTCATCTGATTTAATTTTTATGTTTTGGTTTACAAGAATTGATTGTATTTCTGATAATTCGTCCTGATTCAAAATTTGTTTAGGAATAATATTAAGTTTTGCGAATATTACTGCCTCTGCAATGCTACTTAAGTGGTTGTTAAGCAAGTCTATGTTAAAATTTATTTGGTTTAGAAATTGAATGTAGCGAATGGTTGATTCTTCGGAATTTATTTTGTTTCTTAGCTGACTTTGGGTGTGGTTTAGATAATTTACAATAACAGTTTGCTGATAATTAATATGTTTGGTGATGTTTTCAAATCGTTCAATCATTTGTTGGTTTATTTTAGATTGTTGGTTTATTTCCTTAATCATTGACTGTTCGTTGTTTAGGATTGTTTCTATTTGCTTATTCAACTCTACTGCATCGTTGGCATCCAAGTTTCCAGTAATACTTTTTATCACGGTTCCTAAACCATCAAAGAGTCCCCTTTTGTTTCTAAATTTCGGCATTAATGTTTTAAATTTAATTTTGAGTTCCTTTAATTTCAGTTTAATTAAGTCCAAAGAATTATCGAATGAATCTAATTTTCCAAATCTTTCTAACGAGTCTGCAATTTTGTCGATACTTTGTTCGTAATGGTCAAGTCGTACTATGTGTAGTAAGTTGTAGTGTCCTTTTACAGTTCTAACTGTTCCTAGTTCCATCGGGAGAAGTCCTTTGCTGTTGGTCAGGTCTTGTATTTCTATCGTCTGTCCCAGAGCCGTAGGTATTGTCAGTACCAGTATTGAGGGTATTGTCCTGAAATTTACGTTTTTTCTTAATTTTGGCTTTATGAAATTTTTTGTTGTCAGCAGTGGTTACAGTTATATGTTTATTTCTTTTTACTTTATTTTTTGTGAATCTACGCGTTAGCTTATTCCTTCTATTTTCTTTGAGATATATTTTAGTACCTTCCTTAAGTTCTACAGGGTCTGATCTATTTTTATTTAATTTTTCTAAATTCTTTGTAACTTTCTGCTCAAGCTGAGATTTTATCGTGGGAAAGATTTTTTCTTGAAATTCGTTAAGTTTGGCCAAATATTCATGGACATTTTCATGTTTCTGTTTATTAAATTTATAAGTTCGACCGTAAAAGACTTCGTACGGGGTGTAATTTGTGGAAGAATGAATAGCGTTGTTATAGGTAATGATAGTTTCGTTAAGAATTTCCTCGTGATTTCTGTCTTTAAGTTTATGGTGAATTATTCTGTAAATTTCCGTAAGGGTGGAGTGCAGTCTTTCAATCGGTGCGTTGCTACTGCTTTGATGAGTTGAAGTAATGTGCAGTTTTATGCCAAATTGTTTACAAAAATCTTTAAAAATTGTGGAATTAAATTCGCTACCGGAATCTGTGATAATTTTCTTGGGTATGCCGTGAAGGCTTATATAGTGCTTTAGATGTTTAATTATTGAAAGACTATTTCTTGCACCTAATGTGTAGGCGGCTGCAAATTTGGAAAATTTATCTATTACCGTGAGAATTTGTTGGGAATTTATAAAGTATATGTCTATATGAAGAATGTCTAACGGTTTGTCAGGAGTTTCCGGGATCATGTGCTTAATTTTCGGTGGGTCTCTGTCATATTTAAGTGTTTGGCAAACATCACAATTATTTATTACTTTGGTTATTTTATTTTTCATGAAAGGGAAAAATATATCTCTTTTAAGGTGGAGGAAGCTCTCATTAATACCCCTGTGATTGTTATTGTTATGGTATTCCTGAATGATTTTGTCTTGTTCGTCGCTTTCTACAATATCCTTAAGTATCTCTGTACATCTGATTAGTTTAAATGTTTTGGACCTGGAGAAAAATTTAGAATAAGTGCTTTGGACAATTTTGAATATATCGTCGCTAGTGTAAATTGCTGTTAAACGATTAGGTGGAAGGTGTTTCTTTAAAACTTCAATAATTTTTTGCTCAGAGGTTTCCGCTAATCGGATAGTTCTTCTTTGCTTATTTTTAAAAGGCATTTCTAGTACTACTTTCGGATTTGCGTTAGATTCCTCTAGGATTATTTGCAAAGCGAATTCATTCAATGGTCTTTCTGAAATTGGTATCCCGTCGTCCATGTTTTCTTGAGCGGAGTGAATGGAGGATCCGTCAACGCCTTCCTGGGATACATTGCTTTTTTCCGTTTCGTTTTCTGTCAAGTAAAATTCTGATTTGCGAGGGATTTCTGGGTCTTCGGTTAACTTTATCCGACTAAGGGCATCTGCGTTGGAATTTTGAACACCCTTCTTATAAATGACTTCGTAGTCAAATTCCTCTAGTTTAAGTCTCCAACGGACTAATCGAGAGTTCGGGTCTTTTAAACTCATGATCCAAGTCAAAGGCTTGTGATCGGTGACTATTTTGAACTTTCTTCCGAACAGATAGGGTCGAAAGTATTTGGTGGCCCAAACGATGGCCAATAGTTCCTTCTCAATAGTTGAGTAATTTACCTCAGAATCGGTGAGGGTCCGACTTGCAAAGCATATCGGCTTGTCACTGCCGATGGGCCCTTGGGATAAAACAGCGCCAATGGCGTAATTGCTGGCATCTGTTGTAAGAACGAAAGGTTTTGAGAAGTCTGGATATTGAAGTATAGGGTCGTTGATCAGAAGATCTTTGCAAGTTTCAAAAGCTTTTATATAGTCATCGGTGAGTACAATTGATTTGCCCTTTTTGAGACATTGCGTTAACGGTTTAGTAAGTTTCGCGAAGTCCTTGATAAATTTCCTGTAATACCCTAAGAGACCGAGGAATGATTTAATCTCCTTCTGCGATTCGGGTATAGGGAATTCCTTGATTGCTTTGATTTTTGCGGGATTGGGCTTTATCCCGTTCGTTGTCACTACGTGCCCTAGAAAATCGATTTCTTTGTGCAAAAATTCGGATTTATCCAGTTGCACTTTAAGGTTAGCTTCCCTTAACTTTTTGAAGACCTTTTTGAGGTTTTCTGTATGCTCTTGTAGTGATGTAGAATACACTATAATATCGTCAAGATAAACAAGGCATACAGAACCTTGCAATTCCTTTAGTACATTATCCATGACCCTTTGGAATGTACTGGGGGCGTTCTTTAGTCCGAAAGGCATTCTGATGTATTCGTAATGCCCTCCTTCCACCGTAAAAGCTGTTTTTTCGACATCGTGTGGGTCCATCTCTATTTGATGGAATCCACTAGCCAAGTCCAAGGTGGAAAAGTACATACATTTTCCCAGTTTATCTAAGATCTCAGTGATATTTGGGATCGGGTATCTGTCGCTTACTGTTTTTTCGTTTAATTTCCGATAGTCTATGACCAATCTCCACTTCTGTTTGCCACTAGCATCCCGTTTTTTGGGGACGATCCAGACAGGGGAACTCCATGGAGAATAGCTCGGGCGAATTATACCTTGTTCAAGCATACTGCTGATTTGGCGTCGTACTTCCTCCTTATGAATATAAGGATACCTGTACGATTTGGTATACACTGGAACATTATCAATTGTCCTAATTTGGTGCTTTATCTTGTTTGTGAACGTGAGGTCTTGTCCTTCTCTAAAGAAGATGTCGTCGAATTCTTTACAGACTCGGGAGAGAGCTTTAAACTCTTCTTTATTTAGGTGGTTGGTACGGAGAAGGTTTATTATATCGATTGGTGGTTCGATATCTTGCTCGTAGTGTATATTAAAATTATTTATTTCTGTGAATTCTTCGATGGAAAATTTATTCACCTTCAGAGGTTGCTCCAGATAGAGATTTTGTTCCTGATTGGAAGAGTTGATAATCTCCACTAGGCTATGCCAATCTTCAGCAAGGTAAATTCCTTCCGAGATGTGTAGGTTATGGGAGACCTCCGTTTTACTAATAAAGATGTCTCCATCTTTTACATCGACTGGTAATTTTGCAATGAATTTTGAATAAGGGGGAATGCGGTATTTGTTCGACATGAAATTGGGTTTGAATTTTAAAGGGATTGTAGCATTGTTAGTGATTAACAAATGGTTAGCGAGGTCGACTTTAGCACCTAATGATGTCAGGGAATCAAGTCCTAACAGCCCATCAAAGTAATTGTGAAATCGGAATACAAGAAATCTTGTATTGCCCGGTTGAGCGAATTCAGAAAAATTTGGGAGTGTTACTTCTTTATTTAAGGTATGTTTATTCAAAATTGTTGTGATTATAGTGGGTTTAGTTTCTTTAAGATCGTCGGGATGAACATATTCTGGGTTGATAAAAGAGGAGGATGCGCCAGTATCAATCAGGAATTTTAAATCGCGCCCAAAAGGTGAAGAGATATTTATGTAGGGAAGTATAAATCCATGTTTGTTAATATCTAGGTATCCGATTGGTTTTTCGAGGCAGGTGACTGAAAATTCGAATCGTCTAGTTCATTCTCTAATGGAACATTTCCGATTTGATCATACGAAGCGCCTTCGTCGTAATAGCCATAGTAGTTATCGGGGAATTGCTCGACGGGGTAAGAATTTGAATAATCATCACCTACTTGAGTGTCTGGGTTAATTTCTGTTACATTAAATAGAGCTTTATTTCCAAAATTCTGCTGGCCTGTTGATCGGAAATTATTAGGGAAATTTAGTGCCTTATTTTGGGGTTGAGGCTGGTGGACCCTTACGTTAGATGCTGATATATCCATCGGTTCGGGTTTAGGTAAAACTGAATTGTTAGGGTTATTCGTTGTATTTGGGAATTGCGGTCTTTGCTGTGTAAAATAGTTACCAGATTGGGGCATTCGCGGTTGCAATGTGAATTTACTATTTTGTGCAAAACTATTATTTTGTGGGACATTAAAATTTTGTGGGGGTCTTAGAGTTTGTGGGGGGAATAGGTTCGGATTATACCTTTGAGGTGGAAAATTTTGTGGGAAAAGTCTGAATTGTGGTCTTAGTTGAGGTACCATGTGTGGTTTATTCACGCTCGAAGATGGAAATGTTGCTGGTTTTTGGCTTAGCATTGATTTATTACTTTCTGTTTTATTGTAGAACATATTCTGTTCTTTAACGCAGAAAGCGAAGGCTTCAGCTAACGTAGAAGGTTTCATTGCTCGGATTATGGACCCCATAGGTTCTTTCAATCCGGACAAAAATGCATTTAGGCACATTTCCGCGTAGAGATTCTTTTTCGCGCTGATAACACTCTGGTCTTTTTCGTGAATATTAACGTGGTTAGTCATACTAGAATGCAATTCTATGATTTCGCCGTAGAATTTTTCGATTGTACTATTGTCTTGTTTCAGCTTATGAAGATCTCGTATAAGAGATGTTTCATTTCGTTTGTCGCTATAATGGAGGATTAAATTTTCTTTAATTTTTGCCCAATTCAATGGGGTTCCGTAAGTATTTAACACCTCATTTGCTGGTCCAGTTATTTTGTTACGTATGGCTCTTAGTAATATCTGTCCGTAGGGGGTATTATTAACAACCGAAATTAAAGAGAGAATTTCATCAACGTTATCAAGAAAATCGAATAATAAACGCGAATTTCCGTCAAATTTTGGCAGGTCTTTGATAGCGTCAGGAACTCTCAATGAATTAAAAATATCAACGCTTGTTACTTGATTAGAATTACTTGTTGCCATCGTTCCAGGTTGAGTGTTCATCGAGTTTACTTCAAATTGATTATTAACTGAATTTATTAAATTTTCTTCGGACTTGAAAACGACACGACTTTCTCTTGTTTGTTCACTTAAGTTTTCACTTGATCTTATTCTAAATAGGCTTAAACTATTCTTAAAAATTCTAGAAACGGGGTAGGGGTTCGGGATGGAATTTCGCCTTTTATCAAGAGGCATAGGATTTTTTTTTTTAGGGATATTCAATTTCGACTTACAGCCACATGAAATGCCACATAGTTGACGATGTTCCTTCGTTGATGATGGCTTGGTTCCAGCGATGTGCCTTCGTTGGTTGTGGGTTGATCGTTGAAATTGTCCCCTTCTCGTGCTCGAAGTTTTGAACAACACTTTTAACTAATATCGTTCGGGTCCGATAAGCCGTCGGTACGAGATTAATTAATTAGTTAATGTTTCTCACAAACCGATAAACCGTCGGTATGAAATTAATTAACTATCGACACGAGAAAAATCCGTACGACTGCGCCAGTTATTTAACTTAAAAATTGGGTTTGGAAAAAAAAAACTAAAACATTCGAAACTAAGCTTTTACAAATTTTATTTCAATTGAAGTCGAAGTACAAACGGTAACTGAACTGCTACAATAGTTTTTGGTATTACTTATTACCTAAAATTGCTGATGTTGCGTCTAGACATGGGTGGTCGATGATCTATAAAAATGATGGATCAGGGAACGTGACAGCGGTCAATGCATGCGTCGATAATGAGGTGTCAGCAAGGTGTTGCAAGGTGTGCAAGGTGTACTGTTGCATGTGGGTTGCATGTGAGCATGTAACTCGCGCTGAAACTGAAACAGATCACTCCTCCAGCATTAAGAGGCCCGGAATGAGATTATTTACAATTCAATTATTGCGTTATGGCCAGGTTTTCGGTTTGAGATCCTCGAGCCCATCTGCAAAAACTGTAGCTTTTGCATAAATTCGCCATGGAAGGTGCATAATGACCCATTGCGAATGGGTAAAAATACGCGAGCCTTCGAGCTCGGGAGTAACGAATTTCGCGGAATACTTCGAAAAAAATTGAACCGCTGCCGCGCCACTCCGCTGTTGTTTCAACGCGAAGACGGAGACGCGGCCGCCACCCGGGCTGGCTGTTTACTCAAGACGGTGTAATGATCGTAACGAGGAAGTGCGAGTTTCTACAGGTGCCGGACGTTGAGCAAACAGTTTACCTGCAACTGCAGCTTTGCTCGGCAATTTCTAATATTTTGCAATTAATATCTGGGCGTATTTGCAGCTGATCGAGCGGGTTCCCTGCACAGATGAACGCAGCTGTGTGCGAGACGATGCAATTTCCAGAAGTGTGAAAAATTATCTTTAATCACCAAATAACGACAGTCGAGCATAAATCTTGCGCAAAAAGTTCCCTCGGCTGTATCAGGTAGCCGAGCGTTTCTTAGAAATATAAACAGATGCAGGATCCCCTCATTTTTGTTCAGGTATAATTAAATTTTTATTCTGCCCGAATTTGCCTTATTAAAATAAAAAGATACGCCCGGCTCAGCAAACACAAAGCAAAGTGGGAAATGAGAGCGCGAAAGATGGGATTCGCCCTCAAGCCACAAAGTCGGCTATTTTTGAAGTGAAAACGGTGTTCCTTCAGGTTTCGTACTTTGCCCCATCTTCTTCACACGTTAAAAATTTTTGCGCCTGCGTTGTCCGCGCGTCGGCTTCGCCTCTGTTGTTTGTTAGCCGAACGCAAATTACAGGATCGCTAGCCGCAATAACGCGATCAAAAATTAGATTTTTCACAGCTCTCCAGTCTATCCCTGATCTGGGGCCTGTTTACCTTCCACCACCAGCATACACCAGCATAATTGTGGCCGTGTTACGGTCAGCAGCAAACCAGACACGATTTGTGCCCGAGCCTGTTGTTAACGTGCACCTCTAAATGATTTCGCAATTTTTGTATCAAAAGATTTATACCCTCTGCCGGCCGCGGTCCAAAAAGAATTATGGCCACAGTTGTGGTGGAGGATCGGTGGTTTGTATGGGTAATTCTGGCTTCTTCATTGGGCCGATATTCAATCCTGAGGTTTTACACGGATGAGATACTTGGAAATGCTGACGATAAAAATCTTCAGAAATAAGGAGACGACGAACTGTGAAAATGATGATGGAATGCGGAGCCAGAACGTCTGTTTCGTTCGGCTCGTGGAGAATTTTCGAGGTTTCTTTGACGGAATTTTAAATGGCAATTAAGAAATTGCGGGTGTTGGTTATTGGCATATTTACGAAATTTATCGCGAATAATTTGTTTAGATTACGCTCCTCTGGCATGCAATTGAATCTATTTATTTTCATCTATTTTTTCTTAGTAGTCGGCTTTGTATTGCTCTAGCAAGACGATAGCAAACACATCAGAAACTATAACACAATGATTGATTAAATGAACAGATAATGTATCTATGTAATGTATTACATTATATTATATGATTTTGTTACTTATTATAGTACAACAAGAAATTCATAATGTAAATTAGTAACATATAGAAATATGTATGTAGGTAATTATCTCGAATCTATTCGCATCTGAAATTTTTTTCATCTACTCAGGATGTGAATAAATAAATTTTCGATATTAATAAATTATAATTCACCTATTTAAAATCGATTTTAGCAAAAACATCAAAAAGTGGTAAAGGGAAAGTCGTATTTCCGTACTTCCGTACTTTCCGTCTTTTCGTAACACATGAACAATTGCAGCAAACAAGCTTTTTATGATCATTGAATTGCTTATAAAAGTGATTAGTTATAATTCCATACTTGATCAATACCTTACTTACTCCCTCTAATATAAATTGTAAATTAGCGTTTATTTTGTACGGAAAATCTTAAAAATAATAGGTAATTAATAATTTTCCACTCACAAATCAGCATTTGAAAGTAGCTAGCTTAATTCGATGTGAAATAGGGCATGAATATGTTCCAAATTAAGTACTTTTTCTTCTCTTTTAGTTTTGTATGTATATTTCTCCATTCGACAGCGAATAACCAATCTGCAGTCGCATAATCAAACAAATTGTTCAAACTAATATTCAAACCTAATTCAGTCAGTTTTATGCGATATTTACCAAACCGGCCAGTGAAATCCGATTAATTTTCTCCAGGGAAGTAAAACGAGTTCAAATTAAGGTGGCTGGTTAATTGTAACTGCAGCCACAAATTTTGTATATTGCTCGAGCTTAAAAACCAGCTGAGTGGGCTGGCACCGCGCTGCCAGCAGAGCTCCAACTCTACTCAAGTTAGGTGCTTAAATTCACCTAAATCATGCAACAATTGATCGCATGCCAGATACAAATGAAAATCAAAACGAAACGAGATCGAAATTTGCTGCCTGCACCGCGAGGATAATTGTCGGCTTCGGTAGCATAACAAACGATGAAAAATTGAAGGATGTCTGCAGATATTTTAGTTTAATTTTAATTGCACACAGTAGCGCCATAGAAACACTGCAGCACACTCCCTCCGGGGCAAATGCAGCGCACGACATAGGAGCAGGAGGTAGAATTTTTTTAATTAATCCACCAGAAAGGTGCAATTTCGGTCGCATAGGCGACCCGTGATTATGATTCGTGACAGAAACCTGGCGCTCGTGAGCTTTTCGGGTAAATCACTTATTCTATACGAATCAAAAATAAAATTTCAAACTCCCTTCCGGGCATCCGTCCATCGGTAGTTGCGACCTTATCGCCATCCAGGTGAATTGGCACCGATCGCGTTTCCGCGTGGGTAATTAAAAGAAGGTACTCGTGATCGACCTGCGTGCCCTCTGAGCGCCGTGTTCCGCCATTTATTTTGCTGTTAATCACATGTCGTGGACAAATAATTATTTTCGAGCCTATCCACCGTGCAATTGCCTGAGGGTTGTTTTCGATGTCCACGCAGTTTGGGGACTCCGCCCTCACATTTGTAAAGTTAAACACCCCCTGGCGGTGCATGAAACTTGTTTAATTTGAGAGCGATTTCGTTTTTGAAGAATGTAGAAACATGCTGGGAGCAGATAAACCTCCAAAACAGATAGGAAATGCTCATACGCTAGTTTAAATAAAATGAAAGTTGAACTCTCTCTTTTAAACCACCGAAAGCTGAAGTATTTAAGTTATTGCACAATAACTTCAGTATGTGCACAAATACATCAGAAAGTATTATTAAATAAATGGAAATATGTTGTAAAAATTAAAAGTCTGTTGTTATTCAAATATATAATTTCTTGATAGCATGCACTGTGCCGCTAAATTCTCTAGTTTTAGCATGAAATTTCTAATGGTTGATAGAGTGGCGCGCATATTTAAAATTGTTTCACTAATGAAACGATCGAAGACATATAGAAAACGCGATTTCTTTTTCCAAAAATTCGGATCCATTTCATTGTTTTAAAGTTACTGAATTGAATTTAAAATTTGGTGATGACACATTTACGTATAAAGAGTTTTAATATAAGAAAATAATTATCAAAATCATTAAAAATAGTTCATATTTTTTCCATTTTAAAAGTAGATGCATAGCTATGAATTTTTGCGTTTACGATAAGATGCAAACCAATCAATCTGATCAACACGAAAATATAGAAAATAACGATTACATTTAGAATTATGTTTATGAATCAAGATTAGTCGGCTGCCCAATTTCCCTAATTAGTTTTTAAATGTGCCAAATATTAAAACTTTAAAAAAAATCAGTGGTATACTAAATCCTCGAAACCAAATATGTTTTGCTTGTTCGATTGTTATATTATTTCCATTTACTATGCAAAAGTTTTATAAACCAGATCTTGTTACTAGACTATGTATATTATTATTTAATTTAATATATAATGTAGTTCTTCAAGATATGTGCTTAAAAGTATTTTATGGTAAAGTTTCATTCTCTCCAATATAGTTAGTACCTACATACATAAATTATGGTCATTCAGAAAGTATTCGATCTAGCACCACTCTATTCTATCGTATCTCAAAATAACTAATTTTATTCTGTACAAATATACCTTTTCGTCTCTTTCATATTGATTATTATATGTAGAGTACCTATGTTATTAACATCAATAACTTAAAATGTTTTTATCTTCCTGCAAATTAGAGTTAAGGTGATGATATTATACTAATTGGAAAGACTACATTAAAAACCTTTCATGCTTGCATAATCTCTTTAATGACATTTAAAATGACTGATTGATTCTCCACTTAAGTATATAACATAATTTGTTTTTTTTAACACGTCTTTCTCGGCATGTTTAACAGAACCAATAAAACTTCATCAATTTTCTCGGTGCTCAAAAGGCAGCGATTCTGAAGTAGGACGACGGCGACGACCCATCATTTTTTCGGTTGCTGCAATAATTTCAACTGCCTGCTTTTTTTTCGCCCGAAGAAGACCCTTGGCATGCATGCGATGCAACATCGCGGCGATTATGACGATTCCGCCAACGATTCCGGCGATTCGACAGCGCCTGGTTTGTTACCTGCGCCGAACCGGACCCGCTGAGCAGAAACGCTGCCCATAAAGCAGGTATTAATTACGTGGATAACACCTTCCTATTTGTTCCAAACAGCGCCGACAATAGCGGGTGTTTTGTCGAACTCGTTTTATCTGGGGAATCTCTCCCCTGGCCAGAAAGGTAGAAAAGGTAGATTTTGAGCACGACCCATTCGCTGTTGGTGCTAACTCCCAGCGATTGCCCAAATGAATTATGAATTATTATGCTGCGCGGAGAAAGATACATGCCCCGGACTATCTACCGAAATGAGTTTCGTCTTATCAGCGGCCTCTATCGGGACATCTGAGCATTGTTAGGCCTTTGATTGGTTCGGCCACTCAGCGAGGCCTCGTGGTGTAAATAGGGATTAGACGCGCCGCAAAGGTGGTTAGGAAGTGTTTAAGCCGGAACGATCACCTTAATGGTTTAATTAACGAGAACAGCTCGGTTGCATATAATTTTAATGAGAAAATTCGCGGCGCAGATCTCCAGACGGCCTCGTCGGAAGTATGAAGGCTGCTGAAGATCACTCCAGTCGTGAAATCGTTTTATGGGAACCAATTTTTCAGGTAGTTACCCGAAATGAGAGTGCAATTATCCGCATAAGGGAATCACCTCATTCCGCTCGAGCACCTCCACAGCTCCCGCATTTGTTTATAATTTTGTTAGTCGATTTTCTTCCAATGGTCAGTCTTACCTCCACTGCATCTGCATCCGCAGAATGTCCCCGTCCACTCGGCGTAACTTGCAAAAATTGCGTGCTGTCAGTAATTTGTTATGTAAATATTTTTGTTGTTAACTGCACAACTATATCAAGCGTACGACGGCCAGGTAAAAAGTCCGGAATGCGGGCTGCAGTGATGTTTTTTGCGATTTTCTAAAATTACTTGTTACGGCCTTTAATGGCACCAACCGGAGTACCCGGAGACTCTCGCCCGCCGGAATTCTTGTCGGGTTGCTTTACAACTCCATGCCTTGACTAAATTGATAAAAACGCGGTGTTTGCTTACTAAAATAGCTCAGCCCGGCTGATGCATGTATGCGCACTTATTTATGCGCAAATAGCATGCGAATTTTGCATATCATTTAAAATACCTTTAAAAGGTAAGTTTTATGCTTAAAAACTTAGCCTGAACGAGCTCGACTTGTTTGGGTTTTACATGTTTTATGTCGTTCCGATTAGGCGATAGCGCTAAGGAAAGTAATGGCCGGATTTGATGCGATAAGAGCATTTTAATGTGAATATCAGTTGTGGTGGGAAAACTCCACTAGAGTTACCTAGATTTATGGTGCTTTTAATTGGAGGCATTTTTACGTAAACAATTTTTTGATGTATGTTTTAATTAATTATAATTGCTACTAAAAACGCAAATTTATTAATATGTAAATATACTTTTCTAGCATGATAATATTAGACCACATGCAATTTTGCGAAATCAACTTTTCACTACATCTCTTTACACACCTTCAGATCATTATTAATTTCATTATTTCAGTAATAGAAAGGGGGATTAAAATATTTAATATAAACTAATGCATATTTTTATTTTTATTTCGGTCAAAAGCAATAGTTGCTAATTTATAGAGATTTGACTGTATTTTCCTAGAGTTCAGAATTTTAATTTTAAGTTTAAATAGTTTCAGTTATGCTTATAGAAATTTATTCTGTCTTAATTGTTAAATAATATAATTAAGTTATTTGATCAACTATTAACTCAGTCAAAATCAAAATGACCGTTTGGTGATATATGAATACATTAATTCTTGATATATGTATCTAGTGTAAATTAATTTTTAGTTCCTTTAAAATACTCTGACATACATAATACATACAATTTGTTCTGTAAAATCACTTTAATCTAGTAATAATGAATAATGCTTTCAGTTTGAGATATGAATGTAGTCGTAATAGCTCTATTAATACCTAAATAATACATTTTATCAGTAAAATCTAATTTTAATCAAAATAGTAAAATGGGTCGTACTTTTTTTGTTAATTTCACTTTATAAAATGGAAATGGGAAGAATATTAAATAGACGGTGCGGTGCAGTGCACTATCTCTTGGCTAGAAAGTAGCACTTAATGAAATCAACTCAACAAGAAGGAAGGTGATGTGATGCAGCACGATCACTATCTGCCATATCATATCACTGCATCATTTAGCTCGAGAAGGGAGCACATTTAATAGACATTTCATGACACTTGGAAAGAGCAAACAGAGATTGGCCGGTGCTACTACCATTATGGCCTCATGACGGTGCGAAATGATAAAACAATGTTCCGTCTAAATTTCGACAGAACTATCAGGTACTTGACAAGCGTTCAAGCCCCTCGCCCCTGATCATATTTAAAAGCGACCAGCGACGGAGGCCGAAATATTAAAATTTCGTCTTAAGAAAAAATATATAGCGCGAGAAAAAGTCGAAATAATTGAACTGAGCCGAAGGCTGAATGCATCAGCCCCGGCCACTCTTAATGGATTTCTATTTGGCTTGACAAGAAAGGAACCGCTTGATGGTCTCCAGCAGGGAAAATTTGTAGCTCGCAGCGCAAAGTCATCACACCTTAGGGCTGCGAAGGGGCTCCGTTTTTGTTGCCATTATTATTTTGTTCTCCGATTTTTGGAGGCTGTGGATCATTTATCTTGCGGTGAGGTTTTACAAGCCATTAATTAATTTTATTTGTTTAAAATGGTCCTGCGGGGAGGGGTGTCCGCTCATGCGGTCTTTCGGATCACAATTATTCTAACTTTGACAGCTAATTTGATTTCTTCAGAGTTAACAAATGAAAGTACAAATTGCTATTGTAGTGCTTTTGAGCAGCTTTTTTTCAAATAACATTTTTTCGTTAATGATACGCCCACATAGGTGGTGCCCTGGCATTTTGGGTGATTTTTACAAGAAAGTTCATGTATAGCAATTTTTTCGAGGTAAAATAGTAAAAGTGAGAAAAGGTGTTAATCTTTGACAGCACTTGGGGGTATAATGGACTTTGACGGCACTTCAGGGTATAAAGTGATGAGGTGAGTGATGCACTAAAGAAACTTGTTGTTAGGTAGTTGGGTGGGTCACGGTTTTGGCGAAATACCTAAAATCAGAATGAAATGTAGGTATAATTAAAAATGCTAAATGTGATTTTTCTGGAGATAGTAAGCTTAAAGTAATAGCATTTGCAGACTTTCAACTTTTATGAAAACATATGTAGACAAGTTAATACTTTTGGAAAAAACTCTTATATTTAGATTTATTTATAAAAAAGCCATAAGGCCATTTGTTTTCGTTTGAAATTGTTCCAATTTTAATTAATTGTGCCAGTCAAGTTGTCCATCACAGACTCCTAAGTCACGTTTGTGACCTACCTTTTAAATGGCATTGATTACATTTTTTCATTAAACTGACGACATTCACAAATCAATTTTTTTTTTATAGTCAAATACTGCAAACATACACTACGATTTTTATGCGTCCAATAGGATTTACTTAAGACATTACGGAGCTACGTTAATTATTTTAAATTTTTTTTTACAAATATTTAAAACTACACTTGAAGACTCTTACAAAATTTGACTTGAAATTCATTTTCTTATATCCGGATTATTGGGGATCAAACTTTTATTCGAATTTTATGTTCTTTTACAATTTTAGAAATCGAAATTAAATCGATATAACTGTATTGGCTTCGTCTCTCTTCGTTTGCGTTTTTGTTCATTTGTAGAATTATATTGTTAATTTTAATGTACCTGATTAAAAAAATCGCAAAATCAATTTATCTTGCTCTTTACTTCTAACCTTAAATACACCTCTTTAACATACCGCGAATAAAAATATAGGTACATAAAAAAGTTAAGGAAAGAAAAATTAAGAGGAAACAAAGTGAGAATATCGACGAAATCGCGAAGTAAAAACCAACAATTATTTCATTGTGTTTATCCGCGTCGGACAAATAACACATCCGACTTGCAAAACATGAAAGAAATGCGCTTGATTTAGTTTTAATTTACTTACCTCACTTACCTGAATTTGGTCCAGCCGCAGAGGTGTTGGCGGCACATCCCAGAAACACAAAAGATATCTTAGCAAGAACAAAACGAGCCCAAGATGAGCGCCCACTTAGCCCCGGGTGATCGATCATTTTTTGGTTTTTTCGTCCTTATTCGCCTCTTTTTATATTCCAAGCTTGAAACATTTTTAAGTTTGCTTTTGGGCATTTTTTGTGCCCGCTAAGATCTCATCCTCATCCTTTTGATCAGCATCTTGAGCTGCATCGGGACTCGGTGGTGATGATGAAGAATCGCCCCTCGCGTGTTGCAGTCATTACTTCGAATCCTCCGGAGAACTTCGAAAATGACGATATATGCGTTATTGAGTCTCGAAAAAAAAGTAAAAAAAAAACGGCTCGTTTCTTCGACGTCCATTGGTTTTACAGGTGATCAGAGCTGTTGTTGTTTGTATTTTGTATTATATCTCATTGCCTATAATTTGGACACATTTATGAAATCGTTTAATGTTGACCGCAACCGATCCTTGCCCCAAATGAGACAGCGCAGTGCTGTAATCGCGCGCTCAAAAAATTTCGTTCCGGTGCTGTGCCTTTTTTTCAACGCTTACTGGCGAAGTATCTAAAAGTGCTCCGAGCTCCTTAATAGTGTACTTAATGGGCCTTATTACAACGTCCATCGAATAAATTGAATATCCGAAAATTGGACAGGGCAAATTCAACGCTAGTTAATGCAATAGCACAGGAACTGTAATAAAGTGCTATTAAATTTTATAAACACTCTTAAGCAACTCGCTCTGTTGATGTTTAATTAATCCACTAAAAAGACTGGATACATTTTCTTATTACGATAGAAGCGATTTTGGAGGGAACATTAAAATAATAATACAAATAAAGCGGTCTCAATTGCTTCCCCTTATTTCGATTTATCAGGTAAAATTGCCCCGGTGTCTGTTTAATTTGTCAAATATATCAAAGCAGTTCCGCTCAATTAGACCCCTTTAGACACTGCAAATAAAGGGTCCTGCAAGTGTCACATTTCCTGCCCGCCTCGCATCGTTGTAATTTTCTTGTTTGAGTTGATTACGATGGCAGCCGCCTCCTCCATAATTTGAAAATAATAAGCTCGACTTGGTCGGGGTGTCAGCGCGCACGTATATTTTTTTTCGGATACGGGGAAATGACGCGGCTTTTTTACGTCCAGCTCATTCCGGTCAGTCAACCAAAAGTCAGTCGCGAGCCGAATGAAGACATCAAAAATGTTTTCGCTCGCTCGCTAGCGCTTTTCGGCTAATTTGATTACTGAAAACCATCTGATAATAACACCTTCATCGGGCGCCGGGTGCCTCTGAGAGATTTGTTGAATAACACCGGGAAGTGACACAAGATGTTTTGTATCATTTCGAAGAATGGCATAACTTAACTCGGTGTTTTTAATCGCGTAATTATCTGACGATGTTCAGTGTTCTTTTCTAATTTAGGCGCCTAGACTATAACCAGGATTTTTTTTGGATAAAACAAAATTTACTTATAATTTAAAATTTCATATCTAATATGCTAATTCAAAGTTGTTTTCGCGTTTAAATAGGAGTATAAATTACGGAATAAATTAGCCCCGCTTTTCAGCACAAGTCTACTTAAAACTTTAACACTACCGTATTTTGGTAGAAAATCTTTATATTAGAAAATATGAAAATTTTGAAAATGGCAATTCCAACGTTAACTCAGAATGGTGTTTTCAAAAATTAACTCACTTCTTTTAAGCAACTGGAGTGGAAATCGTAAGTTCTGGTGACCGACTAGCGTACAAATATTCACAAATGTATTTCATATTAATCTTCAATTTTTCTATTTTTAACGTTTTTCAAAAATTCCAAATGGAATTTTATTCAACGCTTGGTTTTGCCTATAAATTGTATTGTAATCACTGCATTCAACAAATAATATTAGTATAATTTTCGTTTCTATTTTTTCAGTTGTAATTTATTATTTATTAAAAACTGTTTTAAGGTATTTTACTGTAAAAATCTGGAGAAAAAAAAAGTTTTTATTTTCAAATAATTATGTTATAAAGATCTTGCCCTTATATTTCGCTTAAAATTTCGTCTTTATCTTAGAAACTATTTTACAATAGAAAATAAATCTTAAGTATTAAAGCAGTTATTCCCTAATAAATAAACAAAATAGAATGTTTTTATAAAATATATTTTCTAGACATCAAATCATTCATTAGCTACTAACGCAATTTTTGTTTAAAATACCTCGATTCAAAGTTTAAATTAATACTCCTGCAATAATTAAAGTCTTTTTATTCCAGTTTAGGCTTTTTTAATAAACTGAAAAATTCCTCAAAAACCAATGTGACGATATTGACAATGCATAGCATAAAATCACCAGTATTCTTCGTTCCGACGGAATTTAAATCCGCTCGGAACTTAGGATATTTCTTTGCTACGGGGTAAATTGCTCTAAGCGGTGCTTTTTATATAAGATATTAATTTCGTTTCCTATAACATTTCATTTAATTTATTACATATTATAGAGTTAGACAGGTGCGTCGAGCCCCACCCCCCTTTTCACGGATCCGAATGCAAACTATGCGAGAATTATGTGCTAAATATGTGCTAATTATGTACCGAAAAAAAATTTTTTGTGCTCCAAAATTAAGTGCTTTTTTTAAACACTCAAAGTGGGGGGTGTAGCTCGACGACGAGTTACACCCCCCCTCAAATTGTGAGCAAAAACATGTTTTTTTCTTCAAACTAGAATTATGTGCTTTTTATGTGCTTCAAGAATGTCCAACAAAGAAGTTTGTAAAGTTAACTGCAAAAAAGATAGTCGAGATTTTCAAAAAGTGTGAATCCGATAAATTACGCGGCATGCACTAAATTCAATCAAAACGCGTAACCAAATTCTTTTCTCAGCAGCACATAATTCCTTCGTCGCCTTCAGTCGAATAATTTATTGCCAATTCATACAAAACGCGATTTCGAGCTGCACCCCCCACCAAAATTATGAAAAATATTTCAAGTCCAAAAAAATGCAGCACGAAATTCGTTCCCTGGCTTAATCAAGAGCACATAATTAGCACGTAATTACTGTGCATTGATTTTATAAGTATAAAATTGTTTATTTATAAAAAACGCGATGTCGAGCTAGACCCCCCTCAAAAATTATTTACAAAGCTCCAAGTCGGATGGGATTACAGCACGAAAATCGTTTTTTGGCTCAATCAAGAGCACATAAAGAGCACATAATTATTTGTTAATAAAAAAGCGATTTTGAGCTACCCCTCCTAAAACTTTGAAAATGCTCCAAACTGGGTGGAATTGGAGCACAAAATTCGTTTTTGGGCTTAATCGAAAGCACAAGCACATAAAGAGCACATAATTTCTATGCCTTTCATTCTTGAGCACAAAAATAATTGTTTAATACAATAGAGATATCGTGCTGCCTCCCCTTCAAATTTTGAAAATCATTATTAATCAAATGTATAAACACCGCGCCGAATCAGGTGTTGCTTATAATTTTTATGTTGCGATTGCTCACGAGACAAAGAGTAATTAGAAGATATCCGTGCACTGCGTATGCAGGGATCTCTGAAGACAAAGGGTAATAAAAGATATCGCACCTTTCCGAAAAGCTCAATGTAAACAAATGTGCTGTTCGGCACAAAGGGTGACGATCTGGTCGAGGATCTTTTAAAGGGGGACTTGAGGATTCATGCATTTCCATAATCTAATATATACTTGCCGGTTAAAAATCTTTCCCTAATCCACTAGCACATCCACACATTCTTCAGTCACGGGTAATCACTTCTCAGGCAAATGCGACTAACTCACAGCCACAGGAAGACAACAAGTCTTTACATGATTAATCTTTTCGAGCCTCGCTACAAATATTTATAATATTAAGGTTGTATAATATTAAAGGAACATTAAGATGAGGTCGCAAGTGCCGAAAATTACGTGCTAGTCCCGTTATTCATAAATTTGCACGCGCCCATTACATCCGAATTTTCAAAATTTGAGGGCGGGGGAGGTGAACGGTGGTGCAGCAAGATATTGCTTTTGTATTACACAATTATTTTTGTGCTCGCAGATGAAAGGGTGTCGATTAAGCCCAAAAACAAATTTCGTGCTCTCACTAGACTCGACTTGGAGCATTTATTATACTTTCTGAGGGAGTCTAGCTCGAAAGTGGGTTTTTTATAAACAAATAATTATGTGCTCTCGATTAAGCCAAGGAACGAATTTCGTGCTGCATTTTTTTGGACTTGAAATATTTTTCATATTTTTCGTGGGGGGGTGCAGCTCGAAATCGCGTTTTTTATGAATTGGCAATAAATTATTCGACTGAAGACGACGAAGGAATTATGTGCTGCTGAGAAAAGAATTTGGTTACGCGTTTTGATTGAATTTAGTGCATGCCGCGTAATTTATCGGATTCACACTTTTTGAAAATCTCGACTATCTTTTTTGCAGTTAACTTTACAAACTTCTTTGTTGCACATTCTTGAAGCACATAAAAAGCACATAATTCTAGTTTGAAGAAAAAAACATGTTTTTGCTCACAATTTGAGGGGGGGTGTAACTCGTCGTCGAGCTACACCCCCCACTTTGAGTGTTTAAAAAAAGCACTTAATTTTGGAGCACAAAAAATTTTTTTTCGGTACATAATTAGCACATATTTAGCACATAATTCTTGCATAGTTTGCATTCGGATCCGTGAAAAGGGGGGTGGGGCTCGACGCACCTGAGTTAGACGCTAATCTTTAATTGAACGTACAAATAATATAACATAACTTTGACTTTTCGTTCCTGAGAATGCACAGAATAAAACTTAATTTTGATTTTCTGAAATATAGGTACTTACATACATAAGTAGTTAATAAGTAATCTATTTTCATTTTTTCCACATCGAAGAGAAAACAATTTGCAGTTTTAAGTATATGGACTTAATTTAAATAAATATGGTTTAGAAATAATAGGTATTAAGTAAATCTTTACTTGAATTTAACAAATAAAATCAAAAGAAAAGTATTCAATGAAATATTTGTGTATAAAAACGAAAAAAATATTTATAAAATTGTACGGAGTGGACATAAACGAAATGCATTTACTTCAAGTTACAAGTTAATTTCAGCACGATTTAAGGGGAGGTTCTAGTCATCGGCGCGAGAAAATGGACATTTTCATGATTTTTTTTCGGGTATATAGAATTAAATTAGGAACAAGCGGTTTTTTTCTCGTTATTTATTCATAAAAGTAGAACGGGAAAAAATTTTTTTCCAAAAAAAAAAATCAAAAATGGTGGCTCTATCCAAAGGTTTCTCAGACGGTGCACGCCGTGCACCCCCTTGCCCGCCGCGCTCCCCAGGGTGCTGTAGTAATCTGAAACATGAAACATTGAACAATTAAGTTTATTGAAGTCTGTCCCCGGGCCGTGAATAAAATTTTAAACAATTTTAACGTTTTTTGAAGAAACTACACAAGTTTGAAAAAAAGTGCACGATTTTCGTACTTTTTTTTTTCATTTAAATCGGCTCAAAAAATTTTTTATTTATAAAAATTTAAAAATTAAACAATTTCACGGCCCGGGCAATAAGTTTCTTGAAGTATTAAACGTTATCCGAAGTAAATCGGACAAGTGAGTATCGAGCTAGAGCGCGGCGCGCACTAAAATTAGACGTTTCTCACAAATCGCTTGTAAAGTTTGACTACACTTTTATGTTATACCTCCAGCGCGGTACACGCTTCCTTTCAAAGTGCCATATCTTCGAAAAAAATTAAATAATCAAAAAATCTTTTCAGAGATATAATTTAGACATGTGTAAGATTCAGAAAATGTAAAAAAAAAAAATCGATTTTTTGATCGCCGATGACTAGAACCTCCCCTTAAATGATACTGATATAAAACTGTGAGAATATGCCGGCTTGTAGAAAATCAGATATTCTGTAATTTATTTACGCCTGTAAGATGATGTGATGTCACATAGGGGAGAGAGGTCGACGTGTTAACATTTATAGATTTATAGTCATACAATATTATATTTGGATAACATTTCCTGTTAGTATCTAACCTGAGCCTAAGTAGCAGATTTGCATACAGCATCAGTCTAAACCTCTTCAGATAAGTATATTTTTACCGATGATTTGTATAAATAAATAAAACAAAAAACTATTGAAGTAGTTATCCGGGTAATACCAGTAACAGCAAGATATTTATACTGCACTGAGTGGGTAAAACTCTTTGAGTTTTTTCCTTTCTATTCCTGCCATTTCTCTTGTTTTTCTAATAATGCCCCGATTTATCGATAGCACTCCTCTCAGGTGTGCGGTATAATTCAAAATCGCCTTGTTCGCAATCTTCGCGTTTAGATCTCGTTGCAACAGCAATGTGCCGTGAAATTGTATGTCACGCGAGAGTACGAGTCATGACACGGATGCTTCATTTGTGCCAGAAATACATATACATATTACATATATGGACCGAATAAATCCGGCATTAGACAAAAACAACTTCAATATTTATTCAAGGTGTTTAATTACGCGCACTGTCGGCTTATTATTTGCGGTTCGTTTTTTTAGCATCCATCCCGGTGAATTCCACCTGAATCTAGGCATCCGATCAGAGGAACATTCAAATGGACCACATTTAGATGAACGGGAACGGCGCGATCGCGAATGGGACGCTGCCGCCGCCGTCTGATGACTGTTTAACACAAATCCCCGCGACGGGGTGCCTCAGATCGGTGTCTTTGATTCCTCTCACCTTGCGACCTGTGAAAGAACGCCCTCAAATTGACGCGTTTTGTAATTATTTAGGCGCGCATTCGGGGTTTTCGCCGTCGTCGCCCGCAGCGATCGATTCCCGCGATGCCCGCCATCGGGCGAGGTCCTCCAGCCGCAGCACCTCAGTTTAATTGCCCGCCCGACCGGCCATTGTCCGGCCTAAGTACCTGCTTAGAACTGAGTTCGCCCCGCGCACCTTTTCTTTTCTGTTGTTACTTCCTAATTGCTCGATTGTGCTGGTCCGGGGCGCGACGCGGTCCTGTCCGCCCGGCCTCTCGCTGGCGCAATTAAACTCTATTTACACCTCGCCGAGTCGTGTGCCTTTCTCGGCGGTGTGTTTACAGAAATCCCATTGATTCGGGCATGAATCCGACTATTGTTTTTCGCCATTCTCAGGTAAGTTAAGCGTTTTTTTTTTTGGAGGCTAAAGCTCATAAAACGAGCGGAAAATTATCGCTCCCTGCCGGGTTCTGGGGTCCAGAAAAACTCCTCTTCCCGCCAGGTGGCCTACTGAGCAAATTGTTGTCCGGCATGAGTTCGCTTATTGGAGGCGTTGCCCACGAAGAAAAATCGAAGGAATAAATAAAATCTAGGAAATCGCAATTCGGAGTCCACTCAGTGATTTACTTTTCGTGATAGAACCACATCAAGCACAGCGAGCACTAAAGAAATGAATAAATAATAAAATCGCAAGAAAACCGAATAAAATCAGTGCCAGCGAGTGAAGTGCCTGCAATGAAATATCACTGCACCTGCTGTGTGCCAGTCATTAAAACGTAAATTGCAAATTATAACAAGAAAAATTAATTAGATCCAGGCTGCATAAGCATACAAATTTCAACACTTTCATGCACAATGCTCTTTTTATTTTTTTTGAATTTATATCCGTAGAAAGCAGCAACCAGCAAAATAAGTTTTTGCTTAAATGGCCCAGCCACCAAATCACGCGATCAATTTTATTGCGAAATTTTAATTACATAGATACAAAGTTATAGGGAAATTTTAAATATTTGAGCCTGCCCGAGCGTGGAGTATTTTTAATAGGCCTTTTTTTGTACGGAGGCTGATAACACTCCTCTGTTTGGAGTGAAAATGTTTTATTCAAATATGTGCCTTCCGCTGCGGATTCAATTCTTCTTGCAATTTTTCCTTGGTTTTTGAAGGCGGTTTGTCGTTTCGGTTCAGCAATTCTCGAAGAGCTTTTTGCTTTTCAATCCTTCCGCAAGATATGAGCTGAGCTATTGATTTTTGGTTTTTTACCAGAGCAATACATAGTAAAATAAACTTACGAGGCCCCACTAATTACATCCGTTTTTATATTTGCTGTTTTTAACTTTTCAATTAAAAACAAAGTCTTGCAATGTATACTCACTAGAGAATAAAATCGCGGAAAAGTGAAAGCTAAAATTATAATTAAAGTAAAAACGAAGTATGTGGCCGGCCATACATACCCCTGAATTTTTTATATTTGATCGCCCAATTTATTTTTATATTCCATTTGTTAATTTATTCACAACTAAATTTAAAGTAAGCATAAGAAGTATACTCTAAACTACAAAATTTTAAACTTTTCTCGAATTCTATATTATCATTGTTGTCAAAATAAGTAAAATTCAAACTTATTCACATCACAAACGTTTAAATTTTTAAATTCTACTTACGTCCAATAGATGAACAGACGGACAAACAATGACATACGAAAAATAAATCTCAATCGATCTTTTCTTTAAATGCAAAAATAAAATCGATATGGATCAGAAATTTCTCAAAAGGGATTTCGTTTTCAATTTTTATACATAACCCTTAAAAGAAAAATAGAAAACGATATTTTTATAAATACACTTATTGATAATATGTAAGTTGAAAATACATTTGGAAAACAAAAATAAGCATTCAATTTAACGTACCTATCCTAATTTTTCGATTTTTCAGCGAATACCATCAATTTTTGGACCTTTTACTGGATTGGTTGCTTCGAAAATGTAAGTAAATTTTACAATATAGGGCATTTTTGTTTACTTCGCAAGGGAATCTATCTTTCTCTGGAAAAGAGATTTATACCAAAACCAAGTGGAAAGCGCTCGATAAATAAAAACGTTCCATTTAAAAACACACGTCCGGGGTATATTGACCGAAACGCGAACAATAAATATTAGAGCTGTTGCAAGACGGGGGTGATTTTTCCTAGCCGCTAGCAAATTCTTATTTTTACCCGACGGAATACATTAGGACGTGGTGCTGCTGTGTACTTAAGACGTGTAACGATGAAAATAAATCAATCCTTCACCCCTGTCCGAGGGGAAGAAGCTAAAACACCTTTCGGGTTTGCGATGACTTTCTCTTCCGCAGTTAATGAAGTATGAACGGCGAGCAAAATTTCTAGCCCTATTCGTTACCAACGTCTATGTTTGTGCACCAAAAGGGATCCTGGTAATGTATCGAAACCACTCTATGTGGTGGCTCGACTCCTTGGCAATCAGACGCACTTAAGCAGTTTCTTTTGACTTTAAATTGGAGCACGTATGCTGCGGCTGCAGTTATGAGCCAGAACGAATTATTTGTCACGTAAGTTCGGCCGTTGGCGGATTTTATTTAACCCTGCCATAGCTTAAGATGTGGTGTTATATAAACATTAATTTTAGAAGCATTGAAAAATTATCCACTTTGAATTTGACTTGGTGAAAAATTGTAAACGGTTGAAATTTATTCATTCATAAGCCGATTTTTAGCCAAAATAAATCAAGGGTGCGACTTGAGAAAACATATTTTAAAAAATCTTCTAAAAGTATTTTGAAGAATTAAAAACAAACATATGGGTATGCGGAAAATTAAAGTTCAGCTTTAGTTCATTTCACTATTTTTACTTTTAATTAATTAATTAATTTAAACACAACATACATTTACCTTTCCTACCTCTGTTTTTATTAAAATTTGCCCAACATTAATGTTGATCTCTTCTTCTGTAATGAACGACTGACTATTATAGGACTTTAAATATTTTTTGGGCTAAAAGCCGCTGACATCGATGTTGTGTTTAGTGTAGAATTTTAATAGACGGTTTAAAAATCAAACACATATTTTTGTTGTCTCTGTGAAATTTAAAAAAAAATCAGGTATATAACAATTACATATTATATGATTGATTCGTTGTTGAGTGTTCGATTTCGTTTTACATGAATCAGAAAACGTGACTTGTTTACTCTAAATGAAAACTGTGGGAAAAAACCTGACTTGGAGTCACTCGAATTCCAAAAATGTTAAATAACCAATGATTTGTAGCCGTTTCGCTGAATTTAAGCATATTTACCAATAGACCGCTAATAATTGACGCAAAAGAGCACAACGAAGATCGTCAGAAAAGGCGAAGATCACGATCCTCGGGAAAATTTTCTTGTTACGACTGCTAAAGCTCAGTTAATCCTCCTAAGCGGTCTAGGGGCACTGGCTGGACGGGGTAGCGGCTCCGGATCGTCTTCAATAAACCCGAACCAGCAATCCGCGACTGGTGCAACAAATCTTTGTTTAAGCACGCCGCGTTGCGTGATACCTCAAAAAATCCACATCGTTATTACTTTGGAGTCGTTTCAACAAATTTTTACCTCCACCACACCTCAGCCGGTCCTGCAGCTACCATCCCGGTCAGTTGTGGATGCCTGTGGGCTCCCTCATACCTTGAAACCCCCAGACCTTCGTACCTTCGCTTACCTTTCGATCGAGAGCCAGCGCGAAATGCACTTAGCCGTGATGGCTTCCATCATCATCATCATCTCCGTCCAGAGCGCGGTGATTCCCAGTTTTGGGACCGGAGCGGACCGGGCGTTCGTGCTGCTCCTGCTGATGCATGGTCGGCTCGTTGGCTGGCATTTTTCGAGGAGATCTCCGCGGCCTCCAGAATCCGGGTCCAGGGCCCTCGATGAAAGTGAAGAGGAGAGCCCGAGTGGCGGCCGCCGCCGCAAACATCCGAGCTAATATTGGCCGACACTACTCAGCTCCTCAAATTAGAGAGTGCCCTTCAATAAATTGGCGGCTCGTTGCTTTTGTGTAGCCGAGACGAGCGCGATATAAAATATCTCAAACGTATCATTATTTCACACCATTGCGGTCCGCGGATGCCGCGAATCTGGCCGATGTACAATTTGATGTGGCCGGCGATCGTACGCGGGCCGATCGCTCGTTTTGATATATTGAAATGGCACATAGCGGCCCGGTCGCGGCCACGGCCGTCATACACGGCACGATTGGAGGGATATTGAGCGCGATCTCCTCGGAACCACTTTTTGGTCCCTTTTCTCGCGGTTATTACCCGCGCTGCTGGTCCCTTTCCGCGGGGCGGAAGGGCACCTCTGGTGCAGCAAGTGTTTATCAGCATTTTATCACATTTTCGACAAACATCTCGCGCACCTTCGGATGGTATGATGAGCTCTGGTTTTAATTATTTCTTTCTGGTCTCGTACACGTCTCGCAACACCTTCGGGATATTTAAGCCATTAATTACACGCAAACCGATTTATTAGGGGTTACTTAATGGTCTTGAAAGGTTGAAACTTTTTGCACCGCATTGCGATGTGTTTCGTGCTCTGGCAAGCCACTGTTTATGACGGTGCAGTAACGCATCCGAGGCTAATGGATGCTAAAGTTTTTCGTTAAGTTTTCGCAATTAGATCACTATTTTCAAAGTCTCATTTTTACAGATATCAAAAATAAGATAGGTACGTTGTTCAATAAGCTATCAAAATTAATGCTTCACTAGTTTCTCATAAATAACGATAATTTATTATTATAAATATTTTTGTAATTTTCACTACCATCTTGGGGTATTTTCACGTATTACGACTTATAAATTATATACCTATAAATATCTAATATAAGTATGTCGCTTTCAAAATAAATTCCCTACATTCAGCATATTGTTAAACGCTATATACACGTATTTTTAATATTGTGAATTTGGTTTATTTTGACCAGAAGTCATATTGAAGATAACAAAGATATCTGTCTCAATTTTTTTTAAATTCAAATACTTTATTATCACCAAATGTTTCACATACTTATTCTAGCATGCATATCGTTGATGTCTAAAGTAGAAGATAATAAATAATTCCAGGAAATTTATTTTATCACAATCGATTGCATTTAGGAGTTAATTTAAGTATACTAAAATCAAATTACATATTGTGTTTATATTGTTCGTGGCAAAAATTCATATGTAGACTTATTATATTTTTGTAACTGGTGATTAATAATTTTGAATTATTCCTACGACGAAAAACAACAACATTACCAATGTTACAATCGTACCCACAAAAATTGTTATACAGGAAATCATTCAATGCGCAAATTCTAGTATTAAAAAAGCAATCGAAAAAATAAATCAATCGAAAATTGTTACTTTTGGTCGAAAAAACACTAGGGGCCCCTCTGATTACAGTTTAATTTACTTTTGATCCAATAATTTTTTTATGGTACTTAATTTACGTTTATTATGTAGTGATTATGTTGAAATCAGCGCCCCACAGTCAGTGCGTAATCAGCTCCAGCAGTTAATCATATTTGTCATCTTCCCTAGATATTTTAACAAACAAAATCTCTGCGGGGAAATTAACATAAGGCTGCTGCAGCTGGTGGCTATTACGAATGCATTATCACCGCGGATACCTGCGGTCCCAGCCGAAAGCGCACCTTAATAGGCATTTTTTCGTGCGGAGCCCGAGAACCAAATCAAAAGAGGCCGCCTAGACGCCCGCGGTGGGGTTCTCGGCTCATATTTACGTTTGCGTTGCCGTCCGATCCGCAGCGATCACATTTGGGACCGCAGCTAATAACCAACCCGTGGACGTAATCAGGCGATGGGAACGGCGGCGTCCGGGGCGACGGGAGCGACCCAAGACGCGGCGATCCGCGTTATTACACGGTCCTCCCTGGGAGCCAGCCGCATCCCTAAGCACTTTCGGGTAATATCCAAACAAATCATTTTTCTCCCGGCTCAAATTCCTCGGCGTTTATGGCCGCGTAAACGCTGCCGTGGCAGGGCGGCGGACGTAAAATATTTTATGACACGGCGATGATTTCGATGGACCAGACACGGAGGAACCAGATACGATCTGAGTTTTGAACTTGCGCAAGGTCAGACGAACTGGGATGAGCAGCGGTCGACCGGACGGTGCATAACGTCTTGCATGCAAGTGCAATTGCAAAATTTTAATCGCGACCGCAGCCGCGGTATGTAGAGCAAGTAGAACGCCACGAGAGATTAAATCGCGTCTATGCGCCCGCGTCTTTCACAAAAATTCCCGATTTCGTGCAGGTAATTAGATAGAAATCGGAGCCCCAGCAGCAAGAAAGGGGCAATCAGAGGACCCGTCCAGGCCAGAGCTCGGCGAGCCTACGAATGCCCAGAAATGTAAATAAATAGTTAGGCCGGCCTGTAATTATCGTCATAAATAATTTGTAGTTTGTTTTGGTCCGGTTAATTTGAAGTCACGGTCAGATTGGATAAGTCGCGGCCTTTTTGTCTTCCCTGCTCATTTCGCCTCTTTTTATTGTTATTGGTGTTATTTTCTCGCTCACCTCTCGATCGGGGTTTTTTTTTTACCCCCGTTGGGGTCAAAAGCACAAATTAAAAGGCCGCGCAACAATCAAAATTATCTCAAGTTTTGCCCGGATTTTTTTTCCGAATGGACAGCGATTAGCAGTTCACACGATAGCCCTGAAATCAACACACATCGGGCCCATGAGGAGCGGACACCGAGAAAATCATTAATAATAACATGTTGACTCTTCGACCGGTTTCTGTCCGATTTTGATTTATTTAACCATCGAACACCTTTCGGAGCCGCCAAACGACTTGGGTGGAGGGAAAAATAATCTGGAGCTGCTTTGAACGCACTGCACTCAATTAGTCATGGGGCCCTCGGTTAATTAGCCTCAATAGGCAAATTTGAGGGCCATAGGTTTCAAATTATCGGGGAATAATTTACTACCTGTAATTGTTGCTTAGATGAAATGCAAATTGATCTGAGTTTTGTACGCCCGTTTATTTCTCATTTTCGGCAGGTGTGTTTGGATTGAGACGTTTCCGCTCTTAAATTGGAAAAGGAATATTCTTCAGGCGAACAAAATAATTGTGATTATGCACTCTTTGTTTTAATTTTTGGCCGTATTGCCCTGATTTGATGATTTAAAGCAAAAACTGTTTTCTTCACCAATACTGAGTAGGATGTTTTTTTAAAATATTGGTTTTATAAAAATTGATACCCATTTGGATGAATATAATTATTTATTTAAACATTTTCATTAATACATATGCGAACACTACATAAAAAGAATTTTCAGACTGCTCAAAACAAAATATAAAGATTTTACTCAATCTTCCTAGACACTACTCAACTAGGCGATTGCATTCGATCGCAAACATTATTAATGTTATTGAAGATAAAATAGAAAAATTAATAACACAATTTTTATTGACCAAGCCTCTGATTCGAAAACTATGTCCAACTTAAATATTACCTAGGTTGTATCATTAGGTAGCTTAGAATTACAAATAGTGTAGGTTAAGATAGGATTGATCTTTTTTCATTAGGTTTTTATAAAACTTTTCCTCCATATGCACACATATATGTATGTATGTGTGTAACTTTAATTTAACTCAATATAATATATTTTCCGAAAACAGTGGATCTAAGCTATAAAGAATAATTCAAACAATTCTTAACTCTTAATAATTAACGTTTATTCTGTAAATCCTGAAGAATGTTATGATAATGATGAATGTTATGATAATAAATTCATACATAAAATTTCATGAATGTATTTTTCAGCATTTATCAGTAAACTTATTTAAAAATAAAAACAAAATTCATAAGGTCCAATTTTATCTCAAGATTTTACGCTAACAGACTAGTAGTACATCGTTACAGATACAGTGATTAGATAAGCTATAAATTTTATAAATATTACTATATATACTTTCAGTTTTTAGCAAACCTAACTAAAAATGTTCACTACACATGTAGCTTTTGGATTAAACGCTCCAATCATTGGGTAATTGTGGCTCAAGGTTTGCAAAATGCCTTGAAATATTAATTTTTTTTTTTTTTTACTTTCTATATTTGTTTGAATTGGAATTGGAATGTAAGAATTTTAGTCCGATTTTTAAATAAAATTAATGTATACCTATCCTAATTGTGTCTTTAGAAAAATTTCAAATTCATCCGTTTTCCTATAACATTTTTGAAAGTTGTAACGATTTTATTTAAAAGAAGTGGAGATAGATTGTCTTGCAAACGGTGATTACACCACTTTGTTTAACGAGAAAAATTGTATTGTATTTTATATTCAAAGTTTAGAGAAATTCAATTTTTTTGAGTACAAAAAACGCAACTATGTCTTTAAAATTGACGATGTTAAGTGGTTGTAAAAGGGAAATTGGTTCAATTATGCTATATTTAATTAAAAGATAATAATCTTACCAATAAAACTTTTAAATCAACGCTTAAAAGCCTCCATGAGAATTAAAACATGTAAATGGCTGGTGAATTTGCTTATTTGACTTATTTGGTGTCGACGTCTTCTCGCTGCGATAATACCTGAAGGAAAACAAATTAAAAAAGAGGTAAATACGAAGTCATGTCGAGCGACGCGCTTATCCATCACCGAATAATTGCAAAGCAGCAATTGCGGCGCTCGCTGTTCGAGGCGGCAATTACAAGCGCAGGACGCGTAACAGCTGTGCGCCGCAGTCGCAGCCGGGCGTATCTTTGGCGTATCTTTAGACCAGTTTTGCGTTCACGTCATACTTGTCATCTACGCGGCCCACGGCGAGCGCGGAGCTCACTTATTGACACGATATTTCTGCAGCCACCTAACAATTACCGCCGCCCAAACGAAAAGCTCGTAAAAAAGGCAAGCGGCGCTGTAGCCAGTGCCTGGCATTTTGCCTGCGCAGCCTGAAATTTAACAAATGGAAAATACTTCGCCTAGAGCCACCTCAATGTGCCTGAAATTGTAAAAAGGCAAAAAGTGACGTTTTAACGATTGAAGACGTATTGGCGGCGCGACGACGCACAAAGTGCGCGATGCAATTCAAATGAGCGAAATTAAAGAATTGGTGTACACCTCCTTTGTAAATTAATGAACGCCCCGGGCGATTCCTCTGCACCGCGCAGCCTACCGTGGCCCGAAAACGACCAATGTAACGTATTCAGATAACCACAGAACCAGTCCGAGACGATCATGTGGCTCTGGCTGGCTGTGGTATCATTCAGAAGCCCAAATACACAGCCGGAAAATGGAAAACCGGCCCTTGTGGTCGATCTTCCATGTTCCGTGAAAACTCCAGGGAGCGCCAACTTTGAGATAGAAGATCATGCCTTATGATATACGACCGACCTTCCTTTCCGACACATTAGCATACCACTCATCACCTCTTTGGGGCCCTAGTGCACCTAGGCAACGTCAGATCCACTTTAAGATCTCCCTGAGACCTCTTCATCCAGCCGACCGACGACCCGATCCGACTGGGCAGATAGGGCCTGTTCAGAGCTCCTCGGTTTTTGCTTTAATTTTACTTTGCCTATACGCCATTGCTACAATTTTGAGGTATATCTGGGTATCTTATCTATCGGCTGCCAAACCATATTTTGTGTAGTTTTCGAGAAATGGGCGGATCCTCTTAGCACTTTTTGATTGCTCAACAAGATCAGAGACAAGAGATCGCCACGCCGATATGGCGTTTTCGCTTGAGGTTTCTTTTCAGTAATTTTTTTTTTTCTTATTGATTTGTAAAATGATATCGCTCATTTTGATGATAACAGCGAAATTTAACGCGTTTGTATTGCGGAAAGGATATGGGAATAACTTGTTTAATTTTTTTATTTCCATGAATTCTTTAGCTACTACAGGTGTTCGTTGCCTTGTCTGTGAACCAGAACCAAAGGTGAATGGATTACCTTTTATGCTGCATTATAATAAAGATTCACTCAGATAAATTATATAGAACATTTTAGTTTTCTAGAATTAGAATCTCGATTATACATGTGCTATCTGTACACTGTATCCCAAAAAATAATGATCTAAGTAAAAATCGTAATAATATTGAATTTTTTTGATTTTGCAATTTCGACTGTGATACTGAGTCCATTAAGGCAAAAACATATGTATCTAAATCGGTTGAGAAATTCCGCTTGAAATTGAATGCAATTTAAATGCTCTTTAAATATTTATCTTAGCATCTTTCATCGTGCAAAATGCAAATTTTGCAACGCATTACTCAGTTTTATATCAAATGAAATCAAAAAGTCAGTCAATCGAATTTCGTCTTTATATTATTAATGGTCCCCATTTAATCCGATTTCATTGATCAATGTTTAAACATCCATAAATCACTTCTCTTCTCGTGTGTGGCGTTCTTCTTTTTTTTTTTTTTTTTTTTGTAAAGGTTGCTTTGATCAGGTGAGATGCCTCGACAGGTCACATCAGGGTAATGCTGAGGCCTTTACAAAGGAGAAGTTGTCGTGAAACTTGCCGACACTTTGATGTTTGCGCCTGCTCTGTTTGTTTGATTTATCTGAAGATTGTTCAGCTATTGTAACCGGAACAATGGGTGAACAAATTGCCCGGGATCATCTCATTATAGACTATTAATTCTATTTACACTTAGCGGCTGAGTTGAAAGGACCGCTTCGAGACATCCATGCTTTTGTCGCATGGTTGGGTTTGAAAAATATGTTGTGATTCGAATTTTTAGCATAGGAGTCAATTCGGTTCCGGATTAAATATTAATGAGATCTGTTTAGTGGAGCAATAAATGTTTGAACATGATTAATCAACAATTTTTTTGTGGGGTTAATTAGAAAGTCAAATTATTGGTTGTTTAGATCTTAACATTTAGTCAATCGAACAAAAATAATCAGATCATGATTCACGAGAGGTTGATATTTATGTACTTGGTGACATAGTTTCTCAAATAGACCTGATTGTAAAGTTAATTATATTTAAATTAAAAACGGAATCATATGCTTTTGGAGACTGAAACAAATAAAAACCTAAAAACATTCATTATTATTAACTAATCAGCTTTTAAAAAGTCTTCTACTAAATTTAAGTTGTAAAATAAAATATGTCGTCACCTGTCAAACATTTCAAATATTATATTTTAAATATGTTTAAAAAAAAATTCAAAATGTTTGAGCTCATTGTAAAGCAGTGCTTCCTGGTAAAACATAGTTTCCTTTGAAGAATAAATACACTCCGCAATAAAAATTTGCAAAAATTTCCTCTTCGACAACCTAAAAATATTCCAAGGTAACAGCAACAGTAACATAACTAAATTGATCCTTTAGCCATTATAAATTTGCATAAACAATATGATGAAATCCCTAAACAGAACGCCCACTGCAATAAAATGACAATGTAAATTTCTGCAGGGGATATATTGTCCTTTAAATTTGCGAACGTGCTAATATACGTTTTTGTTTACCTTGTCCCATGCGTACGTACTTCTTAGAAATATTTTAAACTGCCATTGACCTGGATTTTATTGAGGCCAGGTATCTGAAGGATGTTTTGTTTTCGGGTAAAATTGCAGGCTGCTGTAAGTTTTATGATCTTCGGCGAATTTTAAAAGGATTGGGCTGTTTTAGATTTAATATGCAGATAAAATTTGTTTGTTTTAGATAAAGTAGTTGAATTTAACTATTGTTCATATTTAAATAGATATATTTAATACAATACTATATTTGATGTAAATCATGTTGTGCTTTTACGACCAGTATATTTGCACGATACAAATGCAAAAATGTTAAATAAGTAACAAAACTATAAAAAAGATATGCTGTAGGATTTGATGAATTAGTCTGTGGGTCAATTTCTAAATATCGAAATACGCTTTGAAAGGCTACTTTTTATTGTATCGAGTTAGCAACTTGAGTTCGGCTGCACCTGCAGAATTTAGTATTTGATATTAATTTCATTCTGATACTTCTAATTCATCCATTTCGAAGAAAAGGTCTTGATGGACGGGCAGACAGACAACAAAGTGATCCTATAATAGTTCTATTTTTTAATTTTGAGGTAACTAGACTACTTAAAAAAATTTGAATAAAACAATTCTATAAACTTAATATTCCTGTATACCTCCTGTCAAATTCTTATATAATATTTTGATATTACATACTATGTAAAAATAATCCTGGTTGTCTTTAATATTTATAATAGACTTTTAATATTGTATAATTTTTTTAAGAGGCTCTTGACTGCTCGCTCATACTTACCTACACACCATCATTTCCTTGAAAACCTTTAATTGTAAAAGCAAACAGCATCTTTTCGTTATTTGGTAAGGTATAATATTAAAATTTGCAAGACATTTTGTACCCAAAAACTATTTAATCTATTGTAATTTTATTGAAGTGGGCGTTCTGTGTACGAACTTCATCATATTAAACTAGCAGTGCCTCGTTGTAGGCTATTTTCTTCCTATTGTTAACGAAATCTTTAGATTCCTTTCTTAGAAAAAGTTTTACTAGCCAGTACCTAATTTCGCAAATAAACCAGAGGCACATAATTTTGAGCGGTTTTTTTTCATTTTTATTATATACATTTCTAGTTGCAACCTTCTGGATGAATTTCCACGTGAGAATACCGTGCAAATTTTTAGAAGAAATGAGGGTTCATTTATTGCCGACTGTAGTTAGCAATGACGAAAATTGTCAACAGACCGCCTCTTAAAAATAATTTCGACAAAACCAGGAAATTGCAAATAGTCCATCCAGTGTTTACCTGGACCTTCCGATGACCTTAAGAAAGTTTAAGCGAATTTTTTAACGACCATAGTCCTTTAACGACCGCAAATCCTAATTTGGTCTCTCTAGGGGTCCTGGACAATGCCGCCTTTGGATAATATAATAATTTTTTCGCTTGTTTGTTTTTGAAAATTGCCAAGGACGCTTTTGTCGGTCTAAAATCATAGTGTCGTCGTACAACAACTTCAATGACGCAATTTTAAGTGAACGTTGTGAGTCATTTGTACCATATAAAAATATTTGACCCAGTTTTTGCATCAATGCAGCTATACGCTGATATCGAATATTATTTGTGTGCAGAATGCATCTCGAGGTCTGCAATGCTCCGAAGAGCAACAGAAAAAACATGTAAAGAAAAAGCGCATCCATAAGCATCTTTTATCATTTCTATTGCTCAAAGTCGACGCGACGGGCCTCTATTGAATTTGTTGTTTCATTGCCTGAACGGATAATTTCGTGGCCTTTTACAGACATTGTTCACGTTGTCAAAACAAATTGCTGACTTTTTGTCATCTTGCCGGAGAAAATTCCTCTTTATGTCGGTTCGGGTGTAAGATGATTGTCGGACCGTACCAAATTAGCTTCACTCTAATGTCGGCGGGATCTTTACTAACTAACCTGAACGAACTTGGACCGGCAGCGGCACGGTTATGTCGCTCGGCAGCATTCATTCCAACAGAGCCTAGAAAATCGTCATTTGTGCTGCCCAAGTCCGTTGGCAGTGGAATTAATCCGATCTTTGTGGATGGACTCATGGTTCACGTTATTTGTTTAGAAGTTATTTTTTTTCTGTCGCAGAATGGACAAGAAAATACAGGAAGCGGTTTCCCTGTGGAACTCATAGTTGTTTTGTACTAGAAGTCAATTGTTCACTTGTAGCGTGACCTCTTTTTGAAAGAGGTGCTTAAAAATTGCGCTAGCCACAGGTTTTCTTAGGATATGAAAGAAAGTTTCAAAGAAACTAGCTCGTGCCTATCAAAAGAACTGCTTGCCGGAAATAACTTCAAAGGAGTTATGCCGAAATTGAAAATCTTTAGTTAATATTCTTATTTCTTTTGCGTTGCTTTTATATTATTTTAAGCCAACAAGTTGTAATAAAGTTGTTGTTAAATAAAATGTTTATAAAAATAAATTGCTTCAAATATAAATTGATGCCTGCAGGTGTTGGCCGACTCACAATACTACAAAGTTTCATCAAAATTAATGTTTTGATCTCTGTTCCGTAAATAAGTATAATTGAAACATTAATTTTTCTTTTTTTCAATTAGTTCAATTTCGGCAAACCTGGAAAATTATAAATGAAAATGTTTACAAAAAACCTTTGATTATTATTTTTCGTAGCCATCATAACTTTCAAAATATCTAAAACTAATTTGAAAATCCCTGATAAATAATATCCATTTTTAAATCAAAAATTTATCTGCAAAATGTTCTTTTCAAGATTCAAAATTTTGCGTATTTAGTTTATAATACTTACAAAATATTTCTCAATTACATTCTCATTAATATTTAAAATGAAAAACTTCATTTACGATGAAGTAATTCTTGTAATAAATTATACAGGGTGGTCCATTTTAATCTTCAATGGGATATAGCTCCTCAAATAATGGAGGAATCCAAAAATTCTTCAGACAAAAGTTGTTTGTTTTCGAGGGGGCAATAATTTGGGCCCATTCAATTTTGGGCTCGATGCCAAATTTTGGCCTTTTTGGGCCCAAAGTATGTTTTTTTAAATAGGACCACCTATTTCTGATGATGGATTTGGATTCCTTGTCGAAAAATACGAATATTTTACTTGAAGCATTTTTTTCAAAAACCCGCCCCATAAGGCCCAAAAGTCGAAATCATTCTTGTAATACGAAATCACTCTCGCGATACGTATGGATATTGTATTGAAGCGTGTATTTATCACCTGTGATTTTGATGTACCAAAAGCAATCAATCTTATTAATTGAAGCGTCTATGTTACTTTTTCCTACTGGACATTATTGTTTCTGGGCCTTATGGGGTGAGTTTTTAATAAAATTTCATGTGGTTGGATATTGAGAATTTCCGACGAGGAATCCAAATCCATAATCAAACTGAGGTGATTTTATTTGAAGAAACATACTTTGGGCCCAAGAAGACCCGAATTTGGCATTGGGCCCACAGTTGTGTAGGCCCAAATGAAGTCTCTCTTCAAACGGAATTACTTTTGTGAGGAAAATCGCTGGCAACAGCTTATTCAGGGAGATATTGATGATTTCGTATTACGAGAGTGATTTCGACTTTTGGGCCTTATGGGGCGGGTTTTTGAAAAAAATGCTTCAAGTAAAATATTCGTATTTTTCGACAAGGAATCCAAATCCATCATCAGAAATAGGTGGTCCTATTTAAAAAAACATACTTTGGGCCCAAAAAGGCCAAAATTTGGCATCGAGCCCAAAATTGAATGGGCCCAAATTATTGCCCCCTCGAAAACAAACAACTTTTGTCTGAAGAATTTTTGGATTCCTCCATTATTTGAGGAGCTATATCCCATTGAAGATTAAAATGGACCACCCTGTATGTAGTTTGTTTACTTAACTTTGTTTATTAGCCCTCAATAAAACTTTACCCCTTTTACTTCTTTATAAGGGTACTTAATTTGGTCACAAGCAATAAACGGTCAATAAAATAATAAATCAAAAGTTGGAGCGATTCTATCATTTTGTTGAATTCAAAAATGAAGTCCTTATCATTTAAATTGTTTTGCCTTCGATATGACTATCACAGTCACTTAATTTGTCTTGTCTAATCGTGGCATATTTGAAATTTCTATCAAACTAAGAGCCCATCATTACAGCTAGCATTTTCTGCTATATAATTAAGAAATTTCAAATAGACTTTAACCTTTTCAAGGATTTATAACATTCATAGACAAAAAAGGACAAAGTGCTGTGCCATTCAATTCGCAATTTTCAGCCTTTACAATCCGTAGAAACCCTCCGGAATGTCCTTAAATTGCATTGCAGTCCCCTGCCTCCGTCCTACTGCTCCATAAAAGAGCCTATTTAAGTCGTTTGTGGTTTGAGACGAAATCGAATCGATAAAAAAGTAAGTGGAAAACAAGGCAGGCACCATCAGGAGCAAATAAGACGCGCCAGAAGGAGGGAAGGAAGAAAAAAAACGGACAAAGGTAAAAAGTAAAAAGGTAAAAAAGGCTGGCCACTTCTTGTTCTCTAAATAAATGTTAACCATCAACAACTGATTAACAACCGCCGAATTAATTTGTAATAAGGGAGGATGCGAACGCTGCTTCGGAGGGGCACCACCTCATTGGGCCGTGCTCGTGCAAACCGCGAATTGTCTCTGTTGCAGCTAATTAATAATGAAAATCTGGAGAATGGGCGCAAATAAACCATCCTCAGATATCGTAATAAAACCGCCGAGGGAGCCACTTGAAAGGTATAGGACCCAACCAGCTTCCTTTATGTAGTCCATGCGCAGTGGCGATGCTCTTCCAGGTAAATAAGAAAAGCCCTTCCCAGCCAATGGACTTTCCGGACGGCTTTTATAGCACCTCCGAAGCCACTCCCACATCACCTGGCAGCTATACAAACAAAGCCGGGCTCACTCTCCTCGACTTCATTGATTTATTTGCCTAAGGTAGGAGAAGCCGTGGTTACCTGCGAGCGTATAATACCTGACCGGTTTGGCCACTAGCCAGTCAGTCTCAGAAGACGTCTTGGCGAAGAAAGAGAGTTTGCTTTAAATTGCGTGAGGCATAGTGGTCAATAATTTTTCGTGGTGTTTATTATTTTTGTTTGAATTTAAAAACTAAAAAAAAAAAGTGACTCAAAATGCCGCGACCATCGCGAGAATCATATGGTGACCAGAAGCCACCTTTCTCATACATCTCACTAACTGCGATGGCGATTTGGAGCTCCCCGCACAAAATGTTGTCCCTCAGCGAAATTTATCAGTTCATCATGGACAGGTTCCCGTACTATACGAAAAATATTCAGCGGTGGCAAAATTCCCTGCGTCACAATCTAAGCTTCAACGATTGTTTTGTGAAAATCCCTCGACAAGGCGCCAAACCTGGAAAAGGTTCATATTGGACTTTACACCCGAAGGCGATGGACATGTTCGAGAACGGAAGCTTGCTGCGCCGACGAAAAAGGTTCACTATCGAAAAGGATGAGAAAAACAAGTTAAAGGAAGAACTTGAGGCGTTGGCCAGATTTAACTATCAGTTCACATCAAATCATCAACCTTGGGTTGGAAGTTCTCAGCAAATTATATCACCTCAACCAGTGAACCCTCCGAGCCCTTCATCTTACGTGATGCAACCTTCACCACCTCCTCCGGTCCATCAGCGTCTTCAGCCCGTGCAACAGCAGCCCCAGCGCCCTAAAAGAAGTTTCACAATCGAAAGCCTCATCGGCCCCGATCCCGTGGAAGAACCTCCAAAGGTACCTTCTCCGGAGGTGCTAATGCCGTCGGTATCTCCTCAGGGAACTCTCCCAATGCTCGGCACCTACGGGTTTTCGGTGCAGTACCCACCCTCAGTCGAAATGTTCAGTTACCCCTCTAGTGCAGTACCCCAGTACCCCCCCGTGTTGTTCTACCCCCGGCCACAGACTGACGACTATGGAACCTGCCTGGGATCGGTAAAGGTTTTTTAAATCCGCCTATTCTGCGACATTTGCACACTTTGTGATAACATTGCCCACCTTTCACCTTACCTGTAAATAATAGTTAAAATGGCTGTGCTCGAGTATACCTAGTTAATTAAGTGAATTACTTTATTTATTATGTAAGTGTTTAGCTACTTTTGTTACTGAAATGACGATGAAATACTGAAGTTTGAGGAAATATACGAAAATATGTGACACGAATATCTTGTTTTTGTTTTGGTATTACATTTTTATGTTACTATTACCCAAATCGTTACATTTTTAATTATTTAAAACCTAGTTTTAGTAACTACATTTTGTAGGTGAGTGATGCCAAAACCATGGCACATGTGCCAGAAATATCATATGGTTTAAAAGCAACATTATTGTTTTTTATAAAGAAACAAATCGACAAATACAATTTGTTGGTTTTTTTTTGTAAATTGTTCACACGAGACTCACAAAATTCGAGATAACCATGCCCCCAATTGGTTTACGTAGCTTTCAGTAGTTAATCATATATAGGTAAATAACTAAGATTTTACGAGTATTATCAATAAAATACAATAGTTTTATTCAAATTTGTTGAATGCATGTTATTTCATTATATTGTAGTTATACATTGATCCATTCGAATTTTAAACATTTTGACTTTTGTATTTAGTATTTAACATATAATTTTTAAATTCCCACCGTTGCAAATCTATAAATCCATCTTGAAAAAGCAATACAATTTTGTTGTTTATTTATACCCAAAATAATTTTTTTTTTCGTCATCCACTTTATCCCATTCGTCAACGATTTATACATGCTTTAGCTCTTTATTGATTGAATTTATTTCCACTATCAAAATTGTATGTTTTCAGAGGTATTGAATCCAAGTAGGGGTTAAGATGTTAGTTTTTTGAAAATCATTGAAAGCAGCTAGAGGGTTTTTAATCATTTTCTGGAAACTCTACTATTTATGTACTTTCACACCCACCACAACCAGTGATTAAATAAAAAAGAGAAAATATGTACATTTTTACTTATTACTATTAAAAGCAGTCTGGCACTTCAGTAAGTTGATTTATTGAATTTATGAAATCTTTGCCGGTTTACGAAAAAAGGTTTGCTACCACTGCTGTAGGTAATTAAGGATTAATATGACCTGATATTTCGAAACTACATCGTAGACTCAATTGAAACTGTTTTAACGATCTATTCTACCACGTTATCTTGTCGTAAAAATTATATTCCAATTATATTCACCTATATGTATTATTTTAAATGCCACAAATTTTATTAGAGAAAGGAAAACAATAAAAATGCACTTACTTTACTAATTTTGAAATAATTCACTCATACTTTAAAACCCATTTTTGAGAATTCAACTTGATCATTATTTGGATTAATGTTCATGATACAATCTGCTGACACTCTTAAATTTATACTTTTGTTGTGGTTAAATTGTAATCATCAAATTGTTGAATTTGGAAAGAAATTTGATTTAAATAGTCCAAACCTGAATTAACGCTGTAAAATTTTACATTTGACACTAGAAAAGCAGTTATTTACACATAAAAATTCCTAAGTTTATAAATATTCTAAATTTTCATATTATTTAGAAATAATTTTCTAATCGAAATGAAACCGCTTAAAACTTAGAACGGAATTTAAAAGTCCAGTCCAATTTGATCGTGTGTATTTATGTTTTTGCAATTTAGTTAAGTATAGTCAACTTAACTAATACATTCGAAGTCATAATTATGAAATATTGCACAATTCTATGGCATTACAAAGCAATTGAACATTTATCTGAAAATATTTGATGAATTTTTCAAATTTTTGGTGACAAAAGCATGGACAAATCGTTTTATAACTTTTGTCTTGGGTCCAAAATTACCGTACCGATTGTATTCCTAAAAACAATTTAGTTTTGCTCAAAAAGTTTTTTCCCCAACAAGTTCGTAAATACATTAGATTCTTTGTAACTAAAAATTTAGATTTTGGTGTTCATGAAAGCTCATTGTGGGTTAATTTAGAATTGAAGTTTCATTTTTGCCGTAAAATTATTTCATTTAAGATCTTGCTTATTTTTGCCACATGATGCTCTTTGGTATATATCTAAACGATATAATATGATTTCCGACATCAAGATTCCTCACGCAATGTGATTGATTCTTCAATTGCATACACCGAAAATTGTAAGAAATAAGGTGGAAAATCTTGGGCTTAAAAGAAAGGTTACATTTTTTAAAGTTGAAGGATTCTAAAATATCAATCATAAAGACATCTTCTTCAAAATAAGAAACACTATTGTAAGAAAACGAGAAACCAAGTTTTTCAAATTTAAAAACTTATCATTTTTCAAATGAATATGACTAATATGCAGAGGCGGATTAAGCTTCTGCGGGGCCCCTAGGTGATTGCAAATGTGCGGCCCCCTATCTTTACCCCCCCCCCGGCCGGAAGCATTCCAACTTGATCACATTTGAACATTTGAACCTCTAAACAATAGTCTATTGTTTTGGGATGAGTCATTTTTAACCCATTGTTGCTAATAGCTTTTAATCCCTTTTCGGAGAAAACTAGAATTGTGGCCGATTTGTTTTACATTCAAGAAATGTCACAGTTAATAGGCCCCTCTTACCTTTTATTGGGAAAAATAACTTAGGTCAAATCCATTAGGTCAACTTAAGTCAAGTTAATTTTATTTTTCCCAAAAGCGAGTAAAATCAGTCTAAACGTGAAAAGGTTTTTTTTTTTTTTTGGTTGGGGCCTTCGGCATCGGAGGCCCTAGGCTCCTGCCTAGGTCTGCCTATTGGTTAATCCGCCTATTAGTAATATGTATGTAGATACGCACGTATGTAAATTAATAAAATTTAACCTTGTAAAAGTGATCAACTTCAATATCAAATATTGCTTTCATTAGAAAGTGGCATGCCCACTTTTGCTTCAATATGAAAACATTGCTGAGACACTTTTCGTTCAGGTTTTTAAAACCCCGGTCTTTAGACTTAGCCTTAAACTTGTTATCTACCAAGTTGTGAAGAATCTTTATCACTCCTAGAGTACCTTAAAATTGTTCAACTAATTCAAAAAGCCCATAAAAAATCAGTTTTCAATTAAATTTCAAAATAACTTTCATGGCAGATAATTTTGCAGCAAACACTCAATTTCAGGATATCAACGGCAGAGAAAAGAAGACCTGACTCAAGCAAATGACCGTCTTGAGTCGCGAACGGGGCTTCCATGCTGAGGCCGCGCTGTTTATTAAAGGAGTAAAGTGGCTGACTAAAAATAGTGTGTTAATACTTAAAATTACGCGGAGTCGCGATGGTATCGCCGCTTTAATGGACATAGGCCGCCAGAACAGGTAGTTCCGCGGTGTTATTCACTTCAGACGCTGTAATCACCCGTAGAAAATCTCGCCAGCACCGGGAGCACTTGCTGGAAAAATTCTTAGGAAAATCTAGCCGAGCCTCGATATTTGTGCTGGTTTTCCCCGTGATAAGAGCGCATATAAAAAGATCCGGGAGGGTCCCCGGTCCCTGTAATTTCTTGTTTGCTAGCACTTTTCCGTAATGTTTGCTCTGCGACGATATAAACTGCCACTTGTTCGTCCCTAAATTACAGCAATTTCGAAATACGTCCGCGCGGTGCGGCATTATCGGCGCGCGGGTATCCACCGAGCCGGGCTCTGGCCGGATAAGCCGCGAAGGAAACTCGGTCTGCGAAGAAAATATGCCTTCTTGGTGCTTCTCGGGGTAATTGCTCCGTAGTTGGCTGCACCTTCTGTGGTCACTTAGGCTCCCCTGCGCCCTTTCCCGGCTATTCCTGGTCACCCGGATCAGGCTTATCCCGGATCGGTGCATAGAAGTGCATGTGGCTGTTCTGCCCTCAAAGGGGGCTCCGCTACTCTGTATACACACAAATTAAAACCGAACGCACCTCACAATTATGGGAATTTGCATAGACGACTCCTCGATACCGCGGTCTTTTCCCCAAGATTAAAAATTTCCGTGAAAATTATCCACACCAAGAGTGTTTTGGATTATCACAGGTGTTGACGGCGTTCGAAAGGAAGGCAGGTGAAAAAAGTTCACCAGTTAATTATAGAGAGGTGTATAAACTCTGGAATTAAATAGAGGGTATGGATTTTCGGCTGCATATGTATTAATTGATTTGCAAAAACCTGGGTGGTTCCACTCATACATAAATGCAGCAAAAACTTCTCCAGTAAGCCTTTAATTATGTTTAACTCTTATAAATTTCCGAGAACATGCACTGTTTATTAATTATTTAGGAAACCAGAATGCTTGATTATGCCCAACAATAAAACATGATATGAGCCATGTCTCATAGTCACAATCAATAATAGGTGCCAGTTCTAAAACTGCAGAGAAAGCAGTATCTGCTGTTTTTTTAATAAACAACCCTTCAGTCGTTCGAATAAGCCCTCTATCGCCTTTCTACCATTTTTCAATTTTGAATCATATTTGATAACTAAATTAACAATCGTACATTCTTCATTAACATTGACTAGGTTAACAATTTTTTAGAAATGTAATATAACTTCTAAGAAAAATCAGTCTTTTTAAAACAGGATTGATAAAGTTGGTAGATAAAAACAATTTGTTTTTTGTTGTTTTAAGGGATCGTTCATATCTCTGTAATTTTCATAATATTATGAAACGCATATACAAAACATAAAACCTTGTGGCTCATCTTGAGATGAGAAATCAAATAAAACACCATATCTTCAATTTTCCATAAAACAATTTGTTTTGTATTTTCTGTTTTATTTTAAAATATATCTCCTATCTATATGTCTTACATTTAAATTAAAAATATTTAAATGCAAATACTTCAAATAGAATTTCGTTAAAATATTTTTTTTTTGAATATTGAGTTTTTTTTCTTTCATTATTTCTTGTAATCTTTAATAATTTTCTTAATAACAACTATTTGAATTGAGTGTTTTTTTTTTTAAATATTTTTTTTATGTTTTTCACTTTATATAGAAATACGAGTATAATACTATAAATAGTCATCGTTTATATCAAGAGAAAGGAGCAAGATATGCTCATTTTGTTATTCTAGTTAAGTAAAAAAAAATTACAATCTTATATTCTTTATGATTTTTGTTTTTACTTTTTAACTGCCTGTTTGCTTCTATTTTCTTCTTGATACATATATGATGTTCAAATTTTAGGACTGTGGTTATAATTTCTGAAGTTATTTAAAGGTTGGAAAAAACAATGCAAAACAGAATCCTCTAGTTAACTCCATGAAAGGGATTGGAGTGGGAAAACCGAAAACTTATGTTACATCTTCACTTTAATAACGAATATATTCAGAACAAAGTACTAATTTATTTCCACGCCTTAAATTTTGTTTTGACGCAGTTTATTTGGTTTAAACAAAACTTCAAATTGATGCGAGGACTTTGAGAAGTGTATCTGTCTTAAGCCTAAAACATACTGGCGACTTTGTTGGAAAGCGGTCTTTGGCAAATTATATTGTGTTCTTTAAAACAGATGTTTATATAATCGCTTTCTAAGCAAGTGTATACTAATGCAAAAATAGGCTAACGGGTATGAAAATATTTATTTATAAATACAAATCGAAATAAGTGAAAATAATGTTAAGATTTGGAGACAAACTTTATGATTTGTCTACTACTATACGAAGAAGAAAAAATGTCATTCTATTGAATTACTGAAGAAAAGACAATTTTTATTTTATTCCCTACATACTCAGGAAGTTTTTTACCCTTATAAAAATTAGTTCACAAAAAAAAAAAAAAAACGAATAGTTCACCTTCCTCTTCCTCAAATTTTCCTATTTTCAAACCTAAAATTGATTCATTGTTATATCCCTAATTTAAACAATACATAAAATGTATTGAAATTTAAAAATTATAACAATTTATTCAAATGACATATAAAAAATAATGTAGAATTAATTACCGAAGACTCAAATTAATTTCATTTGATCACAGCTTCTAACATTTGAACATCATTGGCTGCGAGTTTTATTTTTTCAATTAGAAAATTTTGAATATTTGCAACAGTTCTATTTCGATATACCAATCCCGAAAAGGAGCATAAAATTTGAAAATGATGTCCGCCAAAAAGAGAGACATCAGCTAAACGAAACCAAAATGAAGCAAAGCAAAATCAAATTCCTAAATGCCCTGAGCGCGCTCAGCAAGTCGTTTCTAAGACTGATTCGGACTTCTTTGATGCATTTTTCGGGGACTTTGCAAATTTTTGGGCCTCCATAGAGCGAAATTGGCTCAGATACTCGCTAAAGTCCGCTCCCCCCGGAGCTGTAGCAGTTGCATTGACAACCGCTGGACCGACATCTCCACCTCTCGGTGTATTATGTTTAATTTGCTCGCTAAGTCTTCGAATATTTAACTGCAGCTCGTCGTCTTTTTGAGATATTGATGAAAAACTGTGGCGGGTCTGAATTAGATTTGGGTTAATCACGTTGAGGAACGTTTTGCTAGGTTGCATCACGGTGTGATCGTCCTTTCGTGCCTGTTGCTGCTGCTGCGGTTGATGTGCTCCAGGACTAGCTGAGGGAGTTTTCAAATCATTGGCAGTCGGAGTAGAGTTGCATGTGCATGAAATCTGGGTGTCCTTTTCATCGTCTCCAATTAAAGGTGATTTGCATCTCTGTAGTTTGGGTCTATTAAGGGGTTTTGCACTGTTAGAGGGATCCGTTGCAACCAGCGACATCTGTTTATTTGAATCACCGATTTCAAATTTTGTTGTTGAAAAAGATTTCGTTTGACGGTAGATATCTTGTTTTGGAGAACGTTTGAGATTTGCTTGATTCTGGCCAGTGTCAGCCTTTCTCCATATCCATGGGTCGCCTGCGTCTAGAGGTTCTAAATTACCCCGACTGAGGGAGCGTGTTTCCTGAGAAATTTTTGAAATTCGTCGCTTCGCCTCGTCCTTCCCTAACGTGCTGGTTCCACCTCCATCAACGTCGGACATTTTTAGCCAAGGGTCTGAAGGGACATAGACCAAGCAGCTGGTGCTCTTGTTAGCGCCTTTATCGTAGTTGAAAGTGGTATTATAGTCAGACAGATTTGGAGATGTCTGCTCGCTTTGGGCTTTATGTTTCTTCTTAACACCTCGTTGAGCATCTATTGCTTGTTTACTTTGATCAGTTTCAAAGTCGTCGTTCGGCGACACCTTGACTGAAACAATGTCGTTTTCATCAGAGACCATAATTGCATGCTGATGCTTCACTGGAGGTCTTGGTGACAGACTTCTGGTCGTTCTCAGTGGCCTTGAAGGCCTAGATTCTCCTAAAGAGTTCGATTTTTCTAGCTGTACTTTTCCGGATATTTCTGGACTTTTCGGCAGCAGCTCATGGTTTACATGCTTACGAATTTCCAAATGGGGACTTGTTGCAGCATTTCGCGTTGTAATAAGGCGCCTAGGACTTAGGCTCGCCTTGTTGGTCACCTTCTTGTCATCACTTATTCGTAGTTCATTGCACATTGTCGTCTTTTTGCTATTAATCAGTCTCAAATTTGGTTGCAGGCTCTTTTGGTTGCTTAAGCGATTCGGACTCGTTGCAGCATCACAGCTTATTTTCGATATTTTTGCTGTCTTCTCAATGTTGCCTGCCGCTGCAGGTTCAGTTGCACCTCCCCCCGCAAGCATCCCTAGGCCCCCGCTAGACTTTACCGACTTCAGCGAGTTAAAACTAGAGTTGCAGGTGCACTTAAGCGCGCACTCCGGGTTTAAGTCCTTCGACTGTGAATTGATGCTTGTGAAGCTGTACCCGGACATTAGGTGGTGGGGAGACAGGGACTCTTCTTTGCTGGTGCTATGCGCTGATAGTTTCTCAGTGGATTTCTTTGGCGTTTTTGGAGAATATTTATTTGATGAGGAAGACGCGTACGACGAAAGGCGCTGGCCCTGGCTCTCAGCCTTTTCCATACGAGCAATCGCATCGGTCTTTCTAGCACTCTTAAGCGAGTATGGATTGGCATAAGAGCCGGGCCCTTTATGCTAGAGCAACTTTTCGGCCAGTGCCTTTGTTGATACTGAACTAGATGTGGATGCTGCATAAAATATTCAAGTTCTAAGAAAATCGATAGCGTTTAAATCTGGGTGTTACTCACCGTCGTTCTCCTCCTGTTTGTTCGAAGTGGCTCCGCTGTTTGGTTGATTCTTTAATTGTCATTTCACTAACTCCACACTCAGGAATTTTTTAAGTCGCTCAAAATACTGTGTGTGTAGTTCTACATCGTTGTGACCAGCCCCCTGCAAAATAGTTCAAAAATAACTCCACAAGTATTTTGGTTGATAGAAACAAGTGGCTCTTAAACTAATCCAAGGTGCTCATAAAACTTTATCAAGCTGAAGATACTTTTACAAATCCAAATATTTCCCAATAAAATGTAAGGCATGATTTTTTTTCTAAAAAACATTTCTTTTCAAATCTCTAAAATTCGGTTTCTTTATATAAAAGAACTTCTGCAATTTGTTTCTTTAGTTTTAGAGTTTTTGTTATATCCCCTGATGAATTTTTTCATTTTAAGCTAAATTCACTTCACACCGATTTTACAATCTTACAGGAAAAGGACTAATCCTTTTTAAATTTTCCCCGAATGATGATGAATATTGGAACCAGGCACAGAAAATGGTAAGAGGACATTTTAGGATTCCGTCCCTTGGAATGAACTCAGGAATGGCTAAAGGTATCGAGCTGAAATTAATACCAAATACTAAAGTCTACAGCCTCACAGTTCTGTAAAAATTGGAATTAGTTCTTTCGGCTTAAACCCAAATTCTTTCCAAAACGTGATCTTGAACTAAGCTCAAAGGATTATTTTGGAAAAAAAATTAAATGAACAACAGGATGCAATTAATATCATACTCAAAACATAATTTGTGAACAAAATCTCCAAAAATCACTTAGGTGTGAAGAGCGGCATAAAGAGAATGTTTCAAATAAAATCAAAAGTGGTGTAAGGCAAACCAAGCCCTGTGTTATATTATATGATCGAATATGCAGAAACTTACCTCGACCCAAAGAGGTTCCACAGCCTTAGGGCATCTTTCATAAATGCCAATTCCATGGGAGAAATCGATGACCTCATCGTCAGTTCCATGGATAACAAGAACCGGGGATTTCACCTTGGAGACTTTATCAATGCTACGAAAAAGCGAGATTTCCTTTATCAATGGAAACAAAGCACTTTTATCTTACCTTGGAAATGCGTCGAAAAACCACGTTCGCTTGGTATTCCTAAAAACCACCCTCATCCCTGACATTAGGGGCGAGTGTAGGATCACAGCTCCAACCTCGTGCCGCGTGGCCAGGTCCACCGTTGGGACTGTTCCGATGCTCTGGCCGTACAAGATGATGTTCTCGGGACTCGTCCCAAACCTCAAAAGAGAATCGATTGCTCAAGGTTAAGGACCACAGCTGGAAGAGTAAACTTACCTCGTCCGCAGCGCTTGCCAAGCAGCCTCAATGTCAGCGTAAAGGTTTTTCTCGGAGGGCTTGCCGCCGCTCATCCCGTAGCCAGAGTAGTCGTAGCTGAAGATGTTGCAGTTGATCCTCGACCCGAGCCCCAGATAGAAGCTGCTCATCTGGCCCAGATCGACGGCGTTCCCGTGCGAGAAGAGCAGCGTGTACTTGGCATTCTTGCTGCACTTGACGAAAATGCAGGTGATGAGGTTGCCCCTCGAGGTCCGCGTGAAAAACCCTTCAACCTTGCCCTTATCACGCTCGGAATACTGCCACTCGGCCCGGTCGGACAGGTGGATGTTGTACTTTGTGTTGCTCTCGTCCGCCGAGGTGAGCTTGTAAGTGGGCTCCGGCGGCTGGAACGCTAATTTGGCGGCAATGGGCCCCGGACACGGCGGACAACAGAACATGCAGCACAATTCGCTGAAACTTGGGTTAGGCAAACAAGAAATCAATGCGATTGTTTGACTTCCGTGTTATCACGGGAGTGGCAATAAAATGCGCTCGCGGTGATAACACGAAACGTTGTGGTGTGACCTCACACAAAGCCAGCGGGGATCGGGTCCCGGAACTCACCTCAATCCGTTCATCTCGGCGGCTAGCTGCGGGGCTTCGTTATCCTAGCTACCTGACTAATTTTGCTGACGGTGAAAATCCTAATAAATGCACTTTCTCACTTAATTCTAAATGGAAAACATCGCAGGGGCCCCGACGTACTGCTTAATGGCTTCCCCGAATGTCAAACTATGAAAAGTTGTTATCACTCGCCTTGTTCTTCTTCCTACGGTCCCCGTCGTTCCGTTCAGGAAAACAAGGTTCGTGCACTCACTGTGTACCTTGCGAATCAAAAGTATACGATCAAAGTAAAAATAAAAAAAACATGTATTCGAATTTGAGAAGCCAATGTGACGATGAGAATTTCATATTAAAATTTCAAAAACGGAAACAATTCGAAAGGGTTCCATTCCAATTTGGGGTTGAGCACGAAATCCAGATAGAAAAATCCAAAAACGACATTCTCGCGAATTTTTCTAAATTTTTTCTAGATTTCTATGTTTCGTTGAAACTTTAGGTAAATTAATATTAATCAATCAATCATTAGTGTAATTGCAAAGCAAAATACAAAAGAAAACACAATTCATATTTAAATACATAGTAACAATGCAATAATAGACCAATATTTCAAATACACCTAAATCTGTTTTTACGGAAGATACGTTCCAGACAAAACCGTATAAAAAAAACCGTGTAAAAAAACCGTGTAAAAAAAGACATGAAGTACATAGAAAAAAAGGGGATTAGTTCCATATCCTTCAACCCTGTAAAAAATAGTTAAAATAAAATGATTCATACAACAAAACCTATTATGCATAGTTTATTTCATAAAAACAAAAGGCAATTTAAATCTTAAAGTAAAAGTAACATAAATATAAAATTAGAAAGGGGAATTCCCTAACTATTTTATACATAAATAAAAGATAGAAAAAAAAATTCTAAAAGATTATGGTTAATAAAAATATTTTTTCTGTAAAATTTCAATCAAATAGCTTTTTTTAATCGTGCTAAATCGAATGAAATCGTGTAAAACCGGAATCAATTTGTTTTTTCTGGACCATGTTAAATCAAAACCGTGTAAAAAAATACCGTGTAAAAACAGAATTGGGTGTATAATAAATTAAAATATTATTCAATGAACATAAACTTTATTACACCCAATTCTGTTTTTACATGAACTTCTTTTGCACGATTTTGTTTTAACACGAATTAGAAAAAGAATTTAATTCTCTTTTTACACGACTTATTTTGATTTAACACGATCGACCCAAATTCTAAGAAGAAAATTTTGCTTTACTTTTATTTTTATAAGTACGATATTGGAGACGAGGAATATAATGAGATTTCCATTTGTGAAAATTCACCCAATTTTGTTACCTCAATACGGAATTTTGTCTGCTTTGTCTGCATTTTGAGTTTGGTGTTCAAAATGAAAAGTACCTTTTTGATGTTTATAAACTTTAATAAAAATTAAAATAAAATTAGTGCACCCCAACATGAAAACTCATGGTTTATTGTATTATTTTTGCTGATTTCTTAGTACTGGAACCAATCTTCTAGTTTTCCATAGATGCAATATATTTTTTTACACGAAATTTTTTTACACGTATTCTTCGGGAACGTATATCTATCGTGTAAAAACAGAATTAGGTGTACTTTAATATAATCTCAAGTATTTTTGGTATAATTCTTGCTATATGTTAATATCACTAATAGCTTTTTAATTCTCTCTTATTATGAGGTATAAAAGCTAAGCTACGGTTTATAATTTTCTAACAGACAGTGAAAAATTGTAATCAGAGCGATACCTTCTCTCTAATTTAGCACGCTGAATAATGTGCTCAAAATGGAAAAAGCAGGAGAGATTTAAATGCTTTTACAATTACTTTTCCAAAATTGGATTGTTTGTTCTGAATGCATATGTATGTATGTATTAATAGAAGCGTGGACTGTCGCCAGTATTTTTGATTCTTGAATAATTTCTTTTTTCTATTATCCTTTGGAAATCCCTCGTCTTTATTATTTGAAACAAACGAATTCATTAACATCACAAATTATCCGAATTTTAGTCCAATGAATTTCGGCATATGCATCTAATGTGGTGGAGAATAGTTTTAAAAATTTTGGCTGTTGGACTTTATGTGGAATTTCGAATTTTGTAATGTATCAGACTTTAAAGATATGCTGAGTAACGTAAATTTTGTTTTCTGGTCGACATATTCCTCTAAGAAGATCCGGGCTACGCCCATGTTTTATAAAAGAAGCCGTTTCCAAAATCATTGACTTTCCTCACCTCGCTTGAAGACGACTGTTGACTCGACTGACCTGTTTAACTTACTTCAGGTAACCGAATTCCTTAAAAGATGCAAAAATAGTCAAAAAGTCCTAGTACTCTTTGCTTTCGTGCTATCCTTTCAAAAGTCCATCATTTGCTGCGTAAATATTTGCTACATTTTTAGCTTTAGCATATTTACTTAAGCTTGGGAATAAAAAAAAAAACCCCACATACATCGTACACCTTCGATCGTTTTGTAGAAAATTTTCTGGAATTAGATTCGTAGAAAATATCCCGGTCACCCACCTCCAGACTCCTTGCCGAACGTGCAGGGATAAGGCTGCAAGCAGGACGTGTACAAACATTTTCTCAGCTCAATGAATTTGAATATTCCGCCCTTTAAAACTATCCAGCCGTAAACCCTGATGGTTCCGGAGTATGCTCTCCGGATGGATGGCTCCCGGCGAGCTCACCAGGTGAAGTGGGTGGGTGTTCCCAGCACCCACCCAGCGCCATATACCAGGATTATTCCAAGGGTTTTACCTCATTTTTCAGGATGCCCGGCCGGGATAGATTTCGATTCGAAAAGTAAATAAATTAAATTTTGTACTTGTAGAGCCTGGCACTCATGCTAAATTAGGGTGGGGCACACCCATCGGGCGATTTGCACTTTTAGGGTTTATCCCGGCTGAGGACTTGAGCTATCGACCGAATTCGCCCAATTTTTAATATTTGCGCAACGGACCGTTTCAAGTTGGAATATTTTCATTTTTCTAAAGGACGTACTTAACTTGGAGGGTTTATTAGTTGAAAATGATTCATTACTCGGAGATTTTGCTCTCCACTCAAGACTCTAAAAAAAATGTTTTTGTTATAAAATCAACTGCTTCGGGGCAAGAGATTGTGCAAAATCGGACCGATTAAATTTAAGACGTTCGATCGAAGAAAAGAGTTTCCAATTTTGTCCCGGGTCTACTTTTTAACTGACCCACCTCCATGGAGGTCCTTTTTGGCCATAACTTATCCGCTTTCCTTGGGCTTCTGCTCGATTAAATATCTTCGGGATGGATATCCTCCATAATGCCCTAATTCTCTTCCTGTTATGACTTGCAGTCGCAAGCGTGTCTTTATACATTCATTTTTATATGTTTTAAAAAGGAAGCCGAACATCATCGACAGCGGATTTTTCCTTATTAAAGGACGTAAAATCAAGGAGCAAAATAAAGGGACTTCTCTGGGCTGGGCACAGCTCCGAGAATAAAGAAAAATCTCAGATAATTGGGAAGAACTCCTACGAGGAGCATCGGGGCATACGCCGCCGCTGAGGTCGCCAACCGCGGCGATTTATTTTATATAGTAAGGTAGCGAGTTTTTACTCAGTCCTGCTGTCGGAAGACACGTGCTTTGGGGAGCTTCTCTGATTTCTTTCAGATTGCGAGGGAAGGAAATTAGAAGCATTTCCCGTCCTGTTCATATTTGCCATTGAATTAATGAAATTGTTGAACAAATTGTCGTCGTTTCATTAAGAGCTCAATTCCATGAACTCTCCGTTTTTTCACAATATCTGTGATTTGAGGCATTTGGTGAGATGTCGTCTGGTTTGACTTATATTTACTTTCATTAAACTTAGACAGTGTTTATTTATCTTTAAATTAAATGTTAGCTGTGACTTTAGCAATTTACGAAGCTTGAACACTTGAACAAATATATTGTGTACTAAAGAAATACGATATTGTATATTATATTCATGACTAAAAATTCGGAAAACTATGAGCCGATAAAATTCAAGAAAAACAATCCAGTTTCTAAAGACACAACTTACAACCGCACTCAGAAAAGTAGTTGAGTTGTAATGGATAAGATTAAGCCCAACGACTCGCTGTAATCTTCAAAATTATTCTTTTCCCAAAACGTTTTTTAAAATATTGGTTATTGGTTCATCAAAAAGAAAAATATTTTCTCAAGCATTTTTTAATACAATACTAGAGTAAAGAAAAGTTTCCCATCCTACTAAAATTGCAACGTAACTGACGTACTAAATCTGAATATTCCAAGCAGTTCCGTCCCAGTATTGCAATATACTCGTAAGTACAATTTAATTCATACGAGGGTCTTATTCAGATTCATTCACTTATCACTAATAACATTTATAATACATATAAACTCCTGCAATTACATTCATTAAGTAGCAATTTAATGCAAGTACATTACAAATTATAGGCAATGTCTTTAACGCATGTACAGATAATCTACTTCAATCAATCAAATTTTAATTGCAAATTGGTCGGGAAAGCAAAGGATCGTTATTCAATTATTTCTCAAAATACCGATGGCTGTAATCTGAGCATCATCTTGCTGGAAAGCATCTTAAATAGATAAACAATCACAGCATTAAAATGATGATTATAGTCAATTAATTGCAAAATATATGACTTAATTGATTTCTGAGTTGTACTCCATTTAAGTGTTTGTGGGGAATTAATCTGGTTTTATACATAGGTCTTCAAGATTGAAATTTGTCTTGTACTTTTGTTGAAGGTATATTGTTTATACATTTCTAGATGTCAGTGAGTTTTGAACTTAGGAATTGTAGTAAATATTGATTTTGGCGATTCGTTTCCGCGTAAAAACTAATTAACCTATTTTGCTAAATTTTTAAATATAAGTATCTAGGATTTAAATCTTGTACGGGATTTCTATCATCATTCAAATATTGTTCATTTTTCCAAATCCTAAACGGAAATAAAAGTAATATAACTAAGCATCTAGTAAACTTTTCTCGTTACAAAAGTTATAATAAAATCTTTAATATTTTCCTTAAAATTTAAAATATTACTTAAAATTTCGTTGCTTACTTGAGTCCTCCCGTTTGTGGGAAACAAAAAAAAATAATGGATGATGGAAATGTCCCACGAACCTTTATATATAATATTAATGAATGGGTAACATCAAACTTCCTTAAGAAGATTGCTTATGTCGTACCGCCCCAAAACGACACCTGGGAATACTGCCTACAGCCATTGTCATATCTGGCAGTTGTTCAATAAATGTATTACTCGGAAATTCCCAAAAAGTTTTCCGTGATTCTGTCTACGAATGTCCCTCGTAGCCAGACGAAATGAGTGTTTTGCTCCATGTAGTGATTATTTTGTAACAGCCCATGACATACTAAATACATGTGGTTCAGAAATACCTAACCTACAGAAATGTTCTGTTCTTTGAGACTCTGCGTTCTGTTTTGGCCGGGGAAGCGTGTATCTGAACAAAGTTGAATGAAGTTATATGGTTAGAAATATAATTACATGATGTTAGTCTGCACTATACCTAATTCTGCAATTGTTTTATTAATTAATATGTCTTGAAATTGCTATTCTTTGCTCCCTTTTATCATAGCTTAATACTATAGTTATAAGATAACAAAACATTCATTCAGTTTATTATATGAAATACTAGCTGGCCCGGCAGACCTTGTTCTGCCTTTCCCGGTGGGTGGCGCGATGAGTTTGATTTGGTTAAAGTCCTTCTATAAGAAAGTCTAGACAGAAGAGGTCGTTAGGGCGATTGAAGAATATCCAAAACCCCTACCTATCAAGTTTGGTTGAAATCGCAGAAGCTTCAAAATTTGACAGTCCGAATTCGTAAATTCTGACAGTTGGTTTGAGTTCAGCGACCCCGAAAACCACTAAGCACCAAGTTTGGTGGAAATCGCATAAACTTTCAATTTTGGATGCCCATATCGACGAAAAATTCTTATATGTATGTATGTTTTATCTATACATTACTTGTCCGCAAGGAAATGTCAATATCAAACAAATATCAACATCGCGTCGGGCAAGATGAATTATGGGGCATCTACCAATACCCCGTCCAAATTAGCTGTCCTTTTCATAATGATTTTATTTATTCCCTTTTCCATGTAATATTTGCTATTCTCCGCAGCTTCTTGAAGGAAGGTGAAAAATTGGGTGATTTGATTACTCTGACTACCATCAAGAGAACTAAAATTCATGAGATCTTAAAATTAAGCACACAATTTTGCGTATTTTTCTTTGTATCACAGCACAATGAAAATAAAAGCATACTGTGATTCTTATGGAACTTAAAAATGAATTACAACTCTTTTTCTACAAAAAATCTTTAAATTTGCAATAAAAAAACGTTCACTTAACAAAATAAAACCTATCATATCTTTTAAGTTTGACCAAACAATACACATTTACAAAATTTCATCGAAATCGGTTCAGCGGTTTCGGAGATTAGCGTAAACGCACATCGTGACACGAGATTTTTATATATAAAGATATAATAAACATTATAAAGAAACTTTGTAAAAATGCAAAAAATTACTGATACGATAGTACTTTTATTATACAATATAGAGCTTATTTTAATAATGTCTTGAGCGCTTAGTTTGTCCCCTTTTCGTAGAAATAATGGCTTTGGAACCTAATTATGTAATTTGTGCTATATAACTAAAAACCAATTTTTCATTTAGAGTTTGCGAACAGATGGACTTCTTCAAAAAGCTCTTGCAGAAAACTTTTATTACCTAATCAAGTTGACTGCAAAGTTTCCATCTCTTAACCACACCACGCGTTACATATTTATCTTGAAAACTCCAACTAAGCGTGGGTATAGGAAAATAAGAAGTTTTCTCCTAAATCGACCATTTAATAAAAGGAAAATGCAAGTTTTTATAGATGTTTTTCTCACCATTAACCGAAAATAGCCTGTCTGGCAACAGTCCACATCTACGAAAAAGGGCAGTCATTTCCTCTGAGAAACTTTTCTTTACCATTTATCCTTAACTCTTTTCTATGTGTATCCGTTCGACCCTCTAATTACAGTAATTAATGGCCGAAAAGATTAATTCTTCATCTCGAAACGACTTATAATCCAGGCAACATGGGATTGATAAAAATTTCACCTTTTTTGCAAAATTTGTATATTAGCATGATTAAATGATCTTAAATATTTCCGAAGGACTTATCTCATTGCGAGAATCATGAGCCGAAAAATATTTAAAGCAGAAGAGACGACTAATTTGAATAGATTCATCAAGTTTTAGGTGTCGACCCCGCCGGTGAATTGTGCCCTAAAAAAGGTCTATGGAGCACTTTCTGTACTTTCTTTTATGCAAATTTGAAAAATTGACAAAATTTTTCAGAATTCTTGAAGTGGCCGTCGGTTAAATATTATATAATTTTGGTGTCAGTTGAGCTCTCGGTTCATTGTGCTTTTATTCAAATTAAGACTCAAAATGAAATTTGCGAGTCAAAAAAAATTCAATTTCTTTTAGAATCCTTAATTGAAATGTTTGTTGCAGGATCTCATAACTGGTTAAAGGCTTCTTTATTTTTAAATAAATCGTTTCTCATTTTTATTGGACAGACAATAAACACGAAACGGAAAATATTGAAGATTGTGGAATTTAAGCCTAGCTCTAGAATAACCCTGACGGCAAAACATAAAACCGAGGAAACGACGACACAAACAAATTTACTCATATTATGGTACCCCTTTAATCCCGGGAATAAACAATCCTCGGCACATTTTTCAAAAAAGGATTTGCAAGGGATCTGAGCGTAGATGAGGCGTTCCGACTGACTGTTAAGAAGTTCACGTTGTCGTGCTAGAGGGAATGGGATCACACTGTCATAAATTGTTAGGCACATAGGGGAGCACCCTCGATGAATGTTGAAAATTCAATAAAGAAAATTGTTGGGGATTAAAATGTAATCTACAGACGTTTCAATGACAAGTATCAATTTGGGGAAGTTGACTGATTTTGTTTCATAAGAATTAAAGATAGAGAGAGCTTTGGCTCTTCTAAATCCGAACAAAATATTATTTTTCTCGGAGTATTTCGCTTAGTATTTAAAATTAAATGCCTCTAGCACTAGCCCCTAATTAAGCCCCTAATTAAGTGACGCAAAAAGCTTTTCAAAATCACACGTTTTTGTTCTATGTTCTTATGTTTATACAAATGTAAATTGTTTATGTTTTTTGATTTTTGTTTTCAGTTGAGGACACTTTGATCCTTCATCATAAACATGAGTATAATCCAAATATTTGTATGATGAGGGATTAAGGGTATTTCAAAAGTCTGTTCGCAACGTTTATGTTTTTATGTTGTTTGATACCAATCCTTCTAGCAACAATGAAATGTTTAGGTACCGTAATTTAAATTAAGGAGGAATTTTTGAGTAAAATCTTAAGGTTATTCCTTTGAGTAAATTTCAGGAACATTTTAAATAAAATGCCATTAAAATACCATTTTGTACTTTTTTACCTTAGATTTAATTTCACCTTGTCATCCTGTATATTTCAGTTTTATTTAAATATGGTATATATATTTTTGGTGTCTCATGGGTTTAAGATTAAATTCTATTCTTTACGAACAATAAGAAACGTATGTACATATGTACCTACAAGTGCCGGTTTCGCATCTTAAAAATGTAATTTCAGAAATTTACAGCGTGGAAATACTTTCAGGGACTATGTGAACTCCATTAGTGCTTCTTGATGTGCAAAGTAGGTTATTTGAGCGGAAAAGCTCATGAGATTTATGGAGTCTTCCTTAATGAAAACGCAGGTTTCGAAGTATCGTTTTCTTAATTATTAAGTAAGCAAGAAATTTAATGAAGTGCAGTGTCAAGATGTGATACGCGTTAGTACTGCTGTTAATACATATGTACATATGTATAATGGTTGCATTTATTTCAATAATTTTATGAGGACTTAAGATTATTTTATTTAAAAGAAACACAATTTAAATATAATTATGACTTCGGAAACACATTTGGGATTTCTGTTCAAAAACCGTCACAACTCAAAGTTAAAGTTTCAATATCGCGAAAAATTAAATTGAATGTTGCCTTGAAAATAGTATAGTTTACATATGTATTTGTGATATTTTGAGACTGTAGAACTGTGTTTGCAGTAAACTCTTATACAAAATGGTTGTTAGGATATTTTCACAAAATTGTATATTGAATGCAGCAACTACGGATCTTCTAATATATCAATAATTGAAAAGAAGATTCCTTCTTTCTTTCTTCTTTCATTTTAATAGGGAATTCTATATCTGCGATATATTAACTCACTTTTCTCAGTCAACGTGTCTTTCTTTTTCTAACTAAATCAAGAAGTTTCAATTTAGAAAAACAACAACCTTTTTCGGCTCATAAAATTTGAGAAATTTATAAAAGTTTGTATTTGTTACAAGCTTTTATTTAGTTTCACCTGTCCCGGTGTCTGCAATGAAATCTTGCAAGTTAAATTTGACCCACTTCCCGGTTTCGGATTGAGCTGAAATTTTGCATGCATATGTATATTGCGTGACAATGCAATATTATGATGACATGGAGCTGATCTGATGCTGGAGCTGGAAGGCGGTCATAGGAACTCCGCAATAAAACGACACAACCCCATCGACTTTGGGCTCGTTTGATTCGTATTGACGAGTACTTTGGTCCTAAGTAATATCCGTATGCAACCCCATCAAATTTGGGAAGCACGTGCCCAACACGTTATCGCGAGACACTGAAAACTCACGAGTAATATTTATTTTAACTTCATCTGAATTTTGGACCAGTTTTCGTAATGGTACAAAGATGAAATTTGATACCTACACTTATATAAATCCGAAGACAATGCAATATAGTATATTTAATATCGTTCTAAATCCAAAATGGCGGACACCCCAATATGACGGCTTACCTTTATCTTCACAACCACCTTGACATGGGTATCAAATAAAAGGGTTCAACGAGTAGAAAACGATAAAAGCTTGTTTTTAAAAATTTGTTTTTAAATTAAGGACTTATTTTAATTAAAAATAGTAGTTACACAAAATATTAAATAAGCGTTTGAAATTTTAAACTAGAATGAGAAACGCTACTTTTAAAAGAAGTGGTGGTATGAAAGATACTGCTATTTAAAAATTACATATCAAAAGTCTAAAAATATTTTCGAGATCTCTTCATTTTGATGCCCAGTTTATTTGATGCTTTGTACGCATAAGATTATGTTTATTATATTGAGATAAAATCCAAAACAAAGAGCAGGCTTGGAAGCATAATGTTTTCTCAGATGGTATTTACAGCATCGAATTTATTTTAAAATCTGATAATACCAGCTGAGCCCTTTTCAACTTCTTATCAAAGTCATTAATTCGTCGAAAACCCGCCCATGACGATATTCTTGGAGCACGATAGCGCCTATTTTATGTAGCACGTAACCATTTATGGGAGTCATCTTCAAGAAGAAGTATATGCTGCGAGCTTAAATAACTTTTATATGGTGACGAATAACACTTTACACTGAAAATTGGATCGTTACATCGATGCCGGTGGTTTTAAAACCGCCATAAGCAACACAAAAAGTCAAAGATGTCTGTCGCCAAAAATTTTCGGTTAAGATATAAAGTGTCTTTTGTCTTTTGTCGCAGACTTGTTTAAACGAGAATAGATATTGCGAACTCAGATGCGCTCGAAAGTGTCTTGATTAGAGGACAGCCGCGTGGGTTTTCTTGAAAAGCGGTGTTTATAAGCCCCAGGATGGTAATTATCATTCTACTTTATGCTCAATGAAATTTTACGATAAAAGGCATTACTGGGGATTTTAAACACCTTTAATCGTTTAATTATCATCTCTAATTTATTCACCAGGTGAACGTATTTCGCTAGTAAATTGCTTGTAAATTTTCTCGGTTGAGCAGTTCAACGGGTGCGCTATAAGAAGGATTCTTGGGTCCTTTCTGTTGGGGACCAACGAGCTTTAAGTAAGGGTTCTAAGCACTTTAAGGAATATTTTGTCACGGAAAGACATCAGGTTTTTATTTACGATTTTGTAACTCCTTAATTGTCAACACCTTAAATATTTTTTTGCAAATTTCAACAGCGTATCTTTATGAGCCAATTTTCCGCATTCATTTTAACCATTTTGTGAATTTTCAGAGACGTCTTTCAAACGTGCCATTGCTTATGTAAATACGTAGCGAATTTTTCCCTTGAAGACCAAGTGCCTCCTCCGTCAACTGATATTTTAAGTCCGCCCTCCAAAAGGCATCATTTCACTCTTAGCACTTTGCTAAAATCAAGTTATTGCGTCTCTTATTCTTCCATTAAATACAGACCGAAATAAAAGTATGTTAAATTTCTAAGTGCTGCTGTTCGGTCATTTTACAAATCTAATTTCCAGAAACTGAGTTTTGTGAATTCAGCTGAAAATCGCAACGTGAAAATTCAATACCAGTTTAAGAAAATGTTTCGTAAAATAAGCCAATTAGAAGGATTTTACGGAGTTCTGATAAATTTTAAAGAATAGCGACGTTTTCATGAAAATCCGTTCTTAATAAAAGTATTTTTGGAATATCTTTTCTATCAATTCGCTAATTGGCGTTAGTGAAGAACAGAACACAATTACTCTACGTTTCAATTAGGAGTAGCTGGAATCAAGAATTTCTCTGTAACTTGATTAATCCTACTTAATGAGGCAACTTTTCTGAGTGCTCAATAAAATGCAGTCCAACAAATTTATGCTTCGTTAAAGGCAGAGAAAACGAAAAATGGTACGATATTAATTACTTCGATCAAATTATTTTCTTGTCCTTTATTAATCTAAAAGAAAAAGAGAATTTATTTAGTACCTACTTAAGAAGCATAAGCTGGCGATAATTCTGCTCTTAAAGAGTGTGGAATTCGCAATATGTATGTACGAATAAGTAGCTATCATTTTGTAAGTTTTCTTCATTTTGATATACTTATGATGTCCTTTGGAATTACCATGTTTTATTTAAATATAGAAAATAATTAGGGAATATCAGTATGAGTAATATTTAGTACCTATCTATATATGTTGTAAATATGCTTGTAGACATTGTATACAATATATCTATATAAGTGGTTCAGCACAAAATCTGTTTTGTTAGATGAGTAATTAAAAAGAAACGAAAGTATGGAATTCAATTTTCTTGGTTTACGATTTTCCCATCCATCCACCATAGAAAAACAATATTACGTTCGCTTTATTCTAGACCTAACACTGTTTTATAAATTTTCTTTTATAAAATCAAATTAACTTATTAGCTAACTCCTTCTAGATTGCAAAGTTGCTTCCAAAAATCATCATAAAGTTAGGCAGACAGGTCCGTCCCTCCGCATATAATACCCTTATATATCTTTAAAAATATATTTTTTTGGTTTTCTTTTCATTTGTAGCATCCATTAGGCTTTTGGACCGTCTTTTTAATTCCTAGATAAGCTTACCAATTAGCACAGCATCACTGGCGAAATGAGTGCAATTAACTACAAACTCACACAACAAAAATGAACCCAATTAATTTTTCATCACTGGTAGGCCACTCTCCCTCCACTGACCCCTTGGCTTCTTTCTGTCCGGTCGTCCAAGCACAAATTGGAATTAATTCCGACGAGGACGTCGGCCATTTGGCAGGGCTTTCTGTTCTATTTGGTTTTGCTGTTTAGCTTTTTAGTCATTGTCTCCTGCTACTGAGTTTTCCTGAGACAAGTACAAAGTACCCCAGGCAGATAAATATGTATGAATGTGTTCTATCTTTGTAGCTTTGGACATGTACGGCTGCAACGACGAGTGATATTTATTTGTGATAAATTCCCATTACAGCACTCTTCCAAGTCCAGTCCCTAAAATTTCAGTTCTGGTTGCTTTTGTATTCAAGGTTTGTCATTTTTACTTTAAAATTTCATTTAATTCGACCGAGTAGGAACACTAATGACTCGGTCCTTTTGATACTTTTTTTCTTTTACCTGAGAGGATTTATCTGATGCTCTACAATAATTCGCCCTTTTGAATACAAGAAGGTATATTACCGAAAAATTGAGTTTCAGAAACTTTATTCGATCAAAGGAAGCTCACTTTAGCACCGATGAAAGAAAATACGTTTTTTTTTTGTAAAAGGTTTTTTTTTTTATTTATTCCAATTTAGGTCGGTAAATTTATGTACCTTAAAACTTTTGGATGAACCCATCATGCTAACACGATTTTGATGCTTCTGGCAAGGTTATTAATTCGATGAACATCTTCTTTATAATGAAGAAGAGATTTATAAAAATCTGGGTCATGAAGGCAATTATGCTTTCCCTTTTATAACTTTTAATTAATAATTATAAAGGGTTAAGATATCGCTTTATTTAAGATCTTTTCAAAAAGCAGTACGTGTTAGAATATTTTTTTTTCCGGATTCGTTATTAAAATAGCCTATTATGCATATATATTGTGACAAAAATAAGAGTTATTCAATTATTCTACTTAAGTGAACTAGTTTTTAAAATACCTTATTGGAATTTGAATCTAAAATCAGTAGTAAAAAAGCCCATAAGATCTTAATAAAAATCAAAATCAAATAAAATTTGTCGGTTGCTTCTACTCCTCGAGATACCTATTCTTCTTTGGACTCCAAATGAACGGGAGTAGAAGGTTTTATCAACATCTGTAGTAAAAAGATCTCAACCTCAATTTAAACTATTAATTTAGTTTTAAGGATTCACCATTTTGGACGCGCCATCTTAAAATTTTATAATTTGATATCGAATTCGAAATCAGTGGACCCAAAAATTGTCGTGTAGCTATTTTGTATGCAAATCGCGGAATATTTATTATTTTCGTTTTATTTTACTACCACTTCTGGCATTTTGTTAGCACCCCAATTTCTATGGAATCGAAAAGAAGTTTATTTTACGACGTAGCTAAATTTCTACTTTACATGATACTTTTGTAAATATGCGTATGGGCTGTTTCATACGAATTACGTGGCAGAAAACAACACAATCTGCATTTTAAAATTTATTGCGATATTATCATATATTACAAAATGAGCCCCTTTTCTTTTCGACCTGCATACATACATACAAACAATCGTACACAACCTTGGGAAGTAAGCCGGTGTTATTATTAAAGTTTAGCAACTTTAAAAATTTACTCATAGGATATATTTAATTTTTGTCCTGAAAGACATTCAATTTTTTCTTGCTTTTATCAGTAGAGGTGTATTCTTGCGAAGTCGTGCAAAGCTCCATAAATCGCCTTTCAATATCCCCTCATAATTCACTATAAAGCAAGCGAACATTTCACGTCTGACTAAAAACAGGTGTTTGTCAGGTGGGTTGATACGGCTAAAATGTTTATCCTTCTAGTGATGTGAGAAAGTGCTCTCATCTTGCCAATCTGCTTTGTCCTGTTCACGTTGAACGGAAAAAATACCATAGTAACTCAATATTTCTCTTCCCAGCATCCGCGTTTCTGAATCAGGTCAGGTCATGGAGTGCGAAAAGCGTGTAAAAAATGTTTCAGTTTAACATCGAAACTCAGTGAGGTGTGGAATTTTCTCCTTTTTCACTTCCTATAAATAACACCGGGCTAAGCTGTATGTAGTTAGTTTGTTAACTTCTTTTTCGTTAGCTGCTACTAACAACGGGCGTATCCAGCTTAGAACGAATGGACGGGTATCAGGTTTGCTGGCGAAAAGGGCCCCATTATAGTCTTCATCCGGGCCGGACATGCAGGGTTATATATGTATGTATAATTCAGAAATACCGGTGCTCTAATTTCGTCCGTAAAACGCTATACCTTAGCTTTTATCGCCCACCGAAAATTAACGAGTTCCACACATGGTAGCCACATATCCCTGGAATTTAGTTAACTGGTGCACTCGGGAGTTGCGGTTGGGTGGGTCAAGTTGCTTGACGAATCGTTGTAATGTTGATCATAAACTAAAACCATGACATCCTCATAAATCTGAAAACTTCATTGGCCTGGAAATGTGTAGGCGACTAGTTAAAATACCACAGAAAGTTGGTGGGTGGTGGTTTAAAATATATAAATTTATGTATGCATACACGGAAAGAAATATCAATCGAATTTGGTGTAAAATCAATCAAATTTGCTATTGGTTTTGCGTCAATCTAATATTTTATTGATTTAATGCTTATTTTCTAAAATCGAGAAAAGTTGAAAATAAAACCTTTGAGAAAATTATGATAAAATTAATCAAATTATTTTACTGAATTAATCATAAATAAGTGATATATGTATAGCAAAGAATTTAATACATTTTTACTGAATTTAAATAAAACTTTATTAATATTAGTAAACAATTTCCGCAATGAATTCTTCTTTTACTAAAATCAGAAAAATATTGAATTGATTAGATACAGTCAGCGAAATTCATTTATACGCACCCCAATTTTTTTTGGTTTCAGGAAATTACGGAAAGTATTTCTAAAACTTATTTAAGGTAATTGCTAAGGACCAAAAGTACAGCTTGTTTGTAAAATATTTATTTATTCGCGTAATAACAAACAAATAATTAACTAGTTTTAACAAAAAATAAGTGCGAAATTCAATTATACGCACATTTGAATTTTCTAAAGATAAGAAAAATAAGAAAAGTGGTAATAAATTAAAGTTATTTGTAATACTTGGTATGACCTCCTCCGTTAGTAATTGTACCGAAAATCCGATTACGCATCGAATTTATGAAATTTTCAATATCAGTACAACTGATCCTAGCCCATGCATTTAAAATTGTCGTTTTCAAGGTCAGAATGTCGTGGTATTGTCGTCCACCTTCATAAATCTGCCTGGCCATGTCCCCCACCAGTTTTCCATAGGGTTGAGGTCAGGCCATCTCAGTGTAGGGATGAATTTCGCATTAGATGTGCACGAAATTGTAACCAAGCCACAAAGAATCTCTTTTAATACTGCACTGACAGCCGCAAAGCAGTATAACTGTAAACACATTTTCGTCACACCATAACGGTTTATTCTTATCCCTTTCAAGATGCTCATTTATATAGCAGAGCAAAGAATATCAAAAATGTGCAGAAATTCAAAATGCGTATAAATTAAAATCAGCTTTTTTAGTTTAAAATTGAAAAATATCAGTTACGCATTTTCGATCTCTGCTTTGACCGGTGTTTATTTATTATTAGTGCAATAACACCTGTTATATTACATAATTCCTTTTTATTATATTTTTATGCATACATACATAATACATACGAATTTCTAAAACTAGGTTTTTCTCTTGTTGGACTAAGTTGGTCACACAGAGAGAATACCTGCTTAAAATTTAGAAAGTATGTACATGGCCAAAGTCCTTTTTGCAGAATTTACAAATTGTTTTTTACCTACAAGCTTTTATTTAGTTTCACCTGTCCCGGTGTCTGTAATGATACATTGCAAGTTAAATTTGACCCACTTCCCGGTTTCCGATTGAGCTGAAATTTTGCATGCATATGTATTTGGCGTGACAATGCAATATTATGATGACATGGAGCTGATCTGATGCTGGAGCTGGAAGGTGGTCATAGGAACTCTGCAATAAAACGACACAACCCCATCGACTTTGGGCTCGTTTGATTCGTCTTGATGAGTACTTTGGTCCTAGATAATATCCGTATGCAACCCCATCAAATTTGGGAAGCACGTACCGAACGCGTTATCGCGAGACACTGAAAACTCACGAGTAATATTTAAATACTCCAGAAGCTCTGTAACTTTTTGTTTAAATTGCTAAAAAATCAAGCCAACCGTTGCCATGCCAAGACTGTCTCTAAAGTGTGCGCTCTAACAGGGGGTCTGATTGGAGGTTCTAAAACGTATCTAGATATATAACGACAAGACTCCACCCTTTTTGCGAATATGAACCAAATATTGCTCCGAAAAATACATGGGTAAACTTTGATAGAATAAAGAAAGTAATCTTGATAGAAATGGGTTATGCCGCTACTTTTAAGAAATAGTTACCAACACCTTCCTCCAAAAAGTCAATCCTGTACCTATATGTTCATATGAAATCTACCTAAACTAAAATAAATGTTTACGTTTTAATATCGTTTGTCTAATGAGCTAATTATTTTTAAATTTCTGCCACTTACCAGCTCTCTATCTAAATTATCTAATTTAGTTAGAAGGCCAATAATTTCATAAAACTTCTAGGATATCTCCAGCAGAACTAGAAACTTAAAATTTTCAAAAATACAGTTTGACAAGTTCAATAAATTACAATTTTCCATTATTGTAGACGTTACACAAATGATTTAAATAATTTAAATTTCCCGCCCAAGTGCCTTCTTTATAGTTTCCACTGCACTTTGAATGCAGGAGCTGTTTCCCGCCCATTTCTCCAGTGGGAAGTGACGTTTTATGCAAGCAGCTCGCCCAGCACTGCCTCGGAATGAAAAACCCAATTACAAATATTTAAATCGGCTAATTACCGGCTAAATAAGGTCACTGTAGTTTAATATCATATAATTTCTAAAAATTCGCCGTGGAAAAGCGTTAAAAGTGTGAAAATTCCGCGGGTCGGAAAGCGGTCGTAAATTGATTAATTTGGCATGATCGTGTGAAATTCGGCTTCCTAAACCGCGTTTTCTCGAATTTCGCAGGCTGGGACGGCGCGGGTGTAATTATTTTTAGTTGCAAAATTCCGTTGGTAAGTTGCAAAATTCTTTGTTCCTATTTCCAGCTGATTTCCAATTCGATCGGGATGTTTGTTCCCGAACTTGTTGAATGGAATTCATTTTGGTTTGACTAGCGAAAATTGTTAAACTGCTACGGTTGATTCACTCAAAACTAATTAAATATTAAATAAAATATTAAAATTTTACAAAATATGCTTCAGCACTTATTTTTATCTTCCGTATATTAAACGTTTGTTTTAAAGGACCCTCACCCATAAACTGAACAAAGAAGATAGGCGTCCTAATTATATTTAGACTCTTATTGTTCATAATACCAGCGAACAAAAATATCGAATAAGAATATTGTAAAACTTAAATATTTCTCTATCACCTCGATTACTTTGTTTAATATTTAACCACAACGTAAAATTTACAAGAAATACAGTCTGACGAGTTCAATAAATTGAAATTTTCCATTATTGTATCACTTATTTTTTCGTTTATAATGAACTACTTTAAAATTTTGGCGGACACTAAAAATTCATAATACTATTATACCTCGTATATCCCTACTCTAAGCTTCAGTTCCTTCTCTTTATACCCTTTCACTGAAGGAATTCCCAAAAAGCAAACTGCAAAATTAATTCGTTTAAAATTTTCCCTGACTTTCAATTAGAAAGTATTGAACTTTAGCGAATATTTGTCACATGTTAACTGCGCGACCTCACGGCTCGCTGGGCAGAAAATTAGAAAGCAGAAAAGTGGCACAGCAGCAGCCGGGAATATTTTGGATAGTATCAATCCTATTTTACTGAGAAACATTCAAGTTTTATTGTAATAGTCGAGGATAAGATTGATTCAGTAAAATCTCTATATCAAGTTATTTCCTGCTTTTCAGTAAATATAAATGTATTAAATTCCTTCAAAAATTGAGTTAATAATAATTTGGATTGAATATATTCAATTTGGATAAGGCCAAACGCAGTGGCTAGGACTTTGATTCAAAGGGATTTTACTAGAAAAAAAAACATTTTTACGTAAAAACGCATCTGCTTCGTTATGGCGAATTCAAGGAGTATATGTGTCAAAGAAATTTTTACACCTCCTCATCCAAGTGCTCAGCCAATTCTCAACGGTATTGCACGGGGTAAATGTTAGCCCCGAAAATTATCTTCAACTTTCGTTTTTCTATTTTTAGTTTAACGAATTTTAGTAAATTTTTTATTACATTTATCAATTTAAGTTTGTTTTTATTTTGATATTATAAAATCAATCCGGATTTATTTGTTTTAGATTTGTCGTAATCAATCACAAATTTATCGATTCTATTCTAGAGGTTCAGAATTGATTCAATTAAAATGTTCTTGGCCTTGTAAAACAATGATATGTTTCAATTTTGCAATACTAATTTTCAGCAAATGTTACAAATGTGGAATTAGTAAATTGATTGAATATATTTTAGCAAATCATTTCTCTCCGTGTATGGGGGATCTAGCAATAAATAAGTATACATCCAATTCTGTTTTTACACGGTCTTTTTTTACACGGTTTTGATTTAACACGGTCTAAAAAAAAAAATTGATTCCGTTTTTATACGATTTCATTCGATTTAGCACGATTAAAAAAAGTTATTTGATTGAAATTTTAAAGAAAAATATTTTTATTAACCGTAGTCTTTTAGAAATGTTTTTTGCTCTCTGTTATTTATAAAATAGTTAGGGAATTCCCCCCTTTCTAATTTATTTTCATAGCAGCTTAACCCTTTCGCTACCAGGGCCCCAGGAGAAAAACCGCCAACACAGCCCAGACGTTTTATTATTTAAATAGGATACCAATTATTATTAAGTTTTGTGGGATGTATTTTAACGTTCCAAATAAGCGAAATGAGCAATTTTATATACCGATACGAATAAGTGATGCACATAAAAATTTAATTTGGCTTTTATAAAGACTCTCATAATATTTTTTTTTGATAGGAATCATTTTATTTTAACTATTTTTCACAGGGTTGAAGGATATGGAACTAATCCCCTTTTTTTTCTATGTACTTCGTGTCTTTTTTTACACGGTTGTTTTTACACGGTTTTGTTTGGAACGTATCTACCGTGTAAAAACAGAAGTACGGGATGAGCATTTGTATGGGAGTTCCGTCATTTGTATGGTTAAAACCATGAAGTGATATGTACTTTTGGAATTTTGGACAAATAATACGTCATAATAATTCATGTAATTGGTCAACAAGATTTTATCCATATATCAATAGACTGGGGAAAACGTCAGGATATCTAAATTTTTTTTTTTTTTTATTTGTAAATTTATTTTTGGAGAAATTCACGAAATTTTTCGAGTTATTGCCTGGTCTTCACTAACATTACAAACAACATCAAAAGTAAAAAGAAGTAAGGTAAAATAATTGCCTTTATATGTTCTTACACAAATTCTTTATTCCTTACATTTGTTGAGAATGGGCTTGTTGAATTGAGAGAAAAATAAAATAGAATTGAGAAAATATTCGTAACTTGTAACCTAAAATTGCTATTCACAAGCGAAAATATAAAAATTGAGTAACAATGCTTACGCCCGAGATAAAAATAAATGTTATAAATAACTATTAGCGGTTAAATAAATATAACTCACAAGTTCGAGCAGTAATGTAATGTTCGCTCGGCAAGTTTTATCGGTAAATTGGGCATATTCATCTTATTTAAAAATAATAAACCTATAATTATGATTTTATTTATAAAATTTAGTCACTCCAAAAGGAGGATAAAGCGAATGTTTGATGTATATTATGGAAAAATATTTCTTTCCTCTTTTTTCTTCAATTTCAAGGTACATATAAATCTACTGATTGTACTTATATTTTTAAAATACTTTTTACATAGATTGAAGGTTGAATTAAACCTATCTAAAAATTTCGAAAAATTAACAGAAAAAAGTTCTAATTGTAATTGAATGACCTACGTACCGCGGATTTAATAACAATTTATATAATTTTAATTAATTGGCTATAATTTCGGGCTCAAGATTTCATTGCAGTCACAACCAATTTTTATTGATTAAAGTTTCCGCTGCATAATTCATGACTTCATTTTCTTATTGCATACCAATTAAAATAAAATCGATTTTGACCTACTAATTGATTTACCAACAATTGAACATTTTTGCAATCCTCCAGAGCTCAGAGGAAGTATTCTCTCGTGGATTGTTCTGACTTATATAAAAGGAATTGCTTTTGAAAGCCGCAAAGTGGACCAACCGCCAGAGAAAAACTTTAGATGAAAAAGCCGCGGAACTATTTTGTTTTGAATACCAAAACGTAGGCAGTTTCGATAACAATCTCAAAGGTAGCAAGTAAGATTTTTATAAGTACATGCTACTACGATTAGCAAATGGAAGCTGAAAATTTCTGCTGTCGATCAGACTTAAAAATCCCGAAGTAAATTTATGCAAAATTCATTGAAATTCAAAGATGCTGAAGATACTTTACACCATAAGCCTTTCTTGCTGAAAGCTTCTTAGAACTGATAACAGACGCGCTAAGCAGGTAAACAGTAAAAGCTTGTAATACCAGAACAAAATCGGTTTATTCCTGCTGTAACAAACGAGTAAATTCCCGAGTGATGAGAGATTTATGCAAATAACTCCGGACAGTCTTGATTACCTGTCAAATCGAATGGAGAGGCGTTATGCCTTTCCTATGTACATAACTGCAGCGGGCTTATTAAAGACTTTTTCACTTAGAGCAGAGGAGATTAGCACCCGATATCTGCAGAAAAATTTTAATATTTGCACGACGATAAAAGATAGAAGTAGCTTTACTTGTTGTACTTGCATAAAACACTTGCTGTGCTCATCCCATTTGGAAGAAGTCAATTTCCGCGATAAGACGTGCGCGAGAAATATGCTAATTTTGTGTATTTTTGGCATAGTTCTTCTATACTTTGCAACGGTTGCTAGTGGTGAGACAGTAAGTGATTCGGATCATTATTCAAGAAGGTTTTAAAAGTGTATTTTATAAATGTTGTAGTTATGCCGAGAGGAGACCAGCTATATTAATGGAACGAAAGTAACTTGGCCATCAATAAAATCTCGACGTGAGCTGCAGATCAATTATGCGGTATCAAATCCTCTTTGTTTTGATAGTGAGGGCGAAATTATTCTAAGACACTGTGAGAAGAAAGCTTGGAGTCCACCAGATCCACCGAATTGTGTATTTAAAAGAAATAATATATACTGCCCTGCAGAACTGATTGAGCTTGTCGCCGAAGAACGAGTTATCTGCATGAAGATCTCAGATCCGCAACCTTGGAATGATGAATTTTGCTACGGGTCTGATAAGACGTTGTTTGATTTGAGTCTTCGTGAACAAATCATCATTTTCAATTATCTTAGAAGTAAGTACAATACGACGCGAATCTGGCTACCAGCAAGACGCTATTCTGAATACGCAGCTTACGACCCAATTGTTTGGAGATTACCTGGAAAGGAATGGGGCGAACTAGTCAAGGAAAAATATGACGAAGCATCTCCAGGGCAATGCCTAAGTACCTCACTCTATATACATTATACAGTGACTAATTGCGCTGAACATCTACGGAATTTTTGTGTCTTCAAAAAAGATTTTGTGGTGGCATCCTCTTGTCCAGAGCATCATGCTGCTATGAGTTATGACCCGACTAATTGCTATGGAGTTGCCCCGCTCGGCGATGAAATAGATGTGCATTTTTTACGCCATTTAAACACAGATAAGATAAATAATCTAAAACACATCTTTAAACATCTTGATCTTAAAAAGCAACAATGTTTTGCAGAATGGAATGGACATAATGATAACAGAGGTGTGGTTTTTAATCCTGCAAAATTTGAATTTTCTTTAAATCAATGGTCCGATTGTCGGTTGAGTCATGTATCTTTGAAACCAACTACCTCAATTCAAATGTTTCTTACTTTCAGTGCAGCTCACGATACTCTTGTACTAACAGTGTATAATAGAAAAAATATTTGGCGCGAAAGTGGAAAAGATTTTGGAATTAAGTGCTTCACTAATGCAGACTATGAACTGATACATCCAGTAAAAATTAAGGATTTAATTTGGGAAGATTTTCAACAATTAAAAAGCCTTTTTGAACTAAAATTGTACGGCGATGGACCTGGCTACTATTGGTGTGAAGCACACAGCATCTTAAATTTTGAATTGATTCAAACACCACGGATTGTTGCAACTAAAAAACGTAAAGGGCATCCATTCGCATTTTTCTTTGAAATTCCATGTTCAGTCGAACAATGCGCCGAATTCAGTAAAAACATGAAACACTATGGTAAAAGAGTTGAGAAAATTTTATATGAAATTAAACATTATCGACCGAATAGAAGACGATTTAAACCAATAATCATCCATAATGTGCGAGTAATGAGAATTGAAGCTGTGCACGTTGACGTCAAGATGCGATTTTTGTGTCACGCAACAATATCTTTAAAAGACTCATCAGTGGACAATAGTTCTGAAGAGGATAGTGAAGAAGAGGAAGAAATTGTTGAAGAAAATGGAATTCCACATGAAACAGCAGTTAGGAGCAAATTAAGAGATATGCTAGATGAAATGCTAAGAAATTACACCCTTTACATTCCTTCAACATCTGTAAACAGTACTGAGTATTGTTTCCCGGAACCATTTTCAAGTTATACAACAAATAACTGGCGGACGGCAAAAATAGGACAGTCTTCAACAACTTATGATTTATGTTTAATGCCCAACGGCGTTCCAGTAGCTAGAAAATGTATTGGAGATTTTCTCTACGGTGCAATATGGGAACCACCTAAACCTAACATAAAATGTATTAAAAAAGTACGGCAGGATGTTATTACAACAAATTTATTTGAAATCGAGAGAAATAACTTGGCAAAACAAGATCCTGTAAAAGTTTTAAGCGACGTTAAAGAATTGATAAATAAAACTAGAAATTTTATTCCAGCCGATTTATTTTATCTTGGAAAAATCATGCAATCTATAGCAAATAATATAATTATAAATCGGCATTTGAATGACTCTTCACAATTTGTAGAAACTTTTAAAGTTGTCAACAATACTCAGGATATTTTAAAAATATACAACTTCTTGATGGGCATCGATCGAAATATTGCTAAATTGTCAACTGTGCTAAACTCAACAAACGTTTTGCTTGAAGCCTTTGAAACAATTGTTGATGAAATATCTACCGTTGAAAATTCGTTAGATACACCAACGCAAAATTTTAATTTAGAAAATGAAATTTTTCATGATGGTCCTGAAAATGGAGTAAAGTATGAAATCAGTCCAAAATTAATGATTTTCAGAATTAAACCCGATATAGTTGGCATATCTGGGGTAGCAATTTATACCAATAACAACACAAATCTCGATTTCACCAATGTTACCTACAAATTTTTATATGCAAACCAATCAAAATCAGAATTACTTATGGAAGATAATATTGAAATTGCAGCTTTTGCTCCTCAAACATTATTAGATCGATTAGATGAGATTACAATAATTAGCCAAGACAACTCTACTATCGAGGCAGAACAGCCCACTCCTGTAATTATTATAAAAATTTACTTCAATGACAGACTATTCCAAGAAGATAAAGAGATCACTGATAAGCGAGTTTTTGGAAAAATTATAAGTATATCGATACCTGGATATGAAAGGGACCTCCCTGAACCTTTTCCAATATATATTAAATCTGATTTGGATGAACAAGAAGAAAATGGTACTGTCAGCACTTGTCGTTATTGGAATTATAGTTCTTGGGCTGATGATGGTTTATTTCTTATGGAACGAAGTGATGAGAATGTAAGTCTTTTTGGAGCAACTCATCTTACACCTTTTGCTTATTTAGTGGGAGGTACTTACAATCTTTCAGTGTCAGCAGATGTTGTAATAATTACAAAGCTTCACGAAGAGGCTTTAGATATAATCACTCTTCTTGGTTGTTCGTTATCGCTTATTGGAACGATTGGAATTGTGCTGACTGCAATTACTTTTCAAACATGGAGAGAAAAACCTTCGTCTAAAGTACTTCTCCAACTATCAGCAGCTATAGCACTACAAATGATATTGTTCTGCTTCGTAAATACCGATGTTCTAACAACGCATCTCATAGAAAATCACATCTACTCTAGCTGCATCGCACTTGGAACACTCCTGCACTATTCAGTTCTAGTACAATTTTCTTGGATGCTTATAGTCGCATTTTTGCAGTATAAAAGATATGTTATTGTTATTGGAAAATCGAGGCCAACAAGATTTTTCCTGAAAGCATTTTTACTAGGATGGGGTCTTCCGCTCGTCCCAGTTCTAATTGTGGTGTTCATCAATAAGGAGGCATACATACCAATGGACAATCCAGATAATTCGAAAATTTGCTACCCAGTGGGACAAGCGCTATATTTTGGAGTCATTCTTCCAATTGCAGTGATAATTATTGCCAACTTGATTATATTTATTTTGGTAATTTATAACATCGTTAAAGGCCCAGATGGGATGGGCAGGAAAACCGAAAGAAAAATTGCTCTTGCACAGCTTAGAATTTCAATACTTCTATTCTTTTTGTTAGGGTTTACATGGATTTTTGGACTTCTTGCTGCTATGAGGGCTGGACTAGTATTTTCTTATCTATTCTGTCTAACAGCAACACTACAAGGATTTGTATTGTTTATTTATTTTGTCGTACTAGATCCCACAACCAGGAAATTGTGGTCTAATCTCATCAGAACTGTATGTTGTAACAAGGACGTTAAACAAATAAATTAGATTTCAAAACATGTTTTAAAGAAACCCTTTAATTTTGGTACATTATTGACTTATTTATTGACTTATAAACGTATTTATTAATGTCCGCAACTCAAAACACTAGCTAGTTGCGATAAATTAAATGACGTTAAATTTATTATAGTTGAGATAATAGGATATTATGTATGAACATTTAATTATATTCTTAATCTTAATTCTTCGCAATTACTACCAAATATTCTGAATTCTAAATCTTCAACGTAACAAATTAAAATAAACTTATACAATAAATTACTCATGTTATCCGTTGCTTAAGGGCTTCAGCTGCAATAATTGAATATTAAAACTATCCGAAGATGCTCTTTTAATTTTATTATTCCACTTCAACTTGTGCAGTGCAACAAATTAAATTCTGATAATTTCAACAAAATTGTGTTTCATCACCGGAAATCAGCGAAGTTCCCCAAACCACAGGGTGGTTTCCGAAGGCCGATTTAAAGAACGTCCAGGAATTGAAGGAGACGGTGTTAAATATAAATGGGAAAGGGTTGCAATAAAATGGAGATGGTGTTATTGAGGTATTATGGCTTTGTAGGAGACCACCAGGAAGGTTCTTAATTTCCTGAGATCTAAAATATTTATAAGTACATAAAGGGGATATTTATGTTTTTAATAAATCGTTTCAAAATGTACTTCAGAGATAAACTTCTTAAATAATTACAAGAAAATAATTGAAAATTGTGAAGAAATAAAATATATAAGATGCGTTGTAGTTCTTTACACATTTATTATTTAGCTTACAAAATAAACAAAAATCCAATGTAATGAATATTCCCGGTAAAAGTTAATGAAAATGGCAGATAGTGTCGACAGAAAGGAAAGCACTGAAAAGACTATAAAACCCAACCATCAGAAGTTGTTTAGCTTTTGGTATACATCAAACAGACTAATGGACCTACACAATGCTTTTACTGCCAGCATCAAACTTATGGCAATAAAATGGTTTTATAGAGCTTACGGAGATTTTACGGGTCGGCTATCACTTCGTTTTCCTGGCTGTGTATCCGGCTAAGCCTTCTTTGGGTTTTATTTAAGTTTTGATTTGAATATTTCAACAGGTATCGTGACCATGTTAAATCGCTTATAACATCGAATTATGCGAGCTTTAAAAAGGATTTATATTTCGTATAATTTAATAGCAAAGATTCGATTATTTTTAAATATTTATCTATTTACTTTTGCTAATTTTACTCGAATTTTTTTAAATCGCAATTATTTCATAAAAGTCGTGTAACTACACCGTATTTTTAATTTTTAATTGGTAGATTCATTGTTTACTTTTGTAATATATTCGATTCTCCAAGTTTCTAGTACTTTAACCGACTGCAAAGCATGCATCCTTTACCGTAAAAAATGTATACATACTAAGAATTTCGATTCAAACTCGATATTTGTGTTAAAGCTTTGTTTAAAACCTAAATGCCTAAAAGCTTCCCTACTTCATTGTGCGATTTTTAATTTTTATCACTATATATGTATTAACAATATTGATATATGTATTTGATTAAGTCAAATTTTTAGAAAATTTTGTTTTGAGAAATCTGCGAATTTAAAAATACATCGATTTGTCAAAGTTAGATCATTTCCTTCACGTATACATAAACCTAACGAATCGCTTGCAATTAGTTAAAATATCATATCTTAGAGATAAGTTAGAAATAAATTTTAATTATTCCGTTAAATAATATATACCTTAAATTGATGGAATTAGCAACAATTCAGAAATAAGTTAAGCTTTTATATTTCTTGCAAAATTATGTAAATATAATTAAAATTTGGATTCCTCAATAATATGCTGTAGGGCAAAGATAAATTGTTTCCTAAATTAGGAGATTTTCTGGATAATTTTCTTAAACAAAGCCTGCACAGCCAAGAATTTCTAGATATACAAACATTTATGTACCTTGATTTACGGCTTATTAATTTCATCGTTTTATTTAGACAATGGGACTTAAACTTGGACTTTTGTTGAAGCGTTCGTTATTGGTATTTAGTAATTATACAATTTCAAAATATCCAATTTTACATTAAAGCAAAAACATGTGGTAGCTACTGATTACTACTAATTAAAAATAAAGAGTTCGAAATACCATTTGTAAATTGAGCCATTTTTCTCATTCCATCCGCAAACTGAAGCTCTCAAGCTTATTGAATACAAAGTAGGGAAAACTCTCTCAATTTTATCTCGTAGGTGTCTTTCGGTGGATTCGCCTTGATTAAAATGCAAAGCAACGAGAACCAGAGAATCCGTGATTTCCTAAAAAAAAAAGGTGCCTTCGAAAAAGTTAAAATGAGAAGTGGTTATCCGAGCCTGCTTTGAACATAAAAACGAATTTTCTTACGACCTTCTGTGAATTTCCCTACGACCTTCTGTGCGAACAAGTATACCTTATATATATAGAATCAGAGCACTTCTAAAACGTGAAGACTTTCCTTTCCTAACCAGCCACTTTTGATAGATTTATCTTCTGAAAAGATTAAAACGACTGCCGTGATGGTTTTTGAACATTTCTTTAATGCTAGCAAGCGCTAGAACGGGTGTGGTGAATTCCATTTCTCGGTCGACAAATCTTGCCTTTAAGGATTTTATGTGGCTACCCAAAGAATAATTATTGTACACCCTGCGCAAGTGAGGTACTGTAAATATAATATTCGATCAAATCAGAAATTGTTGAAACCAATCTAGGGGAGCGCATACTACGATTAAATCCAGACATCGATTTGGTTTAGATGTACTTTAGAAGTCAATATAGTTTGGTTCGAAGATCTATAATTAATTTCGCTCAATGAATATGAATGAATTCTTAAGTATTTCGGGAATAAAAAGAGTTGAAAACGTAGTATTTACTCTGATTGCATTCAATAGAAAAGCCATTAAGGGAAAATATTGACAGGGTATATTAAATCATTTTTTATTGTATGGTACAATTAAAAAAGTTTTCTTTTACAATATTGTCATCATTTCAAATCGTTGCTACGAGTACATCGTTTTTCATAAAGATATTTTCTGTGTGATAGCAATAAAGTCTTTAAACATTTTCTTAAATCCTTTACCGCGATTTAACCCTAATTACAGTACTTAAACAAGTTGTTTCAAACTTTTCAAATCTTTCTTAAACCCTACGTAATCTAATTTGCCTGTAGGAGTACTTTCTACTGAATTCGTGTTGCTTGACTTGATTTAAAAATAACTGCATGGAAACAGGAGTTCAAACGAATGGGTTCAAAATATTTTATATTGAATATACGAAACGAGCTCGACGATAAGGTAAACTGAACTTTTTGAGGCAAATCGAATTTTAACAAAATATATTGAATCAATAAACTAAGAAGGCACTTAAATTCTTATTTCTTTCGAATCAAAACGAGCGTGAATTAATATAGAACACCTTCTGTTTAGTCGAAAGATATGAACAATTTCAGTTCATTGTAGTCGAAATCAGCTCAAGCGCGCAGAAGCATGCATTCGGTAGGGAGTAAAGAGATCCTAGAATCAAGGGAACTGCGAAAATATTGAAAATCCATTATCATAATAATCCCACGCAACGTTGGAGCCGAATCAGAGTTACTCAATTAAAGAATTTTTTAGACGGTAGGAGATGCCTGCGAGCAACTGAAGTTTCTTAATATATTCAGACAGCTGTGTGTGAAGTTATCCTCTTAACGACGATAAGAGCGAGGGAGCCGTGGGGCGTGCCGAGAATAAGTGAAAACAGCTATAAAATATACGCGAAAAGTTTTTCGTTAATAACACATATTTCAGTGAGTCTGCACAAAGAACTGAGCCCATATGCTCGCTCCTTAGACTCTTTAAAGGACGATACCTACGCGCTTTTTCTACCAAAATGTAACGAACAAAAAAGGGCCCCAGCAGATAATTTTGACGCTTGCCACGTGGCTTCATTGATGGCTCTGCTGGCGAAGGACGTTATCGGTGCACTAAAGCGTCGTTGCCTCCATTAAATCGTCTCATCTCTAAGAATAACGAGTATTAAGGAAGCCTCAGGAGCTGTTGGGGAGTCTTAACTGAACTCGTTCCGCTGCCGTATAAGAAAGAATAAAAAGAAAAGTAGGTTAAATATTTCTGAACTATTCCCAGAACGGAAACATTTACTATAAAAACTGGCAAGACCTTAATGAATTAAAGGAGGAAAATAAGCGCTCCTGGAACTTATGTATTTCTATGCACTTATTATACTTATATCGTTTACATTAAGATCATTTTGCTGGAATATGAGAGCTAATAAAAATAAGATTGCTACAAATAAAATAGTCTGCACATATGTGGGACCGCTGAAACAAACTTTAACGCTATTACAAGGAGTGCAACGGACGCGCAACAACCGTGGCCTAGGAATTTTTGGCTACTTCATTTTTATTATTCGCAATAAACTTAATACTTGGTAATAAACATAATTTTGCTAAACATTCGCTGTTTTGACTCATCATCCCCCAAATTGGAGGCTCAACCGTGATGAGGCTAATTAAAGTGGTCGACAAATAGTTTGAGGAGAAAGGAAATTCACTTAGACCGTGGAGGATTGGGAGGCCAGCCACAGCAACATTTCATCATTTTTAAACTGAAAGTGGAGGAGTACACCAAAGAAGTGAATTTTGGAAAAAATAAGAGGTGGAGCTGAAAACTAATAGAAGGTGTGAGCATTTAAAATGTTTTTAATTTGTTGAGGCTGCGGTGGAATTATTAAAATTAAGCATTTGGACTACATAAACGGGCTGAATCGGTATTGTTTTAATTGTGGTGCTTCATCTCATGAGTTCCATAGTTGCCCCGACAAATCCAAGGAGCCTAAATGTTATATGTTATGTTAAACACCCCATTGAGTTAATGAAGCAGGAGTTGACGACGAGCCCATTTTGCTAAACATTCGCGGTTTTGACTCATCATCCCACATGTATCCATAAAAAAACACCTTTCTCTGTTTGATAAGAGCGTATCGATCAGAATTCAATGATATGATACCAAATTAATAAAATTCAACCTTTTTCTAGTTATTTCATTTATTCCGTCTCACGCAACATATTTAATATTTGGTGAAGTCACCGTTATTTTCTATAAAAGTTTTACTTCTATTATCCATATTTTCAACTAATTTTTCGGAAATGAAATATTCCTAAAAAATACTGCAATAAGAAAGAGCATAATTGTGTTATTCTTTCTATAAAAAACAATTTATGAAAAATAATTTTCGAAAGAAGAATACTCTCATCTTGTAATAAATGAAACTCAATTGTATTATACAAAATATAGTATTGTCAGAGTAAAGCAAAATTCTACAATTATTTAAAATTCGCGTTTTGTTGTCAATAGCAAGGACGAATACTCCCCTTTATGAAACATAATCTGCAACCACGAAATCACGAGACTATTAAATAGCGTATACGAATAAGAGGTCAAAATAATAATAATAAAAGTTTCTTGGACACGCTATCTCTTCATTTTCACATTTTATAGCTTAAGATTACTACAACATTTGTCTGCAATGATACTTGGTTCCACTCATTGTTTATGAACATGATTTTCTGGTTTTGCTATTTTAATCCGATTTCCATATGCCTATTGTTTTTAAAACTACATATAATAAATTCCTCTGCCTTGTCTACTCGAATCAATTAAAATCGGGAAAGGGAGTGAGGTAGAATGTATTTATCTCGTTGGAAAAGTTATTCATAATTAACAAGATGTTTGAGGGTTTCTAAACGCCTAATTATTTCAATCATAAATCTTCAAATTTGTTTGGTTTCGCTCGGAGGAAAGTTAACCATTATGATTTGTTATGTTAACTTGTCACGAAATGTTTTTATGGTTAGGTATTTATTTATGTGTACTACAATACCACACAGGTTTGTAGATGTGACCACTCCATACATCAATATTTTTCAAGAAAACTATCATTATTAGATAAATCCTTGGAATTCATTTTTATTTAACATTTGAGAGAGAACTGAATCGGTTTTTTTTTTTTTTTTTGGAGTGGGCGAACTTTTTCAGGATATGTATTATAAATTAATTTTATAAAGGAAATTCGCAATTGAACAATGTTAATTTATAATCTGAACACAATGAATGGTTTTAATTTGTAATCATAACACATTCAAATTCCATTCCTTTTGGCAAGCCAACGAAAAATACATCTGCAGAATTTTTAACGTGTTATTCGTTCGCATGCAGCTAAAGTTGTCGTCCCCAGAAAAGCACCAGCATCGGATGACAGGATATAAATCTGCCATCATCCAATTAGAAATGCAAATAAAGTGCAGCACATTCATAGAGTATAGAGATGTTACAATTTCAGAGCTACGAGTATGCAAATGTAACATGCCAAATATCTACCAAAATGTTGCATGTTATTCGAAGGTTATCTCTCCTTTAGTAGTAGTTTGATAGTAAAAGGATTTATGGATTTTATTGGTAATAAAAGGGAAATATCTATATCGAAAAATCAATATATGCGCTACTAATCCATGAGTCATCAGCATAACTTTGAATATTTGAGTTCTTTAAACCATTAAAGGATAACTACATATTGTAGGAAATTGTATTTTTGGCCTCTTTGAATTAAAGACTAGGATTCATACCACATAAACATACTATGGTATTTTTTGAATAAAAACTACTTTTTGTTTACTTTAATTTCACCTTTTATTCGGAGGTGATTTGTTAAAATGTTGAGCTGGCAATTTACCAAAAATTGCCCCACAAGAAATGGGCCCCTTGGGGAACTCCTAATCGATTTGTGATAACAAAACCGAAGCAGTTTCACATCATAAAGCATACAGGGTTTGGTCACTCGTGGCCTTATTTCCTCCACGGGGCAGCTAGTCTTTAACGTCTTTCGCAGAAAGTTTTCTCTGATCTTTATTGCTGTGTCGTGAGTTGTACAAAATCGAAATAACAACATCTAATGTTGAAACATGAATTCTGGAAAAAAAATATTTCTTGGAAATTTTTCGTTTAAAATCCAAGAGAGGATTAAATTCGATTCTTGTTAGAACATTTCGTTTTTTAATAAATTGCAGGTATAAGTAGCTTAAGAGTCAAGATTACACGTGCTGAATTCACACATTTTCAACTTCTATATGCTATTAGTTACAGAAAGATGAATTTCGTATAATATTCCCTTATTAAGATCTTATCTAGATAATTCATAAATAATTGGTTGGTAGTGAAACATATTTGGGCACTTTTATGAAAATCAGATAGGATCATGTCAGTTACATACATATGTATGTGTATCTTATTCAATAATTATGAATACCACGGTTAACTGACAAAACTGAAAGTACTTTGTTATTCTATTAATAAATATTATAAAACGATATACAATAAATGATGTAATTCATTCACCGGTTAAGTTACCGAGTTCCATAGAAGTACAGGTACCTATTAAATTATTTCAACGCAGTTCTAAACAGCTTTATTTCACGTGTAAAGCGTATTTATTGATGGTATCACAGCCAACAATTTTCCTATTAAGTAAAACTCATGCCTATGAGTATAATGAAAATAACTAATAATGAGGGGTTTCGAAAATATAGCTCTATTTTAAAGAATGGTATAATTTATCAGATACATGGCTTAATAAATATTTTAATGTGTGATAATGACAATATATATATGAAATGTAAATACAAAACAACAGACAAACTAAATTAAACCACGCAAAGTGATGATTTCACTGTTTTAATGACACACGAATATTTCGTTTTTCATTTGAGAAATATGTTTGTACTTATATTTTCCGCTTTCAGATCAATTGAGTTACTGTTCTGTTTGAAGTGAACAATATTGTATTCTGCGGAATATTTGCTGTAAAATTCCAAGCTGAGAAAATATCTAACATTGTGAATTTCCTGGGGCTTTTCCATTCAAGTAAAGTAGAAACAGACTAGATTTCTCTTTTTAGTAACAATTTGTTTGTGGAAAACTCCATCTTCCAACCTCAGAACATCTTTCATCTTGAAGGTTTTGCTTTTCGTATTTTTGGCTGGAACAATGTCTGCACTAAAGAAGAAATTCCATTTCAACTGCTGTTTCTTAGAAGTTATTGAAGTGTTTGTAAAACGAAAGTAATCATAATAATAAAAAGAGAATATCTTAAGAGATTTGAAAGGTGAAGGCAAGCTCCTTGAATCATCTCAATCCCAGAAATATATATGTACCTACTATTGTATGTGGGATGTGAACGCCATTCAAAAAGCAAATAAATTTTTATGTTGACGGAAATATATGTTCAGAAGGACATGATAACTTTTTCACAAAAGTTTTAATTGCTTATGACATGTTTATGTAACAGAATAATTTGTTGTTCCACTAAGGTTCAGATATTAGTGTGGATTCAACTAATACAAGGTCCTGTCATGTTTGATTAAAAGTCAATGGACGCAGGAATTAACAACATACATAATCTGAATAATCTCGAAATTATTGCACGGTAAGACAAGAACTCTTATTTGTATACTCTTTGGTGCAGAGCAAATATTAAGTTATGAACTTTTCATCTAAAGAAAGTACAATCGCTTCGAAATAATATATTTTGCCTATATATAAACTATACTCGCATTTGAATAAAATTTATTTTCAAACCGTTTACCGAATTCGGCTTTAATAATATGTATACTGAAATTTTCCTTATTAAATAAAGGAGCTGGCCTGCTTATTTAATTTGCACAGCTGCAAGTAATCACCATGACCTCATCTGCCTTTCGGAAAATAATTTAATCAAATTATAAAGACATATTTCATACCCTTCAAACATGTTTATAAATTTTCATTAAAAAAAAAAACAAATTGTGGAGCTGTTGTGTAAGAAATGTTCTCTCCTTAAGTATTACCACAAATTTAACCATTTCTTGCCTTCGGGGAGAAATTTCTCAACTAGAGCTTACAAATGGTAGAAAAAAAATTCTATTATATAAAAACATGATGTAGTAGAAAACCCCAAAACAAAATATCCAGGATTTCATCCCCGACAAAACATTAAATGAAATTTCTTCGGGGTATTCTCTATTTCGTGCCATGCAATATACAAATTATGTTTTCCGGCGGAAAGAAGTTCGTGAAAACTTTTGTCATTTGCGCCGCCCGAACAATATGCAGCCATGCCGATGCGAATAGACGTAACAATACTATTCAAAAGTTTTGCTTCAATTCTGTGGAAGATTTTTAATAAAATGGAAATATTGTAAACGTTTGTAAAAGTGTTGATACATGTCTACATATAACTAAGTATTAAAAGATGTATATAAAAAAGTCCGTAATAAAGTATACAGTTTATACAATAAATGGTCTATCGTCAGCAAAAGTTACTCTTCTTTTGTACCTTTTAGTTACGAGTATCTAAAAAAAATTTATGTTTTTGTTTCAATTAGATCCTTTTAATTCCTCTGCGAGTACCTTTATTATTTTGAGCAAAGTAAAATATTATACATTTTACATGGTCAATTAATTATAAATCATTACATTTAACTGCAATATCTAATATAAAACAATTGCACGCGGATACCTTTATCGCAAACCCTTTGATGTGATGAAAAACATTTTAACAGGGGATATAGTGAAAATAATAGACCTTTTGCCCGTTAACCTATGGAGATGGGAAAATTACACCCAGGTCCTAATTAAATACAAAAGGTAAATTAACCTGTAAATTTTACAATATATGTGCCTTTATGCACGACATGGGTTACTTCAGCTACCTTTAGCATAGAAGGGTTTGGTTAGACTGCCAAAATTTTGCAATTATAGTTACTTACCCCCTGCTGTCGTTTTGTGATAAATTTTGTCTATCGTATAAGGTTGGCAAACCTTGTTAAAAAGCTTTGAAAACATTCATTTTATATAATTCGAGATGTATGTATGTTATTTTGAGGAAAAATTGTACGTAATTAGTCAAAATGTAGTACATAGCAGAACATTAATTTAGCAATTCAAAGTAACATACTTAAATAACAGTTCTAATATATTTTATCAAGGTGATAAATTACTAATAGGAGATAATTGAATTAATTTGAACAGCAGAAATTTCCGTTTTTGATACAAATTTTATTCCATATTTTTAATTAATTACGTTTACTCGTGTAACATTAAAGGAAAAATTGATACCTAAATATTTTAATATTACATACACCATATTCCTAAGTTCCAAAATGAATTTATAGCTAAATGAAAAATGGAATGTTCCTTTATAGATATAATTGACTTATAAAGCCCAATTTATCGGAGAGGAAAATTCACTAAGGACACTGTTTCTGTCTTCAGTTCATTGTTCTAAGTAAGAAGGCTCCCCAGAAGGTATTTTTCTTAAAAAATGGGAACGACAGTGCATGTGTAATATTCCCCAAACGGAAACATGTTGCCATGTATTCTTTGCAGTGAAATTCTCCTCCGGGAAGTATTTCAATTTTCCGCGATATTTTGACACGATCAGGCCGTGTCTGCTTTCAAATAAATACATCAAGTATACTAGAAAATTCCATAAATTACAAAGTACCTGATAGGGCGAGCTCCATGCTACTTACTTCCATTTATTAACTGGTGCTGTACCCATCTGAAAATTCATGGGAGTCACGATGGTGTCGACCCATCGCCTGGGGGCTACACGACATACCTTCACCCGAAATTGTGAGAGAAACCATTATCCGAGATTTCCTCCGGGAATACTTTAAAACGAAGAAGTCTATCCGCACCAAAATATAGTAATGATAAAGCACTTTGTTCCAACGACTCATGCCAGGGCACTTTTTCGATGTCTGGTACCTTGCCCTTTTTGTCTCGCAAAGAAAGATGCGGCAGTACTTGGATAAGGGTAGCCTTAGAAAATCCAGATATTGGTATGCGAGTTTATCAAGAATCAATAAATAGTGAAATCGACAAGGCTGAATTTTCTCTCAAATCTTTTAGGGAAGCATCCGGTGGCGGTGTGAGATGAAACGTAAATTGATTAACTTTTGCCTATTGACTTCAAATGGAATGGGGAACCGAGGAGGGTTTGAAAATATCTACGGGAAAAAAAATGAAAAGCAACTCTAGGTAAGGATGAGGCTCTGGCTGCGAAGTAAATGAAACAGAATTGGATAAAACAAAATGCCTGGCCGGGCTTTTCTGTAGACTTTGGTGAATTCCTTCAGTTCAGTAGGAAAGGAAATTGTTTTAGACATTAAAAGTAAATTCGAACAATAAACATAAACAGGAGAAGATAACATTACGTTTTATTGGATCCAATTTGCTTTGATTGCTTCAATGCTTTCGATGAGTTGATTTTGGGAATTTTAGATGCTTAAGATACTCCCTGGGAAAGGGTGGCTGTTTCAATATTGAAGAGAAATAACCCTGTAAAAAGTCATCTTTCAATTGTAAAAGTTAAATAAAATTCAATTAAAATCATTTTATGGACATTCAAGTTTCAAATCTCAACTGAAACTTCAAAATTGCGTTGTATGGAACAGACAGAAATAAAAACACAACAATTAAAGATGTAGTTAAGGAAATAACATTTAAATTATTATCCGTAATTGTATCTAAACAGATAAATTTTATGCACATCTTCTGTAGCTGAGATTTTTTACCAAGATTTTTTTTTATCAAAAGATAACAACAAATAGTAAAAGAGATTTTAAGCTAGGGATGTAGTTAAGGAAATAACATTTAAATTATTATCCGTAATTATATCTAAACAGATAAATTTTATGCACATCTTCTGTAGCTGAGATTTTTTACCAAGATTTTTTTTATCAAAAGATAACAACAAATAGTAAAAGAGATTTTAAGCTAGGGATTTTAATGAAAATCAGTGTAGAGGCATTTGTAGGTTCATTAATTTAAAATCTAAAACCAAAATTTTGAAAGCCACTCATTCCGTATGTAATATACTATTCAAGTTTTAAAACTCAAAATGGTGGATATGGCTACCGAAATTTCGTATTCCAGTAGTTTCCACGAAAATGGAGCCCGTTGAAATTTGATATGTATATTTGCTATATTAAAATAAAAACTAGAACTACTACACTGATTTGAATGAAACTTATCTATAAACGTCTTATAAAATAAATTTATAATATATAATATATAATATCTAAATTGTAAACGTAAATATTTATGTATGATTCAAGGTACCCACGTGGTTTTTAATAGTAGGTAACTTACTTATAAAAATTTAGTGTAATAAAACTGAGTGGATTAAGTGGATCCATTACAAACTTCTAATTCGTAAAACAAAATCCCCTAGCTATTAATATTGCTCCCCCTAACCTCAGTTAGTAGTCTTTTGAAGTTCAAAGATGTGGGAAAAGTAAATACCAACATAATTACAAATTTCATTAAACCTTCGCACCACGAAGGAACTACCTACTGAAAAAAGAATCCAATTTTAAAAGCCAACAAAAACTTTTCCCCTTCGTCAAGTCGAGCGTATCTAAATTTTAGCATTCTCAGCAAAAGCCACCAACCACCTCAAACGCTTTAGAAATAGCTTTGGATTTATTGTTGAATGAAATTATCCCGAAAACACAAACTAAACTTTTTCATTCTCCTTTCGGCTTTTGTGTGTCTCGGCCCTGTCCTTTCGGGCACGGAACAGAGCATCAGAACGGTCCCCAAAGGTGCTTAGGGATATAATTTCAGGCGACTCAAGGGACACCCCCTGGCGTGGGTGGTGCGAGTGTGGTCGCTTTCTCTCGCTAATGAAACTTTTTTCTTTCGTTAATAATTAGCTTTAGTTAATCCCTAGGGATTAATGCACTTTTATCGGGTATTACACCCGCGCTGAGAATAATTTTCGAGCGCCCAGAAACAGACACCCTGCGTGGGAGGTTCTTTAGTTAGGGTGCTCTGCACGTGGTGATAATGAGGCATAAACGCTTCCCCATTATTGCTGTGCGGGGGAGAGATCATGACCAAGTTTCCCAATTCTGCTACCATAGTTCACGCATTCACCCTGCTAATTTTCCGCGCGAGAATGGCGAATTCAATTACCTTTGTTGCGCTAGATTGGTGTAATCAATTTTTGTGTGTTCAGGGAATTTTTCTTTACTACCCTTTAGCAGGGTGCTTTTCCAAAATGTAAGGCATTCATTAGCCCATAGAGCAAAAAAAAAACATAGTGTGTACTAAGCTAAAGTGGCTCCTTACATACAATTTATACATCTCAGTTCAAAGTCTGCAATTACATTTAAAAATTCTCTTGTAAATAAAATGAAATCAAAAAATATATTTTTCTGTATTAGTAGGTAGATCAAAATTATATCACGGCATAAAGGGTAGATAATTCCTTAAAGTAGAATTTTCCAGGTCATCAGATTTGTGCGAAAAAATCTGAATAACGAAGTAAGAAGAAAACTTCGGATTTATTCTAAAAATTTTAAAATCATTATATGGGTGTTTCTCTACTAATTGGAAACTGGCCCATATAACACTGTCCCAAGCATATCCGTATCTCAAACGTTCAGCTTTACGTTTTTGTTCTAATATTTCTTCCCTTGTTTTGCGTGGCTTCTTTTTAGGTGGCATTATGGAGTACTTATTATCTGCAAGAAAGACAATATTTTGAGTGATTATGGTCAATGCTGCGCAATATGGTAGGTTAAACTAGGCAATACCTAAAAAAAACAGTCCTCTCTGGCATAGAACAGTACCCTGTGTTATAAAATGACAGGGGACTGGTATTTTTACATGGAAAGTTCCCTAGCATAAAATCATTTTCAATCTATTCAAATTGAAGAAGTAGACATGATAAAATATTCGTTAAGTAATTATTTAAGAAAATACATTATAATTTTATCAGTTAGACTATAAAAAAAATGCTTACCAGGGGACTGTTTCAACTAGCGGCCCAGATACGTGGTTCACTTACAAACGCAGTGGTGTCACTGCACAAAATGGCGTCAGCCCGCTTAGCTCTGCAACCAAACTAATTTTACGGCGATTGCGTTCCGTTTCACGATATAAATGACCGCGGCAATGCATAGTGTGATTTTAGCACAATTTTCAAATTGTGACAGGGGACTGTTCCAAAAAATTGAGGACAGCATTTGATTACTGTTTTTGGAAATGGGACACGACAGGGGACTGTGAATTGAGGTGTTTGAAGTGTATTTATTTGAATATTCTAATATTATATTACTATTTTGGGCTATGGCGTGTCAAGAATAGCTAATATATTGTCGTTATTAATAGGTACATTGAACTCAGCAATAATAAGATCTATTTTAAAAAATTTGCCTGGGACAGCGATTTTCCAATTAGTGGAGAAATGCCCATATGCAATGATGATATGGCTCAAATAAAACCTTGAAACTTAAACTAAAAAAAATAAATATTAAATAAAATACGAAACGGATTGTCTTACACTTTTTCTATGAAATACAAAACATCTTAAACTTAAACAGATTTTTTATCCTAAGCTGCTGAGTTGTTAGAGTAAGTACCTGCACTCATGAATGTACTCCACGAAAATTACGAATCTAATTTTATGAGTTATTCAACTTTGATATTCTCTCTACAGTCAAATCTTCCATTTTTTATATATTGCGTTATAAGTTTAAGGTAAAGTAGCTCCATATTTATAATATAATGCAAATTTCATATTCTGAGTGTTTCTTTCTCCAATAAAAAATTCTTGCAAATGTCTCTAATACAAAACACATACATATAGTACTGATTTTCATATTATATATACTTCACGGAACTTGAACAAACTTCTCCAACATGACTTCGTTTGCAGACGGAGATGGGCTCCAAAAAGAGGTTCTTAACAACTTTTGTTTCCAGACATTTACTCTTACGACTGTTAAATTTTATGTCACTTTCATAATAAGGCGGTAAGGAGTGTCGAAATACTGCCAAAAGTTACATCTTAGCACGATGTAATGAAATTATATCTATTAATCCGCGAGGCGTTGGGGTTTAAAGTTTTGAACGGCTTCGTGCACTCGTCTGAGAAAGTTGCACTTCTCGGCGTTTAATGTTTCTCATAAATTAAGGTAATTTGCGTGGTGGGCCAAATTACACCAGTCTGTGGGCATTCGAACCTGCTGCGCCGCATGTCTACTGTGAGGGAACCATCGTGAGCAGATGCTCTGCATCCCTTTGGCACAAAAGATATTAATTTTCCATTAATCCGGCAAATGGGCTAGAATAAATTTAAATCGATAAGATGAATGAATGCTATGCTTTTATAGAATAAACCTCGCATTTAATCTGACTAATTTTGTTATCAAGTGAACAAAATTCGTAATGGGTTACTTTTAAGAGTTTTGTTTGGACACGTTTCTTTCGTCTATTGAGTGTGAGGAAAAAACAAGAAATATTTCCTTTACCAAATTATTATCATTACAAATATTACATGCTAGTGATTTTTCTCCACAAATTTGACATTTTTCTAACTCTCGAAATATCTTGGGGTACAAAAATATTGGTATTGAAGCGTGTGAATTTCTGTCGATACGATGAAATTTGTGGTATTCCACGTGATAGAAATGTTAAATGTGAATTTCTATTCTCTTCATGTACGGAAGTTAAAAGTAATGCTTGTCACGTTTCAAGAGTGGGATGCGATACAGAAGAAACATTGTCACTTTTTCGAGGTAAATTTATTAAGTGTACGATCACGTTACACATTATTAAATCGAGCCAAGTTGAACTGAAAAATTACATATTAGAAAGAATTTCATGCTGATAAATATCCTTTAAAAAGCGAACAGATGTTTCCACGAAAATTGTGTTTAGTTTCTTCTTACTTATAAAGAAGTTGGAAAACATTTCACATTTCAAAATTTAAAACTATGAAATATTTTGGAATCTAAACATTATGTAGTCCAAATTACGATTTAAGATGATCACATTTGATCGAAAATTTAGTAAAATAGAATATAATAGAATAGAATGAAATTCACATTATAGACATTCTTTCCTAATTTTGATCAATCTGTTGCAAATTGCACATGACTTTGTTTTCAAGTAACATGAAATACGTTGCTTTTTGGTGAAATAAAAACGTAAATTGAATTTTAGAACTTTTTTATTTTTTTGAAAATTAAATTTTATGGATGTTTTTAGGAGCTCTGGTTGAACAAAAGCCTGTCAAATTTTGTGAAATTGCAGAATTGAGGGTAAAAGTAGTAACATCTACAAAGGATAGTTTAAGCTGAACTTGAGTTGGGACCGATTAAAACAATTATTTACAATTTGATGCTTCGAATTTCCACAACCATTCTAATATCGCCCAGAGCGACACTTACATAAATTTATTTATCCCTTGCAAAGTACACTTTGGAGTTATAACAAAGCAATGATAAGGCGAATCTCAAACTTTAAACTGTCGATCTCTTTTCGACAATAGTGAAGGATAATTTATTCATGATTCTCCGGAGGATATCTAATCTATTCGCCGACGGTGCCGTTCAACAACTTATCATCATATAGTACCTACTCTTCGGTTTTCAGTTAATTAAGAACTTTATGATTCGCAAAAAACCAAACTCGTTTCGGAAAAGTTTAAATTAAATTCTGAACGAAGGCTCGTAGCCTGCAGTAATTACGTGCTTTTTGCTATACCTGACTAAAATTATCCGAGCCGTACTTGCAAAGCATCATCCAGGTCAGAGGCGGATTATGCTTATTTAGTAACCTAAGATCCCCTTTAGCGCCTAACCATGTGGGTCATATGCAGCCCACTCCTACACCACTTAACCTCCTGGGCTGCAAAAAGGAAATGCAAAACAGTCAAGGATTCCTGCAAAACTCCCATTGGTCCCCTCCCTCGTGGAATATGCTTGCCTCTGGTCCGGGACGAAATTGTTAAACTCGCAAAATCATGCAAATTAATGGAAATATTAAGGTCGGGGCGTGCTCCGGTCCTGGGCGGCAGCTCGAAAAGATTATTTTAAGTTCTTGGCCAGAAGATTCACACGTCCTGATGGTGGTTATTATCCGCTTCCAAGAAACTTTTCGGTTTTACATCAAATTTAGAGTCGGAGCAGGCGAAGGGATTCGGGCCGAATGTATAACTTTTCACCCACACGTGTGGGATCCGACAGCCTCCCTAAGGGACGTGCTGAATTATGTTTTTTGATGAAGGGACTGCCCTTAAGTTTTGATAAATATCTTGTGGGACTGTATGTTTCGACAGTTGTTTATTAACTGCACCATTCTGAGGACCCGAAGGAGCATCGTAAAGCTCTGAAGAAGTAGCTCAATTCGGTGCGCCGAAAACCTCAAGGGCGGCCGAAGTTCAAATAAAAATATAAGGGAGTGTCTTCACGTCTCATAAATGGCAATAAATTCGTCTATTCCCTCCCTTATTTCACGGCCATATCAAATTTATTTAGAAGGACATAATTAATGGGGATCCGTGACCCAAACAAACTGAAATGTTCGCAAATATTCCCGTCTGCTTATGAAATTTGACCCATCTGCCGAATGAATAGGTCGTTGTATGGTCGTAACCTGAAATTACCAGGACCCTAGCGCTGACAGTGACGACCACTAAATTCTTACCGTCCATGCCACAAGTATAGTTCCATAAAAACATTTCCCCTTCGTTGGACCTGAGTCTAGAAAAGGATAATATCGTAATTTGCAGGCAATAGTTGTCAAAGGGATTTTTTAGCCAAACTTGTGCCGATTTAATTTCACTTAGCACCGGAAGGTAGAGTTTACGAGCTAACATAAAATTTCATCAAAGCCATTGAGTGGATTTTCGGTCGACGTGGGAAAATTGTAATATTTTTTCACAGATCTTTTCCTGTTGAATTTTATTGATGTCATTTCGTATTTCTGGGTAGGACACATATATAAATTTCTGATAAAGCCGTTGAAAGTGAAGTTGAATATATGCTTTTTACATCTGAACGTGACTGAAATAAAAAATAAGCTCCATCAAGCCACCAAATAAGTTTATTAAACTGAAATTTTAAAATAGAAGCGTCTATTTATGGTGCTATCAAAAAGCAATGTACTAGGAACATGAGGGTCAAAATGAAAATTGGATGAATGTGAATGTTTATGGAAAGAGTAAAGTTCAGTCGATGACATACATATATAGATGATGAAAGATTAATATACTGAAGCTAAATATAATATGTACATATATATTGAAGTTTCGAATAGATAACTCATTACCTTTTCGAAACTAAACTATTTTTCTTCAATAGCTAACCTCTAGTCACCGAATTCAAACTTTATATCAATCTATTCCCTATAATTCGACCTGATATTATACTAAACTAAATATGTATAATCTGATTTAATTCTTTCAAACCTAATCTGGACCCTATACAAAATTGGAATCTTCACCTAATTTGAACCTGTTACCCAATGAGAAGATTTAATTTGTAGTTTTATTACGATATATATTTTAATACTTATGAAGCAAATGAGTTCAGGTTTTAAGAAGAAATGTTTGTATTTTTATAAATACATATATTATTTGGAGAAATTTGTCTTTAAGAAACTGAATTTTTTCAAAAAGTTTTAAATTCTTTAAGATTAAATAAAAGCCGACGTGTAGGAATATCGCTTAAAGAATAATGTAGCAGTATTTAAAAAAAAATAAAACTCAATCACTTCACTCTTACAATCTGCCAAATGGATTTCGTAAACTCAATTTCAATACCATCAGCAAATTCAATAGAGTCGTAGTAAACGTTGAATTCCTGTTTTTATGAATAAAACTTTAAAACAAGGCGTTCTACTCTAAAATGGACATTGTAATTAATTTTGAACAAGACTCGATGGTTACCGGGTATAAGTAAACCTTTCCTAAATTAACCCGCGAATTAAGAATTTTGGCCAGCAACAGGCGCTGGGTGGTTTTAAATTTATTTTATATTAGCATTTTGGTCTCTTGCAGTCACGACGGCTATGCGACAATAAAGCCGTACTCAAAGCGTACAAATAGAGTCTTTCGAGCCCGGCCAGTAGCGGCGGCGGCAATAAAATCTTATTAAATCTCCTTCATTAATGCCTTAATTGCGGCAATTTGCTTGCGGGTGGTAACGCTCTAAATTTTAAGTGGCTATTTGTTCTAATAAGTGGTGTGCTTTGCTTTTCCTTTGGTTCGTGACAAATGAAGAGAGTTTAGGTAAAATTTAATTTTATGTTTTTAGAAAAAGAAAATAAGAAACAACTAAAATCTATCACCCTTGAATACAATAGACTAAAACTCGGGCACTTCCATCTTTCGTGAAATTCAACATGTTGCTTCTCTTAAACTAGAGTCCTAGAGTCGTGTAGCTGGCAAAGTGCGGTCGTCGTGCCCTTCAGAAATTATATTAGGCGGAATCCCTTTATTTGCTAGTTCAAGCCTCAAAATGAAGTTAAGGATGCGCACTAGGAATATATAATGCTCGGTTCGGCCTTCGTCTCGGAAGACACATGTTGAATCCATTCTCGTTCGTTTTTCTGCCGTGGAATTTCCTGAAAGTGGCCGATAACAACAGCCTCATCTGTCGGAAAGGCAAAATGAAAAACATGTTTGGGTGTGCTGGGTAAAGATACAATTTTTTGGAGAATAAATTAAAGTGGATCCTTCGAAGGACACGCGTGCTTCCAATTTTAAAGTGGTCATGTTGCCCAACCAGGAAAGAAAACCTTTCAAGAATTATTAATAGTTTTTGTTTTTTTCTCGACCAATTATGTTGGCCCTCATCCAAAAATTTGCATCAACGAGAATAATAATGAAATGACGACACACACGACGTTCTTGAGCGTTTTAGAAAACCAGGAACCAGAAGGCAGATAGCGTGGATAGCTGAACCACGACGCTAAGAGTCAGATTAATTTTTCGCCCCAATTGGCAGCAAAGGTATGGCTTATTGTGTCGCATCGAGTCGATGGAGGCTCCTTTTTACATTATTTCCACTTTAATACTTCCATTGAATGTTTTTCAGTTGACATGTGGTGAGAAATTGAGTTTTGTTTCATAAATTGCTTACTCTGTCACTGGAGATACAGAGGGTGATAACTATGTATGTAGGATGGTTGGCAATAACAAGGATCGATGCGAAATTGCCTGCTTTGTGCTTGATTAATGGCGATCCTGGCGAACCTTTTGCGATTAATAGGTACAATAGAGACGTGCTACTAATAGCAACATGATAAATGCCCTTCTAAATTACATACATTGTTAGAAATCGTTTATCATAAACTATATTAATATAAATTTACTATAAAAACAACAGAAAAGAGAGCAATTTGATAGCTCGTAAATATCCAATATTGATACAGAGCTAATAAAATATAATAAATTGTACCGTAAAACCTAGTACATACTTATAACGAAACAATTCAATAGAGAGAAAAGGGATTTTGTATTGGTACCTGTTGATTACTCCTCAGTTATACCGAACTAAATTTCATGAAATTTTTTTTTCCAGAAGAAAAGACTTTGTCTAACCACATGCGTTCGTTAGATTTTATGAAGCCATCGACATCGAAATAACTTTGCACATAGATATGTACGTTCATACCTCATTTATTTTAATACTATTATATGTATTTTGCTTTTCTTTATGAAAAACGTCTTTTACATATTTTCAAAGACGTTCTGAGATGTTATCATTATATTGAAAAATTTTTGATCAACGAAATAAAATTGAAGAGTGTTGAGTTCATCCTTCCTGAGTTAATATTTATGCTAATGTTTTGAATATCATTTTGTGCAATATTACTTTAATGCTTTCAATGTAACGAATGTTCGAATGGCAAAATAATGATGGAAAATTAAACTTTCTAGAAATATGTATGTCTTTTTAATACAGCAACTAGGTTTAGTTAGTGAATGTTTTCTGCTTGATATTTTAAAAGTTGCTGAGCATAATTACGCCTTTTAATTTTATTTTCGTCGCTGTTTGGTTTTTCTGGCTCCTCATGTATATCTTTTAATGTAAATAACATGCCATCTAAGTGTTTCCTTAAACATTCTGTAGAAACAACAATTTGATGATTTTCTTGAAATTTTTGCTTCAGTTCTTTCAAAGTTATTCTTGAGATATTTTCAATACATTTTGACATAAAGACATGGTGTTCAGGTAAAAATTTTGCTCTTCTCTTCCCACCACGTCAATTTGTTTCCTTCCATTTTGATCCATCAATAAGCAGTGGATCTTTTCACTTCTAATGCATTTGCAAGCGATCTCCAATCTCCATTATGATTATACAACGCACAAAGTTGTTTTTTAATATTGTCAGCTTGTGCTTTTCTTATATAAGACATTTTAATTCACAAATTTGAAATATATTTATAAGTTTAAGAAATAAAATTATAGACAGTATTAAATTTATACTTCTCCCGGCATACATGATTTGAAATTTTTTATTTTTGAAAGTGTTTATTCCCAATTTGAAATTGTTTCTTCCCAATTTGAAGTTGAAAAGGTATAGATCGATTGGAAGTATCCCAGTGAGTGCCCAAAAATCGCAATTTGGAAACTATTCCACCTAGACGTATGAAATTTGGCATACTACTCCTTTTTAGTAACCTTAATCCCTCTGAAAAAATTCAGTCCTTTAACGTAACTAGGCTCGGAGATAGATAAAAGTCGAAAAGGGTTCGAATTGGTTCGTTTAAATATTGCACAGTGGCGCACGGTTGGCTTTGCAAGAACTTGGCCAGACCCAGATAAATATATTATAACTAATAGAATTTTTGTTTTGTTTTTTCTTATTATACCAGAATTGATCTATTAAAATTTTCTGGAACAATGATAAAAAAATTTAAAGTGAAATGTCATACAAATGTAATACATCTGTATATATGTACATAGGTACATACATATATGAACTAAATATATGCTAGCACTGGAGAATTCTTGTGTGACTAAGGTGATGATTAATTGCCTTGAACACATTATTTGAGTTTAACAGAGTCGAGGTTCGGTGTTAGCCTACAGGTCATGGCGTAATTCTGAACACCAAAGGTTTGCTTTTTATGTAATACTAAAGTTTAATATGGTTAATTATAGCCAATATATATTTGACTTTGATTGTAAACCTTAGTAAACTTTGTATTTTTTGTGGTTATCGTTTATGGAAAAATAATTTTAAATAACTTAGAAAATATCCAGCGATTCTCGTGCGACGGTCAGTGAGATCCCTAGAGTGAGCCGAAAATTTGGAAAATATTTCATGCCGTTTGCCTCCGATTGCTAAAATTGTGAAATTGATCTGAAATTTTTTACCTAAATCCAACAATTCCTGTGGCATCGGTTGGTGGCGGGTAAATCGTAGTGGATTTTTATTTTTGCGCTTTTTTAAAATGTTCAACTGCATTAAAAAAAAAATCCCCTTGGTCGAATTCAACTTTGCAGCGGCCGCGTGAGAATGGAACAACGGCGACGTGAGCGCACTGCTCTCAACTTTGAGGGGAGGCTCGGCTCTTCCGTTTCGCCTCCACAGGAACTTTTCCAACAATTTTCAGTTTTGTTTGACGGATAATTTCTAGAAAGTCAACTTAAATTTAAGCGTTTCTTTCCTGTTTTTATATTTTTCCCTAAAGCCCTGAAGGATTTCCTTTCTGTTAAAATTAAAATTGCAAAAATCGGTGCTCCGGATTTTAATTCGCTGAGGAACTTCACAATCAGGTTAAATTCTGGCGAAGGCGAAGGTTTCATGTTTTATTCTGTAGGAGAAATGTTTTGCAACATGTGAATTTTATGCCGACTTTTAAGGACTTAAATTTTTAATTTCTTTTGGGAGTTTTCTTCCAGGAAATTGGTTCTGGATTTTCGCTCTTTTTAATAAATCTTAAATAAGTAAAGTTTGATAAGCCTAGAAAAAAATTAAACTCTATAATTTTCTGCGATTTTGAATGTTTTTGTTTCTCCCCATTTCAATTTTTGAATCGAATTAACCGTTCGTTCCTTGAAGCTGCTCGAAGTTCTGCGGCAATTCCTGCAGTTTTCGTTTCCACTTGTTTCAAATATGCAGTCGAATTTACCGTTTTTCTATAAGCGTTCTCCCAGTTCGTGAATTCTTTTCGGAGTGGGCGGATGGCCTGCGGGCGTCCTTCGCTGATTTTAGTTTTTAAATTACCTCAGGAAACCCTTTGAAATGGTAGCGTTTTCGTTTATTCGGGATTTTTATTGTTAAATTGCCTCAAAAAACATTTGAAAATTTCTGCTTTCCTTGAAAAGTACTTTAACCAGAATAATAAAATTAGCCAGAGATTTTATTAATTAATTTTTATTTTATTTTTCTCTCTTGCAGAATGGCCGCCACATTGCAAAAAAGTGAAGGTGATTTTGTGATTGTGTGCAACCGGCTGGTGAAAATTAAAATTGAATATGGAAAATGAAGAGCCGATGAAGTGAAAGTGTCGCGTTTTTTCAAAATATTAATATCGAGTTGTGTTTTCGAATTGAAGTGATTTTGTGGAGGTGTTTCACAGAAAAAAGGGCCTGTTAAAAAGTGACATAAAAGTGCATGTGCCGTTATTTTTAAAGTGTTTCGTGCTTGTGAAGAAGAAGAAAGAAGAAGGAAGGAAAAGAAGAGGAGGAAGCAAAAGGTAATTGGAAATTTCAATTTTTGCCTCTATTTGTGATTGATTTTAAATTTTTGGAGGAGTTTTACAATTACACGGGAGTTTCCTTTTTTATTGGAAAGTGTAAACCTTAAGTTAAATTCTAGTTGATTTTAGAGCTGCCAACGATTAAAAATCGTGCAGGTGCGGTATTTTTTTCAATATATTTCCTTAGAGTCCTGAAGGATTTCCTTTCTATTAAATTTAAAATTGCAAAAATCGGTCCTCCGGGTTTTGATTTCCTGAGACGTCACAAGTAATGGCGCGCGCGTAGCGAAATTCTGGGGAAAACGAAGGTTCCGTGTTTTATGCTTTGCATTATGCTGCAGTGCAGGAGAAATGTTGTGCAGCATGGCAATTTTATGCGTTGACTGTTGCGGAGGGTAACATGTTTTTAAGCATTTAATTTAAATTCTTTTGTGAGTTTTCTTTCAAGAAAGGGGCTTTTATTTTTCCCTCTTTTTAATAAAATATGTATACCTTAAATACTTACAATTACATATTAAATCGATGAAATTAATTCGGAAAATTCTAGGGGCTGGAAAGAATTAATTGGAAATGATTTATGGAAAATGAGAATTTAATATTTCGCACAATTTTTATTTTTTATTCTTGAACGAGTTGGCGTCGGTTTTCATTGGAAAATTTCAAAATCAATTGCTCAGGTAAATTTCACCTGTTCAAAGTTTTCGGTTTTATTTTTTTATGTTTTTATTATCGGCTGAAAGTTTTTCTGTCATGGGAAAGCAGAGGATACAGCTTTTACGAGGATTATTTGGTAAAATTTAATTTCTGCTTTTCTTAAAAAACAGTTTTCTTGAATAATAATTCAAGCAGAAGAATAACATTAGCCAAAGATTTTATTAATTTTATTAATTAATTTTTATTTTATTTTTCTTCCTTGCAGGATGGTCGGCAGCATTGGAGGAACGTGAAAGTGATTTTGTGATTGTGAGTGTGCAACCGGCTAGTGAAAATTAAATTTGGAAATTCTAAATTAAGAGCCGATGAAGTGAAAGTTAAAATTTCGAGAAACAAGAAAATGAAGACGAAGAGCGAAAGGTAAGTGGATATTTTAATTCTAATTCTATATATTTTAATTCTAATTACTTCTTCCGGTGCTTAAAGTATAAATTTTAGTACAGAAGTTTTTAATTAGTTTCTTTTAAGAGTTCGAATTCGACTCACAGGCCATTGACTCACATTTAATTGAAATCACAAAATGTAACACTTTTCTCAAATTTTAAATCAAGTGTGAAAATTATCGTATTTACTTAGATTTTTTTATTATCTTAATTTTGTTTTCGTTGTATCGTTGATAATAAAAATGGGTCTTAACGACTTTTACAATTTATTGTTTTTGGTTGTCTGATGCAATTTCCATTCTGCAAGTTTTTTGGATTAGAAAATTTATAAATAGAAATGAATCTCTTGGAACCGAAGTAATTTTATTGATTCGCTGCAACAATTGAATTTGCCTATGTGTCTAATGTGTAAAATTACATTGTTAAAAAAGCATTTTGACGCTAATTTGAGGATTATCACTACTGGAAAAAAACATATTAAGCTTCTGAGCTTGTTTTACGTTGCTTAAAATTAAAATCGGTGAAAGATTACAATTTAGAAACGCGGTTTTTTTTTTTTTTTTTTTTAAAAAAGCGCTTTTTTAGTTTAAAAATTGAAAAATACCAGTTACGTATTTTCGGTCCCTGCTAAATATACAGTGAATTTCTGCACATTTTCGATATTTTTTGTTCTGCTATATAAATGAGCATCTTGAAAGGGAAAAGAATAAACCGTTATGGCGTGACGAAAATGTATTTACAGTTATTTCGCTTTGCGGCTATCAGTGCAGTATTAAAAGAGATTCCTTGTGGCTTGCTTACAATTTCGTGCACATCTAATGCGAAATTCAGCCCTACACTGAGATGCCCTGCCATTAGCCCCAACCTCAACCCTATGGGTTAGGGTCAGTTGTACTGATATTGAAAACATAATAAATTCGATGCCTAATTGGATTTTCGATACAATTAGAAAGGAGGGAGTTTATACCAAGTATTAAAAATAACTTTAATTTATTACCACTTTTCTTGTTTTTCTTATCTTTAGAAAATTCAAATGTGCGTATAATTGAATTTCGCACCTATTTTTTGTTAAAACTAGTTAATTATTTATTTGTTATTATGCGAATAAATAAAGATTTTACAAACAAGCTGTACTTTTGGTCCTTAGCAATTCCCTTAAATAAGTTTTAGAAATACTTTCCGTAATTTCCTGAAACCAAAAAGAAATTGGGGTGCGTATAAATCAATTTCGCTGACTGTATATTGTACATATAAATAAAATTGAAGTGCCTGTCTGTCTATCCGGGCTAATATTCGAAACGGCTAAACCGATTTCGGTAAAACTTTACAGACATGAAGAGGAACTCGTCAGGAGTGACATAGACTATTTTTTTTAATTGTTTAATATTGTTAAAATTTACGAAATTCTGAACGCCAGTGATATGTTTTATGGTGAGTCACACAAAAACGACTTATCCGATTGAGATGACATTTTACGAGCATGTTGTGCTTAATCACCTGAGTGACACAGGCTATGCGTCATAATTGGAAAGTGGGGGAGAGGAGGCTGATGTTTTACATAATTTACGTTCAATCAATATTAAAAAATCCCTGAACATTTCAAGAGAATGTTTTACTAAAGAGAAAGAATAATTAATTTTTGAATCTTATAAATTTGTTTTTTATTTACTTATAAAAGTTGTTTCTTCCTTAAAAAACAAAACAGCGCCTTTTGAAAGTTTCAGGGTATATTCCAGGGACTGTAATGATTATGATCGAAAAATATAAATCAAAAAATAATGATTAACAACTAATTTTTATTTTTCGATCGCTCAATAACGATTATCAAGCAATTAAAAATCGGTTGTTATTATTATTTATAATAATTAATTATTACTTGATTGTTATCAACCAATCGAAAAATAAAAACATCTAATTCTATCTCAATAATTTTTATAAAATAACATTTTTACTTCAAATACAATACTTTTAAATACACTGAGATATATTTACTTAAAGACACATATTTCTTAACTTACTTTCCAGTTGGAGAGAACTTTATTTTCGAAATTATCTCATTCGGTTGATATTAAATTGAATTTGTCTTGAATCAGAGGTGAACGAATGCAAAAATAATGCAAAATAGTGCACAAAGAAATTCACGCCTGGTAAGAGAGTGGTGAAAGATAAAGATACAAAGAGCAGCATCCAGAATACATTGTTTGTGGGATCTTTGATTACTTCATTCTCCTTGCGACCTAAATGACAACTATAACCATAGTGCACAGTCTTTCAAAGCCAGCCGGGGCAAACAAATGGTAAGCTTCTTAGAAAAGAAAATCACTTCAGTTTGTCTTAGCACCATCCTCAGCCCATTGTCTGGGAACGTCTTCACATCGCACCAGAACCGAACCCGAGTCGAAGAGATTGTACGAATCGCAGGGAAAGTGTTTTCCACTGGCAATTCCTGTAGCATGAACATTGGCTGATTTCTGTTTGGTTTTTGCCGTGGTAATTCCCAAACGACACTTTCCATTGTATCCCGAAGGATTGCTTCTTTGCAAGGACCCACAAGGAGGAACAGTTCACTCCATTGTTTCACCTATCTCAATCTCCGAATGGTGAAATTTAATATTCTGTAAGATAAATGATGGCTTTGAGTGTCTTGGACGGGTGGCTGCAAATCCTCCTAAATCCGGACCAAAATCGAACTGGGGTGTGAAAAGAAATGGCCCGTAAGAATTTTCCAAGAGTGATAACCTCATCAATTTCTCAAACTTAATGCAGCCGAAAGCAATTTCTCAAGACTTCCGGAGGTGTATGGTGATTAGTTGATTTTCCGCATAAGATGTGGTGTTGAGGTTTTTATTAGAGCTTCGAAGACAACCGCCTCTGTCGTATTTGCGGCTGAAGATAAACATCAAACAACGATAAAATATGTATCCAAGTTGACATGGCTCCCGGAGCTACACTTACGGCGAGCGGCCTTTACATCGAGTCGAGCTAATGAATAATTAACCATCGTGTGTGCAATTAATCTGGTCGGAAGACAAGAGCTAAACTTCTCGTGTAACTACGATGAGGTGTTCCGCTGCCTTTAATAATTCAAAAGTGGTGGTTTTGGGCACAAGGCGAAAATTTGACATAGACTACGCCATTTTACCTTGGTGAAATGTATAAATTTAATGAAAAGCGGTGATGGTGGCAGACGAGGATTTAAAATGACTCGGAAAATTCAGTAATTAGCACTCCTTGATGAGTAGTAGTAATTGATTAATATCTGTTAAAACTTTGCGTACTAGAAACCACAACCCTTTCAATTAGGAAGAACTGGGGTGGAAGTAATTTAAACGCGAAATTCCTCGTTTACAATGGTATTTTATTTATTGCGTAATATTGAACAAGGCTATTTACTTTTATTACTTAATAAAGTTTCCAGCAAACTCATTTGTTTCGAACGCGTCAAAATTTAAACTCTATCCGGTCCGCTCATTTGTCGAGTTATATTGCCGGCCGGCAGGAATCCCAATTCTGCTGAATCGGGGCAATTTTCCACAGAAAACCGCGCTTAATCATGTGCTCTGCTCATAAAACATAAAACGATGTTCAGAACTGCCCCAACATGGACCGAATGGTTAGCTCAGATACTGTAGTCTTGTCCCTTTCCTCCCACACATGTGTAATGAAAACTTGTTTCGAATTTCATTATTTGTGCAAGGCTAACACCACTAAATTGTCCGAGAAATTTTAATAGCTCACCAGATGACTTGGGGTGAGATAAACGGCAATTTTAAGGAGCTATAAAGGAAAATTATGAAGCATCGTGAAAGTTTTCTTTTAATAATAAAACCCATTTTATTTGCGAAGAAATACTTAAGAAAAAGTTGAAATAAAATATAAAATAAAAAAAAAAAAAAGAAATAAGATTGACAGAAATTAATTACGATAACTTTGAAATGTATGAAATAACTTATCATCTAGCTAGATCATATTTAGCCTTACATAAATTTGTTTTGTTATCCCTTCATAGATTCGATGCAGTGATGATTTGTATAGGAACATTTATTTGGTATCAAAAGTGACTTGAATGTTCGTCAGCAACTTTTGTCTGTCGCTCGTAATTCTCGCGACATACAACTTTAAAATTTCCAAAGTGACATTGGAGCAAGGCGATTTAGATTTTCTATAATATTCCTATACCTAATACATAATATTTTTTTAAACTTTTGGCTGATAAGACTACATTATATGTATATTCCCTAAAAACACGCAACTTAAAGAATTTTCAACAATCCATTAACGTTTTTCTGTTTTTAGGCTAAGAAAATTTTTTTTTTAAAAAATCAATTAATTTTTGAATTTAATAAAAAATAAAAATGATAAAGCTTAAATTAAAAGAAACATCTGATTTAATAATTTAAGTGGAAAAATATTCAGAATTTAGAGTAATTGTCCAGGTGCTATATATGCAAAATACCAAAGTTATCGATTTTTTACCATCTGGCACTGATTATGCTATCTTTCAGAATTAAGTTTATCCACATAAATCGCATTATAAGAAAATCATTGAAGAAGGATGATGATCATGAGAAGCAGAAAGTATCCAAGTATGGCAATAACAAAAAAAAAAGGCAATTTGTATAACTAAGTAAAATTAATTGTTACTTTACATGGAATCTCCGTGCCCTCGTTTCATGCTTATCTCAAGCTGAACACTTTAGTTGACCCATCTTCAGTTATAGGTACCATCCATCTTAACTCGGTCAGGGCATAACAAAGAAAATTATATATGAATTTTTTTGTGGAAACATTCAGAAGAGCTTATGGGTTCTATGGCACCAACGGCTCCGGATAAATTTATTTATCGTGTAAGTCACGTTCATATATCTTCATCGTGCTTAGGGAATGCCTGTCATTTCTTCTGGTGTCAATGAACAAAACTGTCTGCTACATTTTCTGGATGAAAAATTGTAAGAACATGGAGCTTCTCGGATTTATGGGTGATTTAAAGGGTGGAAAAAGAAATATTGTCGACGACAGTAGATATTTTTACACCCACTACTCACTGTAAAATATGTAAATGGTTTGCGTGAATGTACGCTTCTCATTTTACATGGAAGAGAATTGATTGATTATATCCTTTCCATTTCATCGGCTCTGGGAAGCTGTGGAGTTTTTACTATATTGTGATTCCAGTTCATCGCAAAAAAGGACTAATTTACTCGGAAATATTTAACAAACCTTCAGAAACCCTTAGTTTAGGTAGGTACACAGTCGGGCTGAGCTTGAAGTTCCTAATAAAGGAAACGAATAAACAAGTTTCCCTGACTAGCAATTTTTAAAACACTCACGAACCCTTTGGGTTATTCGAGCAGAAAATTCCTTCTACTTCGGGTTGCAACCTCCAATTGTAGCTTCCCTGGCTCATTAACTTCAATTCCATTCGGAGTTAGCCCAACTTCCCTCTACTGATAGACGAAGAAGGTCCCGATTGGTTGCCAAGAACTCTCAGAAGCATCATTTGCGCAAATAATTTCAAACAACTTCTAACTAAACAAATGGACTCCGAACCGACCACTTAGCCCTCTTCAAGAGGCACTCGCATAGACCACTTTTGTTAAAACCACCGCAACACCACCTCTTTGCAGCCTTAACTTTCCAATAAGGCAGAAAACTAAATTTCGCCAACTTTTCTGAAGCGGTTAGTCAGCACCGTCTAGTAATTGGATTTTGTTAAAAACATTTCTTGCACGCGCTGAAACGCGCCTGAAAGTGGGAAGAATAAATTGTGGACCTTCCAGAAAATTAAGTCTAGTTATTGCGCTCGAGGAGTGCCTTTAGATCTTGGCTGGTTCAGCAAGGACGCATAGATCTCGAGACTCACAGCCGAGCATAAAAAGGATTGAAAATCCTTCTTCATAGCCTACAGCCATTAAATGTAATTCACTAGAGGAATTTATTTGAGTTGAGCTCCAATTGATTTCAGATTAAATGTTGCGGAACTGGAGTAGAATGACCTGGTTTTCTTTGCATGTAGGCTGAGAGCCATTAATTTCTCCGGGTGTAGTCATTAATTACATCCGGAGGTGTTTCGTTTAGAAATGCGATAGAAAGGTGATTACAGTCAAATTAATTAGAGGAAGACAAATGACCAATTATTTATTCGGTCGTCTTCTTTGAATTCTATATTGCCTTCATTCCTCAGAATCTAAACTTCTTATTCTCTTGAGATTTTAACACGGTTAAAACTTTGTACAGAACCAAAATTCAGATATAATTCGGTAATCCAACTTAGTCAAGAGTCAATTTGCATTTTTGAATTGTTACGTATTTCTCAAGTACTTATGCATGCTAAGTGGATATTCCTCCTAAACTTTTCTAAATTGTTCTCAAAGTTTTTCCTCCCACTTTCACGAAAGCAGAAGCTAAAGGAAATAAATTGGAGCAAAGAAGACTTTCCTTTTGCATTTTTATTTTAAATGTTTACCTTCTTTCAAAATAAAAGTTCATCATATTTCCCATACCCATTTGAATTAATATCGCTCGAAAATTTATTCATTTGTATGTCTTCGAATAGTCAACACTTTGAAACTATTTTCATTTTACAAACCCTTTCTAAACCCTTATAAAAGAGCCTAACATTTATTATCTTCTAAAGTTCTACTCTGTTGTAGCGTTTTATTTTAAGTTTCAACTTTAGAAGAATTTTCTCTGCTATAAAACCAAAAGTTGTTTTTTTATTTGCAAATACATAGTTTCGTAAACATGATTTGCAGCTTTGATTTTCATCAAACATTTACTAATGTCTTAAAAATTCCAATGGATTGCCAACTTTGTTTGCAAAGTATTGCAAATGTGTGCACATATGCTCGAAACCTTTTATACCATTAAATCGAGATAATAAAAGAAAGAAACCTCATTGCTTAAAATTTCTGAGGATATTAACAGACATTTTATGCACGTATTTAAATCCTCAGGAGAAATGTTTGAATATTATGCTAAGTACGTGAAACAAAAGATGTCAAATTTTAACTTCTAGGATTTAAGCACACCATGGTAATAAAATTTCTCAATTAGCTTCAATGTTCAAGCGAATTATGTGTGTTATGTAAGGGTATGTGATGAGTTATCCTTCTTATTTCTATAAGTCCTCCAATTATGCTTACGTGATTATCCTTTTATAATTTGAAAGAACAAAAATAGAAACAATTCGGTTTTAAGATTTAGCGAAATTATTTCATAACTCATGTTAAAACCATCAACCAAACAAACAGCCTCCCCACAGAAATTCCACCCTTAGGCTGTTCTCGAAAGATTTGTTAGCCTTGTTTATTGAATTTTTGAGTTTCTTATTTAATTTCCTAGAAAGTACTAAAAAAGTCAAGTGTGAGTTAGACACGTTTCGTACTTCGACTTTATTAAAAACAATTTTTACTTATTTTTTCATTTTTAAAGACATTATTTATTGTAATTGTATATCTACTGCTTTTAATTTTCATTCAATGGATCGTATCTTATAAATCTTTTCAAGTTTTTATTTTTCCTACTTTAAGATATTCTTTGATTTTTTATAATACATTAAAAATAGTTCGAACAAATTTGTATTGAAACAATACATAATGTTCATGCCCATTACACTCGAGGATAAATTTAAAATTCCTACTTACCTTTTACAAAAATTGTGTAATTTATGAGTAAAACCAGCTCAAACATACATACATTACTTTTTCATGCAGACAGGTTAACTACTTATGTAGTAAAGTCTAACTTGAGGAAAAAATCTCTAAATATACTAAAAAATACATTAAACATAAATCAAAAGCAAAATTTGTTGAAGCTAAAATGCTCGTGAAGATTTGCATACGAATAAATTAATTTTTGATTGAATTTTCTACAGCTTTAAATTAAGGTGCAAATGATTCTATATAACTTGTGAAATGCAATTTTTCAAAATGCACTGACTGTCAGCACCATTTACTTTACTCTGAACGAATTGTTACATAAAAGGCAAAGGCACGAGGATTGCAATTCAGTACAACGTAAAGCTCTTCATATTTCTTCGAGCTGCATTTGTGCATCTGCTGCACAATGCTTTTACGATTGTGTAACTCGAACTCAAACTTTAGCATAAAAAAACATGGAAAAATGAGAAAATGTTGTCTGGTCTTGAGTGAAGTTACACTTTTACAATTTTTACGACTTATATTCATTCGAAACTAACAGAGCATACAGCATCCAAAATAGTATGATGATTTCATCCCATTTTAAAAAGACTCGCACTATACATCCGGGATAACAAAATTTTTTCCATCCATAAACTGAGCTCACAAGTCAGCGCCAAAGTTAGTTTACTGCAAAATATCTTTAGAATTATTGTTTTTTTTAGGGAAGACGGATGAATAAATTTCAGAGAGGACTGAAATACATTTTTTTTTATTATTACAGGAAAACTTTGCGGAAAAATTGGGTAGCTGCGCTGGGCACTCTGTTTACTACCTCACTTCCTGCTCATGAACCCATGCTTTTGTTGGACCAGCACGGTCCCAGAATGTTGCAATTAATTAAAGAATATTGCATTCTACAGCACCGGCTGCATCTGATGTTATTGCAGAACATTTCAGATTTTATTAAACCAGATTTTTTGCCTTATGGCCACTTGATCTCCGGTGGTATTTTTTTCTTGGATGCCGAAGTGCGCAATTTATCCATTTTTGATGTAATTTAAGTGCACTTAGGAATCTAATAAAAGGTATTGTAGAAATAGACATATGAGCCATTTATTTTGAAAGTGGCTTAAGTCCACAATGTCATAAGGTGGAGTTTATTATATTCTTTTAAGGCAAATTCGACCTTATGACATTTTGGACTTAAGCCACTTTCAAAATAAATGGCTCATAGGTATGTATGTAGGTTAGAGAAATCATGATTGCTGATGGCATCGATTGATCACTGCTATCAAAGTTTATACCTTTGTTTATATGCATTTCCTTCAGTGTAATTCCTTTACACTTGAAATCATTTCCTATCTCTGAAATTTGTTTAATTATTTTCGAAAAATAATAAAGAACTCTTGGAAGTTAACCTCTGACTGTAAACGACTGTCACCTCATTGGTATGTGATAGAACAATGGACATTTAATTATGAAAAATGTCACATTTTAATTAATCTTCAGAACAATTAGTGTGCAATTATTTATATCGCTCCAAACATTACAAGGTCATTTTACCAGCACGAATCGTGGCTATTCTACATGAAAACATTAATTACCAGGAAACCTATCTAAGGTTTATTAGTTTTTCAGATAACTTAATCACATTTGCCACAATAACTTTCTTCCATTTGAAGCTCTTAAAACCCACTGGGAGGTGGGCAATAAATTTCACCTGTTAAAATGGAAAAGTTCTGACACCTGATAGCATTGAAAAAAGTTTAAGTTTCGCCATTAAGAAAAATGCTTTAACTGAAAAAGAGCTTCCATTTTACAAATGCCACCTGCAGTATTTGTTTCAAATGATGTAAAAGCATCCCTGGAATTTATTCTGCGGACAGGTGATTAATGATCACTGCATTTGGATCAAATTGTAACAATCATTTTCAGGTCATGCAATCATTGTCCACCTGGCACACTATCGAGTGCGAAATCATCGTCACATTTGTCACAGTGCCAGAACATCCAGCGATATGGTTTAAGCTAATTCTTTATGGAATTTAATCTCAAACTTTAAAGAATTTTTATTCCTTTCCATACAAAAAAATCATTGTTCGGAGTATTTGGAATTTTCACGCTTAATGTTGCAAAACAAATTGATTCTTTTATTTTGGAATTTGAATGGGCCTAGAAACGACATCAATTTTCATATCGAAGAATCTTAAGCAGTTCTCCGTTTCTATTTTTGATTTTGCGTTCGATTCCCTACGCATAAACACCATCAATTCTATTCATTTTCGTTGATCAAATTTTTTTCGTCATTATTCGATTGAAGACGAAACGAATACATCCATAAATTTACTTGTTGCAATTCAATGATTTGTTTATTATTTTTTCTTTCTTACATATAATAGGTAGCATGTTTAAAAGAAATTTGGTAAGGTGTAAATTATATTTTGGACTGATGTTGCTCACATGTTGAAACTTTTTGCACGTGAAAGAAATGCGTTTATGTATCTACTTTGCTTCGCAAGCTTTCTGCACACTATGCTAAGATTTCGACGGAGTATACGTCTCCATCACGTGCCGGCTACATTAATTTTGATAATAGCATACGAATAATGAGAGTTTGAAAAGAGTGTTGCGTGGGATATTGGGTTTCTTGTTTTCTTTCTTTAAATGCCTTAGGAAAAATGTTATGTATCATACTTTACGAAAGAATTTCACGTTTCCTTGATACATAAATACTAAATATGTAGGTACCCGTAAAAGTATCCTAAAACGTTCTGGTTGAAACAATTGAATATCTGATTTATTTATTAGGATTAGTTAGGGATTTTTCAGGATTTGTACTAACCGGAAACTAAAACTGTGATGAACATTTATATTAATACGGCAGATAAAGATTATTATATACATGCGGTAGAGTAAATATATTATTTTCAAACTCACTTTTGACTGTTTTTTTAGAGTTTACTTTTCACCTTCTCATTGCACCCCGAAGTGATTTTGTTACATAAAAGTGCATGTCTTTAATCGACCATTATAATTTTTAATTTTTAATTGAAATGTAGGAGAAAATTTACATAAGTAACCAATATCAGAATATTTCAATTTTTGTGGAGCCACACAGAGCTAAATCGAACTAAATGTTGCCAAAGCAGTTTTTAAAGTGTATAAACATCGAATTTAACTCCATTTTGGAAGAAAACCAATTTTTCGAAAACTTACTTAAATCTTAGTATTATACAAAAAAAAATGTATTGTATTCAGTCTTACAAAAATATTGTAAGAGAGCGAACCATAATTTTCAATATCATTTAATAATTTTGTTAAATCTTCGGAGATATAATAAAAATATTTTGGAACTGGGGCTTTGTACATAATTCTGATTTGATTTCCGAGAATTATATAATGCTGGTATCATTTTCTTTTACAAAAAAATCAAAACATATTATTTATATTATGAAGATGGCTAAGCCTTAAAAGGGAGAGATTAAAAAGCCCTTTCTAAAGTCTTCCATTTTTTATTGAAATAGGGGCAAATTATGACGAAGTACAGAGTAATGGAGCATTTACATGATTTATGAATTTCATTCATTTTGCCAAGTTTACATTTTAATGATTAAGGTACTTCTATATGACTTACAAATTGTTGTCTTTTAATAAATCCTTGACCGTGTATACGCTGGATGACTATCAGCAAGCACGTGTCAGCCAGCAACACGTGTTGTCCACTAATATTCATTCGGCATGCCTGGTCTTTATATCCACGTCCTCCGTTGTTTTGGTACGTCATCTTCATCGTGAACGTTGCTAGGGGCAAAGCAACCATTTGTTGAATGGTTATTAACGCCGTTGCTGCCGTTGCTGTTGTTGTTATGAAGTTGAAGATGGTTGTTCATCACGCCGTAGGGGGGACGGTTGCCCGTTTGTCAAGATATCGCACGCCTCGACGATGTCCATCGCTGGTGGCATGAATTATTTCTGCAGAGTGGTATGTCATTGTTGAAGGAATTCAGCGAATGCATTCCAGCGTTATTGTTCGACAGGTAGGATGTGTTCGTCGACTGACTCACTGGAAGATGCATTGGCATTCGGACCGAACCTGAAAGGTGAAGTAATCAACATTTCTTCATATCAAGTAATCGTCTAATTGACAGAGCGACTCGCTTTATTGCACCTGGCATTCGACATTCCTTTACGCTTTTTTTCTAAATTTTTATGTTCCGTAGTGGATTTTATTTTCAATAGAGCAAGAATTCATATTTATGTTTACGTGTCATTTTTATCAAACATCATAAATATTCTTAAAAATTTTCATCGGATATTGATTTTGAGGAGAGTCCTATTCATGCAATTATAGTATTATTATTTTTTACTTTATTTTCTATCACTTATTAAAATACTCTAAAATAGTTCGTCACTTTTAAACGTTTGAATAGAGACGGATCCAATCCAAATATATATTTGAACCATCAAAAATATCTCTAAATTTGTGTTTTTCATTATTATACACATTGGGAAAATATTTAGAAACAATTTTTACCTGATTGGAAAAAAACAATAATTAATAATTAGGGTTGACGCCTGAATCTAAGCTATATATGTATGGCATAAACATATGCATCATAAATTTATAATAATAAGTAAGCATTTGAAAAAAAATGAATGGTTCCTTGAATTTTGAACCATATTCAACAATGCGATGTGCGAATTGAGAAAATGTGACGCAGCCAGCAATTGCATTTTATATTAAGGGGTTATCCTACATGCCGATAGAAACAAAACGTAATTTTTAAATAGTTTTCGAAATAAATAGTAATTTTTTCACAAAGTACAATAATCCCTTGAAGGCCTTAAAATGTGTCGTCAAAATGACATGACTATTAAAAAGTTCCCTTATTTGCATTTGTGTAAATAGAAGATTTTAGAGTGAAAGGACATTTATCAGGTTTATCGAGAAAGAATTTAAAATCTAAAAGCAATATCAATTTCTCGTGACGTACTCACTAACCCATCATATAAAAGTTGTTCATTTAAAAATTTAAAATTATTGTTTGTTATTGATTATTGAAGTATCGTCATGTGAGTACCAATATTTCTGTTATAAGTAAAAATATAAATATGGAAAATCATACATTTACCGGCCTTTCTTTTCCTATTTGCACGTGGCAAAAGAGTGCTTCCAAAGCATCACATCCTTGAGTCTAGTTAGACGTGGGTAAAAGCAAAAATCACATGAACGTGACAGATGACACCGCAATATCAGCAAAATGCTAATCGAAGACTCCGTGACCCATGACACATGACTCTACATTTATCTTGCCCACGAGCGCACTGAGAAAATTGTGCTTGAAGGGCATAGGACCGGAAAAATCATACAACCGCGAATTTAAAAGGATTCATATACCTGAAATTTATGTGTGTAGATACCTTCAAAATTTAATTTCCCGAGAGGTAAAACATTTTCGAAATAATATTGGATCCATTTCCTGCCGAGTTGGTGCTCATCTTTCGGAACCGCCAGGTGAGACGCGAATTCTATTTATAATTTGAACACCAACAAGACAGTTCCCACTGGACGACAGGGAAAAACAAAAAATGTGGTCGACATTAAAACTGGTAATGTAGCTACGTGACCTCATTTTATTAAATTCCAGGTGCGATCGCACTCAGATTTATTAAGGGTTCCGGAATTTAGTAAGAGAAAACGATGCAAACCAAAAGTAAACGACAAAATACAAAAAAGCGTACATACCACCGTGCGACATTCGATGGTGCTTCGGGGAGCTGGGGCATGTGTAAAGGAAGGATCTCTCTGTGTCTGTAGGTGAAGCAAAGTACGGGGAAATTTTTAATAAGTTGCGACATTGAAAAGCAACGAATAAAGGAGTTTTCCTGCTCTTACCATTCCTTATAATACGGTGGTGATCCGGCGAGCCGGAGCAAGAGTATCTTGACGTAAGGACTTCCCTTCGTTGCAATGTTTCTGGCGCGAGTTGAACGAAAGGACACCAACGAAAAAACTGCTTAAATCCTCGACGAAATCTGGAACGATAATAAATTTTTAAGTACATACCAACAATGGTCGACTAAATGAAATTTTTCATCTTTCAGTATAATAAGTTGTTTATTCATTTTTAGAAAACAATTTCGCCGGATATAACTTATAATCCCCTTCTTCCCAGTAAATCCATATCCTGTTTGTCTTTTATCTGTGTACTGTGCTTAAATTTAATCCTGGTAGTGTCAAGTATTAATTGATATTTCCTTTTGGATTCTTTCCGAATTTTTTGTCGTTTACTTTGATAATAATAATACATATAAGACAGCAACAAAGTCTCTTATTTTTTTAAGCCAACTCCCCTGTTATTGCAGTTATTGAAAACAGCCAAGAGCAAAGGGCAGCAAAGACGCCATTCACAGGAATAATCCGAAGGATTTTCTTATTCCACTTAAAGAGCCTTAAAAAAGCATTAAAGTGTATAAAGCAAAACAAGGAGACACACAGGGCTAAAAGGACTAGGAAGAGAATCTTTTTTTTCTTTTTCTCTTTTAATTAAGAAAATGTAACATTGCACGCCGTCTTTAGACGTCTGTAATTATTCGAATTGTGCAAGAGGTTGCGACCCGAAATCATAATTCCATTCTTATCTTAAGGGAGCAGCTCTCATCGGCAGTCCTTGAGACGGGACGTTTTCACACTGCCTCCGCCGGAGTGGAAATCTCCTCTCATCTGAAAGATATCACTTCCCAGATTTATTCTGGCGAAATCTATTAGGGCACATTTCATATCTTCACAATTCGTGAGCCAACTAAGTGATGAATGCATGAGTCACCTGCTTAAGGTAGACGTTAAGGGAAGCATCCATTAATTAAGTTCAGTCATTAGGGCTGCCATTAAGAAAAATGGTTTTATCAGAATGAAGAGGTTGGGCTTCTGTTCGAAATTAATGGTGGGTCTGGGCCTGATTTAATGAGTAATTTTGGACAAAGCTTAGTCCAGCGGTTAAATAGTTCTGAAAATCAAATGAAATTCCCTTTGGATGGACTGAAAGGTAATTTGTGTATTTTAAGGGTTTACATCGTTACTTTTTAAAGAACTGATTTCAAAGCAAAACTTCCTTTAGGGGTTGTTTCAATAAATCGATTGTTTTGCTTGCTTTGGAAAATTAATTACTAAATGAAGGGATGTGGAAAACTTTCCTTTTATATGTTTAGATATTCAAGCATGATATATAAATAAAAGTTATACATTCAATGAGTGACATTTAACAGATTTGAATTTGGCAACGTCACATTTTTATGGAAAGTTGTGCCCGGGCAACGCCGGGTACGGTTCAGCTGGTATAGTTATATATGTATGTATGTACAACATTTTAAAAATGTAGAACCTAAATCTATGACTTTCAGGCAAAAATTTGTATTATACTTAAATTAGGTAACACTTATAAATAGTACCTTATATTTTAACTATTTGGTCTATATATTCTAAATTTACGATCAGTTATGAAATTACGTTAAAATAGAAGATATAATGTATTAAAGAATAATAGGCATCTGATACGTTTCGACTTTTGGTCATTTTTGAGACAGCTCTGCAAAATTTCCACTGTACTTATAATTGATCTGTTGCTTTAGTAATATTACAATTACCAGTCTTATTCTTTTCAAAATAGTGAGAAAATTGAAAAAGGCTTATTACTGCATACTGAACAATAAATGCACTATCAAAAAGTGTTAAATATCACCATTTCAATATTCTGAATCATAGAGTGCGCCTGTTGCGTAATATTCGCTTTAAAGTAAGATTTAAAAAGTTCTAGTAAACAATATTTTCGTTCTTGCGTACACGTTGAATTTTAAGAAGTTTCTAAAAGAGCTTAGATAAGTTAATGATGACGTAAATCTGAGAAAGGCTTCTAGACGTTTTTGCAAGTAACTCTACACGTAGCTTTATTAAGATGATTCGCATCTCACCCATGTTAAATAAATTAGCATACTCTGCGTGCATACATATAAATTCGGATCCAGAATCCCAGAAAATGAAGATACAAGTAAGCTCCTTTTTTCAAAACATTTAAATATTTGTGTCACGTGTGGCAACATTGTTGCCTCCACAAAGAACGGCGCCATACATAAATAATTCAATTCGAAAGTCGCAATGGAATTATTATAAACCCAGACATATCCCTCTACTCTTTCACGGCACAATGGATCACTTTTGCGCGCCTCCTGAATAAGCCGAATGAGCATAAATAACCTTGCCGCCATCATAAATCAAAATGCTATCCGATATAAGAGTTCTCCACTCAATTCAGTTTATAAATCGCATTAAGAGCAGCCTTTACGCGAACTTTGCTATACCTCATACTTTAAAAAATCTTCCTCTTTGCAGGATACCGACCTACGGCATGCTAAAATTCAATTTAACGAAATATTTAAAATTTACGAGGGAAGTTCCTGTAAAGCAAATTCCCGCCGTTTTACCTATTTACGTGGAAAATTGCTTACCTGGAATTCATCCAGCAATAGATAATTGGGTTGTACATGGAGTTACTCATCGCCAGCCAATAGATGGCAAGAAAAGCCTCCTGGATGTAAGGAGAGTTCGTTATTTCCGGGTAGTACGATGTCACGATGAAGTAGATGTGGAAGGGTAGCCAACATACAGCAAATATAACGACAACAACCATCATCATCTTCACCACCTGAAAAATATTTTAAATATCGGTATATTTGGTACAAAAATCTGTATGATGATATTTAAAAATTATTCTTATCAATTGCTAGATACATATTTTAACAACGAAAAAATTAGAGATTTAAAAGTGAAGTTTGGTATATAAAAAAGCTGAGACAACCAGATTCACTATCATATCATGGAATTATACTACTTTACTTACTTTCTTACTCTTACCCTCTTAGATCTGCGAAAAACACTAAAATAATTGTGCAGTGGGTTTAGGATCAAAACTGGCTAGAAAAAGCATTAAATTTACAGAAAATTCACAGATTTATTTTCACCCCATGAATCCTTACGAAAGAACCAACTCTAGGAAATACATTGTTAAAATAGCACTCTCGAAAACGTTAGAATTAGAAGATCTTTTAAAAAGAAAACTGCAATCTTAAATGCCACCTGCGGCACCATCATTACTTTAAGACAGCTGTGTTTCTAAACTTTTTATTATTGTATTTTAAATTAGTAATTTTAGAATTGCGAATTTCTAAAACGGTTTCGAAGTTATAAATTTTGAAAACTTTTAAACTTGAATTGTTTTACTCTCTGATTGGAATCGCCATTTTTTATCCCTAGTTTAATCAAAATAGAAAGAAGCCTTTCTGTGAGTAGAAAGAAATATGAAAAATCTTCCGGAAAAAAATCGAAACAGCTGCTTAAACGTGATTAAATGTGAAACAATTCTTTCGTTTTATTTATGAAAAATTGTGAAAATTGATATTCTTAATCCTCAAATTGAACCCAGGTATACTATGAATTCAATTTATAAAATACAGTACAGATGGCGTTCTCTTGTTTGCGATTTAATTAATTAGGCAGACAAGGGATATTTTGCAAATAAGACGAACTTGCAAATATAACATTCAACGCTTTTGCAAATATTTGGAAACTTAATACTTTAAGCTTCTTATTGGGAGTTTTGAATTATTGTCCTACTCGCCAAGCCCAGCTTGCCTACTGAGTTTTGCAATTACAGATATTGCTTGGCATTCGGTTCAAAGAGGTCAAATAATGCCAGTTTTATAAAAGACAAATTTTTTCAATCAAGCAAATGGGCGGGTGTATGTTGAATATTTTCTGTATCTTTTAAAAGGACCTTAAGGAACCTTTCAAAGTAAAAGATCATGAAAGCTAAGTCGTTAAATATATTTTTATACTTATTTTCCCGTTTTTGATATTCCTTACAGGAAGGGTCTGGTTCGATAAGAAGGGAACTAGTTAGGGCTCCAAGAAAAGAAATCCTTATACATAAAACGCGGTAGCTTATTTCTTAGACTAATGTTTAAAGAAAAGACGGGGATTAAAAAATAAAAACATTCTATTGATAAAGCTTACATACAACACAGGCAGATAGGAAAATTATTTTATAACTGTTCTAAACTTTCATTTTATTGTAGGGTTTAAAACACTAAAAAGAGACTTAAAGAACATTGCAAGCTCCCTATAAAATCTTAGGTGGTCAGCCTGGTCTATAATCACTAAAATTGAAATAAAATGAAAAATCACTCCGACCATTTTATAGTGAACCTCATTAAATGTTTATTTTTTCTTCCTGATACACTTTTAATGGAGAAATTAATCTTGATTAAGTTTGAAGACATAAGTGTGCTTCAGAATGATTGTAGTACTCAAGTTTTCATGAAACCAGTAATCATTCTAATCAATTCGGAAATATCAGGGCTCCGAAAGAAATTCACAAAGACCACCTGTGTCTGAATGCCTGAAGGCATGATTATTTTTGCCTTCACGTCCACTGCATTCGGTTAACGAGCACATTCTAATCCCGGAATAAGTTGCCTTTTCTTCTCAGACATTTATGTCAGAGTAGGAAAAATTAACCCTGAAGCATAATGAGGAACCCGACATCCTTTGATTTTTGAATTTCGCCATATCAACAATATAATTTCCCTCTCCCTCGCCGTCATCTTCAGCGGTAACCTTGACACTCTGATTTTATGATGAATGCGGGGAGTCCTAAAAGGAAACGGTCGGGTCCTTTTATTTTCCACAAGTTTTTATAGGTATTTTAGGGACTTACACACTATAATTTTGAAGTGTTCCAAGTCCATAACACGTTTCTCAAAACCACCCTCAAAACTATTCCAACTGCGGAAGCATGTGGAAATATATTGTATAAAGACGACGTACAAAGTAAACTGATTTTCTTAATAAAATCAAATTGTTATAAGGGCTTGATTCATAAATGCGGAAGAGGACGAAAGGACCTGAACCTTCTTTGTATGTGGGTTGCCTTAAAGGCGGTCGATGCCGGACTTTTTGTGTTGTTATGGTGTCCGTATGGTTCATGCTACACCCAATGGTTTTTGGTAATTTAGATTTTCCTTCCCTCACCTGGGTCTTTTGTTAAATTTTATCAATTGATGTAATCAGACGTTTCAAGAAAGGTATTTGATTACCGTACAATGCGGAAATGGTTTGGGAATGCTCGTGGAACAGCTCCTGAAGGTTTTTCGATATGGCATCGTAATATCTGGACCTATTTTATTACATCCGGAAATTTTATAAAAGTTCTATTTCTAAGGGTTCTGGCTGTATTTGATTAAATTCCCTAAAAGTTTTATTACGTCTCTAAGAGGATACCAAATTTAATTTTAAATAACTTTCCAGAGGGTTTCATATAATACACTAGAAGAAGATGAACAAAACATTTACTCACCCTTCTTTTACTCTTAATATTTTCCAGCTGTCGCTGGGTACACTCTCCGATGCTCTGTGACCCCCAAAGTTCGACTCCAACTCGAGCGTATGTGTAGGTCATAGAACCGATAGGTAAAAAGTATGTTAAAAACATAAAAACCAAATTATATCTGAAAAGTAGTAAATCAAAAATCTCATTATTATTTATTGGTTTTAAAAAGTTAAATAAATTCGCTTATGGGGTAAATTAGCATTAAATATTTTTGCCGCAAGGGCAATTTAGTTGTCCCACTTATTTTCTGCATATCCAATGAATGAATATGTTTTGGTAAATTGTGCTTGCGGCAAGTGCTTCCTGTTTATTCTTTTTGCGCATTTTCAAAAGAGTAAAGCAAATAATATGCAAAATGACCACATAATGATAAAATTTAACGAATTTTATTGGCAATATTATTCAAATAAAACGTAATGAATTCGAAACATTCAAAACCGATATTTTTATATTTAATGGTAATAATGAGAGATATTATAAATATAATATATTTCATTTTCAGGACCATTTGTTTGAATGCAAATAATAATAATGAGAACAATGTAATTTGAAAATTAAGGTTCGGAACATGTTTAATTAAATTGACGGTATTTATTTATATACTTTTTAAAACAAAAGTGAATAAAGCTTTCAAAGTTAATAAATCAGTTCAAGTTCCCTTCCTATTAATAAAATTAATAAAAAAAGGAAAAGTGTCAGTTCACCTAACAGAGAAAAAGTAATAATAGTGTTATACCTAAATCTTTGAAACTTTTATTAACTCATCATATTGCTTGATATGTTGTTTGGTAAATAATAAAACGTTTTTGATTAACAGTCTTAATTTATTAGGTTTTTTTGTTTTGTAGATACCACAAAGATAAGGTTGAATCCAAAAATCATTCTTCTTGTAGGATTTCTTAAATTATGTTTTATGTTGGATTTAAAAGCACACGGATCTTTTTTCTTTAACTTTTATCTCTATCTATTTACTTGAAAACACTCTTGTGCTTATGAAAATTACTCGTTCTTTTTCCTCTGTTTTAATATGTAGATACTTTTTGTTGAAAATAGCTTTTAAAATTTCTTAATTTTAAATATGCCCTGCTCATAAACTCCTTAGTCCCTTAAACAAGAATTGTGCCTCATATACAAAATTACAAAAATTGCAAAGAAAACTTAATTAATAGCGCTTTAATAAATGCTTTTATAATAACAATAATAATCACGTTAATGCATTAATTTCACTGGACAATATTTCACTTTAATTTAGATAGGAGATTTTCCGTGGATTGTGAAACCGAAACGATACAAAATACCGGGATTATAAAATACAGGATAAAAACAGTTTCGAAATTCATTAAACAAATTTCTTCAAAAACGCAAAAACTTTCTATTGAACAGGATTTTTTGTTTGTCTGTTTATTTGGAAAAGAAAATGTCAAAAGAAAAACAATATTTTAATTTTTGTTTTTAACCTACGCGAAAACTTTTTCCATATAATGTATTAGAAGAAGATAATACTTAATGTCCAATAAAAGTAAAACGAAAGGTCCATTAGTGACTTACACATGTTCCTGGAAGGAATGATACATCGGCCCATCCGGCCATTCGGCATAGCATACAATTCTAACGCTGCCGTCCTTCAAATCGACGTTGTATGTTGTAAAAAACACCAGCATCGGACACGACAAGACTATGGAAAGTATCCAAATGGTCGCAGCGATGCCCAGAGTACTTCTTTTACCCATTCTCGGCTGTAAGGGATTCATGATAGCCATATATCTGGAAAAAATACAAAAATTCAAGATTTATTGCCTGGATGCGTGCCATTCAACTGTTGCTAGCCATTGGCCATAAACAATAAATATAAATTACTTAAATCGTCTATAAATATTTCCTTCAGAGCAATGCTCTCGTTATGAAGATATACGACGGATTTTAGCTTCTCGATTACAACTGGTGAAATATATGAAAATTTGAATAATTTATTACATCTGAAAGGGATTTTTTGAAGGCCCATATCTTGGTTATACATATAACGGAAATTCAGTATCCTTTTGACGTGAAAGATAAGGAAGAACCCTTTTTCATTTTGTCAATAAAATTTTAAAGAGGTTTTCAAATTTCTGTTTTATGTTTACAAAACAGTAAATCTCTGTTGATTTTTGTAATGAATTTTGTGATAGTATAACGCAATTCTTAAAGTATTCAAGGCCCCTTGAAAATCTATTCACTTTAATTTGGAACGTTTTCTGTGAGAGCGAATGCAAAAATAACAACGCTGGCAGAAGGAGGTCTTAGATTATTCATGTAAGGCAAACACAAAAATAATTACCCTCACATCTCAGGAAAACAATTCTAATTTTCAGTTGTTGAGTTGAAGAAGACACCGGTGAAAGGGAGCAGTAAATGTTTGCTCGCCGCATTTTCCACCCAAAAAGAGGATCTCACCCAACGTACAAAGTGAACTTTTGCGTTTAAAATCTCAACAGCATTGCGTACAACATTCAAACAAATTCTGAGAGGATTCGTGCGTAAACGCAGAAATACACATGCAGCGAACCGTCTCAACGGCTGCAAAAGGGGAATTCCACGACAACCTACTGAAAGAGGATTTTAGCGCTCAATTTAATCTTTCATCTTTGAATTATTCATAGGAGTTTTTCCCATGTACCCAATGAACGTACCTACTTAAGGAGCCTCCTCGATTTGTACGCCACAAGCAGATATCCGCGCAATTCGCGTTTCGGAAATGATTTCTGCCTCGCCCCCGGTTTCACTTTAAAATCACTTGTAATGTAATAAAATGATTTTGTAAGCAATGCGGGATGTCCTATCGTTCCACATTAAAACTCAGGGTCTACAGGCGGCTGACACTTCTTCAAGACTTTTTACGACACACCATCTGCAGTGTTCTCTAAGATTTTACACTCGAAATAGGTTTTTCGAAGAATATCGCGTTCACAGCCACCCTGTAAGGAGGAGGATCTCTAAAGATCGAGTTAGAACTGTAATTGGATTGCTTCCTCCGCTGAGCATTTTCATATTCCCCCTATTTAAAAAATCCTTTTATTTTGTGGTATCTTTTTTTCTAGGCGTACTGGCTACAGCCTTTTATTTAATTACATTTGAAATCTCTGAAACCCGAATGAAATTCCTTCTTTGTGTAAAGAGAAAGAAAAGTAAATGCTCTTCGTAATTACGTCGAACTTCTTTCCGGAAATAATCAAATCTTTTTCAGGCTTTTAATCAAACAACACAAAGTTCAAATTTTCCGAAAATAAATCTCTTACTCTTATTCGTTTTTTCTGTTAGGGCTGATAATGAAAGGTATTGAGAAAAGTTTTCGCATAAATTTGAAGTTGCCGATACTTGAAAATTCATCGGTTAATTTGAAAGCGAATTGTTTTCCGGTGTTTTTATGGAAAGTTGACAGAAACTCTCAATTAAGGTTAATGGGCCCTCAACTTAATATTTTCAAAAATGATAGGCAGCCTTTCAGATCGTAAATTGAAACGTTCTCTGGGGCATTTAATAACAATATTTTGATTGATATTGATTAATGACTTCGTTGAGACTTATTTTGTTTCAGTTTTATCTACAGGAAATTGAATAATATAATAGTATCAAGGATATTTTTTTATTTTTAATTAAGAAAATTATTCTTGAATGTGAAAACCACTTTCACTGAACTTAAGGGCCTTGCATTGCATTAATTAAATAATAATTTCAACAAGTTAAATTTATTCATTTTAAGCTCTATGTAGAAAAAACTGCATATTAAATTCGTTATTGTTATCGTTTATAAAAATGGCCTTGTAGTTTACTGAAAATAAATACATGCTAAGTTAAAGTTATCGCAATTATACGAAGTAACTTTGTTGGTCTGTATGTTTATTTCATGATCACGCCACAACTATTCAACTGATTGGCATGAAATTTGCTATACACATAGACAATACTAACGAAGAGGACTTCGCAAACTTTATCCCGATACACGATATCTCTATAATATACTTTAATTTGCTATGAAATTTCTTGACAAAGGTTGCCATTAAATTGCGGGGGTTGGTGAGTAAAAGGACCATACAACGTCCTAACGGATCAACAGCAAATAAAATGTACTTTACTAATTTCCTTTCTGTTCTCAACAACTAAAATTTTATAATCGAAAAAATAGTCCCAATTTGTTTAATTTGGTTTTAATAGATATACGATCTCTCTCGCTATATTAAACAAAAATCTCTAATATACCTCTGTAAACAATGAATATTGTCATCTAATATGTATTTCTGATAAAAAGTAATAATATGGTAATAAGACACCATATAGCATATATTTATACATCGGTGGAAACTAACTAACACATCTGCACACATCGTCAATTAATATCCTTTTTGTTTGTATAAAAATTGGACATACGTTTAATTTTAAATTTTTGTCGAAGCAATATTTCGCGTATAAAAAAAAAACATACTATTAAATATTTGTGACTCCTTTACAGGGATCAAATTTTTCCGTCATACATATGTTCCATTCTCCCCTGGCAAAAGCTTTCATCGACAGATAAATTTCCTTTGAAGTATGTTTTTAAGTTAATTGCTTCCACACCCAACATAAAACGTCAGAACCATTCGATCGTTCGAAAACATTTCTGATAATAAATTCAAAGGTTCTATTTCATATGTACATGCATATATGCAAAACCGTTCTACTTTCAAAATTTCAATGTTAAGCCCTACAGGACGGATAACTTATAAATAAAATATTGATTGAATCTTTCTTACTGTTTTAGGCAAGATATTAAGAAAACCTCTGAGTTAAACAATTACTTTCAATTTATATAGGAAGTTTGCAGAACCATTTTTGTGGTGCACTATTTGCGCGGTATTGAACACAAAAATTTTATTGCTTCGAAACTTTTCCCTCTGAGGTTTATTTAGATATTAGATAGAGCGGTAGATAGGATAAATGAAAGCACCTTTTGAACAGTCTAAAAAGCCTTGCTATGTAATTTTGTTTGTACCTACATAAGATGGATTTTCTCCTAAAAAGAAAAAAATTCGTAATCCGCATTAAACGCAAACGCTTTTACAATAAACAAAGGAAAAGCCACAGAAATATGGTCGAAAATTTTCCGGAATTCAAAACATGCTGAGCAGGTCGACAGTCCTCCGGGACTGGGAATTGGATACGAAGCAAAGTTATTGCCTCAATCTGGAAGAAGGGCCAAAAGTTAAGTGTATCTGAGAAATCGGAATACGGAAAAAATAGAACTTTCTCAAATGCTTTACCGCAGTAAGTATATTAACAAAAAGGTCATAAATTTCGCGGAAAGTTTTTATCGTAATATCTTTGGCAGCAGGTGCTTTTGGTTTTTCAATGGCGCTCCTCTTTGTGCTCCTGTAAGTTTATGGATTAATCTCGTTTGTTTCCAATTTATTTAAATAAAAGCCGTAACATCCGTCCCTTTTATCAGCCAGAGTGTAGTACTCGTATTTCGGTGCTAAAAATATCATTTAGGTAAAAGGAATTTTAATGTAAAAAATAGGTAAGGGCAAATTTATCTGGAAGGTCGGTTTATTGAAATTAAGGAAGGAAGGGCAGAATTTCTATTTATATAAGAACTCTACAGAATCCCTAAAGTAAAGTTTCTTATCTTTGAAAGTTTATAGTACTTCAAGCGCAAATCGTCCTTAAATTTTTCTATGAAGAATCGTCCCATATGTCCCTTTGAATCCCATAACTGTCTTTTGAAGATGAATTCGTTAACTGAAACTTCCAAAACTTTAACGATAAAGATTTCAAGAAGCAATTTCATTTTAACTATAAAAGGGAACGTAGGGGATTTCCTCCTTATGCAAATTCACTGAGTTCACCCTACTCTTCAAAGGATCATAATTAATTTGCGGAATCGCTAAATAGATAGCCCGCAACCATAATACTTTGGGTGCTTAAGGGCTCGCCGATTCCAAGAACGAGCAATAAATTCGGGGCCACAAAGGGCGCTCGAACTTTGATTGCTTCTTACAAGGAATGACCGTGGCTACGGAGCCAACCGCCACGTGAATTTCACTCAATCAAGTCGTATCCTCGCGGTGAGTTCCGACCATTTTATTTGTTGGATTGTGATGCTGTGCTCACAGCATTTTCCAGGCGATAACATCGCTCTGAATTTGGGATCCGGCCGAGCTCCATCTTCGTCTTGTTCTTCTTAAATTAGCCAGATTTATTTTCAACGAGCGTTCCCTGCTTTTGGAGGAGATAAATGTCGAGACTGTTCTTTTAGTCGCCGTACGCAAAAGCTACGCAAGATACTCTGCCATTTATTTCGTACGCCACTGCAGCTGGGTAATATGTATATGTTTGAAAGATGTTTTATTTACACGACGACCGTGGCTGAGATACTCGGCAAACATTTTATCCGAAATTGACACATTGTCTGCCTGGCGTAACCAGATTAAGGGATTAAGTTGTAATAAAGGTTCTCGTTTTCCTTTTGGCAGCCCACAAGTTCGCCACTAAAACCACATCATAAAATTTTTCCCGGCTTTATGGTAAAGAGGTTGGTTTTATTTCGAATTCGGCTCAAGTAGCGCTAAGATTCCCTGGAGGTAAATCCTTTTAAAAACTGCTGTTCTAACTCAAACCACTCAAAGAAATGAAATAAAGAGCTCCGGATATTTTAAGTCATGAAATGGAAAATTATTTCACTTTACTCAACATCACAACTTTCATTTAGAAAACAAATGTTTCAGAAAACGTTAACAAAGCATACAAAGTGGACAATTTTATTGTGCTTATGTTGATGACAAATAGTTGAAGACACATTTATATAATCCGTCAATATATTAGTGACTAGCTTTCTGCCCGCGACTTCGTCCACGTGGAGTTAGAAATAAATAGAAATAGAAACATAATAGGGGTAAAGTGGGAGAAAATCCGTAATTTAAAAAATTACAGACGTGTTACTTGATATTTCTAGACAATTGGTTTGAAATTAAGTACCTATGTTTCAGAGTTATAGGAAAATCAACCCTTAACCAATCCTAACTTTCATAGTTTTAACCTTAGAAATGACGAAACTCTTCAACTTTCATCCCCTATTTTACGCCTTTAGGGAATGATTTTTCAAAAACACTGAAACACGACATTGTTAATTTCCATCCAAAAGACTAAATATTAATATTAATGGTTTTAACTACAAAAATAACGAAAATCCCATACAAACCTTTATTTATACCCTATGTTACCGTCTTAATAAATTTCCATAAATCCTAAAATACGCCTTTCTTAATTTCTAACTTAAAGGTCAAATGTCAATTTTACCGGATTTATTTTAATGAAGGATTTTCATAAAAAGTTACATCCCCTATTTTACATCCTTAGGAGACGAATTTCGTAAAATTCTTTCTTAGTGGGTGCTTACGTCACAAAAGAAACCTACTGTCCAAATTTCATGCATTTAGCTTCAGCGGTTTCGGCTCGACCTTGATAAATCAGTCAGTCAGAACTTGTTATTTTATATATGTGTACATATGTTTGTTGGATTGGCAGTGAATGTGTTAAGGAACATTCTTTTAAATAAAAACATAATTCAAGTTTGTAGCTGTTGTCTTTGTATGAACAAATAATTACTCAAAAACATCTATTTCTTGCAGTACACAATTTTAAATATTAGATAAAATCGGATATACATAATTATTTATTGTAGATTTTCCGCTTATCATTAAATCACATTCAGCGGAAAATAACATTACAAAGCTCAAAATTAATTTGCTATTCGACGGATCCAACGATGGTAATAAAAACCTACCGGAAACGGCTTCAAAACATTATGCACCAGCGTTCCGGTTACTCTACGTGACAATTAATTTCCTCAAAAATGGGGTAAACCATTTTACTTAAACAATTAAAATACCTATTTTTAGCCATGCACTGCCGCGGAGTCCTATACGAAATTTGAATAAACCGAAATGGCCGCAATATTCCTACCCATTCAAATAATTGTTTCCACAGCCCCGGGGACTATTTTGTAAGGAAGTCCGGGAAGCATGGATTTGCATTTTTATTTTAATGTCCATTTGTTTAACGGGCGCAAAAAGTAATTGCTCTTCTTTATGAAGAACGATAAACAGAAAAACCACATAATGAAAAGAAGGTAAATATAAAGTGACAAAACTAAGGATTGTGATATCGTTCAATTGTACGTACCTGTCGATGGAGATTGCCATCAGGGTGAACACAGAAGCACATATACTTAGGATTGCCACAAATTGTGATATTTTACAATAAAGGGTCCCAAACGGCCAGTCTGAATTCAGCATGTAGATGTAGTTGAAGGTGACGTTCAATGTTGAAACCATTGCGTCGGCAATTGATAAATTAACTATAAATGAAATATTTTATTTAATTGAGGTTAATTTTATTAGAAAATAAGAATAATTATGGAAATCCAAGATCGTCTAGCATATTTTGATTAACCTCTTAAAAGCTATTGGTTTTTGTTTTATATATTATCAACTTTCGGTTTTTAATTGATTGTAGGGTAGGTAGCCTTAATTTTTTTTTTTTTTTTCTAAAATATCAACACATATCATTGTATTTGCGGGTATAATTATCCAAACATACACCAAATTTCAGCGCTATAGTCCTAATAGTCTCTACATAAAATGACTGTGAGATACGGACGGACGGACATGGTGAATATTTGTTTTAAATTGACGCTTCCATAAAGTTTAGTCCCAATATCTCAGCGTAGGCATTTTCGAAATGCAAAAATAAAAATAGTTACCTATTTAATTAAAAAGGGATACCACACTATCATATCTCCTAAAAACAATTGTTGAAAAAAAAAAAACAGACCTTTCGACGGCAGCAAGAAGGAAGAGATAGATTTTAATGTGGTAAAAATGATTTTTGCATAAGGGAATGTAATGCTGAATTCCCCACCTCGTTGACCAATTCACCCCATTTGCGAACATAGTTGAGATATTGCCATGGAAAATATGTTAGCCAAGTTTAATCAAAATCGATTAAGAAATATACGGTCTACATGAAAATAAATTAAAATATATAGCGAAGTTAAAGTCTCCCTCCCCGCTCCCCAAACCCAAACAATTTTTTAATATGACATAGATATCGAGCCAATAAACGCATACGCAAAGTTGGATCAAAATCCATTAAAAAAAGGAGCAGTTATCGCAGGAACAAAATCATTTTTAGAGACTGATGAACTTCAAAGAAATTTCTTTTATAAAACTAATATAAAATCGATTAAAATGCAGAAGCAGAAGGCATGAACATTAAAATTTTGCCTACCCGAAAATACCCTAGAGGAGTCGGACCGACCGCTCGTTGTTCTAATATCTAAATATACTAATAGAAGCAAGAACCTAGATCGACTTGGAGCAATTTTAGTTTTAAAGATTATTTTAGTGAACCCAAAAAGATAGTCACATCCATAAAGATACAGAGAATTTCAGGAAGTAATTGCTTTGGCGTATTCCGTTCAGCTCAGAAGAAGAAACTGTCGAGCGGAAACAACTTAGAAAAACGGAGGTGTTTAGAGCTCCTCGACTTTATTAAAACAGACAACCTTGGAAGATAAGGGAGTCTCGGTAAAAAAGGTGGCTATGAGGGCTTTTAGAAGTTCTAGCAGATATACGACAACTTTGCCAATTTCATCACATAATAAAATGTGACTCTTATTCTGGTGGAAACACAGCTAAACGAACAGGATATTGCGTTAAGGGTGTATATAGCCCGAGTTCTGAGTGTGTAGGACGTGTCTAAATTGGTAGCCCCGTGCAGCTAGAGCGTCTCATCTCATCCCCTCGAAGAAACAATGTGTTCTCATAAAATTTCCTGTTAACCACAAAATGAGCAATTTATGTTGGGTAAATAATGTAATGTTCAGCGTCTGGGTGTAAAACTGTTGCCAAGGTTTGTCGGAAGGTGTGGGCTATATCGTTTCATAGGTTTGCTGACATTGAAGGGAACAACGTCTTGAAGAAATGCTAGAAGGTAAACTTCTGCTAAATTTGCATTAAGAAGATGTGGGTGCTAAGTTTGAAATGATTAAAGTTGAGCAGCCCTGGCTCGATAAGTACATGTGTGTTTATTCTACCAGCCCTGTATGCCTACGATGCGTAACAACGATATGGGATTATTAGTTGAACAAGAGGGATATGCTTGAAATAACTTGAAAATTTTGATTAATCATCATCTCCATATCTATGGAAATCATGGAAACCAAAAATATCTCCCAATATTAACTGGGACACACTAGAAAATATTAATCCTACCTATAAAATAATTTGTAACAGTCCTCATCCTCTTGTGCGCTAGAACAATCCAAATCACTATGAGGTTGCCACCAGTAGCCACAATAACCATTCCAGCAAATAGAATGCTCCAGAGCAGCTGTCGCCACCAGGGCAGGATGAACATGTTGGTCTGATCGGTGCTGGAAGTAAATTAAAAAATCGACATTTAGTGTAATCGCAACGATTTGTTTCACTTAAGGGCGGGCCACAACCGGTCAGTGGGGGCTAAACTTACGTCGAGTTTGTAACGTTGTACCACGCGTAGAGGGTGCCATTGTATCCATTTGTGGTCGATACATCGTAATAGTAGAAAACCCCATCCACGATGGCCGCTTCCGTATTATTCATGTTCTTGCTAATTGGAATTTGTGGTGATTTCAGTTTTTTCGATAACTTCTACTGCAAATGCTCTTCATTTTTTCCAGCCGCTTGTGCACCGTGTGGGGGAATCTTTGAAGAAAGATAATTTTATTTCAAAAATGATTTACGATTGTAAAAGGGATTCAAAAGCTTTATTTAGATCAAGATTTACAATCAATTCAGAGACCCTTTCGAAACTTGCCCCTAGCGAGGAATTAATTAAAGCATAGCTCCGGCCAAGGTCATTCAGAAGAAGCCGGCGTTTTTAAAAGGTAAAAAAATTAGTCAACAATTATGGGAAAAAAAATTTGTTTTCTAAATCTTGTCGATAAGTAATTATTTTTAGATTGTAATGAAATGTTTGCATTACGTTAAATTCTGGGTATTTACGCGAAATCTCACATTTCACCAGGAATTAAAATAAATTTTATGTACTTTATGCTTGAAGGTTCTGGGGAAAAGAACCTTATCATTATTCATTTTTGTATATTTCATGGAACAATTTCATTAAGGGGGTCGTCTCGTGTGAAAGCTGGTTTTTGAAGGCTATTTTGGGGATTTTTTTTTTCAAAATCCATTAAACTAAAATAATTTATAAATTATGTATCATTTTTATTAACTTTTAAATAAACTTTGTAAATTTTTTCAAATCTATATATCGAATATAATTGAAGATATACCGCCAAACAGGAACACTTATAAAATAAAAGTTTCTCCACTGCTGCCATGGAATTTATTAACTAGTTCTTGAGATATCATGGCAGCAGTTCGAAAAAATCGTGTTTCGAGAAAAACACGTCTGAAAATTATTGTATAAAAACAAAATTGTCTTACCATCAATCAGCTGTGCCTGGACCATAGACGTCTCACGTCTTTTACACATGTTTTAGATGTGATTTATCAGAAAAAAAATTAACAAATTTTTTTGACTTAACTCACGAGACGACCCCCTTAAGCAAACAGACATAAAAATACATAGTTAGTATTTTGTAGTTCTTTTAATTTAATAATAAAGAAAAACATATTCATACGATTTAATAATGCTTTTCGAAGTTAGAAGAAAATATAATTTAAACGCTATAAATCAACAATTCATACACTGAGAAAAATTTTAAGAAACGCTATATTTTATATACGTGTTTTTTCCGACCCTCCTATAAATTTATTCAAATTAACCACACAAATATGGTACTATTAGTTTGTATTTTATTTATGTTATTTTCTATTTAAAAAAAGGTACCTACTATATAAAAAATAACGAAATAATTTCATCTATATTGGTAAAAATTGGCACTACTTTAAAATAACATAATTAGTACGCTTTTCCATACAAAAACAAATTTAAAACTCTAATTAATCTAATATGTTGGTGTTTTATACGATTGACTTTAACATAACGCTTTCTTATAAAATCAATAAGGATAGCCAAACTGTCTTTATAAATATAAAAACAAAAATGTATCATTTTAAAAAGAGTACTTTTGTAAAACAAAAACCTCTTTTCATCACCGTTTATGTGAAATTGAGAAAATTTTCTGAGTGTAATTATCGACAATCAATCAAATTTTTTTAAAGACACTTAAAAGATGTTGACATAATAAATATAATTAAGCATCCGATTGACAAAACGGAGACGTTTCTAGTATCAATTACCCACTTTTGGTTAAGTGATAAAGTTCAAACGCAAAATAAATTTACATATTTCCTTAATATGTCACAGCGAAGAAATATTAACCACTACAATGTTGTCTTAGTCCAATGTACACTTTCTTCTGACTTCGGGCCTAGTTATGCGAGACACTAAAACAAAATTAGATCAATCTCAATTGCAAACATTTTCCATGGGACTGCATAAACACAGGACCCTCAGGGAAGGTAAATAACTTCAAGATACACAAGGCGCATATTGATACATAGTTTTTGCCAAATATTGAATTTTAATTTGGCCCAGCATGAAACCCAGCCAGTCCGACGTATCATACTTAATTTTATTTTCCAGGTCATAAACTGATTTGAGTATTTGCATTCCCGGACTGGCCCAAATCCCACTATGTAGTTGGGTGTCTGCTTTACCGAATTCTGTGTAGTAATTCAGTTTTTCGCAATCCGGCCCAATTACTGAAACACCACAGCTGGAGGGAATCATTGTCACATCATTCTGATTTCTGGTTGAGCAGACCACCAATTAATTTTCCATTTTTATTTTTGCCCAGAAACTTAACTAGAAACGACATAATTTCGTTAATTTATATTCTGCGACAATTCTGTCAACGAAGGGCAGACAAGGCACTACATATATCCCGCAGGAATTCAGAGCAAGGCAGGTGCTCCGCCCAACTAGCTTCATTAAGGACACTATAGAAGACAACTCCTGGCGGGCCCTACACTTATAATTGGATCAGTGCCAGCCCAACAGGGTTTCTTCCAGCGCCACAGCCGTCAAGTGTGCCGCCGGCAAAAGAACAGGGAAACTTTTCGCAAGGTAGAAATTGGTTTCTGCACCAAGGTCTGAGAACGAAAAGAACTTGAACTACACACCGTCGCAATCGCAATATACAATAAATCCAGGAAGCGGGAGGCACTTCGCAGGACTTCTATTCTTGGGTCGGCAGTTAAATTAAGCGGAGCCGAGCACCGGGACGAACCCGTGTTTACCTAACGAATTCAATCAGAAAATGAATTTAGCGGGGCACCACTGAGATTCCTCCTTTCTCCCGCATCGGTACAGCCCAGAGGTTGCACGGAATCGTGCGAAGCCCTTTTGGGGACTTTAGTTAAACAAAAGCCTCGAAGTTCATTAGATAAATATTTGAACACCACTTTGAGCCGCAGACTGACGCCATTAGGCCGTATGGTTGCCCAGATAAGTAACACGTGCTCAGAACGCGATTCCGGCGACTTCTGGCAACGCTTGCTTCGCAATAAGCGTCGCGACGCACCATGCTGGCCGCCGCGCCGCGCTTTTCAACCAAAGTCTAATATTAGTTTAGGTGCGAAAAGTAAATTGTTTATATTCTTTCTGAAGAATCATAAGCGATTTCTTGCGTTCTTTCCAACATCAAAGTTTTTTTCTGATTTTTGTTAGCATTGATTTCCATCGACCGGTTTACAAATTTGTTTTTCCTCAATTGCCCCTCTATAGCGTAGAGTTTGCATTTGCAATGCGTTCGTAAATATGTTTGAAAATATACACCAATTAGTGGGAAACCTAACATCCACCTTCCCTTAGGAAAACACAAAATAATATTTGTGCTTAAAGTAAACATGTCTTGCGCGGCATTCATTTCAAATTTCTTTACGATAATGAGAATAATACAAGAAATATTCATAGAATTTTTGTCAACCGAAAATTATATAAATCAAAATTCCGTATTTAATAATATCAACCAATTAAAACATTAAAGTACCAAACGAAAAATTTACCCGATCATATATTATACATAGTGTCGTCAGGATTTCAAAAATCGTGTTTCGTGAAAAATGCGTTCAAAATTTAAAGAATGTGCTTACATATAACACGAATTTATTCGAATTTTGATATGAAATTTAAGAAGTATAGGTACATATATTCCTGAAGCCTCAACCTTTGGATACTTTTTGATAAATACTGATTGTGCTTTCAATTTTAATTTTTTTGGTCATACATAACATCCCTAACAAGACAAAATTATTTAGACAGTATTAATTCAACCTTAAACTAACATTTCAGTTAAAATTGTCGACAATTAACTTAAAATCCTTTCTATAAGGTATACATATATGTATTATTTGTTTAAAGAACATACATAACATCCCTAACCAGACAAGATTATTTAGACAGTATTAATTCAACCTTAAACTAACATTTCAGTTAAAATTGTCGACAATTAACTTAAAATCCTTTCTATAAGGTATACATATATGTATTATTTGTTTAAAGAACATACATAACATCCCTAACCAGACAAGATTATTTAGACAATATTAATTCAACCTTAAACTAACATTTCAGTTAAAATTGTCGACAATTAACTTAAAATCCTTTCTATAAGCTATATATGTATTATTTGTTTAAAGAATATACCCTTTGATAACTAAACCGAAACTAATTCTTGGTGAAAACCCTCAGTTGCTATTTCAGTTATCTTGCATATACTTCGCCAAATCTGAAACCTTTGTAGCTCTACAACCCTACGATATAATTATGGAGTCTCTTTGTATGTGAAACCTTCCAAATTAACTGCCTTTAATGCCAAATGAAAAATCCTAACTTTTCGGTAAGGCATGCCAGATTTATGAGTCTCCCGAAAAAATTTCATTCAAAATAATATTATCACAAACACATTTTTCAAATTCTGGTCAAGCATCAAAATATTAATTTTTCAATATTTAATACTACTATTATATTTTGAAATTTTCACTACATACCTACATTTTAACATAATGTATTGATAAAAATTTCGAGAAATATAATGGTGAATAATATGGTTTAATATTAAAATGAAGAATTGCTAAAATTTTAATATTAATATTAAATAGAATATTCTGGAAAAATTAGGTTTCTATTATTTACACGTAGATGCATAAATAAATTTATGGTTAAGGTTAGGAAGTACGCAATTCAATGATAAATTTATGCAAATACCATTTAATTTGAAAAACATTTTGTAAATAACGCATAACTTTTAAGGGACTTTGTGTTTGAACTAAGTAAAATAAATGTGGAGCAGAACAACTCGGGTTTGTCTTTAGTACAAGGGACATTGCGTTGAAAATCCTCAAATATTATGACTTTTACTCTCTCAAGTAACATTTGACTTATCTTCCAATTTGGGACAAGCCCAGAGGAGTATTGGAGTGAACATTAAGTAGCTTATCAGTATTCCATAACTTCAGTGAGACTATAATATTCATACCAGCATTATCCTTAAAATTTACATCTACATAAATCTTCGAGCCTCTTTACAAAGCTGTCCTTTTTTCCTGGATGAATTTTTTATTTATAATACATAATGCATATTAAACGTCGGAAAAAAAGGCTCTTTAAGGTGATTACCCGTCGTTCTTATGTATAGCAACAAAATAGCTGATAAATACGGCCAATTTCAGCACTTCGAAATTCGTTGGGTCCCACGACCTCACCACACAAAACGAATGGCTTCTTTGATATTCAGAAAGGGCTTGGTAGGGCGCATTTAGGGCTCGAAATGTTTTTCGAGCTGAAACAAATATTTTCCACTTTTCGGTTCGTTAGAACACGCCAAGGAAAACGCTCCACCTTGACTTTGGGCAATAAATCAGAAGGCAGCCAGCACAGATGCCATCGGAGCGCGTCCTTTCCTAAAGTGAAAATAATGACCGAATCGGTCCGCACTCCTTTTGGGAGTCGGGCCGGGCTCACAAAGGGTCTATTGGTCCAGGACTCCGGGCAGGAGCATACCAGACGAAATGTATTATGTAAAGCGATGTTTGCGAAACGAAATTATGTTGCCAACAGAAAAACTCTGGAAATCGAAAAGGCAACGAATTACAGTCCATAAGCATGATAGGGTCCCGAATTTGCCAAAACGACACCTACGTCCGGTGAAGGGATATGCGCCGGATGAGGGCAGCCCCGTGAGTAATTGACCCAGTGGTCAGAGCGGGTGGCAAACTATGAAAAGGAAGGGCCCGCAGTTTCTTTAGGCCGGCTCAAGGACTCCTCCCGGCTAGGAGAGTGGTAAGGGATTAGGAACTCTAGCTTTGGGGTTGATTTTATCGACTTGACGATTTCGCCCGCAGAACATAACCTGTCCTGGGAAGGAGTCGTAAAAAAGTTCAAATCAATTTTATGGGGACTGGGATTAAGTGCTAACGCAAAGCCGCCAAACTCAAGATCAAGCAAGTTTTACGATGCGACAGATTTCAAAGTTTTAATGATATTACCCCGTATCAATCAACAGTCGCAGTGACGAGACATTGGCATCTCGTGATAAAATAATAATCAAATATTCTTTCCAATCGTCAGAGTTTCCTGGCAAAAGTTTCAAACTTTAGGTTTGTTGCGAAATAATTCATCAATTTGAAGTGTCGAAGGTTTACGTTGGAAGCGAAAGGAACAATCGAAATGTCTCCTTAATGATTAAAAATGCTTAAAATGCTAATCTCTTAATTTGAAAAGCAATTACACCTCACACCATGTTTTGTCGCCTTAAAAAAACACCACCGAGAAATTCTCAATAAATAAAAAATCCTCTAAACTCTGAACACAATCTTACTTTACGAGGTCGTTTTAGGTTATTTTATGAAGGTAATCAGTCGACTCTACAGGCTTCCTAACCCTTCCGAGGATGGCATGAGCTCTCAGATTTGATTTTATTGGACGCCATGGAGCTCTTTTACGGCTTGCTGAAGCCAATCGAAGTAATTTCCAATGGGAGCACAGCAACCGCCTATACGAAAGAAACCGATCATCATAAAATTAAACTGGTTTTTTTTACCAAGCGAATAATGCTTTTTCAGGCTTTAGGAATATTGGCTTTAGATACTTATTGTACCTAATTTATTTTTTATCCTATAGATAGCTCATTGAGTTTAACGCTTGGACATTACCTTTCAAAATAAACCTGGGCTAGAATGCCTAATCTCTTACTTCCTTTTATTCATGGAAGTCAATTTCCTTTTTCGTTTTCTTTCACTAAAAATACACAACCCACAATTACGCATTTATTGCTGCTATCACGCGGATTATGTTAAAATTAATTGTTGTCATACATTTATATTATTTTATCCTCTGGTAATGAAACCTTCCATTGTACCATAAAATTTAAATTTATATTTTAAGTATATTTAAACTTAACAGTTTGCTCTCAATTTGCTTTTTTTCTAAATTAGCTTATAGATCTGTAGTTTATTTCTAGAAATTTGAAGAAAATCGATAGTTTTCGATTGATAAAAAATACATAATGAACTCATTTGAAGAAAATTTGCATTGCGATGAGAAGTTTATCCACTAAGTTTTTAATTGCTATTTTATTTGCTTTTATAACGAGTTATCGTTTCGAAATATTGAAAAAAATATTGATTTTCACTCCATATGTTAGAGTAATAAGATAGAACTGTCATATACTACTTAAAAAATAAAGTCAAGCTTTCAAATAAACTGAAACTTAACGCACAAAATTTTAGGTAGCCCAATAAAATAAATACCCGAAGTGATTTAAAAAAAAAAAAGTATGCAATCGCATTATGACCACAACGCCATAAAAATTTCATTACGACCACATCTAAGCCGCAAAAAAGCCATAAATATAAGATGTTATTGCGGTCACTCTACATAAATCTTGTATTATATCTCACAATTTATAGAAATTATGAGAAAAAATGCTATAATTTATTAAAACCATTGTATTGTGAAATCCACGAAAAACATATTAAAGAATTGAGTGTCGTTATAGAATGCATATAAACGTAAAAATAGAAGTTTATAATCATAAAAAAGGCAACAAATCTTAAATGTTTATTATTAAAAATTAAAATATCTCAAAATAACAAAATCGATTGAGCATATGAGTTCTTGTAAATTAAGTCAATTATCTTAAATACTTTTTAAGTACTTTACTTATAATAAATGCACATTGTATTTGTACTGATGAACATATAAAAAAAAAAAAAAAATTGTATGTACATTTTGGGTTTTTTCATAAAATTCAGTGTCAGTCATGTGATTTATCGACTATTTTGGGCAAATAAGAAATCTCCTAAATCCACATCGAGATTATTATTGCAGCAATTAGCACAGCGACATTGAAAAGCGCTAAAATCGGAGATGATTTCATTGGCTTTAAAAGCCAATTTAAAGTACCTTTTGAACTGTTCGCAATTTTTCACACTAAGCAGATCTTTCAGTCGCCTTTTCACTTTCCTATAATTTATTTATTTTGCATATTAACATGATTTTGCGATTTAGTTACTCAGAATTTGGACAATTTGTTTTTGAACACTATTAAGAAGATAAAATTATCGATTTATGTTTTTGTATTTTTGTCATTTTATGATTATTTCTTTTATTTGTTCTCTAACCATAATCTATATACAATGTATGTACATAATCTAAAAAATTCTCGATTTCAAAGTAAGTATGTAAAGATATGTGAGATGTTTTCTTAAAATTTTACTACGTGTAATTATATTAGTAAGGAAATTAGTGCACTTCAAACGGTTGTATTAATTTCTTAACTTAACGAAACCATCACTTTAATTTGAAACTAAAGCTTTCATGCTTTCATTCATAATCCGGAGCCTAATAGTTTCTATCAAATTCTAAATGTCAGCAAAGGCAAATCTATTACAAGACTGAAGGAATTTTTTATCTCTTCCCGGAACTATTTCATATTTTAATAGAACATTTGGTTATAATTATTTATAGCTTCTATGAATAAATACATCCGCACATTTCTCTTTTAAGTTACTTTTAATTTTAAAAGAAAACTTTTTTCCCATTTTTGCTTGCGCGGTTTATTCCAAAGTGGGCTTAAAATAGCAATTCTTTCGAAAATAATTTTTAGCTATTTCGGACAAATCTGTATTTGTATAACTAATTTTAATCAAATTTCCAGAATTCTTTTTTTAAAAAGTTCTAATTGAGAAATTCGAATTAATTATTTAAATAGAATGTTATTCTAGCAATGAAGCCAAGCTAATTTAATTTGTCTCAATTAACCTTTGACATTCGCGTTCGTATCTTATTTTGCACTTAATTGCTTGTATTATCTCGTAAAATAATTTTAAGGGTTAAATTCTTTTCTTAACTCCAGTAATTAAGATCAAAATATGCAAGTATAATGAAATGAAAATTTAATTTCGACAAAAAACTTCAATTAAAATATACGCACTGGTAATCAATATAAATAATCCTGAGATTAGCCAGTAGATTCAATCAGCCAATATTTTTATATTTTTCAACTAAACCTTGCTTTACCGTCAAGAATTTAAATTTCTTTGTTTAATACTTATTAAAAATTTCTAGTTATGTAAAACAAAAAAAGAATATATTTTTGGAGTCAACCTAACCAAAAATTGTAATAAATCCAAACATACATAGGTTAAAACAAAATTGCTTTTAAAAACAATTTTGATTATAGAATACATAAGAAATGTGTCAAAAAATATTTTTTTAAAACTATTCTCCATTTATAACTATGTGCGTTGATTGAACAGAAAAATTTCGACTAAAAGTTAGAAAGAAGCGTTTTTAGAAAAATTAGTTTAAAGTTTAACGATCTGTACATAGGAACTTTTTCCTTCAGAAGTTTGTGGAAACTAAAATACTTCGAATTCCTTGCTATTACAATAAGACACTAAATTTTCGTAATATAATAAAGAAAAAGGAAAAGCTCGATTTATTCATAAGATAGTCCACATACAGTTCAAATATCGTTTTGAACCACGAAAAACAAATCATTTTAAAGAAATCTCTTAACAAATTAACAAATTCTATAAATTGCATAGTTTTGTCGACATGGTCTTTAGAGAAGAGCGTTACTTTAATTTATTATCTTTGAGAAAAAATGACGGCTTCGCTTAGATTTGTAATTTTTACATTTCGCATTCTTCCCTTTTATTTTGGAACTTAGAAAATGTTTTATCAAAAAAACACTATTTTTCGTGTAAAAATAATATCACAATAAATAATAAATGAATGAAATTTTGTGTACTTCGTATAGGTACCAAAAAAAAAAAATGTTTATAATTTTTTTTCAAATAGTTACTGAAAAAAGGGGAGACATTTTTAAAACGTATGACTCTCTGCCAAACCAAAAATCGAATCTTCACTTGAAGAGATTAAAATATCTAAAAGCCATGAAGAAGACTTACGTTATGGCAGATCACAGATAATTCCATGGGGCGGTTGCTTTCAGCTTATTCAAAGTATCGACTTATTTCGCATTTGAAGCACAATTAAAGGCAATTGTTTTTGTTTGGACCGAATAGTAGAAGCAGAAATAATTAAGCATAATTAAATTCATCAATAACCTCGGAATCAACAGTTTAACGAAACGACAATTATACTAAACACTTCGAAAATTTTTCGTCGATGGTGAAAATTTTACGATAACACCAATCAGCACGCAACTACCGCACTTCGGGCAACAAAACATAAAACAGACAAACCACCAGCGGACTATCACAGCTTGAATTAATTGTTAATTATAATCGCGACCAGTAGACGAGCGATTATCTGAACGCAATCCGCGGAAAACCGCTGGGGGCACATCAACTCGCGCCTATCACTAATTAGCTCACTCAACTTCTTTAGGAACCACTCAGTTTCACCTGTCTAAACCGATCCATTTTTTAAAGAAAAACTGTCTTAAAATCAGCTCCTTGACACTTTCTTGGGCCGGCGGACAAGCGGATTTTACCTCTCCTCGGAGTTCTTCTCGATCCCGGGTGTCGACTAACCGCGTAAAAGCAACGCGAAGCACTAAAGTGAAGGTCGGCCGCGTCAAAACAAATTGCGGCGGTTGCATGTTTTTCCCGAGGAAACCCGCTGTGGAAGGCGTCTTGTGGAATGTGTTCGGCCTGGAGTGACGATTTTTAGTGCGCATATTCCCACGTGGGAAATTCTTCGTGATTCGGCTCTTCTGCTGTAAACAAGCGGCAAAAATTAGAAGGTTTTTACGCCTACGGTTGCTCCTGAAACTTGCATCCCTGCAAAATGATTCAGAATTTAATGGTCGCTCTTGGGCACCTTTTTGTTGCCGGGCCCGGGTGCATGCCCTTTTCAGAGCGGACGAATTGTCCCACTTTCAATCCCTTTCACTAGTTAACCAGGGCACTGTTTCGGATGAGGTGCCCTCGCCTTTTTAAGTATTTTCATACTGCACGAAGGATTTTCTTTATTCAATTTCATAACGTCCTTGAGGAATTGAAATTGCTGCAGTCCTTATTAATTATTTCTCTCCTTTTGTATTAGTTTTTATTTAAAAGTACCTTAATTTAAAGCAACGTATTCCATTTCATAAAAATAAAAACCGAACATTTTTCTCAATATACCCGAGTTAATAATTTAAAACTGGGTGTTGCCCGGCCTACCCCTTATTTGACTTCAATAAGATAGTTTTTAAGTATCCCATCCATTATTATTGTATAAGTGCAGAGTGTAGTGAGTTTAAGAAAAATACGACAAGTAGCACAGATTTATTGCTTAATTCATTTAAACCAACAAGCGATTTTTATTTCTTCTATGACCTTTCCGAGTAGGTGAAAAATATTTGTAAAAATATGAGAAACGCGCAGAACATAAATACAGTGGAACCTCTTTAACTCGAACCTCGTTAACTCGAAATCCTCTCTAAGACAAAGAAATTAATTATTCCCTTCCGTTGAAGTACAAAAAGCCCTATAACTCGAATTATTTAGACGCTATAAGTCGAATTTTCCCTTGAAGTTCGAGTTAAAGAAGCTCCACTGTATCTTCGTTTGTAATATGTTTTGAAACGGCAAAAGGTTAAGGCTTTAGAGCGCCACAAAGTTGCAAAATTGTCGCAAAAATTGCTTATTGCTGCTTCCGGCTAAGCTTGCGTCACTAAATCCTTCTACATCTTCTTTGATAGGCTGCTTCTCAAGCTCTTCCGCATTATCATGATTGAATCAGTTCAACGCAGTTTTATCCTACTTGGACACACAAAATCAACCTTCTTCCATACGAAAGTTGTCTAAAATGAATGAACTTTCAGCCTCTTGCCTTACGTGATTTCGCCGGCATTCTCTTCGTCCATCAAGTCCTGGTTGCATTGAATGTCCCGAGTTCCTGCACAGCATTTCTCTTACACTAACGAGCGAAATAATAGCTCCATTTAAATTACCGGAAATGTTGGACGATGGAGATATCATAGGCTTCAACATGATGAATGCTCAGCCCATTATGCACGTCAAGTCCGGACTATTTAAATGAAAACTATCCACAAAGATAGATCGGGCATGCTAGTCCGGTTTTATGGGCTCCGCACTCTCCGGACCTAAATCCACTGAATTTTTTGGAGATGCCTCAAAGAAATGGTATAACGACAGCCAGTATCTAAAATCCGAACTGGAATTGAGGCAACGCATTCATGATACAGCTCGGAAGATAACGACATAATGGCCAAGGACGACTCATCAAACGATTCTTTTCGAAAAGTTTTTTTTTGACCCAGTCAATCATCGCACATGATTGCTAATCGAAGTACAAGAAGCCACCTATTGAATTACGCTCCAACGTAGCAGACTTCAGCTTCAGCTATAGACCACAAATTGCAAACAATGTCCAAACTAAAGTACTGCAAAATTTCAAATGTTTTCGATTCGAAGATAAGCAGTGCTGCTTCGTCAGAAAGGGCTGACAATCATGGAAGTAGGATGGTGCTACTTGGCCAAAATTCTTCCTCTATTGCAAAACGGCACTCCATTGATTGTGGATATGCTACAGCCGAAGCAGTTACTCAAACATTATCAGGGGAAAATCAGTTACATAGCAATTCTAAACTGAACAACTCCCGTACCTTGAAGCATTCGAAGATAAACTAAAACGAGGAAGTCTGTGGAACTCCTTCAAACAATAAATTTATACGAAAGTGATTCACTCCTGATGCAGTTATTGTCTCAAATTTGCAAAGGACCGATCGAAAGTCTGATAAAATATCCAATGTTAAACTATCCAGATATTTGAATTTGTTATTTTTTCAAAACGCAAAATTTCATCGCCTCATCTCCAATGCGAAGGTCAACCAACCAACCAATTTTGCTGAATTGACTTAATCATGTGTAAAATACCAAGTCATTGTCTTTAGTTCTGTTAGTCAGTTGACAAAATATTATCTGACAAATGTTTAATTGGAAAAACTGCTCAACTTTACTTATAATGTTGGGCTAGAAAGCCCATTCTCCAATGCGCCGATCAACCAACCCCGGAAAAACCAAAATTTTCATGCTTTCTTCAATAAATACATCTGTACCTTTCCCTTTCTATTCTTCTACCCTCTTTCTGATCACTGTATTTAATTTGTTATATTCCACCAGATCCTTGACGCCCACAGTCCTGTTGACTGTGGCAAGGCACTTTTTAATCTGAAAAGTCTGTTCATTTCTCCGTTCCACCATCTCTTCGGAATAAAAGTGTTTTTCTTTTCTTTAATGGTGACTGCTACTTTCACTTCCTTTATCTCTAATATTTGAGCATTGAAAGCCATAACCGGTTGCAGTTTGATTCATACTTTCATCTTTCGTATTTGGGATTGTATTACCCCACCGTTCGTTGTTTACATTGAAGACCCCGGCAATAGGAGTAACCACTTCTGGCCACTTTAAGAAAGATCTCTTCTAAAGAATATTCACACGTTTGGATTTCCAAATTTGGTTTCATATATACCAACATCAACAATAGTTTGAAGTTATTTATGATGAATGAGATGCATGTATTCACAATATTTCGGAGGAATATTTTGACCGCATTAAGCTGTTCTTTAATAACGATCGCAGTTCCATTATACCCGTCTGCTCTATTGTCTCTCAACCCGAGACACCTTGAAGACAGACCTGATACGACGGTAAGAGCCAGGTCTCACTTAGCAACTAACATCATTTTTTGTTACAGGTATACACTTGCTTATCAATGATCGGCTTCAAGCTTTAACTGTTCCTCTCTAATATATTCAATTAGAGCACATTGTTTCCTTTTCAACATTAACCGTCTTAATGTTTGCTACACTTCTTATCAACGAGACCATCATTCTGATGATTTCATTATGAGAAGATGTTGAATTTTCTCCCAGAAGTTCTATTATTTCCCAGCTGGAATCAAGCAGACAATCCTTAAGCTCTAGAATCGTTCTTACTTTAAGGATCTCTAAATGTTTCTGAAGGCCACCACTCTTCTTTTGTATTTTACCCCGCTCATTTATAGAGTCAACCAAACTCGATTGATTGCCTCCATCTACATATGTATATCCTCCAACCCTTTCTTCATAAAACTCCCCAAACAGCCCTCGATTCCTTCTCCATTTTAAAACTAACTTGTTTTTTTCTTGCATGCCTTCTATATATGTATATTCTTACAATACAACAATCTTTAGATTTCAGTATATGTTTGAAGACGGCGGAAAAATTTATATCAGATAAATGAACATTATTTTATACTTTTTCGGTATTCTGATATTTTGAAGATGGTCCAATTTTTAAGTCTAGCTAATTAAATAAGCCAAATATTCTCATTTTCAGATTTAAAAAAAAATTATTATTATTAAAATTGCTTAGGTACATAAATTTGGTATTTTCAAAGTTAAAGCAATACGTTATTAAACTCAAAATTGTAATAGAAGTAGTTGGTCACATGTTGGCTATAGTTTCGTTAATCCAGTCAGCGAAAAAAGACAAATTTATAGCATACGATTTATTTCCTGGATAACCTCCGTAATGAATTCCGACCAACAAATCATCATCAGGTAATCCAAGTTTTCCCTTTATAACTACAGGTCCACCTGAATCGCCGCTCATCGGTCTTCCACCTAGACCTTGAATGCACAATACAGATTGAGCTACACCACATTTACTGATGTAGCCGTATACTTTTAGAAGATATTCTGAATAGATTTTTCTTTCCGTCGCACCCCATCCCATTACAACAACCGTCTGATTTGAGTAGTCGTCATTTTTACTTTGCGGAGCCACTTTGATAACGTTAACATGAAGATTAAAGTCGAAAGGCTTTGTCACTTTTACGACGGCTAGATCGCTGGTCTAATGATCCTTGGGATATACGCAGATTTTCTGAACTTGGCGCATTTGTACAAATTCACTATGTCGGTCCTCGTATATTTGATTTCCAGCAAGCAGTTTGTACCTCGATACGTCCTTGAAATTCCTTATATTTTTTGGAAAGAATGTCTGACTGTTAAAGCAAAGTTAGACCTAACTAGCGCTCCCCCGCATAAGTGACCTATTGTTGTCAGCAATTCAATCATGTAAGGGTAATGAATTGCGTACGGATACTCTTTTACAAAGCTTCCAAAGTCCATCGTATGGACCGTTTTTGTACCATTCAGGGATTTTTTAAACCTTCCTGGGGCACCTAAGCACCCATTTAATAAACCCAGAAAAATTAAAAGTCTTGAACGCATGTCGATAAATTCAAAACTGAATTTGATAATTTTTTCACAGGTGTTTTATATGCCTACATTCTGCCAATATTCCAGACTCACTTACGTAAAGCTGTTTCATTATTTGTTAATTATCACAGATACCGAAATAAAAACAAGAATTTCCGAGCTCCAATAACGTTGAATTGGAGTGGTACCAAAATTTGGTGGATAAAATATTTTTAGTACTAGAATTTTGAATTTTAAACTTAGTAATTGCAATTTTAAATTTAGTAATTGAATTCGTTCGAAACGCATCAAAAAGAGCTTACCAAAGCTCCTTTTGAATTGAAATTCCTTAATAAAGTTCCTAAATTTTTAACAAACTTATTTTAGTTACCTTTAACTTTAATTTTGGCGATAAAAGTGGTTAAAATAATTTGCTAAAAGAATCCGGTCGAATTATTTTTACATTATGTACGGAAAAACGAATTAATGTCAGGAAATTTTTATTCAAAAAGGACTCAAGAATAATAGGGCCTATCATCATCTGTGGTGCATATTTGAGCTTTTCGCTCACACCGCGAGAAAAAAAATTGTCAAGTGTTTCTTATATGAATTCAGGCTGTAATTTAGGGTAAAACAGGTTTCCGCTGTCGTCAGCACACAATCTTTTACGGAATGAAGTAACAGGTGTTTTCTTTATGGTCCAGTCAAAAAACATTTCACCCTGAAAAGTTGCTACAACCCTTCTTTGAACCTACCTTTGAGGTTTTAAAATTCTCTATAAATTTAGTAAAAACTTTTTTATGAAGGAATAACTCTTTTAACCTTTTCTTTTGGAACCTCTTTAACTCAAACCCCGTTAACTCGAAATCCTCTCAAAGACAAAGAAATTAATTATTCCCTTCCGTTGAAGTACAAAAAACCCTATAACTCGAATTATTTAGACGCTATAACTCGAACTGAATATGATTTCCCTGTGATGTACTATTCATACATATTACGCTCTGTAACTCGAACTACAAATGTAGCGGACTCTATATCTCGAAGAAGCAATATCTAAACATTGCGGCCTATGTAAATCGAAATTCTGTCTGTAAGACTCTTTACCTCGAAGTAATTAAATTTGAATCATGACTCTATAACTTGAAGTATCATACATAGAACATATGCCTCTATAAGTCGAAATTGACGGTTTAAAACTCTTTATGTCGAAGTCCTCGATAAGTCGAAGATTCGTTAACTCGAAATTTGTAACCTTTCCCTTGAAGTTCGAGTTAAAGAGGCTCCACTTTAATTTAATTTTTGGTAGGTTATACAAAAAACATGTTCATATAACCGTCGTTGAGTACAAAATTTGCTACTACTTATGTATATAAATATTTCATGCCACCAAACATTTTTCTAAGTCAATACTCCAATTTTGACATATGATCTCCACTATAAAAATAATGTACTAAGTATTGCTTTTCATTCAAAACACCAAAACCTAACCCTAAACCTCAATATAATTTTACGTTAAGTTAAAAATGTTTCAAATTCAGAATTTTCAATTACTGAAACAGCTGAATTATTAGAAAATAAAACTTCTTGCCACTACGTCTGGTAAATATTTATTTAATGATTTATTGTATTCCATGCGTCATTATGTTTTATACGTCGATTTTAAGCTCAGCAACACAAGATATTCTATTCAGAGTACTTCATCAAATCTTACAAAATGAAATTCTTCTTACAATTACTGGTTGTTGGTAAGTTAAGCTTTCGTATAACGTCTGTAATAAGCTTATTTATTTTTAGATTTTGTGTAACTGCATACATTCATTTAATACCTTTTTAATTAAAGAACTATGAATTTTTTACAATTTATCGGCTGGTGTTTATTTTATATTTATTTTCAGCTCTTGCAATCCTTGGAGTTTGCAATTTAACAGATCCACTAAATCCACGGTAAGAAATTACAAATTACACACCATAAATTTAATTATTTAATTGCAAAAGGGTATATAGGTACCAGTACAAGCCCATTATCCTGTAAGAAAGTCTGTGCCAGGGGATAATTCATATGTGTAATATTTGAACCAACGCGGCGGGAGACTTTAATTTATGTATAATAAGTAATATATATGGTAGTGTAAATTCAACCAAACATATTTTTCTTTACTAGACAAATCCAAAAGAATTTTGATTAACATTAAAAATCGAAACTGAGGAACAAATTTAAGGAAAAATGATAAAAAGGGAAATATCGAATGAAGGCAAGATTTATTTTTATCGATTGATCAAATCTACATTAAATTCAAATTTTCTCAAATTTTAGTTTAGAGAACTTACGTGGATGTAAAATTCATGCCGATAGCACGGCCGATAGGACGGCCGATAGGACGGCATGAATTTTGGCATATTGGTGGTCTTTGTGGTTTGCATATAATTTTGCAACTGTAATAAAGATTCAGACGATTATTCATAAAAAATTGTTGTTATTTGGAATTTCTTACCCTCGGCGTGAATTTGTTGGCTTTAACAAATCGACACCGTAAGCGCCAAGAATAGCGAAAGCTGAAAAATGAAAATTATTTAATTAAATATTAAATAAGTAAGATAACCACAGAACAAATAAAAGGAGAAGAATATATTCATAAATGCATAAATGCGCTTCTGAATTTCATTTTAAAAAAACGGATATCTAAACAAGGTTGTTTTTCATGTATTGTATATAAAATAAATATTAGTTAAATTATTAGGACACTGTTTTAACGCCAGTCTTACCAACAAGGAGTAGTTGTAAAAGGAATTTCATTTTTAAGAATTGATGAAGTACTTCACACGGAGGATAAACTCTTTCTGAGATTTTAAGGCGATCCCCATGGAGTATTTATTCAAAATTGCTAAGTGCGTAGTAGTTACTGAATTGACGTAGACAATTTTTTTCAAAGTTGATAAAGTCAATACCACTGCTCAAATAAAGCAATTTAAATTTACTTTCAATAAGTTTCAAATGAGCTTTTCTTTAAGATTCTGAATTCGACACCATTTTATAAATTACATTAGGTTGACGGTTGGGATTTTCTGTTTTTTAAGTTCGAAATGAAAAACAGAACTCATGTAAAAATACTTTGTTGTTCGTTTGTCTGTCTGTCTATCAAGAACCTTTTTCCCAGGAGAGGCTAGAAGTATCGAGTTGGTTACATATATAATAATTTCCGATAATTTGAAAATAGATCAAAAAATAGTTTTGCTTACTAAACGTTTTAAACGCAAAAGAAGAAGATTTTATATGGAACAATTTACATTTAATTAACGAGTTCCAGTTAGAACTAGTTTAAATAATTTATCTTCAGAATGTATTTTTACTAAATTTTACTTGAGGACAAAGCAGTAAAGTAACGCAGGTGGATTTAGCGATATTATAATTAAATTTTAAGGAAAAAAAGTATATGCATCAAACTTTATTCTAAATGATAACCTTCGAATTAATTTTTTAATTGAAATATGCCACCAAACATTTTTAAACGGTTTTATTTAACTTGCCTTGTTTGTGACTTTGTGGATCAAATCTACTAATTGAAATTTTACCGCCTTTCTGTTGACCGATTGATCTGAAGTTTAGTACACACCTTTAGTTCTGATGACAATACAATTACGTGTATTCAGTATCATTGTAAATCCAAGATGACCGCCGCCACAAAATGGCGGATTACATATTCTTTTACAAACCCCTCAATATGGATATCAAATGAAAGGGCTTGAGTAGTAGAATACAGTACAACATGAAAAAATTCCAAATCAAAGATTGCGTCCGAAACAAACTGACGGTTCATAGAGTTTAGACAGTCAATACATTAAAACTGAAATCTAGGTATCTAATCAAAACAAAAGACTTTGTCAACTTAGAATCGTGATTCAAGCATGAATCCCCCACCCAAGTCAAGATTTCGTATCGTGCCGGGGACTGTGTGGCGCTAGGGTGGCTAAAAATGATACGTCGTTAGCGTTTTCCCCTCAAGACTTGGGCACATCTTGTTGTATAAAAACCTTGCCCCTCTATTGGACCTCTGGGGGAGTCGACCGTTACAATGTCCATTATTCGTGGGAACAAAATGGTAAATAATAACAAAACAAAAACAAACAAAAATAAAACAGAAACTGCAACACAACGAAAAGGGAGACTTCAAGAAGCGAAAGAAAAGTATAGCACAAAACGTGCTAAAGAGAGTGAAAGTGAAACTCATAGTCGACTACAGTTTCCAGCAAAGTTCAATTATGGGACGGCTGAAAGAAGGATGTTGCCCTTAATTTTGTCATGGGTTTCCACTGTCCACAACATGCAAGGCAGCACTGTAGACCACGCAGTTGTATATTTAGGATCGAAATTGTTTGAGGAAGGACAAGCTTACGTGGCACTAAGTCGAGTAAAGTCTTTGGAAGGATTATGGTTTGAGGAGTTAGATTGCAACAAACTGACAGGAAAGAAACCTTGTAATAAAGAGGCACTAAATGAACTAAATAGAATGAGAAATATTAAGTAGCTAAATAAAAAACTAAAAACTTGAAAATAAAATAAGTAAAAAAAAACTTTTAAGCTAAACGGTTTTATTCTAAAGAAACATAATAATGAGCCAGATAATGTACTAAAAGCTAAAGAATAATTAGGTAGGTACCAGGTACCAGTCATCACACCACTCTCCTCATCGATATAGGCCATTACTCAGACTAAAATGAAATCGTGGGGCGCGTTGAATTTCTATTATCTACAATCCACCGCTCATATGATTATATGCTTTGGATGCATCTTCTCAATAGACAACTTATGTAAAATGTGTGTAAAAGTTAATCCATCAATATCATCAGGCGACATCACAGAACGATCACTTACATATTCAGTGGCGCATTCACTTAAGAAACCTGCCCTGGCATGATGAGGATCACGGCCCCAAAGTCAATATTGATATTATACTCACCTTAGGTTAAAACAAAACTATTGGACATCTAGTGAAATTTAATATTTTATATTTACATATTCAAGTTTATAATAAATTTATAAATGGTTTTGCAATAGTTGTGATCGTAATCACCCATTTAAATAACTTTTAATACCGGGAGCCATATTACATATTTCCATTATGATGTCTTGCAATGTCGCTTTAGCTAGAATCTCCTTTTCAACATTCATCAATATTAATGACTCCAGATTGTCTTGTTTTATGGTACTCCTTAATCTAGTTTTTACGATTTTTAATTTCGAAAAGGTTCTTACGCATTGAACTTGCGTTGTAGACAAAGTCAGTACTAATTTATAAGCCGTAAACACATTACTATATCACTATATGTATTACTAAAAAAACTATATTTTAACAGTAACTTATATACACAAACTACGCAGTTTTTGCAGGAATCACATTTTGGTTTAGATTTCGATTCATTATTTTCCAGGTGACTGTCCCCTTCTGAATCGGAATCCGAATTAGAGTGATCTACTGCGTTCAAGAGTTTCCCATTTGACAACCAAATCCCGATATTCATCTCAAAGTTCATGAATATTTATTTGTGCATAGTGCCCTAATAATTCCGCTAAATAGTCGAAACTATTTGGTTGCAATGGCCTTGAGAAATTTTTCGGATCAAGAATTGATGTGTCTTCATACAGTTTCCTATGATCTTTGAATCTACTTTCCAATGAAGAAATTGTAGTGTTGAATTGTACACCTTGATTTCAAATTGTTTGACCGAGCATGGGTAGTTGTAGTCGGAACAATGTTCGTCGCCCATTTTTTTAACTTTGCGAATCCTTATGGCATGTAGCTCATCTTCTATAATGACTTCGCAACCCAAAGCTTCCAACTGGCTGTTGCAATTACGTGCAAAAGTTGTTGACGCGTTTAAGATTTCACAGTATTCCCGTGAAATTGTTTTTATGGAGGTAGTGGCCTGGGCGACCATGTTGAAAGCAATGATGTAGTTTAACCCTGTACTTTGCAAATATTTTGTTACAGATTCTGTGTGACTGAAGATTTTCAATTATATGTGTGCTGTTAGAATGATCTTAAAAGTTGACATTTTATCCAGGATAAATTTCGCTGTTTGTCTTATTGAGAACGAGGCGGCCGAGAAGCTTGCATATTGGCCAAATTTCTGTGTGGAGCCATTAATGAAACACCTTTCGGCCCTATCGCATATTTATTGATTATAGTCTATAGACCGAAAATGTTGATCGGCCCACTCGGACTGAAACGTAACCGCCCGGTTGCCCGGTGGCGCTATCCGCCACTGTACATATTTACTCAGGTTACGCTACGCTACACGATTTTATTTTAGTCTGATCAATGCCCTATATTGATGAGGAGAGTGGTGTGATGACTGGTACCGGGTACCTACCTAATTATTTTTTTAGCTTTTAGTAGATTATCTGCATCATTATTATGTTTCTTTACAATGAAACCGTTTAACTTAAAAAGTTGTTTTTACTTATATTTTTAAGTCAATACCCCAATTTTTACATATTATCTACACTTTAAAAGTAATGTACTAAGTATTGCTTTTCATTCAAAACACCAAAACCCTAACGCTATACCTCACTATAATTTTAAGCTATAATATAATTCATAAAAAGGTTTCAAACTCAGAATTTTCAGTTAGACAAACAGCTGAATTATTAGAAAATGAAACTTTTTGCCATTACGTCTGGTTAATATTTATTTAATGATTTATTGTGTTCCATGCGTCATTCTGTTTTATGCGTCGATTTTAAGCTCAGCAACACAAGATATTCTATTCAGAGTACTTCATCAAATCTTAAAATTGAAATGCTTCTTACAATTACTGGTTATTGGTAAATTCAGCTTTCGTACAACGTCTGGAATAAGCTTATTTAATTTTTTATTTTGTGTAGCTGCGTTAAATAACGTTTGTTTAATGCTTTCTAATTGAAGAACTATGAATTTTTTACGATTTATCGGGTGGTGTTTAGTTTATTTTAATGAAAATGTCCTTTATTTTCAGTTCTTGCAATCCTTGAAGTTTGCAATTTAGCAGGCCCAATAAATCCACGGTAGGAAATTACAAATTATACAACATGAAATAATTATTTAATTGCAAAACGTATGGGTTAGATAATTCCTATACTTAGAGAATCTGCATAAAGTCAAAAAACAAATTTATCAACAAGAATAACACTGAGCCAACGTAGTCCTTCAATACCCAATATTCGAAATTCCATCTCGATTAGGTTTGGAAAAAACTGCTTAGATCCAGCCAACACACATATCCAGGTTTTGAGAAAATATTTATTAGTTTTAAAGAGTCCTAAAAACGACTTTTCTCCAAATATTTCTGCGTTTTGAAAAAAAAGTGCAACATCAATTGAATATATTATAAATCGTAACCTTAAATTCGATATTCAAGCGAACTTCTTTCCCACACAAAAGCACTTCTGAACCAACCGTATTATAGAATTTATTTTATGAGAATTGTTTAGATCATTTCGTAGTTTTAGAGAAACTATATACAAAAAATTATTATTTTTTTTTCTCTAAATGGATGATAAGCCGTTTTGACGAAGGTTACGAATTTTATAGCAAAAATGTTTCATCAAGTCATAGAGACTCGAGTAAATATGTGATTGAAAAGTGAAAAAGAGTCAAATTTTAGTAATTGTTCGGAATTAATTAAAAGAATAGCAGGATGTTGCAGAAGCTCGAGACATACGACAAAATAAAGCTTATACATATACTTCACTGGAAAATTTCCGCTATATTTTATACGGTTTTTGCAAGCTTTTATTTAACTTCTCCTGTTAGTTAGATAGTTAGTATGTTTGGGTCTAATCTAACAACTGAATTGAAACCAGTACCCCCAACGGATTAAACTAAGATTGTGCATACACGCTTGGCTTTGGTGACAATGCACGATTAGCTAAGTGACGTCACTCTAAATCCAATATGGCGGACGCGACAAGATGGCGATGTATTATTGCCATAACCACCCCCTTGACATGGGTATCAAATAAAAGGGTTCGACGAGTTGAATACGATAAAAGCTTGTTGTAAAAAATTTCTTTTCCTGAGGAAAAATTAGTTTTCGGCTAATTCTTGATTGCGACAGCTTCGTGAAAGTCGTAAAATTCTTTGATCTGACTGTTGAAGTCGTGAATTTATCTGTTTCGAGCCACGATTGTTTTCTTTTGCCTTATGAATCATAGTTTGAGCAATTTACACAAAACATCCATAAATTATATAAGTACTTAAACCTTCCGCGTGAATCAGCCTATCTATTGGTGAAAACCGAATGAAAATCCCTACAGTAGTTTCTGTGATTATCGCGTACAGACAGACAGACAGACGTGACGGAGCACTTTAAGCGTTCGGCAAGTCAGTTATTCGTCACCAAGTGTAGAAACTTCAGTGACCGCAATATTATTGCTCAAAATTATTGTAAATTATTTCATTTTCTTTAATATTCCATGAACATGCATCCGATATATTTTATTTTATCTATTTTAGTCCAATTCTTTCGTTCTTAATTTTCAACATTGCTAGTTTACTATCACTATGCTTGGAATTTTTCTTATTCTTCCATTTTTACACATCAAGTTAGCGTTTATACACCTGGAAAAAATCTCGTCCGTGCTGACTAGTCAGTTAAAAAGAGGGTATTTACACGAGTCCGAATTAGCGCCCAGTGTCAGTAGAACTGCCCCGTGTAAAGGCCGGGTCAAATTTAAGGAAAAATGATAATAAGGAAAATATCGAATGAACGAAAGATTTATTTTTTTAAATTTACCAACTCTACATAAATTCAAATTTAATCAAGTTTTATTTGAGTAACCTCAACTTTTCCATCTGGGCCTTTGCATTTCTCCACGCATTTTGGTGGTAGTGATTTGAAGCATGTAATTTTGCAGCTGTAATTAAGATTCAGACAATTATACATAATTAATTTTTGCTTTTTGCAATTTCTTACCCTGGGCGTGGAGTCGGTAAATTTTTCAAATTGTAACCGTAAGCGCCAAGAACAGCGAAAGCTGAAAAATGAAAATATTTTAATTAAATATTAAAGTAAGTAAAATAACAACCGGTCAAATAAAATAAGAAGAATAAAGTCATAAATGCATAAATGCGCTTCTGAATTTCAATTTAAAAAAACGGATGTCTAAACGAGGTTGTTTTTCGTGTATTGTATATAAAATAAATATTAGTTAAATTATTAGGGACACTATTTTAATGCTAGACTTACCAACAAGGAGTAGTTGTAAAAGGAATTTCATTTTTAAGAATTGATGAAGTACTTCACACGGAGGATAAACTCTTTCTGACATTTTAAGGCGATCTCCATGGAGTATTTATTCAAAATTGCTAAGTGCGTAGTAGTTACTGAATTGACGCAGACAATTTTTTTTCAAAGTTGATAAAGTCAATACCTCTTGACGTAGAAAGACTTGCACTGCAGCTGCCCAAATAAAGCAATTTAATTTAAATTTACTTTCAATAAGTTCAATTTTCAAATGAGCTTTTCTTTAGGATTCTGAATTCGACACCATTTTATAAATTACATTAGGTTGACGGTTGGGATTTTCTGTTTTTTATGTTCGAAATGAGAAAACAGAACTCGTGTAAGAATACTTTGTTGTTCGTTTGCCTGTCTGTCTATCAAGAACCTTTTTCGCAGGAGAGGCTAGAAGTATCGAGTTGGTTACATATACGAGTATAATAATTTCCGATAATTTGAAAATAGATCAAAAAATAGTTTTGCTTATTAAACGTTTTAAACGCAAAAGAAGAAGATTTTATATGGAACAATTTACATTTAATTAACGAGTTCCAGTTAGAACTAGTTTAAATAAATTATCTTCAGAATATATTATATTTTTACTAAATTTTTCTTGAGGACGTCACCAAAACAGTAAAGCAACTCAGGTGGATTTAGCGATATTATAATTAAATTTTAAGGAGAAAATGTATATGCATCAAACTTTATTCTAAATGATAACCTTTGAGGCATGCATATTGAAATATGCCACCAAACATTTTTAAACGGTTTTATTTAACTTGCCTTGTTTGTGTCTTGTGTGAATCAAATCTACTAATTGAAATTTTACCCCCTTCCTGTCGACCGACTGATCTGAAATTTAGTACAGACCTTAAGTTCTGATGACAATACAATTATGTGTATTCAGTATCATTGTAAATCCAAGATGGCCGCCGCCATAAAATTGCGGATTACATATTCTTTTACAAACCCCTCAATATGGATATCAAATAAAAGGGCTTGGCTAGTAGAATATAGTACACCATGAAAAAATTCCAAATCTAAGATTGCGTCCGAAACAAAATGACGGTTCATAGAGTTTAGACAGTCAATACATTAAAACTGAAATCTAGATATCTAATCAAAACAAAGGACTTTGTCAACTTAGAATCGTGATTCAAGCATGAATCCCCCATCCAGGTCAAGATTTCGTATCGTACCGAGGACTGTGTGGCGCTAGGGTGGCTAAAAATGATACGTCGTTCGCGTTTTCTCCTCAAGACTTGGGCACATCTTGTTGTATAAAAACCTTGCCCCGATATTGGACCTCTCGGGTAGTCAACCATTATAATGTCCATTATTCGTGGGAACAAAATGGAAATAATAACAAAACAAAAACAGCCAAAAATAAAACAGAAACTGCAACACAACGAAAAAGGTGGCTTCAAAACGCGAAAGAAAAGTATAGAACAAAACGTGCTAAAGATAGTGAAAGTGAAACTCGTAGTCGACTACAGTTTCCAGCAAAGTTCAATTATGGGACGTCTGAAAGAAGAATGTTGCCCTTAATTTTGTCATGGGTTTCCACTGTCCACAACATGCGAGGCAGCACTGTAGACCACGCAGTTGTATATTTAGGATCGAAATTATTTGAGGAAGGACAAGCTTACGTGGCACTGAGTCGAGTAAAGTCTTTGGAAGGATTATGGTTTGAGGAGTTAGATTGCAAGAAACTGACAGGAAAGAAACCTTGTAATAATGAGGCACTAAATGAACTAAATAGAATGAGAAATATTAAGTAGCTAAATAAAAAACTAAGAACTTGAAAATAAAATAAGTAAAAAAAAATTTTAAGTTAAACGGTTTCATTGTAAAGAAACATAATAATGAGGCAGATAATGTCCTAAAAGCTAAAAAATAATTAGGCAGGTACCAGGTACCAGTCATCACACCACTCTCCTCATCACTATAGGCCATTGATCAGACTAAAATAAAGTCGCGGGGCGTGTTCAATTTCCATTAGCTACAGTCCACCGCTCATATCATTATATGCTTTGCATGCATCTTCTAAATAGACAACTTATGCAAAATGTGTGTAAAAGTTAATCCGTCACTATCATCGTGCGACATCACAGAACGATCATTTACATATTTACTCAGGTTACACTACGTCCCACGATTTTATTTTAGTGGGATCAATGCCCTATATTGATGAGAAGAGTGGTGTGTTGACTCGTACCTGGTACCTACCTAATTATTTTTTTAGCTTTTAGTACATTATCTACATCATTATTATGTTTCTTTACAATAAAACCGTTTAACTTAAAATTTTGTTTTACTTATTTTTTTAAGTCAATACTCGAATTTTTACATATAATCTCCACTATAAAAGTAATGTACGAAGTATTACTTTTCATTCAAAACACCAAAACCTAACGGTAAACTTCAATATAATTTCAAGTTATAATAAAATTCATAAAAAGGTTTCAAACTCAGAATTTTCAATTAGAGAAACAGCTGAAATATTATAAAAAAGAAACTTTTTGCCATTACGTCTGGTTAATATTTATTTAATGATTTATTGTGTTCCATGTGTCATTCTGTTCTATGCGTCGATTTTAAGCTCAGCAACACAAGATATTCTATTCAGAGTACTTCATCAAATCTTAAAATTGAAATGCTTCTTACAATTACTGGTTATTGGTAAATTCAGCTTTCGTACAACGTCTGGATTAAGCATACATATTTAATTTTTTATTTTGTGTAGCTGCGTTAAATAGTTTTCGTTTAATGCTTTCTAATTGAAGAACTATGAATTTTTTACGATTTATCGGCTGGTGTTTAGTTTATTTTAATTAAAATGTCCTTTATTTTCAGCTCTTGCAATCCTTGAAGTTTGCAATTTAGCAGGCCCAATAAATCCACGGTAAGAAATTACAAATTATACAACGTGAAATAATTATTTAATTGCAAAACGTATGGCTTAGATAATTCCTATACTTAGAGAATCTGCATAAAGTCAAAAAGCTAATTTATCGACAAGAATAACACTGAGCCAACGTAGTCCTTCAATACCAATATTCGAAATTCCATCTTGATTAGGTTTGGAAAAACTGCTTAGATCCATCCAACACACATATCCAGGTTTTGAGAAAATATTTATTAGTTTTAAAGAGTCCTAAAAACGAATTTTCTCTAAATATTTCTGCGTTTTGAAAAAAAAGTGCAACATCAATTGAATATATTATAAATCGTAACCTTAAATTCGATATTCAAGCGAATTTCTTTCCCACACAAAAGCACTTCTGAACCAACCATATTATATTATAGAATTTATTTTATGAGAATTGTTTAGATCATTTCGTAGTTTTAGCGAAACTATATACAAAAAATTATTATTATTTTTTCTCTAAATGTATGATAACCGTTTTTGACGAAGGTTACGAATTTTATAGTTCCATCAAGTCATAGAGACTCGAGTAAATATGTGATTGAAAAGTGAAAAAGAGTCAAATTTTAGTAATTGTTCGGAATTAATTAAAAGAATAGCAGGATGTTGCAGCAGCTCGAGACATACGACAAAATAAAGCTTATTCTTATACTTGACTGGAGAATGTCCACTATATTTTACACGGTTTTTACAAGCTTTTATTTAACTTCACCTATTAGTTAGTTAGTTAGTACGTTTGGGTCAAATTTTACAACTGAATTGTAAACCAGTACCCCCCAACTGATTGAGCTAAGACTGTGCACACACGTTTGGCTTTGGTGACAATGCACGATTAGTTAACTGACGTCATTTTAAATCCAAAATGGCGGGCGCGACAAGATGGCGATGTACTATTTCCATAACCACCCCCTTGACATGGGTATCAAATAAAAGGGTTCGACGAGTTGAATATGATAAAAGCTAGTTTAAAAAAATTATTTTTGCTGCGGAGAAATTAGTTTTCGGCTAATTCTTAATCGCGACAGCTTTGTGAAAGCCTTAAAATCCTTTGATCTGACTGTCAAAATTGTAAAATTGTCTGTTTCGAGCTAAGATATTTTGCTTTCGTCCTATGAAGCATAGTTCGGTCAATTTATACAAAACATCCTTAAATTATATATGTACTTAAACCTTCTTGGTCATTCAGCCTATCTAATGATGAAAACCGAATGAAAATCCGTACAGTAGTTTCTGTGATTAACGCGTACGGATAGACAGACGCGGTGGTGGACTTTAAGCGTCCGGCAAGTCAGTTATTTGTCAGCAAGTGTCAAAACTTTAGTGGCCGCTATATTATTGCTTAAAATTATTGTAAATTATTTAATTTTCTTTAATATTCCATGAACATGCATCCGATATATTTTATTTTATCCATTTTAGTCCAATTCTTTCGTTCTTAATTTTCAATATTGCTAGTTTACTATCACTATGCTTGGAATTTTTCTTAGTCTTCCATTTTTACACATCAAGTTAGCGTTTATACACCTGGAAAAAATCTCGTCCGTGCTGACTAGTCAGTTAAAAAGAGGTCAGTGGGTATTTACACGAGTCCGAGTTAGCGGCCAGTGTCAGTAGAACTGCCCCGTGTAAAGGCCGGGTCAAATTTAAGGAAAAATGATAAAAAGGAAAATATCGAATGAACGAAAGATTTATTTTTTTAAATTTACCAACTCTACATAAATTCAAATTTAATCAAGTTTTATTTGAGTAACCTCAACTTTTCCATCTGGGCCTTTGCATTTTTCCACGCATTTTGGTGGTAGTGATTTGAAGCATGTAATTTTGCAGCTGTAATTAAGATTCAGACAATTAAACATAAACAATTTTTGCAATTTGCAATTCCTTACCCTGGGCGTGGAGTCGGTAAATTTTTCAAATTGTAACCGTAAGCGCCAAGAACAGCGAAAGCTGAAAAATGAAAATATTTTAATTAAATATTAAAGTAAGTAAAATAACAACCGGTCAAATAAAATAAGAAGAATAAATTCATAAATGCATAAATGCGCTTCTGAATTTCAATTTAAAAAAACGGATGTCTAAACGAGGTTGTTTTTCGTGTATTGTATATAAAATAAATATTAGTTAAATTATTAGGGACACTATTTTAATGCTAGACTTACCAACAAGGAGTAGTTGTAAAAGGAATTTCATTTTTAAGAATTGATGAAGTACTTCACACGGAGGATAAACTCTTTCTGAGATTTTAAGGCGATCCCCATGGAGTATTTATTCAAAATTGCTAAGTGCGTAGTAGTTACTGAATTGACGTAGACAATTTTTTTCAAAGTTAATGAAGTCAATACCACTTGACGTAGAAAGAAAGACTTGCACTGCAGTTGCCCAAATAAAGCAATTTAAATTTACTTTCAATAAGTTCAATTTTCAAATGAGCTTTTCTTTAAGATTCTGAATTCTACACCATTTTATAAATTACAGTAGGTTGACGGTTGGGAATTTCTGCTTTTTATGTTCGAAATGAGAAAATAGAACTCGTGTAAGAATACTTTGTTGTTCGTTTGTCTGGCTGTCTATCAAGAACCTTTTCCCCAGGAGAGGCTAGAAGTATCGAGTTGGTTACATATATAATATTTTCCGGTATGTTGAAAATAGATCAAAAAATAGTTTTGCTTATTAAACGTTTTAAACGCAAAAGAAGAAGATTTTATATGGAACAATTTACATTTAATTAACGAGTTCCAGTTAGAACTAGTTTAAATAAATTATCTTCAGAATATATTATATTTTTACTAAATTTTTCTTGAGGACGTCACCAAAACAGTAAAGCAACTCAGGTGGATTTAGCGATATTATAATTAAATTTTAAGGAGAAAATGTATATGCATCAAACTTTATTCTAAATGATAACCTTTGAGGCATGCATATTGAAATATGCCACCAAACATTTTTAAACGGTTTTATTTAACTTGCCTTGTTTGTGTCTTGTGTGAATCAAATATACTAATTGAAATTTTACCCCCTTCCTGTCGACCGACTGATCTGAAATTTAGTACAGACCTTAAGTTCTAATGACAATACAATTATGTGTATTCAGTATCATTGTAAATCCAAGATGGCCGCCGCCATAAAATTGCGGATTACATATTCTTTTACAAACCCCTCAATATGGATATCAAATAAAAGGGCTTGGCTAGTAGAATATAGTACACCATGAAAAAATTCCAAATCTAAGATTGCGTCCGAAACAAAATGACGGTTCATAGAGTTTAGACAGTCAATACATTAAAACTGAAATCTAGATATCTAATCAAAACAAAGGACTTTGTCAACTTAGAATCGTGATTCAAGCATGAATCCCCCATCCAGGTCAAGATTTCGTATCGTGCCGAGGACTGTGTGGCGCTAGGGTGGCTCAAAATGATACGTCGTTCGCGTTTTCTCCTCAAGACTTGGGCACATCTTGTTGTATAAAAACCTTGCCCCGATATTGGACCTCTCGGGTAGTCAACCATTATAATGTCCATTATTCGTGGGAACAAAATGGAAATAATAACAAAACAAAAACAGCCAAAAATAAAACAGAAACTGCAACACAACGAAAAAGGTGGCTTTAAAACGCGAAAGAAAAGTATATCTAACAAAACGTGCTAAAGATAGTGAAAGTGAAACTCGTAGTCGACTACAGTTTCCAGCAAAGTTCAATTATGGGACGTCTGAAAGAAGAATGTTGCCCTTAATTTTGTCATGGGCTTCCACTGTCCACAACATGCAAGTCAGCACTGTAGACCACGCAGTTGTATATTTAGGATCGAAATTATTTGAGGAAGGACAAGCTTACGTGGCACTGAGTCAAGTAAAGTCTTTCGAAGGATTATGGTTTGAGGAGTTAGATTGCAAGAAACTGACAGGAAAGAAACCTTGTAATAATGAGGCACTAAATGAACTAAAAAGAATGAGAAATATTAAGTAGCTAAATAAAAAACTAAGAACTTGAAAATAAAATAAGAAAAAAAAATTTTTAAGTTAAACGGTTTTATTGTAAAGAAACATAATAATGAGGCAGATAATGTCCTAAAAGCTAAAAAATAATTAGGCAGGTACCAGGTACCAGTCATCACACCATGGGCGCCGGGAGGTAGGTGCAAGGGGGTTCGTGTGCACCCCCCTGGCTCGAGGAAAATTCAGCATTTTTTTTTTTTTTTGAGGGAATTGTGGGATAAAGGATACCTCTTGTAAGTAACAACAGGAAGAAAGTTACAGAGAAAAAGTGTAATATTTTTATCATATATCAAGAATATTTTGAAGTCTAATAAGCACTACAATTTAGAATATAAAAATTACTCTTTAAATAAGAATCTGAGGCGTCTCGATTGTTGTCCGAATTCGTTTTTCCGGGCACCCACAGATGTATCATTCATGATTTTTCCTTTCGTAATTTAAAGTACATTATATAATTGTAAAATTCTTGAAAAAATGTCAAAATTAAATTGTACAGGTTGTGATTGGTAGTATATTGTTTACTGTATCATTTTCCGGTTCATTGTGTATATTAGTACCCCCATAAAATATTCGTCAGATATTCTACGAATATTCCTAGAATATTTGAATATTCGAGGAATACCCGAATACCCGAAGAATATTGGTGTTATGGGGGTAATCCAAACATATGACCAACCCGTATGACCAAAGACAGCAAACTTATCTTAGCAATTCTGAATATTTGAAACTGTAAATAAACAGTCATATTTGCATTTCTTCATTCTTACATTTATACACGTGAAAAAGCACCAAAAAATTGTATGGTCTCTCACATGCATAATTATAATATCTAGTCTACTATTATATTTTGTTAATTAAGTTTAAAAAGATAGATATGCTTTCATGTAAAATGCTAGAATTCGCAGTTAAGTCTACTATAGTTTATTGATACATATTCATATGTGTAAACAATATCAAGCTCAACTACAAGTTTAAAACAGTTTAATAACATCTAACTTAGCATCTAACTTACTTAAAAATCAGAAATATATGCTAATTTTTTATCCCATGAGTGCAAGCCTATAAAATCAAAAACCTGAATTATATTCTTTTTTGCCTAAGAAACGCTTCATTGTGTCTAGACTCTGCAAGTTCATAAAAATTTTATTTCCCAAAAATCTATTACCAAATTTCGACTGAAAAGCAGCAAATAATCTCCAGAATGCTACATCGACATTGTGCTTGTAAATTAGAATATCAGAAAATTCTAACCCCCCCATGCACCCATTGCACCATGCACCCCCCTGGAGAAAATCCTGCCGGCGCATCACACCACTCTCCTCATCAATATAGGCCATTGATCAAACTAAAATAAAATCGTGGGGCGTGTGGAATTTCTATTATCTACAGTCCACCGCTCATATCATTATATGCTTTGCATGCATCTTCTCAATAGACAACTTATGCAAAATGTGTGTAAAAGTTAATCCGTCACTATCATCGTGCGACATCACAGAACGATCATTTACATATTTACTCAGGTTACACTACGTCCCACGATTTTATTTTAGTGGGATCAATGCCCTATATTGATGAGAAGAGTGGTGTGTTGACTCGTACCTGGTACCTACCTAATTATTTTTTTAGCTTTTAGTACATTATCTACATCATTATTATGTTTCTTTACAATAAAACCGTTTAACTTAAAATTTTGTTTTACTTATTTTTTTAAGTCAATACTCCAATTTTTACATATAATCTTCACTATAAAAGTAATGTACTAAGTATTGCTTTTCATTCAAAACACCAAAACCCTAACGCTAAACCTCACTATAATTTTAAGCTATAATATAATTCATAAAAAGGTTTCAAACTCAGAATTTTCAATTAGAGAAACAGCTGAAATATTATAAAAAAGAAACTTTTTGCCATTACGTCTGGTTAATATTTATTTAATGATTTATTGTGATCCATGCGTCATTCTGTTCTATGCGTCGATTTTAAGCTCAGCAACACAAGATATTCTATTCAGAGTACTTCATCAAATCTTAAAATTGAAATGCTTCTTACAACTGCTGGTTATTGGTAAATTCAGCTTTCGTACAACGTCTGGATTAAGCTTATTTAATGTTTTATTTTGTGTAGCTGCGTTAAATAACATTCGCTTAATGCTTTCTAATTGAAGAACTATGAATTTTTTACGATTTATCGGCTGGTGTTTAGTTTATTTTAATTAAAATGTCCTTTATTTTCAGCTCTTGCAATCCTTGAAGTTTGCAATTTAGCAGGCCCAATAAATCCACGGTAAGAAATTACAAATTATACAACGTGAAATAATTATTTAATTGCAAAACGTATGGGTTAGATAATTCCTATACTTAGAGAATCTGCATAAAGTCAAAAAACAAATTTATCGACAAGAATAACACTGAGCCAACGTAGTCCTTCAATACCCAATATTCGAAATTCCATCTCGATTAGGTTTGGAAAAAACTGCTTAGATCCATCCAACACACATATCCAGGTTTTGAGAAAATATTTATTAGTTTTATAGAGTCCTAAAAACGACTTTTCTCTAAATATTTCTGCGTTTTGAAAAAAAAGTGCAACATCAATTGAATATATTATAAATCGTAACCTTAAATTCGATATTCAAGCGAATTTCTTTCCCACACAAAAGCACTTCTGAACCAACCATATTATATTATAGAATTTATTTTATGAGAATTGTTTAGATCATTTCGCAGTTTTAGCGAAACTGTATACAAAAAATTATTATTTTTTTTCTCTAAATGAATGATAAGCCTTTTTGAAGAAGGTTACGAATTTTATAGTTCCATCAAGTCATAAAGACTCGAGTAAATATGTGATTGAAAAGTGAAAAAGAGTCAAATTTTAGTAATTGTTCGGAATTAATTAAAAGAATAGCAGGATGTTGCAGAAGCTCGAGACATACGTCAAAATAAAGCTTATACATATACTTCACTGGAAAATGTACATTTTATACGGTTTTTGCAAGCTTTTATTTAACTTCTCCTGTTAGTTAGATAGTTAGTATGTTTGGGTCTAATCTAATAACTGAATTGTAAACCAGTACCCCCAACCGATTAAACTAAGATTGTGCACACACGCTTGGTTTTGGTAACAATGCACGATTAGCTAAGTGACGTTATTCTAAATCCAATATGGTGGACGCGACAAGATGGCGATGTATTATTTCCATAACCACCCCCTTGACATGGGTATCAAATAAAAGGGTTCGACGAATTGAATACGATAAAAGCTTGTTTTAAAAAATTTCTTTTCCTGAGGAAAAATTAGTTTTCGGCTAATTCTTGATTGCGACAGCTTCGTGAAAGTCGTAAATTCCTTTGATCTGACTGTCGAAGTCGTGAAATTATCTGTTTCGTGCCACGATTGTTTTCTTTTGCCTTATGAATCATAGTTTGAGCAATTTACACAAAACAGCCATAAATTATATAAGTATACTTAAACCTTCCGCGTGAATCAGCCTATCTATTGGTGAAAACCGAATGAAAATCCCTACAGTAGTTTCTGTGATTATCGCGTACAGACAGACAGACAGACGTGACGGAGGACTTTAAGCGTTCGGCAAGTCAGTTATTCGTCACCAAGTGTAGAAACTTCAGTGACCGCAATATTATTGCTCAAAATTATTGTAAATTATTTCATTTTCTTTTATTCCATGAACATGCATCCGATATATTTTATTTTATCCATTTTAGTCCAATTCTTTCGTTCTTAATTTTCAATATTGCTAGTTTACTATCACTATGCTTGGAATTTTTCTTAGTCTTCCATTTTTGCACATCAAGTTAGCGTTTATACACCTGGAAAATATCTCGTCAATGCTGACTAGTCAGTTAAAAAGAGGTCAGTGGGTATTTACACGAGTCCGAGTCGGCGCCCAGTGTCACTAGCACTGACCCATGTAAAGGCCGGATAAGTTATGCTACATATTCATAAATTCAACCAAAAATATTTTTCTGTAGTAGACAAATCCTAACGATTTTGAATAAAATTGAAAACCGAAGCTGAGGAACAAATTTAAGGAAAAATGATAAAAAGGAAAATATCGAATGAAGGAAAGATTTATTTTTTTAAATTAACCAGCTCTACATAAATTCAAATTTAATCAAGTTTTATATGAGTAATCTCAACTTTTCCGTCTGGGCCTTTGCATCTCTCCACGCATTTTGGTGGTTGTGATTTGAAGCACCTAATTTTGCAGCTGTAATTAAGATTCAGACAATTATTCATAAATAATTTTTGCAATTTGGAATTTCTTACCCTGGGCGTGCAGTCGGTAATTTGTTCAAATCGTAACCGTAAGCGCCAAGAACAGCGAAGGCTGAAAAATGAAAATATTTTAATTAAATATTAAGTAAATAAGATAACAACCGATCAAGTAAAATACGAAGAATAAATTCATAAATGCATAAATGCGTTCCTGAATTTCAATTTAAAAAAACGGATGTCTAAACGAGGTTGTTTTTCGTGTATTGTATATAAAATAAATATTAGTTAAATTATTAGGGACACTGTTTTAATGCTAGACTTACCAACAAGGAGTAGTTGTAAAAGGAATTTCATTTTTAAGAATTGATGAAGTACTTCACACGGAGGATAAACTCTTTCTGAGATTTTAAGGCGATCCCCATGGAGTATTTATTCAAAATTGCTAAGTGCGTAGTAGTTACTGAATTGACGTAGACAATTTTTTTCAAAGTTGATAAAGCCAATACCGCTTGACATAGAAACACGTGCATTGTAGCTGCCCAAAGAAAGCAATTAAAATTTGTTTTCAATAAGTTTAATTTTTACATGAGCTTTTCTTTAAGATTCTGAATTCGACACCATTTTATAAATTACATTAGGTTGACGGTTACGATTTTCTGTTTTTTAAGTTCGAAATGAAAAACAGAACTCGTGTAAAAATACTTTATTGTCCGTTTGTTTGCCTGTCTAGCAAGACCCCTTTTCGCAGGAATGGCTAGAGGTATCGAGTCGGAATTAATAGAAAATATTAAAGTCTACGGCGTCATAGTCCCGTAAAAAATTCAACCTTTTATAATGCAATAAAAACATACGGCTGTGTATTTTCATGGTAAGAGGCCAGCTCAATTAATTTTTCGGAATTAATTAAAAGAACAACACAACTACAAAATAACCCTAATACATATACTTGACTGGACAATGTCTATTATATTTTATATGGTTTTTCTTTTTCACTTTTTAAACTTTTTAACTTTTATATATTTTTCTTTGAAACTTAACGTCATTGAAAATTTTCGGTTTCGTATAGCTGATGCACGGTATGCTTTAACCGTCATATTTGCAAAACAATAAATATAAATATTTTGCGAACCGCTAGTGATACGAATAAAATCATAGATATACATTTTTCGTCCGGCATCGAATTCTCTGCAAAATTTTATGAAAAGTTAATGTTTGGTCTTAGCTCAAGGAAAAAGGAAAATGGTTTTTAATTTTTTGGTTAGACGATTTAACTTACAATTTGGTCCAAATTAGTTGCCAAGGAAATTACAACTTAAAATTACTTTTTCGGTGATTTGGATCCTTTTGAAAAAATTGAACAAATTCTTTAATAAAAAACGAATAAAAATTTCGTCTAATAAACCATGACAATTAGAGATATTTGAGGAACCAGACCACTTAATGCCTTAATGCTTTGAAAGGCCAACAATTGACAGCAGATGTAAATCTTAAATGGCTAGTAGAATTTGTCCATTGTAGAGTGCCTAATTATCCATGATTTGGTGGCAATGTCATTACTAATTTAATTTAGCAATTGAAAACTGAATTGAGATTATCTAAAGTGTTTCACCCATAGAAAAGAGGCCAACCTTGATGTTCAAATTAATCACCTAATAGAACTTTAGCCTCTTAGCGTTCTGGCGAAAATTAGCATAACAAAAAGCCCCAAATTGTCGCTGTAATTTAATTAATTCGGCCGTCGTAAACTTGAAAGAGCATACCAGAAAATTTGAATGAACTTCGAGAGGGTATTCAATCTGTAAGAAATCTTAATGCGCCCGAAGCCACTCTCCTTCAGAAAATCCCAAACCCGTGGTCTTCCCCTTCAGCGCGAAGCAACAAGTGGTTAAGGAAATTGTGTGGGAGTCACATCGCGGAGGGGCGGAGCGCCCGGAATCCACAGCATTTTGGTGAATGAAAAGCTCGCGTTATCTTGAAGTCGACTGTAGTTAGGTTAGGTACAGCATCTCAGTCGTAAATTCGGACCAGCACCAAGACGGCAGCTATTGGCACTGGGATCGCCTTTGAGGGATGTCATCAATTAATTGGTCGTAAATTAGCAGCAACAGTTAGTAAGGAATTTTTTATGATCTCATCTACCTTCCCGGAAGAACCAGGCAAATTAGCTTTTCGGGCGTCATTCCATTCCAATTAATTACAAGAGTTCGATAGCTTCCTTGACCTAGCTGTTGCCCTCTCGGAAGTTCTTCGACGGCTATTTAATTTACGTGCTCCGCAACAACTTTCTTCGCTTCCGTTCGGGACGAGGTCCCTGGTTTTATTGCTTCCTGACACAGCAAAGTCAAGAGTCAGGAGTATCGCCCCGGCCCGTTCCCATTACGTCAGTGGCCCTAACATAATGAACATTTTGCTGGTCTTTGTCAGTTTTATGGTTGCCGTCGCACCTCTCAATGCAAAGATTGAAAACTGGGAACTTTGAGAAATGCCCTCCATTAATTAGTGGCGGTTCCCACGACCTTCCGCCCTTTCACCCAGTCGCTTGGGATTGCATAAAAGCAGCGATCTCTAAGTACCCAAAGGAACGCGACACGTTTAATTAGTTTTAGACCCACAAAGACCGCCCGTCCGCGTTTTTTTACGTTTTTCCGTAATCAGACTTCTGTTTTACATATAATATTTAGTGCACAAATACTTTTACCTGATCAGCACTGGTTGACAACGAATTAACTGCAAAAAACTTTTAATTCTCTGGTAAAACTGGAATTATAATTTCTCTGTTTTACTGTCGTTGCAAAAATTTCAAATTTACATCCGACTGGGTTACATAACATTGAAGGCGAGGTATCATGATACTATTTAAATTGAATTATACTTTAACTTCAAGGAGTCAAGTAAGTTGTAAGTACTTCCGAATTTCTGTATAACGAACTCTCACTTACCTAATATTTGTTCATTATATAGAAAGTTTATTCTACAGAGAAGTTGAATAAAAAGATAAAATTATGCAGAATTTTAACATAATATTAAATAAATTTCCCAGGCGAAAGAACATGCCTCAAAATAAAATAATTTAGGTGCTTTTAGGCCTAAATATGTTAAATGGTAGAAAAAGTTTAAAATTTACCCAAAACTAGCCTAAGTAGTGAACAAAATACCTCAAAAAGGCCTCATATAGCCTAAAATATGCCTCAAAAGGCTGAAAAAAGGCCTAAAATATGCCTCAAAAGGCCTAAAATATGCCTGAAAAAACCTCAAATATGCCTAAAATGTACCTCAAATTTTTTTCACCCGGGTTATTTGCTATTGTGGGCGTAGTTTTATGAGTTACAAATTCGATTTTGTAGAAGATCGTTATACTAACTCGTTTTGTTGAAATGTTTGTTACACGAAATTATTATAAAGATAGTTGGTTTGTATTGTAGTTATTACCTTGACGTTTTATAAAAATTCCGTTGTGATGATGATTCGACTGTATTCATTGTAAAAATAGTTTTATTACACTTTTGGTCGCACAGAAGAAGTAAGGAAAAAAAATCTGAAAGATGTAATGCATTTAAACGTCTAAAGTGTCCGTGAGAAGTCGTGTCAAGAAAACTAATTTAAAATTGTATTCTATGTTCACATTCTTAAATTCTTTTACTACACGATTCTATTAATAAATTATTAATAAATTAGAAACTTTTAACCAAAAGAGCTACTTATTAAATATAGACCTTAGGGAAAAATAGATTTTTTTTTTCATTTTTATAGCAATTGTTTCAAGAGATATAAGAGTAAGTAGGACATCGATTTTTACCAGCGAATTATGTAATTTTTAACAAAAGATAACTGATGTTTTTAATCACTACTTATCATTTATCTTTGAATATAAGAAGTCCACTTCTAACACCGTATTTATTTTTTATGCAAGTAACAAATGCTGATAATCTTCAATCAAAAGCATTTTTCAAGCATGATGTATATCTTGCAAACTCTCACAAATAATAACTGACTAACTTCGGTAATAAATTAAGCTACTGAATAGTCTGCACATGAATTTAAAATAATCATTTTAATCAATCTAAAAGTCAAATATGTGCATTGGTTATGGTGTTCCCTATTAATATTAAGCAATTCTAGCAATATATCGTTATGTCTCTCCAAAACGTGCCAGCTTGCAAGTTTTGCTATATCCATTAATTGCTAGAAGGCTTAGCTGTTGTATTGCAAATTTACCATGCGAAAAACACTCGGCTTTCAAATCCATTTCAAAGGATTAAACTTTTACAAACATTTCTCGTTTTCCAGATACCTCCAATGGAGACCACGGAATAATCCCCACCGAATAATGTTTATTTCTATAAGCCTGGATTGCACCTTGTTAGCATTCATTCACACGCCGTTATTCGAGTGAATATACCAAATGTTTTAGATGAAACATCGATGCACAGTGCAAACTACAAAGATAGGATTTTCGAGGTCCTCACCTGGTTTTATAGTAACTCGCTACCATATCCATACAACAGGTCGAATGAATGGCGATACTTACATTTTTCGTAGGTGTTCTTCCGCGCATAAGTGGGAATCGTTTATTTCAAGGTTCGTGCAATGCAAAACATTTTACTCAGAGTAGACAATGAAAACATTTCAAGAATAGCTCTGAAATGGAATTCAAAACATTGGGGTGAAAATTACTTGTATATAAGGTGATTTATAGTGCACACCTCTCTCACCTGCAATTTTTCCCTGGTATTGTACCTTACTACTTTTTCAGGAACATCGAAATTTGCATAGAAAGAACGCTATATGATTTACAAGCAACCATAAAGACTGAAAGCATTCAAAGTATTTGTTTCAAATCAGAGAACGGGGGTTTATATGTATTCACTTTTACTTCTTTGTTATTTTATAAAAATCACGACACCAGATATAATAGCCCACTTTGGTTTAAACATGCAAATAGGCTTATATGTTTGAGAGGGACATCCATGTCCTTTAGATTGCATATGTCCAAGTCTCTTCCTAGGTACTTCATAATGTTCGCTAACATTAAGGCATTTGTAAAACATTAGGTACTTATATAGAGACAAAAAATACGTCTCTAATATGTATGCTTATTTATTAAAGTAATTTTTTTGATCATTTAACTATTATCATGCAATATTAAAACATAAAATCTCTTGGAAAAGGGACTGAGTGGTTATTTTAATTACTTCGTTTTACTAGTAATTAAAAAATGTACAAGTACGGTATTGAAATTAATCAACTTATTCGGTTTTTGTTATATAAGTTTAATTTTAATAAGCGATACTTGGTATAATTCAAATTGATGAAAATTTTTGCTACTGACAGAAATTTAAAATAATCCAATTTTTCACTTCACCTGTTTTCACTTAGCGGTAATTGTTTGTAATAAGCTTTATTTTAATGCATAATTAATCTGCTATTTACATTACATGTGGTGTCCGTGCCAGAACTTTTGATATTAATTAATGAAATTCAATTTTGTTATAAAATAATGCTTTTAATTGGACAAATTCATGATATCTCTTTTCTTAACTAATTATATATTTATGGATATTTTCATGTATAGTGTGTATGTACAATATAGAAACTGTCTTTTTATTATGTTTTGCAGGGTCCGTCACATCTCTTTTTCACCTTACATTATTTCACGAATTTCCTGGCTCCATCCACTTTGTTGAATGCTCCTTATTCAAGTAATTTTATTATTGCCAACACCAAAGTAATTTCTTGATGGGTCGTTACGCCGCAACATTAAATCGAATTGTTGGACATATTACCCATCAGGGCGAAGCACTTCTGGAAATCAGGGGAATACCAAAAGACGCAAACCCCTTCATCCATAGCTCCAGAGCACGGGGAAGGATGTAAAAGACATCATCTCACATATTCCCCACAACCGAATGTGCCCTTATAAATAATTCAGGTTAACCCGAAGGCCAGTAGCCAAATAGTCTCAGGTAATAACCGCCCACAAAGGTTCAGAGGAAAGTCGACTTTGCCTTTTTCGCTATTTTATTTTTGTTTCATGTTCTTCTTATTTATTGCAAGAGAAAAGAGCGCATAATGACATCACATCATACGGAACGTAATCATTGGAATAAATGATTCATGACAGATAACAAAGTTCCAAGAATTGTGGCTGGGGACTTGCCGGAGTCTTATGGACTTTTCAGCGAAGTTTATTGCCTGAAAAGTGCTTTTGCAAATTGCAATTTTATGTTATCCTCAACACCCCGACTACAAAGGGTGCCATATGTGGACGTGGACGTTTCTCCCACGTTTTTGAACGAATAAAAAGTATTTCACTCTCTGGGAGGTATGGGACAACAAAATGCGCTTAGAATTAGCACCTGTAACTTATATCCTAACATTCGATATAAAATTAAAGGTTTATGCAATAAACTCTTGGTAGTAGATGCAGATAATGTATTTACGTACATAAAGTTGTACATATACTAAATCTGACATAGTACATTAAAACTTTAAAAAACAAAACATTGTTTCATGACAGTTCTTTAAATCTTGAATAACCTACATGTCTTGATGATTACAAAGACGTTTGACGTTCCAGTTGTACGTTGGTCAGAATTAAAATCCCGATGTCTAAACTCAAGCCACTAAGAAGCTTTCTTAATGTTTCAACTGGTTGTTCGAACTCGTGTGTTATAATTCAGCGATTAATAACGACTTACACAGAAATTGTTAGCATATGGTAATAATAATAATAATATTACAAACGAATTTTTTATTAGAATCACGATTGTAAGAGTAAAAATGTAAAGTTAAAAAAATTAACCAAATGTGAGTCGAACTCAACGAGTTTAATTTTTGGGTCAAAACTCCGCCCTTAACTTTCTGACTCATAATAGAAAATTAGAAAATTAGAAAAATTTTACACATAAATATTGCCTCTCAATTGACCATGTTTCAATGAAATTTTCCCAAACTCTAGTCATCCTTTTGCAAAAAGCGAAAAACAAAATAAATATCCTATGAACTTTGCCCGCCTGCCCTTCGTTGAGCAAGATTAATGCCAACACCTGACACCTCCTGAATGAAAAATAAATTTCGAAGAGAACGCAAATGGGATTGTATTTCCTCATCAACCTGGTAAACATGTCTAATTGATGGCTAATCTAATTCAGGAAAGAAAACGGTCATTACGCCTCCCAAACAGCGAAGGTAAAATCGACCGGCTCCAGAGCGTTGGCGTCGAATACTTTGGAAGGCTTTCAATATTTTTCAGTGAAACCAGACAACTGTTTGGAGGAGGAAATGGCAATGGTTCAATAAAACTCTTGGATCTTGTACTCTCCCACGCAGAGGTAAAAGAGGAATTGGTTTACTTTTTGGCAGAATTTAAATATAAGGAGTGATCTGTTAAAATATATCATAAAAAGGTCTGGGAAAATACCTAAGTATCTTGACGTCCTATCAGAGGGACAGCAATTTTTCATGTCTCACAGGTTGTAGCATTCCCAGGAATTATCATTCGAGCGTTCCTAATTAGTTTTCGAGAAATTTGATACTTTTTCATTTCAATTGGAGTGATGCTGATGGTGTCTAAAAATGAAAATGTTTTATTGTTTTGAGGATTTCATGAATTGAAGAATAGGTACTCCAAGATGCTTTTACTTGTAAAGTAATTAAAGAAATATTCAACATAAAATGCTTCTACTATTTATTTTCAAATCTCCCACAAAGTGAATTTCTTCTCTAAAGTAGTTGCAGTTGTTTTAATGAGAGTTTGTCGAAGAAATTTCTCGAAGGACGAATTTCTCTAATCTATATTCGAAGAGTTGTTTTGCCCTTTCAACAATGCCCTGCAAAGCCATGGTTTCAATAGAAAATCAATTACGTCCCACGCCTTATCCAGCTAGCCCTGCCCGCACTTCTCGAGTAGTTTTATATTAAATTGAATTCAATTTAAACCCTTGAATTTATTTTCTGTCTTTTGCAGTTTTCTTAATTCTTCTAGAATGGCATACGACTTGTTATTTTTCACCGCGATAAAAAAAAAACAATGTTTTTTTTTTCAAATTCATGGGACTTTCTTAAGTAAATAAAAGTACCTAAATCTTTGTTGAAGTACTCGCAGAAGGGACTCTATAAGGATGGGATGACGACAACAATAAGGAGGGTTCAGGAACTGCTGCAAGGACGCAAAATTAAATTAATAAACCTTTCTCGTCGGAGATCGCTTGCTCACAGAGCTGTACCAAATGGGCAAAGTTACAGTGAATTCGTACGGAAATGAGATTACCTGGGGTACCTGAAGACCAAAAGTAAATTGAGATAAATGATTCTGCTTGGAAGAAGTTGGCATTGAGCCAGTGGTTGTCAAGCAAGTGGTCGTTTTTCGGTAAATCTTACTTTACATGTTACGGGAAATTGCTTTAGACAAGAGTTTGCAAGCGGATGTCAATTTGAAGGATACCAACCTTTTAGAAGGAACATTTTATTTGTATACATACTTCAGTAGGTGTTCTGAGCCTAAATGCAATAAAGAGGTAAGGGATACGAAACGAGGAAATGAAGTAATGAAAGGTTCGAATAACATGAATTGAATGCTTTGATTCAAGGTTTTTTTTATGATTCCAATATTTTTAGTATCAATAGAATAATTGTGGAATCAAGACGAACATATATGTACTTATATTAGAATTTGTATACGAATTCGCTTCGGAAAATTCAATTTTAAAAGGAAATGAATAAATCTTATAGTCTTAAGTTTATATCTAGCACACACGAACTTGCCTTTTATTATACACCAGAAAGTGATATAGTCCAAGAATTCCAGTTCTTTTTCGATATGTGTTAGGTTCTGTAGAAAAAATTGTAAACTATGTAAATATACGATTCATGTTATTTTCCAAAATCGCTTCTAAGATACCAAAGATTTTTACGGAAAGTAGGATTACAAATTATAGCTCCAATTTATAAAAGTAATGAGATCTTCTGGAATCGGCGTATTTCAACTTTTCTAAGTTCGTTATACAAAAATTAAATAACTTCATCTGTTCATTTTTTTCATAAGACATCTTGAGAAATTTGAAACTAAATCAAACAATACTATAAATAACTATAAATCATAAACTTCCTTTCAACTCAAAAATGTAACACAGACTACGAGGTATATCTACCTCACCATATACAAGATAATTACAATAAAAATTTAAATGCTCTTTTACGATGGCATCGGTAATAAGCCAATAATTTTCAAATTAATTCCTTTTTCCCTTCGCAAAAATAGGATTATATAGGAAAATTTCCAAATAAAAACAGCAAAGCAAAAATAAGGATATACAAATAGGCAGTTCCACCCTCATTTAAAAATGAAAGGTCAAAATTTTCAATTCAAATTCTTCGTCAATGTCCATTACCATTCAAATTTGACAGAAATTGCGAGATTTACATATTCAATTAAAAAGGTTACGATTACAAAGCAACGAATATGCGGGCAAAGTAAGCAATCTGCATAATATGAAAAGAAAACAAAGTATGAAATGAAAAACTAATGAGTTCCCTTTCTCTTGATGTTAAAAACCCAGAGGACTTTCTGTTTAATTACTTCACAGGGTGAACTGATATAAAACACCTGCAAGAGGTGCTAATGAGCTCCCCAGGACGAGGGGCTCCAACGTCGTGATACCTTCATCCTAGCCCTAGCCATAAGACGAAAGATAGAAAAATTTCGCATACCACACCCACATACCCACACCTTCTCAACGGCTTTCACTCATCTTGATGGATAATTAGGGCGAAGGCAGGGGTTGGGGACAATTAAGATGGCGCTGCTGCTTCTGGGGGAACTCACCCTATGACGAGAAAATGCCTTTGCTACTCTGCTTCCGATTGCGTTTTTGTGATATAATTGGACAAGGAATTAGGACAAAGAAGCTGGATGATGTAACGTTTCTTGCCCGGGGGAAGTCGAACGAATGCAGGGTGAGAAGACGTTGATTTGAGTGATGTTTCCTGAAACTGGGAATGCCTACTTTACTACAGGAGTTTTTGGGGTAGGTGCGATCGTAATGGCAGAATACAACTCTATCTTGATGGGAATGGCCGCAAGCCCCCGTATAATTGGATTATGTTATTTATGACGGCATCTTGTCGGATAGTAATAAATGAAAGTGTTATTCATGACGAGACTATAATCAGGCTTCAATAAATTCAATTCGCGTCCCAGATATTAGCCCGAAGAGCTGATATCGGATAACCTTTACCTATATTTATGTCCTGGTATTCAACTTTCAATGCCTACTCTTGAATAAGTTTCTCTAATTACTGCAGTTAGTGTTGCTGCTTTTACCGTCCTTGATTTTATTAAATTTCCTGGTGATTTGCTAGTTTAATGGATTAATTTCTCTTCAATACCCTGATTGAATACGTTTGCTCTTTGTTTGAGGAAATGCCTTCTATAAACAAATTCAATAGGAGTATACTATAGCATAGTAATTTGCTACAATGGTTCTAGTAACAAAGTATTAATTTCTCTTTCCACATACATACGAATATATTTCCTTCGAAAACATCAACATAAAGCTAACAAATCGGGTCTTTTTAGGGATAATCAGCGCATGTAGTTAATTAGCTCGTTTCATCCTGTCTATCGGATGCTTCTAATCCTAGAAGCCTTCTAGTAATTGAATGTGCCACCCATTACCGGGGTGTGTTTTCATCAAGATAAATCCCTTGGCTTTCCCTGTTTTATGTTTTCCTTCTATTTGTTTACTGCCCTTAGTATACAAACTATCTATCTATAATACATCCGTAGTTCGTGCATTAAACTCCATAAATAAATCAATATATGCACTTACGATTACGCTCTCCTTCTTTTGTTTATGATTCGGAAAACAGTAGCAATAACATTTCATGTTTCCATAAGATCCCAATTGGCAGCATGAAATGTAATTAAATACTTGGTTGTCAGTCTGCACCTGTTCCCTGGAGAATTTCAGGATTTAAGGCTTAGAATATTACGCTTTTGTACTAGTTTCAGAAAATATGGTGTTCTAATGCAAACTGACGATATAGATTAAGAATATTTTCTCTTGTTTTACCTGAACTCTTGGATTATTTATTATTTTTTATGCCAATCATTATTTAATCAATTCGTTTTAATATTATTTTACATAAAATTGAGTAACCCAGTTTCACTCGGTAATAAGTATACTACATTAAAGTTGAACATCTTATATTAATTTTTTACTTTTGATAGAAATTTATCAGTTAACTAAAAATCTAATTGCTCAATATTAAGTTATACGGGTATTATATCAACGTTTTTATTCCAATATATTTTTTCATCATATTACTTTCATCCTCAATCCTTTTATTTAATTTTCAAGGAAATCCTTTAAAACTCGAAATCAAGAAATTTTAAATTTTTGATTTTCCCTTTGAACTTTACAATTGCTGGTTGCCATCTTAAGTCCGCCATTTTAAAACCCCATATTTTATGCACATACAAAATAGCCTATATTTTATGTTGGCATTATACCTTTAGTCAAAAAATGAAAAATATCGAAATAAGCGTTTAAGCATGATTGAGCATCAAACAAACAAACTTTCGGTTTTATACATAAGGGAAGGGATAGGGATGAAAATGAATGTTATGCGACGTTTTTGTATTGTATTTTTTCCTTCTGGTAAACGAAAATGTATTTTTGAATTCTATTATCTGATCTTATTTGCTAAATATTTGTCTAAAATAACAAAAAAGAACCCATCTTTTCACCCCTCTAAAGAGCGGAAACATTCCAACTTCAAATTTCCAGAATAGGGTCGTTGATTAATTACCAGAAACTGAAAAAGCAGCTTACCTTCGCTGGCAGATTTTAAAAACGTTGTCTGTGAAGATAAAGGAAGCCAGGTTTTCGTCGACACTGTCATGTACAAAAACGATATTTTTCTTTTACGAAGCGAAAGAGGGACGGACACCTCTACCCAAAGCGCTTACGAGAAGAAGTCATTGAAGTTCCAAGGTTACGTCCCGGCCTAATTTTTTCCCTTTTTTCCACACGAACGAGTCACTCTAGAAATTTGTTTTTCTCCATCAGTCTGTAAATCTTTGAGGGTTTGAGCATTTTGCACTTAGTTTACCTTCAGCTGTATTATACCATGCAATTTTCCCCCAAAAAGTGTTTTGGTTAATTCCAGGCATAACACCTCTAAATTGATTACAGCCAATTCGTTATCACAATATTTTTTCCCTATTCGAATTAACTCAATTGTTTTTGTTGACACTGTGAAATATGAGAAAATTATCTGTTTCTTTTTTCTACCCTTGAAGCCGTAGAATTTTAAAAAACATTTCTTTGCTAAATTTTATTTTCAATCCAAGGCCAGAATTTGGAGAAAACAATGCTTAGGTAAGTATGTGGTTGAAAAAAAGTAAGAAGTTCTATTGTTCTATGGAACAATGGCTAAAGTACAATGAAGTAAATTAAAGTGACTTCTATGTCGGAAAGCTCGCTTTTTTAAAGTAGATCTTAAATATAAAGATGACAAGTAAAATTAATTTAAAAAATGAGACTATTTATTGTACATATTTGTGTAATATTTAATAAAAGTATATTTTAACAAAACATTCTGGAATGCCAATTTTCTAAAATGCTTACCAAGATTTTCATACCCCGTTCAAACTATGGCTATCAGTATCATCATTTTTTTGTGTCCGTACAATCTGGTCGCTGAAAGTTTGAACGAGGCATCAATCGAAGCACTCCTTACCAACAAATTGAATTCCCTTGGGCTAAGTGCTGATATGTGTTGCGCTGCTCCGCGCAATTCTCCGAGAAAGCACAACGTTTTCTTAATGAAAGTGAAGCTAGAGATTTCTTTATGATTCCTCTTATTCAAATTAGAGCGAAAAATATGTTCCTTAATGCAAATTTCCTCCGGGAATAGACTGCGAAAAAAAACAACCCCTTCCCGAATGCTGTGCAAATTTTGGCAATACTTTCTAATTTTGTTCTTGGAACCAGCCCAATGTCTTTTAAGACTCTTCAAGGAATTAATGAAACACTCTTTTTATTCACATTCCCTCGCAGTCGGTGTTAATCGCTGGAGCGCTATAATTTCCTCTTTAATGAAGTACGCCAACGTGCCCACTCGCTTTATTTATGAGGGTACATTTTCGCATGCTAAGTAGATTGTTGCTCCCGTGCGTCGTCAGTAAGGTCAAAATGTTGGTATAGTTATTATTTCCTTCTTTTAAAATAAAGAAAATTTCTCAACGATATGCCCTACATAGCTACATATACATATATGTATGTATTGTATATACATATGTACTCGTAAGTGTATATGATACTTTTATGAAAAATGTATGTTTCAATATGACGTGCCTGTTTTTTTTTTAGGGCTCATAAGATTTAACCCAGACGAAACTCTTTCTCTCAATTGTTTTTCACATGGAGGTTTCAGACTTAATATTATTTGATGTATGAGTTTGAGCACGTCTTTTAACACTGACCATTTATTTTTGGTACCATTTATTTTAGGAAATTTATTTGACGAATCATAAATCATTCCAAAATATTGTACTGTGGCAGATGTTTTGATTAGAATAGAATAGCAAAACATATTGTATATTTCTTTTTAAACGATACACGCACAATTTTCGATTAGGTACACTAGGGTCAATTTAATGTTTTATTTTGGGGGTAATTTAAAAATGGTTTTAAATTAAATACGCTATTTTGTCAGCATTTAATTGTAGGCAGATTTATATACCTACCTTAAATTTAGATAATAAAGAAATTTTTGATAAGACAACAATGATAAATTACAGTTTCTTAAAAAATAATAACTTTTAACAATATTTTTTATCATATCATGTTCTGGCCTAAAAACAAAATTTTTATGAAGAATAGGGATAAAGATATTTTAATTTTAATTTAATTCATAAAATTTATAGATAAACTATCTCCCTTTTATTTAAATGAAAATGTTACTGGTTCCCTCAGATTATCATTTTTCATGTTCGAAATAATCAAATTTCCTAAGGAAAATTCCATAATACTGATCAAATAAACTCATGTCTGGGTTTAAAATTTTGACTAATGTGAACGTTGCAAAAAAATTAGAAAAATTCAAATTCCAAATGTATGCACAGATGGATTTTTTGCAATATAATTTGCAGTTGGCAAAGCTTATCACTAAGAGAAAGATATCTATTTACATTTCACCAAAAATCGATTAACACAAAACGTTTGAACAGTTGTCTACTATAACCCATTGGATAAAGTTTGAAATGACGGCGTTCCGTGTATTCGCTTTACTATTCGTTGTTGGAGTAAGCCTTACTTGTGCATGTAAGAAAATATTCAGATTACAACCTTCCTATTTTTTCCTAATTTAATTAATTTTTATGGAGATTTCTTTTACTTTGGTAAAAATGAGATTTAATTTATATTTTTAGCCCTGCCAAAATTCAGAATTGTTGGCGGCAATGAAGCAAAACGCAATGAATTTCCATATTTGGTATAAGAATTAAGTCGTATCTAATGTTAGAATCGATTGAGAAAATTCTTCTTTTTCAAGATTACCTTGACACTCGTTGGGACAAGAGAAAATAATTGCGGAGGAGCAATTTTGTCAAAGAGGTGGATCCTTACAGCGGCGCATTGTATCTACCAGTACGACGAGGTGGCATATTACATAATTGCCGGGAAACATGACCTTTCCGCTAAGGAGTTCAGACGTAAGCAAAACCGCAATTTTATGTTCCGAGGAAGTAAATATAACATAAAAATTAAAATTTACACCCACTAGAGCAAATCAGGTCTGGAGAGAAATTTATATCTCATCCTGATTTTAATCCAAAAATAATTGGTCCCAATGACATTGGTCTAATATACCTGGACAAGCCACTGAGGTTCACTAAGACTGTTCAACCTGTAGCCCTACCTGCAAGGAACTCTGTTCCTAAAGGCTTGGGAGTGGTAGCAGGATGGGGTTCCACATCCCTGGAGCTGGATCCATTGTTCACAAAACGTTTGAGGGTTACTAAAAATACACATATGGATTTTTTTCCTTAACTAAGTATTGAAAATCTCCCCAGGCTGCAGAGGTTCCAATTTTGGACTACGAAGTATGCGCCAATGCCCTGATGAATACAACATTTGATAAGACGAATTTGTGTAGTGGACCTTTGACCAGTGGAATTGGTCACTGCACTGGGGATTCCGGTGGACCACTTGTGCAAAAAATTAATGGCAAATTTACTGCTGTAGGTGTAATGTCTTGGGCCTATACACCCTGCGGTACTCCAAATATTCCGCCGGTATTTACTCGAGTTTCACATTTTGTGGATTGGATTGCAGAAGAGATGAAAAAATTAAAGTAAAACCAGATAATTTAATAAATATAAAATTGTAGATATTTCATTTTTTATTTATTTAGAGAAATCAGTACCCATAGGTAAAAGTAATCGATTTAAGTAATTTTCTAAGATAATACTATCTTTTATATTTTTTTCCAAAGTCAACGTTTTATAGAGAGATTCCTTAAAATTTTAAAATGAAAATAGATAAATGTGAAAAAGCAAAATACGAAACATCTACAACAATTCCACGAACAGAGAACGGAAGCCTTAGACCACAAGTCCGCCTAGCTTTAGTAAAATAGACAATAATATTTTTATCATTCTTTACGAATGCCCATTTTAAATTTTAGAAATAATACCAAAATCAATCAATACATATGTGTATAATTTATTTTTAGTTAAATTTTTTCATTTCCTCAGCGATCCAATCAACAAAATGTGAGACTCTGGTAAATGCTGGAGGAGTGTACGGTGTACCGCAGGGTGTGAAGGCCCAAGAAATAACGCCAACAATTGTCATTTTGCCATTAACTTGCTGCACAAGGGGTCCGCCCGAATCTCCGCTGCAATGACCAACTCTGCCGGCCAGTGGTCCGCTGCAGAGATTAGTTCTATCAAACGTGGTATCCTTCAGAGCTGCGGCACAGGTTTCGTAGTCCAAAATCGATACGACTGCAGTCTACGTAAATTTTCAGGTCTTACTTAGGCAAACAAAGTTTCAAGCATCTACATACCCTCAAACGATCTGTAAACATTGGTTCGAATCCAAGGGAAGTGGAACCCCATCCACTGACGACTCCCAACCCTTTCGGGATTGAGTCCCTTTTGGGCAGTGACAGGGGCTGAACAGTCTCACTGAACTCCAGTGGTTCGCTTAAGTAAATCAGACCAATGTCGTTGGGGCCAACTATGTCTATGTTAAAATCCGGATGGGATATAAATTTCTGACCAGACCGGATTTGCTCTAGAGGGTGCAATTATAATTTTTATGCTCCGTTTTGTTTCCAAATTTAATATTTCATTTTGCTTACGTCCAGGCTCCTTGATGGATAGGTCATGCTTCCCCGCAATTATGTAATATGCTACCTCGTCGTACTGGTAGATACAATGTGCCGCCGTAAGGATAAATCTCTCTGTGAGGATTGCTCCTCCGCAGTTATTTACCTCCGTACCGACGAGAGTCAAGGACACCTAGGAGTGGAAAAATTTGATTTATTGATTTATTATCTTAAAGACAAAATATACTGATTCTTACTAAATATGGAAATTCATGTGGTTTTGCCTCGGAACCCCCAACTATTCTGGACTGTAGAGGAGCTAAAAACGGAATTTGAATTTTATCGAAACCAAATTGAAATATCTGCACAAAAATTAATTATAATGGTAAAAAGACAATTAAGTCGTATGAGGATGTTTGTTATTTAGCTTTTCTCTTACATGCGGAAGTAAAACTCAGTCCTAAAACGACTAGTAAAACACAGAGCGACATCATTTTTGAGCCTTTCCTAATGATTTAAAATATTCAACTGATTTAACTTCAACTTTAAATTGATTTTATAAGCACTTTTGGTAACTTTTGAGTATCACGTCTTTAATTGAAAGATAAACGAATACGTTTCAATGATAAGATCTTGTCTCGTGCTTGTATCAGAGAAAATTCTTTTATCTGGTGAAACTCCCAATTATAACTTAAGTGGGGCCAGCATACCTTTCATAGTAATTACATGATATGTGACAAGACAAAGTAAAATGAAATTATAAAGGTACTCGTATTAATCTTCTTTCGTAACTCGTATATTGCTTTCGTATTATTTGTTCGTATTGTACATATAGTTTGAAAAATAAATAAATATGTGGCACGACAACTTACCGCAACTACTTATTTTAGGAAAAAACAAAAGTCTATCCAACATTTAATAGCGAATAGTTTTGAAATCAAAAAATAGTTTGGAAGAAAGTTTACTAGATTTTTCACCTAATAAATTCAATTTTAAGTTATGAACCCAATTTCTTCGCTAATTTAAAATTGAAATTGCTAAAATTTTAAGTCTGAAAAGATTTAAAAAAATATTTCAGATTATTTTATTTACCTGCCTACTCATACTTAGTAATTAATAATAGAAGCCTGCAAATAAAACACACTACAATGTATAAAATATTAATCTTGAAATAATAACATTGTACAAATTCAAAATACATAATACCAAAAAACTATATTCTTGATTTCACAAAGTATTTTCAAAATTAATGAGGAGTTTAGCCATGTCATGACAGAGTTCAACTTGAATCAGAAACAATTTCCAAAAGTAAATTTATTATTTTGTAAAATATGTGCTTATGTTAAACTACAGACAAAGTTTGATTTAATTAGTTAACTTAGTGTTGCAATAATTTCTAAATTCTAATCAAATTAAATTTTATTAAGTATTAAGGAGCAATCCTTCAGTCATAACGAAGGTACGCACATTGAATTGAATCCTCTCAACTTGTTCATGCCGGGAGTTTTAACTTTTCTACTTATTTCTATATAATTTCCTATATTAAATAAGCATTTACAGTGGAAATATCTTTCCTTGCTTTCATCCAGAAGAGATACTTCTGCAAGTTTCTAAGAAACTTCCAAGTTGATGGGAACGAACAGAATTAATGAAATTATTTCGTAATAAAACTTAATTTAATGTAAAGCAGGAAATTCTCTATTTTAAAAACAATCCAATGAAAATTGTTGTGTTAGTCTTTTACCAGATAAGCAAGGATTTTCCTCGTAATCTACCAAAGCGAGACGAAGCAGATTGGGCCAGCAGCTGGTTCTTTTAAGGAAGGAGTTCGTAGTTCAAGTCCTTCTTTGGATAAGTGTGCATTCAGCTGGACCCTCAGAGGAGCCTATAGTAGAAAATTTAGCTGATCTCTTAATTCATTTTATCTTAGTCAGGAAAAACTGATCTACTCGGAAAATGAGCTGCAGCTGAGTGCCCTACGTTGAAGAGGTTTCTAGTTCGCTTTGCTCGCTGAAGTTTATCTTGCATGCGAAGGAAGTAAGACGTAAGTAATTGCAATACGTTTCCAAAAGAGTAAACTCAAAGTGATTTCCGTACGGCTTAACCACAGATTAGGGTTTGAAGATACGAGGGGAATTGATTTCTTGTTTTTAGTGGAAATCTCTGGAACATTTTCTAAGCAGTGGAATTTAAGAAAGACCACGAATCACAGTGGGGGATTATAATGTTTTTTCTGCAATTCGCTTTTAATTAACGTTTTCCTTAGATCTGAATAAATCTAAAGTCGGAAGTAAAGTGGAAGTGTGGAAGGGTATTAAGCTGTTGGTTGAAGTATGTATCATACAATGTACATACATATGATATATGCGAAGCACACATAATTATTAGATTCCTTAGGGACATATTCTCTTGTACTTAATTGTTTTCGTTTTGTAATATTCGCAGACTGTAATCAAAATACAGCAATCATCTTACTTCTGTATGCAGACAGGCTTTAGTCGTATTTGAGGATATATTTCTACGTTCTTTTATTAATTGTAGTTCTGCCTGTTACCTCTAAAGGTGGACTCAAGGACAAAACAAGTAAGAATTTTTTATTAGAAAATGTCTGTTAACTTGACTTGGAGGGGGAAAATTTAGTTCTATAAAACACTTGTCGTCACGGTTAGAAGTAAATGAAAACCATTTTAAATAAGGTACATAACAGAAATTGATTCTGTCAGTAAATAAAATAAATTTCTAATATTTTCCTACGTTTTTTTTTTATATTGAAAATTTACTCACACAACCAAAACGTTTGGTAACTACCATATGAAACTTTTTACGAGATATGTATTTACCACAGAAAATGTTATCCAAAAGTTTCGAGACAGTCTTTATAAACAAAAATAATAATTTTTTCACTTACCTCGAATTTACTGATGAACTCCGCGCCTAGAAAAATGTTGGGTCTCATAGAGTAACAAGTTTAAATTTTAATGTTTTTATACCACGGCATAAAAATGCTTCTGAAGCCTTTTCTAATCTAGGAAACAAGGAAATCGGACTATCTCCTTCAAAATATGAATTTAAGTTTGTAAATAAAATAACCGAATAAAAATTTGACCACAGTCAACCCTGCACATCTTACACATTACGTAAATTACGCAACCGACTGTCCAGAAGCTTATTTGGCGGCGGAATCAGCTGTTTATGACATTTCGCCGGCTAGGAAAAGCGCTTTTTATTTACGTTTCTTGAATCGAGAATTTCGTTTAATTTCTGACATGTTAAAAGCAATTTTACAAGTGAAATACGCGAATAACAGCCTAAAGAAGCATTTCATTCACACGACAAGAGGAAATCTAAAATCGTTTTCGAAATGGTATAAAAACCTCTGGGTGCCGCAAAGTGTGGAGCCTCCTTATTCGCATGTTACACAAATTGGCGACCCGGTGCTGAGGCAAAGAGCCCAAGAAGTCCCCAAGGAGTACTTGAGCAGCAAAGAAGTTAATTTTATTATTGATGAGATGATCAAAGTGCTCCACAAGTATGACTGCGTCGGACTGGCAGCTCCACAAATCGGAGTCTCGCTCCGGATTATCCTCATGGAATTCCCCGAGAAGCTGAGGGATGAATTCCCGAAATTTAAGTACGAAACACAGCAAATGGAAACGCTCCCACTGACGGTAAAAATGTTAACTTAAGATACTCTTCTACAGCTTTTTCACTTGTACCTCGTTACCTTTAAGGTCCTCCTCAATCCCACTTTAAAAGTTATTAACTACAATAAGAAGGCCTTTCCCGAGTCCTGTGCAAGTGTTAAGGGGTACTCTGCCGTCGTTGAAAGGTTTGAAGAAGTGTTAGTCGAGGGGCACTCGAGGAGCGGGGAGCCAGTCTCTTTGAATTTGAAGGGATGGAACGCCAGAATCGCTCAGCACGAAATGGACCACTTGGACGGGAAGCTGTACACAGATGCGATGGACAGGACCACTTTCGCCTGCACCTGTTGGCAAGCGGTCAATTCAAGAGCTGGTCGGGTGGAAATACATTTTCATAAGTGAGTACTCGACCATAGTGCCACAAAACATAAATAAAGATCCTATTTTAAAAATAAATAAATTCTTTAATTAGAACTGACCATACTTTACCTTATGCATAGGTCAAATAGTCACGTCTATTTCTAAATCCATCGTACCAGTTAAAGCGAAAATATATGCATACCTACATACATTTAAGCATGACATTTTTTTCTATATAAATATTTTTATTTAAAACAAAATTTCCAAATTTTATATATTTCATAAAACAACATTTTTCTACGCAAGCAATAATGTTAAAGAAAGTATATTTAGTACTTTGAAAAGCCTGATTCGCTACCGCCATATTTAAAACTGTTACAATTTCTAAAACTCGTACTAATCAACAATGGATCTTGGAATAGACTTAATTCTTTTTTGTATAAAATGTTGAAAAAAAACCCTTGGGTTGAGGTATAAAAATGTATTTAAAAAAAAGCAATAAATTAATTTTTGTTAAAAAATAAAGCTGTTTTTACAAAACGACATTGTATTATAATTTTACAGTTCAGTGGTTTCCAGCTTTTTCGCTAGAATTTGAGCATTGTTCGTCAATTTATCGATTTGGTGATAGACATTGAAGTGTCGATTCAAATCATTCGGCTGATCGAAGAGTTTGTTATGTTTGAACGTTATATCTGTTTCCATTACATTATCATCGATAGAATCGGGGCCATTTTGACTGAAATTAAAAATATAAAATAGTCTTAAAAGAACTTTACTGACATAAAATAAAATTCCGTGTCAACTAAGGTTAAGTTCTTCAAATCTTTACTTCTCTAATCCCAAATTTTATTTTTGATTTGAAAACAACAATTACCTTGCTTCCTCGTCATTTTTGAACCACTCATTTTCATAACCTTTCAACCAAATTGGGTTCGACCCTTCAACACTGTGTTTGTTAGTGTTTGGGACTCTCGTAATAGGATCACGGCTTACAATATCGGTCGGTGGATTTGCTACACAATTAAAAAAAAATGATTTCTATTTAGTTAGAATTAAAATAATTATTTTACCATAAATGTTGACTTTTGCAGCCCTTAACTGTCTCTTAAAATTCGATCTCTGTGAGGCACACAACGCCAGAGTTACAACGAGCAGAGTAGCTACAAAAATATTAGAAAAGACCAGCCAAACGAACGCAGGTCCCTTCGTCATATTCGCGATCAATAGTTGTGCTTCGGCAGGTTGAGTGTCCAAGACGTTAAACTCCTTAAAAAGTCCATCAAGCATTTCAATGTGCTCATCGATTAACTTCAAGACCTGGGACACTTCATAAATGGAGTTATCCTTTTTGTCTACTAAATGTAGATAGAGATCTGTTTTAGTCTTATCAACGGAACCGTCTTTGTTTTCGTGAACTTTGCATTCATCTATATTTACTATGGCATCTGTTACATTGCTAAGGGCGCTACAGTTAATAAAAATAAACTTTATTTCATGCTCTAACGACTACTTTTAGCATACTTACTCACGAAATACATAAATCTTCTCCCGAAGTACGGGAGGCTGTTGCCTAAAAACAAATCTGACTTTTTGGTCTTCCCTGAGTAAGTAAATAAAAACGTGAGCAGAATCCGAGAGGCCATCGGTGTCATTAGCGAGAACCTAAATATAGCAAAAGTCGTACAACCTTCCATGAAAAATTGCTCTAATATAAAAGAAACTCACAACGAAATCGAAATATCCCTTCATTCCCTTCTGGGGGTCGAAGTTGAGCTGAATATCTCCTGTCTCCGGGTCAACCAGAAATGGCTCTTTTTTCACATTCTCCAAACCCTCCGAAAGTGTCTGCTTAATATCCCCAACTTGATAGTATCGTATCTCAGCGTTGATTCCCTCATCAGGATCGATGGCCTGATGGCGGAGTAAATCAGAAAAAATATCTTGAAAGGATTTCCCTTTTATGACCCATTTCTCCACCTACCTCAACTTTCATAAACCTTAGACCGAAATCAGCGTTCGTCGTCAGGCCGCCTGTGAATATGGTTGACTGAAATCTCGGCGGGTTATCATTAATATCCAAAACACGTATGTGAACTCTGACAATGGTGCTGTCCGACATGAGAATCTCCTCCTCGTGCTGGGACAGCTGGGTGGCGAAGTAGGGGGTGGGATTTCTTATGCTCCTCAGATTCCTCGAATGCTTGTAACGATTAAAAAGGTCCTCATACCTGCTCGAGCTCATCCGCCTGTGACCACTTGTTGAAGTCAGTTTCATCGGATAGATGTCGACTGATTCATGCGATAGCTGCTGTTGGATGATATGCGATACGCTGGATAGGGACGAATTTTTCGGCTCCTCTGAGCAATTTTCGGTCGCACGAACATATAAGGTATGATTCGATTTTGTCTCACGGTCCAATTCATGTTGTGTTGTTAGGATATGAGTTTCAGCGTCCAAATGGAAAATGCCATCCTCGTTGCCATGTATGATGAAATAGCACACGTTACTTGGAGGGTCGTCCAACTCGTCCACCTCGTCTCTGTCTATTGTATCCGGTAACTTTACCCTTTCACTTCCTGGTTCATTGTGCTCTAAAGATATGTATAATTTTATGAATTGCTTTTGATAATTTAATAAGCAACAGGCAAGAAAATTCGTACCTGTAAAATTCACAGAAATTTCTTCAACTAAAAACTGAGGTTCGTAGTCGTTAACGTTTCGCACGTAAATAGTTAGATCCAAATCTGAACTTAAAGAGGTGGGTATGCCTTGGTCATAAGCCTCGACTCGAATCTAGAAATAAAAGATTTCCACAGAAAATTTGCGATTACTTTTCAGCTTAGACCTTCTTATATTACTACTTTTAATTTTAATTTAATCAACGAAAATAACAAATTATACTAAAACTACTCCGACTCAATGCTATTTAAAATTAGAGAGTGACTATTTTCACCTTAAAAAACGTGAAACCAGAAACCAGAAACCAGAAAAAATAAATTCATTCAAATTACAAAATGCCTATTAACTAAAGATTTTCCTTTTACAAAATGCCTACTAACTAAAGATTTTCCTTTTACAAAATGCCTACTAAATAAAGATTTTCCTTTTACTGTGAATTTATTTTTTCTGGTTTCTGGTTTCTGGTTTTACGTTTTAAGGTGAAAATAGTCACCTCCTTAAAATTAAGTATCTCTGAATATGTCGCTTAAGAAACAAACTTTTAAAATTAATTTGTTTAAAACATAATAATTCGCTAAATATGTAAAGAAAACTTACCTCGTAGATTTTCTGCTTTTCTCTATCAAGATTTTGTTTTAAATATATTCTTCCACTTTCCTCGTCAACTTCAAAAGTTTTATAGTTTCCCAAAGGATCTAGTTTCAATCGGTACCTGACAACTGCATTCATGCCAACATCTTCATCAATAGCATGAACTTGAATTATCATAGTACCTATGGTCGCATTCTACAAAATAAAGTATTAAAGTAAAAATTGTTCACTTCAAAGAAATAAATTTATCATACCTCTGGAACTCTAATTGTAATGTTGTGCGAGGGTGATACGAAAATTGGAGGATGATCGTTAAAATCGGCAATGCAAATGTCCAAACCTTTATGAACAACATTCGAAGGTGTTCCCAAATCACGAGCAGTAATTGTTAATGAAAAGTTTCCGTATTTATTTTTTAGACTGTTTTTTGCAAAAATTTGTGCATTCCAGGGATCAGTTTGAATCAAGTTAAAGAGACCTGAGAAATAATGAACAACTTAAAATATGTCTATCTTTTACTATGCTGATGGAATTGAATTGGTAATTTTCTTTTCAAGTATAGCATTTATGTTCATTCTTTCCCTGTAATTTAAGCCCATACCTTCCTCATTTCCTTTACTTATAGTAAATTCAAGCCTTCCATTGGGTAAAGCTGGATCGTCCCCATCCTTTCCTCTAATACTGGAAATTACATCCTTGGGGTCATGGTACTCAGTTATTTGAATACATTCCATATTGGGTATAACTATTTCTGGAATGCAGTCATTCTCATCCAAAACATTTACACTATATATTAAAAGTAGTCTATTTTTTCATCTTAATTCCAAAAAATATAATAAAGATCTTACAAAATCTGCTTAAAAGCATTTCTACTTTCTCCTGCTAAATACCCAAACTGATAATTATCCCAAGCTTCAATCACAAGCATATACAAATCTTTGGTTTCACGATCGAGCTTGTCGGAGACACTTAATACTCCGGTATCAGCATCTATTGAAAATTTACCCTATAAATGAAAAATATGAAGTAAAACATGATATAAAAACTGTTGCTATATTTACGTGCGAACTTATCCTGTCCATGAGAAAGGTTATTTTTCCAAAATCTCCAGAGTCTGCATCAGATGCTTGAATAGTTCCAACTCGAGCTCCAATTGGAGAGTTTTCGGAAATTGTAAAATTCTTGGTACTTGTTAAAAAGTATGGATTATTATCATTTTCATCTAAAACTGATATGAACACGTCTGCAAGTGATGATCGCGGTGGATAACCAGAATCAGTAGCTCTCACCGTAAAATTCAGCCATTGATAAGTTTCATGATCAATTTTATTTGCTACGACAACCTCACCAGTTTCAGAGTCTAAATGAACTAAGTCTGTGATGGATGGATCTCCTGTAAATCAATATTTATTGATTTATATTTATATAATACAATATAATTATAAACGTTTTTCATAAACCTTCGGTTTCTACTTACCATCTAAAGAATATGAAATAGTTTTATTTTTGTCAGCATCAAAAGCAACAATATTTACAATAGTCACGCCGTTCATGCTATTTTCGGTTATGGACTTTTTGTAAAATGGTTTTTTAAACTTTGGATTATTGTCATTTTCATCTTCGATTATAACATTCAATGAAGCTAAAAAGTCGCAGTTAAATAGTCTCTAAATTGTTTTGAAAAATAAGTAAAAACCTACCTTGTGCACTTTGAGGTCCTTTTGCTGCAGCCAAATCTTCAACAACGATCCATAGCTTAATATTCTCAACCCTTTCTCTATCCAATAGTTTTGCAATCTTTAAGATTTTAAAAAATTTTTGCAATTTAAAATATTTATTTGATTTAAAATTACAATAAAAAGTTCAAGTATTTTAGTTTTAAAATTGAAGAGAAAATTAATAGAATTAAATTCAATAGAATGATCGATACCAACCTTTAGAACTCCATTAATTGGATTCAGGTCGAAAGCGCTAATAAAATCGTACTCAGTAGGTTTAACGAACGTGCCTTCTTCAGTTCTTGCTTCCGAAGCCTTCTTGTTTAAGTAATACCGAAGAATCGGAGACTCGTCCTGGTCAGTTGCCATAAATTGATAGACTTGAGTACCAACTGGTGTATTTTCTAAAATTCTTAATGCAGAAACATCACTTAACATAGGTGGCTTGTTGTTTACATCCTTAATTGTGATGTTAACAGTGGTCGTTGATACCAGCTGGGTTGTGCCCAAACCACCATCAAGTGCCATCTGAAATTTAGATATATATTTTGTTCATTATTACTAGATACTTTTTATTGTTAACGTAAATGATCATTAATTTTTAATGGAATGGGATCGAATGGAATCTGTGTCACCCTGTTTATCAAAAACGAAACTAAGCTATTTAACTTACGACGGTCATTGAATAATGTAATTTTTTGGGACTATTCAAATCAGGATCCAAAGATGCTCCTTGCGCAACATAAATTATTCCATTATCAGCACTGATGACAAATTTATCGCTAGCTCCTTCTTTAATTCTATAGACGATATGATTATTTGGAGAAGAACCATCTTTATCAGTTGCTTTGACCTTCAATATAAAGAGATATAAATTTAGTAAAACGTGAAACTTTTAATTTTAAAAGCAAACTACCTGAACAACAGTACTACCGCCTGGAACATCTTCAGGAATTGTTTTGGTATAAGACAATTTTTCAAAAATTGGCGCATTGTCATTAACATCTTGAACATAAATAACCACAGGTACCCTCGATGATAAACGAGGAATTCCACTATCTCTTGCTCTTACAGTCAAATGAATTGGTCGAATGTTTGAAGTACCGCCGGGTAATTCTTCAAAATCAATATTGCCTCCTGGTATAAGGACTCCAGATTTTGCATCAATTGTGAAATTGGCCTTCAATAGGCCCTCAGTAATTTCGTAAGATATATCGCTATTGACTGTACCATTCAGGTCATTATCTCTAGCTTCTAAGATCAATGGGGTTTCAAAACTAATTTTATTCTCTAAAAGTTTCGCTTCATATTTGTTCTGAAGAAAAATAGGGGAATTGTCGTTAACGTCCTCAATGTTTATTATAAGTTGGACAGTGTTCCGATTTCCAGTTCCAACATTATCCCGCGCTTCTATCGTCAGATATTGCCGAGATATTACTTCACGATCGAATACCGCACTTTTAGAAGGCTTTACTGTGATTACTCCAGTAATTTGGTCCAGTGTAAGCCTTTAAATTATTATTTTAAGCATACATTAGATATAAAATTAAAATGTTTTATCATAATGTTGTACTTACAAGTAAGCTATACTCCCACGAATGTTGGTATATCGTATACCAATTGTTCCAAAATCTCCAGAATCTTTATCATAAGCCTGTATACGGGCAATAGTTGTTCCCGCTTCACAGTTTTCAGGTACTGATACTTCGTAAACTGGTAGTGTAAATTCAGGATAGTTGTCATTCTGATCCCGAATAAGAATTTTCACGTCCGCTTTACTAAAAGCATAAAAATATATTTTGAAAAATTGTAGTTGTATACTTATAAAGTTTTAGTTGTTCGAAACTTAAAACACGTTGTTCTCGAAACAGTATTTTTCGTATTGGCTGAAATAACATTTCAGAATTGACTGTATCAATTGAGCCCACTTTTCGTATATTGTTTAAGCCCTACCTTTAATATTTTTTATCAATTTTCAAAAATAAAAAATTTAATATTAAAATGCAACATTTTCCATAGTAAAAAAAAATCTTCTTACCTCCACTTTCCAGGATATTCAATCTCTTTGGCAATTATTGTAAAATTCATCTCATTAATAGCTTCATAATCCAACATTTTAGGATTTTTCACCCGTATCACGAAATTGGCTTCATTAACGGCCAAAGAAGGACTGATTTCAAAGATGTCATTAGACGGCTCCAGGTACAGTCGAAATGTTCCATTATTTCCAACATCGTGATCGAAAACCTCATTTCTGACGTCACCAAGAAAAGTAAGCGGAGTATTGATTTGGGCGTTCTCATTAATTTCGCAACGATAGACCTTTTCTCGAAAAGTTGGTGTCTCATCATTTACATCCGTAACAATTATCGTAATTTCTGTCTTAACGTATGGAGGAGGCTATAGTTTAAAGAAAAATATTAATATTTTTATTTAATAGTTTAAGATTTTATTTAATAGTCTAAACTTTCTTTTGAATTAACTAGCAAGCTCCTCTAACATACTGTGTTTTTTCTTAAATTTCTAAAAATGGTTAAAATAAGGCTTACTTTACTTTTTAGTATTATTTTAGAATAAATAAAAATATCAAAAGCAGTTGTTCAAAATAAAACTGAAATGTGTGAACTCAATTAATTTCTTTCTAAAGTAGTGAAGGGGATTAATTAACTAGAGTTGTCGCTTTTCTGCTCATCGTTTATCAATATGAAAACGCTGTGAGGAATTTAGACTTACATTCAATTTTGATACTTCAATGGCAAGTAATTTTAAAATATATGCTCCGTTGACTTTGTTGGTCATATCCTCCCTATCTAAAGGCTTCGTTGTGTAAACAATTCCCGTGTCGGCCTCAATTGAAAAAGGGTTGTTGTGACTCCTCTCGATGGAGTACTTAATTTTGTTGTTAACACCCCTATCGCCGTCAATGGCCCTTACCCGCAGCACCTGAGTGCCTGGCTTTGCGTCTTCGGAAATTCGCGTTACTGGCTGAACTTGGACAAATTCAGGTGGTTGGTCCTCAACGTCCTTCACCTTGACTAGAATCGCTGCCGTTCCTGTGTTAACTGGGCCCTTTTAATTAATTTTGTTAATTTCTCTATAATTATTGTTTATTTTTTTCGAAACAACCTGATTAGCTCGGTCGATAGCCAAAACCCGAAGTTGGTACAAGCTCTTCCGCTCGTAGTCTAATTTTCCAGCTAACCTTAGAACACCTTTGCCTTGATGCGTAGAGATCGAGAAGACGTCGTTGTCTCCATCTAACTCTTGGAGGTAGTAAACCACCTGACCGTAGGCTCCCTCATCGCGGTCAGTGGCTTCCAATGTCATAACAATTCCTGGACGACTGTCCTCTGGCACTTCCACGGCTGACTGGTATGGCTTGAAGACGGGCTCATTGTCGTTGATGTCTTCCACCAGAAGTAGAAAACTTTGGGTAACATAGTTGCTCTCCCCGAAGTGATTATCGGTTAGCGTCAAAATAATAGAGTATTCGTCTTTGGTCTGTAAAATATGATTTATTTTGGTCGTTAGCTACTTCCTTCAGCGGTACATGAGCACGGTTACCTCACGGTCAAGTTCTTTTGTTAGGTAAATATTTGCCTCGTTTTTTCCGGAATTTTCAACCTTTATAACTTCGCTATCTTGAGAAGGACGTACACCAAAAGTAAGAGGGTCATCGTCTGGGTCATATCCTCGAAGGCGATAGATTAAAGTACCTATAAGAGGGATATTACTATAATAAACTTTTAATTTTACTTGATCCGGCTATATTTTAAGGCTATTAAACCAAAATTAGCAATCTCCACCTTTGTAAATTTTATAGAAATTTATTAATTTTTCGTTTAAGTATATCATTAGATTATACTATGTACGTAATGTCTTGTGTACCAAATAAATAATAATATCAATCATCATCACGTTCAGTACACAAAATCTTGAAACTTCAACTTTCCCAGTAGATGTCTTATTATTTTTAGTCTATAAATATATGGGAACTAAAAAGTCAATATTTTTGACTTATACCAAAAAGTTGAAAATATTAATTGCTCCTCAGTTTATATATTTTTTATTTATATCTCTAGATCTCAAGATACTAACTTGCAATTCAAACTCTTCACACCAATCAAACGACGGTAATTTGCAAAAATAGAAGATTACAATGGTGTTAATTTCACGCTTTAAAAGCTACTTAGGATCATGATATTCAATCGCATTAGAACAAATACAAAACCGTTTCGAATTGAACTCTTGTGACTAATCAATTACTACGCCACGGTCCACTCATTTCAATTAGCAATTGTCAATGTTCAATTGATTTCCAATTAATGAAAGGCTTTCGAAACGTTGAGGACAATGAGGCAAGAAGTTCTCATGTGATTTTGTTTGTTTTCTTCTTAAATTTTTTTATTTTCTTGTGTGTTTTCGTCTTTCGGCAAACAGATAAAATACGATTAAATCAGGTGTAAAAATTCGGTTTTTCGTATGTTGGATTTCAACATTTACTTTCGATTTAAGAATTGAATTGTAGTTCCTTCTTGGAAATTGAGATAAATTATAAAAAAAAAGAACTTAGAAGTTAAACTTAGAGCTTTAAAAGTTTATTCTGGGAATTATTTATTATATAAGTTGAATGAAACTCATAAATTTAGAGAGACGAAGCCACTTTCGAAATCTGATTGAGTTAAATACTTATATTATAAATTATTTTCGGATTACATACCATTAGGAGTCTCTGGAAATTCCTTAAGTCTTAATACAATTTCAGATTGTCCATCAGTAACGAACCGTGGTGGTCTATTGCACAAAACACATTTTACAAAAACACTTAGAACGACTGCACATATTAAAATATAATCTGATAATTTTAATTTCAATCGAACTTTTTTATATTTTTTCACTTTTACGATTTCCACAACATTTTCATTCATTTTAGCTGATTTTTGCCACTAGACCGTTTCACATGCTAGTTTTTCAACCATCCTTAAAATTGCTTCTATTAAGGAGTTTTGAGAAGGTTAGAGGCTTTTGCATCCATTATCTGAAATAAAACAATATATTTAATTATACAGTATTCTTAGATTATTTTAATATTTTATATTATTAAAAAGCTTTTACCTAAAATGCATTGAATTTTTTAAAGATTAACCAAACTTTTCTAGTTTCAAGGAAAACGTGTTTCTTTCCAAAATTATACGTTGATGTCCTTTAACCCGAAAGTGGGCCAATAACATTCTGATTGTGCCCCAAATATCTTAGTCATTATTATCTCAATTCAATGAAGACAGAAACTAGAACAAGATCGGTTGAGATATTTTAAATTAAAACATGTACATATGTATGGTCTCAAAACCAAAAGTTATCACTCCTAAAAATCTAAGAATTACACGATTCCCATCAACCCAATTCGCCAAAAAAAAAAGGCCAGTCATTCATTCAATTACTACATACACTGAAAACTGGAAATAAAGACGTTAAATTTCACAATTATCTCGCTTTCCATTCAGAAATATTTTTGTGGCAATATTGCAGAATCGTAAGAAATTCTGTGCGGCATGGCAAGCACTTTATCCGGTTACACCTGAGAAAAGAAGCGCAGCAAAACTAGTTGGTAATGGTCAACAAAAATAACGAAATATGTACTATGTATTTTGAAAGAATCGCTTTTTTTTCAAGGCTTAACCAGAGCATGTATAGTGTCACATTTCAGTGATTGTAGACCACATAAAAATTGTAACGGCCGGCAACTTCAGTGCCTTTCTTTAATTTTACCAAGACACCAAGCAGTTCGCCGTCGCCAACTCCAACAAATGCTACCGTTCTGAGGAAACGCTGTAAATTTACGATGTTTCACTTGGTTTGCTCCTTTTACACAGTTTAAAATTGCTTTTTATTATTTCTTTAAGGTGTTGTGATATTCTGGTTTCTTTTTAAATCAAGTCGTATGAAACAACAATGGTACGATTAATTCTTATACAAATCAGAATCAAAAAAATGTAACGACTCAGCAGTTGAGTTCAGGTGGCCAAAGTTTAGCAATTTTTTGATGATTGTGGGTCAGTTTGCAATGTGATTTGTTGCGGTTTTTTTAACAATTTAAAAATGAAATCACGAACGTTACTTCTCACAATAAGACAAATAATTATTCAGATCAAGTAAATACTAAATATGCTACAATTAAATGTTGAATTGTAATTAATAGTCGATAATTATGCCTACTTGCACCTTGTATTATATTTCATTAATTTGATACTACATACATATGTATCTCAGATTGCATTCTTTCCCATTATACCCAATAATAACTAAGCCTACCATCACGTGCCTTATTTAATTAAAAACCTAAAATTAAAAGTATCATGGAAGTCTACCGAGTTAAATACTCCGTTTCACTAAACGCACCATGGAGGCTTTCTCGAAGGTAACCAGATGCTGATTATTCACATTACCTGCCACTTAAGATGTTCTACTGCTCCTGATGTTAAATGATGCAGTTCTTTTCATTTTTATGCCATTTACGCCAAGTTATGCAACTTTATGTTACTCTGCATGCACATGGAAGAGAAAGGATCATAAAAACAGCCACAACAATGCACTGGCATCGCAATATCCATGGAGTTATTTTAACAAACAAAACTAAGAGCTAATTAAGTGCTGGTTAAGATCATCTCATCATCACTTCCGTCAATGGTAACTGCTATACTTTTGCTCCATTTAGGACAGGTGCAAGTACAAGGTAAATACGGATGCAGAAAAAAAAAAAGTATGAAACAACCAACTAATCTGAAATTGAAAGTTGCAAGAAAAATATGAGAAAATTATATGAGTTGGTTTTGTCTGCACTGACAATGCTCACATTTCGCACTAATTATATTGCTAATTTGAACAAAATTCACGCATGTGAAGAATCTCATAGTTTTCCCAGTGTTGTCTTCCATCCACCGATTGATAGTAGAGCGGATTTTCACCTTTAGCAGGTTCAACGTTTCTGGGCTGTTTTAAAAAGCATATCTAACTTAAAAGTACACTGGCCGCAAGATCCAGGTGGTAAATAGATAATCGTAGGTGGGTGCGGGTGGCATGGCACTAGTGCCAAAAAGAGAGCACAAAAATGCGTCATCAAAAATTCAACTGAACAACTTCACGGTCTGTGACGGAAAAGTCATGAAACCGTGACGGGGCGATGTTGATCATGCGGCTGTGACGATCTTGTCGCTTCCTTTAATTGCTTTCAGTTTTTTTTTTCTCTCTTTTTTACTTTTAAAAAATGCACTGTATGTAGGGAACATGTAAAATATTACCATTCACCTTGAATCTTCTTTTCTTAGCTTTCAAGGCCTGTTCTGGTGAGTTATCATCGTCAGAGACAGAATCCAGTGGATTACCAAATATTGTAATACTTTACTTTATTTGGCCCTACATTTTTTTTTTTTTTAGTAGTGCACATGTTTCATATCTATCTCTATTATAAATTTTTGTAATCACCATATTTCCTTCCTTCTTTAAAGAGTTAAGGAGCTCGGAGTAAAATGCAATTTAATAAGTATTATATAATGTCTCATTTTGGTTTTGACTTCATACAGATTATCGTTGATTCGACAAAGATATAAAAGATATATAAAAATCCAAGTCAATGTCAATAAAACTTATCGGCGCCCATGACACTCATGATAACTCATCTTGTAATTTTCTTAAAATAAAAAGACCAATTTTATTATAATCAAGATAGTAATCGCGATCGTGTAAACAAGAATCTTAAAAATAAGCTTTTTAATTATTTTCAACATCTATTTTAAACTTTTTCTTATTTATTAAATTAAAGAAAATTTTTTATTTTAAAAGGCAAGAAAAATGAACATTAAAAAATACCTTAAAATCTACCTAAAAATTGAACCAACATAAAAGCATAGTTTCGAGAAAAATGCGTATAAAATGTTTTGACCGCCCGATGTGAGACATTCAATTTTAAATTCTCTAAAAATAAAAATTTGATAGTATGTATGTACTACATATTATAATTTTTTAATTAGTTTCTTAACACAAAAAGATTTCGAAGATAATTTTTCGAACTGAATTCTAATTTGTTTTTAATTTTTGTAATTATTATGACAGGTTCTCTTATTACATAATAATAATAAGTAATCACCTTAGACCGTAAATATTTATTTTATTAGAAACATTAAAAAATTGTTAAAATCCAAACGGTTTTACATACATCATAAGTCATAACTATAAAAGTAAAACTATATATTTGTAATTTCCTTCAGACGTAATCAAAAGTTTATAAATGCAATAAATTAAAAATATGAAAAGCGAGTTTATTTGTTGTAAACAATTAATTAATTTTACAGAAACGATGACTTGAAAAGCAACTTTTAAGCACGCGAAACTCTCTAACAGTAACTGGCTAACAATCGTAAAATTTTTATTGAACCATAAATCTTTTTGTGTAACGAATTTTCACTTCGAACTTTCTTACAATTTGTTGTGCACCTTTTGTTGTTCTCAATATAAAAAAAAAGACAATTTTTCAGGTTTTTGTTTTATGTCTTACCTCGAAACAAAAAAATATCCGTAAAAAATTTATAACCGCAACCCAGAAAAATATCACCAAAAATTTCACTTGGCGAGAATAAACCGAATTCTCCTCAAGATGTTTTTTTCGTGAAACACCAAGAAAACTCCACTCAAGCGTAACACCCAACTTAGCGAACTGAGGGCAGGCACACAGTGCATCCCTTCGTTATTTTTTCATTAAATTCACTCACGTGTCACAAGTTCAACAAGCCATTTACACACATGAACTGAACATGCACCAACGTTTCTCCCTTGCACTTTTTATTTTCTTATCAATAAAAACATAGCCCCCAAAGGTGAAAATGTTAAGGAATTATTTTTTAAAAGGCGCGCGCGCTATCAACGAAAGTCCGCCACAGACTAACTTCAACCGAAATTGAAAAAAATTCTTCAAAAAATGTTTTTTGTTGAGCACTCCCGACTGTGTGCAGTGACGAGTGCAAGGTATGAATACCGGGGAGTACCGAGTTACTACTGATTGCACAGGTAAACAGCGCGCAGGTAAGGTACTGGGTGAGTTACTCAAGCGTTGCCGGGTTCGCGGTAACAACAAAACAGAAGCAACCAGAGGTGGTGTGGTTTTCGTGAAATTCTGAAAGAAATGTAGCAAGAGCGATGGTAACCAGGGCGGTGGCATGGTATAGTGTGATGGCTTCTTTTATGTATGAAAATTTTAAAATTTTTGGGGAAATTAAGAAACTTTCTGGTTCAGTTAGTTACAAAATCGAGCATACCATCATTTTGGATTAAAAATTTAATATGTTGGCATACTGTGATACTTTTGGAACTTAAAAATGAATTACAACCCGTTTTCTATAAAAAATCTTTAAATTTGCAATAAAAAATATTGACGGTCACTTATCAAGATAAAAACTATCCTATCTTTTAAGTTGAACCAAACAATACACATTTACAAAATTTCATCGAAATCGGTTCAGCGGTTTCGGAGATTAACGTAAACGCACATCGTGACACGAGATTTTTATATATAAAGATTTATATATAAAGATGTATACATATATATTTCTTAAAAGGTTTTAAACTGGCTATCGTATCATACAACCTTTTTATTTCAAAAAATTTTCGTGAATTGGACCCAAATCATGAGTTCCGACACTATACAGTATACATACATATGTATATGTAATTTGTGAAGCATCAAACACACAATTTAAATTTAGTAGCTTTAAAAACCTTAAATCATAAGCGGTTTTCGTCTTTCCAATCTCCTTTAGTGCATTTGCCATCTAAAATTTCTTCACTTTATCAACATGTTGGGAATAGAAAAGTATGGAAATCCCAAAATACCCATCACCCAAAAATTGTATATCTTAACATATTCAAAAATACCACTACAAATTGACTTCAGTTTTTCTTAAATGTCTCGTAAATCTCTGGCGCATCAGTACTCAGCACGTTTACTTTAGATTCTTCGGAAGATTCTATTTGTACCGAACCAAAGCACTTTACCATAATTTTATTGCTTATCTGTTTGTAAAGACTACCACAAAAATAACGACATGTAGAAAACTCAATCATTTTGGACCTACATCTGATTATACCTCACATTCCGTGATGTAATAGTTTACGTGCTTTGATTCTTGTACAAAAAAATCTGTACAATTCGGGTATAAGGAGTTTCGTTAATCTTACGAAATTTATGCTGTGAGGCCAATATTTAAGACTTGTTGTATAAATATTATATAAATTTTGCATATTATATAGCAAAGTTGTACTTTATGCAGATTTTATTGTATATTTATTCGCGCTAAATTTTTTCGTCTTATTCAAATGTCGCCTATGAATGGTAGCTTAAAGCAAGTTCAACTGTGTGTACGCATTCGTTTACATTTCCCACACGTATTTTCCCAAATGCTAATTACCACAGATTTATTAGCAGAGCCTTTGAGTTGCAAAAATTTCTCCCGAAAGTATCAATTACTCATGTACAAACGCAAAGAGATAACCGTCAGTTCATTACGACACCAAAAGATTAAGAAACATCACTTAACCGAAATTATGTTAAAACTGGTTAGACATGATAAGAATCTTGCTGGTAAGTAAAAAACTTCTTTCGTAACAATTACAGCCGCAAATAAAGTACTTAACGGCTGTTCTTACACGTAATGATTATTAAACAGAAGCAGTCAGCTATTTTTCGTTTGGCTGCGTAAGTTTTTCCGCCGCGAACCAAAAATGAAATTTTCCAAGAAGTTTGTTTGAACAGAAAACAAACACCTTCAATTTCTCCCTAATCACGGCGAGCGTTATTATTAAAATCAACAAAACCTACAGAAAGCGATGACACTTTCTGCACGCTTTGCAGATAAATCATTGCCTGGGAAGGTCATCGTAAGGCTCACTTTTCACGTAATTGGATCCCCCCTAATTAGCTTAACTGGAGCAATGCTAATGAATACGCAAATTGCTGCTCTCCGAGACACTTTCGATTTTTTTTTGTTTTTGAATCTTTGCTTTTCTTGATAATTTTTCGTATCTTTTTCACTTGTTTTGGATGTCTCAATGAATTCTCAGGACAATTACTTAAGACGTTAAGTGTTTCGAAAAATATTATGAATGAAACTAGTTATTAGATGAAGCTGGGCATTGACCTTCTTACCTTGAGGTGGATTACTGCAAAAGAAAAAAAATTGAATATTAAATGCAGAAAAAATCGATGTCTACCAGACAGTCCTTTCCCTGCTTTAGATATTAACCAGGGGTCAGATAATTGGGGTTTTTCACTCTCCGGCGTCAAGTCATTCATTCCCCTCACTTCCGGTTTGAATGCATTCAAATGAAAATTATTTTTTTTGGGGGGAAAATATTTCAAGGTCTAATGAAAGGAAAAGGTAATGAACTTACCTTTAATAAAGAGTTTTAATAAAAATTGATTTTCCGTTTCGGTATTCTCGTACTCTTGTACAATGGAACATGAAACGAATGAAATTAAATGCATGAAAAATTCTTATAAGATTTATATGCACCTTAGGCATGAAACAAGATGATTCGTCTCGCTTTTCAGTAGAAGGCCTAAGAGTTTGTTACCACTCCTTCGCCTTTAAGGCAGGAACCCTAGAGGTAGGCACTTAATAAGCTCAACCTTAAGATGTCATTAAAGCCTCCTTAATTACAACAAGCTCGGTTAGTCGCGGGAAACTGGTAATCCACACCGTTCACTTAAAGAAACCTCTCGAGCTTTACTAATTTAGATGACTGAGCAAAGCCTTCAGCTGTAAGAATGATATCCGAAAATCTCATTTCGAGCACTTGAAAAGTGCCTTTGATGAGCATGTCCAAATAAGTCGTTACCTCTTTACGTATGCAGCGGAGTATGTTTCACGATCTCTATGTCGTCACGGTGAAGCTAGCACATAGCATTGACCAAAACACCGAATAGTTGTAAGAAAGGTGCCCGTTTTTCTGATCACCGTAGACAGTAATCTCATTGTTTAGAAATTTAACGCTCTTGACAAAAGCAATAAATATTCACCGTAGTCGTGAGCACATAAACGATTTACTGCAGTTTATGCTCGGTGCATTATAAATTAAGAGATTGTAAACACTTACAGAGATTTTGGGTATTTTTGGATGTGCAACTGAAAGTGTAGTAAATCCCAATTTTTTAAAAATATACGTTAGAATACATAGTTTTGTATTTCAGCCACCAATTTGGCAGATTACATATGAACCAAATTTAGAATTTCTAGTGGTAAGCAAGTTTTAACCGAGTAGCATCATCTTAAATCGAAAAAAATTCGTTTAAATTTTCAGGTATTAAGGTACAATTGATCTTTGACGGAATATCCTGAATTTTCTTTAAAACATTCAAAGATGATAATATATATTTTATAAGTTGAGTCTATTATTATGATCTATTAAAATTTGAAGCAACTAAGTAAATATGGACCAAAGACTAGAACTTGTAGAACTTGGTAAACCAAATATTTCTTATACTAATCGTTTATTATATGATATCTTGGAAATCGGAACTTTCAGTACTCTAGCTAAAGCAACTACGTATTTGAGGCATAACCAAAATATCAAATTTCTGAAAATCCCAAATATAGAAAATTATTTAAAATAATCCCTGATACAAAAAATAAATTTAAAAATTCTCCTGAATTTTATTATTATGTAAACGACACACACTTTGGTATGAACACATTTCATATATTCAACAATAGACAATAAATGTAAAATAAATAATTTTTTGTGATACCTTAAATTCGTGATGCATATTTTATCAATAATTATAAAAATAACTTTACATACAAGTGTACAAAGTACAAAAGTGCAAAAAAATACATGCGCTATCTATCGAAATTGATACGAATATCTAATTTTTAATAATTAAAGTTATGTCGATGTATCGATTTAATCGAGCTTACATCTAATGTAAAAGTAAATTAAAGTAGAAATACAGAAAACTACAAAAATAGAAAATGGCGAGAGATCCATAATATGATTTAATTTTAAAACGGCTCAAACATTCATATAGTTGTGGTTTGAGTCATTTTCCTCCTTGTTTTTTGCTTCACAGAATTTGTCAGTATCTTTTATCATCGATGGTTTGTTATCTAGGCTATTGATATTTTGGTAGACTTCGGCCATTTCTTTTTTGAAGTTGACCATAGCATTTATGGTGCTACCATTGTTTGTCGGCTTAAAACTGCTGCATGTGTCGTTTTTTTGAGTTTGTGTGTACATTCTTTCGTTGTTTTGTACTTTTATTGGTTGCACAGTAACACCACCCTCGGCTGGTGTCTCTTTGGCTTCATCGATTGTATTTAGATTTCCAAATGGTACGGCTTCGGTATTGTTGCATTGACTGTCGTTCGATGGTGGAAATGCTACCGGCACGTTCGACGGGAATAAAATGTAATGCTCGGCTTGATAAGTGGGACTTATTGCACGATTTGTGCTACTTGAAAAAATTAATCGTTCCTTCTCCTCGACTGGTGTGGGGGTGGATGCTGGCGTGTTGACGGGCCTTGGAGTTGGTGGTATCATGTAGTTATCCATTAGACTCCCTGGAGTACCCATGCGACAGTTAGTGGCAAACATTTGCCGTCTATCCTCGTGATCGGAATGCGTTCCACTATCCCCTAAACTCGTTCCACTGCAGGCGCTAGCTGTGCTCATTCGTCCTGATGATGACGACGAAGACACACTTTGTAAACTCAGACTGCTTATTGGACGTTGGTTGGATTGGAACGATGTGACTGAAGATTTTGCATCATCAGCATCTTCTGAATTTTGCTTTAATGATTTATTTCGTGAAAATAATTTTTTGACCCTCTCGAATGGAGTCGGTCGCTTCAGTCTTGTTTTCATCTGCTCCTGAATTCTATCGTATTCTTCCCTCAGTCTTTCAATTTGTTCCTGCTTTTCCTTGAAACTTTGTTTAACATCGTTCCGATTCTTCCATTTTTCAACCAATTGTTCAACTTCTCGAATAGTCAGAACATTATTTTTGAAATCGTACATAATTTCAGCGAGCTCATCATCAGCATTACCCTTGGAAGCATCACTGCCAGTTCTTTTAAGGGTTCCAGTCTTTGGCTTTTTCTTTTCAAAGTTCATCCTTAAATGCGAATCCTCTTCCCCGCACTCCTGGTAGTGGTTCTGTGATACCTGCGATGTGTTCATGTAGTTTACTATCTCCACAGGTTTGTTCGAAGGCTGAGTCATATAATCACCCTGGCTCCCACAATTTACTGGGATATTCGATGGTTGTAGAAGATAGTCCGATTGACTAGATATTGAGCAGTTCTCCAGGAGGTTCGAACACTCCTGGCTAAATTGATCCGACTTATTGATTTCATTCGACTGGTAGTAAGGTGGCTCGGTAATACACAACTCATTAGACATGATTTCTGATTCAGTAATGATTTTTACTTGCTCGACTTTCTTAGATAGATCTTCTTGGAGATTACTCTCCTCGGCCGATTCGATATTAATGTAATTGAGGTTGGTTACGGCAAGTGTTGTATTTGAGGGAGCTGACTCACCCTCGCTGCCGCTACTCATTTCCATATATTCGGCCTGTGCTTTCGCCTCTTGGAGACTGTCTCGCTTCTTTGGTTCAATACTTTTTGGTTCAAGGATGACTTTGCTGCTGTTGCTTGTATCACTTATTCCTTTGAAGTAGTGGTACATGGTAGTAAACTCGTGAATTTTCTAGAAAAAGGCATTTACTATTACTTTGCTATTAAAATTAAATATAAAACTTACCGAAAAACTTTTCAAACTTTTTGCCAATTTTTGAAAACCCTCTTGCTCTGCTATTTCAGCTGGAACTTTTCCAGCATAATTTTTTAATTCACATGCTGCATCACCACCAGGACATTCTAGAAGCTGCATACTAAGCCTTTCCAGTCCCCATTTAGCTGAGAAATGTAGAAGAGTTGGGTATTCTTCAGGACCTGGAAGAAAATTGTATTTAATTAATTTATTAATAAGTTGGGACCCAATTTAAAAAAAAAAAAAAACAATTATTAAATAATATCTCATTTTGAATCCAACATATTGACTTTTCAAAATGCAGCACCAAATATGAAATCAACGACCAAAAAACCCTTTTTGTCTTTTGTGAGCTTTTAGCATAATTATTAAGTAAAATTTAGTATCAAAACGCAGATATCAGGAACAATCAACCTCTTTAACCTCAAGACCTTCTAATTTAAGTCAATTAAAAAAACTCACTTGAATCTCGAAGTGGTAAGAAGCTGCTGTTCTTTTCCATAGGTCCAGAGAGTAAATAAAAATTTGGTGGCATATTTCTTTGGAAGCACTGAAGTAAATGTAAATCTAGGGCGTCTCTTTCTGTTGACCCAATTCCAAGGGAGTGGCACATAAATTCTACTGGAGAATCTTGAGTTCGCAGCAACTGCTCAAGCTCCCGAAGGCGACTTTCGCACTTTACTGGGCGACTTCCAAGGTCAGTATCATTTTTCTCAATGCGAATTTCAACCATAGTTGATATCTCCATACAGGATTCTAGAAAAATTAAATATATAATGTAATAAAATTAATAATTTCATAAAACACATTTACACCTTAGCATATTATATATTTAAAATAAAATCTCACCTGGAATATTAAATTGTAGGGTGTACGGATTCCTCTTTTTATAATTAGTTACTTCTATTAGTTCGCCAGCCTTTTCAATTATAATTTTCACCCAATCATCTTTAGCCAGAGGCTCGTTTAAAAGTGCTAGAACTTTATTCTGTCCTATTTTTACTTTCCTTGGCACCACAGTGAACGCTTCTGCACCGCAGGTTTTCACATTAACACCATTGGACTCTTGGCAGGGTGGACGTTGACAAAGAGCTCTACCCAAAATATCTGTAGCTATTCCCAGAATATTTCCAATTAAGGACTGATCATTGTCACGAACTGCGCAACGTTTCCACTTGCGGAATGATGGTAACGCTAAATATATTGAAAATTTTAATATTTTGAAACAATCCCTGTTTCTGTATCTAACTTACCACTTTTATGAAACTCCAAAACTTTTTCCTCGCATACATCAAGAAGAATTCCTAAAACCTTTTCTGGATTTAAAATAGCTGAAAGCTGCGACATCAAATAAGAGTGAGATAGTGCTAAAAGTGCTGGGCACAAGATTACAATTTGCAAAACAGTCGATTGGCACTTCTGTGCTACATCTGTGGTGAATGGTCCATCGTCGATTTTTATATGAAGGAAACTTTAGAATAAAAATAATGCAATTAGAACAAATAAGACCGTGTTAAAAGAACTATACAATTTATGTTACGAAAAATTTCTAATGTCTTTAATATGTTGAATGAGACTTACTTAAATGGCTTTCGCCCTCGTTGCTTTGTTATTTTGTCGAAGCGATTTTTTAAAAAGTTCGCCCATAATATTGCACGTTCGCTGTGTTTGGCGGTGATGATCAATATATCGTCCATGTTAGTGCTCCCACAATTTTCTGAAATTAAAAATAAAAACATCTTGTGAAAATTCGTAATCGTGTTCCAAATAAGTAGATCCTGCTCAACATTTTCTAAGGTTTAGAATTTTCAAAAAAAGGAACTCTATTAAATTGAGTCGGCTGTCCGTTCTCTCGTCGATTATCTCGACCATTTTTGAAGTTATCAACATGAAATTGGGCATAGTCATAGAACACAGACGTAGTCATCTAGTCCGAAACTCAAAAGCAAAAAACTAAATATAGTCTTGTTCCTGGATATATGCCGAAAAACAAAACTCAATCGAGTGGGGTATCGCACGCTTCAAAAAACTATATGAACATATTTTTAATTTTTTAAGATTCAAAATCAACTAATTTAACTGGACTTTTTATTTAATATTAAAAGAACTCTAAACAAAACTGTGAATCTGAATTTTAAACTTCAGGGGTTAATTGAAATTTGTGTTTTATATTCAAAGATAATTCATTACGAATATTGACAGAATCCGAAGTATTCCCACGAATTAAACTCAAAAGGTAGAAGTACATTATTATGTCTTTATATGAAACAAAAAATTGAAAAAAATTATGTTCCGAACTACCTTTCAAGATTTATTTTTTCATTTTAAATGCAAAATTATAATTCACGATTTTATACATTTAATTACATATGTTATTATTTATCATAATTGCAATTTTTAACGTTTTTATATGTACATATGTTATGCACAATGAAAAATTGTAAAACTTACTATGGCTTTCAAACCGTTCGTAATGACTAATAAAATAAATTCGTTATAATATTCGTTTCCGGGTTTTAGTATACACCGAATGACTCAGCTGAGCAAATATGCATCAACCATACAAAATCTGCATATAGGACCAATTTAAAACCGCATGCAGAAGCCACAACAATAGAATCTAATAATAGATATAAAAGAGCACCACTGGCACCTTTTTAAAATTCAGATAAGCACTATCAAAACAATTTTAACGACACAATGACGTATGTATTGTTCGATTGATCAATTGTCCGGTTCGATAAAAGAGCCACATAACATTTTCGTAATAAGAAAAACGATCGTTTTCGAGTGTTGTTATCTCTTAAACGCTGAAGCGACACTAAAAGGAAGCCACACAATTAACTCTTTTGCAGTGGACAATGCTCCTCCTAGACACCATTTTTGCAGCAGCACTGCGATCAATATGCGATCTTGCACTCGCGAACAGTTTTATTAGCTGCAAACACTCATCCGAGCTTAACAAAGCCATGTGTGCTAAAGATCGTCTTCTTAATTTTATTGTTATAAAAAGAAAGTGATCTTTGATAAGAGCAAAAGGAATTTGCCAGCTAGGAAGATTTGTTTGGCGCCAAGATCATGAAACTCCCTCACTCTAAGAGAGCAAGATGCGTGCTATGCGAACCGATCTGAGTTCTTCATTGTAAACAATTCGCACGATTACCATTTGTAAATAAAAAAGGAGTAATTTGAAACTGAAGATAGGGACGGCCATCAAACGACAATTACGTTAATAATTATTACCTCTGATAACTGAAGATCGTCGCCAGTCGCCACTAAAAGAATCCGGCGGACTCAGGACTGCCCGACTTAAGACTAAATTCGGCTCCAAAAGTACCCCCAATTTGCTCTCATGTGCGCGAGTTTATAGTATTTAAGACCTTCCACGATCATCTTAGATATGTCAAGATCATTTGGTTATGTGTCTACTTCCTCTCCGTCCGTTGGTTTTTTATTTTCCTTAATATGCAACACCAGGAAAAAATCTTAAAAAGAACCAGAGCACTAGTCACAGCCACAGACATCAGAGATGGCGCGCCATGGCTTATCATTGGGGAGAAATAGACGTTGTACCCGGCTGAATTAGGTTCGTTGTCTGTCTTTTTTGGGCCTACAGTTCGTCAGTTCAATTGAGAACTTTTCTTGTTGTTGCAATAATTGTGACAGGAAGAAAGTAATCGGTTTTTTCCCCTCCCTTTTGCCGGACTTAAACTTCTTTACGTGTTTAGGTGAAGCGCGTGCGATTAAAAACTATTCTTGGATTTTATGAGGAATACTCCGCAGCAACTTACAGGTTCTTTCGAATTTTCAATTTCCCTTTCCACGAATTGTTATGCTTCAATTGATTGGATATGCACCAGCTTGAGTTGGTCGATCACGTGCCAGTGGAGGAAGTTAAGGGCAGACGATTTGTAATGCTTCCTCATCGGAAATGGTTTTGTTTACTCAGAAGGAAAGTGATATTTTAATGTGATAATTATTCCAAAACCTTTTGTTACTAAAGATGGTATAATATTTTTCTATATTAACATTCTAGAATCTTATCCAATAACACCAGATCGAATATATATGTATGTATAATAATATAATGTCGGATACCTCATCGACTAGATTTAAAAATTACATAAATTTTGACAACATTTTGGTTCACGTTTTTTTCAAGATTTCAGATCAAAATCATAGCTTAGGAATTAGGGGATAAGTACCTGCTTTATCTTTTTCTTCATTAGAAGAAAAAATAATAAATTTGCATTTTCAGGTAGCAACATAATCTCTCACTACCACAAATAAAGTAGAATCAATAATTCCTTGATTAAAGAAACACCCTGAAAAATGTCAAAAAGCGAAAGACATGCCATTTGAATTGCAACGTTAAAACCATTTTAAGCAAAACCTGCACGTTCCGCCTAAAAGAGGTTATTTTGTGAAATTACTTGCATTGTGTTTGTGTAAATGTGATGATTATTAAAGCAGCAATAATTCACAAATCCTCTTGTTATGCAGTGGACGCGATTTTGTTGAGGTAAATTTGTAAGAGAGACCTGAAATATGACAAGCCTTGAGGGACGTTTTTTTGCTAACGTCTTAATGGTTTATGGATTTTTTGGACAATGGAGACGTTAAGGAGCACCAGAAAAAGGAGAAAACAAGAAAATAAGAAAATGTCATATGGTCACTGCATGTGAAATTTTGTGAATGGAACTTCACAACGTGGGAAAAGGATTGCTGTTTACAAAGGATATCCAAGTTCATTTGATTTTGAATACCCGAATAGGTTAAAATATGTATGTTCAACATAAATGATTTGATTTAATTCTGCATAGCATTAAGAAAATGTAAATAAATTATATTTCTCACGACTATTAAGTACTTCATTTTATTTACCTCCTTCAAATCGACATGCGCCGTTGAATTCACAACAACCCTGGATGCATGCCGACTAAATTTGCAATTGCCATAACTGACTAAGTAAATAAATGGCATCTTAACCATTCGTCTCATCATCATCGTCTTCCCCTTGAGAAAAAGTAGAAAAATATCATCAGGATAAACAGAGTTTTTAAGCACAGCAAAGTGGGAATTACTTCTAGGCTACTTGGGAGCACCCTCACAAGTGTTTACTCATTTCGTTCAAGTGCTAAATTGCTTCTTTCTGTCTTCAAATAAAATAGCCGCACTGCCTTTTCTGAAGTATTTTGTTTATTTTTAGATATATGTGATTTTCTCATTTAGTTGCAATCACTGATTACGAGTAATTGTCATATTCTTTATAAGTACACGGGGATTGTTATTGAAAAATTGTTATTTTAATATTTTTAGTGGCTTGTAATCCTATTCGAAAAGAAAGAAATTTGTACGGTCTGTTCTCCATTTATCTGTTTGTCTGTGTGTCAATTTTTGATCTAGAAAACTTAAATTTGGTATGGACCTACAGGTCAAGAACGGCTCACCAGCAAGTACGGCCCGCTGACTTTATTTTTTTAATAATTTAAAATAATCAATCCAATGTTTTTATTTCCTAGAAAAACACAGTCTCGCATTGATCCTTGCAAGGACTGTATTTAAATGAACACACACATTAAACCCAATTTTTAGGAAGGGTTAATTTTAAAAGAGGTATAGAACAAAATCTTGATCTGGATTCTTCCAGGAATCGATTGATATATTTCGTAGATATTTGCCAAACACCTTGTATATTTTCTCACGTTCTTTACAGGTTTCCTGGGGGTGGAGAAGCCGATTTAAATGAGATTATCTCTGGAAAAATTCGTTTAATCGAGTTAAAATTGGGACGGGCGGCGTTAAAGACTTAAATCAACCAAAAGTAAGGCTTGAGTATATTTTAAGCTAAGCCTTAGGAAGCTTATCAAGTATCTTTCGATTTTCCTAAACCCCAGCGGAGTTTTTTCGGTTCGAGCAGAACTCGGTTTGATATTTTGACCATTGTAGAAAATGTGATAGACAAAAGAAACATCAAAGTGAATTTCAAATGAAAGCTAGCAACTAAAATAATTCTTAATGAAAGTAAATCTAGAAAATTTGTTACGTCCAAACTGAAGAATTATGAATTATATCATTTTTCCAAGGAATAAATTGCAGCATATTGAGAAATAAGGCAGCATTTAAAACGCGCGTGTGACTCATACTTACTTCTTTTTTAAAAATACCTCTCTTTCGTAGAGTAGTAGAGAACCCTGAATATTTTCGCAGAATATATGTTTCTAAGGAAATATTAAGCCACTTCCTATTTGCCGTATCACTCAATGCAGCCAATTATCCAAATGAACATGTCAATCATTAATGGAAGTGAACATATCCGGCTTTTGTGGAAAGGTATTGTCCTCCGGACTAAATCAGCTGCTACCAGATATCTTCTATCTATGCATTCGGCTAGATGATCTAACAGCCCTGTCGTGCAGAGAATAATCATTAAATGTCAGCAGAAGCATGCGCTGTATCTACGATTATTAAATTCCTTTTTTTTTAAATATCAAAGCAAAACGCAAGCCCTGGCGGCAAAAATATCTCTCAAACTGATACAGGGCTCGTTAGGAGCAATCGATGCTTTTCAACGGGTGGTCTAACCATTGCAAAATATTCAAAACGACCAAAACATACATAAATAAATAAAAAAAACTGCTCTGTCGGCTCACATTGAACTTGGAATGAAATCGCGAATTCCGCGATAGATGCAAATGTGCAACAAATTCAACATCCGGCACCGGGATGCTCTTCTCCCACATATCAGAGGAGTAAAATTCTTTGAAAATCTTAAATTGTTTCCTAGCGGTGCGACATGCATCCGCAGAACTGGGAAAACATGATCGTGAAGAAGTCTATTAAAATTTAAGCTATGACGTATGCTGCATTTATTGTTTGTGTTACATCAACAAAGAGGGCCATAAAAGTCGGCGCGAAGGTGCACATGTTCACAATAAGACACCTCGACGTATTCGAGCTAGAAATAGCTAGGGCCAGAGTCACGGGGGTGTATAAATGCATATGCCGTCCGTCTTTAGTTTGTCATCAGCTGGAGATTTTCTAGTGTTTCACTCTCAGTTTCTTGTACCCCTCAAAAGAATTGGATAAGAAAAGGAAAAGCCGCATAGTTTTCTTCGGTCTTGATGTGACACCGGCGCTGTCGGGAGTCACCGGGTCCGAAATAAATTTCAATTTGAAAGATGTAAATTAGTGGAGCGATGCCCGGAATGGCAGGAAGTAGCTAGTTGATGTGGTCTGGCTAACTGCGTCAAACTATAGTAAGCTGACATAACTTCTGGACTTGGATGTTATGAATGAGATTTTGTATTAAGTCATATCGTTGCGGGAGACAATGTCTTCTACTAAAATTTTGGTTGTAAATTAAACTTTCCCTTCATTTAGACTATTCAGGAATATTTCTAGCACCTCACGGGAAGTCTTAAGGTATATTGTCAACATTTATTATATTCTCACAGTCATTTAATACAAATTTGTTGATTTGGCATCTTTGTTTCTTAAATTTACACTTTCTCAGACTTATGGAAGTCTTCATATTCCATTCTGTGATTGCTATCGCGTATTATCCTTTCTTGGATTCATGAAAAATGTATGAAATGGCCGAAAAATTTAAAGATTCATTAAAATTTCCTTACTTTTTGTATCTCCAGTACGAAAAATGTTAATAAGATTTGTCTTAAATTATACCAGTTTTCAAAGAATATCGGCGTAGTCTCACGCATGGCAAAGGAAATCAATATATCTCTATTATAACCATAATACAATTTCTTACGATTCTTAAAAGCTATAACTTTACATACTTAACTACTTTTAAAAAAAAGTTGTTAAGTGTAGGTAGGTATATTAATGTAGAGAATATGATTCATAACTCATAAAGAAAAAACTAGAGCACACCGCAGTAATAACCTACTTCTGAAAAGGCCCACCCGTCTGTTAAAAAGTGTCCATCTAGAAGTGCACCACAATTTATGAGACCACAAAAGGCAAAAACGTCTGCATTTGTTCCATTAATTCTGCTCTATCAACACAAAGTAGTCACAAAAAAGTTGTGCTAAATCAACATAGTGTCTCGCGGCAATTCCTGGACTCGCAGTTGCCTCTGGGCGCTGGATGTCTCGTTTAAAATAGTTCAAAATGTTTGGTCTGCCTTTTATGAGGAACGCAGTCAAATGACTTCCGAACTGGGCTGGCTAAACTCGTCCATGGATGCGGCTGCACTCGCGGTGCACAGGGGCATAATTGCCCCCGTAATGCTGCGACAAAAAGTCTGAAATGACAAAGCTATCAAATGGATGTGGCCCCAGACGCCATATGCTCATTTTCAGAAGGCGTAAAGTGCATGCACCGAGAGTATTTCCATTTTCATTCATAATAGCGTCAAAAAACCAGATGGTGGTGGGCTGCTGGTGGATCATGCACGCATATGCGCAAATAGCCGCTCGAAGGAATTGCAAGCATTTTCATATCGTCAAAATCGTAAAATTGTTCCAAGTTCGTCCATCTAGCGCATCGAGTCCCCGTGAAAAGGGGTTCTAGTCTCCACGGCAATTAGTGTCTTATTCGTGTTGTGATTAATCACTTTAATTTCCAGAAAATTAGTAGAGCATTCCTCTCGGATATTACGAGTATTCGTGCAGCCTATGTTTAGCTACCTAATCTCAGCTCGTTCCAGCAGAGCTGAATTCTCTTTTACTTCGGCCACTGCATGCGGATGGAGCCGCAGTTGTCGTTGACTTTGGACGTTTTTGGTCCACTGGAATCACACGTGCGCCAAATCAAATATCAGCGCATGTCCCCGGCAAAGTTAAAAAGACACTCTCTAATCTCTGATAATGCTAGTGGAAACGTTGATTAATGTTAAAGGGATTTTATTTTTTCCGATTTAAGCACTGAATAGTGCCCGTTTATAAAAATATAAAGCAGGGAGGACTATACACACATCAGTTAACCACAATACAAAGACCAAAGTGATAGTGGTGGTAAAAGTGTAAAAATACCGAACGATAAGATCTCTGCTCCATGCCTATGAATTTCGGTATTTCCAATGTCTGTTTAGGAATTTAAATGAATATTTAAAACCCCCTAACAATAAGATGATGATTATGTCTTTGATAAATAGATTCGAGAAATTCGATAGCAATGGTTTTAAATAATCGTGTATTCCGTATGCGGAGATTGTTTAATCAAGGAATTTTTGAGTGCAATGGAATGGTATGCTATGTATGAATTACAGGATTCTAATTTATAATTTTGTTTTTCTTCGTTCCACTGTTTTTGTAATATTTATAAGTACATTATTTATTTATTTTATTATAATTTATTTATTATGTATTTATAATAGTTATAACGTAGAAAAATAGACGAACTTATATGATTGAAATACTTTAAACAGGTTTTTCTTAAAACTGCCTTTTCTAAACGGGTTTGGTGTCGTCCTTGGTTTGAAATTTTCAAGCACATCATCTTCATGGTTAAAAGTTGTTTTTTATTACAATATTTCAAAATTATCAATTCAAAAACACTTGTGCCGAAACCATGTTTTTCTAATATAATAAATAGCAACATTATTTAAGTAAACAATTAATACATATAAACTTTTAGAACGAGAGTTTAAAATTGTGTTCTCGTTAGACGACCTACATATGTAGTATGTAGCTAGCAATTCAAAAACAAATATGTCCACTTAAAAGTTATTAATGGATGCTGGATAAGTAGAAAAAAGTAACTAAGTATAAGCATAATATATGCAAAATAGGAGTAGCTTTTAAAATGACTTCGAAAATTTCCGACACACCGTATATCCGAATATTGTATTTTATTCTAATCACTATTTTAATAGGAATCTCATAAAAGAAAAGAGTAATGAAATTTCTCGAAGAGTGCAACAATCAGATTTCAATGAAGTAAAATAAATAAATCATAATCATACGTCTCGCTTAGAAAACATTGAGAGTAAGAATTATAATATTTTTTCGTTTATTGAAATTGTATTGTCCGAAAAGTTATTTTTAAATTAACTTCCTTACTCACCACAACACACCTCCTGTGCGAATGCCCCCATTTTAAAAGAATTTATACAAAATCCGAAATTCCACAAAATCTGAGATTCCACAAAAGCCGCAATCTCTAAGCAAACATTTCTTTAAGAAATTCCTGCGGACGACACTACACTTGATAGAAAATTATCACTGTTAAGTCACAACACAGCAGCAGGAGATTTCACGTTAAACGTCTTGCGGCTAGCGTTCTACTGTCTTATGCGAATCTAATGTCTAGATGGAGCAGGAACCGTCCAAGAATAACGTCGATAAAAATTCGAACATATCCCAAATAAATCCCAGCACAAATAGGTGATTTATTTATGAAAGGGTCTAAACAAACCGAACAGCTACCTCTCGACTCGCAGGAGTTTATGTTGCTCCGAAACTCAAGAAAGATCTGTTTTACCTGAGCGGCCCGAGGCAGAACGATAAGCGAGAAGATTATCCATACATACGGCCGCGGTGTTTATGGACGGACGGACAGACACTGTGCAGCATACACGTCTTATGTGCGTCTAGAGCACACATGGACACCAGACCCATAATAACAATAACAATAAAGTGCGATCGGTGATCGCAGCCGACCGACGTTCGGAGGAAGCAACCACCACCACGACCGCAGCATAGGTGCTCACCTGTGCGCGGGCTCAAAATCAAATCTGAATATGACAAACAATAAAAAGGCTTCCCAATCGAGCCAAGATTCAATCGTCTATAGACAAAAAAGGAAACTCAAATGGTACGTGACACAGGTAATAAGTGCGATCGAGCCACCTTTGAATTATGACGATGTGCGGGACACGAGGTGCAACCACTCAAAAATTGTTCAATAAATAAATTTTGTGGAGGACAAGGCCGGAAAGGGCGGCCATTAAAAATAAGTGCGCATCGAAAACTTATGAAATTCTTACATATTCAATTCTTGGCAAAGATCGCATTGTCCCCGTGTCACCACCCAAAGGAATTTTTTCGCTGTCATCGAATCTAGCCATCTATCCAGCTCCCCTGTCAGGTGTCCACCATCCCGACGAGCTGGCTATTTTTTTTCTAACTTATCTATCCAGTCCCCCTGGTAGGCTGGCGCCAATTATTTTATGTGATTAGAATTGAATGGCGCACAATCATAGATCGATCTGCCAACCTGACCAACCGTCGTCTTTATGTTTTTCGTTTTCACTTAATGGACAATTACACGCGACTTAATTTCATGCGCTCCGTCTTCGAGGAGTCAGTAAACCACCGACGCGACGCACAGAAGACGATCGTGTGCAGTCAATTTTATAATAGGATTCTGCGTTTGGTGCTAGCCCGCAAATCGGCGATCGTAATGTTCTCCTGCTCGAATGCAAATCAATTTCCGAATATCGTAAAAGCGGGTGTTGGTGCCGCCACCGTTGAAATGCGCACATGATCGATTCGATTCCTTTCAGCGACTTCCGTGTTGTTTCTCGATTGTAAATGTGCACGTTCTAAACCGTCAATCGATCTATCCGACATTATACCATCGGATGCCATCGACCCTACCAAACTTGTAAAAACATTAACCGCCCAGAGGTGAGCATGTTCTTGCATTATGTCAGCTAATTGATGATTAAGGTATTGCCGCTGTTTATGCCTAAAATAGACTACAATAACTTCCGCGTGCTAACGGAGTTTAGGGAAGCATTACATTGGTATTATGGACAGAGAGGTGGCGTTCCATTTATTTTGTTTCGACCTCCTCGTCCAGACGTTGTTTTTGAGATCACACGTGGTGTTAATATCATAAACATTTTGATCCTATCAGAGACTTTCGTAATTTGTTCGAAACACAAACAGCACCGCACCTCATTATTTTTTAAAGTTACATGGAATTTCTGAGAAACTGAGGTTGTTAGAAATGAGGCTCATTTGGGTGAACTGAATTTAATAGTTATTCTTAATATTTGTATTTTTATTTCTTTCCATTTAAGTCATTTTTCACTAAAAATTTTGATTTAATTAATATAAATTATAGTTTACTGAATTCCTACATATATTTTAAGTTATAGCTAATGAAGGCGATTTTGAAGTCCATGATATCTACAAGAATAGTTTATTTTAGCCGATTGCAAAGCTTTTTACCCTCTTTTATTTTTGAAAACTTCAAACATGTTTTGTTTTTAAACAACTTTCGTGATATTTTAATGTAATGAACGATTTTATTAGTGGGTGCCTTCTTTGAGGGACTATAATTCATCGAGTTTAAGATATATGTTGTTAATATTTTAAAAATTGTAATTGTGAAGGATAGAAAAAATAATAGAGTAGAAATTATATTATACCTACTAAAAGTTGTACATTGAATCTATATAATAATAAAATATTTGTCGAAATTTTTAAATTTAAAAGTGATTCTTACAAGTGTAACCCCTCATTAATTATTATTATTATTATTAATTGAAATCAGCCCTTAGCACCTAGAGGTCAGATTGACCCCAGCATCGTAATTCCCACTTGAGTACCTTGAGTTTTTTACCATTTTTGAATTTATTTTTCGTATCTAAATATTGAATATATCCTAAATTTCCTTTTTTTATATATATATATCAGTAGAGAATTATAAAAGTATCGTAAATTTGTTTGAAATCAAAAACATAATTAGTTGGCTTACAACAAACATTTTCTTGGCTGGGGTCACGCGGACCCCAAAGTGCCAGCTATGTGATTCTGTTGAAGTGCGAAACTATGGGTTAAATAGAGGCAAACAGATAAAAATATCCCATACACTACCACTTACAACTACACTTACCAATTAAGTCCTTCTAAACTATTGAAGAAGCTATACAAAGTTTTAGAACAGAATTTTGACCCATAAATTTCTAAACCTAGTACATACTGGTTCCTAAACAACTTTGAGGTTATGAAATGTTGAAGCTTGTAAATAAATTAAACTGTAAATAACATCTTGCCACGGCTTAATAAAATGAAATGAAGAAATAAAATGAATTCAATAGAACAACGCTGCCCCTGTCAGCAATATTTCAACATTAAAATAACGACAAAGGCCGGGGATGACCCAAATCAATTTAGCAACAATTGAATTTCCACCAATTTTCCGACGTACATTAAAATTCATTATGCTTCCCCTGTCGAGCGGAGCACGCTTGTTACTTTCCCGTGCCGTCCGGCCAGCCGGGAGTAAGACACTCGAAGACAAAAATCTTAGCCATTCTAAGAAGCTCTCACACCGCATCCTGTTTCGCTCTGAGACGAATGTTATCGCATTAAACATCATAACTGGCCGCTATTAATTTTGTCGCACAATAATTTCACGCATAAACTTATTTTCCCTGTCGCTTCTGTTTCAGCTGGCCTTTGTTTTTCTCTTCATTTTTAGTTTTTTTATTAAGAATATTCCTCCACTCGTACAAAAAGGAAACACTTAAGGAGACTTGATTGTCTTCAATTTGTTGAAATTGCTCCACATCAAATGGAGTTCCAGAGGCGACCAATTTTTATCAGTGAAGCGTTTCGATGATTGACGACGGCCGGACAGAGGATAAGGAGAAGATTATGCGAAGATTTTGCATTAAAAAATTTTGTTTGAATACATCTTCAGATCGGGGCGATTAGATAAAGATAAAAATAAGTTTTTGTGACTTACCCTTCCGCCGATTACTACTGCGGTATTTTGCCGGGGACACTGTGGGAGGCTTTGGTGCTATCATTTTTGGTACTTCATCTGAAAACGATGCACATCTTCGTTCTTTGCTGTAGTTGCCCACTGAATGGCGACGTATGCCATTGCAAGAGTTCGGAAGTGTTCTTGAATTAATATTTCTGAAAAATCAAGCTTTAAGTAGTCACACATTATAACACCAGAAATTATAAATGTAAACTTACCTCGTTGTCGTTGTAAAAACATCGTCATTTTCGCTGTACGCTATTGATTCATTGTACGATCCCAATCGCTCTCGATGGAATTCTGGACCAGGTCTTCGACAGGTAACACTTGTGTGATTTAGTTGCATCTCAAAAACCTTATTAAATTAAACAAGATGTATGCTTAGTTCTCCTGTATGTGCTATATATGGATAAGAAATAGGGTATTTTTTTTAATTTCCCATTGTATCGTTAGCACAGTTCCTTCGAAATAATGCAGAGTAATGGTGAGCAATGCTCGCATAGTTTTAGATGATGGTGAAAATACCAGTATCATTATTAGTAATGATATTTATACTGTTTTTAAACTACAACCAATTTTTTGAACTTATCGATACAATAGCAAAAACATAAAAACCCCTCACATTACATTTTTAGTGCATATTTAAAATACCTGTGAGCAAGTGGCACCTGAATAGGAACCAACCGATCCCAGACTTCCTCGAGGACTGCCCAAAATCGAAGCATCTGAACTTAAAGTCGCCGAGTTGATTGGCCTTACAATTGTTGGTGATGTGACCTTTGAGCTGCTTGTAGAGCTGCTCTTGGAACTACGTCGTTTGAAAAACGAAAATCCCTTGGTCGAAGAATCCGGTGTTTTCGGCGATTTCTCATTGTAAAAGTAGTAGGGGTTATCTAAACAACATAAAAACACTTCAGTATACAAACCTTTTTTCTAGAGAGTTAATTACTATATGAGCTACAATTTTCATACTATTTTCTGAAAGAAATTATAGTTTTAAAATAAAATGTAGCCCGTTTCACCTTCTGAGAGTATCTTCAAAAATACTCGTACTTGTGGAAAGCTTTTCAAGGTCCTCTACATTGCCATATTTTTTCTACAAACACTCTAGTTCCTAATTAGTAGAGTAAACAATGTCTTGTTTTAATTTCCTTCATGGGAATAAATCTCGACAAATATAATTCGCTCAATATTAAAACAAAAGCTATGTAAAACGCTTATTTGGCATCTAAATATGACAATCTAAAAATGACTGCAAAATATGTTATCTCTAAATTTTCATGAACTATTTTTTCCGTGTACACACGAACAGTGCTTTACATCTGCTACTAATTGGAGCAGCCCAGTGAATTGCTTAATGTGCGAACTACCGACACATTTGGTCCAAAAATGTTGTAGCAATTTGGCCTTATTAAACCGCAAAAACTTGTACCCTTGCACTAAATATGTGTTTGTAAATCGAAACTAAACCAAAATAAATTTTGATTTGCCTAGTTAGAAGTATAACCAGGGAAATAATATTTTTTATGTAGAGCTCTGGATATAAATAATTTTCTTATTTATCAACATAAAATTTTGATCTGGATCTGAATAACCAAAAAAAAATAATAATAAATTATAATGAAATAATAATATTTGTACAGTCAAATCCCTCTACAACGAACCTCTCTTAAATAAACTTTTCTCTATAGTAGTTTTAAATTAAAATTTTGGAATAACGAACTTTAATGGCTCCATATGATAAACATTCCATAAAACGAAATATTTCTAGAAATGTGTTTCATTACAAAAAAAATTTTACTTTCTATATAACGAACTTCTAAATTAAATTGCTAGTAATTCGTTTATAAAGATTTTGAATTGATTGAAAATTGATATTCATTTAAAGATTATAGAATCTTACTGAAAAACGTTCTTGAATCATGAAAATCGAACTGAAAATTCAAACTTTAGACTTAGGAGTTAATATTCTAGAAATTTAAATACAAATTAAATTGTGAACTTGTATGAAGTATGTTCCAAGACCAGAAAACAATAGTTACTCTAATCTTAACGAATTTTGCTTTCTTATGTATATAAGTTTTATATCGATCGTAATTGTTAAAACAGTCAATAGTGAAAAACATAACATATTATATTAAATGAAAAGTAGTGCAAAATTTTTCACAAGCATTACCTGAGACAAAGTTATTCTCAACGTTCACATACATAATGACGATCAATATTTACAATCGTCCCAAAATCTCAACAGTAAACAGCATCCCAAAGTAAATAACAAATATTGCACAACACTCAAGAAAAAGTCAAGTCCTTCTGATAAAAATCTTGGTTTTCGTCATAAGAAATCCTCCAGTTGACTGCGCAAAAAAGCGGATAACAAAAACATATAAACACAAAACAGCACTCTCAGCAGAAGTTTTCCCTCTTGAAGTTGATCTCGTGGTGCAGAACACTCACATCCTTCGCTTTTCACAACTTAAGATAAACTGGCAGACAGTGCCATAACCGTGCGCACCGCGCTAGCCGATACTCGAACTCAAGTGAGTCCTCAATGGTCGCATCCAGGGCTAGCGGCGGCAGCTATGCTCCCTAGCATATGTATGCTTATGCTTTATGTGCCGCACTATGCTGCGGCGTGGTCCGGCATCCGCGCACGTTAAACGCCGTAACGACCGGAGCGTAGCGCAGTGCGCACCGTCGCCAGTGGCGGTTGGGGCTGCCCGGCAGCACATGTCCATAAGCATAAGCCAGCAGAACATAAGCAAAGCATAGGAAGTAGCATATAAACACCATAATGAAGCCCTTTTTCATTCAATTAAGATGCATCGGGGCATGCGCACGTACTGTGCCTTGGGCCCAGCAGGGCTGCTGGGAGACTTGCTGCCGCGAATTGAGGCACAATGAGCGTCTGAAAGGCAAATTGTTTCTAATTTAGGAACTTGGTCTTGTCTCGCTTCCTTGCCCGCGCCTTTCTTGGGGCGAGAGCAGCTCACCGAGGGTCTTCCAGGGTGAGTCCCCTCGCGATCGGTTCACCACAATGTTGCGCAACATTTCAGGCACCCAGCCGACCAGCCGTTGCACGCGCGATTATTCCGACCTCGTAGGGCTTTGTTTACGTCGAATAGGAAAGGGATGTTATTAAAACTCACATAAACTTCCCAATATCGAACGTGATCGGAAAATCTTGACTGAGTTTTTGTTTACTTTCATCGAACCGGAGAAGGTTTTCTTAAAGTCCAAGCCGGGGACAATAGCGGGGGAAATAGAAATGATCGGAAGGAAATGGAGGCAATCAGGGAATGCAATAAAATTGCCTCATATATGTTTCGTGCAGTACATAAATATGTGATTTAGTAGCAACCTCAAAGGCTATATTTGGAATTATGGGCGGATTTGCTTGCAATTTGCCTTTTGATCACCACTAGATCGCACAAATGGAACCGCATAAGCGTGATGATCTATGTATCAAAGTACTGTAGCAATACCTACTCCATATTTTGTTTTGTTTTATAGAATAAACATAAAAACTACTTTAATCCTTTCCCCTGTTCATTTTCTAAAACAATTTTCCTTTCGAATTTTCTTCGCAACAAATAAAAGTGGTAATAAACTTTTATAGCTTTACTAAGTCACAGACTATAAACCTTTCATTCCGTACAAGAGCAACGACACGTTACAATCTACCACGAAATAAAACATCGAAATTGAATCCGAGCCGAATGAGGGAGGGGTCTATGTACCTAAAAACCACCGAACGTTGAAAAAATTATTTGAAAATACAAAAAACGTCCCTTCATTGTTTAGAAAAAATATCCGAAAATCTAACGACGCGTGCCGACTTTGTAAGTTGGCTCGTCTTAAGGACATCTGTTGAACAGATTTAGGAGAAAAGGAACCCCGATCTGAGGAGAAAACCAAGCAGTAAAAAGCGGACAAAAACAAAGTGATTGAACGAACAGAAGGAAAGCGACGTATTATCCCAGTTGAACCTGCAGGTTATTGGCATACTGGAAACGTATTGAGTTTCCATTCCAGCCTCCTTAAAGACGGTTCTCCTATTTTGGTTGCATGTCAGCTTTGAATTTTAAAGAGGTATTTATACTCGTGTGCAAGTAAAACAACCATAACCTCATACAGGGTTACTATTTAAAACAAGAAACTCAACTAAATAAATATACGTATAAAATTTCGAGAAAACAATGAAGCTAAATTACATATATGTTCTAAAATTCACCACCGAAACTTCAGAATACTTACTGTTTTAAAAATTATTAGAGGTATTCATTAATCTTATACAGCACACAAACAAAATAAATTTTTTACTCAAGTAATAAATTTAGTGTGGTTACCGTGAATAAAAAACATAGTTACTCCATTCACACGTCTTAATTCAGTTCACATGAGTTATAAATTATGCCCAATTTTAATGATTGTTTTAATTTTGTGCAGGCAATCCTCCAGAACTCTTTTAAGGAGATTTGCGGTGACCAACATTGCTGGACACTTGATCATTTAAAATCAAAATTTCTAACAAATTTAGCTATTTGTAAAAATGAATTAATCTTCTTCGTGAAGGAAAGGTTTCATGAAAAATTAATTTTTTAGTATGAATGATATTCGTTAAAACAGAAAACCAGGAAAATGACGATGGCGAATTTTATATTCTTGCTAATAAAAATAAATAAAAATTTAATGAAATTGAAATTTCTTAATTTACAAAGTATAACTACCTATATACATATATGTACATACATATGTACGTCTAGCAGCGCCAAAAATGCGCTAAAAGAAAAAAATTTTTTAGTAGGGATAACAATAGAAATTAATAAAAATAAAAAGTAGGTACACATTTTTTACTGGTATTTAAACTTTATAAAAAATTGTATTTCACTTTATTTTTACAAAAATTACTATATAAAAAATCACGTGTGGATCACACTAAGAAAGACACGGTAGGCATGATAACTCATACAGTTTTTAATATTTTTTGATGCGATTTTCTTTTAAAATATTCGAAATCGCGGTCTCTATAATATGTCGAGCCGGATTTTTTACATTTTGATTTAAAAATTTTATAAAAATAATTAAAGTGTAAATTTTATGACGTAAAACGCAAACTTTTTTTGAAACTGCCATAAATTACTAAATTTTTCGAAATTCAAAATCCCGGCTCGACATAATATAACTACAACTTTATTTTACAAGAATTTTTTTTTAAATTTTGAAGATCGATCAATATTTACTGGAGATATGATGCCGACCGTGGAGCAATTTTTTTTTCTTAGTGTTGTGGATCACGTGATTTTTTTATTTAGTAATTTTTATAAAAATAAAGTGAAATAACATTTTTTATAAAGTTTTAATACCAATAAACAATGTGTGTTTTTTTTATTAATTTCTATTGTTATACCTACTAAAAAATGTTTTTCTTTTAGCGCAGTTTTGGCACTGCTAGACGTATGTAAGGATTTAAACCGATATATCTCAGAGAATTTGATTTTTATAATACTTACAGAAAATTAAAAGAAAATGTAAAAATCCAAAAATTCGTTAAAAGCCAACAAGCCTGGAAACAATTTTTAGACAAAATTTTCTATGACCATATTCACCAACAACCTAATTTCTAGAAAAAAAAAATACCTTCAACCAAAAATACTTTTGCTTCCTGCAATCTGAGCCCTAAGAATTCCACCATGATTTACTCTGAAACGCATCATTACAATAAAACCCATAAGGGGCGGAGGAAACTATTTAAAACCTATTTAACCTCCGTCAGAGCAGGTCTTAATTTTGACCACCTTGACGCCACTTGCCCTGTGCACCGCAGTAGGACCCCAGAACCAAATTTCATCCGCACACCGGCCACTTCCTCTTCCCTCTTGGTGGGCCATCGATCAAATCCCATGACACATCCCCCGAGCAATTAAATAAAACAAGCCACAGCGGCCGATATGGGAAATGCACCAATTTACCAGCGCCCACACTGAAAAAAAAGATTGTATGGACTTGAAGAAAACTGGCTATGATATACCAGAAAACTTTCTATGATTTTCAGTCATACCTCCTAATTATATACTTTAGTGATTCAAAATTCTATGAGATTTCGAAATCACTCTTTCGGAAAAACGAAGAATGTTTTCTTTATTTTTTCTAATTGAATTCTATGCTCTAAACAATTTTAGTATATATTTCTAAGATATTCAGTATATCTTTCATTTAAATAAATTATATAATTTCCCCAATTTTCTTTTCTAATTTCTAGGATTCATAGAAATACATTGTGTGAATTTCATAAAGTTTTTAAATGAAGACTAGAAAAATTTCTTTCATAATATAGAAAATTATTTTATATACTAAAATAATTTAATTTATGATATTCAAATTTGTTATTTATATAAAAAATGTGTAAAAATGAATTAAAAAGGGTATATAGGAGATTAATTTAAAACTCATATTTTTGACGAAAATCATATATATATATTTTACTTTTGTTTATTAATATACATACATGTAAGTACATACATTCATAATATATTCTTGTCGATTATTCAAGCCGACTGATCCTTTCAACGAGTAGCGCAAATTGATTGGATGTTTTATAATGAAACTAATGCGGGTCGGATGGAGTTCCGCCAAAATGGTTCCGTCGGATTTAATAGCCGACATGATTACATAAGTGGAAGGTCCAATTTTACAGTTAGTTTTCCGTCAGGTAATTTGATTAAATGCAAAGGAGCATACTTAATTTCTTTATGAAAAATAATGTTGAAATTATTACTGAAAACATTCTCATTTAAAATATAACTTTGTAAATGTTCATTGAAATTCATTACATTAAGGGTAACTGTTATAAAATAAAATGTATCGGAATGGAACAAAATATATTTTATCGAATGAAAACTCAATTCATTAAAGTTGTTTATAATGGCCAAAACATTGCCGGTTTGAAAAGTTATTGTAAAAATTTTAATTTTTGTTAGAGACCAAATTTTTTCGAAAATATGTTTTTGCTCATCTATCTTTAAGTTTGAAATTTTAGTGTATATTTCATTTCTTGTGAAATCAATTTCAATTCCTTCCTCAAAAACATAATAAGTATTGGATAATTGACTTAAAGATTTAAAATAATTATTGGCCGCAAAGTTGTAATTTAATTTTGTACCCAAACTCAGCAGAATATTTCTCCTCGAATTACACATATTACAGTATTGCTTTAATTGTTTATGCTTCGCTTCAAAGCGCATAACCCATAAACGTTTTACTGGACCTAATTTTTTAATTACTGTGGGATAATGTGTTATAAAATGGTGTTTGGGAGTAAGATTTGCATTAAGTACCTTTATGTAATGTTTGTGATGTTCTTCAATTATATTTCTCATTTCTTCTAAACTGTTATCATCAAAAGTTGGTTGTGAAACAGACTCGATAAGTTTTAAGAGAAACAATAAAAGTTTCCATACTTCGTCATGTGGTGGCACAAGGTCACCAATTATTAGGGGAAGGAAATGAACAAAAGTTTTCATTTGAGCAGCCGAAGTTTTTAATTTTTTGTTTGATAATTGATTTAAAGTTATATCTGTAAATTTGTTGTTTGAATAACCATAGTCAAATAAGGATTTTCTGCTATTTAATTCACATAAAGTAAAGTAGTTTTTTTCACAAATTAAATAACTCAGAATGCTACAAATTTCAAAGTGACATATACCTTCGTATATGTCGTGCATTAAGTCGCATGTTATATTATCAATGACTTTAAATGAATTTATTATGTTAAAGGAACACGGTTCTTTAATGCCTTTTACGTGAATACTACTTTCATCTTTTTCAATATTAAAGTCATTTTCTTTTCGAATGAGGGAACTATCTTCAGTTAACATTGTTTTGGTGGCACTTTTTTCCGCACTGCATATTCTACAAAAAAAATTGGCCGAAAATGATTTTACAAATCCTAACAAGCCATTAAGTCCCAAGTTATCGCCAGTTATATTAGATAACACTAAATGCACATGGTTTTCAGTATTGTTTATCTTAATATCAAGACCTTCTTCTTCAAGAGTTTTAAGAATTTCTATTAAAGGCTTCAAATTTCTGTAATATCCATGACAAATATCAGTAGTTTTAGTTATACAACAAACAAGAATATTATCTAACTTTGATAATTCATTGTACGGTAATAAAGGAAAACTTAAATATAACGCTGATACTTTATGTACACCAGCCTTTGACCCCAGAGGATTATTAATTTCGACGTCATCTTGGTAAAGCATATATGGAATAACACTTTTATTTTCAAAATTACTCATTTTTTCTTTCCAAACTGATCCTTGGATAACATTACATAATCCTTTCGAATTTTTAATATTTTTTTCATTTTCTTTCATTGCTAAAAATATACCCGGAGTTTCCAAAAACTTAACAATATTTGTTCTAATCGGTAGAAGGATGCCTTTTGATTTTGTATTCTTAGATCCTATTTTAATACTGTCATCTATAACATATTCGTTTAAATTTGCAATTATCTGATGGTTTTGTAAGTATTTTTTTAATTTGTATTCCGTGTTGAAAAACGTGAAAGCATTTTGAAATTCGATAAGTTTCACTTTTAAATCATTTATATCCTCAATTGTTTTAGTGAATGCAATAAAGGTTTGAATGAGGTTTTGAACATCTGTAATTATTTGATTAGCAACTTTTCTGTTTATAGAGAGATTCCCATAAAGTTTTAAAACAAAACTCAAAACTTCGTGTAAACTGTTAAACAAATTAAAATCTTTTTCATTGTCTTCTTTATAGCTATCTGCAAAATAATCTTCAACATTATTTTCGGCATCCGCTCTAGTGCTACTTGAATTAGGCTTTTCGGAAAAATTTTGATTGAAATGTGAATGTTTTCGGATCAGATGACGTCGAAATGAATGTATACTTTGAAAACTCTGGGGACAAACCGTACATTGGAAAAACTTTGAATGATGAGAAATGTTATGAAAATACTTTAAGTGAACAAAATATCTTTCTATATCCGGCATTAAATTGGCGCAAATATAACATTCATACATTTTTTCAATCGATAGTGCAACTAATCCTCTAGGTCGGATAATAATCCGTAGAGAGCGTTTGAGTGCTTCCCAGTTAAGGGGATTTCATAAAAATAACACGATATAAATTCCCAAACTTGAGCTGCAGGTTTGGGATATTGCAGATTAAAAACTTGAAAAATTTTGAATGTTACAGAAAGTGCTTTACAAAATGTATGAAATTTATAAATTGCTTCATTATAGTAAACATAAAAATATTTGAAGGATGTAAGGCTTCCGACGGCTATAATGAAGGGTTGAATACGAAGACCTTTTCCAGTTAATAATTTCTTGTGCTCTTCAGCTTGCCTTAGAATATCATTTTCAACCTGTAGAAAATGCGATTTAGAAATATGTACATATATACTTATGTAAAATATTGATTTACCTCGACGTGCAATATGAAAGATTGCTGTGATTCTAGAATTGAAGGTTTCCATCTTTTACTTCCTGCGTGAATTATAGTTGGTTGCAGTATAGCCGGTAAGAGGTATACAGAAAGATAGTCAATTGTTTCCGTTGGGGTGCCTCCAACAATTTGGTTTAAAAACTTTTTGCAATACTCATCCTTAATATTTTCCTTAAAAATAGTTAGAATTTTACCAGTGTATTTATCCCACTTTATTGAAAGTAATTTATCTTTTCCGGGATAAATATTTTCAAAATCCAATTCGATCTGGAAATTAAAATACATTTATCAGTAAATATATTATACGAATAGACATTTTTAATGTACCAAATAGTATGAAAAGTTCTGTTTTAAAATTGGCCATTCTTTCAGGATATCGATTTCTTCATCCTTCACATGCTTCATACGATAAGAGTGAGTTCTTAACCAAGCTTGCGTTACAAGACCCTCAGGTTCAAAGTTTTTCTTTAGCCATTGTATATCTTCAATTATTGAAGGCGGGACAGTTTGATTGTCACACACGTTGCTACTTGTGGACTGACTTGATTGAAGACTTTTTAATTTATAACGGCTTTGTAGGATACCTTTGCGTTGATATTTTCTTGAAATTGTATAATATCGAGCAGCAAGCCTTCCTTTAGATTTTGTACAGGTTGTTAAATATGTTTCCTAAAAATATTACGATTTTGTATATAAATCAAGTACTATCACGCATTTTAGAGAGGGACCAATTACAGTAAGTGTGGTAAAATCTCTGTATTTGAAAAAAAAATTATTATATCTAAGAGTTTGACGCTTACTTCTTTTTCTTTTGGAAATAACTTTTTGATTTCTCTGAATGCTTCGTGATAATCTTCGTCAATTACATGTCTCCTTTCGGCAACCCAAAATTTTGCAATAACAGTGCATAAATCATTTCGAGTTGTACGTGACAGGGAGTTTTTTTTCTCAAAGTATATTCTAACACCTTTTCCCAAAAAAGATTCTCCCAAAAGGTTTTCCAAATTCTATATAAATATAATTAAACAAATATATGTATTCAGTTAAGTAGGCTTTACACTATTTGATAAGTAATATGAAAAAGCATATGACTTCTCATAAATACGACTCATATGGTGTAAACTCACCCATATCTCTCAAATTACCTGACATTTGAGTAATCATATGACTTTTTGAAAATTAGAATTGTTTCTAATTCAATTTGAGAAGTCATAGGAGTTTGAAAGAGTCTGCGCATTTATTAATGTAGTTGGTTGAGCGGTTTGGCTGTGAGTATGCTATTCCGGGGTTGTGGGTTCGATTCCCACATGAAATAATCATGAAATAATCAATAAAATAAAAAAATAATAATAAAATATATATTAAAAAAATGCAAAGAAAGCGCCATATGGGCTAAAGTTCCCGAGTGCGTGAAATAAATAAAAGCAAGGTAGAATCAATTCTACCTTCTATTGAAAACAAAATTATTAAGTAGTACATAAAAAGATAATAAAAGTTTATTGCTGAAGACTTATTTGAAAAATGGGCAATGAGTATGTGGAAAAGAAGGTTAAATATTTATTTCCAATTATTGTTATTATTTGTGAATTATTAGAGATAGATTATTATTATTATATAAAAAGAGTGAAATGGTCCTAATCATTTGGGAGCAAACACTGTGTCTATATGGCTGAAAAAATAAACATTTTAGTAATAAATAACACACTCGAACTCAAACAGATTGTCAAATAGATGTAAACCAGAAAACTTAGAATGCTATGATATGAGCGTAACTTTTGAGAACTCAAATAAAAAGTCATATGTCTAGGCATGTGACTTATCAAATAGTGTAAAGTAGCCTTTATACGTTAAAAATTTAGGCTTTTTATAAAGTGACGAATATTTCCCATCGGGAATTTTCGAAAATAATTTAAATCTTACTAAAGGTTTTGAACTGGACGAAGTTGGTGAAATTGCTAGCTCGGTTTTAATCGAAGATTGACTGGAATAAGGTGATACAGCAAGACTATTTGCATTAATTCAGCTTGCAGTTCGAGAACTGCAAGCGATAGTTTCCGCTAATGGTGTAACAAAACCCTGAAAATTTAATGCCATGTAAAAAAAATCTACGCTTATGAAATATATATATTTATATAAATTTACGTTTGATTGGCGCCATTCAAAAAGACGTTGTCGAAATCGTATTCTCATTCCAAGATTATTGGTAGAGATTAACTCATTAATGTCTTCCAGTGTCATATTTTTCAAGCATTCAATGTCTATACCCTTGTCTTTAAAGACTTCATAGAGACAAATAAAATCCCACTCTTCTAATAATTTTTTAAGACTGTCGTCCTGATGAAATTGTTCTTCCATATTAGAAATTGTATCCTAAAATATATACAAAACATTAAATCCAGTTTCTGATAACTTTCTTTTGTTTCTTAAATGACGGTTTAAGGGGACTTTTAATTTCTAAATTTTCAAAAAACCGATTTTTTTTACGTAAAACCATTCCTTAGTATCACAGAAATACTGTCCTAAGATTTTATTAAGAAAGTTATAGCTATATTTGTAAAATAAATATGACCATTTTATTCGATACAATTACAATAAAAATACTTAAAACGCGTTTTTCTCCAAATCACATTTTTCAAAACTGGGAGTTTTTTTCAAAACCGACTATACCAATCTCAGTAAACCAATTTTTTTTGATACTTTATATACGACTACTAAATAAACCCCTAAAAAGTTAAAAAACACCACTCCACCTTTTTAGTACAGGGGTAAATTCACCCCCAAAACAAGGTTTTTTCGAAATTTAAATTTAAAAATATAAAAAAATTAAATTTTTAAAGGTTTATTTATTAGTTTTAAATATCACGAATTGAATCCCGTTGGAATTAAAAAAAAAAAATGTTACAGGAAGGCAGAAAAGTGTCTCCCAAATTAAAATGCAACTTTTGGAAAACGCCCTCTGCAGTGGTGAAAAACAACTAAAAGTGCCCAAAAAAATTTTTTTTTTTGTAAACTTCAAAACCTTTTCAACAATGTATAAAAAAAAATTGTAGCTACAAATATAATAGCTTTTTTTGTTAAATATTTTAAAATTGTCATTTTTTCCAATTTAGAAAGTAAAAGTCCCCTTAACCGTTTTGCAGCACTTTTAGCTATTTAAATCGATTTTCACCAACCAAAAATAATGATAAAATTGAATTATCTCTTCAATATTCTCTTTTGCATGAAAAAACAAAAAAATTCATGTACTTATGAGTCAAATAGCTGTTTTCAAAACGGTTTTTCTGAAGAAAAAACCCGTGGGGTAAATATTTACCCCGGTTTGTGGTTTACAGGTAAAACAAAAAGGATTTGCAGTTCTAGGGTTAAATATACGGGCGGGCCAAATACCACCCACGCGATCACTCACGTTTCACGGAAGGGCGCGGGCACTCTATAGCTTAAAACATTTAACCACACACATTTATCATAACATTTATCTCTTAAATTAGGGTACTTACCTTATTGTCCCAATGTATATCTCGCTATACGTTGTATGACTTTTGTACTCTTTAACCACTTTTCTTTGTTCACAACTTTACAACACGAAGCACTTCGAATGACACTCCACGAACTACTGAATTTTCGTTCTTCGCCAGGATACTAACACCATTTGATTATAACGGGATCCTTCCGTTCAAGTAAATGCGCGAGTTGTGTTGCATCTAGGCAGACACCTTTTCCAAGAACTCTTCGCTATCCCGAACCAAGCAATCAGCATACGCGTCAGCGCATGTTGAGTTTTTAGAGCACGATTCTTTGAATTATTTGCTGTGTGTGAGCCGATCTACGCGCTTACGCGAGTTGACCGAAACAAGGCGAGTCGCAAAAAATGTGAGGCATCACTTGCCGCTCGGCAGGTTACTCGGAAATCCTACAAATCATTTAATTAATATATAAAAAAGAGTGATTTTCAATTCTATAAATCTAACAAAGTATAAAATTAAGGAAATGAAATATTTATATAGATGATATAATGCTTTTTAAGACCTAATGAATCCAAGCCAAAAACAGATGATTCTATGATTTTACGAAAGTTGTTTTTTCAGTGCATTAGCGGCGCTTGAAGCTCCGAGTCCCAGTCAAATCTAATTAAAGATCCAAGTCAAGGTTTGCATCTAGCGGACCCGCGGGGTTTTAATTAGGCTGGCCGCGGTTGCATAACCAAAAGTCACCGGCGTCTATTGACCGCTTAAGGTGGCCTATGGCCCGCGCACGACGGGTCCGGCATTAGCAACCCCCGCACGCTCGACCGCCGCTAGACCAGCCAAAGAGGGCTCCTGCGACCGCGCGAGGGGTTTGTTGCCTAGAGCCTCGAGTGCGCCTCCTGCATTCTAATCGAACACCTTCGATCAGCTTTCTTTTAGAATTCTCGCCCGCACCCGGCGCGATTCGGCATCTAATTAAGTAAGCAGCAACAGGTAAGAACAACTCACCTACGGACATGTTTGAAGTGGACGCAGAAAAAAGGAACACAATGGAGACAAGGAGCACTGAGGCCAGTCGGTGGTTGGCCGCTTTGGTTGCTCGGCCGGCCCGTTTTAATTGCTACTTCCGCCGGATGAAGAAAGTTCCGTGTCAGGTTTACTTAATATCTCTGAAATGAAGAAAGAAAATTAAATGAAAATCCCTATAGAAACTTCATGACATCTTCAAAATAAAAACAAACCGAATATCTAAAAATATCAAAAATATCACTTAAATAAAATTTACCCCAAAAATAAAATCATATTTCTGGATAGACGCAATATTTTTAAAATACTATTTTTATTTCTGTAGAAACATCACATATACCGGGCGGCGGCGAAAAGAAATTAATCTCATTTTTTACTGCTGTAAAGAATGACAATAAAAGCGGTCACATCACTTTAAACACATTTTACAAAAATAAATTTGCATAACAGAAACAATTTCTGCGATCTTCGATGATATGCACGCAGATCACATACTCACTAAGGAATTTTTAACGTTTTATTCTTATATTCTGCGCCAAGAGCGTGAAGCACTCTCAAGTTTATGGACTTTTTGTGCATTGTTATAATTGCTACGACTTTCCACAATTGCCTGTTATGAATTCATTCCTTCCTCTTATATAATATATTCTACAATTTTCCGTAGAGATTTAAAGAAATATCAAATAAATTCTATGTAATTATTTTAATCTTATAGTCTAATAAAACCAATCAGTTCTCAATCTACTTTTCAACTGTTTAGGGTTAATAACCGGCTTTTTCAATATTCCTAACTATGAATTAGATTTAAGTTAAGTACTCTAGATTTGGTTAAAAGTTTCAAACAGTGTTTTTGATTCCGGCGAAGGAAATTTAGTCCGTTCTGAATGCAGAAAGTCATATTCCCATCTTATTTTTGCCTTCAAATAAAAAGGCGTCTATTCGAGATCATAAAATTTTAGCAACTCTAATATTATGAAGCTTATTCAGCAATATTACTGGCGCTAAACTTGCAGAATTCGTGAAAAAAATTTAAAATGCCGCTAATTAAACTCCTCCAGAGTATTTGCGGACTTCAATCAAAAGCGACAAATTCCCAAGCGTTAAACAATTAACACCACTGGCCGCTAAGTGAAAACAAGCAGAGGCGCGGATCGTATTATTGGCTAATTCGGAGTTTTTCAATGAGGAGTTCAACGCGTTTTTTGTAATTGTTACAACAATAAAACGGAATCTTTTTTTTGCAAAAATATTAAGACACAATTCAAAATTATTTCTAGCTTTTAACATGTCATAACTTCTAAAAAAAAATACTTTTTAGGAAAAACACTTTAGCTTTAACCAATTAATCACGTGAACATTTTATTTTAAAAAATGCATCATTTAAACATAATACCAAAGTCTCAGAATGTCTACTATATAAAAGATTAAAATCAACTTGAATTTTTTAAAAATCTTGTTACTATGATAATAACGAAGATTCTGTGTGCATGGTTATTTTTTAAAATTCGATTAAGTTGTACTGCCCCAATAGCGCTAAAGAAAAAATAAATAAATGAATTTTTTGATAAATAAAACCAATTTATTTAAATGTAATTTTATTCATTGTTGCGCATAAAAGTCTGGGCAACAAAAGAAATATCCTCAAACTATGACGGCACATAGCTGAACGGAATTTTGGAAAAAAAAAAAAAATTTCTTGTTTTAATGAAATCATCTCTGTTTATGGAAACGCAAACAAAAACTGATTAAGTTTTGATAGTAAATAACTTTAATTATCAAATTGACCAGTAGGGCACACTACAAGAACCTGAGTTCCTATTTTCTTGACTTACTTGCTAACTTTTTACTCAAAAGCAGTAGTTGAAAATTCTGTTATTAACTCGTAATTTGGAGCAGTGCTAAAACTAAGACTTAAAAAAATATTTTTTCCATATACATATTCATCTATTGTTCATACGCCGAAAGTCTTCTGCAAGTGTGATCCGAAGAATGATCGTTAAATAAAAATATTACCAATTATTTTTGAAAGAATACAATACTTGTGTATAATGTTTCATAATAAACATTTTACGGAAGAAGCTAGTGACTCAGAACAAAGCTACGCGACTGCTAAGTAATGTTCACTAGAATAAATTGGTTTTTGCCACATTAACTACATTAATGCTATTTATTCTTACGAAAGTGCTAGATAATTACTTTCTGTGCCTTTAATATTTGGATAATTTACTTTTACGCTTGCAATCTTCCGATGTTCAAATCTCTGAATCACTTGCTGAAATCACCCCATGCTTGTTATGATTGAATGTGGAAATGACGAAACCATGTAAGAAAATGCACTTGGTAGGAAATTCCAGGAAAACCCCTATTAAGCCGAAGTATGCTCATTTAACCGACAACTTATGAGAGCGCATCTTACCTCTTTACGGAGCTGCATCGCAGCATCAGCAGCTGTTCTTCATCTCATCCACTCGGTTGCAATCGGTGGACTTACTTCAGCACCAAAAATTCTACCGACAATACCCAACAATTTCAAGTCTAAATAGCTTGGCACAATTTTCGGCTTTTATTTTCAAAATAATTTTTGATTAATTCTCCCGTTGAAATTTTCAATGTTAGCTGGGAGCGGAGAAAAATCACGACGCACGCACAAATGAACTGAAAATAGCGCGCACAAAAACACAAGTCGGCCACGGTCCGTGTCTGCGCTGTGGAGCGCGTGCGCAATCTGCTCAGTTTACTTTACAACGATTATTCAGTGTTTACAAATCGAATTTTGGTTGATCTTTTTTTTTTCCAAACCGTCTGAGCAGGAACCGTGCAAATATTCGTACTATCGTTGCGCATTAACCGCACAACGAAAAGATATTGACCAGAGTCCACCAAAATTAAGAGCACTAAGCTTGCGCAGGCCGATCGCAGCTACCGCGACTTTCCACAAGATCGTTGCTCATTTTCAACATGAGTTCCATGGGCCCGCTTCTGGAATACTAATTGGCGTGGCGTACACAAAACGAATACTTCATGATTTGCGCCTATCGGGGGTGATCAGCACCGATCTATCGGGAACAACAACAAAGCCAAGACGCTCCAAGACGTCCGAAGTGCCACTGTGCGCCGCCGCTCCACCGTCCTCTTTGCGGAGTATCTGAACGAACTAAGAAGACGGCTTGCCCCAAGATTCTCGGAACAAATCTCGCAACTGTGTGCACTAGCGTAGTATACTCGAGAAGTATCCCGCGGCTCAAACGGACGTCTTAATGTACCGTCTCCGAGCAGGGAACATAGTGAGGGAGCTGTGTGGTCGCCAGCACACAAATCACCCACAAATTTATGCTCGTCAGGGGCGCAACATACACAGCATTCCTCGCTTGCATCTTCAAAATACATATGTTCGACGTCCCGGCGGCGGCGGTGGTGGATACGCCCGATGTGGCTACTTTCAGCATACACATGACCACATCTTGCCGGTGTGAAAAAGAGTTTAAATCAAAACAAATCACTTTTACAGTCCATTTCAGTGGATTGCAACCAAAGCATTCGTCCACCTTGCTAGAAACATCTTAAGTACTCTACTTTACGTCGAATTTTCTGAATACATCAAGCTCTTTGTGAGCAACGTCTATCGTCTAGCCAGCGACATAATACACCTAGAGTTTTTGGGATATTTTTGGAAATATCGACGCGTGCAGGGAGTATAATGAGCCGTCGAACAATAAGCGTCTTTCAGGCCTTCGGTCAGATGAAAGCACAAAAAAAAGAGTATCTACCACATCTCCTGGGCTTGACCCGAATGCATAGCTCGCACAAATTAGTCTGCTGACGTATAAAATTGTTTACCGAGTGGACAGACAGTCAATCAGCACATCTACGGGGTTATCTGCTGATCGCTCTGACAAATAAGTTGATCAATTACAGTCAAATATCACGAATTTTTGAAAATCTTTTAAAGCTACCGAATAGACGATAGAGAAAATTTATTTAATTTATATTTAGAAAAATAAAAATGCTTTTAAATCCTACAAAAACACTTCTAGGCATTCAAACATTATAAAAATTTCCCGGGATCAGTGGATCACACTAATCAAATTTAATATTTTTTTAAGTCCAAATATATGTAAAAGCAGTCTTCAAAAAGAATTTATATATACTTTCTAGAGATATTAAATCTCAAAATAGTTCTTGAGATTAAATTGGGAGCTTTCTTAAAGTAGGATGAGATTTTTTAATCGAAATGCTATAATATTGCGAAAAAAAAGTATATTTCTCACATTTATCCTAAATAACAAGCGTTAGTTTTTCCATATAGCGAAATAGTTCGGTATTTCAAAAAGCGTTTTGTTCGTATAATGGAAGATCCGATGGACTATATCACAACTCATGATTCACTCTGGATAGCTTTTACTTCATTACTTAAATTTTCAGGTTTAAAAACGCCTTTTTCTGTTATAATTCCGGTAATTAGGGCAGCCGGTGTTACATCGAATGCAGGATTCCAGCAAGCAATGCCTGTATTAATTTTTATTTAAACATTAACGATTATACGAAATTTAAAATTGACTTTGTACCTGGAGCAGCTATCCGATGTTCTCCAACGTGTGTCATTTCCCTGTCCGGTCTCTCTTCAATAATAATGTGATCTCCGCTAGGAATGGCCAAATCGATTGATGTAAAAGGAGCAGCTACATAAAAAGGCACGCCGTGATATTTTGCTACTACAGCAATTTGATACGTTCCTATTTTGTTTGCAGTATCACCATTTGCAGAAACCTGCAAAATACCGCTTTAAAAATATTTCCAGAAATTTATAGCCACAACATATTATATATTTCGAAATCAGAATATTCAAAAGTAATAGCTGAATTGCATGATATTTTTTTACGCAGTAATTTAGCTATAATACTACAATTTAACACTTCGACTGCCCCATTTTTTTCAGCCACATATTCAGCTATTGCATATTTTTCGTATGTGGCAGTCAAAGTCCTAAATTGAAGGGTGTAACCTCCATTAAATGGCTTGAAAATTAAAATAGTTTATAATCGTACCCTATCAGCCCCAACAACAACTGCAGCAATATTTTTCGAACGCATAAGAGCAGCAACCATACTATCAAGAATTAATGTGGCAGGAAGTTTATCGTGGACCAATTCATAAGCTGTGAGCCGAGCGCCTTGGTTGTACGGACGAGTTTCTGTGCAATAGACATGCTCTGCAGAAAACAATAAAAAACAATAGTAAACAAAAATTTAGGATGCCGCGATATACTTACCCAACTTTTGCATTTCAAATAGCTTTCTAACAACACCCAACGCAGTTCCATATCCAGCAGTTGCTAAAGATCCCGTGTTGCAGTGCGTAAGAACCCGAACAGAACCTTCACCCTTATGGTTAGCCAAAATAGCTTCAGCACCCTTTGTACCTATCGCTTTATTATCCGAAATATCCTTCTGAAGCATTGCTTCGGTGGCGCTTAGGAATCTGAGCAGAGCTTGGTTTTAGGGCACGATTATATTAAAATAGCCTTTAAGCTTTAATCTTACCTTGACTTCATATCTTCGGTGGAGAGGTTTTCATCGGCAGACAACTCATTAGCTAAAGTTATGAGTTCATCAGCGGCTATTTTCATGTTAACGGCTGTTGGACGGGCGGAAACCAAATAGTTCAGTTTTCCTTCGATTTCTTGCCGGAGCGTCTTCTTCGACTCATAATTTTCGGGATAGATTTCAACTGCTAGGGAAAGGCAGCCGACAATGGCAATTGCAGGAGCTCCACGAACCTGTGAATGCAAAAAACATTGTTCTAAGGATTGCATAAAAATAATTTTTTTACGCTTGAAAATGAAAATTTAAAAAAATACAGACATATGTTAAATGTGGAATTGTAAGTTGTCGTTCTTTTATGAAACCGCAAACATAAGTTTCGCTTTGATACTAACTAAATTTTTAGGATCTGGATTACACCGGATCACAGCTGGTACCAAAATCGATAGTTTAAATATCCGGATAACATCTGAAGCATTAGTTGAAACATAATAATTAAGTATATAACAAAACGATCACTTTTTGGCAAGGCAGTCGTTTGAAATCCGGTAATTTAATTAAAATACTGATTTTGGGGCTTAATGATAAAGAAGTTCTTTTCTCTTGAAGTTTTGGTTAAACTATTAAAACTAATGTTTTTGTATTTGGGGTTGACTGTTTTTTACAAGCATTAAAACTACGAAGCTTTGTTACCGACCTTAACAAGGGAAAAAACGGTAGACCGAACTTAAAAACATACCTCAAGAAGCAGGATTTTTGATTATTTATCAGCTTGAAGACTGCCTAAATGAACAAATAAAATGGAAAATCACGGCTTTTGGTTAAATGCGATCTCTTTATCTTCCTATTTACCTCCCAAATTTGAATTAATTCCTTATAGGAAAAATTAACTTACGTGACTTTTAAATATATTTAAATAATATTGCATTAAACAGAAAATGTTTTCATTCGGAATTGATCTGTGTAGACTATTTTTAAGTGACAAAATAAAATAATTATTTATTATATAAGGTGCAGATATAAATGAAATAAATTGCTGTGTTGATTCACCTCAAAATATACTTGTTTATAGTTTGCAAGGCGTAGCTTACAAAACTTATAAACAGTATACATCCACTCATTTATGCTGATAAGTACTTTTTTAAATAATGTGTAAGTAAACTTTGTTCTTCTACATTAAATTATTTGTAGAAATATGAACGCTAACACCATATAAAAATAAATTTAAGGCTTAAATTTACAAGTTTATTGCGCGCAGACCTTTTCTTAGGAGCCCGCCGTTAAAATTCAAGAACTTTTCTCTGTATTGATCCCTATCTTCCCATGAAAAAGAAGGATCTGTGCAAATTGTGCAGGTATTTAAAGGATACCAGGTGCAATAATGAATTTTTAGTCTTTGATAGAACCGACTTCTGCCTCAGACCAATTTTTATGAAAAATGTTGAAAAGATTACCTAATAAAATCAAGTAATCAGCTTTTGTTATCCTCAAGAACTGGCGCTAGATGCGAGTTTTGTGCAATTCACTAATTACACCTAGTAATCCTAATCAGACAGTCGCGGGCTTTTAATTCTCATTGACCACAAGCGCCCGAGGAGGAAACCACACGAGCCGATCACGTTTTTTCGCTGATAACGAAACTTTGGAGCACACCGCGTTGTTGGGTGTGCTCCGATAAGCGAGCAATAAACCTCAACCGCCGATTCAAAGCAGCCTTCCGCTAATAATTCTCTACTGAGATAGCAAATCCCGTAAAAATAAGCCCAAACTCACCTGCATCTTGTTGATAGCCTTCCAGCCGTCCTCGACGCCCTTCACAGCGACGTACTTCGAATGGACAGGGAGGAGGAGTTGGTCCAGAATTTCCAGCTTCCCAGCCTCGTACTTGATCGATTGTAGGCTCATTTTAGAGTTTCTCGCAGAGATGATCACCAAACCAAAAAAATTAACCGAATCACACCGCGCACTGGGCCAAGCAAATCGCCTCAATTGGCCTTCGTAATGAAATTAGCAAATCGGAATTAGTCACGATCGTGTCTCGGTGCGATCATAAAAATTTGGAGTTGCGATGCACGCCTTACTAATCGACTAATTCGCGTCAATAATTTTCAAATATTCCTTCGCAGACTGACACCATCGCCGAAAAGTGCCGCCAGCCAAGTTGTGAGCGTTGCGATTTCGGCCCCAAAAAAAAACACAGCCACCAAGATACCAAGGGAGATCTTATCTCGGGCGGCTGAGTGTTGGAGTGAGTGTGATTAAGAAGGATTTGCAGTCGCTCGAATATAAACGCTAAAAATACGAATTTAATAAATTAAAATCCGCGTCATCTGCGACCGATGGCCTCGGTCCAATCGGATTGATGACCAAGGGATTCGTGATCTAATAAATTGATGTGATTTTTCAATATTTTGCAATAGGCCTGCTGCACAAGCGACTGAGTCTTGAGCGTTTTAAGGCGGGCCAGCGCTGGGGCGGGTGGTTTGGGGCAGCGAGAAAAACTGAAAATGAAAATTCTCTGCAAACAGAAGTTGTTTGCTTGCCGCTGCTGCTGATAAGGGAGGCACTAGACCGTCGCTGCTGTCGGGCTATTTTTAGACGAGACGCGCCGGAATTCAGTGCATGAACTTAAAACATTTCACTCGGGGCGCTGCACGGTCTTACACGAATACCACCTGCACCGCAAAATCAGCGTCAATTATTCGCCAGCAACAGCCTGAGGAGAGCACTTCGCACAAATGACACCTGAGCAAAAACACCGAAACATCAAAAAACCGGCGAAAGTGACAGCTTTTGACAGTTTGACAGTTGAAAGGAAACACGTGCGCACTACTTTAGCCCAGTAGCGGCCATAATGTAGGTGGCGTGTGGCGTGGTAGAATAGCTCAATTTATGCGGATAAAATTGCAAAATATATAAGAATTCTGGACGGAATTATTGTAAAAGAAACTATTCTTATATTAATGGCTCTTTGGGAAAAACAACTTTTCGGAAAAAACTCGCCAAATTTTAAACCCGAACGATAATACAGTTCTTGTCCTCGCTAACTTGTGTCTCCACTAATCATCTGGTTGCCTGGTCAAAGCTATCCGCGAACTGCAATTTGTCAAAAGTTAATGCAGATTTGAGTGACATCGCGGATAATTAATTTGCAGAGTTTTAAGGGTATTACAGATAATTTCCTGTGAATTTGTTTATCGACGTTCTTAGCGGTTAATTAACGGAAATGGATGCCGTTGAAATCGCAGAAGTTGAAAGCCGGCTATACCCAGATTTAGAGAAAATTTGCCTCCTTTGCCTCAAGCAGGACGATGCAACTGTGAATATTTTCGATTTTGCCGAAGAAAGCATCCCGCTCAGGATTATGTCCTGCACTTCACTCGAGGTAAGCTGGAATTTAATTGTTTTTCGTCTTACAATTGAACGTTTAGTCAAATTGGCTAAATGTTAAAACATAATTTTAATGGAGGGAAAAAGGAGTTTTTGTTGCGATGCTCCTTCCCAACTAATTGTCTTAAAATTCGACTTATTTCTAAATCTGAGTTCTTTTCATTAGAGCTTCAGATGTGTTTGCTGCTTGTGTATAAAATACTAACTCTAGGTTTCTAGAAAACATACTGTGCCTATTCAATAAATGGGAGGCAACAGGATGTTGAACACACATGCTGCGTGGAACACGAAGGAAGAACAATTTTATATTATTATATTTTAGAATAATCAGGCTTAATTTAGGTCAATAACGAGTTCCAAATCATTACATTATACTCTGGATATAGAAACTCGCGAATTGAGACCCATTTTCTTTCTATTGGCGACAAAAAGAGCGAGAGTTTCTAAATCTGACTCGCGAGGACATTGCTAGAATTCTGGCGGTGTACACCAATCACAAAGCTAGAAATCTGCTTTAACAGTCAGTGCCGCAATTGCGATTGCAACCCAATTTAGAAAGAGTCGCGTGACTTATTAGGAATTGGGAGATGTCCGGAAAACTAATCGGTAATATTATTCATTGCGGAGTATCCGCGTCTACTAAACTCCTCTAATTCCTCCTCCCCCTAACAACGTGATTATAGTTTTTTGGTATCAAAATGGCAAGTTTGGTAGTGCTAAATGGATTCTAATCTGGTTGTGGGAGACCGCCACTTAAACCAACCCACCAAAATATTGCGAATAAACGTTATCACTACATTGTTTCATCTTTCAGCATAACGTGCTATCATTTCCTGAAAAATTTGAACTATTAAAATAGTCGACTTCTCGAAACGGAAACATTTGAAGTGAAAAATTTATAACCTGTTTTGTGTAATTGATGCGCTTTTTATTTATATTATTGGTAAAACGGTAAAAAGAAAATCCACTTCCATGCCGTTGAATTTTGCAATAAAATAAATATAAATACGGTGTTTAAGTTTCTAAGAAATAGGCAGAAATAAGAACTTGAATTGGAAATTTTATATACAAAAAAATTCTCCTAAAATTCTATAGGTCAGTCCCAATGGCTCTATGCCCAAAATGCTTTGCTTGGACTGTCGAGTTCAACTCGAACGGTCTTACTACTTCCGGAAAAGGTCGCAGTATTCGTACAACAAACTGAAAAAACATATAAGGCTTATAAAAACCGGGAAAGCAAGCAATGTCTTCAATAAAACAGACGAAGATGACGATGAAATGGACTTTGTTTATTCTATTGAATTTCTTAAAGCCATCGAGGAAGAAGAAGCGAGAAAACGCGAATTTGAGCGGCTTAAAATCGAAGAAGAATTAAAAGAGCGCTTCCGCATTGAGGAGACAAATCGAATTTTTGAGGAGGCTAGAAATTTCTTTAACAACAAAGCTACAGAGTACCTTAAGGCGTCAACCTCGAAATCAGATAAGCCACCTGAAGAGCATTTGGAAGAGCAGGACAGTAAAGAGAGTCCTCAGGATCAAGAAGAAATTAATATTCTGATAAACCCCGATCAGCCAGAGGAGCATGAGGCTGATAGAAGCGTTGAGAGCGAGCCATCTTTAAACGAATTAGCTGATCAATCATCCACCGAAAAGATTTTTAAATTTTCCTACTCGGACAGTGAGGAACCATTGGAAGCATTTTATCTTCTAAAAACCGACGAGGAGGATGACGTCGAAGAAATTCCTACACAGAATAACGTTGAAGATACAGGTGATAATGCGAACCATGCAAACGATGCAATTATTGAAGAGGATGAGGGCGAAGTTGCTGACGAAGAAGAAGAAAAAATGGAGACAATCAATATGGATGAATGTACATTTGATGGTATGTACTTACAATTGCTTCACCACCCAGTAATTCCAAAATTGACCAATTTACCATTAGACACTATGAGCAACAATGGAGACATGTTCGATGAAGATAAAGGTGACGCGGAGGAACCTGATAATTTCGTCGCTGAAGGAAATCAAAGTATTGGGGATGATGATGAAAGCTCCAACCACTCCCAGCTTGCTCTGGCAGCTCTAATTCAAGTGAGTGTAATATTTATTTAAAGTATCCCTAAATAATAATTTCTTTTAAGGAGTTTTATCCTTAATTCGTATCTTATTTCAAAAAGAACAACTTTATGATATTGTATACTGAAAAGCATTTTATTAAACGCGATCCTTCTTTTAGAAATCGCTTCTTTCTCAAGAAAATCTAAAACTAAACGGAAATATAAAGTTCAAAGTGGAGCAAATAGGAGACGGAGTCGTTCACGTAAAAGTGATAACTGAAGATGGCAATGTGATCTACATCGAAGTACAAACTGAAAATGAAGCAGAAGCACTAATTGAGAAGAAAGTTTCGGAAACTAATGAAGAGTTAAAGATCTTTAAGTGTGCTCTATGCCCCCAGGCGTTTACTAGAAGATCCCAATTACAGCGGCACAAATCTGTTCACGTAAAAAGTACTGGTTACTGTTGTAAATTTTGCCAAAAGTGGTTTGCATGCAAGAGCTCCCTAAACAGGCATACGCGAACTCATACAGGTAAACGCACTTTTAACAATATAGACAAATTAGAAACGAGAAAAAATAATTTCCATTTATAGGCGAAAAACCCTTTGAATGCGAGCGATGCGGTCGAAAGTTCATTCAAAAGGAAATCCTCAAAAGGCATCTCGTTACGCACACAGGTATTCGTCCGTACCCCTGCCCGCACTGTGACAAGGCCTTTGTACAAAAGCAACTTTTGCGCCAGCACATTAATCTAAAGCACACGGAAAATCCTGTCGTAGAAATGCACGAATGCTTTCTCTGTCCTAAGGTAAGCATATCACAGTTCAAGTGTTCCAGTCCCCAACATAAATATTTATATATTCCAGTCATTTTGCCATGCCTCTGGACTCAGTCGACATTTGCTGATCCACTCTGGAGTTAGTTATCAATGCAAAAAATGTGGAAAGAAATTTAATGATAAAAGCGCTGTTAAAAGGCATACAATGACCGTTCACGCCAACTCGCGAGTACTTAAAATTGAAACGGATTTAAAGGACGATAAAGCTGAGGACGGTGAGTGAATGTATGGTGTAGTATTCCTATTTTATTATGTAAAAACTTATTAAGTTATTAAATTTATTTAAAGTATAAATGTATTTTTTTTTAATATACATGTCAAAGTTGTTCTATTTCTCGAACCGACAACTTTAATATTATAAACAAGCTTGTAGAATTTTGTGATACCCCATGTGTGTTAAATTCTTACTAAATAAAAGACATTTTCGTATTTACTTTAGGTGTATATTTAAATACTCATATATTTCATATTAACAATAGAATATAAAATCTTGTATATAGTCATGTAACAAATAGCTGTTTAGTTCCATTATATCATTTTACAAGCTCTTGGTAGAGAAAAAGTGTTACTTCAAAAACGTCTCCATCAATTCCGCACAAATGCCGCGGTAGTATGTGTTACTTTAAATTCATTTAAAAACAATTATTCATTTCGCAACAGTCGTCTTTTCAAGGAAATTTTTTATATTCTCGTTTGTAAAAATGTTTTTCCCTTAATTGTGTAATGATAGGAGAATAGTTTCCCTTTTCTTTTTTCTTCAAATTTAAGATATAGAAATGATGGAAGCTGAATGCTTAAATTGGCTTATATTTCTATATTGACACTTTTGGAATTGTTTCATAAGCTTTCTACTTTTATGTTTTAAGTTTCTAATCTAAAGATCAATGAATTGGTGGTTCAAAAACTTTTATAATTGTTGCCTTTCTAGAAATTGAGATACCACTAGTTCACAAATTCGCGGTTTAATTTCAATTGAAAGAAATAATAATAATGTATAAACATATCAAGATGTTAAATTGGTCTGGTTTTTAGACCAAATGTTATTATTTCTAAAATAAGGTAGAATACTGCTATAACCCGAAAACCAAAAAGTAATAATCCCTCCATTTTACCACGTTTTTATTAGCTCGCTTTCCTTTCTGTTTGTCTGTTCGGTACAAATTTTGTAATCGATTTTAAACTAACTTCCCAATGAGATAGAGACGGGAATTTTTAAACATAGCTTAGAACTGGATGACAATGCAATATTATTAAGTTGTTAATAAAGAAAAAAATTGTTTTTTATTATTTTTTAACAAAGAACCGTGTGCAATCATACTTTATTGCACGTATTCTACTCGATCATATACAGTAAAGACCGTATTTCTGCAAATAATAATATAAAGTTATTACGATTATCATGAAATCGATTGGGAAATTCGCACACACAAGACTAAAAAGCAGAAAATAATAATTTAAACAAAAAAAAAAAATTTTAATATACGTTTTTAAAGCGGACTAAAAAGAATAAAATAATTTCTCTTAACTTCATACAGATTTATTACCCCATACATATTGTCTTGAATATTTCTGATTGTAAATTTTTAATAGCTATGAAAATTCTTGTAAGATTTAATACGAAAAACGTGGGGCTTCTGCAATAGATGCATGAATAGTTCGCCTAAGTCATGAACAATTTTGTTCCACTGCAAATAATATCAACTGTTGTATGAGTTTTTTCAACGACAGCTACTCTTCGCACTCCTTGTTGTTATCTGATTTAGTCTAAATGGATTCGATAGTCTTACAAGTGTTTAGAACAAACCCCTTAAATTAAATTATTCACCTCGGTATCTCAATTAAAGAATAAGGAAAAAAGCTATTATATTTAAATTCGAAGTCTATGCATTGATGTGATTAAAGCATATGTATTATGAAAATTTGAATTCCTTCTTTTTCTAGTAAAATGATTGACGATTGGTAAACTTTTTTCTATCAAATTTATTTAAAGGAATTAGTCAGACTTATTTTACACTTCGCATGCAGTTCAATTGTAGTATTGGAGTATAAAAGTCGAGTGGAACTTAAAACAATAATAAGCTATCCTATTTAAGATAGAAGATATGGAATAATGAAGTATTTATGGCAGATTTGCATGCTATATGTTCATGGAAATAATACAATCAGTATAAACTAAAATGCTTTAGAAAATAGGTTGGCCTGAGATTGGCTATATGAGTTATTTTTAAAGCATTAATTTATTTATTAAAAACAGTAAAAATGTGAGAAATACAAAATAAATATAATTTCTAGTCGTATAAGCTTTTTCTTTTTCTAGCTACCCTAGTTGCATATTCCTGGCAAATAATAAGATATTGAAATAATTTTTTCAGCATAATTTATATATGTAAATGAATAATCGTCAAATATCACGATTTTTAAAGAATTTAGACTGTGCATGTGGTGGAATGAAGCATTTCTAACACACACTGAACCCATTGAATGCGTAATGAAAGATGCTCGGGGAAAACAATTTCCACAAAACGTAGCACGAAATAATCGCTTTTGAAGTAACTTAAAAAATGTACGTAATTATATTATGTTTCTCAACACTGCTTAAACATAAATTACCAGCATTGTTTGAACATAATTTTGAATTTACAACAAAATTGATAGTTACACACAATTTAAATGCTGTAATTCACTGCTTCTCAACATACCGTACGTCTTTACAAACAAGTAAAACTTCTAATTTAACACGTTAAGCGCCATGGTATATTTGAGTATCCAACCGATTGAACCAAAATCCTCTATTACGATTTACTTTTTTGGCATAAATTTGCTTGTTTATATATATGTATATATATAAATATAAATAATAATATAAATTTGCTTGTTTATATATATAGCATTCGTATCCTCAAGTGATGGTTCTACTATAATTTAACATTCACGGAACTAGCGTCCATCCGTGGAGACTTGTTTCATTATTTTATTTTCCAGCGGAACTTCAATTAAATAAGTAAAGGTTGATTTTATTTTAAGGTTTATGTAAAAGATTATCCAAATGTTTATTTAGATGGCGTTCAACGTGTTAAAAAACCACAATTAAAAACTACAATAGTTTTACAACAATTTTAACGGGCAACAAACATCGAATTAGCAAATAGTAATCACTCTTTAACATAATTTTGGATAAAAAAATAAAATATTACAAAAGGTACACAAAATTTTCAACCTAATCAACAATTTGTCCACAAGCAAAAAATACTTGTATTGTGAGAATCATTTCCTTCCAAACAGATTTTTAGAGACTCGTTAGCAGTAATAAATAAAGCAAAAAATATATAGTTCTTATACTTAGTATATTTTACCTTCTTACAGTTCTACTGATATTTAGTTGGCTTCAGAGTTTTTGTAGATAAATGTACTCCTTAAAATTAAGATAACAAAAAAAAAAAAAAAAAACCTATTATCGTAAAAAAATACTTTATAAAAATGGATAAAATAAGAGCATAATTAGGACAGAGTACGGGGGATGCAACGAAATGCAGGGAACATGGAAATATTATCTTGCGCAGGATATTGTGATTTTATCGACTTAAAACTAAATCGGATTATTATCGTTCCTATTTCGAAGCAGGCGCGGCTGATTTGATGCAAAATTAGAAAAATCCTTCATGACATCTTTGTATGTTTCATCCTCCCCATTTGCTTCGTCGCTCATTCCAATTTCCTCGTTTAAGCGTGTCAAACGTAATCTGTGAGAAACAAGTTTTTGTAAACTCAAATTAAAAAATAAATCAATTTTTGTGATTTTGTTCAACCGATAATCTACTTGCAGCCAGATATGACCAACAATCCTAACATGAGAAAATTTTCATAAAAAGTGTGATTTCAGTTAGAGGATACAAATATTTTAAGATTAATACATATTACCAATTAACCGTGGAATTATACACAATTCAGCAATGGGGCCCACTAAGCTGAATTGCACTGAAACTAAATTATTGAAATTCTAAGACTATAAACTACTTACAATGTCACGATATCGGCATTCCTCTGATCTACAGCAATATCAATAGGCATTTTTCCGTCTTTGGCTATAATATCGTGCCTAGCCTTATGCTTCAGCAAGAGGTAAGTTTGAGCGATGCAACCTTTTTCGGTGGCTAAATGCAGGGCACTGTAACCTAGATCATCTACAGTGTCTATGGGAACCCCATTGAGTAAAAGATACTCGCATGCCATCACAGATCCCTAAAAAGATGGAAAATTGACCAAGTTTAATGAAATTTTTTAACGCCTCCATATTAGGATAGAAATACTTACAGACAAAACTGCTTGATGTAGTGGCGTTCTATTTATATCGTCGTCATTACACCACAGCTTGCTAGCCCCCAGAGCGAAAGCCATGCACATCACAGGTAAATTATGCACAGCGGCTGCCTTATACAGCAAGAGATTCGGATTAAGTTTAGTGAATTCTTCTTCTTCAGTTATGTTATCTTCGCCCTCTGTAGATTCTTGATCTGATCCCAGAATGCATTCGTTTTCATACAGAGTACTGTTCAAATTTTCACCAATAAACAGCAGGTCTTCCCTGGATATGTTCAATGACATTGATGGAATTGTAAGTGACTCATCCTCATTTTCTGATTTAGAACTGGAGTCACGACGAATTCGCCTTCTAAATCGCTTTACTGCCCACTTACGAGCTGTGTTATCATCCGATTCATCGTTATCCATTTCAACAGGACGTGGCATTTTACAAATAAATTTCTTTTCAACATATTTGGCCTTTATCCAAGATTCCCTAACAGCGATCTCACAATTCTCTGTCGCTGGTTGACACTGTGAATTTTCACCTGCTTTGGCCTCGTAAATTTTGTTCACAACATTATTCCCAAGTTCCATCATTACTTTAACATTTTCAGGCTCCCACGCGTCTAGAGTCAGCGATCGCACCTTACTGTAATGAACCCCAAGGCTCCGGTGTACACCGGAGCATTCGATGCAAAGTGTTATCCCTAAGTTAATTGATGCCCAACGAGGATCGGGACTTTTACAATCACAGCAGATTGAGTTGCCAGGAATTTTTAAAAATTGTTCCCAGTGGCTATTTAGAGGAATTAAATGATGATACATTTCTAAAGGATTCAAGAGGTACTTACATTTTTTTCTTAGTGTTAAATGCATTCGAACTAGGTGATGCTGGAAGTCGTGATGGTGCGCTATCGTACTGAATTGCTGCTCCTATACTTTTCTGAAGGGCCCCTATCCATGCTTGCAACATTTCAGCAGAGTCTGCTTGAAGTGTGTGTGATCTTTTTTAAGCAAAAACAAAAAACAATTTAGATTTATATAATACCTTTAAAATTATTTTAGAAACACTAAATTACAAACAAATAAACCGTCTGAGTTAGTCCAGTTTTGTTCTTCTTTTAATATTTAATTTAATTCTCTATCAAAATCAACGAGATATGAATTTTTTATTTTAGGCCGATAAATCTTGAGTTTAACATACTATTGGCATTTATTGGATGAATAACCTTTACAAACCAAGTAAAAATAAAAGGATTCATTCAAATATTTCTCCCACGAATTTGTGACACAAAGTAGTGTTCGACTTTGTTATGATGTGAACTTAGAAACTTTTATCGGGCAACAAAATAAAAAATACGTGTCTCCTAAAAATTGATGCAGAATAAAATATTAAAAAACTGTTTCCTTATAAATCTGTTTGTTATAATAAAATTATAGATAAATATAGAAGACATACTTTGTTGGAGATATGACCTCGAAACAAAATCTTCTGTCCGAGTCGTTCACTGGTCGCACCGTACAAATCCTTAAATCCTCCTCCATGACCGTGTATCCATCGTCATGTCCGCGTTTCCTAAAACTCAAAATATCACTTCAATGACATGAATATCGTGCGAGCCCAACAATTTCCCCCAAAGAGTAGTTACCTGTAAACGAGTTGATTGTCGCACAAATAGAACCATCGACGGCACCATGTCTTAAAACCCTTCGACTTCCGTTTGAACAGGTAACCCTCAATTTTATTCGATGTGTTTGTACAGTTATTGTCTCTAAAACTATTTACACTCATGTGACGATTTTGCATAGACTTTTCTAATTGTTGATAATCACAGCGCAGATTGTTAATGTCCTCAGAGAGTCCTTTGAAAAAATCATCAAAATCGTTGCATAAATCTGAACCCTGATGAAAGTAAGTACCACAGGCTTGGTAGTAGTCTAAGAGCTGCAATGCAATAGAGCTTAAGTGGATAAAAAGCTTCGAAAATATATGACATTACTGTAGAAAGGATCGATGGGACTTTTCTAGATTGCAGCATCGTTATGAAGTTCACGTAATCTAGGGCTGTATGTCGGAAGCACGATTTGGTGGCTGATAAAATGTTTACAGCTTCTGTGACTTCTTGTGGTCTATTCTTGCTTGCCTGGTGGAAGATGCACTGATCAATGGCACTACCTGAACTCGATACCTTGAAAATTTACTTACTTGAGCATTCTTGATCAGAGCATTATCGAAACTTTCAGAGACTTTGAGAAAGTGGTTTTTATAGTCTTTCACTTGGTTGATGTCGTCCTTGACGAAACCAGTTAGATTTTTTAAAACAGTTCTGCTCGCTTGATCTAGCAGGATTGTGTGGAATTTATTCATTTCCTACAAAAAGTGTATTGTTCTTTCAAAAATTATTTTTTCCTTTTTTTGAATAAAAAACATCAGATAGATTAATTTTATTGGACGCTTGTTTTAGAAGAAAATTTCATTCTTTTGTAATTTATAGAGAACTTCATAGTTTTGTTAAGAATGCATAAATGTTATATCTTCCGCAGGACGACCTTGAAGGGGTAACTAATTGTTTTATTGTTATAAATATTATTTAATTATAAACGAAATTCGACAGAGAAAACAACTTGAGGTAAGATAGGCACATAAAGTCTGGAGGCTATACAATTTTGATAACGAGTATGTCTTTGATTTCTATATCTCAAGTTCTTCATTATAATACAGAAATTATTCCATATTTTGGTAAAGCTGTTTTAAGAAATAAAACTGAAGAAACAACTAATTTCAACTAGAGGTTCTCGTAAGTAGTAGTAGAAGGTAGTATGAGTATAGCCCATTCTTTATCCAAATGTGGTCCAACAAGAAGGTAAACATTCTCCAGTCGTTAGTTGGCCCCTTTCCCCTTACGTCCACTTGACCTCCTTTCCACTTCCCAATAAACCAGGCAATTTGCGAACAATTGCTATGGCTAACCGCAGCGGTCTACCCAACTTAGAACCGCACCGAAAGACACTCCGCTCCACGGACTACTTCCCGTTCACATTCCGATTCTAAATTTGGAAGTTTGTTAAAATCAATTACCTGAAAGCAATGGATAATTTTCCCTAGTGCATTGTGTGCGTTCTTGTTGTCGGCGAAGTGCTTCTGCAGGTCCCACAACGAGGTGGCGAAAGCACTGGAACGGGAAAGGGATCGTAATTAGACCCACCGCCCTGCACAAATCAATGAACCCCGAAACCTACCTCTGATTCTTCACGTACTCCTTGCCAGAGTCCACGGCAATTGTGCACATTTTGATGATCTTTTCCAGCCGCTGCTCCAAGTGGTCAATGTCCGCCTCCTCCTTGGCCAGGTACTGCCTGCAAGAAAACGGGCAACTTTTAGGCGCGCCTCCTCAGAAGAAAACACTGCGGAGCCCCGCTTCCAGTGACTAAGGTCGCTCATTCCCACTGCGAATTCCGCGTGAGTCACAGCCCCAGACCCACAACAACCGACCTGAATTTTGGCGAGTCTTTGAGGCATTCCTCAAATTCGATGGTCGACTTCATCTTTGCTGCAGATTCGGGGCACTGCTGGGCGAAAAATTTAGCGATCTGTGGACTGCTTCGCGGCACTGCTTATCGCATATTTCTACTAGTGGCACTTTACACAGAGGTTCCGTTGATTTTTGCTTGGCAAAACGATCCGGCCGCCCAAGAACGTTCTAAACAAAAAAAGGTCGACACAAGACAAATCACACAAAACACGTAGAGATTCCAAGTTCTGTTTAGACAGGGCGGCCGATTGACGTGTGTGGCGCGCGGTGACGTCTCGCAAAAAACAGCTGATTGAAATCATTTCGCATAAAAGGCAGCTGTGGTTTTCTTTGGGATTTTTTTGCAATCGCAATGCATTTTAGAAGCTTCATTAGTTTGTTTAAAATTCGAAAATATTGCAGAAAATGAAAATACGAGGCGATTATGACAACCAATCTAGCCCCCACTAGATGGCGAACACATAGAGTTTATTCGACAACTGTTCGAAAGTGTTATACAAAGTCCGTTAAATTTAAGTAAGCATTTTGACATTTTGAGTGTGAGGTCAGTGGCTCCGTTTTCAGAATTCTCATTTGCGTTTGAGTTCAGATGAATTATGTTTAAAACCAGTCTTAAGGTTGAGGAGCACAAAATATCTCTTAAAAATTGTTTATAAGGTGAGATACATATTTAAATTTTCAATATTTCTTATTTTTAAGCTAAATCGTAGTTTTTCAATGGCAAATTGCCTTATCCTGGATTAACAGACTAAATCTAAATTGCGCTTGAATGCCAATAAATCGATTTTTTAACATCTTACTGGGACATGTCCGTGTATGTTTAGTTTTTTAGAGATTATCGCAAGCTTTTTTTTACTTCTTTTCGGAAAAAATATCGTTAATTTTTAATAAATAAATCAACCAGTTTGTAAAACTTGATCAGTTTTAATGATAGTTTTATTTTCAATATATTTACTAAATATGTGAACTTAATTTCGTTTTTTATGTATACTATTTGTTTTTCTAATATTTTCTTACTTACTGAGTCAAATAAAACTTGAAACCATTTTTCCACCTTAAAAAAAATTGTTCCTGAAGAGGTTATAAGTAGGGTTCTTAAAAATAAAATAAGATTGGGTTATTGTAATTTGAAATACCGAAAAAATACAAGTTTTTTCGGAAAGTAGAATATTTATTAAGTTAGTATCAAAGCTGTTGTGCGTTGTAATAATACTGGCAATTTTAAATTAAGGCAAGGAGTTATATTATATAGAAATTTACCTTATATTAGTTAGTTATTTTCATTCTTAATAGCTTGATGATCAACTTTTCAGACATATTCGCATATGTTTTGCTATGAATTGTTCTTTTAGTTCAGCTTAAAAAGGTGAGGCCAATATTAAATATTACTCTCAGATTACACCTACGACTTTTCCTACGCAATGAATTGGTAAGCGTAAACTAAATGGAACTCCTTCAGTAAAGATTAAAAGTTATAGCGTCAATTAACAAATTATAAGTTTTATAGCAAATACCTACGCTATTCGACCCAAACAAGACTCTCCTCTAGCACGTACTTCGAAAGAGATTGCAGTTCTTTTAAATTTAAATACCAAACAAATAAGCAATTAATCACAACTATTAATGAGGCGCATAATAGTAAAAATAATAGTTTACGTTTCGTCTCGTCTACCCAAAAAGAAAACAAATCTAACCAAAATCGCATGCAAATTGAAAATTTTCAATATTCACCCCAAAATGCATGTCTTCTCCTCGTAAAATTCCTTGAAGAGGAAGATCCCCCGATTCATAACAGAGTCTGTTAAACAGACCATAAATTCTAGAATTCTAAGAACTAATTCTTCCACCCACTCGCCCACGCACGGTGATACCTTCGCTAATGCGTGCAAGGACAATTAGAATTGATTTAATGCGCAGCTGGTCCCATTGCAGTATTTATACGTGAAAAACAACGGTCTTGCCGCCTGCATTCGTGGATTTTGCATATCGACATTTCAGGGAATTTGAACGCGATTGATATTGACAAAACTTGGACATGAACGAAAAATGCTTTTACGTATGATTCCGGGGAATTCCGTGACATTTCCATTTGGTCACCCTCCGCCGTTTGTCGTCTATGTCCTCTAATCCTCGTGGCACGAAAAACAATTTGGGGGACCGCACCTATCCATTTTAAGTCATTATCATTAACGAACAGAAGGCTACACGGATTTCGTAGTCATGCGGAAAATTATGAGCCTCCCGGAGCCCCATCGTCGCTCATCTTCCCAGGCTTAAGCATAAGTAGAAAAGTAGAGGCATGTTGTTCACATGTGAGATCATCATCTTGATACCGGGGGAAAATTTTTTAATTATATCGGGTTTAAACAGAAGTGCGGATGGTTTTGCCGCACGGTAGGGCATAATGCGAGTGAGTAACTAGCTCATGACGCCCGTAGTCGGTGGTAATTTCATGGGGGAGTCTAGCCCGAGGTTAATTAGTTCTATTAAATTGTGGGCGTGTGGAGCTTCAACAACAATTTGGAAGTTCTGTGGAGCTATTATCCTCGTTTATTCTTAATTTAATGCGTTTTATTGATCTGGCGAGCATTGTTGTTGGCGGCAATTTATTTGCTCTCAACTAGATAATTACTCTGTCCTTTGTGGGAGCTTCGGTGATTTATTAAGAATGCTACTTCTATTTTGGATTGATAGAATGTTGTGGGAATAAAAATAAAATATGTAGGTCAGCATTATTGAAAGGTTTTAGTGAAAAGTAGTTACATATAGTCAAGATGATTTGAAAATCTCTTGTTGGTGGTTATTACTATATCTTGTATAAAGAAAATATGTATCAACATTTGTAGCTACCATGTGTTTCAATAAAAAACAAAAAATTTCAGAAGTTTTAAATAAGTATAATTTGTTAGCAGTATTGTATACTGTATAGTTTCCAAATTTTACTTTTCTGAAAAATTTATCTTTATATAGTAAAGTCTACGGAAGATTAGACGAAATTTTCTGCTCTGACTGAAAAGCCATCTACATATTTTCTCTGGCTACGAGTATCTGAGAAAAAATCCGAAGGGTTCTCGTAAGTTTTACTTTAACATTTTCTTATATTTATTTTTTAGTTATGCATTTTTTATGTGTTTAAAGAGAAGATCATGTAGAAAACAAAATAAGTACATTAAGTTAAAAAAAAAAGTTTAAGAGATTCTTATTCTGCTGCGTAGACTATCGTACATCAATGTTTTTCATCTAACTCAAGAATCATGTAGGTTTGCATTAAATCTGCACAAAACCAACTTAAATGGTATATTAAATATGTAGTTCTTGCTATACATGCAAAGATTATTGTTTTTCCCGAAACGACTTTTCTCGACTTTTTTTACGACGTACAACGTGGGTTTATATAGACTGAAAAAATGTTCCAGACTAGTCATAAAAAACCTCATTTTACAATTTTTTGGGACAGATACAGCAGGAGATAAGCGATATCGTTATTATTCAAATTATTTAAACAAAATATTGTTATGTATATTTTATTTTTAGGTTTTGCTTTTTCTAAGTTGATAAAAAGGAAAACAATCGATTTATTTGGACCCGACACATAGTCTCACCCCTTAATATGCCATATCTACGTTTATACGTCGACTTCTAAACTTTCAAGTTACTTTGTAAATATTTTGTATTGATGTTTGTTAAATTTTATTGCTTGGATATACTGCCGTGCCAAGGAAAAAAGTGGTTAACTCCAATCGAAGTGATTTCGAGATAAATGCAAAAGAGTTTGGAGTTAAAAAATACGTAGTTTAAAACATTCTTTTTTTATGAAAATTAATATGTTCATTAATAATGATATTCTTTATCTGAATATTAAAAAAAAATTAAATTATTTTATTAAAATCTATGCAAAAAAGGCACATAAGTTTTTTTGCCTTTCCAAATACAAATCCAAAAGACCCCTAAAGTGCCTTAGTAGTTATTAATTTGTAATGAACATAGAGAAATTCGTGCTTTACAAATCAAGAAAAGTATTAACAACCAATGGAGCGCTTAATAAAGATATTCTCAAAAAACAAGTAACAAATAAATTGTACCAGTTGCATAGATTTTAATAAAAATTTTCAATTTTTTTTTAATATTCAGATAGAGAATATCATTATTAATGAACATATTAATTTTCACAAAAAAAGAATGTTTTTAACTACGATTTTTTTAACTTCAAACTCTTTCTCATTTGTCTCGAAATCACTTCGATTGGAGTTAACCACGTTTTTCCTTGGCACGGCAGTGTTTTAACTTCATATCAAAAAATGTACTTAAGGCTGTTTAGTTTTGTTTTCAAGCGCTCCAGGGATGCCGCATACAAAACAAGAAAACCTTTAAGTATAAGGCTTTTCTGTTTTGTATGCTTCTGAATTATGCGGGATATTTAAAGTCAAAAAAACACGTAAAGGCCTTTAAAGGTCTTTTGTTTTTGTATTCGAACCTCGAATCGCTTCTCTTTTCAATTTTTCGAGTCACTTAGCATCTTTTTTGATCTACATCAGATTTCTTAATCATTTTTATTCAAATAAATATTGTTATAAAACAAAATTGAATCGTGATAACAATTTTATTGAAGATAAATTAAATAGAGAATTTCCGGACGAATCGAATGATACCAAAAACTCAATTTTGAAAAATTTGGCGCTTAACCACTTTTTTCCTTGGCACGGCAGTATAATTCATAGTTAATGTTTTGTATAAGTGCGTGCATGGTACGTTTTTTATTTATTGTACAATTACTGAAAGATTTACGCGAACCATAGACTCCCCCGTGAATCGTTTTTACAGACATGATGATGTAGTTCACTGTTCGATTTCAGGTGTGCTCTGTGCAGGTAAATTGCATGTTGCACGACTGAGGAACATCGCGAGCATGCGCATCTTCTCCGGGTTCTGGCTTTACACAGCAGCACCAAGTAGAGCCGCGGCAGTCGACGTAGGCTTGTCCACCAAAGGTGAGTTTTCCGTGGTGATATTCCTTCTATGTCTAGACTGCTCCGACTCAGCCGGCACGGCTATCTGAACTTCTGTCGGACTTTGCCAAGTGCTGGCATTCGCTAGATGTTCACCTCTGGTGTGGCGCTGAATTTGAACCCTCCACTGTGTGAGTGAGCGCCGATGAAAATTTCAAAGAATCAAAAGCACTGGTGGCGATGGTCGTAATTTGGTAAGAAAACGCAATTGGGGCCGAAGCACCGGAGCCCCAGAGAAGCAAAATCAGTGTGTGCGTTCAGACACTGCAGCTGAATGCTGATGTTGATGTAGACCGTGCCACTGGTGGCGTTATAAAAACGAACTTGATTTCTGGAAAGATTTCAGTCCAACTCCATATTTGTTGCATTGCGGACAAATTGACGGATCCTTCTAATCCTTTTCTCTAGAACCTTTTTCAAACAGAAGTATATTTTTCCAAGTGCTTAGTGCGGCCTCCCGTGTGATAGTGTTTTAACGGATAATTTTAAAACAATCAAACATTTTGGGTGCTGTCCGAATCCTTTTTCCTCAAGAGTGCTATTGACGAAAAAGGACATTCGCGGTTCTTTTAAAAAAAATATATAACGAACATTTTAATCAATCACACGTGTATCCATTGTCCGTTGCTGATTTTTAACAGAAAAAACTTCTAGCCAAAATGGTGAGTTCGATGCACTTTTGTCTTTAAAAGATTTCCTAATGCTCCCTCGGGGGTGGAGATACAATCACGCGATTTACGCGATGATGGCTAGTGCAGAAAAAAAGGATTACAGGATGATGTCATTTCGGTGGCTAGTCCACACCCAGGACATTCTTTGATTTTGGTAGAACTTTTGGGACTAAAAAGGGCAGAGGGACAAAGCTCAGCTGCTGGATGAGTTGGCATTGAAGTCATTTTCGGGTTGGGATAGGCCCTGAATAGGGTGGCTGTTGGTTGACTACTTCTTAGTTTCTTGTTGCGCTTGAGAAATTTATGGTTTGGTTAACATTTCAAATACATACGTCGTCTGTGCGTTTTTTCTGTTGTTTTTGGGGTTTTCTGCTGTGGGGACATTTGGGTATTTAAATAAGTCTGGTTTAGACGACACATTGGCGGCGATTGCAGACTAATAAGAAATGCTTTTTCGTCTTTGTATTTAATTTTCTGCTAATGTCGGGGCAAAGAAAGAAATAGTAACTCGATCGATAACTATTTCCTGCCTTCTTAGTTTGAATTTCGTTTATTTGTAAATCTACATTATAGTTAGTATCTGCTTCTCTAAAAAATGTCCGTTTCAAAAATATAAACTCTATTTGCAGAGAATGTGGGACAGGTAATTCTAGAAATTTTCTCTAGATTACATTAATATTCGCTTTTTTTTCTTAAACTCGGATATTCTTCATATGAATTAAATTTAAATTTACGATATTTGTGACCGAATCAGTCGTTTTTATTTCTAACGGATTTTTTCTGTAGATTATGAATTCACGATCAATTTCTCATCATATCATGATTTTTTTCAAAAAAAATGGTTTGACAAGTAAAAAAGATCGATTTTATCTAAATATTTTTGAAAATTCATTTAAAAAAATTTATCATCATAGGAGCTTGTACTTAATATGGTTCAAATTATAGTTTGAGTAATATTTTATATATTTATGTTATGTTATGAACTCATTTTGAGATGTGCTATTTTTTACCAACTAAAAGCTTTATAAAATGCCCAAAATACGATATTGAATATTTGATTGCTCTGTTAATTTCATAACGATTTTTCTTGATTGCGAAACATGTTTACTTTTTCTGAATGACAATAAAATCTGAATAATTTAAGATATAATTTTTATATTATAAAGTTTTTAATATTCTTAAATCTAGAACGTAAGAAAAGCTTAGTTTTTCTCGCTAGAGCAATAATTCCTTACAAGTTACTCTATGTAAAGCTAATTAATAAGAAACTACATAAGTAGGTCGACATAAAAGTAATAAATAAAATTTTTCTTCACATTTAAAAGTCAATCAATGATTTTGGAAATCGTGTATTACGAATTTTAATGAAGCTTCCTTGAGAATAATTTATGTGCATCAAAAATGCATCTTCAAATTTTCTTTTTCCACTGCAAGTTGAAATGCACCACAAAGTTTTAATTATGCGGTGCTCAGAATATATAACGTGTTCCAAAAATCAATATTCCCCTCTTGTCTCGCTCTTGACTCCCACTTGATTTTTGTCGTTTCTCCAGCAGTGCATTGCAGACAAAAATTTTTTTTTGGTACCTACTACTTCACGATTTTCTTTCCTTACCAGTGTGGTGGACATTGTGCACTTTGTAGAGAGTCTTACGGCTGAGAAGGACGTAGAACTTGAAATAAAAACACAAAAAAGAAAAGGATCCTTTTTGGAGGAAACTTTCTATGGTGCCATTGTGCTGCACGTTTATCAACAACGTTCAGACTTTCTTTTAAATTTCTTCAATAGTGCACTTTGAGCCTACGGGAGAATTTTTTGTTTGATGGTGGTTTTTAAGCGAGATTTTAAGAACAAAACAAATGAAGAGCGTAAACGAAATGATGAATGTTTTATTATATTATAAAGAACTTTTATAAAATTCGTTGATAAAAGAATTTTTTCAGATTTAAGATATCTTTACTTAGTTTACCATTCAATTGAACAGAGAGTTAATTTACAATAAAAAAGTTTTTAAAAGTGCAGTAAATGTAATATGCATTAAATTACATTTTTGAATTTAAACATTAAGGTTTCGGTATTTCACCACATTAACGCATGCTTGTTAACTTAACGTGTCTTCAGGAAAATCGACCATAAAATATAACCTACATACAAATCATATTTCCATCTAATACTCAATACGTATTTTAATTTGTCCAAGAATTCACAAATTGTCGCAAATTACAATTTCATTCAAAGCAATTTGATGTAGATAATTCTATGCTCTTTTGTGGTTTTGCGTGACTGTATAAAATTTCATCTGGCAAATTTGTGTCAATTTTCACACCATCTATGAGTAATGCCGTCAGATATTAAATTTGCATTCTAAACTTCCGATACACTGTCTATATCTCTCATGCATGAAATATTTTTGTCTGTTTATTTTAAAAGAATTTCAGAATTCTGTTCCAAATTAGGATTTCCACTTCCGGCAAAATAAGGAGTTTTGTATGTATTACGAATAGTGCCTTGCTAATGTCAAAACAGCCTATTATCATACTTTCTTAAATTATACCTTACTGATCTTATTAAATTATTTAAAAAATTTGTTGTGGAATTAAAATTAAGGACAAGAAATATGCATAGCGAATAACTTTGAGTACATAGTATGCAGTAATCTTATTAAAAATTTTCATTATACATACAATAGAAAGAAACATGAAATTTTTCTTAGATACCTCAAAGAAATATTTTGTGTAAAAAATAAAGTATACGCAATCACACACTTAATAGGCTTATTGCATTGTAATTTATGTCATCCCAAATCAAGCAGTGGCACAGTGGGCTCAAAACCGTGTGCAGCGTTTATGGATGATTAATTTTCTTTTTACTGAAACAAACAGCGATAAATATATTTTTTCCATTTTGAATTTCATTGAAAAGATAAGGTATTAATACTTTTTCCTATTTGCATTTGAAGTAACAAAGCTGCACATGTGCAATGCAACGATATTTCTAAACAATTTTTGATAACTATTTACGTAACTCTAAAAGGTAAGATGAACGATAAGAATATATTTAAATTTTTAAAACTCATTTCAAATAAACATACGTTCGTTGGACTGATAATGAAAACGAATTCTTAAAATATGAAGCATGATTTTTACCGTCTATATCTACATAATGCCCGTCTTTCTCAGGTTCGTCTATCCCTGATAATCGTTAAGCAGCATAAACAGTATATTTAAATTAATATGTAAAAACCCGGGTAACATTTACATATCCAACAACATGAACAATTTAATTGGGTTTTTAAAACAAGATCAAAAAATTTGTCCGTATGATCAGCATTTTTATTATTTGTACTAAAAGATGTTTAGTTGATTCATCGACTAGAACTAGATTAATTATATAGAATACTTACCGATTTATTTGTAATTAAAATATCTCGGCTCGATTAATCAAATTAATGATTAATCGATTGTTGAAATTTGTTCACTTGAAATCAAATCGATATTTTAATGAATAAAGGTACATGAAATGTAAAATGATAAAGCGGGAACCTCTGCAAATCATTCATTCAATTGTTAATATTTATGTCCACGACTCTACTTTATGTCTCCCTTCCCGAGGGATCCATTCTGTCTGTTCAAGGTCAGTGCAAACAAATTTCGAATTTATGATCCCTTATAATTGCATTGCTTCAAATTATATCAAATCTAATAGACATAATTTCTGTTAAGAGATTGTTCATCCAATCGAAGGAACGAGGTAGAGCAAGCGGGGGACTATTGTGTCCAGGATTTATAATTTCGCCACTTCATCAGAGCTCATGCGTATTTAATCACGCGGAACAATGCGCCCACCATTTTCTCTGTAATTTATACATGAATAAAGTCATATGTTGTGATTTTTTTGACTTTCTGCGAGTTTAGGGAAGCTCTTTAGTCTATACCCTCGTCAGGTTTATTACATCCGTATGTAGGAACCGGTCGAAGCGATTGAGACGTTCTCGAATTACGGCCCATAGAGCACGAAGCTTATGAAAAATGCCAGAGGGTCTCTGCAAACGAGAGTTGGATTAAATTGAAGCAGGAAGGAACCCTCTATAATGCACCCGGAGTACCGAAGGGTTGGGCATTATGTTGGATTTCTTTGCTGCACATGCATTAGATTACGCCTTTATTCCTCTTAGCCGATTATTGATTCTACTCATGCAATTTGATACGCTGCCAAAAGGTATGTAAACTTCAGCCGCGGGGACACAAGATATATTGCTTTGAACTCTCGAAATTAAAATCAATCAGAATAGAGTTTTCTATATAATTTAATTGGATATTTTCTTGTCCTCTTGGACGTGGGGAACAACGATGCATGTGCACATATTGAAAGAATTGATTGAGCATGCAACAGTAAGCATAGAACAATTTTTAATTGGACATAGTTCGAATCCAGCATAGCTCCAGCGGTTGTACAGTTGCCTAAAACTGTGTAAATCTTCTCAAAGAATCTCTCCGTCATGATGCATGGCTTGGATTCGCCGGGTTCGTAATGAATTTTCAATTTCGCTCCACCATAGATAAATTGTTAATTGGCTTGAGTAACAAGAGGAAATTATGGACGGAGGCAGCAAACAGATGGGCACTTGGATAGAAAATAAACGAAAAAAAGCAGAAACTTCGAGATCATGGTTTCTAGCTGCTGTTTCTGCAAAACAATTTCCGTGTATCTCTACTAGAGCAAATTATTCGCGGACGTTTATCGGTAAGAAAAAATTGGTGGTTCAGAGCAAGTTTTTATAGACATTATTACAGAGGTACCTGCAGAGTTTTGTTTTGTTTGTGTCTTTTCGTTTTTTCAAGTAACTTGTTCGAACTTAATAAAACAAGATTTAGAAGTAGGTTCGCTCCTGAAGATAGTAAGAACTGAACTCAAGGTCACTATACTTTAAAGTGGTATTCTACTCTAGATATTTTAAAACAGTTGACTTTGTTTTTGAAAAATATCACCTGAAGATTGTATACATAAATTATAGATTTAATGGGGTGTTCATGAATATCCTTAAAATTGTAATGTACAATTCTAAATTCACATTCCCCATATAAACTGTTAAAATTGTAGGTTGGAGTTGAATAAATTTTTCAACCTGATGGCTACGATATCTTAAAATCTGTTGGATGAATTTTTTATCCTAAATATAACTCCAGAGTTTTGTACACTAATTAAAAAATTAAGAACATAATTCAAAAATTTCATTTATTAACATCCTCGCAGTGAGTGCAGTCTCATTTAGACTAATTTACTTTCATCAAAATGTCTTAAAGTCCCATTAAACTAAATCGCCAATTTAGTCTGAAAACAAAGAGACAGAAAGCAGATTACTTGAATGGAATACCACGCTGAAAATTCAGCTTGTCGGCGAATTCACTGATTACTACTGTCTATTTTAATAGTCTTTATTCCGTTTCATCAAATTTTTATGACTCATAACACTGGAGTTTTTGGTGGTAACATAATAGCGCAAGATGACAATTTTTACCTTTTGTTATTCGAACTACCTCTTTGTCCAAAGTTGCGTGTCTAATTATATTTAAAATGCACTGCTCAAGCAGAAATCCTGGTTTTGCTGGACAACTAAGTCAATTATAAAATCATCCAAGAGGAGAATTAAGTCGTCTTACTGATTCCAAAAATTGATTACGATTTTTTAATGACTACAAAGGAAACAAATTTATTTTTGATGATCAATTCAGAGATTTAAACGAATGAATTTAGGAAAGGTAATGCACTTAAATGCGCAATGTAATTGGGCCATTGCGCCAAGACGGCTCAAGATTACCGCAAAAAAAAAAATACGATGTAACGTCTGAATGGTTGGCTGATTGCTCTTCATATCTCACTCCGCAGATGGAATTGGGAACGGCTTTGATTGATTATGACAAGCAATAAAGTTTATAATTGAAATTTCTAAGAATGGATGTTTCGGTCGGTTAAATAAAATGTGAAAAAGCGAAAAATTAAACAAAGCTTTGACTCAAATCAAGTCGCTTTATGAACCATGTCGTCGAAAATTGCTTCCAAGAATAAGAAGTCACTTAAGTCAAAATCTTAAAACTTCTTTGCGCCTTGATTGTTGGTGACTCAGTGTCTAAATAAAAAAATACAGAATGAGAAAAAGTGTAATCACCTTTTTCTTTGCAATCGGTTTGCTGCAGTATGTAAGACTAATTGCACGTTCTGCGATTCGCTTGAGTTCACGTTTCTGTCGTTTCTCAAAAATCAAATGTATGTATATGAGGAAGATTACACCTTGCGTTTTTCCACCTGTTTTCATGATTGTGTAAAAGCACATCTCGTGTTTATGTGGTTTACTAATAATTTTGAGCTATTTTATGTGATATTTACACATTGTGGAGAAACATAATTCCAACTGCTGTTGATTCAAATGTTGCTTTTCTGGTTCTTATTTTCGCACTTTATACATATTTTTGCCAGCACACTTTCTTTATGTTTCAGCTCTGTTCGCTTTGCGGTCGTGTATAAATAATGTCGGCATTACACGTTATCATCTTGGCATAAATGAAGAATTAGTCATTTTCTGCGAATAAAGAAAAAAAAAACAAATTTGTTCTGCACAGAGAATTAGCATGTGCGCTCAAACTCAAGATCTGCTTGAACAGGGCTATAATTTTAGCTGTTGAAATAGAGACAAGTTGCAAATCCGACCGCAAATCGTCCAGACTGTGCAAATGAAGAAATGAATGCAACAAGAAAAAGAAATGTTTTATAAGTTACCTCGCACACCGTAGGCTTTTTCAAGAAGACTCTTCCCCGGCTCTTTTCTATTTTTGGTAAAGCACTGCAGAGGAAATTTTTATTTGTATATTCTGTTTTATTCAAATGTTTTACTTTGGGTGTTACTTGACTCCCAGAGAATAAAAAAGCTCAAAACTACGTATTTCCAATGATGGTTACATTCAGGATATTTTCATTTATCTTCATTATATATCGTGTAGGAAGTTGTTCAGGGTGGGTTCGTAGAAGAAGGTTACAAAATAGCAAAAAAGAATAGAGATTTTGAGCTAATGATATTCGTTTCACTTTTTTTGGGTATTAATCTCACACCCATATGTAAATTGAGATTTATTTGAAATTAAATAGCGGATTCGTATTACAGACTTCAGTTGAATTAGTATTGCGTTACTATGAACATTTGAAGAAGGTATGAAAGAGGTAATTAGCCTTTAAGAGGTAGATCTTCATTGGAATTTGAAAGCTGGAAGATATGGGTGTGTCCATTTTATGAAATGTCGGTAACTTTTCACAGATAAGAACCAAAACTATAATCGATCCTTCAGAATATCATTTTTTCATATTATTTGTATGCAGGGATTAAAAGACATCGTCCAGATAAAGGATGTCTTCTCTGTTTTTAACGCAATAGCTTTTATATTGAATAGTGTAAAATTTTACTATCAATAGAAATATTATAAAATGAGTATTCTTTTATAAAAAAAAGAGACAAAATTTCATACTTGGTTAGTTTGTTGAACTTATGTATCATTCCTATTGCGTTATGAACGAACATTCAAAACTCGTTGATAGTAATCATAACAAATGTGTTTTCACATACATATATAAACTGTAAAAGATCATGTGATTAACAAACACTTTTCACTTATTCACATTTTCACAATTAGAAACTACAGTAGAACGCCGATTATCCGAATTAATTGGGACCGGGGTCGATTCGGATAATCGAAAATTCGGATAATCGGACATAGACTGGTAATAAAGAAAAACGAACTGTCACACATAGAATAAACTTTATTTAGTTTAACAAACACAGTTCTACAATAACGTTCACTGGAACATCTCGATCAGAGTAAGTTGCAACCCCATCAGGCCTTAACAAAAATACAAAGTATAAAAATTCACAACAATAATAGAGGTACATAGTAGCAAAAAAAAACAAAAACCAATTACATATGTATACTTGGTTTTAATTTTTTATATTACGCTTAGGACCGATTCGGATAATTGGCGATTCCGTTAATTAGCGTTCGGATAATCGGCGTTCTACCTAAAAAATTTGTAAAGCGATCAATTAAAGAAAATATTTGTGTTATGTATTCCAATTTGATATGGATTGCACATTTACATAGCTTTTAGAAGGACTAATTATTTGTTGATGATATCTTTTAAAACATAAAACAAAAATGTAATAAGTTATATTCAATGGACCACACTACAATTGCAACACTAATTGAGCGGAAAGTAAAAAGGATTTTTTAAACCGTGAAAGAAAACCTTTTGCAAGTCGGAGAGCGTTCGCTTACTGCTTAGCATTAATTCAATGAAACTGAAAAGAAAAGAGCCTAATATAGAAAGAATTTATTAATTATCTACAAATACATTTAAGCGCCATATAAATTTACATTATTTATGTTTCAAGTGTAACCGTTTCTGGCATTGTTAAAAGTAACTAAGGCTAAAATGGGCCTCAGTAGCGGCCGAGCGGATTTCCTTTTTCACGTGAAATTGCTTTTGCACTGTTTTTGCAACGCCAACCGATTTCAAGATGAAACAATTTGCTAAAGGCGCTTAAATGAAATTAGCATAAAAAATTAGCTTCTACCGGTGCTGCAGCTCTTGTTGGATAATTTTGCTTAGAAGGAACTCAACTTCCTCTGCCCACTTGCGATCGACATTGTCAATTTCTGTAATAGTGGAAACTGCTGCAGCCCACTTTGCATTGTTTTACATCGCCGTTGAGGTCTATCGATGAATTTAAATATATAAAATCTCTGCGGTGACTACTATTAGGTTTCTAGTCACCGTATCGATCAGTCCTGAGCTTGTCCGAAGTTTTAAATCGTAAGAAATGGCCGGGGCATATACAAATTTCAAAAGGATTGTAAGTACGCCCATCGTGAAGTAGTGCAGCCGATAAGACGATTTCATACTTCGAGTGGGGAAAATCGAAGTTGCGCGCTGACCAAGTGTTTGTTCTTCTGCTGAACAATCTTTCGTTCTGTGAGGTGTTTAAAGTACTTAAAGCTAAAGTTACCTGTAATTTGCTTGCTTAGTCATTCCTGCCCGGTGCTGTTGCCTGTTGTGTATGTGCTGCCCTACGAGTTTATGTACTCACTCACCTTACAAAATTTGTAGCCATATATTCGTAAGGAGTGGTAGAAACAGAGTAAATTTACCTTGTTTAGGACGTTAGTAAGGTTGGGGTTTGGAAGGATGGTTAAAATACCCTGAGTAAGCCTTTTCAGGGGTTATTGGACTCAAATTTACATACAAAGGGGTTATTACGTTTGTTTCTATGATTTGTGTTATTTTTTGTCTGATTATTTTCGTGTGAACTAAGTTCAAGTTTTATTGCGGGAAAAGTATTAATTAAGGTACAAAAATGCTGCTTACAGTAATATGTACTACAAAAGAAAGACTTGTCTCCAAGTGGACTGTACCCAATTTACAAGATTTTTAAGGAAAGTATTCATATGCAAATAAAAAATCCATATTTAAAATTCATACTTAAATTCACTACATTTTCTTGTTCAGTCTGTTATTGATTATTATTTATTTATGAAGTGAGTTAACCAGAAATGAATCTATCGTTAAAATTCGACCTTCTTTTGGCATCAGTTCTTGAGTTAACTGAAATGTTAAATAAAGCTCGAGGGGTTTGATAATTTAATTGAGTCGATAAATTATATATTTTTATTCTTGAAGAGATTAAAATGTTGCGAATTGTTGATTAATAATTTAGTTTGAAATATCAAATATTGATAGAATTACAATCACACACCAGATGAATTCATATATGTATGTATTTTAAGAAAATGCAAACAAAAATTAATGCTTTAAACAATTTAATTCTTTGGTGTGGATTATTTATGATAAATTTTAAATTAAAGCAAATTCTCTAGTAGCCAAACACATCAAAAGAAACCAACAATTTAACAAACATTTAGCATTATTTTTTTTAAATGACTAAACGTCCTGAATGTTCACAGTTCCGATTTTAAGATTTTAATGTGTAATTCTGCACTTTTATGTAGGTAATTCTAGCTTAACCTTTGCTTCCTTGATCAACTTGGAACTTTTGTCTGCAATTTTTAAGTAAATCATGGCGCCTAGTTGCAGTTTTAGTCACATCAGATATTTGTGGAGCGCTATTCTTGAAAATCCCATAATCAGATTATTTACAATTCTTCTTACTCTGTTCATTTGGTTTGGACGTTAGACTTACATACATATGTATATTGTTAGTCACTTCTGATAAAATGACGATAGTTTTAGTGCGATGAAGTAGTTTCATAAATTCTTGATTTGTCACAGTTTTTGTTTTTTTTTGTGTGCGAAAGTCCGTGTCTTACAACAGAAGTGCTCCACTGTTCTACTTTATACCGTACAAAATTGAACAACAACTTCGTGAACTTTGGTTGGAGAACAGCAGGAAGCCAAAAAGAAGTTACCAACTACTTTTTTTCATTAATACATCAAACTAGAAACGTTGTCAGTCCTAATCTTGATAAATGAAAATAACTCCTAGGTCGAAAGGTAATAAATCATTCCACCAATCCCGTCAAAACCGAGAATTTCTAAAAATTTATGCTGTACGATGTGCACCATCGAACATACCGTCAGGAGCGTAGAAAAGATTTCCCTACGATCAATCTCGTGACTCGTGGAAAAAAGCAATTCGATCGAGGCGGGAATCACACCCGTGTCCAAGTCTGAGCCATCCTCTCTCTCATCAAAAATCAATAGAGACCTTCTTGTTTCCATTACCAGCCAATCGAGCCGAGCTTGATCTTGGCTTCGATCTGAACGCGCCACAATAGCCGCGACCGACTATTATTTTAATCTTTCACTCGATCTAATTGCACACCGTGCTGCTGCTCCGTGCGATCTCGTTCTAGGTCTAGTCTAGCGGTGCGGTGAATAAATCTTCTTTAGAAAGAATCGTTTCCAATTTAATGGAGTTAAGAACCATTTCCCGATTATAACGGCTCATCAGCGGCAAGTAAGCAAGCATTACAATAATCAAAGGTAATTCCCCTCCGGTGCCTCTTGTTCGGGATCAGGTTGTGGTTTCGTAGTTTGTTGTAGATGGTTTGCACCTGGCCAGATCACTTGCTTCTTTGCCTTTTTCATAGTTATTCACGATGTAACACCGTATTTTCTCTCTTCATCATACTTTTTTCCATTCTAGAATTGTGGCTGAGCATTCACCGGCTCAAATACTATCTCTTTTGTGTCTCCATTTTCAAGGTAAAAGATAGTGATCAATGTACTCGGTGTGCACTGAATTTCGAATGGACGATTCCGTCTTCTAGGGTCCACTCGACCAGAACGAGCCATGATAGAATTTCGAAATAGTTGTGCACATTGCGCATATGCAGGGACGTTTCATTTTCTTTTCCCTAGATATGGCATGATGTGTAGGAAAATGCGAAATTGTATATTCGGTTGACTTGTGGGTTTCTCGTTTCGCTTTTATTTTTTTCCTGGATGATTCAATGAATAATGATATTGAACTCTTCGATAGGAAATTATTCAAATCACGCCTGTGGAGAGGTTGATGATCTCCATGACGAGATTTATTTTCCTCAAAACAGTTTTCGTTTTTGCGAATTTAGTTTTTGCTCTCCAATTTATGGGAAAATTGATGAAATTTTCAGTAAAAGAGAGAAAGTAAGAAATTTTATTGACGTTATTTTTAATGGACAGTATTTTTTAAAGTGGTATAATAATACTCAAGAAAAGTCATTAGAAAAATGGTACATTAGTAAATACTATAATAAAAAACTTTTTTAAAATGTAGAGAACGACGAATATTAAGAGGAATATCAAACAAGTTTATTGGGCAAAAATATAGCTTTTACTATTTATGTGGCGACGTTTAGAATTGCTCTTGATTTTGTTGTTGAACATTTCACTTGAAAGTCAATTTATTCCGTCATACATCGTAAGCTCCGGCGGCGCCACCTTAACCGCAGTGCACTCGCAATAAAATTGGCTGTAGTAACTCATAATCTCTTCTCGCACAAAATTTTCTAGGTTGTATAGTGTAGGCTCGTGAAAATGGTTTCAGACCAAAAATGGTATGCAACTCGTTTGCTTTACCATTAAGAGGCAAAAGCGACACTACACTTAGCTGAAGTAATGGTTCATAATTAGTTTTCAGTGAGTAGTTTAATGTCCTAGTGAAGAGGAAATTCAAACTCAATAAAATTGTTAAGTTATGTTTTCCTTCTAAGAATGGGCAACTCGAAAGACAGGTATATGAGTGTGTTTTTTATGCTTTTTTTAAGCTTTTTTTAAGCTTTTATGCGCTGGAAATTGAACAATAATTTAATAGGAAAGCCATGCTTTCGAATCTCTTTTCTCTTTCAACGATAAACCTTTAATCTGATGTTTTATGCAACCTTAACATACAAGACAAAAAACAAATGCATTTTTATTATTAAATTGTAATGAATATATAAATAATTTTACTCTTAGATCGTACTCATTCTTATGAAAGATTTAAATAAGGGACTCTTTCTGATTCTGCATTTAACTGATCAGAGTAATTAAATATGTTTTGAAACATGTCAATCGCTCGAATTCATCACAAAAATTTTTTATTCAAAGAAGTATTCGGCAAATTTAATTTTTTTTTCGAAAAATTTACGAAAATTTCTCAAAGAGTTTTTTCCATTAAATTAAACCCTTTTATTAACTCCTGAGAATAATAATTCTTAATTAGTACGTCTCTTTAATTACGACTTCATAAAAACAAGTCTTGGTAATTAATAATTATTCACCCTTTCAAATTACTCTTAATTAATGAACAGCGTGAAATTCTGGTAGTGTGGTTATAGTTCTAATTAAAATGTGAATTCCAAACTTTAATCCCAGACAATTCCCGGGACCACAAGATGTCTTAAAATAGCTTCATATACGATAAACTTAAGGGGACATTCTGTAAAGAGGCCAAAAATTCCATATGGATGCACTTGACGCATTTCTTTGTCTCAGATTCTTAATTTAGTGCAATCCATTTATCCAGCAGAGTGACGACGATTTTCTGGAAATTCTTTATATAGAAGAAAATTTAGGCTTGGGAATTTCCAGTTGAATCATACAAACATTTAATGGACTTCACAATTTTTAATGACAAATCGGAAGGAATTATCTATTATATATAACTACTGATTACGCTTGCAAGAGGTTTTGAAAAGTATGTTCTCATTAAATACAAAACAAAACAAAAAATAGACGTTCTAACATTAAATAAATCTCTTCCTTATTTATTAAGGAATTGTGTGTAAATAAATGTTCCAAAACATTTCCAACCTAAAAATAATACGAAAATTTTTCATAACCATAGATATTTCCAAAATAAACTAGAATTGTAATTCAATTTAACTCCTTCTTCGCACGAAATGATAGTATCGCATGGAATTTTGCCAACAATCTTCTTGACTGAATAAAAGATTTATTGGCACGTAGAAATAGCGTATGCTTATGTTATTATTGATTTTCTGCCATTTATTATTTAACTACTATTTCGGAGCATTTCCTGAGTATACATTGCTAACAAATATCGTTTATTTTATTACACAGCTAAATTTGTACGAACATTTCATGACAATTAAGTTACAACTAGGAAGTAACACAACCTGATTATTTTTTGTCATAAATGGCACAATGTTTAATCAATGAACTATGTATATTTTCGCAAATAAGTCATATAATCGATGTAATCGATATTAGAAAATACATTTTATTTAAATTTAAATGTCTTAGGAAGTTTAAGTCATATAGTTTCTAAAAACTAAGTCCTGAATTAAGCTTTGGTGTAAAATTGCATATTTCCTATCCGATCCGATCCCACATTTGTACCTACATATATATACATATATATACATACATGTAATGAAGATATGAAAAACCATTCTATTCAATTAAAATACTTAGAAATAATATTACGAACAACAGGCACGTCTTACAGAAACAAATCCGAGACAATTTTCCATGGCAAAGTTTTTTATAGACTTATACTTATGTCAAAGAATATTTGTAAATAACTTCAAACTTAATTTCATGCATTTCAAGAAAATTGTCTGCAATAAAATTTCATTCTCCGACTTTTATCTCCTTTGTGATTGTAACATAAAGGGGTAAAAAGTCAATAACCTCGTTGCAGTTTAAATATATTGGTCTTAAAAAGTATTCCTACTAGATGGACAGTTCGAACGAATTGGTAACAAAAGATAAGTAGGAATTTTCTCGCTTGAACAATTTCCGTCATATTTTTCTTAAACGAATTTGATGAATCAGCGTCTTCATGCTGTACGACTTATCTAAACTTGGTTTCTATGCATCAGTGACTGGACATAAATGTTAGATACGCTGCACGCAGCAAGAACGCAAAGTAAATTCATCAGGAAAGTGATTCAATACATGCGCAAAATATATCTATTTAAAGATTCGCCCACGGATTTTAGTAGCCTTAACTTCTCTGCCTTTAAAATTGTCTGTTTAATTTCTTAGAGTGAGTTTATTTTGCCATATGTGTGCTTTTGTCTGCTTTCTCCAAATTCAATGCAATTTATGTGCAATTATTTCTTCTTTATATTACAGAAATTCTCCGATTTCAGACATTGACTTAAAAATTCATTTTTTTTCGTCGGCAAATTTATATTAAAAGTCTTACTGCAGTCTGGTCTAGCATCATGCTAACAAAATCAATGACCACGACGGCTGTTGTGCTTACCTTTTTGGTTTCTAATTTGCTTCTATTTTATGACTAAAAGTTATTAATTAAAACAGACATAAAGTGGTTTTTGTAGTTCAACAGTAGCTATTCAATAGATAATTAGTGGTAATGAAATCGTTTCAGAGACAATTGTTGTGGCTGGGATTGGAAAAGAGCGACCTAATTTATTTGTAGTTAGGTTTATAGTTGCGGGCGTGTTAATCTAACCGTTTAATAACATGTTTGTTTCTACAATGATTCACTGTGTCGACAAATTTATTAGTTTAATTATTCCCATAAATTTTCTGAAAACAATTAAAATTTTGTAGTAAATAATTCGTTTTATTAACATCCTGTTTTTATACTTTCAGAGGGAATGCATCTCAGTTCATATCGGACAGGCTGGTGTTCAAATTGGTAACGCCTGCTGGGAACTATACTGCCTTGAACATGGTATCCAACCTGATGGACAGGTACATAACAATTATTTTGTCGGTTGCAATTTTTTCCATAATTTGTTGCACTCCCCATCATTTAGATGCCATCAGACAAAACAATTGGAGGTGGCGATGATTCATTTAATACATTCTTCAGTGAAACTGGCTCCGGCAAGCACGTACCAAGGGCTGTCTTCGTCGACTTGGAACCAACAGTTGTAGGTGAGTACAAGGAATTTCTTACGTATTTTCATATGCTTACACGATATGATAGGGAAAGGGATATGCTCTTTTGTCTTGAGATGAATGTTGTGGAACCTGTTGTTATGTTTGTCACGTACTCGAGCAATTATCATTCCGCTTAGTGCTCTTTATAACTTCATTTAATATGCTTACTTACTAAAGAGACGTTATGCATTTGTAGTATAAAAATCATGATTGGTTTATGAATTTTGTATGTAACAACATAAGCGGAATGATTTCTACATATTAGCTAGACCATAAGGCGTGAGAAAGACCGGCTCATGGCGCTAAGATTGGCGGCAATGCTTTTGTATGGCCAAGAATAAAACTTGCTAGATATGGAAAGAATTTTAATTAATGTATTGATATTGTTTAAACATATCTCTAATAAATTAAATTAATGTACACTTGAAAATTAGATGTTAAAGAAAAATGACAAAAAGATACGATCAACGTGGTCCACTTTTCGGGATTTAAAATATGCTTTGATTTAAAGTATTATTTTTCAGTTTTAATTTAGTAATTTTCTTTCCAATTGTGGAATAAATAGAATTTTTATTTTATTTAAAGTGCCCTACGAATATAGTTGAAGGTACACAAATTTATACAAGATTGCTACACTTTATTAGTATATTATTTCTGTGACTATGCACTTTCATTTAATCAATAATTAATTTTTTCGAAGAATTTGTCAATTTTATATGTATAATATAATCTATAACTCAATTAAAAAAAGTCTGATGGGATGAATGACGTAGCTAACTTTTGTGGACAATGTAAATATTTTAGTTAAAGTACATAACATACAAGAACAGCAGAACTCAATTTTATTTTTGTTTCACAAATAATCAATAATCATTTAATTTAAAATTACAGATGAAGTGCGTACAGGAACATACAGGCAGCTTTTCCATCCCGAACAATTGATCACTGGAAAGGAAGATGCAGCCAACAATTACGCCCGCGGTCATTATACAATTGGTAAGGAAATTGTTGACCTAGTGCTTGACCGCATTCGGAAATTGGCCGACCAATGTACCGGACTCCAAGGCTTTTTGGTGTTCCACTCCTTCGGTGGTGGCACCGGAAGCGGCTTCACCTCTCTTCTCATGGAACGTCTATCCGTTGACTATGGCAAGAAATCAAAATTGGAATTCTCAATATACCCCGCCCCACAGGTAAATATGCTATTACCAGCTATAAGATTTATAAGTTTTCTAATGTAATGGATTTGGGGCAGTTCTTTCTGTTTATTTGGTGTACCACGGCACGCGAACCTAAAATGAATACGAAAAGAATCGAACGAGCTAAAGAAAAATTGCAGCGGGAAAAGCGTATAATTTCCAGTTTGCGTTTTTAGATATTTTGATAAAAGTATGCATGTAGATAACAGTGGTCGGTGGCATGGCGGACAGTGGCTAGTTCATTCACCGTCACCCCGGGATCGATAGGGGTTAAAACACCTTCGTGATGTCACACTATTTTTCTCATATTCATTTTGGCTCCTGGACAGAGTTGGGTCAAACGAATTATGACCACCATTCTTGGTACTGGTCTGGTTATATGAAATGAGTCAACATACAGCAGGAATGTAGGGGGAAAAAACAACGAAATCAGAATATTTTTTGTGTTTTCAAGAAATACGGCAGGGAAAGGTCAAATGAATTGTTAATGGAAAACCTCGTGGAAAATTGAACATTATGTAGAATGTCGGTAAGGTCAATAGCAGGAAAGTTTCTGTTCGGGTAACGTGTCTGGACTTAGTAATTGTTGCAATGGCATAAGGAGTCTAGGAGACGGGATTTGCATTTAAAGCCAGCCTAACTGGTGTTGTGGATTTTTTGCATCTAATTTAAATTCATAGCGAAAGGGAAGTATCACTTTGTTGATGGAAACGACTGCGCGGCTAGTTAGTGAACAACTGCAAATTTTAGTGCATGCAAATAATTACCGGGAGAGGCAATGCAGAAAAATAAAATTTTCTTTTGAATGCGACTCAAAGTTGTTGGTTTTTGGTTACCAATTCAAGATACATACTTTGAGCTCTAGTCTGGTAGAAAATATGAATTATGCAATTAGGCATTATTTCTTTTTGGCACGTTATAGTTTCCTTTACAGATACAAGATCTAATGATTCATTTTATTAAATATCCATATTTGTTATTTAATTTTCTGTATCTAAAAATTTACAAACATTTCGGTTAATTTTGTTACCTTCAACTATTCCGTAAATGTTGGCATGACTTCAAGTAAAAAAGGTTTACATAAGTCTATTCTGTTTGTTATTGCATAATAACAAAAGCAAAACTTTATGGAAGCAATTGAATTAAAGGCATTGATGCACAAGTAGACAAAAATAAATCACAGCACGGTTCAATTTTCATATTGATTTTTCCAATGAAGGAGAATTTCAAACTGTCCCGAAAAAATAAGCCCGGCGAAACGGAATTAATGGATCTATACATCCTCGCAATTTGTTATTGAATGGCTGACTCGATTTGATGAATACCTTCCGTAGGAAGCAGAACTGCTGCTTTAGGTTTTTTAATTGAATAGCTTCACGTGCCATTTTGCTTCAAATAACATTTTCAATTAACATGGTATTACTAAATATTCTTTCTGAAAAGATGAAAAAAACCTCTAACGAAATTAGATTTTTGTTAAGTAATTTTACTTATAAATCTTAAAAGCAACTGGTGTGGCCTTTTAATTAGGTCTTCCGGCTTTGAGCGATTTTAAGGCGTTTATTTTTTAACAGATGCCCACATGCTTCCGCCAAATGTTCATCGATGTTACTAAATGCCCATATTGATTTTATTCATTTAATAAAAATAATTTGTTCATAAAGCCAATTAATTGTTTTTTTTCCCTTTTTACGCGTAGGTGTCTACAGCCGTAGTCGAACCATACAATTCAATCCTGACGACCCACACAACCTTGGAGCACTCAGACTGTGCTTTTATGGTAGACAATGAAGCCATTTACGACATCTGCCGCCGGAACCTGGACATCGAGCGACCAACTTACACAAACCTTAATCGCCTTATTGGCCAAATTGTCTCATCAATTACGGCCTCCCTTCGGTTCGACGGCGCCCTCAATGTCGACTTGACTGAATTCCAGACGAATTTGGTACCATATCCAAGAATTCACTTCCCCTTGGCCACGTATGCTCCTGTGATCTCGGCAGAAAAAGCCTATCATGAGCAACTGACTGTTGCCGAAATCACAAACGCTTGCTTCGAACCAGCCAACCAGATGGTGAAGTGCGATCCTCGGCATGGAAAATACATGGCTTGCTGTATGTTGTACCGAGGAGACGTGGTGCCCAAGGACGTCAACGCCGCCATTGCAACCATCAAAACCAAGCGGTCCATCCAGTTCGTCGACTGGTGCCCCACTGGATTCAAGGTAGGTATCAACTACCAGCCACCCACCGTCGTTCCTGGTGGCGATCTTGCCAAGGTACAGCGTGCCGTCTGTATGTTGTCCAACACCACTGCTATTGCCGAGGCCTGGGCTCGTTTGGATCATAAATTCGACTTGATGTACGCCAAGCGTGCCTTCGTTCATTGGTATGTTGGGGAAGGTATGGAAGAAGGTGAATTCTCAGAAGCCCGCGAAGATTTGGCAGCTCTTGAGAAAGATTATGAAGAGGTCGGTGTGGACTCAACCGAAGAAGTTGGTGAAGGTGACGAATACTAAAAATCTGTTGTAAAACAGTACAGCAATAGCAGCTACTAACCAACGATTTGTTCACCAATTTTTCTTGAAAGGAAAAAAACAGAAATCTCCGTAGAATTTAAGGTGCACAACACCTAGACGTTTTTTATACAGGTTTTCCGTTTTGTGACGTACTTCTTTGTTTTTATATGTATCTTTTATTCTGAGTTTAATAATTCGAGAAAACATTTCGTTTTGTGTTGCGCGTACATTAAGACGAATATATTCTTTGTAATGCTTTTTATAAGGTCTTCTAAAATATTTTCCACGAAAATAATTGGTTATTTAACTAATAAAAGCAAGGCAATTTAAATTATTTTCCAAGTTGTTTTACTACGTCTTTTATCCTGTTTTTATGAATGTTTTTGTCACTCGAAAATCATTCATCACTTTCCTTGCTCTTGGGCACTGAACTCTCCAATTCCCATAATCGTTAAAAATAATTAATAATTTCCTATAATCCTTAATAGAAAAATTTTAAATCTTGAATTGTTTTTTTATTGCATTAAATGCATGTTATTGTTATACTAATACTATTGAAAAACTAATATGAATTAATTATTATTCTTCAAGGGAGTTTCAATCTATTACAAAAATCACTAGAATTTATACTATAAAAACAACGTAAAAAGTTATCTCGATTAGACATATCGGTGCTTAAATTTCCAGTAAAATTTAAAATTTATTCCGGATACCAAAGATAGAATATTTTGTGGAAAACTGGAAAATATTTAGAGATATCTCAAGCCTTTTGATAGATATTACCTATTTTGTGGTATTACAGTATAGCAATGCTTCAAAGAATTAATTGGTATAGGTACAATATTTAGAGAAAAAATCTTAAAAATTCTTAATTAGTTTGTTCTTTATTTCAACGTAATATAATACAAAAAAAAGTATCTGCTTAGGTACAAATAACAATGGCACTACACCAAGACAAAAAATTTACCAAATGCTGATAGTCATACAAAGAAACTGTTTGCTTTACTATCTACCTCACTTTTTTCCCATAAACTTGTTATCTGCTGTGTTGACTGTTTTCAAGAAGTTGTCCAACCACTTTTCAATAACCGGCAAGTTCTCATCGCTCCACTTTGTCTCCTCCTTGATATTCCTCAGCGATTTCTCAATTATATGCTCAGCACTGCCGAACTCTCCTTGTCTTTGGACGTAGAGTTGAGAAACCATGTCGTACCCTTCCTGCGTTGTAAACACACCTGTTGCTGAACTTATCAAGTTGTCCCAGAGATTTGTCTTGTTTTCAAATCTTTAAAACAGCCAAAGTTTTGGTATTTCAAAAATTAAGCTAATAGAGAATTACCTTTGTCTGATGACCACCCAATTGTTTGAAAGGAAGTTAAACAAAGTCGTGTATCCACTTGAGCCGCCTGTTAGCATGCTGAATATAAGAAAGATGTCGTTTTCTGTAAAGTTGCCATTTTCTTCCAAAATTGTTATGTTTAAGATTCTTTCAATTTTTTCTGGCTGAACAGGACATCCGGCTAGAGTTTTTAGTAAATAGGTCCTCTCACTCTGAACTCTAGTTGGTGGGAAATTTATGACGCGCTCTAAGCCGAACTCCCACTCTTCCATAGTACCCCATTTGAAGACAGGGCAAATGTATTGATTTGGAACTCTGGAATTGCGTGCAAGCCAATTAGGTTTAGATGTATAAAACAACATATATTTTTGGTATTACGGATTTCCTTCGTCTGGATTTTCGCTTTCCATCCATTTCTTGAAAGCGGCCTGTGCCTCCTCAATGCAAGGACGATAGCCAGCTCTGCATAGGAAAGTTCGTGCAAGGGCTCGTAAATCAGTCTTCCAATTTTCTTCACCTTCCTGTGGTTGTCCCAATTCTTCGTACAGTGGAGTTAGAAGAACCCTCACGTAGGTCTACATGGGTATGATTGCAATTACTAAAATAACGAGGGATGTTGAGTTTTTTAGGAATACCTACCTCAAACTTTTTGTGAACGGCAGACATATCAATGTGTCTTCCAATGTGGTCAATAAATGTGAAAACTGGATTCCACGCCAGATGATCCCTTTCAAATCTCATGAAAAGTGTCATGTTGAATGCAGTTGCAAAACTCAAATCACCAGCGTAAGCAAGGTTCCATGCGTCGTGAAGAAGTTTGGCCCTTCGTAGAGAAAGAAATTATTTAAATGTATTTAAAATATACTCTACTAAAAAAACTACTGGACCCAACGAGCTTAAATTTAAATATGTTATTCTATAGAGTATTACTTTTGTCTCCTCTTTTGTCAATAATTAAAACATTGCATAATTTATCATTGGAGTTTTTAAGTTAATGAACATCTTGTATAAAAAAAAAACTTAAACAAACCTTGTATAAATAGGAATTGTTTGTCTACCATCTTCGGTTTGCAAATAGTCTGCCAACAAGTTCCAGTTTCTTTCATCGTAGTTAACAGGAAAAGGTCCAATTTCCTCTGGATTAACAACGATAAATTTATCTTCAGCTGGCAGATCTTTAATCATAAGCTCCCTCGTCTTTTTCATCCATGAATGAGGCGTTGAGTTTGTGAAGTCCATCTTGTCTTGAGTAATTATAACCAAAGGAATCCACCAAAGCATCTTGTCTTGCTCAGGTACATCATGAGGTCTTTCCCTTAAATACACCTTTTGTGTGATTTTAGCCGTTTTATGGGGATAGTTTCTTTCCACGTGTACAACTGGCAGACGATCTTTCGTAATCCACGATCCTGCGATTTCATTGATCGTCATCTCTTTACAAAGTGTTTGATCCTCGTGAGCTTGTTTTGTTAGGGAGTCCCATAGATCGTCACCAAAGAATGTACAGAAATGTCTTTAAAGTAGTTTAAAATTGTTAATATTATTTTTGTTTTTATTTTATTTAGTATTTCTTTACCTGTCGGCTATGAATTTTCTAATTCCCTTCTTGAAAGTCTCCTGCCCAAGTGTGTAGTTCAACATTCGCATAACCAGTTCCGTTTTGAAGGAAGTGGTTTCTTGTTTCATCCCTGTAATTCTTGAATGGGGATATCGTTTGCTAAACTCGTAGTACAAGGAATATAGCACAGTCATTGGGTATTTTCCATTAAATTCCAGTCCTTTGTCAATCTAACCAATTGTTTATATTTATTACTAAATAATGATAAAAATTATGAAGTTGGCATACCTCAATTACTGTGTATGAAGCTAAAAAGCTTGCTAAAGCCTTATTGACATGAGCATCACTCCACCAGTAGGGAGTTACCCAGGATCCTAGCCATTGGTAAATTAGTTCCTGTGCTAGACCATAGTATCCCTTTTTAAGAAATTCACTTTCTCTGCAAAAATCTTAGATAATTTCTGCAGATTTCTTTCAGAAATCGGGTACTTACTTAAAAACTAACAAGCCCCAGTTGTCCGCTGGACGTACAGATGATAAACCGGGAATAGCAATCAAATCTATTTTGCAAAGAGGTACCTCAACATCAAAGTATTTTTGTAAATACTTGTATACCACGATAGCTTTTTCATAGATTTCCTAAAAAATTTAATAATTCGATTTAATTGTAAGTTTTCAGTGTATATTAGGGTTTATTTGTATAATAATTATACCAATTAATTTTGGTGTGAACTTCTTTTTACTTTGGGATACAAAATATATTAACGCATTAAATTATTAAAATTAATATTGGAATGAAGGAATTACATATTTTTGAAATTTTTCGCTCTATCCTAATGTGCATTGTATAGAATACAAAATCGCCTCCTGACCAGGTATGACCTCATAAATTAAGTAATTGTCAACACATTAGATGTCTTCAATTATACTTGTTTTGAATTGATTCAAGCCCACTTCACTTAAGTGCTTGAAATGCATCAAATGGAAATTTTTATTTTCCGAACCTGAATATTTTCATGAATTTCCGGCCGCGCCCAGACTCTTATAATTGGAGATTCCACCCCATCAACAGGCTCATCCTTTGTCGTCGAGAGCTCCTGCAGTTGAGATATAACAAAACCAAATGTGAATGACGACATGGGGGGTGTAGTTGCGAAGTGATCAACTACATAGTTATCATTGTCTTTTCTGAAATGAAAAAAAAAATTAGAGAGTGAGAATTTGTCTAGTTGGCAATAAAGCTTAGTGTGTCGTCACAATGTTGTTATTATAAGTTTACTAAAAAGCAATGCTTACAAATCCTCAGTTTTTTCTACATGGGTATTAAATAGCGTTTTATATTCCTTTGGTCTTGATATGCTGACAGTATAAGGTACCTATAAAAAAATAAGTCATAATCGATAAAATAAAGACCGTTTTTATTAAGACCTTAAATCCCGGCTCATCAAAACACGGAAACAGTCTTCTTGCATTGTGTGGTCTTAGGTAAGTAGCCCAGTAATATTTTTTTTCGCCGTTGGCTCCTAAGTAACTCCCTTTGAATAGTCCTTCTGTACTTTCCCATATTTGTCCATTGAATTTAATCTCAAGTTCACATTCTGTGCCCTGTTTTATTGCTTCCTTCAGGTAAATTACGAAGATTGTCTTTTTTGGTAAATGGTCGGCTCTCTGTATTCCAACGTCTTGCATTTCAACGCTTTCGCCCTCGTTACCGCTGTAAGAAGAGCATTATTATTCTTATTAATAAATTTACTTCAATTAAGACTTGGAGATATAATAAAAGTAAATTAAAATATGTAATGATGTAAAAATGTATGAAAATAAAATAATTGTTTAAATTGTTTAAATATCACAAAATCGTTGATATGATAGAATTTAATACTCACTCCTTTTTCCTTATTAATTTTTTCAGTTTTATATCCTTCTCATTCACGACTAAATCATAATGGGAGTGAAGAGAAATTTTCTTAGTGTCATCGTTCCAACTTAAGTTCATTTTCACAACACCGCTGAATGTTCCCTCCTCAAGATTTGGCCGCAAATCAATTGCATATCCTGTCGGGATCACATCTTTTGAAAGACGGGCATCGGGTATCAAAGCGTGTGATGCTGACAAGTCTATGCTACGTTTAAGTCTTACCTGAGAGTATTTTAATAATTTTTGACTCGATTTTGTTCAAAACATAGGTGGATTAAAAGAATTTTTTTGTAGTTCAACTAATTATTATACACAGTACAACAGATATTAGAATTTATTAATTAAAAATAAATAAATTCAAAATTTTTGCTTACATCAAGAAATCCATAACAAAAGGTTATCATCGTTCCTAAAATTAGGAACGATAGCAGCGTTTTCATAGCGTCTTTGTTGTTTTCTGAAATTAAAATATATTCGCGTAAGTCCATACTTAAATCGCATAATTTAATAAAATAAATAGTTATTTGTTTGAATAATGGTGGTACGAATAATAAAAAAGAGAATAAAAATTCCATGGCATATTTTATACTATCTTCCGATTTAATGTCAAGGTAGTTTCTTTCAGTTGTCTTAGACATTTTAACAAACAAGCGACAAATTCTCTAACAGTTTTCAGTAAAAAAGCGGTTTATGAACACTTTCTAACTTACATACTTTTATTTTCTTTTTACCAGTTTTCTCTCCCGATGAATTCTGAATTTATCGACATTTATTAAGGTCTTATATTAATTATACTCAAGATAACTACAATTTTACTAAGAATACTACTTTTAAAGTAAAATTGATTTTCAACATGAACTCTTGGATGAAATTCTTAATAACTTCTTACAGTTTGTTTGTGCAACAACAACAATAACTTTTATTTTTAATGCAACTTTACTTTTTTGTCCCCAACCGATCTAATAAAAATTTATACTTGTGATGAATAATATGTGTCTTTTAGCTGCTGCCTCACAAAATTTATTTTACTTCAGCATTTTCATAAACTACTATTTTTTAATATTAGTTTTTGCTTAGGCAATAAAAATTCAAAATGTCCACACTAAAAACAATATGTGAGGTATAACTTCATCTTGATTACTCCAATTTTTTTAAATAGTTGTTTGAAAAAAAAATTTTATTTTACTAAACTAAAAATACTAAAAAGGATTCCAAAGTAAAAAATAAAAATTAGATTTAGATGTGAAAATAGAATAATTAAAACGAACATTTTACCTAGACCAGCAAATACTAAATCAAAAACTTAAATCAAAAATGCAAATAAGTTGTTTTTAGGTTCGTTTCTTTTTTTTATTTTATAAGAAGGAAAATGTAACAACTATAATTAAAATCTTAAATGTTCAAATTAAATTTATTGGGGATTAAAATTTGTCGATGATTTTGTAATTAAGTTAAGTAGGGAATTTTCACTTCAAAGCAAAAGAGTTATTCTTGTAATGTGAGAATATGGTTAACTAGTTCTGAAACGATTTTTATAAATTCGAAAATGTAATCGAAAAATTAAAAAAAAAAAAATCAGAAAAGACAGAACCTGCTTCAAAATCTTTAAAACAAACACCATGTAGTTTAATATAATAATTGGAAGTTTAATTTCATTAACTGCGTATATAAATAAATCTTCCAATTTGTATGTTCAAAGTTCACACTCCACAAACATCGTTTAAGGGAATTTATGTTGAGAGCGTTATGTGCTTGTGAAGTACGTCATTTCCGTTTCACAAATTATGTTTTGTCGTATTAGTTAGATTGCTTTTTTTTTCATAAAGATTTCTACATAGCAACAAAATTTACGCATTTTTCGCGTCTATTCGATTTCAAAACTTTTTAATAGTAGTTATAGTATGAATATACTTAATGATATATATTTTTTATGTAGGTGTTTTACTATTGTATTAATTCTGTATTTATTTTGTGAAAGATATATTTTAGTTTTAAAATAAAATTAGTATCATAGAATTTGATATTGTTGTTCTGGAAATAGAAGATGTTCAAAAAACGTATGCTGATCCCTTAAATTCCATGAATCCTTAATCCAACGAAATATCGGAAAATGTGCACACACACAAAATTGAAGGAACTATACAACCAAGGTAATTTTTCTTTTTTCTCGCTCTTACTTTTTTAACCACTATTAGTTTCACAGCTTTCACTTTTTCACTCCCTGGATATGTTCACTGTATCCTTTTACAGCAGCTAGGTCTAAGAAAGATTTCTTCCAACTGTCCAACTCGAATTGAAACCTTTTCGCGACTATCTAAACCGATCGCCCCGGGCTGACTGATTCGGGGACGGAATGCAAACCCTGTGGTCAGTCTACGGCTGCTTAATCCGTGGAATTGGTACACAAATTATTTAATCAAGTGAAATAGAATTATGCATAAATATATTAGATGAGGATGAGGCTGCATTGTCTGAAACACCAAGTCCGCGGCGATCGTGCGCATTGTGCGATCATTTGACGCACTTGGATCGCCGTTGGTCCGCCACCCCGAGGGGGAGGATTGGCTAACGAATGGCCAAGAACAACCACAGAGGTGTCAAGTGCGGATGATCGTGGCGATGATCGCGCTGTCGCCAATTCAACCCCCGATGGGGTCTCTTTGTGGCGCGGTTTCTGGTCATTTCACGCTCCACACACGCAAACGAGCGTAATTTCTGGATGAATCAATTTGTTGTGATGGCAATTTTTGTATCCCTGAAAGCGTGCGATGGTCCATAATCTAATGCCCTGACTTCCTCCTTGTGACGTTCGATTTCATTCCCTTCATTTCGTGGGATGGAAAATGATTTTGATTTGAAATATTGTAAAGAAATTTTTATTTTATATAATAGTTATATTATATTAGATTCATATTTATATTCCAGAGAAGAAAAAATATCCAATATTTGAAGTTGTACTGACTGAGTTTACAACGATCGTGCAATGGGCGTCGTTTTAATATGTTGTTCAGGCGTAAAGCGGTCAAACATCTTCCATTTAGCAGAAAAATTTGTCCTTACAGATTTTCATTTCTGTTATACGACGGTCGTAAGGTAGAATGTAGTAAATATAGGTTTTCTACGTGCATAACGGTAACTCTGATCTTACAGCGGTTATATCATGGTTATTTCATACCAATTTTGGCTTTATAATGATCATACCGCGGTCGAAAGAATCTAATAAAAATGAGGCTACTATATAATTCTATTTCAACGAATTTTATTTCATAATTTTAGCCACTGTACGGCATTCCTTTTTACTTAAGTTTTACCGTCGTAAACTTAGCGTACGGCTATTTATGTTACAATATAATGCATATTTCAAAAATATTGTGTAAAACTTTGGTAAAGAAATTTATAATGGTTTAGATTTTATAAGCTAGCACTCGGCTTCGTTCAAGTGGTAGAAAAATTTTAAACTTTCAATTATTAATCATTTTTCAAAAATTCTTGCAGCATATTGTTGTATTGAATATTAATGAGACTATCGGTACTATACATATTTATGCTATAGAAACAACTATGAAAAATTCGAATTTTGCACTCAGTGCTACGATGCAATAGGATATACAACAAAGCGTGAATACCGTGAATATCCTTGATAATAAATAATAACACTGGTCTGCAACGAAATCCGCCTTCAAATAAAAGTATTATGAATATAAAATTTTTAACGTGCTGAATCTATATCCGCGTTCCATTTTTTGCTATGACGTACAAATTTTTTTAAATGTTTTTTTTTTTTTAATCACTCATAATTCCATGTTTATTGCACTACGTTTATGCATTAACAGTACTTTATTCCATTCAGCTTGTATATACTACACTATATAACTATACAAAACTCGCTTTAACATTTTAAGAAAGAAAGATATTAAATAACGTTGCTTTTACACCAACGCATGCGCCAGCACTGTTCTCGCTGTAACTCCGTAGAAAAAATGAAAAGGTAGAAAACTATAATACTAAGTAGAATGCTATTATTATTTAATTAATTGGATTGTTTTTAAATAATTGTAATGATGTTAATGTGTATAACTAATTCTAATATTTTTTTATAAATATTTTCATAATTGATAAGTATAAGATAATAATTTTTAAGCAAAAAACCCGTTTTATTAAAAATATCGTTTAAAAAAAAACTATACGTGGTACATTTTTTTCATTACTATATTTAGATTCACATAATCAAATCTATAACAAACGCGCATAATTATTCAAGGGGACAATTTTTTTTTTTTTTTTGCAGATCAGTGTAATTAAATATAATATGTATGTATGTACGGTAGAATAAAAGCGCCGCGGTACAGTGACACTTTTCTCTAGATAGTCTAGATTCTAGATGGCTCACTATTTTGGACCACACTGTGAAATGTATTAAAGTATTTATGTTAATACATTCTGAAAAAAGATAAGAAGGAGCTGAAATTGTCTGTTTAGTTTATAGTCTGATTTTAAGTAACAGAAATTGTTGGGTTCGAAATAGAATAAAAATAAAACTATTAAATTATTCGAAGATTTCGTTCGTTCAGTTGGCAAAGAATCTTTTATCTTGTCCATTTGCCTAGTTGCAGCCTAGATACGAACCATTTCTTTAAAATTTTCTGTCTATCTGCCATTCTTCCTTAGGTTAGGTTAGGAGTTTGTTTACATGCTAAAAGTGTTTTTCGTTGCTAAGTGCATCTTTTTACGTTTCTAGAATTTGATTGTGTTAAGTTAGTTTCGAGTTTCGGTAAGGAAATTACTTTAAATGCACTTATTTCAATTTTGAATATATCTCTTTTGTATGCACTTTGTTGTAGTAATGTTTGCAAATGCACGCCTTACAGCTGTTCGCGGCTACCTCCTTAGGGCTTCCCGGGGCATAATGCTGACTCGCTCCCAGCTGAGCGCTATTAAAAACGATTTAATTGTCTCCCAGGACAAGGAGGCTAAAATATTTTATGCTCAAGTTGGGAAGAAACTGGCAGTTATTGAATATGAGGAAAGTGAGGACGGAAAGGTGTTGAAATTGATGCATACACAAGTCCCGAAGGAATTGGAGGGACACGGTGTTGGATCAAAATTGGCTAAGGTGATTGCAGCTAAAAGGCCATTTGCTGTCTAATTAATTTTGCTTGCTTAAGGGGGCAATCGCTTTCAAAAGTGAACAAAAATCGATTTTTTTTTTTTTTTTTTTTGTACATAAAAGTGTTCCTTAATATTATAGAAATCATCTCCCAAAACCGTTTTGAAAAATTAGGATGGCTGATTGGTGTTAATAAACCCAAATAAATTATCTATACACGGTTTTACAAGTAAAAATTATTGTAAAAAAACTTTAAACGCGATTTTCTCAAAACTACTTTTTTTTAACTCGTACACACCATATCTCAAGTTCTACTCAATGGAATTAAAAAGAATCAAAGAGCATATGATTCGTTGACATAAATACTAGGTACTAAACCTATAAAAATGCATAAAAGTACCCCTTGTTTTTTTTTATAGAGGTAGTTTTCCGCAAAAACATGGCCGATTTTTTATGTTTTTCGAAAAACAGTGATAAAACAATTTTAAAAAATTAAAAACTTAATTTTTTTAGGTGTAGTACCTAGGAAAAAGCTTAAAGAACAGAACACATTTTGAATTTTTCATTTATCTTTTCCCGGAAGTCCCAAGTGATGCGTATCAGCTAAAATGAGACTTTTGCAAGACACCCTCTGCCGCCGCCAAAACTTACTAAAAATAAAAATAAAAATATTGTTGTATTCTTCAATATTCAAAGAATAGTGTCCAAAACGAATTTTTTAAATAAATATAATAGTTTTTTAAAAAAAATATCTTGAAAATATGCTTTTTTTCTCAGTTATGAAAGCGATTGCCCCCTTAAACCTCAAGATTCGGTCCAAGTATTTGCGAATTCGATGCTTTCAGTTTTTATGCATGTATTTTCAATTCTAGAAATAGTTTCACCCCTTGGCTAAATCTGTTATAAAATAATACTTTTGCTTCACATTAAGTACATCTTGATCATTTCTTTATTAATTTTATATATTTATTACTTAGGTAACTGCTTTTGTGCTTTTTAAAACATTTTATACAAAGCAACACATTACATTTATCAAGTATACCACCGATAAAATATTTTCAAATGTGTTCCATTTGAGGGAGAAGTTATTTTCTGTATGTTTGTTAATTTTTTTAAATAAAAAAGACATTTATTTTATTTTATAATTCAATATCAAATTTTTATGAATTTAAACGACGTTATTCGTCGATTATTGGTGGAAATTGCAGGCAAGTCGCAAACATTCTTATATTAATATAATATAATATATATTAATAATATGCTTTGTCTTCATATTTAATGAAAATTTACAAAAGTATAAATTTTGCTCATCATATTAACTCTGTTATCTTAAATTGCTCAAAATTACAGATTTCGAAAAGCTCTATATACTAATTTTCTTTAAAATACTTTTGATCATCATGTTTTATAAAAGATTCAAAATCAATGCGAGATTAGTAAAGTCGTAGTCCTGAAAACGCCTTTGTATTAAATTATTTAATTAATTATTTTAGAACAGAGAAAAGGATACGTTATTGGGGATATTTTGAACTATGATTACATAGATTTTTATTACAAAATATTAAAAGTTATACAATACAATGATGGTTTACAAAAACATCGCATAGTACATTCAACATATTGCGGGTGGTTTATTTAAAATGTTTGTATATTCCTTTAAAAGTACATATGTGAAAAGAAAACTATTAAATGAATTGGCTAAGTAAGTCCTGGCCAGACCAATGCAGAAAATAATGTTCATGGTAAACGCAAGTTCTTTCACTAAGTTTTTAAAAAATGCTTTTCTAATTTAGTTTCGTGTTTTTGAAATCCTGTTTGTGACTAATCTTTGTAAATCAATTACATATAAAGGAAATAGCAATCTTCAACTCCTACACTTATATAAAGCTTAATAACTTTTTACATTTTCTATAGGTAGATTTAAAAGCATATACACTAATTTTTGGGCTTTGTTGCCTACTAACAAGTTACAACTTTCAAGATTTTTTTTTAAAGAAAACTACATATATTTAAATTTTCTCTTTTCCAGGAGACCTTCGATCAGATTGTAAGGAATGGCCAGAAGGCAAAGTTAGTTTGTGAATTCCTGAAGCATTTCCTTGATAAGCAAGAAAACAAATACCGCAATCACATAAGTTATGCATAAAATGTAACTATTTTACAAAGTACACATTTTCTAGACTTTTTCGAATAATAATAAAAGAAAACTAATAAAATGGATGAGCACGACTATATCAGTCTTATTTTGTACTATGGTCGAAGTAAGTTTTACCATTCCATGCAAAAAACGGCCCTCGACGGCCTCACCAAGCATCCGGCGAACTCTGCTTTTCGTCTGTTCAATGGGATCGCCCTGGCCCTTGGGAATCGCGTCCAGGAAGGAATCAGGGAGTTGAATCCCTTGAAAAATGAAAATGATTTGTCCATGGCTGCAATTTTAGGCCTCATCTACGCTCATAAGCGGTGCAATGTCATCGACAAGGAGGCTGTTTTGGTTTTGGATGCAAAACTCAAAGAAGAGCGAAAGAGGCTCACTGCAAATTCAGCATATTTTGCAGCAATATTTTTATTTTTAACTGGAAAAATTGAAAAAGGGAGGGAATACGCCGAGAAGGCACTGAGAATTAATAGTGACTTTATGAACGCAATGGTTCTTAAGGGCTGGGCTGAATTGTACCTGAACCCAAGGGCTAGCAAAAGTTTGCTAGAGATTTTTGAAACAGCTTTGAACAGAGGGAAAAATATTGACGCCTCATTGGGACAGGTGAGGTACTATCAGGTGAATAATGACTTCGAAAATGCTATTTTGGTTCTCAACAAGTTGTCTGTACGATTCCCTGAGCTCAATATTCCACTGATTGAAAAAATGGAGACACAATTAGCCAGTTGGAACTGGGATCATGCGTTTGAGACAGCCCTAAGAATTATTAATCTTGAGCCCACTAACATCTCTGCCCTCAGACTTAAGGCGCTGCTGTTAATTTGTCGGGAAGGAAACATGAAGCTAGGCGCACAGACACTTCAACAACTCTTTTCTGCTATAGAAAGAGTAGAGATGAACAATTTAAGACTCCTAATGCAAGTTTGCCAACTCTTTTCGAAAATTTGTGGACGAAGCTTGGAAATTCTCGCCCTAACGTTTAAGTGTGTCGAGAAGATTACACAGCTTTCTCCGGGTAATGCCGAATTTATAACAGAGCTGGGATATCAAAGTTTATTAATGGGAAACTATAAGGAGGCTGTGAAATATTTTCGATCAGCCACAAAAGTGGACGATAGCTCTATTTACGCCCTATGCGGCCTAACACTTTGCCAGATGGCTGAAAGTGGAAAAACCGAGCAAGTTCGACAGCAGATTGAATTCCTCAATGAGATACAAGGAATGAACAAAATCCCTCTCTTGCTTTATATGACTGGAAAAATCGAGGTTGGGGACAAGGCAATTGGTCATTTGATTGAATCTTGCGAGATCCACTTTAAAAATTTAAAAACACTCTCCTTTGGGTCAGAGTACTTACTTCGTTTCGATCCAGACTTTCTGCTCCAAGTGGCTAACGAATTGTTGCAACACTCACCTGTTCAAATTGTAGTGAAGGTGGGAACGTCCATCTCAAAGGATACTCTGCACATATCCTTGAAACACTGTTTGAATATTTTGGAGACCGTCGTTAAAGCGTGTCCAGGTATGGTTCGTGGCATTTTTATGCTGGCAAAAGTTGAGTTCCTCTGCGGTGAAATGAGCATGGCTACAAACACTCTGGGAAAGATTTTAAATGATATCGATCCAACGTACACTGACGCGCATCTTTTAATCGCCCAAATTCAAATTCAGCAAAAGCAATTTCCAAGAGCTGTTCAAAGCTTGGAAGTGTGCTTGTCTTATAATTTTTCAGTTCGTGAAAATCCAATGTACCATCTCCTCAATGGCATCGTACAAAAGAATCAGCAACAGTACGAAGATGCTCAAAAAAGTTTTGTAACTGCCATGGGTCTGATTGGAATAAAAAGTCTTGGAACGGCAAATTTAAAAATTTCAACTCCCGTGAAGAGTAGGAATGTGGATCGAAATATGTTGACTCTGGCGGATAAAGTTACTCTTTTTCTTGAACTCATCGACACTCTCATCCAAATGGGACAGACGTTAGAAGGTGATAAATTGATGCAGAGCGCCTTGGAAGAATTCACAAATACCTCGGAGGAGGGAAGACTTGTGATTGCCAATGCGGAGATGGCCTTAAGACATGGAAATGTGAACCGTAGTATCGAACTTCTGAAGGCGATCCAACCTGGACAGTCTTATTACATTCAAGTGAGTTTTTTAAATCTAGATCATTTTGCACCAACCACATTGAGTTAGTTATCCCAAATTATCATCAAAAATCAGTCAAGTGTGGGTTGCCCACTCATAAATTAAGGCTCCGTAGCTAATTTAAATTTGCTTAAATATAAATGGGAACATGTTGGTACAAAAGGATCACAGATAATTTGAATTTTGTTGAAATTTCAAAAATGTTTGCAGGCTAAGACACGACTTGCTAACATTTATTTGCATCAGCGAAAAGATCGACTGGCCTTTGCTCAGTGCTTTAAGGAGCTGGTAGAAAATTGTCCAGAACCTGAAAGTTATTTAATGCTTGGGGATGCCTACATGTCTATTCAGGGTAAGTTGTTAGTTATTTATGAAATAGATATGCATTTTTAAAATAATTTAAAATAGAACCCGATTTGGCTATCGACGCCTACAAGGAAGCGAGCCGCCAAAATCCGCGAGACTCATTGCTGGCCAGCAAGTTGGGCCGTGCTTATGTTAAAACCCATCAATACGCAAAAGCCATCAACTACTATCGCGAAGCCGTTTTAAATCCAGATCATGTTGCACTCAAATTAGATTTAGCTGAACTCTATTTAAAACTGCGACAATACTCCAATGCGGAACAAGTTTTGATGGAAGAAATCGACCCCAAAAATTTGTAAATACTTATAAATAATTCAAAGTCTTAGACTAATAGACTAAATTTCATTTATTAACTATGCAGAGATGAAGGAGATATTTCAGCTTTACAAGTTCGGACAAAACAACTTCTTTTACTGGCTCGAATACGGGAAAAAGCTGGAAACTTAAATTCATCCCTGGAAACTCTTAAAGAAGCAAGAGATAATCAATATCGTGTTCAAAAAAGGATCAATATTGAACAGTCAGGCAATGTTCAGGAACAACATAAAATTTTGGCTAAGTATGAATTTAAATGTTTTTTAATGTTAGCGATTTTAAGGGATATATTTTTATTTTTCAGAATTTGTCTTTTAATGGCTGAACAGAGTATGAGTTTGCGAGATAACGAGCAAGCCATTCAGCATTATAAAGAAGCACTGAAATTTTCTCCACACGATGTTTTGTTGCTGGCTGCTTTGGCAAGGCTTTACATGCAGGTTCGTTATAAGTATTTATTATTTTTAATTTTATTTTAAACTTTTATTCTATGGCATGAATATAATTCTTTTTTGTATGTCTATACATAAGACAATACATTTTTTCTATTTTAAAAATCTTCTAAATATAAATGCTGCTAAGTTTTTTCTAAAAGAAATTAAAGTAATAATAGTGTGTGTCTAATTGTGGTTTTTGTGTTAATATTCATTGTATATTTTATCTTCAGTTAATTTCCTTTGGTTCATTTGGTTCTATTTTCTGTGTGCGTTTGTGTATTTTGTTTCTTGTTGCTGCATTTTTCATATATAGTACGCATATTCTTCAGATAAATTTAATGGATCAATGTCGCGAAATATGCTTACAAATTTTACAAATTGATCCCAACAATGAGGCTGCATCAGTTATGATGGCTGATTTGTCTTTCCGAAAGGTAAGTATTAAAATTTTATATAGTACATCTTAATTCCAAAAATGTTTTTTTCTAGATGGACTTTGAAAATGCAGCATATCACTTTTCCCAATTATTAATTTCTCAACCTACATATTGGACAGCATTAGCGCGGCTAATTGAAGTAATGCGTCGATCCGGAACACTCCAAGAGGCTTCAGAGTTTCTCCTTCGAGCTGAACAGTCCTCTTCAGACCCAGAAAATAGTGCCGGCCTCAACTACTGCAAAGGACTCTTCGAATGGTACAGTGGAAATCCAAACGGGGCCCTAAGATATTTCAACAACGCCAGGCGCGACAATGAGTGGGGTCAACAAGCCATTTTTAATATGATAGAAATTTGCCTAAATCCTGATGGTGATCTGCCTAGTGATAGTGAAAACTTCGATGATATTGATTTTAAAGATTCAAGAATTATGGCGCTCAGAACTGCTGAGCGATTGCTTAAGGAATTAAGACCAAGACCTGGTGGAATCGACAATGAAGCTGTAAATCATCGTCTGCTCAAAAATTTCCATTTGCTTGCATCTCGTCAAAAATATAGCATCGAGGCAGCATTGAGCGATTTTACGGAAATTGCTGGACAGGAGCAATACAAGGAACTAGTTGGACCTATCTTGGGTATGGCGTCAGCGTTTGTCGTTCTAAAACAATCGCAGCGGGCAAAAAATCAACTGAAGCGTGTTGCTAAAAATATTTGGAATTTCGAAGAAGCCGAGTATTTGGAACGCTGTTGGCTACTGCTAGCTGACTTATACGTTCAATCCAGCAAATTTGAAATGGCTCAGGAGCTGTTAAACCGCGTTTTGAAGCATAATAAGTCTTGTACGAAGGCTTACGAATGTCTGGGTTATATTGCTGAAAAGGAACAAATCTATCGCGTTGCCGCAATTAATTATGATTTTGCCTGGAAGCTGTGTGGAAAATCAAAGCCGCAAATTGGATATAAGCTGGCCTACAATCACATGAAAACGAAGAGGTATGCAGATGCAATTGATGTATGTCAGCAAGTTCTCAAAATGCATCCAGATTATCCGTCCATTAAAAAAGATATTCTAGATAAGTGTAGAAATAATTTAAGATCGTAAGTGTCCTTTCTTTTAATGTAACTATAATATAAGTGTAGTTCTGTCACAATAAAATAATTCAGTATTTCCCAAAATTAAAGTGTTCATTATTTCTGTTGACACATTTATTAACGTCTATCTATTTATAATACAATTTTCAATATATTTTACTAAAGAGGTTACATGTCTTTAAATCCGAAAAATAGGGTTTTTGAGATATTTTTTTTTGCATATGCAAAATTTTAAATGCATCTTTCTTTGAAATAAATTTCAGGAAAAATTTTTAAGCACTCATCTAAGCGCAATTATTTATATTTATAACTTATAACGAATATCGGATATATTTTTAATATCTAAAAGACGCGTTGCACAAAACTTACTACCATAGCTGCCATATTTTCTAGAAACGTTATTCAAATGTTACATGTTATTTATAACAAATTTAATCGAATTTTCGCTATCCTAAAGATATGTAACCTCTAAAAATGAACATTTTATTATTTTTTACAAAAATCTTACAAGTCCAAGTACATAACTTGTGTAGCAGAAATAGCCCCACAGAAGCTCAAAAAACTGGCGACGCTTACAACGGCCGTTGTGGTGCCAGACCATGAGACGATGGTTCCCATGCACAGTGAAAGGATGAATTGTGCCAGAAAGACCATGCTGCTTACTATCGCGATGTCTGTTCCCAATCCGCGAATTTCCGACCCTAATTTCTCTTCGCCCTCGGCAGTCACCTCGAACTGATAGATGAGGTAAAAGTCAAGTAATAGAAGTAGTAGAGACTAAAAATCACATATAAAAAATTTGATGAAATCAATTACCGTCCCCTTGGCGTGGTAGTGCGCTATCAGAAGATAAGGCATGGTAAATAGGGTTGAGTACATGACACCTGCTGCCCAACTGAACACGATTACGCTCACCTTTGCCTTCGTCAGAGCCATCAGACTCATTCCTGTACAGTAAAACAATAGGCCACCTATGTACACCCTTTTGGCCCTGTTAACAAATGTTTTTGTAATAGCCCATTAATCCTTATCTTAATCTCTACCTGAATCTTTCTATCAGTTTTTCAATGATAAGCGAGTAGCAAGAGCAGGATAAGGAATACATAGCCATTCCCCAGCAACCGAATCTAACTCCCTCTTCATATAGTATTTGGGTTGTGGTTCCTTCCAAAGCGCGTGGATCACCTCCGAAAACAGCTTCCCCCACAAAATCGGTGAAATATAACGAGTAGCACACGTGAGCCATCCAGCAAAAGAGGTTCGTTAGGCAAACCATTCTCATCGAATGCGGCATAAAGACGATCGAGAGAAGGTAGTGAGATAAAGACGCTACTGCTTCTCCCGGTTGGTCTAGATCGACACTCTCGGGTATTGGTATACCTTCCGTAAATGTCGTTTCGCTGACATTCTCGCCAGGGACTGTGGTATACTCTGCTGAGGGCTTTAGAGGTACGGTATAACGCGGTTTTCTTTCAGGCTAGAATGAGAAATCAATATAAATTTGGTTTAAGAAATACCATTGTACACTCCCACTTTATTTTCTTCTATTTGATGTTCGTTAAACCTTTTCATTATCTATCTATTCGTTAAACTAGGCTTAAAAGCTGCATTTAAATTATTACTGTTTTTAATATTTTTTGACGTAGATTTATTTTAGTAAATACTTAAATCTTAACACGTTTTATGTACATGGTATGTGAACAGTATGAATTTTTATTTTTCCGCTACAAAAGCGAACATAACATATTAAAAAGCCTTTACGCTACATCAAAGATTATTAATCAATATTAGTAAGATGTGTTTTTAATTTGAACGAAAACGAGTAAATAGTTTTCGAGATATTGGAGAAAAACAAATCACTACAACGTATTATAAATAGAAATTTTAGATGAGTTTAAATTTCTAAACTTTAGCCAATTGTTCAAATTTGTTTAAAGAATGGCGACTCAAGGTATTCTTAAAATTACAAACTATTAATTTAAGTTATAAAGAAGACACTCTTATATACAGCCATAGTCACGTAAAAACTCACTAACCTGCTCTTGTGCGATTCCTTCATTTGTGCTGCTTTCATCGACTGCACCATAAGAAGAAGGTGCTTCGCTTTGATCAAGGAAGTCCCCTTCTCGTCCCTCCGCAAAGGCAGTTGTCTCATTAGGTTCCATTTGTGACGGAGGCGGTTGTTTTTTGGCCAAAATCCACAGAGGAATTTCTTTAAAACTTGTAATTGTAGCTGTTACACATATCACGAAAAGAAATGTGATGACTGTAAAAACGGCTTTAACATGTCCTCCTAATTTTCGACCTGTTTGTGAAAAAGACGTTAAAATTTAAAATTGCTTATTCTATTTGATAAGATCATTAAAATAATAAACCTATAGCTGTGTTGTCCCAATTAATCCCTCCCAGCGAGTATCCCATGAATCCACCGAGTCCTGCCATAATCGTGAAAGTTGACAATCCTTTAGCATGATCCTCTGGAACCGTGACGTCCAAGAGATAAGCCCTGGAAGGGCTTTGGCAGGCATCTGCATCGAAATCGAGCAGTACTGTCCCAAGAATCGTGAAAAAAATGCCCCAAGGATGGGATGTTTTCGCAACAACGCCCACTTCCGTTTCGGATGCTGTGGACCGGTGTGGTGAGACGTCGATGTTATTCACAGTCTCATTGCCGGTTAAATTCATAGCTGCAATCTGTAAGTGCGGATCGACATCCCCAAAGGCATATCCCAAATTTTCACCATTAGGAACTAAGAGGAGACCTTAAAATGGAATTTTTATTATAAAACGTTCCACGCGATGCTAAAAATAAAATTCACCTAAGAATACTCCGATTGATAGCAGAATAATAAACGGTCGACGTCTTCCTAAATTAAGCTTACATCTATCGCTGAGAGATCCGAGGATGGGGGTAAGGAAGAACCCAACTAGAGGAGACAAGGCCCACACAAGGGTCATGTGTTTGTGTTCTACCCCAATCTTAAGGAGCGTCGGCGACACAAATGCCGTCTCCGCTGCATAGGAGAATTCAATACCCATGACAGCTGCTGAAACCCTAATCAGCTCCAGCCGGGTTTTTCGCCTGCAGAGAGAAAGTAAAATTTATTTGTTTATTCTGGGAAAAGGATAAGGCTAAATTGTGTGGCATCACGACAATTTGAATCTACTGAACGATTCTATCGCAGTCACTATACCCCGACGAGCAAGTCATGTAAATCCGCAATTTAACGAGATTCATTTTTATTGACTGGATGATTTCGTTAGACGGGGTGCTAAGCGATGCTAGATGACTTTAAGGAAACAAATTGAATAGAAACGAAACATTTTATCGTTGTATAAAAGTTGCCTATAAAGGGTTTTCTTTTATACTATAATGATGGGATTTTAAATTTTTTTATACCAAAATAACTTTAATATACAACAAGTTTTGTTATATTTGCGTAGATGTAAAATTGTATTCTAATTGCCTTCACGACTAATTCTGCCTTAAAAACCTCATAAATAGGATCTTTTTTAGTTTACTTTTGCCAGCCAGTAGAAGAGGTTATTTATCGTAAAAGTACCTAACTACCATTTCAATTTACCTATTCAGTTAAATTAAATTTTAAAGTCACAACAGTCATGTATTCGCATATTCCTATAATTTAACTTCATACAAAAGAGCATGAATAGTTGTTATCAAAATTATTAGACCATCTTTTTGCGAACTTCAAAGTAGCGTTCATAAATCTAGAAACAGAAAGAACTATATAGTAATTTTTGGTTGACCGAACGAAACGACAAGATCGATTTTTTGTATTATGTAGTTTTTTTTCATATCTTATTTCAGTGCTAGACAAAAGTATTGATCTAAAAGAAAAGAAATCTTAAGACTCTAGAAGCCTTTCTATCATAAGGTTTAATTTACTTTAATCTACAATTAAGATGAAACTGTCCAATTAATGCTATATGTAATGAGTATGTATGTACATTTAATCTTGTCACATTCGTATAACAAATAAATTCAGAATTCAAAAATTAATCAATTTTTGTTTCCTAATAGGCTATGATTCGTCAGAGTAAAATAAGCTGGACTCTACGATTATGAGGAAATTAAGGAACTCGAAATTATTAAGCAGAGCGAATGCAATGAAAAGGTAAGTGGCAACTTATTATCACGTATTCAAAAGAAATTTATAGATTATATTAGTGTTAAAAGTTGTCGCATTGATTCTTTGTAATTATTGTGCCGTACCTGCAGTTTTGATTAATTAATAAATAAATATGTTTAATATAATAATTCTAAAATTTAAAACAATTCTGTAGATATATTTTAAACTTCTTACCTGTATATATGTGAGAAATCTTGTGCACTACTTGCATTTCCTCTGGTCTGTTCAAGGGCAGCATTTTTAGCAAGATCCACTAAAGATTCAGGATGTTCTTCACGATAACTTGAAAAACGCTCTTTCACACTATCCCTCCATTCGTGGAAACGTCCGGACCAGCCTTGGTATTCATGTAATTTTTCCATTATTATCTTTTATCTATTACTTAGTTAGCACAAATTTTGCAGACCAATAGGCCTTTACAAAATTCAAAGTTTTGATAATTAATCAACTAAACCCAAAGGAAAATTTATCATCTTAAAGAAAAAGTCATTTTCTCAATTCCGATTATTCAATTAATTTAATTAGCATGAGTATTATCCAACTCTTGCCCTTCAGGACTGTTTCAGCTAAATTATATCCAAACAATCAGTTCAATGAGCACAATTTTTACAAGATCACCAAACTCGTCGAATCCGACAGCTCATCGTCTCACCGATTTCACTGAGATTTATCCCAAATTGGATAGAAATCGCTGCACCCTTTTAGGTCTTCGTTCGCGGAAATCCCAAATCAAACTTGACTGACTGACCAAATGCGAATCTGCTCGGTTGCCACCGTTCAGGGGTATCCCAGGGAGCATGCGTTAAATTTATGCTCTACACATGAAGCGATTTGGCGGCTTTTCCGGGGGTGGCGGTCGCTATTCCTGCGATTCTTCAATGGAAACCTTATTCCCAACTGTTGATTTATATACCCACTTTTTGGGGTAGTGCAACAGGTGGTTTCACATGTGACTGATTTCGCTGTGTTTAACTAAAGTGGAGCATTTTGGTTTTCATACCTTTTCTTTTTTTTCATGCAATGCCGCGGCCGTGATTAGTGATAAAATACCAGTCAAAGTCAGTCTGGCTGGGGAACTTGCTTGCATATATGGTGGAATGGTGTAGACAGACACATAAAATTCGACCTGACGGGGTGGTTTTGTTCTTTCTTTCTAAAACAATCCTGTGGACGGTTGTTTGATTACATATTTGGAATACCTCAAACCTATGTTTCCTTCGGGGATTATTAGCTAAGCTTCCTTAGGCTTTTAGAACTACCCTGTAGTTTACTTTGATTGTCCAAAGTCGTTATAACGATCCAAAGAAAATAATCTATAGATATGAACTTGTTTGGGTAGTTTGACGTTTTAAAAATATTAAAGTATAAGGTTTATAATGTATATACATATGTAATATGTATAAAATCAATAACTACTGTATATAATGTATGTACATAACACCTTAACTCTTTTTTAACGTAAAATTGGTTGTCAAAAATGAAGTTTGAGATAACAAAAAGCCTTATACTAACGCTATATTAATTATTCAGCACAAAATATAGACCCATATTTTAAATCAGGAACACTAAAAATACCCACGCAATTAACTCATTTTGATATAAGTTGCCTAACAATTACATACATATGTTCGTTACGGTTTATCGTCTTTTGTGATAGAAAATGTATTTCGCTTATATACACATCTACCAATTAGCGAATTATTTATGTTTGTAATTGTACAATTAATATAAAAAAAAAAATTTTTTATTTCTTTCACGCGTAAACTTTAAACTTTAAATATTTAATAAATCACATTTTACATAATTTTACGAAACTTATGCTATTTAAAACTATTGCTTTAACCTGAAATCTAATATTAAGCAAGAAATCTATAAATATTATTTTTGATAATTATAACGTAATGCAAATTAAGAGGTTTAAAATATGATATTTTAAAGTCAGGAGTATAAGAGCAGAAGTTTTGTTTAAGTGGCAATCCTAAAAGTTCGTCAAATAATCTTATAAACTCTATTATTACCTATAACGGCTTCCCACACTCAGTCCATATTAGAGGATAACATTTAACCACGCTTAATTGTCATCGTCGTCAAATTTGTCCGCTTTTTAAAATCTCAGTAATGTTTGTTACAATTGTGGAAATAAAAATAAATCAGAAATTTTGTGCCTGATCTGATTTACTTGAAATTAGTATTGTTTTAAATAAATATTTTGTGTTTTGTAGTTAATGTAAAATGAAGAAAAGTTTTGGTGGTTTGTTTAGTAAAAAAGTGAAATTCAGCTGTAAATAATTTTAACAGAATAAATAGTTTGGTTTTTACTTGAATCTCATTATTTAAACTTGAAAAATGGCGAAACAACTATCAAATCCATTGTTTTTAACATGAATAGTCATTCTCTGAGTAAGTTAAATAATATATTTTAGTCTTTATTTTTCATGATTGCACCGAATATTTAATTTTTCTTTTAGTTTTCATTTTATTATTTAAAGAACTTTGTTTTAATCCTTAAAATCCTGAAGTAATCCATTTGTTTCATATTTTGAGGAGGTAAAACAAGAGGGGCGTCCAGAAGCGGCTGCTTTAAGTCCTTTTTAATGAATTGCTTTCAGTCTCAATTCCCGTGGGATCAATTAGTTTTTGTCGAGAAATTCAAGTTGTTGACGTCCGCAGATATTCCTCGATGAAAAGGACAGTTTGTCCTGTGAAAATAAAATGAATGGGAATGGGAAGCGAATTGCAAGGCATCCTTAAAAACAGTTCTATCTAATTTTTGCGTCATCTGATTCAAATGAGACTACCACCCCGGGGTTATTTATGGCCCCTTAGAATTTATTTTGGGTAATAAATAAAATTTTAATATAAATTTAGTGCATCGCTCTCAATAACATTCCCATGCATTACGAGAAAAATTGTGACTAATTTCTGCTTCATTCATAGCCGGCTCTCCGCCTTTCCTGGCTAAGGGGCCTCAGTGCGCTTCCTCAGGTGAGGCCACAGTGGAAATTTTCAAGCTACAAGGCTCAACTAATTTCCCATTTTGTGCCAAGGAATTGCAAAAATGCTTATCTGCGCTTAGCCGAAGATCAAAATTTATTGTCGTTGACTCCTCGCCCAAAAATAATCCGCGAGCGTCAGCAAACAGTGCAAACACCTAGTTCTGTCCTCCCTTCCTTTCGTGTTGAAGCAATTGCCCGAATTGTGATTGCTTTTTGATTTGCCCAAAATTAAATTGCACCACTCACGACATTAATTAGAGCATTCCTTGGAGACAGCGGGAATCAGTCAGAGAGTTTTCAGCATTCATCCCATTCGTCTTATTGTTGCTCGATCTTGGCTCGACGGTAGTTAGCCACTCGATCTTGGTGGGCAAAGAATTGTGTTTGTCTGTAGAAACATGGGTCACACTGCTGACGTTTTTTGCATTCAATTAATCCGATTGATTGCGCTGCTGCTGTGCAGCTAACCACTGAGCCGGAAATGAAGAGAAGTCGAACAAAGTGTTCGGTGCCAAAAACTCGTCTGAGGCATAAACAAGATCTTTAAAATTCTTCAAGATCAAGTTTAAACACGTGCAAGCTCTCAAATCCGCTCAGGTTAACAAGATGACTAGATTAGCGCACGAATGTACAGCATCAATACCTTTTGGGAGCTTTATTATCAATCAATTTCTAAGTCACCTAGCGAGCTTAATATTTGTTAAATTCGAATATCAGGCTTTTATAATTAAAAATGTTGTGTTTCATTCTTGTACAATAATTGCAAAAACCGGGGAAAAATTGCTATTAATATATTACTGGTTGTAAAGCTAGGAGGCATATGTACATTTTACTAATTGCTCATTAAATATTAATAGGTCGAATTTTGTATGTTGAAGTTGACTTATCTATACGAAATCTACTTTTTATAATGTTTTACATTATTACTTTTGCATATAAAACAATATGCCCTATGTATATTTACTTATTTAAAGATTCTAATTTTTGAATTAATATTTTCTAAAGACTCTAATTTTTCTGACGATGTTTGCAAAATTTATGGAAAAAAACAGAAATATTATCTATCTATCTATGGATGATCTGTTGCCCTCCAAACTCTTTCTTAATACTCAATCACTACTCTTGTTTTACTATATTTGTTGTAAAAAGAATAACTGCTGACCGACGAATAAAGGAACCTATTAGAGTTCCATTTTTCCTTTGAACTTTATACAAAACTCTAAATATCAGTTAGGACTTCAGTTTTAAAATTAAGATCTTATGGATTATGCTTCATAATTAACTTTCAAATAACTTTTCTTAAATTAATTCTGAAATGAAAAAGGCTTTTCGAAGTCTTAAAAATATTGATTCACTACAAATACGTGTTCTAAAATGTTCTAGAATTAGGTTTTTCGCTTCCGCGCTCCTTCACGTCTCGCGGTTTTTATCATCTTATACTTTTGTGAAATATGTGGTTTGATTATTTAATTAAGATCGCTAATTAATATTTTAATTTGATTAAAAAGTTAATCTGTTATAATTGTTCCCGTGTGTTACCATTTGCAAATAGGTAAAGTACTCAATTTATATTCATTTGGCCAGTGTTTTGAAAGCTAAATAACAATGCTATTGCTTCCTTCGTTTTAAAAAGAGTTAATCGTATGCTATACTGACTCTCTCAGAAATAGGTAGAAAAATATGTCAAACGACATTAAGTAAACCGTAAAAAAGTTTCATCTCTCATCTCTCTCTTTTTGTATTACTTCAAGAATAACTTTTGATGAAATTTTCAATTACATTATCGCCCTAGAACTAGACATTTTGTAGCGCTCAAAATCTGCACGAGTGCATAGCGCCCGACTCAATTTAATCACATGCACCTGAAATTAAATATAAACAATGTCATGTTCTTTTGGCTAAGTACTGTGTACACCGTTGGCGTTGTCACCGATCAAAATTAAAAGTGTTTTTATTCTCTCGTTCTGAGAACTTCTGCGTGGTAGACAAATCTAAACTTCTTAATATGCTTCCTCGTCAAATAGTTCAGTCAGGACGTCCATTTGGTAAAGACTTGTATTATTAACTGGCTCAATTTTGCAGAAATTGTACTATCGGCAGTAATCCTGTCCGGCTAATGTGAAAACAATCGAAAAAATACAATCAATTTTCGTAGTGTCGACAAAGTGCTAATTAAGTATTAATTGAACACCTTGGCCCTGTACGGTCGTTATATCTTTGGCCCAATCGAAAAACGGCCTTTTCCTTTCGTAATTTAATCAGGGACAGTGCACGCTAGACTCATTTAAATTGTTTATTTTTAAATACAAGTACCGAAAAGTGATGTTATGTTATGTAAGATACAGCTAATTCTTATTTGGGTGATCTTTTAAGAATCTCAACATTATCCGCGCAGTGTTTGCAATTGTTTTGTTGACGCAGGTGGTGCAAGCTTTTCGATTGAATATTTGCCACTTTTTAAAAGTTTTAATAAATTTTGAAAGTCAGCCAACTTAGGACATTGGCCAGTAGTAAGGTTTTGAGACGCAAATATTGTTTCTGCTATAAAACTTTGAATTTTACATAATATACGATTTATATAACATAAACGTTGAATTTGTGCTTTTAAAAAACAAATTTAAAACAGACCTTGTTGAACTAGAGAGAAATTTTATCACCTGCTTAAGTTTAGCTTTTTACTGTGTTATTGAAAAGTTTTTTAATTATGACGTTCTAAATATTTTAATTTTTTGAAGCGATTACCAAACGTAGTAAGTATTAAAATACTCAGAAAAATGCGTTTTTCATGTAATTTAATAATAAAATTGTAAAAGTCATCAATGTTTATATATTGCACAGTGTGTACGCTGATACATGCTCAAAAAGGTTCATTCACCTTGCGGATTATGTAAAAGATTTACATTACAAGGCAATCGCGTGTTTGGCAATTCATTTTGAAATGTAAACGCACGTGTTGGAGAGCTCTTCTTCTAATCTAATCTAATGACTTTCATTCATGTCAATACATTGTGCCTTGTTTATAACCTTATGATTATTTTTGAACCTGAGTTTTTCGTTTTTGATATTAAATATTTGTAGTTAATAGTTTTGCTTATCATTTTCCTATCATTAAGGAGAGTTTTGTTACATTTGTTACATTTTACATTTACTATAAATTTGAGCATTCTTATTTTTTTATTATCATGTACTGAAATTAAGTATTATACATTTAGTAGTATTGAACAAGTTCGGTTCATATTTTCTACATTTTACATTTTAAGAGAGAAAAACACAAGTACCTCTGTCAGTGATGTCAATTAATTTCCTTTGCACAATTTGCTTATTTGCATATCAACTTGATGATATATCCTCGCTGTCTCAATAATTTAACGATTTGTGCTTGATAACGATTTATTGATTACCAAGTAGGCTGCCATAAAGGTTTTAAATTATAGAGTAGTTTATTCTTAGCATTTTTCTTGATAAGGATGTTCGTATCGTGATGCAAAAATTATAATTTATTGGAAAATCGGATCTATTTTACAGAATTGTTTTCCTCAGAAATACATACTATTTACTTAGAGAGTAACTTGTTAATTTTTATTTTCAGCCTTTTACCAAGTCCACTTTCTGTCCAAATAGTATATAAGATGTTTTAACTCTGAAACTAATTTTATTGATTTTTGTGTATATCATATAAATTTCGCATCCCTTTAAAAAGAAGATTAAGAAAAAATTAAGGTAATAGTTGCAATTTCAAAATAAGAAATTAAATATTCAAAAGCAATCTTAAATAAGGTTTTTACGAATAGACCCAAATTCAATAAATGGTACAGGTGTTATATGTATGTATTTCTTAGTTTTATACTTCATCAAATTAATATTGTCAATGTTCATCATTTATACACTTAGGCTTTAACATATGTATTTACTTTGAGTACAAAAACAATTTTTAATTGTTTTACACTTTGAGTTGAACGAATGACCTTTAATAAAACCTTCATTAATAAGAACTATAATTTTAGTAAAATAGCAGAGATAGTTGTTATACATATGCAGATGTAGTGATTAGTCACAGGCACTTCACAAACCACATTTTGACGAAGTCTACCTTTACACTATAAAACATTAGAAGAAAAAAAAAATTGGTATCCATTTTGAGTATGCTATTTTTATTTTTAGAAACTTATAGAATTATCGAAAAACTAGTGTGAAATTTCCCTATACATTTACGAATATAAATACTCTCGTGTTTTTGTAAATATTTCAATTATAGGAACAGCATCCCACACATTAATTACTTTATATTCAGAATAAGTTCCTTTGGCCTCTACCGGCACGAAACTAAATATTTATAAATAGAAAATATCAAGTTATAGAACCATCATTTAATACTACAAATAATAACAACTATTTTTTTGAAAGGTGTCAGTCAGCCAATACGCAACTTGCCACGTGTCAAAAATGTATATCTACTTTTGGGTCATACCAAATTTTCCGGTGAATCAATTACCAATAAATAACCATGCGTATAATTTTGTCACCTTGAACAATCAATTAATAGAGCTACACGGTTCTGAGCCTAAGTGCAGCCACCCGTAATACCACTTAACGCTTTATTAGCAATTCGTTTACTTTGCACGCAACAAAAATTATTTTCAGCTAACCATGGAATTCTTACAATTTGAAAAAATAAATGTATCTGACTTCTTCGCGATTATTTTAAAATTTGGTACTTAAAATGAATTGGCAAATCAAATAGAGCACTTCAATTATGGCTATTAAACTGATAAAATGTAGTGCTTTTGAAATGCATTCATTGTGTAGCATAATCTTATAAAATTTATATATGCGGAAACTAACACAGAAGATTAAAATAATCAGTATACAAATAGTAGTTATTTCATTTCTAAATAGATAACCAACATTAGTTAATAATTCAAAACAAATTGAATGCGTTTTAAGCGATTCAAAGGATAATTCAAGACAAGGTTAAGGGCAAAGTGGATGGGTGTTCTTTTTACAGATATTGAACTGTTTAAAAGTAACACCCTTCAAGGTAGCCCGAACTTATTTAAATAAAAGCTCCATTTGCAGTAATCAAAATGTTAAAATTCCATGACAGCAATTATTGAAACCTTGAGAAAGGACACCAGTTTCGCTGAAAGTTCCTGGAGGAAATATTCACATTTAAATTATTCATGTGGGAATTGATGTGTATGTCGCAATTCAGAAAAGAAAGAAAGTTTTTGCGATTAAGGTGAAATATACAGCCTTGGCCAAAAGTGTCAAGCCACCTACTAAATGTTGGATTTCTTAAATAAATATAGAGTGGGAATAAAATTAAGTTATACGTACTTATAGACAAGTATTATACATCAAATTTATTAATATTTTGTAGGCCCCCCCCTTGCCCTTATTACAGCATCTATTCTATTTGGTAAACTACAAACTAATTTCCTACAATCTTCTGCGTTAATTTTGTTCCATTCTTCGCGTAGAGCTGTCTTCAGGCTGTCCTTTGTTGTTATTTGATGATTCCTGATCCTAGCCTTTAAAGTAGACCACAAATGCTCAATCGGATTTAAGTCCGGTGATTGAGCGGGCCAATCTAAAAGCCGAATGTTGTTTTCTTCCATCCATTGTCTTGTTGTCCGAGATGTGTGGCAGAGAGCATTGTCCTGTTGAAATATGACGTCGTTGTAATCCCCGTCACCAAATATCCTCCGAAACGACGGCTGAAGGCAGGACTCTAGAACATTTATGTATTGCTGACTATTCATGCGACCCTCACAAATGAACATTTCGCCCACGCCGTTAGCCGCCATACAGCCCCAGACCATGATGCTGCCTCCTCCGTGTTTCACAGTGGGCACAATACATTCTGGGTTGTATTCCTCGCCCACGCGTCTTCGTACAAACGTTGCACCAGGAGTTCCAAATATCTAAAAAAATGAGGTTGTGGATTAAATACCGTAATGAGGCCTAATAACTTTGAAATGTGTCAAATTGATTTTTTTTCTTATTAAGCAACAACTTACTTGAAAATTTGACTCATCAGACCAGACCACCTTTGACCAATCTTCTTCTGTGAAGTCCTTATAGCGTTGAGCCCATTCTAGCCGTTTTTTAATATTCTTTTTGGAAAGCCATGGCTTTTTCCTCGCTTTGCACCCTCTTAATCCAGCTTCCAAAAGTCTTCTTCTGACAGTCCTTGCCGATATTTGTCGTCCAGTGTCCTCCGATGTTTCAGCAGCCAACTCAGACGAGGTTTTTTTCCGATTTCGTAGAGAGGATCGAATTAAATTTCGATCCTCACGAGACGTAGACACTCTTTTTCTGCCCGATTTCGGCCTGTTTTCATTAGAACCAGTAGCCGCAAATCGTTTGAGAGTGTGCTCAACAGCGCCACGTGAACACTTTACGATCCTCGCAATCTCCCTCTGCGATTTACCCTCCTCGTGTAAAAACTGGATCCTGCTCCTTTGAAGCAATGTCAACTCACTTGTTTTTGGCATTTTTATTTCACAAGAACTCTTCTCAACACTTCACCGACAACTAACCACATTTTCGAATTTACCTCAGAATTTAAGGCCTTTTAAACTGTACCTAATGCATTTATTGAGAAATCCTTAATTACCCATTAAGGCTAAATGGTTATTTTGCATCCTCTTCCGAATAATATTTATTACTTTATTATGACTTCCTACCTGCGACGGAAGCAATAAAAGTGATAACGAGGTATTTTTGTCCTTAGTTTTCATAGAATGATAATAAATTAGGGTGGCTTGACACTTTTGGCCAAGGCTGTACAACCATAAAGTAACGACTTGTCTTAAAAATATTTCATTTATTAGTTAATTATATGAAATTAATAAAAGGATTACAATCATTCGAATATAACACCTTTAAAAATCGATTTTCTATATCTTTAACATGCATGCAGATGTTCCGTAATTGAAAAACACTAATGAACTCATGAAAACACTTATCAGCTCATTAGTTTTCACTATACTTTCATTAATTGTGATTAGTGTGCATTGGCATTTTCCTAGAAGAAAAAGAATTCTTAGCCTAACGTGTAAAAATCTTATTTGGGATGACTGTTGTATGTAGAGTGAAAACAAGGGAAATCTTAAAAGATGTATTTGCAAATCAATACAACAATTTCATCTTCGAAAATACAATAAAAAAAATGTATATTTTTAAAGACAATAAGATTTGACAACGAAATTTAACAACTTATATCTTATCCAGATTTATTGGACAAAATAAATTAATTTCCCTGTTCGGATTTCGAAATGAAACTCATAAATCAAAAGAAAATGTGAAAACAATTAGATTACTCTAATTGCCAGTAGGTAAACTTTAATCAAACGTATAACCGTAGCCGTTAAAAATAGCATATTTGTAGTCAATAACACCAAAGGCACATATAGAGGAAAAACCCTTGTCCTTGTAGGGCTCTTGCATAATCGAATATATACCCCGATGAATCAACAAGTGGTTAAAAACCAATAACTCCAATATCACCTATTGACCGGTAGAGAATCCATCGACATTTCGTGTGTGTTCCGTTTAAGTTTATTTTTATCAAAAATATATAGGTTTACATATACATCAGTATCTCAGTTAGTGATAGCTTTTTACTAAGACGAGTCTATGATATAAGTTCGTTAATGAAAACGACTTGCCTGCGCTTGTCCTCAACTTACAAACTAGAACCGATGGTGCATCATAAATTATGAAAATGGAAAAAATTAAAAACGAAACATGAGGAGTAATCGATTGATTTATGATAACACAACTGGTGACCAGACTTGTGTCCTGGTCAAACCAACGAACGTCTCTCCGAAAGTACTTCAGATGTCTTTCGACAGTCTTAATTCATTAATTGAACGGGAAATACCGTCTAGTTATCAGGAAGTAATTTCGCTGGATATATCTAGATTTGTCTTAATAATATCGACGTGTGGCAGACCTAAAGCTTTTGTTTGCTTTTAATGTAAGCATTGCAAAACTATTGAGATATTGGAGATACGCGATTAATTGCAATGCATGCGAAGGAGGGAATTGAAACTGTCGACTTGTCAGTCTTGTCTTGAAATCAGAATTTTGTGCTGCAATCGTTTAAGGTAATAATAAAGTAAGATGACAACTACTCCTACTCAATGATTGACTTAATGTTGATGTTTCTTATAAAAAAAAACTTTTAATATTACGATTTTAAATCAAACCAAATTTTTTAAATTTTTTTTGTGCTGTAAAATGTTTTTTAATGTAGCGATTTGAATGTGATTATATTTTTAATTTCATAACAAGGACACTGAATCATTCTTTATATATTAGTGCAACTACAAAGTGATAGAAAGGAAAGTACCTAAAATGTAATGAAAGTTTTTAATAAAAAAAAATATCTTTATAAAAAGGATCAAATCAAAAACCTGTGTTTCATATATAACTTAAAGACTATAGCTTTCGGTAATTTATAATAGTTTTTGTTTTAACCTTATATTTATTGAATTTTAGAATTACTTTTTATATTTCATGACATCCTCTTTCTTACTGGGAGTGAATAGTGACTCTGATATAAGATTTCCTTTTTTTTTTTTTTCTAATATCTTAATGGCTGTATTAGTATTTTTCTTTAATGTATTGCTTTCAGCTCTTCCGCAATTATTAATAATAATTTTTGTAAAAGTTGAATTTTGTTGAGTGTTCCACAAGGATCGATGTTAGGGCCCATTAACTTAACTATTTTCTTAAAATTAGTGTCTAATTAATACTAATTTATTTTACTATTTTACTTTATTTGGCTTACAAGTGTTACAAATAAAAATATAGAGATCTTCAATTTATAACTTGGTATTTTGTAAATTTTTTTTTTTTTTTTTTTTCAGAAGTAATAAATCCACATTTTCGCAGAAATACTGATCGGATAGAAGTTTGCATGATAAATTTAAAAATTCGAGCAGAACTGAGCCGCTAACAAGTTTAAATAGCTGATACTCGCCTATTGACAGTTTCAGTATATGTCCATCAGCCACGGATTGCTTTCAGACGGGAATTTTTATAAGCAGCAGAGAGTCAAACTCATCGATACAGGATGGGTGCGTAAAAAAGTCGAAAATGATAATTTTGTGTTAATACAACGGCAAACTGTTCAAACCCAATAGGTCTTGATTTTATGGACACCCATGAAACGGACTATGAAGACGCTTTGGTCCTTGCTGGTTTTGGAAAATTTCACTATTTGCTGCTGACCGTTTGCGGTCTAATTTACCTGAATACAGCAGTAGGAATCACAATCCTATCGTTTGTTCTGCCAGCAGCGACATGTGACTTTGAGATGACGTCAGCCGACAAAGGCTGGCTATCAGCCTCACCGATGCTGGGGATGCTGTTTGGCTCCTATTTTTGGGGATGCCTCGCCGACACTAAGGGTAGGAGAGTAGCTCTGATCGCGACTCTTCTCCTGGACGGTATATGCGGATTAATCTCTTCAATTTCGCAGGTCTACATGGTGTTTCTGATGTTTCGATTCTTTAATGGATTCGGGTGAGTGTTATGTTTGTCGAACCCATTTCTATGTATCCTAAATGCTCGAGTTCTGGTCCCTGGTATTCAGGTGTAGTTATTTTGTCGCGTTTAGATGAACGTGCTAATTAATGCCCCTAAAATTTCAGCGTTGCCGGAGCAATGGGTATTTGCTTTCCGTATCTGGGAGAGTTTCAGCCAACAAAGTATCGCGAGAAGATTCTGTGTTGGATGGAGATGTTTTGGACATTCGGTATAATCGCCTTGCCAGGTGAGTTGGTGTGATGTACTCAAATGAGTCGAGCAAACAGGAGTTCCTCGTGATATCTCAATCAGTGGACGGTTTCAGTGATAGTATAAATAGTGTAAACTGTATGCAATGTCATATAGGCACCTCCATGTGGTTCTAGGATTTAGGGGTATCACAATTGGAGCCAATCTGCTTCTATTGACTTTGCCTGATTGTGCTCTTAACGCGATAATGGATTTTGGACATGGAAAATATTTGGTTTGAGAATTACGCTGTTTTTGGGGCTAGAAGTTACTGTTTGCTCACTGTCATTAGGATTAAGATGTCTTAACTTGTTGTCAATTGAATTATTGATTTTTGAAGGCGATCGGAAAAAAATATTACCTCGTGATCGATGTTTTTTGAAAGGTACTAATTGACCCCAAGGTGTTTTTCCATTTTATTAGTTCAATAAAATTTTGAAATGTTTTCGGCTAACGTTTTTTCTCAATTCACACAGATTAAAATTTAGGAAGGATTTTTAAGGGGAAATATCATGGATAGAGATAACAAACAAAATTAATAATCGAGTAATCGTTCTTTTGATCAATCGCTACAAAATAATCGATTAATTTACTATATGATTAATAAGTTCTGAACGCTGGATCAGTCGAAAATCTGTTTGTAAGGATATTGATGTATAAAAATCAGAAAAATTTGTTGATATTGAATAGAAATAAGAATCGATTAAATATCATTATTTGTTTAATCAATTAAAATAAGTCGGTCATTTTAACTTTTTAATTAATCGTTATCATCTCTAACCTATTCTAGTATCTGTTTATATGAAATTCACGATAACATTTAGAAGGCTAAGGAAATGACAAAAATAAAAAATTTTTATTTTCAATTTTACAAACGCTTTTCGTCTAATTTAATTGAGAGATTTTATTTCCCAGGTATTGCTTGGCTAATTATTCCTATGGAAATTCATGTTGAGAAGCCGGGCTTTACTTTCCACAGCTGGAATCTTTTTGTGGCCGTTTGTGCTATTCCAAGGTGAGGTACTTGTAACCATTCCTGAGCTTAGCTTACCATTCAGTAATGTTTTTTCTTGATGACATATAACACAGCATAATTCTTGGATTGTGGTTGTTTGCCTTCCCCGAGAGCCCAAAATTCTTGCTTGAACGTGGAAGAGCAGATAAGGCTTTGGAAGTGCTTCGGCTTATCTACAAAAAGAACACTGGAAATGATGCTAAAAAATATTCGGTATGGCATTCAAATTGTAGTTTATACATTTTTAAATACAAATTTTCTAGGTGACGACTTTAAAAGGAAAACCTGCTCTCTCCGTCCACAGAAGGCTAGAGGTTCAAATTAGCCAGGAAGAAATAGAAGCAAGACGTCCGAAAAAACTTAGGAAATTACTAGGCGAAGTTTGGTCACAAACAATACAACTTTGCCGGAAACCTCACCTCAGAAATACCGCTCTCACATGTGCCATTCAATTTGGAATAACATCAAGGTGGGAAGTAAACAAAAATATAATTTTAATTTTCTTATGTTAATAAGCAGTCTTTTTGTGCACATATAGCTATTATACCTTAATGGTCTGGTTCCCAGAGCTGTTTTCAAGATTTGAAGATTTTGAAAAACGGAATCCTCATGAGTCTGCTTCAGTTTGTGAGGTGTCATCAATTGTTCTTAGGGAATTTAATGGGTAAGCAACTAAGCATATACATAATTACAACAATTTTCAAGGCAAATGTCCAGGACAAGCACGCATTGCAATTTTTGGTTTTCGAGATTTTTCCTTTAGGATTTTGATATAGAAGAAATTATATCTTTTTATCTTTTCTGTTTGCATTCTTTATAAAGGACTCTGACAAACAACAACTACTGCGAAAGTGTAGTAGAAGAAAACGTCTACGTACATACAATAATTATTGGGCTGGCCTGCATTCCCACAAGTTTATGGCTACCCTTGTGCATTCACAAGTTAGGAGCTAAATTTTTCTTAGGTAAGTTTTATAAACTGAAATAAAACTCGAAATAAACTATTAAAATTTTTTGTTATAATTCTAACAGTGACCTGTTTACTTGCTGCTGGTGCGATCGCAATGGGATTGTATTTTGTGATTAATTCAACTCAAAATTTAGTGCTCTCGTGCATTTTTGAAGCTCTAACATCGCTAAGTATCAGCACTGTTTATACTGTGATGGTTGATCTGTTTCCTACAAATTTAAGGTAAATACTTAGCATAGAAATTCCGCTAAATAGTCCGAGCTGTGAATTTAATTTTAGTTAATTTAAAAGCAAAATTTCAAAGGCTTCAAATCGCCAAATATAAATTTCTTCTAGATCGTTTAGCATTGTTTTTAATATTTATCTTTATAATTTCAGAGTAATGGCAGCAGCTCTAGCATTAACTTTCGGGCGACTTGGAGCACTCGTTGGAAATTTATTGTTTGGGCTTATGATAGACTTGAATTGTGTCATACCAATAGTATTATTTGCTTCTATGCTAATAGGTACGAAATTAAGTTATCCCTAAATGACTTTAAATTACTTATCCTAATTAGAATACCTCATTATATGTATTTCTAAAACTCTTTCTTATTTTTAACAGGAAGTGGTTTGCTTTGTCTACTTCTGCCAGCCACAGGACAAGAAGCGCTAGATTGAAGCCAAAGTAGAGTAAATATTATGCATAAAGAATCTTATAACATAAATACTACTGAGCCTTTAAGGCATTGTTATTATTAGTTAATTAGGAAATATTTAATAAAACAATGTAATTATGTATACTCTTAGTGCGCGTTTTGTGATTTCGACAAAGTCAAAAGTAAGTATAAGAATATATTTTTTGTTGTAAAAACTGGATAGATTCATACTCTGCGTTATATTTTCCCGTAGACTGTAATATACATATATATGAACCTGATCTTTTTTTAACTAGTAGTAGACATCCTAAAATATACAAGCAGAAAATGGCAACAAGATTTGTAAGATTTTTATGTTTAATTATATATATATACGTCTTTAAGGTATATTTATTTTTCATGATTACATTTTAAGGACATAAAAGTATTGCAATAAAATAAAATTGTAGTATCAATGCTGTGTTTTTGTGGGAAAAATGGTTTTCGGCGATCAGTTAAATATACGTAAAATTTTGAAATTCGAAAAGGACTAGTTTTGGTTTTGTCGAAATAAAAATGTTTATGACCGCTTCTTTGCAACTTTATCGAATTTGTTAATAATGTTCCTATTTTGTATTTTTTATTTGTAAATTATTTACCTAATTTTAAACATCACTAAAATTTAATTTAATTTGGATTTATGTAATTTAAATGGACTTTGTCACTAAGGCTCCCCTGAATCTATTGTGGATTTAAGAACCACCTCATGAATATTTCAGGGAATAGACAACGTGCACAAAATATTTTGTAAAAATATCAGACAATTCGGTTGAATAGTTTTTATTTAATCATTTCCGCCTGCCAAAAAATATTTTTCCCGATATACATACCTTTAATAAAGTATTATCAAATTGCCCTAAAAGAATAATTAAAATTAAATGTTTATATTTAAAACAGGCATATCATCGGTTAGCTGGTAAAACTGACTACTTAAGTGAGAAAAACTACTTTGGAGGCAAGACGATTTGAAACTTTCAAGAAATAATTTGTCGAATGACTATAATCTTGCTACATAGAATATCGGAGCTTCTGGCCAAGATAGTTGATGGGTAAGTCTTATAAAAACTGATTTAATCAAATTTAAGCTAAAAAATACTTTTATAAACATACATCTGTTTGATATTATCGTTCGTTTAAAATCGGTTCCAAACAAAAAATTGTAATTAATATTTAAGCTAACTTGAAGAAATTAAGAAATGTTTCACTATAAAACCCGCTCGGTAATTTTACGTAAAAAAAAAATATCAATTTTGTGGATTCACCCCTAACAAAATCTTTCTGTCGTCCCTATGAAATTACACTATCCAGAGGTACTTTCCGAAATCATAAAAACTCATTTTCCAGCTAAATTGCCACCATTTTTTTGTATTTAAATTTGCATTAAACGAGCTTCCCAGCAGCAGCTTAAGTGGGGCCCCAGCTTTGAAAGTCTCAGATTTTTCGATCACAAAGGCGCCCTGCTCTGCCCGACGAAGCACTTTCGCTGCTTTTGCCGCTGGATTTTTTGATAGAGGTGAGTGAAGTTTCCGTTCCTTCTTTAAAGTTGGAAATAATCAAGTTTTTGAAAGTGAACACATGAAATTCGGCCAGGCGCCCAGACTCAGGAGGAGCGCTTCGAGTCGAAAAGCGCCAGTCCCACGACCAGGGGAGCTGCACACGCTTCCAAGTTTGAGAAGCGCCAAGCCCCGGCCACCCCAGCGGAGCGGCGCAGTAAGTGGGCCCCAAAGTTCGATTGTCTTTCTAGCTTCAGAAGCATCCGAAGCGGCGTTTTGCGCCAAGCTTTCTAGAGACTCCGCAAGCCTGGAAAGTGTGGAAATTGTGAGGCCCGCTTCCGACTTCTGGTCACCCAGCACGCCGAAATTCATTGCTCCATTTGACGAGCGCGGCTTTGTCGTCAAAAATAAAAGCCTTCCCCGTTCGGTGGGAAAGGTGTTGGCGTCCGCAATCTCGGCGACGGACACCCGCAGGTGAGAAGTCGATCGCAAGACGATTTTAATAATTGGGCCGAGTCGTTCAAGCTGCTGGGAACAACTTCGACGGCTTGCTTCGCGCCCGGAGAAAGAAGGTGCCGGCGAATGTCTCCGATTTGCTTTTGCCCTCTTATGGGAACCTGGTGAAAATCGGCGTTTGACAGAAATTGATTAAAGGCAGACAGACGCCTTTCTGGGTAAATTGACTGGCTTAATCGACCTGACACTGAAAAACTCGGGTCGCGTCCGCCGGAACCGTGGAGCACGTTGTTTAGTTATCAGGAGCCGATGATTAGGTGGGTTTATCGAGGGATGTACATGACTTTTATAGGGTTGGTTGGAGCTTGTAGTTTCAGGTTTTTCGACTTCTAGTAATCATCGAATAATGATTATTTAAACTTGAACGCGCAATTACGCACTATTATGATAATCTTCCATAATAATATTAGAGTAGTGGTTCAAATGCGTACTAGAGGTAGATATGTACACAAGTACAAGTAATATTTAATGAATCTACATTATATTGTAATAAAATAGTGATGATTTCACGTCGGTTGGGTATCTGATCAATTATCTTATGCGTTAAATGGCTCTGTTTTTCCCTGACTACAGGGAATCCAAAAAGAAAGGGGTGTGAATTTAACAGCCTATTTATGTAAATTACCTGTAATGTATGTGTTGATGGGTATGGATGTTACCTCTTAGCTCTTACATTACTCAACCGATTACGATAAATGAGGTGTTGTTTGATTCGTTTCAACCATAGAGTGTCATAGGTAATATAATAAATCTAATATTTCGGAAATTAAATGCAAATTTCTGCTGACAACTTTTTATCAGTTATTTAACCCTTGAAAACGTTTAAGCTCAAGATCCAATTCCTTAAGAGCCACATCTACCCTTTTTAGGGTTAAGTTACAAAGTAAAATAATAATTTTTATAATAATATATAATTTTTATATAATATAATAAAATTATATTTTTTATAAAAATGTTTGCTCATAAATTGTTTTTTTGAACATATATGATCAATAAATAATATGTAATTTTAAATTTATTTAATTGTTTCCTTTGTATACCCTTAAATAATACGAAAAAAATTATGTGCTCAGGTAGATGTGACCCCTTAAAAAACGTTCATCCACTTATGACGAATATCTTTATGTAAATAAATTCATAAGTAATAAATAAGTTTACAATATGATTCCTACATATGTGCTGTACATACATTCAGCTTTTGAAAATTAATTTTAAGTGTTTATTAAATTTAAAAACTGGAAGCGTGCGTTCATTCCAATTTCACATAATATTGTGCAATATCATTTAACTGAATAATGCCTTATACGGTTTAAAATTTAATAAAATTGCTTAGGAAAGGCTTCTGATTAATGTTGCTTTTAGTTATTTTCTTTCTATAACTCTCAGTTAAAGTCGTAGATTCAGGCTCCATGACTCTAGTTGGCTAGTTGATAAATAATAATAAAAGTATTCAAGTCGGAGTTCCTTTCTTTCGTTCTATCGAAGTCTTTGTTTGTCTCTGTTATTTTCTGGAAAGGTTTTAATAAACATTTAGCAAGTGTCCAGCACTCAGATCCGTATTATATATGACAGTAAATTTTCAATTTAAATGAAAATTATGAAGAACGAAAATTAAAATTGGAAAAAACAAAATGGCTTTCTTAATTTTAGGCACTTTACTTAAAAACATTAATCCGATAATTTGAAGTTTAATTCGAAAAAAAATTGCTATTTAATCTGGCCCAGACGTGCTTTTAAAATAAACCCAGCTACACATTATAGTGTACTCTATCAAACTTTACATTTCGTCAAAAATTCCATAAATATTTGTTCTTCTCATTTACCTAACCCAAAGCTCGAGTGTGAACAATGAAGAAAATCGTAACAGAAATTTTCAACATTTTTTGATTTTTCAATAAACGCAGAAAGAGTTTTACGGCAATGCTGTAGGTGAAAAATATAATTGAATTATAAAACTATCCTTTTTTGGCATATTTTTCAAATTCTTCTATTCTACAAAATTCGGAGCATTTTGAAACGCATTTTGAATGTAGCCTTGAACTGAAAAGAATGTAATTAAAATAGATCTAAATTAATTGTAATTATTTTATATTAACTCTAAATTTGTTAAGATTTTAACACAGGTGGTAATTAGAAGGCAGACCAATATTTTTATGTAGAATGTCAGAAATCTGATACATCGACTCTATTATTAGTATGATGTTTTAGAAATTGTTCTCTAATAAATGTTCTTAAATAAGACTTACAGGCTCTTCAAATGTGCTCAGAAAATAAAATAAAGCATATTATTATTTACACGATTTTATTTTTCCCTACTTACACACATTTACGCTTTTATTGCACATTGGATTTATAAATCTCGTTTCCTTAAGACTAACACTGTAAAAGTCTCCTCATATGTAGCTACTTTACATCATTACTAGGTAGTAGGTAGGTAGGTTGGCATACTTCACAAGCGAAATTGATTCTATTTCATTCAAATTTCCTGAGTTGACACACTTGGTGCTGTTGTACTTTTTGCGTCTGGTGGTGATCCAATAAAGCACAATGGAGACGTATAGTAAGATGGAAAGAGCGAGTATGGACTAATGCCGGAGGTAAGATAGTGATTAGCATAAAGACCCTGTCGCTGTGCAATTTTCAGTCTCGAGGTGAGTTGCTTTTTCCATTTCGTCCTTCTGTTTTGGAACCATGTTTTAATCTGCACCTCTGTTAAATTTAAGCTTTTCGACAGCTCCATCCTCTTGCTAACACTCAAATATTTGTCTTGTTTGAACTCATTTTCTAATCGCTCCAACTGCTTTGCACTGTAGGCCTGTCGAGGTTTTCGATCCACCCCTGGTTTTCTGAACCGCTTCCCCGGAGGTTTTGGCACTGAAAAGAATAATAAAGAAAATTAACATTATATCTTGTAAAAACTATGAGCTAGACATTCGTGTTTTCCTCTTGTCTCAAGAGCAAGGAAAAATTCTTAAATGAATCAATTAGCACCTTTCACATCTGCTCCGAGTCTCTTTGCACAGGCCGAATGTGTTAACATGGCAAATAGTGCATGTGAATCGAGTCAAAGAGGTAAACTCACCACCTCGCTTTATGGTGATCTTCCAGCATAATAAGTAAGTTGTCTTTTTGAAATATTGTTTAACTGCCAATTGACAGGTTTTGCCTCGCATAGGTAAATTAAGACACCTCGGGGTATTTGCTTTAACCACGCCGATGATGAATATTCCTTTGGGCAATTACTTGCACTAAATCTGAATTTTTAAACAAGTTTCACACATTTTCGTTCAGTTTGTTGATTTTCCGACAACAAATGCATTTTTCTGATCAGGGAGGAGTTTGGTATACACAAAGATTTAAGACAAAATATACACTTTGAAACGTAATACGCTCTAAGAATGGAATGGTTTTCCAAACCCAAGTAAAAAATTAAGTCTATGTGTATAGTACTGTAATTTATAAGAACACTCTTGCGCAAAGTTTAATGTTAAAGAAAATTATAAACTTCAGTAGTTTTCACAAATACCATTATAATACAATAAAATTAAAATATTTACTCACCTTGTATTCCTAAAACATAATTTGTGTGTGCTGGTGATTTGGTGTGGACTCCTATCCAATTTGTATAGACAAAACTCGGATGTGAGGTGGGAAAATGCACTCCATTGATTGGATATGGAATATTATTAATAGTGTTCTTATGTGCTAAATTTTCTGGTGTTGTGAGACCTTCAATTAAATTCGCTGCCTTTGACGTGAGAATTTCTAAAACATTCGGCGCAGTTGCTGGAAAGAAATAAGAAAATTGGGCTATGATTAACTTTACTTTTAGAGTTGTAAAGAATTAAAGTAGGTACATTTTATGTCATAGAATTTGAAGCAAATAATGGAAACAAATTCAAAACACACATTTCATAGTAAAACATATTTTACGATAATAATGCTCATTTAATTTGGAAGTAGAACAAAACCTAACGCATATTTTAAGGATAAAATTCTTCCTCCAACATAAATATATTTGATAAATGTCTAAATATCCACATACGTGAAATTTAAATTTTAAGGAATTCTCTAGAAAAGAAATATACTAAGTTAGTCAGCTTAGTAAAAATGTTTTTTCTTCTTTTTTTCAGAAGTTTGTGAAACTCACAAAATAATATCTCGCAAAAATTCGTTCAAAAGGAATGCGATTGCATATTTTGCTTGTTAATAGGAAGGCATGTTTTGAATAAAAAAAAGTTCAATTTACATAAAATTTATCATTTTAAGAAGAGGCAGAAAAACACAAATATTTGTTGTTAAAATTCGTTTATAATGAATGCTACAAAAGTGTTACTAATCATAAAAATCTAAAAAAAAAATCAACGCTACGTTAACTAAGAATGCGTACAAAAATATTTAGTTATTAGATTATGTTGTTCAAACAATTTTATTTAGTTTAAAAATAACTTAATCAAATAAACCTTTTATTTTTAAATATAGTAAATATATTTTACATTTCCTATTCGGTTTTTTCAGCTATAAAACTGATTGATATCTCTAAGTAGATTCGAAGGAGAAGATTTGTGACGGTTTCTTAGCTCCTTTATAATATGAAGCACTTTTAGCTTTTTTATTTTTTGGTACTTTTTTGTTTTTATTTATTTATTCACTTGCTTTAATTGCTTAATGTGGTAGGTTCAAAGATACTTAGGTCCATTTACAAAAATGTTTTTAAAGCCTGCAGAATTATTTTATATTATTTTCTCTTGGAAAAGAGGACTTTGTACTTACTTAAAGCGGTGAGTTTAGTATAATTTTTTATTTCTATTTAAAAAGCAAGATTTTATTAGGTTGAATAAAATAAACCTCCTGCTGTCTTTGATTAAGTTTCGCGCCAAATTAAGTATGGAAATTTCACTTAAGGCTGGTACATACAGAATTAACAATAATGCTATGAAAATTAACTACAATTTAGATGAATTTAATTTTGTGTATACACTTAATTCCACGATCTTGGTTAGTAATCTTAGAGGATCGATGTAAGTGTTAAAAAACAATAGTTATAATATTGGTTAAATAGAAACAAAAGTTTTCAAACATATTTGAAAGAATATATTTTCAATTTAAGGAAAATAAGTAATACCAAATGTACTTCTCTTGGTAAAAGTGATATTGGTTAAATAAGCATGATAAATCCCTAAAAATTTGTACCTACCATAGGTACATAAATATAACAAAAATGAAAGATCAGTAAGAAAATTAATTCCCAATTGATATGATATCGTACAGGTGAAACACCTACAGCATTACTTACAAGTTCCACAAATTGCCGCAGGTGAAACTGCGATAGGCTTAAAAGGGTAGTTCACGTCTCTCCGCGGATCCTCTTCCTTAATTTTGCGATCTTCACTACTGTCGCCCTCAGTTTTTCTATCCAATCCGAGAATATTGTCAATAGTGAACTTTTTATGCTTCGCCAGAGCAGTTGCCGAAACACCCCCACAATCCGAATCACTCCTCGAGTCAGTTTCTTTGCACTGGAAATTCTGCTGTTTCAAATTCACAGGAATCTCGTCATCACAGATTATCTCAGAATCACTTGAATCACGACTGTAATCCGACGCCAAATGTTCGCCCTGCTCATCCATTTTGGACTGCTGCCGGGGTTAAGGCCCGTATAAACGATTAGAAAAATTTTAATCCCTCCGCAAAACTATAAAACAGTGGCGGCTTCCGCTGGAGCGCACTGCCCGCGAACGAATGAGTCGTGGATAAAAACATCTCGGCCGTTGGAGGAGATAAAGCCCACCTTATCCGGCGCTGAGATGAAGAAACGCCCCTTTTTTGCACCTCAAGTGGTGCTACTCGCTGCTCTCCACCGGCGAAGGATGTTTGCGATGGAGTCGGATGGATTTTTCGAAGGTGCTCGCCAAAATGGCAGAACCATCAGAGCAGCATAAATGGTCCAGAGCAGCAGCATCCGTAGAAAATGGTGCACACGGAGCATAGCGCCGCTGTTCGGGCTTTCTTGAGGTGGCTGACTTCGTGAAATTGCTTGGGAAGATGCTAATAATTGTTATTTTTAGTTGATTTTTGCCTAAAGTGTAAATTGAGTTTTACAAACTCATTCGATGGGTAGGTATTTGATCCGCTGCCAAAGGGAATTACGAAGTCAATTTTTTCGCTCCAGAAAAACGAAATTTTCTTTTGAATTCATTTAGAATTTGTATTTCCTTAAAATTGTACTGCTCATTTGCAGTAAGTACCTTAGAACTGTTTTTTATTCGTGTCCAATGAAAAATTTACTGAGTGGAAACATCTCTTGCTCCAATTTTATTAAAATAAAACTGAAATTATTAATCTTGTATATGAAAAATTAAATCATTTCAAAATTTTGATTTGTAGTACATTTTATCTAAAAATAATATGAAAACAAATAATAATTTCGCCGTTAGTTAATATATCTATATTTTAAAGTAAGCGTTAAACGTTTTCAGATTCTTTTATTAGTCTCATATTGCATCTAGAAAGATGCCTGCTTAAAGGTTTTCAAAAGTGAAGAAGCATTTTTGAGATCGAAGTAAATCACTAAACTGTACTACGACCAAACAATTGATAGAAAAATATATTGACTGCAAACATATAAATTTTTAAACTTCCCGATGGTAAATTTCGTTCTTCGTACCAATAAAAACTCTTGACTTAGGAATTTTCAATTCGAATTTTGTAATATAAAATATCAATATACAAAATTTTGGAATATTTAATAACACCAGTCTACAAAAAGAAAATTTTTTTCTTGAGTCTCGGTTTATTTCATAATTTTTTTATTTGTCATATATCAAAATAATTAAAAAATACGCACAACCTCCTTAAAGTTTGCTTTTGTAGTGTTGGTAGTAATAATACAAATTTTGAAGACCGTATTTTGACCAGTTTTGAATCATCATTAAAAAATAAAGGGTCATCATAGAACTTTTTAAGTTGGCTTAAATGAAAGCCTAAATCCTAATCTAAGAAAATCAAATGCCATTTACCTCAATAGCTCTTTTTAAACATAATATCGAACAAGTTTTTCATGAGTGTGTACTTGTCATGTTCTTTATTCGGCATTTATTGTATGAAGTAATTGCTTAATGGAAAAAAGTCAAATTTATGGATCATTTCGAAATGTTTTAAGGCCTTCTCTATTTTTATATAATAGCTTAAGAATTCAACTATTATTTGAACAACATTTAAGTTCCTGGCTCAATCCATTATTTTGTAATGATTTCTCATAAATGGTCAAAATATGGTCTTTTGTACTTTTTAACTCTATTTTTTTCGAAAATGGAAGCTGTTTGAACATTTTCATTTACGAATTCGTAATCTACGAAAAAAATCCTATAGAAATCATTTGCAGATACTTTGAGAAAAAAATTGGTGTTGACCTGTGTAATTATTTTTACATTTGTTTGGATTTTGGGAGTGTATTGCGTAAATTTTAATGAAGTAGTTCTTTCCGGAATGTATCATTCATTAAACGACATAATCTAAACACAGAGCATATTTGATTGTCTCTCAAAATCTACATAAAATAAACTACATCTAGAATAATAATTTTTTACCATTGCATTTTAAATTACTATTATTTTATTTTACTAATTTTGATAATTTTCTCGAATCAAGTAATAGTGCATATTTTTAGTTTTAGACTGTGCCCAAAATTGTTTTGTTTATTTTTTCGTTTTTTTTTAAGTTTGTTTAAATGTGTACCATAAAAACTTCGTACGTAAACTTATAATTCAAAAATCTACTAATTTAACACTTATAAAAGTTATGTTAGGTACCTAGTTTGCTAATTCTATTTAAAAATGTAGATTGCGTTTACGGTTTTAAATTATTCTTAAATATTTCGGACAAGCTGCCGATAGATATGTGAAAAATATTGGAACAAAATTAACTTTACAAGAATATCTAAGATATAAAAATTTTAATTCCTCTATAACTAAAATGTTTCAGTATTTCCGTCACACTACATGTAGTATAAATGGATTCTTATCTAGTGCTCTGGAAAAATAAACCCCCAATAAAATCATGAGTAAATTAGCGACTTGATTAATGACAAAATCATCCAATTCATCAGCGAAACGATACCACCTAATTAGACATAATGAAGGTGGCCTGAGCAAAGAGCTCCAGGTACAAATGACTCGTCATCACCAGCAGAAATGGTCCATCACCAGTTTGCGTAACCACATGATTGCCATGATTGCGTTAAGAAAAATTTGACACGGACTTAAACCGAATAAAATTCTCAGCCGGCACAACCACTCTGAAGCGGCTGGGGGTGGGTAGAGGGTGCCAGAAAGGTGGGCAGCATCCGCCAGGTGCTGGTTCCCATTGGTCCATTGTCGATGGAAATCTCGGTGTCTGCGCCACTGATGATAAATAATCATATTAAGAGCATAACCGGAACTCGGGGCGGGGGCGGGAGTGGTGCGAAACGCGGTCGATGCGGCGCCTGGGCTGCTGCTGCGAGCACGCAAGCCTGGCGGCCAGATCGCGTGTATCACACAAAACCGCTTACTAAATGGTTTTTAATGTAATATTGTGATATAACTGTAATGACCCTCTTAAGTGATTTTTCACACCTTCATAGCCTGAAAAGGGTCCATCAATCAGACCCCGCAGACTGTTTGGGAAGAGGAAACAGCTTTCGGGTCCCGGCGCGGTGTGATAAATTCATTTTTTCCATCTTTTCCCTATTTTCTGTTGTTGCGATATAGTGGTGCTGGAAACCTCGTAGAAGTTGTAAAAGGATGCGACAGAAATATTTCATGGTCCATGAAACGAACATATATGTATGTATGTAATGTATATTTGTAGTATGTTGAAAAGAAATGAATAGAGTAAATTAGCTAGAAGGCGTTTTCATATTAATAATTATTATTAGTGATGAGCAGAATATGTCCTCGGTCTTACAGAAAGTCCAAGACCGAGACCAAGACAAATACTCGACTTGCAAGAATGCAAGATCAAAACCATGCGAGACTTGATCAAAATAATGAACAATTCAAAAAAAGAACAGCGCCGTTCCATCCTTTGACGATCCTCTTACACTACAGTCGAAATTTTTTGAATCTCAAAACGATTTTAATTATACAACTCCAGATATTTTAATCTAAATTAAACTTCAGAAAACTTTTTAATTTCTATTGTATGTACTTTGTGAATCCAAATCAAACGAGATGATATTATGGAATTATTTCTTTTATAAATGTTAACTAGTTTAATCGAAAACTAATCATTTTCCTCTATTTTTTTTTTTTCTTGGTGACTACTTAAAAGGTGTACCTAAGCAGCTGAAAGCCCTTTACTCGTTTTACTTATAAGATCTACCCAATACGAAAAAATAAGTTATTCAAAATATTTTAGTATCAGAATACAAAACTGCAAGACAAAGGCTAAGTCTATTTATATAAGACCAAGATCAAAATCGAGTGTGGAAGAACCAAGACCAATACCGCATTACTAATTATTATTATCGACACCTTAAAAAATGGCCTCAAATAGACATAGAAATTAAAATTTGACTTCCATCTCTTCTTATCCAATTTTGATCTCAAACACCAAGATCCTCTTTAACATCAACTTTGTTGGTTGCGTAAAAACAATCTTAAATAAAAAAAAAACGAAAAACTTTAGCGCCTAGCAGCACCTTAAGTTGGAAGAACCAGAGCGCAAAATGTGACAAAATTATCATTTTATGCGACAACGCGAGATGATTAAGTTGCCCCGCAATCTGATTATTACTTTACTGTTGATTTTGCGGAAAATCAGTCACCATGAAACCAAGAATAAGTTCGCGGCAATTATGGCTACAGAAGGCTTCTGAAATTAAAAAATTTTAGTCATCTTCAGACAGTTGCACGATCAAGACATAGGTGCAATATTTCAGATTTATTAGAAATGAACCAGTTATACCTTATTTTTGGTGTTGTTTTAATAAAGTGCTATTTGAGTTCTACAGAAATTTTTGAAGTGGATGTGAATGATATTCTTAATGAGAAATTTATGCCAATTTCATTGTTTCTTCAAAATGATGTTGAAGTGAAAATAAATAATAGTAGAAAGCACTTCTATCAAGCCAAAACTGAAGGTGATTTCAGCAAAGCTTTGACTACAATGGGATATCATAGGTATAGTTCTCGGAATTTAATAAAATTAAAAGGAATTTTACTTCATGAAATTTCATTTTAATTGACTATCGATCCGATCGCCACAGATCTTTAATTAAAATTTCAAAGAAAAAGCATTTTTTTTATAAAAACTTCATTTCTATTCTTTTAATTGTGAAGTACAATCGTCAAATTATTGAAAAATGACTTGAATTTTCTATTCTCATTTAGGAAAAAAATGAATGAATATCTCTGCAGTAATTTTGTTGTAGACGAAATTATTAGAGATATTGCACCCCCAGTTCTTCATATAGAGCGACGTGTTGGAATAGCACCAAATCATAGTAAGTATTATTTAGCAAACGTACCTTTTTATATTTTTCTACAATATTTTTAAAGCCATGAATCATAAGTACGAATACAGACAAAAACACAAAATGTGCTATAATTCTCGTATGCTGCAATACAACATAGAAAATAGGCCCAAACCTCTTTACTATAACATTTGGTAACTTAATTTATTTGTTTATTAAAATTGCAGATATTACTTCAAATATTCAAAACTCTAGAACAGGAAAAAATATTCACCAGGAAGCCCTTTTGTTTGATCAAGGCTCATCAGGTTATCAGAACTGGTTGCAAAAGTAAGTATGATATTTAATTGGTTAACATGTCTCTTATTCAAATCTATTAAATAAAAAAAGTTCCGTGAGTTTAAAAGGTGGCAAGAGAAATTATAGGTTCATCTATTCGTCCGAGATTTCAAACGATTTTGTTTTCAGGAAATATATTAATCAATAAACCTTCCTCTCCCTTAATTCCAAATGCAGTTATTTAAAAAATTGGAATTTTTGAGTAGTTGATAGTAAGAAATAAACACCTATTTCTAGAACAACCACCTTTGACGACATTCAGCAACAAATTAAACAACAAATTCCTAAAAATCAGACGAACAGTTCTAACCCACAAACATCGACTCCGTCCATCGCTGGTAAGCGAGCGTATCACGTTAATCCGCAAGACGACTTTTACGAAGAAGGAGACGTAACTGGCTACGCGATGCACAAACCTTTGCAGGTGTTTATCCTACCATTTTAAATGTTTGTAACGACATTTGAAAACAAATTCCCATTTTGAATTGCAGCCGGACCTCACAGACTATTCAAGCGACAACAATCAAGATTCTGAAGAAGATTTCCCTCCAGAACGGTCGGCTAACATTCAGAAAAGTGGTTAGTGATATTTGCCGCTGTCTGTTGTCTTTTTCAAATCTTCAACACTTCCAGCCGTGCCTTCGCACAATCTAGTGTATGTCACCTATCCGCAGCATGCTTATTACCAAAATTATGAGCACACCTCGAACCCTTACCAGGCCTTCACGACCGCTGCAGATGGAAGTCATGCCCAAACACAGCACCAAGAAGGTCTAAACTTGGTTTAAAATTCATAAAACCTCATTGAACCCTATCTAAATACTTCGGTTTCAGGACACTACCAAGGTGGACAGGAACTTTACGACCACGACCATGGGGTTCAACACCACCAAACCTACGCTGCACCCACTTACCCAGTTCAGGACCTCGGACAGGGGAAAGAACTGGGCATCAAGGACTTCATCGACATCGCGCTGACCACTTTGGCGTTCCTTTCCTTCGGGATGTTTATCCTGCAGGTCCTGATGTGCATAACGATGGTAGGAAATGTCGGGTTTTAAAAGATTTTACAAAAAAAAAATAACAAATTAAATTGGTGAAGAATAAAACTAACAACAATTTGATGATGATGCCAATGGAGATTGATGGAACTGAAGAAGTTGAAGAAATCCGGAGAAAAAGATCGTTGGAAAATGAACGTATAAAACAAGTGAGTTTTTATCAAAACCACTCAAAAGGTATTTTTCGGAAGATATAGGTTTTTATTTTATTTTTTCTTTAGGCAATTTCGTTTATTTAAAATATGGAATTTTTTTCCAATTTGTGTGGCTCAATAGTTTTGAATAATAACTGAGTAAAGTTAGAATAATATATTTATGCTTATCTGCTTTATAAGCTTTCATTTGATACTCATATTTTGTAGTATATAAAGGTAATTTTTGCGGTCTGCTGTAATCAATCTGTAACACTTTTAGATATCTAAATGTGTCATTCCGTAGGTAAAGGGCCCATTTGGCCGATCAAAGTTTTCTCTAAAAACGCGTTTTAAGTGAAAAATCAAAAAATTATAAAAAAAAATTTTTTTCGTAGTTTTTTACATAGTATACATATAGTCTACTATCACGTGTTGAAATTGCAGAGCACTCTGAGCGGCTAAAAATGCATCCAAAGTTTTTGATCAATTTTTTTAAATCAATTTTATCAGAAATTTTGAAAATTTTAAATTTTTAGTTTTTTAACTTCAAAATGATTTTTTTTCGCGAATTTTCATCTTTTGGGCTCGGACATTGCGCTCTGGTCATAACTCAATTTCGGCCAAATGGGCCCTTTACCTACGGAATGACACAAATGTATATTTTTAACTTTCCTAAAAATTATGTTAGAACTTTTCTAAATTTCTCTCTCCTGCGCTGAGAATGTTTTAGGCATTGGACAAAGCAAATTGTTAATTTAACAGATATTTTTTTAAAAAATCGACGGTATTCAAAATATCATCAAAATAAGTAGCTTATTATTTTTATTAATTTTTTTGTACAAACCCCTAGATAAATGAGATCTCCCGCCGTGTCCTAGTTTCAATCGAAGCAGTCCTTCACGCCAGAGTCGACGACGGGGAGTGCCTGCAAAGGATAATATGCAAAAATAATAAATACGCCCGCGGGCAGAACGACGGCCGGAGGATTTGGATGCCCGTTTGGAGGTGAGTAGCGCAGCGCACCGCCTTCCGCTAGCAAAGCCCCTCACCACCTCTAACTCTTTTCCGTAGTTTGGGTCTTAGCTGGTTGTCAGCGCGATTCGTTCCAGCGGAGGCATCAATCACATCCGCACTCAACAATTTGAAAGCTGCGGCTATCGGCTTGGGTGGCGGAAGCTGTAAACACTTCTACCCCTCGTGTAATCTTCAGAATATTTTTGAGGAAAAAGAAAGATTCCGGAGGTCGCATCCCGAACGGGAAAATAATAAATTTGAGTGGAATGTTTGAGACATTTCTTTGGAGAATGTTTTTTATTTGAAAGCTTAATTTTGTGAATTAACTAATTTACCTTACCTTGTAATTTGGCTAACTTGTAAGAATACCCCTGATTTATGAAGAGGAAGAGTGGCTAAAATTTAAATTTTTTAAAAATTTCTAACAATTTTAGTTTAGAGGTGTTTTACCTTTTCCTGAAGTCAACTAGAATTGTGGTGCTTAAAAATGTAACCAGAAAAGTAGAGGTAAAACATTTTAAACATAATTCACGCCCTTAAAATACAAACAAACAATATATTATAAAATAAGAAATGATAAATAGAAACAAATTAAAAATTAATAATAAAATAAAACTTTTCTCTTACGCTAGTGTTTTAGGTTCCCTTCTATTTATTGCTGTCGCGAAAAAACACGAAATATCTTTAGAGTTGCTTTAATTTATAATATTTCAAAAAGTTAATAATTTTAATGTCCTGTCTTTTTACTAAAATTCTTCACTTCATTCACAATTTCTTCTTCCTTTGATTTACCGGATGAAAATGCCGGTACCAACAAAATGTTAGACTAAAGATAGTTATCTAATTGTAAGAAGTACTAAAAATTCTATCCCTTAGAACCAAATATTTTTTTCGGTTTACAGTGGTACAATTTCAATTAAATTTTGAACAGTTGTTTGGCCCCTGTAATTATCGTTTTCAATTAAATTTGAGAGGTTTTTGGTGGGGTTCCGTATGTCAAAAAGGTAAAGCGGAATCAGATGGCAAATTGTAGATAATCATAAGAATACGTCATACGATCAATTTGATAAAATTGTGCTTAAGTAATTGTGGTTCCACTGACTATTGAAAATTTCGTGCATAAAACTAGCGATAGAACTAATACTGGTTGGATGCTCTGGTTGCTTCTAAAATAGATGTACTCATAGGTTTTTCGCTGGTAGGTCTACTATTTCGAATCTAGCGATACTTACTAACTTCTCTAACGTCCTCTGAACATAAAAATGGTACTCAAGTTGATGTACTTTGTGTCTTACTTATCAATGATATTGTTGATAACTTACACTGATGACCTAAAATTGTTCGCCTCAGTTAGATTATCGAAAAATTGTGCTAAAAATTTGAAATTTCTCAATAACCCGAATATAATACACGTAATTCTCTTTTTACACGATAGGTACGTTCCCAAAAAATTCGTGTGAAAAAATATATTGGCTAAATGGAAAAATGGTTTCAGACCTAAAAAAGCAACTGAAAAGTACAATAAACAATATTAAAAAATTCTTGTTAGAGTTCACTTAAGAATTTATTTCGTGGTTACACATTTTAATTCATTAAACATATTATAAAAAATAAATTATGCTTTGAAAAAAAGAAAATAATAAAGAAAATTCATCAATGCATGGCTTGTTTATAAGAAATATATACAAACAAACTATATTTAGTCATATTGACTATCCTAAACTAATAGTTTTAATGGCTTTAATCAATATTTATGCCCGAACGTACGCTGTGTATAAGAAATTTGTTGTATACTCCTAATCATGTAGCGAATTACGCGTTTTCGAAGTTGTTCCTGCAACCATTCAAGGCTTTAACAAATTTCGTACATTTTTTAAAATAGATTTGCCCGGGAAGGAATTCAAAGAAATTGTAGTTGTTTCAGTTATAAAATCTTATGTTTAATTTCACGTAGGTGTACAGTAGTATGTCTAGTCTGAATTTATTACCTAGTTTATAAAATTATTTTATCGTTAGACTGAATTAATAAATAAATAAATTTAGTAAATTTTTTTAAGTTGTTTATTCAAAAAATGTTTAACGCAGATAATTTTCAGTTGGATTCTGGTCCGCAATTTCATAAAAACATTCATCCTTCTAAGTGTTCATGATTATAAGAAATTTCTAATTACTTTAAATATAAAGAAATTTATGAAACAACATTGCAAAAATCCGTTAATTTTAAATTCACCTTTTCCATCTTCGGTGTTAAAGAAAAGCTCTTCTACTCCTTCCGAAAGTTTTTGAAATTATATTTGTGGTAGCTGGGAAGTCCCAGTCACTTTACGAAATTTTAATTTAACCTGATTCACAGACGCACGTGTGATTTGCGGAAATTAAGCGATTTTGACCATGTGGGCGGATAATATAAAAAAATGGAAATTTGATTAAATTTCCTCGATGCAGACGAATTGGTTGCTGTCACGACTAAACCCAGTCGCCCTAATTGATTCCGTCAAATAGCTCTCCTATTTATTTTTGTTGAGAATTGTTCGTGATAAGATCTCCAATTAAACCATTTTATTTCTGATAATTATTTCCGCGGTAAATTCTGAAGATAATCTGTAGATAGTTTTCGAGAATTTCACGAATCGTGCGCGCGGAGAGTTTTTGCGAAGTGCATGCCCAATCGCTCGTAAAGCTACTGTCGTCCACTCATACAAATGGAGGCGAATAATTGGCCATTAGATGTCAGTGTGGTTGCCGACTAATGTCGCCTCCATCTTGATTCTATAACCTGGCTTCTTCCGTACAATACAAAAAATCATCGAAACGGCACGCGGAAAAAGCAATTATATCATTGAATTTACGGAAAACAGGACGTTTCTGGTAGTTGTGGCCGGCTAAGTTTGAACCTTCGAATCACGTTTTTTAGTTAGTTTAGAAATTTCCGAACGTTCCGGGTTAAGTAAAAGAAAAGAAAAAAAAAAAAGCTCAGGAAAAAGGAGAGAAAAAAATTTTTTTTGAAGTGTGGCCGACGAGTTGTCTCAATTTAGTGGCGAGGCGGGCGCACCACCAGCGGCGAGCACACGGGCTAGAGCTCCAGCGGTGGATTTATGTCTCCTTGGGACACCACGAGAAATTCCTGCATCATTTGCCATCGCCGCAACTGCTAAGGTTGAGTACAAGTAGCTGTAGTAGTCGTAAATTTTGTCATAATCCGATATTAACAGCTAAAGACGTGAGAATGACATTGCCGAGCGCCGCCCGAGTCTACACGGACGTGAATTCACACAAGCCAGACGAGTACTGGGATTACGAGAATTATGTGGTAGACTGGGGCAACCAGGACGACTACCAGCTCGTGAGGAAGCTTGGCCGCGGAAAGTACAGTGAGGTGTTCGAGGCGATCAATATCACAAACAATGAGAAGGTCGTCGTGAAGATCCTGAAGCCAGTTAAAAAGAAGAAAATCAAGCGCGAGATCAAGATCCTGGAGAATCTGCGCGGCGGCACCAACATCATCACCCTGCTGGCCGTCGTCAAGGATCCTGTAACGAGGACTCCGGCGCTGATCTTTGAGCACGTGAACAACAAAGACTTCAAGCAGCTATACACGACACTGACCGACTTTGAGATTCGCTACTATCTTTTTGAGCTGCTAAAGGCTCTCGACTACTGTCACAGCATGGGCATCATGCACCGTGACGTGAAGCCACACAATGTGATGATTGATCACGAGAATCGTATACTTCGCCTAATCGATTGGGGCCTGGCGGAATTCTACCATCCCGGGCAGGAGTACAACGTCCGGGTGGCGTCCCGCTACTTTAAAGGACCAGAGCTACTCGTCGACTATCAGATGTACGATTATTCACTGGACATGTGGTCCCTCGGCTGTATGCTAGCCTCGATGATATTCCGGAAAGAGCCATTCTTTCATGGTCACGACAACTATGATCAGCTAGTTCGTATAGCAAAGGTGCTGGGCACCGAGGAATTATACTCCTACTTAGACAAATATAGAATTGAACTTGATCCCAGATTCCACGATATACTGCAGAGGCACTCCCGCAAGCGATGGGAGCGTTTTGTACATTCAGACAACCAACACTTAGTATCGCCAGAAGCTCTGGACTTTCTCGATAAACTCTTACGCTATGATCACGCCGAGAGGTTAACAGCACGCGAAGCAATGGCACACCCATATTTCCTGCCAATACTGAACGGACAGAATATGATAAACTCGTCGTCGAAGGCGAGTAATCAATAATAATAGTAACGTGGCGACACCATAAACAATTTATTATATTATTATTACCTATTGCAACAACAACGTGAGTGGACTTGTACGTGGATTATAGCATCGAGGAGGAGGGGAGGAGCGTCCGCAAAATTTCATTTCCAATCCCGGAGACGGCATCCAGCAACATTCAATTTTAGTTAAGTATTTCAGCTGCTTTTAAAGGAGTTCACACAATTTTTTCCCTGCCCATTGGCCGTCGGCGCATACAATTCAAAATTTACACATTCTCTAGCGAAAAAGCAAAAATTTACATTTTAAGAAAAGATCAATTCATTAAAAAAAAATAAATAAAAAAAAATACATATAAAACAAACGCAAAATCAACACCCAAGTTGTCTTCGCGCGTTCACCACCACCACCCGACTAGATTAATGCAGGCAGCCAGGCGCAAGAGAAGGATCGGACTAGGCTTAAGGGCTAGAAGGATTGAATGTTTTGTAAAAAGAATTAAATTAAATAAACAAACCAACCAGAAAACAAAACACCTCAGTTGCTTTTGATTGCGACAAAACAACGCTGTGCAATGCCGAAAGGAAACGTCCCCGGTCCCCTCAACAGCTTAAGGGGCACGAGCAGAGAAACTCTACTACATACACATCTGATATGTATTTTTAATTTTAAAAAAAAATCATTTTTAGTTTAGTTACTCAGAGGCGAGACGTAAGCGGATAGACAACTACAATAACTAGTGTTTATAATTTTTAATATTTTATAGGAGTACTATTAAACTAGAGAAGGCAACTAGAGCTACTATAAACAAAAAATAAAAAAGAAATAAACCAGTAAAACACTGAACGATCTGGAAGACGTTAATTAAGAGAAAACTGAAAATATTATGAAAAAAAAAAAACAAATCAAAGGGAGCGAACCAACTTAATTTTTCCTTCATTTCCCTTTTTGCTCTTATTAATTGTTAATTATTTTAAATAATTATTAAAAACGATCATACAACTTAAATCGTATTCATTTCATCCGCTAGCTTCTCAGGGGCTCTTTCATTTCAACTTTGTTGCATTTTTGCGGCCAAGGGTGGTTGTAGGGTTGAGTCTCTTCAAATTAAATCTACTCTTCAGTTTAAATTCCGCGCAAAAATTCACAAAAATAGGAACAAGTACTGCAGCAGCGTTGCAAAAATGTTGATGGTAATTTAGAGATCACTTATTCGTAACGTATCTGAAAATAGACTCAATTCGATGCATTGGTTGCTTTTCCTGGGGACAAAAACAGAAGTTTTTAGAACAATCTTGTGGAGGGTAATTTGAAACTGCTTCATTGTTTCATACATTATATAAAATAAATGCTTTTTCCAGTTATATGACGTGGGGTATAGAGCTCTTTAGAAACTTTAGCTTCTAGTAGATTTCTTTTTAAGAAAATACCGTTTCAAATAAATTGTATCATATTTCTTACGTCAGCATTTTAGCGAGTGAAGCTTTGCCCTTGACCAGGACTTCAGTTGTAAATGAATATTATCGCAATTGTTCTTAAGATGCACCGCAGCTTCTTACATTTGAGATTTAAAACCTTAACACATTTTCGGAAATTGTAAGTGAGTTTTACATTCGATTTTAAAAGATCAAGAATTTAATCCTATTTATTTTGGAAAAACGGCTAGATTACACATAAAAATCGTTCTATTCATTTACCCGAAGACAGATTTGGAAATTTTTGCTAGACATCTGTTTTTAGGATAGACAGAAAACGGAACTAAAGAAAATTTATTCAAAGTGGTATTTTCTACTGCACATATTGAGAATGATGCAGCTAAGACTATTATAAAACGAGAACACAAATCCTAAATCAATATCTCAACTGAAACATTTTCTATTATTTAATTGAAACATTTAAGTTAGGTTTGTAATATTACAACAAATTATATAATTTTCCCTCCAGACTTTTTTTTATTAAACCAAATTGTTATACCTTCTACATATTTTTCTAGCACAGTTCAAGAAACAGTTGAAAGATTTTTTTTTCGAAAATATGAAATTGTACTGTATACCAAAACGACTATTATAAGAAATGATAGGCGACTTAGGTCAAGTTATATATTTTTTGTTTTCAGAAGTGTGCAATTATATAGTTCAGTACTTTTTTCATTGCATGTTTTGATGTGCAGAAGAAACAATGATATCATTTTCAAAGAAGATTGTACATATGGAGATGCATTCCAAGTGGCTCTTATCGCGCTGTTAGGTACTAGCACTTGTGGCCTTTCAGATCATTCACTAAGTTTAGAGCAGCAAATTTACTTTTATTGCACTATTTAAAGAAATTTATCTAGACTCCAATTATTCATCTGAATATTACAAAAGAACAAACAGAATTGTTATACTATTAAGAATTACTTATCTTCAGTCCACAATTTAATTAACGTATAATAACTAAAAAAGAAATAATCAAAATCTATCACAGCTAAAATTTAGAGTTTATCAAATTATTTTCTCTATATTTATTTGCAGTCAAAAGCCTTTGTTCATATTTTTGACAAAAATTTATTTCAAGCTTTATTCCAGAAGATAAACCTTACTATCCATTGCAGGCAATTGCTGCAGACTCGTTTATTAAAAGAATTAATAAAAATCTAGAATATTATTTTCCCAGGGCATTAATTAAAAAATTAACATGTTGAACCGAAAACAAAATATCACTGGTTTAACGCTTATCCATTGCAGTGCAATTGATGCAGACTCGTTAATTAAAAGAGTTAGCAACCACTTGAATATTATTTTTCCAAAACGTTAATTAAAAAATTAACATTTTGAACTGAAAACAAAAAATCACTCGTTTGTCGAACTTACGCAAATACATTTGTGGATTTTAAAACGTCGCTAATAATAGCGCTGTTTTCGATTTGAGTAGAGGTACATATATAATTTTTCTAAATAAATAGAGTTGTTAAAACTGATGATTATGCATTTATATCTAATACAGCTCAGCAATATGTCAATTTTGAATTTCTTTTCTTTATGCAATTGGAGTATGTATAAATGATGCTGAAATGGCAGATACAAACTCAATTTATTTTTTATTTTGAAATTAGTAATATGTATTAGAAAATCATAAAATCATTTTTTAATAACTCTGGACTTAATTTTAATGGTAATACTTCTTAAATCCCTTTAATTTAGTATGTTCCTTTGTTTATAGAGTGAACAAATTATATCTTTATTTATTTTTATTAGGTACAGCTTCGTAAAAAAGGAAGGCGCATTTTTTCGTTTTCTCTTCTGCTTTTCAAATTTCTAAAATACCTAATGTCGTTATGCTTCTGAAATATTTTGAATTTGGATTTTTCCTTCTAAATTTCTTGGAGTGAAGAATTAAATATTGATTTGTTTTTTGCATATCGATTAATTATCGATTTTTATTAAATCTAAAATTAATTTTGAAGTGCATGAAAATGTTTTAAAATTGTTTCTCCACAATTTTTTAGTGGTTTGTACTCTTTAGAGATCTAAACAATAAAAGTTAGGTAATGCGTTCCCAATAATTACGATACTTGTAAAAATAATTGCTCATCATCATTCAAAATACGATGAAGAAATTTAAATGTTTTTTTTTTTTTTGTTGATTTGAATAATACCAGATAATAATGGCTATTTCCAGTAATTTCACATGATCAGATTTATTCACTACATTCATATCTCTGAAGCACTTAAAATTATTTGCAGGAAGATAATAAAACGTAAGTGAGTCAGTCGGCACGGAATTTCATCGCTATATTTTCATGTTTTGTCTTCAGAGCAATGAGCACCTTCATTTCCGATAATTCTTATCAATGGGCGCATAATTCCGGTCGTAAATTTGTCGGTATTTGAATCCTCTCAAATAGCTCTTCACTTTTCCTTTGATTGCTGAAATGTGCGACTTTTATTATATGAATTGATAAATACGTGTCAAGGTGGTTCAATCAATTTGAAGAGCTGCAGGAGTCGTACGCACTGTGAAATGAAAGCATTTGCCTACATTCTGCACACTGGCTGCTGTTGACCTGCATACTTAAATGCACAAAACTTATCTTCATCGGGAATCGGACGAGAGCGATTTTTGTGCTTGTTCACTCATTAGACATTAACGCTTTTTAGCAGAAATTCTTAAGTGACTCGTCATAACCAGACGTGCTGTTTCTGATTTTTTTAGTATTGAAAGCTATTCGAAGTTTTTTATGTAAATATAAAGCGAGTTCTTATTATGGTTTATTTTTATTTCCTGAAATCTACTTATTTGATGAGTCTTTAGGCGGATAATCTTTGAACGTTTCTTCCTTTTTGGTAAAAAGCAGTGCCAGTTAATTCATGTAGAAGTAGATCTTCTATCTGATACATATTTATTTATTTCCGTACTACTGAATGAATTGTTGTGGCTGCGGTCGGTTGTGACACAAAATTAGTTCTCTGTTTACCAAAAATTGCCAGTATCGTCGCCTTATTTATAGCATATAGGTCACGCACTTTGCAATCGTGAAGTCAATGCAACAATCGATTTTATTTCGCCTATTGTACTCAAGTACCATCAATTAAATTATAATATCTCTGAATTTTAAACTCTCGATACTTCATATAATTTATAGCACGGAAATATGATCGTCGATTTTTATTTGCGATAACTCTGCTGTGATAGGTCAATAAATCAGCAAGCCACCGTGTTTTCTTCTTTTTTTTCGAAAATAAAGCAAACATGAACTCCGTAAAATGTTGAGTCAGTATTTGGTTCAAGTTAAAAATTGCAAGCTGTATTTTGTATTTATAAAAACTTGGATATTATCAATTCTGCATTAAAGAAGCAGAGCAGCTTTAGTATTTTTGCTTACTGGGAAAAAATCAAAAGAAATTCTTAATCTAAATGAACATTTTTATCATTCATTTGATGAATATACCCTATATATTTTAAAGTGTTTTGCGCGCATTACTCATATGAATTTTTAAATATAACATCTGGGTAAGGGATTTAGAATTAGAAAAGAACTAAGTTTTAAGCGTCATTCCACATCCGCACAATTTTTAGTGTCGGTAAAGTTAGGAAGGGACATCGGAAGGAAATTCATTATATTTGCCTTAAAAACTTTAATTTAGTATACTTTTGCATTTATTGAGAATATTCTTCTCCGGAAAAATAATCTTGAAATATCACAAGCATTTGAAAAAACTATTTGAAGCTTTAAAAGAAATATGTAGAGGTTTGAAATGTAAAGGATATTTAACTCTTTACATTAATTTTTAACTGCATTAAGTAGCAATTTCGATGTTTGACTAGAAAATTATGAAACTGAAATTAAGCACATTTCATAAACATAGAACAAAATAATAGTTTGAAAGTTGAAATTGGCGATTCGGAAACTGATTTTATGGAAAAGTTAAAAATTGTATTCGTGTTATGATTTATTGAATTACTTGATGGTAAGTATTTTATAACATCATTAATTATGTGTGTCTTGCCGGCATCGGAAAAGTAAACCCCGAAGCAATAAATTATTAAAAGCAGAAAAATACTTAACATTATCTTCTTCATAAAATTTTTGTTTTATATCTGAATGTTTTTGGTTTTTAGTTATTTTTTATTTAGAAAGTAAATAATATGTAAATAGTGTTGTTTTTTACCCACGTCATTCTTAACTTTCCATTTTAAAATAATACCACTGTTAACCCTTTTGTAGACAGCGAGTATTTTATACGAGAAGTTTTTAACAAAATAAAAAATGTCTTGCCAAATAGAACAGGAGCATTTCTTAATACATATATGAAGTTGACACTGCTTTCTGGTTCCATCAGATTTTTAAAAGGAAAACAAAATTTCTGTAAAAGTAAAGTTTTATAAACTCGTTTGGTCTTTTAATTTTTTTTTTATTGGACAAGTGTAATTTTGAGTTAATTTTGTGTTGAGTCGTCATATGATAGCGATTTTGATTAGTAGTAGTAGAGTATAGAGTAAATACTTGCAAATATATCATCTTTTGTTTTATTTTACAAGAAACTTGCTGTAAATATTTATATTGTGGATAGTACTTTTCAACGGTGCAATCATAAGGTAAACTAAAATAAAATTTTGTGTGTTTAAACCGAGTAAACATAAAAACGGTTGAAACATGAATAATTTTCTAAACTTTGATATGTGCTATATAAATCTTTCATCTCAAATGTCTTTATGTATCATATGTATGTAATTGTGTTTATCTCTGTGTAATCTGGGAACGTTTTCGGAAGTCGTCTTCGCTAGAAACCCTGGAGAGGCTAGTTGTCATAGCTTCAAAAAAGCAGAGAAACTTGGTGATGATGAATTGTATTAAATAATTAAAAAATAAAAATTATTTGGACGTTGCAATGAAACGCTATTAGTATAAGACAAGTTTTGTTTGTAGAGGAAAAGTATGAACCAATAAAAGTGTTTCGATGTGTGAATATAATTTGCTGAATATCGCAGGGAATTATTTTTTTTTAATAAATAGAGAATTTGCGAAGTACAAACTTCGGACTGCCTTCTGCATTTTCTTATATTTGTAGATATTTATATTTGCTTAATAAAATTAGTTTAATCATCCTCGAAATAATTATCCCTTATATTCCACTAATATGGAAAATGAGTTTGAATATTTACACTTCTAAAGTTTTATTTTTTTGTCATGATAGATAGATACAATATTTCTAAGAAAATTGTACCCAATTGGACCAACTTTCAGAATATTTCAAAAAAGTAAAAGGTATTTTCTAAGCGTTCTCCTGTCGGCAATAAATTATAAAAATTTATTTATAGCTCTTCCAATATAAAATTTTGGTTTAACGCTCAGACTGCATATGGGGTGGTCTACTCTACAATTTAAAAATTTTCAGAATTTTATTATTTCCAAATTAAATATGACAAGTGCGAGAGATGAACTAAAAAAATATATTTTTATGTTTGCTTGTTTTATGTTAATGGAAAACGTTGTTATGAGTTCCATCCCTTGTTCAATCTTAGAATCGCTGCGAAAGTGTGCAGAATAAAGTTTAAACTTAAATACCAAATGTGCTCCCATGTAATTTGGAATGGTTCCAAAGAATAGATGTAAAATAAAAATTTCCTGCATGAACAATTCTACATAATCGTTGAAACTAAGCGAGTGTAAGAAATGTATACTTTAAAAAAATTTGCAATTTTGAAAAAATATAATCATTAAAATTGAATGAAAAATGAAAGATAAAAAACTAATTCGGAATAAATACATTATGTACAATGCAGTGGAAGAGACGTTTATCATGGGAATTAAAATTTTTGAAGTATTAAAGGAAAAGAAACACAATTTTAGCATAAAAAACAATTTCTTTTAGACCATAGGAATTATAAGAACAACTGAAATTCCTTGCTGAATATATGTATTAAAAATATGAATAAGTTTAGTTCAAGATCAAAGGAAGCGAAATGGATAGATGAAAAAGAAAACAATTTAAATACGTATTGAAATTAAGGTACGAGTAGGTAAGTCTTTGGGGATGGAGAATTGCTTTCTTGTAGATTTCATTGACTGAAAATTTTTGATACTGAGATTGAAGGGAAAGTGAAAAAGGGTTATATACGTACCTAAATTAATGAATAAAAGTGGAAGAAAAACTCAAGTCTCTTATATAAGTTTCATTAAACTAATTAAATTATATCACTTTAGTAATTTTAATAATTTTTCATGTAAAAAGTTATTATTTGGGAAAAGCGGAATAGGGAAATCGGATTTTTATGTAACAATATTATTTATGTAATTCGATTGTTAATTGCAATATTAAATGCAAGGTGTGTCGATGTAAGTAAACGATATTTTAATTAATTTAAAGGTGGAGAAATTAATTTATAAAGATTCAGTAAACTATCTGTATACCCCTGTCTGTTGTCAAACTTTCTTTTTCTTTGAATTTGTAAAAATTGATTTTATGTGATAAGATGAACAAACATATAAGAAATATGTTATTTTTAAACAAAACTATTTCAAACTAATGAATAACTAGTGAAGCAAAACCGAGGAAACCATAAAATCAAAGAACTGTAATAACTATGTATTGTACTATTATAATATTAAGAAAATGTGAAGGTAAAAAAAGAAACACAATCTAAAGCGAAGGAAACAAATAGAATTCCATTGAGATATTGTTTTCACGAAAGCAAATGTAGTAATGTATTCTTTATCTTTCGTTTTTATTTGTATATTTCTAAGATTTTATTTTGTTTTATTAATTTTTCTGACGTATTAATAAAGTAATTGTTTGTATATTATTAATAGGGTAATAAAATGATTAAAGAGTAGTTTTGTTTTTCTTTATAACTCCTTTCTAATAAATGCGAAATTGTATTCCTGCGTGTGTTGCCCAAAAACGTTTTGAGTTAAGTAAAAAAATTATTGATCTTTATATGTCGTCCAAACGTTTTATTACTTTTTAGTTTTTATTCGAATTATTTTTTTGAAAACAAGTTAATGTTATAAAAATAATAAGTATAAATGTATAATAATAATATCGCGTAGTATGGAATATACATAGTTCGTTATTAAATGAAGCTATCTTGCAAATATAGGTATTAAAAACAAATAATTAAATCGGACCCTCATACGATGAACTCCGATGCCACAGGACAAACTGATAACAGCCTTCATCCTTTCACGTCGGGGATTAAAAATAATAAAACCCGGATCAGTTTATGTAAATGAATAAATTAGTAATCTTTAGTCCCTAAATTTAATTTGTGCACAGCTCCTAGTGACTAGTGGTCATGCATAATTGCGTAGCGTAAATTGTATGTTGGAACACTGCTAAAATTTATACTAATGAAGAAATACTCCATAACTAATTCAAAAATTGCGTTTAATTTTCTTGAATATGCGGCCCGCAAGCGAAAACGTTTTCGTAATTAAAGCTTAATTGAAATTTCACTAGTGCTGCAGCCATACCCAAAATTCTGCAACAAATAAATATATCAACTTCTTCTCGAGACACAAAATAAACCTTGTAGGAATTTGCGTTTAATTGTATGAGGATGCAGTAAGTTCCTGAAAAGAAACTTCGGATAAATCTGCATAGTTGCAGTCGTCCTTTCATAGTTAAATGCATTTCTCTAGAAAATTAATTTCTTGTTCCTTTAAAGCTCACCTGTGCAATGACTAATTACGGCAGGTAAACCATTTGTTGTATTAATTTTACGGAAAACTTGCTATCTTTTAAACATGTTTTATGTAGGTATGTATGTAATGTTGCTGTAACCAGCAGTCTTCCTGGATGTCTTTCGCATTGTTTTGGGGTTTATTCGGCACATCAATTTTGTCATATTTAATAAGACTTTGCATGTTTCAACCAAAATACATGTGTGTGTGTGGTTTTGAAAATTAATGTTTTTCTCTCAAAAGGAAAAGTTTTGTCATAATAAACTTAGAAGTAAAGCGGAAAGTTTAAGTAAGTTTTTCGTTCGAATAATTAGTATACCTACATTTATGATTTCTGGTTGTAATTCTGCATACCGTGGAACCACTACTATTAGTAGGTATACCCAATGGTTGTTTTTGGTTTTCTTTGTTGATAAGAAAGTGGAGATTTTAATTTATGATTGTCATATTTTATAGATATGTATATTGTAATTTTGTCAATATTTTAAATTTTATTTTTCCATAAATCTTTTTCTTCGTTGATTAGGTTAGAATTTTTATAACAAAAGTTACAAAAATACCTTTTCCAGGTCTAGGTAATACCCATTTCATATTATAGCCGTCATTAAAGTAAAGACACCTATTATTTTATATTGTTTATTTTGGAAAAGGTATGGATGGTAAAACACCCAAGAGGAAACATTGAGTTTTACACCACGCTCTTAAATGCTGAATAAATTAAAGGAATGGGCGTTCTTTCAGGAAGTAGTAAATGCATTCAAAGATTACTCATTTTTGATAGTCAGCAGGTAAATTAACCCTCTTAGTGAAAAGCCCGTCTCTCGTGCTTTTTCTGAAATAAGCCCCAATAAACTCGGAGAATTCCACGATATGAATCTAAAGAAGCTCATTTACAGTTCCCCTAAAAAAAGAAATTTAACCTCAGTAGAGCAACATCCTTGAATCAGTGTATAATCCAAGAGCACTTAAAACGAAAATGAACCTCCATTCGTATTTGCATTGTGATTTGTTCCCATAAACCGATGGGTAAATAAATTTTCCCCAGTGAAGTGGCACAGCAGCAACTTTAAATCCCACTTAAGTCTTTATTAACCTTACCTGGCCCTTAGAGCCCTTGCACCAAGTGGTATATCGCAAATTACGCGGATCAGCTCAACTTTTCTTACCTTAAAGGGCTCACGAAACTCGTAAACGAGTCTTGGCGGATTTATTTTGTTACAATTTCAAGAAAACTCGTTTCCCACAAAGGGTTTATGCTCTTGACTTTAATTTGGTATCCGTGTCATATAATGGAAATTGTTAACCACCATTAACAAAACGTTCTTGCATCGAAAGATATAATTTTTGTACAAAGTCAGTAACTTTCGTACTTGAAAGGTGAGTTCAACAAGTATGCAATTATGCGAGAAATAAAAATATACATTTTATGAGTGGGAATATATTCTTGTGTAAAACACTCGTCCAACGAGTCGACAATTTTCAAAGGAGGCAATTGTTACAGTTTTCATTATTAAAAATATTTAAACCATAATGAAAAGTGAAGATAGGAAGGAGTTTAATTCTACGAAAAATTTGAATACATTTCCCGGGTAAAAATATAAGACTGAAAACAGACTGAAAAATTTAGTAAATTTTTCTGTGTTTAAGAGCAGTCAGAAAACAGACGGAAAGTAGACTGAGATAGTGAACAAGAGACGGAAACTGATCGACGGAAAACAGACTGAAAAAGTACAGAAAATGAGCTCAATTCGACTGAAGAATGTAGACGGAAATTAGACGGAAAATTTTGACTCAAATGACACTAAATAATTTTAATTAAAATATCGATGAATGTATTGATGTGCAGGATCTGTTGATACTGAATACGCTCGACATGGTGGTGCTGGATATGGTTCTCCTGCATATGCTGATGGTGTCTGTGCTGGGCCTGTTGGTGCTGGATCTGTTGGTGCTATGTTCAAAAAATGCCGAATCTAAAAAATATTCTAAGTCTAAAAATGATAAAATTTTCGTCTCGTTTCTGTCTTTTTTTCAGTCTCTTGTTCATACTCATCAAGGGTAACTGATAATTCCGTCTCGATTCCGACTATTTTCCGACACAAAAAATATTTCCGCCTCATTTCAGTCTAAATTCCGTCTTCACCTTCTCCATGTAATACGTTTTCCATCTGTTTTCAGTGAGTTTTTAGCCCAAATAATAATTTACGCCTTATTTCGGGCTGAATTACGTCTAAAATTAATTTTTCAGTCTCTTTTCAGTCGTTTTTCAGTCTTATATTTTCACCCGGGTTGCTTTTCGATAATGGTAATTTGAAAAAATTGAAGCATTCACATAAAAAAATGGGCTTTACTAACTAGGATCATTCATCATAACCCCATTTTTCAAATATTGTTTTACATCTTGTGGTTTTGAAAACTGAATAAATGGCATATGTATATGTAAATAGAGATTTTTTCCCAACATTAGATTTGTATACAATTATTTTAAATTTGTATATAATAAATTTCAAGTATTTTAAAATCTGTATATTGAACAAGATAAATGATTGGACTTAACACATTTAAGATTCAAGTGTTTAAGTATTTTTATTTATTAAACTGATGCCCTATTGTTTTGTTTATTGCGTCATACATGACATAATATCGGTAGGTGATAAAGTAAAAAACAGTGTATATAAATAAAGTTAAGTTAAAGTAAAAAAAATATTTGTTTCAGGAAGAAAGAAAAAGATAAACTTCAAACTTGTATTGTCTAGTGGCTTCTACGCAAGGTTTAATCCGGCCCTGGGACCAGGTGAGGTAATTTACAATATTAGACTAGTCGTGCGCTCGCATACATACATATATCAAATTTCGAAATCTGAAGACGATTTAATTTCAAAAATTAAGAAATAGCATTATTTGTTTTTCATTTTCTTACGCATATCGTGCACCCTATGGTAGGTCTGCCCCTATTGTAAGTGGCAACGGAGAGTTCCAAAGTGAGAGTAATGTTATTTGGTATTTTTTGGCATTTTTAATTTTTGAAATACTAACGTCTATAGCCTGCATAGTCCTGTAAAAAATTTAAGTTTCTAACTCAATGTACTAAAAAGATAAGGTCTTTTAAAGTGTATTTTCATACTAACAGACTAACTCACTGACTGACGCATCAAAACTTATAGGGTGCTTCCTGTTGACCTAGAATCTTGGGACGAAGGCAGGTACCAGAGCATATGTAAGGGAAAAAATCCGAAAATCATTTACTTTTAATTCTACACCCTATATATAACGGTATGGAACCCTCAGGGCGCGAGGCCTACTTGCACTTATCTGTCTTTGTTTTTTTTTAAAAAGAAAAGTGTTTTAAGGGTATATAATTTTTTGAAATTTTGGACAACTTTTGATGATGCTTACCTCACTGTACGACTGGAGTTTTCCCCTTAGGTGGCCACTTCCGGCCTTATTGAAATCTTTTCCGTCCCGAGCGCCAAAGCGGGCATCTCCTTGCTCTAAGTGGGGATCGGCCTTGGGATTATTCAAAAGTACGTGCCCCACCGCCTCGGCATCCCGCACCACCGCTGCGCCTCCACGTCGAGCGCACGTTTAAACTTCATTAGACGTGTCGTGTCCATCGTGAATCTCGTTCCGAGCACGTTATGAGGACATGTTTCCAGCGCCCGCCCCCGCCCCCGCCCCGGGCCGGAGCAGCAAGTGGAGCGTGGTAAATTGTGACTGCGGGTCACTTTTTATGGAGGATCCGATTGCGGGCACACACGTGCATAAATACATATATTTTTATGTTATTTTGTTTGCGCCACCCACCCCGAAGTCGCCATGCGAGGAAGGACGTGCCCCGATCGTTCGGCGGATAAGGCGCTTTAGCTTTTTTAGAAATTTTTTTTTTTTAAAGTTCCTTTTGCTCTTGACACGGGGCGGCAGCACCATAAGCCACAGCGTGCCCCAAAAAGGCTCTACGCCGGGATAAAGGTCTTCATGTGAAAGCATGTCACAGCGAATGGGCCGCCCGATGACTTACTTTCCCTCCGCGAAGGCGAACACACCGGGGGAAAAGCTCCCGCGAAAAGCCCGTTAGACAGCATAAAGTTATTGATCCACCCGCTAGTTGGGGAAGTGACTCCCGGATGAATTGTGGAACTTGGTGCAAACCGCGCACTGCGTAGTCCATGCACCGGGGATCCGCGAGAGAAGAACTGCATCTGAGCATCCGAGAGGAAAGAGCAGAGGACGGCAGCTTCTCCGAGGATCCCGACCACCACGTGTCTGCTCCGTGGGCACTTTGAAAGTTGACATCTCTTGCTAAAGGCGAGGAGGGCTCCAGACTTCAGTAGGAAATTATCGGTGAATGGCGACAGAGGCCCCAGCCCCATCAGCGGCCCCGGCAGCCCCGCCGTGCTAAAGTACCCAGGTCCAGGAGGAGGAGTGCCTGAGTGATTTGGTAAATGGCACATTAAACTGATTCCTCGGGGGCCTATTTGCTGCAGTGTAATTGCTGCGAAATGGTCAACCAATTAAACGCTTCGGATTTAGAGCGGTCTGGGGGGCAGTGCCACGTAGCTACGAGCGTAAGTCGGTCGGCCGAGAAAATCTATAGTTTTGCGGTCTATTGACCTGGACCACCTCTGGCCGCTCAGAACGGCTGTGGACTCCTCTAAGGCGTCTTTTCTCTACAGACGACAGAACTGGACGTGGGGTTAGACCAGTTAGACACTTTTTGAGTTATCGGTTCTCAAGGGTGCTCCAAACCCCATATTTTTCCAGAGGAACATTCTAGCTATCAAAAACCGAGGGTGCTGTTAAATTGGTTCGTTTATTTGAACTACCCACCCTTAAACAAGTGGGTGGTGTGGTTGGGATGTTGTTTATCTAAACTGAAACCTCTCTTGGTTCTGCGTATTTTTCGCTATGGGAAGCAGAATCCTCAGTCTCAATGTAATTTTCCGGCATGGGCCTGGAATGCTGCAAAATTTCATTGAACTGAAGCTCTATTTCCACTTTATCCTGAGGGCTTGCTACGAGCTGATTATTTTCAGGCATCTGTACGAAAATCGTGAAAATAAAGTAGAATCTGGTTAGATTTTACTGTCTGTATGTTCATCTCTCTGCCAGAAGCCAGTTACTTCTGTATGATTAATTTTGGGAACTTGTGAAACTTACACGTACCATAGACAAATAAATATAAAGATGGCCCGCTTCGAACAACCGAAGTGTGACCGAAAATTTCTGATGCCTCCACAGCGATGCCTCCACCATGCGTTGCTGCGCCAGCCAGCAACGCAGAGAAGTTCGGGCGCGCAATGTTATTGTTATGGGCTCATGCGTCGCGGTGTTCCGAATATGCGTCGGGGTGCCTTTGGCTGCCGGCATCGGCACTCAGCTAATAAAATTCTAGGAAAGGACGTGAGAACCCCGAACTCGGAATAATTAATTTAAGGAGCGATTTAAAAAACCGCTTTTTACCTATATCATCGTCAAGGAAATGATCAGAACAAACATAGGACCTTTTAGTGCTTGGGTGTTCTTGTAAACCACAAGCTACTTTCCACTTTTCATACAGTTCCGTATTTTCATTAGGAAATTTGAAAAATTTCAAATCGGGATTATTGCGTTTCGATTGCTCACAGGAAGGAACAACGCAACTCACTCCCCAGATTTTCTTGCGACTACTCATCATGCAATAATACAGAAAAAAAAATTAATTGAAATAAAATAATAATAAAAAAATAATTTATTTGTCTATGCACGTACACATAGGAGGACAGGGACTGTGGATTTGCGGTACAAAAAATTAATTTAAAAATTGAATTATTTATTTTTAAATAACAATTAATTTAACAATGACTTGTACCTATCATTTATTTAACCCTTTGCCTTAAAACAACGTGTGGGGGACGTGATGCTACTTCTGTGCCTAAAATGAGAAGCCCGTATCAGACACGTGATGTCTTGTTCTGGCCAAAAGTGAGAAGCCCGTTTTTGTTTTTGCGTTATTGTTTATTACAGTTGCAATATAAGAGCTGGGCTGTTTATGTCTTATCCACTAAGCATGATAAAATAGAAATGTCTGAAGGAAGAAAACCTGATATTTTGAAATTAGGTATGTGGTTTTATTAAATAGTAAATGCGATGTGATGTGATGAAACTGCTTCTGATCACAACGAATGAGAAAAGCTTTCATCGAAAGTGGCACACACAATCGTCGCTCGATTCATATGGCAAGGGGGGACTATAATTTTTATATACAAAACAATGTCTTTATATAATAATTTAAAGTTTTAAGAATATAAAAATTTAAGTCGTGATTCGTACATGGTTTTCTTAAAATTAGAAAAAGAAATTATTATCTTATACAGATTCTGTAAAATTTCTGTATACATTCAAACGAATTTTCATCTCTTTTAATAAAACTAGAACGATATTAAATTAACACAAGTATCTGAACAAACGATGACTAGAACACTTTATATACTTTTATTTTAACTTATAACCATAATATTGATAGTACATAAAAGTAGTGCCCTAAACTGAAATGAAACTAGTCAGTGACCAATTAAATAGTACTGCATGAAAATTATGAAGCTAATACCAGCAAAATTGTTTTATTCTATTATGGAAATTAATACAAAAATAGTTTTTAAAAGTAGCACAAAAGACTGACATCACCTGGTATCCTTGTCAATTTTAGCAATATAACGAGAAGCATCGTTGAAAAATTAATTGAATATTTAATACGGTTTTTACTTTCTACTTCATAAAACACATTGTCACAAATTAAAAGGGCGATGGATCAGAAATTATCCCGTGTACCATCAATTAATTAAAATATCAATTAATTCTTAAGAGCACTCAGCAAGAAAGTTGCTCCATTGTTTCATTATAAGTAGTTATCGATTGGCATCATTTTTGTTATGTATCGTTGTGTATGCTGGCTTGACTCTGTATTTTTGTGTTCATATACAAAAGTTATGAAAATTTCAACAGCGATAATTTTCAGTCATTATTTGCTGTCCATTATTTCGATGCCGGAATTTGAAAGCGACAACGGTAAAGGTATTTACCACAATTAAATTAATTCGCCAATGCCTAATTAGGTACATAATTTTGTATATTTAAGGAGCAACCTTTTGAAAGAAAGATTACTAAATTTAATGTTTTGCGTCAAGTTAATTGTGGTAACAAAGGCACCAATATTCAATATGCATTTTCTGTTAAAGTTATTATTATTATATTTAATTTGAGTTTTGTGTGGTTAATAGTTTTAAAAATTTTTCTTGTTTCCTACAATAATAGAACGCGTTAATTTCCAATTTGTTTCATGTTTCCTGCAATAAATTCATAAAACCCAAAATAGAAGGATTATATTTATATCCTGGTAAAAAATATATTCAATTTACAATCAACATCAAAATTTTCAGTGATTAAATTGACCAATAATGTCAAAATCTATTTTCCACTCTCAAATAGAATTGATCTTTTGAAAAGCTACCGCTTCAAATTATTTGTAATTTTCACAATTGTAGTAGCCAAAGGGAGTTTAGATCACAATTTAAACGATTTCGCGTTTATTCAATTTTTCTGTGAAAAGTTTACAGAACACAGAAATTGATTTGAAAAAAAATATTTCTAAAGGCTATGGGGAAAAATAGGGTGGAAAAACGTTGAAATAAAATCATCCACAAATAGGAGGTCGACCACTTGAAAAGTGCACATTTGTAAATGGATTGCCGAAGCATTCTTCAGTCCAGCAATGAATGTTGGAATTCCCGGTCCGGCCCACCGCCTGAATGCAATGCAAGTGAGGATTAAAACTTTTATTTTTGAAACGTGTGGCCTTACAGAAAACTACGGAAAACTTAAAACACTTCCACAACTTTATTAGCGGAATCATTGAAAATATTGAATACAGGCAATCCTTGAACCTTTCCACTCACTGCGGACTTGGTCGGGATATTTTCAATTATATTTCTATTTCAGCATTAGCGGCTGCGATGGAAATGTTTTTTTTTCTTTAATTTGATTTTAAAAACTTAATCAATTTCTAGGACCATCCAATATTATTATTTTACAATATTTTGTCCGAATATTGCAATATTCAAATTGACAGACAGCAATTTTTATTTTAGTTCTTCTCTTCTTAAGGTTTATTGGGCTTATATGCTTATATTTAGGAAAATAAATATTGTTTGATTAAACTACATACATGATTTATTCAAATAAAAATAATTTTACTCTTTCTAATATGCACACATTGCATAAAAGGCTAAAAATACTTAATTAGCTTCAGCAGTTTTTCCATGGGACATGTTGTATGATACATAGATATAATCATTTTTGGATTTTAAATTATATATGCATGTTTAAATATCGTTAAAATTATTCGACGGAAATAAACAGTTTATGTGAAATAGTAGTTGTTTGTGTAATTAATATTTTTGAAGTATTCTATAGATTTTAAGCAATTTCACAAACTTTTCTAGTTATTCTGTACTATTTATAATTATTTTTACTAAACTAGTATTGCAATAATAAATTTATAAATAATATTTTTTTCTTATCTCCCAGAAAAATCATCCTAAAGATTGGGATTGACTTTGAAGTTCGTTAAAATTTGATACCAATTCTTTGTAAGTGAAACTTTTAAATTGTGTCTGGAATATTTATGTCTTCTTTTGCTAATTTCCTTTGGTTAGAGTTTCACAAATAAAAACTTAAGTAGAATTTATTTAGAAAATAGTTTTCTTACTTGTTATTTAACTCTACAGCTTTCAACGTATCAATTTACTCTAACAAGCCGAATCAAATGAAAAACTGATAAATGGAACACGTTTCCTTATCAATTCGATCAACAGGAAGTCAAATGCCCGCAGCACCACCAGACCCAAAAAAATATAAAGAAATCGAAGTATCGTTCGAAAAGACGTTGGGGCTTGGGTGTAAACGGTGTACTGAATGGACCAAATCAAGTGCACTAGATAGACGCCATTGGCACATGGGATTTTAATTGCTTTCAAGTCCCCAAGGTGGAGGGAAGAAGTTTCCTATGATTGCGGAACGTGATTCATCGAATTTCCTCTTTTGTCCTGGCAATGGGACACTGGACCTATAAGCAATGGCGGAAGATTGAAGCAATTTCTGGCTTGATGCCAGCAAAGATTCCAAATCGTACAAGAAACAAATGAAAAAATCGGGTAAAAAAAAATGTTCGTGTGGTAATACTTTGAAGTTTTTGAGAGGTCGATGAAACTACATCCACTCCTGATTTTTCCGAATTGGGTGGATCAGCATGACAAGACCGTTTGGCTTTTTTATAATTTGACTAACAATAAAATTGCTTTTGACAAAAATTGCCTCCGTTTTAGGGAATTGCATAGATCTCGTTAATCTGAATAAGATACGAAGTTATAGTAATTGATTACATGAACATCTTGAGTAGACTTAAATTTTCATTCAATTTATTCTTGTTTATTACGCCGCAACGTAATCAATCATCTCATTAATGCACACTTGACTGCATTATTGCAAAATTAAATTTACTGAATGATAGCTGCCGAAGATGAATTGTGGCTCTCTCTAATGCGTTTAAATTTGTTATGCAATCGCAGTGTTTAAGTTCGTCCACAAAGTTTATTGACCGCTCCACATATGTTCTGTTCGTTGTGGTCGATTTTAGTGTGGTTCAGCAAAAATTTAAAACTTTCGGGACACCCACTCCACATCCGTCCACTTAACGAAACGAAGCGCAAAGCAAAGAAAGTCACAATAAAACGGACACTGTCGCAATATCTCCTGAAATCTTGCCAAAAATGCAAATTCGAGGACCTCCCGCATTCAGATGAAGGTAGAAGTTTTTGGGGATTTGTTTTTTTTTTTTCGTTACATTTTCTGTATGGGGTTTTGTATCCCAACATTTTTGCACACGAAATAAATTTTACAATTTTGGTCCATTTAGCAGTTATACCCCCGGTTTCTGGTGGGTAAAGGAATTTCACCCGTTGTGATTTTGCAGCTGCAGGAGATAAGAATAGCGCAGAAGTCGCGGTTTATTAAGGACATATTTTTCCTGTAAAATAGCAAAGTGCAATAAATTAGCCGACTTTACAGCAGTTCATTTTATGGAATGTTTGCGTTTTAAGAGAGAGGAGAGAAACGAAGGTGTCTAATTAAGCGTACAATAAAAATACTACTACAAATGCATTAGAATTACGGCTATAAGTCTTTAGTCAGTAGAATACAGACGAATTGGATGCATTGCCAATTAATGGAGCTTTAAACTCTGGATTGCTTTTTGCTTATTGTATTTTTTTTTCAATTATTTTAGGAACCGAATTCATTTTTTAAACTAAAACAGCCGAGGTAAGTTGTCATAGTAGAATAAAATAAATTACACCAAAGTGCTTCTTATGATGCTCTTTTTCATTTCTATGAACCTCTTCAACCTCTGTTATTTTTAACCTATTTTAAATTCAAGCAAAAAAAAAAAAAGAATTCCAGAAGCTTAATATGTTTTTTTGGCTAAAATAAAAAACTAACTTGGCTTTTTATATTTTCGAGACAGGATTAACAATTTCTGAAGCTCGTTAATTTTTTTTCTAGTTATATTATAAATTTACCACGATTCAAATTAAATTTTTTTCAGCCGTTAACAGTTTAAAATTAACTTTTTTTCTTAGAAAAAAGGCTTATCAATGAAGGTTTTCCATTTTGTGTCATATTATTTGTTATATACCATAATATGAAAATTACCACGGCAAATAGGTTTAATTTTAACTGTATAACTTGATAAATTTTCGGACAAAATAATTACAAGTTTCAAAACTTGTAATTTTCGGCTCAGAAAAATAAAAAGCCAAGCCGGCTTTTTATTTTTACCAGAAAGAAATATTAAGCTTAAAAAGCTAAGCTGGTTTCAAGTCGATAAGCTTTTTTCTATTAGCTCGAAATTATTATCGGTCGAGTGTAACAGGTAAACACAGCTTTTTTAAAAATCAAATCATAACTGGTTTATTTACCTCCAACTGATTTATTTACCTCCAATATCAATAAAATTTAATTTGAAAAATTTCAAATTTGTGCGCTTTTGAAAGATATAGAAAGTACCTCCACACTTGGCATTTTATTGATTTGATTCTGAATATTTCTTAATTTTATTTCTGTATTATCATAAGAAAATGTGTTTGACAAATTCAAAATGTTTGCTCAATGTTAGATGGTACAAAAATTGTTTGAAAATGTTCACAATTTTAGTCTTAAACTGTGAAACGATGCAACTTTGCGACATTTTAATATAATAAAAATATTTGTGTGTTTTTCGGTATTTTAGTTCGTATGTAAATCAAATTTTAAATTTTATTTTTTTCTATTTTAGCTGTGACAATCAGTAAACGAATGTATTTTACAACTGTGGAAATTAATAACATATACATATATGCACCTACATTTCAGAAAATTTTATATAAAACAAAATATTTTGTACGAGTTTGAGTTTATGTGGCTCTTCAAGTTTTTCTTATTTTTGATAATCGTGTATAACGGGCAAATAAAAATGTGCTCTATATAATTTTTTGTTTATTAAATTTAAGCCGAATCTTAGTTTTAAAACTTTTTTAATATAGTTTTATTTGTGATTTTCTTTCTGTCTTTGCCACAGCCTCGTTTATTTTTACATGGATATAATTATCATTCAACATTAATCTGCTTTTGATGAAGTTTATTCAATAAAGCGTTCCTTCGTAACATAATTTACCCAGAAAGCAAACACAACTTTTCTTAAAAGCCTATTACTTTACGTCGAAAACAGATCCAGAATTCCCGGAGGAGCACTAGAAGCGATTCCAGTGTAATTTGCACAAAATTTGTTTAAATATTTCAATGAAACGCCCGACAAAAACATTAATGTGGAGCAATCTGAAAACATAATGTTTACAAATTGCATACCATAAAAAGGCCGCCCCCGCACCGCCTGCCTGCACCTCGAAGGCGCTAAAATAATCGCTCAACGTCGGGCACAAAAGGGAGTAAAATCAAAGTGGGTGCCGCACAGGGTGCTCCGCCGGCAGCTGGGTGGTTGACAGCAAAAATGGCTCAATCCATCAATAAGTGGATCTTGTCGCATTAGGTTAATACCACAGTGAAAAATGCAAAGTTCCAACAAACAAAATTGAATTCGATTTAATTTTGCATTGTGCGGGGGCGGGCCGTATAAGGGCGGACATAAGACGGCAAGAATATGCAGAAGTCGCTTCTTCAAAAGAATTTGGAGCCTTTGTGTGACTGCGGGGCACTTTTCTTACTTCTTTTCAATTTTTTCATTGAAATTTGTATGAAAACCGTTCCGCCCTCGGATTAACTTAGCTCTTATTACGGAAGAAAAGCTGAGATTTATCGATCCGTTTAAATCTAGGCGTCCGCCAATATGCCTTTTACAAATGAAGCTTACCAAACGGCAAAAACTGCGAGGGAATAAAACAGCAACAAAATAGGAAAAAGCTGAAAAAAAATCTTTAATCAAAAACTGGCAGAGAAGAGCCAGAGCATTCCTGGACGAAAATTAAAGGACGAAATTGATTAGTGGAGGGGATTAGGCGGGCACTTTAGACCGATTGGTTTTACTTAGCGGACATATTTCGTAGCCGAGCCCGACGGCGATATTTCGTCCTTTGGCCATGTTTTTATTTCGCCAGGCAATAGATCAGCGCAAAATGAAGAATTTGGAGGGCGGGGATCGGTTGAGATTTTATTTATAGTCAGCATTTCCCTGCCCCGACCGATTCGTCCGTTTTTGGTGGGTGAAATCAACCAAAAAATTGTCAAATTATACTTAAACGCCTGATGAACTCCTTATTGAACCGATTATGGTCCCTTGCAAGAGATAAGACGACACCAGCGAGAGACTTCGCAAAGCCGTCGGAATATCCGCCCCCGTTCACGCCAGCCGGGCATTAATAAGAATTTTAAATTGAGACAAGCAGCCCTAAATGATCTCATTATTTCAGCATAAAGCATCTCTAGAATTAATCTAGAGGAGCTTTGCAAAGATACAGCCGTTCACGGTACATAAAGCTAAATAGATAAGTTCCTGGGTTTTCGCTGGCCCCGTAGAAGACAAAGGACGACAACGCCATGGCGGAGGCTCTCCTTGCGCCCAGCTCCAGATAAATTTCATGGCGGAAACTCTTTCAAATGCAAATCTGTTTGCTCTAAGAAGCCCCAGTGCTGGAGGTTTCACGGGGCCAAGGTGGGCTATCCTTTTACTTTCCCGGGATAGGCGCGTTCTCATCATCCCTAAACGGCGGTACATAGGCGTTTTCTAGGTAGCTATTAGGCGATAGATGACTCACGCCTTTTAGCCGTCTCGAGGGTCGTTTACGAAGATTTCCCACCTTTTTTGGATACAGCACCTTGGGAACTTTTTCCCCTTAGGGAGAATGTTTCTTTTCTTTTATCTTGCATGATTCACGAGGCCGCGAGTTAAAATGTGCCATAAATCTTCTTATTTCGCAAGTGAAACATACTTTACCCAGTTTTCATGGAATACGTTACTTATTTACGATACCACAGTAATATCTTACGCAACTACGCTCAAACTTGGTCTTAGTCTGCCTCACTCAAACAGGGTTAAGTTAAGTTTATACATGTAGCCACCCCTCTGAGCTGTAGGCCCATAAATCGCTTAAAGCAATTATGGAAATTCATCGCCACATTGAACATATATTGTACATATTTATAACACCTATACCTGGCAAAAGAAATACAAACATATATTCGTTATTATGTCGATAACAACCATTTTGAAAACATTGGTTTGAGAATAAGATTTAAAAGTACAAAGAACAGATAGTGTAAAATTTTTTACAGATGATAAATTTTCGAACAAGTTTTTGGAGATTGTTTATCTAAGTATGATATTATTTATTTATTTATTTATTTATTTATATCTATAAGGTATAGATACAATTAACCACCCTACACTTAAAAGCGCGTTTGAAGTCTGTGTTCATATGGTGCAATAATTTTATTTTAAACATAATCTGAATACATTTGCTTTTTTTTTTGGTTAAATTTTTGTTAATTATAAATTTGACCCTAATTTTAATTTAATACAATTTCAGTTTTTACTTTATTCTAGTCTGAAATTGATATTATTTTTTAATTTTGATCCGGATTTATTTAAATTGTAAAAACATTTTTTTCTTCAGGTGTCTCGCTATATTCACCTTTTCATCTCACCAATTTAATTTTTATTCTTTTCCTAAGTATAATTACATAATTCATTTTTTTTTAATTCAGCTACGTTTTATATTAATAACCTAATTTTTTAATTCAATACAGTTCAAGTTTTAGTTCTTTTGTTTTAACCTTAATTTTAAGAGTTTTACTATTTTTATTCAGACTAAATTTTATATCAATTCAATTCTAATTTTGCAAGAATAAATTATTTTACCAACAATTGGTGATTTAATTTAGTAAGTTATGCTAATTTGTTAATGGCAGTACACTGAGAACATTTTTTATGGATTTGAGAGCAATAAAATGGTGATGATATCAATGATTTGTGCAATATAGTAAAATACTCTACAGTTATAGTTCTGGCTAGTTCTCTAAAATAGATGAGAGAATATAATTTTATAGTTTTGGCATCCGTAAGAAAGTGCGAGAATATAGTTCATTGAACTACATATATATTATATACATATGTATGTATGGTTCTCCCGGAATATAGTTAAACATTTCTTTCAGTGTATCTATCGAAATATTAGCTTTAAAAATTAGTATTAAAAGTAATGAAATTTTTCAACCCAATATAATTTTGAAAAGTTTTCAATTCACCTGAATGAATTTCACATTTTAGGGACAACTACTTAATTAACCAGCTTTCACCTTGGTTGAGCGGGGGAAAGCGAGACTACAAATGGAGGATCCCAAAGAATAGGACGTAATGGCGTCCCCAAAGATATGTGCGTTCATTTCAAGAACGTGTCAGCAAATACAAGGAGCATTTCATCACATTAAGTCGGCTTGAAGGATTTTCGGCTACCCACTCAGAAGTTCTATTTTTCTCGTTCAGGCCATGATGTCTCTTGCGTGTTCCTGCTTTCAATTTATCACACGGATTTTATTTTGTGAACCCGCTGAACGAATTCCGTGTAAAGCTTACGCCTAACCACATTACGGGTGTCTTCACACTCAAGAAGCTATCCGCCGGCTTGAAATAATCAAAATTTTCCAGGAGTTTGTAAGAAAAACATTTTTTTTAACTGTAGGTTATTCACCACAAGATTTCCCACGAGATATTTTTTTTCTCTCTATAATTTTATTTGGGGCTACCGTGAAGAACTTCTGCAATTCCAGCAGCTGAGTTGATTATTTACCATTGCTTTTGGCACGAACAGCCCAAAAGGAGAGGGTCCATCGTCTGGGAAGTGATGGATTTTTCTGTTTGTCTTACGCAAAATTCTTTGGATATTTTTCCAAATTCAAGTAATCATGAATAAATGACGCTGAATTTCAAGTAAGAACATTTTTCTGGGAGCACATTTTTGCGGATTGGATTATAAGTGAATGAGAAAATATTTGAAATTAATCAAATCTCAGGTGGACGAACAACGGCGGTCATTACCTTGTTTTGCAGCTTTCGTCGGTAATTTCAGAAGACAGATTAGCGTGTTCGCCAAAATTCCATTTCAGGAAAAGCAATTAGGAACTAATTCGATCAGGACATTTCTGATTAGTCAGCACAGTGCTAATTTATAAAAGGTAATTCGTGTAGAAAAGTTCAAATATTTTTGAAAAGTGTATCTTGACACACTATCCTCAGTGTTAGTGGGAGTCTGAAGAAAGTTGCAAGGTTAATTAAAAAATTGTTGAAAATTTTTAATTGAATCCTTTCTTCTTGTCTTCAAAAAGAGTTTTGCCGTGAACACTTCGTTGAGGGCAATTGTGTCGATAAAACTCTGTGCAGAGGACAAAGGAGTTCATGTTCCTCTATTTTCCGGGGATAACAAAAGATATTCGCAAGGAAGCTTGAGTTTTTTTTTTTTTTTTTCTTAATTCAAAATATCCCGAAAAAATTCTTTTCAAAAAGATCTAAAGCGACTTCAAAGCAACCAAGCCGCACTACATTCTTCTTGTTAAATTTGTGCATACTTCGCTAAGGTCTAAGGACGCCCTGGAGCTGTGGAGGCCCCTTTCGCGCCGCACCGTCATTAGTCAGGCCGCAGGCAGCACTACTTGAGGATTGAGGAAGCAGAAGTTTCTCTGGTTCACCCGGCGAACACAGGGCGATTATGCAACCGTTTAAAACTAAAAAGAGCTATGGAGCAAAGTAATGACGGTCCTGGCGTGGCTTCAAGGACGACAAGGATGAAACCACACTGCCAACCGTCGCATAGTCCGCAGAGGCCGTCGCACATGGCCAAGGCAGCGCGGTTAATTAAGGTACCGCCGCTGCCGCTGCCCGCCGCAAAAGGAGTAACATCCATTCGGAAGATTTATTTCTAGTCCGGCGTCAACGCAACTCCCACAGCGCGAGTTTATGGTTTATGTGATACGTTATAAGCGGAATTGCGGCCGGGAAACGATTGCGAATCCATAAAAACTGACTGTAATCACCGGCTTAATTAGGAATCTCACGAAAACTGCGATTCCCAATAATTAAAATCTGCTCGAGCGCGGTCTCCGTGGATCCATTAGGGCTGCCAGCAGCCAGCTTGCTGTGTTTAACATTCGCATAATTTCGGCCACTAAGGGACTTATCCCGGAGCTGGTGTAATTCCATGCACGCGGTGTGAACATACCCTGCGGGCAATACATAATATGTGTATATACACTGTATATACTATTATGTGGGAGGACTACGCTGGCACAATTCCGCCAAACTAACACGACATTGACCACCCAGCATAATGCTCATGATGGAGAAACTCCCTGGCCAAGGATACGAACCACTCTGCACTTTTCTCCTCGTTAAACTTATGCGATGATTCATGCTGCGATTATTGCCCTGAATGTGTTTACGAATTTTTACTGCTCACTATTGGACCAGTGCATACTGAATGAACTTCCAGATTCCTATGCAGAAATGGATAAAATTTCGTCTACACTCCTCTTTACATATGTATGTATCTAGGATAAGAAGATCTACATACATAAGCGAACTTCACTGCTTTTGCAGTTTCTGGAGACGTTTTCGCTTCGTAAAGCAGCAGCGCATTATTTATGTATTTGGATTTTTAACAACAATGGAGATATTCGGGAGCAGGGTTATAAGGTTATAAAATGAAATTCCACTCTTTAAACGTAGGAAAAGATTCCCAACTTCTACTTTAATTTCAAAAAATGCAATGGAGCATGAACAACTTGCTCAATGTCGGAAAATCTACAAAAATATGTTGTATAAATGATAATAAACGTCCTTTTTATTTTCCTTTGAATTTCTTTTATCCTTCACGAAATTTCGTTTTTCTTATTGTTTAGTAACCATAAGTTATTTCAGATGAAAATATAAAAATGCACCTGCATATTCTGTAAAAGTTAATATTCAGCGCTGTTCACTTTAAGAGTTATGTATCTAAAATTTTTTAAAATGCAGTAAATGTTAGTACATTGCGCAAGTTCTGTTAATGTTAGTAATTGATTCTTTGCGTTTTCTTATAGCAAAACACACTAAAATTTCTTTTTAATAAGTAAAACCCTTTAATTTCAAAATTTGATATGAAAACAACTACCATGAAATCTTTATTTGTGATATCAACGAAAACGTGGTGGAAATCTCATTAAAAAATTTGGATGGAAACTTATTTTGCTGACCGATCGTAGCCACTTTGCTAAAGGGTTCGAAAAATTCGAATTTAGCAAATGTTTATATAATTTTAAGAACTTCGCAATCTATCTAGATTATTTACGTACCATACATATATTTTTTCTTATATTTTTTGAAATTTTCAATTCTGAAATGAATTCGGAATCTAACTTTATTGTATACTGGATTCAGTTTTATATAAGCTAAATATTTATTTTGATTTATGCAGTAATGTTGTATTCCGAAAACGTCAACCTACCCTTTCAATTTATTTGTGGTTAAAGGAGGTGAATTAAAGGAAATCAAATTAAAACACTACTTTTTATGTCATTCTAAAATCTAAACCTAAAAGAATATATTTTTTAAAACAATTTATATTTTTTGTCAATTATGTGAAATAATATAAATACTGAAAAGAAATTATTTGTTTTGCGGTAATATTAAATTAGAAAGAGTTAGTTTTAACTGAGATCGAAGCAAATTAAATATTTTATAGTATTTTTGTGTCAGTGACTCTTTATGCCATAATTTGCATTCGAATAAAGTAGCAATTTTCAGGACAATCTTACATGTTTCGTTCACTTAAAAGATTTCTTCAGAGTAATTGCTAGAAGAGCGGATTAAAAATCTCTTTGGATTGTCTAGAACAAAAAAAGGGACTTTCGCTAGGTAAATGCAAAAAGTTTGCAGTGATGAGAACTGATATCGTTTCTATCATTTGAAAGTTGTAAAACAGAACCCTTTTCCTTGTTTGCCGGTTCGAAGCAACTTTTTGCCTAGCTACATACGTACGTTCGCCGTCCTTCCCTACGTGTGTTTGTTCCGAATCCCTTTCAAGTCCCTTTCATCAGAGCTTGAAGTGCGGTAAAAACTGTAATTTATGATGCTTTTGTTATGAGTTTAACTAGCGAAAAGGATTTACGAAGGGTTTGCGGATTAGTCGTATATGTGGTGGCATTCCACTGCTCCGCACACCGCCCCCACACTCCGTCAATTTCTTTTTGCTTGCGCCCTGTTGTACTTAGGAGCAGAATCGAAAAACGTTTTTGCTAAACGGAAGGAGATTTACGAACTTTACGCTATAACCCTTCCGTTGGCAGTTTGGTAACTGATGATCCAATTTTCATCCCACCCTCACCACTCGTTTAAGACGCACGTCTTAAGTAGAGTCGAATTGGCTTTGAATAAAAATGTCCTTGAGCTACAAACGAGCGTAGGCGACGGAAGGAAACACCCGAAATCACTTTTGCCCTTTGGCGCAATTCAAGAAACAGCAGGAAAAATTAGTCCTGACACGATAATTTACCTTTCTTGTGACTATACCCTGTCTGCCCGGTGGCCCTTGTCAAATACTTTCACCTACCGAAGCCCTTCAGTTTGCCTTTCTTCAGGTCGCACCAATTCTTAAAGGGATCCTCACTAGAGAAAGTGAGGGACTCCTCTTCGGCCTTCGGGCCCTGACGAAAAAGAACCATTTCCGGTTTTGACGAGCCCTTTTATGCCTTTGAATTTCTTTCCTGGCCCGACCTGGTCCATTTTGGATTTCACGCGCAATGAAATCCATTTATAATAATCCGGTCAACATATTTCAGGGCAAACAGGGCTCGGCCGCTTAAGCTCCTCATAAAGTAGAGGACAAATCATTTACGACCCTTTATTTTTGCGGTGGATCAGGCGGTTTTCATTTTCAAGAGATTCTTCCCTTATTTTTTGTTTGACCATTGTTTGGATAGGTTGGTTTGTCGGCTGCCGCTAATTTGGTGCGGGGGCGAAATGTTTTAGGTGTGGTGTGAACTGTGAAAGTGAGGTTATTTACACATTTTTCTTTAGAAAGTGGTGCTTTTGTGGCTCAGGTTTTAATCCGTTCTTGTTTTTCGTTTCCAGCTTATGCATATCTTGACATTAAAGCGTCTTTAGACTAAACTGAAGTATTTAAGGAAATGATGAGATTAGTGCCCGAGGAAAACTTTTTTCAGGCTAAAAAAAAATATATATATAAAAAAAGGGAAAATCCTTTTCGCCCTTATTTATTTATTTATGTTTTTCCTACTAAGCTATTTTATTTTAATTTAAAATAAATCATCGCAGAAACGTATAAATCTCTGCAAATATCTAAAGAAAGCAGCAGTCACTTGTAATATAATTAATTATAACAAATGTGGGATCGATCGCACTTTTTCATTAGAACTCAGAATTACTCGAAGTTGGTTTGGGACTTAGTTGGTTCGTTAGAGCATCAAAGCGCCAATTAAAAGGTCGCAGGTTCGATCCCTGCTTTTGGTCAGTCATTGTTTTCCGAAAATTCTCGCACAAATATAAAGTAAAATTAAGTAATTGTAGCTATCAAATAATCTAGTCTAGTCTGGGTGTGTGGATTTCCATAAACCTTCCTTCTAAACGGCATTTCAAAATTTTTCAATCGATAGATGGTTCATCTATAATACAACTTTTAAGAGAAGGTCGGGCACTCCCTACGAGGGCCGGAATTCTGAGGAGAAAAGTTTCTTTTTCAGCCCAAGGAATTCGTTTATAATGCCCTTTAAAGGTTTAGATTCTGTGATACAAAACTTCCATTGGAATATATTATGACTTTTTGTAGAAGTACATTATATTTTCTTAGAATAAATAAAATTTCAAAAGCCACAATATTGCTTTCGGGCAAGGTAAACCTCTTCATAAGAAAAATGTCCTTTCTTTCCCTATAAAATTTGATTGATTTTATAAAATGTATTCCTTCAGCCAAAAAATTTAAGTAGAGATTTAAGTTCCTATAATTTTTGTTTTGAAGAAAGGAAAGTAATGCAAATGTTAATCAAGCCTATTTATTTATTTTTTGAATTTGAAATCTAAAAGTAATCTTTAATATGATACACCATTTTTTGAAGGCTCTATAAATTTTATAGAACTGATGTTACAGAACATAATATGTAGATAGTAGGTAAAACGTCCTTTATTTAATGATGGTCGAATGCAGTGTGTGTGTTGCTTTCGTTTTGTATTTCAATATAGTATATTTAAGTATAAAACATGAATATTAAGTTCTCATTTATACAATGTACTAAAATATAAATTTACTCCGCTTCAAGTATTGTATAATTCCATTGTCTTTGTCGAAACTATAACCAAAATCTGTTCTGTTTACCTCTCGCAACTATCCATAGCGTAAACTACATCCGTCCAATTTGGCCGCAATATAAAGTTGGGATAATTTTAACACTGGACCCATTTAAATTCTACGCTCGTTGCACACAATTCCCATTTTGCTCGGTTAGCTGAAACAATTTATGTATATCTCGTATTTGCTTTAAAGTGTTTTGGCACAGTGTCCATCACACAACCCTTCTGCCAGAAAAGTATTCAGAAGTAGCGATAATTTTCTAATTTCCTGCACAATAAAACCATCACCAAAAATTTGTTCGTCTCTGTTAATGTGGAACCCTGAAAATTTAGATGAATCAACCTGTAGCAGGATAAAGGACATAAGGGACAAAGGTCAACAAACGCACGCAGCCAGGAAATGGAACAATTGCTCCGTACACCTGTCTCTCATTATTTGATCATTTAATAAACTCTGCCTGCTCGGAGTGACTGAAGGCGAGGGACTGTGCACGGGTGGGCGGGCAAGTTGTCACAAATTAAATTATTTGAATTCCTCATACGAGCGTTATTATGCGACGTCTAAATTTAAAAACGTTACTCCCTACATTCACATGTAAGCGCGTGTAGGAGGGAAGTGAGCAATTCCTCGCAGCTTTCGTGTGTAGCTAAACTCCTTTATGCGAAAAATGTTCTCAATTAAGATGAGCACCGTCCTTAGCGATGGATAGAAAGATACCATTGAGAAAATAATCACGTGAAATATGCAAAAAAACCAAAGTATGCGAAGTTCTTGTAAAATTCATCAACTAAAGGAGTTTGGAGGAGAAAACGCTGCGCTTTCATTAAGTCATTCTAATTTCAAGAACACGTCTCTCACCCAGGAAATGCCTTTTTTTATTTTCAAGCTTTCCCCCGATAAGTAAATTTCTGCAGTTACTCCGTAAGTTTATAGATACAATATGCATGTTGCTCTGAAGAGTTATATGAAAGTTAAATATATTAATACTTCAAGGCACTCTTTTAGGTCCTTCACTGTATTTTTGCCTTTGTCGAAATAATGACGATGTTTAATTACCGAAAAGAAATAATTGCGCAACTGAATTGCAAAGGAAAAAGTATTGCATCTCAGAAGTGCTCGTAAAGTAAAATCTACAATTCATTATTAAATGTACCTACTAAGTGTTAGTTGGTGATTAAATTAAGTAGGTACAGACAATCAGAGTTGAATAAGTAAAAGAACAAGGCACGTTTTATTTTTGTCCAAATTCGAACTCTGCAAAAATGATTGGTTCTATTAGGTGAGAGCTGCTTTCATGTTTAAAGAAAAAAATTTTCTTGTTGCTTTTAAAAATATTTCATTTCTCGTTGTTAAACCATATTTTTCCAACTTTTAGCCATGTTAACAAACAATTCATGGAATGTATAATAGGTTGGGACAAACATCTTTCATTCATATTTTAATTTATGCTTGACAGGACGCATTCCGAGTGTTTAAGTTCAGAGTTATGATTAAATCTTTTATAAACTTTGAAGTCCCAACAACTTTAATTGAATTCTGCCCCATCAAGAAGTGAAAAGTAATCCTTTTGGAAGCAAACACTTCTTGACCCAGCATCATTGACTTATAAATTTTAATAGATAGGGATAGTCAGAGGAAAGCAGAGATAATAAAAACATCCATAAATTACCATAAAAAATCAACCACCGATTAACACTAGAACAAATTTATCGTGGCACAGCTGGATATTTTTAAAGAAATTTAAACTTATTTAAAGTTGTCGGGAAAGGGATTTGTCTTATTGGGAATTGTTATTTAAAATTAGCAGAATTTTATTTATGTTTTCCTAACTTCGAAGAATGTGCTTCCATTTTTACACAAATGATTAATTTAATTAAATACGAGTATATTTGCTTCAATGTAAAAAATGTTTGCGAAGTTACTGTTTATAGTTTACACTGTATTCTACCTGGCTAAAGTCCTGAAAGTTGGTTTCATCGTTCTAAAATAATGTAAATACGTGCAAAATGCAGAAATGTTCATTTTGAGAATCATCTTCCTGCTTAACCCGTGCACCGACAGTTTCCTATTTTTATCTTTATTGCATGGCTCTCGTTACCGCATTTATGGCGCTGTTAAACTTAAAGCACCAACGACAACAATTCATTACTTCACTGTGACAACAGCTCGTAAAAATTTCCTTGCATTATTTATTCAAAAGTTGCTACAGTACAGAATCCGCCCTGGAGACCTTCCACTAGTTTTTTTCCCACTATACCCTTTTGTACCTATTTTTAGCAGATTTCGCTTACTTTTTTCCCGGTGAGTACTTCCTGATTTATAGCATTGGTGCATATGGAGCAGATACACGACGTGGAGGTGCTTTCTAGACATAAATCAACACCTTATTAGCGAAATCGTCGTGCGCGTGTACATGCAGATAACTGCCGTTCTGTGAAAGACCTGAAAATTTCAAAATTTCCATTTGGAGCTACCCAGCTAGAGCTGAATTTTATGGTCCATTCATGTGCACGTTATGAATTACAGACGGTGTTAACAATTTTTTTGAGAGATGCTTTCAAGTGTTTGGTACTTTTAGTTGGTTGAATTTTTAAGGGCATCCACTTACTCAACAACACTAGCAATATCTTTGCTGCAAATATTCATATTTATGTAGTGAATATGGAAAAATTTGTTTACCTATTCATAATAAAAATACAAAAATTATTTAATTACTTTTCTGAAATCTTGTAGAAAAGAGCTATTTAAAAACGCTAAAAAATACGCTCTTTTAGATCTTGTTCCTGACACTGAGACTTCACCCCACACCTGGCACCATTTAATATTTTAAAGTTGTTAAAGAATAAATTTTGTCCAAACTACATTCCTATGATCAACATCGATTTTATAGCTTTAAAACTAACTTTATTAGCTCCAAATCGAACAATCCATTAATTCTATCCTTATTTTATTTTTTACAATTAAGGTGACCTATACCTCTTATTTTAAATTGCTTGGTTTAAATTTTTAACTGAATTTTTGAATTATTTCTATGGTCGTGAGATATTATAATGATTAACGATTATTACTTTTCAGGTATTTCTGTAGTAAACTTTATTTAGTGAAAATAAAGCAGAATCAAACTTCTGATCCTGCTTATTTTGCACGGGACAAAGTAAATTGTTTAAATACTTGAAAAGTGCTCATTGTTAAAGAGGCAAACATTTATTCCCATTTGAATTGACTCTGATACTTCCTTTACGCAGTGACGAGTTAAATTTTCTCGTTGACATAACAAAATGTCGACTTTGTTTATATTTACCATTTCTCTCCCGAAGTGAAGAGCACTTTGGTTGCTGTAAGCTCATTACTAATAAGATTAGGACTGATATTGTGGCGTGCCTTGGCTTCCGGAATTCGCCAATCCTTCGAGGTGAAATTCTCCTTGTGCATGAAATATTCAATTTCACACAAATCTTCCCGGAAAAGTCGAAAAAAAGTATCCAGCCATCGATAACACCCGGCAATAAAAGATCAAAACATTTCGTAGAATTGCCTGACAATAAAACAAGAAATAGCAATTTATTCCGAAATGGATCAATGTTGCGCCCTTGTTTCCCCGCCCTCTTTCGTGTGTGGTGCCTGGACTGTGGGTCTGCTTTGACCCGTTGGACCTGTTCAAGAAAATCGATTTTGTTCCGAACATTTTGCCTCCAGCCACCAGAATCTGGCTAATGATTGTTCGTTCTGTTCGATTCTTATTAGGGGGATTTACCAAAATCGAGTTTTACAGCCCCAAAACAATCGACGCCTTCTGCCAAGGGGTTGTTGGGTCCAAAGCTGTTAACATGTAGGTTCGGCCGAAGCGTCCGATTTTCAGCAAACGAATCGATCACATTCGACATTACAGCTTTCTGAAGGGAGCGCCGTAAAAGTAAAATTATCGTAGTTAGGAGATAAATCTCCAGAGCCGGAGATGCTTTTATATCCATCTTGACGACGTTTTCCTCAGGAGCACAACAGTAACTGGGTTTTTTCCAATTGTTCCAGCTCCAAGAAAATGGACAAGACATCAAATTTTAACGACGCAATGTTTTTCCTACAGTTGTGCAAATATAAATCCGTTCCACAATCCCCTAGCACTTCGAAATCAATGAAATCAATTTGGAAAGATTAACGAACTCGGACATTGGCAATAATACTGCTCTGGGCGTACCAAAATCGCGGGTGATTCTTGAACTTTATGGGAGCATTACGGCCGTGGAAAACAGCGAACCCTTAATTCTGTCGTCGTTCGAATGAATCAATTGCAAATGGACGTGGTGGAGAGTCGGCTCGTAAAGCACTCCTTTATGGCTCACTATAAAGTGGCAATATGTGCGCTTTATATGCGTTTTATATGCGGCGATGAGTTCTACACACGGTTTACGCGAGATTACATTTGGCAAACAATGTCACAAGATAGGAACAGCTCGACAGTTCGTTCTACGGAGTTTCGTAGGCGCCCATGTTACAGGGAACGTGTGTAAACAAAATTCGATTGAAGATTTTGAGTAGGTAATACTGTGGTAAACGATCCCAAGGAGGGTGCTTGGCATATTTATTACAATATCTCTGGACGTGCTCCTACTTTTTAGACTGTATCTTGTGTGCCATAACAAGAATTAGCTTAGTACATCAAATAAATCCAAAGCACTGGGAAATAAAACCTAAAACATAAACTCCAAAAGTAAAAGAAATAATCCCTAAGAACTCCTAACCATAAATTTATATCCAAAACTTTAGAAGAATTTTATATACATATGTATTTGGGTTAAAAGGGGAGCACAAACCCTTTTACAAAAATGTTTTAAATATGATGTAATACGTCTACAATATGAAACTGAGGTTCAATAAAAATGTGAGTTTATTTTTTCGACTCCGCTCAAAACTTTTATATACTATACATACATAATAATCATTTGAAAATTTAAAATGTTATGTTTTGCTTTCTATATACATAGGTATAATAATAATTGTAGACCAATAAGTTTATTATGACGTATCTCATTGATGTATAACTCAAAAAAGGCCTTGCTTTCAGTAGAAGTTTTAATACGACCTAATATAAGACAATACGTCTGAAGATACACGTTATAAAAGTGGAAATTTTAACTTTTATTCGTACTGAACGGTGTGGTACCATGGACGTAGTTTTTAATTCAAATATTAAAGACGTTTTTCTCGAAACAACATTTCTCAAATAAGATAAAAAATTATTTAGGTATGTACATCGAGCTCAATTCTTAATATTATTTTCTTCAGACTATTGACTTTTCGTACAAAACTGCCAGAAAAGGTCCGAATTTTCTGTCCTAAACATTACAAACATACCAATTTTTGATAAAAACGTTTTATTTTGGTAGCAAGAATAGCGACAATTTTTGATTAGTTTTTGTAATTATTAATATTCAATAATAAGGTACCAAAATCGCATATACGTCGTACCTAAGTGAAACATATTGACTAGTAATAAAAATTTATTCGTTGGACTATTTATAAAATGGGAGTACATAGAGAAGCAGGTGCACCTATGTATCTTACAACATTTTGGTAGTGGTGCTGTGAAGCTGTTAGAAACGTCTTTAAATCTTATCGAGTATAAATTCAAAATCATCTCCTAGTGAAGGGCTAGGGCGCTTACTGCGGCAACCAGGAAGGTAGAGATACAATTCTGCAAATGGAGCAAACAATTGATCGAAAACGCGCCCTGGTTGCTGTTAAGAAGGGAAATCGATACAGTGAAGTGCTAACAGAAAATCCTCTTGAGTGATGGCTCTGGACCAGGAGCAGAAGGCAGAGCCAGCTGAACCCACCGCCTTCGTCTTCGGGGTAATCCAAGACGAATCCGCAATTGCTTCTAGTGAAGTAAATGTGCTGTTGCCGGTTTTACTTCAACACCAACCGCCCTGCTTGTGACGTAACACGAGAGCTCTGTCTTTCAAAAAATTGATCCTTTTCTCAATGCGGCCACGTCCATCGTCACTTTCATTTTTGTCTCAACCCTTTTTGCTTTTGTGTCAAGAACATCTGGCCCTTTATAGTGAGGTAAACTCAAGTTGGGAATGTTACAATATACGAGTATAAGGGCTCGAGAGCACATTATCAAGTGCAACGAGTGTCGTACATTGTCTGGCGACAGTCTTTTACGTGAATGTAACTCCTGAGAAAAATGAGAAACAAATAACCTTGGATTTGCGCTAATATTAGCATCACTCACAATGCCAGAAGTGCTTAAGTCGATTGATAGCAATTTCCTACAGGAGGTTCGATGCAAGCGGAATTTAGAAAGGGATTCTTAAATTAAGATACATCGGTACTTTTATTTAGATGACCGACTTAAAGTACATAAGTATGTATTGTAGGTCTTCCAAAACCTTTGTGGATTGGTACGTTCGAATATTGAAATTTTATGTAAGTGTACTTAAACCAATTATTTTTATGCTAAGATACTTTTTGATTCATTTAGTTAAAAACAAAATTTTATTATTGTACCTGAGGATTTTATAAGTCAAAAAGTTTGAAGTTTTTCATTACGGCATGTTCAATTAAATTTTTGATTTCAGATCTATTGGTAAAAATCCCCGATTTAATCTTATTTGAGTATAGATAAAGTCTTGTTGTTGCAACAGCTTTGGCAGTCCTTTAATGATCTAAAGTTAGAATTAGGATTATTGGAAGTAAGATAAATGTATATAATTGAAAATAAAAGAATTACAGAATAAAACATGTGAAAACTCAAAACAAGAAGTAACAATAATAAATTAATAAATTGTTATTTATATTGACGATGACATTTAGTATTAGTAAAAATATTTTCAAAATAAATTTTTTGTACGGCTCAACACGGAATGAGGTCGTTGACTTTGATTTTTTAAACTATGGATTAAAGAATTTCAGACAGTTTTAGTAATCATCAAAACAATTTTCTGAATAATTTTATGAGTGTTATAAGCCCATTTGCTCAACCTCAGCCAATTATGACGAAGTCTAGTTTGTTAAAGTAATTTGCGTATTAAACAGGCAGAACAAGACACCCCTGAAACGTTAATGAAATTCAACATCAAAAGCCTCCTCTTGTCCTTCTTGAGTAAAGTTCTAACCGATGAAATTGAATTATATAACCTATAGTAGCTGGAAATAACTTCCCCCAGTCAAATAGGAGCACAGAATTTCCAAACACGGGGCTGCAAATAGACAAAGTGCGCCTTTTCAGCCCTCGTCTAACCAAAACAGCCGAAAACAACTTGGCACCTTAAACTGTTTGTTAGATGCTTTCAACAATGACATTACCATCAAAATACTGCAGATTCCTCCCCTGTGTCTCCTGGGTCCCTGTAGGAAACGAAGACGGAAGGAAGCCGGAGTTGTTAACGACATTTGCTTTAACGACTTTATAAAGTGATTTTGCCACGTATGTTCGCCGTCTATTGTTATGCTTGTGCCGTTGATTACAAAAGCCCACGAATGACAAGGGGTCGTGGGTGGCTTAAAAATGAAGCACCTCCACAAATGATTTTCATCGGAATTAATTTTTAAGGCCAATAGTTGTTTAGAATTTAATTTTAAAAGATGGTAATGGCCAATTGGGGGATTGGGAGATAATTACGAAAACTTTCGGAGATACATAACATAGTATGCTAATTGCTGTCAACTGTCAAACATGAAATGTATGAAAGATATAAAATCGATTTTTGGGAAACAACAATTTCATATTTTTTTCTTTACAATTTTGACTCGGTTTACAAAAATGTTTTCATTCATACCTACAAATCTACCTATGTATGTATCTTCATATTGATTTCTGAGTAATGATTATTGAATTAATCTTTGCGTATACATTTATTTTATTAAGCATGCATTGAACTTAAATTTTATAAATTTTTATTCATATTTTTTAGTCCCCTAATAGTGACTCAAAAAGTACAGATTTTCAAAATAAAAATGAACGACTACATACGTGCAACCTAAACCAATACTCTTACAAAAATGTTCGTTATTGAAATAAAATTAAAAATTGAATAATTGTAACTAGAGTTGTGAATGGAGATTGAAGAAATTCAAGTTCACGAAGGGGAAATACTTTCGACTCCTATGAATGTAATGTAATATGTAATCGACTATAAGCTTGGTCATCTTTTCGATTTTTTTGTTAACTTCGTTTTTACATATTTTTGAAAATACACATGTACTTTCAGAAAATGGCAATAGCAAAAATGCGTTATAAAATAAGAATATATAAAAATAGTTTTAATAACATTTAGTAAATAAATGCGATTGTGCAATGCAGGCCACTTCAAAATACTTAGTTTTAAGCTTTGGGTTTGGAGTAAAAGCATTCACTTGAAAGTACTCGAATTTAATGGAATACTAAACTTTGATGGAGAAATTGAAAATAAGTACTGTATAAAGACGTGTAGTAGCACAATTGAGTTGTAATTGAAATTATTGTTCATTAGCAATAAGAAGGGCAGGGAGCTCGTTTGCTGCGGCAATTCAACTTATCCACGCTGCCCGGAGAACACGAGAAAGATGTAAAACATCTCAAAAAGTGCTCTTAACAGCAGCACAAAAGTCAACTCGTTGCTGCCCTCGGGGGCAAAATTTTACTTTCACGTACGAAGGCAGCCAGCCAGAAAGAATGAGAGGCTTGGTAAATATTTGGAAAATGTTTTAGCTGGGAAAGCTGGCCGCATTACGAAGCATTTCAGTCTTAAAAGTGAAATTTCAGAGTGCGGCTGGATGAGCTGTTCTGATGGCCCCCGGCATACAAGGGATAACAAACCATTCCCGGCGCCGTCATAATCGTCATCATCATCATCATTCGCATGCCACCCAGTCGCACACATGACGATATTTGCGTAGGAATAATTCCAAGGACTAAAGCGCCCCAGGGTGCTCCTCTGCGTGCGGCTCCTGCTGACACATTAACATTTCGATTTTGTGTTAAATCGCTCCGCTTAAGTTTGACTACCGCAAATTGAGGCGTTAACAGACACCTGGAAGTGTCGAAAATTGATCTAATTTTTCTTATACTTCAGAAACCCCCAGAGCTTTCTCCCGTCTCGAGGAGTTCCTCGTGCAAGGCACCTTCAGAAGAGGGTTCTATGAGGGCTGAATTGAAATTTCAGTAGATGATTCAACCAGTAAATTCGGGTGAATGCGAAATCATTCGAGCGGGGACAAGAAATTTTATTAAGAATTTTACCCGGAACCCTTTTCAGTACCTTCTGTCACATCCTATCACATGGAGCCTACTTCCATATTCATAATGCATAAAAGCCTTGCCACAAATTTAGATTAGTTTATTGTGTGGCGTCCCGGAGCTGGAACTAGGTCTGATAAAATGCCCTTTGACCTGAAAACTTGGCCTGAATTAAGGGCCCATAGAAATGGAGTTTTACCGCATTCTCGAGCAGGTTAAACTGTCGGCTCCAAACACCTCTGCTGCTCTAGTCCACGAGCCCGGAAAAAGATAGAATGGTCAATTGATAGGATCCTTCCATGTTTAGGTGTAGTGTAGCGTACACCTAAAAACCTCCGGACTGTTTGGTTACCACCTCCGGCGGTAATTTCTTTTGTGGCCATCGGCACCTTTATTTCGGCGGCGCTGCGGAAGAGGATCATAATATTTGGAATTATGATGCGATGGTTTCCGCAGCAGCACAATAGTTGAATGGCTGGTGGCGGTTGATTCGCAGTGGCCCGGAAAACGGGGCAGAAAAATTAAAACCGATATCCTTCCGCAGCCTTCGAACCTATGTGTCGAATATCCTTCCACACACGCCGACTGTTTACCTTTGGTCCAATTGCGCCTCAGATTGGAGCGCTCCTCATGCGCGAATCGCGGCACATATCGCTTCAATAAATACGGGCAATGAAAAGCGCTCATATCACATTTTATCCATCTGGTTTGATGGCAGCCGCGGAGCTCGAGGACACCCAGCGCCCCGACGACGGGGCTCCTTCGAGCGCGTTTAAGCACCCTAAAAGTTATTTACGGAGGAATGTAATGCGTCTGCAATGAAATTGAATCGCGCAAATCACTCCGAACATTTCACTGGGTGGCTGTTTCAAATTTTACGAGAATCACAAAATGTGGAAAATTTATAAAAGTTTTAAATCTTTTTCATTTGTCCCCATGTCACGCTCTGATTACGCCTCTTAATGGCAAATCTCACCCGAATGTTGTCTGGATGCGACGTGCCTAAATCTGGGCCGGCAATAGTTCGTTCGTCAGACAGTTGAAAATTATTTTAAATGGATAGATGAAAACGTCACGCCCGGCGAGGAAATCTAAAAATCCATAGAATGCAGCTTTTGGTGCTTTTATGCGCCGCTGTATGCTTTACGGATCAAAGTTGAATAAATGAAAGAATTGAAAGTAGTGACCTCTTTAAAATTTAATAATTCTTGCCTCAGTCATTTGGTGCTTTTTTTTTGTACTATCGAAATATTTGTGGGCTTTGGAAAAAGAGTCACGAATTTTTGAAATATTTTATTCTGTAGATGGGACTTAGTACCCTTTTATTTTAACAATTTCAATTCGTTTCCATTTCAATTATCCTCATCTATCCTGTCAAACAAAACAACTGGGAAACGTATTGCATATATTTATGGAAGCTTAAAAGTCAATTAAAGTAAATAATTCAAAACATGCGATTTGAATTGAGAGTTGCCCACTTTATGGACTCAGTTAAAAAGAGAATTTTTTAGTTTTGCATAACAAAATACAAGGATGAATTGGATTAGGCCCATTTTTAGTTGATCCTCTGATTTTTAAAATATTATACATATTTTCCTTGATAGTCTAGTCCTTGATATGTATGATATTAATATTGGTTAGCCAAATAAATGTGCTTTTAGTTTTGGAGAAACAGATAAATTTAAAACAATAAAAATCAAACTAATGGTTAGCATAAATAATCAGAAAAGAACATGATTAATTCAATATTAGGTAGTTTTTAATTTTGTGCTTGCTAATATTATTTTTAACGGTGAAGAAGAGAAGAGTGGTAAAGAATTATAATCAATTTAAGTTTAGAAATATAGTAATATTAAATTTTAGGCAGAAATATATACATATACTCGTATATATAATACTACCTACATATGTCAATCATTGCTTCATTTTCATTCAATTGAAAGAATGAGTTAAATTTCAAATACATCTTTATTCGTGTACTTTCAATTAATCTAGAAAAACTATCATTACATTATTGCCTAGGAAAATGTGCTATTTTTGCAATGCAGAATGTATGCTGTCTCGTATGTAGGTGTATTTACCCCATCATTTAGAGAGTCTGTGTAAGTAAACCCAAAATCGAATGGGAAAATTGTAGCAAAATCATCCACGAGTCTGTGAAAAACATTCATTTGCATTATTTTCAGCTGTCTAAACGTAATCAATTTGCATACGTTCATACGTTGCTCACATGAAGTCCAGAAGTCCTCAACAACGACGACAACCAGCTCTCTGCGTCCTTGGACTAAAAAATTTTTCACAGTATTTCGTATTCTAACTTACGAGGAATTTCAACTTATTTAAAACTTTGCTTATCTCCAATTGACTGTGCAGGCCAGGCAGCAACAAACCACCTACGGCGTAAGTTCGCAGGCGTCCCCATGGTCGATATATTCATGAAATGAAGGCGTTCTCGTATGTGCCCACTTGATATCCAGGCATAGTACCATTTAGAACCTGTCGAGATCTACTCCTGCATGCGGAGCACAACTCGTCCAAATTAAATAAACTCTAGGAAATTTGTAGGTCAAGACCTTTTAAAAGTGTCCGAGTGTAGGACATTCCTCGAAATGTTTTCTCAGTACAAAATCGTATGTGCCGTGTCACATTCGGCTCGACGCCAAGTGTGGTAATGCATGTCGTAAAGGATACGAAGGCCCTTCGACCAGGCATAGTACGAACTAAAGTAAATTTGAACTTAGTAGCAAGTCTCTCTATTTTCTGATTTTTATTAGGTACCATCACTTTAACAAGCCCCAGTTTGGAGAGAGTGCGGCCCTTTGTACAATTTTAACTATACATCAACAACTTCTACAAACGCACAAAGCAAAAACGTTGGACGTACTATAATTTGTTTTAATTTAAAATAATTCCAGTACTTTATGCATAAATACATATGTATATTGCCCATAGTATCATAATTAGAGATGTGCTGCAATTAGCACAACAAAGTTTTTTTTTCTATTCTATCATTTCGAGTTTTGGTTATATAAATTTAAATTAACTTAACAGTCCTATGTATTTAAATAATCATGAATATACCAATATAAGAAAAAAGAAATATTCAAGCATAGCAACACTGAAATTATTTTTTAAATCCATATTTCCAGAAATGTTAAATTAGTGAAAGATATTTATCTACTTGTTTCGTTCGTGCTACACTCAGTTTTTGAGAAATGTAAAACTTTTTAGCCCAAGAGGACGACCCGAAAAAGGGTGAAAACTTAATAAAGACAATAAAACGTAAATGAATTGTAAAACAAGTGGCATCCTCTGGGAGATGTCTGAAAATTATGAGTTCACTGTTTGCTACTTGGTACCATAGTGAAAATTGTTTTCCTACTCAGGTTTTTTTGCGAGTCTTGTTGGTTTGGACGCTTTCTATTTCCCCAGCTCGTTAGTTTCGTTACATTAAAAATTCATGAAGATTCCCAGCTCTGTTGTTTAAATTAAATGCTTCCGTAGGCACTCGACTCTAGGAGAAATCATAAAGAAAAATAAAATTTACTATTCACCACTCGACCCGCCACTGTGCCTCAAAGCGACTGTTGTACAGCATAAAGCAAATTTGAAAAGATTGTGGAAATTGGTATAACCCTTATGCTGGAAAATTGTTAAAGATAATTTTTCCCGGAAATAATATCGTCTGAAAAGTAGATTCTATTTAATCTAATGCTGTTTATGGATTTGTACTCTTTGAAGGCACCTATTTTTCGGCTTCTGCATACATGTGTAATAACTTTATTTATATTTAAATTATTTATTTTTATGCTGATTGGAAAATAAAATAATTCTTAAATACAATAACTATCAAAAAGTGCGTTTATTATTATATCATAAAGGAACTAGGACTCAATTTGATTATGCCATTACAATATTAAAAGCGTTGATCTTCGTTATCTTCTAAATATATGTCCTATACAATTTTTCAAGCAGAAAAGCTCATACTAAGCGACTGTCCTTTTTAGTAATAAAATGTCGAAGTAGATATAGAAATGCCTCGTTTCGTCCATGAGTTGGCCATAAATCATTGATCTGGAAAGGCAATATTGAGGAAATTCTGAAAACGTGTCCCATAAATTTTTATTTCAATAAATTACACAGCCATCCGAAGCGAAAATCCTTAAAGTCCGTAAAAGTCAAGACATTCGGAACCACCTTTTAAGTTTCATGCAAATGTCACTCGAGAACAAGAATAATTGGTTAAGTGCTGCTAGAATAAAACCTGAAAGGATGAGTGGGAACATGACTTTCATTTCAACCTTTTTTTTTGTTCCAGACAAATGTCTTAAGGGACTGATGTTATAAATAACCGGAAGGAAAATAGCAGAAAACATACCCGATCAGCGATTGTCGCCGCACAGATATGCGTCGAAAATAGCTCGCAATATTTGCGTAATACCGCACACATGAAGGTGCCAAGGGTTATCGCACGGCCGCAATAATTTTAGGGGTATTTTCAGGGTATTATTACATTTTTTTTTTTTTTCTACCATAGAGCAGCGAAAAGGACTGAATTTATCGGATAATGTTGGCTGAAAGGGGATGAAAATCATTTAAAAGGATTTTCGCCGGGTCAGCACCATAAAAGTTCTTGGATTAATCCTAGACTTTATTGAATTTCATGGGAATCCTGTGAATATCTCTGCGGAAGCACACCGAGAGGTGTTCTTATCCGGGCTCGAAAAGGTGGATACGGTTTATGCTGAAGAGATTGGTTTCCTATTACTATTCTATGCGATTCCCTCTGCTAAAACCTTCGGTGGACTGGGTGCATTTCTGGTATTTTGTTTATTAAATCAAGAAGAAAGAAAAGTGAAAGGATTCCACAAGTTTTAAGGGACAGTCGAATTTAAAAGGTCATAGTCCTTTTCATAGCTTTACTTACAGACTTAAGATAAGAAAGTTTATAGCATTAAAGTCTTCGATTTACTTTAGGGACTGGTATTCTCTTACAAATTGTTTTAAACTGCAATTATTTATATAACTTTAAATAGTTTTAAAAATGTCCCTCATTAGTGATAATGCATAGTATATCTTGTCTGATTTTTTAGAAATTTAGATTGAGATTTTGACCTCTATATTTAATTGAAATTAATAACTTAAAATAGGTATTCATTATATAAATGTTTTCAATTTAAGGATGGACGAGATTCAAAAGATTGTAATTTTGCATGGTATAGTTAGATATCTATTGATGATTTTAAAGAATCTCGATACTAATCCTTATATAATCTTAATAATGTAACAAATTATTAACGTAGAAATTTGCAATGCATGAGGTCAAGCATTGTGCTTAGTTTTATCATTTTATACCCTAAAACTTAACTAAATTTAAGCATTAAACCCAAGTCGTTATTTTGAAACTCTGAAAAAGGATTATATTCAAATAACCACCAAAAATACCATGAAAAGGGCCAATATAAACCTCATTCGCCACGTGATATTATACCTTTCCAGGTTAATTTGCACCCTTCCGCAATAGTACCCGCCACTGAGTTCCGACCGTAATAAACAGGTTAATTGATCCGCCAAAAATTGCAAATTAATGCGTTAACCATAAACTGGGGAATTTATTTTATTACCCAAGTAAAGGCTCAAACGCTCCCGCCATCATAGAACGCTGGCATATTGATGAAGTTCACCGGAGATGGGGTCTGGGTGGGTTCAGGTTCTGGGTGGCTGGGTGACGTGGCAACGTGTCAGCAACCCACCCACACCCTCGATCAATAAATTAACACTTTCGCGAATTTTGAAGCACTTAAGCTTCAACATTTATCCAGTCGAAACTTTGGATATTTATGGGCAACTTGGACCCTCAGGCAGCATATGCGCCTTCGGGCACAGCTGAGACGACTGCTCCTGTGGGCTCAAGCCGTCCGCAACTTGCTCCCGTGAATTGACGGCTGTCGTGAATTTCAGGAATTAATAGCATCCCCCATTCCATTGCGCACAACCCACGCACAATTCGAAATTTATCGAAAATGTAACTCAGCGTGAATTATGATCGCAAATTTGTCGGTGCCGCACAATCCTCCTCCGCGGGGCGAAGTTATGAAGTTATCTTAGCAGGACTATGACACGTGTGTGGAATGAGCGCGATTAGCTCCCCCGGGACAGGGCATTTTTCTTGCCACTCTGCCCGACTGAATTACACTTAGACACACCACCAGCAGCGGAATGTTTATGAAGTCAATTTTTCCTTCGGGAACGGGGAGCGACCGAAGAAGGGCATAATGCGGGAAAATGTAAAATATCCGGGAGTTTATAAGGAGTCATAAGCTGAGCGTACACCTTGCGTCGACAGGAATAATTTCAGTTATTTGTTTCGACGTCGCGTCGGCTGCGTGCGGAGGAGGCGACACGACACCCAGTTACATGTAAATTATGCTGAGGAAATTGAATTTCATGTTATACGAAATATTGCCAAAAATGAATTATAGCATTCAAAGCATTTGATTGACGCAGCGAAAAAGTTCTGAAATCGTTTTATACGCTTTGTATGCGATAGTGAAATTGAACAAAACAAAATTACCCACTATTTACGGATTTATTCTCAATTTGATAAGTCGAGAATAAAGTGCACCTTAATTTGATAGATTCAAAACGTGACTAAGAATGGTTTTAGCTTTTTTCAAGAATTTAAATGGTTAGAATGGGTGGGTCAACATTATTCTTAGGTAAACATATAATACCTAAATAACTGATGAAGAAAGAATAACGATTTCTTTAATAAAACACGTCATATGGTTGACAAATACTCGAAACGATATCTGAAATTTTAAAATAAAATTTCATGGGCCAAACATGTTTAATTAAAGTTTAATTTTAATATACACACGCATTCGTAGATATACATTTATCAGAAAAAAGATCAATTTTTTACATACAAATAAAAATTTAGACCTTCAACTTTATTAATAAGTAGATACTCAAGAAAATTTTTAGAAATTAAGAAAAATAAAGGGTTTATCTAAACATATACAATTATGTATATGTATACCTACTACAGCTAGCTAACTATGGGCTAGTTAAGAGTTGTTCAGGTCTGATATATTCATGGGCCAATATAAATTGCAATGTACGCTGGCAGGCTGCTAATAACATTTTATTTTTTAATATAAATATATATAATAGTATTATTTAGATATTCTTGTCTATTTATCTGTCTGTCGGTATGTTTTTCTGCATTAAACGCGCATCACTCAAAAACTATTCCACGGATTTCGATGCAATTTTCACTGTTTTATAGCTTTAAGCCAAAATTAGCAACTAGTATATATTTTATCCAATTAGAGGTTCTCTACGGATTTAAAAATATGTATGTACATACCGTTTTGTTTTATAGGACAATATTTAAGTTTGTATAATTTTCTTACCACATCGCTTAATGTTTGTTAATCATTCATTCGTAGAACCTTGAGCAGATTTGAATAATCTAAGGTGGTGCAGACAGAAGAGAAAACTCACAGAAAAATAGCCTGGCAGATCAAATTGTGATATTGTCTTTTTAATTATAAATTCAGGTGATACAAAAATGAATGACATTAACTCGAAGTCCTTCTCTACCCCCTAAGAAACAGGAGACCTTTTTCTTTCTACAGAATAATCTTCAACTCCAACTCAAACTCCAGCATTTGCTTGGTGTAATGTTTCCTAGAAGGTTTAATTTAACACGGTGATTCCGATTTTCGCTTAAACGTATTTTAATGGGAGGCTTAAAAGCTTCCGCGAAAGAAACTGACGGTGGTTTAATAACCGTCGCGCAGAAAAATATTTCAACGGAGGTGGAATATTTAACCAGTAGTGATTAAAGCGTTCGCATTTAAATGGATCCATTTTTTATTCAGTAGGTACGCTTTCAGCGACGACAGAGGGGCTTTGTTTGCTTTATTTCGTGTGATTTCTCATTGCATTAAGCTTAGCGAAAAGCCGCTGGATAGCACAATGGCCCCGTTGGCATAAACGGATCGCCATTATCTTGGCTAGCTACTTTCCCTGCCTCCTGGTTTAGGTCCTATTTCCATATCTCATGAAGGAATGGAGCTCGTTTTGCGCCCTTCTTGCAAGAATGGTAGCTCGCCGAGTGTTCTCTTGTTAACTCAATTTTGTTTTCAGACCCTATCTTTTTTCCACGTTGACGCGACGAACAAACCCTATCTCAGCGAGCGGAGCACTTAGCTTAATTGTGTTTCCGTGAGCTTTTATTACAACTTTGCTTCTCTAATTAATGCTGCAGACATACTCTAATAATGAATGGCATCAATTGTTTCCGTGGGAGCTGATTCTTGGGGCCCTCGAACATATCAGTTTCGAGTAAGTGTGTTGGCGGATAAATTATTCATCCCTTCTGCAAATATTCTGCGGGAGAAGCTAAATCGGATAACTTTCCGAAAGTTGATCCTTTCGTACGAAGCTTTCATTCCTCTTGTTCAAGGTACAAACAAGAATTGATTTGGGTCCAACTGGAAGGCGTTGGCATGTCTAAAAGAGGAGTGGATGAATACTCTCGACAGGCATTGAATAGAATTGTGATATCTGATGACACTTTAAGTTAAATTTGAACTATTGCAGTTTTGCTGGTGTTATATAACTAACTTTAAGAAAAATCCTCAATTATTTGATCCAATTCCTCGAAAATGATAAAAATTAGGTAAATTATCTATACACAGAATACAATACAATGCAATACTCTTTGAAAGCACACACAATTTTTTAAAATGAGATTGAAAGAAAACTTCGAACTTTAGCGCAAATATAAAATTAAAAATTGGGTAAATCATCATTTAATTTAATTTTTTAAGTTTAGTCTTTATGACCATATAAAATGTTTTATTATATTTTCTTTAACTATAATGTATAACGTATAATCGTTCATAGAAGTAAAAAACGTATTAGTACCTTTTCTGATCTACAATTTTCATAATAACTATTTTTCTTGAAAAATTGACACTTTTGGTAATAATAAGAAAAATCACAAGTTATATTTCTATTCCTTTTAAACCTAAAAAAAAACTCGGTAATGCTGTAAACATTTTTTTAATGAAAAAAATAGAGTATTTTTGACGCGAAAAATAAGACAAATAAATCATAAAACAATGTTGGAAACGAAAAAAACAAAACTCTAGACAGAATCATTTCTTCAAATAGGACCATCTTAAAAATAAGAAACAGAAGTAAATCCAAGAAGCTTTATTTCCCAGTACCAAGATAAGATCTTTATTGCGTCCAAACGGGTCTTTGTACATAAATACCACTCAATTTATTTTTTACCGTATAACCGGATTTCTTAAAACAGCCAATAGATGCTTAAAAATCTGTTGTTCGGATTAAGGAGATTTGAGGGATAACAAAAACATCGTAACAATAACAATTTTATTGTTTCTATTTAATGCAAAATAATAATTGTAACATCATTTTGTGTTTTTTTTTCTTCTCTTTTAACTTCTAATCATTCATCAATCAGTCCACATTCAAAAAACCAATTGAATTTTTCTAGTAAAAACAGAAAACAAGAGTTTGTAGTCAACTTTACAAAAAAACTTAACTTATTTATTCATACGCAAACATTTTCTTTTTGTCTCGATTTTAATAACTCACTAAGTTTAATTGGCTTCCTTCAGTTCCACCACAAATGCTATTTACACAAGTTTTTTATGTTCATTTTCCATTTGATAAAATATCTCTTTAAGCCCATAAAATTCTATTTAATTTCTGGCTATAATCCTTACTAATTTAATTTTTTTTTCCTTTTTTTTTTGGTTTCTCATTATATAAATTCTTTAATTCTTTATTATTATAAATGTTAACTTTCTATTTCATCGTCAATTTGCTTAGAGTAAACTTTAATTTTTTTATTGAGTTTTGCGAATCTCGTTTCGACTCGTTAAATTTTTTTAAATGTTTTTTTTTTTTTTTTTTTTTTTTTTTTTGCAAAAACGATGTTTTCTTTTACATTTTCATATAAATATATAATTGTTGCTCTCAAATTTCAAGTTTTAATATTGTTTTTGAATGGCAGTTTAAAATCTAATTACATAATTACAATATGCAGTTGGTATCTCATAATCAACATCGTCGCCTCCGTTTTCACACGATCATTATGTGACATCGAATTTTCATAGATTCCTAAAAAGTATTTACTTATTTGACCTCAAGGATGCAAATCGGGATGACAATTTCCCATTTGGTTGCGTTAAAAAGACGGAAAATACAAGTTTTTCTAAATTGGTTAGGTTATTGGTGATAAGCGGTGCTACTTCTGGTTTTAAATTGTATTGTTATTGTAAATTTTGTTGCTTTAAATAATCATCACCTTTCAGTCCTGCCCCTTTTTCTATTTATAATGATAATTTTTATCTTAAGTTAAGAATTTCGCAATGTACGAACCATGATTTTATTATAACACAAAATGCATCATTTTCAGAATTGAAAGAGCAGAATACGAAGCAAAATTACTTTTTGTCGCTCAATTTATTCCAGGACACGAAAAATTTCTTATCAGGATTTTTATATACTCGTAAACTAAGGCAGAATGTGGGATGAAGGTAGCTTCTATTTAGAAGATGGGGACATGATTGGATGTTGCTAACTTAAGGTGGATAAGGGAGACGATGCTTTGAAAGGATAAAGGCGCATAGGGAAATGTGTTTCTGAGTTGATGATGTGAAAAATTTTCCTAAATTAGGTTAGAAGTCTAGAGCGAATAAATTTGGAAGTTTAAGTAATTTCTTTTATAACGTATTCAACTAAAAAGTAAGATTTTCTTACGCATTAATGGATGACTCTGCATCGCATGAATAAGCAAGAAAAACTTTTTAGTCTTGTTGAACTTATTAAAGAAAATGTTAGGATTATTACAAAATTTCATAAATGGAATTTGGTATACAATTAAATAACTTAAGATGATTTCTTTCAAAAATATTATCAATTTATAAATGCTTATTCTTCTGATCTGATGATATCCTTTTTGTTAATTTGTAATTATATATTTATAAATTTTAAAAGATTTCATACTATGTAATTATAAAAAATTTTCTTGTTTTCTACAAAATATATAGTCATTGAATATTCATTTTAAAGTTTGGAGTATTTACCTTGAAATAATGCTTCACAATTTCAGTCATATTCACGTCTGGTGTTTTATTAATTATCTTAGAGAGTATGTAACTAATAAAACAAAAAACCTTACCTGAAGATTTTTAAGGCGCGTTTTGTTGAAACTGAATAATGATTAAAACACCGAAAAAACGATTTTAATATGATATAAAATTTAAATATGTATGTAAAAGCAAAAACTAAAGTTGATGAAATGAGCACAATTTAAATTATTTATGTTTAATGATAGTTAGCAACCTAACCAAATGTAGTTAGACATTTCTTACTGAATTGCTCAAATTGTACTCGTAATATGTGAAACCAATATCTGATATATTTGATATCTCAAACCAATATCTGATACCAATCGATTCAGCTTTTGTCATATAAATAATTGAATTTGACCGAGCCAAAGCAGTGCACTGCCAGAAAAAGGTTTGATAGCTTGTTATCGGTTGCATGTTGTTACCACCAGACCCTAATGCGATTAAAACCAGAAAACTAGGATATGGTGCAGTCCAGTGTAAATCCCAGAAATATCCAGAAATGAGACCGGACCGAAATCCCTATGCGTTTGTAATATGCAATTTCTAGTTCAATGTCCACGTTCACAGCGTTTTGCTATGCCCTTTCATTTGCATAAACTATCACAGTCGCTATCACAACGACTTTGTTTCGGTTTAAGTTGTTTTCAGCTTAATTCGTTAATCTCTGCTAACTGAAGCATTCCTCAGGACATTTCCAACAAGCTGTGCTAGGATATGGGACGACTTTAGTAAGCCATTTTAGCTGAAGGAACTTGCTGCAGTCACAAGCCTGTCTCTCCTGCAGGATGTCCGGCCCTAGTGGTTTTATGGCACTTAACATTAATTGAGCGCTGGCCCGAAAAACACTTTTAAAATTGAAATGAAAATAATTATACCAGAAAAAAAAGGAATGGGGCCACACGGAGCAGCACTTTTATTCCAAAGGATAGCTATTGATTAAATTAATTAAATTTTGAAGCATTTTTGGTCACTCGAATGTTTTGTGGAGCGTTGAAACAATTTAAAACCAGAAAACACCGGAGCTTGTGATGAGTTTAGTGGTTTGCTGCATCTGTTGGGGCTTTGAGGGCAACCCTAAAAAACACAGCAATAGAGAGGTGGCGGAATGTTCACGTTTAGGATAACTTTACTGATTAAAATGTTTGTTGATCGCAACAAATACGTACGCTTTTAATTGTTATTCATATATGTATAAAAACCTCGTTTTTTTTTTTATGATTTAGAATTGTGACGCTCCAATTATTGATTCTTTTGGGTTTAAAAACTTTCAAATCAACAGTAAAACATTTTCCTTCCCATTTTTTTCAACGTTTTTGGTTTTAGTGTTAACGTGAAAATGGAAAAGGATCAACGAAACTATTTTTCACATTTTTGTCTATTTGATTTATTATTTGTTTTGTTTCGATTTTTTACAATTAATTTACTTTTGTATACATATTACATATCGCATCATAAGTTTTGTGTGTGCTTTTTATACAAATTTTAATTTTTAATGAGTTTTACGGCTCTAATGGAACGTACGAGAGGCGTTTTTGGATTGCTTTGAATTAGTTATTAGTCAGGGGCGAGTTTGGGCCATCAGAATGTTTTACTTCCGCAATGTTGAACGATTTCAGCAATGTTATCACTTTTTAATTTAGTTATTCAAACACAAAGGGGAGCATAAATTTCTGAATGAAATCGCTTTAAGCTTAATAATTTATATCTTTAAATCTCACAGTGGAATGTTTTATTTAATAAATGTTCAATTAGCGTCAGCCTTTTGAATGTTAACAAGTTTATTAACAAATTATGAGCTGTTTTAGTGGATGTACAAATGAAGAGCTTTACAATTGTTTTAAGCAAGGTACATAAATTCGGATTTAAAAGGGATGCATAAATCCTTTTGAAGTACAATTTGCAAACAATTAGTTAAAAAATTATGCGTTAATTGTTTAAGGGAAACGTGAGATAAATTTTATTTTTGCTCAGTTCTTTAATATGGTTCTCACATTATAATCAGATCATACAGAACATAATCTATAAATATATAAATAAAATCCAACATTTGAAAGATTATACAAATTTAAATATTTTGTTCGTTCATTTATTAATCATTTACAGAAACAAAACATTGTCATGACCACACCACTAAAAACAATTACTAGGCTCTGACTCAGAGCAATAAACCTCTCTTTACAAGTATTGCAATTCTTATGAATCAATTAGTTTAATTTTTATTTTATCTCATTTAATTAAAATTACAGTGACGAGTGTTTAATTTAAAAAATAGTTTTTACCTCTCAGTTTAAGAAGTTTAATTTAAAATTGCGTATTCAGTATGTATTTTGAATCATAAAGTCAATTACTATAGCAATTTAATTGTGGAGGTCACAGTGTCGGTTTTGGTATCACACTAAAATTAGAATATTCACTCGCAAATAAATTATAAATTTCTTAACAATAAAAACATTTTTCTTGAAAAAGTAAACAGGTTAGTAAACGTATTAACAAGTGAATTATAAATTTTGAATTTTTATGAAACCATTCAAAAATAAGAACAAACCTTGCAACATTTTTCATTGGTAGTTTTTCTTTCAAATTGATACACATCGACTATACGAGTACAAATCTTAAATTGGGGCAATTAAAACGCGTACCAAAAATTCAAGGCTTGCAAGGTAGCGCAGTAGGTGTGCTTAATTTTAAAAAGCAGTAGATTCTATCGAACACCGGTGTGGAATACGGTAGTAAACGGCAATTAGATGAACACAATGCGGCACGGCTCGAAAGTGATTCACTTCCTTTAGGTGATATTTGCACACCCGCATTTCAGGCTTAAATTTATTTCGAATCGACCAAAAGCAGCCCCAATGTTAATATCGTTTTTAATAGATCCCATAACTGAAGTAATTGACTTTACTCACCGTATAAAATGAATTCAAATGAAGTAAACTAAGTATTTTCGTATAAAAATCTAAACAGTCAGTAATGAAAACGCTGCCACCTAAGTTATATCTCAAGTAGTCACACAAAGGATGAAACGTTAAACCTATCTCGTTTTTATATAGTTAAGTTTCATTAAAAAATTTTCATTTTTTTTATCTAAACATTATTTTCGATTTTCTAATTCGAATCGAACCTTACCCTTAGTATGTTCGTCTTGTAATTCTAGAAAACTTACTCAATTGGCATTGGAATTTACTTCAATACTTCAATACTTACGTGCGTAGATAAAAACAAAGAAATTAATTTTCTCTCGTTTCTCTTCTCAAAATTGTTGCTTGTGGTTTTTGTTTTCTTTAAATTTTATTTTTGTGTTTTTTTTTTAATTATTATATATTATTTTAAAACAATCGACCTATATGGTACAAGAAGTATTTCTCAGACACTATGACACAGGCACTCATTCCCATTGCACATAAAATAAATAAAAGGAGCATCCTGCAATTAAACTGCTATTGAGGCGGACGACATTTACCCGCTTTCGTTGCAAAATCAGGAAATTTCTTATCGATAATAGGAATTCGATCGTCGTATAGTGTTGGTGCTTGAAGTATGATGCCGGCTGTTCCGGCCAATACGGCTAGTGTAAATATCCATAGGAATAGTCTGTCGAGCACCATTGCCACATACTTCCAATCCTCTTTTACCTGAAAATAAAACAAGACAAACGAAATTATGTGAGTGGGGCTTTAGTTGTTCTACTTCAAGTTTAACGCCCATAGTACAGCGACTCTTTAGGTTTTCATTCATTTGGTTAAAGGGGTTAAATTTGCAAGTAAATTAACATGCTCCTCATACTACAGCACGGATTCCATCGATGGAGTTTCATCATTAACACTCCTCGTATGTATCGATCGCTGGCATGGCACGAGTTTCACAAAGAACACCTTTGAGTAGAGAGGACCCTTTAAAATTCAAGCTCTTGCCACGTGTCAGGGGCAAAAACCTCATTTTCACATAGAGCACCTACTTTTGTTTACCTTTGTTGGAACCAGTTGTACCAGTTTACTTACTTTCGAACCTGTGATTCAGTTTGGCAAAGGAATCATTAATCGAATACCCCTGACGCAGACGCTCTACATGTCTCTCAAATGATTTTCCGTCTAACGCTCAAAGTTTTATCTCGATTAATTTCGTTTAGTGAAATGGAGTGTGATGTTTCATCAATAGGATATTCGATTTGGAGAATTCGTAAAAGACTTCATGGCCAATTTGAAACTAATTAAACCCTTTCTTTCAAATGTTAAGAGGTTTTTTAAAAAGGAAAATAATACAGGAATTGTTATACGTAAAACTTTAAATGCATTATTTTGGAATGGATGATTTTCACTTCTGGAAGATAGCTAGATATTTTGCTCAAAAAATTACCGTAACATAATTTTAACGACTTAAAGATCTTATTTCTGAATTTCTTTTGGTCAAACTGCACCTATGCATTTATCCCGCCAATATTTCGGATAAATCCGTAATTAAGTTTTATTGGTTAAGGTGTGAGAGTTAGGGGCTACACTTCCTTATTTAAAAATCATTTAAACTTGACATTTCTTGTATTTCTTCGCTTTTTTTAACTATCCCAACCAGAATATCGTCATAATTCGTCATTAAGTGAAAATTGTTTTCTTTGTAAGAAATAAAATTGTTAATTAAATTTAATTAAATCTGATTTCAAGTAGGAATTGAAACATGCTCCACAAAACGTTAAATTTGTATTTTAAAGTTTCTGAAGACTTAGAAATTTGGAAACTTTCATCATTCCTATACTTGAGGGATAATTGAAACCGTAATCCTAAAACGTCCGAAGGCAATGAAATACCTCAGCAGCAATTTATACAAATTTTGCTCCGCGCCATTACACTCCATCGCTTTTGTTATTATTTCAATCTGAGCTAGCAATTTACAGCCGCAACAACAGAACAATCGATTTTGTCTTAAGACCCAGCTGACGCCCTCTCCAATATTCCTCTAAGCTTAAGAAGATTGTCTTAAGAGTGTTCAGCAGAGTTGAACAACTACCAAATCTACCGTCCATAGTAATTATTCAAATTTAATTAGCAACATGAAAATGCTTTCTGACCCTGCTTTCTCCATGTGCTTTGATTCATTAGGTCTAGGATTGAATTGGACTTTTTCATCGGAATCGAGTTAAATTTTGTATTTCCATTTAATTTGCCGCCTGTGGTGAGTATCCTGAATTGCAACTATTCCAGGAAACATTCCCAAATGGATTTCGAACTTCCGTCCAACCTGCGATTCGAATAAAACTCGAAAACTCAATTCGTCCCTTCATGTAGTCTGGAAATTGGGATAAAATAAATTTTTCGCGGGTTGTTTTTACTCACCTTAGTCGAGTCCTCCTGCATTTTGGTGTGCTCCGCGATGAACCGAACGCAGAAGCAACTTTTATGGACTCTCGGCGGACACTTGGAGTGGGAGAAGGCTGGATTATTGATGATGGGACTTTTGATTCCCGATGGACCCATGTCCAAGTCCGGTACCGCCGTCATATCATCCGATTCTGAGTGGGGTATGGGGGGAATTGGCCCGTGGATTTGACAACTTCCGCCAAATGGACCAGTCCCAGTTAAACTGAAACGAAAGTTTTTAAAAACGGGCAAACATTGACAAAAACACCGAACAAAAAATACAGCGACAAAATGAGAGTGAGGTGCTGATGAACTTAATTTCGTTAATAATTTTGCATCTAAATTGCAGCGAGCATCAGTACCCACCTCGACGGTGATAAATCCTCCTTTGACGGTGTCCGACTAAATCTTGGACTGTGGTCCAAATCTGTTGTCGAGTAGTATGGATAGAAGCATGCGTGCGAATCTTTGAGAAGCAATTTACTGGAAGAAAATGAAAGAAAAAAAATATTTCCCTTAGTTGTGGGGCGGTGATAAATTATCTTTCGCTGAATTTACGACGCGTATAAATCACCCCCGCAGTGGCGACGGCGGCGGCGGCAGGCCGGGAAGAGCAAATGTCTCAAAAGTTTTATCAACAAAAGTTTTGTTAAAAACGAGAACAAAACTAACCCGACGGTGTAGAGGGAAGTTGAAGATTTATTAAGAGGCGTCTGCTTACCTGAGTAGTTCTACTACAAGGAACGTCTTAATTCAATTTTAAAGTTAGATGACGCCCTTCTGCACGGAATAGTGCACTTAGGAGCCCCTGAATTTTAAAATTGATTGCAGTGCTAGTGGAGTTTTCGTTAAGAAGATAGTGGGGGTTAATGCATTTTTTTTTCGCAACTTCAAGAAAGATTGATTCACTTTGATTAAGATATTTAATTTAAATAAACTGAGAATTAATATGGTGAATATATGTAATTTTATAATATTGATTTAGAAGTTGTAGATTTTTAAATACGAAAATATTTAGAATTTTGCTTTAATTTTGATAAATGTTCTTACTTATTTGACATGGCTGAATTCAGTGAATCATAGAGATTTTTGCTATTACGTCACATTTGTGAAAAATATAGGGATTAAAAATACTGAAATATCAATTTGAACTTTTTTAAAAATTGGCAAAAACATAACACAACGCAAAAATCCTTATATAGTCTAAACCATATTTTTCAATACAAAACAATTAATAAATAAATAATTTGGAAAAACTAACAAATATTAAATAAACAATCAAATAAAAAAATAATTATTTTCTTCAATTTTTTTAATTCGGAGACCCCTTTAAGTGCAGAAGGTCTGGCTGTTTTGCAGAGTCTTGGGACGGCCATAAAGGTGGGTACTCTACTCGCAAGCATACATAAATCCGGATTTTTGAGATGTTTTAAAATATTTTTAAATAGTTGTTGAAATATTGTAGAACTATAATTTTAAAATGGAAGGGTACACTATGCTTGATATTATGAAAAGGTGAAATTGTGAAGCAGTGCTGCAATGTTTTAATGAACGAACTTGAAAAGACAATAATTAACGTTTTTCTATTGTAAATATTAAAGAGAACTAGGATTCTAGTCACTGCAAGCCAAACAAATAGTAAAACTAATGCAATTCCACTAATTGATGCAATTCCTCCTTTTTGTTCATTAAAAATTCATCTCGTAAAGCATTCGCTGACACGAATTTGGAATTGTTAGGCGCTTTAATTGCATGCAACTGCATATATCTATGTGTATGTAGGAGTGAGAAAAGGGTTTCCAAGGGATCTTCTCCGGATCAGGAATTTACAAGTTAATGGTAGTTAAAATGCACGGACTAATTCAAAATGAAAATCTGTGCTCTGGCTATTCCGACAGAAATTCAAACAACTCGGAGGTTGTATCTGTTCCGCAAAAGGGCAATAAATTCTACTTAAGCCCTTGAAACGTTCACTCACTCACTCGGTTGCTTGCCGGAGCTTGCAAAGGGTGTTCTAGACACACCCAGCTATCACGGCGGCCTAATTGTATTTTGTACGAGAAAGCGCCAGTAAAGCCACTTAATTGGATTGAGATTCTAATTAAATCTCAGTGTCCGGAAATTAATTCTTCAACTGAATTATAATATCATCGAGGGGTAGACAGGCCGCCATCTATCCCCTGGAGGCTCTTCTGGATGGCGCAGCTTATTGATGATATTCTCAATTTCAAGGCACTAACCAATACTAGTGGATGGGCTTAAAACATTTGAGAAGAGGTGAAATCAAAACTAACACCGGACTCACCTAGTTTCAAAATTGTACTGCGGCCTTCTGATGAACAGCAGCTTCGGCAGGAACTGGATGAAGACCCTTTTGACCCAGGGTGCCATCCTGTGGGTTTGTGGCGAGCGAAAATGCACGTTGAGAACAACAACTGTAACGCATATGCTGAAATTTGATCAAGTTATTGATTTTATTATTATATCATAAAATGCCTAATAGGCGCTGTGATGAAGCGGAATATTAATAGTGGACGGGATTGTTTAATCGATTTGGATCCAGTATGCAATTCTGCTCAGACCAACCAGTGGACGGAATCCCCTTCGCTTCCTTCCTGCCCCTGCGGCAGTGCGCTTTCTCGATATTTTCACTGCATTAACGGGGCCCCAGCGCAACATTCCGCAGCACCACATCCGAACTGCAGCCTTAGAGAATCGTTCCGAGTGCAAATATCAGGGAACCCTGGTGTATAAATTATTACCCACTGGCTGGTGGATAGCGTTTTAATAATAACAGTGCGACCAGCAGGGTATAAGTTTATGCATAATTAATTATGAATTTCGAACTGGTTATTACTTGATCATAAATCTAGGAAACGAACGGCCACGGCACCGGCCGAGGCGAATTTCACCTCCTGAAAGCAAAACCTTTTGGTCAGCCGCATTTGTGCTAGAAATCGTGAAGGATACGGTGGCACGACGCCATTCCGGAACATTTGGTGATTGATTTAAGGGACTAACTAATGCTGCTCGTAAGGGGCTTATAATTAAGAAGATTGACTCGTCAAGGGGAATCTGAAACTTTGTTAGGGACAATCGGTCCATTAAATCCATCTTTGACCTCTCCACCTCAAGGAATTTCTTCTCTTGACAGGAAGATAAATTGTGCGATACTATCTGGCATCGTTTTAGGGATGAATTGTGAATTCTGACTTAATTGACAGGCAGACTACCGATATTCTAGTTTCCGACGACCGAAATACTGCTTACAATAAAAGTTACATTAATTCAGATTATCTAAATCTCTTTAGGTACTGTAGTAATGTGTTATTATAACTCAAAAATTAAATTCTAAAAAATTGCTATGATTTTGTCAAATAATTAATACGAAAATTTGAGGTATTACAGCAGTTATGGTGAAGGAACCTGGAACATGACTTGGAATCCTTAAATGTTAAAAACAGGGACCGAAAATAACTGGTATTTTTCAATTTTTAAACTAAAAAAGCTGAGAGAAGTTGTCATAGTAGAATAATATATAAGTACATCAAAGTGTTGCGTATGATGCCCGTTTTCGGTTCTGTGAAGCTCTTTAAAATTTAGCTTTTTTAAAAAAACCGCGTATCTAAACTGTTATTTGTAACCTATTTTAATTTGAAGCAAAGAAAAGGAAGCTCAGAAGCTTAATACATATGTTTTTCTGGCTAAAATAAAAAGCTAATTTGGCTTTTTATATTTTCGAAACTTTGAAAATGGTTTTTTTTTTTCTAGTTAAAGTAAAAATCTAGATTATTTTACAATTATAAAAAGCCGTTGAGCTTTTTTTTCTTAGCTCGAAATTATTATCGGTCGAGAGTAACAGGTAAAGACAGCTTTTTTCCAAAAAAAGAAGTTCATAACTGGTTCGGTCCCTGGTTGAAAAGGTTTTGTAAATTTATATAACTTATATTTATTTTCTAAAAAGTTATACACAAAGGTCATTGACCTCCTAAGTATTGGGGAATCTCAGTATTTCTAGTGCTAAAAGAAATCTTGTTCTTAGACCTAAAATTGATTTTTTGAAAGTTTAAAAAAATTCATAACCCCATATTATGGGAGTGGATGGAGTAAAGGAAAGTTACTTAAGGGTTCCCTAAACTTAATTAAGTCGCTGTAAAGTTTTCCTTCTAAGTTATCGCCGTCGCTGAATTGTCACGTCTTCCAATTTGGCGACGACCTAGTTAACTCCCACTTAGCCCGGTGTGTCACTCAACCGTAGTTGTCTTTGATTTGCAATCAACCCTAACTCCGCGCTGAGCCAACTCCGCTGTCTGTTCCCCTGGAGTGTCCTCCTTGTGGAGTGAAAGGCTTATTTGTCCTTGGTATGTTGCCGGGAGGACTCTTCACATTTAGCATTTCGCCGCAAAATCTCCTGTTTATTTACTTTTTCATTGGTCTTCTTCTGGTAATACGCTTCCCATCCAAAGACTCTTCAGTGCTCCGGCACGGGGGATAAATTCCCACCAGGCAGTTACCTCGAAGTTGAAAGCCAGCTAACTACCTCAATGCTGGCGGTTGAGAGCGAGGGTAGCTTGGCTGTTTACTAAAGAAGTGCATTAAGTAAAAGTTTCCTTCCACCCCCGCAAATACTCCCCCGTCTTTTGGCCCAAAAACCTAATTTAAAGTGTCAACTCACTTCAGGCAGCCCTCTTGATATCCTCGGCCAGCAGTTGCCAGCTCGGAGGTGACTACTAGTCGCATTTGCAAGCTCTTAATGCATAATTAACGTCCACTTGATGGCATGTCACTAAATAACCCATAAAGTCTCAGTTAATGAATGTCTTTAGAAAAGTACAGCCTCCGGCGCAGGAAGAGTTTTCTAGCGTTTGCTGAGGAGGTCGACTCGGCTAATCCCTAGATATTCTAGAAGTCATCATGCAAACTCGCATAATTGCTTCGCCCAGAGGAGTTTCAAACAGTTCAAATGATACACAGCCGCGCGGAGGAGGGCACGGGTAATCCGGCAGAAAAAGCATATAAAAAGAGATACAGCCCGCAAGCGAGATTGGAAGCTGGATGAAGTTTTCAGCTGGGAAATGGGCGAAAATCGATCTTCCGCAAGACGATAGGGTTGGGCTTGCTCCTTTTTTATTTTTATTTTATTTTATTTTTATGCTTCCTCTGCGCCTCTCGCCTCTGCAGTGCAATTCCAGCGGAAATTCCGAGGAAACTGTTTGCTCAAGCACTCAGCCAACCAACCACTTCCTGGGATCCTCCAAAGCTTTCATTCCGGTTCAACTGCTTATTGTCTCCTCCGAGAGCCGAGTACCCACCTTATCCTAAGCACTGCAAAATATGGGTAAAAGGGACTTTGGGATCGAGCAGGCTCCCGGCAGGAATACAGGAGCCGCCTGGAGCCCTGGAGGTGGCTTCGCAAAAAGAAAGTAATCACGGCTAACCGTTTCGCAGCTTAGGAGATATCGAAGCGGAAGGCGGATTGATTTCTTTAGTAAGTTTTATTGCAAATTTTGCGCTTCCATTTCATTTCCCTAAAGAATTTTGCATGACTCGAAATCGAATCTACATAAAAGGGTGTGAGTTAGATGATGAACCCAGCCAAGGACGCAAAGGTACAACACCGGAGCTAGTTTTATTGCACTTTTTCCACTCTACGATTAGTTCACAAAATTCAATTTGGTATACGACAATTCTCGTTTTAATTAACATAATAACTAAAAGTTTGATGAACTTCTCTTAAGTCAAGTTCTGTTGTAATATATACATACATATAAATCCTGTGATATCTCCAATATAATTTAATTTTTAACCACCCTATTCTAGGCATGTTGCACTTTAATTGTTTTACGGTCTGTAAATAATAAAATATTTTTCCATAACGTGGGCAGAAAAATTAGAGTAAAACGTACCCTTTTATACACGTAAAAGCATTGCTTAAAATTTTGCAGATTATTCAAAAATTAAAGTGAGCTTAAGCAATAATAAAAAATACTCTCACTGAAATAAGAAAAATTATACACCATTTGTATCTTCTTTAGTGGGTAACCAACAACCTCAACGAAACCGTTTATGAGGAAAAGCATTAGGTAGCCCAATATGTAAATTTTTTTCAAAATATTCGCCCCAGAAAATATCATTTGTGTTTCCTGATATCATCCAACATATTTCCTTATCATTTTTTTTGTTGTAGTCATTTGTCAAGGAGCCGTGAAGCACGTTGGAGAAGAAGCGCCAGAAAAGACGGTCTCCACCCACAGCGCCCCCAACCTGGCGTCCTTTCTTTATCTTTGGTCCTACGAAAGATGCTGAGAAGCAAATCTAAAGGATGCAAGTGATATACAGTGGGACCGGTCCGCACAATAAAAAAATCCCCTAATAAATAGATGCCAACATCATGACACTTTACATTCCATTTTTATTGATTTCACATTAAAACCACCGCCGCCACACGCCTTGCGCCTTCCCGGGTGCTCCTTTGGCGGCTAGCGCTAAGCAGGCGGAGCACTCGAGTTACGCTTAGCAGCAAGCAAGATAAATGGCGGTGAATTCTTTATCATTTTCCCCGGGCGGGAAATTCCACGCTTTTTTCTCTTTATTATGATGAGTTCGTAATTAGAAAATGTCTATGTCTTCCTTGGCCTCTGCAGGATAAGAAGCGAAGCGACTTCGAAGGATTTCGAATAGCCTTCCGATTTTCCCTGGCGGGTCTGGCGCTAGATAGGATAAAATCCCAGGGGAGATTACCCAAAATAATGGGGCACATGCTGAGAATGCTCATGAACATTTTGTTAACAGCGTGGAATTCGACTGGGAACGTGTACTTACCTAATGGAAACTAATATCATGGCGAATATTAAGTATTTGCCTAACAAAGGCACTACCAGCGACGTTGGTGGGATGATCTCGACGACCAGCAGGAAGAACACATGGAGACTAATAAGAATTGATATTGACAGTGTTACCTGGGGACGATAGAGAGAAATTAGTATTTATTTTACTATATTATATTTTTTTATTAAGTCTCTCTATGTTTGAATTCATCAGTCACGCAGCCACTATAAAATTGTTTAAGAATTATTGAAGTAACACAATTTGGTTACAATTAATAAAATTTAACTTTGATTTAACTCTTTAAGTTACATACTAATAAATATAAATTTTAGACGATGTGGAATTGTAGCGTCTAATAGTCTAATTCAATTGATTTATGAAGTAATTTAATTTTAGTTGAAATTTCCCGATAAACAAGATTTATATAAAAAAACAAAAAGCTACGTCAGGTCATGAGTTACAAAAATAAATCAAGTGAAATTTTCTCTTGTAATTAATTTTCGAGCCAGCACAGTAGGATACCTACCTAATTGGTATTGATACAAAAAAAAAATATTTACATTTAACTATACTGTTTCCATTTGGCACAGATTGTGTATTAAATTTAAATATACTTTTCCTTTAAAAACAAAATACTTGACGATTATTAAAAAAAGCAAAAAATTATCTAATTATTTTTATTTTATCAAGGTTATTATTATAGATGATTTGTTCAAGTTTGTCAGGGTTATTATTGCAATTAACTTGTTTAAGTTTGACTATTATATTATTCCTGTTTTCAATGTACCTACCCAACCAAATTTATAAAAACCGGATATACTATGTAATTTACTAAATATAAAATAACCTTTTCTTTAATGAAATTGATGCGTGAGTTTATCTCGGACTTGACTGTTTTTTTTTTCATCTTTCTAGAATTCTTAAATCTTTTTAAATATGGAAGTTATGAACGTTTTGTAGTTGAAAAGCCCCAAACTTTTTTAAAATGATTTGATTTGTAGTTAAATATAACTCTGCTTTTCACTTTTGTTTTCAAATATAAATAATTATATAAAATACTTGTTATAGCTATATAAATTGAGACAATCGATTTTTTCAGCACTGATGACAATAACGACCGAATCGATATTGAAATTAGCTTCAATCAGTCTGGATAGTTTCTTCTTGGGCATTTTAATATTGTTGGAAAACGTAAAGTGAAAAAATTCTTTAACAACATCAAATATTAATGGAACAACTCACCTTCTCCCCGCTGTCCGATGGCAAGTAGAAGGTTAGCACCGTCAAGAATGATATACCCATGCAGGGGATGATAATATTAACCGTATAAAATAAGGTTTTCCTTCGCATTGTAATGTTGAACGTAATATCCAAATATGGTTCATCACAGCACGTATAGAACTTTTCATTTCTGGAAAGAAAAGTTCAAACATCTCGATCAATACGGGGACAAATAAGCTCCATGGGGGTCGGAAGTGATGGAATCGCATAGAGCACCCACCACAAAACGAATCCAGGAGCAGTGAACAAGGGTCCTTCTGTGAAACAATTCCGAGCAAATGGCTCGAATTTCCATAAGTTGGTAGCTGCCATTCACTTTGATTATGAGCGCCTGCAGGATTCAGAAAGGACGACGATTGTGCGAGGACTGCTTTCACTGGCGGGTGCAAAAGTGACGCACAGAAACTTAATCGTGTGAAATGACAAAATTACAATCGCCTAAAGGAAGTTCGGGCAATATCCTCGGCGGGCGACCTCTGAAAGCCTCCAGGAAAGCTGTCGTCATCAATTTGCGTTAACATTCAGCGCCAACTAAGTACCAACTGTCTGAGCTGAGTGGCGAAATTATCCCACATAAAAGCAGGAAAAAACTTTAAATTGTCGATGAGTAAAATTCGGGAACAGGAAGTTTTAATAAATTCCTGTGGTCAATTGGTGGGTATTGCCCCATTTTATGCGTCATTAACGAACCCAGCGGGCTTTATGGAAAATAAAAATTGTGTGGTTTCATCAAATAGGTTCGAGTAGGGCAGGTTTACGATAATTTGAAGAAAATAAAAGCTTAATGTTGCTCTTTTTTTTGCAGTAATAGGGCTATACATAAAAAATCCACATTCAAAAATTTCTTAAACTCAAAAGAAAACCTTTTTAAAAACATTTATCGTCAAACCGATTGTAAGATTTTGTTATGTATAAAGTTGTTTCTATTGAAATATATTTCTTTACACTTTTTAAATCTATACAGTAACAAATACTACAAACGATGAATATACCTCTATCATATTAAAAATATATTTTGGTTTTTATGAGTATATTGTAGCAAAACCTATATATACGTTAAATTTTTAAACCATATTGTATTTCACTAAAATTGCTACTGCTAGGCCCTCTTTATCATATCTAGTTTAATGCTACCTATACACTTTATAAACCAGTGAAAACTTCATTAAAATCTGTTCAATGGTTGTCAAGTTATATGTATAAGAAACCAAACATTCAGATATTCTGACAGACGAGTAAATAGACAGGTTCATGTTAAAACTCATTAAAATCTAAAACCTTTAAAAGAATTTTTTGAAAATTCTAAAATTAAAGGCATACATAATATCATATAATGTATAATTTAATTGCGTACTTATGACATTCTTAAAACATTCAATAATTAGAAAAGTTTAAAGTATGAAATTCAGGATTAATGCATGCAATTACATTACAGATTAGGTAGCACAAAAACTTTTCTCATTTGCGAAGAGAGCGTTCCCTCGGTCGTTACTTAGGTGACATTTTAATTGGATTTACGTATGTTATACTTTCAAGTAATTGAAACGTAATCCGCAGGTCTCTTTTTCATATATATGTATGTAAGTTCTTTAAATTCCGAAAACTGACTTTATTATTTAATAATTTATGTATACGCTTGATAAGACCGACGAAGATAATTTTACTAATTATCAATTGTGGAATGTTTTTTTTTCCAGGAATAAGAAGGTTTAGCTAGTTTACTTGTAAGTACATTACTTATATTACTTGTCACTTAAGATTGAATACTACAAAAACCGTGTACTTAAATATAAATTTTTAAGACTTCTTCCGAAAATATATAATAGTACATATTTATTATTATTAACTAAACCAGTAAATTTAAATTGTTGGTTAAAATATCCGCGCATCACTTAAGGGGAGGTTCTCATCTAGATTTTTGAAATTTTCCATTTTTTTTTTTTTCATATTATTAATGTTAAATATGTCTAGAATTTATCTTTAAAATATTTTGTTGATGCGAGCAGTAGAACGAATTCTACAGCCCATTGAATGTCGCGTTGTCATGATCGCAGCGGGGAGCTCTTAGCTTCAAACGAGATTAACTTAAAACTTTTTTTTTAACGATTTTGCAAATTTGTGTACAATATAACTCAAAAACGGTTCAACCAATCAACTTCTAGTTTCGTGCATATTAAAGTAAATAACTTTCTTCATAGAAAGAGTGAAGCACATTTTGAAAATTGTAACATTAACCCCTTTTTTTAAGTAATAAACTATGAAAAAAAAAGTTGAAGACGGCACTTCAATTTCAAAATCGCGCCATTCCGTCAATTTTAAATTTTTTTTGAATGTCGTTCACTCTTTCTGAGTTTACGATAATATTGTCAATATTTGATTTCAGGCTAATCTGCGACCCCTAGATTGTACACAGCTGGACAATTTTCAAAAAACATGCCTTTGAAGAAGCTGAATAACGGGCGCCATTTTGTTTTTTTTTTGCATAAAAAAATTTTTTCGTATAGAACAATGTACAATAAAATATACTGCCAAATATCATGGCCCTATGTCTTGTCATTGTCCTTAAAAAAATTCTGAAACTTTACCGACTTTTTGGCGCGCTAGATGAGAACCTCCCCTTAAAAGCTAGTACTCAACGTATTTCGATGGGATTTTCATAAGGTGATCGAGACTCTTAATTTTCAAAGAAACATCGTCAAAATTAGTAGGTACTCACTACTTTTCAAATAAGAATGTGGAAAACCAGAACGCTAAAAAATAAATATTTTAAAAATTATTTTTCAAATTTGAATCTTTTTGTCCTTATTATTTTTGTTTAGGAAGTTTATTAAAAAAAATTTCTCTTTAATGCATTTAAAATTTTTATAGGAAATATGTTAACAATGTTTAAATTAGCATGCCATGCACTATGCAGTAGTGCGTTACCAGCGTTAATTTCACAGATTTGTTGTTAAAATTTATCTTTAAAACTTATATTCGTATATCGTATACCTGCTGCTATATAAACCCAGTCAATTGGAAAATATTGTCGAAAGTCATGAAAATGTAATAAATTCGAGAAAAGCCAGGAGTTTCCATGAATCAAAAACTTGCCCTAGAGCAATTTTCTTTCCAATATTTGACCGATCGAACGGAAAGGAAATCACTTACCCAATTGTTCCTGAAAATAAGTGAACCGAAAAAGAAGGAATCAGAATCAAGGCGTACAACTCACCTAACTGCAGGTACTTCCAGAATGTCCCATTCGACGGACATATAAAATTCTGAGAGATCTACCCCAACATCAACGATATTGCTCCCTTGTTTCTCGTCCATATGTCGCAAATCGACCTGTTGCGCATGCCAGAGTGGGCAGAAACGAGGGTGGAAAAGAAGAAGAATTGTAATAAATCAACTATAATAAAATTTCAGGAACATATTTGTTGTTTTTTTGAAAAATGCTACCAACAAATAAACCAAAATTAAAAATAAAATATTTAAAAAGAAAATTCAATATTTAATTTTTTACTGATTTTTTTTTCATGTTTTTTTTTTAAAGAGATTCCAAATTATTTTTTATTATTTTTTCATAAAATTAAAATAAATATAAAATTAAAATGAATGAAAGCGATATAAAGCATGCAATTTCTTTATATATCAAAATAAGTAAAATTTTACGTTCTTTCTTCGGTTCAACTAAATTTGCCTCATAACGTTACATGTTTCTTTTCTAATGTTTAGAGAATAATTATAATATATGAATCACGGTGAAAACAGAAAAACATTTAAATAATAGAAATTATTAGACATTCACATTAAGATTGACAAAGTCTTTTGACTTATAGAAAAGAGGGGTGATTGAGAGGTTAAGGAGGAGACTAAAATAAACATTAAAAAGTCCGATAGGTAACTCATTAACAAAATCATAAAAAAGAATTCAATCATCCTGAAGAAGAAGAAGAACTAAAGTGAAAAGTAAGAAATGAAAAGATAATGGTGAAGAAATTTGTCATGATATCTACTCCGACTAAAGAATAAATGTGAAAATTGTTCATGCTTTACCGAGGAAAAGTATGAAATAGCTCCCATCAACATTCAAATAGAAAATCATATGAGCTCTTAAACCTAACATTTCATTCCAAATGTTTCATGCACACATACCCAAGACTTAAAATATTAGAGTTCATTCTTCGAGTTTAATAAAAACAAAGTTCTTCGTCATGCTTCCATAATTTTAAACAATCTTACCAAATAAACCTAAATGCATGTAATGAATCACAAATAACAACGTGCAACGTGCAATGCATTACATAAATATATGACGCTAAATCCATTAAAATCTCGTCTGTGTGCGCTTATCACGATGCAGTCATTCAAAATCACTTTATTCATGCATTCAAATATTATAAATTTCGTTCCGGCCAGCAAACAAAATTTGCATTAAGATATTTCAAAATATTCAAATGTTTGGCATGTTTGGCACTCGTGCTGTCAAAAGCAGTTTAATAACTTGAATCGTTTAAAAATTTAATGAATGCGGACAGACTGTTTGGCGCCGACTGTGTGTTTCATTTGTTATTATTATTTATTTTTTTTTTGTACAATTTCAATGGTTGTAAAATTATGAGTTGTTAGACGTGTTTAGAAATATGAAGGGACATAAAATACATGCAACTTATTTGTTTCGCGTAAAAGCAGATATTGTATAAGTGCATTTAAATTGATTTAAAACATAGCAAAATGTGATATTTAACTTTTGTACAAATACGAGGGAGAGTGCTTCTTGCCCGATTTTAGTTCTCTTGAATGTAAAATAAACCATTTTTATAGTTTTGTGAACAAAAGGGCTTTTAAGGGAATATGTATATTTTAAGATGAAGGAAGTAAACACTGCTTAACGACACAAAATACGTTTCGCAAAATGCAAATGTTTTCAAGTTGTTTATTTTACTATTGATATTGATCGTAGTAGAGAGTTGGTGACATCAGATCATATAATGTAATCGGTCATTTAGAAAGACGGTATCTTCACAATTTTCTGTCTATGGATTCCCATTTTGGCAAAGTGAAATTAGTAAGCTGTATCAGATAATTTCTTGTAACAATATAAAAGTTAAATAAAATTAAAATTAAAAACACATCTGTTTAATTTTTTGGCGCTTGGTTATCGTGCCAAATGAGGAATAAATTGTTAGTAAAACATATATTTTTTCTACAAATTCTATACCGTTTACTTTGTAGGTATCTAAATGACGCATTTAAAATAAACCTAATTTATGTAATTAGATAAAATAATTTGTGATTTTGAGCAAATATCCTAATATCAACCCTTAAATAAGAGTATGTAATTGCAATAATAGCGCAATTAATGGACTGGGACAGGTCAAATAAAAAATAAACAAGGCAAAGGTCCAACACCTGAGCTTTTCAAAACCAATGTATCAAACTTAAAATAAAATTTAATTCTCGTTTACCCAGTCAGGTCTATAGGAAGGATCTTTGTCGCCGTCATGAATAAAAACGTGTTCTCCCAGTAGACGCATTTATTATTAACGAAAATTTTGCACATCAAAAGTCAGGTTCTTTACCCTTTCATGACGATTAATATTCAGTTCAGGTATAAGGGTCTAGGAAAAAATGCCCCAAGGTTTATCTAGAGAGATTATGGTATATTTGAACTGCTTGTGGACACATCACGTACAACATAAATGGTCAATTATGAACCGAGAGGCATGCTTTTTGGGTGCAGAACCGTAAAAATGGTTATCCTCTTAAGCGAACAAAATTAGGCGCAAAACATAGCAAACCTCCTGAGGATGCCTTTGTAATGAGACAATGAAAAATTCCTTCGCACGCCTTCCAGTCATTTAGCAAATTAACTGGAGCAACAAACATAATTAATAGCATTAGATAGCTTTTCGGACTCCTTTTTGAGCCACTATTACAAGTTTTTAAATGTTTTGAGGAAATCTGGATTAGCATGCAACGAATTTTAATCTTGTTAAATTTTCATGCAAAGTCTATTTTCCAATTTCAATAAGGCCAGTGGAAGCTACTGAAAATTCTAATTTCCAGTGTTGAGACGCTCGTTATCCCGGAGAAACTCGGACAAGCCCCATTGTGCAGCAGCATTCATCATTTACATTTAATTCTGTTCCGTGCCGCAATTTAAATAGACCGGCTCCCAGGGGATGGGGCCCATCTGCGTACACTGCGCGCCCCCTGCAGGCTGTAGCTGCATAACGAAATCGCCATACACACAGTGCTTATTTAGAAAATTACGTTACAAGAGGAAGCCATTTGAAGCACTCCGTCAATAGAAAAGCAGAAAGAAATAGGGTCTAGGATAAGATTCCCTAAGATTCATTATTCCTTGGAGTCCGCGTGCGTGGGCTCCGGCTCCTTGCTGCTTCATCGCTGTAGCAGTTAGGTGGCTTTATTATGCAAAACCGCTGTCGTCCCAAAGTATCTCTGGCATCTCTTCCTGAGCTCTTTTCGGCCCGGGGTGGTGACTGCTGGCTCTGGTGATATATTGCAGAATGCAGATAATGTAGATGAAATTTAGAGCAGTCAATGCTGCAAAGGGTGGTTCTTTCTTATTTCCAGACACAAAAGCCCCGGAGCTGTTTAGGAAACGGCCGTTGTTTAAGGCTTTCCTGTAAAACTTCCACATGAGCTATGATATTACATATGTAAATGCCCCAATCTCTTGTTTCCAGCATTTCGATTTTGTTCAGCTGACGAGACGTGACAAACTGAATTGTATTATCGGTAACATGATGTGATCTTAGATTTTCAATTTAAATATATTTATGTAGCTATTATTACAAATTTTATCGAAATTCAGATATTAGTTCAGATATATCTATTTAGTTCAAGCCAATCTAAGTTTAGTTAAAGTCAAGCTACTCAGGGATGAAACTAATTAACATTACATACATGTTTTTCGAACTATTCTTATTTTGGATATCATGAAATTTTATGTTACGCTGGCCCTTGAAGCTTGAAGTCGCTGCTCTTACAAAATTTTAATACTAAATGAATCCCAGAAATTATTTTTGTAATATCACAAAAATTTAATTTAAATTTAAATTGATGATCAAAAGACTCCCATCGAAAGTGAATGGATAGTACTTTGTACAAAAACTTAAATTGACAAAGAGACCCCATCCCATCTTTTATTTAAAGAACGATCTCAGCTCACCTTATTTTTATGTAATACCTACTCATCCTTGAAATTTATTCTTTTTCTTTTAGAAGACCAAACACATAATAGTCAATTCAACAAAATTTATCAAAGTAATAATAAAAAATGTCCTACTACTCTCAATGTGGGAACCATCAAAGTGAATTGCTTGAAAAATAGCCCATAAAACTCAAAGCACCTGAAGAGCCCATCACCGTTCTCATTTCTTCATCACTCTTAACAAATGAGACGTTAAAACGAACGAGGATACCACCCTCACCTGTCTCTTCAAGACTTTCTAATAAAACTTTTCCGAGCTGCCTAAATTAGGTGTCTTGCGGCTCATTACGTAGCCATCCAGCACCTAATAAAGTTGAAATTAAAATTGAAAACTTTCTAAAGGGAGAAAATTTCTCCTGTAATTTTTCCTTCTATTTCGTGAAAATCTGGCAGTAAACAAAAATATTTCTACATCTCCAGGGAGGACTGGATCCTTCGGGAAATTCTGACAGGGAAAAGTTTCAACAATAGTTCATTCAGTTGGATAGTACTTTTGTTTTCCATTTTGCAGACTCGGTCTCGTCATACCACAGATACCTTCCTTAAATATCTCATCAGACGAATTATTACGTCGGGTGACACTTTTGTTTTTTTGCTTTATATAAATTTGCAATGAAAGGCATCATGGGATGGAATTTTAGTTAGAATTTTTAGTGTGCACTGGGATTAAGGAAGACTTTGAACCCATGTGCACAGTGCAACCACAGGTCGGAGGATATAAAGAACGTCCGCATCCGACCTAGATCTCGAGATCTAGTCCTGACGCCCGCCTAACTTTGTGACAAATGAAAAATTCACATAATCGGCGAGCGGGCTGCATGTGGCCACATTGAAAATTCTTGTGAATATTTTATGGCGTAAAAAACAGATGATTCAGCTCCAATTGTTCCACAGCGCAGCAATGGAGGCGTGAGCCTTCACACTACCGACTAATAAAAATCTGTGAAATGAGGGAATTCAGCATTTACGACATTTTACACCATGAATATCATACTATGCTCTGCAAATGGACAAATCTAGCTGGATTATGTTTTTATAAATGGTCGAACGGTTTTTGTCAAAATAAGAATTATGCGTTTAAATAAATCGCAGAGAAATCAATATTTTGTTGCCTTTGTTATTTTTCTATATGCATTATAGTAAAATCGGAAAATACTATTTTGAAATTAAATTTATTAATACTAAGACGTAATGTCCTAGATTAACGTTTTCCAAAAAAACAAATTTGATTTTTTGATCAAAGGTTTTTAGTTCAATATCGTTTAAAAAATGTTTGGCATTAAAACAATTGCGTAGGTAAAAAATAATCATAAAACAATAGCAATTGAATATGCTTTTATACCTTCGAGTGTCTATTTTAAAAAAAACTGCAATACGATTTGCATTTACATTTGAATAAGAGAAACTATCATTTTTGTTTTCAAATGAAACCATACTTTAGATAAAGTTTACAGCTTATAATTGTTAAATTTCAAATAAGAAGCAAATTTGATTTCAACAACGTGTTCTTTTTTCATTTTTCACTCAATCAAGACGAATTCATGGTCACTTTTCAGAGCAGCAAAAAGTGATAAAACATGTCTAAAAGGTCATAACATACATCAGGCGGTCATTTTATAAGTCCAACAAAATTAGTATTATATAAAACTGGGAGTGAAAGGTGACGCATTACCCGGGTTAATCTTCCTGAGTGACACGCGACCTCTCGGAGCACTTTTATGGTATTATTTTTATTTTTTTTATTTTTTCCACCAGTTTTTTCCACCCCCAGGATGAATGCATCTCATTTATCATGACTGGGTTGTCGTTCCTTACACTTGTTTCTGCATTTTCTGCAATGAACAAGATGAGGAAGATGAAGTGGAACCGGCTCTGTACCGCACCATCCATTAAGACGATTAATGTTGACCCGGCCGAGGGCCTTAATCTTGAGTTGTTTGTGAAATGCTCGTAAAATTATGCTATAAAAAAGAACTAAAGAAAGCTATTTCAATAAAACCATCGACCGCATCGCGGTGATTCCCTTACCAAAATAGCCACTAATACCATGAATTCTCTACTTTGACGAGAAAGTCTATTCACTTTAATTGTTTCAATTCAGAAACGAAATAATTTGATTATGCAATTTAATTGCACACAAGTGGCAAAATAAATCAAATCAAATTGTTCTGTAGTTGCGGCAATAGCCGGTAAACGAAACGATTGCAATTTAGTTCTCGAAAAGGGCACTCGCAACGATTGCAGCTAATGCTACTTCACCGATTTGCGGATGAATGTAGTGCTACAAAATGTTTCAATTAATTAAGGGGATTAATTGAAAACTGGCGAGTATTAACAAATAATTAAAGATTGTTAAAAGCTCCCGATATTAATTTAAAAATGGTTCAAAGGGAATTCTCTATCTGGGGAAAAATTAATCGCTATTGTCGCAAAAACGGGAAGAAGTCGAGCCTTAATGAATTTTTTCCCTTGGTACGGTTGTCACGTCGTAAAATAAAATCCAGCGACATTGAAGCAATCGAACTTTGTGTTATTCCAGCAGAACGTCTTAGAAATTTATTGCTCTAAATGGGAGTTCCGAGCTCGTCAAAATGACTGATTACTGGCTGGAATTTAGCAGATCGATTTAATCCAGATCCCATCGCTCCCAGGACTTCGACTTTCGATTGTTTTGCCAGAGCCAACAGGAATGCTGGTGTAATTCCACCATACGAAAGTGCATACTTCGTCCAAGTGAAGAAGTGTTTGTCGAAGTCATTAAAGGAGAACTTCGTTTAATGTAAATTACTTAAAGTGGCTCTGGAGTTTGGCTGTATTCCTTACCGGCGTTTTCCACTTCTTTCTCATTTATGCTCCATTTTTTTTCCTCTAATAATCTAGCCAGGCACTGAGTGTCGATTCTGCCAGGAACATCTTTCGGCTGGCGAAGGGAATGAATGAAAAGTTTCCAGGGAGAGGAAATGTGTTCTGGGTAATGTTGCAATTAAATCAGCAAAATACGATAATGTTCCGAGCGCTTTTATCTGCACTTAAGCGGATCTCATGCAATTCACTCGCAGATTGGTGAGAAGCACATGCTGCAAAGATGTCGAAATTATGCAAATGGGCAATATTTTCTTTGAATTGCAGGATTTTTTGTTCTTCTCGTTCTATGAGTCTCAGTTGCTCATAATTTCTGTAAAATTGAAAATACCTTAAGTGGTTGGATTCGCTGGCAAAAATTCCATAAACATAATAATCGAGGTTCATGAATTATTAATAAAGTTTAAAATTCATATTAAAGATAAATGTGTAAATTGGTTTTCAGAAACCGCAAATTACCAACATTTTTGAATTCAAACAAAAAATGTGATCCAAAAATTGAATAAATTATACTTGACAGAAATATCATTACACTTACTATTGATAAACTTTTAAAAATTGCAACTTTTCACAAAATTACAAGGGCCCTGCCTTTTTTGGTGGGTTAAGAAATGCATATTTTAATTTTTTCAAAAAGTCACAGATTTTAATAGACCTGAAGAAGTACATGATATTTATTAAAATTATATTTTGTTTTAGTTTTTAATATATGTATTTGCCAATTTTCAAATACTATAATTGAATTGACTCTCTAAAACGAAATATTTTCCAGGTCTGGAATTCTTCCATAAATGTTTTCGACCATAGTAAGTTTAAAAGCTTTCAACGAAGTTTTGTAAGAAAAGTTAGAAAATCAGAGAATGATGACACCAACAAACAAAATATTCATCCCCTGAAACGAAGAAACATAAAAGTAAAAATAGCACCACCGAGTACAAGCTCAACGGGTGATTTTCGGAAGTTCAGCAAAAATTTTTCTAAATAATTTCATCCTGTGATAATTTCGCCTCAGTTTTATATTTTTGCCACTGTGAAATGACTCTGGACACAATGAGTTCATGTTTGAATAAAGTTTTGAGGTGCACTCGGTTGGAAAATGAAATTTAAAGCAGCCTCGGTTGCCTTTGGGAACTTTTAATGGAGGAATAGTTATGTTTTTCAAGCCGGAAAAGTGGGAAAAATCTTTTAATGAGCACAAGGCGGTTTGTAGTAATTAAAAAATTATTTTTCTACACACAATTACGAGCTTCAAGGTAACCATATCAAAATTTAGACTATGCTTTGATAATTTCACTTAAACCGAAATTGTATAAGGTGAAATTAAATTAAATGTATTTTATAATTGGGAGAGGAAAACTTTAATTATACAGATATTTATTAAACTAAATGAAGCAACGTATTATTTATATCGTTTGAAGTAAAGATGAAAAATCGTTTGTGAAAATCCAGCTTACAGGTAATTTTAAATGTTTTTTTTTATTTAGTTGAATCGAATTTCTGTGTCCAATTTAATATAAAAATGTTAAAAGGTTTAATATGAGAATTTGTAATGGCGAAGGCTTTCTTATCACTAAAATTGATTTTACGACTCATTACCTTTAAAATATAGTCAATTTAAACTGTTTTTTAAGCACCTTTTTCATTTATTTATTTATACATTCAAGAGAATTCCCTCTTTTTTAAGAAAAGACAAGTAAAGCATAGTGATGTTAAAGTAATAATTAAACATACAAAATTTCAGATTTTTTTCAAAAATTATTACGATTGATTCCCCATTAAAATGAACAAACATTTGGTTTAAAAAATATCCGAAATAAAGCCACCAACAGAAGAACATGAAAGCAACCCTTAAATAAAAATAAAAATCTGAATTGCATGCAAAACCTCGTCAAAAGCATTTTAAGTTCGTGATTAGTTCACACTTGGTTTAAATGCAAGGACACGCTGCTGAGAGCATTCCTCGCGTTGTAAGACATAGGAGAAGCAATTTAAATGAGGAGAGTATGTTTATCCCTTCATCAAAATAATTTAATAGTGTTACTGTTTTTTTGTTTTGTTATACGTTCTAAGTTTAAATGCACCTAGAGGAGTTTATGTGTTTATCTTAATTACAAATTAACTGAAGAAGCTGTTCATCTTCATTCGTTTACGCTCAGTCGTTGTTTTAAAGTAAAATGAAATTTAAACTGGTTCAAAATGAATCAAAACTAAGCGAGTTCACTTGATGCTTTAACATTCTTTAATCAAACACTTCCTTGTTTAACAGTTCTAGTAAACACTTTCATATTAATAATTATTTATTTTGTTTAAGTAATATATTAATTATGCACAATAATCGATCTGCCTATAGCTAAGTTGGACAAACCAAACGCAAAATTAAAAATGTTCTTCTCTCTAATAGTTGCTCAGTACTGACCAGAAACAAAATTAAATTAAGATTATTTATGTATTCCTAAAAGTTTGCAACAATCCGATGCGTTCTAGTCAATTTCATTAACACTAAGAAAACGTAAAACATTTTCAATTCAAAAATCAAAAACCAAAAAACCAAAAGGTTCTTTCAAAAAAGAAATATATATTATATCTCAAAAATGCATTCTGGAAAAGGTATAAAATACTGTTCTTGATTTAATGCCAAGTATATTTTAGCAGAAACTTTTATGTTTTATGTTATTTTTTTTTTTTCAATTATTATATTTTTCAAAATTTTGTTTCAACTCGTATTTGTATGCTTCGAAATTTCTATATTTCGAGATTTTACTGATTGACCAATTAATTTGAAATTAAGCAGGCTTTTATGAATATGTGATGGTTATGTGTATTTAATAGGATTCATTATATGTCTGAGGTAGTGAAAGAGTAGGTCATTACAAAAATAAATATATTAATCGTCTAAATATGATAAAATAAAACAGAAAATGGTTTTTCATTGAAATGGCTTAGGAGTTGAGGTATACAAATTTTTCAATAACAAAAGACTGCAAATGATAGAAGATCTTCAAATAATAAAGTTATGTAAGTTATGTGTCAAAAATTAAAAATTAAAATCGAATGACTGATTTACGGAATTGATAACATATTTGTATAATACATACTTGCAAAACGTCATTTTCATACTTAATTTGCAATAGAAATTTTTCAAAAGATTAAACCAAAATTCTGAAGCAAGATCATGATACATTCCATGGGAGTCCACTGGAATTTAAACGTAAATATGAAAGCTGGATTGCTTTCATAAGGTTGAATGCAGATATTGTAAAAACTAGAAGTCAAATAGTGAAAATTAAATGCCACAGCGTGAAAAAGTTTTTCAAATGATGCATATTTTCTGGCCCGGCTCAAATCCCAACTAATGTTAAGTTAGGAGAAACCAGTTGATTAATAAAGTACCAGTGAAAAAAGACAGATATGTACTGTACATGTGTACCCAGATTATTGTAAATATAAGATATAAATAGTATAGTTACCAGGAGAGTTATTGAATATTTCCTTAAAAAAGGATTAAGAAGGTGAAGCACCAAAAACAACAAAACTTTTGAAAACCAATATTTTAAAAAGTTATTGGTTCAATAACTAAACAAGCAAAACGCGTTCTTGTTATCAAATTTTTAAGCAGAAAAGTATAACGCATATTTTGTTCTTCAATGTAATGTCGCAATATGGGTTTTACACATTTGGACTTCGGAATATTTTTCAGTATTCTGCCTAAAACCTTTACTGCCTTTTAAACATCTCATGTAATGCGTAAATAAAATTATAATTGATGGAAAAGATCATTGCGAAATACTAATTGTATTGCTCATAGTGTTTGTTAAGTTTTATGAAGTGAACGATTTTCACGATTTTTGAGTATAAGAAGAAAGGAAATTAGTAACAATGTGCGTTTAGGTAATTATGTTTGTGATGATGGTTAAGGAATTTCAGGAAACACACACTTAAAAATTTTAGAATAAAGCATGAGTGCGTAGGATGGTAAATATTTCTTTAAAAGCTGTTTGCATTTATTATCAGTTTTAGACATTGTGATTGTTTAGTAGGAAAAAATAAGTAAGCAAACGAATTTAAACGAAGAACCTATGCGTTCTCTGAATGATGAGGATATATTTTTTCTAAAAGAAAATTCATCTAAAATTAGAATCGCATTCCTTAGAAATTCATCATTCCCGAGGCCAGGCCATAGCAATTCATGCCAAATTCTCTACTCCAAGCATTCCGTAAAATAACAAACGAAACAAACCAATAAAAAAAAGGCGAATATATATGAAATAAATAGTTTAAATGAATGTTCGGGTGCCAGTGATTAGTGTCAGTGAATGAACTAAAACAATTATACATTGTTAAGTTAAAAAGAAAGTTTGCTTATTTCGTATACATTTAAATTTAATCAAAAACAAAATGCTGTGTTGCATGTAAACTGGTCCTATTTTATTGCGGAAAAATGCTGCAAAAAGCCTAGCTTCCATTGATTCGTAATAAACAGCTCGATACAATCTGAATTTTACGTTCACTGTGCACATTATTGAAAAGTTAGACACAAAAAAGTATATAATATATATGTATGTATATCTTGCGGAAATACATTACTCTCAATACAATGAAGGATAAAAAGAAGAACGACAACGGAAACAAAATTTTTATTTTATACCTTTCCCATCACAATCCCATCACTGTCCATTGTGCTGGTTTATTTATAGTTAAAGGTTTTATTTAATCGTTCAACATTACTTTATTTATGATTATTTAATTATCGGGCGACTAAGTTTTGTAGCTATTTAAAAATAGGCCGTTTCTTCAATGATCATTGAAAAGAATACATAGGCGCTTTTTTTTCTTAATTATTTATTTCTACCGCTGGGATTTTATCTTTCAACCAAATTATAAAAAAAAAAATGTAGGTTCTTTTATGTGCAAATTTTGGTTCGATTTGAAAACCTTTTCTTAACGTTATACTTTTCAAATGTTTCATTTTGTTAACAAATATTTAAGTTTTTGAAATTAAAGTTTCTGGGTTTTATTTAATTTTAATAAGAAATTTGTAAGAAAAAGTTCCCAACAAGAAAAAATTTCCTTCAGTACGACAACAATCAATAGTTAAACATTTATTTGCTCCAATTTTTTTAAAACTCTCACAAAACCTTCAGATTTGAATATTCAATGAAATTTTTTGAGCTTGAAAAATTATTTCGCTTTTTTAGAATGCAATATTGCAATTTTAAAAATTATAGTATAGTTTACACATGCAATGCCTGGTAGGAGATCAGGTCAGAGTCTTAATTTATAATTTGTCTTGTACATACGTTAACGTACAAACAGCGGTAACGTCTTTTAATATAAATATTTATTGTGTCTATATAATTTATATTAGATTATGTATATTTAAGGGACGTTTAATTTAGCAATGATCAATATATTGAAAGCATGTTACATTAATTGTGTAATTTTTACCATCAAAGTAGAAATAAAAACATAAGTGAACTTTGTAGGTAATCTCTTTGTTGAACATCAAAGAGAAGTACCAATCCATAAGAAGAATTAGCGTTGAATTAGTGCATTTTTATTTTCTGCGCACTGGTTCAAAAATTATAATTAAAAAACATAATTACTTTGAGGCTTAATAACTCGGGAACGTAGTCAAAATAAAAAAGTTATATAAAATCTTCCTTAAGATTTCGCCGCAAAAATTTGTAAAATGATGAACTCATGAAAATGTGACAAGTGTGACAGATGCTGTCACATATTACATGCATTCATAAATATATGTATAATGCAATTGAACCGTTTATTTTGAAAACTAGGTAACTTTTTTTTGTATTTAATAATTAATTTACCGTACATACTTTACTTAATAAGATACTTTTTTTTTGTAGGCTTCAGTTAAAAGGATTTTACACAGTTTCAAAATTAACGGCTCAATTTTAAGCGTTCATGGTGATTAAAAATTCCGAAAACATCTCTGGACATTGTTAAATATGATAATTATCTTCTGTCAACGAAATGAAAATAATTAATTATTTGCATTTACTCCTTCCTATAATATGTAGTTACTAGCTTGCAAACTAAGATAACTGCATTTTTCATTTCGGTTTCAAAATCTATCTCAATATTTATTTAGCAATTATACGAAGAACATACCATAAATTAATTTAAAAACAAAATAATCTGCTGATTTTACGAAAAATGTCATAGTTGAAACTGAAACTCTTGAGTCAGTATCCTGGAAAAAGAAAATGTTGTTTTCATTAACAAGGCACATAAGATTTTACTTTAAAAACAATATTTTTTAGTCTTCGAACATTTATTATTTCATTGAATATCCAAGTCAACTAAGAACATGACATCCCCATTCATAAAAAGCGCGTATAAAATGTCGAATTGATAAAAATTTTCTACTTAAAATCTAAAAGCAAACATCAAATTTAATTCAAATTTAAAAGAAATAACTTAAAAAACTTTCTTGTCAAAACTTGATAACTTTGAGCCAATACGAAATCTTCCTGACATTTTATACGCATAACTTGAAAGATTAATTATTCAACTAAGTTCTAGAACTGAACATTCCACTTTCTCTCGGACTCGATATATATGTAAATAGATAGATAGATAGATATATAAGTATATATGTATATAGTTTATGGGCACCTTAAAGCCGTCATATGTCCAACTTCCTAATTTTAATACGCATGTCTGTACGTCATAGGGAAAATATTCAACATCAATTGAACAGGATGATTTATATACGGCTGGCGGCTGCCATATAACCAGACCATTGTTATACACTGTTGCTTTTGTCATAAGTGTTACTTCGTAATGCCCATCAGCGCTGAAAATACATGGCTTTTTTAAACTAATTCTTTTCTCTTTGTAACTTTTGTTTTTGTTGTTGTTTGTTTTGTTTTTTTTTAAATTTTTTGTATTATCTTTATCGATTTCTAATATTTTATATAAATTGTTTTTATAAACTTTTGGCTTCGTAAAAATGAGGCACGTCTACAGCATGTGATCTAAATAACCTGTTCTAGTAGCTCAATTTGTTGAATATGACATGGTTTATAATAAAGTAAATAAAGTCGTTATATTAAATTTATAAGCCATAAAAGACTTTAAAACATAATCAAATATATTTGAAGCGTGTAAACGTTACATCACTGAAAATGCTGTTTTTGCGTACTAGAACAACTGACGATGTTTAACTTTATTTAACAGTAGAAGGGTTAATAAATGCATATAAAAAACAGGTGGATATCATTTCCATCCAAATTTCAAATGACTACCAAAATATGAATTATACAGAGGAGATGCGAATAAATTGACTTTATTACCAACCTTTTGCATAATTGAATCATATTGAATAATTTATCACAAATTTACTATAATACATAGGTAGTAAAGAATCAAGACCATTGAAATTATATAATTATTAAACGTTTGTGCCATAAAGAAAAAATATCCTTTGTGTTTGAAAACATATTTCGTGTAAAATAGAAATTTACGAACTACGAAATTATTTTTTCTATCAATAGTTGGTACCTCATTTTTACAATCACCAAATAATTTATTTAAACCTAATAAAATTAGGTTGAATTTTCTTTCATTATAACTTGTAAGTTTAAAAATTATTTTTATATTCATTTTAATGAGAATTCTTGTTTTCAAAGAATTCTGTTAATTTTTTTCTACGATCTTACAAACAATAGACAATAAAATTTCCTGTAATTTTACAAAAATTTTCCTTTGACAATCACTTTCTTATTTTATACGTATTCACTCTAGAATAAGCGTAGGCCTAAGTCCTAATATATTTTACAAGAGTTCATGAAAAATTCATGTAACTAGAAAATATGATTCATTTCGATGAAGAGTTATAAATTTATACAAAAATAATAAAACTGCAATAACACAAAATCTTAAATAAAATTAATAACAAATAATTCAGCAACAATATGTATCTATTATGAGAAGTTCTGTGATTATTTACAAGTTTCTTTCGTGATAAAAGTGATTATATAAGTATAAACCTACGAACTTTATTCCTACTAATTGATATATAAGTATATATAATATATTTCTCCGGAAAGGTGGATGCTTTATACAAGACGTGTATAACAATGAAAAACTTCTTTGACTACGGAAATAAAATGTTAAATCACTTTTTACAGAATCTTCATTTCTTTTTTTTTTTTTTTTTTTGTAAAAACAATAAAGGTAATAAATGAGCACAAAAGAATATTTCAAATACTGTTGTTTGTTGAAATCAATGCTTATCTACAATTCTTGTAAATTGAATGAAAACAAATGAATTTACATTATTCGCATCATATTTATTTTTTGTATTTCTCGGATAAACTTTACTCACAGACGACAAAACTGTAAGTTATGAAGTAAATTTAAGTTTATAAAACAGAAAGAGTAAAATAAAGGAGGAACAGATGAAAACATCACTTCAGACGAAAGCTCTTGATTTAGCACCCAAAATACGAAATAGGAGAGTTATATGTATATGTGATAGAATACAAGTAAAGAAGGATGACATGCAATAGTTAAAAATCAAAAGCTTTGGTCATTTCTAGAAGAAGTCCCAAAAGTAAAAGATGGAGGAAAATAGAGGGAAAGAGTATTTATCTCAGTAAAAGTATAAGAAATTCATAGGAAAGGAAACGAAAGTCTTGACAAACAATGAGTTTCTTGATGTTAATCTCAATTGTCATATGAAACGAAAAAAAATCTTCTTTTCGTGTAATTGAACACAATTTTGTGTCCTTTGTTTTACTCATATTATATTTTTGTTTTTCATATAAAAAATACATATATGTTTTTTTTTCTTCAATGCAATCAATCAATCAGCAATAACAGACCTACCTTAAACCCATCATAGGTCCAACTGCCAAACTTCAAAACACAGGTCTGTTCATCAAATGGGAAATATTCTACATCTATTTCGCAGGATGACTTGTATATGGCCGGTGGTTTCCATTCAACTAATCCTTCTGAGTAAATAGTCGCTTTGGTGGCTAGTGTCACTTCGAAGTTACCATCAGCACTAATATTGTGTTTTTGTTTTGTTTATACAAAATTTTTGCTTTTTTCATTTTTCATACTTTTCAAATATATTTTTTTTTTTTTTCAATTTCAAATAGTTCAATAGTTTTAAGAAAAATGTGTACAATTTGTTTTTTCTGTTATAAAAAATTGGTTGCTTACAGCTAGAATGTTTCGATATGGTGATGTGTGCATGGGTGGATTGCATTGTATATGTAGAATGAGTTCACCTAGAATGTGTAGGTAGGTTTTCCTAAAGACTGCTTTTCTTGACAAGATTAATTTTTTATCTTTGCAAGGGAAGGAGCCAAAGAGTAATCATCGATTTTGTTGTTCATAAATATAATAAAAATAATTTGTATAATAACTTCTGGAAACACATTACCTTTCCATAATACATAAAGCAATAGAAGGAATATCTTCAATTCTGTACTATAAATCCCAGAAATGGATAAAAAGATGATGGGCAAGCGCAGTTGTGAATTAATCTAATACATTGCCATAAAATTAAGGGATCAGATAAAATTAACAATATTATTATTATAATTACATATTATATTCAATTTCCTTGAGACCAAAGGTAAGAGACTTTCCATTCAAACTTTAAAAAAGTATTTTAACTAATAGTCTAATGCAAGTTTTGCTATTATTTATAATGAAATATAATGAAACCTACAGAATAGATTTTTATAAGCTCCACAATTACTACGTATACATGCTGGCTCAAATCTAGATTGAATCCGGATTCAATCTCATATATACGCAGATTGGATTGAAATTGAAGCTAAAAACGCGGATCGAGTAATTGATTTGACAATTGCCAAAGTGTGTTATGCTTATGACTGCATTCATTTCTTTATTGGGTTTGTTATTTTTGCAAAAGTTATTTTATTTAAGCAATAAAATGTCGGAGGGAAACGTTTAGGAACATAAAGAGATATTGAAAATGCTCAACATAATGCAAGAAGTAAAATGTCACTTCAATCCGCATTGGATTCACTTTCAACTCGTTCCTTAATTTATTTTCAACCGCAAAATATTAATAATAAATGAAACTGTCTCACAATTTATTATTTAATTATTTTAATAATCATTAGAAAATACTTGCGTTTTAGGTTAGGCTTCAAATGTACCTAAGTAAGACCTTAAGCTGAATAGCTGTTGCGTTTCCGATTTTATAATTAAAAACTCTCAACCAATTCGCATTGATTTAAAACTTTTTGATTAAAAATCCAAAACCATTAAAATTATCAAAGCTTATTTTTACATTATCATGTTATAACATGTGAAGAAATACTTTTACATGTTTTATTTTTTGATTTTACTGTGATTTTTAGCGCAGATATAAATTATACGATTGAAAGTGACCAAAACAAAAAAACAATAATTTTAGTCCAGGTTTTGTGAATGTACGGTAAAAAACTCAATTTATTTTATTTTTTAAAAGCAAATTTTGGAAATAATGTGGTTGTAAAAACGACCGCACTTCTAAGTGTTATCAATCAATATTACATAAAATCCTTGTATTTTTTCTCAATTTTGTCTTAAAGCCACTTAAATCCGATTTCCCTGAGGCAAACGACAATGTAATTAAATGCAATTGGGGCATGCAATGAATCCGCATACAGCGGCAGAGAGTCTTGGATCAAATCGATGTCACCGAACCGAATCGATTCAATGTGAACGATGCAGCATCAGCAACATTATCCTTTTTCTAGTGAACTATATGCATAATGGGCCATGACGAGGAGAAGAATAATGAAATCTTACGTTAAGGACTCAAGACTTTTCAGTTCTACAGTCGCAGTATAATGAGATGATGCGCTTATTAAGCATTTTCTGAACAAGTATGAATATTTTTAAGGTACTTTTGCGCAAAGCTATCAATTGATAAATCATTGAAGTTTTCCGGCACTAATTTACGATTTTCATTATTTAAAATTCGCAAAGTAAAAGAACATGTCAAAGGTGCGTCCAATTAAAATACCTGAGTGCCAAAAAATCTGTAATTGGACACGTCGCTAAAAATCAGTAACCGTTCCTAGCAAGAAATCGATAATATTTCGTAACGAATAGTGTTGACTTTTACATCCTGACTTGCTCTGAATTGCTTCCATTAATTGCGCAAAATATCACACTTTGTCTGTAATTAACTTTACCCTTTTTTAAAAATTTTTGGATGGGAGTTGGATTTACCAAAAATGAATTCCCATATCCCTGTTGCTTTAGAGGAAGCATTCCAAGGGCTCCTCTAGGAATAATAAAAACATAAATATGTACATATGCATTTGCATTCAGTTGAAATGAAGTAAAAAGCCTGCCTGAGGTAAATTTTGGAATGAATGTAAAATATAAAAATTAAACAAATAAAAAGGAATGATATATGTACACACTATCAGAGGAAACAGAGAAATATTTTCAATTGATCGATTACACCGCAGAGAGGGTGCTTCGGCAGGAATGTCACATTAACGTTTTGATAGAGACAACAGAAATAATAAATAAATTTTACATTAAATAAAAGTGGTGGCGTACAAAAATAATAATAACAATGATAATTACACCGGGAAAATTAATTCAATTTTTAATTACTTTTAAAAATTATCTATCTCATTTTTATTCAGTTTATCTTAATTGCGGGAACAAAGCAGATTGACAAAATACTAAAAACTCATTGTTATTGAGCAAATAAATGTTGCTGTTACAGGCCTTTACAATTTTAAAATAAATTAATTTCATCCACTGTCTTGACGTTTATAACGTGAAATAAACAACAAAAATTGCTCTTTGGCTGCTTTCCTTGCACCCCTCAAATGAGAATCAAAAATTAAATGCGATTGTTTCTTAAAAAGAAAAACAAAAATATTGCCTGATTGTTTAGATACATTCATTGTTTTATTTACTGTCGTAAATCTATCTCTAGACAAAATTGTTGATCTAATCAAAATATTTGATATGCCTTAGTTTTCCTTCTAATTTTCCTTTTTTGAAAAATTATAAAAAAAAAAAAACAATTTCTGTTTAGGATTTGTGCAATTATTTGAATAGCTATTTAATCAAAAATCTTAGTTAGCTTTTTCACTGTTTTTAATAGCCTGGCTTTTAAAAAATTTAAGTCAATTGATTTCCTTTGGCTTAAGAAATTATGTGTTTTGTTATTTTTTCATATTTTGAAAACCTTTTTTTTAAATAAACGGAAAATTTCGATGATTCTTACTTGTTATAGAGCACAATGTCAGGTCGCCATATGTGATCTGATGGTACATGCAGCATATGAACGCCTCCGTATTCTTTTGGCTCCCACCGTAATTTGTAGTCATACCAGGACTGAAAGAAGGAATATCGGAAAATAAAAGAAAAATATAATTTCAATATCATAGCTAGTTAGATTATTTAGTTATAGGGTATAATTTTAAAAGTCATTCTAAATATGTAAAAAAAAAGAACAATATATATTTCGAACCCGAATTTTGTACATACATATATAATATGTTCCCTTACCAAAATACAGTTGCAAGAACATAGTTAATCGAATTAGCATATTTTTTTCAGATTACATAACTTGAAAAAACCAAGAAATGAAAATAAACTTTTAAAGACACTCTTTCATCAGAATGATTGAAAAAAAATCTCAATGCAAAACTTGCTGGAGTCTAAACCCTTATAAATAATCTTAACAGTCTAAATAATATAATATTTGTACAAGAATCATTAACGCCCTGCAAACTTTTAAAATTAAAAGTGGAATAACAAGACAATTAAAGCTGTAATAAGAGATAAGAAAGAGTAAAAATAACTATCCTAACAATTTCCAGTCCATCATTCCGCTTCTCGGGAGAATATTAACGAGGAAAAATGTATTTATTTTTTTAATCAATAAATTCCATATTACAAGGTGTAGTGAAAATTCATTGGAGTGCACAATTTAGCTCGCTGAACTTTTTTGTTAAATCTAGCTAAACCTTAAGCAGATAATGCACTTTAAAAATCGATCATCTTTAAAACTTCGAAGAAACAGCACACACCTTAAAAAATTAATTTTAATTAAACTCTATATAGTTTCTAGTTTACTTATATGTATTTAAGTTTTTTGCATCAGCGTATTTCATAGATAGAATTTCATGGTGTGTTTGGGTAAAACTTTTCTTTCAGGGTTTTTTCGTGGATTTTTCTCCATATATTTTTTTTATCCTATATGACTTGCAACTACTCCACGAAATGCACAAGCAATTTTATAGTTGTAGGTATGTGTGTGTAAGTTAGGTATATCGTGGGGGGATAAAGATGAGTAGAGCATATTCCAGTACCGAAAGTTAAATTTACATCCTCCTACACTTGTGGAGAATACATTTTTAAAGATTTTTTTTGTATTGAATGGTCCAAAGTGTATATGTAGAACTGGTGGTTTAGAATAAAGGAACGATTCGTTTTAAATTTACGAATTCGGAATTACGTAGAAATGTTTACAGGGAAAAAATAATGTTACTGTAGATTACGTAATATACATTATATGGAATGGACTACGTTTTTGCTCGTTTGGATGACGTGCAAAAGAGAAAGTACCAAAGCGTTTTCAGAACTTATGCTGGCAATTTACATGAAATGCCACTCAAGTCACGTATTTTAATATCAAATAAGCAACCTATTGGACTCGGAGGTCCCTGTGAAGTGGCATATATACAATATGCAATACATGTATATTTAGTACATAGCAATAGGACGGGCAGTAGAATTGCTGTGGCTAGCAACCGCCTAATGGACCACAGCGGCCCAAACGTCGTAAACACGACGCAGAGCGATGATGTATCTGACCCGGTCCTCCGTCCTATACTCCAATATTTTTTTCTGCCAATTTCAGTTACTTTATTATATTGATTTTGTGTCTCTGTCGAAATTCCCCAAATAACACCTACTCCTGCAGTCCTAGTCATTGACGCTAAATGTTTAATGTCACCTCGTCTCTGTGCAGCCATTCACCAGCCACTCAGCCAATTTTGGACGAAAATTGCCGGGGAATTGAACGTGAGTTAGGTTTCATGCATTTATTATGTTTAGGATAATGAAACTGAAAACACTCATTGATTTTCCGCCTCCGTGGATCCCAGCCCTTGCAACATGAGCCTGAGCCATGAATAGTTTGCCCGTAGAGCCAACGCCAAGTGATTACTCTTTTGGCGAACTTGAAGGAATTTCACTTTGTTGGGTCCCACATAAGCCTCCTGGAAAATGGAGCCCCAGGGAAAATCGACGGGTGGAGGTGCTTTTAATATTACGTGATAATGTCTGTGTGTATATTTGCATACGTGCCAAATAGGTAAATCAATATTTGATCGCTTTTTGATATGTTCCTCAGTACCGCACGGTCTTTCTCTCTTTGATATCTTCCCAAGGAGCAATTTTCTAGAGCTGCGGGCATGAAATGAAAGGAGCCTCCGAAGTGTGGCAAAACCTCTTTGAATTATTCGGAATGATTGGCAATTTACACCTAATGCACATATGCCACGTGGCATATGTGGGAGAGAAATTAGCACGACCGAAAGCACAGCGGGCTGCCTTCAGTTGGCCCACATAGGGGCTTTGTCAAGATATTGGGCCCGTTGTGGGTCCTTTCTCTGATAAGTTCAATCAGAGATGAATTTTTCAATAAGGCCGTAATCTTGAAGGCAATTGCAAACATGTAGAGCTATGGAAGGGCTTTTCAATGCCAATAGAGGTAGTCTAAACTAATTTAAAAGAATGCTTTTCAGAAATTCAAACTCGCAAAACCCAATTTTAGAAAAGTTCATCTTGAGTTCAAATTCACAAATATACAGCTTCAACTTGTTATACGATTTTATGTTATATTGTAATTTCATTCTCTAAAAAATTTAAGCTTAATTGAGAAGGGTACGTTCCGTACAATGGTTAAAATTTTGATTTATTACTAAGAATTTGTTGGAATTTATATTGCAAAATTGAGAGCAGTTTTCTGATTTTTCTTTCAGGTTTGCAGCTATTTGCAGTGAATCCAAAAAACTAAATAACTAATATATAGACAAATCAGATGAATCTAAAACTACCAATATCTTTGGAATAGTAAATCCCAAAACTTAGTTTCTCCACTTTGGAACTATTTTATTTTATATAAAAATTTTCACGTTATCTACACCTTTAGCGCTTGCCTTATCCACCTTCATTTCATATTTATGGCCTGGTTTATTTACTCTCCAAGCAACTTTTGTAGCCCAACTTCAACAGTTGACCAATTCCTGTGAAAAAATTTTCAAAGTTTTCAAAAAAACTTTCCGTAAGTGTTCCACTGGTCAAGCCAAACTTTTCAGTTTTTAGCTCGAACAATTTTCAACACATTAAAAAGGTGAAGTTACTGTGCTTTTGTAAGTAATTTTAACTAAATTTGAACCTCGCTTCCTGCACTATTTTAAGTATATTATAAAATCCCTTGATATGAATGGGATGGTACTTACCTGTTCCACCCATAAATTCGTTGTCATTATTTGGTTCTTCAAGTTCTGAAAAAGAAATAATACAAAGTGAACATTCAAATTTGTGCTTGAAGGAATTTTAAAAGGAAGCAATTTGTTTATTTGAAAAGGTGTGGATGAGAGCACTTTAGTAATAAATAGAGCGACACATCTTGTAATACTCACTGGTTAACCCAAGACAGCTTAAGGACAAGAGAAAGAAGGTTGGGAAACTGTGACTGAAAGCCGAGGTATCTTTAAGGAAGTGGATCCTTCAAAACAGAGAAAATCCAGCACAAAACTTGCTGTTGACATGTGCTGGAAAAAGGAGAATTTCCCAGAATAGGAAAACCCCCCTCAGCTAAGTCGGGTTGAAGAGAAGATGTTGTTTGGTGTTTTGCTTTATTTAGCCTAAGGATTAGACAAGCATTGACTAACACGACGATGACAGAAATGAACATGATAAAAAGAACTGTGGTAAATCCCTGTTTGATTGATGTATAAGCTGCCACTTTATATAAAGTTTTTGTCTCAAAAGAATAGTTTTAAAGTATACTTTCCGGCAAAATAAATCTCACAGAAAGAGGTCTCGGCCCTTTAAATTTTAAAACTTGTCCTTTACAAGTTCTGTTTTGTGTTATTCAGAATGAAAACGTGCAGTCGAAGAGATTATTATGAGGATGCTATTTCCCAGATCTCTATAGAAAATATTATATTTAGACTGGTTCTCATTTCAGATATTGATATTGAGCAAGTTTTAGAGTCGGAGTTTGTTTATTAACTTTTAATTTTTAATTAAAATTCCCATTCACTATTCTGTGAAAGGATAGACGATCCGAATTTTTGTAATTAAGAAATGTTTACATATACAAATGCAAATATACATATGTACATACATCTACAATGCATAAGACAAAAATAATAATCTTCACTACCCTTACAAAGTGTTTCGAGTACGTACATATAAAACACTGTTTTAAGAGTTACTTCTCGTAGACGGACTATTCAATCAAAAATCTGATGTCAGATTTGCATTAAATAAAGCCTTTTTAAAAAGACTGTTTTAACATATTTAGTAAAAGTACTTAATTTCTTATCAAAAATCAATCAATATCAAGATTGTTTTTCGTTTTTGTTATATACATATTATTATTTAAAGTATAGAACAATAAACTTTACATATAAACATAAGTTTTAAAGGATTAATCTTCAATACGAATTAACATTTGGATACTGTGTACCTAACAGTATTACCTACATACATATATAACTAAAACTTTTTAAATCCCATATGAAAAATGATCTGATTCTACTTTTCTTCCCATAAACTCAGAATAATGAATTGGTAATTTGTATTGTCTTGAAATCTATTCAATCTTTAAGTCAATTAAATTCAGCTTTGTGAAAAACAAGCGTAATTTTCATTCTCGTCACGTGCCCCTATGCCGCGACACAGCGCGATGGTTTTGTACTACGTTTTCAGTAGAGAGGGACATCAATCACCACAAAATCCATGGTTGGCAAATTTCTACTAGAGCTAATAAAACACAAGACATTTTCATGTCTCATTAACGTAATCGATTATTGATCTGCCCATTAAAAAGACCATTTCCGAAATGTGTACGCAATTTGTTGAGCAATTAATATCGTGAATGACCCGGCCAATATTCGATTACTCTTCGTCCCTCTTGACGCCTGCCCCTTGCCCAAAATAAAATAAAATCGCACATTCATTTTCGAAATGCTGCAAACTGTTCTGCAAAATTTCACAAATCAACACCAGAACTGTTTCGAATGTCACGAACAAGTCTTTTCAACTTCTCTTGATAACTTTCGTGTGCAAGTTGGAGTTATCAAAGGTTTGCAGCAGTGGCACTCGAGACCTAACCTCCATGTCTTCTTCGAAATAGTCCGCTTTTCTCTGCGAAACCGCCGCGCCCTTTTCTAAGGCACTTGTAATTCTCCCATTGTTCAGCAAACTTTCTTCTTTTACTGGAGAAAATGTGAAAAGTTCTTTGGATATCCTGCCATAAAACGTATGCCAGAATGGCGGCACCACTCTAAGTAATATTTGATTCTCGCAAAAATGCGACAGAGCAACACAAAGCTCAGAGTTATGCCTCCGCATCTTTACATTTTTTGGATTCTTCTCATTTCGCGGATTATTGAGGTTTATTGCCAGCATAAATCCAGGTAAATCCCCCCGTGGGGAGTTATTCAACCACTTTCCGATGATAATTTACAAAAGGTAAGTGGCTTTTGAGGTAATTGCCTTGCTGATAAGACAAATTCCCTCATTGCTTCAAAATTTCCATAATTTTTGCTCTAAATGCGAGGTAATTTATCATTTTATTCAAAAATTTTAATACTTCCGTTTTTCGGCATGAAACGCTATCATCCATTATTTTTGCTGTAGAATTTTTCTGTGAGTAATGGCTGCTATCAAGGAAATGCCGGTTTACTTTCCCGTTTATGTCGACGACAGCCCTAGCCACTTTCACAGCATGTTCCTGGTGAAATGCGCCATAGAATTGGCCGCGGAAATAGGAGCAAAGCACAGCTTCCACCTCAACGAGATACTGTCGTTCATCTAACCGCAAAAGAGGGCTCAGGTTCACGTGTTTAAGTCTCCGAGCACCACAGTCAAAGTGCTGCAGTATTCATCCATTAAGGGCTTTAGTTGCGGCTCCCGTAAATTTTATTATATAAGTTTTTATTGGTTTTGAATGTTTCCAGACTCTCGTTTGCCACATCGCCACCAAAGCTCTTACTCAGGAAAAAGTCTGCGAGTCCCACAGTGAAAAAACGAGGAAACGTTCTGCGTCATTTTGCTCGTTTCCACGTGGGTAAATATGACGCCATTCATAGTCCAAAAAATTGATACTATAACGTGTCCCAGGAAGTTCTGTGGGCATTTTGTAACTCACAGGAATTCCATGAATGAATGCTGGCTTTTCACTTCAATGTTGCAACAAAGGTGCCGCCGCCTCTGTTTGCTGAGCCATTTGCCCAGTTTATTCGATTCATTTTTTTTCTTTCTGTGGTTTTCACCTGTTGGCTACCGGGAATTGTTGAAATTTTTGTGCTCAGAAGTGAAGTGGTCAGTGGATTCAAGCATTGGATAATGCACAGCGAATAACTTCATTTCATACCTTCATACAATTTCAGCTTTTGTGAGTATATCCCTCAAATGGGTTCCTCTAACTTAAGTCTTTCGAAATCCATGCGATATTTCCCAATAAATTCTCATAATTTTAAACTTATATCAATACAAGACTATACCACCGAATGAGGACGACGTCGATGCACCAAATATTCGCTCAACAATTGTGATGTAAGAAGGATCTTTTATACTATACAACTATCAGACCAACAAACCATCCAAAAATTAATTGCATAATATGCTAGGTGCGTAAACAGTTTTAGAGGTTGAAACTCCCACCGAAATCACATAAATTCTATTTTAATTGTATGCACATCGCATTTCGTTTCAAAATGTTCGAAAGGTAAATTGATCTATTTTATTCATACAAACGTTTAATATATTGACATTGGACTGCCGACATAAAAACATTTTAATTACTATATTGTGTTACTTAGTATAGGTACGCTGGAAGGTTTTTTGATTATTTGCAGACCACAATAAATGAAATCCTCTTTACACAAATTTACATTTTAAAGCCGCAATGGATGGATATTTTAAAGTTAACAAGTTTTATTATGAAGGCACAAACAAGTTTTCGGGAGAGTTTAGTAACTATAATATGAAATTATAGCCAAATAGAGAATTTTAAAAATTTTCGATCGATAATGTTAGCCTTTTAATTCATCTCTGTCATGTCTAACTGCCGTGAAGGACATTATTTTAAATTTAGAGATTTTTCTAGCACCTGAAGACATAAAGATTAAAACTTATTTGTGAAATAAAACGGCTGTGCATTGAGTCATAAAAATGACGACATGTAAAGGAGTGGATGAAATCAATGGCAAAATTCCAAGAAGGATGTATGTTACTTCATCAGATTAGTGTTTCTTAGATACATACATACATTCAATTTCATAGCCATTAAAGATAAAAATTAGGTCTTTTGGATAGCCTACTGTTTTTAAAACGAAAATTCAAAATACAGTAAGACCCCGCTTAACGCTGTCTCGTTTAGCGCTGTTTCGGTTTAGCGCTCTTTTATTTCAACCCGGGGATTCCTCGAAATTGTGCGCAGCGCTAGGTTTCCAAATATGTACATAACATATCCGGGGTGTTATAAATACTTTAACCACTTATCAACAACTTCTAACCGAACGCAAAAGGAAAACGCAAACTAGATTAGATGCCTTCTTGACAAAAAGGCAGAAAATTGGAAACACAGAATAGATTGAATGATCTGACTGACTTAGAATTTTATTTGTTTTTATAAGTATATTCGTTTATATTGTTTTTATTTTTGTAAGAAATAAATGTTTGGTTTTATTTTTATTAAAAAAAACATAATTATTAAATTTAATACCTAACCAATTTTCTATCCATCTTCCCCTAACCCCATTACATATTTACATGTTAAGATAGCCTCGTTTAGCGCTGTTTCGCATTACGCTCTACTTTGATGGAACGTATCCCCCGCGTTAAGCGGGGTATTACCATATTTAATATTTTTAACCACTGCAGATGGAAAATAAATTAAAAATAAATTATTTTTCTATTCCATTTTTGCAAATAAAAAACGGTAAAGTAGAATAAATTCAGAAGTTAAATTAAAAATCAGAAGGAATTCCTTAAAAACCGAAGTCAAGTCGAACGATTATGCAATCGTCCTTAGGACCCAAGTCCATCGTAAATAAGTTTGATTTACACGAAAGAGAGAAACTGTTGCTCTACATCCCTCAGGCAATTGCAACTTCATCCCAATCCCGCATCCAATATCGAATACTGCAAGACATTCCGTCGACATATTTCACTTGGCTTTTCTTGCAAGGCGGAAAATCCTGTCTTCCTTGAAGCGGTTATAAATCAAGAGAGGGACTTTTGGAGGTTGCAATCTATCGAAGTTTTGCTGAGTTGGTCCATTTTAGGAAGCGGTCCATAAAAAAAACGGGCAGATCAGATCGGCTGGAAACTCTAGAGGACATGAGGGATGAGGGTAAATAGTTAGTACTCACCACATCGATAAGCTGCGATAACTTCAGTTTGATGCACACCTTGAGGACGTCGGACGTGTTCACCACCGGCCGTACCAATTTATTGTAATTGCTCAATAAATCGTCGTACAGTCGCTTGGCGTCCGGATTTCCAGCGACAGCCCCGTGAACGACAAGGGCCGATAGTAGCCAGGCGCGGATAGTTTCACCAGTTGTCGGAGACATTTTCATCCTGGACTAGTCCCACGGAGATAGACGGCACCTAGATATACTCAGCAGCATATAAGGCTCGTTTCTGCACAGAGCGGAACTCCTATGATGTGATTTGTATTTTTCCCCTCGTACACCTTTTAGATGTTTTCAAGCACACGCTCTGTCACCAGCGCCTAGTGAAAAAGCGCGGGGGCGGCTGAAGGACGATGGCGGCGCAAAAGGCGAAAACGACAGCAGCTCCGGCACAGTGGCTACGGTGTCCTTGTAGACACGGAGAGTTTGCACAAATCTTAGGAAATTTTTCATGGGGCTGACACGAACTCCCTTATCCTTTGAAATATGCCGTCCACTTAGACGCCTGTAATGGAAGGCAAGAACAAAAAATTTCTTTAATTTAAAAATGTTAATTAAGCGAACATCTCATATTTTTCAAAGGCCTTAGTTGGGTGCTAGTTAGTGGGCAAATATAGGCGAGAAATGGCGGTTGAAAAGGAAAAAAGCCACCGCGGTGGAAATAAAGAAGGAATGGGTTCGCGACAAAGAGACCGGAATAATTCATTCAATTACAACCAAAGAACTCATTTTCCAAGCCCTGATAGCGACTAAATTGCTTTTATAATAGACTTTCACCTCCGCCCTAGCTTTTGTTAAGAAACGACTCATGATGGCTACTGTCTTTCTTTACACTAAAGTTTCATAGTAGTTAAATTATCGATTCTAATAATAAGAAAATCCCCAGAGGCGTGGGACTATGCTTTGTTGAAATGAACTTATTTTTTTTTATTCTCGCATGATTTCTTTGTTCACATTTCAGCCAGATTTATGAGGGTGGTACAATTAATGGTACTTAATCCGAATTTAAATTGTCGTACAAATCTCTATTAAGCTTTTAATCTTCTTGGATTTTCGCTATCCATTGTTCCTAGAGGCAGGAAAAAAACTGACCAAGTGTGAGTCATATTCGCGCACAAAGGTTCTGTAATTCATCTATTGACATTCGAGTTGCTCAATCGCATTGAATTTTGTCGTTGGCGGATCGGATTTATTTTTATTTAAAATAATAAACCAATAACCCCAAAGGTACCATGTCAATGTAGTGGTGGCGCCTCCAGCGGCAAAAATTGACAATTGTCCTTCCTATTAGCTGTTATTTATGTAACGATTTAAATAAATTTTCACTTAACTATAACAGTGCGACATGTGTTCGGTATTTCTTGGTTAACTATAGAGTATAAACTATAATCAGGCTTAATGTGATAATTGCAAGTTTAGCTGTTTTTAAATTTGTAAAATACGGTAGCCAAAACTTTAAAAAATCAAATTTTTTATCAATATTTTTAAAAAAAAATCCGCATTAAAATAGAAAATCTAGAGCTTTAATTTTACGGGAGTATTGTAAATTGTTGATGCTCCCGCACTCATTTATGCCTGATTATGACGAAATCGACAAAATATAGATTTATACTATTTAGGCATAAAATTAATTATTTATTAAGGTTTATTAAGATGTCTTATGATTTGACGACACTCTGTTCAGAAATATGAACTACACTTTGATCCATGGGAATATTGCTTCGTCCTTTTAAAAACATTTGCTCATCTGTAGGACATTTCGTTTTAAGAGGGCAATTACATTTTTATATGGGTTCTTTTTCAATCTTTATGGCTGTAATATTAAATTTTCATAAGGCAATTTTTAAGTGATTTTTCCTTTAAAATCATAAAGCAATAGATTTCCACATAAATAATTCAACTTTATATTAGGGTCCATTTAAAAATAATACATGTTCGTCTTTGATTTTTATTTCTTTATCGCTATAGATAATTTTTTTATGAAAAAAGAATTTCTGCTCAATTTTACAGTAGAAAATATAAATAAATAAATTAAGATTATCTAAGTTAAATCAATATTAGTAAAATCATTCAATAATTTTTTTCATTTATAATACTATACACTTTTCTTGAAAATATTTACATGATATGTGAGGACGCTCAAAACATTGTTAAATAAAGATGAATAACCAAGGAAAAATCATTACGCATAGAAAAAAGCTAAGTGCTCTCTGGTAATAAGTAGACAGAGCATACCGAATGAGTGAAATATCCATGAAATCGTTTATTGTGATCAACTAAGCGACTGAATATTTCAATTCCAGAAAACATACTGCTTCGCTTAACGCGAACTCGTATAGTGACAGAACGTGTTTATTAGACATCCCAGCTACGGATGATTTTCGTTTCAAATTACTCCCAGTACCTTTTCATATAGGGAATTAAATTCTTATTCAGAAATCAACAGGTTTATTTTGCCTATAAATAAAAATACGAAAAGCATCGTTTTCTCTCGAGGTATTCAGATGAATTTTATTTATTCTCGCCTTACTTTAGATACCTAGCAAAGTTTGTTCATTTGCAGGATACAATGGTACCACCCCAGTTGAGTTTTTGTACAAATTCCTTTTCAGATCTTTTTTACGGCTCAATTCACGGCGTTTCAGTATCTCAATACCTTTTGAAAATTCAAATTTTTGAGATTTCCCTGTATGCATGTATGTATGTAGTAGCATCCATAACGTTTCTTCAATTTTATAGCAAAAATGTATGAATTTCAATGGGCCTCTCTCAAACCCTTATCGAAAAGAAAAAAAAATCGTGAGGTGAACATACTGAAAACATTTAAGAGGATAGCCATCCCCAGGAATCCGCAGCTTAACGATGTCTTCAATACTCAAGAACACATTACGAATCGAGCGTTTACACTCCCCTCTGCGGGATAAATTCCTCATATCCAGGATGAGATTTATGCCATAAATTATCCATCGATAAGATGTGAGATTCTTATCACTTTGACACCCTTGCCGAGCTGCTTACTAAGCGAAGATAACTCGATGTATACAGAGAAAAATTCGTTGGCCGCACAATTTTCAAAATGATCAGAAAAAGAAATATGGAGTTGGAAAACCGAATGAGACGTGGAATGGACCATTCTCTTCCGATATGTTTTTCTGTTTCGCAACTCAAGATTCGACCGGTTCCATTTGACACCCATCGAATAATAGACAGGAGCTCGTCAACTGCGGAGCCCCAATGCGATGCGGTGAGAATCGGTTATGAGAGCAATCTGGCCAAAAACAATGGGCGGTGATTATGGCGGGGACCGATGGCCACCAGAAGGTGACCCTTTCGAACCCGCCATAAACGCAAAGTTGTGAAAGCATACACGGTGAATATTAAAGAATCTCTTTTTCGGGAGGAAATTGGACGAGATAAAAGGGCGATGTATGGCAGCATAACATACGCTTTTCTCATTTCTTATATAATTTTCTTCGGCGGCGAGGAGTGAATACTTATGGGTGATTTCAACAAAAGGTTTCATGATTTGGAACCATAATGCTGCCAGATGGCCGGCCCATTAAGAATCGCCCAATAGCCTCATTCCAAGTTAAATAACGAATTAATGGCCCTACAAAAAATTGGTCAAGTTCATTAACGAACCTTTATAAGTAGCTTTCGGTTATTTAGTTGCCATAATACTGCTGGTTCGACCGCCACTATAGGTGATCTATTCAATTATCTTGATGGTTCAAATTAGGCTTTTATTGTAACATTAATTAATGACCTGATGCTTGCTGGTTTTTGTTACTGTTGTTGCCATTACATTAATGCATTAATCAGATGTTTATTTGAAGGTCTCACTGACTTTTGCTTTAAATAGTTTAAAGAATTAATTTCTTTTTTTCGTGGATATATGATGGTCATAATATGTTAGCTTTAGGGGGTATTCTGGTCTAGAAATAAAAAAAATCGATTTTTTATTTTTATATTTTCAAAGCTTAACTATTCAAGGATATGTCTACAAGAGAATTTTTCAAAATTCAAATTATTTTCGGAGATATAGGTAGTTTGCTGACCCGGCATTTCATGATTTAGACTGCGAAAAACTTTACGCGAAACTTTAAACGCGTTTTTCTCGAAACTATCTTTTTCAATACCATACCCACGATTTCTCAGGTTCTACTGGACCGATTTACCTGAAATGTTTAGAGAGTCTTCTTTATAGACTTGTCTATGGCCGGAACTATCCTCATCCCCAAATTTCAATTTTTACTATTTTTAAAAAAATTCGAAACAGTCAAAAAAAGGGGTAAAAAAATTGTTTTTTTTCAGGCAGTCGCCATTTTGTGAAAAAATGTTTGTCCTACTTTTCCGTAGTTCCAGCCATTGCGACATTATTCTAGATTAATAATCTTTTTTTTTTTTAGTTTCAGATTGCTAGGAGGGTTGAAATCGTGGGTATGGTCACGCGCCAATTTTTGGCGACACCCCACTTCATCACCTGCTAATTTGTGAAATTTTCAATTTTTTTTATTTTTTGATTTTTTTCTGCATTCTTCTAATGTTAATAAATGACTAATAAAAAAATGGATACTAAAAATATTAATAGCCTTTTTTTTATGACACTTCAAAAATGATATGAAATTCATGCCTCTAGACCAGAATACCCCCTTAAGTATTTTAAATATTTATATTTGCTAAATTAAATAACGAAAATAATGTAATTTATGCAAAATACCCAACCTGCTGCACCATGACTTAGATTTCAATTCTTATAACTTAAAGTTAATATGACTTTTAGAAGGTAGTTTAGGTAAACCTTTATATAAAATACTTGTGTTTACATGGTATTTTGTTAAAAATGAGACAAGAAGAAAATAGTCATGATTTGATATGTTTTGAAAGATAACTTTTAATTTTTTTGGGTACCTCTGATAAAACATGAAGTGACACCAAAACAAATACCTATAGAAATTGCATAAATATCTAAAGTAAATGAAATAAATGTCTTAAGAAAGCCGTTTTTTCTCAAAAGTTACATTGACTATTTTTTAATTTTTAAAAAAAAATCAAGCGTAATTGTTAAAAAAATTATTATCCTCATAATTTGTGAATTCAATGAAGTGGAAATGAAATTCCCTAAAAATATTGATGGGATCTATAAAGTTATGTCTTTTAATCTCATAATTCAATTTCCAATAATTGGTCGCCGAACCGTAAACAAACCCACAAAGAAACCCGCCATGAATTCGATTAGAGCTTTGAAGGCTCATCCTGTCCCGTGATCAAAGAAAATTTCAACTTAGTCAGCGTCTTTGTGGCGTAACTTCCTTTAAGTCGCTCAAAAGTAACAAACATTGAATCCTTTCCAGCGTTATGATATAATTACAATTTTGCAAAAGATTTCTTATTTCTTTTTTTTTTTTTTTTTATTGCGGAAGAAAAGGGATGAAAAACGATAAAATATCAACTGGCAGCTGATTTATACCCTGAAAAAAGTCTTTTATCTGAAGGGCGACCTTTCTAGGGCAGGAAAATTGCTGCCGCAACCAGAACAGGAAACGAAACAGATATTTTTTTCTTACAAAAAAAAAAAAAATAAATAAATAAACGTGAAGGAAACTGAAGAGGTGGGAGAAGGGCAAAATTCCCTTTGAATATTCTTTCCGCCGTTAAAAGTTTCTACCTTTTAAGAACATTCTCGACGGACTTAACTGAAAATTCTGGGCTATTACTGGACTGCTTTGCTCTCCTCTTCAGATTCAAGGATAATTGTTCCGCAGTACATGAAGCATCTGCTCGTTTTGTTCCGGCGATGGCTCTTCTTATTTGTTTTTAGCGCTTCGTGTCTGACTCTTTAAGATACCCTATAATGGGGGAAGTAATGCTTAAAATACTTGAAATTTGGTCGTAGGTCAACAACGATAAGAGTTCAAAAAGTTCTGTTTTCCCGCTGGAGTTCTAGCGAGAAGTGTTTTCCTTCCGCCCATTCAAAGGCAATATGTTTGCCATTTGATGACGCATTAGATTCATATGTATGTGCCTAATGACCCATAAACAGATGGCATCAGTTAAATTAATTCTATCCTGATGTCCAAGACGTGTCTAGGAGCATCTGCCCATCACTCAACGACCGGCTTTGAGCAGAGGTTCTTAAGATACGGCGAGGATGGAGCAGAGCAACCCAGAATTTTTGCTAGACGCTTTCAGGGTGTGCAAATTAATCTTATTAAGGAAATTTATGTTGTTGCCAACTGACTTGTTAATTTCACAGAATTCTTTGCGCCACCTTTTCAGCCTGTCTAACATCCTCGTGCTAAGTTTGGCGTAAATTGAATTTTCCACCTTTTTCCTTATTATTTTCGTCTTAGCGAGAATTCTCAATGCTAACAGCTGATGCCCTTCGTTCTAGTAGAAAGTTGGCATCTTTTGGTCATGAATTACCCATCAGCAGTTGGAAGCCAGGTTCCTTGTTACCTTGGGGTGCTTATTTATCTGACCATTAGGCAATGTTGTGAAAAGCAACTAAAAAAGGTTCGCCAGGACTGAAGTAGTTTGAAAGGCAGATAATGGATAATGGAATAAACTTGATGTTTTTACAGCGCTGAAATGAACTCGTTCGCGAGGCATAAACAAGAAAATCATTCACCGAAGAAACTTGAGGAAGTCGTAAGTACCCAAACCCAGCTATTTAAAGGTGTGCCTTTCAGCACCTTTTTTGGGGCCCGCCGTTCGTGCCGTCGAACAATGGAGAGGCATAAAAGAGCTGTTTAACACAATACAATGTTGAATGGACACAACTGCTTCATACTTGCCAGCTCTTCACTCTCTTTCTTAAAAAGTTGTAAAGCAGTTTATTGCGGCCATTAATTAAAGGATAAATAGCAGCTCCTCATTTCGAAGAGGTTTTATGACACAAAACTGAGGCCCAACGCAATTCGCCCTGTTTGGCAACAAATTAACCCCGTTCGTGATTTATCGCACTGGTTCGATTTATGACCGAGCGGTTTTATCTGATTGGCAGTTGTATTGGTTAATTGTCCACAGATTTTGTATTTCTGCTGTCAAAGAGGAAATTTACTCTTCCTTCGCATTTATTTGGTGAACACAAAGGATTCAATCACGAGGATTGCGGTTAAACTCCAAATCCACGATATTGTTCTATTCTGGACAACAGATCCATGTATGTAGAAGGCATAAAATAGCGATAGATTCAAGAATATTGATGTTAGGAATCCTTCAAAAGGAATTTGCAATAAAGTTTTGTTTGGTGTGTACATATGGTACATACATATGTATATTATATACTACTTTTTAGTACAATATACAAATGATAAATGGTAAAACAATTTAAAAAAACCAACAGTATTGACATACTTTAATTCTATATGCTTTTAGAAATGTATAATGTGTAATCGATTTTAGATTTTATTCGTATTCAATTTTTAAAAATTTTTCTCAACACAACGATTTTCAAACTTACTTCCTGATTGAACTGAAATTAAAATATGTTATTTTGTAGAGTATGGGTCTTTTTAAAAATTCATCAAATACTCTAACTGCAGTCAAATAGGCCGCAATTATTCTTTCAAAATTTCATCCTGCAACCAAATTTGTGTGCAAGCACAGTAGCCAGATGATTTGGTTGCGCTTGGCTTTAAGATGTGAAATGCTGGTGCCGAGGGTGATATATTTAATGTTTTCTATCGCACGCTTCAATTATCGAATTTAATTATAATCTTATTAACTTCATTTTCAAGACAATAAAGAACAGCGTAAACTGATAAGCTTGCAAATAAATCGTTCGAAAATGCAGAGAAAAACTTGAAAAGTCGATTGCTACGAAGAAAATATTATCTGACTGCAGATGCAACGGATTCGCAGGCGGATGATGTCCCACATCAAAATTTCATCGACAATTATACGATCAAATGTTTAAAGTTGCGACACTAGTTATTACAATCTTTTAATTTTGAATGATAATAAGTGTGACTCTCACTTGACGGATTATTTTTAGATTTTCATAATTATTTTCGTTTATGGTCTAATAACCCTCTAATATTTGGTTTAACGTTTTTATTTTTTTTAGTATATATTTTGATATAAAATAAATATAATGAATTATTAAAATATTTAAATTAAGTAGTCATAGTATCACGAGCAAAGAGTGGTATTGTATTTTCCTTAACCCAGAATATGCATGACCCTCTCAGTTCAAATGTATAGTAAACATGAAAAAACTACAAATAAGGCCGAAGTACCCAGGGGAATATTGTTTTCTTGCGTTCCTCAATAAAGTATGCATGTAACAATAATCGTATATTCGGATGATATTCATAAAAAGGAGGACTATGACTGCCGTGCTGGGTCTTGTCCTCTACCTAAAGGCAACAAAAGAATTTCCTCATAGTTTCGAAGTGCTAACATGGAACAAGAGCACATAGGGGGCAGGAAAATAATATAATATATATGTATAAAAAAAAAACAAAAAAAAAAAAAAACCAAGAAAGTTTTGTGATACTTTCGCGCAATCGTAAGAAAGAACAAAAAGAGTAGAATAAAGGGAAAAAACAGGCAGAAGTTGATAAGAGGCTACAAAAACCCAGAGGAATTGGTCATAAGAGCGAAATGAAGTGAACGGCGTTGCGTATGAAACTTTTACTGGCGATCTGAAGAAAAATGAGGGCTAGTCCTTCCCCGACATGTGCCGAAACTAGGACACTTGAAAAACGTGTAGAGGAAGAAGTCATTATAAACGGATGTGACGAGTGTAACTGATCCCTCCGGAGTAGGAAAGGAGGTGGACTATAAATGGAAGCTTATTGGGAGTGTTCCGAAACACCGCAGTGGGAATGTGTGAAAATGTTCAGACACCGGCTCCTGATGAAATCAGGCAAATAAAAAGAAGGTCCAGATAGGAAAAGTTTTCCACTCCACTTAACCATTGTGCCTCGATGTCCTTCTGAGTTGCGTGTGCCAAAGGAGCACGACCCGAGCCTATGTAAACTTTTAATGAGCAATCTTTATCGGCCACAAAAAGTTCATCTTTATCGGCGATTTGATTTATTTGCGTGGGAGACAGGATGGGGGGGGTGGCTTTATTTTGATTGTAAGTGTTCTGCTGCTTCGTTCATCCGGAACGATAGTGCTAAATTTATTCATGGGATTCGTTCTTCTGGAAGATAATGCCCGCTCCTCCCACCTGTGCCATTCAATTACGCACTTCGAGGAGTTTTGTACTTTGATCAAGAAGAAAGTTCATGTTTCACTTTCTTCCTCCTAGATTGGATCCACTTGGCTGACGGTATATTAAAGTAAATTATCATCAGTACGCACACGCACCGCCGCTCCGTCCCGCCGTTTTGCAATGCGTAACAAGAGATTTCGCATTGAATGGCTAATGGTTTTTCAGCACAGGACGGCACGTACGCAGTCCTTTTAGAGACACGTTTACATTTGCTGCTAGATCTCCCCGTCTCAGTTTCCATTTTCTGCTTGATTAAGGATTCTCGCACTAACACTCGGGATCTATGTAGGAGAGGTATAAATATTCTGGATGGAGGCGGGAGCAGTCGCGGTGGGTGGAAGAATCGTTATCGCCACAAGCTCAGCATATAAAGAACATTTACGAGAATTTATGGCATCAAATTCGCAGGGCTAACGCAACATCTATATTAGGAAGGCTTTTAAAGTTTGCTAGATTTAGGTCTCCGAGTTTTATCTAATTTGGGGCGACATTGATGAAAAAAGGGTTCAATTTTGGGTTGACATTGACAGGGACATATTGCTTGAATTTAATACGTAAGATATTTCACTTGACACATGAAATCGTCAAATATTTTAAATGTTAGGTTTAAAAGTATACACATGGAAACAGAAAATATGTCGTCCCTTGAAGTTGAATTCTGAATCAATCAATTAAACCAATAAACGTCCTATAAATATATTCATAAGAACATAAAGTAGTTTTTACTATTTTTTAAAGGAATTTTAAAGAACTGTCTTCTAGAAAGTACAACAAGCTACACGGTTTAGAAATGTTGAATTTTATTAAAAATAACATTTTTAACAATTGCAAGGGAAACAAGAAATTTAAACGCAATGCAGACAGTCAAACTAGTAAACTGATCTTTGGTTCGAAGTCTATTGGAACGAAATAAATACGACCAAATTAAATGTGCAGAACTCAACATGAGCACTTATTGTAGTGTAGGTATACCTATAGCTCGGTAATATTCCAAAATGTCAATATTTTCGAGTGTAAATTTATATGTAGATATTACTTATCTGTAGAAATAGTAAAAAGATTCATAAATTTACAACAGTCATTCTTGCGATATCAATTCAGCTGTGGAAATCAAATTTTTTGAAGTTTGAAGGCACTCTCAAGAACTACATATGTAAATAATTTTTAAAGGATTTGTGAAAGTAATTTCTACTAAAACAATTGTATGTATATTAACTTTTATATTATCACATCACAAAAGTTAATAACTTAAAAAAAAGTAAAATTTAAAAATCAGTACTGAATTCAGTTTTGTAAAACTGATGCAGAAAAATCGTCAGTACAGAATATATTCCAAATATGAACTGTGTGAAAGCTAACTTTTGTGCAAGTCAGGGTCAATTGTTGTGCTTAGAAATGTTTGAATAGCAATTAACTTATTTGCTGTCCTTTCAGTTACTGAATGATAGAAGTAACATGTTGACATAGTTATTAGCTGGACATTAATTCAGAAATTGTACTTGAATTGAACCTAATTTTGTTTTCGTGTTGATGTGTATATTTTAGATAATTGCTTATTGGACCATATACATACATACATACATAATAAATATTATAGCATTGTATCGAATGCAAAATTTTATATGTTATAGGTAATTTTATGAAAACGAACCTCTTACTACAATATAACAACAAATACAGAAAATTGTGAATACCTCTAATGAAATATTTCAAAATCATTAATTTTATCGAATTATAAAATACTCAAAAGAATTTTGATTTAGAGCGAAAATCATATCCCATCTGTCCTACCTGTCTACCACAGAAACAACATTATTTCACGGAGCAAAAATCGGATATGGTATACCAGAGGGAATCCCGTCATCGCCTTTTAGAAGGAATAATGAACCACATAAAATTTATCCGACGTGATGTCAAAAGTCCACCATATCCCAAAAATCGATTATTTGCGGAAGACACAATAAAATGGGTTGACGTAATAAAGATGGATTTTTCATCTGAAAAAAACAGGATGCACCTTCCTTCTGGCATTGGATAGAGTACAACCCGTGAATTCGAACAGACAGGTCATGTCTCCACATACTCCCGAGAGCTCGGGTCGAGACTTCCCAATATGCAAAATATCTTGAACAAATTTCAATTCGAATGCCGAGTAGAATAAGGATGGCTGTAGACGAATGTGCAGTGGAAGAGTCGAATAAAAGACCGTGTCTGAACTTAAAAAAAATTGAATGGTGTGGGTATCAAATTTACACCTCTCCTTGACGCTTTCCAGGTGTGAGGGTGTCTTTTTATTTCTTCTCCGTCATATGCAGGAAATATAGTGATACCATTTTAGACGCCGGGTGTCTTATGCGACGTACCAGGGAATGGGGCCAGTGAACGACTGAAAATAACATCTTAAGTCTTTGTAACACACAAAAGGGCGTCTTAGATCAGATCCTTGAACGGAGGAGCGACTACATGGCAGGGCTGACTTCTACAGCATTTTGGCATTCTTCAAGATATTAACATTATTCAGTGACATGTGTTCCACGAGAATTTTCCTGGAAGAAATCCTGAGACAAGTACTTCCCCCTTACATAAGTCTTCAAGGATATGTAAATATATCAGGACCCGGTGTAGTTTACCTTTCCGCAAATATACTGTTTTTTTTTTAACTTCTTTTGTTTGACGGAGGACGAACGACTTTACATTTTTACAAGTAATCCTGTACCTTGGCCTCATCAAACAAAGCGTGACACATGCGTTAGAAGTAAATGATTGATGAGAGCGCATTTAAATTTTAAAAACCTTTCTCGAATTTGAAATCGATATTCCACTTACTGGTGAATTTCATATTTGCTAGAGAACCTTTCCACAAACTTCTACATACGCGTTCTTGAAGATGCTGAAATTCGCCTCTGTGGTATTTTTCAGCAGTTTGTTTGTTTTTATTTTCGTTTTATTTAGAAAACAAAAGAAATTCCCTGCTCGTTTCCAACACAAGCGAAACAATATGCAAAAATATTCATTTAAACAAGAGCTACGGCCGAATTGTTTAAATTGCTTCATCACCAGCTTAACGATTAAAGTCCTGGTGAAGGACGTTCTTTGCAAACATGGCTCAGCTGCTAAGGACCTCAGTACCTCCCGGGGCAGGAAGAAAGTTCGGGGCTTGTTTGCATATTAAAAATCATCATTGAAATTTAGCCGATGTCTAGTAGAGTGAATCCGTTGAGCTGGGGATATTTGTTTAGTCGAACTTCGTATATTTGGGAAGCCTCTGTCACAAACAGAACCCCGACTGGGGCGGGCCGCGTTCGGGGTATGTTTAGACGCGACAGCAGCCCTAACTATAGTCAAGATAGCAAATATGCGAAAACACGAGGACAACAGCGCAAAGGTCAATATTTGCTGGGAACTGTTTTAATTTTGCTTTAGTTACCAATGGAGATTTTCATCCTGAACAAAATCGTTCTGCAAACATTCTATGAGCTCCTCGGGTCTTCATTTTTACCCCTCTTCCACCCTCATCCTCGTAAATGTCGGCTCTAAAGCGACATATAGCAAGAAATGGGTTAGACTTTTATGAATGTTGCTCATATGTAGTTTATCCTTAATTGAAGTCGGGTGCTCCATTGATAGGTCCCAGAGGGTTTGTATAAATAACTTGAGGAAAATAATGCCATATTATTCCGGATGGGATCGTAATAGCCACTTTCTCACAGTAATTATAATTATTAAGCGCGATTTGTCTTCTTTGAAACTTTCAATTTATAGAAAAAAAATCGAGTTTTGGGTCCCGTCCAGATACATGGACTCCTTTCTTTAAAAGTGATTAGTTTTTCTAAATTTATATCATTTTAAGAAATAGCATGTAATACATATATCCTGTGTAAATAAATATTAAAAAGTTTTTAATTCGCTTCTTAAATATTCTTTACTTTTTATCATCAACTAATAAAATATAGAGTGAATATATTTTTATCATTGTTATCATCTTAATTTACAATTGTGTTTTTCTTCTGCCTTCTACCTATGTTTCCTTAAAAACCAAGAAGTCCATAGATATCCTGACCGTTTTCTCAGATGTCAATTGTTAAAGAAAAGCAGCTCTATAAGTTGCCTCTGCTATGAGAGTACCCTAATAACTTTAAAAGTCTTTCCGATCACGTTCAGTACTTTTAATGTTAATCTAGACTCCTCTCTGCTATAAAGTAAAACTGAGAACTTTGAGTCGTTCCACCCGCACCCAACTGCTATACATTTTGATCACAATGTCCACATATTTTTGGTATGGCTGGTGATATCCTGAAGATGTTCGCCTTCATTGAGGACACCTTTCTTAAAATACTCCGGCCAAAATCTTTTTAACAGCAGAAGCTAATGGATCGTGGCAATTTTTTTTAGTTTATAAGTCCATTTGCGACAAATCGTGATGTAAAGTGGTGTATATTCATTGTATGGTACAAAAAATACGACAAAACTTTCGACACATGTCGTACCCACATGGCGTTGGCTCGAACGGGGTGATTACCGTACAAATGTACTAGGAACATTAAAGTCGATGGTGAAAGCCAGTGTGAAAATTTCGCACAGAAATTCGCTCGACATTCAAGTGGAAAAGTGGGAAAAGCTCGGAAGTGTAAATTCCGATTATGTCGTTTTGCAGGACTAATGTGTTTCAGAAAGTTTAAATCTTGGTTAAGGAAAATGAGACGGGAATGTTGTTGTTTTTTTGGGACTCAAACGAAACGTATGCTGTGATGTGCGGTGAAAAATGTCGCTACGAAATGTTTTATAAATTTCTTGTTAAATGAACAGAAATAACCACGCCCATTTTCATGGTACCTTCAACTTATCAAAATATGTGGAAGAGAAATTTAAAGCTAGGGTTATATTAAAATATGTAAAGTGTGACCATAATTTTAACGACGCTAATTGCTATAGACTAATACCCTAATTAAAGTTAAGGTGAGCTTACATTTGAATTTATTTTTTGGAGTGGTCGGGGTTTATCATTTTTTTAGGTGATTTAAACCTTTATAAGTACATATATTTTGATCTGTTGGTGAAAAGGTATATTATCATATATGAATATATAATAGAAGATACGATTCAACCGGATGCGTAAAATTACAAAACATCTTCAAATATGACATTTCATTCCAGACCTTTAATTTTGGAAAGATATATTTAGAAGTAAATTTCACTTAATTTCATCTACCTAATTAAGAATCTCTAGCAATAGTAGCAATAAATCTTCACTTTGGTACCATGCACATCTACACAACATTTTCATATTTAAAACGCAACTTCTCGCAATGTTTTCCTCAGACTGCAGAGAAATTCAAATTTTGTAGGATTTTATAAAAGCTCTTGAGGAATGCTAATTCAATTACAAGTACACTAATCATCATTCGAGGGTGCTGAGCGCGGCAGACAATAAATAAAGACACCACCCCTACTTTCTTGGGAAGTCACGCCGCGTCCTTGTTGGGAAGTAAGCGGCTGCAATTAATCCCCGTTCGCTACCCCAGGAAATGTTGTACGTCATCAGACGAGTAATTAAGTTATTTTGAAATTAATCTTGGACAGAGCATTATACTGATCTCTTCATTCGAGTTTTCTTCGTCAGTCTTCCTCCTCATTCCGGAAAATAATACTGGTCCCCTGTATTTTCCGGGTTGAGCAGGAAGAGGCAAGCAAAAAATAAGATAAGTCGATTTCCCCAGCAGTAAAATTAAAGAACCAAAGGGATTTCTTAAATTGGAAAAATTATGAAGAAGATTCAAAATAACCAATTAAACTTATAATTAAGTAATTATGGGAGATTTGCTGCCGTCACAAGCGACCTTGTGTCCGGTAAAGGAATACAGAAGGCAGCTTTCCAGCGAATCATCAAAAACCACCCTATCAAATAAAACCCAATTATGAAGACTTCAGTGGAAAAAAAACAAGATCCGGATATTTGACCCCGGCCACAGGGCAATTAGTCTTTTAACGGACGAAAGAAGAGCTAACTCAGGATATAAAAGTTCGGGGCATTATCTGCCAGGGATGTCGCCGGAGGCTTTGCTATTTAATGAGAAAACTGCTGACGGCTCGAATCGTTGGAGGAGAGTTTATTAAATTGTTATGATACAGCTTTGAACTTACGTATTTGTAGCAATTTAAATTAATTGTATCTCAATTTAAGGAAATATTTTTTTCTTTCAACGATATAATTATGTATTCTCCTAACTTTTAAGTGGAATCATCTGATCTCAACTGCCTTTCACATTTTACTCAACCTTATTGCATAGTTTTTACGGTATTTTTGAAATATGAGATATTAAAGATAAAAAAAAAATATTATATATTAGTTCGGTATTTTTAAATAACTTTTCGAACTTCTATGTTTTTGATTATTAAATTCTTTTATTTAACTTACACTACGTGTCGTCAACTTACACTACGTGTCGTCAAATCTGGCAATGCAAAATTTTTATACTTAGACTTTATCAATCTTAATGAAAATTGGAACACATGTTCAGCTCCGGTGACAATACAAGTTAGTAGTGTAATTTTTTTTTTTTTTTTTTTTTTTTTTTGATTATTTGGAAATGTAATATAATTAATTTAAAAGACTAAAAAAACAAATAAAAAAAATATAAAAAAAAAGTTTTTAAAAAAATTCTTTTATTTAACACTAACTAAAAAGTAAAAAATAAAAAATATTAACCAAATAAAATTAATAAAATATGTAAACACTATGACAACAAAATAAAATTCCTACTTATTTTAAACAGTTAAATAAAAGAATGACGCATTTTTATCACTTCGTCATATTAGCTATAAAACTAAATTTTAAAATATTATTTGACGAAAAATGACATACCTACTACAACACTAGAAATTATTATTATTAGAATCGATTTGATTTGACTTCAATATTACCTTAGATGTATTCAATAAACTTATTTATTTTTTGTCCTTTCATTGTGCAAGTATTTATGTTACGAATTAATTAATTCTAAACTTAATATCATAGGTAAAGTCTATATTTTTATCGTGTTTCATTGAGTTCAAGTAACAACAATTTTTGGGTCTTCCTTAAATTTTTGTATATTTTCCGCACCGTTAAACCTAAAACTTTTTTTTAGGACTATGGGTGGATCACCCCAACTTAAATCAAAATTTTTCAAAGAATTTTACTATTACTTAGCGAAATTTTATTTTAAGCCTATTCTTCCGACAGTTTTTTGCAGATTCTTATTTAAAATATATCATGAATTATATTTCTGAAAACTAAGTTTCCATTTCGTTTCATCTTCTCTCTGCAAAATGTTTTAAATGATTTAAAATCGATTAAAATCTGAACTTGTTAATTGCTTATGCTAGAAATGCCCTTAGCTTCTCTGCACTGCATAATTAGTTAAAACCCCAAAAAAACCCCAAACCTTTAAAACTTGCTCTACCGATGAAAATCAATTCATAAATTGAGGTCAGCCCGTGCTTAAACACTACAAAACTTTGTAATCCGGAGAAATATTCCAAAAATCTGAACCGCCCCAGCAATTGCCACTAACAATTTCCGAGCGCAACCCTAATGTAATTTAGCGGCAATTTACAGCTCTCGACTGTGAAAAAGTTTTAATGAAGGTGTAAAGTTCGGGGGCCATATCTCGATCACGCGGTGCTTCTGATCCCACAATTCCTCTCAATATCGGTAAACTTTGCCAGGACCAAAGACCCTGGACGGTTCAATAATTAAATTGCCAGGAAGGGCCGCAGGGACTGCATTAAGGGTACTTGCTCCTGTTAAAGTTGGCCACAGCAACAATCCGTGAGTGCACTTGCAGTTTTTGGGGCCCCACACAAAATTCATTATGCAATAGCTCTCAGGAATCACCCACAATGCTGGGTTCGTATAGACGGAGGGCTTCCCAGGCTCTGCTCATCCCCAGGGAATCTTCCTGCTTCTTGATCATTTTCTGTTTAACTTTTTGAGGTGAGGGCGGCCAGCTGTTCACGTTCAGTTTGGAAAAGTAAATACACAACTCCGAGAGGGAAGTAAGAGGATTACACATGAATTGTATGGCAGTGATTTGAGCTGGCAGCGTTTTTGAAACTTTCCAGAAAAACTTTCATGGCCATCTAACCGTTGAGAGCCATTGCCCTCCTGGAAAAAAAAAGTTGGTCTAGGCTCGGTCTGGGAGTAATCAACCAAAATGCGAAAAGCTGGACGAGATCGCGTTTTTCGCATGGATGCCAACTTTAATTAATTTTTCTGGCCATCACATAGTTGTCCAATATCTGCAGGATATTCCTCCTAAACAGGAAATTAAACTCGGACTGAATTGCACACACTCCGCTTATAAAGAAAATGTCTAACACTTCGCCTGACTGTAGTTCTTCAGTGGTCTGAAGATATAAGAAAACAAACTTTGTCTCTAAGGTAAATAATTCTGTAGAATAAGCAAATTAATGAAAAAGACAACCAACAGAGTCAGAAAAGTTACAAACTCAGAGAGTTTCTTCGAAATGATTAAAATAAAATAAACTTGTCTCATAGCTAGCAGCAGCATAAACGTTTACTTTAAATATAACACCCGAATAATTCACGAACTTCTTTTTTTATTTTTTTATAAACCAAAACTTTACACTTTCACCTTTTTTTTCGTAAAAAAATATTTCATTTCAAGACGGATATTCCTTTTTAGCTTTTGCAGGATTTGTGTTCTTGCTGGGAACCAGATTAAAGGACCACTTTAGTTTGCATATTTAACTTAACGAAAAGTTTCGTTCCGTTGGTTGTCTGAACGTAAAGAGCTCATAGTGAAGCTAACTTCTGAAAATTGTATGCCGGGATTTTAGTTTAGATTCTCAGAGGTGTAGCTACATAGTTTTATAAGTATCTATAATTATGAAACTGTATCCGTTGCTAACATTTTACAATGGAATTACAATTACAAAAATGAGTACAATAGTAATTAGTTAGGATTTTTTTTTAGGAAGGAACGGTGTGCGAATTATAAATATATTTTAGTAGCGCAAGAACACTTATTAACCACAATGATAAAACCTTACAAGAACAGACCGTCATACTAAAATTAACATGCAGGTTATTATTCACTTTTATTTTCTATTAATTTAGCAAGAAGTAGCATGCGTCCAAACATATTTTTGAAAAAAATACGATTTTTCAAAACTTTCTCTCTAGAGATTTTTAATCCTTCGGGAACACACCTTTTTTTGATTCTGGGTCAATCTGAACCTACAAACATTTTGATCTTCCACTATTTTAAATTAACGAGTGCGATCATCTTGAAAAATTTCAAGATAAATAAAAAGTGCCGTTGGAATTATTTATATATTTAAAAAAAATTACAGAAAACGTTGTTTTTGGATAAACAGAAAAAACAAAAAAAAATTGTATTTGTTTTATTTTTTAATATTTCTGGCTAAATATTTACGTGTATATTTTTGAAATGTAGTAGAATCAAGAAGAACATTGTACTTTAGTGTACCTTAAAAAAAACGGTATTTATTTATAAGTAAAATAATTGTGCTCGTTATTTTGAGTTCTGAAGTTTTTAAGGGTGCACAAAATTTTAACAAAGGAAATATGGTCTTAGGAATGTTGTAATTAAATATCTGGTATAACTTTGCTTTCTCAAGGAATTTCTATTCCTAATGAAATTTAAATATTTGTTAAAAACAGTTCCATAAAATCCTGAACAAGCAATACAAGATGTAAAAACAACTTTTCAACCAAACAAACAACTCAGTTACCCTCAACGAAAACATCATGATGCAAGATATTTACGACGAAAAACTTTTTCCGTCTCGTTCCAAAGCGGCAACCAACAAATTCGCTCATTTTCCGCCCAAACAAATGCGAAAGAAAATTTTTAAATGGGGGAGAAATCATCACTTAATCGAAAAGCGAAAGCTCATTCATCCCTGGCAATAACCCGATAATTGCTATTTCCCACCACCACCGCGTCCAGTTGATAGTCACGCGGATGAGCATCGAATCTTTGGTGGTTCATGTACCATCCCATAGTATAAGTCATTAGCCAACAAGCGAAGGTTTCGTACCCATTAACCTACTTTTCCCCGGACCAGAGCAGGCGACCTCAGCAAGTGCGATCAACTGATTCGTTTTCGATATTAGGGTCAAATTTATTATTGTTTTGACCTAAATAATAATAACAATGAAGGCACAAAAAGGGAAAACAGTCCCAGCAGCACTAACAGGAGCACCGGGACCGGTAGGAGCAGGGTGGAAGTGCACATGTGCGCAGAGCCCTCCAAATTGGATGAGAAACGAACGTGAAATAATAAATCTTAGGAAAATAAAATTGGAACAAGGACAGTATGTGGACTTCAGCCAATTCCCAGGGTAGGCCAATAATTTGCAATTATTTAATTATGGATGAGGACTTTTCTGGCAGGTACTGCAGACAAAATTAGTCGAACTAGAACTAAACAATATAATGTATCTTTCACATTATTTGAATTCAGATCTATCTCTAGAATGTTCAAAATCAATTATTCCTTCCCAGTTCTTAGAACAGAAAGCTTTCAACTTTGATCACTGTGATTAATGACCAAAAAGTTCCTATAAAGGGCATTTGGGAAAGTTTACTTATTGCGGCAGCCACAAAAGGGTAGGATGAGTCCTTGAAATACATTTAATTTTCACACTTACTTGCGACTATTATGTAATATGCACTACAGAGCACGTTTTTTTGGTAAGTAGCAACAACGGAGAAAGACCATCAAAAAAATCCTACTGCCGGAATAACCCTTTTATTCAGTTGGGTCAACAAACATCGGTAAATAAACTCAAGTCGATGTTCTTGTTATGTTCCTTTCTATTTCGATTAATTGCGATGTATATTCACTTTTGTAATTCATTTACAAAATAAAACTTTTCAAACAGAACAAATACCACTGTAAACACTTTGTAATTTGAAATTTTAAAATAACAATTATTTTTTCTTTTTTGGAAAATTTCCCATTTAAAATCACAAAATTTTTTTTAAATTCTTATTTCGACACATTATGAATTCACAATTTTGAAAATTTCCGATAATTTGCCCGTTTTGGGCTCCAAAAATATATATTCACTACAAAATTCGCAAGTTACATAATTTGCTCACATTTTAACGCATATTTAGAAGTAAACATCATCGGCAGCACCACTCCACAGACACAGAGCGCACTGTGAACACATTCGCATAGTGCATCCATATCCCCTGGTGTACGGAACAACATAAAGACGAAGCTCAAAGGAGTGGAACGTACAATGGCAAAAGAACCCCCAAAACTTTAAAATTGCATCCAACCCACAAGAATTTTCAACTGCTCCTTGCTGCACAGCAAAAAGATATTATGCACCTCTTAACAAAACGAGGCCCTACAGTCGGTCTCCGGCGAGTGATAGTAGATATATCGGGTCTATAGTGTTAGTCGCGCTTTCTAGTCGATCTATGGGACCTAACTAGAAACTAAGGTACCCGACAGAGGTTCGACCTTTTCGTTGTGTTCTCTTTTATTTTATTGGGGCAAGAAGGAGCCGCTTTAAGTCAAATCCTCACTAAAGATAACTTCAACTATATTCCCGAGGTTTCGACCTGAACACGCCGAAATCCGTTGACTCACTGAGAAGGTACCTATTCTTCATGTGGTATGCAATGCGTTTAGCTATCCTCTTTGCCCTTTTCTTTTTTTCTATATTTTTTAGGGGATGCACTGCACAAAAGCTCATGAGATGAGTTCCACAACGAAAAGCATGCTGTTCTCATGGACCACGTGAAGTACTCGAGCTTTTTGGATGCTCTCAACTACCATAACCTTGGAGTTTGCTTCGAACCGTATCCTCCAAACTAAGGGGAAACAAACCTGACTGAATTAGGTCCATTGCAGGGGAAGGTTCATCCGAATGTCCTTCGTCATGTGTCTACAAACGACATCCTGTCCTCATCTATCACCTTGTACGACTGGTTCCTGGTGGTTTGCTGCTCATTTAAACAGAATCGAGGTCCTGATTTCATGTTTCGAGCATTTTGAATGTCGCGTACCACTTTACATACAGTGGCACACGAAAAAAAAAGTTTATAAGAACGAGTACAGGGTTTTAATGTTTTGCAAACAATTTTTGGCACAGTCCTCCCGTAAGGGAACATTTTTGGCATGGAATCACTCAAGATAATTGCCGTTCAAGAAATAACATAGCAAGCACCAGCACTGAGCACTCCCACAAATTATGAGGCATTCACGTTTCGAATTTACGAGCGCGCCAGAGTGGAAGAACGTGAAACGACGAGGATGTGGATCGTGGGATGAGTCGGAATAGTCGCTGACGAACTGCCCAACGGAGTCTCGACGATAGCTGAGCTCCACTGGATGCTGCGTGACTGCGAATCTTCCCAATGTATTCATATATTATCAGTGAACTATCCCAGTATGCAGTTGAGATCAAATGCAGGATGTTTGCTTAACGCGGGTTAAAAGCCTCCAGCATACCCTGTACATGATAAAGAATCCACCGGGGGGAGGACAATAAAAATTGCCACAGGAAGCACTTTCAATTTTCCTGTTATTTGTCTACCAGCGGAAATCCTGATTTACAGGAGTACAAACAGTATACATATTTTTGAAAGTGGTATAAGTTCACTTTTTAATATGTGCATTAGTATATAAATATCTTGGAACAACTTCTCTAGTCACATCTTAACCCTAGAAAGATAATCATATTTTAAATAGCATAAAAGATAATCATACGTCTCAGAGACGTACGGAACTTAATTAGCATATTTAATGAAACCCATGTACTAGTTACTACGAATACTTACCGTGACGACACTACCGTCTCACGCGAGCTCCGACTGTCAACTGAGTTGGTTGAAACAACCAATGCACTGCGATTCATAATAAAACGATACAACAATTTTTACGCGCACCGTACGTCTCGCAGACGTAGATTGTCTTTCTAGAGTTAACGTGTAAATAGCATTCATTTTAATTTTACAAAATGTAGACTTATCACCCTGGCTGTGGTCAAAAACGCAGCTCTATCGCAGATCTTTATCACTTATCAAAACGTTTAACTGCTGTTAAGAACTTTCATAGTTACGGCCGTATTTGGTATCCCGACTCGATTCATCGAATCGACCGGCCTTGTCGATTGTTACGAAATTAACAATACAGCAATATGATCGAGTTCACAAAAAAGTATTGCCATATAAAAGTTTAAGTTAGTTTTTTGTTAGCATGATCGTGACTAACGTCATGATCGATATCGTGTTACCAAATGTAAATATGTCTACTATGTCTCGATGTCGAATCGAAATACCAAATACATCCTGGCGCATTTTTGCAGTTCAATGTACCTACCCGTGCTGCAAAATGACAGAAGCTTGCTGAGAATTTTCAAAATAAAAATGTTTGATATCAAGGAACTGCTTACAAATTTTTTGTATTTTTATGTATTCAAACAAATTACATAATTTTATATTTCGTATCGACTTGGAGGTGCAAAAATTCTTGTCAGAAGTCGGCTTCGACTAGAACTGCAAAAGGATTTTGTGGAAAACAAAATTTATTAAAAAAAGTCACTTTTTTTTATTAGTCAATTTTGCTGCAGTAAGCGTTTAAAACTCAAATGCACAGTCTGCTGGCATAAAAACAGATATTCTGTAGAACTGCGCAGCATATGCGTTTCTGACCACGGCCTATTCAGTTCTAAGACAAAAACAAATTTATTTTCGGAATTACGTTTCTTTCAAACTCCGATTTGGCTACGCTGGATACGAAAGAAGAATTAATGTTTCAACAGTATTCAGTTAGTCTTTATTATTATACCTAATTATTATAATTTATAGAAAAACTGTATTATATGTACCTACATATAAACCTCTTTGTTGCTATGATATATTTTATTTTACGTCTATATAAAGATGCCTACACCTACATACGAGTACATATGTGCTCACTCTTAATACCAATTTTATTATTTATTTATTTCTGATACCTCAATGAATCTAATTGCACCCTCCGAATCCAAAACGTGTGTAATCCTACACTACCTCGAGATGCGATCAAATTAACTTTCAAAAATTATTCAGATTAATTCCCATTTTACAATACTTAATTAACTTACTCGTCATGAAATTAATTCCTCACGAAATGTTGTTGTTGTTATCTATTAGCTTGAGCACCAAAACTCTCTAGCTGGGATTAAACATATGACCCGCTGCTAGTCAGCGCCGTCGGATGGAGCAACCTATCCCTTGTTTACACAAAATTGAAATCCTCGTGAATTTGTAAACTGCATGACTTCATAATCTGAATATGGTCGGTCTGTTTTATGCGAATTGATGCACAACACATTTTGATATATGTATATGCACTCAAAAGCTAACAAATTCCACGGATCCATGGCCTCGTCATCGCAGCTGCATGCTAAGGTAACCAGTTTGTACCTATTTTCAGTCATAGTGGCGGGATAGTTATCATTCAGATAGGATGCCAACGTCTCGCATCGCAGCACACTTCTGTAATATATGCACGAAAATAGGTCAATTTGGAATGGGATAACGCGAGCTTTTTAAGCCCCTCAGGGTGTAATTATTAACGAATGTCGAGAATTACGCTCTTCCTGAGTGAAGGGGTGAAAACCCTGCCGGTCTCTTTGTATTATGCTACAAGAATTAGAGATGATTTTCGCAGTTGTGGATACTTTTTAAGCATACCCTCAAAAAGGTTTCACTTTTGTATATGGAATTATGTCGGATTTGCTGTTAGTATGTACTATAATTAAAAAATTAACGCCTCTTTCGTAACGCGCACTTGATAAATTTTCGGGGTAATGAGATTTTTTTCTGTTCGAAGTGTATGCACGTTCATATCTCTTTTAACGCACGAAAGTGGCAACTTTGTAGCTGCATACTTATGTATGTAGATATAATTTCGTCATAAAAAATATATGCGATTAAAGGTTTAATGAAAATGCGATCTGTCACGCTGCCGTCCTACACGGTGATGCAAGTTGAGTATTAATGAAATTTTCGAATTTTAATTAAAGTCGTTGATTTTTATCAAATCACAAATAATGTTGGACAGCGGCAACAGTTCAAGCTTGTTTTAATATTTCAGCATATAGATAGTTACCACGACCACAGGGTAGCAACTGCGAACTTGACGTCGACAACTATCTGCGAATGGATATGAATGAATCTAGCTATCTATCTACCATTTATCTTTGTCATAAAGTGGACAATAGAGGGAAAGTGCCTCAATTTAGCAGGTTCGCTGATTGATGACCTCCCGTCAGCGGGAACAGTCATTAAACCGAATGTATGGGCTTCTTTGGATATTTTCAGCTCTGTACAAATCGAAATCGATACCAGTCCAATCCAAGCTGAAGGGAAAACATTCGGGGAAAATCCTAAGATATATATCCCTGCGGTGCTGTTTACTTCGTTTCTCAAAGTCAGAATGAATGGCGGAGACGTGACTTATGACATGCTCAAGTGATACACGAATTTTGTCTTATAAGGATAGTCTAGTAAACTCAATTGGGATTTGAGTGAAGTAGGGAGAAAATGACAACATTAGAGCAGCAGGGATATAGGCGATTATTAAAAGATTGATTTAGAATTTTAGCTGAGAATAGGTAAATCTTTACATGAAAATACATATTTTTTGAAAAAATTTATTGATACGCTCCATACTCACAGACCAAAATTGTAGTTTCTAAAATTTCTGTCTATTCGTCTTGCAAAACCTACTGAAGCTTTTATCGCTCCCTTCCCAACTATACCTGTCAACAATAATTATTTTTCGAATTAAAAAGTAACCCTATAACTGCCTTTACTATACCATGTCCAAAAAATCAATTTCCAGGTGATCTCAGCTTCTTAAGCTTTGATTCCCTTCTCACGTGAAATCCTCCTTTATATAGAAAGTCCGTATAAATTTTGTTTGTCCGCCATTCGAAACGACTTGGTATTTGTCAGCAAAAGTTTTGTAATTAAACCCCTTTTCCAATCGCAACTTCTTTCATACTCTGGGGATGCCCCGGAGACGCGAGTTCCATTATGCTCGAATGAAACACTTTTGCCTTTCCGCGAATCCCATCCAATCAAAAACTCCTTAAACACAAAAAGTTAAGCATTTTCGCCAAAATATCCCTTTTATCTTCTTGTCTTCTTTCTTTCCGGTCGTGGAGGGAAAAGCCGCCAGCGAAAATTGGTAGGAAGCTCCCAAAAAACATGAAATTAAAATCTGTCGCAAGGGAAAATGACTTGAATAGACTCGGGCCTTCCCTAGAGCAATTAAAAAGCACTGAGAATTCAATAGCGAACTTCGGTGGATAAAGTCTAATTGAGGTAATTACATTAAGAATAATAAGTTTCAAAACGTATAAGGAATATCATCTTAATAATGCTTTATTTGGGCACTTGCCAGTCCGTTCTCCTGGATTCGTGCCGATGGCGGGAATAGCGAAAGATTTTAAACTTGTCCAGGTGCAGGATACAGGTGGAAGATGCAAGTTTAATATAGAGGCATATGCGCGATCTCGTACTTGTTGGGAATTTCAATGATAATGGGCAGGACCTTCGTCCTCTCACTCAGGACGCCCTGTATTCGCCGAGCGATATTCGAAGTAATTATGATAATGGCAACATCTCGGCGATTGTAAAGGTCCTGGTAGAACGTGGCGATTTCATCATCGGTAGTATCTGAAAGAAACGCGTTACTACTTTTTTGGAGTACCAAAAGAGGCTAAAATTGAGTTGGAAGTTTGATAAAACCATATTGAAACATTCATATGAGGCCAAGCATGAAGCCGCGATTTTCTCCATATTTCCAGAATGTTTTGTTGAAAATTTTGTAAAATCCTTAAATAAAAGATATTTCTTCTCTTTTGTACATAATTTTAAACAAGCGCTGAAAATAAGCAAATTGAAAGAAAATCCGTGCTTATCAAATTCGCACGATTTGCTCTATGTATGCTCTGAAATGCACATTAAACGAAAATTATTAATATTACGTTATGCATTACAAGAAATAACTTCTTCATAAATATAAAAGAAAAAGTTCGTTTAGATCGTTTTGTCTTACTGTGGCGTTGCAATTTTAATTTTTTAATTTCAGGAACTATTGAAGAATTTACATTTACAATTACAAGACATGGACGAAGATGGAAAAATCTTTTAACTAAGGTAACGAAATCTATGCGTATTGCAGAAAATGTCACTTCGAAATTGTAAAGTTAAATATTCCGGTTAAAATTGTTTTAATGTTTGATCAAACCCCAAAGTACTATTTTGAGATACCTTCGTCAACGGCGAGATAGTTGCGCAGATCATCAACACTTTCCCCAATACCAGCTAAGAGGAATCCAGAGCAGGTCTCCTGAAAAGCGGGAGGTGAATGGGAAAAAACTGTTTTAAGGCACTTTCACTTCAGATTCCTGGGAAATCGATTTACTTCATCAGCGATCAATCCAATTAACTTGTTCGCTTCGCCAAATTCTACACGGTCCATGGGGTCACAGGGCGCAGTTCACATTCCACGTCACACAATCGAGTGTGAAAATTGCTCCAGATTTTGTCCCTTTTATTCGATTTTTATCCGACGGTGGCGAGCGCACTCCCTTTACGAGGAGCGCAGTCAACTTCAAACTTTTTCATTTGTTGGAGAGCTCCGTGTACTGCGATTAGGGAAGGGCTCCGATATCACCGGAGCCCCGTCTATTTCGGGTGGATGCTAAATGGGCCCGACGTTGTGGGAGCAGTAGAGTACGCGACGAGATTTTCGAAGACAAAATTGATTGAATCTGACACCGTATATCGTTGCTCTAGGAGCAGAGTACGGCCGGATAGATTTGAACCCGGCTTAGTGATAGATGAGTTATGATGGAGGCGAGATATCCCCAAATAGCAACAATACGAAAAGGCTGACTACAGTTTGAGGAAGATTATGGACTTTTGTTGTCAGGCTACTAAGGTAAATGATGCATTACTGTCGAGTCCTGTGACCTAGATTTCTCCTTTAGTTTTTTCCATACAAATTTGCTGTTTTCCCATATCCAAGATAAAACTGCCTCTGCAGCACTATTGTGACAAATCAATATTCAAGAAAATGTAAATGAAAAGAAATTTCAGGCTTCAGTTTACTTTCAACACTTTTGATGAGAAATGTTCAATTGCATATTGTTATTTGAAATTACTTGCTTTTAATTAATTAACACTTTATTGATCTCTAATTTTAATTGCAATAGATAATAAAGTAAGTATTAGAGCAAAAATGTCTATAAAAAAATTAAAAAAATACCGTATTTTAAAAATATCGCAAAATTGAAAACAAATGTAAAACCAATAGTGTGGTTTTACATTCCATATCGCCAGTTTAAGAAAATTTCATGAACATCTCTTTAAAATAATCACTTAAATTGTGTGTAGGTGATAATGCAGCATATCTTGGAACTCCCCTCTAGTCTCCTAGCCCTGAAACGTTTCTTTAAGCTCCAGTAGCAAATAGAAGCTAAGAAAAAGAAAAGGCGACGATAAGAATATCATAAATCCCGGTATCTTTAAGTTAAACTTAACAAGTATCTATGAATTGTGATACACCTGCGAACATTAATCCTTGGCAACAAATTATTCACCTATCGTTTTGCGGATGTTGCGGAGGTGGCGGGGTTGGTTTTATACGGATCATCCCTGCGGCATTACGTATTATGTGAGACCTTATTTTCCATTTTTGTATGATAACCAGTACAAGGGTAGGACCAGGGAATTATTTATGGTTTTATGGCTGATACCGCTTCTATTACAACACTCGACCTGAAGGTAAAATCTTTCACAAGAAAAACAAACTCTTCGGTGTCCTCTGGCGTAATTTCTTGTTTGTGTATCTTTGTCTATCGTAGGTAGAATCCAAAATGGATGTCATTTTTGGGCTTCCTTAAACTTTCATATGTGATATCTTATATTTGAGCGCGTTCCACACAAATTCAGAAGCTAAGGGTGGCAAGGTTTCGAGGTAATACATCTTAATTTTAGCAAACAGCACTTCGTTAAACTTAGGGGAAAAATTACATTTTGGGAGAATAATGAAGTTGTTGCGAGTGTAGGGATTATATGAGGTGTAAAATAATAAAATTAGATGCCTACCGGTGCACAAATACCCAGCAGTGGTAGACTTTAATCTCAACTTCCAGAGCAAAGCAATAAAACATTAGGGATATTCACGTCTTTTTGTAAAGTTACTTCGGGCTCGTACATATATATATGTATGTATTCATTATATATATATATTCTGCTCCTTTAAGCAATTCTCGTAAACACATATTTTGGTAGATATTTTTTTTTTTAAAGAAATACGAGTCAGAAATTTATGAAGCTTTTGAACGACTATTCGGTTTGTAAATTTAATGAAAGTGCATAAAATAGAAATTGTAGTTACAAATAAAAAGTGTTTAATATGTATTTTTACAATAAATTATGTAGCTTTGATTTTCTCCTACTTTGAAATAGAATCGCATATACATATGTACATACGAGTATATATATAAAGCTTGAATTTTAAGCCGGAATCATTCCATTCAGTCAATAGCCTCGCATAGTATAAATTGTGACTTTATTAACTTAATTATTTTGCTCTGGCGACCCGCCTAAATTGCTACCATAGAACGACAAATTTGACTGCAAAGCTTAATGCACCGGATCAATTGTGTCCGGCAACAAATGGACTTCAGAAGGGAATGACCCTCTAGGGGGAGGTCAGTTAAGGATGAGCACACAAGCTCCTGCCTTCAATAGAAAGTTCATGTGGAGTAAGTAGAAATTTTTTTGCTCGTCTAGGAGGAGCAGGAGGAGCAGGAGGAGCAGGAGGGAGACCCCGAACAACGTTTGGATTTCTCGTTCCTCACAATAAAAAAATCCCTTTCAGTTTATATCAACTTCAGTTGGGAAAATTGAATCTCTGCGTGACTGACAAGGCTGTGAATTGTGCAAGTTCAATATTTGCTCAGAATATGGTTCCTCCTGACTTCAGGATTTTATGTACACAGCCCATGGGATTTTAGTGGGTTCTTCTATGCTCTTAGAAAATCGTTCCCATTGAAATTGAACAAAAGGAGTAAAACCGAAAACTGAAGGTTTTCGAACGAAAAAAAAAAAAAAAAAAAAATAGGGAAGCTTTAAATTTCTTTAATCAAGTGTTAGAAACCGATCGAAAGAGGAAAAAATATTGGTGTCGCACCACGGCGGGTTCAATTACATGCTCCATTCCTCCGGACGGAATGTTTCTGGAGCGCCGTTCCTCACGAGCTACTCCTGCTGCAGAATGTATCTAGTTTTGCACGTCCCGGTGTGTCGTGCCCTTCGAGATTTTCCTGGGAGTATCATCAATTAGGTGAATGACTATTGTGTTTCGAGGAAAAAAATACATCGAGAGCAGATGACACCGCATAAATAAATCATCTGAAAAGGGTTAGTTGGGACTTGAGCGCAGGAATAAAAACGTAGGAAGCATTCCCGGCACAGGGCAATTCTCCTTCACTGCAGATTCCTTCCAAGGAGATTAATTGGCTCGCTCGGGGTGTCGGACTGTGTGAATGCCTGCGAAATGGCTTACTTTCGAATGAGTCACGCGTCCTGACGAAGGAAAGAAACTCAAGTGGAATGTCCATGTCCACACACTTGTCCACCAACGTAGGTGGGTGGGACGGGTCATGGTCAAGTGGGCAATAAAACAAACTACAAAGTTTCGAGGCAAAAGATTGTAAACGTCTCCAGCTAAATGTTATCGCAGGCAATAAATAAACTTCAATTAGAAATTTGTATCGATATAACCTACAGCTGTGACCAAAGAAATTTATTAAGTGTTAAAACGTATTCTGCGTAACGAATGACCTTGAACTTGATATACGTTGAAAACCTTTTGAGAGTTTAGGGATACTCAGCAATTTTAAAAAAACATCATTCTTTGATTTTTGGAATATTTATAAAGTATAAAGTTCAGTGAAAATTCATTAGGATTGAAAGTAAAAAACTTACAAGCTGTGTTAAAATCATTCATTGAAAACGTGAAATATGAAGAACTTATTTACAATTCTCTCTTAAAGTCTACTATAACTATCGGGATCGACTTCTGCGTTTTGCTTTTTTCCGATTTCTCTCGTCGCTAGAAAACGATCGATTGGCACCGTCTTCGCTTTCTGAATCAGACGATGACGAACTAGACGATTGTCTCTTCTTTTTCTTCTTCAATTTCTTTTCTTTCTTTGACTTCTTGCTCTTCTTTTCTTTCTTATCCTTCTTTTTCTCCTTTTTTACTTTAACTTTCTTTATGATGGCCTCCTCCTTTATATTGTTTTTGATAGGAAGTCGTTCGGGGAATTTTACACCCCCACTGCCTGAAGCTGTTGATTCTCTTTTGATGTTCTCAACTGGTATTTGGGGTTTTGGGGCACATCCCTCCATATACAATTTCCGTGTATCTTCGTCGGTTTTATCATTGTCTTTTGGTACTTTATAATCAGCAACGTGGTCCACTCGCAACGTCCTTCCCAATATCTGTACGTTTCAAAATTATTATTATATGTCACTTTTATGCAGAACACATACATATATTTATAGATACATATATTCACAAATATACCATTTCCCATTTAAGGGGGGACAACCATTTAGAACCTCGAAATTGAGCAGTTTTTTCGGAATTTTTTTGAAAGGGAAGAAATGAATGGATCTTTTTGAAATTTTTACAGTTGATTATACTTATTTTAACGAGTATTTTCCATTTTTATAAATAAAAAAATATTAAAAATTCACGGAGATCTAGGATGATGAACCCACATGGTCGCGGAGACATTCTTTTTGCGGTGCCAAGTGTGGCGCCGTGAAAAATGATCTGAAGCAGAAATGCAAAAAGATGCGGTTAGCATATGCCTTGAGTCAATTGCAAGACCTATTTTTTTTAAAATAAGTTAAGAATTGTAGAAATGGCAGATATAAAATCAAAAATTCGATTTTTTCAAGACAAAAATTTCGTTTTGCCGATCAAAAAAAATCGTTAATTTTGAGAAATTTCTATTATTTTTAGGTCTTGCAATTGGTCTAATATGTTAGGAACACGTGTGCAAAATTTCGGCCCGATCGGTTGAATAGTCTCTGAGCAATCGTTGGCACCGAAAAAAACAAAGTGAAAAAAAAAGTTTCGAGAAAAACGTGTTCAAAGTTTTGATATATGTATGTACATATGCGTGCACCACGAAAGACGAAAGAGTATACCTGCGCTCGGCTTTTGGGTTTGAATGGACGTTGGCCTAAGTTATGAAGTTTTTCGGATTGTAGACATATTAAAGTAACTTTTGAAGCAAAAAAAAAACAATCGGTTTTTTAGAGATTCTAAATGGTTGTCCCCCCTTAAGCAAAACCATACCCCTCCAATTACACGGATACACACAAAAAAAAAAATCTTAACTTTAATTTTTAAAAAAATAAACCTGAATTCATTTAAATAAAAATTTCTTCAAACTAAATTAACCCCTTCAGTGCCAAAGTTTTTCTCCCGGTCGATAAAACGTTTTTTCATAAATGTTGCAAGTTGTGGATATATTCAAAAATTTGTTATAAGGTAAGAAATATTTAATTTTTATTCCCTTACCTTGCAGCTTATAATATACATTTTCCTGTATATTATGAATCTGAAAGTGGGAATGTTCCATTATATCACCTTTTCAGAAAGAAGGTGGGAAAATTGAAGTCATATTTTGCTATTTTTGAAAATTTCTTGAACAATATCGGGTTATCGAATGAATGTGAAACTAACTCAAATAAAAACTAATATCCTTAGCTATTGTATTAAAATCAGATATTTATAAAGTTTATTAAAATTAGCTTACGGAATAAATTTGTTATTAACTTTTCCCTAAGGCCAATGAAATAAATAGACTGGGGACATAGGAGTAGGATTCTCATGAAAAACTTATCTTTGAAACAAATCTTGATAGACCTTTCAAATAACTGATATTATATGAGTACAGTTAAAAAGTTAAGCTTTATTTCTTGAGCTTCCGCGACATTTCATTATTTAATATATTCTCAAAAATGGGCAAAATACGTGATGTACCTAATGTAATATTTTAATTTCTATGAAAAAAGTTCTATTAAAGCAAGTACCACAAAAAATTATAAGCAAATAGGATCGCTATTTTTCTGGTAGGTACCATTATAAAAATATTATTTATGAAAAAGCCATTTGAAAATTACTTCGTTGGTAAAGGGATCTGTTTAGAACCGCATTTAGATTTAGATCCAGCCGAGGAGGGGCGGCGGCGATGGTATGATGCGATTTTTATAATTGCGACTCACAATTAATGCGTTAATCTTAAGTAGCAATCGATGCTGACTGATTGAATGACGGCTCCAATTGAGCAGCTTCGCAACACGCTTCCCCTAAAACCTAAAGCAAGATAAAAGCGGCCCTGCTTACCTTAATCCCGTTCAGGTTGTCCACCGCGAGGATGGTGGACCTCTGGTCCTCGTAGCAGATGAAGCAGAAGCCCTTCTGTTTGCCGGTCTTTTTGTCCCTGACGAGGTTGATGTTCACGATTTCCCCGTACTGGGAAAACACGCAAATCACGTCGCCTTCGCTGAGGTCGTAGGGAAGGCCCCCGACGAATATCCAGGCGCTGTCCCGGTACATGTCGTGCCAGGAGGACTTGCTTTCCCGCTTCAGCTCCTGTTCGCTCAATTTGAGCACGTTTTTCATATTCCTGCAGGAAACGAAAATTGTTTTAGTGAAATACGATTTCAATTCTGTTAAAACTTACGTTAAAGGATTCATTTTCGCTGATATTTGTAAACAATTCGAAATTCTAGCCGCACGCAATTGGCGTTTATATGACAGATCAGCTGGCGTTTTGCGAATTGTCACAACACTTGGTACTCACTGAACTGTTTGTTAAAAGCTTATTTGACTTTTATTGCAACTATTGTGAATTTTACCATTTAAAAACTCTTCTCCTCCAAAAAGTCATCTGACTGCTTGTCAAGTGACAGATTTCTCGTGACCAACGACTAGGGAAGAAACTTTTGCAGGCACAAAATTACGAAAATGGCTCTTCACTCAGCAATTAAGGGAAAACTGATATCAGTTATCGGAGATGAGGTAAGATGAAATTCTTTTGGCCTGAAAATAAATTTCTGAAAACCGCTACCTTCTAGGACACATGCGTCGGATTCCTCCTCGGAGGCATCGGGGAAATCAACAAGAACAGGCACCCAAATTTTATGGTCGTGGATAAAAGTAATTATGTCTTTCCTACAGCTTCCTTTCCCATTACTTATATCTCCGATTTAGACACAGCCGTCAGCGAAATCGAGGACTGTTTCAAGCGGTTCCTGAAGAGGGACGACATCGACATCATCCTCATCAACCAGAACTACGCGGAGCTGATTCGCCACGTTATTGACGCCCACACGGCCCCAATTCCAGCGGTGCTGGAAATTCCCTCCAAGGATCATCCTTACGACGCTTCGAAGGACTCAATTCTGCGGCGTGCTAAGGTAATGTGAAGTTTTTTCAGGGCAGAGGTAAATGATAATTTCGGTTTATTTTCCAGGGCATGTTCAATCCTGACGACCTCGTTTCCCGCGGATAAATTTCAGGAGCGCTCTAGGAAGTGCAGAGTTTAAAAATTTTTGAAATGTGTGTAATTTAGATGCGTTAATAACGAGCTTTTCTCATTCCATTGTATTCAGTTGTACCTAGGAAATATACCCAAAAAATGTTGGTCGTATCCAAAGATGTTTTCCTTAATTTCCTTTTATCTTAAGCTCCCAAATCTTCTTGTCGGAAATTGTAAATTTTAGTAGGAAATATGCCTCCAAACATCGATCTTATGGCATATATTGGAGAATTATAATCTAGTTATTTTTAATAAAATTAATTGGAGATTTAAATGCAACGTAACAGGTGCCTAGATGATAAAAAAAATAAAAAGATGTTCTATACATTCGCATGTTTTTATCTAAAAAACAAAAATCCCGGAGTGCCTGATTATCTCAAGAATTATAATGAGTAAAAGTAATTTTGGCAGAATTAAATAAAATTTGATTAAAAATGAAAGCAAATTCCACAAGGTAAGGTCTGTAGCACTGAATCATTTGGTAATAAAACTCTAACTAAAAATATTAAAAAAAAGGTCCGTGTATTGCGCATTTATGAACAACAATCATTTAAAATTAATACAGATAACGATAACAATACATATTTCAAATATCTAGTTTAGAATTCATTTGAATTAAGTTTTAAATTCTCATGAATGGATTTTTTTTAATAATATTTTAAATAGAGGCCAAGTACCATTTTTTTGTACCTTTTTAACCAATTATGCTCGAAAAGAGAAGCTGAATATTTTTTTGATTGTGCATTTTCTTTCTATTCTTAATTAATAAACGTTTTATTTTAAATTCCGATAAGAACAATTTAAAAAGCCATTGAAAGGAGAGCGGACAAAACCTTACAAATGTTTGTTGAATGCCACCATTTTGAGAATCTCTTTCCGGCGAAACCGAAAACTCTCCTCTTCGTTAACCAATTTTGAGTTTTGCAACAAACACGTTGGCAGCCCTGAACAATAATTTTTATAATCAGACGGGCGAGCAACCGAGCTCCTGCCTCCGTCAAAAGTTGGATTTTTTTCAAAGGAAGCAGGTTCTTCAAGAGATTGAAATCGTCTACAAATTGTTCGAATTTGACCCCAATTTCGGGATTCGTGGAACTGCGGCGGAATGGAGCCGCAAGGAGACCAGCAGAGCGGATTCACCGAAGCCCGACGGGGTGACGGAAGGTTGTTTTTGGAAATAAAAATTGCGGTCTCATTCCGTGCTAAATTGTTGTTTATTTGGAAAATTTGCAGCTTCGACGTGTCGTCGACCGAGTTCAGGACCCTGGCGACCGAAATCGGCGGATCCCTGAACACCGCCACCGATGCTCTGCTCGGAGCCTTCGAGCCCCTGAGGTAGGCGTTTTTCTCGAGTTTGCTTTTCGTTGTCAGGAGAAAATCATCTGTTTCGAATTTGAAATATCTCAATTTTGATTTTTGAAAGTCAGTTTAAAGCTCCCAATATTGAAAAATATAATTTTAATCTGTTTGCTTCCTTGTAACAATTATTTGAAAGAATGCCTGTTGCGAATTTTCAGAAATCAATTTTCTTTTTCGTAAAGCACCAACATATTTAAGAAAATTTGAAACCTTAAATAACGCAAGTTATTAAAATTCATTCAAATTATACCTTTAAAAATCAAAAAGGCGATTTTATAATTAAAGATAGGTGTATAATTTTAATTCAGTCTAATTAAAATCTGCGTTTTTAAATAAATATGACAAATTATATCAAATTGCTTGTACTAAACTATATTTTAAATAAGGAATAGCTTGTGATTTTTACACTGAACATAGCTATAAAAACTTAAACGCATTTTTTTTCCCAAAGAAACTTTTATAAAAAATTAAAACCGATTTCAAAAATTCACAAGCCTTAAAAAGAATAAAATAATTTTGAATGAACCGTTTAGTTGATATTCAATATATAAATAATATATAGAATGTAGACTCCAATATTTTACATTTACTCTCTATCCTTTCTCGGATGATTGTGGACAAAACATTTTTGAATTTCGGAAATGTTTACACTTATAAAGAATTTTACAAAAATTACCCATGGGAAAGATCGAGAGGTTTGATACCAATTATAAAAAAACCTACAGTGTAACGTGGCTCATTTGAATGACCCTAAATTTTAATCTAGAAATGGAAATTTCTCTTATTTCTAAATAGCTATTTTTTTTCATAAATTAATTTTCTCGAGCTTCTTGGGAGCTGACCTGAGCAAAGTTGGTGTTGATTTCAAGTAGAGCAAAATAGCCAGTTTTAACTAAAACATTCAATATTTTTATTTCAGAACTCATTCAGAGACAGAACCACTTCTAGCACCTCTAGACGATATTCTCAAAGACATCTATGATATTAAATCGGCGTTCACCCCCACATCAACGGCCTCACTTTCATACCCGATGGTCTCCAACCCCAACCAGGCGTTTCTTCCAAATTTTACTTCACCAACGCGTAACCTCACCTACGAGAATCTTATAAACAACGAAATCTCCTATGAGGTCCCTTGCCCCAGCTACGGAACGTCTTACATGCCGTCTACTGGACAAAACTTTATGCCTGTACCTTCCTCCGTGGTGCAGATGCCCATGCCCGTTCCGATGCACCCCAGCCAGTTAGTAAGTCTTCCAGAGGAGGACAATGATGGTCCTGTTTATTTAAACTTTAATATCGGAAACATTCCACCCTGTGTGACACCCTTCCAAAAGTACCAGCAACAGCCAGCGTTTGTGGCACCCTTCCAAAAGTACCAGCAACAGCCACCCCCCGCGGTGAATGTGGGGGGCATTTACCCAGAAAATAATCTGAGATACATGGAGTACCTCAACGAAAGCGGTGACACAGCCAGGGCACGATTCTTTGACAACAGTGCCAAGGGGTTCCGGGAGTACAGGACCTACAGGCAGAACACCATGAATGCCATGAATAAGATCCAATTCGGACAGCCCAACATCGAGGGCTGTAGCAAATATATTTACGCAACGGAAGTGAATTCTGAGCCTGTAGTATCCAACGAGACTCCCATTCCCGCACAGAACGAAGAGAACTCGTTTGTGGTAAAGCAAAACCTTTGCGAGAGTATCAAACTCACTGCTAGTCCAGTAGAAAGGTGGACTACTGAAAATGTAAAAACTCAGACTATCACCTACTCGGAGGAGCCAAATATTGTGATCTGTCGCCCACCGCTTCGAACCAAACGGAGCGTAAGGGAGAACTCTGAAATATCACTCCAATTTAGCGGCGGAGAAGGAAATGAGGTTGGAAATGTTTTAGGGGTCGAGTACATTGCTGTGATAGACAACACCGACGTCGACATCCCGACCATTCAATATGGCTCACCTGTCGGCCGGATGAAACGGAAGCAAGAGCTTAAGATCAGGAAATGGGAGGATGAGGTATCCTTCGAAGAACCGAATCTTCCAAAATGCGAAGTCGACGGGGCTCCATATGAAAAACTTAGAATCTCTCCTGTATACAGGACACCTGTTAATAAAAAGAAGCCCCTGTCCGAAGAGATGTTCTTAGGGAAACGAAAGCGGAAGAGCTCTACTCCTCCTGCAAATAGAACAACAGATGATTCAGACTATAGGCCGTTTTGTGGAGATTTACCTACGGATCGACGTAAGTCTAGAACGACGCCTACGAACCGAGATTCCTACAGAACAAGAAATTCAGGGCGTTCAGAAAGACTACTCGACTGTGGGTCAACCCATGAGAGCAGCGCTGGAGTTATACCGTCTTCCGACAGCGATTTGGAAGATATGCCTGTGCTATCATCGAAGTCTCTTAAATGCCCCAAGTGCAAAAAGATCTTCAAAACACCACGATCATTGGCGATCCACCTAAAACGCTGCCCCGTACCTGCTGAGGTTGAAAGTGATCTCGAGGTTACGATGGTAGAGTACCTGGAAAGTGAGAAGGAGTTGGACGGAGCGGATGAGGTATCACTTGTTGAAACATTGGAGGGAACCACTTCGGTTACCGTCATAGAAAAGATCGATGAAAACACAGTCGATAAAACTGATGAAGTGAAAGAGGAGCAGCGTGAAAATGAACCACAGGATCAGATCCAGGAAAACCCTTTGCGCAGAAACACGAGATCGTTGACGAACTTGATTGCTTCCAGGAAGCTTGGACAGAGTAATGATCCGAAGCCAAGAAACGGTCAGGGTAAAATAAAAACTGCTTCGAACAAGGGGACGAATGTGAATTCGCGGAGTACTCGACGGAAGAAGGGCAAGTAATCTCCGTGGTAGGATGTTGTCATTTACTTTAAACAAATTTTTAAAATAGTTTTCTACTTGAGAATTGTAAAATGTACCTGTTTGAAAAAAAAACAAAATTAAATATTACTTGATGAACTTTTAAACTAGTGTTTGTCTAAGAAGATATCGATGTAAAGTATATGAAAATCGAAACATTCTCGATTTTAAACTTTCACGGGAGCTACAAAAAAAAAAAAAAAAATTCTAGCGGACTTTGTCAGGAGCAAACATTTTCGGCTCACAGAAATTGTTCGCTAATTCTTTACGGGCCTGGCCGCTTGAAAATTGATAAGCTTTTAACCTCTTCAGGGACGAATTTTTTAAAGGTGGAAAAAGTGGTTTCATGTTTCATTTGATTACTTATTTACTTATTTTTTACCGACAGCTACCCAGTAATTAAGAAAACTTTGGAAAAACAATTAGTATAAAAAAGAAAACTGAGTCCAAATATTTGACACTAAAGTGCTATTAGTAAAAAAATAAAAAACATAATTTTGCAGATTATTTTTTTCAAAATAAAGCACTTATTTAAACTAACCAAATGTTATACATTGGATAGTTTATTTATCAAAGGTTTCGAATGTTTTTCCAATAAACTAAAAAGAAACCTCGTAGTAATCAGAGGCAACTTTGAAATATTTTGAAAGCAGTTAATTTCAAGTAGACTAAAATGCTACCATGCTGCCACACTACAAATTGTTTGGTTTTATTGTTGAAATATAATCTAATCAGTAGTTCTTTAACAGATTTTAATTTGTTGTTCAGTTAAAATAATTTTAATTTTTAAAAAACTAAACGTACACATATGTGGCCAAGGGCGTCAAGAGGTTAAGATAAACAAATATTTTTTCCAAAAATATACTTAATTGTTTAATTACAAAATCAGCGTGTAAGTCTAAACTTTAAGGATGACTGGCTAGTTGAGCTCAGTAAATTTTTTTAATTGGAATTGCTGATAAACACGGCATACGAGGTTTATTTTACTCGACTAGCCTGGGCAACAGCGGATTTTTGGAAGTTAGTATATTTTAAATAATTGTTGAGATTTCAGAAACTGGCAATTGAAAGTAGACTCATAATCAAACTATTTTAGTCCATAGATAAATCGTATAATTGAATTAAATGCCATTAGTCGTCCGACTATTGAAAATTTAACAAATGTGCATCATCAAAAGTGATTTGGCTAAGCTCGAAGCCCCACAAATTAACATTAATCGAATTAATGAGTTATGTTGGAGAAAGCCAAAGACTAGAACGAAGAGTCACAAGTTTTGCTTTTATATAAAATTCTTAAAACTTACTCTGTTTTGGGATACTCTCGTACCAGTAGTATCGCTGCTTTCTCTTAAAAAATGTGCTTTTAAAGCAGAGCTCCCCTAATTGGAGCCCAGTCGCGAATGTTACGTAATGGCCATGAAACTGAAAGGAAAATTTCTTCGAAAAATCAATACTTATATATTTACAGGTCAACAATAGTCACAAGAAATATACAAAAAAGGGAATTATTGTGCTCAGAAGTGAAACGACCAATTACCGCCCATGGAACGCCAAAGCTTCTAGAACTGCCCTCCCCGTGCTTAAAGCGGGGATTGACTGTTGCTGCTCCGAGTGCATCCGCTTGCAAGTCAATCCAAAAATTAACAAGAGTGGAAGAAGGAAGGGTACCCGCGCAAAGGTGGAATTAGTTATTTCTTTGCCAGGTAGTATAACCAGGAACGGCCGGATTAGTTTCATTGATCCAGAACAACGGAAAAAATTTCTTCTAGACGTCTAAGTTAATTGCTCACTCCTTGCACAGCTCTGGGGAAGCGCCTAGAGCGTGGGCGAAGGCGACTCCACGATGAAGTCCTTGTACTGCGAGAACACCGAAATTTTGTCTTTGAGCTGCTGGCACAGCTGCATGGCAACAGTGAACAGCACGAGGACCTCGTTCAGCCACGGCACCGAGAACTCCGCCTGGCACGAGTCGAACTTCATCATGCCCTGGATGTTGGTCAGCTGGTAGACGGCGAAGATCAGCTTGTGGCTCTGCAGGTAGAAGCTGATCGCCAGGTCCTCGGGGAGGTTCGGGGACAGGGCCTTCATGTTCCTGCTCTTCATGAGCTCGTCGATCGGCTTCTTCTTGGGTATCACTAGGCTCGTCCTACCCCTCTGTAAGGCACCTAAAATGTCCCCCACTATATGGAGCACTTCGTCGGAGGTTTTAAAGCGATAGGAGCCATCGACGTTGTCGATGTGGTGGATTGCTTGCTGGAGGTGATTTGCGGCGTCCTGGACCTGCTGAAGCTTCCACGGGGAGTCGGGGGTGATCGATGTCCGCTGAATCTGGTTGGGGGCCTTCTGGAGCTTGAAGCTGATGTCCGCCTGGGTGATGCTATCGCCTGTGAGTGTCACGGCACAGCGGAGCTGGTCCTGCGGGGCAGTGAGGACGAACTTCTCCTGCTTCTTGCCCTCGTTCTCGTAGAGAGGCACTGGGAAACGGTGGGCGCATTCCACAAGCATGGCACGCAGCTGTCGTAAAATTGAATGCACTTCGGTCCTCAGGAGCCACTCGAATTCGATTTGAAGGTTCTTTGCTTCTTCCTTCTCGATTTCAGCCATTGTTGACAGATGACCGACGGTCTTGAGATGTTTTGACATTCTGCGGGTTGAGCTGAAAGCTGATGGCAATTGGTCGAATGGTAGAGCAGTTCCCCGATGGTCGAATTCACCGTGTTACCACTTCTCAGCTACTATCAAGTTAAACAATTTTTCAAATTGAATAATCAAAAACCGTTTTAAGCTCTATTTAAATTTTCATTTCTACGGACTTTTATACGAAGGTACAAAAAGCAATAATTTAAATATTTTTAAACAAACTACTTAAAGTGCAATTGAATAAATGGGGTTTAATTATAATCATTTATGAGGAAAAACCTCCACACGACCAAAATAACGTAAAATTGTGTTTGTTTACATTATTTGCTTTTTTCAATAAGCAAAGTTAAAAGAAAACTTCTGGGAATAAAAACCAAACATTTCAAATCAATTTTAAACAAATAAAATAATCGCAGATTCTAAATATGTACGTAGGGCCCTGTTTTTGAAACCGTACGAGATGAATTGAAAAGAGCTTCCAACCCAAACCCTTTTTTTGATAAAAATTTCTAAATTTCTCACAACCCATTTTGGTTAGCTTTCATTTCAATTAATTTAATCATTTAAAATACGAAAATATGTATAAAAATAAATATTTAAAATTAATTTATTCGATGATTCAATGAAATGTTTTGCCGCCTAAACTGAAATCAATTAATTAAATTATTAATTTCGTTATTTCTATTACAATACTCGAAATTTTTGGGTTTTTGCAACGACTATTAAAAAATAAATTAACTTTGTAAATAACTGTTTATTAGTACAGCGACAAAATACAATAGTATTTAAAGACATAATGACAACACAAAAAAAAAAAAATACAATAAAAATACTCGAATCTCAGAACTGTTGTAGAGTTACTCTATACAAATATCTTCCTAAGAACTACGAAGGCATAAATCGTCCAATTGCTCGCTAAATGAGCAATGAACCGATTTCACTTACTTTCTAGTGTGAAGTCAATTAAGTGTAACTGTTAGAGTGTGCCTTGGGGCCAGGCTTAGTAACACTAGAATTTTCTGTATTGTCCATATGATTGCTTATATCATCGAATTTATTAGCCATTTGGTGAGTTAACTCTTCGGCGTAATTGGTGAATCTTTTTCGGTGTTCTTCAAGAAGATGCCATAAGTGGACCTCGACGCCAATTCTGTAAAGTTAAATTATATAGTTTAATAAAGAAATGGTTTAAAAATACAAGTTTTAACCTTAATCCTATTCTTCGCAAATCGGTGTGATCCATTAAATACATGAAGTCTTCATAAGAGAAGTCTTCATCCTGAATCTTTGATATTGAAAATTCATCGATGTTGTAAGTCTTAAGCCAGCGGCTCAGCTTTTGGTCAATTTTGATTGGTTGCGTATACAGGGGATTGTGCAGCCGATCGTCAATAAGAACGTGTCTTGTTGTAGGACTGGTCGTACCACTTCGATGCGGGTTACTTTTAAGTGGAAGACTAGGCCTGGAGGGCTTATTGTGATGCGTTGGACTAGAAGCTAGATTCTCTCCGTTCGACGGCATCTGTCCGTCGACTTCTGCTGCAGAAATAGTTATACTCGGTGAGGATGGCGACATGTCCTCAACCAATCGAGTCTTTGTAGTGTCGGTGATGTCGCTGAAATAGCTAAAATGAGATGATTTACTCTCGAAAATAATATATCAGTTTAAATCTAATACCCCTGAGAGATACTTCTTTCGTACACTGTTGACACCGATGATATTTGTTTTGTGAAATTTTTCAGTATTTCCAAGTTCATTGATTGCTCTTCTATGGTGTTTTTCAGTAGGTGCTGATAAGTCCGTTGAAATTCAAGCAAATCTTGCATTATCCGAACATTTTCGAAACGGAGAACATTTAGCTCATCGGCCATATATTTGCCATTTTCAGTTTTCGGTTGAATTTTTACTGAATTTACAGTGCTTACACCAGATGTAGACATGTCTTCATTATCTTCGTCATCCACGTTCCCGCCATTCTCTTGACCAGCCAGATTAGCACCTAGTTCTAAAGACAGATTATTGCTAAAATTGTTTGGGATTTTTTTTTAAAGAAAAATGCGTACCTGGTGATAGCACAGTGATCCCAGCTTGTACAGCACTTTTAACTAGATTGTCCAATGCGAACATCCAATGAGGTTTAATACTATGCGAACGCAGGACGGTGATAACAGCGTCCTAGAGACAAAGGGCATTTTATAAAAATTACAAAAGCTGAGTAATTTGTGCAAATACCTGAAAAGAATACAATGCTAGATGCAAATGATCGATGGCAGTAGAGTCGAAATCCAGAGTCTTTTTCAAGTCAGTCATTGTAGCCTCCAGGGAGTCCTTATTTTGTTCAATAATGTAGTCCTTTAGGGCTTTTAGCATTGTTTCAAGATGTTGCTGTTATGAAAAATACGCTTTTAAGTTCACATACTTTCGAATCAAACTCTATACTCTTTACCTTACTGATAACCACTTGTACTTTGTGATTATTTTCAATTTTATCCATCCAAACTTCACAGATTTTCTGTTCGTCATGCGTTAGAACTTTCGAGAGAGTTGTCCGTCGCTGTGAGTCCTTTTTGAGTAGATAGAATCCGTCACTTTCACTGGTTTCATTTAGTGATGATTTTGATGATGATCCAGACATGTCTACCTCTGGTGACAGAAGGGCGCCTTGAGAGTTTCTTCGATTTAAATTAAACGAATTATTCTGATCAATATCGTTCTCAATGCATGGTGAATGAGCCAAGCTGCATGAAACAATAATGGAAAAAAAATTAGGTGATTTTGGTGGCCTGAAGCATGGTAAATTAGCTGTAGGATATAATGTTCATGTAAGTAAAAACAAAACAATTGTTCACGCTTTAAGTGGATATCGTTCTAGCCTAATCGTCATTGCTAAAATAATATCCGTCAATCGTTTTTTAAGGCAAATCACTTGAATTGTTTAAGTTATTGCAATGCTGGCGGAAATTATAAGGCATTACCATGAATGTTTTCTTGCCTCGAAATTTGTGGTAGTTTTTAAAACTCTTCCGTAGAATAAATTTAAACTATTAATGTCTACCTAAATTTTGTAAGCTTAAATTAATTGATATCTTAATTAAATTTTATTATTTTTTCGTTTAAATTTAATTTTGTTTACATTGTTGCAATTTTAAATGTACGTACTTATGTATATAGCACAAATTTAATTTGTATTTAAAAAAAAAAGAAGAATTAGCATGAAACGCTAAATAATTTGGACGCTTTAAAAACATAAAAAATCTAATTGAATAAAGTAAGATCCCGAAAAAATACTACCCAAAATTGTTTTCTGTAATCTCTTTATAATCAAACCAAGTGGCAAATGCCAATGTTGGAGCATAGGAGGATACAATAAGCATACATGCGCATATCATACACATATTCACACTGAGCCTAATGCATTCTATAAGAAATTACAATCGTCGGGCCCTGTTTCAATTTTCGTACGAAAGGAATCGAAAAGACATTATTTGGCTTTACTTATTATTACCAATACTAAGTTGATATAAATAATAATTCGCTTCTAGAATATTTATTCACTTTATTTTCACTTATGTCCGAGTCAAGAGGCAGATTTTAGAAGTATGGATATTAGCTTCATCAATAAATAAAAGTTACAGCGTATCCCAAAGCGAAAAATACTCACAGCAATCAGTGGAAAAAATAGTTTTCCCATATCGACAACAAGTATGCAAAATAACCGATTAAAGTTTTAGTGTAATCTTTGTATTCTCTGTGTTAAAAATGTGCTGTACTAACTACAAAAATAACGAATAGTGTGTGTTGAAAATGTGCTTACCTGAGAACAGATGTTGATGGTATTTGTATCGGAGCTAAGGAAGCATGATGAGTTTTTATCTTCATCGGAGATGATCGTACGACACTGAGACATATACTACAAAACAGTTAAAATCAACAACACCGACAGGTTTATGAGCAATGAAGAGGATAAAAGCTAAGCGCAATACTTTAACTTAAATCATTTGTTTTTTACAACATTTAACTTTTATATACTCTGCATTTTGGACGTCCATAAATTCAGGTTTTTTTATTCGATAATGTACGTGTAGAAGAATTAATCTAATTATTTTGGAGTCCAAGTTACCGATTCGTATATAGTTAAATATTATTTCGTATTAAAAACGGAATTCATCCAGGAGGTTTGTAAGGCCATATGCAAAGCTTGTATATAGCTTTCTATAAAACATTTTTAGCCTGATACAAATTATGAATGTTAAGAAGAGCAAAATTTACAAAATTGGCAAAACTTTAAAATAAAATTTTAACTTACTCAATTTCCGGAGTAGTTGGAGTATTGCACGTTGAACTATTTTGTGTACTGTTGCCGTTGTTATTGCTTCCGACGCTGTTCTTGTTGACCAATCGATCAGCAGGAACTGAGACGCTTCGGGCAAATTCTGCGGCTGTAACACTGGGACGGGATTTTCTTGGCTTCTCGCATAGAAAAGGATCTTCCAATAATAAATCCGCTGTAGCTCTTTTATTAACATCAATTTCAAAACAGCGCAAAATGAAATTTCTTGCCATTGGTGAGAGCTCTTCTGGTATCTCGGGATGCTTTTTATAGAAGCCAACTTTAAACATTGCTGCTTGCGGCGATCCGAGTTCTATAAAAGGCGGCTTTCCTGTTGCCATTTCAACATTTGTACAACCAAATGACCATACGTCCGCCTTTGGGGGCAATCAAATTAAATAAAGTTTCATAAATTATCCAAAGCTTAAATTCTTACAGCTGGACCATATCCTCGAACACCTTGATCTATAACTTCAGGCGCCATATACTGCAGTGTTCCGGCGAAAGTTTCTGTAATTGGATTAATCCCAGCCAAACGCTTCGATGTACCAAAATCGGAAATTTTTACAACACCGCTGTAGGTGTTAACTAAAACGTTGTCACCTTTAATATCACGATGTACGATTTTCTGATCGTGCAGATACTTTAATCCTAGTGAAAAATTACTCATGAAAATGTTCCAGTTTTTGCAGAACTCTTATATCTAACCTTCTAAAATTTGTTTTGAGTAAAACGCTATTGTAGCCTCGTTATCCTTGAGTGGACCCCACTTTTCTCTAAGCAAAGCAGAAAGTGATCCTCCAGGTACTTGTTCCATGAAAATTTTGAAATAACCATCCTCAGACACCGAGCCCAGATACTAAAAGTTATTTAATGAATGAAATTAATTTATATTTATCACTCATTAAAAATTTCACCTGGACAATATTTCTGTGCCTGAGTTGAGAATGCAATTTAATTTCTTCGTGCAAAGGCTGAACGTCATGGGTGATTTTTTCAGGGACTTCTTTAATAGCGATCCTCACTTGTGTGTTAAAATCTCTAGCAGCGTACACTACACCGTAGGTACCTTTTCCAAGAACCATTTTTTTACTTTGGTCGTCGTAGTCGTACTCATACTAAACATAAAATTATCTATATCTCTTTTTATAAAATAATTATCTACCAATTACCTGAATTTGCGTTTCATCTATAGAGAGATCAACAAAAACTTCTTGATCTGCTGTCATTTCTAGAACTAAATCATAGAATCTTTTCCGACAATGCACCGATGGAAAATACATTTGAAAGTCGTCCGAGTTGTGATGAACGTAAAGGTAAGCACACCGTTCGTCGCGTTTATAAAGACTTACGGATTTAATTTGATTGGCAGTAAAAAGGAAGTCATGTACTTTTTTGCAAGTGCCTTTAGAGTGAGCTAGACAAATATTGATGATTTGTAAGGATTTCTCTTCAGCTCCCATGTTCACATTAACATAGCTTGGCATGTATATCTTTTGTGGTTCTAAAATCTTTTATCAAACCATCAAGTTAAAATCAAGTATTAAATAAAATAAAGAGTTACTTACCAGAATAGGAAATCGAATTCCATTGTTATCATCTGATTTGGTGGCCTCCACAAAAAATTCCATCCAAAAGTGAAAAATCTGCTGCTCTGCACTTGTAATATCTTCTGATCGTTTTCTGAATCGATCGATAAGCGTGATGTTTCCAATTGTCGATTTTAGGTACCAATCCGGTGGTTTTAGTTTAAACATACATTCAGCAGCTTGAATAGCTTTAGCATAGTCTTCAGCCAAAACAGATATTTCAAAAAATGATGCAACATCCCAGTATTCGTTTAGAGATGATAAGCTTCCCTTTTTTCCAATTAGGTTGTTCAAAACCATTCCTTTTGAAAAATTTAATATAATTATGAACTCTAAAGACAAAATACGAAAGTCTGTTCTATGCGAGTGATACAAATAGCAATCCATTGAAATCAGGATTTATTTCAGTTTAAATTTATCTGTCTACGTAAAATAAAAGTGAATTAATTCAAGAGCAACATCTTTTTTAAAGAGAATTCTTATGTAAATTGGGAATTTCCTGAGTTTAATATTTGCAGGTGCCTCAATTGACGCAGCTCACAAAGCTAAATGTTGAATTGGTTCGGTTAAATTAATCCTTTTGTACGTCTTTGCCAATGCAGATTGTTAAAGTTCGATGTTAATAATTCCACTTTCGTTTGGAAATAATACTGAATTGGTCTAAATGTCAATTTCAATATATCTACTCTCACTACTTACCGATGTGCTGAAGTTCTTCTGTGTTTGAAAAGTCCTTTCCATCAATTACTAAAAGTGTTGCTAAATTTACACCAGCGTACTCATTAGGTTGAACTTCAAAACTTTTCCTGTACCTGTTGAAGAGATTGCCGAGATATTTCAGAACTAAAAATCTCCTTAAAATCAAAATACCTTTCAATTGCACTTTTAAGGCTGTTCGTATCTGTATAATCCGATTCAACAAATTTATCCTTGTAAATTCTTCCACACAGACAAAGCATGTCCGGAAAATGGTTCTCCTTCTTTTCAAGTGCTTTAATGCACGTCTGCAGAGCCTTATCCCTATCGCCTTCTTTATTGCGCCGATTCAGGGCAAACGAGTACAAGTAGCACATGTTTCCAGTCTCGATGTACTTCCTTTTGTTTGGTATCGTCTTGAGTTCATCCACCAGATGAACCATTGCATCATAGTCCTGAACATCTCTTAAGGAGATCATAAAACTGTGAACAACATCCCCAGAAAGTACGTGGGGATCATCAAGACGCTTTCTCATCTTGTGTAGAACTTTAGCCAACTCTTCGGTATTACCGGCATAAGTTTCTCGTGCTGCCCGCAAGTCACCTAAGAATTTTTCTCTCATATGGGTTCTGCAAATCATGGTTAATTTAATGGAAACTTTTATGGATTTATAAAATTTGTAAGTAGTACTTTGATTGGATTTGGACGTCTTGAAGAAGCTTCTTGAGTTTTATCAGGAGAGAAGTCTTCATGTCAGGACCATCTTTGCTGAAGTTAGTTAGAGTGCAAGTCCCGCACTCTTGATGTTTATAAGGCAAAAACGTGTAGTTACCGCAGGAAATCTGTAAAGAATTTAAATCTGCACTTCTGTTTTCCTTATATCTATACAGTCGAGTCTACCTTAAGCCGCAAAGTTTGTTCGCTTTGGGAGTCATTGTACATCAAGATATTTTCCTTCATCCCGAAGCTCTCCCTTACTCCTAGGTGGTAAAATAAGGCACTCTGTTGAGCTTGGATGCTGAGGTCAAAAATAGCCACGTCAGCATTATAAACCGTCTCCAGGACGTTTGTTTCACCAAAATCCAATTTTTCAAACTATTATTTATTAGTAATTAAAAACAAAAATATATTCCAAATAATTTTGCGCTTACTTGAACGTTTTGCAGATTTGCGTTCACTAGCGTGCAGGCTTTTCCTAGCTCCTCATAGGCGCATTTTCGAGCTGCTTGATGAGTATCTATGACGCAGACGACATCCATCCTAGGCCTGCCCGTTTGGATTGCAGTATTGCCCGACATATCACTGAGATTAGACATGCTGTCTGTTTGGCAAACACCGTTTGCTTCTGGAAATATTTAGATAATTTCATTAAATTAGTTATATTTTCACAAACAAGTGGTTGCAAACAAAATTAGTAAAATGCCCACCAAATTTCCGATATCGTTTTTTCATTTTGTCTACAAAATCTCCATTATCATGCAAAATAAATTAGACACAGTGGAAATGCCGTCAATTCAGTCTTAATAAAAATTTGTACTGAAAAATGTTCATGTTTCGGCATATGAATCAACCGAATCGCAATAATAAAGGCGGAACATGACTCAATTTCTCCTGCGGTGCACCCAACACTCGTTGACTCATGTCACCCAGCAAGTGATGCTCTCATGTAAGATATTTTCTGAAATATATTTTTGCACAGGAAGAAGATATTTGAAATGATTTTTTAGTTGTTCCCAAGTCGTTGTCCTCCCATTGTCACTTTTTCAAAATAACTATTGGGTTTTAATTAACATAATCAAAGTTTGTTACGCGCAATGTTCTACATAAGTGCAACAAGAGTGACTCATTCAATTTTGTTTTGGTGAAGCTGCAGTTTTTGAAAGGGGGCAGATATGTATTTTATCAAAATGACGAATGCGTTAGATAAGTGCTAAAAGTTTTTGATTTGAATAATATGGTGCACAGTGCAGCACATTGATAGCATGTATAATCACGAGTGTTTTTGTAAGTTCTTAAAATATATATTATATACAGGGTGTTCAGAAGTGGGAGGGAAATATTGCAGGAGGTGAAAGGTCAGGCCGAGGCAAGCAAAAAATCGTATGGGTGGGGGGGGGGTTATCTCGCACCGTTCGGCAGTTACAGGGTGATTCGTAAATCAGGATGTTGCCTAATATGGGAACCGCTATTGTATTTTTATCTTTTTTCTACGCATCGCAGCGACCCCAAACCGGTCTCAAAAAATCACTATTTTGAAACCCTTTCCAAAAAGGTCAACACCGCCCCCCTACCCCCAACCCCTTGGCCACAATCACCTCTGCAAGTTGAAAAATTAAATTTTATTTCACGATTTTTCACTTTTCGCCCCACTTTTCTCCGAAATTTACGTTATTAACATACCTACTTTTTATTGTTTTTAAGTTTCCTATCTAATTACCTTTCGAAAAAGGTGCAACATGCATAGGTAGAAAAAGGATACAAAAATCCTGAAATTAAAACATCTTCACAGGTACCTAATTACTTTATTGCACCATAATGGAAAAAGTCGTTAAGTAAAGAATTTTTATGACAGCAAGTTCGGAATTGTTTATTTAGGAAACACAGGTAATAAAGTTTCATTATTTCAGCAAAACTGTTATAAAATAATAAATGTAATCTCGTTAAATGGCGTTATTAGTTTGTGATATCCAGTATTGACTTCGAAGTATCCTGACGCTCCGTGTCTAATACCTCCTATGAATTATGGTATAAAAATGGGTACGTTTGAAAGGACATTGACCATAGTTGAAGAGGCAATCGATAAGAACGGGTGTTTAACACAAAAAATTAAGAAAAAATGGCAGAATTCACTGTTGAAGAGTATGCCGACATAATTTACGTGTACGGTTTAGTAGACGGAAATGATAGTGAGGTCTTACGGGAATACCAAAGGAGATTCCCGAATCGGCGTGTACCCGATAGAAGGGTATTTTCAAGGACTTTCAGGAGGTTAAAAGAAACCGGAAGTGTAACCGCCCCTAGAGCAGAAGCGCGATCAGGAACTTCGGCCGATTCAGCGGAAACCGACCAACAAATCCTCAACATCGTCAGGAACAGCCCTGAAATAAGCATCAGACAGGTCACACGACGGTTAGGATTGTCTGCAGGGAGAGTGTGGACCGTTGTGAACCGAGAGGGACTACATCCATACCACCATATCCCGGTCCAAGCACTACATCAAGGAGATTCCGAAAGACAATTGCAGTTCTGCACTTGGCTGCTCGAGTCTGACATCGAAAACAGAAGGTTTCTAGACCGAATTCTGTGGACGGATGAATCGCAATTCACCCGGGATGGCATCACAAACTTCCACAGCCTCCACACCTGGTCAGATGTGAACCCACATAGGACAAGGTGTCGGTCCTTCCAGCAAAGATTTAGTGTCAATGTCTGGGCTGGCATCATCGGCAACCAGTTGATAGGACCCTTCATCTTGCCTCAAGTGCTGAATAGTCAGCTATATTCGGACTTTTTGGAGAATAACCTTCCGGATCTGTTGGAGGACATCCCCCTGGCCAACAGAAGCGCAATGTATTTACAGCACGACGGAGCACCTGCGCATACTGGGAACATTGTTAGGGCAAGGTTGAATGAACATTACCCAGAGCGCTGGATTGGACGAGGTGGACCGATTCCTTGGCCTGCTAGATCACCGGACCTTATTCCACTGGACTTTTTCTTATGAGGAATGATGAAAGATGAGGTTTACTCAAGACCAGTCAATACCAGAGAAGAATTAGTTACCAGGATTGGGACTGCAGCGACGAAAATACGGGAGAGACTGGCTACCATAGACCTCAAACGCGGATTCAGACGAAGGCTACTTGCGTGCATCGAGACTGGCGGAGAACATTTCGAACAGCTTTTGTAGCACATAAGTTTTAATTGTAATTAGTTTTTAAGTGAATAAAATGTATTTTTTAGTTAATTTAAGTATAATTTCTTAAAAATTCGAATTGTCCTAATATTTTGTAAAAGGATTTTTGTAAATAAATGTTTGTATCCTTTTCCTACCTGTGCATGTTGCACCTTTTTCGAAAGGTAATTAGATAGGAAACTTAGAAACAATAAAAAGTAGGTATGTTAATAACGTGAATTTCGGAGAAAAGTGGGGCGAAAGGTGAAAAATCGGGAAATAAAATTTAATTTTTCAACTTGCAGAGGTGATTGTGGCCAAGGGGTTGGGGGTAAGGGGGGCGGTGTTGACCTTTTTGGAAAGGGTTTCAAAATAGTGATTTTTTGAGACCGGTTTGGGGTCGCTGCGATGCGTAGAAAAAAAGATAAAAATACAATAGCGGTTCCCATATAAGGCAACATCCTGATTTACGAATCACCCTGTAACTGCCGAACGGTGCGAGATAACCCCCCCCCACCCATACGATTTTTTGCTTGCCTCGGCCTGACCTTTCACCTCCTGCAATATTTCCCTCCCACCTCTGAACACCCTGTATACCACAATGACTAAATTGAATTATTGACGTTAATTCCGTTGTGTTGAGACACTATCGAAGTTTAAAATATCTTAATATGTATTTTAAATCCATGTTTGAATTAATTGCTACAACTATGTGAATTTTAGCTTCTAGATCAAACGTATTATTTTTTAAAATATACCTTTGATAGTAAGGACTTGTCTTATTATATATTACTTTTTCAATTCAAAAACTTTAACACTTGAGCATACGAAAACTTGAACTCTAATAGTCCGATTTTAGTTGTCTTATAACCAAAAGTTTCATAATTACAATGATAACGATTAGTACAACTACAATCGAGAAATTATTTAGTTAAATTTAGGCACACTTTCTTCCAGTTAAAATTTGTAGGTAGTACTGCGCATTAAATAAATTTTGATTTCATTTATTTCAGTTTGGCGTAACGCAATTCGTTGAATTTTGTCTTGATATACATAGTACATACTAAAATTTAAAATTGAAAAACACAATAACCAATTAAATATATTTGTATTTTACAATAGGTAGTACAAAACTCTATCCGAAAAACTTTATGTCTCAAAAAAATTTTGCTTCTAAATAAACTAAATTGTAATTAACTTCAGAAATTTAACGTACAAAGTGTGTTAATTCTTGCATAACTTGAAGTTATTTTTTTAATTTCCGTTGGTATTCGAGCGGCAATGAAAATTAATATTTTTCAATTTCACAACGAGTTAAAACAAGACGATTGGCACCGCTCTATTTGCCGTGGCCTGTAGATTTTCCATTTCTTTTGTAATATTCTAATCGCTGCCCAGTTATTTGCACAACAAATTATTTTACGCTTCTAAAGGAAATTTTTTTTAAGAGCCTCGTCGGTCGGTCGGGCAAAGCGGGCAAAGCGACATTCCATCATTTTACTCGAAAAAAGTTCAATGCTAGCGCAGTCGCGCTCGAAAGAGTTATCCGCGATGTTACCGCTTCGAGGAAAAATAAATGAACAAAATTAGAATGAAAATAAAAAGAAAAAAAAACATAATTTAGGAAAATTTCGAATGGCGCGAAGTCACAACAGCTGCGGCGGCCGCCGGGCATCTCTGGGAATCTTTTGGTCGGACAAGATTTCATTCATAAAGTAGCAGTTGAATTGATCTTTTGATTTTCTTATTTTTTCTCCTTTTGTGAGTTGACCTCGCTGCACCCACACAGGTGAAGCAATTACCTAGCCGCGGAGATGCAGACAGGCGGGACCGCGCAACCTCTTTCGATCTCGTAGTAAACTCTCAATCTCAATTCATGCTAATAGGGCTGTCGCATTGAGATTGAGGCACATCCGCCTAGACGGTTTCTTTCAATATCGCCAAGAGCGCGGGAGGCTGCGGCTGTGATTGCACAGTGAATCTTAAAATCTTGGACATATAGCCGCAGATGTCATAAATCGCACCGGGGGGCCCCTCTTGAGTCGGAACGAAGATAAATCAGGAAGGCGGAATCACTTCTGTTCTGGCCCATTGAGCAGCACACCGCCGTTGTTGCAATACTATCGGATTATTTATAGTACCAATTAATGCATTACTGCGAACAGACTAATTTAGCTATCGGAAGAGATATTAACGCCTCCGTGTTTCATTTGTTATTTATGGGGGAGTTCCGCCGGCCGCTGATGGGGTCTATTATTGAATTCGGCTTGTTGGCAGCCCGGTCTCAGGTGCCGTCCAAAATAGAATTGCTACTTTTGGCCCCAATTGGTCCTGAAGTATCCATGTGTTAACGATGAGAGGCCCCACTATGCCCTGAGGTTCAACAAAAATTGGTGTAGCACAATTCGTTTAATTATTATGCAAATCGTGACGGGAGGGTGCTAATTATTGCTTCTGGAAATTTACCGCCATAAGCAAAATGTAAGCGAACAATTTTATGAAGCTCACTATTTACTTTAACGTTGAATGAGCTTTTCCAAGGAAGGCTGTTGTATGGCTTGCTCGAGGAAAACCAGTGCAACAATCACGACTTTTTGCATTTATCTATAAGGCTAGAAATAAGTGTTCTGCCCGATAATGCTTATATTGTTATGTTAGAAAAAAAAAATATACATGTCTACTTTACTGCACCAAGTTATTTAAATTCATTTAACTAATCGACTTCTAAAAAGGAAAAGGTTATAATATTCGTCGCGAATGTCTCTAAAATAAAAATTATTTTGTATTTTTAGGGCTTCTGAATTAAGTAACTCTTTAATAGAATTTAATTAACTATATCAACTTATATATTTAAACGCTTTTATGGTCAAAATAAATTGTTTTTTGTTTGTTTCTTAATTATAAGAATTGTGCACAAGTTTATACTTACCATTGGTTGAATTTTTTGACATATATTCATAAATGTTTCGTAATTTTCTAATTTTTTCGGTTTATCCTGGTTCTGGTTGACGATTTCTCGTAAAGGTTTTAATTAACCATACAGAACAAAATTCACTTAAGTTACTTATGCTACTAAATACTGAGTATGCCATCGTTCGCAAAGTACTCTGAAGGATGACACGAAAGCTTTAACTTAAATACGAAATTGTGGAGATAACTCATTCGAGAATTTGCTCAAAAAGATAAGGTACTTAGTCAATATTTCTTGGAAAGGGAAAAATATGTTAATTCATTATTACATATATCAGACAAGCCAACTAGGTCTAAAAATAAAATATACAACTGCGATAAAGTTGTTTTAATTACAGTGACTCATTGTCTGACGGTTTAACAATGTGCGCGGTAGACCTCAGTCTGATTTGATTTTTCTTTTTTGAGTACTGCAAATAGTTTGATAGTTGATAAAATAACTTTTACGCATTCATTCACGGATTTTTAATGCTTTACAAAGATGTTTTATGAATTATGACGACACAACATATTTCCAATATCCGTAAATATTCAAAGCCAAAAGTCTGTTGGTTTATTCGTTGTGATCTTAGAAATTCTTTAACCGGTTTCAATCAGTTTAGCCTCCCAGTGAGAAAAACAAGCATCTTCCAAAGGAATCAAATTGGAAGTGCTTCATAACAATTGCTTTCGTTGCTTCATATCTTCTTGAATTCTTCTGTTTCCCGCTGGGATATTTAACACCATAGGCTGGATTTGGCAAATTGGATTTTTTCTACAAAAGTTATAGCGAATTTATTGCACATTGCACTGTGAAATTACAAGGTTTGAAAGGCTATTCATGTAAAAGGAGATTGCTCGTTTTCCTAAATTTTGTCAGACTGGAATTAAAGTGGTTAGGTAAAAATGTAGAGATGATATTAATTTGTTTTGATAATTGTCAGGTTTTAGATGAATAGATTGCGAAATTGGTATTGAGTTATATGTATAAATCCGTCATATATGTAACAGTTCCCCAGAATATAGAAAAAGGAACCGTCCCTGAAAAAGATTTGAACTAAGCTCGGGAGAGATACATATATATGTATATTGTTAAAAATTTGATTTAAATGTTTCCGGATCAAGATAAAATTTCACGACATGGCGACGAAAGAGAGCTTACCCAAGCTTTACCTATCGCACCAATAACGTAAACACTGCGTATGCAAAAAACGTGGGCTTGAGCTCGATGCAGATTAGTTAATTTCTGGATCGCTAACCACACTATCGGCGGGAAGGGTATTAATACCTTTTCCACAGACTGGCGCCGATCGGCGGGTCGGGTATTAATACCTTTTATGCAGAACATACGCTAAGTGTTAGTAAAGCACTTACCAATGCTTGTTTTTTTTTTTTATTTAATGAATATTTTGTTTTGCACAACTCTTTTTAAGCAACCTTCAGGTTGTTTTAGCATACCGTAGATTCCTGTCTTGCTCTTTGTTACCCGCCGATAGTGTGTTAACACCCATTTTCACAACAAAACAATTTATATACTTCTACTTTGGATATTGCAAGTCGCGACCCACGAATGTGTCTCACAAATTCCTCTAAATCTAGCCCTCAAACTCACCTGGGAACTCCTCACTGGCAGGGATTGACGAGGGCATCTTGAATATCTTTTTAACAATATCACACCGGAAGTAATTGCAAAGAGCAAAAGACATTGAATCTTACAAACTACACGGGAAGAAACGCTACACTTTGCCCGACCATCAAATCATCGTGCAGCCAAGCCGCGAAACTTTTGGTGGCGCACCATAAAAAAACGCGAAATTCTCCAGCCCGACTGGCGATGGCACTTAACAGCTGATCGGCGTAAACAAAACGAAATGCCCGCGACGTTTACAGCCCAGTTCCATTGCCCTCAGCTGGGAGCACTATCCGCACATGCGGGAGTTGCACGGCTACCGCGCTTCTCGTTTTGTAACAAACCAAACAAACTCAGGTGTCGCGGCCGCGGTAAATAATAGCAAAACAAAAAGCCCCTGACAACGACGAGCGTCTGTTGACTGAAAAAACTGTTGCTCCACTGCACTGTGGTGAGTTAGCACGGCCGGTTAAGGTTGCGACGGACGCATACTTCAAATGTCATTTGGCATCAAATAAGGGAAAAAAAAAAGACTTTCGCTGTGTGGAAAAACGCGAATTTCCGGCTTAACAGCCGGTTATTTGGGCACTTTTTTTCGCAAATTTATTGTTTGCACAATGATTAAACTTTTTACAACTGTTTTCGCGCCGATTGTCATGGTTTTACTAGCGAAAAATAGCTAAAATCCACTACGTGCTATCACGGCCATCAGTCGCGCTGACAAATTCATCTCACCACTGCGAAGGGGAGTGGAGAGTGAGGGGAACTCGAATTCCTTGGGAACGATACCGCGAATTTATTGATCTCAGAGGCCCCATGCGTTGAATAGAGTTAGCTCTCTATGGCGGGATATTTTGAAACTGAATATTATCATTCAACAGATTTTGAGTTAAGGTAACTGATTTTGTTTGCAATGTTCTTATTATTATTACTAAAATGTTTCCCTTAGTTAGACCTTAGCTTTCTATACTTAATTGTTTCTTAAAAAAGAGAACTTTTAAAATCAGTTGCCAATTTAAAATTTAAAGAAATTAAAAAATAACACTGCACCGACAGTGAATTTGAAGTTTATCCATAATTTTTGTTATTTAGCATTTTTGCCAAAAAAAAAACCAATGTACAAAATATTATATGTATATTCAAACCAGTAGAGACGCAAATTCATTGAGCTATGTTACGTAAAATGTGGTAATCATAAATTTTAATATAATACTTATGTAGTAAAAGTGTTTAATGTTATTTAAATGAAACTAGAATTACTCAAATTATTATAAACTGTATGCAGTAGCAGCGGTAGTAATATGTTACGAAAAACTCCTTTTCACTTTAATAGCTGTGGTTGGTTGGCTGTAATGTATATAAATAATTAATTGATTTAATTAATAATAACCCCATCCACTTTAATGATACTATCACACATTTGTAAATTGACTTACTTAGAACCCTTAGAACTTAACAATGTAACTCTACGGCATCTTTGGAATGCTGCTGTTATGAAGGGAATAAGTGAATTATTCTGTGGAATTCCTAGGGAATTTTTTCATTTTTGCTTCTTCTATACAACAAAATATTTGAAATATTTTACTCGTTGGCATCATCCAAGAAAACATTGAGCGCAATTCCTTTTCATACGTCACCTAAGTACACAGCAAACATAGGTAGGTAAATTCCGAAAGAAGCTTTTCCTTAGCTTAAGTAGGTCTAGTGCTCTGGATGAAAATCTCAATTCTGGAGACTACAGAAATGTAAATTAATTTATACATATTTTCTTGAAAGAGAAATTCTTGAAAAGGGTTTTATAAGAATGCGTGCAGTGTGCACTAAGGGAAAATAAACTGCTGACGAATTTGCAACGAATTTTATAATTAAGAATTAAGCTAAGAATGCTGTGGAGTTTCAGTTAAAGAAAATGCGTGTTCGTTCGGTGCTTGAATAATTTAGTTAATTAAAATTACTTCTGCTGCTTTATGCAAGATCCAATTTGCATATGAAGTCATCTAAGGGTTTTTGATTTGATGAAAAAATCGTCCTTCGATAAACTAAATTTAGTCTTGCTTTTATCCTGCCAATCATCACCTAAAGTACTCGTATATAGGTGTAATAAAAGCATTAAAATTACCCTTTTGCATAATTCAGATTCATAAACTACTACGCTGCGTAATATTTACATGTTATGCGTTAATGAAGCTATTCTACGTCTATGTATATTTTAAGCTTAAGCATAATAATAAAAATTTAATTCGAAAGTTAGTACTAAAATATTAGAAATAGACTTTCTAGGACAAATTAAGCAAATTAATTTCTGATCTTTAAATATTTTAATAGTAAATACCACACCTAAGCTTCCGGTAATTTTCCAAAACTCGTGGAGGTTGGTGTCCTTGGTTTTCACATTTTAGACTATTTCATAAGCCAATCTCTGATAGCACTTGACTACCATCTTGAAATAGCCCTAGGCGAGTGGCAATGATTTAGTGGTCAATCTCAACCCAAATTAAACAGCAATCTCAAGGCCTTCCCTTAGGCCAGGTAATTAGCACGAGTTTGATTTCACCGTTTCCAAACGATTTCTTGTGCAATGCCAGTTGTCGTGCTACAGCCGTAAAAAGTGTTTACTTGCCAATTCCGGCCCAGTGCCGTGCAGAGTACCAATACTTATGGATGGTGTTAATTGAATAATTTCGATTCTATGAAAAAACAAATGTCCGACAAATGGCTTGTTGCGATTACCACATAACAAATTCACCTGAGGAGTACCTACCCAAGTGTTAAACGGTTGTCGCGTTCATAAACAGTTCCCACGATTATCCACCTATCTATTGGTCGAGCTAGAGAAGATGTGCCTTGGTATAGATCTATCTTTTAACATACAGTGTGCCAAAGCAAAAAGCACTGTTCTGATAGTAAATTACCTGAATGAAAGGTGTCAAGGGGATCTATGGAATGGAATCAATGGAATCAAAAGAAGCCGGCTCATCAGCCGCACGGGCAGATGATTTGGTGTGGGGCCACAACAATGCGAAGACAGGTAGCTCCAGGTACATCGACAGGTGTCCACGGGTCTAGCTCCGATGTGATCCAGATTAATGGCTGGCGATAGTGAAATCTTCTTCATAACAGTGTGGCCGGCCCGGTGCGATTTATCACGTCCTCTGAGCCATTTACTGGCAATGAAGTGGTCTTTTAAAATGCGAAAAAGGTACGGTGCCATCGCTCGTCTGCTCGTTAAAAGTCGCTCCGCCAACTGTCGTAACGTCGTCGACAGTCGTTCTGAAATGTGCGCTCGATTGGATAGAGGCTAGAGGCTAGAGGCTTAGCACATCCACACGAGACGCATTTTTTGAGCCCATTCGGAAAGGTTAGAGACTCCTCAAGTAGAACCTCTCTGTAGACAATGGGAACAAAATGATGACCTACCGAAGTTGGTTGGCCTCACCTCACCGAAAGTGCGGTCTTTATTATCGGGCTGATTGCAGGGACGAATTGAATGGGCGAGGAAAGGAAGACTCTCACCCCTTGGCACCAAAATAAATAGTTCTGCTCGCAGCAATGGCACCAACGAAAGACAAGCAGAGCAGATCTTGATTCTTTTGAACGCTGTCGCCGACCTTGAGATTAATTATCACAGATTCATGCCAGTCTCTCGTCACTATGAAACTAAGCAATAGGCGGACGGAAAACTTGAGGTCTAGAGGTGTGGGATATGCACTCGCCTTCATTGTGCCTTTTAACTAATTGCCCGAAAACTGTCGGAGGCCCACAACCTTGCCTTCTTTTCGAGTTGAAATCCGCCAAATGAATGAGATGTTAAGATGGATCCGCTCAGATTGGGCTCTGTGGATTGAGTGGACTTTGAAGGAAATTAGAAGAATGTTTGACGAATTCGACCTTAACGCCACGCATAAATCTCGGTCGGTGCTTTCGGCAGTTAAATAGTTAAACAAAAGAAACGGAAATTTGCAACTATTAGGACAATTAATGATTTTTGCTTCTATAATTTTTAGCAAACGCCTTAAGGTAACAACCGCCCGCTACAAATCTTTAATTACATCTATTACGCCCGTTCAACCACTTAAACCCCTTCGTGAGTCGATTTTCCGGCGAATCATGTACCTACATATTTTACACTATAACCGGAAGGCACGGCGAATTGCTAAAAAATATATAACTCGCCCGCTATTGTTGTAGTAGTACCGGATTTAGACCTTTAGATCCGTGCTATTAATAAATATTACAAAAAAATATTCAAATATACCCGCCATGAGTCAGCTCTTGCGGCAACTGCTGCAAAGACATAATGGCGGGCAAGGTCGAACGAAAGTAAAATTTTATCATATTAACGGCCAACCGATTTTGCTGGATTTTTTACTTCAAACTCTTATAGTGCTGCGGTTTAATTTGCCGGTGATGGAGTCATAGTACTCACAAAACCAACTAAAGTAGGTTGGGCCGGTTCTTCAATTTATGATAGAAGGAAAAAAAATTATCCCAACCTTGCACGCGTTTTGCAGTGGGCAGTTTTATCTTAAAATCTCTTAGTTATAGTTTACTAGCAGCAGCACATTTAGGATGAGTAGCCTGATGGAAATTTGTTTTTTCAACAAGAATTGCATTACGAGACCGGTGGGCTCGTTATTGTATTCAAATTTGTTGCGATTGCAAAATTTTCTTCGGACAAATTGCAGTATTATACATTCTTTAGGGTTTATGTATTATTGCTTTATGGAATTCTTAAAGGTGCAGTTGTTGTGATTTTTGCAATGATGAAGGTTAAACAATTTTGAAATTAAGGCTTGGGTCAATAATGTTTAATATATGTAAGTGTTATAACTTCTAATTTTCTGAATTTGTTCATTACTACCGGCAATATAAATTTATCATTTCCAAGACAAAAAATTATCAGAAAGGCATAATTTTTAAAAACAGAAATAATTTTAATTTCATTATTTTCAAAAAGTCTGTAAAATGAGTCGAATATACATACGTAATTCATACTTTAAAAAGTCAAACTCTTATTTATTTAATTTTACGAACCAACATATTACATATATGTATATACATATATTTAATCGCCTATATACCTACCTATGCATGTGTATAAATATATGTACATATATTTTATTGTAGAAATTCTACAGTAAAAACATCTAGACCCTATTCCGAGTGGTAAATTAGGGGTGATGGTTTCTTAATAAAAGTCCTCCAGCTGTCAACTGCTTTGTTGGGGGTTACATTCAATCTCAATAAAATTAATGAGCCCATTTGTGGAGCCTAAAACCCACAAGGACTTTTCACAATTTTCCTAGAATTATTCCACAATTAATCAAGAGAACCTTAACACCATTAGGATGTGTTATATAGAAATTCTTTTCATCTTAGTTCCCTGAATCCGGGCGCAAATAAACCTCTGAATGTGGATGTGAACTCACCGCAAAGTTCCTTTAATTAATTTGGGCGGAGCTCCCCAGTAAATTGCGTGAAATTGTGAAATGTGTGGCTGTGTTGCCAAAAGAAAGCCACAGTAGTTAGTACTTTGATAGTCGAGCTACTTTTAAACAGTCCAAAGACCATCGGAATGTCGATGTAATATTACATGCCTCCCGGCAAAAGTCCAACTGTTGTAAAACATTTTTTGGTGTTCGTTTCTGGCTTCCCTGTTGGGCGTGTATGTAAATTTTTTCCTCTGTAAAGATGCAATTCAACTGAAAATTACACGAATTGCAGCGCACAATGGGCTCGCGCAAATTATTCAAATTTTGACCGAGATTATGTTCCCGAGTCGGTGGGGTCTTCTGGTATAGATAAAAAGAAAAAAGGCGGCAAATGGAAAAAAAGAGAAAAAATTTAATAATGTAGTGTAGCTCTGTGGGGATTATATGATTACCGAGATAACGAGAAATGGATTATTTGTTTTGGACAGTGGACTGTAGGCTGGGTAGCTGCCTTTTGTGAGTCAGAGCAATTGTTAGTCCGCTACTCCTGCGGAACAAATGGCTCTCAAATGGAGTTAAATTTGGTAAAACATTTTTGGTGAGAGACGATATTTTGCAATGCGATATGGCGAAATTTTGTATTAAAAATTGGGTCGCTTCACTAGTTATAAACTAAATGAGATAAAGTCCGTAATACCTCAGCTTGCGATACATGTTAAGTTTAATTGTTTCAATATCTCTTAATTGTACGATTTTTCACGTCGTTTGATGAACCATTACATTGATATATACAATTTTTATTATGTTACGCTGTTATATAAAATGTTTTGAATCTTTTATTGGCATGTTTTAAACTGCTTTACTTGGCATTCGGTCTTGCAGAAAGTTATTCGTAGATTGTATACGTTGCTGTTGGTTGATGAATGCAGAAATGCAGAGAATGACGTCAAAGTGACGAAATGCAGCAGCTCATTTGTGTAATTTCTATAGAGACAATTATATTTTCGATGAAATCAAACTAATAAGCCATCTTAAATTTCGTCTTTAATGATAAGCAGATTAAGTGCCATATCATTTATAATTAAAAAGTAAGTGAGTCTTGTCTTTAATGTATGTACACGATGCACATTACTTTATTATAATTCTTGATAACGTCCGTGGAATACTTATTACTCATCATAGATGAAAACACTAGAGATTTCGTGCAATTAGTTTGCTGACAAAGGCAGTGCAAAATTGCACTCAATTTAAACGACCAACTCTGTCTCAGAGGATGACGATTTTTCTTAAGCAATTCCATCCACGAATAAAAATGAATTGTTAGCTGTCGTCGCGGACATTGCGCGGGCATTGCTGAATTATGTCTGCCCGGTAGTTCGCTAAGTATAAAACCTTCCCGGTACAAACAACAGACTGTGACGCCTTTAGTCATCCATCGTTTACCAAACTAGTGAAATTACATACTTTCATTAGACGCCACCGAGAAAATTTGTAGCTATGTGGACTTGCACACACTGCTCCCCAGTAGTGGACTTTGGGTAGAAAGCAAAATGCATTAAAAACGTGTGGCTCAACTGGCGGGGTTTTTCGTAGTTTTCAAGGCAACTTTTCAGTTTGATTAATGCCTTAAGAGAATTGTAGACTTACGTGGAAATTATGGTTGTGCTAATGAAGAGCCGGAAAATGTTTCCCATTTTTCCATTGAGTGAATGTGAAAAATTTGAAAAATTTTAAGGTTTCACTAAGGTCGTAATTTTTTTAAATATCTTGATAAAATTCATGTTTCCATTTTTAAAATGCTGAAATTTGACAATATGTACATATGTATATTGTATATGTGTGTAGAAATTTATTTTAAGTCGGGCATTATTTTCAGTCTGATAAACTAGTTAAAAGACCAATTTAATAAAAAAGGCAAGATAGGGACTATTAGTTTTGTATGTGAATTAAATTAAATCTCATTTTGTCTTTGTTTTATATTTGTTCAAAAAGATTTGTTTAATATATCATCTTAAATTAGCAGCAAAAACTTTACATTGGTGCGTCTTATTAAATAATATAATATATTTAAAGATGCAAATTTTGACTATTTATACAAATTTTTTCAATTATAGTAGATTATACAAAAGAAACTGGTTCTTTGCAAAAATATTATATCTTAAACTTTTGAGGAATCTTTATATTATCTACGAATTTGGGTCGGAATCTGTCGTTTAAATATAAGCCTCATGATATATGTACTTACATACTTACAATCGAAAAAAATCACCATTTATGCGATATAATAATAGGAACAGTACGATACAAAACAAAAATGACAATTATTAAACTTATTTGCAAAAGTGCAACTGTCCTTTATTATTGTGATTACGTGAACGAACTTTTAAATTAAATTTCCTCCTCAGAAAGCCACATAATTGGAAAATTAAAACAGCATAAAGGGCGTCTAAAATACTTGGAACAGCTACTTAAATTTTAAATTTAATTTCCTTCTCAGAAAATTACATATATTAAAAAATTTGAAAACATGATAAGTTGAGTAAAAAGGGCTTTTAAACTTTAAGGTTACATAATTCAAACTTTCCAGCGACCGAACTTTTACCTTGTTCAAATGATTCATGACACTCGATCCAGAGTTAACCCACAATGTTTCTATAACAGCATCGCTTTCTCTGAAAATGCCATTAAACTGTGATAGTATAAAAACGCTTTGGTCGCTCACTGTTATAATCATTTTGGCTCTTTTATTGCACAATTACCCCCGAAAATCCTTGCTTGGAAGAGAATTTCATGGACCCAGCAGCAGGGCAATTTATCTTGTCGTGATCCTGGCGAAGGGATGAACGTTTATTTGAGTGCTATTTTTTGAAGGGGGTGGGTGAATAGATCAGTCTAGAAATTCCAGAACAAAGCAACAACTAAATCTGAAATCTGACCCATGTGCTCAGGCATAATGATATTGACATCCTCCAGAAAATTGGAATTCACCGTCTATTGGGTGTTTAACGACGGAAGAGAAATTGTTCGACACAAATAATGTATCGTCCCAAAATAATTTTTGGGCCGCGCTAAGATAAACGACCCTAACCCACCCTCACCCATCCACCGTCTTCGTTTTCTTGAATTGATGAAAATCACAGCGAAAACCAAGGTCGGCAGACTTGTGAGGTCAAATAGCCTTCCAAGCCGTGGCCCATTAAATGCGGACTTTTTCATGGGAAATTTGAGGGCATTTTAGGGGCATCCGGTGAATATTTTTATGGCGCCAGACGCGATTTAGTTTAAAATTTATGCGGTTAGAAAGAACCTGGGTCTTGGAACTTTATGCATATTATGGCCCTTAATATTCGGCCACCTGGAAAAGAAAAAGTTTTTCATTATAGCGCCGACTCAAAATTAGCGCACTTGAAAGCGTACAAAACCTTAATATGACTTGCCATTTTCGGGGAGGCGTTAAATTCGAAATCATTTTTCATGTCGCTCCGAATGAAGATTAAGAGCAATCCCACATTAGCAGAATGAATGAGCTCTTTACCAGCCGCTAAGCCCGCTATCATTCTTATCAAATTAGTTCCACGCCGACATTATCTCAGACTGTGCCACCAGCTGTGCAATTCGCAATTCCTTTCCTGCCAAAGGCTTACTAAGCGACCGGAGCGTTTGTGGCACCAACAAATGGTCAAATTATTTCGAGTGACACTTTACCTTGATGAGCTTCTGGTGAAGGGGCCGAATTTGTCCACTCGCCTTTGGGCCAATTTCCAGCACAGTACACCCATGTGGCATTATCCAGGTTTTTGCACTATGGTTGACGCTGACTTCCATTCCGGATATGCCCGTTTTTAAAACTTTTACCTTGATGATGCTAGCCGTATCTGGAATCCGCCAATTACGACTATCACTACTCATTACTGAATGCCACTTTTTGCACAGATTGATTTGCGATTAAAAGCGCTTTTTGGAACGATTGTTTGTGCCTTTTTTCTCTGCTAATTGTTCATCTCGTGTAAATTACTTTTTTGCTGCCAATGCCGGTGTCGGAAGCACCATTTGGATCAATTTATTAAATTACTGGGTGCACTTTGACTGCTTCCTTATATGCTTAATAGGTGGAATGACCTAATGCTTACTTCTGTTTTTGATCGTTTTCCTGTCTCAGTGGCTATCTGCTCTTGATGGACGAATTAAAAGGTTTGAGTGCGTACACTACCTACAAAATTGGCCTCTATTGAATTATCCTCCCAAGGAAGGAGAGGTACAGTTGCAAGGCTGTGTTTATCATCTAACAATGTTAAGTTTATAGATCAAACTAAATTTGTGTACATAAGTATGTCTGTATATCTTAAAGATTTAAATTCTACCTACATATCTCTCTCTATCTTTGTGAACATATAATTGTTTAAGCTCTCCTAATAGATGTGTCAGTTTAACATGTTTTGGATTAAATTCGTACTGTTTGATATAAATTGAATTCAGTAAATTGTTACATTTGAATATTTGAAAATGTATGTTTTAGAAAGCACCTGTAAGAAAAATACAATAAATATTTTTATTTTAATAAAATGCGTCTTTAAATAGAAATTGTAATATATACGGTTTTGGAAAAATAAGTAAAAAGTATAAATTGTAATTGCAGTTCTTGCAGCCAGGGCCCTCGCGCCCATAAGTGCGATGTGTGCCACGCACACGGGCGGCATATCCAAGGGGCAAATGGTCCCGATGTTTTATGTTTTTTTTTATTGTATATAAAAATATACTATAGACATTACATCAATTTGTTTCCCAAACCTGAGCCTACGTGAAAAGTCTTAAGAATAGTTATTGTATTATTTCGAATTTGAAAAAATTCGCGCGCAGCTTTCGGTTTTAGCGTTAATTCGTAACAGGGCATAGGCACGGCGCCACTATTATTAATCGTTTGGAATTCTTCCCATCTTTTGACATATCGTCAATTGAGTTTAGTTCCATGGAGGGAGGGGCGCAAATAATGGGTTGGCATACGGGCGACGTGAGGCCTTACGAGGGCCCTGCTTGCAGCGGTTAGTTCATATTCAATTTCTTACATTATTATTTCTGTGACTTAAAGATAATTTGGTAAAAGATAATTTAATTACTCTACGGACCTTTTTATTATTATACTCTATTTCGTTGTACGTTTTGTTCTCAACCAAACATGAAATTTCTTAATCGCTCCTATGACATTGAAACTTTCAAATAATTCTAAAGTATAAGGTACAGGTAAAGTGTAGGTACACATTTTGCAAAATTTAAAACAAAATTAATTTATGTCGCAATAAACGATAGACAAATGAATTTGAAATGACATTTTCTTAAAAAACTTTAATACAAAATAAAATTTATTTGAGTAGTTTGGTATAACTTGTAATTTCCGTTGAAAAAGATAACGATTTGTATATTGTATTGAATTAAAATTTAAAGTTTTTTTGTATAATGTTTGCGCTAAATTAAATATGAAGAATAATACAGTATCCTGTATTTTTAATTTTAGTTTGTTATTACAATATTTGAAGAATAATTCAATATATGTATAATTAAGATTTTAATTTTATCCAAATTAAAAGAGTACCTAAAAATGTTAAAGTGAAAGAGAAGATATTTCCCAAATTCGTAATAATTCCTCTCTATTTCAAACAGAGGGTAAGAGACATTTGCAAATTGTATATTGACCACAGGTGAAAGGATCGTATTAAGTACTATCTATTGTTTTAATTTATAGCAATTATTGGAAAATTGTCTTGCCCCACTTTAAAAATATTACAAATATGTATCTACAATATTATTTAGGTCGCATTTAATATTTTGTTGCGAAAGCGAATCTTTGAACTTGTAAGAAACGGTGGGACTGAGTTCGAGTCAATTTGTAGAGAGTCATTAAATTTCCTAGGGTGAATCATTATGTAGGGAAAGGGGTTAACATTCCGGTGAGTGTTATCAAAAGGTGCAAGCGAGTTGTAGCGCTCTTTACAGGCCCAGAGCGTCCTACTTTCCTATCATTAAACACCCTCAAACTGAGTTTAATTGAACTCAATTTTTCGAACTAGGCAAGCGCGTGTTTGAAGTCATCACGTTTGGGTGCTGCCGTGTTCCACGTCTCATTTGCAATCACCCTGTATAAAGCCACGGGAGCAGTATTACCCGTGGGGGTGGGTGGCACAACCGCAGCCCTATCAGCGGTGTATCTCTTTTGGATAGCGAAAGCTTCGGAACGTTATAAACTAAGTATATCTTTTGGTTCATTCATTTCTGAAGGGTGCTCAAATCCTATGGTGCTCCAAGTGGGAGGAGTATGTCGCTGGCATTTCGGGCTCCGGGTGGCCAAGGGATGGTGGGTATTGAGTGACTGGCTGGATGAGAACAAGTCCTGTTTAATGACTACGAGACCTCGTCAGCAGTTTGGACTACTCCCCAGTTTGAAGCCGTACGAAATCGCGAACATGGACTTTTGTTGATGGATCTGGATCTGTTCGAAACTGTGCCAAATTGAACCATTCGGGTATGTTTAATTCCTCTCGTAATCAGGATGACGTGCAATCAATAGAAAATGCGCCAAAGCCAAAATCTTGTTCCTGACTTAATGCGAATTGACCGGGTGCGGGTGCGGCGGCGGCGAGCACAGCAACACGGCGAATATTTTGCTGAGTAATCGAATTACTCCATGACATGGGGGTGCTCCAAAAATCATCTAAAACCGCCAACCGACCGCACAAGGCTGTTCTGTTGAGATTTGTCGAACAATATCGCAACTCTCCCAGGGAATGTCAGCCGTTTAATCCGATTTGCATGATTTCTGCTCGAACCGAAAGACTGAAACGCAATAAATTTAAGCAAAATTCCGTCCATCATGCCGACAGCACGATTGATTCGATTCGTTTGGGGCTTTTCATTTTGCCCCATAATGAGCCCCATAATGCCTGTGCTTAAATAGCTCCACATTCATTGGTTGCGCCGCGCCGTGACGTCTACTGCTCGTTCTCGATTTACCAATTTGCCATTAAGACACCGAACCATCTACCATCGAACCTCGCTCATGGCATGGTGGTGCCCTGTGCACTCTGCAAAAATAAGAACCTACAACTCCCTGAAAATTTCAATCCCAATAATGAAACCGAATTTAACATTATTTCGAGCGGAATGTCAACAGTTTCACCATTGACCGGGAATCAACTGGATGATTTCATCATGAACATTTAATTTTATTGAAAATTTCATGTAATAGATATAATAGTTTAAAACTGCAAAATTATTTGGTAATTGTATTGGACAATATATTTTTCAGCTCTAGAACCACCTGGTAATTAAATTAAATTTTAAGAGACGGTACATGTTATACTCTGAGTTGGCAAGGATAGATCAAATGCCTTGAGTATAAAATAATAATTATGCTTGTTTAGTAAAAAAAAATATTGATAAATAACCTATGACTATTTGCTATGTACATAAGCGCCCATAATTTGGATATTTTTTGATAAAAATAAAAATCTTTGACGGCTATACATGAATCGCAGCAGAAAAATAATTAAATATTATAATCAATTTGTTTCTAGTTAACACAGAAAATATTTTTTTCTTTTTCAATTAAAATTCGTTCTATATATACTATATGTATAGCACATAAATAAATTTTATTTCTGTAATAAAATAAAATTTCAGGTAAATTAATAAAAAACAGACAATGATCTTTTTTTTGCACAAGCAAAGACATTTCTAATATCCCGGATGTCATGCTCATGAAACACATTCTAATCAATGACATTTTCCTGATTTAATTTTATTAGCGGGTAATTAACTTTGCTTGTGCAAGAATTTTTAGATTAATTTAATGCATCTTATAATTTGGTGGATAAAGAACATTCTAAAACAATTTTATTGTTAATTAATTTAATTTCCTTCCACTAAAAGTTTCATAATTTCATGGATTTTTCTCATAAAAACTTTAGCTTGCTCTACAAAACCAGGAAATAATTTCGACACGGATTTAAGTTACGAGAAAAAAATTGCTTTTGATGATATTTGAAGAGCGCAATTGTTGGCATTTAAGCAAACTTCAAGCAATAACTGGTTGTTGTAAAAAAATTTAACATTTCATTTATTTCTGCTAGTATCCAGTTTAATTAAATGCAGAAAAACCGTCCGCTTTTCCGGAAGTAAATAAAAAAAACTGCAACATCCTACAATTCCAAATTGGTTATGGTCGCTAAGTGTTATATAATAAAAATGTGAGAGGTTTGTTATAAAAATCACCAATGCAGACATCGATAAGTGCTTCTTAACAGCATTAAAATAAAATTAATCGGAATAAGTACCTAATAAACCGCAACGCCGAAGAATAAGAGTTTTCTTTAAGATCTACAAGACTGTCGAGCACTTTGTCTTTTTGTTTGATGCTAATTTGTGTTTAAGTATCGGAAAAGCGTTGGATAACGTGATTCAAACTGAGTCAGAACTGATTACTAACAATAGTGGTTTAGTGCTCTGTATCACCTACAAGAAAATATAAAAGGCTGGTAAACGTCTTGGAAACCGCGAAGAAGTGGTTACAATCGACTTGTCCTCAAAAACTGCATGGAGGTACGAGCAACCACCACTTCTTTACTTATCGGATCACCAAAATAGACAACACACACCACATACATCTCACCTGGTCGACGGTGCAGCCGTCTCACAATATATAATGATATTTTTTCCTCGCCTTCCACATCTTGGCGTTTTCTTTTTAATTTCTTGAGCACACCGATCGCGCTGAATCAGACAACAAGCGCGCCCCTTCAGATACATTACCACTTCTTCTAGAAAATGTTATAAAACCAACTGGAGGTAGGTCATGAAAGTCATTTTGCAAAAGAACTTGGAATTGTTAACAGTCGCAGTTTCAGTTCGATTTTCTGAACCGACAGTAGGAAAAGAGGAACGAATCCAAAGAAAAGACAAGAAAATCCCGATCGGTCTTGGGAATTATCGGTGGATAGAAGAGTGGAAAGGGAGGGCTAAAGTAACCATAGAACCGTAGAATGTCACAAAGTACCTCAACGGTGTAGAAGGGTAGAAGTCACCCGCGCAACTGCAGTGTGCTGTGAATGGATCGTGCATAGTTTAGCAAGTGATCGTGATCATTTTGTACAACTTCATTTTGTGGATTAAGAGCGAGAAAAATATTATCGACAAAGAAAGTGCTTACAAAAGAATCCGTTTCGTGCCTTTACCTTGGATAACATCAGCCGAGAGGAAAAAGGATTAAGTAATAGTCGGGTTCGGAAAGGTTCAAGAAAGTGATCGTGCCCTACCAAAGCTCTGTCTTTCTTTCTTCGCACAATTGACGGGCATCATAACGCCGCAATTATGCGGTTTAGAAAATTGGTGAGTGCTTCCCATCAATTATTTCTTTTTAAGTGATCATGTTATTTTGTGCCATCGGTTTCCACGGAAAGTGAAATTTTCCGAGACGGTTTCCTGCCTGAGCCGTGTGCGATTAGACCTGAGCTGGAGTCGTATTACCTGCTCGAGTAGCGGTGAATGGACTCGTCTTGCATGCCAAGAAGGCGAGCCGAGCCAAGTGAAAATAGTGCGAAAGTGAGCTCTTCTTGGTGACTTTTCTGGATATTCATACGGTCATGCGACTGTGGCTTAGCATGTCAATATTATTGGAATCGCTTACGAACAGGATTATGGCTTCTAAATACGTCATGACTTTCATTTTCCATTTTTACCTCTTTTACTTTTCCTTTCGTTTTGGTTTTATTAGGCAATTTTGATAAAAAACTTGTTGAGAATATTTCAGAGGTTATAAAGGTTCCACAGTACTACCCAAAGTTGTCCACTTTATTCAGGCTTTTATTGCTGCGATTGAATGAATTTCTATCTGGTCTGATTGTTGTGCAACCATCTTGGAATGAAGTTTTATCTTTTATTGTCCATGTATCTTTTGTGGGTTTTGTTACAATACAAATGAGACTAACTGTTGATTTTCATCACGTTTTATAGCTGAGGGTTTGCTCGCTCGTTGCGATGTTCCCTAATTGCCCATAGCACCGCATGACTTCCCGCGAAGAAGTTTATTAAAGTGAGAAAAGTGTTAATGATGCGGAATTTGGAAATTTCGTTTAAAATTATGTATGCGACTATATCTTTACAATTGTTGAAATTGCTCATTTTTTGTTTTTCATCACTAATGAAATAGACTTTTGCGCCATTACTTTTTTTCATTACGTAAATCTGTAACAATCGCTTCTTTGGGTTGTAACGACGATTAAACATGAATTTAATTGTAAATATAGACATTTTGAAAGGCACCAAAATTTAGCCAGTTTTGTATCGTTTATCTTAATATTATAGATCCTGTTTGAAACGTTTTGAATATTTGGGTGAAGGATAAAATGTTATTAATTTTGAGCTTCTTAATTTAATAGATAGTGTTTTATTTTAGTTGTTTTAAGTTTTGTTTCTTATTTTTGTCAATGTTTTATTAAATTTACTGAGATTTTTTTAAAAGTTACACGTTTAATACTGTTATAAGCTAATACATTGATTATTGGGTTGTTTATATTGTTTTATACAACAATTCTGATTCATAAAACGTTTGCATTTGAAAAAATTAGGGGTGAATGTGTGTACGAAAATGTCACCAAAGAATTTATAACTTTTTAATTACTCTTTCACAGCAGATATACGAGACGCTTTAAACTAGTTATTAATAAAAAAATCCGCAGAGCGTGCGTTTCATCACGTCCCTTCTTCATCCAACTGTTTTTATAAAAATAAACAGAATTAAAGTCTAAATTTTATGTTTGTGCGCCTTTTAAAGTATATTTCAGTTCCACTAAAATTTAATTTCAATTTGAATCATTATAGTCTTTAAATTTTATATATCGCTCATAAATACAAATTGAATTGATGAACTTGATTCGTTTTGAATACTGAGCACATAGTCGTTAAAGTTTCAGATTATTACTTTATGCATGCTGAAAAACGCAATTGATTTCACTAACGTCTCACTCAATAACGATGTGCAGACACGTTTTATTACACAAATGTTTCTATAGTATTCATTATTTAAATAAGTTGCTATATATGCAACTGATGGTTGATTGGTGGGATGAACATTAACAAGTAAAGTAATAATCTTATCTTAGTCCTGCAGTTTCAGATGCTCTCAATTTAGAAGTATTTGCATATCTCCGCCAAACGAAGTTTAATGGAGAAACGAAGTTAAGTTAGCCTTCTTTGGTGATGAGATCCATAGGTAAACCTGTCAATCGAATGCATACAAGGAACCCTCGTCACCATCTGTACATAAGAATTGGTCAATCTTTGAACAAAAAGCGTGAAAGTATCACCGAGGATTTCTGAAAATGAGTCTTTGTGATTTAAACTTGGCTTGTCTTGGAGCCAATCTTAAAATCTGTGAAGTCTTCTTGGTTGGTTTTTCTCAAGATTTTTACAGTGATTGCGACCGATTCAAACCTGTGTACCTGATGAAGCTCGCCTTTGTTACTTCAACTAGTTATTTTCACAGAAGCTCCCTTTCCCAAATAGCAATAGCCCCAGCTTGAAGGCAAACCAACAATTACCTAGCAATTGCATGGAAAAATTTTCATTAATTTTATTTTATGGCATGCTATTCGCACGATTTGCCGCGAATAATTAATTATCGCTGCATTTTTGAGGCGCAAGGTCGAAGTGCTTAAAAGTCGAGATTTTTGAAAGGAGTAGAAATTGGCAGTATATTTGAACCGGAAGTGCATGTGCCCATAAATAATTTTTATTTCGATTTTGTAATTTCTGCGCATTAGCTGCCGATTAAAAATCGCATTTATATAGTTCTTCATCTTCATCATACAATACGAAGGGTACAGTTTGGCATCTGTGCGATAATTACCTAAAAATTACGGATATTCCTCGATAGGCCAATACTTATCCTTGGTTTACACACAATTTTCTACAATCAGCTAAAGTAGGTACCACAAAACTAAAACGAAAATATTGTGGCAATGGATTTCTTAGAAGAAAGCCTTGTCTCAGTCCGTTCGGGAACAACCTTTAACGAAATTCTTTGAAAATCTCATCAACCTCAATTTATCCGCAATCTCGCAGTGATTGCCCATTTCGATTGACTGATTTTTTAATTGGCCTGAAAACATCGTCTTACTCTGCAAAGTAAGCATCTCCAGAGGCCTTGGTAGTTTAAATTGCATTACTTTAAAATTTTTGGGGCTACACTTGAACCCGCGTGACCAAAGGATGTGACCCTTAACTGGGTAGAGGCCAGCCCATGCAGTTGACCAGCATTGTTTACTATTTTTGGCCCGGATATGATACGAACCTGTTTTTCAGACAGGTTATTTTCCACTGACCAACTTGGAAGAATTGAGCTGTTTCAACCTTTTTGGTATCGTAGAATGGACCATGGTCCTGGATGTCGTCGCTGCATGAAATCACTTTAGCAAGCAGGGTCGACAAGTGCATCGAGTCGTAAGATTTTTTAATTAAAACTCACGGAACAATGGCAGCTCTAATAAAATTTCGTTTTCAATTTATTCGAGATAGCGAGTGTCCTCTTGTACTTATATATGCTTACAAGGAATCTTGCGTTAAATAGGCCGTGCACAACAATCTGCTGCTGAAGGTTGAACAAGTATGGACGACCTTGACGCAAGCATCGAGTTGGTGAATAATAAAAAGAGAGCTCCGGTATCTCCACAAGGTAATACAATCATTCTGTGAAACTTACCCCGACTTCTGTTGCAATAGACAGCTTGCCTAGATAAAGTTCAGCAACTTCTTAAGAATATAAAAGCATGCCGGTCGGAAAATCGAGCCGAGGAGATTTTCATTTGCATATGAAGAGGCGATACCATCGGATACATGACCATCCACGAAAAGCAGGTGCTGCAGTAAAGTAAAATCCATCTTTCCCCACAGTATTAGAAATCCACCACTGTAAGTGCATTTGATGTGCACGGAGCAGTGCAATTGCATTTTCAATTTGTGGTTTTGCCCCAACTGCCTCTCTAAGTCGTATGCACGTACCATATGTGCGTAGCTCTGTCAATTACCAATTGATTTGCAAATTATAAATTCCACTAAAATGGTTATGTTTTTCACCGCATTTGGTGCAGGCGCCGAATGCTTAATTGCAGTGCCTCTGGAAGTACCCAGCCATATCCGCATTTCCATTCGAACAAATTTGTAGCGAAATTTATGTTTTAACTCTCACTTCACTTTATATTTGGGTAGGGCACGTGAATTTGGCTGACTTGCCAGCTTTGTTTGGCCTGCAGCACGTGTTTTACATACTCAATGGGTATCTAGACGGAAATTAGAAATTCTGTAATCGGATGTATTCAAAACTAATTATCTTACAGCGTATTGGCAAATTTTCAAAATAAAGTTCCCTAATTTCTCAATTTAGATAGTGTGGATATATGTAGATACATATATTTTTTCCTGGGGCATTTTAAATTGCATTCTCTATTTCGCGTTATTTAATTTTATAGCAAATTCAAATACAAATAAAGAGTACGTTAGCTATGATAATTGTGAAATCGTTCATTAATTTTGTAATACATAATTGTGACACTGGTCTTTCTTTCTATATTTCGTATTCATATGAAATAAATTTTCGTAAGAAGTGGTTTTAACTGTTTTGGAGAACACTGCAGATTTACAGATTAACTAGTTTTTGAATGAAATTGATGACTTGTAAAATTTCGCTTTCGTACGAAAGTCAGAACATGAGCCAAATTCATACCTACATTTTTATATATACCATACTTTCAGAAGCATCCTTTTCATTAATTTTATTAGCTAACTTGAAAGGGTTTTAATAAATCAGCTAATTAGTCTGTTGAGTATAATATGCATTCCGTTTGCAGTTTTAGACAGCACTGTAAAATCGCGTGTTCCATAGCCAAATGGGCAAATAATTTAAAATTCAAATAGAATAGCATTGGCTTGGTAGCCAGTGGGAATTATCGCCACCAATTGGTGCAATTACTCGCATGAATTAAGCGCTGTTATGAGATCGAACATTGGCCTTATTCCTTTCATGTTATTGGCACTATCGAAAACGGTTGCAAAATTTAGCGAACCACTGGAACCAGGAGTCCAAGCAATATTTATAGCTGTAGCGAGATCTGTATACCGAAGTGCATACAACAAATGAAATGTTTTGCAATTATGATCGTCCGACCGTGATTGGAAATTACCCCCGCCAAAAAGAAAATTGGTGCAATCATCGCATTAGCAGCTTTCACGAAAAAACACTCACCGGAGCCTTTCAATAATCCGTGAAATGCATTTGACCATTAACTAGTGCCGGCCGTGAACTTATCTGCTCGTCTTTTCGTAGTTAAAAGTATTAATTAACTTGCGCTAACATCGCCGTGCACTAATTGAACCGCTCGGTGAATGGGCGATTTAACTTCAATTTAAGCACAGCAATGCGCGCAAACACAACTCCACACTCCGCCGCGACGGCAGTGATCGGGCGGAGAGTGATGCAGGTATGGACGGATTAATTTGCAATTTTGCTGAGCAGACTGGAAAAGTGTAATTACAATGCACATAGATCCGGGCTATCGCGGGCGGAGCGAAACAATCGCACATAGGCGCTCCGGCCGGGTCCAGCTGGCACTGAAATATTTTGAAATTACCATAAAGTGGGGTCTGGTTCTTTACCAGACCCAACACCGGCCCAAACATGGGCTTTGCATTTTAAGCGTTTTACGCGCGTTACAGGACAGATTTATGCGGGCCGAAAAGCTGAGCTAGACAACACCGGCGGGGAATGCGGGGGCGACATAATTTTCAATTGCCGCCCTCAGCCAAAAGCCTCATCGTGGCACTTTTAATTTTTCCTTTGGGTGATGGGATGAAAAGAATTTCAGAGACTTGGCCTGGAAGATTAACTTTATTTAAATTCCGGCAACGTTCCGTGTGACATTTTGCTCGACAGGAATTACTTTTCAGTCTGGCTCTGTTCTTCGGTAAATTCGACTCCCTTCATTTAGATTTTAGGCGAACGGAGATGATGTTCCTGATCGATATGCAGATGCGAGTTTCTTCCCTGTAATTGGACAGGATTTTAATAGAAAAACTTTTTTAATAAATTCAAGCGATTTAAGGCGCTTTCAGGGGTGAATTTTTCGACGATAAATTTATTACAGGATACTTGCTTGCGGTCACAATGATGGTGGTGGGGTAGGTTTTATGGGTCAGGGTATGCAAATATTTTTAGAAGGTCAGGGTTACATGAGTTTCGACCTAACAGGCCCTTAATTATTTTAATTTAGCCATGACGGTTGAGGGAAAAAGAAAGAGAATGAATAATACAAATATTATATAGCTACATGAATACAAGAAAATCTTAGCCAGGGTGAAATTGTATATATGAAATATTTTTTGAAAAAGGTAATTTTTAAATTGCTCAGATCTTCTATATTTTTAAATTTAATTAACGTTGGTATTTATTTAGATTTAAGTAATGTAAGGAAAAATAAAGCTCCTTTTTGTTTTTTCATTTAGTTGCATTCACTCCTAAATGATCCTAAATTAAAGTCTGACTAAAAAAATATCCATTGCATATACATTCATATATGCAGTAGTTTTTTAATATTTCTTAATTAAATTTAAACAATTAATCCTTAACTTAAATGTTAATATTTTAGGTGAATGTAACGCTATAAGAACGAGGTTCTAAAAAGGACACCATACCTAAACTCTTTTCCGGTTACTATTGTTACTATTTAATTACTTTTTCTTTAATACCTTTGTTTTAATTTTATGTACATATTTGCATTGAATAAGAATTTAGTCGGAAGGAAAGTAGTTATAGGAGCATATATGTATGTACATATGACTAAACATCAAGATAAAGGTTAGATTTTTTGACCTAATTTTAATCTTTTCCAATTTCATCCTAAAGCGTAGAGAAAAATATATGTACATTTAAAGCCCTACTGGCCTGCACATAAAATATGCAGTACATCTCATACAAACTAAACCCTTCAATTCCATTAACTATACACATAAATCTTCCTACTGTTTTACAAAGAAAAATTTCGCATAAAAGAACTTCATCCTTTCTTTTTTTTATAAAATCACCCATACAATGCAACTAGAAAGATTTTATCGTCCAACAACTACAAACTTTTCACATTGCAGTGGAATCTACCTCGATATTTTTTGTCCGAAAATTCGAAGCATACCTCTGGCTATTATCCGCTGCAAAATAGAGTTCTAGAAAAAGGACTTTAATTTTGCTCACAGTACTGCTCAAAATTTTTTCAATAAAGGTAGGGAAAATTTAATTTGAAAGCCCTTTAGAGTGGAAAACAATCAATAAAACGTAGCTGGGCAAGTTAATTGGCTCGAAATGTTCAAACAATAACCTGGCGAGTGAGTTCATGACTCTATAGGAAGGTTATGCTTTATCGACCCCAGCTAAATTGGTCATAAATTTTGTTAGCTGCTGACGGGGGCATGATTTATGCTTGACTAAAGGTAAAGATTATAATAATCGTTTCTTGATACACAAAAGTCTTCTTAAGGCAAAATTTACCCTACTTTTTGGATCTAACAAACTTTTATCAGGCTTAAATTTGATTGCAGAAAATGCAAGACTTAGAAGGTGTCCTTTTTCGTTTTATTTATGTTTCTACCTACGGGGGCACATGTGTCATTCATTCCTCCATGCGATGTACCAACAAAATATCTTTTAGACGGCAAACTTTTCCAGGCCGAGAAAATAACTTCTCAAGATATCACCAGATCTGGTGGCAAAACAAAGATTAAATTTTTGGCGTGTTTCAAATTGAGGAATTCTCCTGTCACCCTGTTGGAGCTCGAATTCCCGAAAAAGAGGGAATTTGGTGATAGATGGGGAGACCTCCCTTGATGGAGTCTCATTATAATGTCACCAAATGATTTTGTAAATCGTTTTAAGGTCGAAATTCATCACATTTTATTGCCTTTGTTCTTAAATTGTGAACGAAGGGATTTCTCAGATTCTTTTCCCATTTTTTTGCGGGAAATTTATTGAATTTGAAAACAAATTATAAGCGGACAGTAAATTTCGAGATATTTATTGATGTCAAGTTGAATTAAACATGGGAAAAATGTTATACTTAAATATCCAATTAATGAAAATAATTAATTTTGACCTTATTTCATTAGTTAAAAAGCTGCATTTATGATTAAAAGTGTACCCGATATTAAAAATTTTAATTTAGTTCAAAATGACGGAAGAACTGAGACTATATATTTTTCAATAATATAAATAATGAAGATTATGCATACAGAATCTAATTTTACGTGAAAGCATTAAAATGAATTACCCCTCTATTCTAAAACAGAAGAAAAGTTTACTTAATTTGACGTAGTTTCAGGAATGACATATTTCTAATCTATTTTATAGTTAATATCGCAGATTATGTTCAGCATGAGACCGATCACATTTTATATTTCAATTTCATGCGGATTTCTGGGCTCTGCGCTGGATCTCTGGTCGAATGATTTATCACTGTTGAAGCAGTTGTAAATCTCCACTTCTCGGGCTGAATATGATGTCTTCGTAGGAACCTCAACTCAACGCGTCTTGTCTGTAGGAGTCTACAGGCAACGAAGCAATTTTCCGAGGAGTGGTTGAATAGCCGGTATCGGGCTGGTTTTCTTATATAGTTTTCCCAAGTGACACAATTAAGTCGAAGAAGCGGCAAAAGTCATTCCGTACAGTGTCTCTGATTTGTGCGGCGTATTTATTGACGACATTTGTAATTGATACTGCCAACTGTTCAAATTTATTGATGAAATTTGTTACTGATGCCGACAACTGATTGACGATATTTGGCCTGGGCCTTGGTTGGAAATTGCTGGGCGAATAAATTGCGGCCTTTGTCTAGAAGACGATTATATCCCGGCTTTAAGCAGAATAGCTTTTTATTTTGGTGAATGATTGATTTTCTTTTTCGCAGGCTTTCCAGTTGATGAATCGTCCGTCTGGTCTAATTTGGAGATTGATAGCATTTGTTGGCTTCGTTAATTTTTGAAAGATAGTTATTAGAGATTATTAAAGTGATGGAAACTCATTTATAATTTTAACAGATTTTGATGGACCAGTAATTTTACTCATATTTTAGAAGCATTGATGAAAGACTGTCTTGGAAATTCTTTTAACTTTTGAACTTTAAGAATATTAATTACAAACAGTATACAGTACAGTGGTACTTTTCTAAATTTATTGTATAATATTTTAAATTGAAAATTTCTCGCACTTTACTCAACCTTTTAATTAATTGAGTTATATAATTTCAAATGCGCATTTTCAGAGTAGATTTGAAGAGTAATGCTACAATGGAATTTAAATAGATTTTGGGCTGAAAAACGGAATTTATGCTCTTAAATGGCCCATGTTGATTAAAATATGTTTTTACTAAACTAACTTCATATTAACGGTCTCTTAGCTTGAAGAAGAAGTTTCCTCATTTAAAGTTTTTCACATTACATTACATTAGAACCCTTGAGCTACTTAAGCTTTAAAAGCAAATACTGAATAAGTGGAACTTGCCAAAATTAATTATTTGAAATTGATTCTCCAACATAGTTACTATTTGGTAAAAACTAGCCAGTCAAGGCTTAGCCGAAAATTGCTGCTCTAAAAAATCGCCATTATCCATCCGTTTTTAAGCAATAAAAATAATCTACTCATTGAGTGCAATCAAAACGGTCATCTTTTTATTAAAAATTACATTCAACAAAAATCAAATTTTATTCATCTTCGTACACCTGTGCTGCTGCAATCTAAACAGCGTTTAAAATTACCAAAAACCATCAACTGTTTTTGGTTTAATTGTATTACGAAATGAATTACAGTGTGACGGGCACGGGACATTCAGTCGCAATCAATTAATTTTAATAGGCACGTGCTATTAATTTATTGCAACCATTTCACTCGATTGCATAACATAGGCCGAGAAATATAATTATGTATAACAGCAGCAACTAGTAAATTTGGGTAATTTTCGCGGAATAGGAGCAATTTGTCTGACCATTGCATGCTTGTGCTGCTCCGATGTGGATGAATTAAAACGTTCACCTGAAAAATGTTAAAAATTAAAATAAAAGAATCACCTCGGTCTCACTAAATTGTCGCCTTGTTGACAATTAGCCCAATCAATTTTCCGCCTCATTAATATTAAAGTGGGTGCTCAGAAAATCTCGAATAATTTGCAGTGCATCCGAGCGTAATTTGCCCGCCGCACAGTGGTCCCAAACGCTAAAAACCTGGCCAAAATTCAAAAAAAATTTTTTTTTTTTCGGACTTTTAACATAGAAAATAGTTGTAGGACTACCCATAGCATTAAGAACGACGCACAGTGGTCCCAAATGACGATTTTGTGGCCAAAATATGAAAACGTTGTTAGATTTGTGCGAAACATTGTTTATTAGGGTTCTCGAGGTCGCTGATTACGAATCTGAAGTCAAAAATTCAAAAAAAAAATTAACGGATCCAAAATGGCAGAATTTGTTAAAAAAAAAATTTTTTTTTTCTAAAAACTTGATTTTTTCTTTGAAACTCGGTTTCTAGGGATTTTTGAGGTCGCTGATTACGAATTTGATGTCAAAATTAAAAAAAAAACAAAATGGCGGGTCCGAAATGGTCAAATTTGTTTAAAAAATGTATTTTTTCCTAAAAACCCAATTGTTTTTCTCGAAACTTAGCTTATAGGGGTTTTTGAGGTAGTTGATTACGAATCTGAAGTGAGAGTTTCAAATAAAAACATTAATGGATTTAACATGGCCGAATTCTTTTCATTAAATGTTCTTTATTTTTCCAAAAAGTCAGATTTTATCGAAACTATGTTTTCCGGAAAGAAAATATTTGCCTTAAAAGTGGCAGAAAATGCTGCTGGGAAGCAGTATGCTTTGAAGGAAGGGTTGAAAAAAGGTTTGAAATGATATACAGTAATAAGTAATTTTTAACAAATAAATCGATTTTTTCCGACTTTAGTACACATAATATGCTCTAAAAGCGTAAAGTGCAAGTCTCAGCAGCTAATTTTCATATATGCTGTTAAGAACCATTCAACAAACAAGAAAAAAATTATAGCAGCGCAGTACCTCGCAGTACTTTTTTCTAATTGCATTTGTTATCTTATTATTTATAACCTCAATTCAAAAAAACTGTTACTTTTTCAATTTTGTTAAACAGTTTTATTTACTATCTACATCAAATTCCAATTACATTCATGGGTTATACTTACTGTTCTGAGATGATTCCATTTTATACACTTAGAATAACCTTCTTCGTTTAAGTTCTGAGCTTAAATAAAAACATCACATTCGGCAAGGCGTCTTTGCGTGAACAGCAGACGCAAAAAACCTTCTGAAAAACAACGGGTTCCTAGCTCAGGAAAAAATCCCGTATTGTTTCTAACCGTCGCACAGTGGTCCCAAACGCTAAAAACCTGGCCAAAATTCAAAAAAAAATTTTTTTTTTTCGGACTTTTAACATAGAAAATAGTTGTAGGACTACCCATAGCATTAAGAACGACGGTTAGAAACAATACGGGATTTTTTCCTGAGCTAGGAACCCGTTGTTTTTCAGAAGGTTTTTTGCGTCTGCTGTTCACGCAAAGACGCCTTGCCGAATGTGATGTTTTTATTTAAGCTCAGAACTTAAACGAAGAAGGTTATTCTAAGTGTATAAAATGGAATCATCTCAGAACAGTAAGTATAACCCATGAATGTAATTGGAATTTGATGTAGATAGTAAATAAAACTGTTTAACAAAATTGAAAAAGTAACAGTTTTTTTGAATTGAGGTTATAAATAATAAGATAACAAATGCAATTAGAAAAAAGTACTGCGAGGTACTGCGCTGCTATAATTTTTTTCTTGTTTGTTGAATGGTTCTTAACAGCATATATGAAAATTAGCTGCTGAGACTTGCACTTTACGCTTTTAGAGCATATTATGTGTACTAAAGTCGGAAAAAATCGATTTATTTGTTAAAAATTACTTATTACTGTATATCATTTCAAACCTTTTTTCAACCCTTCCTTCAAAGCATACTGCTTCCCAGCAGCATTTTCTGCCACTTTTAAGGCAAATATTTTCTTTCCGGAAAACATAGTTTCGATAAAATCTGACTTTTTGGAAAAATAAAGAACATTTAATGAAAAGAATTCGGCCATGTTAAATCCATTAATGTTTTTATTTGAAACTCTCACTTCAGATTCGTAATCAACTACCTCAAAAACCCCTATAAGCTAAGTTTCGAGAAAAACAATTGGGTTTTTAGGAAAAAATACATTTTTTAAACAAATTTGACCATTTCGGACCCGCCATTTTGTTTTTTTTTTAATTTTGACATCAAATTCGTAATCAGCGACCTCAAAAATCCCTAGAAACCGAGTTTCAAAGAAAAAATCAAGTTTTTAGAAAAAAAAAATTTTTTTTTTAACAAATTCTGCCATTTTGGATCCGTTAATTTTTTTTTTGAATTTTTGACTTCAGATTCGTAATCAGCGACCTCGAGAACCCTAATAAACAATGTTTCGCACAAATCTAACAACGTTTTCATATTTTGGCCACAAAATCGTCATTTGGGACCACTGTGCGCCGGCGGCAATAAAAAGATGTTCGCATGTATGTAGGAGGTGTGCATATATCAGACAAAAGTGCACATATGGTACGCCGCTGGATGAATAGACATGTGCTTGTGGATATATTGAACCATTCTGAATTTATGGCTTTAACCTCTGGCACATAGAGCCGGGACGAATGTGTTTCTGCATCCAGAAGACAGTCTGCGCAAGTTGCAGATTCCCACGGTGCAGACAGAGCCAGGTGGGAGATTCTATCTGGTGAAGACGACAGCCAAGTCACACGATTCCCATTACCAAAGTTTGGAGCATCTTCTTTTCCGAATGTGCCTACGGCGGCGCATCACTTCTGCAACTTCTTCTTAATCTTCCCTCAGCGGGCTGCTGACTATTTGCATAGAAAATCAGCAAATTTGAGCAAATTTCAGTCGAACATGAACTGAACATTGCAGCGAAGGAAAGGAGTACCCGGGGGACCTGATGTCCATGAGTCTGATTTTGCCGCCTTCGCGATTCCCTTGGTTCTTAACGGCTTCGTGCTTGCATCTGAGATAGATTGCAGTGAAATGTAAAGAAAACGCATCGAAACCCGATAACAATTATGCAACACACGTCAAGAAGACAATTTTACAGCGGCATCTAATAGAACTGCATTTCGCGAACGACGATTATGAATCTGTGGGATTTGACCTTTCGGTTGGCTGCTGTTGTTACATGTTGAATTAGGGAAAATAGTGTAGTGTATTTTTCATAAATATGGAATAATAATTGGATACGGTTATTATCTAAATTGAGTAGACTATACTCTGATTGTTGGCGTATTTTAAACGTTTAAAATAATTTAATATTACCATAATGTTTATTAACAATTTTAAAAGAAAACAGAAATGGTATGTTCCACAAAAATTGATATTACATCTACATACGTAATCTAGAAAACTACTGATTCGATTGTCACTAATCTATAGGTATAGAGTCCTCATTAAGATGCGACCTTTTGGAAAGAATTAACATTAAAATTGGTATATTTTTAGACTTTCTTCTTCTGAGTTTGTTTTATAATGGCTATCATATAATAAATTTTGATTTTCTCTTTCCAAATTATTAAGTGCATAAAAATGTTGTTGACTTAATTATTTTTAGTTTTTTAAGATGTTTATATTTTTATCCATATACAAATTTATTAATAGAAATAGTGCGGTGCATAAGTCTATGTATCGGTGTTTAATATGTAAACTCAGTAAAAGAGCTTAATATAAAGATTGTTCGAAAATAGGTGATATGTATTTTTCATTGTGTATATGTTTTCATTTCCTTTAAAATATTTAATTTATTAATTAATATATTTATATATGTAGTCTTGACATAGTTACCAAAAAGCAGGATATTTGGGTTAAAAACAATTACGTATGTTAGACTTTACCACCTTTTACCTATTGCAACATTTCTCTTGAAATTGTAATACATTGTGAAGAAGAATTGGTCGTTGAACCATGGCAAGCAATTACACATTTCTTGAAGTAATCTAATTTTCTTATTTTCTTCTTCATTTCCAGATTTCGCCGCTTTTCATATGCTTTCTGTTGGTAACAGCGATCGACGCTAGACGTGTCCGGGTGCGCCCCAGACCGATCCAGCCACAGCAGGAGAGTGAAGAAATCCCGGAATCGGAGCTGAGCGACGAAGACAATCGCCCGCAGCCGGCCATTCAGTACTACAACACCGATTCACGGGAAAATCTTCCGCAGAATCGAATAGTGCTCGTGTCGTCGGACGATGATTACAATGGGCTCTACGGACAGCCAACGCCGCGGGCCCGGACTGATTACAATCGGCCACAGGTGGCGGCGCTCCGGTCCACGACACCTGCGCCGCGAACCAAAGACCAGGCCACAAAATCGCCTCCAGTGCAGACGATCCGCAATTATAGTAAGGTTAATGACGACGGGTCATTCACTTTCGGGTACGAGGCGGCGGATGGCTCTTTCAAGGAGGAGACACGGGGCACGGACTGCGTCGTGAGGGGGAAGTACGGCTACATTGACCCAGATGGGAATAAACGGGAATTCACTTACGTTTCTGGCAATCCCTGCGATCCAAACAATCCGGAAGGGCGGGAAAGTGAGGAAGATCGCGACGTATCTGAAGAGGATTCCCGGGAACCTGAAAATGTTCCTCAGAACTATCCCAAGAGGCCAATCAGACCGATTCGACCGGTTCAAACTACGACAAATCCTCCTACAACTGTTTTCCAGAACACATATTCCCATCACTCTCTGCAAGAGGAGAGTGTTGAGGAAGAGGAGCCCGAACCAATTCAAGTTCTTCAGCCCCAAAGATCACGTCTTCCACCTGCCGTTCAGCCGTTGCGACAAGAGTACATTCAGCCCCAGCACCATGCCCTTCATCAGCCTCAGCGGCCACAACCTCAAGAAGTCGAGATCCGCCAAAGGCCTAAAGTTTCTTATAGTACCACTCCAGCTCCAGTTACGCGTTACCAGCCTATTCAGTCAGTTAGCATCACTCCTCGCCCCACCTACAGAGGACCTATCCAAACCCTTCAGACGCAGCCTCCAGCGACGACATATCGTCCAAGCGTGAAGGTCTCTCAGCAGCCGGCACCTGTAACATATTCGAAGTCAACATCGCGGCCCTACATTTCATCAACGCAAAATGCAATTCCGTCAACGACAAGACGGCCAACAGTTGATTTTGCTGCCGAATTCCAGAAATTCCAGAAAGAGCATAACATCCCATTAACGACTACGACGTCCAGGACTACAACTCCTTATAAACCATTCAAGCCATCGATTCCTGAACGCGTAGAAATCCCAGCCACATCGAACCCCATCTACGAGTCCCAGCTGGTCTTTGACCCAAGCAGTGGGCAGTACGACTCAGCCCTTTATCAACAGCTTCCACAGACCGACGGAGACTTCCAGGTGAGCCACAGAATTCAGCCCTATGTCCATCAAATTAGTTCGCCAGCCCCACAATTGTTGAGCCTGGAGCAACTTCAGCAGCTCAATCCACTCTACAGGCGGCAGCAGGTTCAGCAGCCAGTGGCGGCGCATCTTTCGCAGCAAATCTACGAAAATGAAAAGGAGAACCTGCAGGTCCTAAATTCCCAACAGCTGTTCCAGCAGCAACAGGAACTCCAGAAGCAGCAGCTGCAGCAAGACAGGATAGAGGCTGCCAGGAAAGCGGCCTCCGAGAAGCAGCAGTACCAACAGCAGCAACACCGGTTCCAGGCGCAGTTGCAGAGGCCCCAGTCGCAGGGCTTCTACTACATTCAGCCTGCCGAAGGGCAGATCGACGCCTTTCTTCGCGGCCACAACATCGACTTTTAAACGACCGAGTCAGCGGCCTGAGAGGGCCCTTTAGAGTTATTTTGTAGGCTAAGTCTGTATGTCCACTTGTATGTATGGTTTTTAAGTTTCTTTTTTATTTTATGTCATTACCGTTGAATTTATGCAATTTTTAACTGTAATATATTTTTTTTTAATTTTAGACTAAAAACTGGTCTTTTATTGAATATGGGCTATAGAGCAAGGGGATCGCTAACAAAGGGAATAAGATACTCAAAGCTTGCTTAGAGCTTAAAATAAAGTTTTAGTATTTATTTATTTATAGGATGTTCCCCGTGGCTCGTAAACTACTGCGCAGACCCGATTACGACAAATGAATTGTTGTTTTGTTTGTCTTGCCTTATATTAATAAAAATATAACTCGAAAAATATATAATAATGCGAAACGCTCTAAAACTGAACATTTTTAATTTAAGTAGTACAAATAAAAATACTTATCGTACGAAGAGATACTACATATGTACATACAAGTTCAGAAATTAACATTTATGTGCTTGGCTGTGAATAATTAACTTTAGTGAGGAATTTGAATTTTTAACCTATCGGTTATTACAATATTTTTTGCCATGATTGATTATATTAGTCCACAGGAGGTAGAACACTAAAAAGAAAACCATTTAGACTCTAAAATAATCCGGTGTCATAATTTCTTTACATAATAACTTTTTACAATGTTAGTGTTAAAAGTGTACAAAGTGTATGCACTTTTTATTTATAGTTATTCTTTGGTATTTTTATGCCGCCGTTTTGAGTTATATACATATAACATATAAGCAAAACGATGAAAATTAGTATTGAAAAGTTTATGCGTGTTTTATAAATGTTTAAGTATAGATTAAAAGTATATAATTTCTTAGTTAATTTGATTGGATGGAATATAGAATTTCATGAAAAAGTTGCAGGTTGCATTAAGGGGGTATTCTGCTTTATGAGGCTCAAAAAATCCATTTTTTTTTTGATTGCGGAAATCTCTTCCTAATATATCTAAGAATATGTCTGTAAAGTTTTATAGGCTAATTCGAAATATTTTCAAAGATATAGCACTAAACGCAGTGGGGTGTCGAGCAGGTATACGAGCGCATTTGTTCTGACCGTAAACTTTGAAGCGCGTTTTCTCGAGTTTTCATTTTTATGATTTTTCTAAATTGGCGGGCGTAATTGCCAGAAAACTAAACGACCAATCAAAATGAACTAAAGCTTGTTGTCTTCAGTTTTAAATTCTCTTTGGTTTGAACTAAAAATATTCATGAAAAAAAAAATTCTAAACAATGTTTTCAGCAAATTGAAATTGTTTTTTTCTTGCAAAAAGCACATTTTTTTTCAAACCTGAAAACAATTTTAAATTTTACAATTTTTTGGGTTTTTCTTAGTTCAAATAGAAGAAAAATATATAACAATTAAAATTTTCTGTGTTTTTTTTGTTGCAGACATAAATTACGAGCTGCATTTTCCCCGCCAATTGGAGACTGCGATTGCAAGGTGTTGCACAAATGTACATATAAATTGGCTGCGTTTGAATATTTTTGTCTCAATAAATTTTTTTTTTAACGTTTAAATATGCAATAACATAATCTGAAAAGTTCGCAAAATTTGTTTATTTTTTTCTGTCCTACAAATTTTCCCAAAAAAACGCTTGTTTTAGGCCTTATAAAGCAGAATCCCCCCTTAATTTCGCATAACAAAGTTTTTCATGTACTGCGTGGGTTATATCGCCTACTTCTGAGTTATGCGAAAAATTTGCGATTTTTCTCTTAATTATATTTTAAGTCCTTCCTCTCAAATTTAATGGATAAACGTTGGTTGCATTACGAAGCAGGAATGTGTCAAATGGCGATTGTGTGAATGATTTGAGCGAAAGTAGAAAGGCTGATCCTTATACGGTTTTGGAATAAATTTTAAAGCTGCATACAGGGAGATTGTTCAAAAGATAGTGTCAATAAGTTTCGTGTACCAAGTTTAGTAACCCTTTTTTATCGTGAAAACGAGTGGTGCATCAAATAATCTAAAAACCTCAGAATCGATCACCTTCTGGGAATGAAATCTTATCTCACACGCACCTTGCATAACGGCATCTTGCCGCAGGTATGCGTAATTACACATCGCACTGCATAAGTTCCCACATTTCCCTGCTCCACAAATCAGCCTATACCTGCGCATTGCAAAAACATATAAATTCAATCGAGAGCAGGAAATTTTCAGTCGAAAATCGATTCAGAGCAAATTCCGGGTTTATAGGTGTTACGCAACATGCGCTTAACAAACCAGAAACTGGTTAAGTGCGCACGCGTCAGTTACCTGCCGGTTGAAACTAGGTAATTTTCGATTACATCCTGTTGGTTCAAGTAATCGACGAAACTGAACCAGATCGGGCTGCTGGACCAGTTTTAAAGATTTTTCCATCATGTCGCGCCTGCCAGTCCCCAAAAATAGCGCAATCATAGTCGACAAGAATCGACAACCTTAAGAAGGTTTTACGAGAACAGCCGAACCGAACACGTACCGCAGTTAATCTGAAATTACTTATTTTGCCTTAAGACACAGCCTGCAGTTTCTGTGAGTCACCTGGGCATGGTTACCTGATGGTCGGTTCAAGGTTTTGTTTTCAATTTCATTTGTAGTGCGCAGTAGTGGCAAATTTTTTTCTCGCATTCGATCGACAAGCGACGACCTTCAGGTATACTACCCTGCCGGTCATAATGAGAAACTGCAAAAACCCACCTCGATAATTGTAGACCGGCGGCGATCTTTCTCGTAGGAGGCAGGCAACGGTCACCGTTTTTCTTCAACGGACTCTCACGTTTTAATGCAAATCGATCGACGTTGATATAAAACGAAAATACTCGGGCCGAACCTTATTGGCTGCATTGCCACAATCCGAGAAAACCTGCAATGTCATTGCAAATCTTCAGAGATCTTTCCAAGTTTGCATGTTTCTTGCGCTTTTCTCGTTATGTCTATGTAGGAAGGGGAAAAAGCGAACACAAAGCGGCTAGAAAAAAGCACTGTGAATAATTTAATTATCCAATTAATCACATCCATTGCGTGCTAGTTGACAAAGGTACGAACAATTTCTTATGCAATCGCATCACCGTCGAACATTACCCGCGTTTTCTTCAATGGCCCCATTTCGTTTTCATTTCAAACAATTGCCGCAAATTTGGTTGCCCGCTTCTTGGATACTTTGGAAAAATTCCAAATTTCACAGGCAATTATCTGACCGAATCTCCGGCCACGATGAAAATCAGATGAGTTCGCGCGTTTAAATTGACATAAATCCGCGGGCAGGGTTATTAGGTGGGTTTCTATATGCACATAGGCAAACCTAATAATCTCCTTAGCGCGATCAAACGGCGAGGAAAAGTGTTGCATAAAATCAGTTGAGCAGACCGGTTGCATAATTTCATTTCGCCCGCCGACTGTTTTAGGTCGCGGTATTTAAGGATTTCGAGCAGCCGCCCGCCAATTTGAATAAAGGCACCTCAAGTCCACTGGGTGGAGTCTCTAGCATTTTGCATTTCTTGTATGCAGTGATTCATTTTTCCTGGGCTCCGCGCCAACATTTAATTGCACTATTCGCCAGGTCATTGGGTCTCGGGTGGATGAAATTCTATGGGCATTAGTAAGCAAGCCAATCCTATTTGGATTTCTTAATTTTTTCTGTTGATATTTGATTTTCTTCAAAATTGGGCAAATCTTGCAGATAATGAGATAAAATATTAGATTTAATATTTACTTCTTATTATATCTTACTTTTACCTTCCTAATACCTATTAGAAACATTGGTTCGACAAATATAAGATTAGTTAGTTTTATCCATCTTAACTTCGAAAAGAAAAACATTTGAATAAATGTTTTGATACAAAGTAGGTATAAGTAAAGGTAACTTAAAATGTGATGTGATTGCGGACAAAAGCGAAGCTATTTAAAAACTTTTATTCAAATCGGCTATGTTATATATTTTTGTTTAATTCAAAAAAAGCTTATTTTTTTAAATGCTTGCTAGTTGAAGATAACATTAAATTAATCTGGATGTTAACAACAACAGGAAAATATTTAATTTTATTTCGAAATTGTGTTGTGAAATATTGTGAATTTTCTTTGGTTTATTTAAAAAAGACTGTAATTCAATCTTCTGAGTAATGTATGCATATATCATTTCGATAAGATATCATAAGATATCAGGAAGCTGCCATTCATAGCAAAATATGTTAATTAAATGCAGCAAAGTTGAGTGTTGAGTAATAAAATGAAAATAAAGCATAAAAACCTTATAGAAATTCCATCCTTTGAAATTGTTCTACCACCGTTAATATCAATTATATAGCCCGCTCTCAAAAGTAACGAGCAAAGCAACATTTTCATGATGATTTACTTCTGGCGTGCAGTGTAACTAAATTATGAAATACTAATTTTGTTTTTACGGTGATATTATCGTCCATAAACGATTATATGCTGGAAAAAAGAAAATCGAGGCGAACAACCGACATTCTCTGTTAATTTATTGAAGAAGAGGAATCAAAAGTTCAGTATTTATAGTATTTGCCATTAAAAAAGTAGAGTGTATTTCAAGGTTTTTAATAAGGTATTGCAAAAATCAAGCCGTTTTATACAGTCATGCATAGAAGCAGCACGGCATCATGTTCTTGAAATGACTTATTAGCTGCGCTCCTACAAAGATTGCATTGTGCAATTGAAATAAGCCTGGACGCAGAAGAAATATCCCACAGCCGTTTTTCTGCCAGTCACACCGTTTAGGTGGCCCACTCGGCAAATAAAGGTAGCTTTGCCTGAAGAAAGCGGTTAGTCATCTTCAGCTCCGTCCAACAAGGTAATCAGCGTCAGCCCTGCTGATCAGCGGCGGATCAGCGGCAGACACTGGACTAACAATGATCCAACTGCGTTTGCAATCAGCCCACCGTGACCGATTTAATTGGAGTAAGCAGCGCGGTCCGTGTTTAATACCTTGAAAGGAATGCGGAGCATGTCCATGAGCCGCGAGTGCCGGTTACTTAATCGCACGAAAATAAAAACAACTACAGAAACTGGATTCTGTCCCGTGTAGGTGAACATGTCTTCAGGTACGTACTCCAGTTAGCGACTGTTTGTGGATATATCTTAAATAATAGCACATGCGGCAAGCCAGTTTTATATGCATGAGCCCGCCGAACGACTTTGTAGAATCTCCCAGGGCACCGCCATAGGCCACTTTCACTTGTGTGCCATGATTTTCACTTTTCTTTGCATCACCGGGACAAGAATGATCTTAGATCTACCACATAAATCATTGAAACCACTCAGCTCATTATGACTGGCTGATTGCAAAAGTATGTAAATAAAATTAAAAGCGACATTTTTACCATGCTGAATATGTCTTCACGCCCTGGTCAGCCAATGAGTGGTGCGAACTACTTGCCCAGATGGCTGGAAGAATTCAGGACGCTAATTTATACAGAGCATTAGTTGCTAATCACCTTTTAGGTATTTTCTGCGTCTCAAAACTGTCGCAATTGTGAAATCCAAGTGCAAAACATGCGTAGTTACCCCAGAAGGACGGAACCCGTCTGCGGTGCGATTGCCTCATAATGCATGAATGTGTGAAATTTATGCCCGGCATTGTTTAACGCGTTGGGCTTCCAGTCCAATGCAATTCTAAACCTATTTGTGGGCAAAGAATTTATGGAATCTGGCATTATTTATAATTGTGTTACAAAAAATGTCTGATGCAGTTTGTTAAGTTAGTACGAATTTTCATCCATTTTGCTAATGTTAAAAGATCAAAAAGATCTATATGATTGCGTATATAAAATATGAGCGGTTATTATTTCATTTGCAAAAACATATATGTAGGTACTCGAGGAGTAGAAATTATGCTCATATTCATTTTATGCCATTTACTGAAACATTGAACGATTTTTATATTGTGCATGTTTTAAGATATACTTTCAAACCAGTTTTATATTAGTAGACTAAAAAAGGACGATACGACATGTGATTTCAAAACAAAATTCGTATTCATTAGGTCCGTATTAACATTTTGATATGAAAACGAATCTTAAATACATTGAATAAAAAAGGTTTCCTGAATTACTTTAGACTTCTTGCTTTCGAGCGGCGATAAAATTTGTCAATTTATTCACCTCGACTAGGGAAAGGTACATAGAAAAGATACATATATATTTTTCTATATACCTTTCGCTAGTTGAGGTTTTATTTTGTTTAAATGTGAATTCGGTAAAATTTCTATGTTAGGTAAATTAGATTTTAGAATACGAAAGACTTCAATTGCATGTTTTTACTAAATTTTCAATATTTGGATTTATAAAGCACCACACATGACAATAAATGCAAACATATTTGAACAGTTGGTGTTAAGAATCGTTACTTCAACACCTGTGAAAAAGTAAAATTTCCAGGAAATTTTCATAATGTTGACACATTGTCTATTGGTATTTTGTTTTCTTTATTTTGATGCATGAATGGTATATGAGTATTTCGTAAATTTATTTAGTAAAACATATGCTAAGGTTTGTAAAGTGATTGGATGTGAACGCTTTGTTATTTCTTCTATATTTCGTCGTTTTACTGTAAAATTTTAAATGTTCATTATTGTTTCTATGGCAACTAAAATTGTACATCTCTTTCAACGCATACACACCAAAATATGTATACGCATACCAGAGCAACAATAGTTCTAGAACGATTTTAGCTGAGTATTACGATATTCGTTATTTGTAATGTTACATAATATAAAATCATAACCTTTGTTTTAAGGATATCTACTGGAAGTAAATATCGGATGGAAAGCCTAAACAATCAAGTAAAAGTAACAAATTTTTATTTTATAAAAACATATTCTAAAACGATTTTATTACAAGGAACTTAGGAAAGGCTTTAACAAAAATTATTATGTGCATGTTAGGATTTTGTACTGCAGTTGTTTATCCAAAGTGATATATTTGATTGTTAGGATCGTTGTCATATTTATTATCATCATGATCGTGGTTAGTCTTGGAATAACCTTTATAATCGGAAATATGATCAGGTTCGACATAATAATCTTTCTAATCGGAACTATGATCGTTATTATCGTTGTCATATTCATCATGATCGTGGTTAATCTCGGGATGATCTTTATAATTGTAATCATAATCAAGGTCGGCATAATAATCGGGAGTATGATCGTTATTATCGTTATTATCAATCTCGGAATGATCTTTATAATTGTAACTATAATCAATATCGAGATAATAACCGAGAGTAGGATCGTTATTATTGTTGTCATATTCATCATGATCGTGGTTAATCTCGGAATCATCTTTATAATTGTTACTATAATCAATATCGGCATAATAATCGGGAGTATGATCGTTATTATCGTTGTCATATTCATCATGATCGTGGTTAATCTCAGAATGATCATTATAATCGGAACTATGATCGAGTTCGACATAATAATCGGAAGTATGATCGTCAGCATCGTTGTCATATTCATCATGATCGTGGTTAATCTCGGAATGATCATTATAATCGGAACTATGATCGGGTTCGACATAATAATCGGAAGTATGATCGTCAGCATCGTTGTCATATTCATCATGATCAAAACTGTGATCGGGTTCGACATAATAATCGGAAGTATGATCGTCAGCATCGTTGTCATATTCATCATGATCGTGGTTAATCTCGGAATCATCATTATAATCGGAACTATGATCGGGCTCGATGTAATAATCGGAAGTATGATCGTCAGCATCGTTGTCATATTCATCATGATCGAAAGTATGATCGGGTTCGACATAATAATCGGAAGTATGATCGTCAGCATCGTTGTCATATTCACCATGATCATGATCGTGGGTAACCCCGAAAAGATCTTTATAATCGGAACTGTCACTATTGTTTTGATGATCATTAGATCCTACATAATCGTAATTGCGAGTAGAGGATTGAATATCAGAATCGAAAGAAGGATGTTCTATGGGAACTTCAGTAGACTCTCCTGGAACGGCTGGTGTGGTAGTTTCGGATAGGCTCCTGCCATGGCTGATTTCTAATTGTATGGCTGTTAAGCACAACACAAAAATTAAGGAACACTTCATACTTAAGGAGTTAGCTGACAGTCTAATGTGCTTATACTGACTTTTACTGCGACCTGTAACATCTTTATATTCTAAGCAATTGGTTAAAAATTGATTTACTCAGTTGAACCACACAAGTGTTCCACTTGTTAAGAAGGAAACTCTTAATGAACTCTTACTGAAATGTTGTTGCTAGGTCTGAAATCATAAGTATAGTTAGAGTGAATGGAATGACAATTACTAATATTAATTCAAAATTGAACTATATGAATGTATGATTCAGGAAATAAGTTGGCGTGATAGGCATACATATCTAGGCTTTTAGGTAGATTTTATATGAAATACTACCTAATGCAAAGGTATCTGATGAAAAGATTTCGGAAAATGACTGATGCTAAAACTCGTTGCCACCGAAAGGTATTTTTTTATTTAAAGATTGGTGTAACTTTCCTGACAAAATCGGCTTAAATACAAGCACGAAAAGTTCTTAATATAAGATAAATAAGATAAAAGTGCTTAAATCTTGCGCTATCTTAAATAAAACCGCACGCAATGAGTATTGCTTTCCTAGCTAATTATAATTATATGCTAAATTAAAAATAAGAAAACTTTAATAACAATCCAAAATTCAGAAGCTTTCTATCTTCATTGGAATCTCGCCTGCTAAGCTTTACATCTTAAGATTTTACTTGATTTTTGAAGTCGTCGGCACGAAAACCAATTTGGTTATCTATGATAACCATGATAATATGATTTTAAAATTGAATAAATGTAGGTACTGTTTAATTTAACATTTAAATATGAAGCTTTTGGGAAAATACCTACTTGCTTTCATTGATGGCAAAAGCATGTGATCAAACAACTTCTACAATAAAATAAAACTTTACATCGAAATTATGTTTTGGATGATGCAACATTATGATCAAGATCGAAATTTAACCTTTTTTCCGGTTTGATTAATAATTTTGATGGTATCTTCTCTTACATTATTTATAGCAATTTTTCATGCTTTCTTCGAACAGATTAATGAGCTTTTATAATTGATTACCTAAGAGTGCCTCCGGACATGACGAGCAGGTGTATGAATGTTTACTCTAATTTAATATACATTAACATCTGCCATTCCGGCATGAGCATAATTAGTAATTACATTACCGCCACCGCGACACCAAGTAAGTTCCCTGAGACTATTAAAAGGAGGGAAACTTTGGAGTTAAGAAAATTAGGAACAAGCCGGCGGCGGCGGACACTGTATTTACTGTGCCCTTAGAAGTGTTGCTCTTCGTACTTTCGCAAAGTTATTCTATGGCTCCATCGATCACGAATATCTGCTACTATATGAAACTTTACTTTTAAAGCTATATAAATATATATAAAATAAATAGACTCCATGTTCTGAAACTTGCGAAACGGCAGGTGTTAAGTTTCTCAAGTTCGTCCAGGTCAACGGACAAGAGTTATAGGAATATTGGCCTTTTAGTTATTTTGAGACCTGTTGAAAACTTTTAAGATTCGATTTATGGGTTTCATTTATGGGTTGTGTGTCTCAAAGTAGTTCCATCGGAGAGTGTAACGACTTTCAGGAGTAGTTGCCATCCACTTAGTGGGATTAAGCAGTGGTTGGATGTAATAAGTTTTTAAACATTTAATATTTGAGCGGAATAGTCGAAGTCTTATCAAAAGCATTACTCTGGTTTTGCTAAATCCAACTGAAAAATATTGTTTTCTTATTCGGATTTTGATAACTAATTGCAACCCAAAATGGATGAAGGTGATTTATCACCAAGATAAGTTCTTCAAGCAAAGTATTCTTGTCAGACGAGAATCTGTTGGTTATATGTAAGAATATGCTTGCATTTTCCTTTACTTTGCGTTTATCTTACGAATAATTTATCCAGAAGATTCCATCAACTTGCAGGACCGTCTCCATTCTGTCATGGCTTTGTGCAACTCGAAGTCGAGGACTGGGTGCAAAAATAATAAAGATATAAAGTGAAATGCTTTCCCAACGAAAATGTTCTTTTTTGAGAAAATTCTTGTGTACAGCAAAATCGTAAAGACGAGGGATTTGTAGCAGAAATCCCAGTGGCCGGAAAGTGACTTTTTATTATTTGTGCCTTCGAGGGCGGAAGAAGAAGCTGCAAAAGAAGTTTATTTAGGGGAAAAAAATTGTTTTGTTGTTCCAAATTTTGTAAGGTGCCGGTCAGATGAGATTCTTTTTTTTTTTATACTCTGTCGCAAAGACACTGAAAACACGAAAAAAAAAAACATTGAAACTCACTACCCGCAGGGGAGTAGTTCCTTATCAAATGAAGAAGACACGTTTTAAATATCTTGGACAGATCTTTCAATGGATGATTACTTTTCTGTTTATTTTCATCAAGTGCCCCGGCTGTGAACTCTAGAAGGACGTGCTGGAGCTTTAGAGGGTAAGGAAGTGACTACGGCTTTTGGACCTTTTTATATCTTATTTTCAGCATTTATAGGGGAAGTGCTCCATTTTTCGGGAATATTTGGGGATGGGAAAATTAAAAGTAAATTCGATTTGTGGGACAGACAGACCTGGAAGTCTTGAATCCCTTGAGCGATAGAATCACTTCTCTCTATGCTTGAATTGAATTGCGGGCAGAAGAAGTGACCTTTATCTAAAATGGAAGGAAATTTCACGTACGATCCGATTATACTTGAAAAAATTTCTCTCTTTTAATTACAGTCGCCAATATTTAGGCAATTTTAGTAAATTTCGAATGAAGCACAAGACAACGACTTGAAAAGCTTTGTAACATTCACAGGTTCACAATTGTTTATCTTACCACTGGGGTGTGAAACTTTGGATAAGACTTTTTCTCGGGTTTCTTTGGTTGATCGTAAGCTTATTTTTTAACTGAATGAACTTTGTAGTAGATAAGCACAAACGATAAGTGTTTATCTTACAAGAAAATGGTAAAGTGCAAGCTATATGTACTTTCTATTTACTAATTTAACCCCTGAAATTAACCCCCAGAATCAAAAGTTAAGTTTTTATACTTCCACGTCTATAGTTATAATTGGGGCACCACACACGATCTCTTTCTCAAATTTATTTTAGTATATTTTAATTTCCTGTTCATTCATATACAAAAGAGTAGGGATCTTAAAAAAGTCGTTAGTTTTATTAATCTATAATAATAAATATAAAAAAAAATTAAAAGAAGTAAAGTATGAGATTTCTTCAGGGCCATTTTATTACATATTCGGTGCAGTGCTCTTTGAATAAATCTAACTTTTCTTCAAAATTGTTTTTTTGGCTTTATTAGAATAAAGAAAAAATTGCTTTCAATTAAGTGACCCAAATAAGGCCTACCTTAATTTCTTTATTATCTAACTAGCGGGTTTATAATACCAATGCACTGGTATTTTGAAATACTTATGTATATTTATTTATTAAATTTTGTAATAAATGAAACAAAATTGCTTTAGAAACAAAAATAACACTTTTGTGAACACAAATAACTAAAAAGTCACTTTGGCCTTATTGGGAACCCTGTATCTTAATAATGCCTTAATAAAAACAAGTAAACATTCAACTTCAAACAAAACAAACAAAACAACAATTATATGGAATGCAACGATATTACAGCTTTTTCACTTATGTCAGGAGATGGCTACACGTAAATTATCCTATAGACAAGACACAGCACACCGTGTACAAATAAAAATAATAATAATATAATAGTTTAAAAAACTAAAAAACACGCTTTTAGCACGCACTAAAAATTACAAAAGGGCCTTCCTTCAGCATTATGATTTTGAAGTCGAATATCGTCAGGGAAATAAGACAGCTTTGTCCATGCTTACTTCACTGAAAAATGTAGTTTCTCATCTCATATCTTGGGGAGGCCGCCATATTGGATTTGTAATGATGTTTCTTAGCTAGTCATGTATTGTCATCAGAACTCAGAGCGTGTGCAAAATTTCATCCTAATCGAAGACCGGGAAGTGGGTCAAATTAACATTCCAAGATTTTCTTACATACATAGTTAGTTACAAGTGAAGCTAATATAAAGCGTGTAAAAATACTTACTGTTTACTCTGCCAGAATTTTATAAAAATAAGCGTACGCACCGCGTTATTGTTGTTTTCGACTGCAGGTTCCAACACGCTCGCGGCACGGGCCACTTGCTGTGCTTGTGGGTGTTAGTTAATGTACACGCACACATCTACAAACATTGGCGGCCTTTTGAAATCGTTAAGCGGGAAATTTAAACAATAGGCCTTATTAGGACATTGGCCTTATTTGGGTCACTTACCTTAAGAGATTTAAGATGTTACGTACCTACTTATGTATATTTTGAAATGAAAGAATCAATCGTCACCTCAGCAAGCCACGCATTTATGTAGTAGCAATATTTCGAAACAGGTAATATTTAGAATTGAATTTCTTTTGATTCTAAAATTACATGAAATTTTCCACCTTGTTTCATGGAAATTTCTCGTAACACGTTTATGCATTGCATATTTATTTAGTTCTACACCTGAATCCCTTCTGTTTTTATTAGCTCAAAAGCGGGCAATGTCTATCTATCTCTAGTGTCAGTAGCGGCAGCTGATGGCACCAGGTTTAGCATATCCACGTTACATACATTTTACAGTGATGGGAAATTAAATCAATGCCAACATCACAGGATCATATTTGATTTCAAGTATGGTGGAATACCACCTGACCGCCTACCATCACGTGCCCAGCGGCGAATAGAAAATCGATAGATGAAATGAAATTGCACACGTTTTCGTGGTTTACGCAGATATTCCTAACAATATAGGAAACGGATTTGGCAAACGAGATGGTGATGCACTTTGTCATATTTATGGATTTACTCTTGTGGAATGGGGTCCAGTAAATCCAATATTCGTCTAAAGAGATATGACACGACAGGTTCCATGGAGTGTTGAAGCGAGGATGAAGATATCTGCATGTTCTATAGGTGTGTTTGTGACGCAAGGGAAGTATAGTTAAATGTCCAGTCCGAGATATGCAGAAATAATAAAGATATGATGAGTGTGATCTCCAATGTAGAAGGAAATAAGAGACATTTGTGAACAGAATAACAGAATTAATTTCATCGAGAGACATCGTATCGATAAAACATACATAGGTGAATTCAGTGGCGGAGTTAGAGCTCTTCCCTAGAATGTCTCATACTAATGATTTAAAACTGAATTTTCCTAGAATGAATACCAAAGTTAAAAATTACATTTTTATTTATTAAGCACATCGTAAAAAATATCAATTAAATAATGCTTTCTTGATGTAAAACTGAATCAGTCTGAATGTTTGAGGGAAACTAAATGTCGCAAAACCTAGCTTTCGTCATTACAAAACATTTAGCAACAATTTTGAGAAATGTTCAAAACTGTTTAATGAAATACAAATATTTTGCAATCAACTGGCAAAGTGGTAAGACTCGCTATGATTTATTTATTTTGTATTTTGAATGATTTTTAGAAAAGGATCACTCGTACCGAATTACCGGACAACTAAAATGGTGTACCAGGCATTTATAGATTCCGAGAAACTGAGAAAGAAACACGAGAAACAAACTTAGTTATTCAGTCGGATCAGACCTTATTATGTTATATCTATTAAAAAAATAAAGTAAAATTAAATATATGTATGTAAAATTAAATATATATTTGTTTATTAAAAGTATGTACCTATAAGTATTTTCCAAGAAATTAAAATAAATTCAAAATCCACCCCAGGGTGATGTGGATAAGGCTAAGTACGCTGTTGATGTTTTAAAGTATACCTATTTACATTTTCTATAACGTACTTAGCTCCACGATTACTATGGAAAGTAATGAAATATTTAGGGCACTCGTAAATTAATTCGCGTAATAAAAGTATGTAATTAAATTGTTTAGAATTCCTAAGAGTAAAGCTCCAGGGGCATAAAAAGGCAATGGAACAACACTGCGAAAAATAACACAAAAAGGGCGTTGTGCAAAATAAACAAAGGCTATTTTGTGGTAATGGCTTATACAATTTTAATGCAGTATTTTACCTCTGCTCCTGCTTGCCCTTCTATCAAATTCTTTTAATATTAAGGTCAATGTCAAGGCAAAGCGCTTTTCAGTTGATATTAAGGGTCCCACGCGATTCAATTCTTAAGTGCTCGCGAACAAAACATCTCGGGCGTTTTCTTCATCTTTTTTGGCGGTGTAACATTGCGCGTGTGGGAAAATATTCGCCGAAAAAATTTGAATTTGATGGAATATTCGTCTGGTTTAAAGCTCAGGCTCCACTCCCGACACATACAATTTATTACTCCTCCTCGCTCCTTGGGCCCTCCCAACTGTTTGCCCCAATCTCAGTGAGCTGCTATTATACGAGTTTTACAAGTTGTCGGCTACATAACTCATGGGATTTTATCGAAATATTGCATTCTTCCATCATTGCAAACAATCTCGAATCCCAGGGTGAGGCGAGGCGGGGGCACAATTTCAATTTTTTTAACCAACTCCCCCTCCTCCCCCGACTCCTGCGCACATTCATTGTGTACGCACGAGGGAACCTGAACACTTCGTAATGGCGTCCCAGAGTGCGGGGGAGTCACGCTAGGGGCCAAGCGAATGGGGGCCCAAAAAAGGGTTTCATGTTTGCCCTGGTTATGTTTTGTAATACCATTGGATTTTGTTTTATAATGCAAAGCAGAAAATAACATGATTTTCTCGGGTATATTGTCTGCGTTTTTCGCAGCGAATGATATTTTCATGATTTGCGTATTTTTAAATAACTTGAGATATTAGATTAAATTTTGCCTTTTTAAAGAAAATACCAATTTCTCTTAAAGGGATGAAATCAAAAATAACTTTTCAGTAAATCTTACAATTCAAGTTTCTTCCTAAAAATTCAATGAATAAAACATGTATCACTTCATCCTCAATTGTAACTTTTTGGTAAGTAAAATAAATGAAATACATGTTTACAGATGTTCAAGTTTAATATCTTAAATTAGAAGTTAAAAGACATACATAAATACATATATGTATGTGTTCTTATGACGTTAAAAGCTTTCTAATATAACGATAAGATTATAATGATAAAAAGGAGGGATTTTAATACCAAATTATTATAATATCGAAATGTTTATATTTATATTTCTCCGAGAATTGTTTCGCAGCGATTAAATATTTTCGGTACACGATGCTCAGCAAAATCCTATTCATATGCATCACCACTTAAAAATATGCATTTGTATATCGCTGAAGATTGTCGCTCAAATTTTCCTGGTTGGGCACTTAAAATGGAGTAAAACCTTCAAAATGATAAAGCAACCAAAAAAAGGTTGAAGTTATGTATGACGGTATGCCATAACTCGCGCATATATCACATCTTACCAGAATGTTGGCATGGGTTGATAGTGTCGTAAAGTGATATCAACAGTCGCACTTCTCCGCAGGATGTTCTTCGGCATAAATAATATTTTTGAATTTTTCAGTTTTATAAATGAAAGGTTCTGAAAAGGTTTTTAATATATTCAAAACATAAAATGTTTATTATCATTTTACGACATTTTTAATAATTATAATTCAGGATTCGTACTCATAAAAAGTTTATAAGTATAAAAAAAATCAAGCAGAAGTAATGTTCTGTTCGGTTCAAATGAGAGTTTACTTTTTTGCTCTTACACTCATTTGTTTTTTAGAAATTGGTCCACAATTTAAAAGGAAATATTTCGAATTTTGACCCTAAACCCATGGCTTATTTTGAGTCGGGACGTACAAAACTTGAAAAAATTCGTCCCTAAAATCTTCTAGAACGGATGAATATAATATCCGCATCTAACTTTGCTATTGCTTTTAAGCTCAGATAATAACAAATTTTTATTTTTATTTTAGTAATTTTCTTAAATTTGTTTAACAAAAATCATTTGTAAAACTCAACAGCACATTCACCTTTTCTTCTTGACCCGATACGCTTTGCATTCAGAAAGCCTACATCATTATCTTTTCTTTTACAGTCTTCACTACAGTTTGTCTAGCTGATAGATTAAAGTATACTAAATTTCCCAAAATAACAGAAAGCCCTCCCTGCGAAACAATGCAGCGATAAATTTAAATAGTCAATAACAACTCAGCCATGAATTTGTTCCCAACATTTTTCCCTTATCTCCCCAAAGAAATGCTCCATTGAGGCCGAGAGTTCTGGCACAAACGAAATTGTCCTGGCCCAGTCCATCGTAGTTCGCATAGAAGTGCCCAGGGCCGCATTTGTTTCGAGTGGGCGGTCGTAAAGACAATCGGATTACAGACGTTTGCTCCATTAACTCTAAAATGGCCAATTATCGGCTCTCCTTGAGGTGCAAACCATTACTTTTCGCAGTTAGCCTCTCAGTAGGCAGCGATTTGCATCTACGTCACGAGACAAATGGGCGATACGGCACGACATGGCCAAAAGCTGGCAATCTTCTCTTGGTTTTCATTCCAAAATATTTGGATACAGTTTGTCTGTTTGTATTTAATTTGCAAACGTAACTCAATCACCGGAACGCCACGCCATACCAATCGATTGGTTTCCGTGGTATGGGCTTACTTTTCACGTTGCTGCTTTGCGAATTATCATAATGGTACATATGTACATGTCACCAGGTTTTGGTATTTTATTGAAAAGCGACAAAATTGGTGCAAAACAAAAAACAAATCTGCGATAATTTGCTATGCACCACTTGCTACGGCATTCACGACCATGAAATTATTTCCCATAATCCTGAGGACCATAACTCACTTTCAGTGTTATTTTGCCAACATTAACCCTTTTGAATGGGAAAATCCATTGCGAACACAATCGCCCTTTCAATAATCAACTTGTTTTTGGGGAAAAACATGAAAGCAGCATTTTTTCCCAGAGTGATTATATTTTTTTGACAAAGTAAAATTTAATCACTACAATTTGGCGATTGCTGGCTAACAAGAGCTGATATTGTAGTTTTAATGGTTTTCAATTAAAGCTGAAAATGCTTTAGGCTACTGAAACATTTAAGAAACATAAAAATACACGTGATATATGACTATTACATAAATATAAATTGCGAAACATTAATAAAGACGAAAAATGCATTATTTATTCACTACTTCCAAGAATTGAACCAAATCGATTTTATTATTAATTCAATTTCGTATCTAAGAAGCGTTTTATTAAAAATGTTCAATACTATTGAATTAAATTGCTGTTTAAGTATTGGCACTATGATTTTCGATGATGCACTCATGTATAAAATAACCCGAGGGATATTAGGAAATTCCTGAAGGATATTTCCAATCTACTCTTGAATTAGTATCGTCTTAATTTTGTAGAGAACATTTCTGAGATATCTTGATAAGAACTTATTTGGAAATTTATTGAAGGACTGAGTGGAAATATCTGTCAAGAAAATTCTTGAATCTAGACTCGAATAAAGAATTATTAATATTCAATTTATTATTTCATGATGTAAAAACACTTTACTATTATGCGAATTTTTTTCACTGAGAAAAAAATAAATTACTTCGAAAAAAAGAAAAATTTAATTTTAAACTATATCATTACCAATATTTTTAATATTTCCAATGTGATAAAAAGAAAAAAAGAAAGCAAACAAAAAAAAAAACAAATTAAATTAAAAGAAGTTTATAAATGTAATTAGTTCCAGCTGGATTTATGCGAAGTCTACTTACTGAGATTTATGTCTTCTATGTCTTCGAATATACAAGACCATGAAGTTGCAGTCAAATAAATCTACTAAAAATCTGCAGGTAAAATTAATCAATTCTAAGTGACTTCATTTAACTTGCAATCTCCTTGACAAAAACCATTTAGACAATCGCTGAACTTCGCGAGGAAGTTGATCCGACCTACGGCATTTGCTAATTTCTTATAGAATAAAGTCGCACACTAGAAACCCCATTTATTTAATTTTTCTCATTTCAGCGGCTTACGCAACATCAGCACTGTAATTATGCCAACCGCTTATGCCATTTTCACACCTGAACCACCTTGTTTTCTTGGGATCCGCCAAAGACTCTGTCGGGGTGACAATAGAAATAGAAACAGAAGCTGCTTTTACCACCGTAGAGGCAGAACTAAAGCTTTTAATGGCTTTTTTCCAGATATCACAAAGAAAATTGAATCGTTTCGACTAATTTCACTTTTTCTCGATTCATGGAAGAAAAAAATCGTACCGAAAAGTGCGACATTACGCATGTCGCTAATTCCGTCGTTTTCTATGGTCTTAATGTAAGTCGGTTATGCTGCGGCATATTGTAGTTGGTTGAACTTTAGGTAAACAATAAACACTGTTTAAAATCGCAGTTAGTGCGGGTAAGTGGCAGCGTCGCAGTTTGCGACTAATGCAAACTGGGAAAATTTATAAAAATTGTTCAAAAAAGCAGAATCTGCGAATGAAACAATCGCGCCAAGACGCCGACGAACACAATAGGGTTGTTCTCACGATGGTGATAACCGACCAGGTGAGTGAGAAGTCTACGCTACCTGTGGCGGCGCTGAATTGGATCGGATTGGACAGGGGTTAATTTTGCATCGAGTCACCGCACAGGTGAGGAAGAGGACTGCAACGATCGTGTGTGAATTTTTTCTGAGATTTGGCAGCAAGGTCGTTTCTTTTGAACTGAAAACGCATTGTCTCAGGCATCCCCGGTGGGAGTCCACCTATGTGTGGGTGTGGGTGGATGGAACGTCTTGGGGATCTTTGTATATAGATCAAAACTCACACGGACTGCGGTTATTTCAATTTGTGATCTTGCACCGTACTTGTCGCACAGAGGTTTCATAGGTGCGTTTTTTTGTTTTGTACTGGCTGCGCCACCTTAAGGAATAACTCTAGCAGAAAAGATACGTAGGATGGGACCGCAATCTCATCGAAAGGTACTCTGATTTTGTAATTAATTTCATGGAATTTTTGGTGACACTAACGAATTATCTACTGGCTAATTACTAAACGCTTCGATGATTTTTGTGGCAAAGAGTTTTTTTTTTGTGTGCTTGAGGAAATTGTGTGCGAGTGATTTTTATGCTTTCACTTTATTTTTGTTTGGTGCAATTAACTAACTCATGTGATGGCCCAATAAATTAACCAACTTTAACCCATTAAACGATGCTTGCGGTTGGTATATCAAAAAGAAAGTTATTGTTAGGTGTTTCTGTTGATCTTGCAGATATCAACAGGATGTGTGATTCTAATTTTGATGTGCACATTTGGATTCCTAGCAATTTCAGCAGCAACCACAACAAAAACGCCAGAGACATCATCTGTCGAATCTGTCGAAGAAGTCGACGGTGAGAGGATCAAATTGGATTTAGAGAAGGCTGAGTCGAAAGATGCCCAGAAAGTTGAAATAATTAAACAAATTCAAAAAGTTAACAACGACGGATCATACACAGTTGGATATGAAGCCGAAGATGGAACATTTAAGATAGAGAGTCGCGATGTTTTAGGAAATGTTAAAGGAACTTTTGGGTATGTTGATGCGAATGGAGAAATTAAGAGGGTTTCTTATACTGCTAATAATGGTACCGGATTAAAAAATGTCCCAATCCCTGAATCTACTGAAGATGTTATTGCCATTCCGAGATATAACCGAAGTGCCGGAGCTCCTACAACTAGAAGACCAGCATCATACTTATCCAGCTCTCAAGCTACACCTACACGTTCAACAGTAATTCAAACTATACCAAGACGACTTCGAGTTTTATCATCCTCTTCAGCTTCATCAACTGAACGAGCCAATATTCGGGAATTCTCTGCATCATCATCAATATCTTCTTCAACAACAAAATCGCCAAAAAACGATCCAACAACAACAATTGTATATGCCACATCAGTGCCAACACCAAAACCTTATGTTAATATTCGACCAACGCCTCTACCAGGCTCTAATTTAAGACCAGCTGAACAAATAGCTCGACCGGAAAAACTTGAAATTAATCATGTCTCAAAAGTGCAGATTTCAAGTAATAGAGACACTTCTATATCTAAACCAGTTATTGAAGAAGTTGATGAAAAGGAAGAAGAACATAAATCTATACGAGGAAATTCGCTTCGAAGACAGCTCATGCCAGAAGTGGAAAACAAGTATGAACCCAGACAACCAATACTTTATAGTCAATCAGCCGGAGATGAAGCGGCTCATGTTTATGGGCCTGTATCTGGTACGCAAAGACCTCTATTTACCACATCAACGACACCTAGAATACCGGCCCTAGTTCTGGCAGCCAGACAACGAGCGGCTCATATACAATCTGCGATTAGTAGCAGTACTACAGGACCTGAAAAGTATTATATAAGGCCATTAAGAAAAGATGAAGAAACTGATAATGATGCTACAACAGAATCGACATCTGAACACCAATATCTTACACAGAGTCCAATACCTGTCCAAATACCTGCAAACAGATATATTCATAACTCTGGTGAAGAGGAAAAGAGAATTGTAAGAAAACCTGAACAGATTCCAGATGGACGGTTTCGTAGTCCTCAGTTCGTGCAAAGGGTTCAACCATCAAATTCTCCACGTCTTATACGAATTCCTATTCCAGCCCAAACGAAACAACAAAGTGATGAACATGAGCAATACCTTCGGGAAACATTATCAACAAAACATGAACAGGGTGAAGAACAGGAACCAATTCCAATACCTGTACGACCACCACAACCATTTTACAGACCGCCAAATCCGCAGTATGTTGTTTATTCACAGCAAGATGGTATGGGAGGTGGATATCTACCACAACCTACATATCCGGGACAATACCACCAACCACACTCACCGCCACCTTTACAACTAAGACCAGCTCCAGTAGGAGGGTATTATCAAGATTATGTAGATAGGCCACCATTGACGGCAAGGGATTTTGAAAGGCTGCTTCAAGCTCTGATTTATCGCTACCAAAGGTTACACCGTCCATACAACATTGGTGGTATCGGATATTCACCATATCAAGTCGAGCCATACTCTATTCCTCCTCGTGTACCATTTTACAATCCTTACTACAGATCACCAGTACCTATTTATCCTGATCCTGAAAATATGTATCAAGCACAAACTCCAATACCAACATCCGAACCTTCAATGCCATATGAATTACAGAGGCTAATGCCGAGAAAGAAGCAATATAATCCTAGATACTTTGGGGCTCAAACCGCCACATATAACGTGGACGACTACAGTAGTTCGACACCAAATGGACATACAGGGGCATATCTACCACCCGACGTTAGAGAGGAGTTACTATACAGAATGCTTATGTTGGCACTTCAAGCAGATCATCATGCTGCTGTAGGATCATCCCCAGCGTTGTCTACCACAGAACCTGACTCGGAAGCGAGTACGACCACAAAAACTCCAACAACCTATAAAAAGCCAGTAAGAAGTGTCCAAATACTGGGTGAGGAGCAATAGTCCCATTTTTAATTATACCACCAAGCATTTTGATAGATTTAAGTTGTGGGAGGGTGTGCCTCTTTAGGAACTTTTTTGTAAATAAAACCAAGATTATCTTGAAGATCTGAAGCCGCGATTTTTCCTTCATTATACTTAAATGCTTTAAAATTTCAAGCAAGAATACCTGCGTCATGGTGCAAGTTGACTGCAATTCTGATGATTGGATAATTAGAGCCGCCAAAACGAAGTTATCTGGGGCGCATGCGTTTCTTACGCAACTCCACTGATGACAATAGAGCACATTAGAGCAATGGTATGGATCAGGTTGGGTAAGTGGTATAAGAAATTGCACCCTCAAAACCCATTCTATTTTAACGAATAGTCGCAGTTCCGCAAAGTATCTTTTTTTCTCTCTTACCAACTATGCGGCTATGATGCAATTTTTGATGAATTTTGTCATATGTGTTGCTTGGCTTTAGTCGAGCAGCCAGCCACCGATTGTTTTCCATGCGCGTTAGCATTTTTTGTTGCTATTTTATGAAAACCTTTGGGAAATGTGCGAATAAACCGTACATGCGCTGCAAGTACACCGACTTCCATTGTTTCGCGAACTCCTTTTGCATTGTTGAAAGCCGCTGGATGTTCCCAGGGTTCCGAGGTTGAATGCGGTGTCGTTTTCCCTTTCATTTTGCAATACCTTTTGGGAAAAATGCCACAGACTCCAGTAACTTTGTTCGATTTTTCAATTTTTCGTAAAGCCGCCATTAAGAGTGTTAAATAAGTAATCTCATGTCGCCGATCGTAAGTTAAAAAAAAAAAAAAATGTGGAGCAGCCTGGCTTTTAGTAATGTTAATTAATGCCGAATTTCGCGTTGGCAGACTTTGGGCAATTTTTCTTCTTTTCAGTCTGAATTCGTTAAGAAGGGTCGATGTCGCGATAATTACCTTGAGAGTGAACTACTTTTGGGTAACTCGCTTTGTTTTGGATTCTTTAAGTGAGGGACATTTGAAAAACGTGTAGTCTAATTTCGAAAAAAAGGTAAAGTCAGCCAAATATTTTTACTCCTGCATTTACATTATGATTTCTAAAAAGCTATTAAAATTAAATTAAAATAATAATAATTAATATAGCTATGAGATTTATGAATATTTCAAGCAGAATAAGTAGTTTTTACACAAATGTATTAAAAAAAGCAACCTCACTCAAATAGTTTAAATACATACATTTTCACAGAGTGGTCACTGTTTCTATTAACGATTTTTAATAAATAAATAATTCAATTCTTACCAATTTCTTATGCTGTTGGAAAATTTGAATTTAAGTTGAAATTTTAGTTTGGTTTTTAAGGATAACTAATAGTCTGCAGAGTTACAATAAATTTTTGTAATGCGGAAGAAAAGAAAAGAAGGCAAAGGTAAGTGAAGTTTACTAGAGCTTTTGTTGAAGAAATGTAATTAAAATAAGGAGTTAAAATTATATAAAATAAATATGCTTAGATGTCGTCCGCGTGGTCATAATAATAATAGAGAGATGTGCTTTTTACAAATGATTTTAATAGCTTAATATTTGTTCAATTTACTTGGAAAAAGAGGTGCGTTTTAAATTTTAGTTTATACTGTTTTCTTTATTATTGTTGGTTCATTATTTCCAATATTTTGAATTTTGAAATGTTAATTTGGGATCGTCTTCTGACACACTAGAAATTTAAAATACATATTTATACAATAATTAATTTTCCATTCCATTCCAAGTCTGATAAGATTATTTATAGAAACAATTTTTGGTTATTACTTATCATAAATATTGCTGTGTAAGATGTTCATAAAACTGGTATATTTAAACGATTCAAATAATTTGGTATAGGTAAGGGAAATATCTTTACTTTTCCTAAAGTATCTCAACTTCTATTGACATTTGTGGATTCTTAAGTTATGTAGCGTCTTAAGGTATTTCAGTTTAGTGAAGAAATTTATTACAAATCCTTAAGCCCGTTCTAAGTCTGTGAAAATTTTCTGAAAGCTCCAACTCCCGGTTTCCAAAATAAGTAAAGATCCCCTCAAGGATTTAATCCAGCTACTTGTCCGGAAGTTTTACCTTCCGCTATATTTGTCACTCGTGAAAGTCTGTGCGCAGTTGTCGCCCCAGAGGAGCGCCAATGGGGCCACATTTACCACCTACACAGTCGCCTTCTTGAATCATCTCTCCGCTTTCGGTGTTCAACTTGTGAAATATTTTACCGAAAATTGAAAAGTTGCCAAGAGCCCCCCTCCCAGAAAGTGGAATTACTCGAGGGCCGAAAGCGCCTGTTCTTTATCACCCTGGCCGCCGCCGCTGCTGGGGCGTATTTTTGCTCCCCGTGTGGAATCAGGGCCCCGCCATTGTCTATGGAAATTCAAATAAACGAAATAACGAATCCGGGTACACAGCCGGGGCGGCAACGGGGTGGAATTTCAATTAAAATTCAAGTGCAAGCATATGATCCAGACACCACGCTCGAAATTTATTTAACCTCATTCGGAGGCGGCTGGGGCTCCTGCCGCTCGCCCACACAGTGGATGGTCCAATTAATGTTGTTTGCAACACCCTGCGAAAATAAATCAGGACCACCACTGCTTCTGTAAGGGTGCCAAAAAGTGAATGAAATAATACCAGAAGTGGGCCTCCTTCAGGGGGTGGTGTGTACTCACCTCGGTTCCTCCCCCGCATTTCGAGTAACAAAACCAAAGAGTGGAGCTGGAACCTTTGTTCAAAGAGCCCAGTGCACCCCCGATGATTTGAAATTCAAATGGTCTGCCGCCCCCGATCCACCTCCGGCCAAAACCTTTGGCTGGAACAAGTGACTCGTTCAAATCAATTTGCGAGTGGCAACAACTAATTAATTCCTCCGTGTTCTGGAGCCAGGTTCCCGGACAAATAACACAACGCCTCTGCTCCAGAGGTAATCGAATTTCTGGCAGGAGTGAACTTCCGACCGCTGGCTTTTCACCCTCCAGCTCATTCCTGGATGTAGGGATAGGCTTTTAGAAATATCTGAAATCTGCTAAAATCTGCCGGTGCGGCAACGATTCACCTTTATTGCCTGCCCTTAAGAAAAAATTAGCCAATTTCTAGTAGAATTTCGGCATGCGGGGGAGTAAAGGACGCCCGTGGAGCAGTTTCAATGCGACGATTGACGTATTTCACATTATACTTTTATTCGCGTTGAAATTAAGAACGAGTGCCTTTCAGACTTTTTATACAGCTTCAATTAGTCAAAGTTGTGCTAATTCATCCCTTTAATCAAAATTTCAGTCCAATTTTATATGAAGCGAATATCAAACGAAGTCACTCACTCAAATGAGTGCTATTAAATAATCTGCAATGCACAACTCTACTCACAAATTTATTTCGTCTATCGTGCATTTTGCATTATACCGAGCATTTCTATGATTGAAATTGAAACTGTTTTTCTCAAAGGGTCTTCTGGACAAAGTTTGGGTAAAGAGTGGTTTTTAATTAAACATAATGCTCCTTGGATATGCTCCAGTTCGAAATGGAATAAAGAGCTGCAAAAGAGTAGTTACTTTGCACTAATAATTCCTCTTTTGAGATGATGCCAGTTTCTTTGAGATTTATTTTAAGTGGTATACAAATACAAAGCTATTTTCCCGATGGAGTAGGGCACATTAATTTAAAATAAATATATTAAAATGCATGTATGCATAGAAACATATTTTATTAACTTAATAATGTTACAGTCACATTTAGTAAAGTTGAGGTACTTAGCTGAGTATTAAAGTAGGTACGTTGCACAGTACACTTCAGTTTAAATTTCTAATGCTTAAAATCATTACAGCGAGCGTTTCATTATAAATTAATCGTGATTCACAAAGTAAGCAGCTAAAGCGAGAGTAAAATACCTGAGAATTTTAATTTTAAACTGCTAATTTAATTAATTTGTATGATGTAAAGTTACAAAAAATGCTAATCCTGGGAAAGGAAAACCAACTCTGGCTTAAGTCATATTATTATACATATACCTTCCAAATAAATTATTTATTCATCATTAGTTTGTGAAAGCTGCTTAATATATATGTATACATATGCTACTAATATTAGCTACTACAGGCTATGAATTTTAAGTTAACTAATCCACTAGTGACAATTTCTGAAATTAGTAGAACTTTACTAGATCTTTTGTAGATATCACACAATTTAAAATAGTAAATTGTTAAATAGTTAAATAAAATGACTGTGCTAATGTAAAACTAGACATTACTACTCTACAACAATAAATAAATATGTACTAACAATATTATAAGGAATTGCTAAATTAACATTTTTTTACGTTTTCATTTGGAATACTCTTTTAATAAATTTAAGTGCGCCTAAAGTAAATTAAATCCTGGACACAAACCGTTAAGCTTTAACATTGATAAGAACTAGACTTCTATACAATTATTTATAACATTATTTATTACATATATTATTAATATGTATATATTTGTTTGATTTTCTCAAACAAAATGAGGAGATTTAGCCAAAGACGACAATAATCTAATTACAAAATATTAGGAAGCAAATGAAATTATGTTTGTACGATCAATATCTCATAACGGTAAATTATTAAGTTTTATGTAAGCATTGTGAAGTTTTCAAAGCTCAATTAACCAATTGACCTAGTGTAATTTATAATTTTTAAGTCAAATTTTAGTATTTTGATTTTGGATATTTCGTAAAATAATAAATTTAAACTGTGAAGCATTACGAAATATTTTCCCCCACGATCACTCGTAAGTGGCGCCATTTTTTCCAGCATGGCCGACTAGAATAACTGCTCTAAGCACGGACCACCACTACTGTTCCGTTCGTCTCTGGCATCGTTGTCAGTCAAATCTAACGGTCAGTTTGGTTCAGACTCGTAGGTGTGTTGTGGTTCGTCGCAAACGATCGCCGTTCGCCCGGTGATATTTCGAGTGATAATTTTGTTTCGCATGATCGCGATTTGTTTATTTTGGCCGAGTGACAATTGTGCTATTATTAAGTGAATAATTTACGCATTAATTGCCGGCAGATATTGAGCACTGATCGATTTAATTTCACAAAAGACGATCAAGTGATCGCAGCATGTTTATGTTTCTTGTCCTGCCCGTGTGTTGGTGGTGATCATAAGATGTGTTATGCTCCATGACCGGTGTTGGAGGATCGCTACAAGAAAAGGTTCTTTGAGTAGCCGCGCAAGTGAAGGCGATCGTGAAAGTGTGCTCCGCGGATGGTATCTGGGTATCTCTACCTGGGCTGGTTTAGCAGTGGTTACCTGTGCTAGTGGTAAATTGCTGAAAATGTCATTTTCGTGAGATATTCCCGGACGTTGGGAGAACGTGAGAGTGAGCGGAGGAGAAGTTTTCTTGTTTACCTGGTTTTAACCTGTTCAACCACTGTTTTGGCCGACTTTTGAAAGGTTAGTGGTGTTTGGGAGATCTTTTTGTTTTTTCTTCTTTTATTTTTCGTCGCTTTTAGATTTCCTAACCTAGGCCAATCTAATTATTGTCCACTTGTCGGCGAGAAGATGAGATTTTCCCATTGTCCGGGTGATTTAAATTGCAAATTTCACAAAGTCGTTGTTTGTGTGGATTAATGAGCAATTAGAGCGTAACTTTCCATTGTCGGGCAAATTAAGTGTTTGCTACTTTGCGCCGTGCATTATAGGAAGTCGTTCTGCATTTTTTTTTTCCAATTTTGCACTTTATGCTCGCTTTTCCCCCGTATTCCGCGCATTCGATGAAGCACGCAACTGGCGGCCGCGTGTGCCGTGACTGCCCGCCGCAGAAGTGCTTCGGTGGGCACTCTCAACTTGACCTGGTTCAATGGGAGCACGCCAAGCCGCGTGAAATATACCGCGACCTGGATCCATAGAAAGGCGATTTATATAACAAGTTCGGCGGTGTTTGCGATTAATGCGACTTTAGCAGAATCGGACACCGAGCCGGGCGCAGTCACAGTGAAAGGAACAGTTTTTCGCGAGTGACGGTGCGGCATTTGGGGGGCTCTGCGGCTCCATCGGGCCTTAGAACTGGCAGAATTTCGCTACGCGCCTTTGCTGGCGCTCGCGCGACTGCACTCACTCGGAACGTGAACGGGTTGAATGAAGCGTTGAGGTTTTATTGACGATTGATTTTATTCGCGGTGTCTAGTTCTAGGTCAGAAGCAGCGAATTCTGCGGCATTTGGAAGCATTGGGACTAGTTTTGCAGAATGAAGAATTATGCAGGTTATAAAGGAATGAGGATGGTGAACTAAATGCATATTTATGTTGCGGCCTTTTTTTTCTTCAAAAAATCACTTTTGTTTCGAAACAGAAAAATCTTATAGAGAGCTTCTACCACTCGAAAAATAAAAGTATTACTATAAAATCAAATCAGTAGGTGCACCTTCTGAAGATATGAACGAATTGCAAATCAGTAGAAAGTCTGAAATTATACATACATATGTCATATCGACCTTGCACATTAAACTTGCATAACTTCTGCGTAGTCCGTAATTCGACCTTTAATGTAATTGTGGAGCAGATTAAAGGCATTCTAGAAAATATTTTTGCTGTAAAAGTAAAGTACGTTCATATGTACAATGTACACATATTTAGCCAAATGATGGTGACCTCGAAATCAATCTATGTATTTTTATATCTATAGTATAATAAAATTAAAAACAAACGTTTTCTGGAGAAGAAATTTAGGGATTTTATTTCAAAGCAATGAATATCTAGACTAGACGGTTGTGCGAACACGCACAAAAAAAAGCTTCAGACCGCCCAAAACAAAATATTAAAGATGATACTCAATCTTCCTTGGCATTATTCAACCAAACGATTGCATTTCATAGCAGATATCTATCTAGTTGATGATAAATTAAAAAAATTAACAAATAATTTTATAATGAAATGCGAGTATGCCCGCAATCCCCTGATTCGGCATCTTTGCCTAGATTAGTTAAATACTATATTAGGTAGCTTAGAATTAGTAGAAGTTTAGGGTGAATAGGATTAAGATTTCCTCATGAGGTTTTTTTTTTGTTGTACAACTTTTCCTCCACATATTATAGGTTACTATTAAAATCCAACATAATATTATTTTCCTAAAACAATATATTTTAAGCTGTAAAGAATAAAGTAAGACTTTCTAAATTCTTAAACTTAACATCTACTCTGTAAACTGAATAAATGTTATGATAATAAATAAATAAATAAATAAAAAAAAAATGAATATCTAGAACTTTAAAATTTGTTACATATTATATTATATTCAATAGATTTTTTGAAATGATTTACATAAGTTGACACTGGACGTACGAAAACAGACAAATTTAATTTAGTTTTATTATGATTTACAATTTAACTAAAGCACTATTCATCTGAGTGTTTTAAAATTTTGAGGATATCATTTATTCTAGCGAAAGAAGAGTAAAAATTGGATATTTGTTTAATATAAATGCTAAAATATCAAAAATATTCTATTATATAGTATACTCCTTTTTAACCTTTCAGAATAAAATCTCACTGATAAAAGTACAAATAAACTCTTGATCAACAATTTTAAGTTAATATGTAAAGTTTCAGTGTTTCCAGTTTTTCAACTTCGGATAATTAATTTATTAAGTGGCGATTTTAACGCTCGACCATCGTGTTAACTTCGGCGAGCGTAAATTGCTTGTTTATTCAATTTGTTGAAGGCATTTAAAACAGCTGGTGGAAATATCCCAGATAAAAACGGAAATCAAAAGATAAATGCAAATGGGCGAACATCTGGCAAAGGAAACCATTTTAATTATGCATATTCCGGGATAGAAGTCCCAAAGGGGGTTTAAGTTCCGTGCGAGAATTAAGAATAGATAAACAACTCTTCCAGCCACCCGGACAATAACCTTAAAGTCCTCTTATCCCTTTCGCTTAAAATCCGCCATTTGAATGTAATTATCCCCGTAATTTTCCCTCTTCTAATCTTCATCCCCATCGGGGCTCTTCGAGGCTGTAGAGGCTGAAGTGGTGCCCGCCACTCCTCCTGGACGATCTTCAACTCGGTTTAGATTTTTGGATTTCCACCTATTTCCGGTTTCACAGCCGGGGCGTTGGCAACAAACTTTCTTCCCTTTTTTAGGAGTCCGGCTTGTAATCAGAGACCCTTTTCTCGTCTGTTTATTGTATCGCCTCATCCAATAATGAGACTAGGAGGACGGCTTAGTCTTTGACGAAATTCGATTCGGAGGCGTCTTCTTATCCCCGAGGAGTTGGGTTAAAGGGGTTTCCGGACTAATGGAATGCCGACAAATTTATCGATTCCTCTGAATTTTCCTGAATTTTCCCAAGTTTCTGTCACGGCACAAAATGAATTTACATCACCGTAACTGGTGATAAGTGCCACCCAGGGAATCCTTTTCTCGAGGACTCCTGTGTTCTTAGGAGCACCTCCTTAACGGAGCGATAAAGTCGGTGTGGTTTTTAAGTGACTAGAAAGATTGGTGCCTCGGGTAACCTGCGATTGAAATTTATTTTTTTAAAAAGGTTACCTACCCTTTTTAAGAGCAAATTCATCAAACGTTTTCTATTTGGATAAACAGGTGCGCTGTAAAGGGGAGAGGTTAACGCAATATACAGGTTTTTTTTTAAGGTTTTAACCCTAGAAGGATTTATAATGTTTCTGAACCTTTCAAGATGCTACAGAACATGAATATTCATTCATTCCCTGATTCTTGCCTATCTTAGAGAACCACTCTTTGCCCTGTGGTATCCTTGAAGGTTTTGTTATACTGTGATTAATTGCTCTTTAGCGAAAATGTTGGCAGTTTTTTCTGTTTTCTTTTTGCTTTTTTAAACTTTATTAATGAGTCTATCCTGCAGCGTATAATGGGGCTAATTAGCACTACAAAGTCGGGAGGAAAAGCGTTTTTAATTACGCCTTCTACCGGAGAAAAGAATTTGCCGAAGTTTTTAACAAGCGAGCGCCGAGCGGTTAGCTGCTTTCGCAATCAAGTGGTTATTTATGATTTATTTATGTAGGATATGCCCTTGTGCTTGTTAATCACAGGGTTACCACTCTTATTGCATAATCGAAGAAAAATCAATATGCTACTTAAATCTATCAGTTAAGCTCGCTTTTGAATGCAAACAATCCTCCCAACTCCTAACTATTTCTGCAGATCTGCAATCCTTCAGAAAGTGAAGAATTATTGCCGGAAGTTATTTAAATCCTTTGACTGATGAAAATGAAACATCTTTTGAACGATAGCCTCATCCCCGCAATTTCCTCTAATTTAAATTCTCTGACGATCTGAATTTCTTAAATTCAAAGCCACGTCGAGCTTGCACTCCCACTGTCATAAGCATAGACTCCGATATTTCATGGTGTCGTAATGCAAAAGGAACTCACGTAGTGCATCATATGCAGCTGCACTCGTCGGAAGGAGCTACAAAGAACGTCTGTTTCCAGCAAAATGAACGCCGCTCTCATGCTCGTGTGGAATCGAAAAGTTTTCTAACATATTTCCTTACATGCAAATGAGGCAGATACGTTTCCTTGCCAACAGTTTTGTGCGTTTAACTGCTATCTATAGATTTCTACAGTTGTTCTAGAAAGGGCTTGGGACTCCTGGGCTGCACCCCCTATAAATCGTAGAAGTTACATAAGTCTGTACAGGTAACGCTCCTTCACTATGAGGGAGGTTTGCAATAATTTTTCTTTCTATTCTAAAACTAGGAATGGTAAAACATAGGTAAATTGCTATGAACATCTCACATTTAAGTGAAATTTAGCGATCTATGGATGTAATTCGAAAAGTGAAGGGGCCTTTAGCAAATAGCTTATTATTGCGTCTAACTTTTGAAAGGCGGAAAACTGGCTGCGTCGTACTCAATCCGAATTTAATTGGTGCTGACTTGCACTTATTTAGTAGTTAAGTGTAAATCATTTGGTAATCGCAAAACTTAAAGTCATTAAGTGTGTACAATATTCCATACGCAATTAAAATAAAATTATTAAATTTGAATGCATACATATCTTCCATATTGATTATTAAATGTAGGTATATGGATCGTTCTTTTTTGATTTCGGATGAACAGCAAATATATATAATAGAAATTTAAGTCATTTTGCAATGTTATTAATGTCACAAAAATAAGGAAGCCTTCTACCCAATAAAGTAAAAAATCAATTTTCAATTATTATTGTATTACATTAACAACCAAACAATTAAAATTATGAACGTTTAAAAAAGAAAGCAATTTTCGAATATTTTTTTTATGTTAAAATGGAAAATTTCATGTACCAAATGCGTTTTCAATAAGTAAGTAAATGCTCTATTTTATTTCAAAATCACTACCTGAAACTTTTGTTAAGTGGAAAATATTTTGAAATACAAGTTGTATATTCAATATTGTCTACAGTTTTCTTCTAAACATAACGTAGTAAACGTAGTCGAAATTTTTGCAGAAGTGATACTAGATTATTTGAAGGGCTGACCATTTCTGTAAAATTCGATTTAGTCTTAGAGAAAAGTTAGATATTTATATTCTCTACATTTATAAATTATAAAGTGAGGTTTATGTAAGTATTTTTTTAAATTTATGTTGTTATTAAACGTGATTTTGCCGCGTTTAAAAGATTAAAAGAATTAAAATCCCAAACTTGAAACGGAGTCAGTTTACTTTTTTCCTTGGACTATGCTCGGCTACTTCAACATGAAAAGAAAACATTAAAATACAATTGGTTTGATAAAAACTTTCCGTGCAACAATTGTAGAGTCTACAAGTTAATGGTCCAAAACGAATTATGCCATTAAAATGGTCGTCGTGAGACGTACAACACACGGGCCCTGGCCCAATAAACCACTGCGAAGGAAGCCAATTGATCACAAGCGTTTCGGGCATTCTCAATCAATTACTCCCCTCAATTATCCCAATTTAGAGCGAAAGAAACAATTCTGGCGGCGCAGTGGGGCGAGACATTCATAAAATATGTCTCGCCCTCACCTCGGCGCACCCCACTAAATGTTCCCAAAGTGCCGGGCGTCTCTCCCGGATCCCTGGACGCTAACCCGAATTTTATTCTAAGGACCGGGCCCGGCTTGTCCCTGGAAAAATCAAATATTCATGCAGCTCACACGCCACTCGTCGGACGAAATTGCTGTAGTCCAGGGGAATAACACAGCTCCCTCCGTCGAGCATAAAATTGTGCTTGACACATTTTCGTGACATATGCGATGTTTTAACACCATTTGTCATGGGTCAGCTCTACTCCTGGTGGCGTCCTCGGTCCTGCGCCCGGTCAACACACCCTGGGAATTATTCCATGTGACTTTCTCGGCCGCTGGGACAATTTCCCTGGATTTCGAGGATTGTTAAATATTTTTCCAGCAGACAAAACTGAGCCGCAACATATGGCAGAAAATTGGTCGTGTCTGCTAATAATTAGCGACAATGTCATAGTTACGGATGAAAAAAAAAAAAGAAACATTAATTTATTCGCAACTGCAGGTGGTTTCGCGAAAAGATCCGCCACCGTTTTGGCAAAATTTATGAGACGGGAAAAAATGCTTTACGGTTGAAAAATTAATGGAATCAAATTAAATATTTTTTTTATATTCATCTCTGGTGGGAAAAAATGCATTCGCTGCAGGCCTGCACTTTTGTTTGGTGTTGCCGGCATATGGCCATATGGAACACATGTGGGCTTCCGTTTTATGTTTGAATTTCGTGAGAAAAACTGCAGGCAGTTGAAGCGCTTTTATTGCCGTAATATTGCAATGCTTTTTCACGGGTGAATACTTCCATTAATTGATGTCAAGAAATGAGAAAATTAAAGGTCACAGTTTTGTATCTTTAAAGATAGCTCTGTTTTTCAACCTGCTCCAGAAATACTGAAAAATATCATTTTTTGCATTTGCATTAAAAAGTTGCAATCACAATTCTGGATGTTGAAAAATTGGTTTGTATTGTGCAGCAGTAAATGTTAATTTAAATTTTGCATCCAATATAAATGATAACGACATCGACGAATACATTATAGGCCTATCCAGCTTCTTGGAGCAATATGTGGATGTACAGCACCTAGAAAACAGGAAGAAGGGGTTAATAAATTTAGAAATGGAATCTGAATAAAATTACTTTCAGAACGTGCGTTGTGTCTACAAGAGATACCACATTAAAAAACATGTGCCAAGTGCTCTACCTCGAAGGTGGTGTGGAAATAAGTACATTTCTTTAAAAATAGGAAAGTTACATTGTTGACATCTGCAAAGTTACATTGTTGACGCTATATTTCAGGAATCAAAATTGACAAATTTTAGAAACTGAGCAATATTGAGACCCTTGGAAACTTTCCGTTTGGTCTTTGGGGCGTTCTACTTTTCTACCGACAATCTGAGTGATAAATTTTGTGGCAGAGGTGCCTCATAAAAGAAGTGTAAAATAACATTGTTCGAGAATTTTAGCGTTTACAAAATTACGAATTGTTGTCACAATGATTTTGTAAAAACCAAAAACGGGATTTTAGTATTATTATAATCTCTGTATGGTCAAAAAAATCTTGTGAAAATAAAATTTGAGAAACTGCAATTTTGGACGAATACCGATTTTTTTTCAAGAGGAGACACGTCATTGTCGGTAGAAAAGTAGAACGACCCCTTTAAATTTATCAGTTCACATAATATTTTTCTGTGCTAATAAAATGTAGGCAAGGAACTTTGCAGATGAACTGCAGTAATAAAAATCAGATTAGGAGCGGAGAGAATATCATTTTGAAATTTCAAATGGAAACTCCATTTTTATACGGAATATTTTATGCGACACATGTGTCCAAAACATTTTGTTCGAAAAATGTATTTAGAGGAAATTACAAGGATTTTATTCGATTCGATTAATATATGTAGATAAAATCCAATGTAATATTTTTTTAAGTATTGTATTAAAACCTTATATAGTACCTAAGCATAAGTCCACCAAAATACAAATGAAAAGAAATTAAGTGAAGTATTAAAATACAGAGGTTTAACATCGTTGCATATCGTATCAGATTATAAAAATATCAATCTAAATCCATCAAAGAAAGTTCTTCAATTTAAAGTAGCCACATAGCTAAGATTTCGGAATTCTGATATAGGATTCTATAGAACGAGGATATAAAAATTGCTGGAAAAAATTAGTTAACTTTATTGTTTAACGTGTTCACTTAGTGCTATTTTTATTAATTATTTCATAATTTAGGGGGAAGAGGCGAAATAAACGACTGTGACAGTAAAGGAATCAAAATGTTTCACAACTTGGAAAGTTTCGATATCACATTAGAGATAAAACGGAGAATAACATTAGGAGAAAGTGGCATTCCAAAGGATCCTATTAAAAAAGGGCCGGATCTTATTGCGCAATCCCGGAGATCCTAAAACCATTTACTTCCAATTTAATTAAAAGCATAAGATATGCAGCGTTCACTAACCATTTAGCTAAAAGTCGTTCATTTTTCAAGGAACTCTTCACTTTCCACCCCCGCAGCATAAAATCAGAGCAGTGGTGCTACTCCTTTGCGAAATTAATTACCACCAGGAGGCACGGCGGGGCTGTGATAGGTTCTGTAACGGGTTAAGACAGCTCTTTTATTTCTCCTCCAGATGTGAAGTTAATTTCATTTGTCACATTAGCGAAAATGTCTGTAACTCCTCTCCAACTCTGTAACTCCGGTAGAGTAGGCCTTTTCTAGACTTTATTCTTTCACACCCCCGCAATGAAGCGACAAATGCTAAGTGGGGAAAAAGGCGTTCCTTACTTTCCTGGCGGAATGTTTCAAGTATATTTTGCATAGCGACACCGTCGAGGAGGCATTTTACAAGAATTAACGTCAGATGGTGATAATCCGGTTCTCATTTAATTTTTTATTAATTTTCTGCCTCCTTGTAAATCGTGTTGCGCTTTCAAGTGTGAAGGATTTTCATCGCTCAACAATTTAATGAAGAAAATGTTAAAGCGTTTTTATTATGAAAAAAAACTTAATATTTGAGCATAGTCGCCCTTTAAGTAATTTAGAGGTTCAACAAGTTGATGGCTAACGCAATCGTTAAATAAGGGAAGCTGCAGATGTGGCTAATGATGGTCACTTTGCTAGGGCTACAGAAGCCTTTTATTTGAGGGTAATCGCATTAAATTTGTTGTGCCATGTGACAATGAGCGAAACAAATAGAAATTGATCGATTGAAGACTTGTAAGTGCTTCTGGAGGAATCGGCCGATACTCCGCAAAATCTCTTCAGTTCTTATTTGAGCGGCAAGTAGATAGGGTACGCTACGTTTTACATGTCTAAGACATTCAGTCCTACGAAAGGTGCAAGGATACGCCTAAAGAAGGCAATTTTTCCAACTAGATTCTTTCTAGCAGCATTAGAATTAGCTCAGTAAAACGAAAGACGACGGCATCATTGTCCTACCACCGAGAGCAGGGACATCCGTCACGTAACTGATTACGAGGAGCGCTGTCGGCAAGCCCCAAGATAGTCCCAATCGGCCTGGAAACAGTTGCTAGGATTCTGGATCAGGACAGTCTCTGGAGGATTGAAGGGTATTGCTTTCTGTAAGCCCCTGCGGAAAGGTGCGTCTTATTGGAGCTCCACACTCGCAGCATCCGCATGTGCTCGTGGAAAGACGTGGGCGGGCACAGGTCGTGCGATTCTATTCACCTCCTAAATTATTTGCGGGAATATTTGTGATATTTAATTAACAAAAACGTTATCTACCGAGGAATTATTAGATACGCTGTGTGCTCGAGGCATTAATAAGTTTATTTTAGCGCTTTGCTGATTTCGCTCAAGGGCGATTCTGGGGAAAACGATGCAAGAATTTCCGCTCTTGTGCCTCTGCTTCGTGCTGTGTGTTTAATACATTCTGCTACTAATGGCCTGCTACGTCTTCATCTTAATGATATATTCTTCATTAGATTCACTTTAATTTCTCCTAAGAATAATCCATTTAGCTCACAAAGGATGCTACAAATATATATGATTTCATTTTTTTTTTCCTAGACAAACATGTTGAAATCAAAGTGACGTAGTAATAGATAGATGTGCTTTTTATAAATTAGTAGCCCGGTAAACCAATTATTTAGTTTAACTACGACGATTGATTTTTTTTCTGACCTCACCGATTCATCAATATACATTGTCGTGAATCAATTTATCTAATCGTGAAAATCGGAAAGAAAATCCGTTCAGTAATTACAGGGAAATCGCGAACAGACAAACAGGCAGACGCGACGGTGGACATTGTTTTGAAATATGTAGTGGCATCAGTGGGAACTTTTGAAAATCTTTTGGTGTGAGCGGTTTTATAATCATATGAGTAATAGCTGACCCGTAACCGACATTGCTCGGGCTCAAATATTTGATATTATAATAAAGTAAAATTTTAATAAAAATATGACGCTGCCGATTTCAAATTTACTATCAAAACTGAAAATTTTTAAATGGCGGATCCAATTTTTTACATAATTTACGTTCAATCAATCTAAAAATACCTTGAATATTTCAAGGGGATGTTTTTTGTGTACAAATTTGCCAGAACTAAAATAGCAGGCTGTGCTAAATTTGGACACATAAACCCTGATTAAAGTAGCAGAGCAGGCTTCAAAATCTAAACCGAATCGAAATCGAATACAGGAACTATACATTTTTTTCGAGATGAAAAGTACTCTAAGTTCTATTTCCAGGACCTAAAGTAACTATATACCTAATTTCATGAAAATCCGTTACGGAGCTGAGTGGTAACAAACATCTTTTAATTCTTTTAATGTTTTTAATTGTAAAACTACAACATTTTTTTACAATTTGGCTTGTTGTTGTTACACAGTTTTTAAAAGAAAAGTGTTAAAGCAGTTAAATTTTTGAAAAGAGTATTATCATTTTTGTCTTTTAGTTGGATTAATTTTGGTCTTATAAATATGGGAAATTTTCGAGCAATAACGAGCAGGACTCGTACTTGTTATAAATGTTTTCGAGTAACTCGAACTTCTAATGAGAAGTACGATCAATCCTACATATATTTTTAAATCTAAACTCAAGTTGACCAAATTACGTATGAACAGATATAAATGTGAAAAAAATTAAACAAAATTTTGTATTATGTTTAGGATATACCTCGCGGCGATAGTCAAATAGGATTAAAAAATTGTGCTAAATTACTAAAAGAATCTACAGAATTAATTCACTTTATTTTGTATTTCGCATCATCATGCGACTTTGCATGTTGTATAAAATGTGCAAACTTGTTTTGCGTTTTAATTACTTCAAAGTATTTGAATAGGAAACATGTCCCGACCTCATATCCCACATAACTAGAGAATGAAGCCAATTTTGGCATTGCACTTTTATCAACGAATTCAAAAGAGAAGCACTTGCTGCAGCAGATGGAATGAGGTTGGTCTAATTCCTGTCTATTTAATCCCGACATTTGAACAAAACCAAAGCAGTTCATGTGCTTTTTTTCTTTTCTATAACACGTTTTTCCAACATAGTTAACGTAGATAAATTCATTTCACGCATTCACGAGCACGTAAGGAGTTGTATAAAATACCTGGCACGAAATTAGAAATAACTAGGTGCCTCCGCGTTCGAAGGATTGTGGTTCAATTATTTCAGAATAACGAAATGATTCATCCCGCTGAAGCGCATCACCTCGTGGGATCTGCACCAGTGGGCCATTAAAATGACAAAACCCCGGAAGGCGTCTCACTCTTCGTCCAGCCATAAATCGAGCACCAACGTCTCCCGGAAGGAGCCGACAGTCCCAGTCAAGGAGGAAATTGCAAAAGATGAAGATGACTACAACTCGGGATTCGGGAGCTATCTTCGCTCGCCTGAAGGTACTCAAGTCAATCAGGCATGAATAAAACTAATTAATTGATCTTTTGTCCTGCGTCTCGATTTATCCCGATTATTTGCTTCCTCAACCCGACTTCCTATTTTCCCAGGAGTGGGAATGATGAAGCTATTCGTGATTGCGAACTCCATCATGATTATCTTCACTATGGCCTTCCCCAGCATGAAGGAACTTTACAAAATGATTCACGAGATGCTTTTTGACGAGGAATGGTTCTAAGGCGATAAGCGGAGACGTCGACAGAAGCTGAAGGATGTTCGCGCCTTTCGTGCAGGGATTCCTCCTGGTGGGGGTGATCTACTGGTACACAAAGGGCATGATGACTATTATTAATGACTACTACCGCGAAGAGTTCAAAGACTACTTGGACAAGGATCCGAAGAAGGAGCTGCTCCTCAAGGCAAAGCAGGTGGACGACACACCCGCTAAAAAGAATATCGACTTAAGTCCCAGGATCGAAGGGCTGCCAGATGTTCTAAATCTTGACGGCAGCACCTACTGCCGGGGCGGCATTGCCAGCCGAGGTGTTGACTCCCCTACCGCCGAGGAGCAAATAATTTCATCTCTAAATAAGGCGGAAAAAAATAGCGGCGACAAGTTACAGCAGATTGAAAAATGCCTTCCTCAAGACGAGCAGGTGATGTCTGCCAGTTCGCCAGAAGATGCCTGTTTTTGCGCCGCAACCAGCTCCCGTTCCGACAGTCGGCAGTTATTAGATTCTACGGAATGTAATTTGAAATTCCAATCGCAGCAGGGTGATGGTCGTCGACCCAACTGGGAGCCAATTTTAAATCCATCAGCGGCAAGCAAATCTAATTGTGAACAAATTGTAAATCAACAAGTTCCCATCATTATCGACGACGCCTGCAAATTGGAATCGACGACAACCGCGCCGGCAACTCCAGTCGCATCAGCTACAACAGGAACAGCGACTATATTCCGAAGGGACGGGGAAGTGAACGGCAACGAACCCGGAAATTATCCCAATAACGCTGAATGCACCAGAAGAACTATGTCATTTTCAGGACCAACTATTTCGACTAGTGATGACAGGCCTACCAAACTAAAAACAATTCCTGCGGGATTCTCAAACACTCTGCAGTTGGACCATCTGCGGTTGAACGCCTGCAGGAGGAAGTCGGTCAACGAAATGATTCAGTTCTGGTCGAATTTCGATCAGCGAATGCAGAACGATTAGACACAACTTTCTTGAAATTTAGCTTCTGGATAGTTTTTGAAGCTCTATCAGGAAGAAGTGCATACATTGCATAAGATTAAGTTAATTAACTGTATATTTATTTAAGAGTTAAGGTTATTATCATATAAAATAATTGATATTAGTATTATATTATATACTCTTGCTTATAAAGCGCTTTCATGTAAATAATGTTAATAATTTTCTCTCGGGTTCTTTTATTTTAAAATAAATCGCGTTAGGTATTAGTGTCCCTACTTCAAACAAATAAAGTTAAAGTAATAAATATAAATTTAATCAGGAAAAACTTGTTATTTTTTGCTCATTTTTATATTTAAAAAACCGAATACCACTTAGTTATTAAAGGGGTACAAGGGGTGGGTAAAGGAAAGGGTAAAGTATAATTTATCAAATACTTTTCAGGGCTGACGAAATTGTTTAATGTACTTTTCTTGTCGAATATACGACGTAATTGCTTTTCGTGAAGTTGTTAAAAACAATCTTAAAACGTAAGCTTGTAAGATTAAATAGCGTAAAGTATTAAATAGCGTAAAGTTTCTAGGCCTGAAAAGAAAAATAGTTATAAAAAATTGAGTTACAATCGATAATTGAAAATATAAATCCCCATGGTAAATAGCGTTTCTGTAGCAAAATCCTCATTCTCCAATTTTTGTTCCATTTCAGTGAATACTTTTGAACAAAAAGAAACGTTTTTAATATTCACTGCACGTTTTTTCCAGTAAAAGCTGAGTACTCCCGACAAAATCGGATGCAATTCCATTTTCCGGAATTCATCCGACCGGCAATCTGCCTTTTCCGCTTATTCCTGGAGCTCTGGCAAACGGAGTAATTTCCGTCGTTTCTAACTCAAGTGAAAGACACACAAAATTTTTCTCTCATTAAAATTGTCTCAATTACTTCAGTAGGACGCTTGTTTCTACGCAGAGACTTCAAAGGGAAGCTGCACTCTCCGGACGAGGAAATTCGCATTTTCACATTTCCTCATTTCCTTCAGACATACAAAGAGCTCCGTTAAATCAGGTCCTTTCCATAATTTATTCCCATGATTATTATGAGTTTTTACCGGGGCGTGCATTCGATATTAGCCTAAATCCTTTTGGGCTTTAAGGCCGGCTTAAAGCCCCCAAAAAGACCCCAAAGCCGGCCTTCGGGATGCAAACGATGTTGCTTGATGAGAATTGCCTTTTGGCATTAGGCCCGAGGCCGTCCAGACGGAGGGAGTAAAGGGTTAAAGCAAGTTGAAGGATCTCTTCCCCGGGCAGGATTTATCTTGTTGAATGGGGAAATATGAAAAATGTTAAAGCGGAGGGCAGGGACGAACTTGGCCGTGTGTCGGTGAGGCCCTTTTACTTAAGAGGGACGTTGACGTCTCAAAATGAAAAAACTTTTTCTCCTCGAGCGCTGAAAACTTTCTTTCCTGCGCCTTAATCGAACTTCATGAACTTAAGCCGAGCAAAATTTTCGAGTGCTTCGACTGCTTTCGCTGACAGAGTTGTGTCTGGACAACTGAAGGGAAAAATTGGTTTATTGATGGAATTTTCAGCTTCAGTTTCCTTCGGGTTATGACCAAATCGGGAAGCGATAAGAATCCCTTATAGCTTTATTTTTTCCTTGTGCACACAGAAAGAAGTGCCTCCTCGTCTTCTGGTTAAGTTGATTCATATTCACATGGGAGATGGGCCTTTGTTGGAGTTTCTATGCGAGTTATCTTTCACGGTCCATTTCATTTGTTCTTCGAGTGGAGTCGAGTGTATCTTATGAATTTTATAGCTTATTTTCAGAGGTTTCCCTCGTAGAAACAACGTGATTCTTCTGTGGGTTTTTTTCATCGGTGTGGTGCGAATATTTTACGGGTTCGGTAGAGAATGCTTTCAATTTATCTTGAGTTTCGGTAGCAATAAATAGGATGATGGGGAGAATCACATTATTTCTCACCAGCAGATTTCCTTTATTTAAATCTCATCCGTTTAAAGTGAATGTGATTTTAGTAATGTGCTTTGCATTCAGCTCTAGGGAAATGAGCTTTTTGTCGTAAACAGTAAGTGATCACTTTAACTGGTTTGGGGTTTTATCGAGATTGATAAATTTAGGCTATCAAACTTTTGGAAGCTACTGCTTCAAATAATTCTGTTAAAACTTGATTTTAGATTGAAGATACTTTTAATAAAATGAAAACAGTTCTGATTAAAATTCCCATTAAAATTTAGAAAAGGAAACAATTTCAAATGATTTTATTTTATATTAATTGATAGGTACTACACAGAACCAAGAATTTTGATATTCTAAGGCAATGAAAATATAGATATATACTTTAATTAATCTAATGATTTTGTATTTGTATAGGATATGAAAACATTAATTTAATTTTCAGGCAGGATGAACACTTGACAGGTACACTGACCCAAAATGAGTTGACCAAAATTGTTCTATGTAGTAAGAATTACCTAAAGAAAACGTAACCTTGAGGTTTCTATGTATTATGCGTCGAAAATTTCATTAGACTGTTAGAAAATATTCTGTCACTTCATTCGTTTCGAAGTAACCTTCATGCCGTCATCTATATTTTTGTATTAAGGACACTGAACCGGAACTATTTTTCATAAAAATTAATATTTTGTTATCTTTTCCAACTTTTGTCTTAATCTGACTATTATAAAATATTTGTATTCAAAATTAATTATAAAAATATACATTTTAAGCATAAAATTATAAAAAAATTTATTCTTTTGAACTTCTAATAATTTTATTTATTATGAATGATTTTGTAGATGGTAAATAGTTATTCGGAACTGTGTCCAGATTAGATGTAAAGCCACTTAAATGCTCTTATATTTCACCTATCCTAAAAGAAAAAAAGTTATATTATTCAAATTTATCTTACGAGAAAATACCTAAGGTTTCAAAATAATTAAAAAGCAACAATGCCACGTGAAACAGCATACTTTAAACTATAAAACCCGAAATCGTCGATTCTAAGATATATAAAATTAAGCAAAAAGCCGAAAGAAGTCTATTTTTGTACATTTAAGATATCTCAACATAACATTAGAATTTCCTGAATGGGTATTTTAAAGTTGGAATATTCACCATCATTCTACAATACTAATTGTAAGAGACGAGAACGCAACAAACATTTCTAAGTAAGCAACCCGAGAGGTGAATAAACCTTAATTTCAACTATGTCTATGTTACACATGTGCCACACATATGTTACTGTCTCGAAAGCTTCAGTTATATTTTAATCCGAGTATCTCGCCTCTGCCGCCCAATGAAAGGTAAGCAAACAAGCGACAAGAAAAGCCCACACATCCATCTAACCCCCACAGGATAATGAGGGAGTACCCTTTTATTCCCACGGGCGGTCTTTTCCAGGTGCCGCAAGAAGGTAACTTTCGTGCAAGTTAAAGTTTTGTGCCCCAATTTTAATTTTCCGCAGCCAGTCGCATTTAAGGTTTATGCGTCCCACGAGCTGACAGAATGAGAACAAAAGTCCATACCGCGGCATTCGTCTTCCTGCTACCACAACGCCACACTTTCCCGACGTAATCAAGCCCTATGCTACTAAAATTATGCCCCCGGCTCCTGCCGTACGTGGGGCTGTTCTATGCTCTGGCACCTGGAGAATGAAGGGGCGGTATTCACGTTACCCCGAGGACTTCTAAAAAATATTTTGAAAGGAAACGCCGCAACGATTCTTATGCTAGGGTTTGCCTCCCCTGCGTGTTGAACAGGCATAAACTCATATGCGATCCTGCTCCCAGGGATCCTCATTAAGTCACACAACAGGCAGAAAATGAACTGCTAAAGCCGAGGATTCCTTTAAGAACAGGATTTCATGGAGGCTCGAACCCCCGCTGTCTTAATTCCTCGTCAATAAAAGGCGTGGGCGAATTTTAGTCTGTGGTGATTTACGTTTATTTGTTTGCCAGCTGTTTGGGATCGCTTGCAGCCGACACGAAACGGCGCAACATGCCTGGGATCCTCTGACCCTATATTTTTGCCCGAGTGTATCCCTCTTTGTGCAAATCCAGGGCCTAGAACAGTCCCGGCACCGGAAAAGTGTTTGCCACGCCTTTTAGCAAAATTTGTGTCCTAAATTTTGAGTCTTGACTTTTAGGAACTCCAGGAGTTTCACGAGTTCCTGGAGAGTCCCCAGAAGTTCGCAAGCAGTTTTGAGCGAGCAAACTGTCCGTAAATGAAATAAAGTTCACCCTCCCACACTAATGGCATTTTTACGTTGTCCCTGCATACAGATGTACGCCGGCAGGAACTTCGTCCTTTTGCAAAAAAATAAAAAAATAAAAGAGAAACATTTCCAGGAAACACAGGATGAGGACAGGCATTCATTTGCGTTCGCTCGAATGTTTGAAAACACACGAAACACTTGCGACAGTGAAGAGTCAAATTAACGTTGGCTCCTTCCTCGTTGCTCCGAATGAATACATCAAACTTCGCTTTACACTTCGTCGGCGGGTATGAAAGGTTTCATCTGAAAAGACGAACAACTTCTGCCGTGAAGGAGTTTGTTGCACTTTTCAGTTGAATCCCTCTCGACATAACTTTTGCCATTTTCAGCCTGTCTTCGCGTTTAATTTAAGTACGCACGATATAACTCTGGTAATTTCCCAAGTTTTACTAGGTTAATTCAGGAACTATTCGACTTGCTGTCTGAACAACTTTTAAACATAATACAACAATTGTTTCTGACAATAACAAAAAGTAATACCACTTTCGAAAATTTCAACGATTATTCTTTCGATAAAAACAGAATAAATTTTGAAAGATGTACGGTTGATGTTGAAGATTCATAACACAAAAATGCTCGACTTGATCGTCTGCTTTATTTCTGAAGTCATAATTAAAAAAACTGAAAATGTCTACACATGTATGACATGAATAAAAACCATCAGTTCTAGAAGTTCAATCGTGTATAAAATATTTGAGAGAGAAGAAGAAGAATAGATTTAGTGTTGTAATAAAAAATTGTATTAATTCGGAATTTAAAAGTTGTGTTATTTCGAATGCCACACACCTAAATTTGCAACATTGAATTAATGAATAACACGAAAGCAAAGAAGTATGAAGAAATGTGTGCCTATTTTTCTTAAATTTCAGCATATACTCGTAAATCACTGCAAAAACTCATTCTGTCACTGCTAAATTCCATAAAAATTCGTAATAGCTCACTATAACGACAGTATTATATCCCACGAAAAAATGAAATCGGTCGATGCTCTTGTGACGCACCGGAAAAATCCATCTCGCATTTGGTCAAAGTAAGTGTTAAGATACTGTGAGTTATTTCCAGCTTTGATCACTTTCCGCTGATGCCTTTTTACGTCTACATGACGCGACAGATACTTTGCTCAGAAGAAATTTGATATATGTTTTTTATCTTCCCATATGCAGAGCAGGAGTGCTCGTATGATTTCCATGCATGAGGCGCCCACAAAAACCAAAATCGAAAGTCATGCGACGCGTCCACGTGCTCATCAAGGGCAATTTCTATTATCTTTGTTCGATTCAGCACTTTACTGCTTTCTTTTTTGGTTAGATTAAATTTCAGAATGTTTTTCTTTTCTCCCTTTATAAAGTGGAATTTGAGTTGGACGAAAAGGTCGAAAAGTGATCCACATAAAATTACTTTTGCTTGCGAGAAAGTTAAAAGTTATTTAAGAGTACCTACTTAGAAAGTATTATTCAATTAATTAAAGAAACAAATAAATTATGCCCTATAGACGTACATTTATATGGTAGTAATTATTAAAAACGACTGAATTTGAGCAATAGAAAAGTAAACATATTATGTACATATGTCTTTTGACTCAAATAAGGTTATTTGAATTAGTCTTTGATTACAATTATGTGTAAGTTTAGTATGTAATTATCATAATATGCCATACTAATTATTATTATTATTAAGTTTTAACATTTAAGTTTAATTTTATATCTCTGTTATGAACAATTTTATGTATTATTAAAGTTAGCTTTGTGTAATATTACCCACGAAATTTTCAATATTAAATGATTTAAAACTTTATCACATTAATGTTGTTTAAAAAAAATGTTTAGGTACTTTTTGGAAGAAGATGATTGGAATCTTTCACCTTTGGTCCGTTTAATGGCTCTTAATTATTAAATAGTCTGCAAATGTTACGTATCCACTGATACCACTTTCGCGGCCACTAAATTTCTGTTTTACAAATACATAATTTAAAGTTGGAATTGTAATTTTCTAGTGGACTTTCTTTATACATCATAAAATCAATATTTCTGATCTCTGCATATGTTTCCTATTTACTAAGCATATTATACTATATAGTATGTAAAATCCTCAAATAAATGTAATTATTTAATCCATATAATGAAACATTCGAATTCCGGCAAGCCATATGGGTAGGAAGCTTGCCCTTAATTTATTGATAGCATCCAGCACGAATTATTGTGGTCAAAATAGCACTCAAGGAAACGTGCTTCAACAGAACATAACCTGCACATTTGGCCCAAGTTTCATGACTGCTGCAGTCTTAATTTATATGAAACCCACGAGAATTTCGCTTTAAGGACGAGTTCTGTTTGGTCAGAAATCACGGGCTTATCTTCATTTGGCAAGGATTTGAGTTTTGAGTGATTTAACAAGTCGTCCTATCAGTTTCAAAGCACTCTCCTCCGGGTGACCAGTGGCCAACGTACTCACAGCTCGCATTGTTTGCAGACAGATGGAAAATGCAATGCGAATGGGAAAGGTCCTCAACTGAATTTCGTCCTTTTGCTGAAATTGAAATTGGAGATGGACACTACGACAGAACGCCCAGAGACGACACGACGACAAGAATTGGAGGGTATTTTTTTATCTCAGCACCATAACTTTGCATGTTCGAAGAATTATTTTTTTGGGCTCCCAACGACTGAAATTTGAAAACTTAGCAAAAGTTGGACTTATGCAATGCCTGACTTTATGCGATATTAAGTTTCACGAGAGAGTAATTAATTTGAAAATGGCTCGTTCTCGTTATTCAGGATTTTCCGAATTTTATGAGTGTGGGTGGACGACTATGAACATTTTACGGTGATAAGGGCTTTGCGGTGATTCATGAACGATGTCGTGTGGAAAACCCCAAAAATTACTAACCAGCTGGCTGCTGAGCTGGCTGATTATAGCCTCGACCCAATAGTTAGGCCGTTCCTTCCAATTATCCCTAAATCCTTTGAAACATGCAAAAGTTTTCAAATTTTATGGAGTAGATTGCGGTAAATCGATTAAGAGGCTAATCCGGGTAAACAATTTATTAAGCTTGCTTCCGAAATCATAGTTCTAATCCATTTTAATGTATGTTTTATAATTTAAATGCCTTCGAGATTATATTAATCGTTTGGAATTAATGTAAATTAACGATTTACTTGATTGGAACACTGGACTTCGGGTCCATTATTAATCTGCAATATTTAATTCAAATAGACATATCATGATTAAACATTCATTATAATTTGTTTCAAACGACTAAAGAATTAATTTCATTACGAGAATAAATTTACATTTAAACATTCATATTAAACATCTCATTGAATTTGTTTAATATTATTTTTTGGCATACAACTTTAAATCTTTCGCTAGATAATAGATAAATAATATAAAACATAAACAATGTCTCCATGATGTATATAGTAATTAATATCACAGTAGAACTCCTCTTTGAAGGACAAGGAAAAATACGAGAAAGAAATGAAAAATCGTGCAATTTACAAAAATGATTTCATGAAAGGACTGATAGCAGACGCATTTTGCATATAATCGCTAGTATATTAAGACTCACATATCGACATCATTAAAAACCTGCATCCATCTATTAAACTACACAATTCTGTGGAATTAATAATTCTTCGATCCGTCACTACTCAAAGGAAACAGACGCTCGTGAACAGCTCGAATAAAAAATTCCAATAAAGCAAAATCCTTTTATAAGTTAAAACTTTTCAGCTCAAGGCGGAAATAAATCAAAAAGCGTTTTCTGTTTGGAATTTTCCTTGCTCTGTAGCTGCTGCTGCTGCCTCTACATAACATCCTACTGCTGTTTCCCTTTTCCCTTATTTTCCCAGATTTTTGTTTTCCTGGAAAAACATTCTTTCGCCGAAAATAAAGGAAAAACAACTTCAGCATTGAGCTTAATTTCTTTCGAAGGATTTCGCTTTGAGTACCACCGTATGATGCTTAGTCGTAGTTTTTGTTATGTGGAAAACATCAACGAGAAGAGCATGTGGGGTAGTGTGCATGTACCATTAGGCGATTGTGAAAATTCGGTTCTACATTAAAACTGACTGAACCGGGCGCACTGAATGAATGCTTGTTTTGTTGAAAGGAAATCCACTTGATGATAAAAGAATTCTCCACCGATACGTACCCAAGATTTTCCACTGCACCGATACCCGAGAGATTTTCTTCTCGGATTTTCGATTTTCTCACTCAAGTTGTACCGGAATCGATGGGACCTGCTTCAATGTTTAACTCGAGTAAATAGGATACAGTACAAAGTTTGGGCTTGGGATCGATTTTCGTTGAGGGAGCGCAAGAATTTAAATTTCCTTCTAATCAGTCTGATGCATCTTCACACATAATATTATCTGAATTCCCGGCGTGCTCCTCTTAATTGATTACATTCCTCGGGCGATATCTCAATATGGGAGAGATTTTCATAATCGGGGAATTCATAAGTGATTCTGCACATACACAAACACTTAAATGTAAAGTGCCGTCGGGGCTAAGAGGAAGTTATTGATTCTCCCTATTCAAAATATGGCAAATTCCTCGCAGCCAGAGGCTCATGGTATCCGCTAAGAAAAGATAGCTTCATCCACCAGTTTGAATTTATAAATCCATCTTTTGGAGGTCTGAAGTGGAAAAGTTCGCTCACCCATCGTATTTTGCGTGCAATGAAACGCTTTTCTTATTACGGAGAAAATCAGGAAAATCAGAAGGATCATTCAGCGTTTTCGACATATTCTTTTCAAGAAAAGAAGAAAAAAATTCTACAACAACGTATTCTGGCTTCTTCAGAGGTTAATGCTACTCGTACGTTCAGGAAGATTACCCAGAATACGACGAAGGTTCTGCGTGGGAAACCTTTGCATCAGATGACGGGTAGGAGTTGTACCTATCTACGTAAGGACGAGAGCCCTTTTCCTACTAACACAGCGCTTACAAAGTAGATTAAACCTTTTCCTAGTTGGGACGGAAAGCTGTTTCCATCTAAAAATATACACCCCCACAAAGGGTGTTTTTAATCCGTTCATTCACAATTCCTGCTCGATTCGCCGAAAGGGCTTCCAAAGTTTACAAAAGAAGTTCTCATGTGGCGCAATTTAAAGGGACGGGGTTAATTTCTGAAGAGAAAAATTTCCCCTCGAAGAGAAGATTTGAAAATTTTTCGTTAGAACAGTGTTGGAATCGCAGTTGAGTTCTTGGAAATTATTCTGAATGTTCAGAGTGTTTAGAAGGGTTACTTATTCCACTTAAGAGATGATGGTTAGGGTTATCTCTAACCTAAATTGTCTATTCATTAATATGATGCTTTAATTCACTGAATATTGAAGACTTTTTCGTGTTTCATTTTTATTTACATATTTATAAAAATGTTTTACTTCAATAACTTACTAAGAATTTTATCGTATAAATCGTACTTCTTTTCTAATTGAATTTCCAAAATCACAATTCCATAATATTAAAACAATTTTCTTTCTCTCTTGCAGGTAATTTACTTCAGAGACATCTTTGAGGGCGCTATCTATTGAATGTGTACATAAAGTGAGTCATCATTAATTGATTCTTGGATACATATGGTCCCTAAATTGGACGATTTATTTATGAATTGGAGCAATCATATTGAATAATTAATGAAAAAAAGATTTTGTTTTGTTTGTTTGTTTTGTTCTTTGCAGAAAGTTCTATTTACTGATAGACGTTTTGGAGATACATACATACATACATATATTTATTTTAGGGATGTAATGCGAAAAGTAAAACAATATTCGATACTTGTAATATTCAAATTACGGGTAGATACCGAAATTATGAAAGACCATTTATAATTTTAATGATGATTTCAAGACCAAGATGTTTTTAATTGCAAAACAATATCAATAATTTGTACAAATTCTTCAATTTCATACACACACATATGAATTTCGAACTGATTTTTTCTAAAATATTCTTAAGCAACGAATTATGAAGCAAAAAAATTTTGTATTGATTAGAGAAATATATTTTTTTTTAATTCGTCACTTAAACGGTTCTCATGCCGTTAAGTTACTTAGATATCAAAATGGAAGTGTATGGAAGAATTCACTAAGGCAGAAAGGTTTTCACCACAGACTTTTCTCTGAATTTTCTTTATATTGATTGAGCATTTATTATATTATCTTTATTAATTCTTGAAAAACTTTATCTTCTGTTATACTATGAGTTTCGGGAGTCAGAAGATGTAGGGTATATTTTCTTTTTTAAGCAAGAGACTGGTTTTTAGAAAGCTAAACATAGTCAATTAATCTTTTAGTGTGACAACTGCAATCGGGCCAGATGTATGTACATACTTTGTATTGTTAAATTGTAAAAACCGATTTACCTATCATATTTATTACTACAGTTTATTACATAAGATAATATCTGCATAATATAATATCTTCGTAATTTGGGTAATGAAAAGTTGTTTATGTTTTTACTTTTAAACTGTTTTTAAAATTATTTACGATTTCGAAAATTAAAAGTTATAGGCAGAGTAAAAAATGTTTACTATTTTATGAGAGAGATATGCAACAAAATAGATAGTAATTTTCAGTTTTTGTTTAATGGCTGTAAAATTACCTACTCGTGCGATTAGAAACCACTGTTTATTGATTGAAGAAGTCAATTTGTTTTGCGAAATAACAAATTCTGAACAACCTAAATACTTAAAAAAAGGTTAAAGTAAGAAAGAAAAAAGATTTAATATATATTTTATTAATCAAGATTAGGAGTATTATTTGCATACATAAAATGCACGAATGAATGAAAAAGTTCAATATGTGGTTGATCTGCGGCCTACAATGTGTCAGGCACAGTGATTTGTGAGAAATCTGTTTTGGGCCGAGTGTAGGAATTTTATTTCACTGAATATATAAATATTAAAGCAAAGAATAAAGTTTTTGTTTTTACGAAAAAACTTTTAAAGCACAAATTATAAAGTTGTATACACATTGTGAATAATTTTTTACAGTTTGCTTGAACTTCAGGTATGATAATTAGTAAAATTAAAACTAATTAAAATTATTATACTCAGATGTATAAATTTCTATAGTACGACTATCATATAAGTAAAAATCCAAATACTTTTTAGGGTAGGGTTTAAAAAAAATGAATTCTTTTGTTATTGTTGTTATTTTGTTTCGAGGGACTTCAAACGATACTTAGAAGAAAGTTTGAGACCTATGTTATAGTCAAAAAATGTAGTTTACCTTTAACTCTTACTGAAATTTATGGTGGTGCAACTTTAATGTACTTTTCATTTAGAATTACTTGGTTAATGTAGACGCTCCAAAAAATAAAAAATAAGTTAAAAAATGGTATTATTTTTTCTGGTTTGCTAGAACTTCGTTATATGTATTATATGTAGATAATTGGAATGGAAAATGCCTTTGAATTGGAAGAAAGGCAAAGGTCTCATTTTCCCAATACCTCCCCAACACCCTCACGCTCTCTTAACATCCCCTTGAAAAGCTCGCGGGGACAAACCCGGAAAACTTTGCCCAAGCACCACGTCCACTTAGGAAACCTGAATTGGCGAAAGCTGTCTGGAACCCGGCACCGACGTTTAGTTGTGCCGAACGTGCCGCATTTGTTGCTTCCCAGCGAGGCAGTGGTTCGTGTGCCAATAAAAAGATTCGCAATCCTTTTCCGCCAGAAAGGCGAACCCGGACGGCTTGACCGAGGCAGACAGCACGGCGACGGCACGGCTCGGCGCGGAGACGGGCACGCGAGGCAAAATGTTGCTTATCGGTTCGGCAGTCGTCTGGTGTTGAAATCTAAATTTTTGATTCCAAATTCTAAACTGATAGACGGCTTAGAAAACCGGGCGGCGAGTGGGTGGTGCTCGGGGTGCCCTAGTCGGCCGGAATAAAACATGAGTGCTGACGAGTAGTTTTCGGGCTGTTGACAGTGTGATTCCGGGTGTCGGAATGGAATTAAAGTGATGAGTGCGGCAATTTGAAGGATTCAGCCCATCTCGGGTGGTTGGTGTCTGATTACGTGGAAATGTACGGCTCAGCTGTGGTCTCCTCCTCGTCGGTAGCTGAGGTTTCGGGGAGCATATGAATTAATAATTGGTATCTGGTCCTGAGGTCTCGAGAAAACCATAAATCAGCCCTTTGAAAATCCAAAATCCTTGTAGCACGGAGCTTATCTGAATATTAATTAAAACTACATGCGCCGGACATGGCTGCTTCCGGCCGAGGTTCCCTAAATCATTCTATCCCGGAAAGTGCCTGCTCCTTTTAAATACTGTTCGACATCTCATTATCCTCAGCCTATTTGCGGAAATGCTCCTGTGGGAGCGGACCCCATTTCATCCCGTTCGACTTTCGCAAACACTGTTGTAAGCGATTCGCCAGATTTTCGGCTCCGAACCAGTCTTTAGGCAAACAACTGCTGATTAGCATTGAAAGATACCGCGGGGCGGGGGGACCGCAAGAAAATTTTGCTCCTCGAAGGTGTATTTTATCGCCTCAATGGATTTTATGTAGATTAATGTTGGGGGTGGTAATTACCGCACGTGTAACTATTCCACGAATAGAGATTATGTTAAAAAATAGAAGGAGCATCGTTGCTGAGCAAAGCAATCTTTCACCTTTAGCATAGTCATCGCAAAGATGATCATACGCAAAATTCCATTAAGAAGGTGCTGCTCATTCGATTTTATTGTTTGCCTTTTTGTTACCAACTTTTGGGGTCAAGAGATTTGCATATTTCAATTTAAAAACGACTTTACATTACTCAATCCATTAATCTTGCAAATCAGCCAGCCAGAAATCCGGGCGAACCTTTCTAAAAGAAAGGAAAACTTTCCTTGCCGCGTTCTTTGCTGAGCATAGTATCCCTTGAAAAAGGACTGAATTACACATAATTTATGAGCTCCTAAATTTCTGACAGGAGCCACCAGTAATTCGAAGAAAGAAAAGGATTGATTGCCTGGAAACAAGCTGTGTAATTCATTGTCTTGTCCTAAAGCCTGAAAATCTGATATTTTTTCAAGGCTTCGATACAATTCGTCATCTTGGAAATTATTTAGTCGTATCTTTATTTTATAGCAGTTTGTACAGAAAATTAATCTTTAAAAAACTTGATGACACTTTAAAGGGGAGAAAAGATGTTATTATTTATTTTTCGGTTCCACGGAATCATTTGATTTAATATTTTTGAATGGAGTAAAAGTTATTCATGCATAAATATTATAGTAGTATTATTTTTAAATTTTGAATGTGTATTTATATTGTAAAACCATGAAGAAACTGATAAAACGCAAAGTTTATTTTTATTCGATGAAAGTCTCTTGAGATTATGGTCACTATACAATAAATTTATGAATCCTATTGTGAATCTGATTTTACATACGAAACGACTAGTCACAGAAACATATGCTAGAATTCTAGAATTTTAGTACCTTAGCTAATCTAATCATGTCACAAAACGAGGAAATTTAATTTATACTGAAATAATAACATTAGTTTAGTCTCTTGGTCATGGTTTAGGAAACTTTAAAAATCAATTATGATGGTTTATAAGACTGCTTAGATTTACGATATTGTTATTAAAATTGATATACACATGTTTGTGCGGTGCTGATCTCAAATGAGTTTACGAGATAGAAAAAGAATTATTAAAAAATATCTCGAGTACTTCTGAACTCAATTATTTACTTGAGTAATACAGAACTTGAGTTCAAAAACCAGAGTTTGACTAAAACACATACTTTTGAGTACCCGGGTACTCGAGTACTTCAGAGAGTAATTATCCAAGAACTCAAGTAAGAGATTATTGAAGTACTCAATTACTTCTTAATTAGATTAGAATTAATGTATTAAGATGTTAGTTAATTAATTTCAGGTTTCAATAAGTGCAATAAAACCTTTGCATAAGTCAAGAAGGAGGTATATTTTGTGAATTTCATATTTTTGAGACGTTTAGAAATGTGCTCGGAACACTTTTTAGAAAGCCCTTTAGGAAACCCTCTGGGTTCTCAAAACTCGGTCTTACTTAGTTACTACGACTACTTGAGTACTCCAATTTGAAGTACTCAAATACGAGTACTTTAATTATCCGAATCAAATAACATGGTTTTAAACTAATTAATCTTATGAGAATTTCAGATGTTCTCATTACGACTCCTTAAAAATGATTCTTCGTTCTAATTTTCTAAATTGGTGTTATGCTATTAAAAATTCAAACAATCCCAAACATTGATTGAGATGAAATTAGTCACACTTATTAATTAATGCAGGATAAGATTTTTATGTATGGTCTATTTAGATTAAAACTAGTGTGAACTAAATTATTCGCATCTTTTTAAACAAATGTTTATCTATAATAACTGAAAAGTTTCTTTTTGTTAGAGTCAGCTTAACTTTTATGTCTTGACATTGAGGTAAATATTTCTAGATTAATAGAAATGTTCTGCGGTGGTTATCCAAAAACTTTTTAAAATTGGCTTTATGACAACTCTACTTTTCAAATCAACCAACAAATTCAGAGGTTGTATTAAACATGTATTTCCCAACGAAAAAACCTAAACTCACCCATTGGACCACTGCATGTATACTGATTAAAAACGAAAAGAAATATTATCAACTTTATTTTGAATCTTTGAAGAAACTTGTAAGCACGATGACATTTAAAATTTAAATGAAAACTACCCTTGTACACAATCGGATCTCTTAAAATTGCCGATGCCAATGCCCTCGAAATATACATTGAAGTGAAAAGGCACACACCATCAGCAGTGTTAACTTGCTTCTCTCAGTGGATAACTGAATTTTTTATTTTGTATAACGTCCCAAAGGACTCAAGCTTCCATAATGCTGCACAAATAATAAATGCGATATTACATGAACCATTGAAAGCCATAGCCATTGAGAAAACCTTTGGATTTTAGATTTGGATGAATGCCTCATGAATATTTTAAATTGTTTCACCTTCAATGCATATGAACACTCTGCGTGAAATGTAATGGTTTTTAGGAGTTATGAGAAACGCTTGGCTACCTGGGGTGGTAATTCTTTCTTATTTCTCATAAGTATCAAACATTTAAGTTTAATTCTTTCAAAAAGTCAGTTTTTATTGAGGGAATAATAAAACAACCATTCTGAATTAAATTTTCATGACTCGCTTCGTTCAAATTCAAATGTGGCTCTTTTTATAACTTCTCTAATAGGCGACAATCCGTCAAAATTAGAGTGGTGAAAACAAAACATTTGCACTATGTATCTACAATAAGTAAAATATCTTTCCATGCGGAATTTCTTAATGAAGCTTACCATTGAAACCATACTGATGTTGGCTCACACTGAATGTTTAAAATGTGTAGCATTTCCCAATTACAATTGAAAAATTTAAATGATTTTAATTGATTCATCAATGTATGATACAAATATTTGGATTATGTTGATATACGACAGAGACAATTAAATATTTTACTATAACATTTTATATATTTCAAAAATGGATACAGACAGTTTAATGACCAGTTAACAGTCAAAACGACGGAAATTAAGAAATTAAATGCTAATTCGGTCTCTAATTTCAGAAACTCGAAAGTTTTCGATTAAAAATATTCCTCAAGTAAGATTATGAAGTTCAAATATTTTGCAAAACTAATTTAACACAATTACGAAAATGCTGATGATGAAGTCGGTTAAAAATAAGAGGCACGTTTTTTTGGAACAGTTTAAGTTCAGTGCCCCCTAACGGATTTTCATAAAACGTTGATAAAGACTACTTGATTTTAATGCACTTTAAGGTAGAATGGGAATGAAATATTATTTTTAATTCACTAAATATGTAATTCAAATAATACATACTAAAATTAAAACCTTCGAATTTTCTAAATATACCCTAAAGTTTTCATTGGAAATTGTGTAATAACCATCAAGTAAAATATTTTTGAAATACGTAGATAACAAAAATATCATAATCGGAATGCATAGACATTTTTAAGGAGTTTTCTGGAATTACAAGTAAGATGATCTCAAATACTATACAATAATACAATAATGGAATGTTCATTTTCAATCTAATGTAATAAAAGATTTCAAAGATTAAATTCACAGAACGCATCGTGACTACAAAGTTCAAGATTTTTAAAACTTCATGTACAATTGGTTCTAAATTAATTACTGCTATTAGTTATAAATAAGATTGAATAACCCTGCTATTGATGACTGCACCATTTTGCAACAAAATTAAGGTTTTTTTTCCCGGCTGAAATACGTGAAAGTTGCTCTAAAACCGTGGAAGTCCGCTGAAAATCCACTGAATTTCGAATTGATAGTTAAACCGATTTCGCTTCGCTCTATTTTTCACCCTAATGGCAACGATCGTTTAAAACGGTCTTTCAATTGACGTGGGTGGTACATGATTAATTACTTCCAAGGATAATTTTCACTATAAAAAAGTGGACACAAAATGAATTGTATTCGCTGAACGCTCCCCCTGCAGCCCAGCTAAATGTAACGCATGCAGATGCGATGCGGATTAAGCGAAAACGTGATAAATTCTAACGAGGCGGGTGTGTGGCAGCATCCTCCCCCTCTGGATAAATTTGCATATACCTGTTGACCTGGATTTGTTTCTTGCCACCTTTTCGAGAAAAAAAAAAACAACAACGAAAACACGGGGGAATTTTCATTTTTGATATGCATGCCGCGAGTGCAAGAAAAATCGTGCAAAATGCCGCAATTGATCCGATTCATTCTGCAGCAAAGCTCAACGGCATTCGCGCGATTTCAGCCAAGGCCAACCGGCAAAAGCTTCGCCAGGTCGCGATTTCGAACTGCATCAGTTCAACGAGTCGCGGGAATCGCGCCTTTCACTTTTTCTTCATCTTCTGCTTGAGGTCGGCAGTTGGATGCGAAGTCAATGAATCTTCCAGCGCTAATCCGGCGATGGGACGGATCAGGTTTATCGGCTGGTCCGAAAGGGATTTCATCAAATCCTCGCTTGAAACACAGCTCCTTTCTTCAAGGACCGCCGGAACTCCTCCTGTCCCAAGGGACGCGGGGATCAAGATTAAGTCCTCTAGGCCCTGACCCCAGAGAATGCGGGCCTGCGATAAAGCGCTAACGAAATCAGCTGCTGGTCGTCTTTCCATCTTCGCTCGAGTTCCAGAAGCAAGCTTTGCGCAAACTTTCCGATTTCTGGGAGGCAGGGCCACCCCCGAATGAATCGGGTCGCACAGGTTCTATTGATTTGCACCCGGCTTTAGTTTCGGGACCGGGACGCCCGCCAGCAAAATTCACAGTCGGAAGGGATGAGTTCGCGTGTGAGCAATAAATTCGCCCTCCGTAGTCCTGCAATTCCTGCTCCTAGGAGCGTGAAAATTTTATGGTGAGGAACAAATGCGTTGAAAAATAGAAAGCCAAAGTCAGACCACATTTGCTACTTCTTGTTTTTTTTCTTAAGCAGCCGGGTGGGATGTGTGGCCGGGCTCAAGGCACCGGAAGATGCCTGGGCCTTTTCCTCCTTAAGATTGTACACTGTCAATTGCGACAGGATGAAGGTAAAAAGGTTTCCTATTCGGGAGAAATTTGATTACACGTTTCTTTTTCGGTTTTGTGCCCCATCAAATCACTACGCCTTTTTTCAAGATATGGAAATTTTCCACAGAAATTGGTTCGGATTTACTGGGAAGACATGGGATGTGGTTGGGTTCGGACAGGGGTTACTGCCGGCAGAGGATGTGTAATTGGAGAGGGACAATTTAGTTTGCTTTGCTAACATTCATTAGTTGACGAATTTGAACAAGAATTAAAAGCATAGGTTCCTTGTAGATCACAATAAAATTTATTATTCAATTTATTTTTCTCGTGCTCTAATTTCTCATTGTATTGTTATCAATTACAGCTGCTAAATAACTTTTGCGGTAGAAAAATTGCCTTACAATTGCTAAGAGTTTTGACTTTCTGAATTAGGCTATTTTATAAAATTAACTCTAAGTCGGAAAAAAATATTAATATGTACACTGAGAAAATAATAAAATCTGGAGAAAGTTGTAGGAACCATAAATTGTTCATCGAAAACAAAAATTAGTTAAAGCAATCAAAATTTGTTAATAACCATCTAAATTTAGATGGTTATTAACAAATTTTGATTGCTTTAACTAATTTTTGTTTTCGATGAACAATTTATGGTTCCTACAACTTTCTCCATTTTATTATTTTCTCAGTGTACATATATATATTAAGAGAGTGACTATTTTCACCTTAAAAAACGTGAAACCAGAAACCAGAAACCAGAAACCAGAAAAAATAAATTCATTCAAATTACAAAATGCCTATTAACTAAAGATTTTCCTTTTACAAAATGCCTACTAACTAAAGATTTTCCTTTTACAAAATGCCTACTAAATAAAGATTTTCCTTTTACTGTGAATTTATTTTTTCTGGTTTCTGGTTTCTGGTTTCACGTTTTAAGGTGAAAATAGTCACCTCCATATATTAATTGGGCAAAACGAAAACATTAAATTTTTTATAATGAAAACATTACCTTAAAACAAAAAAACCAAGTCGTCTTATAAAAAAGTTTGTATACCATACAAACGACGTCCATGGACATTTCAAACCTAAAACTTGAACCTAGAGAACTACAAAGTTATTAATACTATTTATTTCGCAGTTTTGCGTCCAAAACTTTGTTTACTTTAATATTTAAAGTTTGGAATTTTTTTTTTTTAAATTCAATTCAATGTAAAATTTGCTATCTAATCTGATTCTGATCGCGCATAAAAAAGGAAAAATATTATTACAGCTCGTAAAAACCTTCAGAAAAATGTTCATTAATAATAGTTTCCAAGAAAAGCATCATTGTTCAAGTAAAATTGTTTTTCGGTATTTAGGTACATGTTGTTTCGTGACACACAAAAGCTCAAATTGTTCTTCAAGCTACAGAAACAAGTTAAGCATAATCTTGTGAAATTTCTAATTAATAATTTGCTGAAAAAGTCTATATATTGTGCGACCAATTTTTTTACATAAGTTAAATTGCGCGATTTCCAAATTTTTCCTTTTCAAGTGAAAAATTAAATTCTGTACAAAAGCAAGTTTTCACAGGACTTTTGTAAGATACATATATACAATACTAAAAAAATATTGGAATTCTTTTCATCCACATGTCTGCAAAATGATGGATGGCAAAATTTGTGTTGATATTATTAAACTGACAGATTAACTTAACTAATTTCTGTTCGATAGGAAGGAATTTTTTGATACAGATGAACAAACAGCTTTGGTACATATTTGAATAAAAAGAGCGTTTTTTATTTTCCATTGTGTTGTTTATTTATTAACTAGCCTAGATTTTCTTACTGCATAACATACTACTGATTCTAAAAATTTAAATAAATATTTGACCGTGTTTAGAGAAATGTAATATTTTTTAGAGAATAATGGCAGCATTTTGAACAACGGAGTCCCAACTACATATAAATACATTGGTCAACAAATTTAAGGTTTTCGTTTACAATAAAGTGTAATATAGAAATATAGTTTCTCCTCAGATTATGAATAAAATAAATAAATTTGCTCAGTTCGTTCCTGTTTTCAAGTGAAGTGAATTAGAGTTTAAAGGTGTAAAACATCGTAGTTGGACCAATGTTATGAAAGGATTAAATAATAAAGGTTTATCATAGAAACGTGTTAAGCGGCTTAAACCCTGAAAGCCTGAGTTCTAAACTATAATATTAAACACCACGAATCTTTGCAGCTCTTCCTAAACATCTTGGTGAACAATTATTATCTATTATATTTTGAAGAATTTAAACTTAAAGGTTAAAATTAAACTTTAAAATATCGGGAGTATGTAGCATAAGATAAAACATATAGGCATAGCCGCATTCCAGAAAAGTTAGGAGCATGGTTAACCCACTTGGTTTCAATTTGACGAAATTGCAGCAATTTAATAAAATCAAATAAAGTAACGAGAAAAACCTAAAAAAATAATAGCAGACGCCTTCAAAGAATCTGGGGACGACACCCAAAAATTTTTGGAGAAATTTTGCTTTATTAAATTTCTAGCCAATAACCTAATTGGATAATGCCGGCTGAGAAGTTTCTTCCCGACGCTGTATATTTAATTTATATTTACGAGTATTTTCTCCAGCCGAAAAACAGAAGGTTACCGGGGAGTGCAAGCACCCAGCTGTAGTCCTTGCGCTGCTCCAGCTTAGCGCAAATGGGATGAGACTGGAAGTAAAGATTCTCGTAATACCCAAAGGAAGTATTTCAACGAAATTAATTTTTATGAAAACTGGGAAGGCCCGGGGACGGTTTCTACGCGGATGAAGTGGACGGAGGCGAACTACGTGGAAGAGCGACTGCTTGTTTTGATTTGATTGATGTTGGCCGGATCCACTTTTGGATTTGTTGGTACATCAGGCTAGGAACTGAAGGCAGCCCCTCGGCTGGGGCGCATCCACTCAATAAAAAAACCACCCGTACATTTCCAGAAATCTCAGCTGGAAGAGAAATGCTTTTAGCCCCAGCTAATTATTACTGTCGCAAAAGTCGAAAAGTTTGCACTGGGGCTGCTCCTTCCCGCGATTATTGCTGAGATGTGGCCCACGCCTTAGGAGACAGTCTCAGTGGTCTTGAGCAAACGATAGCAAAAGAAATAAATTAACAAGCGACGTCGATGGCTTCATCAATCTTCTTTTGTACATGAATGGAATTAGCGGCGAAATTAAATGCGTCGGACACCCTTCCCACCTGAAACTCGCAATTGTAGGGGATGTTCCGGGCACGTTCTATTGCCGAGATTTTCAATATTAATTACCCGCAGGGAATCATCCCTCGAGCCCTGTCAGGAGCAACCAATCCAGGTGCTTCAGATATTGGTTGCGAATCTCACATAAGGCTCACCATCACGCCGCGCTCTACACAGAGTCGTTCTATAAATTTCATGGAAATTAATTTGTTGTTTTCTGTAGAACGAAATTAAATTCAGTCCTTTTGTCTGCCTCCGCGGACGTAGAGCCGTTTTGAAAAGTCCTTGTAGAAGTTGTAGGAATGACTATCCCTTGAATTGGATAGAATGCTAAGGCCTATTTCTTCTCTGTTTAACGATACCCAAATGGAGTATTATTTTCGTGTGTACTCTCAATTATGGGCCGCGGCAAACGAACTGGGGGCATGGAAGTATTTAAGTAAGTTAAAGGGATCCTTACTGGAATTTGGGGAGTACGAGGTGTACCTATAAAGATATTTTCATGAGCTGTCTGATTTTGGGAAAATTTATTATTTAATTTCAACTAAATGAAAATAGTTTCGAATCTCACAAGAATGGGTATTTTGGGTCACGATTCACGTTAAAGCATTAAATAAGTCCCATGGGTACGATGTATTTATATTTAAAAGGTTGTATACGAGTATTTATATACTACATAGGTACCTACATATAATTGTTGTTAGAGTATCTTCTTATGAAAAATCTGTAATTTTTCGTACAGTTCCTTCCAACTTCCAGCATTTTGTTAATTTTTAAAGCAATTTCAAAAATTTACCAAAAACATTTACGAAACATTTTGGTTTTCAGACTCAGGATATTACTATCAAAATAGCTTATAACAACAAAAAAGTTGTTAACTAGTGATCTTAGAAATGTTTCTAATTAGTGGAGCCTTCTAATGGGATGCATTTAGAAGTTCTAAACATTTTGAATTTTAAACATTTTTATAAAAAATAAACAATCCTTATTTCACTAAATCAATTTCGCTCGCCATGAATAGCGTCAACACTAAATTCTAAGGATATCATGGATTAATGTGACTTAAATAAAAAATTAAATTTTGTTTTTGTCATGGAAGTGATAAGAAGAGATTTCAATCAAAACAACTTCAAATTGAAAATTTAATTTTCTAGTTCAATCCCAGCATTATGTTTCTATATTTTAAAGCCCTTATATCTATCCTCTACTACTACTAATGACCAGACAAAAGGTCCCTCATCTCAAATTTAATTATTAGAGGCGCAAAGCACACTTTCTTAAACTTTTTTCAGTTTAACAATTTTCTAAGTATATATTCAATTAATTTGAAAGCAGAATCTGGAGTTGTTTGTATCGCAATCCAGATAAATAACAAGCAGCTATATTTATAGATTCCCATTGAATTCAGTTAGAATGTTTCCTAAATTTCTACCTTAACAAACTTTTGGTTTCGAGAAAATTTCTAAAACCTTTCAAAGAATTTACTTTGAAATTCCGGAACTTTCATAAATATCTCAATCATTCCCCCCAATAAATTGAGCAATACAAAGTGAAAACTGCAAACAATTTGAAACCTTAGCCTACCTAAACGCACCAGGGAGAAAGACCCGTCATTTTTACGTTTCTGTCAGCTTTTTAGAAGAGGGAGGGAACGAAAATGTCTTCATTTTTACCTCAAAAGCAACCATATCCGATTACACAGGCAGCACACGGCCGAATCATGGAAGGAAATTACCCGGTGAATTCTATTAGTCCTTGTCGGGAGCGCCTATCGAGCCGAACCGAAAGAGGCTCAGATGGCTTCCGTCAGCCTAATTTCCTTCTTGTTTCTCAAGGAAGTGATTCCCGTTCAGCCGGGTAGCCGGGTAGCCGGGCAGCCGGGGTTTCCTCCAGAGTCCAGAAGGAGAAGCCGACATGTGTCGAATGTTCGTATTAATACAAAGTGCTTTAATGAGGATAAAATTTTCCCAACAAGTAATTCAATCTATGATTCAAAGATTAGATGTTTTTAAATTCCTTAATTATGCATCCAAGCCACTTTAAATGACCCCAGATGCGGTAAGACAAAATTAACTCAATGAATTTTCCCCGCATAGCCCACGAAACGAATATTTAATCGGCAGGACCTTCAGGCGTGTATCCTTTTGCCAATCGATACACCTGCTCACCGTCCACCCCCATCATTTCGCCGGGGAATACTTTTTTAATTAAAAGTTTTTCCTCCCGGGCGTACCGGAGATTGAGTGGATTCGATCAATTACTCCTTTGCTATCCCCTTTTATGTTACTTTAATTGGTGAGCAATTAATACCGCCCCGACCCCCGCTTGTATCTTGCTTTGTTAAACCTTTTCGAATAGAAATCCAAGGCGTTTTAGACGACAACAGCGCAGCCAGCCAAGCGAATTAGCATTTTCTTCTGTCTCAACACCTCCATGGACGTTGAGGTGTTGTGTACAAGGAATTAAGGAGTTATCCCTAGGAGCTGCCGTCTAATCCACAGGATTTCCAGTACCGGATGAAATCTTCCATTAAACTTAATTAGGCAAATATTTGATTTCCACCCACGGACCAAAAGTTTCCCGTAGGAAACATTGCGATGGAATTAGGCGTACCAAGAAAGGAATTTGAGTGGCGTTTTGGTTACCACTAATGCTTAAAGGAACGAGCTGCGGATGGTATAATCTACCTACTCTTTAGAAGTTAAGGTGCTCAAATCTTATATACACTCAGAAAAAAGATATACTGGTTTTAAAGAAAAACTACGTTAATTTTAATGAAAAGGCATCACAATTTGGTGCCAATAAAATCGAATCTTTAAAATCATGAAATCGATTTTTATTAAAGTCAGTTTCAATGTTCTAAAATATTTATTTTCATTGGTTCAAACCACAAGTTTATTAATCCAATGTTAAGTTTGATAAATATGAAGACAATATTTCCATCTTTAAAATAAACGAAACGTAAAAAAGTGAAGTAAGTAAACTCATATCCCGGGATGGCTCCTTTTCTAGATAAATGGGAAAAAATGTACTTATAAAACGTATTTATAAAGCAGCGCTGCTTTATAAACAAGTTTTATATTTAAGTGGTGCATTTTTTCCCATTTTTCTAGATCTAGAAGAGGATCAGCTTACCTTAATTTTTAACGCCGAAATTTTTTTACTTTTTGTTCTGTGTAAATATTAAAAGCAAGTTAGCACATAAAGTAAAATAACCATTAATGTAAATTTATTTAAACAAGTTTTTATAATAGGTACTCAAGTTTATAAATTTTAGTTAAATATATAAAATTAAGTAAATTGGTACTGCTCATGAAATCAAAACTTGTCTATCAAAACGATTTTAAGAAGAATACCTATTACTTATATTATTTAAACTTTCAAATGATTCAAAAATTATGGTGGCTTTTAGTTTTATGTTAAGTGCTATCAATCCAAATCAACAACTTTAATGTGATGAATAATGTAAAACCTACAAACGTAATCCCACTGCTTCAATGCTAAATATCCATTCGATTGTAAAACACCAGACTAAATCTACAAAATCCCATTGTTTCTCGAGTTGCTGTCGAATTGGATTCTTTCTTAACTTTAGATTTTTGCGAGGGCTTGCCAGGAAGTAATTTCGGAGACGGTAATTACTACCAGAACTTAAATTATCTCTAGCTCTTTCATTGCCATTCATTCACTTGCTTACAAAGAAACTCAATTAAACTCACTTTAGAGAAGTTAATTTCGTCAAAAACATTTAAAGTCCTTCGTCGAATCCATTTCACTTCTCGTGCGAATTTTCCCATCAAGTCCGTTTATCCTGGTGCATCTTAACCAGTGCAGGAACGATTGCATTTCCGTCCGCGTTCAGTCCCCGTCCTCCGTTCGAGACGACTAAAACTTTCCAGGATGAGGAGAGTCTCTTTAAAGACGGTGGAATTATTATGACATTATCCTTAGAGTTTTAAAAAAGCGGCGACTGCGGAAAACGCCAACCTCTAAGGAGTGCTACCAAAGCGAATAATAGTTGCATTCAGTTTTTCCTTTCATTTTGTCACTGGAGCTGCCGGGATACTCCGATGAAGGAGGCAATAGTGCCGCTGCTTGCACGTTTCTTATTCAAATAAGAAGGTTACACAGGGAAATAATAACAAGGTGGAAGGCGGGAGTTTTTCTGGAGAATGTTTTTCAAATTAAATGAAAGATAGTCCACGGCGGCGGCTGCTCGGAGATGGGATGAATAAATTTCGTCTCGTCCTTGATCTTTGTACAGAAGCTTTCGAAGGGCTTGGAGTAGCACGCCTTCTGTAATTTTTGTTTTGTTACGATATTGTCCTAGGCAAGGTTCAGTGTTTTTATTTCATTGAAGCGTCAATTCTGCCCATGATGAGACTATTTATTTTTGAATTTTATATCACTCTTCTTTGGAGCTTCACTGTTGATAAGGGGTGAACATAAATGCTGAGCAGTGCTGCACGTACATACATAAATACATATATCTTGGTTGGTTGTGCGCTTATATTAAGGAAATTTATGATAATTATTTTTTCCAGCTAAGAAACAGTGCGGGCAGTAGTGTGAAATGAAAAGAAGGTGAAGTGAATGGAGTGGTGACCGTGACACTAAAAAAGTACTAATCAAAATGAATACGGTGTGTAGGGGTGTCTGCAGGGCAACTGACGTCACTAAACCCCATTTATACTGTGTAAAGTTATGATTATGGCGTTCTTAATACTAAAAAATTGGTAATTACAGTGCAATGGATTTTGCGAATTATATTTTCTTTCGACTGAGTATTGTAACTAATAATTATCAAATTGGTATTCAGTCCAAAGAACAGTACAAAACTTTTTACCTTCGGAAGTATGAGCATAATTGCGTCGGTGTACCTAAATAATGCTTCATTCAAGTTATTTTTGTTATGGCAGTTGCGCGAATTACCTTGACCTTTTCGAATAAAATTTTATGCTTGCTCCAGAATACAACTGCACGGTATTACAATGCATAAAGATTATCTTTGTATCATACAAGTTTAATAGTTTAAAATTAAACATCAAACAAATGAAATATCCAATAAAAATACTCTCAACCATTAAAATTCAAAACAAACTTCGAAAATTCATAAATCAGACTTTCCTACAATTTTGCGAGCGAATAACTGAGTTGAATTGCACTACTAAAATAATCATAATTAAAGGTTGCAACTATTCTTCATTTATGAAAATTCAGAAGTGAAATTTCATTACATTCATGAATGAAATACGTTTGCTACCTTTATCTACGTGAACTCAATAATTTTGTTTACGAACTCATTATTTACATACAAAAAAGATCCTATGGATAGATATCGCGCACTGCTTCTTCAAGACAAAAATCCTAATAATTTTGTTCAGTACTATGCTTCATTGTCAATAATTACATATTATTTGAATCTGTCAAAATTTTGCATAAATAATAGTTGACAAAGTTCCTTAAAGACATGAAGAAAAGTTTCTAAGTGTTTAAAACGTTTTCCACTATGCAAAGTATTTTAAAGTTTCATTTCATGGTTAAATTGAGTTGATAAATATAATCCTTAGAAATCTGAAAAATACATTTTCCTTAGGATTTATTTTGCAAATGTCTTATAGTAGTACTATTTCTAGTAATATTTAGGAAAGCTGCAACCTCTTTGCAGACTATTTTCAAGCTGTGTAGGATGCGTCATCTAGTGATTATTTAAATTTTGCACCTAATGGTAACAGGCCTACAGCAGATCCCAAATTAGGATCTCATTCCCTTGACATTGGTTCAACCTCATCAGCATGCTCTTGAATCCCTAAGCAACGAGACATTTTATGGTTCTGATAAGATTCCAAATATTCTTTTGAAAAATTGTTTGTCTTCTCTTACTGTGTTGACTAATATTTTTAACTTGTTGTCAGATATTGTTATTAAATCATGGAGGTTTTAATTTATTACTCTCCTTCATAAAGCCGGTTCTCGTTCTTCCATTGATAATTATAGCGGCATTGCTAAGTTACTACCAATTCGGAAGTACTTTGAAGGCATTGTTAAAAATAAAATGTATTTCATCTTAAAGAAATTATTAGCCCATTCCAGCTTTGCTTTGTCAGCCGGTAGATCGATTACTTCTAATTGGGTACTTTTCAAACATTTTGTTGTCAACGCCCAACCCACGCTCCGTGGGTATCAAATAGATTTCACCAAGGCGTTTGATCGACTAAAATTTCTTGGTGCTCAAAACCACACTGCTACTTTATACTAATGACGTTAAGCTCTAATTTATTTTAAAGAACTTATGACTGTTTTAGACTTCAACAGGACATTGAAGAAATCGTTGGTTGGTGTTGCGATAATAGCTTAGAATTGAGCCCAAACATATGTAAAGTTTTTTCATTTTATAGAAACCATTCGTCCGTTTATTTTTCATATATACTCGTATGTATGATTAATGATGTTACTTTTAATCGTCTCGCTGTTATCTGTGACATTGGTGTTAATTTCGACTACATACATTGAATTGAATTGATTTCTATGAATGCATTTAAAATGCATGGGTTTATTAAAAGGAACGCCATTGATTTTGGTGCCCCTTACACTTTGAAATCTTTGTATGTTTCTCTAGTTCATTCTATCCTTGAATATGCTTACACGAGATCTCCTATACGTTCAGCCTCATTGCAAAAATTATATGGTAACAATAATTCGCGCAATAAATTTAAAAGCGATGTTTTGAATTCATTAAATGCTCAGACATGCCCTTTACTCTTTTCTCTTTTATATATGGTTAATTCAAGTAATAATGTTGTTAGTTCTTGTTCATGGATTAATTTTATATATTAGTATGCTGTATTAGTCTAGGAATACATTCTGTGGAAACGACTATAGCAACACAATTTTTTTTGTTATAAATTTATAATTAATATTTAAAAAAAGTAGAGTAATATGAAATAAAAACGAAAATAAAATATAACTTCTATAGTTTCGCTAAAAACATTTCATAAAAATTGGTTATTTTACCTCCTTTACTCCCCTTAGATGGTTTGAATGCATCATTTAAACCAAGTTTTTATGCTCGTAACCAGGCTGAATAGAGCTTTTAATCTTCCTCTTCTAAAAATTGAATACTATAATTATAAAACCTATAATAAATACGCAAAATCCGTTAAGCTGGAATAATAACATTAGAATTTTTTGCAGTGCTCGTTCCATAGAACTGTTTCTAAAACTTATCTTAGATGGCTTATTAACATTTAGTGAAAAGCTATAACCAGGGGGAAAAGAGGATTTACCTGAGTGAGGGAAGTGCGGGAAAATCGATTAATTCCATCAGTGGGCACTGTTGTAATATGCAGCTTATGACGTTTAACTCGCTCCTGATGTTCGATATCGTGTTTGTGTTCTTCCTCTTTTTGGTAGCCGTGACGTGCCTGGTCTACTACTTGCCGACCGGGAAACAGCCCGTGCCGTCACCAGAGAACCAGTGCCGACACCACCGCCACTACTACTACCACAATCCCAATCATCGGCACCACCAGCCCCATCCCCAGGGAGGCCAGGAAACTGGTCGTTATCACGGCTCCATTAAACAGGACCAGAATCTTCAGGGGCGCAACCTGATCGAAAGCGAAAACGAGCAACTTTTCGAGCACCATCAAATCCTGGATGAGGCTCCGCCAGCGCCTCCAGGACACAAGTTGCCATCGTGCTGCTGCCACCACCACCTCCACCACTCCTGTCCCTGCGAGTTGTCCAATTGTGAGCATTATTTCTGCGGGCTGGATCTAGATCCCTCGGGAGCTCAGCTAGCCTCCGTCGAAGCCGCGCCCGCCCCGCGACTATCGGCGGTCGGGGCTGCTGCCTCCACGGGGCTCCAGCTGTACCGGGCCCCATCTTCGGACTGCTGCCTGGAGGACTCCGACGACAACGAGAGCATTCTTTGCGGCGAGCCCCACAGATTCAGTGCGCTAAGTGCGGACTTCACCGAGCACTTTGTTGTTGTTAATGAGACTGAAAGGGCCCTGCCGACGCCCCACTGTTGCTACGTTAAGGCCAAATTCGCCAACGACAAGGACTGCGTGGGACCAATTGCTGATGTATAGGAGCGTCGCTTTATAGGTAAGATATCATATCACTTTTTTACGGCTACGTCTGTCGGTCCACATAATTCCACAACTCTCTAGATCATTTCTAGCGGGTGTTCGCATGTGTTTTATGGGCCTTATGGAAAAAATCAGACGCTATCGACTGCAGCAGTGTTCCATTTTATTGCGGATACCCCATAAAATATTCGAAGTCCTCTTCTCGATTGGTAGGGAATAAGCACACTATCAGAATTAGAGCCACACTTCCTGGGGAATGTGCAATTCTAAATTTATGATTATTTCTACTCGAAATAGGCGATCACAAGTGAAGTGAGGCGATTATGAACACACATTATGGACCGAAGGGTCTTAGTATAGGGCGAAATAATCTCGGTTTGCCCGAAATGTACAATCTGGTCTGGGGAGGATATGAAAATTAGTGGCTATTCGACCTAATTATAAGTACATTTCGTAGAGTCACCAGGACGTAAAATTTCCGAAAGATAATTCTAATTTAATTAGTAACTTTGAATGAAGGTTATGAGAGGTTGGAACGACAAGAATACATTTAGGTTCCGACCTCTTTAATTTAATGGTTTGCTTTGACCATCTTAGTCTTAAAAAACTTTCTGTAGAATCTGAGCTGAGATTTTTTGTTGGTTTCATGTCTCCATAATTTTTTAGTTCAATATACATATTTAACTTTGAGATAGTATCAAGAAACTATCGAATTCTCTACACATTTGATAATTTGTTTTTCTTCACAAACTAAAACCAAAACTGCATCCAACTGCTCTCATACTATAGCCGAAAAATGTATTCGTATTCAAAATATTCAATAACTTCTTATATATGTATAAAGGAGTCAACATTTTTGTGTTGAAAATATTTAATTAAATATTAAATAAATGTACATTTTACATTCCTTAAGATGTATACTTCAACTAATAATATAGTTAGTTTTAACGAGCCATTTTAACATGTTTTAGTTACCGACGCGATCGAGTTTACTCAATAATAGTCACATGACTCTTCAATTTACCTTAAATATTTCACTGAAGCGTCCTTCTAATAAACGTAATAAGTCTAATTAAATTTCCGCTTAATATCATTTAATAAGTACAGATTATGTTAATGTTATAAATATACTTGAGCCTTCTTCAATTTTCCCGTGAACTGCTCGAAAATATAAATAACTGCTAAAGCTGTAGAAATTCTACAAAGATTAATTAAACAAGATACTGGAATTTAATACGCAAGACGAAGTAGATCATTAATTACATTAATTCTCACTACGGGTGAAAGTTTTACCCGTGTTAATATGTCTTAATTACATCCATTATTAATTCGACCGCAAACAATATAAAATCCATTCAATGAATACTTAAACAGGTCTCCGCTAAGATTTTAAAGATTTCGCGTAGGTACTCCACGGCAAAGGGAAAACAATCACCAGGAAACGAAGTCAATTTGCATCATGAGCAGTTCCAGCCCCTAACCCGGGAGGTGAGCATAATTTTATATGAGCTCATTATGAAAACTCCGATTGTGAACATTTCCTGCAAATTTGCAATAAATTCTCATGATGCCGCAATTACACCTACCCTAGCCAGCCTCCGTCGTCGTGGCGATGAGATCGCACGGGAACGACAAGCCTTGAGCCAACTAGAGCTACCTGATGAAAAAAGCGATTTCATTCCTAAAAAAAATTCAATTTTTCCGTTCGACTTCTGCCAATTAACCGGCCGCGCAAACCCAACTCCAGAGGTTAATTGCTTTTTTCCATTACGTTTTCGTGCAATTAATTTTGGAGTCAGTCATGATTTCTCGTAGGAGAAAGGGTTTTGAATTTTTCACACTTTTTTTTTTTCTTTTCTATATTTAGAGTCTTCCTGACCCGCATGACCTTCCAACAAACCTTTGGCAGTACTCAGACCTTTTTACCCAGCAAACTTTTGCTACACAGGTCACATTGCCTCGAGTAAACTGAAATAGGAGTAAGTGGGTTTTCTGCCCATCGCCTGAACGGGGGGTTTGGAGACGGACGGAATGTTGCGACATTATTAGCGCAAAATTTCATTTCATGTTTGCTCATTGCTGTTTCAGTTCTATTTTCTTTTTATAATACTGCTTTTGTGACGAAAAGCGAAAGTGGTCGGGTGCAATTTAGAACGCAGTAAAAGTAGAAAGCCGTGGAAAAAGTAGCGGCTTCTGCTCAAGATCAAGGTGGGTGATAAAAGCGTGCATAATCACTGAACATTCCGTGAAATTACGTCTTCTTCTATTCAAAGGTAAAAAGCAGAGGCTTTAGTCGCAATGTCAATAGAGTCATTAACCATTCTATTGAAGGTAAGGGTGCCTTAGCGAAGATAAAAGTGAGACATTCTCCTTGGAAGGAATTCAATTTTAGTAGCATTGTTGCATTCTACGAAATTTTTAATTTAACCTGCATACAGGCATACAGCATATAATCCAAAAACTTTTGTCTGATTACAATATTCTTTTTAAAATGATTTTCTTTTGTTTTTCAACTGACGTACCTTAAATTAGTGAATGAAACACATAATCAACACTTAAACTGTAGTAACAATTCCATAATAAACCTAGGACTAATTATACTAAGTATGAGTATTAGTAATTGAAAACATTTTTGGTAGTTTGAACTTTATGAACTTTTCATTGACGTTTTATTTGTTTAACATTTCAGAAGCAAACTTTAGTTCTTTGTTGACAATAACTATGTAATTAGCGTAATAATAGTAAAATTTAATATACTTGACATATACCCACAAAACTAAATTAAAATTTACACTTAAATTTTATAGGCAAGTTTCTAATTTAATTTTTTAATTAAATAACGATAATTTTTTAATTTAAATAATTTTATTGGCAAGTTTTGAAATTCCAACTATCAATAATTTTTTACAACAATGTTTCTGGTTAAATGGAACATATTGCTAGTAATATTAGTTCTGGCTTGATTTATGTGAAAGACACGGCTAAGGTTTATTTCGATGATATTTAACTTAGAAATTTCCAAAATTGATTATAAGTTTGAAAGTTGAATATTTCAAAAAGTACACACCACCGTTCGCAATTTTTTTGCGAATTATTCATCATTATTCATTTTTGGATTTCAAAGTCTCATAAAACCCCATTACCGGATCTCAAATTTAATTTAACTCTTAACCCAGAGTAAAATTTAATGGGATGGATATGTTTCGGAGTTATTCGTTAAAGTTTTTCCAATTTGTTCTTAATCTTAAAACATGTATGATTTCCTATACGTTGGCGACAATAAAACTTTTTTATGTATTACTTTATTTTCCTTTGAACTAAGACTTGAGCCGATTGGGTTTAATTTTGGTTTTTTGAAAAGATTTTTTGTTTGAGATTTGTCGATAATTATAACTAGAGTTGGGTTTGCCTGAAATTGGATAAAATGATAATGTAACAGCTGAGGGTTAAGCTAACTCTAAGATAGCTAATAACTCTTTAAAATATCTTTTCTGACGTAGTACGGAGTTGGCATACACAAGTATTCTAAATTTTAAGTGAATTTGTGGAATGACCGAAATCGGAATTAAAGTCATACCATGCATATGCTGTCCACGTACGAATGTGTTTTTGTTCTAATTAATGCGCAAATAAATTTACCCTTTCCTGGACTAATTGCCAAAACGACCACAACACATCCTGGCCAAAGGCATGAACTTCGTGGACGAATACTAGAAAGACCAGGGAAAATTAACGCCATTCAAGAGTCGTTAATTCCTCCACAGCGACTTCATCAATGGTCACTTTATGGCTATTCAGCAGGTCATTAGTTGCCTTTATCTGCGCTTACTGGAAAAATAAATTTTTACAACTTCCTAGACACTGCCTCGCACCGCAGGGGAGCACCTCCGTCAGGAGGGATTTATGAGTCCATCCGCGCCGGACGAACACTGGTCGCGGTTTCATTGAAATCCTCACAAAGCGAAGACATACACGAGAGCAATAACAATAAACATCGAGGCTAAGGAAGGGGCGGGTCCGGAGCCCTATTCCAGGGGACGAGCCCTGGACGAGGAGGCTCCATCATGATGTCAAAGCCCGTGGCTTTCCTTCGGGCTATCGTCCTTATCCGGCCCCCGAATCTCATTGCAGACGATTTGCTTATTTGGGTATACGGGCCAAATGGGGATTTGTTGCTTTTAGCAGCGAAGGGACCCCATCCGGGCCGAACCAAACGACGCCGGAGCGATGGTTATTGCCCCCAGAATGTTAGGAAATTTATTCCGACGATTATTGATTGCACTGTCCTTTTCCACTTAATTGAAATGCGAGACTCCGGGGATTATAGGTTTTGCGTAATTAAAGTTTTTCTCTATGGGAATTGTGCTTCCTTCTATAACGAGAATTGTGAAAGGACTTCAAAAATAAAATATATATATATATATATAACTGCGCTCTTTGATCTAATTCCTCTTTTGATCGTTCATATTTACTCCGGACTGTTTCGTCCCTCAAACTCTTCTCTGCGTTTTCAAATGAAACACCATTTCCAGTCAAAACTATCAAGAAAATTTATTTCAATTTTCTTGTCGTACAGAACAGAATACCATGGTCAGATAAGGACATCGGACGAGTGATAATAATGGCTATCTGAGAAAGTAAGGTCTTCGTCAGGTAATGGATTTTATTCGATTGGATACCTTTGCAGGCGAATAAATTGATTAGCGCCATTAGGTATTAATCAAGGGCTCGAGTTCAAACATTCCCTCAGTCGACTATCGAGGAGTGGATACCCCCATTCGTTCTTTGAATTGAACTGCAAATAGGATTTATCTAGATAAGAGTGAATGATAGAAGCGTTCTCTGAATCGAATCTAATTAGCCGCGTAGATGAACGTTCTCATGCTCTTCATGTTTCCGCCCCTGTCCCGATAGTGCGGCTTCTAATGGCGTTGGCGGGATCACTAATGAACACAGAACGTGTCAGCAGTTATGGAAGCAAGGGTTGCACCATAAATTTTGTACTCTCTGCAAAAATTCTAAATGATTTTCGTTTTAAAAGGAAATATTAGGAAAGTTTTTTGATTATCTAGGAAAACTTTCAATATGCTGTTGCAAAATGGTTCTGTAAGAAAGATGCTAAATTTACATCAGCACTTAAAACGTCATTGTGGTTTATAAAATTCAAAAGAAAGCAACATTCATTTTTTTTACATATTGTAATATGCTGGTAATATTTTATTGCAAAATTTTCAATAATTTATGATATAATAATAAAAATTTTAACGAAATTTTCTCAGTCACTGATTTTTATTAGGTGTAAATAATTAAAAAATAATTAAAAAAATTGACTAAATAATATTGCAAAAAGCATATTTTATACAAGAAAAGATGTCGGCAAAACTATGAAAAACGGCCTAAAGAGACACAAAAATCAATCATCAGTATATGAAAAATATATCTTTACAAAAATATTACTAACTAAATGACTGTCCTCCAAAGTATTGAAAATTTACTTAATTAAATAATGATAATCACAAATACTTACATATAAAATAACAACATTTTTATTTGCTAGTGCTTAAATAAATTTCTTTAGCGTAGACTTTAGCAGTCTAATTAATTTGAATTTATAGTATCTTGTATATTTTAAATACTGCGAAAGAATGCAAAAGTTTCACTAATGATCTCGTCAAAGAAATTTATTTTCGTTCCCCTTAAAAGTACTCAAAGACAAAGTTCTTTTTGGAGTTCTTTTGGGTTAAAAAAAGCAAACTGAAGACATGTAAATCTCAAAAAGTTAAGAACCAATTTTTCTGATGACTTTAATATTTTCTGAAAAATATTTAGACTTGAGAATTTGATCACTTTTAGGAATAAAATCGCACGTCCTCTTGTAGTTATGAAAAGTTTGTTGTAAAAGAAAGCCCATTCAAAGTTCAGGTGAGGACAATTTTTGAAAAAATGCCTTCCGGAAAATATGCAAGAATGGATGAAGTCCTTTGTTAAGAAAGTTCTTAAGTTTCCCTTAGAAAATTGAATGCACTTGGAGAGGCACTTACGTGTCTTTTAGTTATTCATAGAAAAGTTAAAAGATTTTGACATGAAAGCGAGGTAAGAGTAGTTTTAACACTTTTATTTCTGCTTTAGATTATTGCTTTGCCTTCATAAATATTATTATTATAAAATGCAATGTATCTTATGGTTTAAAAACTTAGTTTTATAAAAGTTCTCGTTACATATATTGTAAATTAGGGCTGCTTTGGTTAATGGACATGATAAAAGATATATGTATAAGCCTAAAATTGGGTATTCCTTCAAAAATTCGTGTTGGTTAATTGTTTAATACATTTTAACTAAGAAGTAAGTACAAAGAACAAATTGGACTCCGCATGTAATTACTGAGACTGAGGTTTATTATTGAATTCAATTCAACTAAAATTTGATCAAAAAGTCGGTCGAAACATATTCTGCACTTATCATCCATGTTGCGATTGGTAAAAATTATTAATTTACATACACAACACAACTCCTTTCTGAGAATATACAAGACCTCCATAAAAGTTAAACTCGCTTAGGGAACGGTAGGTCCTGCTTGTTGCTTTCGTTAGTGACCTTAAAAAACGCTTCTTGAATGTGTGATACGTGAATTAAGTTGTAACTCCCTTTTTCTGAAAGATACTCTTTTTCTATCTCTGAATTTTATAAACAGGAAATGCTAGTCACGGTGCAATTCTAGATCAAGACCCAAATAAATTGAGCTAATAAACATCAGACCAATCCATCGAACGAAGCAACATCCGCGGAAGGATAATTCAATTTCCTGTGAAGCTGCCAGCATCCAAAGGACCACAATATCCGAACCTTTCGGCGGGTGATAAATAAAATATCGAAGAAACACTTCAAAACCTGGTGCATGTTATACGCCAACAACCTCTGGAAAGAATGTGCCTCTGATATATTCCGAAGAAAATCCTTGGAAGGGAGCTCACGTGCTCACCATAACTCCGTATGAGCAAATAATTGCCAAAGGATGAGGCAGGCACTCACCTGTAATACGTGCCACCTACGGGTTTGAATAGTATATTGTGAGACGGTAAGTGAGCTGGAGCGGGTAAAAGGGTTATCGTTACGTAAGAGGCCCTTCCCGTTTATGCAAATCTTCGACACGCAGAGCTCCCAGCCGCCTACGTACTAAGGGCACCTCCGTCACCTGGCGGCGGAGTGAAACGGAAACGGAATCAATAGTAAGATTTATGCCTTGGTTTCTCAATTCCATAGGTTGGATTTCAGGGAACAATGAGACTCATGATCGGAAACTTTGTCTTCTTTCACAAAAACTGAAGCATTCCGTGAGTTGTGCGATGGGTTCTTAGTTTGAACTCCTCAAAGAAAGCACCTTTGTGGGAATGCCCCCAACAGCATGTCAGGAATCAAAGACGTGTAGTTCGAGGACAAAGACAGAATTCCCTTAAATCCTAGTTAAAAAGACCTCTATGTTTGAAGATTACCAAAATGTTGGAACCTTTTCAGAAAATATGTAACAAGAAGCGTGACAACAGGCTGACGCTGACCTAAGTCGCATCCATGCCCTTAAAGTTCTACTCCGCAGTGGGGAAATGAGGAAAACAAACGAAGCCATTGTTGTGGGCGGTTGTACAATATACGAAATTCCCAACATTCTTCACTACATGAAAGGGGTAAATTTCCAATGCCACAGCTTTTTTGGATAAAAGGTTTTACACTGCGCCACAACTGAAAGAATTGTGCCGCATTTGCTTTGTTTCGCTTAACAAAATATCTTACGAGCGACAAGGAGCCTTGGGCAGGGTGAGGTAATGGCAACGTGTCGCGTTGTTGTATATTTTGCGCCGATGCGCTTTTCGCATATTCCATAATCGGCGTACAATTATCATGCGTTGTAAAATCTCTCCCTCAGGACATTTTCGAGGATGTGCGGCTCTAAATGGTTAGGTGTAAAAAGGTGTCATCGATTTTCTGGCATTTTTACACGAAATAAAACTGAGAAGAAAAATAGAAGTTTCCCGCAGGGGTAAGGTAAGAGTTCCGGGAATGCAACCCTGTAGAAATTCTTTTCAATGGAAGTGGCGTTTTGTTTTTAATATTCAGAGTTGTGTCGGAAAGGAATTTCTGCGTTATGTTTCGCGGTACACACCCATTATAAATTCAGCAAGAAAAAAAGTATATACATTAATGCGTTAAGAAGGTACATTCAACGTTCCAATCTTTTATAAACGAGACCAATATGAAAAAAAAACTCGAGGCAACTAAGCCATCGACTATATTTAAATTTCGAATGGGCATTAATTACGCTAAATTATTACCTTTTTTATAAATTACTATTAATTTTTGGGGAATTGGTTGGATTGAATTTGGTTTAATACCCCATTTTCCCCCATCTCCTTCATTCGAACGACCAAAAGTCTCATTAATTTAAAAATAGTATCCTAACTTTTACAACCGACTTTAAATTGTCTGTGATATTTTTTTCGACTATTTATATTTTATTAATCGAAATGTGTCCATAACGTCGATACTTGCTAAGAAAATTAAATTTACAAGAAAGCTACTTCCAAATGGAACTATGTACATTTTTACCGAAATCTGCATTTTAGAATTAATTCAATGCATACTTCGTGTTTTATTCAATTAACAGACTAAACGTAAAGTTTAATTATTGAGCCATATATTTATCATCAGTAGGTATAGCACAAACGTTGTATATAAAGAATAATTTAAAACAATCGAATGTATATATAAACTAAAAATTTAGAAGGTCTAATGACTGACTTTAAGGAAAAATCAAAAAAAACTTTATTAAAAGGTAATAATAGAAAAAATAAGTATAAATTCTATATGTTATAATAAATATCGATATTCTTAGAATAATATATGATTTATTAATTTTTTTGAATTCACTGTGTTTTGTATTTATTTGTTGGTTAGTTATTAATGTAATTATTTTTTTTTATTTTATTTTCAGAATGTACAGAAATTTCGTTCAAAATAATAATAATGCCGCAACGATATCAACGACGACGAGCACAGCAATACAGCGAACGAAAAATGTGGCAATTTTGGGTAACGAACGGCAAAACACCTTCTTCGATAACAATAAAAATACAAAAAATAGAGAAAAAGATAATTTGAGTAAGGATTGTTACCGACCCACCTACGGTGCCTATATATATAACTCATTACCTAGGGGGCCTTACCTACAGTATAAAATAAACGATCAGCAGTATACAGCGCGAAAAACATTATCTGAAGACAATGACAATAATGAGCAGAAACAGCACCAACAACTCCAACACCAGAAATACCTGAAGAATCAGCACCGCCAGCCAGGTGGTTCGACTGCCAGAGATAGTTCGACATTGCCACGTGCCAAGCCGAACATGGCTGGCGACCAGGACTGCCGAACTTTTTGCAACCCCCAGAACAACGCCACCAAATTGCCACAAAATTCCAGATTGGATGCGCAAGTTGCAAACCAGGATAATCGAAATAGGCGGCCGGAGGGCGGGGGTGGAGACGATTGCATGCATAATCAGCCGGATCAGAGGAGTTGTCGTGCGGAGCACCAGAATAAGCAGCGATTAGCCGCCCCCGCAGCGGCGGTTAACAAGGGTTATCAGACGCTGCCGCACCGCTTTAAGGGCGGTCCAGCGAGGGATGCTGCTGCTGCTGGGTGCCGCAACAACGAGCCCGAACGCCCTGCCAAGAGGAAACCACTCGCAGATGAGCCGGAAATTAAATCGGGCAAGCTGAGCTACCTCCGAACGACTCCTGCAAGTGGGAATGATTTCCTGAAACAGATCCAGGAGAAGAACTCAGATATGCTGGCGAGGATAGCGGCTGCGGCAGCGGGCCAGCACTTCTGGGCGCCCCATCGGCCAAAGCCCCCGTCAGCGCCGTCTCAATTTTCTGGGGCTGCGTCTGAAGACGCCGCCGGGGATCTAGCCAGAAGGACTCAGCTTCCGCCAAGCCGGAGATCCTTCGGGGAATTAAATTATTCATCGAGCTCGGCTCAAGTTAACTTCGTAACGCTGGCGGATGTGATTCGGGTGCGACCGGAAGGACTCAGCGAGCTGGAAGGATGGGCGCTCCTCTGCCAGTCGGTGCAGGCGCTGCAAGACCTCTTCTTAGCGGGTAAGTCGCCCCACGTTTGGGCTAATTAATTTGATTTTAGCCACTCTAAAGTTCCCGTGGGAATTAGCTGAGCTCTTGTTTATGACCTCGCCAAATTTCAGTCACGCTAGTGGGGGAATGTCGCTCGAAATTGTTGTGAGCGGGATTAGTAAGGTTTAATGGACACTTGACTGTTGCTAAATAAAATAGGACCTTTAAGTCCTTTGCAGCTCTCCGTGGAGAGTTGTAAGGATTTTACTTACGACCCAAAAAACTTGCCCTGCTGAAACAAGCCAATTAAATTCCTTCCCCTGTTAAAGTTATTTTTCGTTCGTTCGCTGCTTTTAAACACATTTCTCCTTTACCTTGAAATGACTGGCGTGGAAATCCGCCGAGTTGTTAAGCCAATATTTCCAGGAAACAAACGACTAGGTTTGATTTTTGAAATTTTATTTCTATGAAAACCATGCCAAATTGACACTGCCCTGCGGGAGGTTGATGCTCTCTCTTATAAATAGAAAGTTTAATTTATTGCGGAGTCGAGGTTCTATCCCGAAGTTTGTTTTATCAATTTTAGCCGCCTCAACAATTTTAAACATTGGAAGGTTTATTTATCAATTGTGAAATACCACACCGGAAATTTGAATGTACTTAAATCTATTTTGGGCCTTCTAATTTTAATTTATAATTAGTTCATGTGTATATTTGTGGAATTTATACTATACATTTTTTAACAGCCCGATGTCCGACCGATCATCATTCATTTTATTGCTTGTATGCTTCTATTATAAAGAGGAGGCGAGGGATCAACATGAAATCAACTTTATATAAAATCTTTGCTTTCCTTCTCTGAATTTGATTAAACTTGGCAGGGGTGCTACCCTTAATAAGTCATTTAAAAGCTCATTTTCAAACCCTGTTGAAATTCGGTCCTTGGGGAATTTCCCCCTCCAAAGGTTGAAAATTTCGGGAATCGGCAAACGTAAAATTTTTAAGGAAACTCTAAGCTCTCAAAAAATCCATAAATCATACTTTCTTTGGGGCTTATCACTATAAATTACTTGTGAAATGTGAAAAGTCTCATACACATAAATTAAGTTTTCGCTGGGTGTTTCGCTTTTCTTTCAAATTAAATCTTTACTTTTCATATAAGCGATGTGGTTTTGAATTGAAAATTGCATTTTGCGAGCGTATAATAATCTGCATATTTCATACAAATTTTTAATTATTTCTTATTTGTCTTTGATTATTTGTTTTTATTCAATTTTCTTTAAATATCGTATAATTAAATAAATTTATATTATTTCATTCCGTATTAATGTTTTATTAAAATCGTTCCCACTTTATTTATCTGAACCAGAAACCCCATTTAAAGCCTATTTTTTCATTAAAGTTAACCTATGTATTGTTTAACGCTTGAAAGAATTTAATTCTGTAAAATTTGAAAAAACTATCGACTCAGCAAAATCTGAAATAGCGAAAATAACCCGCCCTATATTAAAATAGAAAAAGTAAAAAGTAACGTAAAAAATCAATTTCCCGAACAAATGTTTCCTTGCACTCTATTAAAACCGCAAAATTAATTCTGCAGAACGATCCAGCACAAGCCGCAGCAAACCATCCGGGAATAAAGTTTTAAAGTTCACAGCCGAAATCAAGAGTCCCAATAGGAAAAGGGGGAAAAAAAGGGAAAAGTTTCCAATTTCAGCAGCACCACTTTACTGAATGAAACTGAGCTGCACTGAAGTAGTCTTTGGCACGTCTATAGCATGTTCCCGGGGGTGGATGCTATACGTGGTGTTTTTCCAGGTAAACATTCGCAAAGGTTCGGTTGTCCTCTTGCTGCCCGGGAAAACATTTTCACTCTTTTCACTATGAGCTGAACGTTTTTATTTTACCTGTTCTTCTGGTTGGATATCAAAGGCTGAACAAACGCATCCGGCCCACATGCTTTATTTGCATGCCGTGCAATCTCGAAAATAGCACTAAAATTGGAGCAAAATGACCAGGGACATGCTCTTTTACGGATTTATAGTCGAATGTGTTGGAGGCGGCGCCAGCTTCTGTTTGATCCGCTAAGCCCACCAGTGACGCAAAAAGAACACCTATTTTGGGGATTAAAAGCACTTTCCTATAAAATCATTGTTATTTTTGATTTTCTCTGCTTCTCATGACTGCTTCCGACCTTTTAAACGACCTACATTGAGTGGGTCTAATATCAATTTCAAATTGGTTTCGATTCAGATCAAAACAAAAACATTATGCTTAACGCTACCAAAATACCTGGGCAAAGAAATCGTAGACTTAGAAGTCATTTGTTGAAAGATATTCAGCTAGAATTGGAGGACTGTATGTGCTTTCTAAAAATAATTCAGGTTAAGGTTGGAAGATAAAAATAGCTATAATTTCGTCTCTTGGAAATTAAAAGAAAACATTTCTAAAACAAATTTCATCTAAAAAAAAAAAGAATATTTCTTCTTTACACTCTTTAAAAAGCAAACTATACCCTTTCTTTGTCTTCCTAAAAAAACAGAACTCCTCTTCCCTGAATCCCAGAAAAGAGGAAAGCTTGAAGAAATGGAAATTTGAAAGACTTGGAGGTAGCTTTGAGCAGACTATCGCCATCGGACCAACGAACGCCTGAATTTCGACTTTCCTTTCATCCCACTAAGCCGATTTGGTTGGGCCTTATCAACAGAAAGAGATCAACTAGCCAAGAAGGCTGCTTGCTGTGATTTCTGTATAGAGTAGGCGCGGGGGCGAGGCGGGACGGAGGGTCGTCTGAAAACCGCTGGACTATTGGGATTATCTCAAAGCTGTATGCTCGGTGAGAAGACAAATAATCGTCTGTTTTCCAAACATTAGGAAGTAACTTTCCCTGATAATCGCGGTTTATTAAAAAAAGGATTTCCTTCAGGAGGCGAAATCAAGTGTCACATACCGCCATAAGTTCACCGGAAGGGATGTGAATACGAACAGCTATACTGGATTTTAATTTATTGTTCCCAATAATCCAGATTGGATTCGAACGCTTTAATGTTCGGACCACTGTGTATGGTAATCCGTACAAGCAAAGCCAGAGGGTTCTGATGTTAATATCTCTCTAGGAAAATGTTTAATTAAACAGCGTTCGACGCTGTTGTGCAATGTGCAGAAGGATTACATGTGACATAAATCAATCCGAAATTAAATAAAAGCACACAATGGTTTTTTTGAGGTATTGTAATTAAAAATACGAGGATTATAACGACTTATAGATTGAAGCTGACACGCGACTGGATGGGTGTACACATTACAAAACACATAAGGTTTTCAATGAGGCAAGCAAAACAAAAATATCAGAAACCGATTTAACAAAACAATAATTAAATACATGCTTAATTCCGCAATTAATACTTCACCTTACTAATCCTCTTTTCTACGTTGTTAGCTTGTGTTGGTACTGTTAAATAAGCTCATCGTGATAGAATAATTTTGGAGGTTCGATTATGGTAGTAGTTTGACGAATCTAAGTACCTACATAATTACTTAATAAGAAATCCATCTTCAAAATATATGTCCCGGACATACCTAGCTGATATTATGTATTTTATTTTATATCTCAGATCAAGTGAAGCTTTCCAATATGGTGTTATAAAGCACAACGAATCTATTGGAATTTTCTAAACTAGTTATTAAATCTGAGAAATTGCAAATTGCATTTTTAACGATTTAAGTAAGATAATTCGAGAGGATTTACAATTTATTTAAAAGTTTATTCGTAACATAGGCTACGCCTACTTATTTTTGTTCTTTTTCAGGCTCGGTTAAATATATATTTACTAAATAAATATTTTCACCAATTTCTTCGGTTATTTTACATAAATAAATGCTACTGATGTCACGTTGTTCGTTTCAAATAACTCGATTTTTAACTTGATTTTCGTATATTACTCGTACATACATACATGTATATTGTCGAGAATAGAAAAAGAATTAGATTTTATATTATTATGTTCAATTAATAGTTTTTATAATTTGCGTATTTTGTATGAAAATTGGAGAAGCTTTTACAAAAATCCTATCTTATGGTCGGGATGATTCCTGCAGTTTAGACTGTTGGATTTGAATAATTTAAAAATATGTTTTGTAAAATATTGGTCGAGGTATGTAGGGAGTAAAATACGAAAAACTCAGAATAATTCGAATTCAAAATTTCTTTCCTCTGCTACGCATGTCTTTTAACTATGCTTGTCTTTTTTATTATATTTATTTTCTTACTTTTAGATACGCCGTCTACGTCAAGAATCATCCCCCTCGTCAGGCCGTCTACAGTCCAAATTACGTCTCGTGGTCGGGTCGTTTTCAGCTTGATAAGCGCTAGTCAATTTAACAAATTTATTGATGCTGTTTCTTACTTTGATATCACATGCCAGCTCTCGCCTGAGTACGTCCGCAGCATAGGCAAAAAGGCGGTATTTGCCGAATCCGAGATAGAAAAGGTAAGGGAATCCGCAGTAGCGAAATTAGTTTATCGTTCTTTTTCAACGAAATTACATGAATTTTAATTAACTAAGTATTAATTTTGACAAATATTAAACCTCTGTCTGTTTCCACAACCATTCGAGTCGCGCCGCATCCCACAAGGCATGCGACACAACGCAGCAACAAGTAAACAAGAAAATGCGATCATTCCAAAATAATTCCCAGGGATGCTGCTCCTTCGCCGGGATAAAATTGATTCACTTCGCTGGCGAAGGAGGAAAAAAGTAGCGACACGGCATCTATTAGGATGTCATGTGCCTGTATCCAGAGGCTGCTCGCGGAAACCCACAAAGCTTCCAACAGGACGAGTGAAATATGAGAAGTTCCTTGTCTCACTTGACAGGATCTTTGTGCTGGATTCTGGATTCCCTCAAGTGGCTGACTGATAAGCTTCGGTGCTGCTCCTGATGCTCCTTTTGATGGTTTTTTCGTCCTCCTACATTTCATGGCTTCCTTCCGACGAGATAAGTTCGGCACCTTGTTCCTTCCTTTGCCAGTCATACGGCGAATTTGTCCCCCGACGGCGGCAGGCGCGCCACAAAGCAAATGGAACTAATTTTGGCGGGAGGAGGACTGTGCTCCCATTTGAGATGGAGTCAGGTCAATGAATCTTTTGCGTCTTTCGCTAATGCTAAAATGATTAAAGCTATTAAAATCTTAGCTTTCATATGCATGTTGATAGCATAAATTCTGTTTCAACCAGTAGATACAACTGAACGGTCTAATTTTAATAAGGAATCGGAATACTCTAACAATTAGTCAAACACTAAGTTAGAACTGTAAAAACTAAAAACTAATTCCTATATCCTGAGTTGCTAAAAATCGTTATTACTTTACAAGATTCTTCAAGTGCACGTCAGTCTTGATTTTTAAACTATAAAAAATTCTTTTATTTTTTCTATATTTATTATATCAGTAATTATTTTTCAGAAAACTTTAATAAATTTTATGAAAGTTGAAGCTGAGTTTGTACCGAAGAAATCTTGTATGCTATTCGTTATTAGCGCCACTGGGTCTTCTAAATTAAATTACATGCTACGAATAAATCTTTAAATTACTTAATTTCAATATGTTCGATGATAAACGCGAAAGTATTTTCTTAGTTGAAGTTTTCGCAAATATTCATCTTAATTAATTTTTGGAAAATTAATCATATCTTACGAGCAAAAATTTATAAAAAAAAACAAAATGAAACAAACATAAATAGATATTTTAAAGATTTTTAGAAAAGGCGAAGAGTAGAAAATCAATTAGAAATGAGTCTTGTAACAATATAATATTAAACAAACAAAAATAAATTGCGTATATTACGATCAGCTGACAATAGAGGCTAAACAGTCAAACCTTTCTTTGTATGAAACTAAAGAAATCCGATCATTTGATCTTTTTTGAAATCCCTTTAAATAGTAATCAACACGTCTTGAACAGAAACACCACATTAACTTTAAATTAGTAAAGAGTATAAGTAGAATTACTTTTAAGAAACTGACCGAGTAGAATAAGACATTTTAAATTTGAATACTGTGTGTAAGTAGTTTGGTCGACTGAGACCTGAGTGTTTTATTTGTCCTATCCTTGTACTCGATTGCTGCAATTATTTTACAGTCGTATTTTGTTTAAAACTATGTATTTTTTTTTACATCTTACCAATTTTCGGACTAATATGTTCGTTAATTTTAATTTCAGATGTGGATCTACTCTTTGGGCATGACTTTGCGGCAAGGGATTAAATGTGATTATAATTCAGCCGTGTCACATCCATGCACTATCAATGGCAATGCAGGTCCAGACCAAAATTTATTTAATCCGCAACTGGCAGGTATTGACAAGGTGACAAGACCGACGACAATAAGACCACAACTACCACCAATTGTAGGAGGAATCAATGGATACCCGCCGGGTCAGACGCAATTTGCTGATTTAGTGGATGATACCCTGGACAAGGTGATAACATGCATGTGCGAGCAGAATCTTCAGCAGAGGGCCAGCCTCATGTATCTGCTGGACGTAAGTACTAAGTAGTAATTTTGATGATCCGTTTATGTCTAGCTATATGACAAAATTTTTTTACGCCCCCGTCGCAAATGCTCTGCGGCTAGCTTGGAGGAGGCCATTTGGGAATTCGGATCAGATCTTTGCTAATTTAAAGGGAATCATCTCCTAATTCCAGCTCAGCACCACTCATAGATTTCCTGCAAGCTGAAGACTTAAATCCCGAAGATTATCGCTAGCTCACATTATGCTGAGCACAACAGCTGTACGGTTTTGCTATGCGACTCACCTGGTCCTGATATGCTTCAAGTGTTTATGTAAATCCCGCCAAAAGCCTTTTTGAGCGACGATTATGCTCTTTGTTCATTAATTGAATTCGCTATGTGCCTGCCCAAGTGGCGCTGAGTAGTGTGCTGGGGCGCCTGCTACCTGGTGCCTCGTGCCTGGTGCCTGGTGCTTCTTGAGAAACACGCTAATCCTTTTTCGCTAAGATAAATGGGATTACCGCAAAGCAATTAACGGCTTCCCGTCAAAATGGATGGGTACAGGGATGGTGAGATGGCGCCGATGAAATGACTTCTCGTGCCTCAGGTAGGCTAGCAGCTGGTCCTAGCACCATAAATTATGGTGTGGAGGCGTGCGAGCATATTTAGGAAAGTACTTAAAATTATGACGCCTTCCGGCAAAGTTGAATAACCTAAAAGTACTCTCGGGATAGGGGTGAGAAACCTTAGTGTTGCGGAAATTCATTTTCTGGGGAAAGCTTTGCAAAAAAAGGATTTTCTCCTGTCTGCGAAATACTTTGTAATTTATTAAAAACATAAAGATAAAACAAAAAAGTTGTATGAAAATTCATGTTTCCTTCGTCTGGATCACCTTTCTTCTTTAAGTTTATTGTTTTTATTTATTTTTAACCTTTTCAGGGACGAAGTTTTTAAAGGTGGAAAGTAGTAGTTTCATGTTTTATTTGATTATTGTTTTACTTATTTTATACCGACAGCTACTTAGTAAATAAGCTAAATTTGGAAAAACAATTAGTATAAAAGGAAAACTAAGTTCACATATTTGACAGTAAAGTGCTATATCATTTTACAAATTATATTTTTAAATGTAAAGCAATTATTAAAACTGATCAAATTTTATACATTGGTTAATTCATTTATCAAAGATTTAGGATATTTTTTCAATAAACTAAAAATAAACCTCGCGGTAATCTAGTGAGTAATTTTTAACAGATTGTAATTTTTTTTCCACATAAAATAATTTTAATTTTTAAAAAACCAAACGTAACACATAAATATGTGGCAATAACCATGAAGATGTTAATATTTTGGACTGAAAATGGAAAATACTTCTTCATCGCTTTTTTATTTTTGTCTGTATTTATTTTAACTAATATTCAAGATACCGGCTTTGCAAAACAAACTTGAGATGGACAATTCAATGCTAAGTATGAGATTGTTACCTAATTGCTTTTTCGAACTTATTTTTATAAGATAGATTGTTTAAAGTAAAAGAGCCTTAAAAGGAAAACTAAGATCTATTTAAAAACTAAATTCTTTTATAATTGGCGGATGTAAGATCAAAAGTGTGCCTACATACATATATAAAATTGAGGATATTTATTTTAAATATTGAATTATTCAGTCTTTTAAAGGAAGTTTCTAAAGATTGAACAAAAAATATTCTCGAGGGATAAGATTCAAAATAGTACAAACAAAATCGATTTTTTCACAGTACGGCCTTTTAACTGAATTTGACATTGAAAAGTTTGTTTCAAAACTTCAAATAGTTCGGTGAAATCATGTTTTTAATAACCAATTTCTAACCGCGTTCTCTCACATAATACATGATAAAATAGCGTTTTTTTGGATTTTTTAATCATATATGATACTTATGTGTTGCAAAATTGCAATAATGTTGTTTATATTAAATTGGTCTGTCATACTAAGAGACGGCATAGCTTAAAAGGTTATCATTTCTCATAAAAGAAGGAAGCCCATAACTCAGTCAGCCGGCATCGTAAGTTTCGTGACATTTAAAATATCACCGAATCCTTCAAGGCAGTCGTGCTGGGCTCATTGAGGTAAGGATTTCGCCTAAGAGCCCAGCCCGACAGTCGAACAATACAGGCGGCGTTTTCCGGAAACACCCTGTGGTGGGAAAATGGATCCTAGCAATATCCATAACTCATATTGAATTCCATTTGCCTTCCCTCCGCCCAGTAGCGATTCAGGCCGACCAAGATTTATGCGGTTTCATTTTTGAGGTTCATTCAGACAAAATACGATCGAAAGGCTCCCCTTCCGGGGGGGTTATCTCGACAGGCAGGGCTCGACCTGACCGAGTTGGCTGAGGAAGGGCACCACTCAACACCGTGCCGTGCCCTTTCGCTGTGTTGAACAGGGCCTTTTCACAGAAGTCAACACGCGGGGATCGAGCTCATCGCCTTAATTATTCCCATAAGTCTCGGAGCATTTCCTTAATTGTGCCCGTTATATTCGTCGATTGCTGGGCAAACACCGGGCGATTGGCAAAAACTGCACCGCATATTTCATAAATCATATCAAACAATAAGCAGGCGTTCTGGCGTAGGGGTGGGTTTTGGGTTATTTATCGCTCAAATAGGCCCTGAAAGCGGAATCCCACTAACTAAACGATTTCATCGCCTTTTGTTCTCGCAAAATTCGATAGAACAAATCAGGGCTATTTCAGGAGGCTCCGAAAACAATGGAGGTAAATAAGTTCTTCTTCAGTGCAAAGATGGTTTTATGCAAGCTACATGAAAGGGAGATATAAAACCCATTCGCTCTCAATCTGTCTTAATTTCTAAATTTTATGGAATCACAGCAATTCCATTAAATGACCTAGGAGTGGGGTTGTACGGGAGCCAAAATTTTGATTACAAAGTCGGTGCTTCGCTGGGAAGTCGTTAAGAGGAGGCCTCGTCGATGTTGCGTTCACCTCCTTGGAGCCTCAGCCACTTTCCTTTTATGACCGCAGGCCACTTCATTCAGCCCTGCTCGGCGCAGAAGACAAATGAACATTTTATGGGCGGCGTTATTGCGTTTTTAGAACCCTTTTATGAGTTGTAAAGCACTTGGAGTCGCCCAGGAGTAGCTTCTAATGAGAAACTTGAAAAACTCCTTGCCGAACAATCGTAAGAATGCAAAACGTTAAACAAAGTAGACAATATTCGGCTGTAATTAGTTCATTTGGTATAAGAAAACACCACCAAATGCAAATTGATTACTCCTTTCGATTTTTGCCAAAGCCAAGTTTTACGAATGGCGGTTCTATTTATCACCGTCCAGTTGATGGCTTTCCATTTTGTCTGTCGTAAATGAAAATAATTTACTAAAAGTTCGTTTTTAATTAATACACAGTCGGGTGCACTGCTCGACACGACCATTTGTATCTGTCGCCATTTTTTCCGACTCTAAGCCCTTTTCCAGACTGTGCCCTCCTATCGGAACGGAAGCAAAATAAGGAGCACTTTCATGACGAAATTTCCGGGTTTCTTAGCGACTTATGGCTTGACGCTAGATGATGACGTCGTCGTTGTCTCTGGCACTTATCCGAGCGCACTCAACCCATATACTCCTAGGGCACGAAACAGACGAAGGATTTAATTATCGCAGGCTTTTCACGCTTGCCAAGGCACTCAGAAGTCGTTAAAGTTATTTTCCGTGCGGGAATCGAGTTTCGCCCGCCAAATGATGTTTTAATCCTCCTTAAATGGAGTAACACACCGCAAGATAATAAGATAATAATGGAGGGGCTTCCTTGAGCAGTGCTTCATCTAAATGGATTTTCGCAAGGAACATTTCGTTTTTCTGTTGCAGTACCCACGGTGAGTAGTTAGCGATGATTTCCACTCGAGCAGGCTCGGTACGTACGTACAAAACTGCCATGGACTCTATAAGGAAATTTGAGATGCTTCCACTTAAAATAATCCAATAAAGACAATGAGACGGATGGAGTTATTTCAAATGATAATGACTTTCTTGGAATGTGTAACTATGTTGCTTTCAAAAGTATGTAAGACCAAAAGACAAAACTAAATCAAATTTTCTTCGTTCCTTTGAGTATATGTTACTAGAAATACATATTTATATATATCGTTGCTAGAAATTTTCAAACACATACCTATTTTAAATCTTTATACTATGTGATCTTTTGAGCTATATTTTACTTGTCACATATTAAAAACGAAAATCATAATTTAGTTTTAAACCCCTAGAGTAATTACAACAATAACATTAGGAATCTCATATTATCTATTAGGTATGTATAAACTATGAAAATTAAAATCAGTCATATACAGATTACCAAATTTGGACACACAATTTTCCAAATTGGATGATTAGCATCAGAGATAGAAAGTTTTTCCTGTTCTGCAAATACAATTTTGAGAAATAGGCGATTAAAATTATAGTTCGATATTTTTCAAAAAAATATCATTCAGTTAACTTTAAAAATAATTAAATTAAATACCTCTGGCGATTCTATGAAGGAAATTTCGTATTTCGTGCTTACCCAATTATTATAATATATCTTATATGTATATATGTACTCTGGATTAACGTTAAAAATTCTGAAAGAAACGAAATGTATTTTCTCGCGAAAAAAACCAATCATTGGTTTTTTTTCTGTTTTATTCAAGAAAAATTGGAAAAATACATATAATAAATTTCAAGAAAAAATCAAGAAAAATTTGAAAAATGCAATTGTTTTCGATGAGAAATGTTTTTTTCGGAAAAGTATAATTGACAACTATCCATATTATTTAATTTTGAAAATATTTGTGCTGTGGATACAAACTAAATATAAAATATATCTATGTACAGTAACAAAAAAATTAATTATATATTATACTAATTGAAAAAAATTAATATTTATACAACAACAATTAATAACGAAATGAGGTTTATGATAGGCTTGGAAAGCAGTTGGAATAAATACAAAACCGAATTTTTTTTAGGTGATTAGAAGATTTCACGTTGTTTTAGGATTTTTTCAAATCGACACGTTTTTTTTTGTTTTTTTCCGCTCTTTTCTGTTTTTTTCATAAAAGCTTTGTAAAATTCGATGACAAGCTTTCATGTTTTTTTCGAATAAAGCTTAATAAAAACAAGCTGTTCGGAAAAAAACGGGAATTTTTCATGCTTTTTTCAACGCTACTCTGGATAGAGTATGAACAAAATTTATAATTTCATGTGTACTCAATTTTAAAAATATTTTATTATATGTTTAAATTTCTTAAGTTAATACAATCCTTAATTTGTAATTTTTAATGTAATTTTTGAAAAGTTAAAAACTCATATGAGGCCAGGGAAGAAGATAACTCACTGAACTCTCAAACATCTTGGGATAATGAAATTAATGCCCTCGGCTGGCCAAGTAACAAGTGATCCCAAACGGTTAGCCTTTGGAAGCAGGTCGGAGCTCTAATTCTTGGAGTAAAATCAGCCAATATTAAATTTGTTGCAGGAGTTTGGCTTGTCTTTGTGTATTTTACGCAAAACTTATTTAATCTTGAATTAAAGTGTAAATACATCTTCCTCGTACGGACCAGGCTCCGACGTAGAGTTAGTTGGATGCGCTACAGAAGCTGCTAACTCAGGTGGAAGGCAATTCAGATTTCCAGAGAAATATGTTGCTCTTGGTAATGTGTGCATTATGTCGGAAAGAACGGGTACATGCTATAGAAGTCCTTTTTGGTTTACTTTGTTTTATGCTCATCCAGGGAGGATAGGGATAAACAGTTTGAATATTAAGGTTGTGATACTCCCTTGAACCTGGGATGTTTTATGATGCCACATTTTGTGGTTTTATCTCTCGAAAATATTACGTCTGTCGTTCACGATGCAGAAAAGTACTCAGGTGGGTGGGAACTTTTTTAAGAAATTTTCGAAATGTTGTTTGATCGTGAAACTTAAATTATTAAAGTTTAAAGTAGTGCTGCCTGTTCTTTAAGAAAGTCGATTATTTTGAAAATGAGTCCTGGATTATGAATTTTTGGTACAAATGCGGAAACTTAAAATTTTGGATGTTTTTGCTATTATGGCCCGATTCAATGTAATGGTGTTATTACGAATTTTCTGGATCGCGAACAATAGATACTATTTCTGTTAACATTTTGGTGACAAATATCTATGTATAAATTAATTATAAGACAAAACATAAATACAACATTAAAATAAAAATAAATTACAACAACACATTTTAATTTGAAATCTACTAAAGAGAATAAAATAAACTTTTTTTTCTTCGTAACTCTCTTAGAGCACAATTTGTGTGAATTGAAAATTTTTCAGTTTTGTGTGACTAAAAATAAATGCGTGCTCATCACTCATTGCCTTGTCATAAAGTTAAGGTATAAATCATAAAAATTATAATGATCGTTTCCAGAGTAAGACAACGCAGGAAAATAAAATCTGAAAAAGTCAAGACTTAATAATCACTTTTAACGAAAATAATTTTAAAATTTTTTTTTATATATCCGCAATTTTCAGTTACTAATGAACTTAATTTTGCAATCCGTGTTCCACACGTACTTAAACGGGTTTTTTAATACATTTTTATATAACATTATTTTTGCATCTTAGTAAACAATTTTATTTCACTCATATTTTCCTTAATAAATGAATTGACAGACGATATAAATTTAAATCCTAAAGCTCAATGAAATTACCTTTAATTAAGCTACGAATCCCTACTCTCATAATTTTAAAAGCTTTAGTTCGCTTCATATTCAGCGGATAAAGCAAAGCTCTAGTAAGTCCAGCAACCTGTTTCTAGTTAGTAGCCCTAATATTCCGATGGAAACTTTGGAATCATATTCAGCTAAAAGCTAAAGTAGAAAACAGCTGTTTTAGAAAAGTTTCAGTTGTTTCCCGGCTGGTGATAAAAGCTGAAGGCGGCTCGATTTGACAATTTGCGAGGCCTTATGGAAGCAAAAGCGGGCACTATAGACATCGAAAGTATTAAAGAGTCAGTCGTTCTGAAAAGTGAAATTATCAGAAAATGGGAGGAGTTGCACAGTACTCCTGGTGTGTTCTCGTACAAGTTAAATGTCAGAGAAGAAAAGTTCCTACCTGGCCGGTGGCGTATATTTTCGCAGGTATGGTGGAAATGCATATTTACAATGTACCTTCAAGCTAAATGAAAACATTTCTTTTAACCAGCTAAATCCTGAACGTGCGAAATTAAGAAGAGTTCCAGAGCAAATAGAATCACTAAATCCGCCATTCGATGAAAGTAAATTCAATTTTAACAAGGCGAAGCGCGAAGAGATTGTTCTTCAGGTGGTGTGGAGAGGAAGTGTCTTCACTTTGCTCATCAACCAAAGTCCGCTGACTCCTTACCACTGTTTGATTTGTCCGCGGATGCCCGAAAACCTTCCTCAGGTGCTCAACCAGGAGGCAATAGGGTTTTCTGTGAAATTACTTGCAACTTTGGGTGATGAGCGTTTTCGAATTGGCTACAACAGCCCCGGTGCCTTGGCGTCGGTCAACCACTTGCACCTGCACTTGCTCTACCTGGAGCAAGAACTTTTCGTAGATAAATTGGTGAGTTAATTATTAAAGCATTTTGTTTTTTATACTCAAATAATTCGATTTATTTAAGGATCTAGTTCAAATAAAGACTGATGTATTCAAAACCCCGCCGGATTGCCCACTGCAAGCGTTCTGTTTTAAAGTCACCGAATCTGAGTTTCCGAAAAAATATGAACTAAACGTCCTGGCAAAGATTAGTAAAATAATTGAAGTACTTATTAACAAAGGCATTCCGCACAATTTATTCCTTATTTTCGAAAAAACGGTTGAGGAGTGGGTGGTTAAGATTTTTCTTTATGTGAGGAAAAATCCGTGTGTCGTTAAGGACGTCTTAGCGCTCAACATTGCTTTTTGTGAATTCAGTGGATATGTTCCTCTGGGAGGTAAGAGAGAATTCTAAAGAAGAATGGTATTTAATAACTTATTTTATAAAATTATTATAGATCAACAATTATTCAATTCCTTAACGGAGGAATATTTAGTTAACAAGATTAAAAGTGAAATTGGAAATGCCTTCGAAATCGTTGAAGAGGTTGTGTTGCAGAATACAGATGCATAATCAGAAGTTTTTATTTTATTCTTTATAAACAATCGAATAAATTATTTTTGTAGTAATACCCGGTTGTACTTATTTTAAAACAGTCCGATGAACCTACCCATAAAATAGAAAAATAAAATAAAATGAAAAGACTAATAAAATTTGGACTATAGACTTAAAAACTCAAATAGTTACGATAAAATCATCTAATGAGATTTATAAAAATAGATAAAATTCTCAAAACTGGCTATGATTTTAGCGCGAAATAAACTTTTCTAATAAGCATAAGGTTAGTAAAAATGTTAGAAAAGAAAATTAATAAAAGTATATAGGTTTATTGAGAAATCGAAATGTAAAGGGAAAATGTAATAAGATTTTTTAAAAACCCGCTTTTAAATGCATAGAATTAAAAATCAAATGCCATAGTTTTGATTTTATAGTAAAATTTGAAAAAATTCCCGATTCAAGATAATCATGTTTAAAATTTTTCTACTAGGTACTTCGTAAAACTATTTATCATTTCTTTACCAAAATTGTATACAATCATTTTTGAAGTATCTACTATACTAACAAAATATAATAAAAAACGAATTGTTTGAAAATTTTTAAGGGGAGTCTTCTTAATGCTCAAAGCTTTTCAAATACTATCCGTTTCTTTCATGAATTTCAGGAAAGAATCGAGAAGGGAAGATTTGAGTATTTTCAAACGGATGGTATTCTAGGACTACTAAATACAAATTTAAATTTAAGATTTCTATAATTACTTCTGTTCATAAGGCAGTAAAAAGGAAAAGAATATTTATAAAAACTAAAAATAATTTAGAGTTACTTAATCTAGTATTATATTTGCCGAGGCTACTTTTAAATTATTTTAAATTTACCAATCTTTCGGTTCAAAAGTTTAAACTGAAATATAACGTATTACTGTATTAAAGTAAGAGAAGTATAAATTCAACATAAGGTTTCTTTTATACATACATATATGCTGCCATATCTACGAATTTAACATATCTAATCAAGGGAATTATTTGTCGATGTCATAGGATTTCTTATAATGCAATCCATGTATGGTATATACATATGTATGTATGTAATTAAAAATAAATCAAATTTTCTTCTTTTCACTTTTCAAATGGTTTGTGTTTTTATCACAAAGAAAATCCCTGATTATTACCTGCCCAACAGGTAACACTTGATCCTTTGTAGTCAATGTCAAGCGCAGGGGTTGAGGTAAATCGTGCTTTATTGACCTGAAACACCGCAATTCCCCTAATGACGCCAATACCTTGTAAAAAATACTGCACAGCCGTGGAATGTGCACTGCATAGTAAAAAATCGAAATAATCTACTTTCAGGTGATTTCCACATTTTGTAGAAGCCAACAACAAGCAAAGCCATTCTCACACATTGTCATGGACATTTTTCGAGAGGTTGTGTCCGCCTCACAGAAAGAGAAACCATTCAAAGCAGAACGTAATCAGCATGCAGACGAAATAAAGTAAAAACGGAGATATTTTCTTATTTTATTCAAGTAACTAATTATCGTTTTTTGCGAATTTCATTTAAGGAGCGAAACGGATTCTGGTCGAGGATCTACTCACGGTGATAAGGACATATTAAGTGGAGTGGAATCGATCTTGCCAAGGTTAACTAATTTAAAGGTGTTCAACAAAAACGTTGCATGTGATGCTGATTGTGATAAATACATTCGGGTGGAGTGTGGGCGGTCGGAATACCTTCAAGATATTCCTGCACATTCTTTAGTTTTTAGGAGACACAGTAAAGACTTTGTACAGAAAAATGATTACCGACGGAAGACAATCGACGTAAATCTCTTCGACTTAGAAAAGGCAAGACAAGAAATGGCAGCGAGTAAACTTAATGAAGACTTCAATTTCTCGAAATCGGCAACTTTTATCGACAAAATTGTCGATTTTGGCGACAATGACCTAAAATCTGTTGAGTATCGTGTAGAAGGTTGGTGTTTTTTTGCTTATCTTTTTTCCTGAGTAATTGTTTTAATATGTTACTTATAATTTTAGATCTCATACCGCGTAAAACTGTCTCAGTTGCTAATTTGAAAGTTCGTAGGCAGGAAAGTAGAAAATTGGAGTACTTAGCAAAAGCCTATTCGGAGGAGAGTTTTCTGATGAAAGCGAAGGGACCGGAGTTTATAGTAAAGTCTAGTCTTCCATCGAGGGAAATTAACATTTGTGGTTATTCAAAGGTAAAGGTATATAAACGAAGATTGCAAATTTTGTTTAATTATCATTTCTCATCTATAGTGCCAATATATCGGTGTGGTAAATGTTCTCCTACTGGATGGACAGACAATCCATATTTCATGCAATACCCTGACGACAACGGCAGGCGAACTGTTCAAAACTATCGTTAAGTCCGAACGCTATATTGAAAACTACTTCCTTGGACTTTGCGCATTAATTGGAGGAGATTTTGTGTTTCTTCCTGCCGACCTAAAAATTTACAAGGTTTGTATTGTTTCTTGTAATTAATTATTCAATTATAAAATAATATAATTATTAAAAAATAAATAACTACTTTTTAATAATTTAAGGTTGCACCTCAAAATTGGGCTAACAAATCCAACAAGTTGAACAGCACAAGAAACATTTTTTTCACGTTATTTCTCCGAATCAAATTCTTTCTACCCACACTGAGGGGTATAAGGTAAGCTTTTATCGAGCTTGCGTAGATTACTATGGAGCTTTGATTCCGAATTTTTATTATCTTAAAGCTCCTTGGAGTCGAGACACATGATGTATCTACAGCTTCGCAAAAGCATTCTAGAAAAGCACATCTTATGCACAGAAGATGACTTAATTTTTCTCGGAGGTTTAGCTCTTCAGGCCGAAGTTGGAGACTTCAAAGAAAGCGTAAGTTTTTATTTTAAACTTTCTGTAGAGTAGATTTATGGATTTGGCTATATTGTGGACTTAAAATATTATATATCTTTAATAGGAGGTGGAAATGTAAAAATTATACACAGTAGGTTATGGGGGTTTGGTTTCACCATCTTCTTCAAACCGCATATTTTCTGAAGTATTGAATTTGTTAATGCCTAAATAAAATTTGATCGAAATCCCCTCCCTTTTTCGGGGACACCTTTTATTGTTTTATCTGGCTGCCTCCAAAAGGTTTTTTGATATAATATGAGTCTGATGCAAATACTTTTAATAAATTGTTTATATAAAGTAGAATATCATTTAAAGTAGGTATTAGTGAAATTGTAACCGTCGACCAAACAATACAAACTTTTGGAAAGCTTAACAGATCTATAATAATATTTCAAGAAGTGCGATTTTATTTTTAAAAATATTATTTGATTTTATTATATTTTTTGTAGAAGTACGATATTCTAAACCTGTCGAATTTACGTTGTTAAAATTTAGAAGCCTCGCGTAGATAAAATTTGATTTTGTCCATACAAATTTTAATATTTGATTATTAAACATTTATACTTTTTAGGATTGTATAGTCATGAAATTCTACTTATTGACGATATCTTTCCTGTAAGTTTTACTCCTACTTAACATTATTATTGAAACACCAAAAAGTAAAGTAAGATAGAAGAGAAATAAAAACGTTTTAAATTGTAAGACAGATGGAAAACCGACTTCCTGGCATGCAAACTTTTCAGTGGAAATATAAAGAACTTCCTCTTAGCGAACTCATTTCCGGAGACAATAATTCATAGCTTCCTCGGGTGTTCCATCATTTTCTTCCACAATATCCAGGTTTTTGCTTACATTAAAGTCCCATTCTGGCAGATCTTTCAGCAATTACTTTTAGACTTTACGGTGTGGAAAATTTCTCGGTGGTTCGCCCTCCGCCCATCCACCGCCGGTTGCATAGTCCTCTGGAAAGCAATTTGCATCACCTGATCCCAAATCATTCTGTGGAACTCAAAGAAATCTCGACGCTCTGCTAATGTCTGTCTGTCTGTCTGGATATGCGCTTGCATTTAAATTACAGAGCACAGGTCATGTGTCTGGGAGGACGGGGATAGTGATGGGCAGGCAAACCACCTGAACCTTTCTGAACCTTTCTGAACCAACTGAACCACTTGAACCACCATCCCGGAACCCTCGACCCGGGGAGAGCGGTGTTTTAGTGGGCACAAAATTTTGCTGCATCGCATGCATAAACTTTATCGCAGTGATCAAGAGGACGATTGAATTTTCCGCAATTTCCTGACACCGCCCTCGGTGGCCCTATGCCATGGAACTTCGCACAGTGGTAGCTGCCTTCTCGCTGCAACCTTATTGCTGAAAACACAATCTATCCATCCTGCTGACGTGCACTTGAATTGGTGGCTTCTCTTATTCGGCTCCTTTTTTCCAGATGAAATACAGCGAATATTTCACTATTTCGCATTACCTGCCTGAGGGAGTGTATCACCGGAACAAGGAGATGGGGAAGTACCTCCGGAACTCACACTTCTGCCGCCAGGGGATTCACCCCGCGGAGGCCGAGCAGAATTTCATCAAGTACGTCCAGGAAATGAAGGAGTACGGCTTCCACCTCTACAGCGGTGTTTGGGTGAGTCCTCCTTTCTTTTACCCTTGATATCCCTCAAGTGTGACGTGCATGTGGATTTATTTTTTAATTTCATTAAATTCACGATTCTTTCGTTTTATCGTTTCCGCGGATGTTATTCTACCTGGCTGGTTGGTTTGAAGACGAGGGATGATGACATGATGATTGATGTTTACGTGGGTATATCGCTGGCAGGGCTTGTAGTTTTCGAAAGGAACCACAACCACCGGCCAAATGCAGCCAATAATTCCAAGACTTCATACCAAAGAAAGTTGTTCGTAAGTTTCGAGTGGCCGGAAATTGAGAATTTGTGCTTTTCAAAGCATATCCTCTGCATCGCTGTGCGAAAAACCGAAAGTCTGAAAGCCAAGGACAATAATAGGATAAAATATAAGTTAAGGATGGACGGCAGAAAGTGAGTATTTTTTTGCACTTTTTTAGTGACTTCTACTCCACCATATTTTTTGTTTCGATGGTCGTGGAATTCTTCAACAGTTTAAAGACAAAATAATAATAATCCTATTTTATTTTCTTCAAAGGACGATAGTTGGGAAAGTTGGGAAAATAGGATACTCTCTTTACAAAGTTTTTGAAATAATGAGAAGAATAAGTGGCGTTTAATCAAATTCCAAGTACTTTAACTTTGGTATTGTATATTTCATTTTGCTACTGCTTCACGTAAAGTCTGAAAGTTTCGCAATTTTCATGATAAAAAACAATAGCTTGAGTGGACATCTTTGAGAACTGCCCAAATTTCAAAAGTTAATTTGCATGCAGTCCCAATGAATTTTTTAGCACATTTAAGAATAAGTATAACCTTAGCCTAGCCTAGGAACATTTCTTCCTACTTACTGAATGTGACTGCAATAAAACGTTTATTTAAACCATTATGCCTGATTTAAAAGTGTGAGCTTAAGCTTCAAGTTAATTTTAATCTATTTCACAATTTTTTTTTCCAATGGCTTAACTAGACATAAATAAATCATAAAGAGTTTTACTTTGCGTATGTTATTTTGTATTGTACAAGCCGGTAAAAAATATTCAGATTCAGTTGAATGAATTCAAAACTAACAATGGAAAATTAGAAAATTTGAAAAAAAAACTAATTCTAAAACAATCATTTAAATCGAAAATATAATTAATTAAGTTTACTCTTATGTATGTTGAAGATTTCTAAATTTTATAATATTTACTTTTAATATCTTTGATTTTCTGTTGATTCAAGTGAACGAGTTTTAAAGTTTCAAACGAATTTTCACTATATGCTTCTCGCGTTGTATATGTATACATATATTTTATTGTATATCTTAAGAACCAACCAAGGCGATAAGTTTTCGACGTGATTTTAATGCCTTTTCCTATAAAAATTAAGTTGTATGTTCTCCTACTTTCTGAGAAATCTTAAATAAGATTTTACTGCAGCTTTTATGGGATTTTTAGTTGAAAGAAAATTAATAAATTTCTCGAAAGTTATGCCCTAATTGGTTCCAACTTGAGCGTGCCGGAAAGTGGACAGGACATAAATCGGTGCAGAAATTTTAAAGGGATTTCTTAAGGTGTGCACCCAAAGTGGTTCCCAATTTCAGGTAAAGTTCCCTCAGCTATAAAAACGGCAAATTATGTTTAACTGGAAAACTTTTCTGCTCAGTAAATTAACGGAATTTTTACAGAAAAAGCCGGGCCCTATAAATTTTTACTACCTTCTATTGACGTCCTCAAAAAACAGCGTAAAACTGTAGGCCTCGAGGGCCGTAAGTTGATTTTTATTATTTTCCAATCCTTCCCACTTTATCATGGCCCTAAAATCCTCCCGTAAAAAAGGGAAGATAAAAGTAATTCCCTCCATAACTTGCAAGAACGTATTAAGCGCTCAATTCATTCGAAGATTCTCAAACAGGAGCGTTTTGCTTGCTCCTTAGCAACGTCTTGCGCCGACGGCGCTTGTTTAAATTCCGGACGTTGTTCGTCGAATCGTCAGAAAGTTTAAACGCCACTTGTCCTATCAATTCGTCGTTCGGGGGTAATCTGATCCGAGCGCCGATCGCTGCTAATATTTCCATCTCCCGAGGGAAGCGGAGGGAAAACTCTATAAGTTCAAATAAAGCGTTTTATTGCGCTCACATTCGGTAAATAAGGAGAAGTGTTTTCGTTCGCCGCCGCGCCCATCCATAAAGTGGAAACGGGCAGGAATTTCTCGGTTTTCGCCCAGAGGCGGCGGCGGGCGGCTCCAGAAAAAAATATGAGTTTTCTCGTTGGTGTAAAAACACAGTCCGCTCCATAAATTTCTATCCTCCTGTAGGAACTGCTGGGGATCCTGACTCTAGACCATTGAAGTTTTCTTCCTATTTTCAAATACCCCTTTGTGTTCTTCCAGAAGCTACTTCGCCTTCAGCCTCGCCTCGGAGCACCATCAATTTTACATGAAATTAAGAAATTCATTTATTTCCCTAAAAAGTTTATCGGACGAATTGAATATTCCGATCACATCGCCATGTCAGGCAGATAAACGGGCCGACGGGATGGAAATGTATGGAATTGTTCCTGAACCGCCTGTGGCGCCCACCTCTAATGGCCTGCCAGAAAATATCAAGAAAATTGATAAACAATTGAAAGTTAGTGCTGCGGTACGTGTGAGAAATTTAAAGAAATCGATGCTCAATGACAACAGACTGCTCAAGCTCAAAGAAAAGTTCCTGCGGCGGTCCAAGTCGACGGTGGGAGTTACCGACTGCGGTGGCGGGGGTGGTGAGTCCAGGAAAAAAACGGACACTAAGGACAAAGATAAAAATCGAGATATGAACAATCTTCGGATAGAGGAGCTAGCGCCAAGCAAGGAGGAGACCCAGAACAAGGAGAACGAGTGCCCCCGGGCGTATGTGAACGACGAGTCCGTGTCCCCAAAGGTTTACAGCCCCAACAGGAACCGTGTCAAAATGGGAACCAGGGTGTTTTCGTCGCAGTTCCTCAACAAGTCCTACGACAACATTTACGAGAGGAGCCTGGGTGGTCAACATTTCAGGTCGACAGGCTCCGTGGATAATGGGAACCTCGAAGATGCTGCTTGCGACGAGCTGGACCCACCTGAGGGAGATGTTTACATACTCAGCCGCCTGGACGACCACTCGGCAAAAAGTGCCAGCTTCACCTCGCTGTACGGCGTAAATAGGCTACCTGAGTCGCCCCAGCAGCGACTTGAAGCTTATGTGATACGTAAGTAGTCCTCCTCTTTTTCTAACCAACATAAAAATTGAGTTTTTATTGAGTTAGAGACTCTAGGAGAAGTAAGTTGCAATAAAGATGTAAACGGCAAAATGAGTTTCGTCGACTTAACAAGTAAAGAACCCAAAAAAAGATATAAACTAATTTGATATGCTTTGCCATCATCCTCTTCTGAGTTCAAAGTTATTGATTGGCATCATAACTTCATCGTAGTTAGTTTATTCAATAAAAAGAAAAGTTTTTAAGATATACGACATTTAAATCCTAGACTTGTTATTTCTCAGTGCACTTGTTTGTAACAATCTTTAAGAACAGCCACAAAAACTCAATCGTTTAATCTTAGAAGCATACATATATTTTTAAAGCGGTTATGTGAACAAAATATGACTAAAAGAGGCCAAAATAAACATTTAAGGAGAGGAATTAATTTTGATATAAATCAATACAGAATTCATAAAAATAATAAATCTTTTATTTTAATGCACATGTATCAAGTATGGTCGATTGGAGATAACGCCAGACAAGACTCAATTTTACAATAATAATTCGAAAAATGTAGTTATTTTTCTCTGGCAAAAATTCGAATATACAATAAATGCGGATTTAATTTGAAAAATTAATTAACATTGTTTTCACCAATAACATAAAATTTATTCTACACCTTGTAAAAATAACTCTTTTCATGATAAACATCTTTAACAAACTAAGAACATGCTGTAATATATGAGAAGTTGAAAATCATAGTGGCGTATTAATTCATATATTATAACAAAAACAGCGAAAACAAAATTTTATTAGGAAACGCTTTTAATAGTTCTACTTTTTATTTCATAAATCACAATATCTTTTGTTGGGTTCACTTATTTTAGACTTCTTAGATCCAGAAAAAGTTTACATTAGCTATTTCTCATTGGATATTAAATTTCTATTTAAAATATGTATGTATGTCCATTATTTTCATTTTTCTCGATTTTAAAAAGAGTCACCCTTTAGGAGTTGGCGGAAAAAAGTTTAAGAATAATTTACCTAAATTTTAGGATTATTTCTGGAGATTAATTTTGGTTTAGAGTGCAGTTTCAAAAGACATCTCTGTTTAAAAAAAGTAAATTTTCAACTTAAAAAAAAAAATTTTAATTTTTACAAGCTTTTATTCGTTATTGTCGTGAAATCTTAAGACTTTCTAATGGTTAGTCAGAGTATCGCAAATTCGGAGATCACAAGTTCAATTCCTGCTCACGTTTAGCTGGTCTTTAACTAGTACATAATTATCAATAATCAGTTATAAAGAAATTTCTACATGTTACAACTACGAAATGAATTAAAATGAAATATTTAGTATCCCTAGCAACGCCGGATCTGAAGGAGCTAGTCTCATATGAATTTAATAGAATAAGTCTGATTTCTGCAATTTATGTTCCTTTGAATTGAAGGATCATTGAAGTAACCTTCTAGCGGAGAATGTTTTTGTCCCGAAATAATTTTCCAAATTGCCTCTTATGTTCGGGTGAAGTACATCCTTGCGCCGTCAAGGGCCTGATTCAACGCAGGACCTACACAATTTTCGCAGCAATAGCTAATGACAAATTGGTATTTGGCTGATTCGCTGATGTCGCTTAGCAGTTATCCCTAATATTTCTCGAGGACATATTATCAATAGTCCTCGAGCACTAACCTCCCTCGATTGCTCAGTTTCCCTGTAAATGCAAATTTCATGTGATTCCCAGATATCGCATGAATCGAAATGGATTTAATAAAGTCTGCAAAGTCACCGTCCTGCCAGTTGCCGTTCCTTGTTCACTTTCGCTAACGCAAAGAAAAATTACCTGGATTTATCTGGTAAATGGGAATCGCATGGAGCAGCAGAAAACAGCTGTGTCGACAGAGAAATGTGTTTTACCTCAATCTCCTCCGTCCGCAGCCGCAATTCAGACGGAAGCAGCAGCCAGGCTATCTTTCAGCAATTTACGACGAGCACTAGACATAGTTTCTCTTTAAGCTAAAATGAATGGAGTAGTCGCTCCCTGGTAACATGGGAGCCCATTTTCCGCCCCTTTTTAAGGAATGGTCTTGTAATTCATTCCCAACAAGAAGTCAAGGTGCGGAGCAGGCTCACCTTGAATATAATTTAAATTAGTTTCGGAGTAGAAACGGAAGCACGTCAGGGATAATGGACTGAAAAATTCCTGGACCGCATTTTTACTACCGGAGCCATCTTCGCATCGAGGCCGAGGAGTCTTTTGCGTACGAAACAATCCAGGAAAGGGGCTGGGAAAGTGGGCTTAAATTGCTGCGGGGGCTCCTCTTGCTTAGTTGAAGTAGGTAAGAAGGTTGTCGGACTAATGTTTCTCTAAAAAAAATGTAAAAAACGAGAGTTACCTAAGGCAATATTTTGTCGGATGTCTGGGCCCTTAAAATTCCTTGTAATATTCAAACATCGCCTGCAACGTGCGCTGCATTCTTACTTAATTAAAAATGAGGCAGTGGCGCGACATGCAAATTAATTGGAGATGGGCGGAGCTACTTACAGAGCTGAAGTTTGTTGCTGCTGTTTAAGGTAAACATCTTGCGACAGCTGAGGGACTCCTGTAGGAAGACGAGTGGGCGTCACGCTGTTATCTCAGCCACTTTTCATTATTTCCCGGGCAGAAGTGTTCTTCGCTAAATATTTACTTCCTCATCCGAAAATATTTGCTTACGTTAGTGGTGTTGTTCTTCCTCTAGATTCGAGCATAAGGAGCGATCGCAACAGCCGCTGTAACTTCAGTCTGCCTAACGAGACCCTCTCCGACTCCCTCCTCGAGAAGTTCAACAACATATCGTGCAACAACACGGTGAACGACCGGCTGCTGACCAAGCTGACCATAGTAAAAGAGCGGTTTAACACTTGTCAGAGGGATAAGAGGGATGTCCTTAGTCCTGGACGTGATTCCTCTAAATATTCATCCTGTGGGAGGCGAACGGCATCGGAAGTCCCGACGGTTGAGGTTGAACCCTACAGCCTCTATGGCCGCTCAAACGAGCAGCACCTGAAGAATGGCATCGGAAACGGCAAAGATTTTGAAAATATGGCCAACAGAAGGCACCAGCCGAGGGGTGCTTTATGGCAGCTATCTAGGAGCCAAGAATCGATTTTTATCGACAATAAATTTCCCATGAGGAACGACATCGTAAATCAGGCGAGTATGGAAAATGATTTAGATGGATTCACGCTGGGAATCAGCATTGTGCAGGGATCCGATAACAATGTCTACGTTAAGGATTTGGTAAAAGATGGCCCTGGCGAGAGAGCTGGCATTCAAATTGGAGATCAGGTACGCCAATTAATTTAACTGCCAACCCTTTTGTGCCTTATCCTATTCCCCACGACTATTATTTGCCCCTGATGAACTCTATTTTGGTAAAAGCATGAACACCACTTAGGAGGAAGAAAATGGATCTCAGGCTAATCATGATTTCAATTTTTTAGAAGAGAGTTGAATTAATAGAAGACATTTTTCTTGCTCACTGCTTCCTGAGGGATAGGCATTCATCGTCAGCTTCACTGAGTGGGCTCATTTGTATTTCTAAAGATTTTCACAGGAGCGGCGTTTTTGTATTTTAAGCAGAAGGAAACTAATTTAATATATCTTGAATTGAGAGACTGCTCTTTAGATTTTCCGGTTTTCGGTGGAAGTCCATAAATATTTCATGGAATAAATCGGTTGGTGCCCTGTCCTGGCGACATTTAATTATATTAAAACATTACCAGTGATGAGCACTTAAATTTGGTTCGATTATATTTGTATTTGAATAGAATATAAAAATGAAGATCGTCCCTTCAGGACGCTAAAAATAATAAAATCAGAATTATGTTCTTTAAAACCTAAAACAAAGCAAATTTGAACAAACAATTAGGGTTTAACTTTTAAAAACAAATCAAATTTTTAGAAATTGTTGAGATAATTTAAACTACTTAAGTTTTGTAACTCTTTTCAGCGAAAATATTTTGTTTTACTTAGGAATAAGGGACCAAAGGTATAAAAATTATTTTTGTTTAATAATTAAACATTACTTTTTATTGTTTTGGTAAAAGGCTTTCTTTAGAACAAAAAGGTTTTTTTTTTGTCAATTGCTTATATGCATATCTATATGTATAAGCTTTTTATTTGTTAAACAATGTATAGGTAAATATATATCTTAAGGGGGGTAGGGTTTTCAGCGTGAAAAAATACACTTTTTTTACGAATTTCTTTTAGAAAAATGGTTTGAGTAAATTTATTGAAACCTTTTGTACATTATTAAGTATGATTTTAAGATTATTCTGATGCAAAAATATTCACAAACAATCCGGTGACAGAGCTTTTCCCAGAGCGCCTTTGGAAAAAGACGATTTGCTGTGTAAACTATATCTCAGCTGAAAATTATCTGTAATCAAAAACCATTTGAATTTAGTCAAAGTATTAATAAATCCTCCCCCCAATGGTCTCAGATAATTTGTTTTTTCACTTTAAAATTTTTGCCGGCCATTTAAAGTGAAAAGTGCTATTTTTCACGTAAAATTCCGCCATTTTGTAAGTAAAAAATACCTAAATAAAAAACAAAATTCTAAAACCCACCGTTGGGGGGAGGTATTTTATATGCAGAATGTGTGTACCAAATTTGAAATGAATCGGTCAAGTAGTTTTAAAATGGGAGTGTACATGGACTTTGAAAAAGAGGTTTTGAGAAAAACGCGTTTAAAATTTTAGAAGCTAAAAAAGTGGAGACTAAATTGAGCTAAAAAGGGAGACTAACTACTCGATAAGTTTGAGAATTTTGCTCGGATCGACTTGAAATTTTGGGAATATATTTTCGAAATGTTTAACTACAAGAAAAGATAAAACAAAATCGATTTTTAGAAAGTGCAAAACCTTAGCCCCCCTTAAGACTCAGTATTTCTTCAAAATTGTGTTATGTCTATGTGTTTTATCAATTTTAATGAGATATAAATGTAAAAACGCTATCGAAAATCGAGGACTACTTCATTCACTTTTCTGGCTACATTTTCCTTAGTGTTAATATGTTTAACATTACAAAAATACCGGTTATTTTCATTCTCTTATGCCTTTAAAAATAATCTAATTGTATGAGCTCTACAATAAACGCCTCAAACCAATTTCTAATGAAAGCTTTACAAATCTTTCTATAGATCATTGCTGTGAACGGCATATCGCTGCTAAACCTCTCCTACGACCAATCCTTGGAAATACTCCAGAACACGGGCCAAGTAGTACACTTGATAGTGTCACAAATAGCGAAGCAGATTCAAAACAACAAATCATCTCCGCCGTATCATCCGAGAAATAGCCCGAGAAACCTTGATTTAAGCCCCACAGTGGGAAGCAGTGCCGCCAAAAAAGTGATAAACTCCGAGAAACCTCCGAAACCCACGACCAAAGGACGCAGCAAGAGCATAAACGTGACAACGACGACGACAAATTACCACGGCTACTTAGAGGGTTTTAAACTCCGGCCGGGCGATATCTGTCCGGGGCGGTGCGCCGATAGCGACCACCTGGAGATGTGCCCAATTCCGTCCCGGGCAGGTAACGCCCCCGCGACCGGGAGCAGCAACAACAGCATCCGGGACAATATCCATGATAATTTACAGTTTACGGGAGAAAAATTCAAATCAGCCCGATTCGGGAATAAGGTTACATCGTACACCCTAACGCCGGCCAAAAGTCTCCCGGATTTGCCAAAGGTGAGTACTTTTTCGGGTTTTATTGGTTCGGTTGGTTCGACACCATTCGATGCCTCCGGAACAGACGGTTTCGGGAGTGCTGAGCTGGTTGATTCGCCGGTTGTTGGCCGGATGATTCCTTTGTTTTTGCCTTCAGGTGCAGGAAGCAATTACTTCGGAAAATTTCAGAGTGATTTATTTCCTACGAGTTTTTTCCTTGTGGAATTCTAGAAAGCTTATAGTTGGAAATACCCGAGTTTTCTTGCTGTTCAAGAGCAGCTTTCGTTTTTATTCCGTCGAGTTTGTTTTGTTAAAATTTCTCAGGTGCAATTAGAACTAATGAGTCGAAAATCAGCTAACAACCTATTGGAAAAAACTCAATTCTCGTTTAGAGCAGATATTAATACGCTCGAAATGAACCTTTGAAAAGCAAGTCATAGAAGAGTTGTTAGTGATTCAGATAAAAATAATTTATGCGTCTCCAAGAAGAACAACAATTCGACGCAAATAATAATTATAATATAAAACATCGTAAGGACTCTTAAATTTAAAACTTGGAGTTTTAACAAACATTTAATTTTATTAATGTAGGTAATAAAAGTTATAAAGTTGCATTAAGATACAATAAGTATTAGAAGGCCTACTTTTAACAGTATTTATTTGTTTATTGTAAATATCGTAATGCAAAGACACTAAGTGACTAAATACTATTTTCTAGTTATTTTACAGAAAATGAAAACCGTCGTAATGGACATACAATTCGTAAATCAATTGAATTGCAATTTTAAGGAAACTAAAGGAATTGCTTTATTATACCCCGTTTATTTACAGATTTATTTTTTCAATTAATTATTTTTCCTTAAATAAATTCGGTAAGAATCAATTCTACTATGAGGTATAATAGATTTTGAGGTAACATTTTTTGTTTAATTTTATTAGATATAACTACGTATTATATTATATTTCGCTCTTTCATTTGTATAACAATGATAAAATTACATTAATTGAAGGGTCTGAAAATGTGCTTAGAACCTCCTTTTCCAGGCATTAAACAACCGATAGTTGAAGACATCATCAATTTACTATCCGAAGATGATCCTTTTAAAGCTCCTTAAATCTCCAACAATCCGTGGGCAAATTGAAATGCTCTTAAAGTCTTAAAACAATTAAATTTCCGATTCAATTAAAACGTCTGGAGATAAAGAGGTCGCCAATTAACAGAAAACTAATGAAAATAAGCCACAAGCACAAGTTCCACCGCTTACAAGTAAATTTTCCTCTTTACTCTTGTTCCAGGTAGTTGCCATAATTCCAAAAAGGAGCGGCGAAAAGAAGCAAGCAGACACCAGAAAAATGCCCATTCCTCGAGCGCTGGGGAATTCAAGAAAGTACTTGGGTCCGGTGCGGTATCCAGTGACACCAATTAAAACAGTCCTTACTCCAGTCAAGCACCACTTGTCCCTGCTGGCGGACTCCGACGATGACCAGGTTTTCATTTAGTCTTATAGCCCTAGAGTCGTGCACCTTTTAGTGGAATGCGCTCCCTCACTCTCGCTGTCACGCTGAGACTCCACTTGCCTTGAGCTCCCCTCAACTGCAGTCCTTCTTCCACTTTCATTTCAGATTTTGTTAAGTTTTACGAAATAATTTGAATTTTGCTGTATATAGAAGTTTTCCTTAGAGAAATATGTTGTTCGTTTTTTTTTCTTTTTTTTTTGTAAATATTTAAGCGAGTTTAGTTCTATTAAAGCGTTAAACTTTATTTTTTGCGTTTTTATGATTTTACGCCTTACGCTCTTCCCAACTTTACGGCGGAATTTTAAAATTTCCTTTATATCCAATTTGTGTGCAAAGCAAGTACCTATTTTTTGTTAATATTGAAAGGCGTCTAGTTTGACTGAAGAGTGGGCGAGACTTATGCATTCGTTAAACCTCCCACTGTCGCTCGCGTCGCCAGTCAGCGCGGCAAAGTTGAAAATTAATGAATAATAAAATAGTAGATGAATATTTTACAAAAGGTACTGCTGTCATTATTCCCCAAAGCGGAGTTTTCCATTACATTAACGATATTGAGGTTTTTCGTCTTTCTTTAACTTTTGGCTCCCCAGTTCCGCCCTTCTTGCCTCACCGAATCAAGGATGCAGTGCACGCCAGGTGAATAAAAATCACAAGAGAAATATTAGAGGAAGAGTTCACACCTTCGTTTGCTCAATATTTAAATTTAGTTTGCCTCTTCGCATTTCAGCTCGTGAAATATTCAAATGTTTTCCGTTCGGCTGGTCGTCAGCGATACGGAGATTATCCTGCTTTTTTATTTGATTTTAATTTTTGAAATCGTCCCATATCGTGGATTTTTAGCTGGCTTGTCGTTTTTCAAATCAAATAGCGTGTGTTGGTTATTTTCTTTTCGTAAAATTAAATTTGAATTGCTTTGAGTTGCTCAGCGGATAGACAAATTGTGACCAGGTTTTTTTCTCCTGTAAAACTTTATATTCAAATAACGAACGATCCGAATTTAGAGGAATTGTTTTGGTGAACATTCGCTGTTCATTTAATTGCCATCTGCAAAACGTGAGTGGATTAATTTACAATTCATTACATTGCAAAACTAGGAACTACGAAAAAGCTACCTTTAACGTTGAAGTTAAAACTTGCTTAGGTAATTGAAGAACAACATTAAAGCGAATATGGAGAATTCGAGTGTCGGTTTCAGTTTTTATTAAAAGTTGAACTTCTTTAACAATTTCTAATATTTTAAATTGTTTTCATAAATGTAGCAATGGTAAAAATTTGGTTTTATAACTACGATAATTTTGTTGGTCTCCACTTTAGGAAACGTGTTCGTTTAGTAGAGTCAAGAATGATAATTTTTTTCTCAAACTATAGTAAAATTTCAGTCACATATCCCTGTTTTATGAAATTTCAACAAAATTATTTTTCTACGACTACGAAACCTTAATAGCAATTAGTAATTCTTACTACTAATTTTATAAATTTGGTTTTAACAATTAAAATTTATTGATTTTGCAAAATTATATTTGAATAATATTCGCATACTCTGATCTGAAAATTAGAAAAGAAATAAGAAGAAAAATCCCAGCTCAATCTTAATATTTGATATGACGAAATTAGATTATATAATACTAACAATAATAGTGTAGCAAAGAATTAACTTTAGTTCGAATTATAACCAAAATAAATGAGCAATAAGTAGTCAGCATAATTATGTCTTTAGTTAATTATTATGACTGACATATAGATACTACGACATTTGATACACTTTTAATAACTACTGATAATAGTAACGTTTTCAATCTCCGTCCTATGCCAACTGGTCTAGTTGAAACAATTATATTTATATGTATTATATTATATTTATACTATGCTGAGTGAAAAGATTTCAGCGAATCTTACCTTAAATGACATTTTCTTCGATGTAAAAGAAAAAAGTTTATGAAAGTTCTTAATTCTAAAATTTAAATACTTTTTTTTTCAAATTATCGTTTTGCTGGTTGAGCATTCCCTTTAAGGGAGAATTCATGCTGAAGAAGTAATAACTGGCTAGAGGTAAAGAGGAGCTAAGTCGGATGAAACATAAATCCCTCAGGGATTCAATTATTTAAATTACCCTGTTGCGCCTCCATTGGCTCAGTAAAATTACGCGAACCAACACATCCAGCGGGAGCCCTTGAATCGGGCGGCTAAATCAGATGAATCTATTCAGACACAGGCAAACAAAGTCGATTTTGAAATTCGCAATTTCCTTCATGTCAATTTGCATTTATTACAAAAGACCCGGCAGCGCGGACGAGCCCGAAACGAATCGGTAGTAAACCGCACCCGCCAAAATTGAATCCGGTCAATTGCGTGAAGTCGGCGGTCGTCGTCACAGGGATGCGGCCGGCGGCTACCGGCGTGGTCGCCGTCGCACAAGGGTAAAAGCGAGTAATTTTAATTTAATACAGTCGCCAGGGTGCACCAGGAGAAACTTTAGAGCTACCGGCGATGGCGAATATTACGCTTATTGGCAGCATAACGAGCCGGGCTTTCTGCACTAATTAAATTATGCCATCGGCGGAGCTGGCCGGACCCCGCTCGGTGGCCAGTTCCACTTGGTGCGGTCGTGGTGAAAAACTTCACCTGGAGTGATTTACTGCAGCACTAATGGCATTCGTGTGATGTTTGGTGCCGCTGTATTCGATAAATATCCCGGCGTGGACGTGCAGTGAATGGGGGAGATCGCCCGGTCCCAGCGGGTCCAGGTCCAGCATCCTTTCAGAGGCTCCTTCGGAGGCAGCCCTTAGGAGCGGCACTGGGAACCATGAAAGCAGCATGGATTTCATCAGAGGTGGGTATATTACAAGCCGACGTGCTTGGCTGCTCGGACGAAATTAAAAGGGTTCGAAATTTCAAAATTGGGTTCTTTTGCTCCCCGTATTCAGTTGAATTGCTCCCAGAACCTGAAATTACCAAAACAGTCGGTTTTTAACTTGAAAAATATCAGCCCCATTGCCACAACTCCCTGGCGGCATGTTAGTAAATGAGATTTGCCCCGTGCTGGTGCTAAGTCTCATTACATGAAGATTTCATCGATTTTCACTCGTTCGCCCGTTTTGTCTTAGCCATGTACTTGAAAACCCTCCGTCCCCCAACCCTTCGCTTTTAGCGAAGTTCAAAGGTTTCCGCAAACGTTGCAACCTTTACAAAGTCTGAAGTTCCCCTGAACCAAGAAATGCTAATCAGTTTTGACGAAGATCACCCAAAGCAACAGGGTTAATTGCCGCTGTCAATATTTCGCGCTAATTGCGGATTTTGGCTGATTTGTCTGAATTTCGCTACATCTCGATTCGGAAGAGGCTCTTGCGTAGCAAAGACCCTGAGAACTGAGGGCTTGAATTGATTTCCCAACTTAGGGCGGCACCTAGCCTACGAATCGTACGATACAAAGGGACGCCCACCCACCGGACGGGGCTGGATTTGGTCGACATTCCACGAGAAGTTGCTCGTCATGATGGGCAGCAATTCATCAAATCAATCAGAGGGACTTTGCAAATGGGCGGTTACTCGACGTTTGCATGCCCAAGTCTCTTCCTCAAATTGTGTCGTAAGGTTCCTAACGCAATGACAATGCTTAAATGGGTTTTCGATTTGCTGCCTACGTCTTTAATTAATACTGCTTAATTGATATGTCATTACGATAACTTTTGTATTTCGATTCTCAAGGGTGTTTTCTCAAATACTATTAGAGGTCTACTATTATTTCTTCTGGTATGTTTTGAAAACCTTACGATAGGAGTGTCTACTCCAAGACTCTCCGATAATAGAAATTAGAAAAACAAAGTTCTACTTAAATGTAAACAAATAACAGTATAATATAAGGGTATAATTTTTAATAATTTTAATCTATCGTAGAGTCTTCTCAAATAGCAACTATTAAAACTAAAATTTCACAAATCGGGTTCAATTTGGGGGTTGTTCTGTGGCCCTCAAAGCGAAACCTGAACCATTCTGGATAATTTCCAGCAAATTCTCAGAAACTTCTATTTAATTATGAGAAATCCCTTTCAGAACAACTCGCACCGTATCAAGATTTCGAAATATTGCTACCTAACTATCACTGTTGAGGAATCATAGGAAAAGTATGAAATTTCGAGAATATTTCATTTCAAAGTTGAAATAAAAATAAACGAACGAAGTTTAATGGTTTCGGTCACAATTTTTCAGAACAATTCTAACCCAAAAAATTGTTTTGGTGCATAAATTATAATAATTTTGAACTATTATATATTAGAGAAAACTTAAAATGTTGATTAGTCTAGAAGGTTAAAAATGTTGGAATCTGTACCTACATACATGCTTCATACACAAGTAGAGCGCATATATCATGATAAAAAGTTGAAGGACATTAAAAACCCTGACCAAAATGCATTAAATATTTATGTATGTGTCATATTCCTTGTAAATTGGCCTATCAGAAATGTTATGAGTGGTGCTCACTTAATTACAATTTGTAAATTTGATAGTACTTAATGCAATTAGCACTCCCGTTTATGCTCAATTCAAATTTTATTTTAGTTTTGCACAGTACAGCGGAGTATTCGAATTGTTCATGTTTTCATTCATTTTAAAGCATACAAAAACATAATGCCTCAATTTATTGTACTCAAGTGGAGAGACTGACACTAAAATCCGAGTTTACATGTTTTCATGTTCCCAACTATTGCAAAACAGGATATTTCAAATAAATGTCCCGCATAACATCCCCCAAAATCGAGATATATCCAAATCTTAAAATACCATCAGCGAAAACATCCAAAGTTTGAGAAGTTGTACAGAAAACTTTAACAAAAACAGAAACAGCACGAACAACAGTCAAACAAGTGGTCTAAATGACGATTAAGTGTGGCCATTAAAAGCCTGGACAGGTGAAGAAGATCTGAACTTCACGTACTTTTCAAGCCACAAGGAGTTGGCATTGGAGCTGGCATTTATTAGAGATATCCCTAGACAAGGAAATTTTAGATGTATTTCGCCAGTTCACTAGTTCACTAAATTAATTCAAAATACCTGAGATATGGGTTGTTTTAGCTCAGTGAGTTTGTACTTTCGTTATAACATTAGAGTGGAAAAGTTTCAACGCAAATACGAATATCATCGTGCGAGTTCTTCAGGAAACCATATTTTCTGAGCGCACCTTCAACACCCCCCTAAGCCAGAATTATATCCCTGGGGTACATGAGCAAAAATTTGAATTCTAGAGAAGTTCGTAGTCCCTGGTTAAATTGAAATGAGTTAGTCAGGCTCAGACGAAGTTCGAAATTTATTAGAATTATGCAACAGTTCCTGCACTATTTGCTTCTGGTTAAAAGTACTTTTTCATTAATTACATTACTATGGCTTTTACTGTACAAAGAACACGGATATAGAGAGAAAATTAATTATTCACTGTATTTGGCAAAATGTTGTAATGATCATTTTATGATTCTCATATTTGTTAATGAGATTGAGCTCATATGTAATGTTGAAATACAAATTTTTCTTTGTTTTGTTATGTTATGTTGCGCTGTGACAAACAGAGAAATATAGAAACAAATAGGCAGACAGACGTTTTTAGGGTTCTGTACCAAAATGGTAAAAAAGGAGCCCTTATGATGCGGCTTCGTTTGCCTGTCTGTCATGTTTGCCACAGCTGTTTATTTCAGGAATTGCATAATTTATCGACTTGAAATGTGGCACAGTTGTAGAACTTGCTTACCCACATCCATCGCAATTAAAAAAAATATGAAAATATTTTTATTTTTGTTGAAAATGAGCTCCGAAATGGGGGGTTCAAATTTAAAATTGAATAAACATGGTCAAGTTGGGTACTATATGAAACGGGTTTTACACGTTTAAACATTATTTTATGACCAAAAATGTGCGAAAAATGACCGTTCCCCCTCCATATTAACGAAGTTTACAAAGTGAAAAATCTAAAATAACACAGGTCAACACCAATTTTTTCTCAAAGTATTTACAAATGATTTCTATAGGATTTTTCCGTAGATTACGAATTCGTAAATGAAAATGTTCAAACAGCTTCCATTTTCGAGAAAAAGAGGGTTAAAAAGTACAAAAGACCATATTTTGACCATTTATGAAAAATCATTACAAAATAACAGATTAAGTCAGGACCTTAAATGTTGTTCAAATAATAGTTGAAATCTTAGGCTATTATATAAAAGTACAGAAGGCCTTAAATCATTTCGAAATGATCCATAAATTTGACTTTTTTCCATTAACCAATTACTTCATATAATAAATGCCGAATAAAGAACATGACAAGTGCACACTCATGAAAAACTTGTTCGATATTATGTTTAAAAAGAGCTATTGAGGTAAATGGCATTTGATTTTCTTAGATTAGGATTTAGGCTTTTATTTAAGCCAACTTAAAAAGTTCTATGATGACCTTTTATTTTTTAATGATGATTCAAAACTGGTCAAAATACGGTCTTCAAAATCTGTATTATTACTACCAACACTACAAAAGCAAACTTTAAGGAGGTTGTGGGTATTTTTTAATAATTTTATTATATGACAAATAAAAAAATTATGAAATAAACCGAGACTGAAGAACAATTTTTTTTTTGTTTTGTATACCGGTGTAATTTGTGCTATGCAGATATTACTTGAAAAATAAAACGATAACTCCAACTAACCAAGTTATGGTGAAATCCGCAATAAACTTTTACAAACAAACTTAATTTTGCGGTCCAGAAAATGAACTTTATGAAATGTGAACTTTATGAAATTGATAGTGGAGAAGGGCCGGAATTGGCACCAAGTCAGACTCGCACTTGTCCAGGTTTTTCTTTTTCTTATAAATATGGAGAAGAAGCTCTGAGACTGAAGTGCTATATAAAAAAGATTTTGTTATATGTTCATTAGAAAGTCCTGCTTTTCTTGGAAATTTAGGTATATTTTACGAATCTGTATCTAAAACTTAATTCCAACCAATATAATTAACAAGCTTTTCATATCTTTGGTACAGACATTTAATTTAATGTGTTACCTATTTCTCAGTTAAATATTATTTAAGTTAAAAGATAAGGAGTTGTCTTCAGTGTGATTCCTTTCTTAATTAAGAAAAAAAAATTAATACGACCTTTTAATTGCTGTTGTCTTTTAATTACTTCATGGCTTATCTTTTATTTTGCAAAGAAGATACCACTAATCCTGGAACGTCTAAGATCCCTTCTTCGAAAAAGATTTATTTTCCTGAGCAAACCAATTTAAAGAGAACCCTAAAACTTTTCCTGTATTCTGCTGACCCAGTTTGAAGCAATTCTTATCTTACCGGGTTTATCCTGCAATCGTATATCCGTCAATCATCGAAATAATTAACTTTTTACCCCACGTCCGCTCTATTTCTAGGAATGCTTCCATATATCAAAGTACCACGACTCAATGACATTTCTATTTCGGATGGTCTCTGCGGCTGTGTAGCATGCCGGCCCTTCAGGAAGCCCAGGCGGAGGAAAGGTGTCTGGGGCGGGCGTCTTCGGAACCCGTCCCAGGAAGTGACAACGATATCTTCATTAATGGATAAATTAAAGGCTGATGGTCGTCGGAGGAGACGAGGACCAGCAGCCACCGAGGGTTCGGTCGTTTACGGATTCCACCAGCCCGGGCTCCGTACTAGCGGCTATCCTCAGCCCGGGACGGGGAGCAGCAGCTTCAGCCTGAGGAGGAACTTCGGAAAAGATGGCAGTCGCCCGGTGGGCTTTAGTTATGAGATGAAACATGAAAAATTCACTCCTTGCAAAATAACCAGGGAGTGCACTGTCGACAATGCGACGAGGGCGGGTCACAGCGGGGCTGCATTTTCTAGCTATGCTTTTGGCGGGAACGGAAATGCAGGAAGTGTAATAGTGGCTCCGCCACGTAGGAAGAGGCTTTCGAGGCGCCTTTTGTCCGACAGCAGCACAGACGGCTCCTTAGATTCTGTAGTGAACCGGGAGATCTGGAACAACACCCGGAATCTGGAGTTGAACAATAGCAACATCAGCGGCTACGGCAGCGGTGTAAAGACGGACCGGCCTTTGATAATATCAACGCATACCCAGGGTAGCATTAACAGAAGTAATCAAAACGACGTTAACCATAATCATAAAATAAATAATAAATCAGGGTGCTCTAGAATAGACGTAGATAGTGCTAGCGTAGGAGTAAACGAGACACATTTTATGCAATTGGGTAGGAGTAGGGTTAACAAAATTGTAATCAACCGCCAGGACGAGCTGGTCACGTACTGCGAGAACAAGGTCTACTACAAGAACAGCGAGCCTGATGAATATGGAAATTATCCGCCCGGCAGTGACGCGGATGAGATAATTGTTTGTGAATCGATAATCAATGTGGAGCCGGTCACGAAGCCAATCCCGGACGATGCCACCTACACCCGTCTCTACTCGGACTCCTTCTACCGGGACAACCAGGAGCAAGATGACGGCGTCTCATCGTCATCGTTTGATGCCCACTTTGATAAAATCGTCCGGCTAAAATCCGACACAAACCTGCAGATTCGCAGTCCGTTCCAGCGCTTCATGCTAAAAAGGCAGGAACAGAAGCAGAGGAGCCGGGACAGACAAAGCACCTGGAAGGATTCAGGTGGGATCATCCCGGTCCATCGTCCGGCTAATGAAAGTTTCGAGTACATTAAAGCGTTTGTGGCGCCGAGTCGCACTAGCGAACCCGACTTTAATTGAACCTCGACAGCCGGAGCACAGATGCAGACGCAGGCTATGGGATGCATTCGGATTTAATTGGACGTACCCGGCGCTGCAGCCTCATCCGCAACACGCTGCGGGCTTTGATAACGTTAACAAAAAGCGAGTCGGTGGACATTACGAACATAATTCGATTTATAGGATTCCACGTATTTTATAGCTTGTATTATAAATGCTTATTCGTAATTTACACAAAGACGGTATTATATCGTGAGCGTAGTTAAACATTTCAATTAATAAAAATTATATATCCGTACGTAGAGTTTTTCTCGAAAAACCTTTTATTATCCCAGTCCTAAATTTTCTTTTTTCAATAATCTATAATCAACAAAATTGACGTCATAAGTTTTAAAAACTCACTGAAGAACTTAAAAGCTTTAAGGTAAGGTTTACAAATTAGTTATATTTCTATAATAGCATTTTATATAATAGCATTTTAGAGGTTCAGACTTATGTATTTTTATCAAAACTGTTATTTATTAACAAGATTTAGTAAAAGTATTTAAAGTTGTTTATTTAAAAATATTTAGGATATTGTAAGGAAAGGACAAAGTTATCAATTACGTCGTAAAATTTGAAGAAAAAAATTGATCGAATATTTTCAGAGATAATTTAGTCATCGAATTTTGAAAATATATGTTTCTGAGAAAAACGTGTTTAAATTTCGTCTATCGTTCTATACCTGTACATATATTTTTCTAAAGTTCGGAAAATATTGAATATATGTATAATACTATTAGGAAGTAAAAATTTAAATTTTTTTAATATTATCTCTGAGCTGAATGAACCCTTATTACCACACTAATTTCATTTTTATTTCAAATGGTCTTACATAATCGCATTAATCTAAAAATGTCCACTTATTATTCACTTTTTTACAGAAGGTATAGGTAATCAGTGGGATTGCCCTTGCCTACAATCCTGACTTTAAAAAATCCTCCGAACCAAAAAGAACCCCGCTTGAGTAGAAAATGGTAATTATGGATCCAAGTTTGAGCGGCTTTTAAACTGAATTAATTATTAGATATTTAAAATTAAAAAGGTTTTCGTAAAAAAATATTTACTAAGGCATACCCATGAAGTTTTCGTGGGCGCTGATCATAACATCGGTTTAAAGTTATTATAGTATTAAATTTTAAACGAATAAAAAATAAGCATATATCTCTACTATGTATATGAGATATAATATATATGTACATTCGTATATATATAAGAATATACCTTATTTCGTTTGTAAATGCAATAAGTAATCATATATTTAAATAATAAGCACTGACAAGCGAAAATCGTTGAAGCTTAAACTTTTCAGTAATCAGTCTTTATTTCTGAGACTGAGACAATGCAGAAAGTTCATGAAAATCCACTTAATATAACCGGATTTCAAGGCAAAAACTTTATAGAATTCCTCTCGCTATTCCACCCCCGCAGAGTTTCACCCGTCGGACGTCCGGCAAGAACGAAAAGGCGATGAATTTCCGATGAAACTTCCAATGCAACTCGAAGAAAAATGTGAGGCTATTTCGGACAGTTGTTGCAGTCTGCAGGGCTATTTATGCCAGAGGGTGATTTATTATTAAATCAATCCTGCACGTTACGTGGATTTAAATAGAAATAGAATGGCATCACAGAACAGGGTGACGACATATGTACTACATAAGATGTGCTTTTTCAGGATATACGAGAAACCTGTCAGTAGAGGAATTCCGAGATTGTGATATACGAATCTGAAAATGTCGGAATTCTGAGAAAAATTTATATTTATATTAAATTAAGCAAGTTTTCGAGCTTTCGTTTTCTATGTTAAAATTCCTAAAATTTTAAATAAAACTCAACTTGTGTTCATTTTTCTAGAAACTTAGCCCATATAAGGAAAATTATCTGTTTAGATTGCCTATAAAAATGTGGGTATGTAGGTATTACAGAAAACTATTTTTACTCGTGTCTTGTTCTACATTTTTAAACTTTAATTTATTCCTTAGTTCATGCATCTGGTATCGGATTGAATTGGACATATGTATATTACAATTTTATGGTTTTTAAAATGTTTAGCTTAAGAACTGCAGCATAAAAGTTTTTGTCGCATGAAGAAAAAATGAGCATAAATAAAAGTAATTTTTGAGACAAGCACCTTTCGGTCTCACAGTAGTACTTGATTTGTTCACAATCCCTAAAATTGGATGGGTACAATGAAACATTTCTGATTAGACCAAATTTATTTTATATTTTTTATCTTAAAACCACAATATCTAATTGGGCTAATTGTCGTATTAATGTCTAAGAGCAAGATGTGGGTTAAAGAGGCAAATTGTATAGAAAAATGAGTTTTTAGCTTTCAGTCGTATTGAAATAAAATTATATAATAGAAGTAGCCTTCCAACTTTCAATGGAAAAAGAAATAAATAATAACAACAAAAGTGAAAAGAATCAATTTAAGGAAGCGTAAATGGCTAAAAGGATAAATTTAATAAATAGACCATTTTTTCAGGCACATATTTTCTGAGATTAAATCAACGTTCTTTTGCTGGTGCCACTGCTCGAAACAGCAAATATCTTAAATTGATTTCATATCACGAAATCCCTCGATTGATTTAATTTCCGAGGGGCCAATTAAATCGTCCTTTCCTTTAAATTCTTGTCATTTTCTTGAAATCCCTCTATCCTTTCGGGCAGTTGGCGAGTAGCAAGACACTTTGGCAGCCAAACAGGAATTCAACTGCTGAACTCGCACACTGCAATCAATTTTCCCTCACATTGCCCTGCAACTGGCAAGATCCAATTTATTTTGTGTGAAGAACCCCAAAAGAAAGTGAGGATAAAATAACGCAACCGTCTGTGTGGTTTTGACTTGAAATCGATTTGATACCATTTATCATGCCATATCCGAATGGATTCGTAATTCCCAACCATATCCTCGGTGGCAATGTGTCCAAAAATTCTGGAAATTGCATAGTTTTTTTTCGGTCTTCTGCGTGCTTTGGGATTTTGTTTTTCCAGGATGCTCCTGGTCATTCATTTCCCAGAGTTTTATTTTGCGTACATATTGACAGGACTTTAATTTTTATTTACTTTTGGTCCCGAAGTACAAGTGATGTACCGTCACCAGGACTCACTGTTCCATTTTCTTTTAAGTGCGGGGAAAGAAACATATCTATGATATCCGTCGGTGAAATTTCTCTGGCGGGGCCACATATCATGTTTTTGCTTGCATAACAAATGGAGAAAATATGCGAATAATTTCAAACTTTACGAAGCAACAATAACGCTGCTTTTAGTCGACAATTTCATGTCGTATGCACGTGTGTACTTCGTAAATGTCGACTTTGTCAGACAAAGTACACGAAATGGACGATGCTGTAGATTACTCTTTTCTTTCAACACTGTTGATTTAATGAGTAAAAGTGTTACAAGAAAAAGCACAAGTTTGTATAAAATTTTATTCCAAATATATTCGTGTCATATTTTTATGAAAATACATTTCTAAGAAAAATACAATTATGCTTACATTGTATCCGAAAAATAACGTAAAAAAGGCAATCTGCAGGTGCTTTGTTGTAAGAACAGTCAACGTTTCTTCGAGCGTTTCCCTATTTTTCATGTGTGACGCCAAAATAAAAATGTTAGAAGTGTCTTTTTGCCATTTCACGAGCAGTCCAGCGCTAGCAAAATTACCCAAGAGATGATTCACTGTCGGAAGGAACACTGAAGACTTGGGGAAGAGATATGCGATTTTGTAATTCCTGGATAAGAGAATTAAAAAATTAGAATAATTGTTTCGTCGAGAATTAGGCTATTTGCCTAACACCCGTAATTTTTTTGAGATTTGGGATAACAATTAAAATGAATACTAAAGAAAAATAACTAAATACCTTTTGAAACTACAAGGATTGGAAAGGTTATGAAATCTATTGAAATAAAAAACGATTGGTTTTTTGGGTCTAAGAAATTAAGATACTAAAGTTTATTTAGACCCAGAGGGAAAAAGGACCGTTGCAGAAGGCAACGGCCAAAAAAACCCTCGAATGAAATTATTACAAGTTAGGTATATTATTTAATATTTAGTACACAACTATATATTTATGAGGGACAGAGTGTGGGGAACGAAGATCTATGTGACCGAGTGTGTAAGGTGTAAGGTGTAAAACACAAAATGCGTGTTGGGGTCTTCGACGACCTGGGACGCCGAGCTGATGGCGATGCTCCTGGCGAGGGATGCATCCAGCCGCGACAACACTGACCGAGCAGTGACCGAGTGTGTAAGGTGTAAGGTGTGAAACACAAGATGCGTGTTGGGGTCTTCGACGACCTGGGACGCTGAGCTGATGGCGATGCTCCTGGCGAGGGATGCACCCAGCTGCGACAACACTGACCGAGCAGTGACCACGCACCCGTGAATACACACACAATTAAAAGAAAGAACGCGACAAAGGGACCCCGGGAATACCACGACGATGGCGACGACGGCGACGACGGTGACCACGACGACGGTGACCACGACGACGGTACTCGACTCGAACCTACGCGGATTTGCAGCCTATCACTAAACACAACTCACTGGATGCGATATGAATTAACTTGAACCGGTACTACAGAAGCACTTCCACACGACGCGATAGAAACTCACAACTATTGAAACTGATTCTATTTAATTACTCGAACGGCGGTTATTTTTATGAAAGCTAAACAAAACTAGGTCCTTTTAGCACAAAGGCCTTTGAAGAAGTCCAGATTATCCTGCGCGAGAGCTGCTTAAATAGTCGCGTCCAAGGGCCCGCAAAACGGAATAATAACGGCCCGAGGAAGATTTTCGTTATTCGTTAGGGGCTGTACGGATTTCTCGGGATTCGATCGACCGTTATTTCTCGTACTCGATTGAACATGTTATTTGTTGTGGCCAAAAATGAAGTTATTTGTTGTGGCCAACATGATGTGGAATATTTCCGCGATTTGTTAGGGGGACGGATTTCTCGGGATTCGATCGAACAGTTAGGGGAACGGATTTCTCGGTATTCGATCGAACAGTTAGGGGAACTCGTTTGAACATGTTATTTGTTGTGGCCAACATGAAGTTATTTGTTGTGGCCAACATGATGTGGAATATTTCCGCGATTCGTTAGGGGGACGGATTTCTCGGGATTCGATCGAACAGTTAGGGGAACGGATTTCTCGGTATTCGATCGAACAATAATATTAATGATAATATTAATCACCCAAACTAATATTTTAATAATTTTACAAATAAAAAAGTTTAATACATATTAGAGGTACTTAATAAGAAAGGAATTGAAAACATTTTATTTGATTACTTCTTCGTCTACGGACCTTTTTAAAAACAGCATCTTTAGGTGAATATTCGAAAGCCCTTTATTGAATTTGTAAGTACGTGTGAAAGTCTATATTACATTTTTGCACTAATTTCTTATTCAAATCATTAAGAAATGTTGATTCAAGTGAAAAATAATTTTTAATGTTTCTAGATTTCGATTTGGTGCTATTGTAAATAAAATGCATGGCGAAAATTGAATCTTTAAATTTGCTTTTTTATCATCTTCCTAAAACATATGGCAGTCGAAGGTACTGATAGAAATTATTTTTAGTTAATGCATCACCAGATACAATCAATATGTGCTATAGATAATTTAAAAGTGCTGTATATAATTATCACATATTCTGGCGAGATACTCCTGGCACTCTACTGCAATGGCAACAAATTTTAGTGGTAAATATTTTGGGGTTCGACTTTAAAGACTAAATTTATTATAATAAACGAAAAAATTGCATTTATTAGCTTTACACATTCCAAAGAAATGAGTGCAACATATACCTAATATATAATATAATATAAAATTTTCATACATGTCATACGTTTGCCATAACTGCCCTAAGTATCATAAATTAGGAAATATTAACTCAAAATGTGCAAACAAAGGAAATATCTTCGACTTGCACTACGTGCTATATTAATATTGTAAATGAAGATCGATAGAAACAACATAATTGCTATTTTTTTAATTAAGATAAGGAAATTATGTACACTTGTATCTACACTTGTAAAATTATCTATTTCATTACAATTACCACTACGGATAATTGAAATAGATTTGCATTGCTATTAGCATTGCTGCAATGGTAACTGAAATTGTGATGATCGATTATTTCATTGTAGTTAATTAACAATAAAGCATTTGTTCCCATTATACATTGCAATTGAAATCATAAGTAATTGGAGCTGCAATGAAATTTGATATTCATAATTTTAATTGCAATGGATATAGTGGTAATGAAAGTTTCATTATTATTTAATTACAATGTAGTAATTGACTCTGTAATAATATTATACTAACAATACAAAATTTAATTTGAAATTTACATTTTGTTGTAAACCCTTTAATACTTGTAATTTTATATGTATGTATACATGCATCAAAACAGAAGCATTTCTTAAAGTAAAGTCGATAACCTACCTGGGACATTCTGGAATGTAGTAAAGTGGTAATTTACCATTTTCAAATGGAATCGTCATACCAAGTTTTTCGATATCAAACGTCCTGATAAGACTGGCGAATTTTCCATGCATAGCCATCTCATTCAGATAATCGTCGTCTTCTATTGGGAACATCTTTCTTCGGATTCTACCTGAAATGGATACATTTAAATTATAATAGTTTGTGGTGCACGTCAGACAGTCTGAGGAGTCTGAGGTATGAGCCACATGCGCCGGAGCAAATCGAGGTCATCTCTCCTCGAGGAACTCATATCGCTTCTACGAAAAATGCTCTGGCTTGCCGGGATAAATTAGTGAAAGTCAATCATCACGTTTGTTGGAAAGGCATCTCCAGAACGGTCCAGACTCCACCGTCGTATCTGAGCGGAGCAGTTTAGACAGGCATCCGACAGCCTCATCTCAGCAATTTATTCAAAAAACCACCCCTTCCCGGGGGATGAAAGGGCGGCCTGGGCAGCATCAGTGTGAGAAATGGAACAGAAAGTTTAATGATGACCCACTTATCTCGGCCGGGAGGTGGAGACTCATCCTGCTGCCGGGGATGCAAACAGCGCCAGAAGGTGCGGGGTGGAAATTAAAGGAATAATTCCATCATAGCAGGAAATGATATCCAAGAGCCCCGCTGGTGCCGGAATGCAAGCATACGACTCATACGAATAAATGCGGCACTAGCCGTGAAATATTGTTGCCCGGATAAAGAGTGGCGCAGGTTATTAATTCCACACGAGGAGGCAAAGTGATGAATGGATGCGAGCCGGGATAAAGAAATGCCCATTTACAAGGTAATTCCCGGTTATTGGTGCCGCGGCAGCGGAGGGAGAAAAGTGCTATTCTTAATTACTTTTCGGCGCAGCCTTAAGAATTCAATTCGCTGCCCGAGCACACATCCCTCGGGGCAACTATTATTTTTTTAAATTGGAATCACCGAAGAGGAATGGGGTCCCGGAATTTTTGAAAAGGGCCCATAAAAAATGGAAAAATTAATTCACTTACCGAGATGGGTGCTCCTGTCGTCGTTGCCGAAAACGTCGGTTATCAATCCTGCAAATCGCACAGCAATCTTTGTGTTGCTCCTGTCGAACTCGTCGAGGGTTAGCATCTCGGGGTAGGAGACTTTGTTTGTGTACACGTCAACAAGTGAACCCTTGAAGTAATCGAAGAAAGTCAATCTTAACCTACTTTCTTTGCTAATGTAATGATTTAAAGCATAATTTATTACTGACTTAATCAATTCGACTCATATGTAGGTATTATTATTATGTATTGTCTAACACTTCATTGAATGGTTCTTTTTTTATTGAAGAGAGAAGGTTTTTGAAAGGTTAAACGATACATGTGAAAGGTGAGAAGTCTTGGGAACATGGAAGGCATAGTAGAGGGTTAGAATTATGAAAGTGAGTTAGGTTTGGTGATTTGTATACAAATCAGACACTTGGGGATATTCATGGTCGTTGATTTCAAATACAATGCCTATAATTTTGATAATTTAAACTGGCAGATCTAAAATAGTGGGCTGTTAGTGTAAAATTTCCTTGAAATATCGGCATATAAGTAAATAGTATCGCTGAATTCCAAATTGTTTACGTAATTTTTATAAATTAAAAATTTCAGATTTAAAATTAAGATTTTTTGTCCTCAAATTATACCAAAAATTTATTAAAAATAATTCGGACGAGCCTTTGGAATTGCTAATTTTCAATAGAGTGCCGAAAAATTACTGCATTTTAACTTTCATTAAAACCCGTACAGAAAAATATTCATATATCCGAAAATATACATCTGAAATATAATTACGCATAAATTCCAATTCTTTTGAAAAATAAAATTGTATCTTTTGCAATTTTCATCCCTAGTCCCACACTAGACTAAAGATATAAGCTTAAAGCTCAGTTTTAGAAATTTAATATGAAATGATTATGATGAATTCTCAACGCTAAATTTAATTTGACCCACATAAATGTTTGAGAAAAAAAAAACAAGCATTCTATTTTGCGATTCGTGTCTTTATGTTATCTAATAAACAAATTCTTTAAATCAGATTTGAAGAAAAAAAATTTAAATTTTAACTTACTCATGTAAGATTTTATGGTGCTCTAATCATTATTAAAAAATAGTTATTCCTATTGTAGGCATCAATGTATTTTTCTTTTTTCTTAATTGAGTAATTTGGCAAAGTAAGGGAAATATTAAGCAAATGTAGCGTGAAATAAAAACTCTATTTTGTGTGATATCACAAGGTAAAATTACTAAACATGATGTTAACCCACATATGTCTTATTTTGTAAATTTTCATTGCAGTTTTTTACATCTTCATCAAATATGTGCGTTCTAAAATCATTTTAGTTTTCATGGGCAAAGGTGTTCAATTTACATTTTATTGTATTACTCGTAAATTTTTTTAAATATTTTTATTTAACGAATAAAATCCAGTCCCTATAGTCTTATCGGATTAAGGAACTGTTTTCAATTTAAGGAATATCTTAAAAAATGCAGGTGAAATTGCATTTATGATATAATTTTATTTTTAGAAAGCGAACTATTATAAATTATTATAAAAAAATTGGACATACAGTCAGCGAAATTCATTTAAACGCACCCTAATTTTTTTGGGTCAAGAAATTACGGAAAGTATTTCTAAAACTTATTTAATGCTCATTTATATAGCAGAGCAAAAAATATCAAAAATGTGCAGAAATTCAAAATGCGTACAAATTAAAATCAGCTTTTTTAGTTTAAAATTGAAAACTATCAGTTACGCATTTTCGATCCCTGCTTTGACCGGTGTTTATTTATTATTAGTGCAATAACACCTGTTACATTACATAATTACTTTTTATTATATTTTTATACATACATAATATACATACGAATTTCTAAAACTAGGTTTTTCTCTTGTTGGACTAGTTGGTCACACAGAGAGAAAACCTGCTTAAAATTTAGAAAGTATGTACATGGCCAAAGTTCTTTTTACAGAATTTACAAATTTTTTTTTTATATTCTTTAGGTGATGCATCTTCAAACACCTATTTTTAAGTTTTAATGTTTCGTCCTCTTTCGCCTACTTACTAATTTATTGGAACATTTTTGTGAAAATAAATTTTGATTAATCTTTGTTTTGTTAGTTTCTAGGCTGTAAGCTGTATGTATTTTTAATTTTCCCATAAGTAGATTTAAAAAATTTTTCAAACGTCTTAAAAGTTAATTAAATTAAAATCTGATCTTTAATGCTCCTAATCACAAAAAAAAAAAAAAAACAAGGGGCCTATCTATCCGATTGTCATATACTAAAGTTTAATATGGTTAATTATAGCCGATATATATTTGGCTTTGATTGTAAACCTTAGTAAACTTCGTGCTATTTGTCGTTATCGTTTATGGAAAAATAACTTTAAATGATTTAGAAAATATTCAGCGCTTCTCGTGCGACGGTCAGTGAGATCCCAAGAGTGAGCCGAAAATTTGGAAAATATCTCATGTGTTTGCCTCCGATTGCTAAAATTGTGCAATTGATCTGAAATTTTTTATCTAAATCCAAGAATTCTTATGGCATCGGTTGGCGGCGGGTAAATCGTGGTGGATTTTTATTTTTGCGCTTTTTTAAAATGTTCAACTGTCTTTAAAAAAATCCCCTTGTTCGAATTCAAATTTGCAGCGACCGCGTGAGAATGGAACAACGGCGACGTGAGCGCGCTGCTTTCAACTTTGAGGGGAGGCTCGGCTCTTACGTTTCGTCTCCACAGGAACTTTTCCAACAGTTGCAAGGGGCAAGTTTTCAGTTTTGTTTGACGAATAATTTCTAGAAAATCAACTTAAATTTAAGCGCTTCTTTCCTGTTTTTATATTTTTCCCTAAAGCCCTGAAAGATTTCCTTTCTGTTAAAATTAAAATTGCAAAAATCGGTGCTCCGGATTTTGATTCGCTGAGAAACTTAACAATCAGGTTAAATTCTGGCGAAGGCGAATGTTTCATGTTTTATTCTGCAGAGGAAATGTTTTGCAACATGTGAATTTTATGCGAACTTCTAAGGACTTAATTTTTTATATTCTTTTCGGAGTTTTCTTGTAGGAAATTGGCTTTGAATTTTCCCTCTTTTTAATAAATCTTAAATAAGTAAGTAAACTTTGATAAGCCTAGAAAAAAATTAAACTCTACAATTTTCCGCGATTTTGAATGTTTTCGTTTCTCCCCATTTCAATTTTTGAATCGAATCAACCGTTCGTTCCCTGAAACTGCTCGAAGTTCTGCGGCAATTCCTGCAGTTTTCGTTTCCACTTGTTTCAAATATGCAGTCGAATTTACCGTTATTTTATAAGCGTTCTCCCAGTTCGTGAATTATTTTCGGAGTGGGCGGATGGACTGCGGGCGTCCTTCGCTGATTTTAGTTTTTAAATTACCTCAGGAAACCTTTTGAAATTGTGGCGTTTTCGTTTATTCGGTATTTTTATTGTTAAATTACCTCAAAAAATATTTGAAAATTTCTGCTTTCTTTGAAAAGTACTTTAACCAGAACAATAAAATTAGCCAGAAATTTTATTAATTAAGTTTTATATTATTTTTCTCTCTTGCAGGATGACCGCCACATTGGAAGAAAGTGAAAGTGATTTTGTGATTGTGTGCAACCGGCTGGTGAAAATTAAAATTGAGTATGGAAAATGAAGAGCCGATGAAGTGAAAGTGTCGCTTTTTTTCCAAAATATTTATCTCGAGTTGTGTTTTCGAATTGAAGTGATTTTGTGAAGGTGTTTCATAGATAAAAAGGCCTGTTAAAAAGTGACATAAAAGTGCATCTGCCGTTATTTTTAAAGTGTTTCGTGGTTGTGAAGAAGAAGAAGAAAGAAGAAGGGAGGAAAAGAAGAGGAGGAAGCGAAAGGTAATTGGAAATTTCAATTTTTGCCTCTATTTTTGATTAATTTAAAATTTTTGGAGGAGTTTTGCTATTACGCGGGAGTTTCCTTTTTTATTGGAAAGTTAAACCTTAAGTTAAATTCTAGTTGATTTTAGGGGTGCCAACGATTAAAAAGGGTGCTGGTGCGGTATTTTTTTAATATTTTATTTTTCCCTCTTTTTAATAAAATATTTTAAATACTTACATTTAAATCTTAAATCGATGAAGTTAATTCGGAAAATTCTAGGGGCTGGAAAGAATTAATTGGAAATGATTTATGGAAAATGAGAATTTAAAATTTCGCACAATTTTTATGGATCCTCTTCTTCTTGGTGTGCTTCCGAAAAGTTAAATTCGTTAAATCTGAACGGGAGGGGCGGAGTAGTTCAAATTTATCGGAACTCCTTTTTCGCGTCCAACTTCATACCGAAATCAGTTATTATTTATTCTTGAACGAGTTGGCGTCGTTTTTCATTGGAAAATTTCAAAATTAATTGCTCAGGTAAATTTCACCTATTCAAACTTTCCGGTTGTATTTTTTTATGTTTTAATTTTCGGCTGAACGTTTTTCTTGCATGGGAAAGCAGAGGATACGGCTTTTACGAGGATTATTCGGTAAAATTTAATTTCTGCTTTTCTTAAAAAATAGTTTTCTTGAAAAATAATTCAAGCACAAGAATAAAATTAGCCAGAGATTTTGTTAATTTTATTAATTAATTTTTATTTTATTGTTCTTTCTTGCAGGATCATCGGCCGCATTGGAGGAACGTGAAAGTGATTTTGTGATTGTGAGTGTGCAACCGGCTAGTGAAAATTAAATTTGGAAATTCAAAATTAAGAGCCGATGAAGTGAAAGTTAAAATTTCGAGAAACAGAGTGAGACGAAGAGCGAAAGGTTAGTGGAAATTTTAATTCTAATTCTATATTTTTTAATTCTAATTACTTCTTCCGATGCTTAAAGTATAAATTTTAGTACAAAAGTTTTGAATTAGTTTCTTTTAAGAGTTCGAATTCGACTCACAGGCCATTGACTCACATTTAATTGAAATCACAAAATGAAACACTTTTCTCAAATTTTAAATTAAGTGTGAAAATTATGCATTTACTTAGATTTTTTTGCCATTTTATTTTATTATCCTAATTTTGTTTTCGTTGTATTCGTTGTACCGTTGATAATAAAAATGAATCTAACACGACATTTACAATTTATTTTATTTTGTTTTCTCATGCAATTTCCATTCTACAAGTTTTTTGGGTGAGAAAATTTATAAATAGAAAGAAATCTCTTCGAACCGAAGTAATTTTATTGATTCGCTCTAAGAATTGAATTTTCCTATGTGTCTAATGTGTAAAATTACATTGTTAAAACAGCATTTTGACGCTAATTTGAGAATTATCACTACTGGAAAAACATATTAAGCTTCTGAGCTTGCTTTACTTTGCTTCGAATTAAAATCGGTGAAAGATTACAGTTTAGATACGTGGTTTTGATTTTTTTTTTAAAAAAAAGCTAAATTTTGAAGAGCTTTACAGAACCGAAAAAAGGCATCATGCGCAAATTTTGGTGTACTTTATTTTATTCTACTATGACAACTTCCCTCAGCTTTTTTAGTTTAAAAATTGAAAAATACCAGTTACGCATTTTCGGTCCCTGCTAAATATATACAGTGAATTTCTGCACATTTGGGATATTTTTTGCTCTGCTATATAAATGAGCATCTTGAAAGGGATAAGAATAAACCGTTATGTTGTGACGAAAATGTATTTACAGTTATATTGCTTTGCGGCTATCAGTGCAGTATTAAAAGAGATTCTTTGTGGCTTGGTTACAATTTCGTGCACATCTAATGCGAAATTCATCCCTACACTGAGATGGCCTGCCGTTAGCCCCGGCCTTAACCCTATGGAAAACTGGTGGGGGGCATGGCAAGGCAGATTTATGAAGGTGGACGACAATACCACGACATTCTGACCTTGAAAACGGCAATTTTAAATCCATGGGTTAGGGTCAGTTGTACTGATATTGAAAATTTAATAAATTCAATTCCTAATTGGATTTTCGATACAATTAGAAACGGAGGAGGTCATAAAAAGTATTAAAAATAACTTTAATTTATTACCACTTTTCTTGTTTTTCTTATCTTTAGAAAATTCAAATGTGCGTATAATTGAATTTCGCACTTATTTTTTGTTAAAACTAGTTAGTTATTCATTTGTTATTATGCGAATAAATAAATATTTTACAAACAAGCTGTACTTTTGGTCCTTAGCAATTCCCTTCGCTGACTGTATATATATACATATGTTCTACCATATCTGCATGTCACACATATTGCCTAGAGCTAGACTGTATGTTTGCACTAAAGAAAAAACAATGCATTTTAAATATAAATAATAATAATAATGCTATAAAAAGTAAAATCACAAAACATCACTATGCCTCTAAAATAATTGATTTCAAAAACAAATATATGACAAAGCCAACTAAACCGATTCCGCAGAAACTCGGTCCAATGAATAAGATCCGGTGCTAATTAAGAGGGAAATCAATGTGCCAGGAATAAATATTGAAAGGGATACGAACCTGGAAGACCCCGATCACGTTGAGACCCCACCAGAAGCAGAAGCTGGCGAGCACCCGCTCCGCGTGGCAGGAGCTGAAGCGGTAGCGCTGGGGCGCAGTCAGGAGCAGCGCAATTATCCTGGAGCAGTGTGCAGCAACCTCCAGGAGCTCATTGGGCGATTTGAATGCGGCCGCGGATTGCCCTGCGGCGGATCCCGGGCAATTACACTTCCGGGCCGCGAGCAACAGGAAGACGTAGGAGGCGCCGACCGCCAGCAGGGTGCACCCGACGAGGAGCCACAGCGGGGGCGAGAACACTTTGAACAGGAGCAAGGAGCCGGGAATCTGGAAGAACGCTCATTTTACTTGGAGGAAAAGGCGCGCGGCGGGGACTCTACCAGACCGGGCCGCTTCACCACGATGCAGACGCGATCATCCGCGACGGCGGTCGTGAACTCCACCGCCCGCGTCTCGTAGTCCTTGACGAAGAACCCGTTCATGGAGAAGTCGGCGCAGTTGTGAATTACGTCGCCAATGGCCCCGTTGAACGTGCTGTTCTCGGTCTGCGGAGAAGCGGGGGCGTGGAGTTAGAGCCTTGTAAACATCGCGAGCACATCTTCGCTGCTCGCGGTTTTAATTGTCTCTAGTAGGAGGGGGGCGCCGCCGTTTTTGAAGGGAAAGTTGTAATTGTTTTATTGCGGTTAATAAAAGGCTATGGCGCAGAATGGCGTGAATAAATTAAGCCACTTCATTTGGAAGTCGTTTTTAGAAATTTGACGTCCCTCCGGCTTCAGTTGGTATACTTTCATTTTTAAAAAATTGCCCATTTTACTTTATGACCAACTCACTAAAAATAATAATACAACTGCGTGGCGAAAAACTCCGCAGGCGCTTTTTGTGTTTATTTGAACATTTTCTTTGCGTAGATTGCTAGAAAATATGACTAGACGAATCTCATGTTGTTTAAGCTCGTTTTACAGAGAAGTTAAATAAAGACTGAAAAGAGAGTTATGATTCTGAAAATGCTCGACCTGTAAAAATTATACGTTTATAGAATGATTAAAAAATTTCGTTGCAATAAAAACAGACGACTTTTACATGTTCTAAGGGATTTTCCTAGCAATGCAGCAATATTTACTAAAATTATAAATATGAGCAATATTGCAGAGTTAATTCTGAAAATAAGTAATTCTAAAGAATTTCTTAATAATATATTTGGAGATATCATTCCTACCTTACAAAAAAAAGAAAAAAAAATTATAAAATTTTTCAGTGGAATAAAGGTTTTTTTAATGATATATTTAAAGTCCACAACATTTTCCCCCGACTAAAAATTATAGTGGGCCATGCCTAAAATAAAGTGGGGTTGCCTAACTTAGGCAAAAAAGGGGTAAATTTAATTTAGTTTCAGCTGGTGTCTAAATATGCGGCCCAAATATTCAAAAACAGTGACACGTCTAAAATAGGTAAGATTAACAAATATGTACCTAATAAGGGCCTCATGTCTGAGAAAAGGTCACTCTTTATCTATTTCTGTCGTGCAACTACTATTGAATTTACTTATATTAATAAATATTTTGTTTTAATATTAAGTTAACCTAAAAATAAGAAATATTCTACATATATATTAAAATTTCTAAATTTTTACAACATTTTATCAAAATCCGCGAGGGGGTCTCAAAATCTATGAAAAAATTGTGTCAATAACATAAAATAAATTTAGATGTTTTTTTTAATCAAAATTTAATAACGTAGAGCAGCATGCCTATTCTAAAAAAAAGTCATACAATTATTATTTATTTACATCTTTTAACACTTTTAAAAAAGAGTAGTAATTACAAAGGGCAAATTGAAATCAACAAGTAAAATAAAGCTATTTTTTTCGGGTTGATTAGATGTTATCATGTAAATGCAAGTAATATTTATTAATATTGTTTCCAATAACTCGTGCTGTACAAAGTTGAAAAGTCATTACTTACTTATGGTACAAGCAGAATTTGCATGGTAACCTAATATACTGAGTCCGGGTAACCTATTTTTTTTTTAAGCCAGAAAGTGGCAGTAAATAAATGAAAAAGGACGATAAAGGGTTGAACAGAAGTTCTGGCTGCTGAGCCAGGCTAGATGCATGTAACGTTTTTTACCGAGTGATTTTATGCATTTGGAATTGAAAGTGCAACCCACCTTGAAGCCGAACGATATACCGTCGCTGCTGGGCTGAATATGCGGCGTGAAATTCATGCGCCTTGCCAACTCTTTCAGCACGTCAATTTCCAAACCAAAATAACTTTCTATTGAGTTGGCGGCGGGACTGGCCGATGGTTTGAGGGGTAAATTGTGCGACATGAAGGGTACGTCCGTTTTTAGGATGGCCATCGTTGTGGGATGGAGGACTATACGCAGCTGGTACCCATTGATTTTCGCAATTTTGTCGACGGGAATTCCTTCCATTGTCCGATAATCCTCAGATAAATTGATTTTACGGATACACCCGAAGCGTTGCCGCTGGCCAAGGGTGTCGCCGGCGGCGGCGGGCCCCTCCCGGGGACTCTTTGGTTGGAATGGATCATACACGTACAGGAAATTGATGAAATTTTTATGACTTGTTCGATTATTGATTTCCGTCCATTTGGCAAGATGGCCAGTGCGTCTTGGTTCGCCGGTTTGCCACGTCCTCCAACAGAAGGGAATAAAATATGTAAACAGGACTCGGAACCGTGTCCAAGCATCCTCGGAGAAATCCCTTATTTTTGCCTCGAAGGCCGCCGCATTTGGTACGCAGTGGCCATACACGAGGATCATTTTAGCAGCGGACGGATTTCTCAGGATTGCGTCTTGCATCAGTGCGGCAAGGACGAGCTCCTTAATGAGGATAACAAGGGTTGTCCTCGGGCTTATAGTCGTATTTATGTGATAACATTTTCCGCCCTGCGGACCGAGACCTGATGTCGGACACTTCGCTGTTCGGTGCTCATGTTGATGAGATTTCGATTCATCCTTTTGAGATGGTGTCCAAAGTTTTTCAATCAAACTAAGATTCGAAACGTAATGTCCCTTCAGTCCGTCGATTGTTACGATCCGGAACGTTTTCTGATAGGAGAACAAGTCCAGGACGTACTGGGACACGTCGCATGTGAGGAACCCCGTGCTGTCGACAATAAAAAGGACATCAGTTGATCTCGTAAAACTTGATTGCAGGTAGTTAGCCATCCAGTCATCTTCTTGAACGGCAAATGGATTGCTAGGTGCCGTCAGGGTGAACAAGGCTGCTAATTGAATCAGGATCAAGTGTGGCACGGTCTGGGACGATATCCTTCGGGACCTAAAAACAAGCAGAACAATATTCTTTTATAAGTGCCCGTTCAATAGAATTACGCGATTACGGTTTGGCTTGATGCCGGCGATTTTACCCCCAAAAGTATAGCTAGACATCTAGGCGTCGAATCGAATTAATCTTCCGGCACTTAGACAGTTGGCCAGGCAATGGACTCAAAATGACTCAACGTGGCAACAATTGAAATGAATGGAGAAACAACTCGCTTAATGTAATTTTGAAGGAAGCCAAGAACAAAAGGGAATCACGAAGCGAAATTGCGAATTGTGCCCATCTTTAAGCGGGAATCTTTTTAAAGGAATTGCCGGGAAATCATCTTCCCCTGAAAGGTGCAGGTCGCTTTCTTGGAATTTTACTTAGCCAGGAACTTAATCCACTTAGCCCTGGAAAAGAGAAAATGGAACAGTGGACTAAGACGGTTGGGGACAGTAAATGAACGTGGCCATTTCTTGTAAACAAAAGGACTTATAATGAGGCACCGGAGTGTGCTCTAATTAACCAATTTCTGGCAGCGTACTCATCCGGGATGCAAAGATTCTGTGAGCGCTTCTTTGATGGAAATCCGAGTTTTTTTTTGAATATTTACCGCCAGACTTAAGGTTTCTTAAATTTTCTGGTGCTTCAGTAGTACGAATATTATTCAATTCCGAGATGTTTAGGTTGTAAGTGTATTTTTGGGTTTATTGACACCCTTATAATTTCGTTAAGTTTCAACCTCACAGTAGCCATTTATTGAATATAAAAGGTACCTAATAGGAATTTTTTTTTTTTTATTTTGAAGCCAGTTTTGCGAGAACCATGCATTTAAAAAGTATGACAATATTATAAATCTAGGTACTAACATGGCATTTGATTAGAAGAACAATCAATAAAATACAGTGCTCTGAGTCCCAAATGTTCAAAGAACACTTACCTAACCCTAATGCTTCTTCTTCTTCTTTTTCTTACTTGAGAATTAATAGAAATGAAAATTGCAAAAGTTCTAAACTACCATCATTATATGTTGTACATTATTGTCTCAATTCCTTAGAAAAAAATATTCACTGTCAAGAAAAATTGGTGGAATCAATGGAAAAAGTATTTTTTTCAAATACCATTATTCTACTTATAATTGGGTCTATTAGCATTATTATATTTTGCGAAGGTATTGAATCCTGTAAAAATGCTTACCTAATTTACTTTTCTTTCCGTACAGCATTTCGTTTATATAAACTTTTTAAAAGAGTCCACGACTACCGTGGCCTTGCTGTCTGTTCGCAACAACAAAAGGCACAGTGGCCACTACCCGGCACTTTAACAAGCGATAACTTCAGCTGGGTGAAAACTTCTCAGAAACCTTATCTAATCACGCAAGTTGGAAACTTTTCGAAAAAATAAAAAACTTTTTCCACTTTAATCATAGTAAAAATTGGAAAGTTATAGGTTTTTATAGCTTTTGGTGGTGTTAGTCAATAGAAAGACCACATTCAACCTTTTTCCAGCAAAGAATTAGATCGCTAGAGTGCCTTGGGTAGTGGAAACTAATAAATCTTCGAATTACCTGGTGGAAAGTGCAAACGGATTGCTTTTATAATCTTCAACGAATGCAGCTAGTAATTGGGAATCTTAACGAGGTCCCCTCGCTTCCGACGTGCATGTTGTTAAACAAATATTAAGGGGGTGGTGGTGTTGTACAGTCGCGGACGTATGTACATCCTGCCCGAGCTCTATGTCATTTACGAGTGAAGTTTCATCCGATGATCCGAGCAATGTCCGGGCTGTTACACCTTTAATTACAAAAGTATTTACCACGTCGTTAAACTGAAGAGCCCAATAAAATCCCGTCCGGAATAGGCGAAACTTTAGACATTGGCCAGACCCAGCCCAGGGGACTTGCGAGGATGGCACAATCCCTGGCCACCGAAGTTTTTATTGCCAACCGTACGGCTGAGATAATTCCGTTCAGATGCGTTAATTTATCTGCAGGATGACCTGAGCAAAGATGAGCATAAATCCCGGGGATCTGCTTTATGCTGAACCGGGGTCTGGGCTTGGTAAATACAACCAGACCAGTTTCCGGCTATAAACTTTACTCAAAAGGCTGCTTCAATGGTTCGAGGGGCTGTTCTTGTGCCTAATGCAAACTGCAAATTGCCTCCTGCGCCAAACTATGACTTTTTGCAACGATCCCGGGTAATGCTGGTTTGGTTCCAGGCGAGTGTATCGAGACGCGATCGATTTTTTTGAATAATTCTTAAAAATCTCGACGCTTAACAGCTCCCCGGGGAAGTTTTAAAGTTTGTATTTTTCCCTCGTTTTATTCCTTGCGCTGTTAGTGGGAAAGTGAGGAAAAAAGGAAAGTTTTTGTTTCAAAAGTTTCCTATGTGTGTGCAAAGTAGAAATTGAGGGGAGGAGACGGGCAAACTTCCACTCGAACAAGTAGGTAATTTTTGTTATACGAGTTTAATGGGTTTATAAGAACATGAGGGTTTCTGCGCGCGACTGCCGAATGGAAATGGTCCTTAAAATACCCAGTTTATTTGCCCTTTGGGAAGTACTTCTAACTAAATGGCATTATTGGTCTGTTACTAAATGTCTGCGAATTACAGACTCTCTTAGGAGTAAATAAAGACTACTACTTAAAAGGGCTTAAGTGTTATCGGTTAGGAAACCGACATAAAATAAAACCAGGCTTCCCTCAGGAACTCGAACCCCTCGATACAAATTGTACCAAATATTATTATACATTTACGAAATTGACAGATATTCACAATTGCATGGGGATTTCCATCTGTGGGCAGTCACTTTTCAAAATATTTAAAATATTCCGCGCACGGTATGCATAGAATGTTCTCTGGCATTGGAATCCGATTTGTTTTTTCTCTAGCCCTCAAGAGATTTATTCCGATACTCCAACGGCTTCCCTGTACCTACGTATATTTGATGGATTCCAGGTATATATGCTTTTCGAAATATGTGTCGTTCTTTCTATAAATTGAGTCGGATTTATTGCATGGTAGTTTCCCTCCATTGCTTTTTTACATTTGCTTCCTGTTGGGGTTACTGGAGTTTGTAGAGCAGCGATTTAGGGAATAAAGTTCACTTCCTGTTAAAAAAATGAGATAGGTCTGTAGGTAAATGCATGGTACTGGGAATTGAGTAGAATCTTGAGTAAAAACTTGAGAGTGGGTACATCAGTTTCTCATGGATTTAACTTCCATTTAGATTATACACTGATGGATGAATTGAGAGGTCGTAAAATACTAGCGATAGTCTAGTTTAGAATTTTGTGAACAAAAAATCGAAGAGTTCCAATATTTTTCGTAAAATAGTAAAGAAGCCGTGTTAAATCGTGTTTTAATTAATAACAAAATAGTAAGTAGAAAGCTTAAAAAATAAGGTAAATACTTCTTTAAATTATATTAAATTTATAAAAGGACAGAATATTTATGTATAACACAAAAATCGTTCAAACATTCCAACAGGTTAATTAAACAAAAACAAACATACCACATCAATATCGGAATATCCTGAAGGTCTAAAAAAATGCACTAATCTTTATCAATAGTTTCCATTTAAACAATTAGAAAAGGGATAAATAAAGAAATTTAACTGAGTACTTAAGTAGTTTAAAGTATAGGAGTATCTTCACGAACTTAATGATGAATTCACAAAAGTTTATAAAAAAAAATATCTAAATTATATCTGAAATATCTTCTTAACACCCTTATAATAGTGGAGTTAAATTTAAATTATTATTTTCCTAGTCGCATATGCAATAAAACACAAAAAAAGCTATTTTAGCACAAGCGTACTGTGTTCTTACAAATTTACGGTCGTAAAGGTAAAACGTAACTAGAATTTTCCTAAAGCCTGCGAATTTTGCTACCTCATTTCAACATTCTATTAAATCGATTCCTTTATGTAAACCTGAATTTCTAAACCCCGTCATTAAAGCAATAAATACCTGTCACTTTGATCTTTGAATGGTCTAGATATCAAAAGATAATCTGCTCATTAGGGCAAAATTCTACTTATTGCGGAAAACTTCACAAAACAGATTACCGTCGTCGAAGTTAAAATGTGGGTTATTATAATAAGCTATGTATTGTAATCGTATCTTTTATGTGAAATATCAAATCAATATTTGGCGAGAATTTAGTACCATGAAATAGCAGATTCTATATTAGTTCAATCACTTCTGACTGATTTTAGTTAAAAAAAAGACGGACAAGTGCGAGTAGAACTCACGCCTTGAGGGTTCCGTATCGTTATACTTCATAATTATCTATTAAATTTGAAGTATTAAAAAATATGTGATGTAACTAAAAATTTAAGGTTTTCGGAATTTTTCCTTTATATGTGCTATAAAACAGTGCTTCATGCCAAATTTCAAGATTCTAGGTCGACTGGAAGTACCCTTTAGGTTTTGATTCCCTTGCGAGTATGTAGTTGCGAGTTTGAAAATATGCGGCTTAAATTGCTGTTTCTTTTGATTGCGTTGACATAGAAATTTGATTTTGTTACAGCTTAAAGGTATTATAGACCTGAGTATTTGATATGAATTTCAATTTAATACCTGTACGCGTTCATGAGGAAAGGGGTAGTAAGTTTAAAATTATTAAAAATATTTTTATTATATGATGTAACTAAAAATTTACGGTTTTCGCAATTTTTCCTTTATCTGTGCTATAAGACGTTGCTTCGTACCAAATTTCAAGATTCTGAGTTCACGGGAAGTACCCTGTAGGTTTTGATTCCCTTGCGAGTGTCGAAAATTTGCGGCATAAACGGCTGTATCTTTTGATTACGTTGGCTGAGAAGTTTGATTTTTTCACAGCCCCAAGGGACAGTAGACCTGAGTATTTGATATAAATTCCAGCTTGATACCTCCACGCGTTCCTGAGAAAAATGGTCTTGACAGACAGACAGACGGACGGACAACAAAGTGATCCTATAAGGGTTCCGTTTTTTCCTTTCGAGGTACCGAACCCTAATTAACCAGAATTTGATTTATGTATATTTATTAGTCATCTAATCAAAATACTTGATACCATGGTGGTGCTAAATAAATTTCATTAATTAATCACGGATTTTATGCATTTCCAAGCAAAATTTAAACTTTGATAAACATTTTTGCTTTCAGAAAAGACTAAATAATGTTCTAATTAATACCTATACTTCGAATTGAAATTCTAGCCATTTTAGTTCCAATGTATTTCCACTTATTGTAAGTTTTAAATATATTTAGGATGCAGCAGATACTTCGCGCAAAATATTAACAGGATGGAGTTGAAGTGAGCCTTGTTTTGCGTGGTAATTATGTGATTAAATGAAACCATATCCCATAAGGGTCACTGTGCGTGCCGTTAACAATGGGTTTAATTTTTAACGCGCGTAGCTCGCTGTTTGAATAATCCCAACTCCCGCCACTATGGACCATGTTCTCAATTTCGGTGACCGTTCGAGTCCACCTTTTATTAGAATTGTATAGGGAGGCTCTCCATGAAATTTTGAACGCAATTGGCGGGTGGGAGTTTTCTGTTTAATTTTGGATCAGCTAATTTAATTGGATACCTTGTTAAATTGTCACGCATGGTGATCAATTAATTGACTGGAAGAATTCCAATGAGTGCTTAGGTTGAGTACTAAATTATGTCATGTTATAAATATCTAATTATGAGTGGTCATTTAAATATTGCTGTTTGATTTTCATGAGTCGCAAAATTTTATTCGAATTTTTATCAAAGGCATTTGTTGATTATATAGTCAATATCAATCAATAGGTGAAATAGGTCGTCAAAATATAGAGGCCAGTAATACAATTAAAACGAAAACCAATTTTATTTTTCGGTTGTTGGTATTAGAACATGTCTTCCAACTAATTTATTAAGTTGGCAGAATTGTGAGGATGTACGATACCTAAAGTAATATTAATTATAAGTTCAAAGCTAAGTACTGTCTGTGGAACTTAACAATTTATACAATATTAAGGTAGCTCAGATATGTGTAGACAACAGATGTATAGACTAGGAATACCTTACTTACCCTAAAACCATCTTTTCATAAACATCGTTTTCTTAAGTTACCTCCTTTAAAATTAACTCCATCACGGGAGCAACAGTTGAAGTTTCGATGTATGCGAAAATATTTTCTGCATATCCATGTCGTTTATGTACGTCATCCGTAAACATAAATTTGTTTGCTTTGATAAGATCGTGAGGGTTCCCGGATATTTTGAATTTTTCATACAGGAAAAGCACATCCGCTTTAACAAATTGCTTTACGAAGTTACGCTCTTACGCTTTGTACGATTCGCATCATTGACGCGATAGAGTGTCTGTGGCTCAGCTTTATTCTTGGGCGTATTTTGGAGAGGAAATAAATTCAGTTAAGGATATGGCATACATAAGAAAGCTATCAGAGGGTCTTAAAAGCTAAGAATTCTTTATTAAGATACATATGAAGATAAGGCGGGCGAATAACTAAAAGATTAAAGGTACTTAAAGTTGAGATCTCATAGTATAATTATCGTAATTAAATAAACATTTTTGGGAGTGTCTAATGTAAAATAAATAAAGGTACCTATTTCCTCTATATCGAGTTAAAAGGAAACTGCTAACCAATCATCCGACTGCTCATATCCGACAGTCCTTCCTCGTACATGACAAACGGTGACAGAAGCCGGGAAAACTCTTCCTTTTTATGTCTCCATCGCTCTGCGAACTCCATGGGAATGAAGAATTCCTCTGGTGTGATAAATTGGATAAATAAAAATTGCACGCATCCGTCCTGTTCCCGAAATGTGCGAAAAACAAAAGGGAGGAAAAATGATGAAAATACAAAAAAATCCCAACTCGAACCCAAGAAAATAGAGGAGTAGGAAAGAAAAAAAAAAAGGAAAACATTTGGAACACATACATAAATTATGCCCCGAATATTTTATGCTGTATTCCATGGCAGCGGCTCCATGTATCTCCGCAGAGGGCCTGAAAGGGTTTACTCTGGCGGAATTTCCGTATTGAAAACAGCACATAGATGGAAATCACAAGAAAAACCTCTTTATGGTTTTCAAAGCTGGAATATCGCCCCCAGCGAGTAAATGGACTAATTAAAGTCGGAACTGCTTAAAGCCCTGTTCAACTCGGCATCCGCACCTTTTTACCCCCCGCCAATTAGGCGACATAAGTAAATTTTCGTGTATACGGCACAAACTTCGGAAGTCCTCCAGACCCGGGGCTTGCTAAATTGCTGTAAAAATTAAATTTCGTTCATTAAGGCGCTAATTAATTGCTGCCGACAAATTTTTCCACCAGCGAAAAGGGAGCACTTTTAATGGTTCGCTCCCTTTTACTCTTTCCAAATGCCACGAACCTAATCATTAAACTTGGCGGATAATTTTTAATGTCGCACTCCTGAGGTGCCCCAAATAGCTCCTTTGCCGCGCACGAATCTCGGCGCTAACGACGTTGTAATGGCGATGTTTTCGCCGCCGAACGCCCCGCACCTCCCTTGATGGACCAGCAGCATGGCAGTAAAATTGTCAGTTGCATTCCCGTCCTTCTGCTTCATTCATTAATTAAGTCGCGATTGCGATGGACACGTCGATTTCAATTAATGCCCCTTAAATGAGGCCGTCAGGTCAGTCATATTAGCTATAAATATTACTACCAAAATTTGGGCAGCAGCAAATTCACCTGGCGTGACCCAGAAGCTTCTGTTGATATGAATAAAGGCCGCTTTCGGTGTCAGGACAGTTTTATTGCTTGGTTGGAAGCTGGGAAGAGATCCATAAAAATCAGTTTATTACTTCATTACTTTTATCTGTTTTTGCTGCTCTAATAACTCTATTTAGGGTAGTCTTACCAAGACACAGTTCATCTTCACGACAAATATACTTAGATCAGTCAGAAGGGAACCTTATCCAGGTCAGAGCTAATCGGGGAAAGTGGTGGGACGAAATGCGTAGGCCCACAGGATTTTTATTCTGCGGATGGGTAAATGGGTCGTAAGGATCACGCTCTGTTGTGCGCGTATCTCCAGGAAATTAAAGTGTTTATGTGCTAACATTTAGAAACATACAATTCCATTCGTATTGTGTAAATGATCTGAATACCGAATGGTGGAACATTTCGTAGGTTATCGTAGGCTTTCTCCTTTTACTCTTTCACATTTTTTATTTGTATTAATAATGATAATAATATTACTAAACACCTTTGCTTGGAGTTGCAAAACGAATCGAAAAAGCTAGAGTTTCGGTTTATTTAAAATTTCATACAATTAAACAATACTAAATATTATTTATTTTAGTTATCGTCTTGGCAATACATTAATGGAATGCGTGATAGAAATAAGAACCTTGGGGTTTTTATTCCCGCCTTTTGTCAATCATATTGTTCACAGAGCATTTAAACTTCTTGACTTTATTTTTAGACTCTCATTTAACCATGTTTAACTCCTTTATACTTAGTATACTAAAATGTGCTAGTTCTAGCTTACTAAATAATATCAAATTTAAGGTACCTAATAGATAATGTCAAGCTTTATAACCTTCTGACAAGACACAAGGTGCTAGAATTAAACTAAAAAAGAGACTAAGTGCGACTGGTCTATTCATACTGCCAACTTCTCATTTGGTGACCTTGAAAACCATTTTGCAACAAATGAAATTTTTTGCAAACCTTATTTAGGTGTTCATCCTGCAGTTTAATCGTCGAATGAAATTGGTCCGGAGTCGATATTGGGATTTGTTCACGAGATATGCTAGACGAAAAAGGTTCACGAATGTTCGAACAAATATTTTATACAATGAGCATTCGCTCCCAAAAATATTTAGTACTAATGTCTGTATAAAGTAAAATCATATCTCATTTCCGTCAGTGCGCAATTAATTAGTCAAAATATTGGCGACATTGCAGAAGAGTAAAATAAAAGAGGCAAAAGGATTCAGCATTCCTTCCGGCAGACAACAGAAGAAAAAATCCCCAAAAAATCGCTAAGCATTCAAAAATTTCTAGATATCTCAATTCCGGACGAGGAAGGACTTGCGAAAGAGTTCAGATAGGAGCGCATAAAAAAAGTTGAAAAAAAGGAAATGAAAAAAGGAAGGAATGAACCCCTTGGTCATGATTTGTCCTTCCGCACAAAAGCTCCCAACTCCCGGTTTCCCGTGCCAAGGCGAGCTGCAGACAACGTGAATGCAATTGTACTCCAGGAATCGCTGCTTAACCGATATCCCCTCGAAAATCCATCGAAGGCAGAGACTGGATTATGTCCTCTTTAAGATACCCCAAACACTTAACCCGACTTTAACATGGCCAACTTTTTGTCCCGATTTTGTTCTTTTCCCCCAGACACGACGATATCTTGTGAATCCCACTGTAGCCTACAGGGAACATTTGTTCCAGGAGCTTTTCGCTGCCATTGCGGGATGCTGCATGTCGGTCGGCTCTATAAGAAGATTAAGAAAGTCATGAGGAACTCCGAAAGGGACTCGTGTTTTTAACTGATGGATGCTGTGGGGAACAGAACTTGTGGTTTTTCGAAAATTCGGTCTGGCACACGCGCACTGTAATCGGTACAGATTTCTCCAGCATTTGGTGCAGTTTGGGGAATCCTGGACGCTGAACACCGGCAAAATAACACACATTTCTGAAAAGGTAAGTATAAGCCTGAATTGTAAATAAGTTTGAAGAATATATGTAAAATACATGTAACATAATAGAATAAGATATGAATTTAAGTTATAACTTTATCCTTTATCCCTTTAACAAGGTCAATGCCAACAGACAAACAAGTTTTTATATATATTTTGTTATCGGTACATTTATTTCTTACCAAATTTCGTTTAACTACGTCATATAAAAAATATGTTGAACATTTTTATTTTTATTTTGGAACCCTATATATTGAGAAGTTGAAAATTATTAATCATATTTATAGACGGATAGGTGCCCCACTTTTTAATTTTGTAGTATTTAAGCGAAGTGGTTAGGAATTGAGTGATGAATTTTAAACCGCATATAGCTCAGTCAATGACAAATAGTAATAACTAAAAATTTGTTATTAATCAGAATTCAACAAAGCGTAAAATACATTTTTTAAATACCAAGTACCATGCAATCCTGCTGGGATAGATGCCCTTATGATTAACAGTACAATTATCGTTCATATTTTAATATCATCTTATTAAAATAAAACAAACCTAGAGTTATTTTTTTGGTTTCAGTCTGAGAAAAGCGTCTCCAAAGTGTTCTGGATGCAAATGCATATATGTATGTAAGTCCGCGCTATTTCCTTCAAACCTATAACTTTTTTCTTCAATTCTTCTATGACGGCAACCAAATCTTATTTTTTTCATGTGGTACGTGGGCGAATACCAGTTTTGCGTATAGATGCCTATTTGATTATAAAACTAATTAAGCTATATTTTCGTCTAAAATCTTTTTTGCATTTAAACCTGATATATAAAACTAAAAATGTAATTATCAAACATAGAAAATGATTCTATAGATTGTTGTGACAGCAAAAAAAATAATAAGGAAATTTTTCCGTCACTAAATGCTTTACGCTCTTATAATGAGAGTTACATGTTTGCTGCTTGAGCGCTAATGCGTCACGCGAGTGTTAAGTATCAATATAAAAGCAAACTGATTTGGTTTTGTTTTTGGAAATATTACTTTTGATACTTGGGACATCTTTCCGTAGTTTACCCTATGTGTAACCGACAACACAAAAATATAATATTGGTAAAATCACAGAATCGTCAGCTTTTACCTCGAAATCATTAGTTTTAAAAAAAAATATTTTATCATCTTTATAAATATTTCATCCTTCTAATTTCTTTCTTTGTTACATTTTAAATCACTTCGGCAATTTATATAATTTATTTTAATCAAAGCAAAACTGACTCAATAGCTCAATTACTAACGCGATGCATTGACAGTGGGTTCGATTCCAACTAGAACCCCTAGTAAAATGTGGTATCACAACCTACACCGATTATTTTTCTGTGCAGGCTCGTTGGCAGGACAAAATTTTGGGAGGTCTTCTATTCGAGTCCACATAATACTTTTATATTTTTGTAATACCTCTATATATGTACGTATTTAGATTGATGAGAAGTAAACAAGGCTTGTAATGTTTCATATTAATATGTAGGAAAATACTTTTAATTGAAATAATTGTCAAATTAATATAGTCCCTATAGGTACTCCACATCATTTATGCAATTATTGTTGGAGAATTTGTTCTCTAGAGAAAGTTAACAATTAGTTTTTCCTATTTTAATTGCCAACCTTTTGAATTAACGTTTGCTCGAGTGTTATATTGTATAACAGCTGCCTGTGGTTAAGCAAATAATTCGAGAGAAAAGAAGTAACACATTAAAACATGCCACAGAATGAAAACCAAATAATCCCTTCTAATTGTAAAGCAGGTCTGAAAACTTGAGAATTATACCTTCGGGTCAATTCCCTCCACCTTTCATTTAGCCTCGTTTCGTGCGAGGCTCTAATTAAAAACTAAATGCAATTATGATCAGCTTAAGCAAGAGCACGGCGCTACTTCTGCCGATTCGCAAAAGGGCGTTAGTTGTGTTTAGCTTCAGGCTGTGCTTTCTCAGCCGGAGTGGCTTTAGCTCGCCAATTTCCCTCTATTATTCACCGGCGGGGCACATTCACGTTTCCAGGAGCACGGAGGAGCCCCATTCCCTCCTTAAAGTCGACTCCCTGCTTAACTTAAAGCGCACTGGGAATCAATTTTTGGGACGGGCAGATTATTTATTGAAGCCTTTAAAGCACCCTCAGCCAGTATCTGGAATTTCGACACACTTCTGGCACCCGAATTTGTGTTTTCAAGGATTTCTGACTGCGAATCCGGGCCGACATCCCTTTTTCATTATAATGTGACGTCAGTGCTCCATCAAAGCGAGTTTTCTTTTATTCCATCATGAGGTGCCAGATGCCATTTACACCCGAGACAAGTTGCGTAAGATGTGGGTGGTGTACATGTTTATGGAAAGGCGGCAACTCCCGTCCCCGGCCCTAGCAAGGCGTGCCGGCATTACCCGGGCAGGGTGAATATTTTCCCGACTTCCAACTCTTTTGAGTGGGTGTATTTAGGGAGACGTGCTGTGAGACGTCCTTGACAGAGCGTACAATTAATTCGTCGTTAAGTGTCCTTTGAACTGCCGCAATTGTCCCTCGCAATTAAACTCCCCCGACGTGATCCCATCGAGCAAGGACAATTCTCTACCCCAATACCGAAGTAATTTTTGAGCAAGATAACCACAGATTCTATCAGTTGTCCCTTGGACTGCTCATCTGTTAATTAAGCCATGTTGACCACGTCTGGATGAAAGGTCTCGCAGTCGACGTAAGGAAATGCGATAAAAACGAAAATTCTGATAAGCAGGACGAGCAAGAAAAATATAATTATAAAAAAGGAGAAACCGACCCAACCAGAGGGCTAGGAAATAAATGAACAAAAATATTTTTATACGCTACCTTGTCGTATCTTGGGCCAAGTGAAAATAAATTTTCCGGAGCACATTGCCAACAGCAGCATTAAAAAGTGTTCTGAGGTGTAATAAATTAACTTAATTGTGCTGCTCCCTTATCTCCCGACGGAAGCGGGCGCAGACAGCGACAGAGCCGCCCCCGCTGGGTGGAGCACCGCCATTTATAAGGCTTCTAATTATCTCCAACTTTTGAAATTGAACATTAATGGGACACTGTTGCTCTCCCGATGCAAATGCTAATGAAATTTCTTAAAAACATAAAAATGATCTCTGAAGGTCCATGAGACCTCTAATTATTTTCTATTATCTTTAATATTAGTAAAATACTCTCATTTATTTTCATTATTAACTCAAAATAACAACTTGGTTGTATATTAGTTGGGATTATAAATGTACTGGAATTTTTTATTATATTTACGCGAAAAAGTCATTAAAAGTAAAATATTTTATTCCTTTTATCCAGCACGAGTTTCAAATTCCATTCATTCATTCATTCATAGTATCTCATAGAATTATTCGTAGAAAATACGTGGAAAGAATTACTAGATTTCTAGATACTTATTAAGATTTACTTTTGCTATAAGAACTAATAATATAAAATTATAAGTTATTATAAAATTACTTAAAAGCAATAAGGATTCAAAATAGAGGGGTCTTAACTCCACCGAAAATTTCAAATCGATCGGTTAGTTAGTTTAATTTTGTTGGGGTCTAACACACCCCCTTTACGAAGCACCTACGTTAGTAGCAATCTGAAGTAGGTACATGCATAAGTGCATTTTTATTTTTAACGTAGGTACTCATATACATATAGTCATTTTAAGCCAGTTTTTGTAGTTTGAATATTTGCCTCCATTTCCTACGTGCTTTTATCATATTTTACCTTTATTTTTCCATTAAACTTTTCTATTTCACTAACTCGTTCAAAACTAATGATTGTTTTAGCTATGAAAGTCATATCACAATGTATTCAAATTCGGCCTACAGAAGAATTATAGCCTTTATGTAGTTGTAGTTCTTAACCATTAAATTAATCTCTAACTAAAGTCCGAAAATGACCATCCTGCTATCAGATATCATTCTAACCTATAACCATTGATTTTTAAAACGATAACATGCCTTAAACAACTTCTAGACCCTGTCGCTATCCCACGTCTTTCTGAGACAGTAGCAAACATAATGTAAATGTGGAAAGACAAGAAAATTGTGAAGAAATCGTTAGTCCAAACGATAAAAGTCTTCGAATTCACGTGAAACAATAAAAGGACGTCTTTTGGGAAAAGGTAGATAACATCAAGATTGGCGCAACTACTTTACAGGCAACAGGAAAGCAGAGCAACAGAAACTCCGGCACAGAGTCAACTCACGATCCCTGAAAGAGCCAAATTTCCTATTGTGAAAGTAAATGGTTGGGAAAAGTTGCCGGCCGGTCCCGTCCCCACTCCCCAGGGACCATAGGACGACGAGTACAGGAAGCGGGATGACTCTGCCAACGGACTCCATGATATTCAATATTCTTTCATTTTCATGTTGTTCCTGGTAAAGAAAGCAGACATAATGGTGAAGGAAATTACTTTTATCCAGTCAATGGATCGTGCACACATCTTGGGCTGTAATTCATTAAAAGGTAGTAACATTAGGAAGAAATTGGCCTCATTTGTCCCATATCCCGGCGCTGTTCGTTCGCAGTGAGGGGGCAGCAACAAAAGTAAAATTGCCCGAGAGAGAAGTCCATTACTCAGTCATTGTGAATGCTTATCCCAATGCTGTGCAGAATGGCTGCTAATGGATCGCAGTGTCCCACAGGGTTGCCTTTCCCAGAGGAATAATTCTCTGTCTGCAACCCTCCTTCCAGAAAGTAAAAAAGTCCAAATCACGAATCATGTAAAATGGTAAAATATCGTTTGCATGGCAGGAAGATAAAATAGGAATGCGGCACTCCGACAACTTCTATTTTCATTCCAAAGTATCCACTTCATTCCTTCGTGTCATTGAAAATTTATCTGAATACTCTTGGCATCAAAAAGCTTATTAAAATCCCGACTGTCCAAAATGCTCTAGCAAAATATTAAAAAATTGCGACTTCTTCACATTATTATGTTCTAATGAACTAAAGTATTTTTTTTTGAACAAATAGCTGCTTTAAACAAATGCGTAGCATCTTGGCAGAAAATAGTGCATTTAAAAAACTAGATGTTATACCCTTTCTTAAAAGAATTAATCGTGTTTCAAAATAAATAAATAAATAATTATATTATTTGTTGTACGTATCTCATGTAAGAAATATAAAGTTTTTCGAATCAAATTAGTACCACAAAAATTGTTATTGAAATCGGGGAAAATGATTGAGTGGGACGGAATGGTGCACAGAAAACGATGAAGTCAAACAAAAATTATAAATTCTCTGCAATTTTCATATACATATTTAGAAAAAAAAAAAATCAAAAACAAAAACAAATATTAACATGTATGTACATATATGAATTAGCGTCAAATTGTAATAAATATCTTTCAAGTATATATTCAAACATATATTTGATATATTTTATTTTAGGATTAACAATAGTGAAATAAGGAGACGGATAATTGAAAATTAAATGTTTGTGTTTTAATGTATAATACAATAACATGATCATTTCCCACATTAGAATGCAAACGCAGAATGAGGAATATCTGCTAAGTGCTAAGTCTTCAAAAGCTATTGTCTGCACGATAAATATAATATAAGATTGGTGTAATTAATTTGAAAATCACTTTCCTACTTTGTACTGAAAGCGATTATCATTAAAAGGAATAAAAGGATTATCGCTTTGAAGAAAGTTCCTTTTCTTTAATGTATTATCATCTTGATATAAAATTAATCCACTAATTAAAATTAAAAGGCGGGATCCAAAATGTTTGTGTTTAAATTTTAAAGTACCTAAAATTTGCCTTGGGTGGGGTTTTTGGGCTGGATGTTTCGAATTTGGTACCTACACAATGTTGAGATAACAAAATGTGAATCCAAAATGGTAGATACTTGAGGCTAAATTAAATTTCATTAAAATTTCACAATAACACGAAGGTGTTTTGGGTCACTGATGTTAGATTCGGTATTAAATTCAAAATTGCGATAGTTTATTCGTAAAATTTCACAAAATTTTAAATGATTGGTTTTCACAGAGAAGACAAATAAAATTAAATTTCTGTTCCCATACCAATGAAATCTGAGAAAAGCTGAATTATACGCACCGACTTCAAACAAATTCCTGAATTAAAATAATTTCATAATAATTTCTCAAGACGATTCTACTGTTTTTTTACTGAATGAAACATGAGAATATATCCAAGACTAAAATTGTTACGCTAATTTTTAGGAAGACATAAAAAGAATTTTTCCATTAAAAGATTCATTAAGCTACAACAGATAGTATAAATGTAAGAAAACGCTGCCTTTTTTGACTTTCCTGGTCCAGAAGATCTTATCACATTCTCAGAAAAGCTTTTTTAAATATTTCTCTGGTGACGGACTGTGCCCACTGTTGTTATTTCTAGAAATATATAAATAAATAAATTGTTAACTTAAAGCAAAACATGAATTTCAACTTTAACAATACGCCAGAAAAAAATTCGTCGTAACTGCCAAAGTTACCACGCAGTTATGACGTCTGCCGTTCCTTTAAAATCATTTCAGCAAGAAAATCAAAAAACAGAAAAGTTTTAAAAATGCTTATAAAAACAAGTAGCGACGAAATTATAAGGACATAAATCCTCTCCAGTCACGTTAAAGTGTCCAAAGACAAAATGTCTAAAAATAAAAATATCGTCGCACAAAACCATTGACATCGCGTCGCGGCGCTTTGTCGGAAGCGGATGGCACGGGGCAACAGCGTACACTAGACAAAGAATTCTTTGAGAGGAAGCATCGTAGCGCGACTTTGTGTTTTTTATATTCGCTTTCCAACAATTTTTATTTTATATTCTACATATTAAGGAATCTCGTCCAGGCGAGGCGGCTCATGGGGGAACTTTTTTAATATCCGTCCATTGTTCGTACGGCAGCCGAATTATCGATTGTCGTACTTTTCGTCCTCGACTCTACATGAACCCGCTCCGGTTATGATCAGGATTATTGAGGAGATTTTCCTGTCGTGCAGTGATTGCATTAAGCAAATTACGCAAATTCCGCTTAAGTCCAGAAGACTTAAGATCCATGTCGGCTGGGGCACAGAGCAAGTTATTTAAGTTCTTGAGTAGAACAAAAGGGATTAAGCGCCGTCTTATAAAATTAAGAAAGAAATTCAAGGAAGAGCAGGATTAATTAATGGTAAGCAAGCAAAGTCTCTAGGACATTCCAAGACATGGGATGAGCCCGTCTGACTCCAATTCCACCAGGAGATATCTCTCCGACTCGGAGCATTTCCGAATTTTCCATTTATTTTCCAAGACATGTTTGTACGATTCTGTTGGTGGAAACTAAAATATTATCGTTGGAGGGAATGTGCACAATAAGCCTGAAAGTCGAATCTTACTGCTCACACGGCTCCAGTGATTAAACCCTGTCGCTAGGCGGAAATCTCTTCCCCGTTCCCAATTGGACCAGGAATCTGCTCAAGTTAAACTCCCAAGTGTATCTGATATCGCCTGGATTCCGCTTGACAAGTTAATTGCCTCCAATCCTTAAATTAAGCGAAAAACTTTATTTCGAAAAGCGTTTTCCACTGAAAACAGCTGCGGATCCAAGTGAGTTGTGGCAGCCTCCAACGTACGTAATTACGGCCTTTTTCATCACAGGAAATGTGATGAAAGCTATCTGCCACCAGTGAAATATTTTCAACGTGAAATCCTTTGAAATCGCACCAAAATGAGGGGAATATCTCGACATCATCCATTACTTTAAAAAATGGAAAGGAAAAGCCTTGAAACCTTTATTCATTCCCTATAGAGGATTAATATTTTATAGGTATATTTATCATTGCGGAGGTGAATGCACAATTTTTTTTAGTGGCGCTAAAAGGATTACTTTCCATTTTATGAACGGAAATGATTCGCGCAAATATGAACGGTGGGTTAAAGATTGCATCTAAAATGAAAAATAGTACGCAGAATGAAAAGCAGATAAAGGGTAGGTACTGCAGTTATTAAAAATATAATGATGCATTAAATCATTACATTTTTAGCGCTTATTTAATGGTATAATATTTACGAGACTTTTAGTGATAGATAGCCTTCATACTCGTAAGAAAGATTTTCCAATTGCCACACCACAGAAAATATAAAATTCAAACTCGATAAACCTACGTATTAGATAATTAAAAGTTAATGGGGTAATTTTTTCGAATATATTCTACTTAAAAACTTAAAGAGCTAAAACTTCAGGAGCATATGATGCGTACCCAATTTAATAGCCATTACAAAATTAAATATAGGAACACAAAAAGCTATTGCAAAGACTCTGTTGGAGATTATTCCTGAAAATCATAAAATTTCCCCTCTAGGAATTTTCATTAAAAGGTTTTTACGTTTTTACCGAAAACCAATTGATTTTATATATTTATTGAGAGTTATAGTTTAGAAGCTAATTTTAGTCATCAATAAAATAGCACAATTCCGGTTTTAAAATTCTGTACCTTGCAATTCCAAAAAGATGAAAAGAACTTTATTTTGATTTGCTCCGTTGTGCTTTCATAGAATTGGAAAAAAATATGTTTTTCCGTCTGCTTTTCAGGTAAATTCAAGCATTGCGTGCGAAAACAAACGAAATTGCGTCTAAATCTAAATAAAACATTGCTCAGAGGCTTATTTGAAAACTTCATCACACTGGCCAAATTTAGTTAAATCCCTGCCCCGGCTATCGTCGAAAAACAGCAGTGAGCGAAAAAAAAATTTAATTTCGAGCAAAATTGAATTTCCCACAAAAACCACCTTTTCGATGGGGTAGGTATCACAGAAGCGGGATAAGCACTACAAGCGTTCCTATTAACTCGGAGGTTTTTGAGTGTAATTTAGCCGCTAACCTTCTCGAATTTAAACGTTTACATAGTACAAGCTTTTCCATTTCCTGACGGCTTATAGCTAGAAGTGGTGGGGTAATGTAATCAGGTAGAGTAATCAATTTCAGCGGTCGTAGAGCTCGCAACGACAATCCAGAGCTGCTACTACATAAACCAGTGCGATGTTCCACGGCGCGGCTGAGGTGAAATTATGCCGATCCGTGGCTTTAAGCGAAAGCAGTAGATAGCTTGGATTAGCGAAAAACTGTGCTTTAATTAATTTCTAATTAATCGCAAAATTCAATAAGGCCCGCGGTATGCTTATGCCAATCTCGTAATGATTGGCGTTCGTAAGGCTCAGATTGCAAATTAGTTTCCAGCAACTTTGACACCGGATATCTACCCCGAGACTGTGGGAAATTGCTGGAAAATTTGAAAGGCCCCACCTAACTTTATCAGAGTTTCAGAAACATAAACAGGTGTTATGCGATCTCTCCACCTCGTAATAAGACCCATAGCTTCCAATTAAGCGAGCTATAATTGGGCCATTTCACAACGCGCAGGAGTTCTTCTTGACTGCTAATGCTCTACGTGCGCCGGCGAAAGAATTACGCGCTGTCCAGAAGTGAGAGGAATAATAATAGATCCCCCGCGACTATGCATGTACTATGTACCTTCTATCTACGAACCCTTTTCAGAGGGTTCCCGAAATATAAAATAAATGACGAGCGGGCTCTCAATTCACTTTGCAATTTTGTTTGGCAAATAAATTCATACGGATAAAGCAATTATCGTGGTTTAATGAGTACTACACAGTAAATTATGAATTTTAATGAAATATTTCTCCGACCTTCGGACTGATTTTCATTTTAATTAATTCACGAAATGGTGTAGCCGCAGGTTATTATTTAGAAGAAGTGTTATGGGATGGGCGAAAGATGCCAAAAAAAGGCTAATAATGCTCCACAGAATTAAATTAATTTTACAAATTTGCGGTATATATTGTTTGTGAGTTGTTATATTACTTTTGAATAATAAACCTTTTAGTCATGTCTAGTTTAGAATTCCATTATTTATTTTACCTCCGAATGGTATCGATAGTCAACGTATACTATTGTGTCTTTAAATTAAATAAAAGTAAATTAAATTAAATGTTTTCTGTAAAAGTGTTTTCCTTTTAAGGAATTGAATTAATTTATTAAGTTATTAATTTTTCTAAAACCTAAAAGAGCTCTTTAGTTTTTATTTGGCATGTAAGAATCACTAATTATTAGCTTTTAAGTATTGCAATTTTTATATGTTATCTTGTTAATTTGATAGTACTCTTCAAGTCATTTCAAGAATCGATCAGAATCAATTCAACTGTAATAAATGAAGTTAATAATAACATCGACAAATGTAGTATTGCATACTACCAATGTAGAACTGAACTCCAGACTACCGGACGACAGGAATGTTTAAAATTACACTATTAAAAAGAACTGATTGTTTACGGTACGATTTCCTACGATAAGTATTCATAAATATGAGCTACATTGAAATCTAACATCCCATTTCAAAGATGAAGTTGTGGCAGCATGCAACAATAGGCACCAGACTCTTAAAGTGCAATCTGCCCAACCCCATAGAGCTGTAAATATTCGGGATGCACCATAACTGCAATATTAAACGCTTCTATGATGCATTATGGTGGCCATATATTCTTCTCCCGCTGAGTTGCAGTCGTCTCGGCTCCGGGAAAAACAAGGGAAGCTCGCGGAAAAAGAGTCCCTCCGGCAGAAAACTAAATTATTTTCAGACGATAAAATTTATTGCACTTTACGTAAGCGACCTTTAAACAACTCCAGCGAGGGCACTGTTTGTCCCGCCGCATACATTGCGCTCCATTCCGTCTGACATTGTAACTATCATGGCAACATATTTTATTTCTTAATATTTTCCGCTCTTACGCGGGGTCGGGTTGGATGTTTTCCTTCCGTTCTTCATATTTTCCTGACGATGGAGAACTTCTGGAAAATTTGTTGTCGTGATATAATTTTCTCACGGCGGAAATCTTTCGACGCAATTAGTACGCACAAAATCACGGTCATAGATATGCAGTTCAGCGATTTTCAAGTTCAGGGACCAATAAAACCTACTCTAGTTACGCCCCTACATACATAACATATGTACATACATATATACAATGTATAGGAAACTGAGCACTGAATATAAATATATAATGTGCAAAAGCAAACTTTATCATTTACCATATTACCAGTACTACCAGTCTCGAAAATTGGCACATATTATAAAAATCGACATTTTACATGGAAAATAAATAAATGAGGCAGAAATTCAATTAACCTCTACAGAAATTTTTTTTTAAACAGCGATAAAACTTTAATTATTTCTTTGATGATTTTTATTTTATATTGACAGCAATTTATTAAGAAGGGAAAAAGTTGGAAAAACAAATCGAGATTAAGTTCACATATTTTAGGTTCAGCGCTACTACCCAAAAAGTAAGAACTTAATATTAAAAATTTTGTTTTTAAATTATAGCCATCAAAAAACTGAATATATTTTACACAGCTGAAGGCCAAATTTGCGTACGAACTATTAAAATATGTAGTTTGAGGATAACCGAAATGTCAAAAATGGAAAATGGGAAAATGCATGCTCATTAAAAATAGTTGAGTTTCCTATTCAATATTTTGTACCTGAAATGAAATATAATTTCAAGAATTAAGAAAGCCGGTTTTCTAGCAAAGCTTCTTATAATTTTGGACATGCTGTAAATTCTGAACTGTATTAATTTTCAAAAATGATATGACTACAGCTCAGATAATACACTTTCGTCCTAATTTTAAAAGCTTTTATTTAGCTTAAAATGTTATCTGTCTGTCTGCTTGGAATCTTGCAGGTCAATTTTGAATCAATTCCTTTTATCTGAAGAGGCTGAAATTTTGCACACGTCCCGTGATAATGCAAGAATATCTTTCTAAATCCAATATGGCGGACGCTTCCAATATGGCGGATTACCTTTTTCTTCACAGACCCCTTGATATTTGTAGGTATCAAAGGAAAGAGTTCGACGAGTAGAATACGATGACATTATTCTAAACTCAAAAGGGTTTTTTTTTATATAATTTAGTTCATTTGATTTTACAAAATCCTTTTGACATCTAAAACATTTCTATATTTTAAATTGAAAAATGATGTAGTGGATAAGTTCTTATTGATTGATTTTATAATAATTTTCTTTTTCTTTTGCAGTTATTTTAATAAACAACATAAATAAATAAATAAATGTGTGTCCTTAATGTCAAAACATTTTTTCGTGTTATCCGATCAATAAATTTTTGTCAAGCTTAAGTTAACGAACTGAAAACAATCTAAACGAAATCATATGCATATTAGTGTGATCCCATTTAGAAGTAAAAGGTTTGTAAAAAGGCTCATTCTTGCATATGCACATTAAAGTTGGGCCTTTGCTCCTCATAATTCCCAATTCGGGTTTACCACACGTGTTCTGCTGTCAGACTTGCTCCCACCAGAATCAGACGTGTGTCAGGGCGAAATTGATGGGACCTATTAACATCCCGCTTTGGCGAAACAGGCGCACATCCCGCAGGAGCGACTTCGAGCGAACGTCTTCCTGGTCGGCAGAGGTATGCCGGTGCCACTTAAATTTTGATTAATGGCCAAAATTAACTTGAACCAGACATGCAAATGAATTATGCAGGTTCGGTCGACAGTTACCCGGCTCAGGCTTAGGTGATCCGAGCGGTCTACCCAGGGACACTTTGCGAGGACTAGAATTTAAATTGACATAAATTGGAGTTTAAAGGGCAACTAAAACGCGAAAATTTCTTCCAGGACATCGATCCCTGGGCGGGCGGGCTCCTTACATAACATAAAGTTAATAGTCTGGAAAAAAAATTGTTCCGGCATTGTTGGATATAGGTTTTTGGCGCACCCAGTTTGGCTGATATGAAAGCTGCGAAGGGCCGTGCAGGGAAAGGTCCCGGAAATTTATCGACAACGCAGAAAAGGCGGCCCAATAAATCATTTTATGCCCCTTCAATTTTCCCACTGCCGGGTGTTATGGTTTGTTTGGCACAGTTTCGCCGGAGCTCACCCGGCCCTTGCTGCCTGTCATATTGGCATAAATAGGAGAAATCAGAAAGTCTCTGCCGGGAGTCCCGAGGGAAGAAATTCAATGGAAGCCGCTCGGAGTTCGTCCTTATAAGTGCCGCTCAAAAGTTCACGAGCCTATTCCGGACGTCTGGACGAACCCGGCCTGCATCTCAATTAGACCAGAATGGGCGGAGAGTAATGTTTTGCATTTGCTCCCCCGCACCGTTCGATTCCAGACAGATCTCAGAATTACCGACCGCCCCCAACCCTTCGCCCAGACATGGACTCACACAAGGACGGGTGACTTCAGAAAATTAATGAAAAACTTTTTAGCAAAAATATCCTTTTCGAAGGCGACTTTATTCGAACGGCGTGCGGGCGGGACGAGCGGCGGCAACAATAATTTTATTCGGCCCAGCCAGAATTGTGAAATTGAAAAAGTTCCCAGCAAATAGTAAGTTGTATAAAAGGAATCTTAAAATTTTTCTGAATTATGGAAGGCAATTCTGGGAATAGAGCGACGGTCATTTCTGGGTTTGGGCCCCAAATGAAAGAAAAAAAAAAAAAATTTGAAAAAAGCGTTCCAAACTTTACAAATGCTTTCGTGAATTTTAAGGAGAGCAAATGTTTTTTATGTGCAATACGCCAGAATGGTTGAAATTTGTGGATTCAATTAAAATTTTAAATCGACATATTTCGACTAATTCCCTTTTCTATATTTTTTCCCCAAGATTTGTGGCAAATGCTTTTGACATAGAAAAAGAAGGGTTTCGTGAAATTTTCTAGAGGAAGTTAAGGTTCGACAAAGAGGAGCATTACTCTTTTAATTAAAGCCATAAGACAAGAAAAATATCCAATGTCATTAGCAAATTTCACACAGCAAGTCACATTTTCGATGAAAATAAAATTAAAACTAAACGGAAACATATATGAGAATTAATAAAAGTATAATAGAGTACAACAGAAGTTTACAACTTATCTGAAATAAAAAGGCTAGTCTTGAGCTACACTCTTCAAAAACTACTTATTATTATATCTTTTAAGATTTTCGAAAGAACGAAATATTGATTCATATACATATACTGACTAAAGTTTGAACTTTGCGAACGTTAATATGGAAAGGTTGAAAAAACGAAAAAAAATTCTAGAATAACTAGCTAATATTTATAATTCTGCTACTTAAAATTATTTAAAATTATTTAAAAAAATTATTTAAAATTATTTAAAATTATTTCACATTAATTAAAATTATTTAAAATGATTTAAAAAATTATTTAAAATTATTTAAAATTATTTAAAAAATTATTTAAAATTATTTAAAAAATTATTTAAAATTATTTAAAATTATGTAAAATTATTTAAAATTATTTAAAATTATTTAAACTTATTTAAAAAATTATTTAAAATTATTTAAAAAATTATTTAAAATTATTTAAAATTATTTAAAATTATTTAAAAAATTATTTAAAATTATTAATTTATTTTATTTTTATTTAATTTTTTTATATTTTTTTTATTTTATTTTAATTCTTTTTAATTTTTTATATATTTTTTAAATTTATTTTAATTCTATTTAATTTTTTTATAATTTTATTTAATTTATTTTACTTTTATTTACTTTTTTTATAATTGTAAATAATTCATTTTAATTTTATTTAATTTTTTTATAATTTTAAATAATTTATTTGAAATTTATTTAATTTTTTTATAATTTAATTTAATTTATTTTAATTTTATTAAATTTTTTATAATTTTAAATAATCTATTTTAATTCTATTTAATTTTTTTATAATTTTGTTTAATTTATTTTAATTTTATTTAATTTTTTTATAATTTTATTTAATTTATTTTAATTTTATTTAATTTTGTTTTAATTTTTTTTTAATTTTTTTTAATTTAAGAACTTAGCAGCACTTACATATATTATGTATCAATTTTTTCCAACTAACTCGATCTTACTGATATGTCTCTCCACTCTCCAATAGAATTGGTAATTATACTTACGAAAAGGTAATTTTCTCATCAGTGGATGAGAAACCTCGTGAGTGCAGGAGGTTTCCAGATATCAATCGGTCAAACTAATTTTATCATCTCTGTCCTTGAGCACAATTTCAAATTTTCACCATTCGAAACTTCATCGTATCGGAAGGAGTGGAATGGATCTGAAAATTCATCTTAAAGCAAGTTTGATTATACGAATACCGCCCACATCGCCACCGCTAGCACCATCATCACCACTTCAATTGCGGCGTCACCGCAAAATTCACGATGGTTCTTCCCCGGAGGAGCCCCAACAGGGGCAAGGAAACGATATTAAACTTTGCTTTTATCTTATCACATGGAAACCTCCAAAACAGCAATTTTCGTTAATTTATGCTGTTCCTTCAGAGAGCAGAGCTTCCCTGAAAATCCCTAGTCCGGGATGTCGTCTTGCTCCTTGAGGCGCCCGAATGTGGGTAACCCACTTTCCATCCGGATCGAGTGTGCTCTGGCCCCACTCATAACCGAATGCATTTCGTCTTCAACCGATACAAATCCACTCCCTGAAGGATGCTCGATCTTCTCAATTTCAAGGAAGCGGGTGTTGTGCCCCAGCAAAGCTTTCTGGATGCATTTGCGTCTTTTTGGTGGTGAAAAAAATCAAAAAAAATAAATAAAGTAAAATAAAATAAAATTTACACATGTTCCCGAGGGGTCAGAGGGCGGGTCTCTGGATGACTGCCAACATCTGGGAGTGCACGAATCCTTGCAACCTTTTTTCGGGTCCGCACAGCTCATGTGCTGGTCCGATGTAACGAATGCTTCTGACCCGATTCCCTGCTTCCAGTCCCCGGCATTGTATAAACCAAAAATAAGCAGAACGTGTCCTTGCAGGGCATCCGGCGGTGGTTTTTATGTTGTCAGGTTTATTTGGTGTTAATGTTGGCTAATCTGGATACCGGAAAGTATGTGGCCTAGTTCGAGTCCCGGACATTGCAAGGAATTCAACTATGGCAAGGGATGTTTGTCATGACGATTTAGTGACGTCGTAAACTTTTCTGATTTATTCCTGGCAGAAATATCCTCACCTGACTATGCGAGCTTTGGGGGGTAAATTGGTGGGCACCCTTAAATTTCCGCACGAATGGAAAGTCAAGATAAACACGAAAAATATTTCCCAGCGCTTCCGATGTTTTCCGCATGTACGGCGAGGCCGGCAGAGCAAAATGCTTAAATTCAATGTTGAAAGGTGGCGAAAACCGCCTAGGCCCCGCGTGTGGGCACCCCCATCGGATTGATGCGCCATAATCCCATCACGTGCACCAAATGTGGCAAATTCCATTCGAATTAGGACATATTCCGGCGAGCAAACGTTTGAATGCATTTGGTCTAAAGTGCAAACAGCCCGCCATTTGGTCACTGTAATTTAAGGGGTATCAAATTCGTGCCGTTGGCCGGAAAAGAGATGAAGGTTCAGTTTTATTTGCTGCTAATGGACCCGAACACGCTGAACTTAGATGAAAAGAATCTCATTAAAGGTTTATTTACACTATTCACCACAACTACATATTTTCATCCGTTTTATTTTAATGCTTAAGAAAATAAAAAGCAAGCAATTTAAATTATGAACCAACGAGCAAAAAAAATCCGAAGGGTTGCTAAAAATTATTCAATAATTTTTGTGAATTGCTTACAACGTGATCCATAAATCTGATTATATCCTAGTGGCAAAAAATACAGTCCAAATAATGACTCAGAAGATTTCTCTTCTATATTAAAACTTTTATATATAATACTTACAGTTTTTCGACCGAGATTTCTTTAATATCTTAATAATTTGAAATTCAATCAATATTATCTTTTGAAATCCAACGAATTTCAATTTTCGGAGATACTTTTCATTACATTTCTGTCAATAATATTGTTATATTTATATAGGTAGGTACCATATATTTTATTTAATATCGGTATGCTGCTACCTGTAACTATAGACAGATATTTTATTTTATTTAGTTATTCATGTTGAATAGCATAGCTGCATGTATGTGACATCATCACGATTCTCTTAGTAATTAACATACAGTATGCCAAACAAAAACAAATAAAATGACCAATAAATGTAGCTCAAAGGCAGTTCAAACAAATTATAAAAGCGAATTTTGTAAACATAATACCGTTCATAAAAACGAGTTTGCAAATATCACAAATTTGTTTCCACTATCCAGGGCTAAATAAAATTTCGACATGAGTTTCCACAGAAAACATTTTCATTTCACTTTGAGCCACAAATATTGGAATTGCCATGGCAATTTTTCATGAATTATATTTTTTGATATTGCAAAAAAAAAAAAGTATTAATTAAAAAATAACTTTATTACAAGGATTAAAGAGGACAAAAAACTGATGAACTTTTCTAAAATTTTAAAATCTTCATACACGTGACATTAGAATTGTCACTTCCAAAGTACTAAACGTAATCCTTCCTAAAATACAATACTCTAAAATAATTAAAATTTTATGACTCAAACAGAAAAAAATTAATATTTCTGTGTTTATTTAAGAGTGTATAACGAAATAAGTGAGCTAAATTTAACGCTTTACCTGTTATGAAGTTAAGAACTGATGTTTTCGCTTTAGTGTTAGTTTTGAATAAGAATTAATTAATATAAGACGGACGAATGGACTTATAAATCTAAATAAAATAAAATCGTCGGATCTTGGTATTGTGGACTATTAAATGTTGTTAGTAGCTTAATGGCGCATTTAAATTTTCATCTAACTACATTCTAATTTACTTTCTAAAAAATTGCTCCCATATCAAAAAGCTGCCGCGCAACAATTTCACTGGAACTTAAGGACATAAAGCATCAACATAATAATCACCCTAATCAGGCCCTATGTATATTCAAGTGGATAGAAAATTCCACAAAGCGTCCACACATTTGCATAGAAGATTTAATATAGAGAAATCTACTCCTAGATTTGCAAAGGGCCACAATTTACCCTAATGTGTCATGTGCCTCTAAAAGTACACAGCTTTAAAGAAATGGGATTAGCATACGAAAATATTTGCAATTTGCTACTTGTACGTAATAATTGGATATAATTTTCCATGAATGTTCCCGGGAAGTATGTGTGACCTCCTGCTGGAGAATTTCTTGTTCGCGTCCGTAATCGCTAAAAGCACAAACTCCATCTAAATTTAAAGAGCCCACCTTGAGAGTGTTATGAGGTGACATCACGAGCAGTAATTAATTAAAGTATTTGCGACAATGTGAGTCTCAGGTTTCCACCGTCCCCAGAGGGTAACTTTCACTTATGCTCCTAGTGAATTACCTTTAACTGCGTCATGAGAAAAGTTAATTTGCATAACTTTCCACTAAACCGCCCCATTATCCTGTGTACCTTTGCTGGCTAGAGTGTGTTTTAATGATTTTAATCCCGTAGCCCCAGTGCCCCGCAGGACAGCTGAGGGAAGTCTCGGGAAGGAGCCAGCCGCTGTCGTCGTTGTCGTCCTTGCGCCAAGTATCTAAATTGCACAATTTCCCAAGTTGTTTTATGAAAAACAACAAATTTCGCGGACGCCCGTTTTGAAACCGTCGACCGAGGGGTTTTTATACCAGCAGACACATTTTTCTTATCACCGCAACTAAGTGTCGCAATCAAAAATAATTAAAAGCACGCCCGTTGCGAGCAGACACCCTGTAAATAAATCATCCTGGCCTCGGGACTGGGGTCCCAGATACATCTTAATTACTTTTCTCTTATTCACGGTGCCGCAATTGACGGCGATGGTTCTGGCTCCGTAGCTGGCAGCCATGCCACCGTCGTCGGCAACATCATCCTGTTCCCGAACATGCAAGGGAAACATTAAGTCTGGCTCTTCCTGCCAAACCCCGGGGAAGATAGTCAGATATCCCGGGACGTACGTAATTTTACCCAGAATCCAGTGCGAGTACGAACCGAGGTCCCCAGACCTTCGTCTCCCTGAATATTCATCACGCGCCGTGTCTTCCACCCCAAAGTAACACATTCGCAAATGTTAATTGAAAGGACTCTCGACGGTGGGGCCCTCTTCGGGGCTCCCCTGGCGGAGTCTCATCAGAAAAGCGTGTATCGCTGCTGTTAATTAGAGTCGCACAAAGGTCGGATTCGCATCTGGAACAACGGCGGGAGCAGCTCCCGGCGCCTCCACTTAAAATCGGGTTTCTGCAGGGCGATATCTCTGGAATACGCCTCCCTTCCCTGGGGAGGCGTCCCGGCTGCCATGACCATCCCCAGCCCGGTTGCCCGACCAGTTTATGCTTTTAATGGATAAGTCAACGCTCCCTCGAGAAGACGTTCATCATCACCTAATGGGCTCTCGTGAGCCCGAGGCAGGATCAGCCATTGAAGGCTTCCTGCTTTCCAGATTAAATTTGATTGGGTGCGGGACTAAATAGCTTACGCTTCATCTACTGGGGATTATACGCTTTATGATTTTCTATTTCATCTGATTGGGTGTTTGTGCACTGCAAACACGTTTGTCCCTCCAGCTGCTAAATCTGGAAGTTGGAATCTGGCTAGGGCTCCCACAGCTGATACATTTTGCTGCCCTTTTTGTCCTATAGCCCCCCAGCTCCCATTCCCAAAAATAGTCTGTGAACTCAAACTAATTTGGGCTTTGTGCTCCACTTAATTGCCATGAATTGTTGTGCTTCCTGTTGCCTCCAGATTTGGGAAAACAAATTGAAAATAGCCCTTCAGGAAATTTAACAATGTTTTTCAATTTTATTTTTGCTGGAAAATTGGGGAGCACATTTTCTTTTTCTAGATCCTGGGGGGCTTTCCGCAAAGTCTGATAGCATCTGTAACGCGAGAAGGTTATGATGTCAAAAAATATTTGGAGAAAATTTGGTTTTGATACAAGAACAAACAATTGGGAAAAGTCGAAAATGAAAACAAGATAAAATGGGGAAGCTAAGCCTGGTTTGCATAACAAGTTTCATATTTTGAACAAATAAAATTATAAGAAACAATCTAAAAGGATTTTCATCGTTAAAGCTAGACTTACTTTGGGTATCTACACAAATCACAGAAAACCCATCGTGAGATGAAAGTCCAAGTATGATTTACCCGGGAATTCCGGGCTGATTGTATGAGAATAATGCGCGTCTTTCCTCTTTTGTGATATTCTAAATGGAATTCAAGCAATTTATCCCAGTCTCATATTAAATGCATCCTTTTTGGGATTAAAAGTAAGTCAGCTATAGTGTCGCGCGACTTTCTTGCAATTTAGTGCATCAGACGGATCCGAATCCTGAATTACATGAAATTGTAGAATTAAACTTTCTAAGATTGTAATAAAATTAAAATATTTAATTTAATATGCCACGAAATTGATTCTTTTTGGAGAAATACTATTTAGTTATAAAATCTTAATTAATTTCATACCGTATGCAAGTAGTATAAGCAAAATATTGTAAAGGATAGTATAATTTATACTCAAAATTTGTAATTCTCATTTTTTATCCTATTTATACCATTTGCATTCCCTTTTATAATTTATCCAATAAAGTTGAAGTATGGAACATAATGTGCTAGTTTAAATTACACTTGACTGTTTTAATAAGAAGAAAAGAAAAATTCTTTAAAATTAATAAAACTTGCCATGGCACTTCTCCACCTCTGAACAGCACAAAAAGGCAAATATCGAACTTATAAGCGACAAATTAAATACCTCAGCAACTAAATTCTTTGAATAATTTTCTAACTCCGAAAATCCCTCCATCAGGCAACTCAGTTGCCAGCAACAGTAGGCTAGTGTAGTTATAGAAACTTATAGCTTTAATTTAGAATGGTTAGGTAGATTGTAAGTTTTAACTTTACTCTAAACTGTCTTGGGTTTTTTATCACTAAAATATTTTTTTTCCGTATCTAAATATTTATGCTAAAATGCATACAATTTCGGTTATGCCTACCTACTAATATTTAAGATGTATGAATTTCTAATTCGAGCACTTAAAATGTACGTCCTATTATGTATACAAAACAGTTAATCTTGAAATCTAAATAAATAAATAAATTTAAAATTAATAATATCACTATAAGCTGATAAAAATTTAATTAAACTGGATTGGCTTAGAAAACAATCAATTGTCTACTAGATTGAAAATACTCGCAACTTTCACCACTACTTTAGAATTGAAGGATGAGACTCTTGAAAAATTGCTTCTCGACGGAAAAACATTTTCACGTAATTTCCTCGGATAGACAACAAAATGGAAAGGCTTTTCACCGGTGTTATAGGACAAATTTATTTTACACGATAACTCGAGAACGAATGAGCTCCGCAATTATTCAGGTTGATTGTATGGCCGAACGCGAACCCCTCGGTGCCCTCGGCATCCATCCCGAAGGCTGAGGGTAATTAAAATCAAACTCAAGTTAATTAGTTTCAGAAATTACTTTAATTACATGGCATGAACCTTTTGGTTTTCAATTAATGGGACAGGAGTAATTGCGACAACGATCGGCCCACGACAAATCCCACCACTAATCCTGGAGGCTTATTGTAATCGGGCACATGGCTACCGTGTTTAACCCGCTTTTAAACTTTCCCGGTCCTTGTGAAGTAGGCTCGGATCCGGGCCTTTCGCATATCGAGTCATTATGCCGGCCGCCCATTTTCACCCCATAAGGCGGGGGTGGAATCAATAAAATCGTCTGATGGGGCTCTGGAAAAGTGGTAGCAGCGGCCCCGAACAGCCCCGCCGAGAGAGGAGCAACAGTGTGCCGTAGCGGGGGTGTCCTCTGCGCGGGGTCATATTACGGATGATTTACTCGCCGTCCCAGGCGAATCTCACGTTAATCAATCCGTGAATTAAGATAAATCTCACACCTGCTCCGGCGGTGGTAGTAAAAGCTGCTTTGCTCCGGTCTCGTGGCCCCGGACAGCTTTCATAAATAAAAATTACTGTCAACGTGGATTCCCACGTAGAGTAACCTTCGGGAATCTTCCGTCGGGACGCCGGAATGAGCCCAGCAGGCTTAACACTAAATTATCGCTCGGCGGATTATTTTCTTGTAACTAATTTCCCACATGCTGGAAGGGGAGAATGCTTCCATTACGTCGCCAGGGACTAGCGCGTGGGGGTGGTGGAGATATTTTTCCACATTTATTATTCTGGCCGCAACTGCAGAAGGTTCTTCCCAATTTCCTAATGTGCTGTATGCTTGCTTTCCAGACTTTTGAATCATTTCTCCCGGAGAAAGGATTCGGATTCGGGTGGAAGCAAACGTGTGTACTGCAGCGCTGCATTATAAAAGATGAATTTCAGCTTTTATTTTCATTATTTGCTGAAGGTGGTACGAACCGAAGAAAACGTGCAGACGTTGGAATCGGAATGTTTTGTTCAACTGAAAACCCTGCCCGAATTACTTGCATTGTGCACGCTTTGCAGAGCATGTTTAAAAACAGAATATCTGCAAAGAATGAAGTTACTTGACGGGATTTAGAAGCAAAATTATTTAGATATTTATTCGTTATTTCAAGTACATGAAAGAAGATTGTTGAATTGTTGTGGAAGGAGTACACGACGCGTGGAGTTTTTAAATTCTTGGAAAATATTTCTCTAAAAGACGAAAAATATGTTAGACATTTATAATAAAAGGGCTCTTCAGCAGCGAGATTTCTTTGTGAAGAAAAACTTATTCAAGCTTTACTTCACGTATACATCTGAATTTTAATAGTTTGCTGTATTGTTGTTCTCCTAAATTAATTCAGAGTATTACTACTTAGTACTTACGCTAATACAACTTTTGAAAACATGGATGTTTTTGAAAAATTATACATCTTTTTAATTAAAGCTCTGTACATTCCAATTTTATATTTGAATTAAAGCTCAATCTCATCATCAGTTATTTGAAAAGGCTAGTGATGTTTGATGTTGTAACCAAAATAGTTAGAGGAACATTGAAACGATTCATTTGAAATTTTAGTTTAAAATATAAAGAAAGTATCCAGGAATTGAGAAGATGTATATTTTATGTTATAATATGAAAATTTTTATAAAAAAAAACAATTAAAAATTGTAATATGATTCGGACGTTTTGACAAACGAAATCCATTGCTAAAAGAAAATATAGAAAAAGAAAGTTATATTTATTATAGTAAAAATTCTTAAATAAAAATATACTCACCAGTTCTAGTCATCTTACACTTGAAAACAATTAAAATACAATAATCGAGAAAAACATACAAGTTTCATTCGATTGGCTTCAAACAAAATATGGCGTAAAAATAAATTAAACAACTCATTTAATTAATATGGTAATAATTAAGCTAATTTGACCACTTCATCACTTGGTTCGTCTCGTAAGTGTTATTGAAAATAAATTTAAAATGTTCAAGGAAGAAATAATACACACAGTAAAGATATCAAGTGACTTTTTACTCTTCATGAAATTAACAAATAAAAAATGAAGAATTATTTAGTCTTTACAATGTAACATCGCAATAGTCTAGTTATAACATCGTATGTACATAAACCTTTTATAAATAATGTAAATTTAGTTTAGAATATACTCCGACGCTCACCTCCCAGCGCTCATTATTCAACAGAAATAAACAATAAAACTCGTAAATTCTCTCAGGATGCAACAGGTGTCAATAAAATTTACATAAATAAATAAATTTCTTTAAGAAATACGCTCTCTGTTTACGCTAAGAGTTGGTGAAACGCCAACTAGAAAAGATGATGAAAGAAGTTGTCTTGCCTTACTTACATCTAAGATGTCAACTGCGATGAAAATGCTTCGCTTGAAAATGTTATGGCTATCGCGTCGTGTGCATGGCTCTACTTAAGTACAAAAAGTTTTCGTCTATTTTTTTTAGTTAATTCTGGATTCTTCTATTTTATACAAAAAAATTCTAATGAAAAGTTCTTCTGCGGCCTATGTTACATGGGTTGCGAAAGTCCAATTAAATCTAGACGACTTACATTATCACATTTACGACTCAAAAAGATTTCTTAAAAAACTTTTTTTCCGCCAAGTTACAGGGTTAACTGACGACAAGAGACATTTTAAACTTTTTACAAATAGCAAGGACTTATTCATTTTTACATAGAAGAACTACGTCGAATGTAATTGATGCTTTGGTGTTTCGCCTTGGATTGGAGTTAGTTGCCGCTGCTGCTGCTCAGGTCCTTCCTTAGAACTGTGATCCCGATGGAACCGCGCAGGAGTCGCAGCAGCTCAATGATCTGTTGCGTCGGCATATCCTCCACCGACTCCTCGTTAACCTGTTTCCGGCGAGAAAAGGAGCAAAAATTACCGGAGCTGTTTAATTTATATCGCTAAAAGGCAATTTCCAATGTTCAGTTGCAGCACTATGCAAACGTCTCGTCCGGCCCTCGGGCATGATTAATTGAGCAGAACTTGGAAATTAATAACTACCCCGGGTTTCTTCCTAATGAGAGCACCCCACGAGTCGGGCGATATCTTTTCCTACTTTTTTAGTTCTGCACCGGAAAAAATTTCTTTAAAGTTTTCCTCTCTTTGCGCTAAGTTGCAAACGAACCAGGAAATTCATTTCCCCGGAATTATGCCTTTATGCGAGTAGGAAAAATATCTTTGTAATAAAAGTACTGTCCTAGAATGCAAAGGTGTTTTTGGTCAAGTTTCAAAGGAACAAAAGCATTAAAAATTCTGTAAGCGGAGAAGGAAGCGGGACAGCAAAAGCGAAATATTTTTTTTTTTTTTTTGTAAGTTGGATTGGTCTGTGTTGAAGTTTTAATTACCCCGAATTCAGCGAGGACAGTACCTAGTTATGCGCTTTTTAAATTAAATTAAATGATTTCAGGAATATAATAATAGAATCATGCTGACATTCAAAAGGAAATTAAATTAACAATTCACAACAAGTATAACAATTTTTATGTTGATAACACCAAACAGAAGCCAGATTAACTGCACAAATTACAATTACCAAATTAAGTTAATTAATTGCATTAACTTTACAATAAGCATTCTAGTATTTGCCACAAAAAACACTGAACCGAACTAACTATGTAGCTCTACTATTTTGTTAATACTACTGTATATGAATTTTAATAGATGTACCTACATATAAAGCACAAATTTAGGTCTTGATTTTTCTAAATATAGGTAAAGAAATTTTTGTAACAGATATGTTTTAATACAAACAAATCTTCTAAAAGAATCATGTTTGGAGACTGTGCCTTTAATTTCCTTTATAAATAAGCTTCTTTGTTGTTCACTGCCATTCAATAAAATTGTTGTATACAATTCTTTTTAGAAACTTTATCTTGATGTACCGTGAGAAGTAAACAAGGTGCTGAAAATTCTCAAATTGTAAACAAATATATTGAAAACAGCACTTTGATTTAGAAGCATTAGATTTCAGAAAAGAATATAAAAATTTTCTTAGAATTCCTCTTAGCCGTGACAGACTTTCCGTTTAAGCTCATAAAAAATTCACCACCTTGTTTACAATTTCCAGTCCGCCCCACGAGGATGAATTTTTCGCCCATCTATTAAATACGTAATGAATCTGAAGTTCATCGAAAATATATTTATTAAAGTGACAGTGCAACCGCCCAATTTATAAGGGTTTATTAAAGATTAAAAGACGGCAAGCAATAAAACGATTAAAAATTAATTAACCCCGGGGAGGCGTAAATTAAGTCTCACATGAAACCACCCCGGGTGGGAGGCTTCATTGAGCAGTCTTCGCTGGTGGAAAAACATTGCCATAACGTGCTACATGCGCCCTATTTTCCAGCATCGAGTAGTATAATTGAAAAATAATAATTACTTTTGGGAGTATGAGAATATGAGGATATAGTTGAAAAAATAAAAGAGCTGTAGGCTGCCGTTCCCGGCTATTTGGGTTCTCCGAACTTCTTCTACGGAACAATAAGGGGCTGCATGGAGCTGTGGTGGGCTGGGTTTTGGGCGGCAGAATATTTTACAATAAATCCACGTCTGAATCTAGCTCGCTGTTTTGACTGCAAATTACTTCCTTATAGCGCCGGATAAGGGAAGAACACAGGAGGACCCGGCCCGCAATGGGGGTAACTGCTGTCTTCCCTATTTCCCTACAAATTACACTTTGCCCATCCGCCCAGGGATTAGAGTAAGCCCAATTTCGCGTACGCGACATTCACTTGATGAAATGCAAATAAAAAAATCACCGACAATGGGAATTTTCGAAAATTTCGGCTGGAATGTCGCAAGAAATTGTCTAAGGCGGGGGCGGAACTCCAGCCCTTTATTATTTAGAGGCCCATAAAAGGCGATGGCTTGCCTTTTCGATGCCATCCCTTGGGACCGGGGTTGGGGCCGTCCCTCGCTGATTACAAACGACGCAAAGGCGAATTGTGTACATACCATTAAAAGTTGATCCCCCACTCTCAGTCGACCGTCCCTCGCCGCCACGCTGTCACTGTAGACCGCCCTTATGACCGTCTTCCCGGAGTTCGGGTCCGGCTGGAGGCTGAAGCCCAGGCGACTGTTCCACCCCCTGTTCAGCTCCACCGTGATGATCTGCAAAGGAACAGAGGCAAAGTTCAGTTTCGCAACTTATCGATTATCCCTGTTGAGATGGCGATAGCCGGCAGCTCCGTGTGTCTTCGCTGACCCTTCATTTGACTGAGGAGCCGCTCGAACGGTTTCGACAGCAATTCCAGCCCTTTAGGAGTGGTTATTCGCACTAAACCGATTAGATGAGTTTATGGGGCGTTATTTTCGTCCCTTTGCCAGGCGACGAGTGCTCCTCAACTTTTTCTGTTTCGAATTTCAGATCATTTTCGGCACTTTATAAATTTTTCATGTTTCTCCCATTCGACGGAAACACGCACATTTCTGAAGGTCCAGCCCGAGGGGGTTGGGGCTGTTTGCGGGAAGTCCCGGGAACGAATATTTGCTTACATAATTTGTGGTGATGAGATGCAAGATGGAGGATAAGTGGGAATAAGTAAAGTTACCCAAAGTTTGGACACTTTGACAGAAAAGGGGATGTCTTCCAGCACCTGAATTTAATAGGGCCTAAGAATTTTGGAAACGGCGGGTCTCCCATTTATATATTTTTTTTCGGCAACGATGTCAAATGGGTATATGATTGAATATTTCGGACGTTTACAGAAAAATTAAATTGAATTTATGCAAGGCATAGCTCTTTTATATTATTGTAAGAAAATATGAGATTACTATATTTTGGTCCTATCGTTTGAAACGATATCGAGCCATAAATATTGAATATTTAGCGTAATAAACAGACTTATAAAGAAAAACCTCAATTTATGCATAACTTTTATCAGTGAAAAACTGACCGTCGTATTTACATAAAGAACCAGGGGAAAGACACATACATACATTTCTCATAGAAGAATTTTATGATACATATTTTAATAAAATTTAGAAAATATGTTAATGCTGGAAATATTATATTTCATATATCACTGTGCAGTTTGATTGAATTATTGACTGAGCTCAAATTGTGTCGTTAAATCATAGTGCAAGCGGAAAAAGAATATTTTTTCAGACCTTGACTACACAGAACCTCTTAATGGATTTTATTTCTGAAATTGCAAAATTTCTTTAGCCCAGCATTCGATAAACCCAAACTATTTTCTTTTATTTAGTTAAAATAAATGAAAGTCCACTCAAAGCACACTGAACAAACTTTACGAAGTATAAAGTCTAGATTTCGATTTCTTTGAAGCTCAACAGCTTCAGTATAAAGATAAGAAAACTCTAAACCCCTTCTTTTTTAAATGTACCTCAGTCGCAGAATTACCTGCAGCGAAAATACTTGTCAAATAATCTCCAGCAGAAGAGAAACATTTAAAAATAAACGCCTGCAAGTACGCTCAAATCCTAGAAATACACCCTAAGCAAAAAATCCTATTTGTATTCATGTGGTTTGACAGGAGCATTTCCTTTGAACAGCCGAAGGGCACCAATAAATAAATTTGGATTCCATCAAGCAGTCCTCTTCGGCAACATAAAAGAGCCGATGAACCGCAAGTAAATTTGTTCGGATGACTCCCGCCCTCAAACCCGATGCTAAGCAGCAGATTTATCATTTCAAAAAGTGAGCTTCGGGATGATAAATAATTCTTTTCGGGAGGTTGCCCGATACCTTCTTAGTCCATAAATTCTTCTGCGACCCGGCCCCGGGTGCCGCAATTATTCTTGAAGGGGCTTAAATGCTCTTGATTCTTTCTAACTTCTTTCTTATATCAATTTCCCTGAGCCTCTAGCTTGAAATTGTGGGTTGATTAGCTGCAGATTGTTTCATTCTAAATGGGGGCAATAAAAAATCAATAGACGAACTTAAAATCCCAAGCACACTCCCACTTCAGGTTTCAGGGAGTGTTGCTGCTAACCGATTTTTCTCGAATACAATCTGGACGTTGTTGGACTCCGGTTCAGGGTGGATGTGGTTCATCTCACTGTAGATGAAAACGTAATACATCAGGAGTAAATCTGTATGAAGAGGGAAATATGTGCCTGGAATAACAAAGCTGACGTGATACCCCCTTAACCGAGGTGCAAACTTGATTTCATCACAGTCTGAACTTGTATTGTTTCAAGATATGTACGGATGTTACGTACATTGGATAGTCAATATGGCACTATGTGAGCAGTCCTGTACTCGGACAGTCAAGTATTTCAACTTTGAAACAAATGGGTAAATATATTTTACACTTGATGAATAGTTAAAATTTAAAGATATACCAAGTCGACAGAAACAATTTAAACACAAAATTTGTTAAATCTAAGGACAAGACGAAAACGTACAGTTTACAGAACTTATTAAGGAACAGTGTTGCAGGGAATTTTGAACTTGATGAACTTATGGTCGTACAAATACATATATAAATTCAAAAGGAAGCATACGATTGAAGGGGTATAGACTTATTTGCTAATATTTGGTTTTATTTTTTTTACTCAATTTAAGGGTAGGCTACAGATTAGAATTTTCAAAAAATCGATTTTTTGTTTTTTTGTTGATTTCGAATCCTTATAGTCTTGGGAATATCTCCTAAATTTTTTTTGAGAAATTCGTAATAGGACCGGAGATACACCGGTTTTTATCCAGGCGCGTTTTCGAGCTCTAAGTACTTATAAAAAATATCCCATAAATAAATGGTCCTAAAACTTTAAACTCATTTTTCTCGAAACACTATTTTTTGAAATGGCGGACAGTTAATCTCCGGATCTACTGAACACTGAACCGATTTTAATTAATCTTTCTAGCTTTTGATTTTTTGCTACTAGGCATTTACATACATATCCAGGGAGTCTAATTTTAAAAATATCTTCAGATATCATAAGTTTTCAAAAATATGCATGATAAAAGGGCTGAATTCAGGATTTTCCTTTCCCTTCGAATACTTTCAAACATTTCTAGAAGGGCTTTATGAAAAATTATTCTTATTTTTCAAATTATTACATTAGTTATCAATTTTTTCCATTCGAAATTTAGGAAGAGTCGAACTCTTAGATATCTTAAAATTATATAATTTACCTTAACTTGTGAAATATAATCAAAGCCTCAGAAATATAATTAACTAAACTGTCGTAGAAAATGTGTAGTAGGTATAGTATATACCTTTTTATTATTTTATTTTAATAATGGACAGAGGTGTTATCAATGTTCGCAACGTAAATGGGAAGCTTAGTAGATAAGGTCTCTGGAATGTCTCTAGAAGCTTTATTATCCGTCAGAAGAGCCGAGGAAGATAAACATTAATTTAATGGTCGTTTGCGAGTTATCTTATAGAACAATTCAGACAGTCTATATACCTATCAGGGACGATTTGCACCTGGAATTACATCAATTCACCACCGAATGTACTTCCAGCCGTTGAAATAAGTCCCGGCCTAAACCGAGATAACCGTCCTCCTCATAAAAAGCCCTACATCAGCCACTGCTCCCTTTCAAAAGTCCTGGTCTCCTCCGGCTTAATGCTTACGTAAAAATCACATAAGCTCCGCACCATCCATCAGCAGAGCACTTGGGACCACGGAGCGCCAGGACTGCGCTGTCGCCAGGACGGCAACGGGCCCCATTTAAATCGTTAGGGGAATATTGCAGCGCTCAACACTCACCTTGTAGCCCTCGGGATGGGCCGGGAATTCTTTCAGATCGAAGTGGCGCTCTGTTGCCGGCGTGGAGTTGGTCCCAGCTGCTGCAGAACAACTTGAGTCTGCTGTCGGAGCAGCCCCAGCCGAGGCGGCGGTGGCACCGGCAGCGCCGGCTCCAGCTCCGTCGGGTGTCTCCTCGGGCTCCTCATCCGGCGAAAAAACGACACCTTTCCATTTGAGGAGACTTTTGTTTCCTGTAACGGCCCCAGACAAAGAAACGAATTAAACGGGGAGCTTCTCACTCAGCTGAGTGGTGTCGTCGCACAGTTGAGGTTTGCGGACGGATGGGAGGAAAGGTGCTTCCGCTGGAAGGCGTTCTAGACAATTTGCACGGTCTGGACGGAGGACTACTCACCGGATCGCTTGGTGGTGCTCTGCTCCACCTCCTCCAGCTGGGTCACCATCACGTGGTCCGACTGGTACATCGGGTTCTTGTAGCTGAAGGTCGCCGCGTTTTTCAGATCGCTCTCAGTCTTACAGGCAATTAGGAACGTTTCACATGGCAAACTTGTGAACTCGTGATTCTCGGGCAATTGACTTTCCAGCGGCCGTTCCAGCTCGTTCTCCTGGGCGTACCTCGGGGCGTCCAGGGCATCGTTGTCCAAATTGTTCAAGTCGTAGGCATTTGTGGGAACTGCAAACATGAAAAAACACCAACGTAATTTTTTGTTGAACAAACCAAGTTTGGTTTAATTGCTTAACTCGAGGCCAAATCTCAAGAATATGTTTGAATAACATACAAATTTTATAAGTACAACTTTAACACAAGATTGCCGGATGTTAGGTATATACCTATTTTGCCTGAAATGAGTCAATTTGACTCAAACATCAAAATTGAAGATTTTTCAAAAAAATAAAATTTTATTTTAAAGAGATATTGCGCTTTAAAAATACATTTTCCGCAGATTTTTTTATTACATTTAGCACAGACCGCCTTATTTCTATTTCTTTTGCATGATACTTGAACTTGACAATTCAACCGTTTTTCAATATTTTGTTTATTATATAGAGGCGTTAAAGTATTTTCGGCTTCATGGTAATAGATTTCTAACTAGTAAATTGACAAGTTTGAACATAAAAACTCTCGCATCAGATGGTTTACAAAAAAATTCTATGCACAAGAAATAAGTTACATAACGACCAAAAATAAAAAATATTTAATAAGTCATTTTGACTCACATCGGTTAAAATAGGTATAGCACATGTTGCTTTCTGGAACTAAGGGATGGGGGGGAAGGAATTAGTATTTGTATGCATTTCATAATTCTATTAAAAACCAATACATGTTTTTAAAAAAATTATTTTAGTTTTTCCAAATGTATAGCAATAAAATCGTAAATTAGTCAAATTGACTCGCTCCGGCAATCTAGTGTTAATAGGTATCCACACTCCAATAAAATTTGTTACATCATAGTTTTGAGTATACTCGAGAACTATCAAAATTAGGAACTCAAAATCTAAAAATATGAAATCTGGATGCAAAATTTAAAAGGAAAGCATGTTTAAACTCACGAGTAATAAATTATTTATTTAATTACTTTTGAAATAAAAAAGAAACCATTGTATGATCGTAATAAGTTGTTACTTTTATTATATCAGCAACAATTTAAATAGGTTCAAATCTTTCTATAGCGAGCATATTTTTACGGCGCATGCAATGAATGCATTTCAACATTTTATAAAAAGCGGAATTAAAAACACACTAAAAGAAAAACATATGTATGTATGTATGTATGTACATTTAATGTAATCAGAAAGTTCAATTTTAAAATATTAGTTTAAATTTCTGGAGAAGTTTTCAACAACACATAAATATTTCTTTTAAAGAATTTGACAACTGCTCGCATTTTGTTTTTCAATACCCTTTTTAAAAATATGACGTTAATTTTCCAGATTTCTATAAAATATCAATTGCATCGAGCAAAATAAAAATAAAAATAATGATAATAATACTAAATGAATTCCATTAGATAAGGCTATGTATAATGTCATTTGAAAATAACAAAAGTTGCAGTCGTGTGCTACCTGTATGAGCTTTATTTGCAATGAATTATCTATTGTGCATTTTAATAGAACAAATATGAAGCAGACTTTGTAGGATAGTATAACAAATTATTGTAGCTACATACTTTATATTACCTTGTATTTTTTTTTTTTTTTTGTGCTTAAGAAGAATTTAGCATTATTAACATCAGTCATTTTTCAGGCATCTAATTATATCGCCCATAAAAATGTGTTTCCATATTTTCAAATATAAAAGTTTTAAATATAAAAATATTAAATTCGTTATTACACACACACATTTGGCATGTGCTATTGAGTTGAGCTTAAAAAAAGTTACGACTTTCAAAAGAAAATTTGATTAAAAAGACTGTAAGATAAATTTTATAACTTGTTTTCTTTTATAATGTTAATAAATTAAGAAAAAAATGTTTCTATTTAATGAAATCTTCTTCTTTCGCGTAAAAGAGGTGGATAAAATGGTAAAAAATGAGAGTTTGGCCAAGAATTCTGTTTTTATGGGACAGTGCAGTCTTGCGGAAAAATTTCCACTTACCTGAAAACTGCAATTTTGCCTTCCGACACGGTGCAGGAGCGGCACTCGGCCCCTGTCCGGACAAGTTCAGAAAGTTTGGACGGTTGGGCCTCTCGACGTCAGGTGTATTTTCAGGATCGGAGTTATCCACGGTCTGGACGATAAAGGAGCACTGGCTGGCCCCGGACTGTTCCGAGTCGGAGCAGACCGAGGTCGTCTGGCTCGACACGATATACTGGGCAGTGCTGGAGGCTGGAATTAAATTGCACGGGTTAGAGGGAAAGGGGCGCTCCTTTGGCATGGAATGGGGTACCTTTCGAGTCGGTGACATCCTGCTCGCTTTGCGAGGTTGTCGCCGAGCTGTGCTTGTTTCCCCGCTTCAGGCGCCGCGGTGACGTGTTGCTAGACACGAGCGAGGACTCGGTGGAGTCGCCCGGAGTGTTCTGCTTCTTATAGGCTAAATCACTAAGGAGATTGATTGCCTCCGGCCTGGATGACAAATGAAACCATGTTATTTGGGTACGTGTGTGTTTCCACCCTCACCTTAAATACGCTTTCTTCCCTGAACCACTCACGAGGCTCCTGCTTTCGGAGCTTGTGGGGGACATCGCCGCGACGGGGGTCTGGGCTTCGTCCCGGTAGAGCCGGAGCTTCACGGTGTCAGCAGCTTGCCTAAGAAATATCACAGCCTGTTCGTGTGTCATGGGTGACAGAGGAACATCATTAACAGCGACAATTTTGTCGCCGGGCTTAATCCTGCCGTCGGTGGTCGCCGGCTCCCGGACAAGCGCCCGAACGTAGTGGCCCAGCACGGACTCGTCCTCCTTTCGCAGCGTGAACCCGAGGGACCCCTGCTGCTTCACCATGATTATCTCGAATTCCTGTCAATTAAGCAATGCTAGTGTTACAGAAAAATCCATTCAAAATCCAATTTCCTAGCTTATACATATGTATATGAGTAAATGCATATTTCATTGTACAGCGTAAATAAATACGTTTAAACTTCCCTCTAAAAATAATATTTTCGTTTTTGTGTATGTATATGGCATATGTATTATATTTAAAAAATCAATTAACAAATTTTAAAATTACACATTAAGGGCAGATTCTTCAATATACTAATAACTTTATTCTTCTGGTAAAAAATCAACTTGGATGTGAGGAAAAATTAACTTTCACTGTATTTGTCAAAAATAGCAGTCCTCTCGAGTGAATAAGTTTATCCATCTAATAGCTACTTTAAATCACAGTCAAGTTGATTATTGGGACGATTTTATTTGGAGAATAAATTTAACTGACTATTGCAAAATTGAACCTAAAATAAAAAAAAAATAAGATAAATTTTTGGTTTCGTAAAGCTTTCAGCAGCTTTGTAAGATCAACCGTTTTTTCAGTAATTTTGTGCAAAATGCAAGACCAAGCCTATGTCCTAGATATCCAAGAACCAGTAACAAGAGGCGCGACTTTTGCAGTCTTACAACTTTCACGTAGTTTTGAAGAGAATGATTGAACAATTATGTGATTGAATAATCAAAATACTTTCATTATCAGTTATTAGGGAATATACAATTCAAAATTGATTGATTGACAACGAATTTGGCCTCAGTCTTGCTATAACTAACTTGTCACTAACCTGCTCGCTATTTAGAAAAACATAATTTATAGACTATAGATTCAAAAATGAGCGAAGCCACATTTATGATACTTGCCAGGAATATTTAATATATTTTTTTGTTTTTAGTTAAAAAGAAGTAAAAATTTCAAAGGCATTTTCTTAAGGATAAAATCTCGAAAATTAACATTCCAAAATACTAAACTAAAAATAAAATATTACTTTAAAATATAATTGTATGTAAGGCTAATAAGTTCTGTAAATTTGCTGTAAATTACAGAATTGTTAATTTTAAAATTATCATTGGAACTATAATTTTTGGGATTTTAAATATAAACTCGATATCGAACATGTTCCATACAAGAATAAAAGTTAAATTACTAACTCATGTCTCCACCCACAACCTACACATTTGAATTAATTGGTGCAAACAATTAATTTGAAAATTTCTAAATTTGCATACATACCCCACTTTGAAAGTTGGTCAGAATCGCAGGGACGGGATCCAGTGGAAACGCCTCCTCGGGCATGGTTTGGGTCCCCTGCTGCTGGGTGCGTTGCGGGGGCTTCGGGGGCTCCGTCGGCGGCGAGAGCTTCTTGTACTGCTCGTCGCAAGGCCGGCAGATGAGCAGGACCACGTCGCTCGGCATCGTCCTCAGCACCTCGAGAGCTTCCTAAAAATGTTCAAAGAAAATTGTCAAAGTGGTAATCAGCTCTTTGACAAAAAACAAGCGAGGATTACGTAATTTGTTAATCCTGTGAGCGGAACGTCGTTCGCCTCCAAGATTATGTCACCCGGCTGCAATTTTCCAGTCGACCAAGCCGCCTGATGAGGGAACAGCCGCTTTATTCGTATTAATCCAGGGAACGCCGAGTTTGAGTCAATCCCTCCGGATATTGATAGCCCCAGGCCACGGGGTCCTTTCGTTATTTGTACAGTGAACGTGCAGTCTGGAAAATTTATAGGTGGTTCCTGTTACAAACTGTGTCCTTGTGAAGGGTTTTAGGGCGGAATTAGAAAGGATTAGCCCCCGGGGAAAGAAAAGAAATTGTCTGGGGATTTTAAGTAGTCACTCATGGTAGCAAATCCTTGCGGAGTTTTTTACAATCTGGGGGCACATTTGGGAATGGGTTGGCTTAGGCCTGACTTATTCAAAAATCTAATCGAAAAGGGGAAGAGTCGTTTTCATATTCAATTTCCACACCTAAGTAAAGTACTTCTGTCGAAGGCTAATTCACATGAAGATTGTCTACCTCACCTTGCAATATGCTACATAAAAGTAGCAATCCCCTGTAAAATACGAGAAAAACAGGAAAGAATAGGGAATTCCGGGAATTTTGGGAGCGCCCTTGTAATATAGGCAATCTGCACTCAATTTGCTTCAATTCCCGCCGCGACGTTGCGAGATGAAAATTTGTGGCCTTAAACTTTTATCCCGGCCGCTTTCGTCCTTTTTAATTTAACCTCTGAGCAAAAAAACAAAAAAAAAAAATGTGTCGCTCCCCCCGAGCATCCAGATTCGCCCAAACTTTTTTCCTATTCTTTGCCGGAGCAAAGAATTCTAATTTGTCTGGAGCTGTTTACCCGGCCCCTAATGCGACAGTATACGAGGCTTGCGGGCCTCTATGACAAAAATACCCCCGACGCTGGGATCCTTGTAAAATATTGTTTTTATTGGGCGATTTCTCATTTCAGATCCCCACGTCTCTCTTCGGGCAGTGAAAATCTTCCTCGAATAAGGAAGGAAACATTTTCTTCTTTCGGAGTGAAAAGAAGAGGTATCCCCGTCGTACTGGCGGGTGTACGTTTCCCCGGGATATTGACCTGACCCCGGAGGGAATTTCGCCTCCAAATAAATATTCTTCCCGAGTCAATATGACGCTGCCCCTGCGAGCTCCCACTGCTCCTGCGAAAGGCGCAATCCGAGACCCAGTTGACCTCATGACCCTTGAATCGAATGTGATCAAATAGGTCATTTGGTGCTTTGATACAATGTTGTCTTGAATTTTCAATGTTACTGTGATCAACATTTGTACGGTTTTGATTCCCAACAAACTATGCCTCCAATGGTGTAACGTCCCCCGTACCATTGGAGTTTGACTCTCCGCTTGAATGGATGGTTCGCCTTTATTTAATTTAAACAAAGTGGAAAGTCGTTAAAACAATTTGCATCAGTGCTCGTTAGTTAGGGCTTCGGGGGCTGTCCTGATGGCATTTACCATCTACCAGATACCCAGCTAAGTTCCGACTGACTACGAGGGGAGGGGAACACTAACTTCGCTTGTACATGATTTCACCGGAAGTTTTAACGAATGAAAGGAAGTTAAAGTTTTCGACGAAAACTAAGTTCACTGACAGTTGTTCCATTAATGGACTGCAATGAAATGAAAATTTCAAGTCTTCTGGCATGTAAAAGACTTTGTAAAGCTCAAGAAAGCAGAAATTCACTCATTGGGACGGGCCTCGGCGGGAAGTGGGCGCTGGATGTTTGTGGAGATGATGGAGAACAGTGGAATTTTTAAAGTATTTCAAGGCAAAGCATAAATCAGTACTGAAAAGGGGGTGGACAAGCACGCCCTTCTCCCTTAAATCAATGAAATTATAAACAAAGTTTAGACAACTCTGATGAAAATCGTTTTTTGAAAGTAAGGTTTCTAAAATAATCTATTGCATAACAATTTGATTTCTTAATGTGGTTACAATAAATCGGAAGTTTTGTAAATATGAGAATTTTCAAATATTTAATACCGAAATGAAAAAAAATAACAATAAATGCATTCTCCAAAATAATGAGAATAATTCAAAATTTACAGAAAGGATCACAATTCCTGCAAAATTACGGCTTAAGCTATTTTCGTTGACTTCAAATTTTTATTTTTTGTAGATAGACTAAAAGTTTCCTAGAATTTTTTATGCAAACATTCACTTTATAAAGTCTTAAAAATAAATATTGAATATATTTACTTTTATAGTTTTAAAATTCTTTGAAACATTTCTAAGTTGCTTTTTGGTCTAGACTGGATGATTGATAAAACGCAGAATATGTTAGAAAATATAAATTCCGTCAAGGAATATTAAGTACTTAATAAAAAGTCATTATTAATATAACCACATATACAAAATAACAAAAAATATAAAAGAACGAATTGATTTCATCCACAAATCAATTAAAGCGTTTAAGTAAAACCTAATTTGCATATGTAATACTGAATATATTATTTATTTGTATTTTCTACCGATCTATAATAATGAAAATATCTGTAAATTAAAACGAAAAGATTTATACCTCATCATTTAATTATTGTTTATTTCCAAATGTAATGTGCATCATTTTGCACTTTATAATTTTCACATGGAAATTACTGAAGTTGTGTTGCTAGTTATTCTTGATTTAAATTGCGTGGACTTCGTTATTTTGTGATTTCGATTTATGTTTGTAAACCCATATGTAAGAATGTTTTCGAATTACAATTATATTTGCAAGCAATTAAGTTTAATGAATCTTCAATAACCAATTAAATGAAATTACAATTTATGATCGTTATTGGAGAGGAAATTATTATTGAAAACTGAAATATAACACGATATTATTCGTTGGCGTAAATCACTTTTACCTGAATATTAAAGGTAGTTTTCTTATACATACATTATATGTATGTACATATGTACCATTCATTAAAAAGTGGTTTTTTCTTTCTTTCTGCCAAAAATTCTGAAATATTTTTTAATAAAAGTTAAGAAAACTCATATTTACATTAATTGGAAGAAAAGTACTAAACAACAAAGAGCAAAAGCATGTTAAACTCTTTCTAAGTCAAACAACAAAGTTTTAGTCCAGTTGAACTAAAATAAGCCCTACGGAAATGGAACTTTTCCCTATTTTTCTTTATTGCTCCTGGTCTGAATTCAAACTTGGTTTAAACTGGTCCGAAAAACTATTATTGATTTACCAAAATTGCTTCTGTTGTATTTCTTTGGGCTTCCCGCCTTCAATTTCGCTTTAATGTGTAAATGGAAATAAAAAGAACAAAATATTTTACTCGCTGTTATCTCTTCTCCACTTTCGTCCAGCTTCATTTGAATAGTAAAATATGCAGCCCTTCTGGGAGAGACGCGTAAAAACGAAATTAAGTCTTTTATTAAAATAAAAAAAAATTCAAACTTAGCAAAAGCAGCAATATGCTTTTAAAGAGCATAAATAATGGATGTACTGCGAACAATTCACCCTTTCTTGGATCTAAAGTACTCTATCCGAAGATGCCACAATGAATCACTATATAAAATTCGCAAAATTCACAAGTCACCATAGTGACTTTATAAGACTATTTGAGAAAAAAATTCTGATTAAACTTACTTTGTGATGACGCAGTAGATTGTGATTTAATACCACTAAGACAGGAGGTGAATTAGGGTAATCAGGTCGTCTAGGTAAGCAGATTTAAAGTAGCTTTGTTAGTTTGGAATATGAGGACTAGAGTTTAAGTAAATGCACTCATAAATCCTTTGCTGGAGAGAAACTTTTGTGGAAGAAAAAATAATGTTAACCCAGTCCGTCATCTATTCTGACGTTAGTTTTGCTTCATAAATCCTTATTTATCCACCAAACTAGGAAAAGTTCAGACAAGGTATGTCAATTTTTGTAACGTTTTTATCAAAAGGACACGACAAAGAAATTTACGTTGAAGCATGGGAGAAAATATATTTTCCCCCAACTTCTGAGTTATTTACTGCCTTCAACGGATATTTTGGAATTATCTCTACTGCCAAAGCGGTAGAAGAAAAGGAAATGGACGGCAGAAAGAGGAATGTTCGCAAATCTTTTCCTCATCTCTGTAAATAATTTCGGCGACTTCGCTAGCTCGTCAGTCGACTGACTGGTTGGCTGGAAGGGCGGTATCTTCTGGAAAGATTTTTTGTTCCCATTCCCGAAGCCTTATCCCTCAAACTCTCCCTGATCCCTCCTAACCAGCATACAAACTTTCTGTAAAACTTTTTGGCAGTATAAATTGCAAGCTATTTTGGGGGACAGACTCAACGCTATTTTAAGTATATGAATGGGCCATGCTTAATGCGTACCCCCAAAGCCCTCCTAAAGCGGAGGATTCCGAAAAGGTGGAAATAAACAGACTGAGCAGCATAGGGCCTCACCCCCGCCCCGCAGGCATTGAATTAAATCCGGAGAGTTCTTAATTAGTTTCAGGAGGAGATCCTCGAAAAATCACCTTACCTTTTGTGATAAAGTTGTACGCGTAGGGGTTGCCGTTCTGGAACGTCATATCCGGAATAAGGGTTTGCTGCTGAAAGAAGGGAGACGGCGTCAGGTGCGACAAAAGTGGCGGCAGTTCATCCTCCGGCGACCGCTCAGAACCGTAGCCCTGATCGCAGCTAGGGTCGAAATTGGAACGTGTCAAGCGCAGCTTCAGCTGGATATCGGGCCTATCTGCAATGAAAAGAATCCTGTCGTAATGGAAATATTCAAATAAATTCCCAGCCCTGCATTAAAGGGGGAGTCACACTGACTTCTACAGTACCTTGATTGATTTTGAACGTGCTGCTCTCGGAGCTCGTCGAGGCAGTCTCCTTTTCGCTGACGCTGTTGTTGTAAGGGGAGTGTTGCACCTGCTTTTGCTGCTGCTGCTGTTGGAGTTGGAGTTGGGGTTTGTTTGGAGTTACAGTCACGTACTCTACTCTATCGGTTTTGATGTACCCTTCCGCTTGGTTGTCTGAAAGCAAATAAGGGAAAAGGGCAAAAGATACAATGTAAGCAGCAGAGCTATCGGTGTCATGCACGTACAAATCAGGATCGTGTCCTTCTCCACGTTGTCACTGTCATTGTCCAAATGATTTGGAAGGCTGCCGCAAAACTTATTCCGGTCCTCCCTGGAGACACCAGACATAGGTGGCATTATTAAATTTGGTGGGCATGACTCTAATGGATAGTCGGGTGCGTCTCGTCTGTCCATTGTGTGGTATTTAACTCCTTGTGACGATTCATTGGGCGTCTTTGTGCTCCTCTGGTCGCTTGGATCCCCATTCGGCGTAGGGCAGTAGGCGTCGCCATTCTTGTTCGTATATAAATTACCTGGGTCAGAGAAATATTATAGGGTCAGTGTTCGGGCAGTGACGAAATTAAGTTAGATGCTAAATGGTCGTCCAGCCCTTTGTTGGAGATGTTTCAATCTAGGGCACAATGTGCACACTCTACATGTGGTTTGTGCAGTAATGGAAACTTGTTGGTAATTGCATTTATGCCAGTTGGGCAACCGCTTCGTTGTATGGTATTTATGTGTATTTAATAAAGGATTATATAAAGGAATGTTAAAGCGCCTAGTCAGGCACGAAAAGTGGTTAAGATTTTGGATTGGATTTTCCAAGGAGTATTTTTTAAATTAAAAAATTAAAACATTTTTTTAAAACTAAATATAATATGTGATGCGATCTATGAAAAAGGACGTTATCTTGTCGGTGCAGAAAATTTATATTTCGCTAACTCGAAAATTTTGCTCTGGCAAGATAAGGATATTGCACTATTGCGCTTTTTTACAGATATATGAAATTTAAATTTGTCATATTTTATCCTTAAAAAATTAATTAATGAAATAATAAGAGTTCTTCAAAAATTACACTGACCAACATTTTTAACGACTGTTTGTGTAAAAACAAGTAGTAAATAATGTTAATAGGGTTTAAATTTCAGTTGAATCGCACAAAGTTCTTAAAACGTAAGGCCATTGAGAAAAGTGCGATAAAAAAGTAAAAAATATTTCTTTTTTACTTATTTGGATTTATTTTAAAAATTGAAAATCGTTATACGAAATTCTTTGGAATTTTTATGGAGAATAGGTGCACACTTTTACATAAAATAAAACCTCAATGGATTTCTTAATTCTAAGCAGTAGTTAAGATATAACCACTAATGAAAAACAAGCTTCAATAAAATTATAAATCAAAGTTAATGGATTACTTTACTTTGTTATTCTCTCTACAACTTCCATTTCCAATGCGGTATAATTTTCTATGTCGTTTCGTTAATTTTTACGGGAATTTCAAAAATATACCTACCAAGAACGATATTTGTTAACTTATTGATTTTATTTCCTACAAAAATAAATCTCAATTAATTATATTCTGATACCCAAAATGTTGTGATCAAAATTGTTTGCTGCTATAGCTCATTCAAGCGGAATAATTCTTTTATTCAATCTAAAATGTCAATAAAGGATACTGTGATACTTTTAACAACCGCCTTCGAAGAAATTAAAGCTCACTCGAGTATCAATTTCTAAAGTTCAAGGAAATGAATATTCTGAAAACAGATATAGAAACCGTTTGAAATCCACTTTATACCCACCTCCTGAACTTTCCAATTATATTTGAAATACTTTGGCCAACATTCACGTTGAGACCAGCAGGCTTTCTTTTATCCAAAACCATATCAAGTCTTCTCTACTTAAAAAAAAACAATTTAGAGATTTGCTGTTCTAATAAATTGCGTGGGCCTCTCAGCCACATGCCGATTTTCCCATTGTATCATTTCATTTCCGACATACCATCTGCCTACGATTTATATTTTGGGTAATGTACCCTATAACCTTAAGAGAAAATCGTGAATACGTACGTGCACCACTTGGCATTGGGGAGAAGGTCATTGGGGATGGTATCCCTATGCTCAGTGAATAATTTTCTCATTTTTAATATAAATTTTCGCATTTAATCCCAAATATGGTACAACCCTCAATCTTGCCGAAAACAAATCCCTGTCCCAGTCCCTATCCATAGCCATCCTTCTGGATATTCCGAGGATTCGTGTGTGTGTGTGTGTGTGTGTGTTTCTCATATGGCCCAAGCAAAGGGAGATTGAATTTTTAATTAAACTTTTTGCCTTTGTACAAATGCAAAGTATGTCCTCTTTTTGAATTAAAAGTTGTGTGCATCCCGTTCCCTCTTGGAAATACATAAAATTCAAATTTCAAATACCCTCACCTGACGATTGCGTTCGTCGTCCTGAAAGTCCCTTGTTGGTATTGCGGGACACATTTGATCCCATATTATTGCTATCAGCTAAGATATTCTCTTTGTTGCAGTCTGAGCCAATTTTCTCGTCGGAAGCAACATTACGCCGTAGATTGTCGTCTAGATGGCAAGCGTCGTCATCCAGGAATCCACCTTTGCTCCTAATGGCTTTGGCTAAGTGGTTGGGAGGACATTTGGCACTGATGACAGTCTCTAGACTCACCCTCTCATCGTTAACATTTGGTATCTGCGAACTTTCTTTTGGCTCAACTCGATCGAACTCCTTGGGACCGAAGATTTCACCAAAAACAGCTAATGAGTTGTCCTCGTCCTTCCCGAACTGATAGTTTCTGTTCTCGTCGATCTTACCACCGGCCTCGTCCGGCTGGAGGTTATTTTGTTGCTTGAACGATTCCAAACGGCGTACGAACTGGAGCAATATCTAGAAACATTTCGAGCTATTAGTGGGCATGGAACCGCTTAAGTTTAATAAATCAACATACCTCGTCCGAAGTGTCGTCGATAATGCCGGCAGCCGGAGATGCTCCAATTGGCTGAATGTTTGAGTAATTGCTATTCAGTGTCAGAATCTGGTCACCTAAAAGAGGCAAGAAGACAAAAACGCAATTAGTCCCACTCGATGACTGTTTTGGCTATGCATTCGAAACTTGGTCTCGTTTTGACTGTCCATGGTCGCATGCATGGCCGGCCAAGTATCAAACCATTGTGCCATCAATTTGAAGCGTTCATTTGCAATGAAGCGAGATAATTAATACCGGAAACGGTGATCCGGCCCCACCCCCGTCCAACGCACTGGGGTCCCACTCTCTGCCCAGCCCCTAGCGCTCTGCCCTGACATGGGGCCGGCCCCTTGAAATTTCAATTCATCTGCAGAGTTGGATTTGAGTTATGCATGAGCTGCGCTGTGACAGCCACTGTCGCCTCACAGTGGAAACACGTTGTAATGGCTCTGTTTTCTGGTAATTGTCGGATTTGATTTCGCAATGTGTCATGCCTGGGAATGATTTGTTTTTGTGATAATATCTGTAGCTTTACGGATTCCGGGTCATATATTGGGGCAGTGAATTGAGGTGATCTAGGAAAATTTGTATGCCACCCAGGGAAATCGATAGCACTATTTGCCATTTGAATTTCGAATTAGTTCCTAGAAATGTTAATCTAATTTTCATACTCTCAGGTGAGATACTTTAATCGAACCAATTTGCACACTCAAAACTCGAGTGATAATTTGCTTTGGTACTTCATCTCATTTACCCATTCGTCAATTGATTTGATAAAAATCAAATTTTAAATAATAATGCTGTACACATTTTAAGTAGTAATTTTGTAAGAATTACTAAAAAATGAATTATTTCTGAAAAATCGCAAACCAAAACAAATAAAACTACTAGCCAAATATTATTGTTTTTTTTTTAAATTCAATATTTCCAAAAATGTTTTTATAAATGTTTTCTAAGTGCTGAAAGTTATGCTGCACTCTAAACAAACATCAAAAAGTTTTCAAAACTTGTTTGTAGTACCTACATTTGTTATCTTGGTTTCCATTATAAAGTACAATGTTAAAATCACTTTAAGTTTTTCCCTAATATTATTTCAAATTTGTAGTGCATTCAAATAAATTGCTTACATCTACTAAATAATAAAAGTTGTCGACTTTTTCAATTATACCCTCAAGCGAAACTTTACAAAATATTGAAAAACGACATTAAACCCACCTGACTGAGAACTTTCCAGCAAGCTTCCATAAATACCTCAAACTGCAGAAACATTGTACGGAATATAAAACACTCTTGCGACCGAGCAAACTGAGCTAACTGAGCCCAAAAACAAGTGAGTAAAATCCCCATATCCGGTTCAAGCAAATTTTAGTTTTATGCGATTTAATAAGAGCTCCAACGAATAAAATGTCTATTACCCTAAAATGCTACACTGTTTCACTTGAGCCAGTGGCACATATGAATTTATTCCCGTATCAGCTATAAATTTAAAAAGTTTTTCTTCACGCAAAACTATACGATATCGCGAAGAGGATGGTAGGGCTGGGCGCGGGGATGGTATCCTATATATTTTAACAAGTTTTTGGCTTTTCCCATTCTGCGAATAAAGTTTAAAACTTAAGCGAGGACTGGGAAAACTTTCCATATCGTCGTCATGCACGCTATAATTTTCGTCGAGGAAAAGGGTCGTTTGAGCTATAAAGATTCCGGGGGACTCTCGGAAATCGTCAAATATTTGTACAACTAAGGTAAGTGGAAACGTTTCCCTTGCTAAGATGTGATTAATTAAGCTCAGGTGGTTAAAGGAATTTTCGTTGATGATAGAGTTGGTGATGAGGGCGAAATAACAATGAACTATTATATAAGATGAAGATGCTGAGTGCTATAGCACTTTGTTACGTTAAATATTTGCTACAAAGTAAAATGTGTACTTCCTTACAAACTACGTTTTCTTTGGATAACGATTAAAGTTTAAAAGTTTACTTTAAGCAATTATGTACCTACTTATAGAATGTTTGAGAACGTTAATTATTTCGAAAAGAGTGACCCTATTACTTTAATCCAAAAGTTAAGTAAAGCAAACTTTTCCCTTCTTCGTTCTTAAAAATTTTCTTAAACAAAAGTCTGATCCTTTATTTTCACGAAAACTTTTATTCCTGCATACCTTTTATTTTAACTACTTTCGACTCGTTCCAATTTCACGATTTCATTTTACTCATCGATTTCTATAATTTTTCTTATTTAGATAATACATATTAACATTTTTCACAATGTGGTTGTGTATAACTCTAGAACTAATTGTGCAAATTGAATGAATGAAAGCTATTCTTTTCAGAATTATATTATTATTATATGTATTATAGCCCGTAATATGAATATTCAAATTAATTTATAATTTTTATTATTTTTGTTTTTTGAAGACCGTAATTTTGTACATGCTTTCTATTAGCTTGAACTAAGTATAAATTCGTAACATTATAAGAAAATCTTAAAACTCACATTTCACCCATTTTTAATTATCGTATTGATCTGAAACTTTTCAAATACATATATGCAATTATGATGGCAATGTAATATAGTAAATCTAAATATCATTCTAAATTCAATATGACGGACACCTTCAAGATGGTGGTTTACCATTTTCTTCATAACCTCCTTGATATGGGTATCAAATAAAAGGGTTTGACGAGTAGAATAGGATATAGGCTATGTGGGGTCATTCTAAACCAAATATGACGAACACCCCTTTTTTGCTTCTTTAGTGCGTCAATAATAAAAACATGTTTTTTTAGTTTTGTGAAACTATAGCTATAAAGACAAGATTAAAAAACACCTTGTTTTTAGTTTCCTAATAATTACATATCAAGATATTATGTACACCGTGGAGGTGTAGACAAAATTCAGAATATTTCCGTATATAAAAAAGCGTAACTTCCTTATTTTTATGCAATTTTAGGATTAAGAAACTTTTCTACAAATACCACTTAGGAAAATTATTCCCAAGGAATGGCCACGGTGACGACAAGACCCCTTTATGTATTCCCTTTTGTTTTTCCTTAAATGGCTCACCCTGCTATTCATCATAAGAATTTGCATATCAATGGGAAAGCAATGGACTTTCTGTATTATACTTGTGCTACTAAAAAAGCATTATTGCTTTGCTGTCAACGGGTAGAAACCAAACATATGTATGTAGCTATCAGTGCTGTCATAATACGTTAAATTTATCATTTCCATAAATAAAGCTAATAAATGTGCCCTACGGATCCCAACAAAGTCGAGGTAAGGAGCCAACAAAATCAGAAGAAGCTTAGGGCATTCTACAAATTTCACGTGCCATCGTGACGACAACCGCATCTCGTTCGTGTTTGCCACTTTGAATTCGAAGCAAAGTCCCTAAGTGCTTTTGAATTGCCCTGCAAATTCTCCCTTCTGGGACGTGGGTGTGTTACATTCCTCCTAGGAGACGAAAGTTATTTGGAATTAGCGCATTTCGAGCGCCTTTCTCTGTCTGCTTAGTCCGCAGGAGAGTGATCCTTGGAAGGAAATTGGGTTCCTTTGTGCTGGGCCATAAATAATTAATGGCAAATGGCTCCTTGCAAGACAAATCAGGCGCAGAGTGCACTTTCCTCTGAGTCGGCAGCATTACACGGGATGCGAAAAGTTCCCATTTCAATTACCCGCAGGTGTCGAAAGACAGAATTCCCCAAATGGTGGTAATCACAAAATTCTAATCTAAAACTCGTTCGCATGGCACAAATCCAATTCAGACGAACCGCAAAAACTGTCGTGCGGAGAGCTGCCGTGAAATCTACGACCAACTGGGACTTACCTTCCCCGGATTATAATGGGTTCAGGATTTGCATCGTGTGAAAATACGTGAGATTGCAACGTTTAAAGAGTTTTCGTAAATAAGCGAGTGCAGTGTTGCACCGGGGAAATAGGGTTCCTCGGAGGCACGTCCTCTAACCTCTTAGCTTCCTGGAGACTACATTTTTGCACATTTAGTTGCCCGTCCGCCCGGCTTATGGAGCTTGCATTAAGAGGTGACATTTGCTGAAATGTCGACATTTGCGGCTTACTCCTGACCGAAAACTTTTCTGGTAGTCTGCAAAGTCTGCAACTCTCAGTGGTATGTCCTGGCTCGTCTGCAGGAGCGTCCACTTTTATGCAGTTAAATCAAAAGATATGATTTTCAGGCACCATGTAAACAGGATGGTGCACAAAATGTTCTGGCGGACGCATTTTGTTGAAAATATTTCTACACTATTGCTGGATTTACTCTCAGGGATTTTTTTACATTTTCAAAAACAAAATAAGTTTTTTTAAGCTTTGTATACTAAAAGCAAAAAGGTAAATGCTTATAAATCTTTCTTTTAAAACATTCCGCAAAGGATTTGAAACTACTGCAGACTGTTTTACATAAATTCTAAATTTAAAGAGATTTATCCTAATAAACTCGAACAATGTTTGTATATTTTTCAAATCATCGTTTTAATTTCTCAATATCAAAAAACAAGTTATTAATTTGTTGGTCTAGAAATTTCAGAATATCAACTAAAATACCTTGATATAACCGAAAATGCTTTTTTAAACTAAATTATTCAACTCATGATTTCAATTTTTGTAGTTATATTTAAATTTCTTTATGAACGTTTCATTTGTTTCTTAATATAAACTATTTTATTAAATTTAAAATTTAAATCTTGTAAATGTATTAAACCAAATTCGATACCGCAGACTGTTTTGTTAAATTTTCTCTCAATATGATGCATGTAAAGTTGGAAGAGCCAGTTTAGATATAAGTAATATATTTTGCAGACCAATTCCTGAGTCGAACACCACACTGAATAAAAAGTAATAGTTGTATTTGATATATGTTATTCCAAAAAGGTTTTCTACATGCATATGTATTTCTATGTGAGAAACATGTTAATATAAATTAATTCCTTCGTAAAGAAAAAGTTGGTCGAATTTTAAATTTATCTTGGTACAACTTGAGTTTTACTAGGTTCCATATTCACAATGATCTTCTGTGTTTATTTAATTTAAATATTAATCTAACTATTTTTAAAATTGGATATAGATATTTAAGCTTAGCCGACAACTTTATATCTGTGTTTTAAAGTTGGGTTCTATTTAGTTTAAAACGATTTTGATTTCAATTTGCATTTTAAAATTTCATGTTGTTAAAATTTTCGCGTTTTGGACCAACTCATATTGAAAAGTTTCTGAATTAAAGTAAATTTTTTTGTACGTTTTTTTTTTTTTTCTCAATATAAAGTAAAAAGTTATTTATTAATAATTTAATGTTCATGAATTGCACCTTGAAACCCTTTAGTAGGGATGAATGATATTCTTATGAATTCGTAAGATTGATAAAATTCAAATCGCTTTCTTTAAAAGAAACACATTTTTTCCAAGGACCTCTCCTGGAAATGGAAATGTATAAAAGGAAAGGAAAAATCAAATTTAAATATGAAAGAGAACAATTGATGCGAACTGAATTGAATTAAAAAATCCCTTTTAAAATGAAGAAAACCGGAAAATTTGCAACGAGTTTAAATCCATAACCCCAGTGGAAGAGGATGAAAAGCCTTTTGTTATTGGAATATTGGAATTATCCGGGATGGAGCTTACCTCCGTCTAGAGTGCCATCAGTGTGCGCTCTGATAGCTGACCAGCTGACCATCTGACCACAATAGTTAACGCCTGGTTTGGGTCATCGGGAAGGACATTAATATAAACAAATGCGGGATTGCGCCGCAAAGGTCTGTTAATGCTCAAGAAATTTTGTGATAATGACTGAACCCACCGGAGTGCCGCATGGCCTTTAAGGTTGCCATTGTTCTCTGATTTATTTCAGTCCATTTTCATTTTCGTAAACAAACAAACCAAGTACCCTGCTGAATGCGGCAATTTTCATTTTATTTTCAATTCCACATTGGAGGAGGGCCATTCAGCAAAGCCGAACAAAACCCTTTTCATGGACGTCGGAGTTTTCCATAAAAAGGAAATGGCAAGAACGTGGTCATTCGAGCTGCGCTCAGCATGATTTTGTCATATTTCACCTGAACCGGAGCGCTCCGCGTCTCTTAAACAGAGCCAAGATCTCGTTCGAGTCACGGACGTAATCCAGTTATTGTCGGTAATTCCTCTTTATGGAATGTGGCACCCACCCGGTACACCCGGTACCCCGGGGCAGGTCGACAATGACATCTTAAGCCCCAATAGACGCCTTGCGCCATACGCGTCCAGCATTCGGGGGCCACCGAACCGGTCCCATCCCCGCCCGCCGGGTGAGACTCGTTAGATAATTCCCACTTTCAGGTGGATTTCACTTTTCAAAGAATTTATTCGCCGAGAAAAGGATTGTGCTCACCTGAGCGGAGGTGTCTTGGTACCTGGTCCACGTGCTGGACATCAGGGCGACTGGGGCTGGGTAGGGCAAATCCTCTAACATGTCGCACGCGAGGCCCAGGAGCGTCGACAGCCTCTTAATTACCTGCTAAAGTGCAAAAAGGTAATTTGCTCGTGACGTGGGTTTGGTTTCCAATTTATCCATCTCAGCACGGCCGTGTTCTACGGTCGCCTCGGAAAGGGGATTTTTTCCGCTGATTTGGCATGTTAATTATGACACCTTAATGACCCGAGTGTGCAAAATTCCGTCACGGCGGTGCCGCCCACGCTGCACCGGAGCGACGAACGCGGCGAAAACGTTCGCTTTTGTGCAGTTTCAAATTTCAAACTCATTAAGGGAATTGTTGCAAAATTTCGGTCCCATGCACCACTGGGGGAAAACTTTTCGTTAATTAACAATCGTGCGGCGATGGCGTTCATTATGCGCTTCTGGGGCGGAGGGCGTGCTTCTACAGGGTGACTCGAAATCGCTCTGTTGAACGTTTTGCGTTTTATATTGCAGCGATGAGAAGGTTCAACTTGGAACGGCGGGGGCATCACGTGTATGTAAACTTTGGGGTTTAATTAAGGGGAAGTGGATTGTTGCGGCCGGGCTCAAGATTTCCGGAAAGAAATTCCAAGACAGCTGGCAAATTTTCACTGCCCGCAATTGATGGCCAGTGTATAAACTTTCTTGGTGGTAAGACGTCTGGATAGGAAGAAAGTTCTGCTTGAGCTCGAAAGGTTTTCGCGGAATTGTTGGGTTAAAGGGTTTATACAAATTGCTCAGGGTTGTTGAGGGTTCTCCAAGTACAAAACTAAGTGGAGCAGAGTTGTGATGAGTAATATGAACCAAAACTTAAACCTAAACAACCCACAAATACAAACAATTTTGCATATAAATATTTAATATTTTCAAAACTTCTCATTTATAGCTTGATATTATCGAGCTCTTAATAAAATACATGATAATTAACAAAAATTTACTTTTACAGGAGGTGATATTTTTCTCTCTTTTCATTTTTACTTTTAAGCTATAGTTTTCCATACTTTGGAGTTTAGATTTGAATTCTGAAAGAAATTTTACATAAAATTAAGCATTTAAAAAAGACATACATTAAATTACTGGGCATTTAGGTATACAGTTTGTCTTATAGAGTACAGTAAAAAATTAGAAGAGATAATTGAGAGTTAACTATCGGATTGATATTCATTGGGTCGACATAGAATTTCCATATTAAAATTTCAAAAGATTTGTTGTGAATCTAAATATGCTGTTTTAAACATAAATGAAAATCATTTTAATATTGACCGCAGTTAGTATGTAGTACATATAAAAACTAAAAGTTTATTACCATGTCAGATCACGAATTTGAAAGCCCATTACCATTCCAAGGCATTTCATCCTCTACATAAAAGTCCACAAATTCAAGTCCCATATATGCCAACTTTTGAAAAATTAATGAATGCAATCGTGCCACTTTATGTCATCATATCACCTTGCACTTCCTGTCCTTGCTCTAGTAAAAAACGTATCAAAACTGATGGGAAGAAGAAAAAAATTGAAAAGGAACCATGCGCTATACCGCTGAGTTTCCATCAACAGAAGTGTCATTGGTAGGGTAACAATTTTCGCAATTCATTTATCTACCATCATCGGCGCGATCCTGTGAGCTTGCAAAAATTTCAGCCACCTCCAGGAAAATTGAGGAAAAACGGCCCGTTTGGCAGTGATAAATGGGACAAAGGATGCTTTTTGGGTTCAAGAAAGAGGACGCCCTATCACCTAAAAACGAATGATATTCTAACGAGGCCCCTTGGGGAGAAGATGAATTAATTTCTATCAGCAGTGATTTGCTGAGTGGCTGATTGGATCGTCTAATAAGAGTTGGTATAAATTTTAAGTGTATAATGAGCAATTCCCATTTATCAGCAGGAGAAGATAACTTAAACAACTTACAAGAAAATAATGTTTTCTAGTTTTAAGGATGCGCAATTTGGAGGTTAAGGACTTTAAGTCTTATTTAGAGGTAATTGTATTACTTTTAAATTTTTAGAAAGGGTCACAAAATCTATAATACAAATTGTAGCAACCTTATAAAATTACTTAGGTATATTGCAGTCTGAACTGGATTTATTTCTCCATTTACAGAGTTCAAGTTTTCTGTATGTACTTCATATGTAAAGTAATTTTGTTGTTATTTTAATTTAGCAGGTTTAAATAAAAAATAAAAAAAAATGCTTTAAAATTAAAAATCCACTAACAAACGACTTTACGAAAATCTCTTAATTCTGTGCTATCTCGCCGATTTTTTTCTTTTCTAACTAATCTTATCTAACCAGAACGTAATGTTTTGTTGTATTTTTACAACAAATCACAATCGCAACCGAGTTGGGCATTACTGATTAAAAGGGGTAATAATTCTTACCCATAAAACCCCTTAAAATATTTATGTCACCTGCTTCTGCGGAAGTGGAGCAGCAACCGATGTCGCTAATGCAAACTCTTACGCAAAATAAATTACCACAAAACTTCAGAATGAACAACAGTCGTAACCAACCCTTTCGAGGTGGAAGTTTAATTTGAATATCTGCAGACAGAGAAATATTCCGGGCCCATCTACGGTACAATTTTCGTGGAAAATGTGTTATAAAAGGGTAAGAAGTTTGCCTGGTTGTATGAGACCCAAGAGTATTGAATTTTACATTCCTCGTTGAATAAACAATGCCAACAAGTCGAAGATCTGGTGCAGCATCCTCATTTCCCTATTCAACTCCAACAGCCTCCGAATTCGAACGAGGCTGAGGAGTGGAGACCGAGACCTGGGGAGGATAATTAAAGTCTTCGTGGAAAGTAATCAGCGGATTGCGGCCAACTGTGCTCACGACGTGTGTAATTTGACCGTCGGCAAGAAACCAGAAGGCGTTCTGCCTAATTTGTATCAAATTTCAATCCGTCTCAAGAACACTGTCGCTCCTTTTCCAGTCCTTCTAGCCGGAAGAGCGGAGTTTGTCAACACTTTGTCCTGGGGTTTCGGGCACTCCACCAAACTTTATCGCCGCACTACGCCGTAATAGCGGATTGCGGCGGTAAAAGTAATGGGAGTAATCACAACTTTAGTCCTCCTCTAGGCGAACTGCTCCAGAATTCTCAAATAAAGTGCGCTCCGCAAGGTTCATGCACCAGGTAGTTAAGGTTGTTGGGTACAACATTCAGGCATGACCTGGCTTCATGGCTCCGAACATAGCCCTAGTCTCGAGGGGATCAAGTGTTTCAAAATGCTCAAAATTTACATTCGTTTCCTCTTTATGGACGATGTTGGTTCATAATAACTTCGGTGTTTCATCGTCCTTTTGTTCATTCATCTTTTCAAAAAGGGTTACTACCCGCCGGGCGGCAGAGACGGAGGTATTCCCAGAAGTAACCATCTTAGTGGCAGCGTCTAAAACGGAAATCAGCTGTGAATTTCAGATGCTTTCTGGAACTGAGCGCTTAAAGTTTAAATTTTAATTAGCCCGCCTGGGCCCGAAGACAAATTAGAATGTTGCGGTGAAGTCGCATCGGCACAGTGGCGCTGAATTCATTTAGCTTCGCGAAAAATTTAATTTTCCAATTACAATTACGGCAGCGGATTTCTTAAGAGGGAGAAAGCACTCTTCAAAAGGAGGAAATTATTCCTTTAGTTAATGAACTTGCCAACTGAAGGGAATTGAAGTTGCGCGGTTGGGGAATATGCCTCTTCAGTAGACTTAAGTAAGTCCCTACCTGAATAAATTGATTTGAAAATTGCAATAATAGGTTTAGGAATTTTATATAAAATTATATAATAATAAGGGATCTGTATGTAATAAAATTTGTGAAAACAAGAAACGACTTACAAGTGCTTCATATTACTTTTTTAATTTTTTAATGATTCGGGAATCATATTATAAATTGAAAATGTAAAATTTCCCTAACAACATAATTTCCATTTAATTTTATTATTTTAGTCTATAGAAAACGATTTTTGGACGAGTTTTCTCAATTTATTTTAATTTAATTTTTTAAAATAAATATACTTTAATATGTTTAAATATGTTGTTCAAATATACATGAAATAGAGGTGGAAACAAATTTCTTTTCTTAGAAATGTGTGTTTTTTAAAGAGGAGCATAATGACTGATATTTATACAATAAAAATATAATTGTTTATGATTCACTCACTAAAAATGATGAATTATGTGCATTTTAATTATGATACGCAACTTTATAATTCTGTCCTTACTCTTAAATTGACAAAACAATAAGAACATAAGTTATAAACAAAATTACTCTAAAAGTCCGTAAACCGCCAGTGCAAAACAATACCATCGTACTGACATTTCTTAAATCGGGACTCTGGTTTTTGTTCACTTCAGCACATCTATGTAGCATAGAATCTACTAACATAATAATGATATGATAAGACTAGTGCTATCATTCGAAAAATGTCTACAAGTTTCCGAAGGCTCCGGCTTTCGACCTTAATTCTGACCCACTTCACATATCGAAGCGCAGTATCTCATAGACTGGATAGCGCCTGTGCTCGTAAAATCTATGTAGGTACCTTACAACGACTGCATCCGCTTCATCTTCGGGTTACGAAGAAGCGTCCAAATCTCGTCTTATCGAATGCAGTTGCTTGGGTGCTTTTAAAGCACTTATATTTAAAACATAAAATATTTATAACTCTCTGAAGTTATTAAGGACCAGTAGATAAGAGCATTAGTTCATTTCTCTGGCTCCAAACGTTAACGTGATTTGTTGTATCCATAATTTTGGACGCATATTATGGAAGTTTTTCCTCTAGTTCATGCAATTAGACTGCGAAACCAAAATAGTTAGTAGACATAACTTATTAAAATATTAAAATTAAAAAAACTATTAAATTTATTATTTTAATAATATTTTCTGCAAAGGGGAAAGATGTATGTATCAATCATAATCACATAATAGCGTGGCATTATTGCTGGAATTGTATTCATTTAGAAACTATACAAAGTCGCAATCCAATCTGCCATAACAATCTGTTCGATCAAACACACCATTGATGGACTTCCAAAACTCTACTCAACTAGAAAATCGTCCAGAATGGCAGGTTGCACCTATTCATTAACTATTCATGATAATGAGAACTTGCTTAATTACACTTAAGACTTTGTGCTAGGTACCAGACTGAAATGCACCCTTTGATTTGTATTGTACTACCTGGTGCCCGGGGTACAGAAGCCGGAATTGTATCGATTTTTGTCAGAGAAAAAAGCAGTAAATATGCTGCGACAGGCACCACTCGGGTTGCATGACTTCATGACCACAGAGGTAACGAAATAATTTCACGGAAACTCTCGGAATTTATTGCTGATTGAAGTACGCTGATATTGCCAATAAATTGCCAGGAACAACCTGTGCTCCAGGTATGCGATGCAATTTGAAATAAACAGGTACAAATCGTTGGCGATTTGCTGAAAAATTGGAAGGAATGGGAGAAGGTGCGAAACGTTTTGCTTTCAATATCGATTTCTGCGCGAGCACTGACGTCAGAAAAAAAAAATGTGACAATTTATTATACCCTTAATAGTCAAGGGAGCAGTTACTTCATTGTTTCTATTTTGCATCTGTCGAGGACCATCAAACGACTAAAATTACCAAAAATTGCCAGCATTTCGCAACTCTTATGGCACACAGCACACCTGTGGGGCACCTCAGATGTCCTTAACAGCCTCAGCCACCTCAGCCTAGACCATCCAGGACGAAAATTTTACATTTCTCAAGAGGTGGCTGAGCCTGGGCGAGGCTCACACTCCTCCAGAGCTAGGACTAAGCGCAGGAGAGTCATTGAATATTCAATGTGGTAAAATGTTTCACCGCACTGTGAGCCCCCACAACAGTTTATAACTTATGAATCAAGGCGAGAGATGCTGCCCCTCGCCTTGAGCTTACGCAAACTCAAGATAAATGGATCCTTTCGCCCCGTGTCCTCCTACTGGGTATTAAAAGGAAATTGGTCTTGGACTATATACGAACCGCACCTCTGGGAGTCTTCTTACCTTGACATTTTAAATGGACGCTCCTCCGTGGCACTGATGCTTATTATGTCGTTGTCTCCTCGGAGCTCGGCTATTGTGTTTTGGTGAGAGCTACAGAGGAGTGATAAACATGCATCCTTTTGTACTTTGTAACACTGAGTGACATATTCATTTATACCTTAAGGCAAGGTAAGACTTTTCTTTGGGTGTTCCTCGTTTCAAAAGAAGTTTTCTTCTTTTAAGCAAAAACCAAGAGGACCCCGTGGTCGTTATGAGATTATGTCTTTTGTACTCGAAATGATAAAGTCAGGTAATTTGTCGTACACTCTACCCTTACCCATTTAATATAATCATTCATTGTATCAGAGAAAAGAATCCCTTTCTAAGCTCATTACTCTAAGAACAAGGTACCGACAAAATTATTTTTATATTTTCAGAGCCCAAAGTAATGTAGGGTATGTGGGTTGCGAAATGTTTTTCCAAAAGTCAACGTAACTCGAATTGATCTTTCATTATAAACATAAATTTGGGTGATTACGCCTTAAATAGACAAATTTTTGGACTTGATTTTGTCTTTTTACTAAGCATGACCATTTACGAAAATAATAACGCTTTTATAGAGAAACTCATTAATTTATTTATTATTTGTAATTCATATTTACAATATCTTTTAAATCCAATTAAAAAGGTGAATCACCAAACACAAAAACCATCAATTTAATATTCAGAAATTGTGTGATATTGCCTCAAGTCCCTATAAAATTGTTTTGTAATTTTATGGATAATGAAAAAATTAATCATTGACATGGGCAAAATATCAAATTAGTTTTTCTTTTGAAGCTTTCCTCGATTATTCCAGAGCAGGTTTTTCATATAAAGCATATTTAAATTATGGATTAAAATAATTAACAAGTTTGCAGATATATGTATGTATGTAGTTATTAAAAAATTATAAGAAAATTAATCAATCATTTTTTTATGAGAAAAGTAACAAAATAGTCTTGCGTCTCGTCAGTGCTCTAGAAAAAAAATTATTCATTAAAAAATCCCCAATAAACTAGATTAAAGTATCCGCAAAATTGCCTAAAATAAAACCTTAATCATATGAACTAGGGAAAGTTAACTTCACAACGGATCTTATAATCGTTCCTAGTTTTGCAAAAATTAGTCTTACTAAGTCAAATTCAACAATTTTTAAATGTTTGCCGTTAACAAAGCATAGGACTATAATCCTACGCTGCTTTATGCTTTCAAGACTTTTTTAATTTAAGATTTAATCCTCAGAGGGAGCACTTCAAAAAATCTCATATCAGAATCAAATGATGGGCATGGGTATGGGATAGATTACTTTTGCACATATCCCGGCTTCTAGTTAATAAAAATTAAACTTTTTTTTATCAATCGATACGAAACGATAGTACATACTACGTACAGAGTACAGACCAACTGAACCAACTAAATTATCTTTTGAAAATCAGGAAGCATCTCCTCCTGATTTTCAAAAGATACATAATTATATCATAATAGAAATATTAAAAAGTTTGAAGTTGAGAATTAAAAAGTTTATTTGTCGTAAAATAAATCCAGATATAATTACGTTTATTGAGTTAACTTAACAACCTGACTGGTCTGTGTTTTTGGTAACTAAAGGATTTATATCTTATATGAAAATCAAGTTATTAAAAGTTTTAATATTCTTAATTATGTTTTCCCAAAACTATCTTATTTTCGTTTAATTGCCGATTAAATTTAATATTTACGTAAAATTATATTTAACTTTTGAGGACATAACTATTTCAACAATTTTATGAAATAACTCAAAAATATGTGATAAAATGAACGCGCGTAGAGCGCTACAAATTAGACGTGTCTGATTTATTGCTGCATTTCGCTTTAATTGGATCGATATGCTAAAAGATACCTGCCGTCACACATTCTCCTTTATGTTTTTTAATTAAGCGGCAAAATTCGCTCAACCGCCCCTAATGAATATTGATAAAGCTCGATGGCAACGGCCTGTGTGGAAAAATTAAGTTGTTTATAGTCGTGATTTATGAAATATTAAAATTACTTCATAAAACAAAAAGATAACACCTCGAAACGAGGCAAGTTTTTGGCCTTTCTCTTTAAATTCACGACGAGCGCCCCCGATTAGTGAAATAAGCGAAATTCTTCAAGAAATTCATCGTGGAAATTACATATTTTCCTGTTTTCATAATTTTCGACTGACTCTAGTTAAATAACACTCGAAATAAAATGAATATGCGTTGGAAACCGGATTGTGAGGCCGGAGCGAAGCGCAACGGCCGCGAAAAACGACCGAATGGAACCAAAAGATGCATCCAGGGGATCTGGAGGAGATTTTTTTTCTTATTGTCGCTCACTAAGGAGGAAACCTGTTTCTTTGGACCATTCGAGGAAAATGTTGATGCTGTGCAGACATGTTCAGGAAGTGCAGAGCTACTGCTTCTGCACAGAATGTCGATTATGTTCAATGTTCATGCCTACCCATATCGTTCGGCGATCGATGCGGCCTCTATATCCAAGAACAGCAACTATTCTCACTCGGTTAACTGGGAATTTTCACTCATTTGGAGCTCTCAGCAGATAATCGATTTTTGCTGATTTCCCACACTGATAATCACCCACTTTTTCTGCACTAACTCACAAAAAACAAAATCGATAAAAATTCTTTTGTAACACGAACTAAAAAATTCGCGGCGCGACTCGGCTTTTTTTATGAGCTAGCTGCTTCGACGGGAAGCAAAATTCATCTAACGAAGAGCTTCAGCAGCGGATATTTGCACTAGTGAACGGCTAGCTTCGCTTAGTATCTGCGGTGCCAGACCAGAGCCCTGCCACACTTCTTCGGAAATAATCACGGCAAAATCGGCAAGAACCGTATCCAAACGCGAAACCACTGAGTTTGATGCAACCGCGACGGTGACTGAGGTGGCTGGCTTTTCCTTGACTCCGGCACATTCCTCGTCTTTTCTTTTACCGCCGACGTAGTTTTCGTTTTTTTATTTTATTTTTTTATCTTCTTTTTCTTCTTCTTAAGATTTTTACCTGTCTGTTTTCATTCGATCGTGTCGTTAAAACGTTTCGCGTGCCGTGAACCCACCCTGCCGCTCTTGTTGTGCCTCTATGAAATCGTTTTTTTCAATTTTCAGTGTTTGAAAACCTGTTCGACACTGACTTACTTTGTTGCAAGTTGATGACGCGCTCTAAAGATTTGTCTAGAGGTTGCTTCGATCAATTCCAAAAAGAATGCGATCTTCATGGATTTCATGGCATTGTCCCACTTCACCTGAGTAAACAACAAACAGACGATAAATCAGTCTGAAAAACACTTGGGTTTATGAATTCGAACAGCTGAGGTCTGACCACATGGTCTATCGCAGTTGCCGCCTCGGTCATACCATCGTGCATACTCGCAGCTGATATCCAATCAAATCCTCGAACTGAGTATGCAGTTCAATGCAACATTAGTCATATTCCGCGTTAAAAATAGCTTTCTCCATTGATAAATAAAGCACAGAACACATTGGCCGCTGTACGCGATGATTCACGATGCATGCACCCGGTGGCAATGAAAGTGATCAAAGCGTACACGATCTATTCTGAGCCGAAGTACTAATTCTTCATCGCCTCAATAATCTCGAAATCGCATGATATCTGGCTGGGATTAGATCAATAGCACCATACTGAGTAAACGCAGTTTACATTTTCGTTTTTGGGCTTAATTGTCCGTAAAAGCTCTAATTGATCACGTATTACATGGGACCTATTCAGGCGTGACGAGTACTCCCGAAAACAATGGCATCCCAGCGCAAATCGATTTGCGCTTTTAAACCCACCCAGCCGCGATATGATCAGACCAAATCAATCTCGGAGGAAACTGTAATTAGTCGGCGACTAATTCGATTAATTAAAATATCGGAGACAAAGGAGCAGTCACAATACGCAGTTAATAATAGCTACGTTTACATAATCGTAACTCCGCACAAAAGCACCCAAAAGAGCTCCGGGGCAGAAAATACGCAGAAATTCGACATTTGTTCAACCTAATCGCCAAACCGAATCTGGCATATGTGAGGGTGGATGTCGTGCTGATGTTTCTTTCATTATTTTTTTTCCATTTTTTTTTTGTGCATATTTTCTTCTTTTCATGTCGAAAGAATTTTTGGCAAAGGTTGGGCGGGATAAATTAATTGGCAAGCTTATGTGAGTAAACAAACTGCCAGAAATAACGCACTGAATATTTTTCTGTTTTTTAAGGCAAATGTTTTTCTGAAGCATGGTTTGGGATTAAATTGGAGAAGTAAATAATACTTGGAATGGCTTACGTAAAATATGAGTAATGTTTGTACGTGTATCATTTGGGCAATTCGAAAACAAAAGAAATTTCCCTAAAGAATGTTTTAATTCTAAAAAATTGTACATATAATACCTTAGAGGTTCTTTTGAAAAAAGATTATGGAATAATGTATTTATATATCCTTGTAATAAATGTATGTTATTCCGCTTTTACTTTTATTTACTTTTAGGTTCTCCTATCTTTATGAATGAAACTTTCATTTGGTGTCACAAAAAAAAATTAATTAATAATAAAATTTAATTTTGTTATCATTTCATTTTCATTTTTTTTCCAAGAAAATATTGTTAAAAGCATGAAAGCATAATTAAAGTAAAATAATAATAACGCAAAGACGTCAAAATCTGTCTTGAAAATATTGTTCAATGTGTGGATTCCATTCAATTTCAATTTTATTTAAAATATATACCACAATACTAGTTTATATTATATATATTGCATTTAGTATCAGTTGGGCGGGTAGATTTAACTGATAAAGAAATATCCTTAAATTAAAGTTACGTTAAATATAACTGACAGTTTATTAAAAGGTTCGAGTTAGTATCTCAAAAACTTTTACCATAATTTAGACACCCACAAGTTATTTAGTTCTAATAAATAACTTCCACTTGAAAATCCCTTCCTTCCCACCAAGCTCGAAGTTCAAGGAAGCGTCTATTTGGATCCTTCTAATTCTATTAGCTCTGGCAGTGGAAATTAATTCAATAAGCGTTCGCTCGCTTGCTGGGTGCGGCTTCGTTGGGTGCAGAAACGATGATACTTTTGCATGCTCCCGTCCTCGAAATTATGAGGATTTATGTAAATTTTGAGTATTTAAATGGGTAAATCGCTTCTAGAGGGCTCTTAGCTTTTATGGAGCATCAAGCGGAATATAATCAACACCTCTGCTAGCCACCCTGCATGGATTTTACTCAGCCAGACAACAAAAGATATTCGCATTGCAGCTGGTTTAAAGTAAATCAGATGCACCCAATCTGAGCCAAACGAGTGCCCGATGGCCCCGCCCGAGGGTGAGAAGGGCGAAATTAGCCCGATTCAGTTTAAAATTATTAATGCTAGTTTAGAAGCATCCTGGCTAATGGAATAGCAGCTTATTATGCACGACTCTTTTGGACGTCCACATTAAACATAAAGTACCAGCTTTTTTCGGTTGCTATGGATTCAATTAGAGCACACCTTTAGCGAACTAATAAAAATTTTCAATTAAATCACGACCCAATTTACTCTGTCGTGTGCCACAATGGAATGCAAGAAAAATATTCATTCCATTTAAAATTCAAACCAAGTTTCATTGTCAGGTTACACCATTGACTTTTCATAGAGATCCTCTCCCCTTTTGCTGGCAGCACCGCACCCCTGCAGCCCCAAATGAGAAGTGGACAGCATTTCCACAGTACTTTAAATCATATTTTTGCAATTATATTGGAGGCGGTCAGGAGTTGTGGACTGTCATCCTGGCGAAGAGTAAAAACGAAGCATTCAACGTTTATTGAATTTCACGGGATTCTCTTTCTGGGGGAGTGCGCAGCGAACATTTTCTGGTTTTTGAGTCAGCAAAACTCCCGAGGGATTCTGATGACGGCGGGGAGGAGGAGCACTTGGGATGTTCGGATTTTAAGCGCTTCCAGATGATGCAGTTTTGATGAAAAAGTACGAATGGTATTAGGTACCTGGAGGCCATTAATATTTATTGCCGAGATGGACTCGTTTCACTCCGCTGAGTTGTCTTTGGTTCGAAGGTGAATCACTTTATGGCGCAGTGGGATCATCAAAAATACGTAGAAAAGCAATTTGTCGAACTGATATCAAAATATAGTTTTGTTTGTTTTGCAACGACATTAAGTTCACAACTTGACACAAAAACTACACGTAATTGAATTTTGTTATGCAATGATCCCCAGAGAACTTAGTCTTTCAGCTTTGGGACGTTGCATAATTCTATTCCCTGATCTTTCTCCGTGAATTGTGTTTGATTGCATTCAATTTAAAGTATCTTTTTCTCGGTCGTCAAGTCTTTGTTAATTGGGTTATGAATAAGCATTGAAAATTAACTAACATAAAAGTAATGATTTAAAAACAGCACAGAAAGTTGTTCGTCATCCATCACATCATCAAAATAATGTCAAACCTAATATCTAATTATACATATACAAAAACAAAATTAAGTGCACAAACATGTAAATTTATAAAACCTATAAAAAATTTAACTTAAAAGGAAATTTAAAGTTGTAAATCAGATTACCAACATCTACATTTTAACAATAGGCTGTGTTAATTTTTCTTAATGTATGACCTAACATGGTTAATGTAAAAGTTGAACTGTTACCTCAACACGACGAAAAATCTTGAATTTGAATTTACTAAAAAATAGATTATATTTTTTCCTTAATTATAACATTTAAACTCATAATTTCAGTGATAGCATAAGATAATCTTTACCGAATTGTATTGAAATTATTACCTATTACTTTCAAAACGTCAGGTTTGAAGCTGTTATTAGGAGATATAATATATTTATACTGTTTTATTCTTTATCCAATAAGAATAAAACAAGAAACATAAGTTCTCAGCTCATTAAATTATAGGGCTCCAATTAAACTATAATATTTATTCCGGTCATGTACTGATTGTATCAAATCAACGCCTTTATGCAGCAGACAAAAGCCATTAATTTGGAGCTTTGCTGCGGCTAGAGATTAAATTGATTAATTGCTCTTGAATAATTGCTTCACACACCGAACCTAGGTGCACTTGCAGCCCTAAAATCACCAAAATGAGAACCTATTAAAATCTAAATAAGTACAAACTTAACTGGTGTAGAAATATACCAAATAAATTTTAATATCCCCGGAAAAGATAAATTCAAATTTCACCCTTTTTACTGCTCGTAACTCAAAGAAACTAGATCTTCTGAAATCATAGACCACTCTGTCCTGCATCTGGGTGTCTTCACAATGTAGAAAGAAAAAAAAAAGCTGATAGAGTTGCAAAAGATACTTTTGTGTAATTTCCTTTCTCTCGGGCGAACAGCTCCAGTTGCGCTAACTACCATGAAACCACCTGTGTTTCTCCATCCCACAGTGCACTGGATGTATGCAAATTATAAATTTTGCAATTATCGCGCGATATCAACCGCAGCAGAACCAGATCGAAAGGCAAACAGAATCAAATGGGAGTAGACTCTGGGAATCAGGGTGCCTTCAGCCGGTCTGGTGCCGGGTTTGCTAACTTAGCTCTAATTTGCTTCTTGGCATCGTCTGGTGCATACAGCTCCAGAATGTTCCCAATCTTATCTTACGGGCCATGACTAAAGGTGTCTTACGGGAAGTGGAGCGTTGATTCAGTGGACGCCCCGCAGCAAAGGAATGTCGGAAGTCGAATTAAGTGGAAGAGGCAACGTCCACGGTCGGTGGGTACTCAGCCGCTCGCGCTACACCAGTTACTCATGCCGTCGAAATGGTATAGGTATCTTTCTTTCTGATACTGACCACGTTTGAACAGTGACGGCATGAAGAGGTGTCGATGACGCTGGTACCAGAGAGCTGAACAAACACTTACAGTCAAGAAATGTTCCAGTATAATGCACTTTGCAAACAAAATGAAAATATATGTATGTATATAACAAGAATGTGGCGAAGGGTTGAACTGAAGTGGGTGGTGTTGGACGATTGTGTTGGCAGAGAACCCAGCCAGCTTTTTCAGCCATTCACCATGGACTTAGGCCCTTAGGGCAATTTGAAACGACCGATAAAACTTCAGATACAAAGGTGGAAACCCTTTACGATCGAACAAAACCAGTTTTTGACGCTATCATTGTAATGGAAGCGAATCGAATATGGAAATTTCAAAGTCGTACATACCCTTTTCAATTACTCCTTCCCTCCGTAAGATGAAACATGTCACCCGAACCCTTTAAATTTTACTATGTACCCTCGCAAGAGTACTTGAAAATGCAGTACGATGCTGAAAATAGCAAAATACGGTTACAAACAAATTTGAATTTTGTATCCGTCGCAAACATATCTTCAGTTCCAGCACAGTATGGACTTGAGCTTTTAAGGTTTGTCCATTTATTTTGCATATATTCACAAGAGTGGTGAAGACTTTTCAACTGGAGATGCATATAGATGCATTAGTACTTTCCGATGCCAAACATCCCAACGGACGGGGTCAATGAAAGGTGACTTAGAGCAATCTACCACTTGTTGGTCTCTAAAGCCATAGCCGACCACCGTTTTATTCAGACTAAGGGCAAAAATGTTTTACTTCACTTGCAAATTTTATGCTAACGAAGGTGAAAGATATGCAAACGATTGGGAAAGCGGTCTTGAGCAATCATGATGTCTGCATGATCTGAATTGAGCTATTGCGTTCCATGAAATTTTATGGTAAAAAGTAAATTTAGATTGTATGTAGATACATATATAAATTATACGGAAAAACTTCTAAAAGGAACTGGAACTATCTAAGTATTCAATTGATGCCTTTGTGGATTGATTTAAAGTTACGCCACATTTCAGTAAAAGTTCTTTAAAATTGGTATATCCTGGGGATTAAATTTAAAAATTACTTGGATAATACGAACACGGCAAATATATGCAGCATACAAGTGAACGAATAAGAAATAGTCGGTAGGTTCGCGAAAAACTAAGTTTCTTGCTACTTACAATATCATTTCAAGATTTTACTAAATCTTGAAGAAAGTTTACTTCAAATGTCTATATATCTTTATTTTTTTTGGAAACATTTTAATTTCACACTTTTTAGAAGCCGAAAATTTGACTCCAACATTTTAAAAATTTGTGCACTGAATTTAGGCATTTTGAGCAATAAATATTAAAAATGTTTCTACTTATTCTAGTTGTTATTGTGATAATGTAAATTTTTACGTTCTTTAATAGAATGCTTACTCTCATTGTTAAGATATTGAAATATATATATGGTAATGAAGCGCACTTTCAAACTTTAATTCATTAATTATTAACAAATATTTATTTATTTATTTATAACAGATATAATAATCAGAGTTTCGAACGACCGACTTATTCAAATTAGTGAAAAATTATGGTAAGCAAAAGTAACTTTCGTCCCATGTATCGCAGACAAATGGGTGTATGTTGTATGTGTTATCTGTAGGATACATAATAAATGGTTATCCATCTGAATTACTAGTAAATATTTGGAACGCAAGAACCTTGCCAACTTAGTAAGGTTCACCTCATTTAACAAGAGCATCAATCCTCTCTGGGATGCCGAAATATCCGAAGCACCTGAGTCCGGAAATAGGTGCAACTTAAGCCATCCCTCTCAAAGTATTATTTCAGAAAGTGCAGCAGAGGTTTTGTATATATTTTGGACGTTCCGGAAGGTGGGAATGGCACCAACTTAATGAATTATAATAATAAGCTTAGAAATCTCTGAACAATTTCGTTCAGCGGGGGGTTCGTGGGACCCCGTGGAGTCTGATTAAGCACATGTTGGTGAATTAATTAAAACACAAAGAAAGCTAAATTTCTTGTTTCCTCCTCCACCTGTCGCCATATTCGAAAAACTGTGAAAAGCAGGGAAAAAGGAAAAATCACTGACAACGCTTCCAGCAAAGTTTCGCAATAATCAAAAGCGAAATGATTCTGGAAGTTTTCTTTTCGCCGGCCTGTGTGGGTGCGGATAAGGTGAGCTAAGCAAATTTCTCGCCTTATTAGGAATGTATTTATTCACCGCAGAGGTAAGCGTCGTTTTAATGATCATTAAAGGGCGGTTTCGGATTTTTGGCTCATGCTCCCGTCGTCATTTTATCAGCTGTGAAAGCCGAGAAAGAAAACGCGAAAACAAAAGCCCGGCACTCAGTTCGTTTGTCATTTCGGCTTTCGCTAATGATTTCCATTAAAGGCTTCTACTGATCCTTTGTAATCCTGTGCAGGCGTCCGGGAACAATAAGGGGACCATTTTGACTCTCCCGACCCACCGGCGGATGCCAAGGGGATTTTTCGATTCATGACGGTCTTCCGCCATCCAGGAAACTGGTATCTGGCAGAGACCAAAGGCTTATGGAACCTTTTGTAATTTACAAATTTCAGGCGGTTCGAAAGATTATTTGCATTTATTATTTCCTCTAGGGTTTAGTGAAACGGCTCCGGTGATTTCAGCTGGCATTGAAGTCCTGCAAAATTATGCTGGGGAAAAAAAGGGGATCCAACTGGGTTATACGGCTAGGCTATGCTGAGCGAAGGGAGGTGATAATCCCTTCTGATTTCGGGATGTTTTAATGTTCAGCCACAAGCCAAGCGGTTAACTATACAGCAATTATGGGATAATTTTCTTATTCGATGGTCTGAAGTGAACTAATTAATGTTAATGGGAAAATGAATGGTTAAGTCTGCCTCTCTACTGCGAAGTTAACTGATTCCAACTTTTATGTCAAGAGCGTCCTTGTTCTCAAAATATTAAAATTTAATCTTGTATAAAATTAAGTTAGGTTTTTATATAACCGGTATCCCTGCAACATAAATCTAAACCAAATTTATCCAAGATACTTCAAATATGTCTCTTTAACTTTGATTAAAAGATGACATGCTTTATTTCGAAGCAAAATACGACCAGAAAAGAGAATTTTACCACAACGCATGCTCAGTTGAAATTTTCAAAAATTCTTTTATATTTTATATGCTCTGAAAGTTAACACATTTGAAACTATTCAGTTAAAATTCCCTTCTTAAATTCCAAATATTTTACATTCTACAGATAGTAAGAGTCGAACGGGTGACAGGTAACGAAAGGAATCTCGAAACTTTAAATGCATTTATCCTCAAAACAACTATTTTCACCTGTTAGAAACTTGCATTTTTCACAAGGATATGAGGTCATAGACTTTAGTATTTGGTATTAATTTCAACTCGATACATCTTGCCGTTCCTGAGGAAACGTACTGATGGCTAACAAAGTGATCCTACTTATAAAAAGGGAATCCTAAAATTAATGTTATTTATATTTTTCTTCTATTACTCACGTTCCTATAAGCATCAATCACGATTATAGTCAAAACATGTAAGTTAGGTACCTGAAAAGAAAAAAGAAAAATGGAAATCAAATTTTGTAATTGTTATAAATGATTAAACTATCTCTAATAAATGAATGAAGGATTAAATATAAATGCAGTTTTTTTAAAAAACATTTCCTCTCAATATATATGGAATATATGTGGAATTTCTATAAATCTAAATCTAAAATTATTTTTAATTTTAATACAATACGAATTTTTATCAGAATATTTGAATTGAAAAATTGTCTATACTGGAATTTTCCAAAAATTGCGTTAAGTCCAAAAGCAAAATTCGATTAAATCGCTAGGAAATTTTTCCGCTTGGCCGCAAATTTGATAATTTACCACAAAAATCCCTTCCCATCCACAGAAATGCCCACAAGCGAATGCATGTTGGTTTTAATTTAATTGGAATAAGCGAAATTTTGTTGCGTAAATGTAGTTTTTTTTTTAACGCAATTAAAAGCATTTGTTACAATTGAGGATTTACACGTCCTGAACATTGGACACAAATCCCTAGAAATGGTGCGATAATCGCTAAATCAATTCCCACATTCCGCTTTAATTGAATTTTTGGTGAGATTAAACATTTTTGCTAATCCCAACTTCGCATATTTCAGCTCTGTGTAAATGTTCAACATTTTGCAGAAATTACAGGAGTTATCCAAAATAGTGCTTGCTGTCTGTGACTGGGAATAAAACCCTTGAATTTACCACCCTCTGCGGGGGCGGCGGTGGTGGTCCTAGGACGGCATTTTGTTGATACTGATAACAAATTCGACGTTATCGGTTGCATTCGCTGCGGGCCACATGTTTGATAGGTTTTTGCCCGCAGCGCTTGATGCAAGCCTCTACATATTTTTGCCATCAGCGGGTACATGCCCCAAACTTTTTGGGCCGTATTTTGGACATCCTAAGCGCTGGTGCATCGATTTCAAAAATAAATAAAAAATTTATTCGGTTGGGATCAGAGGGATTTTATGGTCATGACTTTGAGTAAATTCGGCTAGCATGGAATAGTATCCGAAAAAGGAAGCCAGTCAATGACGACATTCGCTAACATCAATTAAGCGTAGAATGATACGAATTAAGCAAATTTTTTGCACAGATTTTGAGTCCGGGTAGGGTATAAGCTAATGGCTGGCCAAGTGGTTTTATTCAAAATCTCCATCGGGGAACTATCGATTTACGTCCCATTGATCCTGCCTACCTATAAAGGGTCGGTCGCTTCATGGGGCAACTTCATTTTCCAAAAGCAATTTTTTTTATCTTTTTTAACCATTTGCTTGAGCCAGCACCAACCCCAGAGCCTTTGGAGGTATTTGCAAATATTTCGACTGTATTTATTTACGGAGATTTCCATAAATAAAAACGAGGCAAGCTCTCAGGTGCCAATATTCGAAGCCATTCGACGAAATTCAATAAAAGACCCACTCAGAATTCATTCAATTTTAGTCCCAATGCAGTCGAGAATCTATAGATATTCGAGATATTCATTCCGTGGGTATAAATTTATGCAAACAAACAAAAAAACTCAATTATTCATAAATTCTGGGAACTGAACAAAACGCTGATTCAATTTTTGCGGACATACATAATATTGAGTAAAAGCATAGACAAATAAATATAAAGATGGCCCGCTTAGAACAACCGAAGTGTGACCGAAAATTTCTGATGCCTCCACAGCGATGCCTCCACCATGCGTTGCTGCGCCAGCCAGCAACGCAGAGAAGTTCGGGCGCGCAATGTTATTGTTATGGGCTCATGCGTCGCGGTGTTCCGAATATGCGTCGGGGTGCCTTTGGCTGCCGGCGTCGGCACTCAGCTAATAAAATTCTAGGAAAGGACGTGAGAACCCCGAACTCGGAATAATTAATTTATATTTAGACCTATAAAATGACCAATTTTTTCGGAATTCAAACAATTATTGCATTTAGATTCTTCCAAATGAAATTCTGCTCCAGAGGATGTTGGCTCTAAATATTTTAATTCTTCAAAAGTAAGTTCTTGGGGATCTCACTTTTTACATGAATACGACTTTCCCCCAAAATTAACATTTATATTGCCATAAACCTGATTACTTTGAAGCGAGTCAGTCAAATTAAGTGAAGGTACCACCTTATTTTTAAGCCGCTTTTTACCTATATCATCGTCAAGGAAATGATTAGAACAAACATAGGACCTTTTAGTGCTTGGGTGTTCTTGTAAACCACAAGCTACTTTCCACTTTTCGTACAGTTCCGTATTTTCATTAGGAAATTTGAAAAATTTCAAATCGGGATTATTGCGTTTCGATTGCTCACAGGAAGGAACAACGCAACTCACTCCCCAAATTTTCTTGCGACTACTCATCATGCAATAATACAGAAAAAAAAATTAATTGAAATAAAATAAAATTCAAGTATACTTTTTAAAGCTAATGTAAAAAAATCCTTCAATATAAAAAACTCTTAGGTATATATGTATGTATACCTAAAGGAATAAGAGTCAAACAGCAAAATTCAAATCGTCGAAATACCAATCCTTTTAAATTCAACCTTCTTTAGCAACAAACAGGCATGAAGTGAATTAAAATCCTCCTGACTTCTGCTTCGAAGTTCTGATTCCGAGTTCGGGGTTCTCACGTCCTTTCCTAGAATTTTATTAGCTGAGTGCCGATGCCGGCAGCTAAAGGCACCCCGACGCATATTCGGAACACCGCGACGCATGAGCCCATAACAATAACATTGCGCGCCCGAACTTCTCTGCGTTGCTGGCTGGCGCAGCAACGCATGGTGGAGGCATCGCTGTGGAGGCATCAGAAATTTTCGGTCACACTTCGGTTGTTCGAAGCGGGCCATCTTTATATTTATTTGTCTATGGTAAAAGTCAAGATATTTAAGATTCTTTCGTACGATAAAATCTAGTAACTATACCTGCGCTCCTTAATAATGAATAGAAAATAATAAGCATTATCAAGTGTAAGTCTCCACCATAAATACTCTTTTAATTTTTTTATCATATTGCTATATTTTGGTTTCAATATTTTTTTAATACTATGTTTGGCTTAAATAATGTTTTTTCATTTTATTCAGTCAGTCTTTTAATGACTATCTTAGCGCAATGTTATTAGTTTCTGAGGCATTTTAGGTAAAATTCGTATTTTCGATAATTATAATTTTACAATTTTAAAAAATATCGAAGTTAAAGTTAAATGCAAACTCGCATCAATATTTTAAAAATTTGTGAATATTACATTTAAGTAATGATTATTGCTATTAAATAGTATCCTAAGTTTTCATTAAAATCTTATAGAAAGAAACCTTAAAGCCTCGTTGCAAATTTCGAATATTGTTTTATTTGTGATAACTCAATTCAATTCGAATTCAAAACAATGTTACTTCGAATGACATATTCAGACCTACATAATGTATGTATGTATAAATTAATAATTTTTTTAAACCGAAATGCATTCTGCAGCTATCGAAAGTAATGGGAAATCTTACAGGCTTTTATTTCAATAAGACAAAAGTGGGTGTGAAAAAAAAGCGTGAGACATTTTTTCTTAATCTCTGCACTTCTTCAGTCTGTTTTTCATTCAGTACAAGAGTTTTCTTGCACTCTCAAGTCTGGTAATTAAGCGTGAGAACGACACTTGATGTAAGTAACTCTGCGAATAGTGAGAGCAATTCCAAGATTTCGCGTAAGAATCTGCCTGCACTTTTCGAGAAATTTAATTTTCCATTCCTCAGAGTTTCTTTCGTTCGAAGAGTGCAATTAACTTTTTGCATTCCATCTTAAATTTTAGGGTATCTATAGCACAGCTTTAAGATTTTTCACTTAAGGGACGCCCTTGACCTGGTTTAGTCTTCTTTGTGGATTGCAGGAATTCTACAGAATAATGTTGCCAAGAAGTTTCTGAATAAACTCAAATTTATTATTGTTCGGGACTTTTTGAAATAGCAACGCCACACTTTCGCCGCCAGATGTTTAGCTGGTTGGGACCTTTGGGCGCTTCGTTCAACCGGGTGGTGTCTATCTGGATGGCATGTGAGTCGATAAAATCTTTCTTTGAATTCCGTGAACCTTAAAATGAAAACATCTTGAGCACCAACGCATCGAGCGCTCTTGTTGCTTTATAACCCTCTTGTTATATTTTGTCTAAAAGCAGTCAGCCGACAAGTATCTTTAGTGACGTCGTCAACATCTCCAAAATATTATGTATATTGGCTTATGGAAATGATTGGTGACACGCTAATAAGGCAGTCACGTCTTGGAATATGTCACGAATCTAATTTTTCATTTTTAAGTAGCGCATTCTCATCGAAAGACGTAGACGAAACGAACGTTATAAAAGTACATATTTAACAGCATTTCAATTATGTTTATTTTTACTCTTCAAATTTAAACATTATATATGTAGGTACTCTTGCGTAAAAGAATTTTAGATATGTTTGTCGAAACTGAGTTGTTCATCCATATCAGAAATTAATCAATTTTATTCAACATCATTTCTATATTCAAAAATTTTAAATAGGTACTAATAATTTTTAAGATGAAACAAAAGTCACACTGTAGCTCGTCTTTAATGTATAATATGTTTATAATCAATTAATTAGATACGATTACTAATTCTGAGAAATTTCAATTTTAAAGGAAAAAACAAAAATTAACATATTAAATTTCTCGTAACAAGAAAACTGGAAATTGAATAAAATTAAAATAAAATGCTTGTAGCAGCAAATTGCGTCTGTGGAATGGATCTCAATTCTTTACCTTTTTGTAGAGCTGAAAATTAGCGCATACGCTCCTTTAAGCTCGAAGGTACTCGAAAAGGGATGGACAAAATTAAACAACATTCACTTTAGGGAATAAACACAAAAAAAAAAAATCTTGTCATGCTCTTAGGGCTGTAATTTAAGTCTGACAAAATGAAACCTTACTAACATGGAGGGAGGTTTGTATTAAATGATTGATTACGCTCCAAGAAATATATGTGCTATTATATTAATTAGGGAAACACAAGTCTGCAGACCTTGACGCCAGGGATTTGCTACAAACTTCTAACATGATAGGATGAGAAGCATTGCCTCGAGCATTACGAAAATTGTTTCAATTTGAAAACAATTCTTTAGCTTATTACGAAATAGAACCTGACACGTGTTGACTGAGGATTTTGCTTTAAAATCCAGGGTAAGAGCGAATTTGGACCGTAATAATTCCACCTTAAAAAATTAATTTAAAAAAGGATAAGCCTAAGCTGACTTAAATAGAGAATTGACCTTCTAGGGTTGAACAGAATTTTTGAGGATCTTGTTAGTCCCGCAAGAGGATTCCGCCAAATGGCATTGACCCTATTTCCTTCGTGAAAAGGGTTAAGTCATTTTACTCATTTCAAGTAGCCCCACTTTATTATTTTTCGCCTGAATTTGCAGCGCCATAACCCGTTTTAGGGTATAATTTGGTATAAGCAGAAAATATTTTACTACTTGCGAAATTATGAAGGCCCCGGTTTCTTCTTCATTTTTACTGCCCCGTCGCTCGTCTTATTTATTTAGAAATAGCGCATTGCTCAAACAGCCCCTATGTTCCGGGGATTCGTGAACAAACAGCTCTGAATTTGTTACTTTGCAAAGTTTTCCATTTAACCCGCTCCGGGCGTGTGCTTGTGTATTTCATGCCCCAGTTAAGCGCCCTGAGCACAGAACCGCCTAACGAACAGACCCAAGGCGGGATGGGGCCCTCGCCGATGTGTTTGCGGAGCTCCTGCTGGGAAGTATATCAATGAATAGGTAATTCGCCCCTTTTATGTGACTATTTAAAAATTTGCAACGGATGCATATTAGAAATTGCGGGGATGTCGGGGACGATGTTTGACTAAGAATTTTACGAGCTGTGAGCAAAGCAGACGCCTTCTTGGCCCCCATATGACTTGAGTGCATGCACCAGGAGCAAGGAGGCTCAGAAGATTAACGATTTAAGAACATTAATGAAGTGTGTGCTTGAACTGCTGCCGGCTGTTTCAGGCATTCATTAAATTTTGATTTCGTTTTATTAATGTTAATTGGGACGGCACACTGGAATGGCTCTTAATTATTAGTTGGGAGCAAAGTAACAGCGCTGTTAAAGCCCCTTTGACTAGACTGAATTAAAGAGATTAATATTAAACGACCCTTTTAAAACCATTCAAGCACACTTGATATTGATTTGTAAAGCAGACTGGTGTGGGAACTTAATCTATTTGAAGTTCCTCTAGAAGATATTGGGTCGGGATATCTATTAAATCCATTCGCTATCACGAAAAGATAGGTATTCACTTTCCAGGCCAGATTAAACAATCTCACATTAAAGCTCCTAGGCAAACAACTTAGAATTGCAAATCTTTCATCTGGCTTTTCAGTGATAAAAAGTTTTCACAGGAACGCACGAATAATCCAAAGATTTTGGAATAATGCAGAAAGCCTGAAATTATCTCTCCTCTCTCTACATCTCTGCATAAATTTGCCCTGGAGCAGAACATCAAGTTAAATTACTTCCTCCGCACATACCGAGACTCTTCAGCACTGCGAATTATGCTGTATGCTATGCTCGAATATAAAGCTAAGGGAACACGCCCACCTAACCAATAAAGCCCAACGAAACGTGAATGCACAAAACGTCTAAAATTAAACAATGAAGTCAAATTAGGTCTCAGCTTTGCCTGCAAGCGGTTTCATAATTGTCCCACTGCTATGCATTTAGGACGTGAAAATTTTTATTGAATTTTAGGGAAACATCAAAAGTCCGACAGGTAGGCAGAACGCAAAGGAATGTAGACTTTGTGGAAAATATTATACTAATTTTGTTGTAGAAATAGCAAATTTGAATTAGTCTGCCAGACAGACTGACTAAATGACAGATATGGTAAATCAACGCAAGGAATAAACAATTTTTTGCTACTTTTAAGACACATGGCCGGAGCAGAGCCAAACCAAAAAAGTGTTTGATCTCGGGCCAAAATATTTAGACACATTATAAAACATTGCTATCACGTGCGTGCAAAATTGACAATAATTTAGCAGCAACTCATCCGACAAAAATAATTGCTTTCTTTTCTATACTTATATAATACATATGCATTGGATTTGCTCCATATCCATAATATACCACCCATAGGTGGTTCCCCAGTAAAAGAAAACATATTTTAAATAAATAATATGCATGCTATACCTTTATAAAATACCTATGGCAACAGACAATTTTAAGGGTCATAGGTCTATCACCGAAGTGCCTACGTTAGTGGAAGAATTTAATAATCCATATGGTCTATACTAGATGGCATCATTTTCAATTCCATGTGCAACAAACAATTCGTAATCTATCCACAAATTGCCCTCACCCATTAATGTCTAATGCTATCTGAGGTATAATCGACATCTTAAACCACATTGGATGGGCTCGATAAAGATGCTTATCTACTGGCAAAATCTTCCCTGTTGGCCCAAAATCTACCCTATATCCGGCCAATATCTTAAACGGTCTACAAAAGCTCTAGCCAGCCCCTAGTCATACATTATGCATCAAACGATTCTATTCAGGCCATGTGTGACGGTTAAATTCACAACTTTAGGTGAGTCGTTCACCTGACGGCGTATACCTTTTTCTGCTATAGGCACTCGATTTGAAAGGGTCCTCGCGTCGTATTTGTTATCTAATTTGCCATAATTTACCCTATCAGCCTATGGACCGAGTAAAGGAGGTCTTGTTAATTTCGCTTAAGAAGGTCTGGCTGGCAGATGGCTCGTTGGCCGATATATTGAAATTAACGAATCCCTCAAGGCGGAGGTCTTGTGAATTTCCATAAAATAAAATTGGGTCAGGTGTACTTACGGGCTGTGCCCTGCTGGAATTAATGGCCAGAACGGGGCAATTCCTTTGAATAGGGGGAAATTACTGTTGACACCCCGATCCCGCTTCACCCTAACCTTTAATATATCGAGCACCCCGTTCAGAAAAGAGCTCATGTGAATCTCTCGCAATCAGGCGGAGATAATAAAGAAAATTGAAGTATTTCGGCAGATTTTATGGCCCTTTAAGGGCTAGCAGAGGAAGGTGCGAGCACCAGGGAGTAAAGGAAAGGAATCAAACCCACCAAGGCAGTTAGCAACTGGTAATGATTGAGTTTTGGAAGTTGTTCGACTTGCCAGGCCTTCAAATTGATTTTCCTCGAGAAAGTTACGCACAAGTCTGCGATATTTCGGCATTATTAATGCCCTTAGTTTCCCTTTAATTAATAGACCATCGCCTGGAGCACGCTCGCCGGTTGCTAAATCCTCGTTTCGTCAGTCAACGGAACGGTCGTTGCCTCCAACAAGAAAAGATACACAATCACACTGTTGCTACTGCTGCAGACTAACCTCATTACAATTAATGAGATTTTCGATTTTTCGAAGCATTTTCATGCTTTCCGGCCGGAGTTATGCGCGGGTGGATAGATGGCGAACCGCTGCCTGTTTGTTTACTTTCGATTTCTTGATCAAATACTTATCAACATTACGGGGGAAAATTTCGCAAAGACGTGAACGGAACAAACGAGCACAACGTACAAATTTCATTGATCCAAAAATTCTTATTTCTTTTCTCCTTCATAAGTCAAGCGCTTTTAAAGAAAGAATAAAATAGCCGGAAAATGGACGTTTTATTTCTTTAAAATTTCAGCCGATTCTTTCTATTTAAAATTTTAACTCCATTAAAAAAGCTCCGCATTTACTTCAGGATTGATTACTAGTGGAATTATCTTATCATCAGAGAATTTAATAATGTCGTTTATATTAGATACTATCGTTTTACATTCAATTGAAATCAATAAAATTCAATTAAATGAATGTTAAATTAACTCAAATATGTAATTTCTGTCTTTTAATAGAAAAATCAAATATTTAGGAATTTGTTGTTTCCGGATAAGTTAACTCTACGATACCAAAATTTTTATAATTTAATCGATATATGTATGTATTTGCGAAACCTTGAACCTTTAAAAAATGAGAGTAACCTACAAGTATATCCTCAAAATGAGTATTAATTACTTTATATTTTACAGATTTGAGCAAAATTGTATACAGAACAAGAAGCTTTTCTACAGATAAAATTGATCTAAATAATTTAAAGCAAACAAATTTTCACTCTAGTCAAGATTTTTTCAATGCCTTACAAAAATCGTAAAAAACTAATCCCATCTCTTAAAAGTCTACAGAGGTGTTACTCCGAGCTTACGACTGTTCGGTTTTATTACTAACTCAGATTTGCTGCAGCATGCTCGTATCCTCGTATGCTCCCGGTGTAAAATTTAATCACAGCCAAGAGCACTTAAGTTTGTACTCAGTAACTAAACAACAAGGAAAGTTTCCAAACTTTGAACTACTTTGGTTACTTTAAAACGGCCGTGGAGATGCAATGCCCGTTTCCTACATAAATATTTAAGTTTTTTTTACCAAGAGCGCAGAGGGAAAACCCTCTAGCATAAATGATATATAGTCCTAAATTGGAGGATTCAATAAATGTGGGCAGCAGAAAGTCAGTCCTCCAGGGCATATGGTAAGAAATGGTTTCCTTTCCAAGGGACTGCCCCTTAATTCTTAAAGTTTAAGGTGATTTAGCTTAATGTAAAATTATTCTATTCAAAATGTGAAATGATCTCTTAAGGTATTGAAGGGATCTTATTAAGCTTTGGATTTCCCCAAAAGATATTTTCAATTGAAGGGATATAATTACAAAAGAGCAGTAGAAAAAACTGAAATACAACCAAGAAACCCACAAAGAAATGTTTTTGCCTTTTTCTCAGAAGGGTACCAAAGGAGGGCGGATAAGTTCTCTGGCATGGCAATGACAAGCAATCCAAAAGGGCGCATCAGCAAAACATGGGAATATCTTTACTTTTGTGGTCAAGGCGCCTTCCTCACGGTAATCCTTACCCAAAGAGAGGAGTGTTGACCTTTTCGACCCTTTTTGTCGCCTCAGGCTCATATACATACCTCTGAAGCAGACCGGCTCCACAGAACACAATTTCCTGACGAAGGAAGACACATTTAAATGCTTTCGGTCTGTTCGAAAACATTTCTCCATTTCTCCTGGAAGATAAAAGAAACGCCAAGACCTTCAGACATGGATATTGCGTTTGCAGAGCACTTTTAAGCAGGAAATTTATCAAATTCACTCTGGGTATCATCATAAGAGGGACATACGGAAAGGGTTCAATATTAAAATTTAGAATAATCAATGTTTTATATTTTTATGAACGGATATTTGCGTTTTTAGATCTTTCTATCTGGCTTTATTATTTGCCAGTCTGTTTCTCTGCCTATCAAATTTTCAATCTTGCAAATATTCTTCACTATATTTTGTTGAATTTTACATTGTACTTCAAGGAAAGGTTTTAAATAAATCTTTCTCTGAGAGACAAGAAAAAGAAAATCATGGAAGAAAAGTGCAGTAGTGCAAAGGCAAAAAACTCGAATAGTTCATTATAATAGAGGCAATTTTATAAATAACTCTATATTTCTCTGCAGATATAAATGCTTTAGTTTATTAATTAATTAAATTGATTGGTATATTATATAGTTCTCTCGTTCTATATTTTCAAAATATATCCAGAAAATGCCTATGTTGCATAGAATCATTAGTTGCTTTATCAGGTTAATAGAAGTTCTACTAGCACAAAACGCAATTAAATAATCAAATAATAAATGTAGGTACTTTCCGTCGAAAAATTACTGTGTAATTTTTCAAATATGGAAATTCTTGACAGTTTTAGAGCTAACTTCGTAACTTCATTGTCTATGCATCCCATCTGTTCTTGAAGTGTTGTTGACGAGACAAATATAGCCAAATCTCATCAATGCTGACAGGAAGATTTCCGGCCCTGTCACCGCACAGGAAAACTAGAAAAAGGCGGGAAATTACCACCAGTAGCCGTTGTTTAGACCAACTAGAAAAAATGCCCAAAACCTAAAGGATTCATCCCATTTTGTGTAGTGTATCCCCGGGAACTACAGAAAAGGGCAACTGCAAAAAGCAAGGACACACCCAGCTAGTGACTTTTACAATCCCCACCGAGATGAAAATGCATGGCGTTCATTTATCCGGACTGACGTTGCAAGAACACCCACCGTACGCTTCTACCTTCTCTGCTCCCGCGGGCGTAAATTATCGGGATATTCGGCGGGCAGCGGGGGCTGCAGCACCAGGGATTCTCGCATTTTTCACCCTGCAGAAGTGAAATCCACTCACGGAAAGTATATCCTCCGCGGATGTACCGGGCACCGGGCTGAAATTGCTGGGATTTTCCAGACCCTTTTAATTTAACAAAAGTCCGATCCACCTGGCACGCAATTCTCATTATGGGCAGCTTAAATAATATAACGATGCCCAGTCCGTAGCAGTGACGGTTTTTCCAATCTCATTAATTTGCATTTATCTTGACCCACCAAAAGATTAAAACAGGTGCACTTACAAAGCAAGTAAAATCGATTACTTTCAATATTTGTATGTGACGAAATATTTAAAATAATAGGAACACTCCCTTTAGAACTCAGGTGTGATTAATTAAAATATTACTAGTATTTTTTTTGTAAATGAGAAAGATGAAGTTCCATAAATATACTTATGTACATAAATAACTTCCATTTTCCGAACATCTATATGATCTATATGACTATCATGTGACAATTAAAAAATGTTGCAAAATCATCCTTTTAATATTTTCAGTCCAGACCTATAGATACGAAATTAAGAAAATCTTGAAATCTACAGTAAAAATTACAGTGGCCAACACCAACTTTGGTGGTCGGCTGCAATGACACCTAATTTCATTTAAAATTTACTTATTTCCTAAATTTAGAATTCAGAAATGCCTAATTGACTTCCTTTTTTGAGAAAAATTAGATTAAAATATAAAAATAACATGGAGTTATAAAGCCCAGCTATTACTATCTTTTACAAGGGACTAAAAGACTTTTGAATAAAGAAAATTAAAAAATTTATAAAATCACTATTGTTTTTTGACAGAGGAAACAAACAATTTTAGTAGACAAATAAAGTCAATAAAGTGAGCAACAAATTCTCAGTTTAATTGATCCTGGCAGGATTAAAGGTTTAACACAAAATGCTTTAAAGTCGGTATAACAAGGTTTAAATATACTTTGTTATTTTAATAAGGAGACAGGGATGGAGGCAGAAGTGTTTAACATGTCTTGATTCCCCTGAAGCACTTCGAAGTTACAAAGTTACAAACGATTTTCTTAGAAAGCAGTTTATTTAAAATAAAAAAAGCATAAACCACAAAAAGGCAAAAGGTTAAAATGATAAATAAATTATCCTTCGATATAATCATCCAAAGAATCAATCTCGGGAATAGCAGGCCTAAACAATCAAAGAAAGTTGTAATTTAAGAAAAAAAGTTCCTGCATAAAAAATTTTTACTAATCTAAATCGATTAAAATACTAAAGTAATTTTCGCATATAAAACGTTGCAAATATGGTTTTACGAAATAAAATATAATAAAAATGTAATTCTGTCTATCATCATTGACTTTTCCTCACTTTTTTACATGTTCTGACCAAACCATAAGAGTTATCTTCATGAAAAAATAAAAATGTTCTATAAGTCGATAATTGACAATTAAAATGTATTTAAGTTAAAAATAAATTGACTTCAGGTTTGGTCAAGATAATATGTTTTATGGCAAATTCTGCAAAATTGAAAAAATAATTTAAAAGGAGATATTTTAAGATATCTTGACAAAATAAAAAGTGAAATGTAGTTTCTAATTAGGTCTATCCATCGAGGTATAAATGATATCAATTAGATTTTTTATTACAAAATTAAAGCCTTCTTTTGAAAATTTCAAGAGTAAAATATTAATGTTTTTAACCTTCCATTTGGGTCATAAGAATTTGAATTTCGTATAAAGTGCCAATTGAATGTAATTATAATGAACTTTTATAGTTATGATTGTGGTTTGATGGTGGTAATTATAGTAAATAATAATAAATAAATAAAGTACACTGTTATTGCAATACTTTAACAAAATATATGTATGAGGGTGGTCGAGCACAGAACTAAAAGTTTACTTGCAAATCTTTGCACTGTGCTTACGTGCGGTTGAGGATATAGATGTATTTAAATTAAACTACATATTATTGAAAGATGTCAGGCTGAAACACTGAAAAACCCGGATGAAAATATAAGACTGAAAAACGACTGAAAAGAGACTGAAAAATGAATTTTAGACGGAATTCAGCCTAAAATAAGGCGTAAATTATTATTTGGACTGAAGACTCACTGAAAACAGACAGAAAACGTATTACATGGAGAAGGTGAAGACGGAATTTAGACTGAAATGAGGCGGAAATATTTTTTGTGTCGGAAAACAGACGGAATCGAGACGGAATTATCAGTTACCCTTGATGAGTATGAACAAGAGACTGAAATAAAGACAGCAACGAGACGGAAATTTTATCATTTTTAGACTTAGAATATTTTTTGGATTCGGCATTTTTTGGACATAGCACCAACAGATCCAGCACTAACAGGCCCAGCACAGACACCAACTCAACCAACATCAGCATATGCAGGAGAACCATATCCAGCACTACTATATCGAGCGTATTCAGTATCAACAGATCCTGCACATCAATACATTCAAAGATATTTTAATTAAAATTATTTAGTGCCATTGGAGTCAAAATTTTTAGTCTAATTTCCGCCTGATTTCCGTCTACATTCTTCGGTCGAATTGAGCTCATTTTCTGTACTTCTTCAGTCCGTTTTCAGTCTCTTTTGCGTCGATCAGTTTCCGTCTCTTGTTCACTATCTCAGTCTACTTTCCGTCTGTTTTCCGACTGCTCTTAAACACGGAAAAATTTACTAAATTTTTCAGTCTGTTTTCAGTCCTATATTTTTACCCGGGACGCCAACTTCATTTATTCCGGATATAAAATAAAAATTACCATAAACTTTGAGATGTAGTTTAAAATTATTTCTTTCATATTATAGGAATGGCATAAACCCTCTCGAAACCGAATTCTGGATACGTGCCTGATTCAACTAAATTAGTACCTATGCTGCAAGAAACCTCGTTGACTTTTTTTGGAAATATTGCAAACCAAGGACCATGCGGAACAAACAGAGACATTCCGTCGAGTCACGGCCGTGCCGTGCCGAACTAACTCGAAAGCACGAGTCTGACTTGGCTGGCAAGGGTCTGCCAATTTGTTTGTTTGGAATTCGCCGGCGAGGCGACCCTTTTGTGTTTACACAACGACGTAGGCGCGCAGTTTATAATTGCTGACAACCTATTAATTGGCAATCCAGCAATATCAGGCCGCCCCTCATTTGCATATCGCCAAACAAAACAGGCGCCCTAATTAAATTATGTTAATGGACTGGCAGGCGGCTGGCCCGCTGGGGTGGCCAGACGAAAGGCAGGCAAGGCAGGCTGGCTGGCGGCGCTCTTGTCCCGGATCCCCGGCTTCTCGGTCATTATCAGCCGCTCGAAGTGATATATATCACCGGATTGGCTCCACTGCCGTCCACGGCCCCAATTTCGGCAATCTTCCCGCAAAAATTCTTTGCTGTCCCCTGGACCGGGAACGAAATGGCCAGCGAGATCCTCAGATCGATTTCGTCTACAGCGAACCCGTGCCTTGGGCCGGAGGGTCCAGGGATCACAGAGCAGCAAATATTTTATAATTAAATTAAATTTTGTTTGCAGTCCGCGGCAGGCTCCTCTGCACGTATCGGGCGAACCTCACCAAAAAGCAGTTATGATCAATTACAGTTGCAGTTGCACCAAAGGTTTTGCAGTGCAGCCGTCGAGTCACGCGAACTGCAGGGCTCAGAATTCGGCTTATAAATAATAAGTGCACCATGCACCATGCACCGTGCACCGTGCAGCCCACGAATCGCATGTGCCCCACCAAACAAACAAAACGTTCTGAATGCGGCGCTCTGCCGTTTTCCACTTGAAAGTGCAAAAATAGCTGAAAATGCAAAAAGGGAAAACACCCGGAACGAGTGGGGGGGAGTTCCCAAAAAGGTTCCACGTACTTTTAGATACCACTGCTTACTAACTCAAAGGGAGCACCGGGGGCTGACTCTATTCCGGAGAAGTCACTCCACACCTTGTCGTTTCACAGGGCGATAATTTGTTGTTAAGTGCACTTGCACTGATTCACTCGTAAGACGATAAAAAAAAAAATCATGACAATTTTTCAAAATTATTTTCACACCTATGGCCTCACTTACTTCAAGCACATGTTCCTCGTCGTGTGGAAGACGCTAGATTCGAGTATTTTGCCGCCGAGGGCACGCGAAAGTCACACCGCGAAACATACGAGCGGACAACCGGAAGTTGAGCCCTTCCGATCCAACTCAGTTGTACGCACGTGAAATTAAAAAAAGTCCTTCACGCTCACCTGACACAGTAGCTAAAACTAAAAGCGAAAAAAGAGGCACCCACTCACGAATCTACGGAAAACTTCGCGAAATTGTTGTCTACTTTGGAATAGGGCTTTGGTACAGCTACTCGCTTCGTCCAAAGTACCGACAGGACTGATAACATTTACAGTCGATTTGCAGGATTCGGCCTTAGAAACGGTTAAGGATTCGAACTTGGTGCCATCTAGCCCAACGTGCACCGCAACAATGCCCTCGTCGCTCTTTTGCCGAAATTCGAAAATTGCCGCGCCCAGGGGAAGTGAAGTGAAGTGACGTGCCTTGCCGTGCCGTGCCGTGCCGGCTGTTGTGCATCGGTGGAACTGCGCAGTTCCTTTCAACCGATTCGACGTACCGGAACGTGGTTCCACGTGAGAGACAACAGGAGACAAAAGTGCTATACTCCTCCAAAAGCCGTCGTTGACGACAATTTGTCGCTATGGCAATTTGGCACCGCGACGCTGAGTAGGCACCAACAAAACATATGAGCACCTACGTACCTTTGTACTCTATCCTATTTAGCATTTACTACACAAATATCTACATACAGTCGCGAAGTGCCGCAAACAGCTGATGTGGACTATCGCGATGATGGGGCAACCTACCAATTGCAGCTGTATGGTGGCTTCGTCGTGCTGTCCGAGTTTGTTTTTCCGCGGGTCTATTTTCAGCCGCCTCTGAGTGGTTCTATTTTCGGCTAGGGAATTTCTCATTCTCATAATATTGACTGTATAGGCGCTAAATCCGAACATCTGCAACGTGACTGCTGCAGCGGCGAAGGGCGGATGACTTGCAGTCCGCATAGTTGGCACTGCGTTTCGCAGTAGTAACTAGGTACCTGCGAGTTGCTCGTTAGTTTGTCACTTTGGTACCCCATCCCGCAACCCACCACTTCTACGGAATTTGTTTACCTCAGAGCTTTGGAACGGCTGTTTGTTTATGCCGGCCTCTATCTTGTCCAGTGGTGGCTTAGATATTCTATTGGAGGAATATTTCAATCTTGGCAGTTCTTAGCTGGTTCCCAGCCAACTCTAAGCGCCTTTAATCGAAGAAGCATAGCCTGTGCCAGAAAGTGGCCGAATGTTTATGCTTCTTTTCTTTTTTATCCAAATGGAAGCGAGTCAAGGGAAAACAGATATAAATGTCGTTTGAGGCGGAAAATACATGAGTGTAGTGTTCGCGATATCTTAAATTTCTAGAATGAAAGAAAATTGGGGGAATTTTCGAGAGCTTACATAAAAATGCAAAATAAACTTTTTAATTTCATTGATAGTCTGGCATGGTTTTTGAAATTGTTGGGAGTGTAGAAATAATAAATTTTATCTTTTTATATAGACAAATTTCTCATTCAATTAAATTTATAATTACTATGTATAAATCGATGTACCTATAGAGGTAGAGGGGTTTTTGGGTTTAATTTAATGTAAAGCTCTACACGAAATAGTTGAAACTACGCAAAATTTGGTATACATATGTTAGATAATTAAATTGTCGATAAAGATAACACAGAGGAACAAATTATTATTATTTTTTGCGGCAAGACACGTAATAGGTCATTTCTATAGCATTTTATTCCTAGATTATAAAACGTCAAGCGAAAGTTCTGAATCCGTTCCCGTTTTCAAGAAATATACATTTAAACTGATGTACAAAATACCTAAAGACTTTTTCTGAAAAATAATTATAAAAGAAAGCTTTATCATATAAGCTTGTAATATGGCTCAATTGAAAGCCAGAAACTTAATCTACAAATATGAAATACCACTAATATCTATAGATCTTTTCAAAAAGTTTTCCGAACAAATTTTTCATGATCGTCCGCTTGTTATGATTTTCATTTTCTTTTTGCCTGTGTGAAATTATTGGTTTATGGAAAAAGCCAATTTCAAGAAATATTTTCAAAGGTCATAAAGCTTTTTGTATTTTTTATATGATAGCATAACATTCAAGCTTTTATTTAAGACATGTAATTAGATCTTAAAACAATCCATTACTTTTTAAATAATATTTCATAAATAGTAAAAATGCGGCCTTTTGTGCTTTTTAACCCTACTTTTCCTGAAGACGAAATCCAATTAAGTATTTTTATTTTCTAATTCGTGATCTACATATATGTGATATATAATTGATTAGAAAAATTAATGTCATATTTTTGAATTTATCCTGCTTGAAGTTTTTAAACTACATATTTCTAAGTAGGTACTTGTTGTTGTAAAATTACTCTATACATAAATTGCAAGACTTTAAATATTAATAAAATTCTTCCATTTTTTTTGCTTTCCTTTTTAACAAATTTTTAACTTTCCAATGATAAGTACTAATTTTGGAAACAAAATCTAGAGATTTTTTTAAGAAAGAAAATTTAAAAAACACAGTAATGCAAGGCGTTTCTATCATTATTTGATGCAGTTCTACATAGTTGAAAATTTTTAATAAATTCTTAGATTCATTCGCCACTATTTCAAAATCGTTATCAGAAATTATGATGTAACATAAATAAAAACCATTCAAACCGGCGACATAAGATGAAACGTGCAAATGTAAGCCACCGATGTTACATGCCGGACTGAACATAACTTTTTCCATAAAACATAATACGATATGTCTCAATATTTAATCCCAAACTTTTTCCATAAAATACAAAACACCTTGAACTTGAATAGATTTCTAATTTTAAGATTGATATGTGTTTGTATAAAATTTGTTTCACGAAAATTACGAATCAAGTTTTACGGATTAATTTATTTTGCTATTCTCTTTATAGTTTAAGCTTCCATTTATAAAAAATTCTTAATTTCTATAATATATCGTTTCGTTAATTTTTCAAATATATCTCAAAAAATGATCAAGTTAGGCTATAATATGAACTGTATAATATATGTATGTATGTGTTCATTCTCAGGCAAAAATTGGGCCGATATCATCCTATGCCGACAATGTATAAAAATGCGTTTAAAAACACAACATTACTGCACACTAAATCATAGTAAAGAAGCGATATCCGAACTAACCCGCAAAATATAGTTTAATACCGTAAGGACATAAAATCCGCATTATTATTGTTCCATCAAGTGCAAGGAAGATATCACAACCCTGAATTACTTCCACTGCCGTTAACAATTTATAGTTTCCTGTTCTATCAAGTTTACACCCAGTGGCCTAACACCCTTAACAATACGCATATTCTAGTCATCCCCCGCAAGCTACAAATTCCAGAGGCTTACTAACCCCCAATAAGTTCATTATTAGCCACCCGAAGGGCGTTCCTGTGGAAATGTCTTCAACAATATTTTGGGCTTGAATTTGCTTACAATTTCTGCTTCAGAACCAAAATTTATTTGAAGGAACAATTTGCAAATTTGCTTTTACCATCCACTTGACCATGTCCAGGACCAACTGAATAAACGAGCTGTTCCTTGGGAGATATCCTTAGGTCACAATTCGTTTATCTCCTAATTAACACACCAACTCTGGTCGGACAGGAGTGGACCTGTGAACAGATGCAATAACGTTCTCCATAACTCTCTTCTATTTTCGGGATTTCATTGGAGCAAATTAGATTTTCTGGCAACTGAGATATTTTGGTTTAAAGAAAACGTTTTGGGGACAGACAGCAAATAGACGTGCTAAGTGACAGTTTTCGGGTATCTTTTGATTTAAGGTACGGACGGGCGCCTTCTGGAGAGGGTATAGTCAATACGAAAGGTTTCATTTATCTTTCAAAACAAATAGATAAAATGTGGAAAGTTTCTTCATGAGTAAATATCCTCGGACTTGATTGAGTACATCACCTTTGTTTGACCCTTTTGGGGGGGGTCCAAACGAGCAAATTTTGTGCTATGCAGTCTAAGGTACAACCATCTGTTTACGAGGAAAGACAGATGTCGGTAGTACAATGAGGGATGGCAACTTTGTTTGATTTCGGAAATTATATTGACTTTGGGTGCAAACCTTAATTAAATTAATTAACTTCAACGTAAAGTCAACAGAATTTTTATAAAATTCATGCTTTTCTCAAACATCGGACATGTAGACTGGATAAATATCAAAAAAACTTTAACAAAATCAATTATTCCACAAAGACCAGATTATGGGCGGAAATGATTAGAAAGTCCCAGAGGTGTTTGGCTATATTTTGTTTGACCAATCAGTCCATACATACATAATTTACCACATGAATAGTCCCATTTCCCTTATAATTACATCACATTTCGTCTAATTTCTAAGTCAATGGAATCTCATCAACACTTTCAATTAAGTAGTCGTGTCCTGCGGACACGTTCGCTTCACCACCCTGCGTGTATTTATTATTGACAGTGTGGGTGGAAAATATTAATTTCAGTCCACTATGTGAATTCCCATGCCGCATGATAAACATCGATTACACAACACAAAAGAAACAATTCCACGAATTGCTGAATTAGTCGTATCTCATCAATTTTTACACGTTCTGTATGAAACGTGATGCATGTAACAGGCACGTTTTATCGAACTGGGAATGATTTTTTTTCTGCTCCTTTATCCCCAGAGTATCCAATTCCGTGCAGTGGCCAACCCGCTCCAAGTCGTTATATCAATTATTCATCGACCAACAATAAGGTGCACATCAGTTTCCATTTGGTACTACGATGCGCGATAAATTCATATAGGTGAAGTGATAAAACCTTTTTATTTTCGACAGGGGGATAAGCAACAATGGCAGTCGGATATCGGACAGTACCCTCCATTCCCAACGTAGATGCCTTGACGGGGATATATTTTGTGATTTTATTCAGGGAAAAAATTCTTTCGAATTCCGACGGCTGTAAAAGGTTCAGTTGCAATTATTTTTGGAATTAAAAGGATTTCGTTTTATGTTTAGGGGTCGATAGAGCTGTTTCCGCTGTCGAGCCTGAACTTGTATTTTTAGGATTTTACGATGGTTCTGTATAAATTGTAGGTAGAGCCCAGTTTACTGAATCTAGCGCCATGAATTGATTGATTAAATGGAAATATTTAGATCAAAATGTTTTTGACCCCCTAAAAGTTCCTAGAGTATTGGATTTTAGTAATATAATATTGACGCTCAGGTGAATTTTGAAGTTTTAGAATAGGTAAACAAACAATATGAAAATGAAAATAAATACCATATACATATAAACTTTCTAGTATTAATAGAATAAATAAATAAATAAATTCTAATCATAATTTGAAACTAAAAAACATTAAGAATCGCAGTGTAAAATTGGTATTGTTGGTAATTGTTTTTTTATTTATATTGGAACTTTTGATGTTACATTTTAGAGAAAAAAAAAATTGGGATAGAAATATTTTATCTATCTATGAAACTTATGGAAAAGCGTGAAATTTATAAAATAGATAAGTTTTAAAGCTTCTAGTGTTTAAGTATAAAGGTTAATAATTTTATTTGAGCTACATAATAAGCTCCTATGATAAAACCGTTATTTTTTAGTGAATTTTCAAAAATCGCCAAAATCCTATCTTTTATAATTTCATTTATTAATTTGTAATATACAGAAAAAATCCCTTTAAAATTAAGTATTCCATTTGTTCGGTCACGTCTTGACCTGTTCAATGAATTAATGAACCAAAACGTAATTGCTTTACTCAACGTTTTCTGAATACTTGATAAAGTATTTTCTATAGCCGAACGCAAGTTTTCACTCTAATTAAATTATTAATTAAAAACAAAAAGGACCAATTGCAATATAATCAATATCATTCACCTTTTGTTCTTCCATATTTCCAGCAATTGAACGAATTTATTTCTGACTATATACATTTCATTATACAAAGAGTTGTTACAAAAATTTTGTGTTTTAATGCCATTTCAAATAGTTCAAACCAAAAATAAACCAGAGTAGAATTTATGTTGTGAAACTTTAAAAGTAAAAAACATGTCCAAAACACGAAAAACGAATTAAGTACCTACGAAACAAACTGTGTCAACTACAAAATTAACTTCGTTGGGATCCCATTAGCAGGTGAACATTCCCCAGTGCAACTAAGTGCACTATGTGCACTTATAGCGGAAAGTCGGCTAACTATTTTACCCCAATGATTAGCGCAACCAGGAAATTTGCTTATGCCGGTGATTTATTTCAGCTACGTCATCCCAGCACCTATCTGTGTCTATTTTGGTGCCGTGTCAGAAAAGTTCACTCGGAAAAGAAACTCTTGGCACCACCCAGCCAGAGACGCTGTTTACATCCGGGTCTATGTGGGAGCACATGTGCCGCAAGTGTTGCGCCCCAAACAGCGCTCACAAGGGGAATCTTGCAATTTTTCAAGAAAAATGTAATCTTTTAACGTGGTTACCCTGCAAACTCTTGGAAAACTTTTAAGAACTAAGTAAAATGGTTCCTTGTACGATGGCTGCTCTCAAAGGATTCTTCGGTAGTCTTTCCTGGCTAACCAACGATTTACTCCTTTGGTTTGAATTGTCTAAGGTGGAGTTACACCGTCACTGGCTCTTATTGACTTTTCTTTTAAATCCAATTTCAAAGGACTCTCCGCTTTCGTTTGATTCCCTTTGACTCACCTGCCAGAGTGCGAGGAGTGGCAAAGAAACTCCCAAGGAGACCTCCTCAGTTCATTATTTAGAGACCGTGATCTCTTGCAATTGCTTGGGTTGCGATTTTTATTTTTTTTCCTCGCCATAGACGTGGGAGAGTGGGATTAAAGCCCTTTTTAATTAATGAAATTAACTTCCGCAACATTTACAGACTTGTTTTTTCTTCTCCAGAGCACCACAAATTGTTATTAATGAAGAAAGTTTGCCGGTTCATTGAACAGCACCGCGGCATGCGAGACTCCAGTCTCATTCTGAAAATTGGAACAAGGGTAATTGTGTAAATTTCAAACTTTCCGAGCCATTAATTGCTAAATGTCTTCGAAAATCAATATGAAGTGTAATTCAGTCCTCGACAGATGGAGATCCCAACAAGCCCTCTTTCGAGAACCAATTCCAGTTGAATGCGAAAAACTCCTTAAAGGGGAGCAGTCCCACTAAACTTACACAGCGAAAAGGTAATGTCATAATTAAGTCACGCGACGTTAGAGATAGTAGGGTTCGATGTTCGAGGTTCGAGGACTTACGCCCGGGGGTACCTTGTCGTGTTATAGAATCATACAGGAAGGTTGGCGGCATGGAAATGTGGAAAATGTTGAAAGCAACCAAAGTGATTTCGGCTAGATAACAAAGTGCTCTAGGGTTTTGTGACCTTTCTACACTGCGTGACTTGAACACATAAATCTGTTTTGTGTCCTAACTTAAAAATCATTTTATCACTGTTTTGGAAACAATATGATACATTGTCTAAGGCCAAAAAAATAAGTTGCTTTTACACTACTGACTGACATTAGATAAACCCTTTCGAAAGCTATTTTTAGATTGTAAATATAAATAAAATCATTTGTGTAACAGACATTTGGAATTCGATAGAATCTATCTAGCAAATGTTATTTTGATATTTAAACATATTTGCACTTATATAAACACATACACATTGCAAAAAGTTTAACAATCCTATATTCCAGTAGCTAATAATACCCATTTAATACTATATTAATTTTAAGCCTATATTTAGAAATCAATTCTTATGTTTACCATATAAGAAATCTAAGATTCGAATTAAAAAGGTACTTCTCATTTGAATTGGCACCAGAAAACTTAAAATACAAACACCGATTTAAACTTGAGCTGTGCTATTGAAATTTATTTCTAATGTATCAGAGGACAAACTTTTAAGCTAAAATCATGCGAAACTAAACCGTGAACAATTCAAATAATAATAGAACAAATTGAAATTTTTCGCTTCTTGTACACAAAGAAAATAGTTTATTAGTTCAGTTAACAAATGATTATTTAATAATGGCGAAATAATCATTTGTTAACTTTAAATAAACTCTTACTCTTTTTTCAGTCAAGATGATTTAAATCGATGGGGTCTCCCTGCAGATTTTAATTAGATGTCATAAAAACACTCATTTAGAGTCAAAAATGAATGCAAAAACATCGCAGAGAAAAAGTAAGACTTTGCAAAATTTTAAAGTTAAATATAAACGACCAACAAATTTTTTTTTTACCTAAATTAAGGTTCTAACAAGGCTTGATCAAAATACGTGAGAAGACCTAAAATTTAATTAAAGGACATCAAAATGATACCAAATTAAACGGCTTATAAATATCAATGAAAATATAAAATTAAATTACGGTGTGCGACGTATTATCAGAAAACTCTCTTGTAATAATTATTTGTTAAAATTGTATATTAACCCTTACAGTCTCTGAAAGCATTATTTATTTAAATGTATTTGAGGTATATTTTAATAAAGTGTAAGCCTTTCTAAAGCTCTCCACCATCACTTCAATGAATATTAATAAAGCACTAAAAGACTTCTTCCTTTTGTTTCTCGTTTGAGAAATTTTCTTGTTAACTACACTTGGGTGCATAAAATGCAAATATTTCTTGTACTTAAATTTTACGCGGTTTGCTGAAGCCTCATAAAGTAAATTATGTTTCAGAAAATTTTATAAAGGAAGATAATTCTGTTGTTTTACAAGCATTCAACCGCATAGAATTTTCGATTCAATTTGAGAGAATTACATTTTTAAGTGGTAAGAGCGAAATGTCGCGTACTTTGTTCAAAAGTACTAGCTCTAGGATGAATTGGGACTTTGTAGATATTTTATTCAATTAAAATTAAAAGCTTCTTACTTTTGGTATACATATTACAAAAACAATTATAAACTCTGGTTTACAGAATTTTGATATAAATGCATGGTGTGTATATTTAAAAAAATTTTAATTGTGATAAGTTGCTAAAAATATAAAAAACTTACCATACTGAAATTCTTATCAGACGTTATTTATAAATATTGACGTAAAGAATGATAATATAGCAGCATATGACTGAATGGAAAAGAAATTTTCAGGAATTATATTTATTATATGAAATATAACAAAGTTCATTTACAGACGCACTTTCAAATATTATTTAACAAATTTAGTAAAACCTTTTTAACGTTCCTGTTAAAATTTCTGTTTAATGTCAGTCAAAGCAATAAAATTGTGCAAGCACCAGAACAGAACTCTGAAGTCGGCGCTTTAAATTTCAATTTACTCGGTTCAGTTACCTGGAAATATAGAAAAAAAAAAGTTTGTAAAATATATTTTCGTTTAATTGAAGTGCGTGAATGCTCTTTTACAAATAAAACACAAATAGTTTAGATGAATTAATTATTTCCAAAAACGGATTTAACTAACAGTCAGTTACGCTAATTTTTATAGAGCTATTTGTTATACACTTATTAACAAATTTATAAAATTAAGGATAGCGTTGATTGTCATTTTAACGGTTGGAATTTTAACTCGACACACTTCAAGAATTTTTTTGTTTTGTTGAAACGTACGGCTTAAAACAACGAAAATACGCACTGTACTTTACGATTAAATTTTCAATTTTTAATGTTAGTGCATTAATAACCAAGTAGACTATAGTAAAGTTCCAATTTATAAACAAAATTAAAAGACAATTGATTTTTGTTTGATTTTTAGTTAATATAATGCATAAATAGTGAAATAACACATTGTAAAGTATCTTTATTTATTTATATACTCATACTACATAAATACTAAAAGAAAGTTTTAAATATAGGAAAGATTTAAAATATATCTGATACCACAAAGAAACGACAATTTGTTCTACCATTCCCCAACTAAAATTTAATTGACGAAACGAACTCATGTGAAATTCGTCTCACCGCAACAGCTTTCGTCCTTTTAATTAAGCTCCGGTACGCGACGTTTTTCATGGCGGTTCGGACGCAAAAAATAATCGAAAATATACGGCGGCCTGACCACAATTAACTTCTGTAGGTTTCAGCCCACATTTAAAAATGAGACAATTAGCATCCCAATTAAACAGCTCGGCCATCCATAGTCCCTGTCTCTTTTGACGAATGCGACAGGACAAATATTTTCGTGTATGTAAATAGGTTGCATTGTTAATGGCCACATTGACCATACATTTAATTCCCCACCACCCGCCGGACCAGTCAATTGTTAATTTAATAGTTTGGCCGCTTATTGTTTTTACTCACCGTTCCGATTTTTGTTGCTGGGCACATTACGTGCGAAAAAAATAAGTAGTAAAAGCTTGGGATAAAATCAATTCTTTCCATTATTAAATATTAAAGCGCTGAAAATCCTCGTATATTTAAAACGAATGGTTTTTTATATAGACTCATTAATATTTATAGTCGCTCAAAAGGCTTTATGATTGCCAGGACTTGATTATCCTTTATCGATACTTCTTTTCCTCTTATTTTATTTTCGCCGGATATGCGGGCGGATGAGCGACTTCGAATCGTCTGTCCCATGGTTTATTTCATTTAAATATTCGTGTCAAATTGGTCTTCATTAAATTTTAACCGCGCGTAAAGCTCTTCCATCACAACAATTACGGACAATGACAGGACACTTTAGACTTTACATTAATCGAAATAATTGTTTTCAGCAAAAGATCACATTATCTCGCAGCAATGAATTAATTTAAATATAATACAAATTATTCAAAAGTGGTCCATCAAAAAACAAAAAGTACACTATTAACTAGTCACGCATCATTCGCTTTATTATTCTCACTCATAGTTAAAAGTGTCACGGTAGAACGGACAGGCAATCCGAAGTGTGCCACGTCACTTTTATGCGAAAAGCTTGGTACTATGGATGTGAAATTTTTATGAAAACTTTTTATTGCTTATTGAATATGAAAGGATGTCAATCACATTCGGTGGGAAATGTTAGAGAACTATAAATTTCAATTTTATTGCTTTAGAAAGCCATCGAAAGGACGCATTGTGCCACCGTATTTCCAAATTTATGTATGACAGCGACAAATTCGCGTTTCAATTTATTATCATTGCCGCCATCACGGTGCTTACTACTGCTTTTATGAACCTCCGTTTCAAAGTCGGTGAGATTTTGGAATTCTCTTCTAATGCTTGTTAATGTCGAAAAAGATTTTCGTACAACTCATAATTTAGGCATTTAGTGTTGCATATTCTTTGTATACCGGCTATTTTATATGCAATGGTTTTTACTCTCTACGAGTAAGAGAATTCGATTTATTTTGAAGTGATTTTAGAACAAGGGTATAGTCATATAAAATGCCATCAGGAAAACAAAATTAAAATATGGGTAATTTTTTATTTATTGACACAACACAAAAATGTATTAATATTAATATGGTGTAAGTTGTTGCTAATTTGATTGGAACAATTCTTACTGTGATTGAAAAACGCGATTTCAAAACTTTTATTTACTATCATTTTATTTAATGTTTAGTATATAACTGAAAATTGTTTGGAACAAAAGACGAATCTGTAGGTATGATATATTCTCTAATTGTTGTTCTGAGTAAGAGTTTTTCAATTGGTTATTTAAAATATTAAAATTTCTTTTGATAAACAATTTTATTTTTTCAAGGTGAAAATATTTACGTAGTTAGGGAGTATTTCAGTTTTTGGATGTTATATTTTCTGCAATTTTTTAATACAATGACTTTATAGTTAAAATTTATGACGGTTTTTATGTATTTTACCGTATTTATACCATACCCCAAATATATGTGCCGACAAATTCCACGTTTTAGGTCTATTTAATTAACGAAGAGGTGCAATGTCTGCCATATTTTCTGCCGCCTCATTAAATAATGAAACCTTCTTTGACCGACTAGACTTGTCTGGGAATAAAACAGCGTCTCCATCTACCTCCGATGTATCGCAGGGTGAATTTATTTAAACCCTTTAAAGGGCAAAACGAATTAGGAACAATTTCTAAGTTCAGAATCCCATAAATCCCCACCCCATCCGTGTTCCAGGAATCGCTAAATGTTTCGGCAGAGCAAAGCTGCTGAAACAATGGGGTCCTTCTAAAAGTGAATAAATTTGGTGAAAGGCTCACAAAATTCAAAAAGGGTCCGCCACCATTGGAACAATTACTTCCAGTCGTAAATATCCACCGCCCCAAATTTCGTGTGAAAGTCATAAATTATCCTATCCAACCGACGCCGGCAACGAGACGGTGCCAGAAAAAGTGTTCAAAAGTGCAAAAATCCTAAAACCGCAAGCCGCACACACAAACCCAACAAATGATGATGGGGGCGGCCAAATTCAGGTGTGAAAGCATAACCCGCGGCAATCCCGCAATTGCACCTGTGGATCCTGGCAGTCATCATCTTTTTACCTTTTGTGTTGGCGGAAGCTTTAAATTTGGAGAAAAACGAAACTTCCTAGAGCCATTGCGAATTTTTTCAGATGTGGATGAAGACAGACGGCATCTAGAATTTTTTTGAGGGATCTCGTTAAGAATCCATTCCAGAAGCAGAAATGTTACCTATTTCGAAAGGTGCACTGTGGGGGAGGGGGTGCAGGGTGTTCAGTAACATTACGACTTTAATAACTTACCTTTTGGGGTTTTTGATTGCGTCCTCCTCTTGTTACGATTCCTGGAGTACCGACTTGCGGCAGCAAAGTCCTGGTCCTCGTCAGACGACAGGCAAACTGTTCCAGCGCTTACACACCTCCGGAGCTCTTTGAGTTTTCGCCGTCTTTTCACTTTGTAGTCGCTCGCCGTGCTCTGGTCCCGGTGAATGTCGTCTTGCTCGTTTGTGACGGTCAGGAACTGATTACCTGAAGACCTCACCTTTGGGCTGCTGTTCGAGTTGCTCCTCACAGGGTCACTTCGTTTTAAAGACACTTTTGAGATGAGACTGTCCAATTTGCTGATGACTTGGTCGTAAAGTTGGGCATCGTCTGCGTCCCCATTCCCATTGCAGGCCGGGGCAATTTGCAGGACTCCTGGACTTTCAGGATACTTGAAATTTTGAGTAATTTTCTCCTTACTGCAGTTCAAGTCGTTTTCATCATTCTCTGAAATTTTCGATATCGATCGGGGCCGTCGGCGAATTTTCCGATTCTTCAAGTTATCCTCGCAGACGACCAACGTTCCTGCATTGCTCGTACGGAGGAAGTACCTCGGACCATGCTGGACTGTGGTCACTTCCACATCCTGGCTGTCTGTCGATGACGAATGTCGCTTGAATGCGCTCATCCGCTCCAGAATTGATCCAGAGAATTTCGATGGGACGGAATTGCTTGACCGTTTCGTCTTCCGTTTTCCGCGCTCAAGGACATCAGTAGCACTCTTGCTCTTCTGCAGGTCGAAACGTACCTCCTTGAGAGGTGTTAGCGACTTCTCATTTTTTCCTGGATTACCATTGATTTCAATCTTCGGATTCGGGAATAAAGTTGCATCATCTGTCACGGTGTCCTGGACCTTGTCCTTCTCCCTCAGATGGTCGAACTCTTTTGCATTCATGTCGCGCTTAAGTAACCCCTTCTCACTATAGATCCAGATCGGAATTTCCGGGACAGTATCCGCTAACTTTTCCAATTTGCCCCAACTACTGGCTAAGGTGGCGGCTTCATTAACCTCATTGGTATGCAGGTCCTGGCAGTCCATGAAATCTTCAGGAATAATCTCCTGCGAACAAAAACTCCCTGGCCGTTTAGGTTTCCGCTCATTACTTCCTGCCCGGCTGCGAAAGGGACTGCTCCCGCCACTGTTCAACTTATAGGGAATGCCCTGCGTTTTTAGGTGGTCAACCAGATCCTCGAGGCTCTCATTAATTTCCGACAGATTCGTTGTCGACGAGCGCCGTTTCTTCTTTGACTTTATCGAGGACGACGAGGAGCTAGGGTGCTTCGTATTCGTTGTGGATCCACTTCGTGTCTCACTCAATTGAACAGATTCCGGGTGACTACTTCTGAATACGCAATCAGCGTCTCGGGCATCGGCCAGGACATCCCCGTTATCGTCGCACAACAGGATCCTGGGAAAAGCGATATTCGGGGATGATTTTGATGTGGTCAGCTCCCAATTCCAGGCCTTCGGCTTCTTCAGCTGCAACTTGATAGTGCCCTGAAGCGAGTCATCTTCGCTGCCCGAATTTTCTTCCTCGACCTCGTACCCACAGTACCCGGCGAAACCAGAATTGTCCATGAATAATGCCATCATCTGACCTTCACACTTTCTATTCTTAGAGTAAACACCACACCGCGCACCTCCCGCAATTCTAGCGAAATCGGTCTTCACTCAAAGTAGCTAAGAATCGTTCAGATTGTTCCCTCGGGCTGTGTCACCGGCCGCACATACCGGCAGCATTCGGCATTTATTATTAACACTATTGTCGGTCGAATGTTATGAGTTCTTAATATCTTGGCAGCGATCCAGCGGTGTCAGTGGATTTAATATTCGCACAAGAACCGAACGAATTCCGCCACCTCACTAGCCGCGGGGAGCCCCACGAGTGATTTACACTATGCCTTGGATTCGGAGGAGGAACAGCCAAACAGAAGATATTTTCACACCCGGTATCTTCCCTTTATAACCGACGTCTATTTCGAGCGGCAAAATTTTAAGTCCTACATACAAAAACGACAAGATCAATTTCTAGCATATATGCGAATTTCGGTCGAATATGTTTTTAAATTTATTTAATCCGGCAATTGTCCTGCAAGTGATTAAATACAGACAGGGAAATGAAATTCGGACAGCTTTCAGGCCACTCGACTTGGCTAGGCCTCAGCAGAGAGATTTCTGGCGGTTGTAAGTGGGAGTCGAAAGTGGAATTAATTTTAAAGGGGCTGCGCTGCGGTGCTGAACTGATGAAATTGGACGGCTAAATTTGAATTCTTGCTGTTAATAAAGCAGATTAATTTTGAGAGCCCACAAACTCGAAATAGATTTAGTAAATAGCTGCTGAAGAGGTCAATAGCGATTGTCGTTTTTCCCCGGAGGTGGTTGGACTAATCGATGCCAAGTTCGTTCAATGGGGGGCTTTTGCTGTAAAGACGTAGGGGGACCAAACTTATTTACAATTTGAATCTTGGTATTTTGCGGTCGCTGGTATTGAGAAAATTTTATGTTTGCTTAAGATTTCTAATGTGAAGTCTCACTTTAATTTCAAATAATTGCAAGAGGTAGATAATGGTTTCAAAGATGCATATTTATCCTACCAGTTTTAAAAATATTTTAATTTAGTTTTTAAATTTTAAAACTGTTGTTGAGAATATGTAAACGATTATTGTTTACATATTCTCAATTGTTAATCCAATTTTTATAATCATCTCACTAAAACACCCCAGCTTAAAATGTGGCTTCAATAAAAAACAAATATGTAATTACTTTAAGTCAATTTCTGAGGGCAGTCACAAAAGGGTGAGCAATTACTTGAATTGATTTTACCTTAGGTTTCAAGGGACTCCTGAATCAAAGCTGACTATTAATTTAAAACCGAAGGGTCTAAGAGAATTGAAGAGATTTTCCTATTCAAACAAATCGCCGCTTTTAATTTGCTTTCCTTCTACCCTGGTTCAGTTCAGCATCAGCGAGTTTAAGGTTTATGTAGGTAACTCATAAAAGCTGACTACCTACAGTGACTCACAGTGAAAGTCGGGCAGCCCTCTCAGTTATTTTAAAAATCAAATTTTTATACGAAAATGCAAATATTATTTAAAATTTTTATTTACTTTGGTATCAGTATTTTATAAAGATTATTTTTATGGGAAAAAACCAAATCGAAATATACATTGAAGGGAATACCGACACAAAAACCATTTCGATCAGAAATATCAGCTCACAGTAAAAGTCGGGCAACCCTAAACATGTTAACGGGAAATGATAAACCGTTACCCAAATTGGAGATTTTTGGATGCAAAACTATTGCATTAGTTCTGTTGTGATTTTGGACGAGACCAAAGCAGAAGAGTTTATTAGAGTTTATTATGGCGCGAAATACTAAGCAAACGTCTTTAGATGAAAGAAAAATAATAATTGCAAATTTTGAAAAAGGTAAAACCGAAAGAATAATAGCTGAAATTGTGAATAAAAGTAAATCAACAGTACATGATGTAATAACACGCTATAAAAAAGAAGGAAGAATAGCAAATAAACAAAAAAACAGTGCGAAAAAAATATTATCCGACAGAGATGAAAAATTTATTTTGAGAGAAATCAAGAAGGATTCGTTCCTGTGTTCACCACAGATTGCCAAACTGGTGAAAGAAGACTTAGGAAAAGATGTCCATCCTGAAAATATCAGAAGAGTTCTCCGTCGCGCTAATTTAAATGGTAGAGTGGCCAGAACGAAGCCGTTCATTACCGAAAAAAACCGAAAAGCTAGGCTTAGTTTCGCTCGCGACTATCTAAACAAGGATTTCACATTTTGGAGTAGCGTAAGTTGGAGTGAAATTAAATTTACTCTCGTCGGTGAACAAAACCTGGTGTATAAAAAGTAAACAAATGTTTAAGGTGTTTTAGGTGCACACTTACGCTACTCCAAAATGTGAAATCCTTGTTTAGATAGTCGCGAGCGAAACTAAGCCTAGCTTTTCGGTTTTTTTCGGTAATGAACGGCTTCGTTCTGGCCACTCTACCATTTAAATTAGCGCGACGGAGAACTCTTCTGATATTTTCAGGATGGACATCTTTTCCTAAGTCTTCTTTCACCAGTTTGGCAATCTGTGGTGAACACAGGAACGAATCCTTCTTGATTTCTCTCAAAATAAATTTTTCATCTCTGTCGGATAATATTTTTTTCGCACTGTTTTTTTGTTTATTTGCTATTCTTCCTTCTTTTTTATAGCGTGTTATTACATCATGTACTGTTGATTTACTTTTATTCACAATTTCAGCTATTATTCTTTCGGTTTTACCTTTTTCAAAATTTGCAATTATTATTTTTCTTTCATCTAAAGACGTTTGCTTAGTATTTCGCGCCATAATAAACTCTAATAAACTCTTCTGCTTTGGTCTCGTCCAAAATCACAACAGAACTAATGCAATAGTTTTGCATCCAAAAATCTCCAATTTGGGTAACGGTTTATCATTTCCCGTTAACATGTTTAGGGTTGCCCGACTTTTACTGTGAGCTGATATTTCTGATCGAAATGGTTTTTGTGTCGGTATTCCCTTCAATGTATATTTCGATTTGGTTTTTTCCCATAAAAATAATCTTTATAAAATACTGATACCAAAGTAAATAAAAATTTTAAATAATATTTGCATTTTCGTATAAAAATTTGATTTTTAAAATAACTGAGAGGGCTGCCCGACTTTCACTGTGAGTCACTGTACATATAAATTATTCTATTTATTGACACGTTTATGAAAAAAGGAGGGTCGGCTAAAAACAGCCTGAATAATGAAAATAACTCAAATAAGGACTAAGCAAGCATTTCTGGGGTGATCTAAAAATATGGGTGTTTTCGTTTTTCCTACGAAATGATTGAGGATATTAACAGCAATAACACGTATTTTGCTGTGACTTTGCGATGTAAACAAGTGCATATTTTTTTTTTTTCGAAAGGAACCATTACACCTCTCCCTGCATTTTAGAAAATTGCCAAATATCATAAAACATAAATAAACATATTAGTCGAGTATAGGCTCATGATGGGCAAAGATATTAAACTTTATTTTATTCTTTTGGGATGGATGGAAATTTAAACCAAAAGACATACCGTGATTTTTTAAATTTATAAAATGAATTTCAATGAAAAGTTTTCATTTTTAAATATTCGGTAACAAAATAAGCATCTTCATTTGCGTGGGATTCTTTTAATTCAATAATAAAACTCCCAATTTATTTTTTTTTTCTCGGTCATAATCTTATGAAATGAAATGCTTTCATTGGGAAATTCTATAATACTTAATTAAAAACAACAATTAATTTGTTTATTTAGTATGAATAAATTTGTTCTGAGAGCAAACAAATATTTTTATTTATCATTAAATTTAATTTAAATGGAGAAGAAAACAGCTTACAATTACAATAACATCCCAGATAATTAATAATTTTTTTTCTTTTTGAATTCTGAGAAATTAGTAGATACCTGCCGAATTTGCTCTTGAAGCAGTTTTAAAAATAAAATTTAGCTAATGAGTTTAAATCTTAGGGCAATTAGGTTCTCAATGCATACTAATTTTTTAAGGGAGGACACCACTGTAAAGGACAATTTTAGTCCTCAAAATTAGTACATGCTAAATTTTATTTTTAAAGTGAGATATACATTACAAATTGTATGTTTTTTTAAGGAAATTGAAGTTCACAGGTAAATGTAAAAAAAATCGATTTTCTGAAGGTCATATTTAAAAAATACGACTGAAATTTGACAGAAAATATATATTGAAAATACAATATTACACCGAGGAAGTTAAGAGGGAAATGTTTTAGAGTCGGTCGGAAGAGAATGAAAAATTTAGCTATTTCTGTGTTAAAGGAAACGGAAATATACTGAATCAACGAACAAAAGAAGAAATTAATTTATAATTTAATTTTAAAATAATTACTAAGTTACATATATAAAAAACCTTTCATACAAAAACTTGTTGATATTTTAAATGTTATATCAATTTTTGTAAAGTGATGTAATAGAGTTAAAAATCTTAAAATTTGCCGACTACACGCAAAAGTTGTCATATGTACAAACAGCTCGCCACCGTTCTGTGTTAATATTATCTTTTTTCAAACCCTACTTATTTAATTTAGTTATTAAATAAATTTAAGAAAAAAGATGATTGCCTTTTTTTTTCGCATAACACTGATATTTTGAGGTATTTTAATTACGATATATGTTACACTCGCTGACGATATTTAGTTGTATGCATTATATATTAATATAATAGCACCTATTTATGTTTTATTAAATAGTTTAATACTGGGTTTCAAATTAAGATTGAGCCCGCTTGTGAATGCCGCACAAACTGGAGCCTATATTTTTATGAAATTGGTCTCAGGTATGACTCAAAATTAATTAGCCGCCCGTCTATCACCGCCGGTCCCACCGAGGCGGGGGTCAGTCAGGACCAGGAGCAGCACAGCAAGGACCAAATAAATTACTGTCTCAGCAATTTCCGGCAAGGACAAGACTTTCCTCTTCGATTCAATTGACCGAAATTAGTGGAAAGCAGGGGCCGAAGTCGTCCCGGGGGACGCTAGAAATTATCGGCAAATTAGCCCTTAAATGGCAGCGCCAATAAGCGTGACGGTGCTCTAATTTATCCAGTGACATCCAGCCCCAGAATGATGACAAATTGGGGCACTTAGCACACTCCCACCCCTAGCAAGATACAGAGGCGCTAGGTGAGACGAGACCCAGGCAGTGATAAATCAGCAAAACGAGCCGAGATGCTAACTAAGTGGGGCAGAAGTGCGACTTCACTTTTCCACCACTGCGCCACATACACGCCCCCGGGGCTGCCGGGGATGACGGATTACCTCGATCCCGCGTGCCTGCGATTATTAACTTTCACCCGAAGGAGGCCGCCTCCAAGCGTCCTGCGAATGCCGAGAAATTTTTTAACCGAAATCGATTCAAAAACCGCGCGGAGAACACTCCAAGAGCGGACAACAATGAGCGAAATTAATAAACGCCGCGCGCTGATCGAGTTCGCGAAAAACTAATCCGCAACAGAATTTGGCTCGCGGAATGCTCGAGATTGCTGAAGACGATCGATCGTCGCGGTGTTTTCGCTTTCAGCTTGAACCGATCTTCGAATAAACAAATCCTTCGGCAGTCGGTTTTTTCTCGGTCGTTTCTTGCGATTTTTTCGAAGATCTCCGTCACGATCTTTTCAGACGAAACGGACGGATGTGTTCGCGATCAGCAAGTCGGAGATTCGAAATATATTTTTTGAAAATGATTTTTTCTTATTTTCGGTCGTTCGAAACACGGTCAAGCAAGTCGGATGTTCAACTGATGCTTCGGTAGACGCGAATTAATTTGGGATGAATCGGTCGACTGCGTGCGTTGGATAGTCGAATTTGCTCGGATCGGGGGGCGGTTGGGGCCGGACGCAACGAGGCAATTTTAAACCTCTCACCGAAATCTTCGTTTTATATTTAAACGGACTATTTCGATGCAGCTGACGGATCTGTTTGTTTATAATCGCCGCACGCCGACGGGCAACAACGAATTATTGTTTCCCTCGGCGAGTTCGCGATGTCGCCCCCGGTAAACAGGTTCCCGTGGGATTTTGTTGAAAAAGTGGGAAACCTTGAGATTTGGCGGCTCAAGCGACTTGGCAAATTTTAGAAGAACTGAAAATTAGGTGGTTGAGGGAGAGGGAAATTAGTGAATGGCACCTGTGCCAGGCGGTGCATATTTTTCACCAATCACGTGCCTTGCGATTTCGGGTATGATGCCAAGGAAAGTTTGCTTGATATTTTGGCAGCGGTCTTCAAAATGTTAAACATTAGGCAAATAGTTGCCGGACTTTTTAGAAAATAATTAAAAATACCACAATAATAAAAAAAAAATATCAATAATTTTCTAGTAAGCGCTTAAAAGCTCTAGATTTTGAAGCATGGAACACTCGAACCAAATTAATTGCATCTTTGTATGTAAATAATAAGCACTCTAAAAAAAAATACCATCTTCACATTTTGAATTTATATACATTCTATTCACCACTCACCATCAGTGGATAGTTGACACTTCAGCTCAATTATTCTTTTTAATATTTTTTTCTGCAAAATTAACTAACTACAGTAGAACGCCGATTATCCGAACGCCGATTAACGGAATCGCCAATTATCCGAATCGGTCCTAAGCGTAATATAAAAAATTAAAACCAAGTACATATGTAATTTTTGTTTTTTTTTGGTACTATGTACCTCTATTATTGTTGTGAATTTTTATACTTTGTATTTTTGTTAAGGCCTGATGGAGTTGCAACTTACTCTGATCGAGATGTTCAAGTGAGCGTTATTGTAGAACTGTGTTGGTTAAACTTAATAAAGTTTATTCTATGTGTGACAGTTCGTTTTTCTTTATTACCAGTCTATGTCCGATTATCCGAATCGACCCCGGTCCCAATTAATTCGGATAATCGGCGTTCTACTATAACTACTATTTTTCTTCTCTCATCCTTTCTCAAACTTCTGATCCTTTACTTCAATTCTATTTGTAGATTGCGAACCCATGCCTGTTTCTTTCTTGTTCTTTCCCTCTTATTTATTTCTTGGTTAATTTTGTATTTTTTCTAAAATAAGAAAATAGGTGACAATATTTACTGGTCGCTTAGCCGGTTTCGGAATTGTTCTAAAATATCCTATATTTCTGCAATTGGTTAATTAAATTGATAAAACAAAAATAATATCAAATTCTGTGTGATTTGTCCCAAGTAAAATATAAAAAGATTAAAATAAGCAAAAAATATGCAATAGATAAAAAATGTGTAGATTTAAAGAACTCCGCTGTGTAGAACCCCAAAAAAGTAATTTATCCTTGTTGTACAACTAAATCATTTAGGATTTTAGGAAAATATGTTATTGAGAATACATACATTGAAGTAATATAATGTTTTACAATTTTTTATTTAAAAAAAGGGGCTATAAAAATTAACAACGTTATAGTAATTAAGTATATGCGGTTTGTAAAACAAAATCTCTCGCCATTAGAGCATTTAAATCTCTGGCATCGTTGGTTTAAAAAAAAAACTTAATCAAAATAGAAGTTTTTAATTTTCCGACATTAGAAAATCAAATTTTCATTTCACCAATATTTGTTGGTTATTTGAGAATTAATTTTACGCCATTATTGATTTTTTTCTTCAAAATTTAAATTAATTTGGAGAAAATTTACCATTCAGAGTAGTTTCTCATTTAAGCTATTTTTCGCATTGTGATCACGCATTTTTATATTGTTTTTATGCACGTGTCACTGTCTGCTAAATTATAATATTAAGAAAACTTAGGTATGTAAAATATTTCGAAAAACAATTGTTGCTTTAAACCTAGTTATAAAAATCTAAAACAGTGTATGTTATTTATTTACGTTCTAAATCACTATAAACAACATATCCATATTGCCAAACAATATTTTGTGCCGTAGATGCCGCTTGCTCATGATGAACTGATAATTCTGTGACTTTGGGTCAAGTAGAAAAACGCAAGAAGAACATTCGTCTGAACCGTAAGCCTATTTATTCACAGAATAGAAAAACCAATAAATCTTTTTTCAAATACTAAGTTAAGAACAAGTCCCTAGGGAAGTCTGTGACTCTTTCTACCCCGTCCCTTCGTTGCCAGGTTGCTGCTCTGCAGTTTTTCGTTCTCCCTCCGGACGTTTTCGACCAGGGAATCGATCAGGGACACGCTCTCAGCCATCATCTCGCGTGCGATCGTATAGACGTTATTTTCCCGCTTGTTGAACATGATCGCGTTCTGGCACATGAGCATCACGTCCCGCTGGAACTCGATGGTCGTCCGGATGTTCCCGTTCTCGATGTTCTTTTTGATCGTGTGCAGGTCCATCGGACGAAGGACTATGGTCCTGTAGTTCGGGGCCACGTCGTCCGTAACCGGCCGAAGGAAGATCGAGGCGTGTCGATGGGTCGCGATGCGGTTGTAAACCATCAAGATGGACTTCTTCCATGCCTTGTACTCTCGATCGTCGCTAGATGCTGGGGAACTGGGGATGCTGTCGATTACCGGTGTCGAAGAGTAGCGCCTCCTTGTTCGGGGGATGGTGTCCGCGTTGTCATCATCCACCAAAGGGCTTTCAGATCCATCCCGATCCTTAAGCTTGCGAATATTGAGATTCTGCTTATTCTCTTCAACAGATGGCGAATCCTCCGACTTCTTTTCGATGCTAATTTCGGATTTTCGAGTGCGGGAGTAGTCCCGTTTATTTTTATTCAGCTTATCATCCTTGATCACCTCGATTGGCACATCGTCGTCATCTATGTCGATTATCGTTATGGTTGTGGTTGGCTCTGGCATAGTGGGGTTTGGGTCTTCATCCACCTTGAAGTCTTTTTGATTGGCTGAAGTGGAGTTTTGTTGAGATGTTGTCAGGTTTTCTGAAGATATTCTTTCGTCAGACTGAGCCTGTTTAAGATGTTTGAGAGGCGACGGTGGAGATTCTTCCTTGATTTCATTCGGCACTTCGACTTTTGTATCATTGGAATCCGAATCTTCTGTGAGTATTATAACATCTGAGGTTTCATTAGTTATTTTGTTGGAATCGCTGGGCTGGAGATCTGGTTTGGGTTCGGACATTACAACATCCTCCTGCTCTGGCAGTTTCTCGGGCTCCGTTTCATCTGTTCTAGCTCCACCAAAAGAAGCATTGATTGTTTCTTGTGGAACGAAACTGTCTGTGGTTATGTCCAAGAGTATATCGCCCACAGGGTCGTCCTCATTGTCCTGCTCCGATTCCTCAGTTTTATTATCGACCTGAATCTTTTCTTTTATGGTCTGCAAGGTGGCGTTATCGCTGGAGTCATCACTAGATTCGACCTTTTCAACATTTTTTTCCTCCTTAACTTCTATAAGGTTTGGGCCACCCTCTTGGATAGTCTGTTTATTATCCCCACTTTCTACGGATTCTGTTTTCACTTCAATTCCGTCTTTGCCCCCAGCCGTTCCTCCCCCAGAGCTGTCCTCTATTTTTGGAATTTTCAAAGGATCCAGCGAATTCTCGTTTTCTTCTTTGATTTCATCTTTAATCTTAGTAGAATCGGAAGAGTCTGGCAGGTTTTTTGACTCTGTAATAATAATGAGAAAGTATTTAAGTATAACCCATTTATTTATTTATTTATTATTTTTCAGAAGTTCCGGTATATGGAAATACACATATTTAGGCAGAAATAGAAAAAAAATATTTTTAAAATTTTGGTAAAACACCAATATTTAATTTGTTTGGAAAGCCCTAATTTTTGTTTTAATTTGGAAGAAGGGAAAAGGAAACCCTGAAGACCTCTTGAAAAATACTTATCCGTAACTGTTCAAAAATTGCTTTGCTATGGAAATTGTTTTTCGCAAAACAATTCATATTTAATTATTTAAATAACATCTCCTATTTTGTATCGTAATCTTACGGGTTTTTTTTTTTTATTTTCTAAGGAGAAGAAATTCTGAATAGCGACGATAAAGAAAAACCTTGTTGAGCTTCGACCAGTCCGTGTTGTATTTTCAAAAGCTCATAATTATAATTGTCTCACTTATTCAAGATTTTATTCTTCTTAAAATAAATAATAAATTGTTTAAATCCCGCTCATATTTACCTGTACCAGTGGATTGTTGCTCTTGTTGCTGTGCGCCTTCGTCGGTGCCAGTTGCGTGATTGTCGCTGGTTTCCCCCTGATCGTCCATCAGAGACTCAACATCCTCCAGGATAGACTCCTCCTCCAACAGCTCGGGATTCAGGATGATCGCATTGTTGTTGGTGAGAATGTCGGCGAGCTCGTCTATGTTGTCTGGAATCAGTCCGTTGAAGACCTCCATGAGCTGCTGATCATCGTCCTTGTTGGGTGAGCTCCCACCGTCCTCAATTTCCATGGCTTCAGCCTGATCTGTTTTAAGATCGCCGGTTTTCACCTGATTTTGTTGATCAGAGACTTCCTTGGCTTTGCTCTCAAGGAGCATGGAGAGGGTGGGAGCTGCTTGCGAAGGACTGGGAATTATCTGCTGGTGATGGTCGGCAGGAATGGGTCCAGTCAGGGGCTGAGTGTGAATTGGGTGGTATTGTGGAGTGGGCGGGGGAGCGGGAATCGTAGTTATTTCAGTAGACGTAGTTCCGGTCAGTAGGTTTGTTATTGTCGGGGCAGAAATCCGAACGCTGGTTGTGGAAACAGGCGTGGAAGGAGCAACAGTGGAGCTTGGAGCTGGAGAAGGTGATTTTAGTAAAGAGGTCAGTAAAGGAGCTGTACCATGCTTGGGATTAGCTTCATCAACTTCCATTTCTTCCTGCTTTAAGCTTGTGTTCAAGTGCACTAGCTTCTGGTTGGAAGGGCTACTTTGCGTTTGGGAAAAAGAACCTGGTCGCCAAGCCCTCTGCAATTCAGTCTTACGTTCCTCGCGTTCCTTCAGCCACTGAGCGTACTTTTGCTGTTCAATAACTTTCTGCTCCTGTTCCTGCTCGATCTGGGCCCACATTTCCTTGAGTTGTGCCTCTGTAACATTGCTGTTCTGCGCCAGCATAATTTCTTCCCTCAGCTTGGCGTAGTCCTCCTGATCCTTCTGAATCTGGGTCTTCAGCTCAGCCACTCTCTCCTGTGTCAATTTCCGCAAAATCGATTCAGTCGGGGTCTCCGTAATCGCCTGATTGTCCGAAAGACTTCGCTTTTTCCTTTTCGGAGTCTCAACGTTCTCCAGGAGCTCCCCATATTGCACGGCACAGGACTTTTGCGAGAACCAATCTGCAGGTCGATTCGATCCGTACAGCATTTTCAGGGATCTGCTCACCGACATCCAGTTCTGGTCGCCGCTGCAGGAGACCGCCGAGGCCAGGCACAGCTTCTCCCGCGTCGACCAGTTGTCCAGAGCCATCCGCTTCAGCTGGAGCCTTTCTTGCACGGAAGTCATGTCGCCTCGGAGGAAGTAACTGGCACTCTTAGGCTGCGGCGAGTTTTCGCGTTATTTGACTGATTCCTGGCGAGATTCCTTGTTTAAAATGTTAGCCTGCTTCCGTGCACTTGTAATCTTTTGGAGAATTAGGCAATAGATCCCCTTTTAATAGAAAAATTTCGCAAAAATTGTCACAGTCGCTGTGAACCAAAAACAATTTGACAGCTTTGTCTCTTAAGCGTCAATGTCAAGTGAGGGAGGAGTTTTAACACTGCGGCTCTGTAATCTCGGAGTTCAGAGTAAATTTGATCCGAATCCTTGAAGAGTTTTGGTTCGAGTCTTTATAAAATTTAGTTTTATTTACAGACTTTAAATTTGAAGACTATTTTCATAATACACTAGAAATTATCTGCAATTTCGAATATATTTTTAGTGTAAAAATTACCCTTTTTAAAATTTCATTACAAAAAAACCCAGGAGGTAAAAGGGATTTTTTACACCATACTTGTCAAAAGATCAACTGTCACAGTGAAAAAGAAGAGGAACATCAAGAAAACAAAGTTGATGAGGGCTTCATCAGGAGTATTAATTTCGTGATTTCCGGCCTAGTTTCGTGAAAATGTTGCCTTCTACGGGCTTATTTAAATCCATAATATGCCCCCACTTTGAGGCTGGATCCTGCGGCCGGCCTTACTGTCACTTTAAGCACGCGAAAAAGGGTAACCTTCAGCGACTGGAAATTGACTGCCGTTTTTTGCAAATTTCATGCAATTCATTTCAGAGGATGAAATCGAGCCAGTCAAGCAGCCCATCTATACGCCGACCCCAAAATTGCTTACACCGACCCTGCTCACCTTGGCGGAGCCGGCGGCCAAGAAGCCTAAATTGGAGTACGTCCCAACAAAACCGGAGATCAACGATGTCCCGCAAAGGGTCTACATGCCGCCAGCGGAGGCGATCCCCATCTACATCCCTTCCAGCAGCGTGAAGAGCAATAATAAGCCCATGGAGGCCGATTTGGAGGAGGACCCTATTGAGGAAGCCGACCTCCCAACGGAGGACGAGGAAATGACTGAAAACAACAAGCTTGAGGACCTCAAAGACCTCGCCCAGAAGGTCAAGGAGCCCGTTTTGAACGGAGACGAGCATGGCGCCGAACAGTCTAATCCAGCGGAGGGAGGTATGTAGAAAATTTTTATTTTTAATTCTTCAAAACCACTACAGGTCCGTAAGATAGGAACAGTTCCGTTGAAGACCTTGAGTTTCGTATCAAATTTGCTTTTGTTTTTGCTTCTCTGATTCTCATTTAGTTGATTAAGGTGTAGGGTAATATGCCGGCGATTCCGCGAATCGGTCGGAGTCAGTACGGGAAATTACTGCAAGATAGGATTGTGTTTTGAAGAGTTTGGTGCCTCTTCTGTTCTGGAATTTTGTTTCCTTTTTGCAGTCTTTCCAGGAATGGTAGGGCTTTATCAATTTATGTTTCGATTTCACTAAATTGATTTTATTACATTACGATTCTAAGAATAAATTTCAAAATGTAGAAAGAGTTGTTTAAATATTTTTTAATGACCAGAGTAATGTAACAAAAATGTTCAATTTTAAGTGGGCCGCAAACTAGACTATTATTGAGTATCGAAAAACAAAACACAAGATTTAACACTATGCACTTTTTAAATACTTTCGTAAAAGAAACAAAAGTTTATTGTATGAGAACCCCCTTTAATTTTTAACTTTATTTTATTTTCATTATTATTCTTTAAACATTTCATGTGTCTACCTATTACGGTTCAAGAGATACAGCGATTGTTAAGGTCGAGCAAAAAACGCCGAAAAAATCACGTTTCTTGTATGGGGGTCCACTTGTATTTTTAATTTTATTTTATTTTTATTATTTGTTGTTAGAAATACATACTCTGTGAAAATTTCAACTGTGTACCTATTACGGTTCATGAGATAAAGCCCGCTGACAGACAGACGGACAGCGGAGGCTTAGTAATAGGGTCCTGTTGGCACCTTTTGGATACGGAACCCTAAAAAAGGGAACTTCCTATTTGGAATGAATCGGGATTACTTCCTCACTGATTTGACGAAATTGTAAAATTGAGGAAAAAGCGGCTTTATCTCAGTATTTCTATTAGTTTATACACGAAAAGAAATCTGTAAGCACGCAGAGTTATTGGCCTTTTTTCATCGGAAAGTTTGAAATTAGTTATAATTGTATAAAAATTAGTATGTATTTAAATTTCAAATTTGTAATTGAGCAGATTTTTTAATATTCAAATTTCTTCAACGCGAGGTAAAAACCGGCTGTACAAGCAAAAAAACAATTATAGAAAATGAGTTCTGAAATATTGTTTTTTGTCCTTTTGGAAACTGTAAATGATTTGAGAAATATGATGAATTTATTTATTCTTATTTATAGAGCAACAAGAACCAGAAAAGCCCATAGAACCGCCGGATAAACATATTAAAAATGGCCAAGATCCAAGAGCCAAACGAGCAGAAGATAAATCAACGAAACGCAGGGACTCAAAATCGTCTACAGGGAGCGATTCAAAAGATAAAATCCAGAAAAGGAGCTCACATAAAACTTCGTCTTCATCATCACATAGAAGCCACCACAAGTCGTCCTCATCTTCGGTATCTTCTTCGCACAAACATAAAAAGAGCTCAAGAGAACGAAGCTCCGAACTTGAAAAAAAGGATCGCGACAAAGATAGGGAAAAATCTTCAAGCTCGGCAAGCAAAAGTAAGGAACGCGACAAAAGTTCTTCCAGTTCTAAACATACTTCAAGCAGTAAAGCAAAGCAATCACTGTCGTCGTCGTCATCTCACAGATCCTCTCATAAATCGGACAAGGAGAAATCGAGTCGACACAAATCTTCCTCGTCTAGTTCTTCGCGATCAAAGTCTTCACGGAAGTCCAAATCACCTACGAAGAAATCAGAAAAATCGGAAAAACCCCCTGATTTGGACAAAGACTTGGAAAATAAATATAATTTCCCGATGCCTTTATTCGTTCCATCCCCGAGCTCTGCTTTAGGGGACAGCAGTGACGAGGACGAGATCATGGAGCAGTGCAAGATGATCTTTGAGGAATTCACCAGTAATTCGAATTCAGAAGTACGAAAGCCTGAGATCAAACCAATTAAGCCTGGCGGAGGTGGTGAAGAGGTGGACGAGGATAAGCAGGAAGACCAGATCAAGAAAAAGAGGGTGGCGCATGAGAATGCAGTCAACGCTAAACCTATTTCTATATCACAACCGACTGTGAAGAAAAATCATGTCCAGAACGCTATGCAGGTACTTGAATTTTTTTAATTTTAAATTTTACATAAACCAGCCTAAAAGCCTATTGTGATATTACAATTTCGGTATCATAATGAAATAGAAAGTGTAATGGAACTTATAATAGCCTGTACATCTTTTTTTAAATAATTAGAATAACATAAGATTTATTTTTTTTTTCAGTCAATTTATCGCAGACAGGAATTGCTAAAGAAAAAACAGGAAGAGGAAGCTGCCGCTGCGACCAAAGCAGTGAGAGACGCTGAAGAACAACTGCGAAAGGCGACTGAAGCACTTAAAAAGACTGAAAAGCTAACACCTTTAATTCCCAGGAGCTACTTAACTCCGCCGAAACCTATAAGTAACCCAAAGAATAGCTTGAAATCACTCCCAGGCTTTTTATGTATTATCTTATTGCAGTAAGGACTATTGCCCCTGTTTCGAATATTTTGGCTCTTGAAAAGGCAAAAAAGAAGGTTGAAGAGCTTAAAGCGGCGAAGCAGAAAACCCTTTGCCAGTCGGCAGTAAAAGGCACAGCTAGAGTAGCACACAAAGTGCAGGAAGAAAAGAAAGTAGGTTTACTTTTTGGGATTTTCAGAATGTTGGCAAAAATAAATGAATCTCTCGTTTTCAGGAAATACAGCCGGCACCACCAGTTTTAGAAGCAAGTTCCACAAAAATATCGTACAACGTCCGAATGCAATATTACAACATGATGGTGAAGCATTGTTTGGATATTTATCCAACCTGTGAGGACGCATGGGATAGGGTAGGAAGGAAAATTTAATTGTAAGAAATAAATTTATAATTCTACTTTTATTGAAATAGGCTCAAACGGAGGAATTAGCAGTTTTCAAAAAGTGCAGTACACCCGTAATATATAAGAGCAGCGCTCTACTGACAATAAACAAACTCAGGAAAGAATCTATTGGTTCGTTTATTATTTAGTTGTAGCATTGAGAATAGTTTTCTTATTTACTATTTATTTTCAGAGGCTGGCAATGTCAATACGCAGAAAAATAAAACAGTTTCACATGAAGTTATTCTTGCTGGAAAATCAGCACAAAATGCCTCTTGGAGTGTGAAGAAAAAAACGTAAGTGTTTGGAAATTTTGCTTTTTTGTTTTAGTTTTATGATTTTATTTTTTAATAATCAAGGGCATCAGATTCCGCCGGATCTGGGGATAATTTCGATAAATTACCAGGTAAGTTTCTATGTTTTTAATTTCCATAATTACGCTATATCGAAAAGTTTTGTATTGTCCACATTATTTGTGAGGACTAATGAAAAATTGTTAACGATAGACCAAAGCATCGGAGGATAATTTTTATAAAATTTAATCGGACTGGTCAAGCAAAAAAAAAACCGAAAAAATCATATTATTAATAAAATTATATTTTGTTTTGTCTACCACAAAAATTTGGGAAGTAAAAGTTTAATAATTTTGAAGAAAGTAGGTTAATCATCTCAAATTTTGATACCTTAGAAATCTGATTTTAAGTATAGAATTTCTCGCCCTAAAAAGTTTATGAAGGAAGTGATTGGGGCTTGATATAGAATAACATTAATAGAACATTGACATTGAAATTGTATATCCGTGAAAATATTAATGGGTTTTCGTAAAAATGGGTGCTAATTAATTTATAGTGTATATGAAAGTATGTGTGAAAGCCTGTAATAAATGAATTTATATTTAATTCACTAGGCACGAAGGCATTCAACCTTATTTACGACTGCCGCCTTACTGACGAACAATTACAGCAGAACGGGTTTCCTCGACCTGGCGAAAGACCAGGTACAGCGGTGATCACATCTCAATATAAAAAAGTGCGAGCACCAAACGAAGATGAACGCTACTGTTGCCGGTGCTCGAAACTTTTCAATCTCTCGATGTACGACGAAGATGCTGTGGACCAATGTAACTATCATCCGAAAAGTACAGGCTATCGTAGGGGCTTTGCTGATAATCTTCATAGGTGTTGTCAACAGCCCGCAGGCACTCTGGGTTGCACCTACGCCAATTACCACGTGTCCGAATACGTCGACATGAATAATTTAACTGGCTTCGTCACGACCATAGACCGTGCCGAGGATTACGTCTGCACTAAGAAAGACATTTACGCCTTAGATTGTGAAATGTGCTACACAACAGCCGGCGTCGAATTGACGAGGGTAACCGTTGTTGATTTTAATGGGAAAGTTGTTTTCGATTCTTTAGTTAAACCGGATAATAAAATTGTCGACTACAACACAATGTAAGTTGCCGTGATGAGAATATTTTTGTTGTTTAATTGGTACTAATGTTTTTTTTCCTATCCTGCAGATACTCCGGGATAACAGAGAAAATGCTGGCAAATGAGTCTCGTAATCTTAGGGACATTCAAGCGATCCTGCTGGCCATGTTTCATGCGAAAACGATTTTGATTGGGCATAGCTTGGAGAGCGACATGAAGGCGCTTAAGCTTATTCACAGTGTTGTCGTTGATACCTCAGTATTATTCCCTCACAAAATGGGGCCACCAAAGAAGCGTGCACTCAAAACATTGTGCATTGAAAATTTGAAGAGGATCATCCAGGAGGATGGTAAGTGCTTATAGCCTTATTTTTTTTTTATACAATTTCGTGGAATTCTTACGGATTTTGATTTTCGTATTCTAGAAAAAGGACATGACAGCGCAGAGGACGCGGAAGTATGTATTCAACTCGTGAAGTTTTATTTGCGGAACCGCATCTCTTAGATAGTTAGCTAGGCATTTAAGGTATAGGCTACTGTTTAATACTCCTAACACAGTGTACAGTAAAGTTTAGTGAAAGGGAATAAAACAGAAATAACATTTATTTGAATTCGCCATTTTATGTACAAAAACTTCGATCCCAACTGATCCTATTATTCCTATAAGAAATAATTCAACTCAAACATTACAGCGTTCACAGACTCAAAAAAGTTGATGTATAATACGAATGAAATGAATACGATGAATATTACTGAATAATTAAACTTCAAAGTCTGTTCATTGTGAGATTTTCGAATAGGTCTATTAAAAATTAAAATAAAAAAATCATGAAATTAGTTCTCATAAGCACTAAGATTCTGTCAATATCATTTACACTACATCAGTCTAATACTATGTGCATAAATATAGATTTTTATTTAATGTAAATATATCATATTTTCTTAGTTTTTACCATAGATGATCAGTATAAAAAAATCTTGAAAAGTACTGATGATGAAGTACTAAGCTGCAATCATTTGAATCTGTTTCTATAGGTTAAGGTGCCTTGCTGGTTATTTAAAAATAAGCCTACAGCCTATTTTAGGTGCAACAGTTCCGAATTGACTTTTTCTTTAAAACTTTTATTTAGAGGAAAATGCGTTTAAAGCTTCAACATTTATACATTAATTATACCTTGGATTATACTTTGGAGGCACATTGTTCCTCTCTTTCAATTTTAATTAATTCTTTTTAAAAACTTTCTGAATATTTTCATCCAAGGTTATCACGTAAGGTAGAATTTCTTTTGAAAAAAAGTTTGAGCATTTTATGACCTTCAATCATAATCAAAGGTATTACGTACTTTGCGTCACTTAAGTCATCAATTTATCATTTCCTTTGAAACATTCGTTGTCAAGATGATAGTGGATAAAATTCGAGAGATTTGTATGATGTTTCAATAAAATTTTTTTTTTTTTTTTTCACATATAATGTGTTTCTATGGGGATTAATATTTTTTGAAAAATTCGAGTATTCTTTTCTTTCGATTGTAAGGCAGTAATTATGTACTCCAGAGAGCTTAACGAAATGTGAAAAGGGTTCGACTCAACTAAAGTCAGATTGTCTACTTTAAGTAGAAATTCCTTGAGTGATAGGGTAATCCAGGAACTATAATTTAATGCTAGGACTGTACTCAACAGGACATTGCAATACCACGTACCTTATTTTTAAAGATTGCTTTATTAAATCAGTTCGGTTTAAAGTTTAATACCTCAAGAGATTTTTTCAATTTTAACAATCGGTTTCGTTCGCAATTTCTTATTTAAAAAACTGCCATAATTGGAAAAGTTTGTGGCAAGAAAGCAAAGTTTTTTTTTTGTACTGAGCCCTTCATAAGCCGTCCGCTGGTACACCGTAGAAATAAACGAAGGGACAAAGTGACTATCTTCGATAAGTCCAATTAGGTTGCAAAGTGCCTGTTTAATTTAATTAAGGCAGCATCATCATCGTCGTCGGAACCATCGACACATCAAAATCGCCCTACTGTTCATTAAGTTGTCATTTTCCCGAAAAATCTCTAAAATCTCAGGAAAGGACAAAAAAGGCGAAATAATTAAAAAGGAAACAAATCAATTACAAGGGTGCCGTGATTAAGTTTTCACTCAGGCCGTCTTAGCAGAGATGACAAGGGACCCTTGAGAAATGGGGCACTCATCCGCCGGTAGCGATATTTACGCCTCGGCCCCCCACTAAGCCCCTCCTCGACTTCGCTGCGGACAAGATGTACAACTGCATACAACTAGGTGTGTGGGTGGTTGAGGACACTTTAACGAGCTGCTGCCATAAATTACACCTTCTGTGGAGGCGCTGGGACTAGGACAATAAAGTGCTGTTTACCAAGCGGGGCTGGGGGGACCCACAACAAAAGTGAAGACACGTCTTACCGTAGAATTATTACCGGGATCCAGGAGTCTTTCAGGACTTTTCGCCAAACAGGATAACCACCACCACCACCCTTTTCTTCTGCTCGAGTCACCTCTAAAACCAAGGAGGTATCACAGCGCGGTGCACCGCAGAGCGAACTCGATTCGATAAAGGGTTCGCCGCGTGGGCGGTGGGCGGGGATCTTCGAAGGTCTGTGCTCAGACGGCGAACGGATGCTCGGCTGGGTAAAAAGGTAGGTCGCGAGGTGAGATTGACTGCCACTAATAGCGGTTTTCCAATTAAGTCCTAGTTGCCTTGAATGCTTCAAGCGAAATGCAAGGGCTCCTTGAGCTCTCCTTGCAGATCAGGGCTTTACGCGCGTCTTCTGAGATGATATTTGTCGGTTTATTATTAATTTGCGGTTCCCTACTTACCTCAGAATTTGTCCGTGTCGTCGTTCACTAAGTTTTCAAGAACTGTTGTGGCTGTGAGGCGCCTGGAGCAACTGCTTTAAAGGCAAACACCACCGTGAGGGGTTGAAAAAATTTTTCTTTTTTCTTGAATTTGTGTTTGGTATCTAGATGGTACATAGAAGATATGTTTGCATTTAAAAAAATTTAAAATTAACAAAGTTATACACATTATACTACTAGTACTTCTATTTAGGGGGCTAAAAAAAACCACAATAATATTATTTTTTATATTTGACAGGTACACTGACCCAAAATGAGTCGACCAAAATTCTTCTGGTAAGACTTACCCAAAGAAGACGTAACCTCAGGGTTTCTATTATTCCTCAAAAAATCCATTCGACATTTTGCGTAGCCACTTTCATTAGTTTTGAAGTAACCTTCGTGCCGTGGACAAATCTTAATTACTATTATAAAATGTAATTATGATTTATATTTGGATATTTGTATTCAAAAATAATTATAAAAATATGCATTTTAGGCATAAAATGTAAAATGTAAAAAATGTAACTGAACTCCTGAATATTTTTTATTCGTTTTGAATGAAATTTTCGTCCCGATATCTTCAATAAAGTTAAAGGTATATAAAATTAAGCAAAAACGTGAAATAAGTATACTTTTGTACATTTAAGACTTTCTATTGCCGATTAAAAATAATATTATTTAAAAAATCAACAGATTTTTAAAAACTCTTTATTATTAAAAAAAATAGATACGATTATTACAAGCGTCATAATTCTTATTTAAAATAACCGTCCATTTTTGGGTCAGTGTACCCGACAAGTGCTGTAAATATAATTTAAAATCGAGCAATTTGTAGCTAGAATTATGAATCCGGCTAGGTCGAAAAAAGCTGTTTCGAGAAAAACGCAATTGAAAGTTAAACTTTGCATACACGATTGTGTTAAATGATATCACTTAAAAGGGCAAAGCATCATAATTTTAATGACACTTAAAATTCAACTTTGGCACAAATTGAAATGTTGATTTAATGAATATCCTGTTGCGACTAGATTTAAATCTTAAATGCAATAAAATAATTTAATAATTATTGACTAGTTTTTCTAATTTTACAAGAGCAATTGATATTTCAGTCCAGAGTATACATAGACCTGAATTAAAATTAGTACATAGCAACATCCAGGTGTACTGAAATTATTTACCATCAACATTTTAAGTTTCGAAATGGTGAATTGTAACGATTTATTGCACATTCCTACAAATTTTCGTTGTATATTGATAAAAGTTGCTTCCACATTTTTATTTAAAACATAAAACTGTTCAAAAATCTTTGAAGATATATTGTTCCTTTTTAAAATTAAATATCTCGAGAAATATGTTACAAGCGACTAACAATTTTTTTTACATTTTTGTTACTTTTTTTATAATAGTATTGCTAAAATTAGTCAGCACGACTGGTTTGCAATTGATTTTCAACAATGTACAAAGTTTCTTCAAAAAATATATGTTTCTTAAGAGTTTCAATGCATTTTGGATATTGATGATTTTCCAAAAGAGAAATAGACGAGTTTTGTTTTAAAGCGACAAGTTTTTTAAATGACTATAGATTATTAAATGTCGTTTAAATTAAAAAATATTAATATTTTATTTAGCTTAAACGATTTCCTTTAATTTTAATGAGAAATATGTATGTACATCGAAATTTTGCCAAATCCTCAAGCTTGTGCCCTTGCTGCGGATTCAATTAATTTTTTATAAGTATGTCAAAATCGTTGGCAAGTACACCGCCCTCAGCTTTCGGGGATCCGAAAATTGCTTCAAAATTTCATATCAGACACACTAATCTCCGCTAAAGAATGGGAGCAGCTCCTTATCCCTTCTAAAAGTCAACAAATTACGAAATCCTCAATTTCTTTATCAGCAGCATGCATTGAATCTCACGCCCGTCCAAAGGACCGTCTGCGAGAAAATCCCTTTTCCATGCACTGGAAGGGCTCCATGCAAATTTCACACATCATCTTCGGCTGCTGAGCCGAGGGGAGATGCGCGGACGGCTGGCGCGCGCTTTCGCAGCTAATCTCCTTCAAGTCGCGCGAATGAAATGTCTTAAGCTGATTACGAGGAGTCAGGAGCTGCTCCTTAATCGCGCGATGTCGAAGGCGCCCACTGAGAAAGAAAAGGAGCCCGGCAATCATAAAAGGGATGACCCCGTCATTTCGCACGAGCAGCAATTTCGCCTTTTCAGGGGGTTCCTTTAGGAGGATTGAAAATATCATGTCAGCGCCCCCGCACCCGTGTCATTGCCACGGAACTCTTCCTGCGAGGAATGCAAACCGGGTGCCGGGGATGCCGCTGCAGAAGGGCGGAAGGGAGAAGAAAAGGGCTTGCGACTTCACCTCCCTTCGATTGTGGGCGGTGGAGCCCGCCGCCCGGAGCCTGAAGCCCGAAGTCGACTTCTTCCCCCAACTTAAACTGAGTTTTTCCCCATTGCGCATTGATAAAATCCACAGAAATAGAAAATTTTTCTTCAATTGAATTCGTCAAATGAACTGCTTTATATAAAGGAAATGAGGGGAGCGCCCGGGGCGGCGAGGCGGGCGAAGACATCACAGGCAGATACACGGCAAAAACCTCGCATAAAAGAATCCACTCAAAGGCAATTGGAGGAGTTTAAGATAAAAAAGACCGGGATAAAGGGATGCTGTGGATGTCATCATCATCGTTGATTGATTGAAGTTGTTATAGACGGATAAAAGGCGGCTAGATCCGTGAATCCTATCCATGGCGCTCCTTTCTTTTTCTGTGCGCTTCCTCCTGATTATACTTACCTTCTCGACTTCCTCTGGCAGCCGGAGCCACTGGCTTCTAGTCGAAGTCTACTTTGAGGGAAGCGACAACGAGGACGACGGGTATTTACCGGGCCAGGTGAACATTCGAGGGAGCCGGGTGCCATTTATCACTCGTAATTACTTTGCCATAACCTGAGCTCCCACTTCCAGGATCAAACGAAAATTTGTTATCTTACAAAGCAGGGCATTACCTTGGCCTGATGAATCGCCGGGCGTGCTCTGTCCCGACGGAGACGCCGCCGCGCCGCCACTCCCGGATGCATTCATGTGAACTAGCTGCCGTTTGTTATACACCCAATTGCAATGGTGGATTCAATTTAGTTGATAGGATCAATTTTTCTTGCATTCGAATTTATCTCCGGCAAACGAACTCCTGAGTCTTGAACTCCTTCGGTCCCCTCCTGCCAGTAAAGAGGGTGCTCCGATGGGGCTTAAAATCGAAGTTCTTAGACTCCAGACCACTCCACTTTAGTCGTCCCGCGTTTAATGAAAATTCTCGGAAATAAATCAGAAATTAAGGGACCTCTTTCAGGAGAAGAAATATAGCTAGACGACATTGGCACAAAATTCATTTTATCTAGCTTAAATGTAAATGAGCACACTCCACAATTTTACCAAAATTGCAATACGATTTTGATTTAATTTCATATATATAATAAGCTTTTAGAGTCAAACACAAATATCTTCCATCAGTAGGTATTATATATTTTTGTTTTTAAATGAAATCTATCGCAAAATATGTTACGAATACCTCTTAAAGCTGAAAATCTTAAAGGATTGCATGTCTATTTTAAATCTAAGATAATAAAATTGTAGTCTGTATTAAGGGAGATACCTGTAAAATTTTGAAAACAATTTTTTTTTTTTTTTTCATAAAATGTTAGTATGATCCTTTAAGAATATGTCACAAAAATGTTGGAATGTGATTTCAAGTATTTCTTATATTAAAGCCTATTAACTGTTACGCCTCTATTGTTTGCGTTCCAGCGCTGACGCAGGTATAGTAAGCGGTCGACTCTCTTTACCTGTCTCTTAAATTCCCTTACCTTTTAGCCTTTGTATTGTTGAAAATTTCAATAAGCAGATGTTTTAAAATATGTATATTCAATCATTCAATCTTCCAGTATTTAAACTTTAAACGCGTTTTTCTCAAAACCATATTTTTAGAAATTGCTGACACGATAACTCAAAAAGTTATTGATCGATCTTCCTGAAATTTTGCACATATCTTCTTAATAGTATTATTTTCGATATCAACCTACATATTTTTGAAAATTTGTTTAAAAAATAATTTTTTCGAAGCAAAAACAGTCGAAAAATTCGATAAAAAATTCATTTTTTTTTTCACTCATTTTTAGGTTGGTATGGAAATTATGACATTAATAAATAAAACAAATTTTGGTTTTTCACTTTCGGATCAATAGAACTGAAGCTACAATGTCAGCAGATTGAGACGTCTCACCGCGACCTTCCCGGAAGAAGTTAGTGTACATCCGCCATTTTTAACAATTAGAATAAAAAAAAATTGTTTGTATTACTTTAAAGTATAAATAAATCACATGCTAATTTTCAAAAATATATAACAACTCCTTCATTTAAAAAAAAATTAATGAAAATCAAGCAAAATTTGAGTATTTACAGGTATCTCCCCCCTTAAAGCATTATTGAAACTTTAATAGGTATGTACATACATATATACAAAACTAGACGAATTCAGAATTTCCCTCTAATTTTATTATTTATTTTGTCGCTACTCCATTTCGTCACTCGTGCTTCTAACTATTTCATTCCCGCTCTTGTAATTTTGGTAATATCACCTAATTGTTTAGTATCATGCATTAAATAAATACGACCTTGCGACTCTGTTAATTACCATACCATATACATATTATACCACTGTATTCGTTGAATTTTTAATTTCTGGTCCAAAACACCATATACCCGCATTTCATTTGTGCTCAACAAAATTACCACTGAAAGTTGTTATTTCAGAAAAGTGGTATTTTTGCTGCACCAACTTTTATGTATCGTTCCACTGGCTGGTGGATATGTATGTCACCTTTCATCCAGGTTTCAGGTCACCTCTTTAATCACTACTCTGAAAAATAAAAAAAAATAAAACTTTTACCCTTTTGGAGTTTTCTCTGTAATTACGTCTGAACTGCGAAAAATGCAAGACCTCTCCAGAAAAATAAGTGTTTTGCTTTCCACCCTAAAAAGTTATAACCTCGGTGCGCAATGAGGAAATTTTACCTCGACTTAAAAATCAATTTCTGTCCAGAAAGGACAAAGAAAGTTGGTTTTGGAGGCCTTTTTAGTAAAGCAAAATATTCGGAAATTAAAATGACGATCACGTCCACGCCAACCACTAATTTTTCCCGCTTGGTTTTTCGCGTATTCTTTAATTCGGCCGTTTATACCGAGCGGAATTATTCGCGTTTCGGGTTCGAGGGCCAATCTCACCCGCGCATTCGCTAATATGGATGGACTATTTGTGCTTTTGGGATTATTTAGGGGGAAGGGACGTGCACTTCGGTTGCATTCCGAGGAGAGGGCACATTTCACGTAATAAAGGAGCCCGCCTGTAGTGCGGCACGTAGCGGCGTCGTGCTTTACGGCCACAAGCACAGTGGCAGTTTATGAATCGCATAAACTCTGGAAAACTTGAGACTTCCTGGGTTAAGTTGCCCGCAGGGCGAGTGGATTTTTCCCCGATGCTGAAAATTCTCGAAGGTTTCTAAGTTAAATTGAAATTAAGAACTAAGGTACCGGGGCTGGTGGGGGCGGTGCTGCGCCGGCTTTAAAAGTTCCCCGGTTGGCTTGGTAAACGGACTCCAGGCGGAATGACAAAGAATCGGGAGTTGTCTCGTTTGCAATTAAACCATAGGCCCACCCCCGCAGTCATCCTGTAAGATCATATCTCATTTGAATGCTTAAATTAATTATCCTTCGGAGGCAGATTGGGAAGTCGGCAGTCGTCTTTTTAGCCGCACATTTAATCCAATGAAAATTCAAAGTTATTCCCTCACTGAAATTGTTTGCTGATGAATTTTAAATTTTTCCACTGGTTGTGGGGATGAATCGAAATGAGGGATGAAACCGGAAGGAAAGATCGCCCCAATCGATGCCAGTTGCCAGGCTGTTTCTGTTTGGTCGTGCAAATGACGACGATCACGATGATGACGCCGAAAATTATGTAGTCCCCGGGTATGAAATACCACTACTCATTTTAAGGAGCCAACAAATTTATGTGTATTTCTATATTTATTCAGCAAATCTCCGTAATTTCTCATTTTATTAGAGTAATTGGCGCTTTACCTATATCTCTCACCTCAGAGAAGTCGGTTGCCTTTTTGTGTGGGATTTAAGCAAGAGGTATTCTGCTTTTTAATCAATAGTTCAGTAACTCCAGAAAAGCTACTTTCCCTAATAGCTGCAAATGACTAGCGTTCAAAGTTCGCAAATATTGAATTACACCTAATTATTGGAGAATTTGAACAACATCGCGTTTGAAGTGGGATTTGAAAGCCGATTCAATAATTCTCAAAGGAATTACCAAAGACAACATTAGTAATATATTGTGACTTCCAATTTCTGTACATAAGTTTGTATTTTCCGCAGCTGAATTTACGTAATATAAAGTTGTTGAATTAGCAAAAGTTTTAATTAAAAGGGTACGTAATTAATTTATAACATAGTTGGAATTATTTCAAGAAATTAGTCAAGAAATCTGGGATCTGGCTCCTTCCGACAATAGTTTTAATGTTAATTATCATTTGCATTATACTTACTATGCTATGGAGGTATTTTAAGAATTTGTATGCCTCAATTCTCTTAAATCTATTTATAAATTCTAAATTATTTTGTGGTTACTGTCTCATCATAAAGTATCATTTAGACTACGTATTAATTTGCTGAGATTGACATAATTGGTCTTGAAAATGTTTTTCTTAATTGATAGTAAAATTACGTAATTCTGTAATTTTCTGGACGCATATACGTACTTCAATTACTTGTGAACTCCTTTAAAATCACGAATTTGAAACTCCCAAGTTTCTACCATTGTTTAAACAGAAAAATAAAAAGATACATCTTTATAATAAAATGTAATTTAAATTACGACAATTTTATAGAAGCAGTTTTGTACACAAACTTCTGGATAAAAAAGTAAATAACATCATATTTCTGTTTTTTATGATGTGAATGTTTAAATTGTGAAATTACGTGGCAATTGGTCGGAAAAAAAATTATTATTGGCAGTAATCAAAACAATATATCTATTATTTATCTACGTGCATCATTAGAGTGTATAAAACTTCTGGTCTTGCTATGTACGAGCTCAACTCATAGGGGCAGGGGCAGAATCATTTCTAAATGGGAATCTGCTGATGATTTTTACCTGACTAAATTATAGTATTGCGTTATTAATTCCGGCAACTGACGTCACATTAATTACATCAAAATAAAAGGATATTTTTCGCATTTCTCAAATTTGTGGTGATATATTTTTACGCTACTACTACATATGTATCATTGAGAGCAGTCTGTATTTGCAATCCTAGAATTTTGAGTAAATAGAAAAACTTATTTGCTGAAGGATAATAATTTACTCTCTCTTAATTTTTTATCAAGTTGAAGTAATTTTGGGAAGAAATAAATCAATTAAAAATTCTGCAATGTTTCTCGTCACTTTCTTAAAGTATTTCTATTCTTAAAGAGACTTATTGAATTTTAAAACAGTGACAAATGTTGTCATTGAGCACTCCCCGTGGTACCAGTGGAGTATATGGGTAAAGTGTTGTAAATTGACTATTAACCCGGGCCTGGCACAAGTGAATACATCTATTTATAAATTGAAAGTACAAAATAAGTCACTTGAGCGTCATTAATCTTGACACCCAGGAAACCTGAACATTCCGCATTTATCAGCTTTAGAAGCCTTTAATGTGCCCCAGTGCCTTTAGTTGGTTTACGCTGGTAGGGAGCCCCGCACCTTGTGGAATATTTAGCACACAGAGGCGATCGGCTAAAAGCCTCGTCATTCCCCTGACGAAGTCTTTCCTACCATTGTTATTTCGCTGGTGTTCCCATTTCGGGGAGGCCCTGATCTTGGGGCCCTGGACGCCACTGTGTGCCGCACACACTTCGCCTTCTTGCAAATTTTTGAATTTTTGTTGAGACAAGGCTCAAGTTGTGGATCCCTTGAGTGTTATTAAAGTGAAACTTTGCCCAATTCGGATTCAGTCGGGATGGGGTGCAAAATTCACAAAGAGTTTCCGTAAACTTTTCGTAAAACCCACACCCAAGTGAACCCCGTCGTACCGACATATTTTGTACGAAATTTTCGTCTTTCGGGGATTCCCCCCGATGTATTCGCTTTGTCCGCAGGAGCGCTCGCATCGTCTACTTCGCTTTCAATTTTTTCCTCTTTTTATTTTTCTTCCTGAGCGCCTTGATAATAAAGACAACATCACTACCGCTGGCGTAAACGGAATAAGGGCGCTGGGACTGTTTCCCCGTCCATCCCCTGCCCCATGGAAGGACGAAAATTGTCACATAAAAGAAAGGAGCCTCGGTGCGGCACGGCACGGGGCACGGGGCACGGGGCACGGGCACGGCACGGCAGGTCGGCGGAGTGCCCCGAGTGAGATGGGAAGGCAGGAAAAGTCACAAAAATTGACTTATAACGCTCGGGGGGAAGTTTATTGGGGACGTTAATGGCTTTTATAAGGTTTTAATAAAGAAAATTCCTCCGAACCGTCCTGCCTAAATGTTTGCCTGACTTCGTTAGAAATTGTGCGAATCACGGCAGCAGAAATAAGTGACCATCCTCTGGCCAGCTCCACAGGGATGCTGGGGATCAAAAGATTTTTTCCATGTCCCTCACCCCACCCGGCCGGACGGATATGCTGGCCGCACCGTGCGTCATATCGTAGCTCACTAAGGCCGCCGGTATATGCAGGAAATGAAATTTAATTACCGGCCAAAAGGACGTCGGATCAATGTAATGACGGTGACGGGTCTCTTCCTGGACCTTTCCTTGCTTCGGACCCATTACTTCTGCCGATTTCCAGCTATACGGCCTGACTCTTTGGTCATTTCGTCGCACACTAACGACACTTTAAAGGGGTGCTAACGACGGCTAATCGATTTGGGTCCACGTCACCGGCCTCGATGCTGCCCATAAATGGCAGCTATTGGAAACAAAAAGCTGAAGGTGACGTCGTTTTTTATGTCATCCTTGCTAAGCGTAACGATTTTACCTCATTTTGAGCCTATTTTTCCCACAGGAACTTCTACATTGATATTATGTTGGTTAACAAATTGTTTAAATTCACAAATTTATTTTCTCAGTGTGGTTGAAATATGAAATGAATGAATTGAAATAAAAAAATTTTGCCTCTTGTAACAGAACATTTTTAAAATATTATGGCGTAAAATACATTTTTGTTTTATAAATTGAAAAGCGTTATAAGAGGATTCTTCTTCAAAGTTTTTCTAAACAGAGTTCTAAGTCTGTCTTTTTACTTCTTTAAATAATTACAATACAATTTTAGCCTAGCGACGCATTCATATCTTAACACAGAATAAAATCTATAAATGATATTTTCCTAATAATATTCAAAATGTGAAACATTTAATGCAGAACAGCAAGTATATTTACGAAATTTTATACTGCAGTCAGCTCATAATTTGGATATCAAAGCCATTAAAATTTATCAACATAATATCAAAATCCGGGCAACCACAATCTGTTATGATATTGCTGAGACGACCAAAACCTCGGCATTATGCTGCTTATAAGCTAAAGCATCCACCGTCTATGGGTGAATTAAGTTTAAAGCGACTAAACTCACTCGCTGATGTGTTTTGATTGATTGATGTATGAAAGCGAATTTGAATGAAATCTATTATACAAGCAACGCCGAAAATCACTTTGCCCACAAAGGGAATTTTTGAAGTAATGTCCTGAAACTAATTGAACCTTCTGGGACTACCCTGAGACATCCCAGGAGGAATCAATACACCCAGTAACACTAGCAACAGGCAGCTCCGCATCTCATTATCTCCCCGGTCGCACTCTGCATAATTAACATATGTTACAAGTTAATTTGTCGCAATAACTGTCCGTCAGTTATGCATATATCAACAATTAACCACAAGGGGCAAGGTGGCATCCCGCTCTGATAATTATGAATTAATTTCCTTAAGTGCAGAGACCAGACCGGATTATGCATTCACTTCCAGAAAGGATATTTAAATGATTTAATCTCATGGAAGGAAAAGTTACCCGCAAACCGGCGGACTGGGAGCGCGACATCCGCCTTTGGGGAGAATCACTGCTCCCGGCTAAGTCCTAGTCCCGGATTGGCTAAAAGAAAGTTTAATTGGAAAAAAAAATTTTTTAAGTCGTTTAGCCACAATCCGCCGTCACCTCCAGATAGTGCCGGCGGGGGGCTGTAAATTGTAACGCTGCCACCGACGCTGCACTCAGCCGGGATGCAAGAAAATGATTTTGCGGTGGCAACCTTAGGGCGAGTGCAGCTGCCAGTTTCCTTCGAGGAGTTTGAATTTTAATTTCCTTTTTCTTAAATAAGTTTGTGCTAAACAAATTTTTATGCGGCTGGGAAAAAGTGCCAACTGAATATAAACGTGAGACACTCGGAAATTGGTGCAGAATATCCGCCCTTTGCGAGCGCTGCTAGCTCATTTGGTTTCCAGGCGACCGACAACGGACGAGGCAAAAATTGATGCCCTGGTCAACTTCATCCTCGTTGGGATCTGGGATCCGGCTCCAATTAGAGAAATTTGAAAATGTTCACAAAAGATTGGATGCTGGTTAAACAATTTTCCGACCAGCTGGACGGCCTTGGGCGGGGGACGACGGACGGACCAAAACTTTCTATTCAGGCGAGAACCAGTGACAACTTTTCATAAATATAAAACGACGTAATGACTGCATACGGAGATGCGGGGGCGTCCTTCTGACTAATGTTAAAGCATTGAAATTAATGACGAACATTTGTGAACGACCCGGGCCGAAGGAGCGAACGACATCCGACCTGCATGCTCTCTGCAAACATTTATTAAATAGTGACAACAGAGGAAATTTTGCTTTCGACTCGGACGAGGTATTTATGAAGAAAAATCTCTCCTGCATCTAGGACAAGTTCGGGCAATTAATGAAGATGAAAATTTTGGAATACGCTCTGCTGCGGGTGGAAAACAGAAGACCACATGCAGGAGCCTTTGCATAGAAATGATGCACATTGCTCATAATTGAAGCAAATGAGACGTTGGACGAGGATTATGTGAACTGGAATTTCATGCACCTCCGCACCGCATATATTCAACAGTAGTTTCTCTTTCAGGGATAAAAAAATTTTAAAAAGTTTTGAATATTAATTTTACCTTCAATGCATAGCTGCACTATTTAAATTGTAATGTTACAATAAAAATATAGGAATCATTAATTTGTCTAACAACTTAAAAATATTAAATTTTAAATGCTTTTCCATCCTAAAAAAGGTTTGAAGATTATTTGTTTTTATAACTCTAATTTCAAAAGCATTCATTCAAATTAAGTATTTATCAGTTTTGAGCACTTAGTCAGCAATTAGGAAGGTACATCTAATTCTGTTTTTACACGATAGATACGTTCCCGAAGAATACGTGCAAAAAAAATTCGTTTAAAAAAACATATTGAACCTATGGAAAAATAGAAGATTGGTTCCAGTACTAAGAAATCAGCAAAAATAATACAATAAATCATGAGTTTTCATGTTAGGGTGCACGAATTTTATTTTAATTTTTATTAAAGTTTATAAACATCAAAAAGGTACTTTTCACTTTGAACACCAAACTCAAAATGTAGGCAAAGCAGACAAAATTCCATATTGAAGTAATAAAATTGGGTAAATTTTCACAAATGGAATTCGCATTACATTTCTTGTGTCCAATGTCGTAGTTATAAAAATAAAAATAAAGCAACATTTTCTTCTTAGAATTTGGGTCGATTGTGTTAAATCAAAATAAGTCGTGTAAAAAGAGAATTAAATTCTTTTTCTAATTCGTGTGAAAACAAAATCGTGTAAAAGAAGTTCGTGTAGAAACAGAATTGGGTGTATTTTGAAAAAGATTTAAGCCATCTTGCTTTAAATTCTTAATAATCATCTCAGCTCACATCTAACGCCTAAAGTCAAGAAAAGCAGATAAATGTTTTAAATATCCAAACGAAAATATATATGATATATAAAATTTAGTTCATGTATGTATATAGAAATTAGTTACTACACATACTTTAAGTAGTATGTGATAATCTTTTAAAATAAAATGTTCCAGCAATAAATCAAGATTTTCATATTAAACGCTCAAATTATTTCGATTCGAATACATTTCAAAATTATTAGGTGGTTTCTTCTTATAGTTCTATCTATTATATACGTTTAGATGATTTTTTCTCTTATTACAATGTGCAAAATAATAACAATATAGCTTCATTTATTTATTGAACTTCGAAGTTTATAGTACTACTAGAACCAGATCCAATGTTTTGGTTATTTCTAGCTGATTTTTACACCACCACCCGGTTTAGGGTGCTGGCGCTAAAGATTTTTGCTCCGGAGGTATTTTTTTTTATATTTTTCCCTTAATCCCCGAAGGGTTTAATTTCTTTTAAGCTAAAATTTTAAAAATCGCTTTTAATTTGAGGGCTCTGACGTGCTTACGCGCGTTTCGTTTCCCTCCGGTTCAGTTTTTGAATCGCATCAACCGTTCGTTCCCTGGAGGCCCTCAGTCCTGCGGAAATTCTTGCAGTTTTCGTTTCCGCTCGTTTCAAATTGGCAGTCTAATTTACCGTTATTCTAGAAGCGTTCTCGCAGTTTGCGAATTGTTTTCGGAGTGGGCGGACGGACTGCGGGCGTGATTCGGTAATTTTAATTTTTAAATTACCCTTTGAAATAGCGGCGTTTTCGTTTATTCGGGATTTTTATTGTTAAATTACTTTAGAAAACCCTTCTAATGGTGGTTTTATTCGTGAAAGTAAGCCGTAAAAGGATTTAAATTATTTAAAATCATCCATTGGTTCGAAATTCTCGAGTCGGCCAATTCGTGAATTTAAATTTCGCGTGTGAACTGTTTTTTTAACGATTAGGCGTCGGCTTTCAGTTTCGGAAAATTTCAAAATTAGTTTCTCAGGTAAATTGCACCTGTTGGAGGCTTTCAGTTGTGTTTTTCTTATGTTTTGATTATCGAATGAATGAATTAATATGAAAAATGTAAAATGTTTTATTAATTAATTTTTATTTTATTTTTCTCTCTTGCAGGATGACCGCCACATTGGAAACAAGTGGAGGTGATTTTTTGATTTTGTGCAACCGGCTAGTCAAGATTAAAATTGAATATGAAAAAGTAAGAGCCGATGAAGTGAAAGTGTCGCTATTATTTTTAAATATTTATCGCGAGTTGTGTTACGGAATTGAAATAATTTTGTGGAGGTGTTTCACAGAAAAAAGGGCCTGTTAAAAAGTGACATAAAAGTGGATGGATGTGCCGTCTTTTTTAAAAGTTTCGCGGTTAAAAGATAAAAAAGAACAGGACGAAGCAGAGGGTAAGCCGAAATTTTAATTGTAAACCTTGAAGCTATTCCGCAGTGACGGTTTGTTTCTTGTTTGGTATGTATCATATACATACATATGTACGATTTCTGAAATGCTCAAATTTAATATTTCACACGGGGCATGCCGGCCGACCGCCCTTTTCGCTGTGAGCGATTCATAATTTTAAATCTGTGAGATCTTCTAAGATATTCATTTTAATGATATCCTGTAGACCTTTTTAAGATATACAATTCCGTAGTATATTATTTTGATCTATCTCGTAAGGTTTAGCCAGCGTTAGCAATGTAAACGCCCAAAAATATGGTTTTTACGACATCATTACAAATCTTTGAAATTCTCGGCTTTTCTCTACTATAATATGCATGTATTATACATATAAACCTTCCGGAGGACATTCTCCAAACGATAGTGAAAACCGTATCAAAATCCGTTGCGTGCTTTAGAAGAAGTAAGCGGAGAAACAGACAGACGAAAACGGCGACTTTGCTTTATACTATCACCAAGCAAATAACTCATAGAGGTCTCATCTAGAACAAAAATCTGTGACCGACGGTTTTAAGTTTTCCTGCTTTGCGCTGGCTCCCACCGGTTCATTCTCTCGCATTGAGAGCATCGATGCGAAGAAATGAATAAATGAACAGCCGAAATTTACCGAACGCTGCGATGCAAATGGGCTTCGGGCGGGAGCTAGATTTTGGTTCTGCTGAGACTAACGTGTGTTGGTTAGAATATGTGTGCTAAGGAGGTGAGTGTGGTTGCCCATTTCTGGAATTGATATCGTGAAGGATTAGATGGCCCGCCTGCAAGACGGTGGGAGTTATGAATTTAAATCACTGCAGATTGTACTCTTGAATTCAATTTGATAGTTGCTAAAATTCTTTCAATGAAAATTATTACTATTCAAACCAATTCATCTAATTGCGAGCCCGATGAGGATGATTTCATTATACCAACATTATCGGATTGCGATGATGAAATTAATAACATTACCTTAAGCTTGAATTCGGAAATTAGTGAGCATTCCTCAGATTCAGTAAATGTTCGTATTATGGAAGAGGATCTATCTGTTTTTGGAGAAACTTCAACATTTTCAGTAAATAATGAAGATGAGCTAAATCAAAATTCTCTGAGATATTTTGCAGGCTATATATTATTTAAATTTTTTTAAAAAAGTAACTGCGACCAATGTAAAACTCTTGTTAAAGAGGACATTTTAAATACTCAAAGAAGTGAAATGTTTTTAATAAATAAAAATTATACCTCTCAAAATCTCAAGCTACAAGCCCCAACCGATGAGTTCTTTTCAATTATATCTTTGCATGCAAAGATTTTTTCTGAAAATTTTAAACACATATGTACTTCAAAAAATATTAAAAAGAATATGTTCAACTTGTGTTTTAATGAAACAAAGCAAACCGAAAAATTAAACAACTGGTTTGATAAAGAAAATAGCTGCTTTGAACACAGAAAATATATTTTAAATTTTTTACTTTTGATTTTAATAAGAAAAAATAGTCGATGGCTATCAGAAAAATTAATTAAAAGCAGTAGAAATATTAAATCAGCTAAATTAAGAATTTTACAATCTTAAATAACTAAAAATAAAAAAAGATCCTGACTACAAATTTCTGGAAGCGAATGTGTTTCTTAAATTTTTTTATTTGATTCTCACTACATTTGTCTTTGTTGAAAATGTTAATTTAGGAAAAAAACATTCTGCTGATGACGAATTCGAAAAGATTTTCTGACAGTTATTTTTTTAGGCAAAAATAAAAATAATGTTTTGATTTTTATATTTAAAATTAAAAAAAAAAATCGAAAATGAAATTTATTTTGAAAATCTGAAATAAAAATCAAAAAATTATTTCTCAAATACATATATGTTATCAATTCAACGCTTTTAATTTGTCCTATAATATTAATTATGATGCACTACATATTGTAATTTTAAGCAGATCTGACAACTTCCAATATTTGATTTTTGAATTCAAAATTATAACAATAATTGTTATTTACAATCCTTGCCACAAACTAAAAATAATGCATCGCGTTTAATTGGAATCACAAACGCTATAAAATTACTCGTTTTTAAATATTGTTTACTTGAAATATTATTATCCTTTAAATTTTTTTTAAATTCTTATCTAGAATAGAATAACAAGAACTAATACAAAAATTATAAGCGTTGAATTGATAAAATATATTTGCCATATCATTTCCTGATTTTTATTTTTGATTTAAAATAAACCATTTCCTGATTTTAAAAATAAAACTCATTTCTTAATCCATCACGATATCAATTCCACAGCGGCATATCATCGCTTCGAGGTAACCAGAAATGGACAGCCACACTCACCTCCTTAGCACACGTATTCTAACCAACACACGTTAGTCTCAGCCAAAATCTAGCTCCCGCCCGAAGCCCATTCGCATCGCAGCGTTCGGTAAATTTCGGCTGTTCATTTATTCATTTCTTCGCATCGATGCTCTCAATGCGAGAGAATGAACCGGTGGGAGCCAGCGCAAAGCAAGAAAACTTAAAACCGTCGGTCACAGATTTTTGTTCTAGATGAGACCTCTATGAGTTATTTGCTTGGTGATACTATTTAGAGATAGTTTACAATTTCAAAGAACGAGACGAAAAATGAAAGCAATTCGGAGAATGTATTTAATTAAATGAATAAACATTTTATATATATTATAGAAATATTCCATCGAGAAAATCTCTTTTGCGTAAAATGCAAAGAACTCTGGTCTCTGGTCCCTTTTATAATATTATATAATAACAAAACATTGGGTGGGCTGAGCATTGAATAATATTTTCGTAAATTAGCGGTTAAGTGATTGAAACATCGCTGGTGTTTCGTGTTTGAATTTTTTATCGCTTCGTCTAGCAGTGCGAGGCCTTTGAAGTTTGGAAATCAATAAAGTCAGACATATAAAGGCTACCACGGAATGCATCGCGTGGTCCGCATCGCCCGAGCGGCCTTTTGTTCTCGACATGTTCAAATTGCAGTTTCCATTTAAAACTCATAAATTGCTGAATACGGGCCCATTTCCTGTCAACTGAAAGGGAAAGTCATGCAATGCAATTCATTCCACCATAAAAGATGCACCACCAATAAATTCTGCCAATGACAAGCTTTTCTGTTCCGGTGCTGTGTGTATGTAACAAATTTTCGTTATTAAATCAGACTCTGCCATTCAGCTGAGGTAGCGCTCTTTTGAAAACATTCCTGTGATCGAATAACCTCACTCTCGAGCCCTTGCTCCAGTGACGCCCCAAGCCGGCCGGGGCAGCCGGCGGGAGCACCAGGAGCACCCGGCTGCTGCCGCCGGAATGGAGCACTCTAAACTATTTTATACTTCTGCCGGTACCTAGCCGGTCTCTGTTTCGCTTCGCTTTTTTTATCACAGAATCCCAAAATAATTTATTGAACATAGTATTGAATTGATAAAAACCATTTATCATCGAAAAAAGCAGAGGAAACAGAGTGAAATGACGGCAAAATGGGGAAAAAGCGAGAAACAAGAGACAGTTTCGAAATGGTTCGGTCGGCGTCGAAGGGTGCTGGGCGAAGTCCCCTCGACTTCTCCCCATACAGTCGTGCATGTGAACGCAGCTTTATACGTTACAGCGATTGCTCCATGTGATTGCCTCGCTTCGCTGGCCAAACAGCTTTGAACGTGACACAAATCTGTGTCACATCGTTGACTTCGAGTCGATGCAGACGTAAAAAAATACAACAAATACAAAACAAATTGCAGTCGATGAAATAATTGATTTTGGAAGTTGAGAAAAAAAAAAAAATTAATTTAAACTTATATTTTCTAGAAGAAGACGACTTACAAATTACTTTAATATTGACAAATATTTTATAAATAAGGAAAGCTGCCACCTTGTTAAATTAGAAGCTTATGCCACAACTCCAACAATTTATAATATAATAGTATAATAACATTCAGCAAAATCATAATGGTACCTAATACAAAAACACGTTAACTAAAATACATAAGATATTATTATTTATAACGTACAATCTATAAATGAATTCATTAATTTGTGATAACTGAAATTATATACATACATACTTAACCAATAATGATTAGCATAGTATATAACATGATTGCACACTAAAATTAATTTGTAATTCAAGAAAAATTAAACCCTTATCCGGCTAATTCGGGAAACATTTACTTCCATAGGGCAATTCCAGTGAAAAATTTTGTTTTAGTGGACATGTTTTTGGCACTAATACTTTAAGAGAATAAGAATAATATACCTAATGAAATGCTAGTCTCTAGCTGGGAAAAAAAATTAACCAACAGCTTTTGGAAATACAGAACAATTAAATTTCATGATAGCTGCATTAAATGCAGCAACATCAAATGCATTGAAATTTGAAACCTCCTCCTCCAAATTTCCTTAATGTAAGAAAAACCAATTTTTGTACACAATTTGAAAGCGATCAGAAAATATTAATCCTGCCCATCGAAATTTAAACCGAGGAGTGAATTATAATAATTATATTTATTTGTAGCACTCGCCTTAAGATACAAATTGAACTTGTAAAATTGTAAGTAGGGTAAAGGGAGGTTATATGGTGATATTTTTAGAAAACTTGATGTTAATGTTTATTAGTATTTAGTTTAATTAACTGATATAAGCTGACATTGTTATTTAGTATCCAGAGCAGATATTCGATCCATAAATTATAATAAATACCTACGGATAATATCATAAAATTTATTTTGAAAAAAGAAAGTTTAGAGAGGCAATTTGGTGAGATAGGTCGGAAATTTGGTAATACGTTCATGACTTAAGGAATAACTCTGGATATAGAAGTTATTGGACACACACTCATAATTTAAAACAACGACAGACATATAATAAACTATTATTGAAAGTTTCATTCACTTACCTTAATCAGTTCAGTAATTCGTCAATAAAACAAATTACACTAGAAAGTATTTTACAATAATGGCACAATAATGGCCGCACGAATGAACTTTTGACAGAAAGTTTTTTTTAAGTCCTACAAAGCGCGAGAATGAAACGGGCAACATGTTATCATCTCTTTCGCTCTTGCGGCAGAGTGCTTGCATCATTTCGCGTCACTGCGTGCATAAGTGACGTCGTAAAAGACTTTTAAAAATCTATCAGCAAATTACCTTTCTCACCAAATAACCTCCCTTTACCCTACTATTCCTGTTGATGTAAAAATAACAAGATTGTTTTCACTTGGAATCTTTATGGAACATGACTTCTATCAGCAAGTGATTAAATTTATTCAATCATCATAATGTGTTTTATTTCATCAACGGCAAGTTTGGCACTCAGATATATATTTCTGGTGACTTCTCAAAGTTATATCATTCAATTTTATAAGGATATATAGTACATTTGCAATAAATTACACTCCCCGCTAGGAGAGCCTGAGCAGCTTCTCGAATCGAATGTACGCACTAAGAAATGTTTCTGAAATTTTAGTGATATCCGCAAACGATCGTATGTTCTTATCGATGGAATTGTAATTTTCGTCGCAAAATTTAATGAATTAGTTTTATTTAATGTAATATAGGTATATCTTTGAAAATATGAATGTTGCTTTTGTATTTTCCATATATAAACCTATTTTATTTACCCACAATATTTTGCAAATTTAATTTCAAGTTTTCTATTGAATTCATAGCACTTACTTAAAGGTTACTGCAATATCAGTTGTACGAATTTTTGGCAAAATTTACTGAATTCGTAGCAAAACCAACCAGAATTTAAGATTACATACATATGTACTTGAATACATTCTTCTAAATAGATTTCAAATGACATTTACTGGTGAAACGGACAAAAGCGTCCTTGGTTTTCTATTATGTATGTATGTACATACATATGTATTTCTTAGAAAATTTTTAAACTAAATTAGAAATGCAGGAAATATTATAATATAATTCTATTATAGTAATTCACTTGGCCCTAGATTTTGAACTGCATAGGTATCTAGGAAACCAACTCTAGTTGAGATTCACTGTATTCTGCTAGTGAGAAAAAACTGTAGAGTGAGCTCACCTCCTGAGCTGCAATATTTCCTGAAATTTTTCGCCCACTCGAGGGCATCTTCTTTCCCTGCCAAGAAACTTATTCTCACGTTTTTTTTTCCCTTATGCTGTCTTTAGCCATAGCAAACGTCTTACCCGGAAGGAATCCGCCTTATTATTACCACACTGCGGTTTTTAGCGTAGTGCCCTTGTGGTATAAATTTATTTCGAGCAAAACAATTCGCACTTGCAACCGCCACGCCGTTTGGCAGAAATAAAGGTGGCAAGGAGATCCTTTCGGATCAAGTCTTATTTTTCGTCTTCGCGGCCGCCCGCTCGTTTCCCCGTTTTCTTCACCTTTTCCGCGCCAGTCGCTTGCTCGAATTTTCTTTATTTTCCAAGGAGCCGCGAAGACGACTGAGGCGCTTACTTGCATTTTTGTGGAGAACGACGGCGCCGACAGGAAAGCGTTTGCGAATCCACCGGCGTTGCAGCGGCACCACCAACAAAGCACACGACTGCCGTGCCGGATAAGAAGACGGCAAAAATACGAAACGCATTTGAAGGAAATCCGTTTTTACATATTTCGCCGTTTTAGCCTAGATAAATTCCAGAAACTGTCTATGGAAAAAAAAAAGGGACACACAAGAAAATTTATAAGCAGCGCGGCTGCCGGGACAAAAAGGGCATTAAAATCGAAGCAACCTCGCAGAAAACTTAACCAGTGCGACGGACCTGCAAAAGAATGTCCTAATGCAAATGCAAAAAGGACTCCGAACGATACCCGCCGCTATGGGAAAGTTATGCAAATAACAACCGCGAAAATATTTTGTTCGCGGACCGTATTTATGGCGCGCTACACACCACAAAATTTGCACTCCATTAGCTCGCGACTGATTCTGAAAGGCGATGGACCCATTTGTCTTCCCTTATTCAGCCATCTTCCTGGCGAGGAGTCCTCCTGGAAGGAGAGCAGCTTCCAGCACAAGTCGGCACTAAATTTCAATGTTCGCTTTAAAGTTTTTTCGGGAAATTTGAACCGATTCAAATTCAAAGGACCTCTTAGGGCCATTGAGGAGGGCCGCCGGATGGATGGCCAGCCACATAGAATCTATCTAAATTCTGTAGAGCATTTAAGGAGAGTGGTCACGGGACTTTGCCCGGCGGCTGCCGGAACAGCCATTACCAAATTAAAAGGGCTCCGAAGCACCGAAATAAACTGCCCAACCACTCGCGTGGCCGCATCGAAGTGCATATGATATTTGGAAAATGCATGGCTCGTCCGCTCATCTCCATCATCGTCCCTTCTTCAGCATGCAGCTCTCGAGCGTATTTTTCGTGCTTTCGTAAATTGTAAATAAGCAGAAGATATGTACACTGGCCGGCTGCAGGAACAGCATCCACCATCCTACGGGATGCGATGCGATGCGATCGCTTAACTCTAGGATAAAGTTTTTGGACGGAATTCAATTTGAATTTTTACAGTTGAACTTTGCGAAAAGCAATGGACAGAGTTTCTGCGATGAAATTAAAGTGCACGGCTCCCGTCCACCTAAAGCAGGGAAACGACTCCTTCAAATGGCATAAATAGCGCGCCAGCTGTTCCGGATTAAATCGCTTTTTCACGGAATTTTATTTATATTCTAAAAGCGGATAAATGAGGCAGGCGACTTTCTGAGGAATGTTTTTTGGCTTTCCCACTCATCGCACTGAAAAGCTTGTTACAATCTGAACGTTATTATTCAAAACATATAAACTTTCTTTGCTTTTTTCTATTTTCGGCAAATTGAATTTTCCTGCATGGGAAATTTGAGTAAAGCATAAATGTGGCTTAATATTATTAAATTCATATATGTAGACAGTACGTTCAAAAGTTGTGACAATTTTTACCTTAGACGAGACCATCAAAAATTAGTTTATCTGACTTGGAACGATGCTTTATTCGGTTATGCATACATACATATAAATGATCATAATTAGAAAACGTGACACTTCCTAATTTGCCGATTGTTAAAACATCGTAAAAAATAATTGTCCATAAAGGAGTTCGAAATGTAACTTAAACGAAAACATCAACACTAAACTCCAGCTATTTTAAAATAGCATTATAAAACGTAAGTCAGATTTCTTGATGGTGGCAAATTATTGCTATTGTATAATTTGTGTAAATGAATCCATTTTCAATATTTCACAAGTTTGCACTTTTTGGAAAGTAGGCACTTTGCGTTTTCTAAGAGTATTTTGCATTAAACAATTATTTCCATAACTCATGGAGATATTTGTGTTTAAATTCGAACTTATGAGAATGTTTGATTAAAACACTAAGCTACGAACCCTGCATAGGTTTTTTCACTTTAAAACCTTTAGGAATGCTTTCAGACGAGGTACCATTTCAACAGTTTTAGAGTTTCTTTAAAAACGTATTGGCTGAAAAAATAAAATCTGAATGCAATAAAATAAAAGTGCATGACAGTCAAAAGTTGCAAGAAAACAGTACAGCTCTTATAATAATATTGGATTTGGCAACCCATTTATGTCAATGTACCACCCTCTGAAACTCGTAGGACGTGCTTACTCCAGAAGGCAAATCATAAAGTAAGATTCAATCGCATAGCTTTCGTTTTTCTCGATTTATTTCTTGTCTTGTGCACAATGGTCCAACGCAACTGAATCCTGGCATCTCAACTGAATTGGAAACATTTTCTCGGCCCTGAAATCGTTTCAAATAGGAATAAATTCTCGTAGCAGAACAGCGAGGAGAGCAGCAAAGATATCCTTTTCAAAAAGAATTTTGCTTCAATATTAGAGACGGAAATCTACTTAGAAGTTAGAACTGAAGGCTTGACTGAATCTTTTCGTATGCCATGTGCAGTTCCTCGTAAGGTACCTTGTGCATTTTGTTCATGCAATAACGGTAACTATCTACAGGATGCCAATGCTTAAGTGAAACAAACTTTTCCGCAGATCATCTTTGTGTCCTTTAATCCAATAAATCCTAATAAATTTTATCATATTATTTTTAACTCACAAAAGGAGGTATAATTTGGGACATCCTTTTTCATTCGATTATTATTTTCTTATTTTGATACCAAAAGGACACAGAAATATTTTATTTTTATGAAATCTACATATTATGTAGGTACTCTGAAAAATAGAAATTTGAATTGTTTTACGATTATTTGCAATCGCATTCTTTACCCGCTACTAATTAATACAGAATGGATTTTAAATTTATAAAAATAACTAAAAGTATAATAGAAATAAGTTTTTTTCCGTAGATTATGAATTCGTAAATAAAATGCTCTATCACCTTTCGTTTTCGAAAAAAAGGCTTTTTGTTATTTTTATATAATATGTATAATAGCTTAAGATTTCAGCAACATTATAAGTTTCTCGATCGATGTTTTATTGACTTTTCATAACTGAAATATGGTATTTTCTCTTTTTAACCTTTTTCTTGAAATTTACAGAAAAACTCCTCCAGCGTTATTATTATGTTATATTTTAAAACATGAATTTTCTTTTTTAAAACAAAATTGTAATATTCAATAAAATAAATTGAACTTTGTCATTAAAAAAGTATCAAATTTTTAGTCAATTTACGGCGGGTAATAATTATGTGAAATTATGTAATATGTAGGAGTATAGCTAAATCTAGAACAAAATTAATTCAAATTCGTTAAAAAATTCGTTTTCAAATTCAAATTCGTTAAAATTTTGCCCGCACATTTGCTCTCAAAATACTCGGAATTTTGTATTAACATTTTTGTAGCAGGTACATAAGAAATTCAAACCAGGTTTTCTTTGTCCCTTAAAAAAAGTGTATGTCTGTATAAAAACGCCTTTTTCTAATTAGATGCAATAAATTCACTCAATTCAGTGACCACAAACCTCTTAAAATAACAAAACCACAACCTGTCTGCTTCCTTCGAAATTTTCAACATAATCTGCACTTCTGCACTCAATTGCAGAATCAACTTATAACTTCCGTGGAATGAATTCTTGTTACCGAAAACTTTCTGACGAACACGAGTGCGAGTGCTCGGCACAAATAAACCGACCACCAGTTAGCTCTCCTCCCGGGGATCGTTGTTCTGTCTGTATGTCAGTGGCATAAATTCCAGCCCCAACCAGAGCTTATAAAGTCCCATAACGAACCTAAGCTCAAAGTTGTCTAAGAAACATAATTTTGTAATTATCGTTAGAGCAGATTTCCGTACGTTTGCTATCCCTAAAATACAGTTAAGGATGCAATTCCTGAGGATAATTTAGCATCAGATTGCAGAGCGACTCCCTTAAATTTTCATAACTCGCCGGGTCCTCCTCCGGGCGGCTGCTGCAGTGCATTGCACAGAGCTCTGCCGGAGCTCCGGTAATTTCGAAGTTCGTTTCTCCACTGGAATTAAAGATTTCCCAGTCAATTTAACGTGGAAAGAAATAACGACCGAGTGGCGAGTGCTCCATAGGTGCTGCCGGGGTGCTCCACAATGGGCTGATGTAGGGGCCGCTCAAATTATATCACTTCCGTATCTCCTGTACTTATCACTGCCGCAGGGAGCTCTGCTCGGCCGAAATAACTTGGCGCACACAAAGAGCCAGCCCGAGAAGTTTGACGGCGCTGCATTATTATTTCAAGAATGTGCCGGATCCATTAGGACCCCATCTCCAGGGGGGCTTCCGGGCACGACATACGGAGCCCACGTCCTGGCCCCACCAAGGTTGCATATTAGCCGGATTATGCACCTCTTCGGGCTGTCGGATGCACAAATAAGTACTGAGGTATGCGCAAAAGGTCTGCACTCTACCGACGACTCCCCGGCAACTCAAACTCCACAAGAAATTCGGTAAATCACAGCAAGCCGTGAGCAGGTGGAAGCATATGCATAAAAATATATTCGTCGTCTCTGTTATTATTTTACGACCCACGGCCCAAGCGCATGAGAAATAGTTCAATTTAATGAAAAAAAAAAAAAAAACTTAGTACTCGAGCATCTCCTGAGCAAGTGTGCCTTCAGCTCAAGCCCTCATCCAGCCCAGAGAAAAGAAAAACCTGTGCAACTCCTCGGAGGTTGCAACTTGCAAGTGCATTGACTAGCGCATCTCGCTGCTCTGGGGCAATGCAATCTGCAGGGTTTAAATATTTGAGGAGATTGTTTCTTTGTGGTCTGAGGCAGATGAATGAGCACAAAATGCAACACGGCACCGATAGGGGCCGTGAAAATGGATTAAGGAACCATCCGAAGGTGCAACGTGGCATGAGAAGCATCCGAAGGTGATGTGGAGGCACCACCCAAACCCAACCCCATCGGGGCGACTGCATTTCGGAGTGCTGCAACCCTTTTTCAATTTCGTTTTCGGATTCCACAGATTCTCTTATGATAATGTCGGGGAACTCAAAATAGCTTCATTAAATGGAAATTCGGATGGAGGATCGGGAATACGCTGGAGTGGTGGAACATTTTAGCGCTGTATATAATAAATTTCGAATGAATGGGTGAAACTGAGGAGTTCAGCGATTCCAAGGTACATTCCCACTGGAACCTCCTTCGTCGTCAATGCCACCGCCACCGCTACCGCCACTTCTCTGTTTATTCAACGAGATGCAAAATTTCTTCTAAGAATGGGAAACTTCTTCTGTCGTTCCTCCGACATCATTCTTCTCAGTTTCTACTAGAGTCTTGGGATAAAAAATTTTTTATCGCTAAATGAGTTGCAAGGGAGCTCTGAGCAAATCATGCAGAAGAAAACTGTTTAATGCTGAAATATTTAATGCAAACTTTGAGCTCGCGGTTCACGAAAGTTCGCTGGTCTTGATTGGTGGTGAGATATCCATTTGAATTTTATAAAAATAGAACTGTCTTCAGAAAATTTAGAAGTCTTTATAAATATAAAATTTATTGTCACACTACTTTCTCCTTTGCCACGTAGAATTTAACATCTTAAAATTTTACTTGATAGTAAGACCACGAAAATTAAAAATCAAACTGAAAGTAAAGAATTACTAAGTAACTTATTCATAAATAAAATATGTAATGAACATTTTAAAGAAATAATGTTTAGATTGTGCTTGAAAAATGCTTAATGTTTAATATGATTTTTTTTTATTCTAGATATTTATATTATATTATATATTAGTAATATTTAATATTAAAATAAATCAAAATTACATTTAAATATTAATAAACATAACAAAGACTTTATTTTAAATTAAAATTATTTTTTAGCCGAATTTATACCTCATTAGGTTTTTCAGAAGTTGTCGTCCCTCATATATTTTAAAAACAACTAAATTTTCCAAATATGTATTTAAACTCTAAAAAATAGTTTAATTTTAAAATACTTTTATTATGTATGGTATGCATTCATTTAAAACAGAAGAAAGTATTCAAATTACGGAAAACATTTACAATGATTGAAAATAAAACATTACAGTCCTTAAAATGTTTTCATTAAACACTTATTCTGTTTTATTTTAAAGCACTCATCAAACAATAAGATTTGCAGTATAAAGGTAAAATAACTTACACAAAGTAAACATTTCACTTTAAATGAAATTTCAAATAGGTTCCTGGTTTTCCTAAGGGGGATGCCATTCATACTATCCATCAGATAAAAGATGAGGAAAAAAATAAACAAATTTACGAGAAATTTTTCCGTCTGCACGAATTGCATGGCATCACAATTCTACACTTAATCAAGGTGAACGAGAAAATAATTTCATGGACGAAAGAAGTGAAACGAATAAAAAATATGAATAACGAACAGCAACTCTTTCGGTGCTCCCGAACAAGTGCAGACCTGTGACCCTGGCATCTCGCCCCGTAGGAACTCCTCGTCCTCTAGGTCCGGGAGGACTGCTACAGAAGTCTCCGTGGAGAAATCCACTTTTTTAAGCAAAACTTTCGAGATTATTTTCAATTCCACCATCAAAACTAGCTACCAGCAGAATAATGTCGCTCACGTACAGGGATCACCGACGTGATCCGCGGAGTTTGTTTTGCACCGAAAAACCAACCGGAGTTATTACATCACGCCGTATTGACGTAATCAAATCAAATATTTTATATTGCAGGATCCAAACATTCTGCATAATGGTGGGGACGGGGAACCAATAAAGGTCCTAAAATAATAGCTTACAAACAATTTGAGGACGTGTTACTTTTTTGTATGCAAACACTCCTCGGCAATTTCCATGAAATTTGCATCTGGGCCGGCAACAAAGTGCAACAAAACCGTCATCTTAGCGAGCAACAAAAAGAGGGCGCAAGTGGCCGTCGGAAGGTTAGGAGTAGTTGCCACAAATGCACAGTGCATTGGGGCCCCGAGTGAAAGTACCCCGCACCGCATCCGAAGCCCGAGAAAGACGGGCGCCGGACCCGAACCGCCTGCAGCAACTACCCGTTGCATTATGAACCAACACTCGGGCATAAAGCGCTCGCTGAATGGCAACGTGAAACGCGCGGAAATGGAAAAATTACGTGTGACATTGCACGGCATGCATAAAACATTTTAATTTGGGGCACAAAGCAGTTCCCAACCAGCGGAGCGGCCCGGAATTGTGCTCCGTCCTGGGTCTTGGGGAAGTGGGCGCTCCATCCTGCACTAGATAAGGCCGTCCCTAGAACAAAAAGATGCACATATAATGGCTGATGACGACACAACGTCGGGGGTGTCGGGGCTCCGGGCGGATGTTTGTGCTTTAAACAAATTCTTCCTGCAAAATAGTGTTAAAGTTTCACCCTGGAATCGCTCCAAATGGCACCAGCAAGTGGCAGATCCAGCAATTGCAGCCCACATAATCTGCCAAAGTTTTATCATCAAAAGGATTGCTTCTATAGCTGGAGTCTCTTCATCGCGGCAAATGAGCCCCAGCTCCTCCCGCAGTTCGCTAACAAACATCGAACCCGGGCACGAGCAGCATAAAATGGTTTATGTGAACTATCAGCTTTTCACCAGTTTACATTAAAATTTTTGGCACATTATTTCCTTCAGGGTGGAGCACTACTGCCCCGGGCCATCCCCGAACCGAAAACTGAGCACTATGCATGTCTTTCCCTTCTGGAGCGACCGCCGCCCTTTCTGACCTAAGTGCACAGAATTATTCGAGTTTAAAATTTTCACCGAGAATTTAATGAATTTTCAAATTAAGATGTGTGCTCTTCAGACCAAGGGCACTTTTCAGAAATGCCACAATTTCCTCATAGCGCTCACTAACAATAGTGAATTATTTATAAGATACTACTCTGCCGTTAATTAGATACCACATGTATTTTTGGTATGATTGTCATCATAAGTTATAAAATCGTTGTTTTCAAACTTTGTTTATATTTTATTATTCGAAATTATCTAAATATTAGGCAAGACCTAGAATCAAGCTGCTATCCTTGGTAGCATTTGACTATTATAGGATATAAATGTATAACAATTAGTTTTTCTTACTACAGACCTTTCTGAGCATCTTTGGTGATAACTAGTTTTTTTCCATATACAACTAATAGATTACGTGATATTTTGATTTTGTACATCTTTTACACCCTGTAGTCTTAAAATACAACCGAAAATATGCTTTTTGATTCATGTTATATTTTTCATCGTTAGGAATTTGGTCTAGAAATTAGCCCAATTAACAACTTAATTTTTGTAGGTATAATTGTTTTAGTTATTGAAATCTAAAATTAATTAACTTAAATTCATATCTTTTTAATACAGGACTCAAATATTTAAAAACTCCTTAATTGAGTACTCAAGTTCTTCCTTCCACGAGTTCGCGGATAATTTTTCCCTAAAGTACCAAAGTATTCGGATATTTATACTCGAGTACTCAAATTTCAAGTAAGAGTACAGAAGTACTCGAGTGGTAATAGCCCTAGTCTGAGAGGTCTTACTTTGCTTTATTATTAATAAATCATTAGTCCTAAAATTATGTGGTATTATTTACTATAGCATTTAATTTTCGATAGTTATAATGGTTCAAACCTTAAGGTGATCATATCTACTACCCTTCTTAAATCTACCTATTTCTTTTAATTTTGTAAGTATGGACGAACAACTTTAAGATATTTAACTTTTTGATTTGACCAATATTTTTAAATTATAAATCCCAGTTACGGTAAAGTAAAAATTTTATTTTTAATCTTTAAATCTAAAATGAAGCCATATCACTTACAGGACACAATTATGTAAATTGGGGGAAGTAATTTTAATGTTTTTTTTGACATGGAAATTGTTGTCACCCAAGAACTTCTGAGTTATTGTTTCAAATTTCCATTTTCTAAGAATACTTAGATGGTTTACAAAGAAATTTTATTTTCTAAATTTGGGATGCTGCCATCGCAAATGTTACAAGATCCCCTGCAGTTATCCTCAAGATACTTGAGCCATCTCTTAAAGCCCGGGAATTACGTCGTCTGGGTGATTTTGAAATAGGCTCCTTACCGCGAAGCGTGCGACCGTACGACCTCAAAATTGTTCACCTAACACTCCCCCACAGGGTGACTCGGTACAGCATCATAAATATTGACGCAAGCGGATCGGGCACGCCGCCCGAAATCACTTGACTGCCTTTTAAAACGAAATTCCCAATGGAATCTAAGCCGGTGGCGCGGGGGTCATCCGTCTAAGCCGAATAATTACACTAATGAAGCCATTGGGGGAGCACAATCCTATGAAAATTAATTCAAATCCCCGGAGCGGCCCCTCTAATGATGTCAACCACAAGCGGCGCCGGTGGGTAGCATGATTTTGCACAAAATTCGGAGACGAAATAATCCACAAAATCGATGGGGGAGATATCAGAGAACAATTAAAGGATAATTTGGGATCGAGATCGCGACGATTAGGACTCATGAAAATTTAAAACAGAAAACGCTGAGGTGGAAGCATTTGTGCCACTCCGTCGGGCCGACCCGGAGCCCGTCAGGACCTACAACAAGGCCACCGAAATTGCAGCGTTTCGGCGACGTCTATAATTATTTTGTCGCCCAGACGAGCCGTGGGTTCTTTTGAACACGGGGCGGTGTTCAAAGTTTTGCATTAAATTTTAATAAATGGCAAGGAAAATATCTGAAAAATTCCTGCACAGCCCCGGGGTCCTCCTTTTATTTAATTCCAATATTTTGCGGGAAAAAAAATGAGCCTATCCCGGAGCTGGATAAACGTAACGACAATCTAAATTTTTTCTTGGAACTCCCTTTTTTTTCCAGCGGCGCGCTTTCTTACGGTTGCGGCGAGGAGTAAGTCATTAAAAGTTCCGCGAATGTACCGGAGCCGAAGATATCCGTCGTAGAGACGGAAAACGCCCGCGTCCCGGGAAAATTTTAATTCGCCCCTGCAACGTTGGGGCTGGTTGGTTGGTTAGCTGTCGCGATGCGGGCGACGTCGCGACGAGGATGGCGACCGCACCGCGGGCAATGCGACTCCACCACCAGGGGAATAATTGCGACTCAATTTAATTACTTTCTGTTTTGCCGAGCTGTTTGAAATTCAATTTGTCTCCTGGAAATCTTTTGTTGTGAGGTATCAAACGGAATAATAGAATTTTATAGGAAAATGTTTTTGCGCTGTTAACGACACCCCCGCCTCCGCCCATGTGGCCCCACCGGGATAAACCCTTTATGCGCGCCGGATATAATTGGCGGTGGAAATTTGAAATTACAACCGGCACGAGGCCAGGCCAAGGAGGGCTATCGAGGTGAGCGAATTAATAAGCAGTAAAACGGATCCCCAGCCGACGGCTCTGACGATTTAATGCATTTCAAGCTCTGCGCACACCTCATAAATATTCAGAGGACGATTAATTTGATTTTTAAAGGATTGGCACTGGAATAAAAAAAGGTCTGAGGGCGTTCGTTATGTCTAAGGGAAGTCTCACAAGGGCTTCTGTAACACAAAGGAGATTCTGTCCCTACGGATTTTCGCTTATTGCCCTCCACATTCATTTCCATTTTTATGAATACAAATTAAATTTTATTAAAATGCGAGAAGTACCTGCTTTGGTTTCATGTTTTTAATGACGTTATCGGTGACTATTTCTCCTGAAGGTATTTAATACCTGTAGTATAATAATATTCGTACAATGTTACCCATTAGTAGAATTAAAAAAAAAAGAAATAAATTGGTATAGGTATTTGATTTAGAAATTAATAAGTTTAGTTTATCAATTCTGAAATAAATAAATAATTGTTAATTTTTTTAAGTCATATTGATAAAATCCTATCCAGCTCATTTCCAAACCCCTCAGAAGGTGGAGCGCTTTTGGCTCGCTTTTTTTTTAAACTGGTTTCCTCAGTAGGCCTATTCCACTATTAGCAAATTAACATAATTTAGCAAAGACTTTCCTTTTAATTACTATAATTTCAATTAATTAATTAAGCTTCTACTTCTACGGTGGTACAGAGCGCATAACATTTTTCTCACTTAATTGAGTGTACCTCATTATTTTCATTGATAATTTGAAATTGCAAACGCATATAAATTAAATACAATCGTAATTCACTTCGTGTCTATGCGCGCATCACGCAAAAACTATTGAAGATATTGTGATGTGGCTTTTTTTTTAAATGTTTTTGGTAATAGTTCAGTGATCGGTTTTCGTAGTCCATCAAAAATTAGTTAGAAAATAAGCTAGAGAAAAAAGTATAAGAAGCTTGGTAGGAGTAGGAGACCCAATCAAAAAGTAGTTTTACTTCACCAAAAGGTTAGACAAAAAATTAGTGCCAATTACAATATTTAGATATAGTAATATATAAATAGAAGACCAAATCTGGTCGCGCCTATACCACCACCCACCCACCCATCAGAAAAAATCATTCAGATTTAAATAAGTTTTAGAAATCTTAAAATTAAACAAGCTACAAGAAATTTCTAAAACTTTTATATAGTAAACAGAAAACATGTCTGATAATAAAAAAATTAACACAATTAGTGAATCTAGAAAAATTTAGAATTTAATATATTAAAACCTAGAAAATTTAAAATATAAATTGAAAAAATATAAGAAACAAAATTAATTGAAAAAAAGACACATTTGAATCTGTATAAAAAAAAATTTAAGAATATTAATAAATCAACAATTTACAAATTTAACAGTTTTAATATGTTTGAACAAAATTAAGAATAAGTAATAGAACTTAATAAGAAATTAAATGTATAAAATTACAAATTAGAAAAATTTGTAAAAATAATAAAAGCGCATATGAAAAAGTAAAATTGTAAAAGATAGAATTCATAAAAATTCCGGAGCATTTCGCGAAGACAACCTTCCTAGAAGTCCTTCAAACGAATCTACCTTCCGTCCGCTTCCACTAAATATTTAAATGCTGAAGATTGAGAGTTGGTCAGAGACCCCGGTCCAGTCCCACTAGCAGCCGTTGAGAATCCTTATACAAATTAAAATTTATCGAGTCGAACGGCTGCTCCAGACCAGTTCCAGAAAGTGCCTGACTAGCGAGAGCACTCCGTCAGAAGGTGAGGAACCTCTGCCTGCAATTTCTCCAGCTCCTGAGCCCTCGGGAGCCCCCGGATCATTTGGTCATGATACTGGGGCCCACTTGCTGCTTGTTTTATTTCCTGATCTTTTGCAAGGTCACATTTTTCCTGGTACTTCAGCGGCAAACGCTTTTGCGGGTTAATTCGGTGTTTCCAGAACCCTCATTTCATTTCTTTGATCTTCAACTACGTGTTTATTTTGTATTTTTTTTAATAACAAGATACCCTTAAAAGAAAACATTTTAAAGAAGAGTCGATTTAAGAACTTTCTACTTAGGAATAAAACGGAATTTAACTAATAAAAGTTATATTTTTGTTTTAATTTATTATTATTTTTTCTGCGCTTAAGAGGTGATCTTTCTAAGAAAAAAATTTTTTTTTAACTACCGAAGCAATATAATCTAGCAAAGTTAAGCAATTTCATCCAGGAAATGACCACTTTTTACATATTTTTATTAAAGGTACGTACAAATCCAAATTATGAAATGTAAAATTAACGACTATTCAAACCCAAAAGCTTTTTCAAAGCAGATTTTCTTTTAAATTATTTAAAGTGGTTAAATTTTTTAGGATTAGAAATTATTAATGGAGAGTAATGTTCCAAGAAATATTGAATGGGCTTGCAATTTTTGAATTGTTTGGGGAATGACGAAGGGAATTAAGGAAGAATTAAAATGTAATTATGCAGAAATTAATGTTAATTATTTTTCTGTAGAATTATACCTATTTCTCAATTTACGCATTTTCGAACATAATTTTTGTGTGTATTTATAAATTAGGGCAATGTTTTCTGGATTTTTCTACCTACGAACTGCAAGGAACATTTTCGACACGCTTTTTTAATACAAGAATTTCCCTATTGAAGTACGAAACGCGAAATATCTGTAATTACGCAACCTTCCTAGTTATTTAAATAATATTGGAGAATAAAGAAGAGCTTATTATTTTAGACATGCGTACGATTTTATGCTAAAATTTAAAAATAATTTGCTATTTTATTTTATTTTAAGTGTTACATCCAGTACCTAAGTAATAGTAGGAAGCGAATATTAAAGAAATGGTATCTTTTTTATCGTTTTCGTTCTTCAATAATAAATTTGTAATATTACTAAACCCTTTTTAATACCCTAAACTTGTTCCCATCCATGGGAAATCATAGTGTGACTACCAACAAGTTACATCCTGCAGGTCCTGCAATTACGTAACATACCTTCTGGGTTAAAGTTAAAGTGTTATGCTACACGAAGCGTCATTCTGAGACAGCCTTTAATAAAGCTCTGTGCCAAATTGCTTCTAGGAGTCTGTTGTGGGAAATTGGCTATGAGGTGAATACCTGGACATTTATTAACAGGCTCCGGAAATAGCTCGGTTCTAGGGAATCTTGTAAGGCATATTAATTGTAATTAAACGTGTGGGATTAAAATGCTTTAGATTTTAGGTTTCCCATAAAAATATTTATGTATTTTAAAAAGCAGAGTTTGGATTTTGCATAATTAAGCAACCCTTAACATCATACTGCCTACAGTTTTGAATTGGATTGCAAATTATAAATCCTTAGTATGGCAGCTCTAGTGAGCTAAATCGTGCCTAATTCATATATCATAAAATGGAAGCGTTCTGCATGCAGGTTTAGAGAGAATCACAGTTCGTCCATTAATAAACATCAAATTGCGGTAACGAGCATATTTTCCAATGTAGCATATAAACTGCACCTGGCTGAACTTTTACGCATAATCCAATTTAGAGCTACCCGATTAGAGAGGTGTTAAAAAATTATCGGGTGAATGCAAGGCACGTTCCAGTGCCGCTGTTCTAGAGCCCTCTTCTCCATATGCAGTTTAGATAACCCTCGCGATTTGGCACTCCGTTGTACTGGGAGCATATTTTGAAATTTATCAAACTATTCATTTAGATATTTTGATGCCTCTCCACCCTTTATTTATTCTCCTAGTCGTGTGCACTCGAATAGTGCGCAAATTTGAAATGTTAATTTAATTTGATACTAATTAAGAGAGCGGATTGGATATATTATTAAAATTGCAACAATGTAGGGCTGTGGCACCCCAACCATCTTGGGAACCTTATCAACCTTGACCTGCATGTCCGATAAATGTGATTGCTGGTTTCCAAATTGCAGATAAATTTATACATTGTTTCTATACTTCTGCCAGACTGAAGTATTTCAAATTAATTTCCCAGGTATGATAATCAACAAAATTCGGATCGGTTGGTTAAATTGCTGAAATTGATAGCTGTGCATCAGGCCAGTACCTCTATGAGAGCTAAATGAGACGCAAAATCCAATTTTCAGCTACTGCCTCACAAAGTGGTCGTGGCTTTTTGATGCGTGTTTTGATTAACAATTAATTATATTTTTTTATTGCGGACTCTGCGGTTGCATGCGTGATGCATGAAATAAAACGTAAAATATTGCAGTATATATTTACAAATTGGAGAAAAATGTTTGACATATTCGCGTGCGGACGAAGTGAACTTATAACACTTTCAAAAATAATGTCTTAGTCCGTTCTGAATTATTGGAAATGTTATAAGTACATGCAATGGACATATGTATATGGAAACCTGTTTGATTTCTATACATTTTGTCAACGCTCATAGATAGAAGAAATACGATTAAACAAATCAATGTTGACTGAAAGCAAACTTGAGTGTGTAGTAAACTTTTCAAATACATACTCAAATATTTATTTTAAATATATTTGCGTGCAGGGTCTGTGGAAACCGTAATTCTATTTATATTACAAGTTTCCCGACACAAAACTTTGCGGAATATTTAATTACTCACAAGTTGGTTTCATAGTGGGACAGTAATGACTCAATATGGTTTAAGATATTTTCGACAATATGCCCACAAACACTGAATCTTTACTAAATTGCATAATGTATGGACAAAATTGGTCTGTTGTGTCATAAAATGTTAATGAAAAGCTTTGACTTCTGACAAGTAATTTATCTCCTCTTTAGATGAGAACAATCGCTAAGTCTTAGCTGACTGTTTGCAGTACTTAGAAAGTAATCAACCTGGCTGAGGGATTCTAGCTCTGTGTATGTCGTAAAACTTTTGCCACATTTAACTTCTTGGCAACTTTAATTAGTTCCTAAAATATTTTGTCTTTGAGGTGCAAATTATTGTTCTCCTCGGCCGCCTCCATACGTCTGCTCAGTTACCCGGACCAACACATATGACGACCACAACCGTGGCTGACGAAAATTCATAGGATATGAAAATACATGCCGGGATCTCATTCGCATCCTGGTGCCGTCTACCAGCCAAAATAGACGTTCTTTTCTCATTAATATAAATTGCCGAGGAAATCTCTGATGGGTTTTTTGGTGCTTAGCCGACTTCTTTAGAGGGTGGCGGTTTTTGCGTCCGCTAATGATTCGAATTTCAAAATGAGCCAATTTTGCCGGTTTCGCGGGGGAGGTTTTTGTAAATTTCTATGGGCACAAAACCGCTCAAAAAGTTCGCAGCAAGAAGTTTCTTCTCAGAAGAATGGGGAATTTTAAGAAGAAGTTCGGGTCGCCACACAGTTGCCAAGTTATCGTTCAGTGGCGGAAGGGAAGTCTACGTGCACAGGTGGCTGTGCAGATTTCCAGAATCTCAGAATAGATACCCAAGACGATGAATTCGTTAATGAACCTATTTAATAATCAATTTGTAGTAGCTTTGCAGGATTTTCGACCAGCATCAGGTCCGCAATATGTCAGGAAGGTTTGCCATAACCAAACCACTCATACCTTACTTCTGTTGAATACATGAATCGCGTTAAATTCACCCTTAATGAAGTTATTAGACACCGAATTAGAATTTTGCATTAAATCGAGTTCCCTTACTTTCTGACTCGGATTGGGGGACTATAACGAAAAAGTATTTGGTTTTTCCAGCATGGCAAGAGAAGTATTCATCTTCAGGTCTTCAAAGCAAAAAGATGAAAGTTCTTATGGCATGGATATTAAGGTACTTAAGTGCTAACTTAATTTATCTCTTTCCCGAGCGTGTGCTAGAAAATTGTGATAAATAAGGTAATATTTGCAGCATTTTCATATTGCCTATATTTTCTTCTTAAGGACAAAATTCATGAAAGTAGGATTTCTTTTGGTTTTTTGAATTGTTACAGATTCGCTTATTATTATACAGAGCACTCGCGTTCATTAGAGATTTCGTATTAATTTTAAGAGACACCAAAAGTAGAAATATCTTGTTTGACTATTATGCAATAATAATTATTGAAGATCATAGCTTTTGCCTACATTTCACAAAATACGACTAAAAAATGTCATAAGGGGAATATGTTCATGAAAGACAGTGTTTTCGGATTTAAACTTAGCTAATCCAATCTGATTTTAGAGAGTTTTGACTTAAGTTAGTGTACACAAGAAATCCACATAAGACAAAACTCAAATCATCTAAAGTTTAAACAGTAAAACTTCTCACTGTCAAGAGTGTTGGATCTTTAAGTTTAGGATTTCATATTAAACCCTGTCCGGGTGGACGTGGTATCCCAATCACTTCTTCTTAATTTCGACAAAAGCACAGAAATCATTTGATAATTGCCCATGAAAGCTTATTTAAACATTCGGTGGAGCCCGGCTGTAGGCCCTTTCTCTGTTTGCGGAGCCGTTTTGTATTTCCCGTCTCAAAGGTTCCAGCGGGATTACACTAATTCCAAAGACATAATTAAACTTTCATCATCTAGGACTTTGCGTAATACCACGGGAAGGAAGTAATTAAAAAGTTAAAGTGTCACCAGTTGTTGGGCCATCAAACAGAGCCTCCTCGCATTTAGTTGACGGGAGGACAAAGAGCTACTGGCCACAGTCGAAAATGCAGACGGGGGTGGAAACGAGAAGGGTGTTTAGGTACTTAGAAAATTGAAATGAATCGCGCCGGCTCCCCGACAGCTTTGTGTTCTTTATTTAATGAAGTACTCGCCCCATGCCCAGGTTCTGGTGATCGTTTAACCAGAAAATTTATGCCCTTTGTCCGCTTCCTCGACGAAGGCCCGAAAAGTTGACAAATGACCTCAGTGTCGTTGTAGAAAAATGGACTATAAAGGCAGCGAAGTGAGCAAAAAATCCGTCAGATCACCAAATTATTTAACTTATTACCGAGCGCCTCAAGGGGCCTGGTCCCAGCTGGTGGTAGACGGTCTCAGCCCGTTCTTCGTGGCGATTGAGAAATTTCCACGGAAATTAATTACCCGTGCCAAGTAATTATCTGAGGAACTAATGGAAGAGGGGACGCGGCAGAAATTGCGAATCATGATGAATGAATAATGGGTACACAGCCGCTAAATATTGCCATTCAGCCCCACAATGTCTCCCGTACCAGGACCTGATGCTGGCCCTTCCGTCCTACCGTGCTACCCCCATGCCGTGGCAACGCCAAGTTTCGAAACGAATTAAATTGCTGATTCTGATGGCGGGGATGTTAAATATGCTTCCCGGCCAGGAAAATAATGGCCCAGAAAGAACCCCTAGCAATGTCGAAAATTTATTTCTATAAATTATTCCTTGGCTTCTGTCGGTTGTGTACAGAAAGGACAATTTCACGGCAAAGTACTTTTGTCATATTGAGAATTCGAACGCAAAAGGGGTGGGAGGAACCCGAAATAATCGAATGAACCTTCAACAAATTATAGAATTTTCTAACTCCGTCCGAATGATACACAAAGAGAATGTTGTACTATTCTTCATTTTTCCTAAAATAAAGGCTTAAAATTCAGTAGAAATTCAAAAAAATAGTTTAACCTTTATACAAATATGTACGTATAAATCGCAAAGCAATCATTCGCAAGCCTTTAAATTGTGAAACAACTACTTGTAGTACATACGAGTAAGTAAATTATTTCAACAATACTACGAAAGCTTAAAATTAAGAAAAATAAGGTTGTTCTATTAGAGGGATATAATCTATATTTCATTTTTATGTTTACAGTTTATTTCTTTTAAAAATGCAGAGTAAATACTTAGTAATGAACATAACTTCTATACATATAATACCTATATAATATAACTGTTAACGCGTACAAAGACCATACACCGGGTGTGATTATACTACTTTTTAAAAATATCTATCTAGGTACAAATCCTAACGCAATTTGTTCTACATTTCTGAGGAAGATTTTCATCTTCTTCTAAAACCTTTACATGATACATTTAATTATTTTTTGGTATATGCATTACATCCGGCTTTCGAAAAAAATATTATAGTTTTTAAAAGTCCAGAATACTGAATTTTTTTAATAATCGTTAAAAAATAAAGCAATAAGAGTTTGTAATATTATTCAAATGAAGATTTAAATCTTAGGTTATTATATCAAAATACAGAAATCTTAAATTTCAAGATTCTATACGAGTAATATCTTTTGTTTTTAGATTACGATGTCTTTCACTAGAGTTATGTTATTTCTGAATTATAGTCTTTGGTGTATTTTTTAGCCCTGCTTTTGTAAAAAACGTATAAACTTAAAGAATAAAAATTATATTAGTGTACTTAATTTACTAGAATTTTATTAACAATTTTATAAATTCTGAATATGTATAACCTAATTATAATAAATATATAAATTGGGTGGAAACTAATGTCTTAATGACTTTATAGAGAGACTCATTAATTATATTAGTCTAGTTGTAAATCATTTGGGTAAAATATTCTATTTGAACCTCGTCTACACTAATTTCATCCAACCAATTTGATTGTAAATTAATCGATGAATTACTGTGGCGTCGGTTGTCTGACAAAAGCCTTTTAGTGCTGGACGTCTAACAAAGGGCTCAGTAACATTGAAAATGGATTTTTTTTCTCTTTCCAGCTGTTATTATTCTTGTTTCAACAATTAGTTTTATTTAAAACTAGCTACTCGTGTAATGAATTGCACTTTATCCGTCGAGACAAATCGATTTCTAGCTGAACCCTCTTTGCAAAGGTATTAATTAAAATAATTACGCTACGTTTTCAATCAAAGCCAATTGCCCGTGGTAATTATCTCGAAACGGCGGCGCCTTGACCTCGAATTGATCGCTTCGTCAGTATTTGAAAGTGTACTTCGCCAGCCGGATGGCTTCCTGCCAGATGTCAGATTCTCATGTTGAACAAAAGTAATTGACCCGAGATCGGAGCAGGAGGCAGTTGACAACCGAAGGAAACAGGGCCCTATTGTTTCTCAGTTGTCGCATCCTGGTCCATTACTTCCAGATCAATGAAACACGTTGACATTCCGGCGATCCTTATCTAGAAATTACGTGCGGGGAATAATTCCGGGGACTAATTCCACCGCAAATAGTTGTGCTGAACGCGTAAAAGAAAAACGTGTGTCTCCCTCTGTTCGCCGGAGCTGACCCGATCCCATTCAGTGCGTGAACACAATGAGCCGCATTCTCATCATGGAGCCATCACAGCCAGGATAATCATCGGGACATGTTGTAATCTGAGCCCTGAGCCATTTGAAATTTGCTCGATTGGTCGGAAAGATTTATCCAATCGGATTATGTTGATGCTATCGTCCTCCCATCGAGAGGTCCTTTTTAATTTTTTGCTCCGGGCACGTTGAGCCTGGCGACAACCGACAACTGTTGGCTGGTACCGCCTGGCGGCAGCGGCCATGGCCGCTTTTATCGTCCGTTGATATTGAAAACGGAAAGTCTCCGCACTTCCAACGCAGAGTTCAAACAAAGGCGTCTTTGATCCTTTCAGCTCCGGAGGAAATACATAGAACCGGCCTCGGCCGAACTCATTCATTGCTGAGCGCCAGTTCCTGCGGCAACTATCGATTACCGCATAGTTTTCGATTAATAGAGCAAGAAACTTGAATGGTTCCAAGTACCTACTGCAAAAGTTGGTAATTGCTTGCTGTAGAAAGTTTTTTTTTTTTAAAAATATTCGTTTTCCACGCATTTAATGCCGATTTTGACGGTTGCATGGATTGATTCAGCCACTAAAAGCTCAGGTGACCGTGAACTTAAATGACTACAGACCTATTGAATCTTTAAAGAGTTTTGCATCACGGTTTATTTGGATCAGAATTATTTACCATTCATCTTAAATAAATTGAAGTACTTTACACTTAATTTGCATATTAAATTGCATTAATAGGGTTTGTTAAATAAATATCTGAGCGAAGTTTCGACTTTTTCCCTCTTTCCGCGCGTTGCTCGGGCACAACTATCCCTATAATAAGGCCAAAATTTAATAAAAATATTGGGGTCTATTCTGAGATTCGCTTCACGTGAAAAAATGAATCACATTTTAAAAATCCTATTCTGATATTCAGAATGAACAATTTTTATGTAAGCGGAGCATTTAGGTTTCCGAATCTGAATTTTCGATCAGGAAACCTAATTAAGAAACCGTACGTTTGCGGCCGGCCTAAACGTATCACTGGTGTTCAGAATTTTGTAAATTTTAACATAGTAAACAATTAAAAAAAGTAGTCTATACCACTCCTGGAAATCTCCTCAATGTCTTTAAAGTTTCATCGAAATTGGGTTAGTCGTTTCGAAGGTTAGCCCGGACAGACAAACAGACACTTCAATTTCATATGTATATAGATAAATAATAAGAATTTGTGAAATTAAAACTATATTTATTAAGGGAGAGTAGTAAAGAATAAATCTAACTAATTGGCTATTTCGCTATCGTTTTAATTGCAGAAACAAATATTTGGTCAACCATTTGATTTTCAGGTTCCTTAACCCTAAAAATTAAGTTTCATTAGCTTTTTAATTCAATTCTTGTGAAAAATGAGACAAAGTTAAACGTGCTTTAGAACTGCGCTTTTAGTATTTCTATAAAATTCTTCCCTTGTTAATCAATTCACAAATACTTTCAGATAGAAAAAGGCGAGTATTTACCTTTTTCACCCTCTTTACATTAATTAGCGCAACAAAACTAACTTCGGTAAAGTTTGTGAAAAATTTTTTAGCTTTTAATTGAAGCACAAACTTTTGAAACATCTTGTCTTGTATCTACTTAGATATCCCCTTAGCTCTATTCACCTTTTAGCTATACCTACCAACTTTTAATGTCGTTGCATTAAAACTGCCCGTCTAGAGGTATGCAAAAGGGCGGCGCACCCACCCAAATCCACTATCTCCGACACTCCTGGGAATTGTATCAAAAAGAAAAAAAAATCTTTTTTCGGTTTTCTTGAAGTTTTTGTTATTTTAGTCCAGATAACTTCAGGAACAACAAACTTCAGGACGCCAAAGGAGATCTAAAACCCGAGGCACTCACTCCCTAACAACTTAATGGAGTGTATCACGTTCTTCACTTTCGTTGGGACAAATAAATTTTCCACCTGAAGGGAAAAATTAAAAAGTTCCCACAACCCCGGCGCAGCTAACAGCCTCTTTTTGTACTAATTCGAAGGGTAACTGAAAGACGTATGTTGGTCCTGGCCCTAGGGTTTGCTATGACACCACCCACATTCAGGTGTCTCCGCAACTGCAGGCTCCTTTTGTCTTACATTTCCAACATTTTCCCACATAGCGCTTTTGCGTCCGAAGCGTTTAGTCTAAGCCACACCGCGTTGAAAAATTGCTTGTTCTAATCCGATGTTTCCTACATGAAGGGAGTTTAAAAATATTTTCCCATTTTTGTCCTTTTGTGCTCATAATTTAATTGTAATTTGAATAATTAGAGCTTGTTACAAGTTTATGGAACTTTTTACATTTAATAAAATGCAAATAGGGCAACAGGTTGGGAAGTGTGCTTTACTGTCGGTGGTCCTTTGTGTCGACATTTTCAAAACATTTCTAGTCCGCGGCTCATATTGTGACGTGGGAGTAAAAAAAAAAAAATATTGAAATTTTCCTGTCATTTAGGTGAAATTTGCACAGTGCCCTGAAGGGCAAGTGAAGCGTTCTAATTAAAAAACTTTTGTTCGCTGTCAGGTGCGAGTTGCGACACTTGTTTAATTTATGAAACTGGTCGACAGCCGTACCCTTTTTCGGCATAAAAGGGCAGCCGCTTTTTTTGCGTCTTTTAGAAGTAATTTTCTACAGAAAATTTCTTTTAATATTCCTAATAATAAAGTTTTTTTTTTCTTGTATATTAAACAAACCGGAAAAGTATACTTTTTGTTAGTATTTATAACATTTTGACAGTAAATTTACATAATCATTTAAATTTTTATATAGGTACCCTACATTATTTTGTTTATTTTGTACATTACTTCTGTACTTTTAATTTATTTTGTAATTTGAAAATTATTGATTGAAAATTGATTCAGGGTAACTCGATTGGATATGCATTATTAACAATTCATGACAATCTTTTCAATCGTTTTGAGTTTTTACAAATACTGCCCATAATTTCAGGTAAAGTACTTTTAATTGAATAATTTTGTCGAATGTACCTACCTCTTCTACTCTTAGCGGTAGCCCAAAAATTCTGAGAAGAACAATACTATTTTCGACATTATCGCCCTATACCTTACGAGAAATCACTGAGTCCCAATTCTAGTTATAAATCTCTAGTTAAAGCAAGCTTCAACCCCTCAACTGGTCCGGGAAAGAATTAATTCACATGATAGCCTTTTAAATCACTTTTCTAGAATTTTCCTGTTTGTGATTAATACCCTCGGCTAAGTTCTCACGAGTTCATTAATTAATACGCAGAGAAAAGGAGAAAGGCTTCAACGACCTCAAATATAAAAAATTCAAAAACTGCCCGAAGCCCATTACTCTTTTCATTTGCATTAAGTCTGACACTTTCATTATGAGGCCGATCCTAAGTCGTAGTGTCGTCTGTTCTTGGGCTATTTTTATCTTAAAGTTTTCGTCCCCAGGACAAATCTGGCGACTTAGAAACTTAAGAGGACTAAAAATCGGATGGAAGGAAAAGCGCACAAAAAAAAAAGTACGATGCAAAATTTAAAACGCGGTGAAATGAGATAAAATGGAGCGTCGTCATGCATTCGAAATGAAAATCTTTAAGTACGCGAATTAATTAAAATTCAGAATTGCAAAACTTTTCCGAGAGGTTCTGGGGGCAAAAGCTTGGGGTGCCCGCGTCAAGCTATGCCAAGGTAGTAACCAAAAAACACAGGATATTACCCGAAAGGACAAGGGCACTTCAACACCTGACGGCTGAGATTTTAATTAAATATTCGCCGTTTAAAAGTGTCCCTTCTGCCTTTTAAAATAACAGTAACTTTTCGTGGTGACGTGACAAATGCCCTTTTCCCACAGCAATCCCACCGCAAGGAGATGAGATCCTTAGGGACCATGGTGCAGGATGAACCAGAAGCGCCAAGCTTCCTCGGGTTCACAATTAAACAAATTGTTTTGTTCGTAGGGCCTTAACTATGCTGCGATGTTTAGGTGGGGGAGGACGATTTTCCCGAGAATAAATTATTCACGCCATTTTCCTGCAGACTCATCCACTCTCAACGTGTTTATTGTTTAATTAGTGGCTTACGACTGCGCAGCTAGTTGTGCTAATTGCTAAAAATCTTTAAAATGCCGACCGAATTTTTAGGCAATGTATCTATTATCTGTACTTACTTACTTACTTTGTCCTACTAAATGTTCTTTCCCTTCCATTTCGAATTTCAAACCTTGATGGAATCATTATTAAAACCGACTTTTATGAATTACAGTCATTTTAATAGTATAGGTACCATTTTAAATAAGATTAACACATTAGGAAAGAAAATATATTTGATATAAAATAAAAGTAAACTTATTCCAAAAAGAAAAAAGAAAAACTTCTTGCGACTATGTAAATAAGAAAGGATTGACTGCGAGAATTTGATTTAAATTAAAATTCGGATAATTACGGAAACTATAGCAGTTTAAGTTACTGGGTTGATCGAGTACGATATTAATATTGTTACAATTTTTAACGTATTGTTCAATTTATTTAATCGATATGAGGTTCTGTGATATTCTTTACCATTTTATGTAAACCTAATGTCTTCCTTTGCCCGTATCCTATTTAAATTTTGCAAATTATGTTGACCTTTTGGACTTATTATAATTGTTTAATTAAATTTAAAACTTTTATTGTTAGAGCTTGGTAATAATTTACTCAGAAAATTATGCTACTAATAAATGCAGCTATATTTTGTTTCATATTCCTATTAGATAGAAATAGAGGGGTAAATACATAGATAGAGTAAATAGAGTTGTTTAATTAAAAGTCTGTGTTTTGACCGCTTTACCAATTCTCCAAATATCAGACTATGTATATATAAAGATGTAAAAGTTCAAAAGAGCTTTTTTACATCCAAAATTAATAATTTCCTCTCCATTTAGAACGTTTTCCACTTATTGGAGGCGTAAAATCAAAATCGGAAAATCGCTTCACCGTATGTAGTAACTCTGGGGGGCGATCAGTGGAACGAGCCCCATCAGTTGGCGTGTAGCATGTTTTTATAATGCTATTTCTCGTTGAAACAAACAAACAAGCCCATTCCGGGCCCGGGCCCGGGCCCGGACCCCGAGGCCCCAGGAAAATCTCTCTCAATCATGGCAGTGAATTTCTTGCCCGCATTAAGTTTGCAACACAATTTCTGTGTGTTGTTTCCATTTCCTAATTTTTATGGCCGGAGAAAGAAAGGTTCCCTCGCTGGCCGTCGTCGGGACGTTGAGAATCTGCTGTGTAATGTCCAAACAAATCTACACGAAGCCCATCATCCAGTGGCCGAGTGGTCATGCATGTTAGCCCCCCAGACCAAACATCCCCTGGACAATGGATGGTCATAGAACCACTTGGCTTGAGCCTCTGGAAAACGATAAATTCTGGCGTTCCGTGTGTACAGAAAGGGATAAAGCGGATAGACGTCCCGGAATAAGCTCAATGGAAGCCCGTCCGTTTCATTTGTTTAGCTCCTTTTTTCACTTCTGCTTTTTTGCAGTTCGTTGTTTCGCCCGTGTTCCTTTGCATTCCCGACCATCCCTGCCGCTCCAGGCGCTACACCCTGTGTCGTAGTGGCCTCCGCCCACTCCTTTCTGGGCCATGTTTTAAAGATAAATGTCGGTTTGCTTCTCTGCTGCTATTCTGTCGTTTTATTGGAGCGATCTTTGGTAATTGATGAAGTCCTTTTGGCATTTTGATTTCATGACCTCGGGCAGGATTGCCGCTGCTCGCTCTGGTTTGAAACAAAGGTCGTTCGAATGCGCTCCAGCAGAGGGCTGGATTTAGTGGATCGTGAAATATTAAGTTGAGCTCAATGATATGCTTTTATGGTCATTCAATTTTCCAATATTGCTCCCTACACATTTGCATTGTTCAACTTTATGGGGCCCGTATCGATACCGACTGCCCAGCAGGAAGCTGGGAGAAAAATGTCAATCACAACTGAAATTTAATTGGATGTTTTTATTGGATGCGGTTTTGTCGATGCAAAATTTACACATGAGCGCACAATTGGCATATGGCGTGTTATTTTTGACTCTTTTAATGACACCAGACCAGCTCGCATTTAATGCACCTCTGCTCGAGTGGAATTCTAAAGATGCACTTTAATTTGTTGTGCTTTGCCTGCCGAAAATTCAAGCTATTTGATACCACTTTGTCACAGAATAAATGAGAAAAATACTTGAAAATGTCCATTTTTTTGCACTCTCAAAAATGATTGGCTTGAGTATGAATCGAACATCGACAGTGAGTTAAAGCTTTATTTAATTTATTGTATTATTGTAATTTATAAATGATGTTGCAAATAAAGGCTTTACTCCTGAACAAGTGATTTATGGTAGATGTTGCTATGATGAATCCGGAAATAAATTTCAGTAAAAGCGGCTTATTTACAGAGGCATGTAATTATACGTTCAATAATCATTATACGCTTGTACCCACAATTTATAATTTTGAATGTTATTCATCCCTTCAAAAATATTTATGGCATGAATGACAAAAGAAGTTTTTCTAGTTCAAGCTTTTGAAAGGTTTTCTTTTAAAAGTGAAACAAAACAAACAAACAAATCGGATCATTTTGGTCTTATATTTTCTATTTAATCTCAGATGCAGTAGAAAATGTAGAACAATTTTAAAATCGACAATCAAACTTCAGGTGGTACATATAGAATTAAAAAATCTGAAGTTCTATTTATGTTATCTCTAAATTCATTGAAAATACAAGAAAGAAATACTTTTGATGAATGAAATGAAATACTATCGGCAGAAAAGAATCTATAGAAAAAAACAAAAAGAGCAAAAGCAAACAAATTAAAATACTATACACATTGCAAATCTAAGCGTTCGGGCAAAAATAACATCCAAGAAGGAAAAAAAAACCAAGAACTTATAAAATAAAGAAAAAGATAGACGATTTTTATGTCCAGGTTTATTCTCTCTGTTACTAATAAACAACTTAGACCTTATCCTTCAAAGCGAATTCGATTATCAGTCGATAAAATAATAAGAGTTTTGTGGATAAAATGCCTGTTGAATCTACAAATATACCTTTAGATTTTAAGTGGACATTTTACATTTAAAGTTTAAACCTTCAAAAATAGAGGATGTTTCACTTTTCTTTGTTTAAAAAAATACAAAGCTTTAATATTGATGACATTTTTATACATTATTTATTTCAATTTAAAGTATACAAAAAGTAGTCATTAATATTAAAAATAATAATTGTTTTGCTTTTAAATAGATGGCTAAAATAAATATTGCCATGTAAAATCATCATAAAATCGTAACGCTTACGTAGATATCTCTGTTTCTACAATTCCTTTTGTTGTTTCATAGTATTTTAGTAGCAGTCCCATATATAATTAACATTGTTTCTTTTTATTTTGTGCACATTTCCATTTGATAGTATCTTGCAAACGAAAAATTGGTATATGTTTTTTTGCCACATTTTCAATGACTTTTCTAATAATGGACCATGAAAGCCTTAGTGGCATGTTATGATAGATTTTTGAAATAAAACAGGAGTTTTTATAAATAACATTTGGGGTTCTGCTCAAAACTACAACCTCATGGTGCTCGTTTGTCCTGCTATAATTTTTATGGTGGCAATATCCCAAAGCTGTTCAATGTGATGGAGCATTCTCTGAAATCTTGTTAGCCCTTGTCCAAAATTTCCTAACTTTGGAGCCCATTTATCAGCGACCTCAAAGTCCAGGAGGACGAATCTGTGTTATCCGAACGAGGTGGCTTTTCTATGACCACATAAATCACCTCATGAACGGCTCATGTAACCGGCACGTCCACTAATTCATTCAAATGCAGCATTGCCCGGGAATGTTTTACACTGCACGAGTGTTTGCGCTGCACCTCCTGGTCGCATCAAAAGCGGTGCGGGAAAGTCGGGAAAATCGATCAGCCCCGCACCTGGACCGATATTAAATGAACTGGCCAAAAATTTAGAAATGCCGCGGTGGCCACGGTGCGGGCGCCCAACACGGGCGGCTCCGAGAAAATGAAAATGTCAGGTCTCGGGAATTTTGAAATATTCGGGAATGAGCGCGAACACGACCAAAACAGCTCGAATTTCCATAACAATTCCGCACATCCCGATCGCGGCAGTTATTCATTGGCCTGCATGGCCCTTCTTACCGCCCTGCGGTGGCCCTGCCCGGGTCTGCGGGCTCGACGCCCCGGGCGCTGCCACAGAGATTCGCTCATTCAATTTGCTAATTGAATGAGTGAGTCCGGGCGTATATAAAACGTGTGACGTCATTAGAGTGGCTTAGGTTGACCGATGTCATCGAACCGAACATGCGAATGCAAATGCTCCTGACATTATAACGTCTATCTGTGGTGGATAATCCCTGGGATAATGCACTCAATGGCCATTATTCGAGCCGTCCTTGGCCAACTCCGGGGCTGGACCATATTTCATCAGGACAGACACCCGGCGCGGGGCGGGCCGTGGTCAGTCAAACGCTTCTGAATTTGTTTGGGGTTGTTATTAAAAAAGCCCCATGCGTCCCGGTTACACTCACTTTACCGAATTTTCCCCAAAGTAACAGCCACATCCGGGCTGTGTGAACCCGCAGGAGCATGTGGGAGTCCCGGATGCCGAGGTGAGAAATGGGACTGTCGTCGGTCCCACAACTCCTGGCTCCGGAGTGTCTACTTATCTTGATTAGGATGACTAGGCGCAGGGCGTTGTATTGCCGGCGCCACTATAAACCGGAAAAGGATTAAAGCGGGAATTTATATCCGGCGGGAAAATAAATTGAACTTGTGAACGGGAAGAAAGCGCCACATTCCGCCAGCTGAAACATCCAATTTTCTTCCGTGCTGGGAATGGCCAACGCCAGCCGTGCACACTAACTAATAGGCCGGGGCTGGAAATGACTTTTAATTAGTCTGGTGACCTGCCCCGGTATTTTAATTACGCCCGGGTTTTAAATGGCTGATGGTGAGTTATGGAACACTCCCTGAGGAACCTGTTTGTTTTATTGGACTACTTGAAATTGGTAAATATTTCCACTCTGACGCGGAGGCTCCATGCGAGCAAGGGGCAATTCGTAATTACACATCTCGTAAAGATGCAGTCTAACGCCTTCATGGTGCTACCCTTTTATTGCCTATTAACCTTTTAATATTTTAGCGATAGCAGACTATAAAAGATATTTTTAATGCTATGACAATAATAATTCATTTTTTCTGAGAAAAATTATGTGTCTACTAAAATTCAAATTATGGTCCTTCTACTCCAAAATATGGAGAAAACTTAGTTATCGGGGTAAAGTTTTATGGGTTACTTTATGGCACACTCTCGCCAAATATTTAGTATAATTTTTTATATGTATTGAATTTGCCTTCGATTTTCAAAAAAGAGAAATTTTTGAAAATTGTTTATCAAAAACTGTGAACTTCACGAGAGCGAGTAAAATTCATTCAACAAATATTCAGTACATTTAAAAATTTTTTTTTATTTAAATTATTTAAGTATAGATATTAAAAAATTTATTTTTATTTAAATTATTATTTCCTTTTTTATATGTTTATAATATGTTTACAACACATAAAATTGGTATTCGAGCTATATTTTTTTAAAGTTATCTGAATTTTAACTGGTAGAATAATCGGATAATTGCAATATGGGAAGAAAATAAAATTGTGTTTTTTTGCTATAGTTAATATTATACACCATTACGATACTTTGAATTTTTATGAAGTCATTTTAAGCAAAGTTCTAAAAATGTCTATCGACTTCTCTCCTTTTTCATAGACAAATACAACAAAATAAATTTATATAAGATTACCTATAGTATTATTAAAATGGTGAATTAATTTCATACATAAAGAGGCTAAAATCTCCTAGGTAGGAATGTTTTTACGAATAAATGAAGGTGTATAAGTAAATCTTTTACTAGGTTCGAATTTTTCAAAAGATTAAGTAATTGTGTTTGGGGTTTTCACTCAAGTGCCATTTTCCATGAGATAAAAATATTTTGAAAAAATTGGCTTTTAAGTATGTACTTACTTGACTTACTGTGACTGCTTTGCCTAAAAAGAAAAAAAATAAGAGTTGTGATAGAATTGATGAAATTAAAAGAAAAACCAGCTTAAAATTAGATGTATCTATATTTTTCGAAGTATGAAAAATTTAAGCGTTTCGTAATCCTAAATACAAATATGTCTTTTCCATTCAAATTCAAACTTTTTGTGATTTAAAATATTTAAATATTAAGAAAACGCTTAAAATATTCTCATAAGAAAAATTTAATTTTTCTTTTCTCTCCTGAAACGAGGAATGAAAAATTTAATTGTTCTTTTCTCTCCTGAAACGAGGGATTTCATGCCCAGGTAGTAGAAAAACAATCCAAAAATTGCTGGATTCAACCTTTGCGTAGAAAGTGTTAAGAATTAAATTTAAATTTAAATTTGGCGGGCGGACCGAACGAAACAAATTGGCGCTTAGTAAGATTTTGCGGAGCCTGGCGAGAGACTACCGGAACCGATCGCAACGCCCCGCAAAAGAGTGGTTCACAACGAAATTATCATAAAAGAACAGTTTTTCCAAATTCTTCCTTATGTCACCTTTTGGCGCATTTCGGAAAATTGGCGAATCACGGTGACTTCTCAGAAAAGCGGTTCTCGCGCGAAAATTCGATGAAAACCCGCGAAAATTTCGTGTAAGTAGTTTTTATTTGTGTGATTGTGTTTAAGAAGTGCTGAAAAATGTTGTGGTACTAAAGTAAGTCCTTTTTTGTTTGCATATAGCTTTTATTTCGTTGATTTGCCGCCGGAATTGTCGCGCCCATTTTGAGTTGAAACGTGTTATGAGTCGCCGCGCTCTGAGTTTTTTTTCCACCAAAGGGAACTCAAGAAAATTTCAAAAGACTTAACGTGGTAAGTACTTTTTGCATTTTTTTCCTCACCTCTTTGAGGCATTTAAATTAGACGAATCCTCCCATCGCTTGATTTATTTTTCCACGTTTTTATTAGCTCGCTTTCGTTTCTGTTTGTCTGTTTGGTACAAATTTTGCAATCGATTTTAAACTAACTTCTCAATGAAATAGAGACTGGAACTTTTAAACATAGCTTAGAACTGGATTATATTGCAATATTATTAAGTTGTTAATAAAGAAACAATTTTTTTAAATTATTTTTTAACAAATAACGAATTATCATCGATTGAGAAATTCGCACATAAGACTAAAAAGCAGAAAATATACGTATTTTAAATTAACTTATTTAAAAATGCGAACACTTATCTTTCTGCATTATTTTCTACTTCAAGACATATATAAAAAAAGAACATAGATTTTTAATGCTTATTTCTTGAAATGTAAATGTAATAAATTGAATTCCCATTTAACTACTTGATATTTCTAAAATATAATAGCAAAATAAGATTTATCTTTTTTACGTCTATATGCTAATACGAAAAATAACCATGTCAAAAACTGCTTTTATCTTTCGCTACGTTGATTTCAGAAAAAATAGGCTGTGATAGACAGACAGACAGAGTGGCGTGGTGATTCTATATTATTAGGTTTTTTCTAAGGTACAGAAAATTAAAAAAAATATGTACAAAAACCAGCAAAGTGTAGATATTATTAGTTGATTCTCAAATAATCTAGAAGATAGACTCGTTTAAGTATGAAATCATATTTTTATATCTAAAAATTTTGCAGGCGTTTTAGGCACTATTTCATGTAAAAATATTAGTGGTAATAGTTCGAATAAATTATACTGGTTATTCGTATACTTTAAATTAAAATTTACCGGGAGGATTCTAATCATTTTTCTCTAAAGGAAAGCCAATTTATGTATATGAATATAAAGATATCTTATTTGCAAAGTGTGTTAAAAATTATGAAACTCAGCATTCTGAAAAGCATTACTATTAAAAAACTCGACTATTTAAAATCAATTTGAAAATATATCCTTATTACTTAGGTAAATTCAAAACAAAATCAGTGTTTTTTAAATTCCGGCGTTTAAAATAATTCAATATTTTAAATTGTAGCCGCAGATATCTCATTATTTGTCAATTAAGTACTCGCGTTTATTTTCATTATCCGATTTGGGCTAGAATAGGTAGCAAATGGGTGTAAATAAATCAAGGTAACTTCATGTTCTTTTTGCAGAATTAACAATCATTTTGCATTAAGTAAATATTCGTAAATTTCAATTTAAAGCAAAATTTACTGCTAAATCTGATTCAAATCGGATTGTGGAAAAAAATGCTATAGCAACTATACATAAATAATAATAAATTAACCTGAGGACAATTCGAAAAAATATTTTGTAGTATTTTAATAATGGAATAGTAATGCAGTTTTTTAGGATAGGTGTTTATGTTACTGGGTGCATTTTATTCAGTCTGCAGTGCATAAACAATTCTGCAACATACATATGCCAGTTAAGAAAAATTCAACGATTACGTTTTTAAAACTTCAGCAACCTTTCAACAATAACAAGCTCCCGAAGCAACGATAAATTAATTTCATCAGAAACTCGTTCCTGATTAATGAGATTTAAATTACCTGAATAAATATGAAACAATTTCCATAGTGAGAGAAGCGTCCCAGTGGTGGTTCCATTTTTTGCTTTTATTTTTGCATCAGATGAAGCGCACCGAGATCGAATCGGGAGCAGTATCAGCAGGGTGCAAAATATTTCATTTTCCCAGGAATATTTATGGAAAATCTGATACGTCCGGCGAAGAATTAAATTACACCCGAAGAAGTAAATTTTAATCAGATATTAATTCCATTTAATTTCTGTCAGATTTCAATCTAGCTCCGTATTTATTTGCGTACTGATTACATCTGTTGGTTTTTTTTAGCAAATAATAAATTTGTGCTGGAGTTGGGAGGTTTTATTCAAAATTGAACGCAAGACAATATTCGATTAAACTAATGAAAAAAACAATCTCTGACTGTGTTGAAAAGGACCAAGTTTGTATTCAATACGGTCGGACATTGTCTCGGCAGATCACGGCCCTGCTTTGCATAGTCCCGTGACGTTGGCGGTGTGGTGGGCCTGAAATTTCAAACTCTTTAAAAGTCAATTTTTCCGAACAAAAAGTCCATTTCTAAGCATTCATCTACCAAATTGCCAAAAATTGTTGAGAATTGAATTCTGTTGGCGGCAAACTTTTCCCAAAGTGGAGTGGCGGTGGCCGCGGCGCAATGATACCACTTTATAAATCGATAAACCGCCTCTTTTCGGGACACTGAGTGACCCCGAAATTGTGTTAAATGGAAACAACGGGAAGCACATCCAGATGGGTAAAAAGTGAAAAGAACGGTAAGCGATACTCCCTAGTCCCTGTGCTGACAGGACACGGGATAGGATTCCCGGCAACTGGGCCGGGGAAAAAAAATTCGCTGACCGAAAAAAAATTGGGAGGAAAACCGGGACCACCGCAAACGAGTGCCGTAGAGTGGCCGCTCGCTGCCTGCCTAAATAAACAGCGGCGCCATTTTTCAGCTGATCTACGGTCTCAGCCCGGGCGAATTCAATCAGTCGAGAAGGGTTGGTTCCGTCCGCCTTGCTCTTCCACTGGGCAATTTGGAAGACTCGGACAGCGTTTTTCCTTGGGCGGTAAGAATTTTAATCAAACGCTGGAAAATTTGATTATTAATCTTCGCCTGTGCGGTCGGGTTGCCACGAGAATCCGGGATCCGGGATCCAGGCCCCAGATGATGGGACTGCTCACCCACCCTGTATAAATATGTCGCCGGAGGGCGTGCGGGATTCTGTCATGCCCGTGCACCCGAGGGGCTCACATGTGCGTACCCAGCGGAAAACGAACACTGTGCACGGGATTTAGTGGCTATATTCCAAACCGTCAAAATAATCCCGTGATTAGATTCAGCACAAAGCCCTGTCAAATTCCATAAACTCTGCTGGATCACCTCGCGCTCAGCCGCACAATGCGCTCGCCTGCTGGCACGGAACCGATAATTATTCATTTTTAGTTGACAACCCACCCAAAGACTCTAGAGGCAATTTGCGGCCCATCACAGGGTCGAAGATGGAACAGCAATTTATTAATTACGCTGTTCCGCGAAACAGGCGCCTTTTGGTGACATGCTTATAATGTATTTAATTGGCCCGCGTATCGGAGGGAGCAGCGAAGGTCGCGGATACTCTGAAAAAGAGGCTCAGTCATAATTTATAGTCAAAAAATTCCGAAGAAAATGGGTCGAATCGAGATAAATTGAATCTTTTATGAAGAGGTAAGCCACTAATGCGTACATCTCAAAGATTAAAAGGCATCTTTTTCTTAGGAAAACAAAATCCTTTTATTTATATGAATAACGCTCTTACCTACCTTTAAAATTAGTACTCAAGCTCACCACGATATTTGTATTTCAGTATACTGAATTTTTAGTTAACATACAGCTTCCAATAATTATGGTGAACACAACAATGATTTTGAGCTTAACTTAAGTATAGAAAACCAATATTAATGAGGTACCTTCTCAAACAGAAAAAACAGGAAAGCTGTATAATTAATTCTTAAAGCTGAAAACACAAAAAGAATGCACGATTTTTGCCTAGCAATAATCTTAAACTTAGCTTCTGCGACATCCTTTGGACCGAGGAAGTCAAACACATTGGGACCACCTATGATAAAACGCTCACCTTTTCCAAGCACATAACACCAGCCCTTAACAAAAGAAAGCCTTTTAATTAAAATTATGTACCCATTTATTTATCAACGGAAGATCAATATTAACCCTGTAAAATAAGCTCATTAATTATCTATAAAGTAGAATTTCGAGCTCTCGTGGTCTATGCTTGCACGCATATAAACAAATTTCAAATATCTAAAAATAAAATCCTGAAACTAGTTATGAATTTGCCAAGGAACTTTTCCACCGCAAAATTCGACAGAAGAGTTAACATTGAACTAATAAGTGATAAATTAAATACCATACCAACTAAGTTCTTTGAAAAATTTTCATATTCTGACAAACAGTTGCGATAGGTATGTAGTTTTATTTTACTCATTGAAAATTTAATTGGGTTTCTGCGTACAAGAAAAATTGTTTGCTCAAACATAAATACCTACATATTATCAATTTTTCGTCTAAGTCTACGCATAAACATTGAAGTTGTTTTATTTAATTCTTGCAATTTTGCATATTTAAATATTTTTCTGCTTTTTCAAGTGCTGTCCTACCTTTTACTGGAGCTAACTCAACGTATACTTCTAAGTACAGATTGAAGTGCATAAGTTTTACGCATCTTTGCTCTCTTCGTAATGGAATTTAATCGGAATTAACACAATTTTGTAGGTTCGTAAAACACTATCCTTTCAGCTTATTTTAAAGGACTGATAGAAAATCCGGCTAGCCGTAGAAATGCTTTTAACGGATTGTCCTGTGTACATACATATGTACATATGTATGTATATCCATTAACGAAATTTTATTATGTTTTGGAATGAAAGCAATTTCCTCCGATCAGAAATGTTCGACCACTCAGAAAATTCCTGCTAAAAGCTTAATCTAAAATTGTGTACAATTAAAAAACAGGCAACTGTGTATTGTATATTTTTAAGGTTTTATTTGACAGAGTAATCGAAGAAATTGAAATTAAATCGTTTTAAAGGCTCTGTATGGGAAATGCTAGACCGACAGTCGAAATGCCTTTCGAAATAAGAAAAATTTGAATTGGCACACAATCTAAATATAAAAACAGTTTTAAAAAAATATAGAGATTTAATTTAAAGTAGGTACATTAAAAATAATTAAATAAGCATTTGGTTAGCTCTAAAAGAGAGTATAATATACCATCTTGATATTGTTTTTATTTAGAATATCCGATAGTTTTAGTTATGGTTAATGGAGCTTAATAACATATCTATTATGCCAAAATCAAATAAATTTTGAGTGCATACCATTGTTTATTACCTTTATTTTCGAAAAGATTGCACTTCCAGATGAAACTAGAAACTTTGGAAGCATATCACAATATAATGACAACTTTCTTTTATAAATAACTAGAAACAGATCCAATGTTTTGGTTATTTTTAGCTGATTTTTACACCACCCCCGGTTTAGGGTGCCGGCGTTAAAGATTTTTGCTCTGGAGGTATTTCTTTTTATATTTTTTCCTTAATCCCTGAAGGGTTTAATTTCTTTTATAGCTAAAATTTGAAAAATCGCGTTTAATTTGGGGGCTCTGACGTGCTTCCGCGCGTTTCGTTTCCCTCCGGTTCAGTTTTTGAATCGCATCAACCGTTCGCTCCCTTGAGGTTTTCAGTCCTGCGGAAATTCTTGCAGTTTTCGTTTCCGCTTGTTTCAAATTTGCAGTCTAATTTACCGTTATTCTAGAAGCGTTCTCGCAGTTTGCGAATTATTTTCGAAGTGGGCGGGCGGACTGCGGGCGTGCTTCGGTCATTTTAATTTTTAAATTACCCTTTGAAATAGCGGCGTTTTCGTTTATTCGGGATTTATATTCTTAAATTACCTTAGAAAACCCCTTAAAATTGTGATTTTATTCGCGAAAGTAAGCCGTAAAAGGATTTAAATTATTTAAAATCATCCATTGGTTCGAAATTCTCGAGTCGGCCAATTCGTGAATTTAAATTTCGGGTGTGAACTGTTTTTTGAACGAGTTGGCGCCTGCTTCCAGTTTAGGAAAATTTCAAAATTAGTTTCTCAGGTAAATTGCACCTATTCGAGGCTTTTAATTGTGTTTTTTTTATGTTTTGATTATTGAATGAATGAATTAATATGAAAAATGTAAAATGATTTATTAATTAATTTTTATTTTATTTTTCTCTCTTGCAGGATGACCACATTGGAATCAAGTGGAGGTGATTTTGTGATTTTGTGCAACCGGCTGGTGAAAATTAAAATTGAATATGAAAAAGTAAGAGCCGATGAAGTGAAAGTGTCGCTTTTTTGTTTTTAAATATTTATCGCGAGTTGTGTTTCCGAATTCAAATAATTTTGTGGAGGTGTTTCATAGAAAAAAAGGCCTGTTAAAAAGTGAAATAAAAGTGGATGTGTCGTCATTTTTAAAAGTTTCGCGGTTGAAAGGTGAAAAAGAACAGGACGAAGCAGAGGGTAAGCCGAAATTTTAATTGTAAACCTTGAAGCTATTCCGCAGTGACGGTTTGTTTCTTGTTTGGTGTATCATATACATATGTACGATTTCTGAAATGCTCAAATTTAATATTTCACACGGGGCATGCCGGCCGACCGCCCGTTTCGCTGTGGGCGATTAATAATTTTAAATCTGTGATATCTTCTAAGATATTCATTTTAATGATAAGATGTACACATCAATTATGATCTGCATTAAATGCAAAACGTATCTAACGTATTTAATTGGATAAGGATTAATACTGTATTGTTTAAAATAGCTTCGTAAATAACCCATTATTTTTTAATCCGTTGCGTGGTTTAGAAGAAGTAAGCGGAGAAACTGACAGACAGAAACAGCGACTTTGCTTAATACAATTTAGAGATTCCGTACTGGCCCTAGTTCCTTTCAGAGAAATCTGAACAGTCTGTGGCTTGGGGTGATCAGTAGCTTGTCACATCTACTTGCAGTGAGTTAAGCGACTGATAGGGTTGACCTAAGATGGGAGAAGCGAAGAATACTTGTTATTTGAAAGGAACTATTCATTACAGTGTATAAAAGTCCCTCTACAATCGCCCAAAAATAAATGCGATGTTTTCTATCTCCAAAAATCCACCCAGAGAACATTGGAACAATGTCATCCATTAAATCTATTAAATCGTCCATTTTGGCCCAAAAACCTGAAATATTTATCCGTCCATTGCCATGCGAAAAGTACAATTTAACAAAATGATTCTGTTCCATTTACAATTCTGGTCGTCAGCCGGTAAAAAACTATAGTTTCACCAGAAAGTTCCAACCGACGAAATGTTCGCTGTAAAACTTTTAATAAGTTAATCACATCCGTGTCAATTAAAATAAAATTACAAGTCAGTTACATAATGCTGAGCGCGGTTCATAATCTCGTCGGCTTCATTAAATTTTACCATCCCTTAAAAGCGGGACTTCGCCACTTATTCCCTTAATTAAGTCGGTGCGAAGCTATCCAGGCAGCCACCACCGCCGCCTGTGCTGCCACTCTTACCAGAACCAGGAAACCTTGGCCCGGCACGGGCGCTGAATTTTGTTGGAACGAAAGTGGCAGTGGGGGAACAGAAGCGCACTGATTCCAAGGTCCATTAACCTTCCCGAGATATCTGGCAGCGCCTTAATGGACACCCTGTGCCAAAGTAGCTCTTATTTCTTTAGTCACCAATCAAATTGCAAATTAATTAGCAAAAAATTGTTGCTGCAGCAGGGTGTCTTGAACAATTTCACGATGAAATTTTCAGTGAGCGGGACAGCTGTTCAAGCGCACAGGGTGAACGAGAAGGCACTCCGATATGGTTCAATAATTTTAGACGATGGTTCTCGCTGCGCTTAAGGAGTCTTATCATTTCTTAATGAAGAAAACCTGATCCAATTAGAACAACTAATCGAGCGTGGAAATGCAACCTCCTTCCCCAAGCGTTGTTTCGGGAAGTATTATACCAAGTATACCAAGGTCCCAGCTGTAAATTTAATTCCCGGAAATTGATAACTGCGGAGGAGATACTGGATGGAGCAATTCGGAAAGTGGTCTGGATTCTTGGCAGTAGCACAACAGCTGCTGTTTTGGTTGATTAAAACTGCTGGCTTTTATAAAGTAAAATGAGAGTGCGAGAACAAACGTAAAAATCGGTAAATGATCCGGGACAATTTGACCATATTTTAAATAAAGCAGTATTATAGTTACTTCTCAGCTCTCTGCTTTTACAAAATTAATTCGCCATTATATTGTCTCCTTTCACCCCATATGACCTTATCAATGAAGTTTGTAGGCCGGAATTCAAGTAAACTATAATAGTGCAATTTTTAAGAAGTATTCTAAATTTTATTATTTTTTTTTAATTTAAAACTATATAACATTTTTATTTTAAAACTATAACGTTTTCGATATATTGAAATTATTGTATTGTTATTATATGTCTGAAACGTGATAAAAGAAACAATTTTTTATCTTTAGCAGTAATAATGTTACATTTTCTCTAAGATATAATATAATATTAAAACCCGTATAAAATGTTTAAGCTTAAAAACTTTTTATTGGAGAAGAACTGAGAGGAATCAAGACAATGTGCAATGAAAGAAACTTGTATACTCAAATTGAACACAAAAATTTAATCCTCCACAGTTTATGGACGAGATTTAATGTTCGGTTATATGAACTTGTCCAAAATTTTACTACCAGAATACAGAAAATGTCCCCAAACTCCGGTTGAGCGCATAAAATTCAAATATTCAGCATTTGTGTTTTTCACAGTCCACAAAAAATTAATCACACTTTATAAAGGTGTAAGGGTTTCATTATCCTATATAAAACATGTCGCAGCCCCTTACTGGTTTAAATACCCCATTACCGGAAAATCAGAGATTTTGTTAAAATAAGTGTAGAAGGCAGCAATGGCTCGCTTCGATGGGTGCCATGAAATTTTAGAATGACTTTATTTCTTGGTCCTCACGTGCAGCTAACAGCCGCCATGTGCCGTCAAAGGATAAATAGCTATCAACCGAGGGCTGGCTTCCGAACTTTTACAACGTTGCAAAAGGGGCTTGAGATTTTCATTAGATCCAATAAACAAAGAGTTCATCTTTTAAGCGCGACTATAAAATTTGAATTGCATCGGCCTGTAGCGAAGTATCCTTCGCAGGGCGCATGGGGCTGGATAATGCTCGGCACATAATCCAGCGCTGTGTCGACTGGGAGATGAGCCCCATCCGCGCGGTATTCACTCGCAAAACAAAAGGTACAAATCTAGCGAAAAGACGCGCGTCAAGCGGCCCCGCCGACGCGACTGTAGGACAATTAACTTTCATGAACATTAGCCAAACAAGCACATTGCCATCTTCATCGCGTTTTATGGTCGATTAGCGCTCAAAGCTCTGCTCCGACATTCCGAAATGACGGGGCGCCCTTCATTTCACTTAATTATGAGTGCGCAATTTCGAGTGTTAAATAGCACGTTTCCACGCCCCGTGCGCCACGGCACGCAGTAATATCCAGGCGCGGATTATGCGGGCCCGGGGTGAACGACGGGGTTTTTATGGGTTAATAACACATGTGCAGGGCACCCTCGACGGCTTCCTTTTAATTTCTAGCGCGAGGAGAACGGTCCCACCCAAAATTTACAGGGTGGAAAATGTGCAGGCAGCGGCTAATCCCTCTAAGATGTGCCACTCGTTTCGTCCAAATCCTCCAAGTCCAACTTAATTAACTTTTCATTTTTACTCCCCTATGATGCTCAGTCTACAAATAAAGGGTGCCGTCCGAAGTAAAGAGGGTGAAAGAGAACATCATTACTATTCATAATAACCACAGTTTGGGTTATCCGTCTATAGACGACATTTTAAGTCATTTAAATTGTTTAATTATATGCTCTTGAAGGGTTTGAAATACACGATGGGTTAGCACACAACGGAACACTATCAAATGATTATAGGGAGTGTTCTACTCAGTGATTGTAAGAGACTACGTACACCCTTCCTCCCTAGCCTAATATTCTTTTTTACTTAAGAGCTGCAACATGCCTTTTAAACTTTAAAGAATATTTCGATTTTAGTAAATTGTATCATCAATAACAAAAAATTCATCATCGGATCTGTGAAATCCCAGATGTTATAATAGCCCTTCGTTACGATCCATTCAAATCATAACTCCGAAGTGTATCAGAAAAGACTATACATATAGTCTTTGGTATCAGTCTTTAGCGACACGACGCACAGTATGTGCTTCGTTGCATGTTCTATTTTTACCTTACTTTTTCGCATTCTAATTTGTAGGTAATTTATATTAATTACAAATTTACATATGGCAAGACAATCAATAGTGTCATAATTGATATCGATAGTAGTAAAGACCGAACTACATTCAAAGATTAAGGTACTTACTAAGACTCAAGTATCGAATCAAAAATTCAAGTTCTAAATTACGAAACCTTATATGACAGCGGTTATATTCGCCTCAATTAGTGCTTGATATTGCAGGTATTAATTATTAAATGTGAAATCACAAAAATTGAAAGTGATTATACCTACTTACATAGAGTAATTGAATTTATGTTAAGTTCATATAAAGTATTAATTCAACAGAATTATAAAATGAAAATGAATGTCGGCATTACGAAGCTTGATACTTGAGTATTATTATTTTAAGTTTCTGACCGTAGCTCAGCTTTAATTCATAACATTTTTTGAGGTATAGCTTTGAAATTTCTGTATGTACCATAAAAACGACATAAGTTTAAACTCACCTAGCTTAAACTAGTAAAGGAGTTAAACCATCGCCCAAAATCTGGACATTACTTTTTGATGTCTTGTCAGAATAGTGTAGTTATAGTTTTTAACCTAAACAAAAAACGGACACTTTCATCACGTCTTTACAGAGCAAATTTTATTAAAAGTTCTTGTATATAGTTTTCCAGTTATGAATATAGTTAATAGTGATGCATGTGTATAAGAATTTACTTAATAATATAATTTTTTATTCCATCATTATTCGATCCTTTTTCAAGGATTTAGGTGGGCAAAGGAAATCTTGTTTGAATCATTTTAATTTATAACCTCGTCATTTTCGATATATTTTTTTAAATATTCTAGTGGCTTTCTTGGTTCGGGGTTTGGGCAAATTGTGGCCCCTCCCCCAAAACCCCGAAAGCGTCTTTGACAATATGTAGCAGCCATAAATCGCGAGTTGCTCCTTTATCAGAAAATGGAACAAGTTGACGACAATCGAATAATTTGCTCGTGCTTGTACCCATCATAATTTCTGAGATAGGAGCTCGGGGCCTGAAGGGAGTCACCCCGTTTTCCCCTATGCAAACAGCGTCTTGGAGGTTCAGCGGCCGCTTACTTTTTTTTTTATTTTTAAACACACTTGTACCCTTGAGTTATGCAAAGTTTCAACCATCGATCGTATGGAGTCCATCATAAAAACGCTTATTTATGCGAATATGTGTGTTGACATTAGCGTCTCAAGTGCTGTTTATCATGCAAACTACTGCCGCGCACACCCCCCGGCTGAATCTAAATCGTCTCATTTCTTGGCGCTCGCAGCCGCGCCGCTCAAAGGCGGAGGGGCAAATTTTCACACAAGTTGTGCGATAACGCAAGACCGGTGACATCTATGGGTGCACGGACGAAATTGAAAATTTAATGAAATCCAAACAAGCCCCGCACTTATAGGTCACTTTTACGATGTCAAAGGACTTTTCAAAAATGCTCCCGGCCGGGCCGACCATGAATGGGCCTACCATCCCCAAAGGGCCAACCGGCCGGGGGTGGCCCGGTATGTTTACATTTTTATCTGGCGGTCATTTATCCAAGTAGTTTTTGTAGCCGCAAATATGCAGCCAGTGGAGTACTGATATATTTATGGAGCCCCCAGTACTCCGACCCATTTTTTATCCGTTTTTGTGCCGCCTCGGAGCTAGACGGAGTGTGCACGCGGCAGGGGCTACAGGGTGACGAGTAAGTGACCAGAGAGATAACACAGGGCTCCAGCGGCACTCCCTGCATAACCTAGGGCACATCCTCGAGTGTAATTGGATTCCTTAGAAGGGTTCTGGCCGAGTGCCTCCTTGGGAGCAATCTCAGCTTAAGGAGATTCCCAGTGTAATGGGAAGGCGCCCGGGGGAATATGTCAAGATAAACGAAACAAAGTGTTTAACCCTGTAAATATTTTTTTATCATTTATCCTAGCTACAATGGGACTGAGTGTCCATTTGCAACTTTTCCCTCGAAATTTACATACGAGAGAGGATCCGTCGTGTGCCGCTTCCTTTTCGCGGTGCTGTTTACATCCTTTTTGCAAATACGTTCCTGTTCCTGGTGCTTAGGTAGGAGCGCTGCTCTTTATGTATGCAACATGCAGGCTTTTTTCCAGGACTCACGTAGCATGAAGTGGTGGCATTATTTTTCTTATGCAAATATTTTGTCATATTTCAGCTTGTCAGGCCCCCTCTGGCTGCTCAGCCGGCCCGGGATTCCAATGGGCTCGCTCCTCTTCCGGGTCTGGAACGGGCTCTTTTCGTTTCTGCAATTGGGTTACTCGTGTGTCGCCTGATTTTATTACGAATGTTGTTTTAATTCCACAAACCCTCAGTGGGGCAGCCCCGGGAGCCAGAGACGCAGCAAGACCTACTGCCCTGCTGGCGAGCCCTTTATTATTTTATCAGTTCCTGTCCCGGATTGCAGCAACGTGATTTTAGAGTTTACGAGTCCCTAAAATTATGATTTAACATGAAACCTCTGTATGTTTTATGCCGGGGCTCTCCTAAGAGATTTCTCTAGAGAAGTTTACTGCGACTGCTACTAAATCGAAATATGGTGCTTTCATGAACTTTTACATGTAAGTTTGCGAATGTTTATACAAAGTGGAAAACTTTGATTAAAATAATTTGAATCACCATTTAACTTGATTACATTTTCCACATTTTATGTCCTTAAAATAAACTATTTAATATGCATAGATGGCACCTACATATTAATTTCAAATACCTATACTACAATAATTATATACAAAAAATTCGAACACGATTTGAAACACAAATGACGGTTAATGATAGCAGAGATAATATTATAATGTATTTAAAATCAAAAATTAAAAAAAGTGAAAATTTTCTGTATTTATAAAATATTGTATATATGTAGTTATAAAAATAAATCACATAATGTATATCTAAAAAATTTATTTTAGATACCACGATATTCAACTTAATTATGAACAAAGTCCCTTACGATTTTTAAAAATCAATCTTTGAAAAGTGCAATATTTTCAAAACGTTTCGAGATATTACGCTTCAGATTTTTCTACCCAAGTATGTACTTTGCAACCGCAACTGAGTTTTTGATTTTTCGGTGTGAAATCGTAGACTAGTTTTATGCGTTACACAGATTTCAATTATGCATATGTAGTGGCTTGCTAAATTTTGAAAAATAATTGGAAAACAAAATCAACATTAACCGAGGCTGGAGGTTAAAGGGCTTATAAAATTTAAACTACCGAGAATTTCTTTACCTTATACGTACAAGATTTTCGAATTATTATAAAAAATAAAATATTACATATATAAAAAAAGGCTCAGGTGACGTAGTAAATGACGAATTTATAAGGATTACTATAGCCTAAAGAATTTTAAAACTGAGTTGTAAGCATATTGGTTTTGCAGTATGTATAGAAATTAAATTCTGATTTAATGGTTTTTGGTAATTCAGGTTATTTGGCCAGACTAAGTAATGCTGCTCTACTAAATTGAGACAAACATTTTGAAATATTGCTAAAGCTATTTTATTATATTGTTTGGAGTTAGCGTACGAAATGTAGTAAACAACAGGTAGGTATAATACCTACAAGCAAAATATAAACGTTGTCAACGTTACGTCTTTATTCGATTAATTGCCCAAAAACAGAAGGGAACTTTGTTGTTTCCAAAAGCGGGCAGAACCTAGAAACATATAAAAAAGTCGTTCCTTGAAATTTATTGCCCATCGTTACAAGTGTAAGCCTTCCAGCTCTGGATGTTATAAATAAATCAGAGCCCGTCTGTCGGCTTATGTTTTTGAAGTAGTTTCGCACTCCCGGCAAGGCAACAAATAAAGGGGCATAATGCGCAGAATATTTCGAAAATGATGAGTCTGTAACAACGCTGGGGTGTGACATTCTGGCCAAGGGTAGTGGATTACGGATGAATACAAAAAATTGGAAACTTACAGTCTCCGCTGCATTTAAAGTCCTATCCTCAGCACACAGGTGATATGCGTCCATTCACCGGGGAAAATAGGCATAAAATCATCATCGACCTGTGGTGGCTGATAAAGCGGAATACGTCAATCTGGTCGACAATTTCGGCGCGGCTAATCATTCATCCCTATGCAGCCAAACCAACTGCGAAATGGGGTGTCGATGGTCTCTAAATACTCCGGCCATATCGGAAAAGCCGCGTCCAGCCGCGAGTTTGCATATCGCGAGCAGAATCTCGTTTACATATTTCATCCGAAAATTGGTTTAGGGAGACAAAAATGCACCCCAGGGAAGACAGGGGGGCCTATCAGTGCAGCATTTCCGGGCCAATATCAATGGAGCGAATCCACCCAACCCCAAATCTCACCCGGCTGTAACTTATTCACTACCCACCTAAATTCTGATCCTGAAAATAAACAGGACGCTGGCAGGCGGCCTATTGGCAAATATTTACCCAAAACACTTGCTTCACGTGCAGCACGGCCGCTTCGTCCGGCGTCCGGATGCATTTTTAATTCCCCTCGCAGCATCCGGGCCAGTGCAGCACCACGCCGCCGTGCTCCATAAAACAAAAAAAAACGCAAATATTGATCCGCTGAGGGAAGCGTATCTCCCGTGCAAAATTGATCTCGATCGAATGCTTTCACACGGAAAAAAGACTCTGCGAAAAACTCTATTTTAATCAAAGTTTCTGCGCGAGTGCGTCCTTTTCAGCGCATGTAATCGTCAAGCGGTGACACGTTGGAGCACAATTTTCCCTGATTTTAATTTTACTTAGAGCACCTCTGCACTGCGATTATTTTTTACTTACCCCGCAGCGTGCAAATCAGTTCAATTGTGAACTCGAGCGGCAGCAACAAACGTGACGCTGAATTATAAAAGACCTAATGAATTGGATTTTCGGATATTTCTTGTTTGCTTTTTATTTAATTTTTTTTTTTTCACCACAGAAAAAATTAAATACAGAATTGATTGCAGGGCTCTGGAGCGCCCTCCTAACCTAAATGCATTTTCTGAATGACCGCTACGTGCTTGGAGTGAATATTTTTAAATACGTGACAGGTTTTCTGGTCTGATTGAGAAAAAAGGGACCAACATTCTAATCGAGGTCTAAATTTTCGCTAGAATACACTTTTACCTTAACTGCATTAGTCTAAAATATTTAATTGAAATAAAGGCGTATATCGAAGTAGAGCAAAAAATCGAGCTGGAACAGAACTGAATGAGGTCTCATTTCTAAAAAATAATATAGCAATGCACAACTTAACATTAAAAAGCAAAATGCGAAACGGGTACGTTTACTGAAGTAGGGCAATATTTTATTGATTTCACATAGGTCAGCTTCACATCATTTATTTGTTTTTACTCCCATTCAGTTTAAAACTTTTGTCGTCTATGAATCGTTTCGTAGTGTGTGGGGCATACGACGTGCTCATGTTCTATCACAGATTACATACTTTCTGCCTGAAAACATTCTTAAAAAAGCTGTTGAAGGAATTGAAACAATTCGTTCAAGACCTAACTATTTTCTTAACCACTCTAACCTCAGGAAAAAATACACCAAAACTTTTGGGAAGCAACAAATCTAATTTGGCGGTCCCATTGACTATTCAAATTTGGCAAAAACGGCAGGGAGCTGCCAAGATCTAACCACGTTACGAAGAAACTTTTCGAAACAATTTCATTCGGCTGTCGACCAAGGAGGGTCTCAGGAGCCCTAAAAATGCCCCAGAGGCACTTTTTCGATACCGTCCTCATTGTTGTTGTTTATCAATCAATTTCCACTCAAATGTGGATTGCTCCCGGTTCGGTCGAGAGAAAAAAGGCTCTCATTGGATCAAGTTTGCAGGAGCTTTCTAACCCGTTTGCTGCTCCGTTGCGGTGCCGGGGATTCCTCGGCGGAGGTCTTCCATTTGTAGATTAGCAGGGAGGAACCCTCTTGGTAAACATACAAAAACCTCTCGCAACTGAATGTATAAAAGGGAAGTGCTCCTCAGCCATATCCGGCTCCTTTTAAGACGGGCCCGGGGAATCACTGGCATTAAGAACAAGAGGGGATAAACGCCCCCGCACCCCCGCGGGGCGGCCAGAGTGGCAAGCAGCCGCAATAAACCTAATTCACACTCTATGGCTGTTATATCGTGGATTTATTGTAGGCAGCTCTGCCAGGATCTGTCGAGTGTGTGGAGCTCCATTGGAAGGTCTTATCCCGGCTTAGTGGAGAGCGATGTTATTCCAGGCTAGAGTAGTCCTCGGACAGCTCCCTCAGCCCGAGTTCCTTAATTTCCCTTTTGTGCTGGCCTGCTGGGGCCCTGCTGGGGCCCTGCTCGAATATCGCCTCCCCGGCCCCGCCGCACTATTTGTTTTACTTCTTCGTCTAGCACGACCCACACGAACTTGATGAGTGTGTTTAATGGTGGTGCCAGAAAACATGCAACTTTGGTCATTTTTTATGGGCCACCGGACGTAGAAGTAAGAAGGCACTTAAAGGAAACATTTCCTGACCAAACAAGAAAGCGAGCTTCTCGGAGGGTAAATTGTCAGCGGTGCCTGAGCTCCTGATGGAAATGCTATGGACGCTTTTTTCCGGAGCGCGATTTCATGTGCCACGTTTTATTAGTCGAATTAAATTTTCACAAAATTTTCGTTATTTTTTTCTTAGCTATTCCGTCGTGCAATTGGCTTCCGACCGGGCGTGGGTGCAAGTACTCGTGTTCCAGGAAAGTCGTCAACATTCTCCAGGAAATGGAACTTTATGACGCTAGAGGGCACTGGGCAGGTGAAAAGCACTTTCCAGGCAGTTCGACGTAAGAATCACCAAATGTGGTTTTATACGACTTTACAAGGCAGAGTTTAATTTTCTGTTTTCCTAAGTAAAATTTTTTCTGAACTGCAGAAGTAATTTGTTATCTTTTAATAAATAAGATCTTTAAGACACTAAGCAATTAGATTATAAATATTTAGTATGAATTCCTCAGAGATATTTTAAAGTATAATAGTATCAAAAAATATTGTTTCTCAGTACCTCTTAACAGTGTATCCTTCTATTATAAAATGAATAAATCTTCATTCTAATACAAATTTCATAAAATTATATTCCAATAATTTGAGGTCTACAGTATTAATAATCCTCATTTTAGTCTTGTTAAAGCTAGAGTAAATTAATTAACATAATAGGTACGCAGATAAAAAAAAATTATACGTATGAGATAAAAATGCCAAATGAAAAATATGGAAATTAGTCGTAATTCATTGTTTGTTTGATAAAATTAATAATTTTTCATTTCAATATTTCTTTCCATCATTGTGTTCAAAATAATCATTTGGAATAAAATTCATAATTCAAACAATGCTGCCTACCTTTTGCAGTTTTTAGTCCGACTTCTATTTTCAATTTTGTTTCTATGCTATCATTGAAATTTAATTTCAATAAGCCCAACGATAAAGATAATAAATTTGTAAATATTTTAATTAATGAGAAAAATCGGATTTTATTAAATATTCGTATTTATTGTAATAACTATATTTAATTTACACCTCAATTTAATTAATTTTGCATCGATAAATAGCTTCATTTGTAAATATATGTAAGTGATTCAATTACATTAATTTATTTGCATACTTAATTATAAATATTAAAATATGCAGAAACAATTTAGATGCGCAGATTGCTTTTAAGGTACCTTCAAATACAGATCACAGCTTTTACAATTTCTAGTCGAGATTAGTGATTTTAGAATTTCATTGTATTTCTCTAAGAAATCCCTTTAAGATCTTTTGTAAAACTACTTAATTGTCTCGAATTTTTCCGGAGCAATTTTATAATTTTAATGTAAAATTAGGTAATTCAATCCCAACAAGCTACACCTATGTTCTAAAAAATATTGACTCCTATTACTGTGGGTAATCTTGCGGAAACATAAAAAATACACTCAAATACATAAATTTTTAATTGAAATTAAAAGCAAAAATGCTGTAAATTTTATAATTTCTGTAAAATTTGTAATATATGTGCTACGCAATTTTTTTAGATTGCACAAAATAAGTTCAATTTTGAATTTAGTGTATTAAATAATAGTTTATAGATTATAAAAATATTGGTATCAGAATACGAAATATTAAAAAGAAAAAGTCCTTGGAGGAAATGTTTAACAAACCAAAAATGACTACCAAACATTTCAATTCGAATTTTCAAAAATTACTCATTCATACGAATATTTAAGACTTTAGCACTTTTATTTCTTTATTCATTTTTTTTTTGACGTGCTTTTCTCTAAGTTTTTGCTTGATTTTTGCTGTTGGATTGTTTTAATTTTGTTAATGTTTTGTTGTTTTGTTTCTAACTTTAATTATTAAAAGCAACAATTTGGTAGATGTAGCCAGAATTTTACTTAGCTTCTAAAATTCAACCGTTTTCATGACAACGGAATTCCCAGAGCAACAGAGTCACTCCAGAAAAGTTGCATTCTGTCTTTCATATTCCACAGGGGCTAGTGACCAGGACCCTGTTGCTGCCGCTCTTGCTACAATGCCAGTTTTTCACCGCCTTCCTTCCTGTGACTTGTAATTGTGAAAAAACAGGATAGATGAAATCCAAAGGTAGCGTGGCCCCAGCGGACATCAGCGCTCCATTCACGACTGGAAGTCCAGAACAGATAGAACGCTTGCAAAGATGCGATCCCAATAAAAACGCTGTAAGAGCACTATTAAGCATTTAATCAAGTTCCTGCGGGATTCCGTAGGCGACTCCCAGCAGCTCAGACTTAATTTGTCACCGGTTCCTGCTGGTAAACAAGGTAATCGAAGGACTTCAAGTTGATTGTTCGAATGTCGACGGAAAAACTCCTCATAAATCATTCGTACAAATCTCGGCCATTTGTCAGCATGATTTCAGATTTTTCCGAAGATTTATCATCCTCTTTCCCGGTGGAGTGTCCATCTGCTGATATCCTGGCGGACGGTCTTCGCCTCCCACCCCCAGTCTCGAGCTCTGTCTAATCCCTCGTGGTGGGAGCGTCCATCCGGATTGCTTCTCCACCTCCACACATGTGAAGGGCTTTGCACCGTGCCCTAGGGACTAAAACGACAGAAAGGAATTTACACTTGATGCATTCTGTCCGAACTGCATCGACCCAGCCGGGTGGCGTTGCATCCTTCCTCCTAAAAGCAGAAAAAGTTATGTCGCCTCTTTTTGCTAGGTGCGAGGAAGCTTTCAATACAAAATGTTTTTAGTTGGCTAATTCGGTGGGAATTGTTTGTGGCCCTTTGCGGGCTCAATTTAGCAGAAAAATCAGTAATTCGACCCTTTTGAAATGTAGACTTATATTTATAAATTTCTGATTTATGTTTCAAAAATGCAACCAGATTTTTTTTCCATTGCGTTGCGGACACCAGGCAAATTTTACACGATTTAAGTTCCAATTTATTTTCGCACAATCAAATATAAAACTCTATCTGGTTAATGGCATGGTCATTAAATGTTTACGAATACACTATAGAGTCGGTATTGTAAACATATACATTCTTATGTTTCTTTAAAAACCTTTAATAGTTGGTAATTGTGCCCTCGTTTTAGACTATATGAAAATGTAGATAAGGACAAATAACTTGAAATATGTATTTTCATTTATTTATAAACATTTTCTTACTCGTTTGCCTACATTTTAACCAAATGGGAACAAATACTATAATATTATTTTTAAAATGGTAAAAGATCCTTAGTTTCATCTTCCAAAATCTACCAACTGACACACTGTGCTACATATTAATTGAAATCTCCATATGAAACATTTACTGACTTGCATCTCAAACTGTAGAAAGACTTTAAAAGACATCCTGACGGACGGATGCTCATGGCAAAGTTATATATAGGGTTCTAAGTTTTGCAAGGAAACCTTCAAAATATAAAGTCAACTGTTCGACGAGCCCTTTTAGTGTATGTGTTGTAGAGTATTAGTGCCATTTCTCTGGAATATGTTCCTTAATTTGACGTTTAGTACTATACGTTCTTTTCTGTGTAGTTCGCAAAACTTTCAATGTTGTCGATTTTTAAAAGTGGTTCCCTCTAAAAGGGAGAATCTTTTATGGAGTTTGGTATAAAGAAAAGTTTCAGAGTGCTTTTGCTAAAGTACAGGATTCAAGATTGTATCTCGTAAAGATGAATATTCAGATTTGTTTAAAGTGCAGATTTAAAAAATGGCTCTCGATTAAAAAATGCCAATTTCAAATGAATGAGTTGGTGTTCTCCTTTTATAACTTTCCATAACATTATACAGTAAAGAAAAGTAGAAAAAAATGGACATTTGGAGACTTAGCAAATATCTTTCTCTCAAGACTGGTTCTATATAATTTATGTATTCATCGAAATTTACTGTACTATTTCTAAGTTAAAATAAAATTAATGTAATTTAATCCAACAAAAGAAAACGTGTACCAACTATTTCAATCAATCATGTTTAGTATAAGATATACATACGAGAAAACCGTCTACTATTATGTAGGTAGTAAAAACTTATTATTAATACCATTTACCATTTGAACCACGAAAATAGTTGCAGTCGTTTATTTTAATAATTTTTTTTCTCTGAGATAGATATTCAAAAAAATAAAAATAAATTAATATTTGATGAATGTGTTCCAATGGGAAGGTTAAAATATTGTTTTAGTGTGATAGTCAACACTTGGAACATCATTTATACTGCGTAGCTAACAAAAAGTAAGTAGAAGTAAAATTTTTATCGTACAAAAGCTAATTCAACTAATGGTTTCCCCAATAAGTCTAAAATCTAGACAAAATTTAAAGACTAAGAAAGAAAGATTTCTTACTTTTGCTCTCACGAGACTAAGCATGGAATTTAAGGACCTTAATGCTCCTCCCAGAGCTCAGAAATTGCCTTCTTTTACTATGGCGAAATATCCGTTAACAAGGAAGAAGCACGGCGTAGAGCGAGTGCTCTAAAAATTTTTACGATTGGCATTAGCACAACTCCCAGCCACTAACAAAAGCAGCAGAAAATCGCGGCCGTGAGAGCCTGGTGTTAAATTAATAAGAGGGAAGTTCTGAAAACGACTCGGAATTGCCCATTAAGCCCAACTGAAGATTTTGCATTTTAACAGAATTCGGCAGCATCCAGCGGGAGCTTTTGCATATTCAATTGGGGCGGGTGCCGGGAAGATCCCTGACGACCGCCCGCTTATTGCACATTCTCGGGCCCGGGGCAATTTTATCACTGCGCCGAGCAACCTATTAAATAACTGATGATTTTCTCAAAAATAATCTTTCTGACTTTTCGGTAATTAACTGCTGAAGTTTCTCCTGTTCGTCCGTGGCTTCCTTTTTATGGATCTGTGCAGTTTTATAATTGCCCCATAAATTTTCAAAGTGGAGTCCCAAAAAGGAGCCCGGTCCGGCAATTTCGGCATGCCACTCCGCTGAGATAATTACAAAACTCGAACAGTGCCCGTCCCAAAAACGGGCTCGGCTTAATAATTTTTTATTAACAACTCATCAAAAGGTTTTAAATTGAGTTTTTATTAAAACGGCGGCAGATTGGAAGTGTGTTTTAAGTAAAATATGCCCCAATATCGAGTGTCATTACGGACAGTGTAATAATTGTTAATGGAAATTTACGATGGAGCAGAGGTGAGGCGAGGACAGGGCAATTTCACAATCTTTATTGCTCCTTTTCAAGGAAACTTTGGGGCATCATTAGCCGTAGAAATGTAGGAAATGTTGAAGGTAATTTCGAAGAAAAGCATTTGCGCAAAAGCTTTGTTGTACGCCCTAGAGACTGTTTGCTGAGGATAGAAAATGTTTTAAGATTTTCCTCTCAAAAGGCAAGTCGTTGTCCACATCCTGACATCGATTCCCAGATATCATTGTTGGAATTTATCAGAAAATCGCTCTACAGGTGCCCATCATTGGAGATGCCACCGATCCATTGGAAGAAACCTGCAAAAATTCGAAAAGGGAAGAGCGGCAAGAATTCCGTCACTTTTCCCGAGGGAGCACTCATGAAATAGTGAAAATTGTGATTCTATTCCCGGAGGCCTGCCTGCCGCCGCACAGATTACTTGCATCGCCTGTGTACTTGGAGACAACATTTGCAGGCAGAGCCAACGATGTCAAGGCAGGCGAGTACGCCTCCTCCTCCCTGTTCCCGGTTGGTTTCCTGTTGCGGATGTGTCCTGATTTGAGGACTAAAAGGCTCCCGGATAATATCAACCGTGTCCTTCCGATTGTTTTTTGCATCATTACTCCCAGGCACCGTGCTTTGATGTGTGCAGACCAACCCGTGCCTCATTAGGGGGATTTTTGCAGCGATTTATGACTATTGAGCTATGCTACTAGGGATTAGTTAGCCATGCCTCAGCACCGCACTCGTTAGCGCACGGATTAGGAAGTTTAATAAGGCCGAAACCAAAAGAGATACTGTTTTATGGTATTCTTTTCAGGTTTGTAATCTAATCTAGATTGATTGTTTTACATTAAGATAAACTAAACCAAACACTATCATTATAGCAAATTATAAATACTAACACACAGTAGGACTCTGAGAATAAATCAAAAAGAAATTACCTATTTTCCTGGTCACTCAAATGCGTAATTAACCTTCGAAGCGCATATATATGAGATTATTTTGACCAAAACTTTATAAGACGGGGTAGTTCCAAGACATGTACTAAATACGTCTAATATGTACCTTGGACCTAATTTAGTTAATTTTTACTAGCCGATAGAAGAATACCTCTATCTATCTACAACCTCTTTTCTAAAACTCAATACTATATTTTCTCAATATTAGCAATTAAACACGAGTGAATTTGTAAAAACCCATTTTTACTATGTTGAAAAATACATTTCTCTAATTTTTATGTATACCGTCTTAAAGTACGACTTTCGGCTATTATATTTTCAAAGACATACCGATTTAAAAAGTGCCTATTGTAATTTTAGGGTATGCGTTCGGAAAATGAATAGCTAGAAGGGAAACCATAGAAACCGATTAAAACAATACCCAATCGATTGGTAACGTATACTTTGATAATATCGATACACCAAAAGATTTTGTAAACAAGTCAATACGGAAACAGATTAATTAGATGCAGATTTCACTTCTATATATCAAGTAATTTATAATAAAATCGTGGTTTTTTGGAAGTCACCTTTAAAATAAAATCCAGAAAATATGTGAACATTATTTTTTTAGTTATTTTGTTTTTGAAAGTTAGAGTTCACAAATTCATAAATTCAAATAATTGAAATATTATTAGCTTATAATTTTCCCTTGTACCAAGAAATTAGATAGGTATCTTTCTATATGCAACGTAATTTTTATTCAATTTGTCGATTTCCGAGTATAAGGTCAGTTTCGTCCACACTGTCCGGTCTTTGTTTATTGTGATTTTCTGGAATTCTTAGTTCATGATTATGTTTACTCTTTGCTATGTTACTGATAGCTTTCAATTTAATACAACATTTTTTTTTATAAGTTATAAAAAACATAGCTGAAATTATGTTAGCTTCTAATTAAAAACATTCCACAAGCTCTTCATAAATATTGAATATTAGTATATCTAAAAAATCAAAATCTATTGAGGCAAGGTAGAATGAAACAAAAATAAATAAATAAACATTTGAAACCAACAATGAATTTTATAACAATATTTTAATGTGGCTTATCATTAATGAAGAAGTGGGAAAATGTCAATATGATCGTCCGATTAGAGGCTGTTGTTTCTAAAATAATCCATTTAATAATTCAAACAATAATCTTACAATAATAAGCTTTAGATAGAAGTGGGTTAATTTATATACATAGAATAGAAGAAATAATAAAAAATATGACTTTTCATATCTCTTGTACTATTTATTTTAATTTGTAAAGTAACAAACTTTCCGTATCGGAAATTACATTACGCAATCGCTGGCATATCGTTCCTCTTCAGGTTGCAGCTTCTTCCTGAAAGGGATAGCACACTTGAGAGCACTTTTGAGAGTCCGCTGAGGGCTGTGAGCCCACAAGACCCATTAAACCGGACTGGCTCTATTCATACCACTTAAAAGAAACGCCGGTTGACTGCTCCACAATGGCCTACAATCCCGAATGAGCACTGAAGCCAATTAGAAGCATATCATAAAAGTTTGTTCGGGAGAAAACCCCTACTTAGACCGTCTAAATCCAAAAAGTTCATAAATTTTATCCGCAAAATCTCCCTGCTGTGTAGCGCCACCAGCACCCCCGCTTGTGGCGGGATGCGATCCGAAGTCTGATCCCTATTAAACCGGGCCAGTCGTCCCTATTAATCGAGCAAGTTGGTCCATTTCAAATGGCATAACTCGTTCTAATTGGGCTGCACATGAACAAGTTAAGCTTTTGCAGCCCACCCCCAAACAAATTCCAACTGATTTTTATCGACTGCACAATTAATCCCCGGGGGGCCTCCAATCTGCCGCAGTACAGCTGGGCTCTGGCCCGTTCGGGGGCCCGGATATCGACGGCCGGACACCTCCGTCTATCGACGCACACCCCCGCATCGAGTTGGCCCTGTCGGGGGTAAAAAAAAACTTTTTTAAAGAGTTGGCACAATCGAATCCGCCTAATAAATGGAATTTAAAGTGAAATCTCCGCAAATTGCTCGCTGGACGTGTACATCTGGAGTAATCATCTGTGAAATCATATTCAACATGAAAGTCCTGCTCGGTGCACATCTCCTCTGATTGGATGGAGGAAAATTATTGGAGGGAAAATATAAAAATGCACCGAGCCATGGGTGGGAGGAAGGGCGGACTGATGGTAAATTTGCCGTATTGGATTTTGTCCAAAAGGAAAGAAAAGCCGAAGGGAAAAATGGAAATTACGGGGCTGCAGAGCCAGCTTATATCTGCTGATTTCAGCTAAACGCAAGGATTTAGCCAGTGCTGGAGCCCTGGTCTGGGAGGGCGCACGTAGCGCAATCCACTCATCGTTTCGCTATTTTTATTTTGAGGACTGCTGGAGGGCCGCCCTTCGCGGAACACCCGTACGAAGGTTCCAACCAAAGGACCAGAGCATGCAGTCCTCAGAATCGACGACAAAAGACGGAACCGGCAAAGTGGGCATTTTCTTGCCTGCAGCGCACGGCCCCCACAAACGAAAGGTTCTGAATTAACGACTGATGTGATTTAGATTAATCAAAGAAAATCGATCAATTTTCTTTTTTCTTCTTTATTGCTGCGCAGCAAGGTGAACTGAGGACTTAATAGCAACTCCCTGGGACGCTGCACTGGCAGCCCGGGGAGGGAGCGGAAAAGTAAAAGTATTTAAAAGTTCTGTGGCCTGATTTCATCGTAATGTGGAGCAGGCACGTAATTACTAGCGAGTCAAGATGCTCTTGAAAGTTTAAATTGAAAATGAATGCCTTGCCGCCCCAGCAGGCAAAATGAATAGTTCTTCAAACTATGAACATGGCGCAGCCCAAGAGTATTTTCGTGACAAATTTTCCGATAATTAGAGTCAAATCGATGCCATTTGCGCAGTATGAAGTCTCGTTGGACGCCCGGTGCGGAATTACCAAGGGCGGTGTAATAAATTGATTAATTCGATTTGAATCTTATGCTTCAATTTCCCACAATAATTTTTCTTGTTGAATTATTGTTACCAGAATTAATGTTTTACAATGCAGCTCACTAGTTACTAGTACACCAGTGGTAATTTTCGTTTAGGTACGCATGGGGTAGAGGTCCAATTATAATCAAATTAGTGAAATTACTGCTTAGAACCGCAGGGAACTTAACCAGCTTAGTTTATGGAAGCAAAGAATTGAGTTGTAAGTATTACGGTGACACGCGTTCGTAAACACTCTTTAACAAGATATAAATTCCACAATTAGAAGCAATTTTGTTTATTTAATTTAATATTTAGGTACATTTCCCATATTGATAGATATACAAAAGACCTTAGATTTTCCTAAATGATCACCTAAATTATTAAAAACAAGTATTTTGCAAGCGTATCTTGTTTATTTAGTGAACAAACCAAACCCTCATCTTTACTACTATTCTATTGGAAATTATAAATAAAAGTAGGGGACATATTTAATATTATATTAGGCAACCAAAATATGTGTATCATTTCATTATCACCACATTAAGAACTTGTTCAATAGTTCAATAAGTTTAAAAGTATTTAATAATAGAAAATAATTAATAATTTCAGGAGATTGAGTACAGAGGTGGCTCTTATTATAGACAATGTGGTTCTTCGTACATATTTCGAAATTAAAGAAAAACTCCATTACCCGAATGCCGATTTAATTTAATTATTCTTCGTGAATCGCTAGACATTTGGTTCTTCTAACAAAACTCATAATTATGGTTTAAGTAAGTTCCATTTCGCTTGCTACTTCGGTTCGTCAAAAATATTGATTTTGAATATACATATAATAGTTTGTGTTTTTGTTTTATTATAATATAATACCGTTATTTTAAATTAGGTATAGTGAATCAAAATTAGGTACTCAAAATTATACAGCTCAAGGAATTTGAATACAATTTTATATTATAATAATAGTAACTTTTCGTATTTTCGTTCAGCTTTTGTCTTATTACACGAGATTATTTTCCTCCGCAGCTAATAGATTTGCTAGAAAGAAAGTGGGTAGTGAAGTTCGAGAGTCTTTAACTTTTCACCTCGCGTTTAGAAATCAAAACAACAGATTTTAGAATTTTTATCTGTTTGTTCACGTGAAAACCACATACGAACATACGAATTCCACGCGGGTAAGCAAAGTCAAGGGCATACGATAGTTTTATATACTTTATGGAATATATATTAGAACATTTTTTTTTTATCTACTGACGAATGAATTTCTTTCATTGCTCTTTTTTCTATTAAACTTACCGAGAACATAAATTTGAACATAAATTCTTCATTCAATAAAATAAACTGCAAGTTTACAAAGTTTATATTAGTTTACCAATAAAGGTTATAGAATAAGTTTTTCTTTGTGAGTAATAACAATTATTTATTAATTTGCATCTAGTATATTTACAAAATAATAACCATTGTAATTACCTGAATTTTAATTTCTCTCCTTCATTAAATGCACGTATACGTAGAAAAATTACATTTTCTATTTAAGATTTAAAAGCTGAAAATTTTAAATTTGAAATATGTACTTACCTTAATTGCATCTTTAGAAATTTAATTCTCAGGTACACATTACTTCTTATTAAAACGGTAGAGACATCAAAAATCGATGTCATAAACTTTTTTTCTGCATAAGCGACAGTAACCTTAGAAATCGCTTTTGCAAAGCTCTTTTGAAGAAATTTTCTGAGAGGATTAGTGTCGTTGTTCGCAATGTGTGCGAGTTTTTTGAAAAAGATGAAGATGGCAGCATATTTGAATTATCCTATTAATAACCATCTGAAAAATTAATTCCGATGCAAAAAATAATGGAAGAAAACACTTCAATGCAGACTTATGGAATTTTAATGATTCTTTTAAGCATTATTTTCAACATATCGACTTTATTTGACATTTAAAAAATATTTCTCCTTACTGACTAGGGTCACTTACTGCGTACATATACTTAAATGCGTCCTCCTTTGCTAAATCGTACAATCTAAATCTTATGGCATTTTTTTTTTGTCTCATCACCGTCCACGTGAGTGTCGCTTCCTCGCCTTCTTATAGAGAGAATAGGAAATTCATCTTCTGCACGATCTTTTTAAATTTTTCTACTATTTTTTGGTGGTTTCAATCTTATACATTTTAAGTTTGAGTTTGAGTGTATTTACAAATTTTACTATATAAATTCAGATAGTACAGGTTCAGCCCTTCCTCATAATAGTTGGGCAAAGTAGGGTTTAAAAACAAAAATTTTAATTTTTCAAAGGTGTGGAAATTGTTTGTTGTGCACTTTAAAACGGTTTTCTTTTGACCTTGGTATTTTAAAAAAGTTTAAGCTCCGTTACAAATGTTTAAATAGAGTTCTTTGTCTGATTCCAGTATATCATATAATTCAGTTATTGGTATCTCATATGTTTCTATCTTCTTAATAAAAAATATTTTTTCGCGATTTGTCCTCTTCTATTTAATAATCTCGAAGTATTACCTATAGACCTTCAAAGACTTGGGATTTATACCATCTCTTATGTATACAGTAGCGATTTGTTCATTATATTTAGTTATAATTACGCTAGTATAAAAGACCTATAAATGTACGTCACCTTTGCTTATGTACAGTGTAAATTTGGTAAGAAATTTGCTTAAAAACCCCGCGGGTCCTCCGTGAGGTTTTTACCCTAAATTGAAAAGAATTAGCGACGCTAAGGTGCTGATCATCTGTATACTGAAGCTGTTCTCGGGTGTCCTCCTCGCTGCACCACTCCCGTAGAACGTAACGCTGAGGTCCCGCATCTCGTTATCTAGAAGAGCAAAAACAGAAGACAAGTTGTTAGTTAGGGACTGACTGTTTTATAGCCGAACATAAACAGGAGAAATAAGGAAAAATGTTTCTGTGAAACGCACGAAATTGCTCAATAATTTCGGGGGAAATGGGGCCTCTGTGGGGCTGAATTGATTGTTTTACCCTTCCAGCAGGTCATCTACGATTGTTTCGTCGCCTTCCCGCCACACCTGCTGGCCACCCACTCTCGAGGGTCAAGCTCAGGGAAGATGGACGCGTTTTCGTTTATGCATCATTAATTTCTGCTTCTGCGGGACACGACTGACTTACCAGAGATAAAAGTAACTTATGGATGAGTCGTTCGAGGAAAGTTGTGATTTGTGACAACAGTGAAAGGCGGCAAGGGGATGTTTGGAGCAGGCCTTCTGCTTTAAAAGTCCTTTAATATTTATTTCATGAGTTTTATACACTGAGCTAAGTTTAAGGTCAACGTAAGAATATTTCATGTGCTTTTATTTCTTAATTCAATCACTTTATTTACGACTCTCAGAACAGACTAGCAGAAATTCGGTCGATATCCCCATACAATTTTAACTGTCTAATAGTAATTAAATAGTTGTTTACAAAAATCAGAGTTCGTGAAAGTGGCTGACAGTTTGTTTTATTCGGCACTAGTTTTTCTATAATTCATATATTCAAAAATTAATCTTTCCTTGTTTTAAAACACTTGCTTCATTCAATATGAATCAACTTAGTAACTTACTCGAGATTATTACAATTATCGAAAACCATAAATAAATTGTTGTAAATTATATTTTTACCGACTTGTACTTGTTACGTACACCGGTTATAAACCAAATCATTTTACGGTAGTGAAAACAGGTTTACGAAGGGAGTTAGAATTATTATTTTAGAACTTATAAGAATACATCTTATTAATAAAAGAAGTTAACATAACACAAAAACATTTATTGTTTTTAACAAATATGAGTTTGACGAAAAACCAGCAGTCTTGTCGACCTACGTTTATCTCGCACATTTTGGGATACATCTTTTCAACCAATTTACATTTTTTCCTCTTGAAGTACCTTCAGAACCCAAAAAATGTTTGAAGAATCCTTAAAATTAACAAATTCAAGCTAAATATCGTTTTCTACTTATTGGCGCGTTATGAAATGTAAAATTTTCTTTTAATGTTCTTAGTTTGAAGACTATTATATAATAATTTACAGAAACCAGATGTAAATATTTGTAATTTAAGGATTTTCCATTAATTTTGTTATGATCAAAAATTGATGACTTGAACTTTGCACTGCTCATTGTATTTTAATAGATCGGTCTAAGCATATTTCTCCTATTTCTATTTTATAGGGATTTTAGTTTTACTACAGCTTTTCTCTTTGTAATTTTATTATGTGTTTTTCGAAATTATTTATTTAAAATATGGTTAATAAAATGCAAAAAATTGAGTGCAATTTCCTATAAGCGCGGCAGATGAAGAAAGGGGCTTCATACATATAAAAGGAAATGCTCGAAAAGCTATCAGCTGCAACATGATCTCGAGGAAAAATCCTTATTTAAATATCAAATTTCCGTTGGTTGAAGACAGGCAGTTACTCATCTATGATGACTTTATTTCTGGCCTCTGCATCAGGCATCATCCTGACTATGTATTTAGTTAATCCAAACATCTCCGCGACTGCTCAAAAGAATATCTTCGGAGCGTTAAGGGCTGAACTCTGACGGGCCCCAAGTGCCACTCAATTCAGGAGTTTTTATGAAGCGATAAAAATTTGTGACCGTGGTCCGTGCAGATAGCATCTAACTACATCCCGACTAGATCCAAAAATGAAACGTCCTCTGCCACTTTGTTCGTAGTCCGAGTTTAAAAGACGTGAGGCCATTTAAAATGCAGCGCTACCCGTTCTGTGCAAAAAAAACGACGGCTATTTGAACTAAGTGCATCACAGAAAAACATTTTGCATGCGAAACGCACGCGGACCACGGCTGGTTGCGCAAATTGCCTGCCGTCGTTTTAGTGCCACCCACCACCGTTGCAACATATTGCAAAATGTTTGTTGCAACAGCGGTGGAATTTGTAAAAGTGCTGCCCAGGCCGATCCTATGCGAAGTGGTAGTGGTGAAAAGGGTGCTGGTGGGGTGATGAATTTTTGAGGCGGACAACGAAAAATAACAACATCGAGAAAAAGTGCATGAACGGAAAGGATAAATTTTAGATAAAATGTGACTGACCTGACAAGCCATAATTCATTAGTGATGACATGTCCGAGAACATATCTGCAAGGTAAAGAAATGAAAATGAAAATTAAGAAATTCAAGGGAAATGTACTGAATTTGTAGTTAGATGGCTATTTTCACATTGCTTGGGATGTTGGAGGCACGTGCTTGGTTTTACGTTTGTCGATTTCAAATGGGATTGGGTTTCGAGACAGGAGGATTGCATGCGGTGGTACGGATACTTTTTAAAGATTTTTTTTTTTTTGTTCCGCCTTCAAACACTTAAGGTAGTAGTCTGGTGTTTTGAGTTTGAAAAATCGAATTTTTTTTTTAATTAATTCGAAAGTACAATATATTGAAAATATACTGTATAAATTTTAGACCGAAATTCGGAATACGAACGGAGTTATAATGAATTTTCGAGAGCGCCTCGTGGTTGCACGGTGTGGTAAAATCGATTCTTGAAACTTTACACGCGTTTTTCTCAAAACAACGTTTTTCCGGTCGGCCCAGGTGATAACTTTTTTTCTATACAACCGATTGGTCTGAAATTTTAACTGGTTATTCTACACACCTGTAGTTCTCGTCGGAACTAAAATAAATTTTTTTCACCCCTAACTTTCCATTTTACAACCCCACTGTAAGAAATATTTCTAAAATCACTATATTTATATTAGGAATTTTTACTATTATGTATGTTCCAGAAACACAACACGGTTTAAATTTACATCAAAGAACTGGTAAAATTCTGTTTTACTGTTGTCTGGTGTAATATTTTATGTTTTGTTGTAAGAAACCACTCATATGTGTAAATTTCTAATTCAATTTACTTTGTTGGATGTAACTTCTCTAAATAGTTTTTGTAATAGCAGATTTTGTTTGCAATTTTACAATTCCAACTTGAAAATTCACTATTTGCCCCAGTTTTTCCATGTTAGTTGAATTATGGGTTACCATTAACTTGTGTAAATTCAGCAATTAAAGCCTTAGCTACAAGAAGTTTTTACTATCCGAAGTGTACTTTTACACATAAATGTTCAAATTTAAATTGTTTTTTTAAATAGGAATTAATATACCGTAATGGCGGTAATTTCCCAAAACTTTTAAAAAGCATTTAAATCGACGAATGTAAATTTAAACATCGGTGTATTCTTACAGCTTTAATACTAGGCAAAGAATTGCCTATTATTAAAGTAGTAAAAATTTTTTACTGTGCCCTTTTGTGCTTCAAAAATATGACTTTTTTTTTCCAAGTCCGCCATTTTGTTATTTTTCAATAAAATTTAACAATTCTAGTTGCGGCGAGAATGACATATCTATATATTAATAATCAACTTCAATTTTTTATTTCTGATGTCCTCAAGAGCCAAAATCACCCGGGCCACCCACGCACTTTTTTTTTAAGCGCCAACTTCCATTAATTATAATAATAATAAGAAAATGTTTAATTGATTCAAAATAATTTTTTTTTATATCTTTTAGATGTAAATAATAACATATTAAAAAATCAAAACGATTAATTTTTATTTTCCCCAAAAAAAACGTTCCTGAAGAAAAGTGTGAAAAACGGTGCGAGATACCAGACTACTACCTTAAGAGTTTCAATATTTTCGGAAAAATACTTCGTGATCTTAAATCTTTCAATCAAGCACATTTGCATGATTTAAAACATGTCATACATGAAATTATCCATGATTTAAAACTCAAGGTTCGTAAATTTAGCATGACGTTAATATCAAATAAAAATGGAGAATTAAAATGATTCCTTATGTAGACTGTCTTATGCTCGAGGTTTATTAAAGTTCAGTTTATCTTTTTTTATTTTAAATTTATCATCACTTGAATTGAATGTGGCTTATAATCTAGCCCCCGCAGCAGGTAAGTTTAATGAGCAAAATATGTTTAAAAACTGACCTTAGTCTCAATTTATATTTGGAAAAACCGAACTCAATCTCAATTTAATTGTGATAAGACGGGGTTTTTGAATATATTAAAAATGTTTGAGTTTTGCACAGTTTTGATAAACATATGATGAGCACGTTTCTGACTTTTTTTGTCTTATAGTGAACTAATTGCGATCATAAATTTGAGGTAAGATAATTTAACTGATGAATTGTTTATTGCAAGCCTGTTCAAGTTGTAATTTTAAATTTCTTGCTAAAATAAATACATACTTTTTTATAGGGTTAACCCTTTGCGATAGTACATCTACTCTCCGCCATCAAATCTTTTTAAATCTAATTCCAGTTTAAATAGTTGGACAAACTTTAATCGCGCGGTTGAGCTCAATTTGTTGTAAATCGAACTATTTTATTTCGTGAGTCAGGAGATGTCAGAAGTGGCAATCGAACTATTTAAGAAGCGTAGGCTTCACATATTATTTTATATCGTGAGGGACGCGACTCATTGTTAAAATATTAAATCCAATTAATGAACAGTTTCAAGAAAATCTTATCTACGCCTTTTGATGATACGTGGGTTTATTTATATCAGGTATTTTGATCTGTGAAAAGCGTTGTTCTCAAAACCGAAAATAAGGATTATCTTGAAAGTTTTGCATAAAGAAATCTATCTATACCTTAAATATAATGGAGAAAGTCATGGATACCTAATACGATAACTAAATTATCATGCTTGACTCTCTAGGACACGCTCCTAATGATTTTTAATTTTATAAATAAAATTCATATTTAATAAGTTAAAATGACATTAAGTTTTTACTCGCCTATAAAACTTACTGGGCGAACATAATACTTTTGCTTGATCCGAATAAATAATCTGCGAGTTTTATTTATTTAATCAATGCTAATTGTTATTGATTGAGTTTTTCGCTTTTGAGTAACACTTTTATCTCTCGCTTGCAATATAAAATTTCACTGAATGGTTAATGAAATTCTGTAGAAACAGTTCAAATTGCAGCTACAACAAAAAAATTTAAATATTCAGAGTGACTTTATTGAATGAAGGCTCTGCTTTCGACTTTTTTAAACCATCCTCATCGTCTGTGGGCTCGTGTGTCTGGATGACTCTTTCTTTTCAAATTCTTTATTCGCTTTTTAAATTGGATATGAGTTGTCAGTCCGGCAAGGGAATAAAATCAAGACCACGGCTTGAGGCGCACGGGAGCTGTGATTAAATTCACACCTGAAAGATGTTTCATTTTACCTCGCAGGCCTGTTTTGTTTATTCATTTCCCCATTTCAAAATAGGGATGATCCGAAGCGCTCGACAGAAGGGGCGCCATCATTTCAAAGGTTTTCCAACTACGGCAAAGCGTGTGGCGTGTACGCTCTTTCAAAGGGGCGAAAACTCCAAAAGACGTAAAGTACTTTTTTTTATTCAAAAGCTAAGTTACTGATTTGCTATCAGACTCTTTTCACAACTCTGACGTCTTTACATCCGCAGCCCGCAAAACCGAATATGTGTGGTTGTGGCTGGAGTGCTTTTATCCGCCTAAAAAAAATAAAAATATAAAAAAAGCCAACCGCAGCAGATTCCCCACAGTTGCCGTGGTTTTCATCCGGCCCTGGACCACACGTTCCAACGGCAGTCTTTCATCCAAGTTTATGTGCCCTAAGCCTCACCGGAAATTTATTATATTCGCACTAGCAAAACGCCGTCATATAAAATAATGCACTCGCCCTAGAGCCATTTCTTGCACGTCCTGGAAGAAGATAGCGAAGAAGTCGCAGAGGTCCTTGAGCGAGCCTCGTTGTCCCCGGCCAGGACTCTGGAGTAATCTTCGCACAGAGGTTATTATATTTCATCCTAAGCACATTGAATAAGTTTTGTGGCCCTCGTTACCCGCAGCGAATTGTGACCGGTATATTCCGTGATAAAACCCCGGCCGGGGCAGGGTGTTTACATAAAACATAAAACACGATGAAGACGGTGGAAAGGATCCTCTAGTTCTAGTTCGATTGTGAGCTAAAGCCACCACGTCTTAGCAACTTTTTTCTCATACTAACCATCGGGGTTACGGCCGTGGAAATAATTTTATTAGGACAGGACGCCCGATGGCGGCGTCATTACTCGGGTAACAGCCCCATTCAGCGGTTAGTGGTCTCGTGCCGCTGGTTCTGAAGAGTCCCGAGAGCAGCCAAGTTATCCCTTTGGCTGAGGTATGTGTCCCGATTGAGGGGAACCAATTGACATCCCTTCGGGGAAATCGTTATTGATGTCGTTACATCACGCTTTGTATAGTCCCGATTGTTCCCTATCTCCCGGTATCGAGCGATCATTGCCACATTCACCTGGCGGTGGCATCCCAGGCCCTCGACCGAGCTACGCTAGCTCCTCAGATAATGGATGCGTCCTGTCGGTGCAGCTCGTACCCGGCGCTTTTGCCGGGGCACCTACCTTCAAGTCGGTGCAATGCACTTGGTATCGATCCCGGGTTTCTTGTCATCTCCTACCTTTGCAGTCGTTCCCTGATTGTTCCACCTGACTGAAATTATGATAATGCGGGATTGGGCGGGGTAAGCCAACAGTGAACCGAAGAGATATGAAGTTTCGCTTCAGTTTGCTCCCCATTGCCAGAGTCATCGAAGAGGTTCCTTTCTGGTCAGTCGAAGTGGAAGGGAAAAAACACTTGGGGGCAGGGAGAGGGCGTTTGACATTGGAGTCACCTTTCGTGTCGCCCTGTTATATGTACGATAGTCGTAAAACTGTTGCGAGATAAACGTCGGAAATTTACGATTTTTCCTCGGTGTATTACCCCAAGAAGCGGCAAGCATGCAACTCTTGTTTTATGGAGGTTATGGACTCATCCGAGCTGTGTAAGCAACTCGAGAAACTCCACCAGGGAAATTCATTTCGAGCAAATTGACTACGACGGTCGAGTGCTTTTGAATGCAGATTTCGGTTTTAGTCATAACATGCAGGGCTGAGTTAGTTCCACACATCGAGCAGACTTTTGAGTTGGGCTAATGGAAACATTGGTAATTGCATACTAACAGACAAAAAATTACTGAACAAGAATGATGGTTTCAGAGAAAGAGTCTATTTCTTATTAAAAGTTTGCCTTTAAGGGTCGTTTTTAAAAAGATTATTTTCTAAATTGTTGTATTATGTTGGAAAACAAAACCGCGTTTTTAAAGCTTTAAGGGAGTATTCTCCTGTAACATTTTTTCTCCTAGAGAAATTGGAATCCTTAAGGATCTCGATACGGTACAAAAATTAAAAATCGGATATATGTAGAGTAAAATATCCAGCTGAATTAATGTTGCTGAAATAATAAAAGGTGGGAAGGTATTGAGCACATTTAAGCTGAGTTTAATCCAATTTTAGACACAAACTGTAAAACTCAGGGTTTATTAAGTGGGAAGGTATTGAACACATTTAAGCGGAGTTTAATCCAATTTTAGACACAAACTGTAAAACTCAGAGTTTATTTTATAAGTCACATTTAGGTTTATGACAATTTGAGAAGCAGACAGAAGGTTATAAAACTACAGAATATTATATTATATAAACATTCCTTTTCCTATCTCCAGAAGTACTTTTTCTAAGAAATATCAATAGAACATAAAATACATGCATATGGGATACGCACATTTTGAATTCTAAATAAGTACTTAAAACGTATTACTTTGTGAGTGATGGTATTTTTATTTCATTGCAAATTAGACAAGCTGCGAACATTTTTCTTAAAAAAATTGCCCGCTAATGTCCTCTACGACTGTCTGCAAACAAAATTGTTCTTCTGAAAAAAATTTCGCAAAGATGCTTCTCAATCCCATCAATCACCCTTTGAAATTCGGCCTTGAGCTTGGAAAATAATTTGTGGCTTACTTGGTAACGAATACAATTTACGTTTTTTTCAATATCGCCAAAAATTTCAGACAGTCGTAAAGGATATATTTAAAAAAAAAATTTATTGTTCGACGCTCTAATGTACAAGATTTCATTCTTTATTTTTTTGAATGTAATACAATTTTAAGTCCACAAAATACACTTTTAGAACCTCAAAATAATTCTCAAGAATCAAAATAAAGTTTCCTGGTGACAGGTTACTTCTCATTTCAACTTTTATGTCCTTATTATATATTAAATTATAATTGTATTTCTTGAGAATAAGTCTTCTGCGGGAGGATCTTTGGGACTATATTGGGATAAATATCAATCTGAAAATGCTTAGTTAGGATATCCGGGATTAAATTGGAACCAATATTTTGCTCGGAATATCGATTAGCTCGCGAACCCTTCTAAAGCAGACGTTTCTGCCGTCTTGGGGGTTAAAAACCAAAATGGGGTTCAATGTATATGGGATCGTTACAGCGTTAATTTTTATTTGCTCCTCCACGTCTTTAGTGGAAACATTGGGATCAAAATAAAACTAAAATTTCGTCCCGGGAATAGGTGAGAGGTTTGATGGGGCTGCAGAAGTGGCTTCAAACTCAATTAGGAAAACCTCACTAAATATTGAAATTTCTACATACAGCTACAGTTTTTACTCTTTCATACTAAACCAAATCCACAATTTCTCTGCACCAAAATATTATTTCGCCGATTTCATATCCTGTCCGGTATTGAGTAATAAATTCAATTTTTTTCCATATCAAACTGGATGTCGAAGCCATTTTAATTAATTTGGCAAATCTATTGAATATGCAACAGCTCTTGAATTTGGCTCAACCCTCTCCGGCCAGCAGGTTTCTCCATACATTCCCATGGCGACGTTTCAAGTGTCTGACTGGGAATTATTAGATTTCCCAGGAAAATGCAAATAGCCCTAGAAGGGCCGGAGCCATCAAATTAATTGTCATTGCACTTACCATTTGATGATGTGGAGAAAACGAAGCTATCCGTCATATCGCCCCAGCCGTATCGATTCCTGGAATGAACAAAGTAACACACGCATGATTAGATTAAGGTGATCTACGAGTATCATACTAAATGACGAAGTAATTAATTAGCGAGAGCCTGCAAATTAGGAACGAGCCAAAGTGTTGACGTATCCAAATTGATTTATGAGGGAGGGATGTGGCGGATAGACGACGGCATCCGGACCGGTCGGTGCGTAGGTGGAGGTGGTAGCCACGTGCAACTGCACGGAATCGCAGTTGGTGCGTGAAACAAGGAGACCCGGCCTACCAACATCGACTGGTTGACTTCGACTTAATTACTGAAATGCCGGAGTTAGTTTGGTTTTGGTCTATCCCATTTGATTGATGAGATCGATGCAGAGTGCGGTGGTGCCTATGCAGCCAGGCTCATCAGCAGGCCTTGAGAAAGAGTGACTATGCCATTCAGGTGGTCAAATATGTTATTTGTGGTATTTATGTGCTTAAACAAATGGAATCAATGTTTGAACGCGAGCACCGATTTAATTGCCTTATGGCAATTTGGTGAAGACGAGAGGTCAACCCACTTAAATCATTTCAATTGAAAAGTTTTGTGATGTCGAAGACATAAAAACTAATATTTTTGAGATTTCTTTAACGAGTAACAAAATTGTTATTACATATATTCAGAAAGTTTGTCAAAACCACGTAAATGTAATATGAATTTATGAATTTTTATGACGTTTTGATTTTGATTCTAGAAAGTAATTAAAAGAAGAGTCTAATACAAAAATGTACCTATTAAAATCTCTGTCTTTCTGTATATGTTGCACCATAACTTTTAAACCATTGATTGTATTATATATCATAAGAGTTTTTGTGTTATATATATATATGTTAACTTCTAAACTACGAAAACAGCCATAATATGCTCTATTTAAAACAAAATACTAATGTCCAAAATGTAATTTAATTTACACAGCCGTAGAAGGCCCGTAAACGAAGCATATTTAATTTAAAATTCAATTGTTACTCGGCAGCATCCATGTAATCTTGTCGCTTAAGGGAATTCTCTCAAATAAACTCATTATATGAAGAGGAGAGTCGCATCTGCGTTAAAAACACATCTCCGAAAAAAAAGTCCCCGAAACGCCGACTGTTTTCAGCAACAGGATAAGAATCTATTCGGGACATGCCGTCATAATCTTGACTGATTTTTCAACTGAAAATTACTCCCACTCAGCAGAAGGAGGAAAAATTTTTCACAAAGCAATTTGCGCGGGGATACCGGTGGCTAAGCCGCTGGTGGGAGTGGCGGGATATGAAGAACGTTGTCCAGGATGACATCCAGCCACAGACAAAGCAAGATAAACCACTTAACCTTTAGCATCTTACGAGCTGGGTACATCAGGAGAAGCTTGTGCAATATGAAAACGTCCGACGTTAACAAGATTTTCGCAGCGTAGCCTTGAAATTATTTTCGGGAGATGACGGGAGCCGCGGTCGTCGTCGCCAGTCGCACCATCCGGACGGGGGAGAATATGCAAAAAAGGAAGTGAGCTAAGGAAATGTCAACGGAAGCGAGTGGCACAGGGCGTTTATGGTTCGTTCGCCGGAAAGAAATAGTCCTCAGAAAAATTCTTCCTCTTTGTACTTGTCAGACAAAGCCACAAGAGCGCTCTTCAAATTCCTGGAGGAAAATTGAAGTAGCTGAGTGCTTACGGCGATTTGAGTGCGCCCAATTTGTAGGGCGGCGCCCACACCCTCGCTAGGTGCAGGGAGGCGACCACAATGACCGACCTTCGCCGGTCGGTCAAGTGCGAGAGGGGCCCTTATTCAAAACAACTCGAGTGTTGACAACTTATTGGTAAAAGACAAAGGGACGGGGTGGGTGAGAGTTAAATTGAGGTTCTTACCTTGCCTGGACCCGGGCCTCGTAGTGCTGGTCGGGGTCCAGCCCCCGGATCATGTAGCTCATCCCCTGTGTGTAATGATGTGACAGCGGCACCGCCGGCAGGACGACGTCCCGCCAGTCGTTCCTGGACCAGTGCATCATATTCCCATACCCCCGGTGGTTGTGGTTGTAGAGTTGAACCGACTGGTGCAGGGGCTGCGACTGCTCGATTGTGTTGTCGACCTCGTGTCCTTGCGGCAACCTTCGAAAAAATAGCTTAAACTCCTCGACGGGTGTGTGCGAGTCGACCGTCCACGAGATGTTGTACCTGCGACGAAAAGAGGAGACATTGACACGACATGGCCCTGCAGGGAGGTGCTATCGACCGATTCGGCCAAATGGTGCGCGGGGTGGAGGGACGCAACCGGGAATTATCACGTGTTCTGTCGGGTTGCCCGTCGGTCATCGGCCCACGATTCAGCAGCATTGACGTAACTAGGCAGGGACCAAAATGAACCCTTGTATTTGTTCACAAATAACCGAAATAAGTTGACTAAAATTGATCGTTCTCTTAATTTAATAAGAAATAATTATTTCGAAGATATACATATATGTATTCCGAAAATATTTTTGTATTCGATACGATTATATATTTAAACTAACTAACTAAGCATGCAGAACGAATGAGGAGTGACGGAATAAGAACAGTTAAATTTTTTTTTATGTAACATACATTTTTGAAATCTTTCGAAATCCTTCAGAAATCCTGACGGAACAAAATTCATCAATACATTCACATTGTGAAATAATTTATAGCTGGCTAAACAATAAAACTTCATAGATAGGCGTTCACTATTTTCGAACAACGTTCCTATTCTTCGACTCCGTAATTAACGTAATTTATTATTTATATTTCCAATAGTAATATGCATGCAAATGTTGACACCGTTGTCCTTAAAAGAGTCAAAGATTGTTATGCTCAAGCTTAAAAGCGTTATGTTAGCAGAAATGTTTAAATTAAGTTTGAGCTTTCGTTCGATTAAATTTTCTAGGATTCCCTCAGCTCGAAAGTGATGAATATGTGGCAATATGGGGAATATGACGGTTGATTATTTTCGAAATTTTAAATTTAAATGTTTCGTATAATCTTAAGTATGTGTATGTATTTAATTTAAGGGAGGCACCTAGAGCAACAGCTCAAAAAACTTATTTCAAACATTTTATTTTTAGACTAACTATATTTTTATGATATTTTAATGAATTAGGCCTTATAGAACATCTTTTAAAGTTTTTAAAAAAATTGTTTATTAATTTTTTCGGTACAAAATGGCGGCGTGGTAAGTATATCTATCAGACGCGTTGTAATTGCGATGTCCAATTTGTGGGCGTAATTACAGCCCTTAGAGTGAACCTCGAACATCCATTCAAAAAATTTCTTGTTAATAACATTCATAATTCGTAGTTAAACCTATAAAATATATAAAAAATTGAAAAAAAAAAGGATTACCTTTTGAAGTTTGAAAAAATGTCTCGATTTTTCGCATCAAATGTTGACCTATAAACATTTATAAATAAAATTTATAAAAATAATTTACCAAAAAAGTAGGTTCAACTACGAATAAAAGTTGTTTTTTATATCTGGTAAAAATTTCAGCCCAAAATCTTTAATAGTTTTTGAGATATTACACCCACAAACTTCGAAAATGAGGTCTGATAGAAATGCTTACCACGCCGCCATTTTGTACCGAAAAAATTAATAAAAATTTTTTTTAAAAACTTTAAAAGATGTTCTATAAGGCCTAATTCATTAAAATATCATAAAAATATAGTTAGTCTAAAAATAAAATATTTGAAATAAGCGGTTTTTTTTTAGCTATTACACTAGATGCTCCCCTTAATCTAATATCTACACGAGCCCGTTGTCGAAGGTAATTTTTAAAGATATTCCGTATTAAGCTCTTAATTATTGGATGAAACTAACTAAATTTTATTCTTTCTGATTTCATAATCTGCGGAAAAAGTTTCGAATATCCAAAACAACATTAAAATTTGTTTGCGAATTTCGCGACGGACAAGTAGAAAGAAGTTAAATTATATGACCCATTCCAAGGTTTTGTACTCGATCGTCAGAGAAACGTTGTCAAGGTTACGATATCGTATCTATGCAAATTAGTGTCTTCGATACTCCTAACGAACGTAAAACGACGACGCTTGGAATAGGGTTCTATGTTTAAAATGTAGACGTCTGTTGCCTAGATAAGAAGAACGCCAGCTACGCCAATGCACGTGTTCTGGATTCTGGCGAGTGTTTCACCCCGAACATCCCCAAGAAGCCAGGAGTTTTCTTTTCACCCCATCCTCGGGGGTAGCCCAGGTCGCACCGGAGGGGCTGATGCGACGGGGGCGGTGGCAACTTACCTGTCCTTGTATTGGCTAATCGATGGCGAGCTGAACACTGCCGTGCTCGGCTTTCCACTTAGCTGCAGAGTTTTCCTCGATTTTCCGAGCTGGTTTTCCGCCACACACGAGTAATTTCCGAAATCTTGCGGATGAACTTTCCTTATAATGAGGGTGTGACGTGATCCTCGGTTTTCCATTATGTGACGTTCCGTTGTGTCTAATTGCATCGTCTCCTTAAACCAAATTACCTGACGAGCGGCCGCCGGAAGGACGTCGAAGGAGCAGGTGGTGGACGCAGGTAATGCGAGTCGACCGGAGACAATTTTTGTTGTCCGATTACAGGTGGTCATTGCGGCGACATGCAAGAAAGAAGAGGAAAATAATTTCGTTAGTTAATTACGCCTGGTGGGCTGGAATGTGGCTCACTGGTCAATAATTACATCGGCAACTGCCGCAGGGATCTTCTTTTTTCCGACCCGGGTCCAATTGTTGGCCTGAGAGGCCGTTCTGGCCGGGGCGATGGGATATTCAGGCGACTTATTTCACAGGAGTTTTCTTAATAAGCCCAGAAGTTTTCTCCGTATGGGAGGAATCGCTCGAGCTCACCAGGAGCGTCCTGGTCCCCGGGAAAAAAGGCGGATACGACGGAACTTAGTCCCGGAAAAGCTGATAAGCCAGCGAGTAAACCGATGAATAAGTAGAGAAGTTTTTTGGACAAGTTTTGAACTGAATGCTCAGCATGTTGTAGGTCTACCGTGGGACTAATTAAAAACGGATCTAACTTGTTGTAACTCGGAAATTTGTTGTGCCAAGTATTAGGAGTTCTCCGTTGGTCTTAGGGTTTAGAAGAATTCCGTCGGGAGTTATGAGCTCCCCGGCTCTCGGATTAAGATTTAATGGCAGAGATTCTTGTCGACTGCGGCCGTATTCCTGGCCAACTTTTGTTTTATGAGCCATGCATGCAGTCCTACGCCGAGGAGCAATGCTTCCAAACGCTCCTCCATACATAACGCCTTCTTTTTCTGAACAAATTTGTTGCTTGCAAACAGTGGAAAATTTTAAATGGAGTTTGCAGAAAGAAACTTTCTGAAAAGAATTTCTTAAGAATTTCAACTCTGAACGCGAGTCATAGTTTGCACAAAAAGAGTTTCCTACTCTTAGATCATGGAAGCAATAAAAGAATTTGTAGAAAATTCTACTTTCTATATATATATATAGATATATATATATATTTTTTTTCACTAAAGTTATTTTCTGCCAATTTAGTGAAGTTACTTAAGGGGACCCTCTCATGCTAAATTGAAAAAAATTACTCTTTTTAAATTTTTTTTTGTGGAAAAACTACTCTATGTAGAATGTAGATACATAATTCTTTTTGTATATTGTAGGGAATAGTTTGAAATACATAAAAAAAAAATTTTATTGGCCATTTTAGTTCACCACCACTAGTGTAGAGGGTCTTGCAAAAGGCTCATTTTAACTGGTGCGCCACTTTCTGGGCTTCCTGTAACACATAGAGTAAAAATTCAAACGAGGTTCTATTCCTGAGACTCAAAACTAGACACTGAACCTTTAAAATTTTAATTTTTTTTTTATTTTCCTTATTTTATAAACGTTTTTTCAAAAAAGTAAGAAAAAAACTCTTTTTTGAGGTAGTTAACCGGAATTTAGAAAGGGAGGGGGAGGTATTTTATGACTTTTCAGAGGTTCAGTGTCTAGTATTTTTTCTATAGAATCTAAAAAATGTTGGTTTGTACAAATCGGTCGAGTAGATTTTGAGAAAAACGTCGCACCAGTTTGAAAAACATGATTCCGAGATAAACGCGTTTGAAGTTTTTATTCACTATCTATATATTCACGCTGAGGTGCCGTTACATATGTATATACCTATAACTTTTTTTCTATTACGAATTTCGTAATAAAATTTTGAGAGAGTTTTCTATGGTGCTAAGGAACAGTTTTATGTAAAAAAAAAATTCGATTTTTTGAAAATTTTGCATGAGAGGGTCCCCTTAATTGAATAATTTTTATATGAACCCCATTATCTACGGACTCAGATGCGCGGTTCAGTAAAAAAGTAAGAAACTCGTCGTCTGTTATTATATTTAATAAAAAATACGGTTCAATAAAAGGAAGTAAAATGGTCTAAAAGAATATTGCTTCATCAGAGTGGCCGCGTTTTCTCAAAAATAGTTAAGTTATTTAATAGTATCATGAAACGTTGGGAAAGAATTTAAAGTACCTTCTTTTTTCTGGTCAGACGATTAATGCTTAATCATTAAATTATGCTCTACCAAAAACCCGTACTCATAACGAAAACTTCCTTTCACCATGAGACTTGCATGAGAAAATAATTTGAATATTATGAATGAAAAAAAAATTCCCTGACATTCTCCGACTTTCCTTTGACTACTTAAAATTCTTGGTATTTGCCGGTTTTTGTATACATAGATATGTACGCGAAAATATGACGTTTGCTACCATCCCAGAAGACTTTTTCTAACAGAAAAGGGAAAATGTTACAAAAAGAAACATGTATAACTAATCTAAAAAATAAATCAACCATGTATCATGTATGTACATAAGTATGCACTTTAGAGAAAAGTACAATAGATCAAAATCAAAGAAATTCTCTATAAACAATTAAAAGAAATATGAAAACTATAATATTATACTAGAACTTCCTTAAATGTTAAAAGCTGTTGATTGGATTGGAAATAAAAATAGGAAGAATATGTAAAATATTTAGGAGATTAATATAAATTCTCAAAATTTGACAAATCAAAACTGAACGTTTTTGGTACCTTGTTTTGTGAAAGAAACAAAAACTTAAGGTTTTTCACCACGTTTTTATTAACTCGCTTTCTTGTCTGTCTGTTCGGTACAAATTTTGCAATCGATTTTAAACTAACTTCTCGATGAGCTAGAGACTTGAAACTTTAAGCATAGCTCACAACTGGATAACAATGCAATTCTTGTCTGTCTGTTTGTTTGTTTGTCTCCCTACCTTCGGGAAGGTCAGGTCTACAGCTGCGGGATCTTCGGAATCTTCTCCCCACTCACGAGCGATTAAAAATTCACAATCCCAAATTTTCAGGACAATCTGTATTGGGCTACGAGAAATTAATTTATACCTTTTAGTCCGTTTTCAAAACGTGGTGTATTAAAATAATTTTTTTTATTTAAATAATTTTTATTTCTATTCCTATATCTTTCATAATTTTGCCTTAAGCTTTTCGGGTAGGTACTGGGAAAAGGAATTTTTTTAAAAAAGAAAATTCGATCGATGGAACAGGAAACCCTATGGCCCTTTCAGCCCTCAAGCTTTAATTTTCCTTGTTCTAGACGTTTAAACCCTCGTTGTAAGGCTGACACGCTAAAGAAAAATCATCGGTAGATGAATTTGTATGGCATAAATTTTCCAGGTCAGTTTCTTGTGTCTACAAGGTGCTCGAGCCTACGCAGCCTTTAGGCTTATATATAATAAAGAAAAGTACGCTGAATGAAGTAAATACAGGCGAATTTGCGTTCCTTTCATTACAATGGAAACGCGGGTAATTCGCCCAGAAATGGTCGTTTTCCTTCCATCCGGCGAAGAAAGCACCAAAGAGGGCGTGCTCTTGTTATGTTCGCGAGTTTTCAACGTTCTTACCACGAGCCACCGCATTCAGCCAAGGGGCATTTTTCGGGAGCAGCTCCACAAAGCCTCGGCGTAGGGTAAAAATAAAAAGGAGCCCGGCTCGCGAGGGGGGAAATTTTTCAATTTCATAAATACATGATGCATGCAAGGCATAATTGAGGAACATGACCGCACCAAATTACCCCGCCGCTGCACGGGGCAATAATTCAAAATGAAACATTTCGCCATTTTTGCACAGCAGTCGAACGGACCGGCCGGGCAAGTCCCGCTCACCAGAGCATTCCACGGGGCTACGCCCGAAAATTAAAACCAAAAACATTTTGAAAGCCGTAAAATTGCGCCCAGAGTGGCCGGGGGTGGGAAAGGGCAGAGTTTTCTTGGCGGAACCCAATCCTTTGCGGCATTATTCGTATTTTTCGTGCGCTTGATATTTTCCCCGTCTTCCCTGCCACGAGCCGGCTAAAGCGAGCAAAATCTGTGCAATGTGCTGAAAGGCCTCTGACCCAATTACAGAAGTTATGGCCAGACATTTTGCGATAAGCAAACAAACACACGTTCGCAAGACGATTGGCTAGCTCTCGACCAGCGTCTTATTTTCCACACTTCTCTTCACATTTTTTCCTGACTTCTTCCTGTTTTCGCTTATTTCGGGAGCAGGCGGTTGTCGGGGTAATTTTTTCGAATGCTAAAAACTTTTATCGCAGTGGGCTTCCTCGACGAGGTCGATAAGCATAAATTAGCCATTCATGGCACGAAGGAGTGCTAAAATGTTCGCGCCGCACTCTACGCCTCCGCCTCCGCTCCCGCCCTCGGCCCTTCTCCCGTATCGTTCTTGAGGGCCTGCTAAGTAAAGCTTTATGAGATTTGTCCATGCGAAAAAATGAGCTAAAGTTGTCCACTTTAATAAGTTCCAGGCTGCCTGAGTGTTGGTGGCTAATGTGATGGCCGAAGCGTTTTTCGCCCTTTCTGCCACAGATAATAAGGTGGTGGAGGTCGATTTCTTGCCCGAGGAGAATAATTCACGGCTAATTAGCAAGTGGACGAATAAATGAGAAGTTTTCCTTCGGCATGTGATATGGACTACCCGCGAAATGTGCCCTACTCAGGTAATGCGCCATTCCGTGCTTTCCGCCCTTTTTTTGAGTAATTATCATTGCGAACAGGTGGAAAATGCTCGCTTTACAAGTAATATAAAAATATTATACACTTAGGTACAATTAGTAAGAAAAAATAATTGGTTTAAATAATGTAGATAATATCATTACTTTTCTCTTCTATAAAGAGCCCAGCTGATATACTTCCTCGCTGCAATTTTATTTTAAACGATTGAATTAATATTACAATAGTTGAATTGCTTTGCTCTAAATCCCTCTAAATGTAAGATATTCAATTTTCATCACATATTTTCTCATTTAGTTTCTTATTATTCAATTAGTGAACATGTTCCAGGGAGTTTATGGAACTTAGGGTGTTATTTGTTCCTAAATTGGGCAGTAGCCTGCAAATGGACTATATTTACAACAGAGCCTTTAAAATGCTCGTAATTTTGTACAATTTTACATGAATTTGCTAGTATAGATCATAATTTATTTATAAGTCTGTAAGAATATTCTGTAGACTAAATTAAATGAAGAAATAATATAACAACTAGACATATTTTTTCTTATTTCTGCTACATTTCTATTTAAAATTTTCGGGGTTTACTCCCGGAGAACTCCTTCACACTGATTACAGTAGTTAGTCAAATTACTCCAACCAATTTATAAATGTAACACTATATGTAAATATCAGTTCCAAATCATGCTCCAACTAAAAATGAAACAATTCAAATACTAAAGCAGTGTAATACAAATTTTTCCGAGTTCAATTAATTTCTATATAAAATGTGATCTGATATATGTAAATTCATTCAATTTGCGCTACGCTTTATTAAGCTATTAATTTTAAGAGAGTGACTATTTTCACCTTAAAAAACGTGAAACCAGAAACCAGAAACCAGAAACCAGAAAAAATAAATTCATTCAAATTACAAAATGCCTATTAACTAAAGATTTTCCTTTTGCAAAATGCCTACTAACTAAAGATTTTCCTTTTACAAAATGCCTACTAAATAAAGATTTTCCTTTTACTGTGAATTTATTTTTTCTGGTTTCTGGTTTCTGGTTTCTGGTTTCACGTTTTAAGGTGAAAATAGTCACCTCCTAATTTTAAATGGGCATTTCTTAATTTAGTTACTTCTGCAACGACGGCGCAGTTTTAAATCGAAAGGCTTTTACTAAGGTAATTTTTTTTTGTCGTGGTACCTACGGGATACCCTGTATAAAACCTTTCTAAAAACATCATGTAGTAAAAGCTTTAAAAAAATCGAAATTTGCAGTTGTATGAGTATTAAATTTTCAGATTTCATTCATTCACAATTATCGTGTGCTGAATTTAGTTTTCTTTCCATTAAGAAAAATATGTGTAAAGTAAATGGTGTCATTTGATTTTATTTAATAGTAAAAGTTGAAAATTAATATGTTCAAGTTCTCTGTAAAACCAAAATCTCCGACCAATATCAACCAAAGTTCCCAATTTCCATAAAATACACTCGCAATTAAAATAAGAAAAGAGACCGACTCCATTTCATTCTATTTCAGAAAGACCCATAACCCTGAAGGAGCAAAAAAATTCATACAGCTAAACTTTAGTCCCATCAAATCCTTCCCCTCAAGCGCTCAGCATGAGGTCAATTCATAGATTAACCCTCACAATGGGGCACAGTGGCAATTCCAAGTCTACGAAAAGGGAAAAGTTCAAAAGCCGGCAAAATGGCCAAAAATAACCAAAAACGACTAGAAAGGATCACATTAGAAAACTGCTGATTGGAAAAGAAGATGAAATTTCGTTCACGACCCGCTCGCATGGCGCACGATGAACATGTGGATCGGCACGGGTGAATGGATTCTGGATGCATCCACCTGTTTCACCTTGTGGCTCTACGAGCATTTTATAGGTTCAGAATTTTGAAATCGTAAAATCAAGGAGCAATTGGTTCATTTACCCAGAATTCGCCAGAATTTTGCAGGAGCAGAAGGTTTAGGGGATTCCGTACACTGCAGCGGATTTATTAACCGCACTTTGGGGTCCATTACCCCCTTTGTGCGGAGCACTATCTAAGCGCGCTAATGACTTCCACGAAGAGTCTGAATAATCGGGCTCTTAATTAATTGCACCTCGGACGCCTCGACTGCGCAGGATAAGTTACCACTTTATTACTACTATCTGGATGCAGTGCGGGGATCGCTTTTCCGGGTGTCCCGGCAAGGAGCGGACACCCCCGCCGCTCCTGCGACCTTCCCGTGATGACGTGAATTAGCCCCGATAATGCATTGACCTGGTATATGACCTGCAAGGGGAGCAATGACGTGGTCTGGCTGCATATCAAAAAGCCCGGGCGGCAAACCCATATTCCACCACCCTGCGCAGTTCGAGCGGATGTGCTGCCACCTATCGGGGTGGGACGGAAGAGTCCGGAAAGGGCACAATCAACAGGCCCTCAAATTACACGGCCATTAGCAGTGCTTAGGTGCCGACGGACATTATTTACCGGCGGAGCTCGAACTCAGGCTCAGCTGAGCGGAAAGTAGAATATTTGCCACTTCATCACTTTGGAGAGGCTCAAAATCGGGGTAGACGAGTGGCCCTGATGATGGTGGGGATGGAGCACGTTTCCACGTTTTGTGGAGCCCTGCTAGTCGCTTTTTTTTTAGGGCTGTGGAGCGTTTTAAAGCATGCGTGAAAAAATTCCAAAATTTAAAAGATTTCACGGATTTTCACATTGTCCTCGTCACCTCCTCTAGCTTGAAGCGAAGTGCTCCTTCAGATGCGTGAGCTCTTCGAGCCCTTTGAAGCACAGCTCCACACGCATCTGGTGAACAGCTTCGAAATAGGTTCCCTCGAGTGGCACTGCAATTAAGAATACCCCCACAGGGAATGCCTTATGAGGCCCTTTTTGTCTCTTCAACAGGCTCACAAAGGAAGTGGAAAGTGTAAAAGGATTGTCTTCCATGACCTTCACGCTCTACTTTCGCAACAAGAACTAGGATTCTTAAAAAGGGCACACAGATCTCTCCATCAACAGTTGTCGCAAGGTCAGGAAACGAAATGAGTTTCCTTCTCTTTTTAAATTTTCTTTATTTTGCGGACATTTTAAAGACTTAGATGTTTTTAAGGTATTTAGTTTGGTATCTTTAGATCTGTGAGGTTGAAAAAAAATCGATTTTACGTATTTAAAGAAAATATGTACCTAGGCATTTTTAGGAATATGAATTTGGCCTTTTGAATATGGCATAAATAAGTAAAAAACAAACGAATCAACTGTGAAAATAAAATAAATCGAAAAACACGCCGCTATTTTGTTAATTTCTTATATTTAGGGTAAAGGCTATAGCCATAACGATATCGATTAAGAATACGTTTAGCTTTTTGTTCCTGATTTTTGAAAAAGGCAGCTAAAATTAATTTTTTCGATGCCTTTAATTTTCTTGTAATTTTAAAACGATTAATTGAAATTGAAGATGTCTAAAAATTAGTCAGTTTTCGGAGTTCTAAATCAGAATAACCACTTAAGAAACACCAAACTCCAATAAAGCAGACTTTTTATATATTGATTCAAACTCTTCCCAGTCAAATGAAGAATTGTTTCAATTTAATTAAACCGCAACGCATTGTAGACAAACATTATTAGTTTGCAATTTTACTAGTCTTTAAAACAAAAAACAAAAACATTATTTTAAATTAAAAAAAAACTGAATTCATTTAAATGAAATTTTGTTGCAATTAAAATAAACTTCTAATGCCCTTTTTAGAATTAAAATCTTTCGGTTTTGATAGTATTTTGTTTTCTTTGATTACGCAAATATACAAGCAAAAGAAGTAAAAATATCAAGAAAATACAGAAAGATTTGTTAATTTCCAAATCTACAATCTACATGCAAATACAATTCAGTTTTCAATTTTCAATGAATTTTTGATAATGTATTTAAAATTTTATCCAAAACTGAATTTTCGAATTTTCCTCTTTAAAATTGTATGACATTTCTCGAATAAGAACGAACATTTCCCCTGAGACTGAAGGGGTTAAGATATGTATTTAGATTATAAAATTGCAAACGCTTCTGTTTTGTATAAACTGGAGCGTTAGATAGATTTTCTTAAAATTAAGGCAAAATTTCCGCTGTTGTTCAGTTTGCAAGCAGACAGACGTCAGCGGGGGAATTTGTGAGCATGTCCCAAACACCGTTCTAATTAGCACACCTGAGTCTGGCACCGCCGGCACAAAAGTCACTTGATTGGGTACGGGTAAATTGTCGACAGCCCGTCCACAAAAACTACCCCCTGCCCGTGTCAGCGCCACTGACTCTGCAGCATATTCAGCTATTCATTTGCATTGTTATGGCATCAATATTTCTCATTAGAGCGGAGCTGCTCTCGTCCTTCCCTCGCATGAATTGTTAATCAGTGGGGCCGGGCTGGCTCTGATTGAGTCGGCTGCACATGGCGGCGATGGGACAATGTTAAAGTTTGACACCAGCCCCACCAGCCGCCGGGGCTCCACGGGGGCCGGAGCAATTTTCAAGTGGGCCCCATCCACTCAGGGCGGAAAGAACAAAGAGGCTCCGAACAATGACACGTCCACCTATTTGCACGAGTCTCCCTATGACTCTGGGATAACTAACGAAAGCAAATTATAGGACTTGTGTTGATCTACTCCCACGCCCCCATTAGCTTCATTTGCCTGCTCCATTTGCCCGAGAGAATTCGAGTTGGGCCGCACCGACAACTTTCCCACCGAGCAAATATTCCCGGCGAGCAGGGAAAAGTGCCCTGGCCCGGATGCGGATGTTCCGACATTTCCCTGCTCATATTTTATATGTTGCAAGGAATCCAGGCGGGATTTCGAGTGCAAAAAGGCGCATATAACCCATTAGCAGCGGCCTTAAATTCACCAGGACTAAGCGACTACATACCTCGGGCTGGGCTTCTCCGTGGACTATGCAGACGAGCATCGCCTCGTGTCCTTCGCCTGAGAACACCACCGGTCGCTCAACAGATATTTCTGGCGGATCTGGAATGAAAATGAGAAATAAACATAAGACGTGGATTTTCCGGGATTTCACTGCACGCTGGGGCTGAATTCATTTATAGGGCTCAATTCGGCGAGCCTCGGCTGTATTTCACCCGAAAATGCCGCTTTGAATCACCTCCAGTAGAGGAGAGTGGAGTTTATCCCTACAATTCCTGGGAGTTTCCCAGGGTGGTCTAAGTTATCCAGAGCGATTTTCGTGCATTTGAATTTATTAGATAAATCAAACGGCTACACAAAGTATCTAATATATCTTTTTGGGTTCATCTGTCTCTTAATACCAAAACTCATCTCCACACTCTATTGATCCTAAAAACGAATACAGCTAAAGAATTATGAAACTGTCCTCTTAAAACGAAATGCTTTACTGATGAATTAATGTTTTTAAGAGGTAAACCCCATTTTTCACAAAGTAAGGTTCAGAATTTTGAGAATAAAAAAAAAGAAGGGAAATAATATAGATGTAGAGGTGCAAACTTTTTAAAAGAATTATTAATTTTTTATATCAAGACTAATTTTAATATTTCGACATTAAATTTCACATATTACGGTAATCAAAATCAAAAAAAAATTATTGAATACATTGAGAGAAGGGCTAATGATAGTGGGGGTTGCAGTTTCAAAATTGCGTGTAATTTTAAAATGAATTTTGGTGTTTGTAACTTGTTTTCATTTCAGTTTTAGTTTTGCCAATTACTAAATATTATTAATGCTAAAAAATAATTGTTAGCTCAGAAAAACTATCCACTAATTGAACCTACACACCAAGTATCATTTTAAACGTTTAAATGTATATTTTTCCAATCGAAGTTTCTAAACAAAGGTTTCATAAATGAAATTCCTGACAAAGTAAGTTAAATCATTAATGTTTTGATTTTGTATGACTTCAATAAACCTTTTATAGATGTAAGCTCTCATACGCTTCATGGATTATCTTGATTTAAAAATTTATAGACGCATATTTTAAAATACCTGCCTAACTTTGTATAAATCCGATTTAAAGCAAACATCTATTTGTAATGGATGTTAATTTTCTGCCTTAGCATTTAAAACAAATCAGAACTAACATACTTTTTTAAACAATACTCTTAAATTCCGAGAAAAATTGATATTTAAAAATTGTTAGGTTAAAACTTTTATCAATTATGTATTTTCGGAGTTTGAAATTATATAAGAATGGATCCATTGTTAGTCAATCAAAGAATAACAATTTATTTTCATTGCAAAGCGACTGTAAATGATCCACATCAATGAGGCTTATAACAAACGCATATAGCGATTTAGTCATCAATCAAACCTTCAATCCTATTGACATTTCCATGGGTCGTTTTTCGTAAATCTTGGGAAAAGAAATGTATGTTCCCGACTTAGGTCACCATTCTGGCGTTTGATTGGCTTAATTCCATTCCTAGTTTTATATAAAATGTATAGCCGTTGCTATCCAGCAGCAATATAAAGACACAACTATAGATAAAAGGAGAGCCCATCTAATACCTAAATCAGTGGTCGATTCGTACGTTTAATTAAATCATTAAATAATCCGGAAGACGACTCAATGACCACAGGACGAGGATCTCATTCATATGTATTCAATCGCTGAGGACCTACCCATTATACGGGTCACGTCGCATCGATCCCCTGTGTCTCGAGCTCTAACATCGTTAGAAAATTCAATAGCCGGATAATAAAAATGTCCAATATTCATTACGGCTAAGAAAACATTCGCCTTATATCATGTAATAAAGGGGACACAGGGGAGAGACCAATGAAGAAAAATATCATTGTCATGTACTTCTGGGTGCCCAGGGGCAGAGTCCTACCGCCCCGGGCTCCTGTGTGCTTGTGGGGCTGTCGGGGGCACAATCATGTGCGATACTTCTTAAGAATACTTACACAAGACGTGTAATACGACTTGACTGGATGCTGGCTGTCCCACGCCATTATTAGCTGTACAGACGTAAACACCTCCTTTGTGCCTGTCCATGTTCTCGATGGAAAGGATCGTTGAATGCAGCCTTTCTTCGCCTGCAAAGAGAAGTGGAAAAAAACGAGAGGAACGTTAATAGCAAAATATGAGACGTATACAGCGAAATATTTCTTGGCCACACTTAATTCTAAATAGAAAGATATTGCAGAGCATTCCATTTGAAACTATGGAGTTTGAGGAGGGCTGGGGCAACGCAGTTCAACAAAAGGGCTCTACAGCTCCAAGTCCTCCTGGCCTCGGTGTTCGTACATAGCTCGAGGATAAATGTGCGAAGAGATGGCTACTAGTTGATAAAATTGAAAAGGCTTTTCCTCCGCCTTAACAGAAAATAACACTACTTCATACAGGAAGGATACTGTTGTGCTCAGCATCCTCAGAAGCTTCTTGGAACGTTGGATAAAAGCATTGCTGAATTGAATGCGCTGAATTATTCCACTATCAGTGGAGATTAAAGATACGAATGGTTGAAAGATTCCTTAAGGATTAGGCAAAGAAATTAAATTTACTCATGTGCAAGCTGTTTACGAGCAGTGTAAATAGGAGCATTGTCTTGCTGAAAGTTAGGATTAAGTTGAACGTTCTTAAAGATAGTACAGGTGTTCTCAAGCATGTTTCTTTGTTTTTGGATTGTTCATTGTAGAAATAATCATCGTTACAAAAGCATTTTACAATGGAGCAAGGTTATTTTGCTCTTTTGTAAGCATAATGGAATTAGAAACTTCAAATAAATTACATTTAGTTATATTTCAATTTAAAAACAATTACACCATAATACTCATCATATGCATTTAATTACACAAGAAGATTGAGATTTCATTTAAAGATACCTATTCCTTAAGTGTAAATTGAGTGTTTTAAAATAAAATTCCGCGATTGTCGAATATCTATCATAGAAGGAAATATTCATAGTGGTGGCGAAATTAAATAAACCGATTTTATGTCGCTATCGCTGCGAATATTTCGCTCCCGTCTGTTCTGAGGAAGTCCTGTACTAACAGATAAATTCAGCTGTTTTTATTTTTGAATCGCTGTATGGAATTTCTGGTGCGAAAACTTTAACTTCAAGCATAAAGCAATAAAAAGTGAGAAGCAATCATACGTTCGCCCGACAGATTCCACACGCCCGCTTAGGGAGTTAATTTAGCGCACTGCCCTGGAAATTCGCTAAATAACAAAATGAATATGTTCCTCGGAAATCATGGGGAAATTGTTCGAGAACTGGGAAAAAAATCATCAGCGCCAATGACGGCACCAGGCCGAGTCCCGAAGTGCTGAAAAGCGTGAAACAAACGGCCTATAAAATAACTCACAGCACATCAACGCCAACGAGCAAAAGTAGTTGAAATGAACAGAGGAGAAAAAATAAACTGCAAAAAAGCGGGTAGGCGCAAAACACAACAGCGGCGGCAAAAAGGCAAAAATCCACTCACCATTTGGCAGGACATTATTCTTACGGCTCCACGTTACGTTCGGGCTGGGATTTCCCGATGCTGAGCATTCAATTCGCACTGATGCTCCCTTTTTAACTTGCAAATGTCCTCCTGAACTGATGTGATGAATCCTTGGTGGGACTGTTCAGAAAGAGAAGACGAATAATAAAAACGTACTGAGCAAGAAAAAAAGAATGGGATCAATTTATAAGGGCAACTGGGGGCGGGAAGGGTCATGTAAAATTTATTCGCACCAAAGGAGACACCAAACGAATCGGGAAGGATCGAGACCTTTCACTGGGAGAAATCGGGACATTCGAAAGTTTTTTTTTTTTTGGTTTTTCGGGAGCAACAACGAAGGGAGCAGGGCTGCGCTGCGTAATCGTCAAGAAGTCTTCATTGAAAATCATTAGGAGCTCACTAACGATAATTGCTGGCAATAAAATGTGTCAGGAGGATCAGGATATTGGGGCCAGTTCGAACAATTTGTTTTAATGGGACGGCAGTACCATGGCTATAACGAACCGATAGATGGATGTTCGAGGATATTATCGCAATTCCTTTAATCTCTTCACATTAGCCAATGACTTGCCAATGGCTGGTTTGCTCGATATCCAATAAGCTCCTGTACACAGTTACTTTAAATGTCTAAATAATCGTAACAAGCATTCAATTTTTAGTTTAGCACATACATACCAGAATAATCTGTTTTAGTACCAATATAAAAGATTTTAATATAATAATACCCTTTAGAAAACATTTGACTTTAAGAACTTATAATCAGGAAATAAAAAAATTTAAATCAATTGAAGGATTATGGAAGAATAGAAGTATTTGTTCCAAACTACATAAAAATAATAGTTATTAATTAAAAAGAGATATAACAAATAATAATTAATTACACAAAACTCCTCTTTGTGTGATAACGGACATTCTTAAATCAATAAAGATACCTCTTTTTATGAAATTTAAGAATGAAACACCTGATCTGATACACAATTAAGTATATTTTTACATTTTCAAAACTCGAACTTATATTTACGTAACATAGACTGAAAAGAAGCACAAGGTTACTGGTAAGGATACTCGTTACTGGATGGATTAATATAAATTATATTTGAAAATAAAATTGATATTGCGATACAAGCGGCCTAGTTTTTAATGTGATTAACCACAAAACCAACCGACTAATTTAGAAATATCTTGCCTTAATGTTTTATCAACCGATTCCGAGCACTTGCGGCTATATTGTAAAACTTTTTAGAAAGCTATTCTACAATATTACGGAATTAATTTAAGATTCCATTTTTAATAAAGCTACACATTCTACCTTACTAAAATATTAGAAAAAAATAGCTCTGCTGTTTTCGACTCACACATAGCGATGATTTTCAGTAATTTGCTTTGCAACTGGCAGAGTTGAGATACCTCAACATAAAATTTTTGTTCTGACAGAATTTATGTTGAAACTACCTGGGCAGGGTAAAGTAGGTAAGTGAAGGTAAATACAAACAATAAATTTTAGTAACTAAAAAAGTTTTCACACATACGAATGTGTTAAGGGTATGCTGCGCAATCACGACATATTCACTAATTAATATAGTGGCATTAAAAAACATAGGTATGTGTGTGTTGCCTAACAGCAAGTTTTTTTTATTTTGATAAAATTTCTATTGGCTTAATGTGGATAACGCCTTCATGTAGCAATTATAGAAACCTTTTCAAACTTTACAATCTTGAGTCCGTAGAATCGATCGACTTGAGTACCAATAGCTCGAAAAGGAAGATCAAACAAGAAGCCATCTCAAACTTAATTGGCATCGGTCATTTCGGCTAAATCTATTTCAGGTTGACTCCCCCAGGCCGCACCACCTGAGGGGCTCCATCACAGCCGCTGATTAAGAAGAAATTTCTTGAAATGGAAAAGTTTCCCTGATGTGTCCCGTCTCGCAAAAGATTTTGTCGGGAAACTGTGTCACATCCTCATTAGGCTGGAGCTGGAGCTGGAGGTGTACGCCTCCGTCTCTCCCTGGCCCAATTACGCAGTTGCACGGGACGGCTGCTGGCTGCAGCGAACCCACCCGTTCGAATCAAAACGTAATTTGGGTTAAGGGGCAATTATCAAAGTTTTCAGCAGAAACCCGAATCGATGTGAAACTGGGAAAACCTCTGCAATCACTCAAAGCGAAAGAAAAAACAGATCGTGGCGAAGGAGGGAAAACTTTTTCGTATCATGTTGGTTAATTGCGAAGCAACAAATTTCCATTAGTCCCCACCGGGAATTTTCTAGATCTGTTTTTCTTTCTTTCCTCCTTTAAAAATGTGTCGTAGGAGCCGAACAGGAGCACAGCTCTCGGCGACTCAAATAACTGACGCAAGCTAGTTAAGTGGAAAAAGAACTTTCCTGAGATAATGGAAAGGTTCTGGGCATTGAAGACAACACGAAGAACCTCTCGAAAATTGCCCACTTCGGGAATAAGGCGGGCAGGATTAAAGTGGCCGAGAAAGCGAAGTCAGCATTCTCCCGTGGGCGGTCCCCGGCCCAGTGACAAGTCCCGGCCGTCCTGGGACGCTCCTGCACGCTCGCCACTCATTCAATCTGCCATCAAAGTTTTTCTGGTTATTCGATAAATTCGGACCGGGAGCAGGTCGTCCAATAAATAATTCAGGATAGGTACTCCGAGCATTCCTCGATCCCGCTCGGACAGGTGATTGTTTAGAGACAACCGGCAGGTATCGGGCCGGACCGGGCCCTCGCCCGTCCGGGGCAATCATTTAATACCTCGGCCCGGATCCTGAGAAAGTGGAGGCCTAATCTGAAATGATTGATGGCCCGTCCCCCTTTGCCCCGGCCCGAGTTCGTCCGGTGCGCTGTGCTCAGCCGTAGTTTATAAGTCCCTTGTGAATATTTTCTAATGGGAAAGTTTCAACCGCAAAATTTTCCTGGTAAATTGGAGAAATTTCTGTTCAAAGGTATTAAACCGTAGAGCGGAAGTTTCCTTTATGGTCGGCGTCTCCCGTCGAGAGGTCCTGTCCTGGGCCGCTGTGCCTAGGCATAGCCACTTCGTCGGGAGCGTTGCTCCAACCACTTCAGAGGCATTCTTCAGCAGACCTTTGTTGAACGGGGCACTAGGGTATTATCAATGGGAACTTATTGTGTATTGGGAAGTGGTGGTGCAGCGGACGGATATTATCAGCCGAAATTAAATTCGGTGAAAACACTTTGTTTAGCCGAACCACTCGGTTTCTGGGCATATAATGAAAAGCTGCAATGCGTTCCAAGCGCCTTTGAGGGCACGAGGGAAAATCGCTTTGTGATTAAAACCTTGGTGCGGGACCATGCTGAAACAGCCTGCGCAGACGATGGAAATTCGTAGTTCTTTCATCTGCGTGTAGGTCTAAATCAGCGTTTTGAAAATTTGAAATATCTTGAGAGGCGAAGGACAAAATTTGATGAACACTTTTATAAGATTTCATCAAAATCCAATCAAACTCATCTGTTTCAAAATATTAAAATGTTCCTTAAAGAGGTTGCTGTAGTATACTTCGTTAAATTTTAAACGATTTTTCTTCAAGCTACAATATGTTTTTTGATACAGTCGGCAGATAACTCGGAAGAGTTTTCAATATGTTTTAATATGTATTCATTGTTCTAAAAACCACAAAAAAGAGAAACAAAAAATGTGTTAAAAATACTGACAAATTCTACCTCGTGGGTTATACCTGCTTCAAAATTGATTGATGTTATAATATAATAAAGACTTGCAAAAACTGTTGATTGCCTGTACGTACCTTCTATAAAATTTGTATAAAACTATCTTTTATAATTTTTTATATAACCTACAAATGACGAGCGAGACTTAAGTGTCTTAGATGGTCGTGTCCACTTTAGTGTTTCAATAAATAAGCTAATCGTAGTCATAATTTAATTTCATAGCCTACTACTTAGTCTAAATGTTTGACAACCAATTTTAAATCAGCAATCTTGGAAAGTTTTATCACTAAAATCGAAAAAAGTTTAAAATTTGATAGCCTTCAATCACTATGTATGATAATTCATAGGATAAAATTATCATCGAGTAATTCGTGGAAAAAACAAATATCTTTGGAATAGAATAAACAAAATTAACGGAGATTTTTTTTAAATGTTTATCTGGACATTCATATTTTTTTCCATTATGTTTTGAAAATTATATCGTTTAGTGACCGCCGCCATTGTTGATAACCTTTTGAGATATTTTTATAGCATTTCCCATGCTTTCTTCAGAATTTCGGGTGATAAGTTTTCTACTTCTTGACGGCTTGTTCACATAAACCCGGGTCATTAAATAAGCCCATAGAAAGAAGTCTAAAGCGGTCAAATAGGGTGATCTTGCGGGAGTATAGCGTTCTTCAGGAGTACATATATCGATAGAAAACTGATAGAGGAAATATTTTTACTATATTGATTTTAAGAGTGTCTACCTCAATTAATTATATATAAGAGAAAGCAAAATAAGTCCGGATCGCCGTTGCTCTGGATATTCTCAATAACCTTAACTTTTCAGTCGCTGGAAGCCAATGCGACATTTACGAGACATTTAGCATTCATTGGCTGCCGGCTGAGTAACTCAATATCCGTCGTGGCGGGAGATTACCCACAGACCCTTCGGAAAGAATTCGAAAAAACTTATCAATAAATCTGACAACTGTCCGATAAGTAGGGAAAATAGGGCTGGGTGGACGTGCATTTATCGGAGCCCGAGACACGACGCCAGTGCCAGCGCGACGTTCCCAAATTATCTGGCCGCGACATTTATTGGAAACGGGGATCATATCGGTGGAGCTTCCTATCAAAAGTCGGTCATCGAAAATCGAGAGGAGGAAATACAAAAATAAAAAAAGTGGCTAGCTCCGTTCGAATGGCGAACTTCTCTGGTAATGGGTGGCATCATTAACTTCACCGGGGGGCGAAGAGAAACTCTGGCGGGGGTGGCAGGCCTAATGCTTCTCCACAGGGAAAAAGCGAAATTTTTACGACTTTTGTTGTAACGACTCTGGCGGTTTTTGTGGAACTTAAATTAGAAAACTTTAAGAATTGGGTCCAGGACTTTCGTTTTTCTTGTGCCAGCTCCCCGAGAGTTCACCCACAAATTTGATGACTACATCGTAAAAAAGGACGAGAAAAAAAATATCCTGTGAAAGACGAACTCCATCATCGGTGGGGTGTGGGTGGCGGCTTGCTGGGCCCCATCATAACTGATGGCCGCGGCAGGGCGCCGCGGGGGTAAATTATAAAAAGTCCATTAAGAGATGTTTTTAAACCTCCCGAAATGTTTATAGTTTGATTTTTATATTTTTATTATGCATTGAGTAATGCTTTATGGGTGTGCCCTTCGCAGCGGCCGGGGCAAGTTGGAGGCCGCCAAAATGGGTTTTCGGTTACGGCCTGAAAAGTCATTTACTGCGGAGATAATAAATTTCCCCGGGACCAACTTATACATTTGATGTGAATGGCGGTCGCTCGAAACTTTTCAGGGTTCGGTTGAATTTTTGTCATTTTATTAACTGAAAATGTAATAAACGTCGCCCTTTACGCCGATTGCGGCTAGACGAGCTAATTCAGTCCGAATAAAAGGCTTGCTCCTCGGGCGCCTTAAAAACTTTTACACTGATTTATGCGTTTTTCAGTTTTCCGAACTTGACGACTGTTTTTATTAAAATAGCTCAATTTATTATAGGCAAAGTCATGTTTGCACAACAACAGATAGCTCAATTGGTACATTTAATCTGCTGAAAAAAAGAAAGAGATAATGTTTGTATAATAGGCTGAAATTTATCGTATTTTTAGTTTCTCACGATGACTCTTTTCGATTAACATCTGAAAGATCCGGATCCATAATAAAAATATGTATGTTGCGCCCTAACAACATCACGCATTAATAAATCCCTTTGTATTTTCTTACTACAAGTCCGTCGTTCTGGTGATTACAATTGGCTTTAGAATACGAATAGGTTCGTAATTTCCAAGAGAAATTTTGTATTTTTAGCCTATTGTACTTTTCAGTGGACTTCTTGGAATTTGAAGATTCGTTTAAGTCCTTAAAATTTATAAAAAAAAAAAGGGTATATATAGATTAGCAGAAACTAAAAGTTTAATGGTTTTCATATTAAGTGATTTAACGATGTAACATCGTAACTTTGAACTCGGTTAACTACTTTTCGAAATATTTAATCTACGAATGTGAAAAAGTATTTTCAAGAAAACCGCAAGACCTAAGCTTCACTACAGAGATTTTCATTGAATTTAAATTATGTTGTGAATTTGTTAATAAATGATGACTTAAATAATTCTAATAACACTGTGTCCACTATAGAAAGTAAAAGATAAAAATGTGTTTTTAAAATGTCCAAATGGTTCTTAACCGGAAAATTAAATTTCTTTTTACTTTCATCTACATATAAAAGCAGAAATTTGTTTATTCTATTTTGAAATTTCATTTTACATATTTTATTGTCTTCATCGTTTCTTTTTATTTATTTTTTATTTTGACCATTTCAAACCAAAATGCTTTTTCTGTATTTTAATAATGTTCTTCTAAGGAACGTTCTGCTGAAAACTATAAAATATACAATTATTGTTATTCTAGGTCAATATAAGCATAACAAATCATGATTCTGTTGGGAAACAAAATTCTGTGCCGGAAAAAGTTATCAAATCAATTTCATTTAAATATTTTAAAATATGTGTAAATAAGCTAGGTTTAAAATCTCTTTCTATTTTTATTGCTTTAAATACATATATCGATGGAAATATTAAATATTATTGCCATATTCAAATTTATGCGATTCAATATTTGTATTGAATTTAACCGGGTGCTCCAAATAATGAAAATTTTACATATGTATCTCGCACATTCACCCTTTTCCCACCGTCTACGGTTGCTGTGCTTTTAAGGGGACCTTCTCATGCTAAATTGAAAAAAATTACTCTTTTTAAATTTTTGTGTGTGGAAAAGCTACTTTATTTAGATACATAATTCTTTTTGTATATTGTAGGGAATAGTTTTAAATACATAAAAAAAATTTTAATTGGCCATTTTAGTTCACCACTACCACTGTAGAGGGCGTCTTGCAAAAGGCTCATTTTAACTGGTGTGACACTTTTTGGGCTTCCTGTAACAGATAGAGTAAAAATTCAAACGAGGTTCTATTCCTGAGACTCAAAACTAGACAATAAACCTTTAAAATATTTTATTTTTTTATATTTTCCTTATTTTATAAACGTTTTTCCAAAAAAGTAAGAAAACAACTTTTTTTTGGGGTAGTTTACCCGCATTTAGAAAGGGAGGGGGAGGTATTTTATGACTTTTCAGAGGTTTATTGTCTAGTATTTTTTCTATAGAATCTAAAAAATTTTGGTTTGTACAAATCGGTCGAGTAGATTTTGAGAAAAACGTCGCACCAGTTTGAAAAACATGATTTCGAGATAAACGCGTTTGAAGTTTTTATACTACAAATTCACTATATAAATACGCTGAGGTGCCGTTACATATGTATATACCTGTAACTTCTTTTCTATTACGAATTTCTTAATAAAATTTTGAGAGAGTATTTATATGGTGCTAAGGAACAGTTGTATGTTCGATGTATAATTCGATTTTTTGAAAATTTTGCATGAGAGGGTCCCCTTAAATATAAATAATTATTTTATCTTCAGGTAGCCACGTATATTTTCCCCCAAAAAATGCCTTAAATCTGGGCAGCAATCAAAATTATTGACTTTTGCTCATCCAGAAAATGGTCAGGAAGTTTTGCATTTATTAGCACACTAACAAATGCAGCGGCATCCATCCATCGATTCATGCCCTGCATTGCAAGTCTGAATGCAAAATCGATATGCAGCGAATATTAACGTTATTGTTGATAACAATGTCATTATCGCGGCAAAACAATATCCCCTTTATCGGCGGCTGAACGGCGAAAACGGTGGACCAATTGGGCGCGCATATTGCGAGTGCACTAGCGATGCGCGTGGAGATGCGGAAAAAAAATTGATGCAGGTCGACAGGAACACCTCCAGCATCCAGTGGACCGTTCCGAAAAGCAGGAGAGATAGGGGACAGGATGGCAAAATTAGCCACGATAGCTGCTCATAAGTGGTAATTACGTTGCATTATCGATTATGCATTGATTGGAAAATTAATAATATTAATTGCGCTCAAGTGGTCCGATTAATAGGCTCGTGTGGCACATTCAATTTACTACCGGCTTCCAGGGAATGGGCCTATTTATGTTCCCTGATTAGTGGCAATGTAATTTGCCTGCATTTTTAGATAATTTATTACACATCTGAGTGCATTCGCAATGCTTTTTTAAATATAATATTTGCAAAAAAAAAAGAAAAAAATATGAAGCAAGGTAAAGTGGGAGTGGATGTCCCGGGGAATAGAATTAATTACACCTGGCGTACCGGCGGCGTACACGAACTAACTTTTTCGAGACCTTGCCCTAGTTAAGGCGATAAATTACAGCAGTCACAGCAAAAAGATATCTTCATTCTGGAGAGAGTTTCACTTAATCTGCAAGGATGCTATTAACCGTTCCCTCAGGGGAATTTACAGAAATTATCACTTCACGTGGAGAATCCTGCCCGCAAATACAAGGCCAGAAATTTCTTGTAATTGTCATGTGCGGGCGTGATGTCTGCAGAATTTAAAACCAGAAACATCAGGAATATCATCCCATTATCCAGGCTCCTCCCGGTGAAAGGATCCTCATGCCTGTCTCCTAGCGATGGCACAACATTTTACAGGTAGACGGGAGCACGTAGAAATAGCTGTGGGCGGGAAAGTGGTTAAAAGGATGTCGGGGAGTTGGGCGGGAATTTTTTTTTTTTGTTCTTTGATGCGACGCGCACAAAAGGATTCAGTCATTTGAAAATGAGACTAGAATTTCTTAAAACAAAAGAGGGCTCCTACGGGGCACTCCAGGCAAAACACAGTGGTTATGGCACTTACCTAAAATTTCGACGGTGTGAGTTATCTCCCTCGGCTCCAGCATTGCTATCTGACAGATGTAATCGCCAGCATCTTGTGGTACAGCGTCTCTAATTTGCAAGTTGAATCCATTAACCAATTTTACACGTGGATCTGGGGTAACTTTAACGGCTCCGGCTGACAAAATTGCAATTCCACGCTTCCATGCGACGACATATGGTTCTGTGGGGAAAGAGAGGAAAGGTACAGCATAAGAAATTGCCTGATTAACACAAAGGGTTCAGATTTCAACATATTTTAGTACGTTTTTATTTTTGTTTGCAGGACGTGGTTGAAGGTAGTTTATGCGAGTATTTGTCAAATACATTTATCGGCTTGGTGTCTTAATCCCTTTCACTTCTTACCAAAAGCAGTTACCCACGTGAGAGCGCTTAACACGTGGAGTTATAGGTTAGGATAAGTATTTAATAAGTCAATTAGTACTTTGAGGAAATTATGTAGAAGCACAGATTTAATTTGTTTTTAAATATGAATATCTCATTTATCCTTTCAAAATGTATCTTTTCCATTTCAAAATCTAAGTAATGGTATACAGTAAAACGATTTTATTCACTCTTCGGTGCATTTGGACTTAAGTATCATAGCAAATTCTTACTACATTGCACTTAAATACAACTTGTAACAACAAAATGCACTTGACACATATTGAAATAGATGTAAAAGTTAAAAGGCGCAAAAAAAAAGTTACATTTGTTTAAAGCAAATAATTGACCAAATAAATTGTTAGGTATTAAATAGTGAACAAACTGACGATAATCTTGTTATTACAACAATTTCTAAAGTGTTGTTTTTAAGAGCTTGTGGTGCCAAAAAATATTATATTATAAAAAATTTTTTGCAAGTTTTAAAATTACGAATATCTTTACCTAAGTATTCAAATAATTCTTCAAAAAGCTTCAAACATTATGGCATTGTTCCATAACTTAAGGAACTTGTTCTTTTACGTAAATTTTTTACAATTATTATGTGTATTTCGATTTAATTTTTAATATAGGTACATATGCTTTGTGTATAATATTTATTATTTTAAAAATTCCTAAAAACAATTACTAAAGTTACAAGTATCCCATTATTTATATACGTATGTATATAACATATGTATTTTAAAGATTAGTAATAATTTCTTAAATTTTTTTTATTTTACATATGTATATTGGACATTATTACAATCTCTGCATATAATAGCAACAGGGTATCGTTGAGTCGTTTTGTTGGATACAGCGATTTTCTTATTGCTGAAAATGACAAACCAAAAGCCCATTTGAACCCAATTCGTCCACGTGTCAACCCTCCTGACAAATGGTTGCTATTATTCATTTCCGAAGTTCCGGCAGGCAATCTGAAAGGGCCGTGGTGCCGGACAACAAAGTGATGTGTCACACAATCAATTTCCTTTTATTGTCAGATTCATGGTTTTTTCATTTCTCACCTTCAGATCTACGAATTTAGCCCCTGTGTAAGTTAGTTGGTCCTCCGGTCGCCCCTGGAAGCACCCCTATTAGAAATGTACAAATAGGTTAACCTCAGACCGAATGCTCCCGAGAGTCCGGATATAAAGTGATAGATAAACTACCGGGATAGCCCACAAAGTTACGTAAGACATAAAAAGTGTAATTTGAAGCAGACAGGATATGCCAAGGACATAAAAAATCCTAATTACAGGCATTTGCTGGTAGCCGAAACCGAAGGACCAGCTAGAGCTATCGAAACGAGATTTATACCCTACGATTTCATTAAAACCGCCCATTTAAATTTACGGTCAGGATGGGACGAACGCTACTTTTACCGGCGACGCAACGCATCGTCTTTGTAGAAGCGCTATACAGAGATGCTTCTCGGAAGATGAGATATTTAGACCAACTTTATGGTTAATTTACGATCTGTTTTTCGTATACGCTAATACACCACCAAAAGAGGCATCCAGGCATTGAAAAACTCCAGTCGCACAATAAAAAGAGCAAAGAAAGCACCGGATCCGACCGATTCCGGCCATTAATTTTAATTTTCGAAAAATTTTCTAAGGAACATGGCAAATCATTCCACTTTAATTGGTCATATGCCATAAAAGACGCTATAAAGGGAACAACATCAAGCGGGGGCGGGAGCAACCCTCGGTTTCACCAAATATCCTGCGTATGATGGTCCCGTCGTAGGGTAGGGCCCACCGAAGGCAAATTCTTGCATCGTGCAGACAAATTCGTCGTGAAATTATTTATTGATAAGGCTGGACGGAAATTACCTGCACATCTGCCAGGTGGAAGATATGAAGCGCCGTATTGGGGATAATGCGACCATAACTGCCGGCAAATTGCATCGCAAGGTGAAAACGGACGTAATGCGGCGCGGAATGTATGCCATCGTGATTTGGCCGCCTCGATCTCCCCGGGACAGGCATCAATTTTCGAGTGAAGCTATCTTGAGATTATTTCGAATTGCTCCAAGTTTATGGGCCTTTCGCCAATTTCGAGGGTGGAGATTTCTCGCATAGAATATTTATGGGGCAGGTGATAAAAATGATATGCGTTTTATTACCTAGACGTATACGCATCTTTGAGGCAGTCTCAAGACGAAAAAGTTTATGTCGGATTTTTTATACATTTCGTAAATTTTATTGAGATACATATATGTATACATTTTGAGTTGCACGGTTTTTGGATTTTCGGCGGATTTTGAATAAACTTGATTTAAACACAACAATTTTTCATTTTTACATAAATCTACAGACCATATTTTAAATGTACATACCTTAAAAGCTTTATTGCTTTCATTATTTCAAAAAGTTCCAGTATAAAACACTTCAAATATAAAAACTTTAAAGCAAGTTGAGTTTGACGATTTTTGACAACAAATATCTAACTTTTAAATTTGAAGAATAAAATTTTTCCGTCATGATTTTTCTTATATTCATGCAAAGTTTCGTTGCAAAACGTGTAAATACCTTAAATTAAAGATTTTGCCACCTTTTTCTTCAACTTCTTCAAGAATCTTTTAAATTAACGAATTAAAGTTAAATGTAATATAATATATTTTTAGAATATTGTTGACAGTGACTTACGCACGCATTTGCCTTATGAAATGGAAAGTCGAGGTAAACGTTTGATTTTGATAATTTTTATATTTTTTAATAAAGCTTTCAATCAACGTCGACTAATTCATGATAAACATCCCGTTGAACCCCGGGTAGAATTTCATCAATCAATCGTTAAAATATTTATTTCATTATTTTTATTAATAGAATATTAATACAATGTTTTAAATTAATATAGGCTAATTTTATAATTAAGTCCCATACAAACTTATAAATCCCTTTTTACCTTTTTAGTAAAACAATTCAACAAAAATCAAATCAAGCTCTAACTAAAATAAATAAATTTTCAATTTTAAACTTCTTTTAGGTATGTACTTCAATATTTAAACTGTAATAAAAACTACAGCCGTGCTTTAGTGTTTTCAAAAGCTATTATTTCATTATATAGGTACCCAACTTTCCGAGCTTTTGTAGGTATACTGATGACAATTATGATTGACTCCACTTCATTCCCGTCTTACATCCACCGTTTATCTAATTAAGGCAAGGCAACTTCAAAAGCCTTCAATTTTAAGAGATTAATTAATGCTGACATTAATTAAGACCGAGTCCAAAGGAATTTTAAAGGATTGAAAGGATGGATAAGGGATGCAGGAGGAAGGAAAAAGTTATTGAGGTTGGTTTTTTTTTATATGAGACACCGGATGACTTTCGGGTATATTTAAGATGATCAGATGGATTGCAAAACACGACAAGTAAGGAGAGGTATCAAACCTCAATTAAAACTCAATGTTTATTCTGAGAAACAAAGAATTACGACTCATTTTGATATTTAACCCTTGCGTGTCAATAGCACTGGTAATGGCGTCATGTTGTCGCAAAATTTCTCCGGGGAAAGATACCTTTGCCTATGACAATGAGATTAATTGGGAGTTTAATCTGAGGAGTTGTTTAATTATTCAAGTTTAATTACATTTACTTGTCTCGCTAGAAGCCTAAAGATAGTAATGAATAAGCAAACGAATTATGCACTTCTTTCTAGAGTGCCCCATTTTTTCAGTCAGACCAGTCGATAAGTTCATTTTATACCCGTTGGTATCCCGCCACAGGGTTAAATTAATACGACCTTAATGCGGGGCCGGCCCAATGCGGTCCTCGGGCATAATTCCCACATACGCAGTCGTTCCATCAACCGCACCGAATTAATGGCGGCTGTAAAAGTAATAAATGATCGCGATTTACCCACAATCGCTCATATTAATATTGATAAGCTCTCGCCATTGGAGGAGTACTTTTTCGCCGTCAACAGCTTGCGAAAAGAAGCACGGCCGCGGCTCTGGTCGTAATGAGAGTGAATTTTATGGGCTTCGAAAATAACTCGACGCTTTACGACTCCCTATGAAAAAAAAAAGGAAAAAAATGTAAAAACAGTAAAACCGAAAATTGAATGAAACGTCAGGAAAAACGAGTCACCCTCTGTACAGCCTGCAAAGTAAAGTGATTACTTCGCGGGCTTTTATGTTTTAAGCGAAATAGAATATTTGACTAGGGCCGAGCCGCACCCGGCGAGACTTATTACGCTTTTTGCGACATACTCGTAAATGCGCGGGGGGGACGCTTTCTAGAGGAGCTCCCTGGATGCTGCAAGGAAATGAACCAGGGGGAATATTTATGGGAACGTGCCTAGTGCTCCAGCCGAGTCCCGGTCGTCCCCCAACCCCCCGCTGCACGGCAACAACATTAGAAATTCATCGTCTCCTCTTAGGACATCAAAAAATTGCTGCGTATCTGAAAATTTACTGTCTAGGCACATTGTGATGTGGATAGAGTGGCGGTAAGTGGTTTTATAATACAACTTAGTTTCGGTTATGAACAGGGAAATATGCTCCAAGCAGGAAGTAGGAAATTGAAACAGGGAACATTTTTCCGCCAAAAACCTTGGCCCCACCACCGCCGCCGCCGCTGGGGGCAAGGGATGGATCGTGATATCCACTTTCGTAGCTCCTTCAGATTTATTAGGGTACATGGCGGTATTATAAATGTGATTCAATGTAGCAAGCTGTGGATGGAGATATGGAACAGGATTTGGGAATGTGCTCGGGGTCTTGATGTCATTGGGTGGAAAATTTTTGGATGAAAACTGGAGTATTGGAATTCCTGGAAAATTACTTTGTTACATGGTCATTTGAAGTTAGGGCGTTCGAAGGGCGGATTCCATCAAGACAATGACTCGTAATAAATTTTTGGTTCTGTTCATTTAAAATTGAAGATGGGGTATAAAATAAACACGTTTTGTAAACTCTGATCTATTTTTATTATAAAAATAAATGAATTCTTAATTTAAAAATAAATTGTTAAAAACATGCTTTTATCGTATTCTACTCATCGAACCCTTTTATTTGATACCCATCGTGACATCTTGTCACGACCGCCATATTACAATTATAATGACGTCACTTAGCTAATCGTGCATTGTCACCAAAACTAAGTGTGTGCAAAATCTTTACTCAATCGGTTGGGCGGAAGTGGTTTAAAATTTAGTTGCAAGATTTGACCCAAACATGCTAACTAACTAACAGGTGAAGTTAAATAAATGCTTGTAAAATAAAATAAAATCAAGTTCATCTAAAAGCAATTTTAACCTGACAAACCATAATCTACATGTAGGTAGATTCACTCCTACATATAAAATAATGGTAGGAGTAAAAACAAAGCTTATATTTTAAATTTATTTCCATAAAAATCAACCCTTTTACCTCAAAGTAAGTTATGAAATACATGCTCATTTAAATACTCGTAAGTACTTCAAAGTACTCGTAAGTGCTGCAAATTTCGACTTGTATATAATGCTTCACAAATTTTTGAATGTCACAAAACTAATAAAATAATACTAAAAATGAAAGTTAAGGCCCAAAAATTCGAAGACAAATTATTAATCTTGGTCCTGCCAGCTCCTTGCGTTGTGTAGGTACTTCTTACGTAATGGACGTTGAACAGTCAATTTTCTTTTTCGACAAAGACGCTCAGTAGCTATTACTAAATAAATTATACTATATAGATTGTAAGTTTCTTAGTAATATAGTTTGTACTCGTAATATTTCATCGGCATTAAAATTGCGAATATGACACAAATTTTAAACACCTTCAAATGCTTAGATTGAACTTAAAAATGACAAAACTTCAATCATGGTGTAATATTCACATTTGTATAACGTATAGACATATTTTGAAGTTTTCAGAAGATAAAATACTACAAAAGATTTATTTTTAATTATGGAATACTTTGTTGAAAATGAACAAAATAATTTAAGATAAATTTTCGAAAATATTTTCATTTAATCTGAAAACATTATATTTTAAGTATCCTAAAAGTTAATATGACATCAAAATTCTTGTAAATGAAATACTTTATTTATCAATGGTTTTAAATTAGAACTCGAACTAATTGTAAATAATATTGAAGCAGAGAAGATTATAAAGTATAAACTTTTATGGTACTTCTAGCAAGAAAACTGGTTGGTTTGTAAAATCTCCTTAATCCCCTTTTCTGCGAGACACTGTTGGAAAACTTTGTAAATTTATTACTAACGAAAGCTTAGTTCTATCATTACAAAAACAATTGATCTAATGGACGTACCTCGCACACAAATTTTGCACCAACGGACTACGTGCAATATTAGAAAAGTGAAAAGAAAAATCCCATTAAAAGCAGTGACTCTGTTTTACATTTGCCACGCGTTCCATCAAACGTTGTCTTGGTTAATTATTCAAAGACGGAGGCAACTTCCAGGGCTCCATCTGCTCGATGCTTTCCATTTTCCTCATAAACTTCTTTAAATGCTCCTCGTGCCGCACCACAAATCTCTTTTGGGTTCACTTTCACTGCATTTAGTTGGCAGTTCGCGGGAACGGATGGAGGGTTCGGGGTACCTTGAAAACTTTGTCACAGAGTCTATCCTGTCTGACAGCCGTGAATAATTTATCCACGGCGGCGACTAACCTAAATTGGCTGGCAACAAATCAGAAAAACGTGTACAAAGCTCCCACATCGGGAAGATGTCCTAAATACAAAAAGCGGGACTCAGCCCCATACAGAATGCTCCAGGAAATTTTCTGGAGACAGGGGTGTCTTTCTTTAAAAAAAAAAAAAGTTTTTTTTTCTTTAAATCTCCCCAGCTCCTGTGCCAATTCAATTGTTTTTTTTCCCCAACTTTTATCCTCCTGTGTATCTAAGATTTCGAGAAGATGTGCGCACAAAAGGGAGGATTTAAGAGGAAAATCCCCAGAATCGAATCCATAAAAAAAGCGGTTTTAGTCGCACCCACACCGGCGAACTCGGCTTATCGGGTGGAAAGTGGCTAAGTGAAGATTCTCATATTCCTGGCAACCTAATTATCTGACAAGTGCCTTTTCTGTGGGAATATTTCCCGGCTCATTTATAATTGACGAGGACAGACGGACGCGGCTCCTTACTTTTCCGACAGCTCCAGAGGTCGACCTTGGACCGTGGGTGTGCAGACGATCTCACGTTGCAGCGCTGCAAAAGCACGTGTCCTCCCACACCTCCCCTGCAGAGCAGATATAGATGAGGACGTAAATATCGCTAGGAGCCCCAAAACCGAGCTCCCGTCATCCGACGTGAATTGAGGGATTCATAACCAGAGATCGGCTGGCGCCTCATCAAATATTAACGCGTGATACTGCTCTTAATAATTATCAACGGAGTGTTGCCGCCAACAAATCAAATAAGATAAATTGCAAAAATGTTTGTTCGTCCGTGAGCGTCCCGACGCCGGCTCCCATGCCCCGGGGGGTAATAAAAGTACGTGCGAATAAAGTTGAGCGGAGTCGCAGACGTGCGCCGCATTCTTCATATTTATGAGCCGGAGGAGTCCCGACCCACCTTCACCTGATTGTGTCACTCAATTGGATTTCGAGAAAATGCGCAGAACGCGAGGAGTTGTAAAGCTCTTTTGCAGATTTGTCGGATTGCCAGGTGTGTCCCCAAAAGTGGGTGGGCGGGAGTTATTTGAAAAAGTTTTTAAAATACTTCCACAATCCCTTCGGATGACTTAAACACGAGGAGTTTTTGATACCGAAAAAGTTTCTTGTCAACTGATTCTTATTTGACTTTCGACTTCGTATGATGTACGCTTTTATTTCACAGCCACTCACAATGAAAGTCGGACAATCCAAGAACATTTTGTGTAGGAGGTAAAATAAATTTACCCCCAAACTTTTTTAATTTTTTAATTCTGACATCAAACCGAAACAAAATAAGAAACAGATTGAGTTTGAGGTCTCCTCACGGATTTTGATAAAACTTTATAGGAATATTCATTTGGAGCTAAAATTGACAAATATGCAAAAAAACATTTGTCGATCCCTTGTATTTCCCGAGATATTTAATTTTGATATGCCGCCACGACTTTTTTCATATTCCCAGAAAATTTCGTTGTGAATTGTATATAAATACCTTAAATTGATGACATTTCAACCTTCTCATTCTAAACAATTTTCAAAAATATTTTAAAGTAACGAATTACAGGTAAACCTAATGTTTCAACTTATTGACGGTGACAAACACGCATTTGTCTTATAGAATTAAATCGAAGTAAAGGAAAACTTTTCTTATTTTCAGCGCTCGTGTAAACTTTTTAACTTTTTTATTTTAAGCTTTTTTTATAACTTTCACCAAAAAATTGTGAGAACATGGAAAAATGTGGAGGAAATCTATCACTTTTCAGAAATTTAAAATTAAATATCTCAGGAAATATACCTAAGTGACCGACATATTTTGTTTGCATATACATATGTACATATCACTTCTTTAAAGGTCTTGAATGGATTGAAAAAAATTTTTTAAGAAATAATAGATAAATTAAACAAAATACCAGGCAAGCAAAAATGCAACTCAAAACTTTTAAAAGTAATAAATTCACAATAAGAAAATTACAGAAAAAAGTACTTTACCCGTTTCCTCACTTTAATGTAAGAATTATTACAAATCAATGAAATTATTCTGAATTAAATAAAATTAATATTAAAAATATAAAACTATAAGAATAATAATTTAAGATGTATTTTCTTAGCCTTCAATAATAATTATTTGAAATGGAGTTACATTAAATTTCTTAAAGGAGAAATTAAATCAGTTAAGATATTTTAAAATTACTAGATTTATTTAGACAACATATAGGTACCTAAAAATCAATCTCTTTAGTGAAAATGATTTTGAATCTAGATAAAAGTTCTTGGGTATACTTCAATAGATTTAATTTAATATTTATATAAAAAAAATAAGATTGAACACGATTTAACAAATTAAATTAAGAAATAAAATTGTTTAACGTTGAAGGTATAATTTCAAATCAAATAGTGAAAAATATAGCAAAATTGATTTTACTATTTCAGAAATAAATATTTTACATATTTGAGGTTCCTCTAAGTACATTCACATGCAATGTTAAATTGATGCAGTGAACCCTTTTAATTGACGAAAGTATGTACAAACGTGAACTTTAATTAAACATGTTTATTGTTCCACTGACGTTGGAATTCTGAATTGTTCAGTGCTTCGGTGAATAAAGGGTCTGTTACACCTGCCAAAAAATACCAGTTGAAAATAGAACTTGCCATTCTTTCAGTAAATAAAAGAGGGTAAATTACATTACGTCCGCATCAAAAGCCATCGTTATTTGGGCGTGCTCCTCAAAACCGGCCATGCCACTCCACAAAATTATTAAATTATCCCTTCAGCAACGCCTACGTTTCTTTTTTCCCGGTAAAAGGTTACAAAAGAGCACCAAATTACTTCCCGAAATTACCGCTTACATCTAGCACTTTTCTCTGAAAAGCCTTTTTAGTTTCTCGAAATCAACTGCCGGACCTTCGTCAAATTTTTCGACTTCACTGACCGTGGTGCAGTTGAGCCCTTTGGTTATGCCATCAGTTACATGGGTGAAACATTTTCCCTTAACTTAACCAAATTTCCCTCGACTGATTCTATTTTGAAGTGGAACTTCATTGGAGTTGAAAATTCAAATTCGGAAAACTGTTCAACTTACCCGTGTTGGCCACTTCGCACGGCAGCAGTATCGTCTCGCCGGCCACAAATTTGAAAGTCTCCGACCTCGAGATGAACATGGGCTCGTGCTTCAAGGTGTTGCTAATGTGGCTAGAAGCGGTTACACCTGAAAGTAGAAATGCGGAAACGACCAGGTTAAATCTCAATAGCCAAGCCATGAACTTTTAACCTCGTGCAGAAATGAACTACGAAAACCTTTAAGCAAACTGCAGATGGGAGCGGAAGGGTGGGTTATTTTCCATCTGAAATTTTACTGTCACCGGGCGAAATTGCAATATTAAACGTTCGATGGGGCGCAGTAAAGTGGAATTAAAACTGCAAAATGATTGGAACACGGGAGGGAGGTGAGAAGCTATTTGCTCAGCAAGTGCAGCCCCGACTAAGTGTGCAGTGCATGGTTTATGAGGCAATAAATCCGCGGATGGAGTCCCACACACAGAACGCGATGAACGTCGTCGTCGCGGTGTTCAAATATTTGGCCGAGTTATAAACTTTTCACTTGTGTGGAAAACAATTTTCCGTTTGGCTTGAATTCTCGCGGGTGCAGAGCATTTCCGGAACGAGCGCATAGTTCATAACTGGAGTGCCGCGGTTTGTTCGTTTTCTTCATTTAGCGCTGCAATAATTCTGATTCCTCTCCGGTTTAAGGATGCACAGATTCCATTAGGAAGTGCATGCATGCCGCAGGACGTGAACGGTACGATGCCTTCGAGAATAAATTATTGTGAGAAATAAATAAATGTTTTAATTTTAAAGAATTCCTTTCTCCCTCTAGTAATTAAAATATCATACTTTTGAGAAATTTGTTTATGAAAACTAGAAAATAATTCGTGCCTGACAATAAAACTAAATAAATAAATACCACGATTTATATTACATTCCAATAAGCAGACTACAAATTCCTTGGTAACACAATAACGTCACTAACTCAAAATATGTGCTACAATTACACCGAGTAATTTGGAGAAATAACATATATATGTATATAAATGAATAAATAACGAGTAGTCAGTGAGGTCTAACTAATAAAAGCCCATTTTATTTGTATTTTACCGCATTTTGTATGCATAAGTCCTTTTTTAAATTCTTTTATTTAACTTACACTACGTGTCGTCAACTTACACTACGTGTCGTCAAATCTTGCAATGCAAAATTTTTATACTTAGACTTTATCAATCTTAATGAAAATTGGAACACATGTTCAGCTCCGGTGACAATACAAGTTAGTGGTGTAAATTCTTTTTCTCATATTGACCGATCAGACAATATTTGATTATGACGAAGTGATAAAAATGCGTCATTCTTTTATTTAACTGTTTAAGATAAGTAGGAATTTTATTTTGTTGTCATAGTGTTTACATATTTTATTAATTTTATTTGGTTAATATTTTTTATTTTTTACTTTTTAGTTAGTTTTTGTTAAGTTAAATAAAAGAATTTTTTTAAAAAAATTTTTTTTTAATTTTTTTTTTTTACTATTTCATTTAATTTGGGTACATTCTTTTAGATAAATATACATATTTATGCCGATCGAAGTTGTAAACGGTCGAGGATTGGATGTGAATTTTATACAAAAATTTAAATTTATTTCATACAATATTTTATGTATTGTAAAGACGCGATTTTTAATATGTATGAATTTTTTGCACAAAAAATATAATATCTGAAATTGCAAATTTTTCATTACATAAAGTTTTCGAGAAAAATATGATCATACTGTTAGTCCCTTTTATTAATATTCACGTTACATTTTAAATATTGTTTAATTGGAGGGAGTACCTACCTAAGGTATATTTTTCTCCTCAATTTGTATCTTTGTAATTCTCGACTAATTTAAACAGTTTTCAATAAGTTTAACCTAAACTCGAATTTTCATTATTACCCTTTAATGTTTACACGAAATATAATAATTATATAACCCCAAAAACTGCCCCCAAGTGGCGGTCGCTGGCTACCTAAAAAGCCCCTCTCATTTCGCACTATTTTTGTTTTCAAATTAACAACCGCAAAAGAGGTGCGTTTGTAGGCGCTTTATCCGCTTCGCAATTATGATTTAATCCTTTAGCGGGCGCACAATTGTGCAGAAACGTGACCAGCCAACTAAAAACTAAAAAGCTGTAATGAGTGCGTGTAATTTGATAGTGGGACGTATGTTTTCCAAATTTTCCATTGGTTGGGATCATTGCCCCTGTGACCTCTGCTCGTCCGGTGCATAGGTGGCAGCAGTATCGCTGGTTCGCAGTTTATTCGGGAATTAATCATTTCACACTTCCCGTGTTTGGCGAACGTGTGACATGCGCCATGTAATTGAATTCCCAATTAATACCAAGTTCGTTGTGTTCCAGCGTTAAGTATGCACAGTAGGAGTCCATTGCTAATTCACACCTATTTTGGTTTATCTAATGGACCGTAAAATTGCATAAAATTACATTTAGCTGATGCTGTTTTTTTTTTACACTCCCTGTATTTTTACTTTACGTCGGTAAGGGTGCACTTTTTAGGCGAGCAATTGCATTTTATAAAATAATTCATGAGAGTGCAAACAGGAGCACCACGGTCGTGTACCGCGTGCCAACCTCATCTGCGCTCCACCCCCGGGAAGAGGTCCTCCACAGAAGAGTTCATCCAGCGGGATGAAAAGCGCCCGGAAAAATTTATAAAATGCACTTAGTCAGTGCCGTAAATATCAGGCGAAGTTATTAAAATTCCAATGGGATTACTCACGTTTATTCCGATGGAAAATGGAGGACTCCGGGGAGGTTCACCTGAATAAATGCCACCTATTTATTCGCCGGCTCCTTTCTGCAGGGTTCTTTCGGGAATTCCAGAGTTCGGAAAAGTGCAGGCAAGCTTATGGCCGGATATTGAAAGTTCCGTGGTTAAGATTCAATGCACTGTCCAGAGGGAGACCAGCCCGGGTAAGCTTTGAACCATTTTTGCTTTTGTTCTAGTTCGCCTCGTCCCGATAAGTTTACTGAGCTGGTTTCAATGCACTGGGACACTGTTCAAAGGCGAAAGATGGTTCGAGGATTTCTTGACTCTTTTGGGTCAGATGTTTGGAGCCAGGAAGTGATCTTTCTGGTTCACGGACTTTATGTTTCGTTGCTATCCTTTTTTTCAAAGGGCATGCTCCAGTATTGGTGCACACGAACGTCCAGAATTTAAGCTGTGCAATTCACCTGTGAATTTGCAAGTACCTATGCACCAGGAATAGTTTAGACGTTCTTCACGAACTTTACATAATTTGGTATTCGCTGTGTGTATATACATAAAAAAAAGCACTACGATAAAAAGAGCACTTAAATATTCCCTTTGACTTTTGCCGAAGAATGTGGTCGCTTTTGGTACAAAACAAGGATTATGCTTTACGCTTATTTTGTATTAATGATCACTTTTGCTTAAAATTTGTTTTTAAAAGCACTTGCATTATTTACCTATTTCATGTTATTGAATTATAAGTACATTATATTCAAAATATATATAAAAAGCTTCCTTATATCGAATTTCTTTCATAGGTGACAGTGATTATTTTAGATATAGATTTTGCTAAAAAAAATTATAAAGGTCCAAAGGTCAAATTGTTAGTCAAAAATCCTCCTGGAATAAAATAATTTTTAACACAGTTCTTAACCAATATTGCCAGTTTTACTTTGCCCTCAGAGAAAACGAAATGAATTAAACGTGAATTATGTTACCCACATTTTATTTTTAAAAATAATTTTTAGCAATTTTTTCAAGAAATCAGCGACCTGAAATTTCACCTCGCAAAGATTTTTGCAGATTTTAGTAAAATTTAGTACCTAGTAGCTACTATTTTATATTCACTATTTTGAAATTTAAAATTTGGGACGTAAGATTTCTATTAAATTTAGTATTAGCTGTTTTGAAATTTTTATATAGCCATTTTAATAATTAAAAGCTATTTTTTTCCATTTTAGCTCTTCACTATGGCGCCCTTAGTCGGTTAAAAACAAGGTGAGTACTTTTTAATATACCTACCCTTGAATCAATTAATTTTTTCTAGAGTCAATTTAATGTTTTTTTCGAATTGCATTTTTTAGTTCTTTATCTGCGGAATGCAATCTTTTCGTGCATTGAGACCGTATTTTTTTTCGAAATTCTAGGCTTAGATTAATATTTGTAAGATGAAAGACATAAAGTAGATTTCAGACATCAATGTTATTTTGATCGAATTTTTAAAACTTTTGAACGCAAAGAGTAGGTACGCATTCAGTGGTTTAGATGTTTGATTAAGCTTTTGTGATAGCAATATTAATGTAAGAATGCAAATGTTTAAAAACGAATTAATCTATGTTTAACATCTTCTAAGTTACTATCGTTAATCACTTAAAATTTTATGTATTAAATTTTGAGCTGTAGAACGAACCTGAAAATAAATAATCCTCATCAAGATCTTTGACCTCTATCCCAACTTTATTTGGCACACCATAAATATTTGCTCACGTTTCAAATTCATTCCGGCGTCGAATAAACCTCACCTGAAATCTCTTTCATTCCTCAAACTGGGATCAGCTTGGGAGCTGAGCTAGTTGGAACATCTGGCCCCAAAAACGAGTTCATCTTTGGTAGGGTGACCTTTCATGAATGTGCCAGTGCGAGGGTTCAAAAGTTTTGGCCAAGTGCATAGGTTGCCGGTCTGAAAAATCATAGGTCTCGGAACCCCCAAGAACTCGATTTCGAGCTGCAGCCGAATCTGTGAGATTATCTACGAAAAGACGCCAGCAGAGGTTGCCCCTGCATGTCGAAGTTGTAGAAAATTTTAAAACCAGGAAGCCGCTCCAGAGTGCATGTGGGGCGCACAGCATGACTTCATACATCCCACGAAGGTAATAAGTGCAGCAGGAAGAAGCCACCGGCAACCTGCACTCAATTACTTAAACTGCGCTCGTTCGCCACTCAAGCGTTCGGTGCAGAGCTAACAATCAAAATGTTTACCGCGTTCGTACGCTGCAACCTACCCGCGCGTTTTGTGAGGATTAAATTTGCAAATCTGAGAAAGATTTGGCGCCTGGGTTGTGTGCATTTATCATCAGGTGAGGGTGGGCTACCCTCGCAGGAGACCCACCCACGGCGGGGGAGTGCATGTGAGGTGAACCGGGCCAGCCCGGATATGGACAAACTTGAGAAACTCGAACGAGCGCTTAATTATTTGCAATTAGGCGACATATTAAGTTTCCGTTCGGGTGGCTCAGCCCGGCTCCGGAGGATCTACAGGGTCGCCCTGTATTTGTGTACCCACATAGCACAGGGTACGAATACCTGCGCCCGCCCTTCACCTGAGTCGGTGGAAGCCTGCCAGCGACTAACAAGTGCCTGGTTGCACATTTCGATAAGGATAATGTCATCGTCTTATAAGGGCACAGTGGCGGAGCGAAGGGCGGGCAGCGGCAGCGGCGGGGGCGGGTAAGGGCTCCGGGGTGGGAGGAACAGACTAAGATCGATGATTACAGTTGCTCGTAATTTCTTGATTTCCCAAAGGGAAATTTGCTCCACTTAGCAAGCGTATGATGGACTCCGAGTTGGATAAGTTGATTAATTTCGTGTTTGGGTCTGCAGTCGGGGGCTGTGCCCCGACCTAGGAAGGTGCAGGACGTGCAAAATGTCTCAAGTAAGTAAAGATAGAACTTTTAGCACAACGACTTCTGCTCTGCCGGGTAATAGAGGCGAAATTACTAATTTACCAGACTTCGGGCCAAAACCCAATTAAAGATTGACGCAAATGTTGGGACGGATGAGAGGGTGGGTTAGACGACGACGATCAGGTATAGAAATTGTGTTTGTCGCTTCATTGTGCTTTGTTGATTTTATTTCTAATTCACTAACCATAAACCGCACATCGCTGGAATCTTAGGTTTGCCAGGTTTTCGAAATTCTGGTAGTTTAGTTAGCAAAGTTATAGCGGGAAAGACATAGGTCTTAATTTGTAGTAAACAGAAGCCAATTAATGAAAGCTTATACTTCTGTGGTACCACTTTTGTAGATGGTAACGACATTAGACTAGTTAGGAGAGAAGAACATAATATTTTCAGATATAAGGAATGCCACTGTTAATTAGCAACGAGAAACTATTTTGATAGATTTTAAGGGAATGAATTATAATTTGTCTTATTATAATCCGTTGTTTAAAAGTAAATTGTATTAAAACAATGAGATTGAAAATATAATAATGTATAAATTAAAAATAATAAGACCTAAATCAACCAGTTGTTTCCATACGAACTAAACTAGCAAAGAAGTAGAACCAGAAAAATCGAATCAATTTCCGATTTTGTGGTTAGATTTCCAATTTCAAACGATGAAGCTAATACTAAAATTAAATAGAGCTATCTTTTTCATAAAAAATTATTACGTAATTGACAGGAATATTAGGTATTAGTTTCCAAATATTTATTTTACATTTGTACTCGAATATAGAGCTCTGATTTTGGGACACTCTAGCACAATTTCTTTTTAAACATTTTAATCGTAAAAAGAAACAAACTGTTTGGCAAATTACCTACTCTTTCTATCTGAAGAATAAATGCTACACGGAGTTTGTCTGAGATCTTTTTGAATTTTCATCAAAAGTTTCCACTAATTCAAAGGAGCAAACAAGGAGGCAAACAAGCAGCTTTAGCATCTAGATTTATTTGAAGTGTGTTGAAATTCTTATGGCCTTGCTCTTTGGGGGCCACACTGCAAGATGAGAACTCCCACGCGATCTCTAGGGAGATCTGATTGCTAATTTTTGTGTACTTAGCGCTCTCTAGCCGGGCTATGAGTTTATGTAGTCCAACTTATCTTGTTGACTAAGTCTTAAGTGTTCAAATATTTTCTAGCACAGGCAAAGTTTACCTTCGATAAAATGGAGAAATAAATAAATTTAATGCACCCGTTAAGGAGGCCTGAGTCGAAAGGTCCGCAGAGCCGCAAAATTTATTAGTAGCTCAACTGGGGCGACAGGTTCAGCTTGCAGCACAGCAACCTTTTTCTCATCACATTTTCGTTAGCTTGTAACTTTTTTTCCACCCAAATATTAGGCGAGCTTCTTGCCCGTCATACTAAAAAAGAAACTTTGTACTTAACCAAAACACCTGGTGGAAAACGGGTGGAACGCCCGGAAAATATTTATAAGGGGACCAAACTTTTTAAATTTACTTTATGAAATATGAGTAGATCCATCTGCCGAGATCGAAGGCCAATGTACGGCAAATTCCAGCATACCTTGCATTTCACTCGGCCCCGGGCGCCTTTTTTTTAATTTTATAAAAAATTCTTCATCGGCGTGGGCGACAGAGAGGAGGGAAATGAGTTGAAGCTCTTGCTTCCAGGGAGAAGTTTTGTAATGAATATGTAAAAGTTGTAAAATTATGGCAGAGAGGGATCTATTGGATGTGCAAGGAATATGAACGATTCCTTTATGGCACTTAAGTTCTTACAACGCCCCAGCAAGTAAAAAGTCCCTTCCTATCGAGTTTTCAGTGAAGGTATCGTTAAGAGGTGAAATAGGGTGGTACTGGCAGCAGATGCGGGTAAAAGGTACGCATTTGAATTGACGCACTTCTATGTAAAGCGATTTAAAATTGGTTATTCTCCCGCGCATTATTTTTTCCCTCCGAAAATATGAAAATTGTTATCTCTATATTTACTTACCAAAATTCTAATATCGGCGATTAAATTTTAAATTCTTTTATCTACTATCCTTGTTGAGTTCAACTCAACTCAACTCATCCATTTTATGCAGACTTGACACAAAAACTACTGAATTGATTTAAACAAGAAGTTTCCGATTATGTATGATTGAAAACATCTTAAGGGTAGTTCGAAATGTTAAAGTAAAATACAAATTAAAGTACTTTTTCAAAGCTATTCTGTAGGAGTTCAGATTTTTTAGTGCATTAGTACTAAATTAAATGCGGCAGTTTTGTATTTTTATATATAAAATTATGTGTGTTGCAGGCACTTCATATGTGGTTTTACGTCATCTTAAAAATTTTAATGACTATCTTACGCCGTTTGTAAAATAACCAATTCCATTATAAAGAACTTAAATTTCAAGTACTTTTACTGCTGATGGAATTTAAAGAATTTACAGTATTAGATCAGTAATTTCCTGATAGCTCCAACTCCTATAATAAAAAGGTTCGCTCAGCTGATGAAAAAGCATGAATTTTTTGTTAGTGAAATGAAGGTTTAAAAGAAAGTAAAATAAACCCTTCTGCTGCATTAACATTACGAGCATTTGAATAGAAACTGAAAACAAAGTAGAAAAATTGCGAAACGTTCACAAGTTTTCATCAGATATTTTTTTTGCTATAAATTGTCAGAAACCGAAATGATAGAAATTCGAAATACTTTTACGGCTGTCGTTTCGGACAGCCAGCCCGGTCGAGCTAGAACCATGCTTCCCCTTACTGAGGCTAACTCCCTCAGGAGGCACCAGCGACTGCACCAGTGGGGCATTTCCATCCGCAGACCCGAGCTGAGCCGAGATCCGTCTTATTGAGATGAAAAATAAAATTGATGTTGCTGCAGAAAAAATTTTATTTCCGCTTTTTTAAATCGCTGGTACAAATGAAAAGCTCATTTTCCAAACGAAAGGTCGTGAAGGGACATTTTCGTCCTCAGTAATGCTACCAGCGGCGGGGGCGTGATATCTCACATTTTATGAGATATTTTGAAAAATTGGATTCGGCTAAGGCGAGTTGGGGACTCCCGGTCCTGTCGCCGCGTCGCTGCCATTAGACCGGTATTCGGCGTATTTTTTCAAAATGGGTAGGAAACGAAAATTTTGCGTTTATCTGCCCTCCCCTTGTCCCTTTTAAATTGGAAAATCCATTGACTTCGCTTGGCTTTTTCCTTTAATTTATTCGCTACCTCATTGGAGTTCGCGAGAAGCAGGAACAGGAGGAATTTTTACTTTTTTCCTTTTTTTCTTCTCCCCGAAACAGGGATATGCCTGAAAAGACTTTCAGATTTGTCACTGTAAGCTTTCTGGATAAATCTCTTTATGGAAAAATTCAGGCAAAGCAAAATCATTGATGAATGAGACCACCCCGAACCCTAGGATTAAGGCTAACATTATGCAGGGGATGTACATAAATGAGAATTTAATAGAGGCTGGTATCAGGATGACCTCCTTTTGTTACTGGGATTTAACTATTTCCCTGGATGTCACTTTAAATGCTCCTTCGGGACACTACTTGAAAAGAGAACGTAAAATCCAAGGAGAGTTCTGCCTTAAGAACGTTCTTTCAAGATGATTTCTTTTAGAGTGCTAATATAGAAACTTTAGAATTAAAAGTAAATCCACAATCTTAAATAACAATGATTTTTTAAGCATGTATAAGGTAAAAAAAATTTAGCTTCTTTTATTGACGAAATTCTATTTAATAGGGAGCAAATACTCACTTTTCGAGACTAGATCTTTGTTTTTGTAGTAATTATGTATGTCAAAAACATCAGCAGTCATTTTATAAAGGCGAAATTTTTGTCTATTTATTGACGTACCCTACAAGATAAAATTAAAAAACTTCATCTTGTAGAAGAAGGTTCGTGCCATCTGTTTAATACATATACAAATAAATCTCTTCAATTAATATATGTATAAATAAATCATATCTTTAATATTTCTTATTAATCATGCTTCAAAACAGTAAGAACTTTACGGACTGCATTCGTGAAATTTTTAAAACTATGTATGTTTTATTCGTCAACTATCAAACAAATACAATTCGATATCTTTAAAATATAAAGAGTTATAGAAGTGGACACTCCTAATAGAAATAGGTGAATTTTACATAATTCCTGGGGTATAGAACACCCCATGTATTTTTTAAAAGCTAAATGCATAAACCGAGATTTGAATGAGTATTTTAAATGTTTTCATACTATAGTGATTATAATATAATGTAATTATTAATTTTCACTTAAAAACCCTTTTGTGTAAAGATTTGAATTTTCGGTATAATTAAGTTACCCAATGGAAATAAATTATGTATGTTATGTTGTCAGTTTGAAGTTAAACATATTCTCTGAAATAAAAGTAAAAAATATTATTTTGATGTTTCAATAAACTGAATGCCATAAATGAATTTCAGTGCAATTGAACTATTTGAATACATATATGAGTGCTTCACATAAATTGGCTATAAAGGTCAAAAATTAGGTTGATGATAATATTTTCATATGTGATAGCTACCTCTATTCATGAAAAACCTCATAAAATAGGATGAAAGCTAATTTTACCTCTGCAAAATAAATTACAAAAATTAATGGCAGAAAAGATTTTATGCGTTCAAATAAATTTTAAGAGAGAAGTGGGTAAATAAAAGCCTGATCCCGAAACTGGGGCAACATAACGACTGTATCTTTTACCAAAAGTGCCTGCCAGAGGCTCATTTGCTTTAGTTCACGTCATAATCCACTCTCAGTGTCACCGGTAATGAGTTCATAAAATTAAGCATCTCTCAAAATCCGACACGGCGGCAGCAGAGGCAGATGATGATGATGACTTAATCACATCCTTTGCGGGAAGCAACACCCAGCTGGTGGGGCGCGATGCTTTCATCTCGTCCCTGGATGGCCGGGAAAATCAAATATAGCTCATAAAAATTCCCTCTTTATCCCATTTTGATGAGATCAACCGCTAAATCACTTGCAATAATACAGCAGAGAGCGCCGCAATGACGGGGAAGGGCAGTGCGGCGAAAAAAAAATATCCCGAAAAAGGGACGAGTGAGCCTTGTCTAGGAGTGTTTGTTTTCCCTTCGACTGGATCAAATTACTCAGCTGCGCTCGTTCCTGTCAGGGAACATAATACACATCCCGATGAGGCCATAAGGACATCTGTTGACAAACTACTCTCGAATTCAAATGCCGACACACCGAATTGGTCCTTTGCTGATTGTCAGGGGATGATACCTTCTCCGGCGATGAGCTCCTTTCCCTGCCCTTCCTGGGGGCCGGCCGTTATTCAGCGAGTATCCATTTATTGTCACAAGGATAAGGACATAAAAAACAGGCATGTCACTTAGATAATGTACAGTGGGTACCTGACCCTAAAAGGATATTGTGGGACTATGATTATTGCCATAAAATACCAATTTCATAACGTGCCCTTCGCCCCGCCATTAAGTCCTGCTGAGGTCCTGGACCAGCTAGGAAAGTCACAGATCCGGGAAGATGATGGACCCGGAGAAGGGACGAGGCACGGTCTCCGCTGAGAGATCAATTTGCGCTCGAAGGGCGCGGGGAGGCATGAAACGTGCGGGACTTCCTTAAATCCAGTCTTGATTGATACGGTCCTAAGTCGTGCGGAGTTCCACGGCAGTGTCCGTCGATGTCCGTTGCCAGCCATTAGCACTGAGGTTTGCAGTGGAGCACCCCCCAGATCCCAGTGGCTATCCCAGCGAAGCGTTCCGTGTCAACATACAGCAAATTCGATTTTATCGCTAAACGGAAGTGTGTGCTCCAGCAGTGCAGCTTAGCCCCCCCTGATATAATTTCCCAGATAACCTTAATAAAGTTATTTGCCTAGTTAACAATTTATCCCTCGACCCTGATCTGCGGCGCGGGTTTGGTCTGTGTCGTGCATCGGCAGGGATTAAAGCTGACGAGTAGAATTGATTTTGTCCATCCAATCGATCGGGGTGGATGGCGGCGCACCCTTGTTAGCATCTCCATTAAAAAGGACAGGTGCAGGACACCACCACCATCCGGGGCAAAGTATCAATATTATCTGTCCTGTAAATTAGGGATTTCCCAGAGTTCATAATTCAATTTGTGCGCTTGCCGCGCCGAAACTGGAACGAGGTATACAAAATTTAAAGCGGATAAAAATGAAATGGTTGCCAGCCAGCCTAGTCAAACGAAAAGGGATACTACGGCAAAATGTTGGAAAGTGGTTTTTCCTGATCGGTTTGCGTCCAGGTCACTGCTAGTCTACGTACTAAAACTACATCAAAGAAACTGCTATGTTGACAGACTTTTAAAGCGTTCCTTAATTTTCCATTAAAGTTAATCCATAAGGTAAGTATTCCTTTGCAAAACCCCTTAAGGAAATGTTTAATAATGTACATATGCTGAGGCACCCGGTCTAATATATCGTATAATAGTACTACTTTATTAAACAGTTCTCAAGTTACTTCAATTTGGCTTAATTTATATTTAAAATTCTAGGAGTTGATGAAAACTGTAACCATAAATACCTCTATCATCAGTATGGACTGAAAAACTTTTATCTATTATCTATCACTGCTCATGCATTTTTATCGTTAATTGTTAAGAAATATATATGATAATATAATTCCTTTTTTAATACAATATTAAAATTATCCATTTGTCCATATGACAAAAAATCTTAAAAGCAATACAAATTAGCGGTAGACATTTTCATCTACCCGAACACTTTGTCAATGCGCAATTTTAAACATTAGATTTGTAATCAGCCATCTTTCAAATGATTGCCATTTTGGAAACGCCAACTAAAATTAAATATTAAATAATTATATCATTGAAAACATCCAAGTATCAATTTTCATGGTAATCCCTTGACATTTAAAATTGTGGTCCGGCATTTAGAGTCTATTTATTTATTTTTTTTTTTTTTACAATTACTTCCTTTTAATATATGTACAATCAAGTATATCAAAAAGTTTGACTTTTGACTTCTTAAAATTTTTAGTTATAGAAGTAAGGCGGTTTTCAGGAAATGTTAAAATTTAAAATGTAGGGTTTCCATATTGACATGGTTGACTCTAAATCAGCGGACCCGAAAACCTCCGAGTGCCATTCGCTTTGTGTTGTAATTTTAGATTTTCGGTCGCCAATTGGAAAATTGCAGCGAAATAATTCATTTAAAAGCGAGCATTTCATAGACAGTTGTCATCACTTCAAGCAAATAAAACGTCAAGGTTATAACAGAAAATTGCAGAAGAACGAAAATATTCAAGACAAGAAAATGTTCTGCTATTTCCCTATCCATAGTAACTACAATAATCAATAATTTATAAATCTAATTCTATAAGCTTCTCATGTATGAAAATTATACTTCAAAAAAATCACATTGACATTTGCCAAATATTTTAATTTCAAATGATTTCAATTATAATAAAACGATGTTCGAAAGAGAAATTGCATAAAGCTTAAATCGTTTCAATATGCTTCACGGAATTCACGGACAAACAATAGATATCATTTTGCATTAAATAAAGTCGTGATAAATGATAATTATATCAATTTTCATTTAAACGTACGAAGATTTCCACGCAGTATGGGGAAAATTAGTATAATATGAAAGGTTTTTGTTTACACATTATAAAACTATTTTTGTTTTAATTTCCAATCTAGTAAAAATGTGAATTATGAGCGATGTAAATAATATGCGGTTAATTAAAATTGGGTTGATTTTATTCTGTTTAATATTAAATTAAAAGAAACTGATATTCAGCCTCTGATTTTACTCAAATGCATGTATGGTATATAATGTACAAAATTCGTAAAATATGAAAGTTATGGCTCTAATTAACAAACGTGCTGAAAATCCTTTTCAAATGTTGAAATTAAATGAGAAATGGTAGGGGTGCCTCCTGTAGGGCACTAGTTAGCAAAACCTCTTTCTAAAATGTAACAATCATAGAAAAGCCAAAAACTTTTCAAATGCCCACTTCTGGAACCATTTGGCTAACATATGCAAAAGGATGGAGTTGCATCAACAGGTTTTCTTGTCTATTGCAATTCAACCAGAACGAGTTGAAAAGCAGGTGAAGCCGGGAGCGTTGCTTTAACAGAAAATATGTTTTTCTGCCTCATGTAGCTCCTCATTTATTAAATTTCATAAATAAAGCAAGACAAACGTAGATGGAACAGATGAGTCGCCCTCCCTCGGGCGGGGGTGGGCAACCTTTATAAATTAATTACATGAAGAGGAACATTCCCCGCTTAAAGCCAAATTAGTTCCTCATGGTTAGTTTGTGGCAGAGTCAAACATCCGGTGGGATGGAATCGTTTACGTACGCGTCGCCCCCGCATCTCAGAGACACAAAATTCATACCTTGAAGGTATTTAAAGTATTTTCGGTCAGTTGTATTGCGAGCTATGAATGTACCTAGAAAATTTTTCGTAATTCTATTGACCCGAACTTCCATAGGGACACATCGTTAAGCAATCTGAGGGGGTGCCTGTGGGATTTATGTGGATGCGGTCTGGAATGAGCGAGGGGTGACGGAGGGTGGTGTGTCGAGTTGTAAATTGGTGTATGCCTTTCGGCCAAGGAATTTTCAAATTGCATACATCCACAGAGGGCTGCTTGCTGTAGGGTTGCCCTTTCGCTTGGATTGTGACATCCGACGCAATCTCTGAAGCAACTGAAAATATTTGCGAACGCAAATTCGGTTACTTGCAACTGCTGCAGGGATTTAGGTGTGCTAACTCTTTTCGGATGAAATTATTTGCCGGGCCCGGTTGCAAATGGAATTTAATCAAAAGCGCGCTGTGGCCTCAGGACGACAAACAAGTGGAAAGGTTTCATTAAGGAAGGCACTCGTCAGGAGGGACCATTATTTACGCAATGTACACTCGAATGAAACTTTTGGTATAAAGCTGATAAAAAGCCATTTGCCCGAATGGACACCATCGGCCGTTCCGCAGGAAGAGCCGCTGGGGACCGTCTAAACAAATTTCCATTTCGACCTAAAAAAATACGAATCGCACCAATAACATCCTTCCATCAGCTGTGAAGGCTGCGGCCATTACTTGAGCACAACAATGCTCCCGAGACCGTAAAAAGTTATCTTAAAAATTTAATCGTCCTTGATTGTGGCCCGCTCCTTAAACCCCACCCGAAAGTAAGTGAAAGCGAAAATCTCGAGATAATGATGAACTTTAATGGAATTTGCCCGGGTGGCGGCTGCTGTTGTTGTCTTCCCGCTGTCGTGTCCTGGCGCGGTCTTCGGGCTGCTGTGGCGGACGCTAAGTTATTTGGATAGGGGGCTCCGACGAATGCGGCCTGCTCCAAATATTCGGGAATTCTCCCGAAAAATGTTTTCTTACCAAACAGCTTGGGAAAGAGCTTTCCGCTGTAAAATGCTTTGAGCGCAAGAAACTGTTCCCTCCTTAATATCTTGGGTAAATGATTATTTTGCAGAAAAATGCCTATAAAGCCAGGGGGTGGGTCGTGTCCTTTCATCTGTAGCGGTGTGAGGACGGCGCGTCACCTCACCCGAACTTATTCACCTCAAGTAAACCTTAGGGGTCCTCAAAATGTTGAACATTTTCAAAGGAATTTGTCATTTTTTTTTGCTGGATTCTGTTCCACTTCCAGGGAGATATTCTGAATTTCTTCACGAAATCATTTTGCTGGATTTCCATGCCATATCCTCCGCAGGTTCTTTACGTATAATTACAGCTATTAAGATAAATCCACGAGCTCAACAAACGCGCTATTCGAGAGCTTTGATGCTTCAAAGAAAAGCGAAATCGATAGATTTTATCTCTGTCGGTGGGACTGCAAGAGATGCTCCTTTTCTGTGTTCGACAAGGGGCCCGATGACGAAGACGATGGGATTTTGTCGCCTTATTTGATCCGAAAATTCAAATTGAAACCAATGAGGTGGAAGGAATCGAAACTGATAATGGGCCCGATGGGGGTGTAAAGTTAATTCACTGGCTGTAAATGGCACTTCATCTGATGTTTGTGTATTAGAAATAATACCAACCTTTTGAACAATATTACTTTTTTACTTCCGGAAATCGCGCTCAGATTGTTTTCATCGTTCGAAAACATGAAGAGAAAACAATTTCTAGAAAAATTGCCTTTTGATTTTATGTTGTTGGATATCGCTTGACTCTTACCTTTTCCACATTTACGCTATTATGTGAAAATATTCCTGTCCTGAATTATTTTGATATTTTATTTAATACTGCAGAAAGGACAAAACTACTATGAAGCCTAGCTACACCTACGATCACAAAAGGAAAGGAAAGGAAAGAACAGGGCTTTTTCGTCATAAATACGAAAATTATTATCACTAACTCAACAGATGCAGATGAGTTTGGAATTGCAGCAGAAAAGTATAATTTCTGCAACAATTATGATTTTAAAGTATTATTCACGATGCAGTAAATTATCATTCACTGATAGAATTTTATCTTAAAAAATAACTTTTCCCGGTATATGTCGAATTAAAGCTATTTATGTTATCTACGTATATTAAATAATAATCAGAAAAAAAAAGCACGCGCAACCCTAACCACATTAGTTGTTGCAAAACTTTTCATGGCTTAGACGTTCGCCAAATAAGATTAATTGAGTCAATTTACATAGTTGATTAATTAAAATCCCTCTGACCTTCTCCACTTTGGATATAAGAAAATCTACCAATATGTACTTTACTCCTTCCACATTAAAGTTTCGGAATTTAAGTTTTAATAAATAGATCCCAGACATTCGAAGGATAGTTTCTATTGTGTCGAAAATACCTGCAGCAAAACAAATAAAGTTCGGTTAAACTGGTTGAAACTGAATAATGAAGATTTCAAGAGTTATCCTCGCAATTTAATCGAGCTAATTGGTAAAATATGCAAATGCCCTCTAGTAAGAAAGTTTCAGAAAATAGAGGATTCTACATAAATTGAATTATTGAACGTGGATTAAATAAAGCACGAAGGTAATTTTGAAAGATGATGATGAATTTTAGACACGAGATGCTTCCACGTGTTTCGTTAAAAAGTGCGACAAAGTATACAATCGATACATACTTAACATTCCAAAATTAATAACATTTCAAGCTGACACGAAACACACAAGTTCTAGGCAAAATTCACCTCCTTCTTATTTTATTATTAACCAGCTACCTTTAATTTCGTATTATAAGTCTACAATTTTATTAAATATTTAAACTGCACGGACAATGACTGACAGGTTAATTAGTCTCACGTGTATTCCCTACAGATTATGACAAATCTCTCAAATACTATGATTTTCTTAAATATAGTGCTCTCTAATAAAACCGTGACACGCTAATGTTAGCATTGGTTTTCTGTAAATTTATCATTATAATTAACAAGCTCAACATTAACATCACCTCACACTTTGCAAATTACCAAGAACATCGTAATTTGTTCGATATCCCATCTAGTTCCATTTGCTCGCTCGAATGGGCTGGTAGAAGGCAGCCGAAATTACAAAATCCTGAATTCGATTACTTACAAATCATAGGACGCGACTGGGATGGCAAAAACAAACGCCTCCATATCGTGATATCGTGCCATTTGGGGTATGAGAAAGGATTGGTCTGGTCTGGATGCTTTAATGACTCCAAACAAATCCAGCCATCTGTGATTTTCTGGAATCGACCAGGAACACTCCCTGCCATCGTAGCCAGTAGGACTTCTTTGCCAGAATCCGTGTGGGGGCCATGACACTTTCAGTGTTTCTTTATTTTAGGTTGAGTGTCTCTTAATATGCCATAATTCATCTTTAATGGGCTCCACCACTAATACTTAATAGCGGCCATTTACTTCTCCCAACCGCACACGGAGTCGACGCTAATATGCTTCTTCCCCCAAAAATAGTATATAGTTGCCTTTCAGGATTGTTTCCTCACATCATCATAATCGGTGTTGTCGCCGAAATAAGTGCGATAGTCAGCGAATATGACACTTCCCTTCGAAATGGATTTTTATTTAAGATAAGTAAATTATTAAGTGACACTCTGGTGCCTGAAACGCATGAGGGCGGGCTAACTACATATACCTGTCTAAACTGACTAAGAGTCGGAGCTACTCGTTTTGTATTCTGATTTATTGGCTGAATACCTTCCATGTTCCATGCGAGGAAATAGATAGTGGCGTGCTGATATAAAACCTCGTAAAGAATAATTAGAAACATTACATGTAGGTGTATCTATTTATGTAATTGTAAAGGGGGCGAACTAATATACTTCTGAGAATCAGCAATAATTTTAACTTGTCATTGGCGGCAATTTCACATCATAAACTATGTCACTTTCAAAATTTATCATATGTATTAGATAAACACACATTTAAATCGTATAGTTTACTGTCCTTTTCTTAATTTCTCAAGTTGATGTATGGTGAGACCTCTAGACTCTATGATTATATTCTCCAATTTTAATGTTTTATCCTTTTGTAAATAAGACTTCCTTAATTCAGAAAACTACTATTGGCTATCGTCTCTACCATAATTGTACCTACTATACTACTACTTTGAAAACTTAAAATTGTTTTAAATAAAAAAACTATTGAGAAAAATTAAAATTCCGTAATTCAGAATTTTGCTATTATATACATATTTTCAATTTCAATTTTGATTTGAACTATTTCATGTTAGTGGTCAATAGAGGTTTCGGACGAATAGACAAAAAGGCAAAGAAAAGGTTCTTTATTGTATTTAATTTATCTTCTCAGTCTTCTTCTTCAATTTACGTACTAAGATGCATTTTAATAACTGTTGCATCGCATCTTTCTACCGATTTCATATTTTTGAAGTAGCATCATTATCGTAAAGCGTTTTCCTAATTAAAAAACTGAAATATTTCTAGCTAACCCTTTGTGAACCCAATTAAAGGTATTCCTCTTCGGATATATAATAATTGTTGAGTATTCATAAGATATCCCTTTGGCCTAGTATCAACAAAAAATCAATGCAAGAATTCGAAGGAGCGAATCATTAAAATAGCAGCCGTCTGGCACAGGTGCTGGTTCTTTCTTCGGAGCTGAAGGTGCTTTCGGAGCGAGCACCACTCCAGCTCTTTTGTTAAGAACTCTAGGATCTACTTAACCCTTCTTGCCTTATACATCTCACGTTTTCAAAACGGAAATCGAATTGTTATATTCGTCTTTTGTGCACGCTAGAGCTGTATTCATACCACCTTGATATCACCTTTGAGTATTGGCTTCATTGTGAAGATTTGTTTAGACATCTTTCGCGGGAGGAGCGGGAACCTGCTACTGTACTTTAGGTGGTATTACCTTCGGCACCTGCTCACGTGCATTGGAGCACCAATCCACCTCTATGTTGGTGTGCGAAAAATATGCAAAAAACGTATGGGGGATGCTGCACATGAACCGAATACTTAATTTCCACAGTACATCTCCTGGCTTCCCCTAAACGTTCCAGGAAAAATTTCATAAGCGAAAAAGGACGCTGATTTGATACTGACGGTGCTGGTGGTCCCGTCCCGATATTCCCGACCGTCGGTCGTGGAACTCAGAAAACCGAGAAAATCTGTTTCAATATCATTTCGAGGAGATAAGGGAACTGGGTCAGCCGGGAAATGTAGAAATGTGTTCCAGATCTGGGACACAACAATACTTGTGACCTTCCGTGTTCCCTTTTTGCGCAAGGATTAGTCAATTTTCGTTTCCAGAGATTAAAGGATATCTGTAACTACCAAAATATTTTTGCTAGGTCATATGCATACATTGAAATTGGAGAGACCTGCCACCCGGATTGCAAAGGACTTCTACTCGAAATTTTACTTATTCAAGAACTGAAAGTGCTGCAAACTGAATTCTGAAGTTAAGCATTTACAGAGGCTCGGCTGTGCTGTGCCCGTTTTCTCCCTTCATTTAAATAGAGAGCAAATTCGACAACTGGGAATTCGACACTGGAAGAAGGAAGTCGTTTGAACGGTTTCCAGGTTCCGGAAATATGCCATGTTTTGATCTTGTTTTTTTTTCGGCCTTAGATTAGACTTGGGTGGAGTTTATACATATGTTCAAATCCATTTATTATATAGTACATGTCGTGATATGAATTTACATTAAAAAATGCTATTAGAAGAATTGTTTTTCAAAGCATACACTTTAATTAAACACTTATTGCATTAACATAGACGAAGGCCAAGTAATTCAAATAAAACATAGTTAACGACTAGCTAGATTTCAAAAAAAATTGTCGGTGATTAAAACCTAGCCACTTTACAACCGGTGAAAATAGTTAATCCATGGGTAGGCAGATGCTGATTATGGGTTAAAATAACGAATATTATATTGTATTACTATTTTTATCAAAGCGGGTATTCACGTATTTTGGAATTAAAAAATGCGTATTTGTAAGGAATTGTCTTTCATTCAAATAACACAGTTAAAAACCTAAGTCTTTTTAAATGTTTAATTACCTTATATAAAAATGTTTAACAATTGAAAATGTATTAATTTGATATTTCAAGAAGTGATTTCATAGGATATCTCCATATAATTACTAAAACTGAAGAGATGTATACTTCTATTCTAAATATTGCAATTTTTATGATGTTCATGTTATAAATAAAACATGAAAATTATTATAGTTTAATAGTGTATTAAGTATTACATATGTATAATGCATGCTTCGAAAGTCTAATTTCCGCAAATTTTTTTCTAAATATCAAACCAGAGAAAATTGTGTTAGGTACAAAAGGCTCCAAAATTTTTAAAATAATATTTCAAATAATTTAATAAAGTGATTTGAGATGCTTGTTTTGTGCTTACTAATATAAATACACGGAAGCGATTTTCATCTTTAACTACTTTTTTCAATCTCAAATACTTTAAAAAAAATTAATAAAAGTGGTGAAATTGCATAAGAACGTAGAAAACGCTTATACATTTATGCAATCACCATATAATGAAATTTTTAAAAAATGTTTAACTTTTTTAAATTTCCGGGAATATCAGTGAAAATAAGCAAAATTTTATTTAAGTTGGTGTGACTATAAAGCGGTTACTTTTTATAAATTTAGTTAAATAGGCTAGATTTTAAGGACATAGTAGGCATTATTCTAATGGCAATAACTATATTTTATAGTCACAATATAATAATATAGATGAATTAGTCTATTCTATATGGTTCGAACGTCTATATACATATTTAATTTAGAGCTATACTATTAAGTGGTCACAAACCTGTACTATTGGGGTAAGTAACTAGACCTTACGGATGTAGCAGGTATAATTACTAGTCTCACTAACCGCACTTCGTAGTCGCAGTACACATCATATGGTTTCAAGGGGCTATTTTTTATGGTCCAATTATCCATATACACCCAATTCTGTTTTTTCACGGTCTTTTTTTACACGGTTTTGATTTAACACTGTCCAGAAAAAAAAAATTGACTCCGTTTTTACACGATTTCATTCGATTTGGCATGATTAAAAAAAGCTATTTGACTGAAATTTTAAAGAAAAATATTTTTATTATCCGTAATCTTTTAGAAATTTTTTTTTGCTATCTGTTATTTATAAAATAGTTAAGGAATTCCCCTTTCTAATTTATTTTCATAGCATCTAAACCCTTTCGCTACCAGGGCCTCAGCCTCAGGAGAAAAACCGCCAACACAGCCCAAACGTTTTATTATTTAAATATGATACCAATTATTATTAAGTTTTGTGGGATGTATTTTAACGTTCCAAATAAGCGAAATGAGCAATTTTGTATACCTATACGAATAAGTGATGCACATAAAAATTTAATTTGGCTTTTATAAAGACTATCATAATACTTTTTTTTATGAATAACTTTATTTTAACTATTTTTTACAGGGTTGAAGCATATAGAACTAATCCCCTTTTTTTCTATGTACTTCATGTCTTTTTTTTTTTGCACGGTTTTGTCTGGAACGTGTCTACCGTGTAAAAAGAATTAGGTGTATTTTAGTTTTAAATTTAGTCGATGGACTAGATTTAAGGATGTAGGTATTATTATTCTATAGTCGTAGTGAGCATCGTATAGAGGTGTCTAGAATTTATAGTCGGGGTAACTATAACATAGAAACGAGGGGTTTATATTTTCATCCATATAAATGGTCAAGAAAACCATTATGATAAGCCTTTTTTTCATATTTGACGAAGTTTCGTTAAGTTTTGATATATGTATAGTCCATCGAACTAAACGTGTAGTACTCCCAGAATATAGTATAATCAAGAAATTTCTTTCAGTGTACACAAATAGGATAAAATGCTCAATTTATACAGCAGCAATCGATAAAGTGCCCGTGGATGCTAAAAATTTAATAGCTTTGTAACACGATATTCAAGCTTACTTAAAAATTAAATTAAACTCCGAAATCATAGGACTGAATGAATTAAATCCACGGAGCTCTAACGCCCACCACCCATCTCCTTAAAAAAACAAAATAAAAAAATCTCATTCTGCCACATGAAAATTTGATCGGAACTCATCTAAAAAAGCCCACCGTGCCATAAATAAAAAATTGATCACTGTTTGCGAGTGTCTTCCTGCCGATGCGTTCAACATCGCTTTAACAATATTGCTGTAATAAAAATACGCAGCGCCTAACCTTTCTAAGTGATTGAAGCAGCGCCGGGCCATAAAGGCGCTGCCGCTTGTTTGTTTTCGTCCGACATATCCTTTTAAGTGGTTTAAAGAGAAGCCTGAAATTGTGAAATGCTTACCCGGGGGACTCGTAACTTTACCCACAAAACCTCGTTGCCCTATCATGATCAGAATAATAACACATGCAAACGGCGGGTTTAAGAGCCCGCACAAAATCAAGCCCTCTCCATTACGCTTGTCGGCGGTGGCGCGGGGACGCGGGGGTGCGCCAGCATCCAACTTACCAATTTATCCAAATTACAGGATCCCTTCACAGGATGCTGGAGCAATTTCGATACCATTAAGTCGAACTCGAAAGAGGCCACCCCCGCCCGTCCCGGATGCTTCGGTGTTTTGCAGAGTTTGTTGGACCAACCGCCGCAATACCGCCAATGGCTCTAACAGTTTCATTCCCGGGTTATCCCCCAATAAGAAGGACTACCAGAATTTCTTTCGCCAGACGGGACGAGGCGGGACCGGGCGCTCAATGGGCAGGGGCAACAAATTGCTTTCGATGCTTAAACTACGAGCGTTCGTTCCCCCGGGAGGCATAAACCACAGTTCCCTACTCAGCCAAATTCAATAAAAAACGCTCTAAATGCTTCCCGGCGCCACAAAATCATCCCCTGCATTTGGCGGAACTGCAGGCGTTGATGCTTTTTAATTCATTTCTCTACACTGGTCCAGGGGATGGTTGTTGCGAGATCCCCGATAGAAATATGGTCAAGTTCTACAATAATAAGGGACCCCCGGGCTAGCGCTCCTAGCAACGGCTAGTCGTGGGGAGTTGTGTTAATTAAACTTTTGCGGTGAAGTCTCTGGCAACAGTTGGGGAGTTGTTATTAGTCCCCAAATCAAAAACAGTTGCTACAAATGGCCCATTGAAGATTACTCTGATGGGGATAAACGCTACGTCGTCGGGGGTGAGCAAGTCCATTACTTCGCCACTGTAATTGAAACAGGGGACTGGGTCTCACCCGATGACTGATGTCACAGGATAATTGCTGCAATTTCAGGAGAATTAAGTCACACTCGCAGCTGTGTAAAATTGAGCTTCTAGATACAAAAATTAAATATCTCACTTTTTTGTGGATGAAGATATCCCTCAGATTCATCATGTTAAACCATACACGAATTAAATCAGTCAGGGGTTTCTTTAATATTAAAACATACAATGACTAATATAATTGCGTCCGCCAGCCTATTTGATATAGACCGACATTGGAAAGATGCATGTTGCCAAACATAACACATACATACACAGAAAAAAAAAATATTGTAACAATGTCAAACTGACAATAGTAGGTATTTACAAAAAAAATACAAACTACCGACAAATTTTATTTGACATATTCGTCCCTTTGACTTACCAAATGAACGTTCTTATACCATGTTTAATCAAAATCCCTAAAGGAGAACTCAAAATCAATCTGTTCCCAAACTGTACGCAATTAATCTTTAGGTTAAGTGATTGATCTAAATTAAATTTGCAGTGTGTCAACAAAGTAACAATATTGATCCGATTCTGAATTTGTTGAATTTAAAATGAAACGTTTAAATTTCCCTAGAAATATTTGGGGTTATTGCACCTACATTATGTACATAGAAACACGATGGCACTTCTGGAAACATTATTTCCACAGTTTAAATTCAATTAAGTTAATACTAAATCCAATTCTACGGATTTAATTTTATCTAAATCAGATTAAAAAAACTCTGAGTTTTTAGGAAAAAATGGTATTTTGGACTAATTAAAGGCAACTGTTCGACCACATTTCTAAATTACGATTACATGAAACAAGAAAGCTTTTCTTATATTTCCTGGAAATATTAATTTTCCCACATTTTTCAGCAAAAAAATTATAATTTTAAATTTCTCCGAAAAGTTATTTGAAGCAATAATTAGATCTATGTATAATAGATCAGATAAAAAAAAACTGAGGTTGTAGAAGATTGGCTTTGTTAATTTGAAAAATAAGAATTTTATAGGAAAAAAATGGTATTTTGGACTAATTAAAAGCTACAGCCCGACACATTTCTAAATTACGATTACATGAAACAAGAAAGCTCTTCTCATATTTCCTGGAAATATTAATTTTCCCACATTTTCCAGCAAAAAAATGAAGATTTAAAATTTCTCCGAAAAGTTATTTGAAGCAATAACTAGATCCCTCTGTAGGTATTAAAGAGCTAAACGAAACCTGAGTATCTTCAATTTCCCTAGAAAGTAGCATCTCGGTAAAAATGTTGTATTTTTGCCAGTTCTTTGAAATGGCAGAAAAATATGAGCGATGGTATAAAAAGCGAGGCACACTTGCGACAGAGGGCTCGTTCTCGTGTTTCACTTTTATTTCTAACAAATGCCGCTTTTCTTTTTTGTATTAAACGAAAACAAAAGGCAGTTCTTATGCAATATTATTTTTTTTTTTTTTGCAATTTATTTACTTTCAGGACTAAAATTAAAAAGCAGCAAAGAAAAACGAGTCAGGTGGAACAACAGCAGCTTGCTTTGGCTTTCCATCAACCTTGCCAAATCAGAGGAAACAAAATTGATAGATCTGAATCACCGACTAGGTGTTAAACCTAATTCAAACGACTAAAACAGTTGGCAAAGGAAAATTTACCGTAAGAAAATCCTTTGCAGGTCGAAAAATGGCACTACCAGTTTCCGGAATTTTTCCATTCCCGAGCTGACGCGGATGCTGACTCCTGCATCGCGGGGGCCTCGTCTGCATGAAAGGAGCGCCCTTCTGCATGACGGCATGAATGCAAGAAATGAAACGTCGGTGCAGCACCTCATGAAAGATATATGATGACGTGGACCCAATAAAGTTTGCTTCATCGCCACTTCCGAGTCGCTTAAACTGCTGAGCGGAGGAAATAGAAAACATTCCGATTGACACACAAAACTAAGGCATTCCGAGCCGGGGAGAGGGGGAAAAAATAATTTTAAACCTTAAGAATAAAACTCGCAATATTCCATAGCATGGCAATCCGCGACAGAAATCCGGAACCGGGAGGAACTCAGCCATCGATGTCATTAAAGAAAGTGCGCCCAAGAGCAGGAGTGGAATCGAGCGGAAATAAATTGACCTGCTTTGGCTTCACCGGGTCCCCTTTGGGGGAATCCCCGGCTCTGGCGCTGATGGTCCCATTGATTTATGTACGCACGGGTCCCGAAGGCGCTCCACTCAACTGCTCAAATTTCAAAGGAGCGGACGCGGGAAATTTATCGGAACGAAGTGTGACATTAAACGGCTTCTTGAGCGACCCTGATAGACGCGCCCCGGGGCCCCGGGCTACCGAAGACGCCGGGCGCTCCGAGCCGCACCATAAATTATCAGGCGGCGGTCCATCATTTTGACGTTAATTACGTGTTAATTGTGTTGTCCAGACTTTTATTTCGCCTCAAACAGATACATCCTCGCCGAACTTTTTCCAACTCGCCCTGTGTATTCACTTATACCGGGTGATTAATTTATAGCCGCACTGTAGCAACTTGTGATCTTCACATTTAATTTTGATTGCGGCTGCTTGAGCAAGCACCCCGATGTGCCCGACAGAAGGCGCCTCCGTTGCCGGGCTGTGGCCCCGGAGCTCCTTCTGAGCCGGCCGGACCATATGTGGAGCCCGATGTTTTCTGGCAGTTTGGAAGGCGGTCGATTTGTACTGTTGCTACAGGAAGAAAACATCTTGAGGAATGATGGAAGTCCCCGGCTCGAAGGGCCATTAATTATCTCCGAGATTTTGAGCGATTTATGATGATTTCTGTGGAGAAATTGTACACCAGACGTCCACCCACACATTTCCCTCGTATCCGTCGGTCGGTGCTGCAGTGTAACTTATGCTGGCGCAAAGTAAGTGGATGCCTTTAAGATTTGAGGAATAGCCAATTTTATTGATTGCGAAATAATTCGAACTTTTTGTTTAGCGGCAGCTTCTTACACGGTTTATGGTTTCTTTATCAAATTAAGGTATATACTTATTACTATTGATTTTATCTATAATACTTCTCTACCATGTATAAACTATAAAGCATAAACTAGTCCAATTTTATTTAGAAATAAATTAGGGTTAATTAAGTTACTTTTCAGCTAAATTTTTTAACTTTTATTTTAAAATATAGTGCTTAAAAGATGCCTATTAACTTATTGGAAAATATCGGGAATACAGCAGATACATCTATAAAAGCTAAGTTTACACTTAGGTACATGTACCGGGATTTGTATGAGATAAAAGTTAAATAAACAAATGATGCAACAAAAGCTTATACAAATGATCATACAATTTGTATATCGGTAATTCGCTCTTGACAAGTCGTGGTACTTCAGTGTCAGAAAGTAATTAAAGAAGGGAAGTTTAAATCTGTATGAACTTTTAAAAATGCGATTTACAATTGCGAAATTTTTGACTATATTCTGGGAGAACCATAAATATAGTTTGATGTACTATATCTTACTGATGCCAAAACTATAAAACTATATTCTCTCATCTATCTTAGGTATGCCAGAACTATAACTATGAAGTCTTTTACTATATTGGAAAAAATTATTGATATCACGACCTTTTATTGTCCTCAAAACCATAAAAAAATTTCTCAGTGTGGCAAGGAACCTTAATGTCACAGCTAACTGATCTGCTGATTCAATATCAATATCCTTAATTTAGTGTCCCTTTTTGCTGTTATTAGTCCCAGTAACTACAACAGCTATTCAAATTCGTTTCGATCCATTCTTACACATAATTTTTAAAACAACTCCTATCTTCTAAAGTCAATTTTTTTACTAACATATTTAGGTCTTTCGCGTTTCTTTAAAAATGCACGTATATCCAACACTTACGAAATTGTTTTATTTTTTTTTTTAATTATGAATATCTAAAGTATTTAACGAAGAACTTAGAAATAAATAATCTTCCTCGTCTGAAGACATTTTTCTTTGCCATGGAAACGCAAATTTACGAATCAAATATAATAAATAAAAAATATAAATTGCAAATGTCAATTGATTTGTAGAAATTTACGTATACAAATCTAGATATTAGTTCTGTACAAATCGCGACACAAGTCCCAGTACATGTATCTAAATGTAAACATGGCTTAAGATTAATTAATTAATTAAGATAATAAAATTGGCTAAATTTTATCTGCTAGGTATATAAATTTTTAAGTATAAGTAACGATGGTTATTTTCTTGAAATATTAAAATTTAAAAACTCTGAATAAAAATAAATTAAGAATTAATTTTGTACTTTATCAATATATAAAAAAAAACTTTTAAGGGGTTTAAATAAATAGTTATTTCTTCAAATTTTAGAACATTGTTCATTTTACACTCTTCTAAAATTTGAAAAAGCTTTTTCATAAAGCTCTACAAAGACTTTCCTCCCTAAACTAACAATGCCTTGACCTTCACTGCAATTTTACGGTGAAATAGTCACATCGAATTTGCATAATCAACAGCAATTTCTCCACTACCCTGAAATTAAATAAAAATTACAAAAATTTCCCTCTCTCTCTCCGGTTTTTAGTTTAAAATTGTTAATGCACGTAAGCAAGAAAAAAAAATCCTTTTAAGTCTCCTGATCTCGTTCAACCCAGCGCTAAATGCACGTACTTCAGAGCTTCTTTATGAAAAAGCACTTAACATGTAAAGAAATAATTATGTTTCCCTTCACACTTTTTTTTCCAGGTTTTTGTTTTATCCGGGTCATCGCAAAAGCGATTATGCGGGCTATTTCACGACCACCTCTAATGCATGTCTCGGGCGGGGCATTAAGTGAATTATGCAAGCGAACTGGGGGTCTCAGGTTTTTAGCGCTGAAAGTAATTACGGCTTACGACAAAAGACAAAAGGGAAAAAATATTCTTTTTTCCAGAATAATTGTTGTTATTTTTACCATGAATGTGTCAAGGAAAATTGTATGCGTAGTAACTAGAAAAATCGAGTCCCGACACAAAGGATGTTTACAAGTTCAAATTTTATTGGTGGTACTCAACTCGAGTGTACTTCGTCTCTAATACTACTTATCTCACAGAAAATGTTTTAGTCCCCTTTATGAAATTTTATATATTCGTAGCGCGCATGCTTATTTGAATTACAAAGTGATAGTCATTACATTACTTGTAGAAGCAATTTTGGAAATTTTCATAATGCAATTATGTACTTATACTATAACGTATTATAATATCTTAAAAGTTGTTGAATTCGTAAATAAATTCGCGCTTTCGCTGGTATCTAATTCAATTTCCAATATTGCTATTCTAAATTAGCACACTCGGTCTAATACCCTTATGAGTTGATTTTTGAAAATGGATATACAATACATACGTGCATGATTATCGGTTTAGATTAGAAGAATGTTTGTGCAACGTTCGCATTAATAGGCTTGTTTTATAATTGTTCCAATTCAAACTTAAACAACCTCTATGACCTCCTTAGGAGTTGAATTTCGAAAAATCCTTTCTCAAGTAATATGTACAGCATCTACGCCACAAAAGGAAGCTACTGACCAAATTTCATAGTTGTAGCTTCAGCGGTTAACATCTGGAAGAGAGCATATGTTTTTAATCAAAGCTTCGTGAATTAAGCTTTTATATTTTTGGTGTCTATGGCAACCGATTTTTATGCACCTTATACAACGATGCAATAGCAAATGCAAGGGTCCAAGGCCTATTTGCACCAAAGCGTGAATACCCATACGATTTTTTATAATCGTGCGTGCCTTTGTGTCTTTTGACGTTGTAAGTATTTATATTTAGTCCGCTAAAAGTATGGAAAATCTTGAAGTAAACTGCCATGAAAACAAGTAAATATATGTATGTATGCTAGATGATATGACTCTAAAATTAATATTATAAAAAAAACATTATATATGAAAACCTTTATAATAAATAAGTATTGGTTCTATTATTCATCGAGAAGTGGGATTCGACAGTACCCCAGGAATATACTCATAACAAAAGTAAACCACAAAGTGACGAAGTAATAAAAATATAATAATAACGAAACCACCGAAGAAGGGTGAATTTGTCCTAAAAAAATTCCTACATGCTACGCACCCTGCGACGAGAGCAGAGGGCCATCCTCAAAGAGAATGTTTATTACTCACAGTAAGCCTGATTTGCGAGGCTCAGGAATTCCCAGAAAGGCACTGCTGTCACTGATGTTCATTCATGGTCATATTATCCAGCTCTTGGTATTATTAACATCATTCTATAAGTCGCTATCAGGCAAAAAAGGATCAGCACACAATTCAGAGTCGTTCCTTCCTCTTGCTTATTTTATTTGTTGCTGCTGCGAATATCATTGGGGCGTGCAATTGCCAGGCCGGGATAATAACCCTCCACTTGTTATACAATTTCATATTTGAGGACCAAGCACATCCCGATGGCACCCTATTCCCGGCCGAATAATACTACAATGAGTGGCATCATCATTCCTGAATTAAAACGATAGCAGGGGGAAGGACAAAGTAATTTTTTGGTCTGCTTTCCCCATTCCTTGCGCTGAGTTCAGAAGAATAGGACTCTTGAATAAGTAAATCCCTCTGCGGCTTTGGATATCCGAGGGCTATACTATTCGGATGCACATTGTATAAAAAAGACCCTGTCGCAGAGGCCGGCCCCGGCAACCAAGAAAATTTGTAATAAAAATATTTTTCCAGTTCTTAATGGAAAACGTCCTATATCGCATCGCGTTGAGCGTTTATTTGTTTTTAATTATAAATTCATTACTGGAGATGGTGCTCGGAATAAGGCTCGTTTTCATTTTCAGTTTTTATTCCTGTGGGCTCCCCTGGCTCAGCTATTGTTGCCCAGATGAGAGATTTGGGGTAGATTAAGTCGCCATATACCCTCCTGAATTTGAGTTCTCGTGTAATTATTCAAGTGACCAACAATTCGTGGAAGCTGAGTACTATAAGCTGTTAATTTGGTAAATATCTAAAAAAAGGTTTGGGTCTTTTCAATTTCATTTTAATTTTGAAAGAGATCCCAGCTTCCGGAGGCACGATTATCTTCAGGAGGATTAGTTTTGAAGGAATTTGAAAAAAGCATCATTTTTAAAAAGTATGTAAGATATAGACGGGAAAAAAATTGTGGGTCTTCCATTACACATTTATGCTTCCGGGAGATTACCCTGGAAACTTACTGAGTTTATGAAAAAGGAACCAACCAAAGTGTCAACATTTTTGACAAATTGTATTTTGCCAATTTAACCATTCATGCGCATATACCTCCGTATAGAAATTTAGAGAATGGGGCCAAAACAAATCTAGCCAATTTCCAAACCGCTATATCTTTGAAGTACATAGTTAAACGGATGAGAAAATTTGTAGCTAAAATACGTACTAGTTATGCATAACAATTTATATACATAAAACTTCGAAAAATAAATTTTTCACCACAGACAAATATTATTGAAGTAGGTAATTGTTATGTCCAAAAATTGCTTTTTACTTACAAATTCACACGACCCTTAGTTTGTAGTATTAAAAAAAGATATTATAGAGTTTTACGGAAGAAAAGAAACTATGGAAAATGAGCTTCGTATAGCGTGTTTTGTCAAATTTATAGATTCCTAGAAATGAAGTTAGTATGTACATTTAAAAATATCGGTTGGCTAAAGTTAATTAATTGAAAATACTGTCCCCGATGTTTTTAAATGGTTAATTTAATTATAAAAGATTAAGAACGAATTCAAAACATTTATGCGTACCTATTTTTAATTTTTGTTTAAACATGAAATTTCTTAGTATTCATAAACTTAAAGGACCTACATATGTAATACCCACACCTAATCAAAAGTGCAACTGCTATTATTTGAAAAGAATAAAACCTACATAACTATTTTTATTTACGTATTGCACAACTACCGTTAATTAGGCATTGTATTCGTTGTGCCTAGGACACTTTAACTTAAAAGTAGAACAGCAAATTCAAAGAAATGAAAGACGTGACCAACAAAAGCCGCAAAAGCACTGTTGCATGTTTCTAATCCAGAAATGTAACAAGCAGAGCAATATCAAAGGTAAATGTGGTTCGTTTGGGCTCCTTCCGAAATGGAACTCCGCATGCAGTTCGCCTAATTTAATTTATCAAGACAGCTCATGTTAACCAAAAGACAGACAGACATGTAAATAAATAGCGTGCATTGGACTTCGTAATTTCGGTGGTACGAAAAACCGAGAATAGCATGACAACCTGTCTGATAATTGCCTCAAAATTGTTCTAAGTATTTTTATTGGAAAACTTTTCCCATTTCCAAATTTTCATTGTTCCATTTTCAAAAACAAACAAAAAAAAAATAAGAGTTTCACTTTCCATCATCGTGTCGTTGGGTAGGTACGACATTCAAGTTAAATCTGCAGGTGCCGTCCACCGGGTGAAACAAGCCAGAGTGCGTTCCTGGGATTTCCAGGTGAAGTTGGAAATGGTTGGAGTCACGATCCATGAGGATGAATTTCTAGACAGTGAGTTAGGTCATGTGCGAGGGAAGGAGTGGGTGGATGGTAGTAAAAATTCACCGCAGGGATAAACTTTCCCCGAGTATATCTAATGCGCTACAATAATGACAAATTGAAGGAAGACTTACCCATCCGAAGATCGGCCACCATTAGCAGAATTAGACTGAGCACCAGAAAGCAGTCGACAGGTTGGCTGAAACTTCTTAAACTTGAAGAAGTCAACCGCCGGCTCTCTGCGGTTCTTGAAACTTTTCGAGTACTTCTTGGGGCTTTCATGTCTCCAGGACTTGTTTCCCAGGATCTAAGATTAATTCTATTTCCCTTTTTGGGAAAGACTCCTTTGTCAGTGGGCACCCGGAGTACGGTGCACTGTTGGCGCTTTTTGTCGCTCTAACCTTAGCGACTTTTTCGATGGAAGCAGGATGTAATAATCAAACCAACCAGAAAGCGAAAAGTTTTTTGGTCGCTTGTTTTCGTTTTTATTTTTTATAAAATCTTTTTGCTTTTTCAAAAAATCATTAGTGCCCTAGCACTAGTCGTCTGCGATGATAACGTCAGCGACGACCGTGGCATGAGTTGGCTCAATTCAGTTGATGATGATGTGAAATTCGTCGCAATTTCGGTGCCATTCCGGGGTTGGAATCGGGCGGGAAGCTGCAAGTAAAAGAACATAAAAACAAGTTTAGGAATTTTTTTTATATTATACTTTAAGAGCGGGAACAACCTAAGAAGGATGCAGACTAACTTTTCTCAAATACTTAAGTGCAATTTGTGCATGTCAGCCGGGCTAGAGGCACCAAGATAAACTTTCAAAGTGGACGGGTCAAATTGGGTTTGAAAGTCCTTCACGGAGCTCAAAATGGGAAATTGGGAAGAACAAGGGTATGATGATGACCATCGAGGCCAGTGGTCGGTCACCATCAGGCGCACAAATTCCTTGGGACGGGCTAATTTGAACCGATGACACTGACATATCGTCGATATGAAATTGCCCTGGTCACCGGGGAACGACCTGGCACCGTCTACAAACATTCCTACTACTCCCTTCCTTCCGTCGGGCACAATTCCTGGAGTCGTCTTAGTCTGGTTCTAAGATGTCACGCCCACCACCACATGAGGTGTGGCCCATCATCGCCCTTGGGAGCAATGCTTCATTCTAAATAAATACCTCCGTGCGTCGCAATCTATTTGACCTGTGGAATTCTCTTTCCACTTGTAAAAGTTTTCAGACACTTCAGCACCGCACCTTTTCATATTTCCGTCTAATACCACATGTGTGTGCTTGCTTGTCTGTCTGTCTAGATCCTCGACCAGGTGAACAGGATCTGGTCACAATAAATCTAAATTAATCGAATCTGGGGAGATGTGACAAATAGCAAATTGAATTTCATTGTGCGAAAATTAAGATTTTCGAAGATTTTCTGAGTGCCTTTGGGTATATTTATCATTTTGAGAGTCGTCTCAGCCAATCTATCTAAGTCTGGCTAATATTGAACTCGAATTCTTTCAGAAACTTCAGGTATACGCTCGGGAATTTGCTCGATTGCTTTTAGGATTGTGATATGCATCAATTTGCAAGACGGTCAACAATTTGAGGGTAATTCTTAATCCATGCGGAAATTTAAAGCTTTAAGTTTTAACATTAAACTTATAAATATTCTTATTTGTATGAGAATGTTACGAAATTATTAAGGTATTAAACCTATTTAGTATTAATTGCTACACTTAGAAAGTAATCCTTCCATAAAATCCATAAAATACAAAATCTCTTCATTATAGAAAAATATTATAAAATTACAAATCCTAGTAAGTAATCTTCTTTTTTTACCATACCATTGCCGAAAGTTGGAATTTTTAAACTGTTTTGCGGGAGCAAAATGGCACCTTTTTACCTTGGGAACCGGGTAAAAATGTCCTATTTTGTTTCCTCAGGATAAAAAAGTTCCATTTTACTCCCTTAAAATAGGAAGAAAATTCGAACTTTCGGCAGTGGTATAGTAAAAATATTTAAACAGTTTAGTTTTGCCTCTATTTCGACTTTGCTAAGTTCACTTTCTTATAACAGAATTTAAACTCAAAACCTTTATTAGAATTAATAAATAATTTAGTAATAAAATAAGGCAGAAATATAATTAATCCTTTTCAGTAGCGAAATAAAAAGGTGTTAAAAGCATTTAACAAATAATAAACAAAAATGAAGTAAAATCAGTTGCATATCGATCGATTTTGGCTTTTTATAAAATGAATTCCGACGTTTACGAATATTGACACCAGGAAATGCTATTTTCTGTAATTTGGAAAATCGAAATATATGTGACAATGAAGGTCTTTGACTGTTTTATTAATAACCTTTTTATAAATCAATATCCTTTTTCTATTTGCTCGCGAAATTTGGGTGATGAAAAAGCGCTTTGTTTTGTAATATTCGTTGTAAGCTTGAATCTTATAATAGGCGTTAAAGCAAAAAATCGTACGTAAAATTGATTTGTTTTGTAAATGTATTATGTTACATGTATAAAAAAGATCGTAAGTGTATTCCAGTGTATTGAAGGAAAAGCTAGACGATTTATTCCAGTCTACAGCAAGATAAATCTTCTACCAACCAGCCGATTCCTGTGTTCTGAATCCCGCGCAAATATCGATTCTTTAAGCATTCAATTTGAACTCAAAAGTATTGGTCAAGCTTGTCTGTAAGCACATCCGGAATTAAGAAGGGACTTTATCCCAATCATCTAATCATCAAGTAGTCGTCACATAATGCGATTTTCCTGATTAAATCCTCAATCCGTAGTGGTTCTAACGAGAGGATGGACGAATTAAAAATTGCAATCACGTACAGATGGCGCAGGCTGTAATTGGATTACACAATCCTAATTGGTTCCTTCCCAAATGGCTGTGTTCCTCGAGTGGACAAAATCCGCAATTTGCGCCACGGAAAACAAGCAGTCACAGCCTGTCCTGGACTCCTTGAAGGACCTCTCCGTCAGAGTTGTATAATCGCCCAAATGCCGGCTAATCATTGAACTAAGATGAGGACTACACTAATTAAAGAGCCGGCAGGAAGGCTCAGGAAATTCCTTTTGAGTCAGTCGAGCGGCAGGAAGGTCCCTAAATTAAAGGCCTTCTTCCCGGAAGGTGCATTGCCCGCTGCAGTGGAATGCAATGTCGGAGGACCGGACAAGCCATAGTAGATTTTTTCCTTATCCTTCCCGGCAGGAGCCGCACGGACACGTCGCTTGCTGCAAGGCACAAATGAGGACGAGGGCCAATAAAAGAGACTATGGTCCTCGACAAAAGGCGCAAAGGAGCAGCGATGTGCATGCGGGAGCGCTCGTCCTCGGGATGGAAAAGGACACGCCGGGACGACGGAATGCAAAGGAAGCGGGTGGCGGAAATCATTGTTAATGAGGCTTACGGGGATTAATTTCTTTGTCTTGCATTCAAGTGTACTTTATCCATTTTGGCGTCCCATTTAATTCATCCCTTTTTGTGCATTGCACCCACCCGACAGCAGCAGAACCAGAAGCAGAAGCTGCAGGACTGGAGGATCCGTGCAAAGTCCCTGAATCTGACTAATTTTCACGAGGACATTCGCAGCTATTGTCTTCCTGACGGATCAAAGTTTACTTTGTGCTGGAATTAGGTTGGTACCCCGGCAGATGGAATGCTGTGAACAGGCTAATAATATTCAAATTAGAAATGATATTTCTCTGCGAGCCCTACGTACTGGCTCCAGGGTACCTGAAGTGCGGTTGGATGGGGTTCCCTTTGCATAATTGCTGCCATTGTGGTCACAGCGACGATGAAGGGAGCTCCACGCTTTTTGCGAACTATTTTTGGGGTCGATATCTCGAAAAAAAAATTAGATTTTTTAGCTTCCTAGAATTGGGCCTTAGTGGTCGGTAACTGAGCTTTACCCTGAATAATTCGCCGGATATCATTTTCATTAAGTGCATTCACTTTGTGTGCTCGAAACAAAGGCACAACTTGCAGTTGCAGGAATGTGTGCTCAGTGAAAATCTGCAAGCAAAGCCCTTCCTCATTAAGCCATCCTCAGTGGCATAGGCCACCGTATGGCGGGGTCGAACCATTTTCGGGGCAATTGCTTCATGAGATTATATTTTCGCAGCTTTCCCCTTTTAAGTGCCATTAAAATTTTGATGAGATAATTAAGTACTCGAAATCTTTCCCCCACATCGCCATTAAATGTGCAGGAGGTGCTCCAACTTTTATATCATCCCTCTTGCATCGCATCGCGACTTTATATCGCAACTTGGCTGGCTGGGAAACGAAATCTTATCTAGCGACTGCCAAGTGCACAGTCGTCTTGCGGAGGCGGGTTTTAGTTTAATAAAGTCGCGACGAAGACGTTCCCCAAGATGATGGTAGTCAAAAAATTCCACTACCGTGTGCAGTGCGGGCTTGTGCACGTGTGGTGGATCAGCATCCGACGAATGAGCGTGGGGGTTTATGGCAGTAATAAGCGGGAACTTAATTAAATTCACTAACGACAGTATTCAGCAGGCCTTCGGGATTCGGGAGACTTTACTGCCACTCCTAACTATGCGCGGCAAGATGGAGTTGTTACTTAACCGTCTGACTGTTGTTTTGCATTTTGGTTCTGTCGAATTGATGGCAGGCGTCCCGAGTCCTGTTTTTGTTAATCAGTCCCTTAACTCGCCCGCGGGAAAGTGCTGTCGCTCAAACTAACGCTGATTACTGCCACGAGATGAAGGTGCCGTGAATGGGACGTAGTTAGCACTAATAGAAGGGTTTCTAAGGGTTGTTTGCATTAGTTTAGACTGATGACATGTCTTGATTGTCTGCGAATTAAATGTTTCCGCAAATTGTTAGTTAGCGCAAGTTCGTGTTTAACTTGAACAGGTTGCGAACCTTCTTTTCACGTCATCCACCTAAGAATGTAGGTAACAAGATTCGCAGATTCCTTAGTGAAGCAGATTTCAAATGAGCTGATTAATCTTGATAGGACTCAGACAAATCCTTTAAAGATATCAATGACATTTATAACACAAAACGTGTAGAGTAGTATAAGAAAGTAATAGAGTAGTGTGTTATAAAATTAATCACAAAAAATTAAAATGAGTTAGTACAGAATAATATAACTTTAATGGATCAGTAATTAGAACAATTTAACCTACGTAGATTAAACATACGCTCGAGACTCTAATCCTCACTCAATAAAACTCTTAATACGTTTTTTTGGACCATAGTCTGTACTCCAAGAGTTACAATATACTATTTGAGCTTTTAAATCACTTCAATACTTTCTCACAATGTTTTTGATATTTTCTCTAATTTAATTTTTATAAGCAATTTTAAGAATAGAATTTTGTGTAAGAAAGTTTTTTTACTATAAATTTTATATTTTTTGAAATAGATTTACAAGAATCTTTTTTCGACACGCTGGGCATATGTGACCCGAAGTAAGTATAGCAAAAATCACTGGGAAAGGAATTAGTAGGTATAGCGTGATTTAATTAATGTTTTCTATGTCCGCCAAGATGATAGAAATATTTAAAAGATTACAATTCACATTGAATTATTTTATTGCCATCATACATATTTGCCCAATGTTTTTAGTTTAAATATTGTAATAGTAGACAACGAATGATGCATAAAACTGAAGTATTGTATATAAAAATAAATACATATATTTAATTCCTTGTACGTTTTAAGTCAAAATACCTTTTCTTTATTTTAGGCTTTGCTCACATTTTCCGAATAAATAATTTATATTAATATGATAATAAAATAAATAAAACATACACAAAAACATGAAAAAAAATATTTATTATATATTTCTAAAATACGATGTCTATTATAAATATTTAAATCTATTATTAAAAACTTATCTTTTGTTGATAACTCTAAAGTACAAAAGACAAAAATTTGTGGAATAAAACCTGTTTCACATATGTAATAAGAATCAATGTCAATAATAATGAATTTAATGTTGGTAAAAATGCTGGTGCAACAAGAGTTAGTTAGTTAGTTAGTCAAATCCCTACTTCGGCTCAAATTTTTTCTAACTTTGTAGTAATGAGGAGAAATCGACTGAAAACCAACAACTTAAACGAAGCTACAACGTAAAGTGTTGCTTATCCTCCTCGTTAACAATGAAAGCCCTCGAAGGAACTTCTAAAAAATCATAACGACTCTTCACTCCTCAACATCTTCCACAAACGCGTAAAGCATACGCCGGTGGCAGTCGTTAACGCGTTAAAAACGCTGAGCGGCAATGATGAGAACAAGCGCGGCAAGTAGCAAGGTGAACCCGCGAGCTCCTTGGCACAAAGAAAATTAAATCAGGAGCAAGTTGAGATCGCCGTGCTTCATCTTTCCGGGGGCAGAAGAAAGTCAAATGAGCGGATTAAGGCACTTCTCGATGAAACTCCCAAGACGAGAAAGTTACGTAAAAGTCGAAGTCGCAGATGATCGCTCTTCGTCGTGCTGCGAATTCAGAACTTAGCGGAGTGAACTCCCATAAATATCCTAATCTCGTCCTCGGTCTCCGCCAACCGAACGGGGGCGTAATATAAAAATGATTTTCTTCACAGCTTTGAGATGCAGTTGCCGCCCGTCCTCGAGATTTGTCGCTTTTGGACACTTTCGAGCGTTGAAATTGAGATAAAATTTTTAATCATGAAAGTGCTTTTCCGAGCAGCGCAAAAGTCGGGCGCATAAATCAATTTCGGGGCAGTGTGAAAAAAAAAGTGTCCTATAAGTGCAGCCTTGTGTCTTTGAGGGGCTCTCCTTGGGTATTTGATGAAAATTGTCATTTTCAGGTATGCTCGAGCTGGAAGTCGACCGTAACTAGCTTCTTCCGGGCTGACACCAGAGGACGGGGTGTTGAGGGGCCCCGAGCTTGGCGATGACAAAGTTTTTGGCCGCCCTTTCTGACTTTCTTCTGTTTTTTTCCACTAATTTTTTTTTTTTTTTTTATAAAAAGGGAGAAAATTTACTGCTGGTGCCTGTAAAAAGTCCTGAAAGTTCCTCGATGAACTTTTTAATCGTCCAGTCAGAGATTTTAATAAATTGAACTCGGTCTCCATCGTTTCGCCATAGTTCGCCGACGACGGCTATACGACGGCGAATCGAACTGGATGCGGCTGGCAAAGTTTCCCGTAGGAAACTTTCAACTAGAGACAATGCTTCCCATCCTGGCGGGCAAGGCGGCAGGGACCCCATCGCATTTCACTTAAAATTTTCCACTTGGTTCGACTCCAAGTGGATGGATACAATGTAAATTGCTTGCGGTCCCTGCTCCGTCGTTGTAGGGTAATTGGAAGGGCCAAGACTAAAAAATACTCTCCTCCTTTAAATATAGTTTTTGTTATGCCCTTTTTGTTTTTTAGAGGTATTTTTCTTTAGCTCTCAGCACAGAAGATATGCTTTATGGAACTTGAAGTAGACTTCTAGGAATAAAATTCCCCGAAATTGGATTCCGTGGTGGAAATAATAACGAAATAGGATAGGAATCGAGTACTTTGAGCATCTCCTTATTAGTTTTGACGTATAAGAAATTGTCGATATGAAGTGGAGGGATCTTAAAGTTTTCGATTGGGTGCGAAGGGCCACTCTATCAACTGATGAGCTCAAGCACCATAGAGCTATTTAATGAATCCCCACTCTGCAGTGCGGATATGCGCTATGGTGCAAAGTGGAATTTTTCAATATCACAAAATTAAAATCTCCCAAGCTCTATCTGGTTTTTCCTACACTCCAAACGGTAACGCAGTTACAGTCAACAGAATCGCGATAATAAATCGACTCTAGATCTTTTTACCACAACATGGAGGAGCACTCATATAAATATAAACTTTAATTTTAAAATCCATTAGACAAGGTGACAAAGATTTCTTTACACTGTGAATTACAGGACTAATTGTGATTCCTTTGAAGCAGTCACGGCTATGTACATCTAGAAAATAAAATGAATTTTTTAATTTCACTAATTTGAATTGTACTGAATTATTAACTTTAAAACAACGAACGTTGCAATCTTAATCGATATAATTATTTTCAGTTGGTATAATTTTCATTTTGTAAGTCAATTGGATTGGTTTTATTAATTAAATTAAAAAGGATTTTCATTCTGATTTACTGTATTCTGCAAAATTCGAATATCAGAACTCACTCTTCTTTTCTCCTTTTATGATGGAGATTTGAATGTTTCAAAGCAATTTTATTTTCTTAAAGACTGTTTAGCGTAAAAAAAAGTACTTTTTGAGAATTTTGGGTACTATAATTCTAAAGATGCAGTGACAAAATACGCTATAAATATATGCCCCTTTTGTAAATAAAAGCAGTGCTATGAAAAGTTTGCATAAACTTTTGGAAAACTATAACGATTATATATGTAGGTTTTATAATTTTTGAAAATCCCTTTTACGAAAAAATAGGGTCAAAACGTGAGAAAATGCATGTTTTGATCAGTTTTAAAAATATTATTCAAAAACCATGGAGAGTTGCATAAACCCAAAATGAAATTGTAATAAGAATATAAACAATATGAAACATATACTATTACTTTTTTATGAACTCTCTCTGTCTGTTAAGCTTTTTTTTTATAATAGCTAAATATTCTAACTTTCATTTTACCAACGTTAAAAATTCACTATTTACACAAAAAATAAGAAAGGCAATGGTTAAAACTGGAAAAACTATTTTAAGTATCTTAGCTATTCTAAAAATGGTAGGTATAGTCGCAATATAGATTCAAGAAGGTCGTAACTGATGCATTTTCTGCACTGAAGAAGTTTGAACTAGTTTTGAAACCTCTTTGCGGTGTATCTAATTATTTTTTACTTTCCAACCCATAAGTTCTTGCTCTCAAGTCCTTGTAACTATTTCCTAGCATTAATGACAACTCGCTAGTGACAACCCACTTCTGTAGCGCTCCGCCAGCAAAACTTCTAATATCTCTAACACAGGCTGGCGCTCCGCTGAGAGTTCTGCATCTGGCTGGCTCCATCCTCCCGAGCCGCACCAGCTAGACACAGTGTAGCTAAATAAAATGAATGCATCTGCCGTGAAATTAAATCCACTCCAGTTGCACACAGTCGGGCCTCCTCAAGGGAACGCGCACTCCCCGTGCTTATTTTATCCTTCGGTGGTAATATGTCACAAAAAATGGCCGTGATGCGTACGTAATGGTTATGAGTTTGATGAAAATTGCTCTGCAAATATGCGAAAATTAACAGGGGATTAGGATAATAGGATGGCCTCGCTCAGAGGATTTGGAAATTCAATTTTGTTTTTGACGAATGGTCGGGAGGGGTTTTCTTGTATTTTGATACGAATCCGCAATTACATTTGCCAGTTCTTTATATGTAGCTACTTTTATGAACACAATATTTTGTAGGGAAATGTGTGGGAATATGAGTAATATTTTAGCAAAAATAATTTAAAGTAAAGTAATAAAATTTAAAATTCGAAAGAGGTACTTCGAACTTTCTAATTTTAATATGCTAATGTAAGCCTTTTCAGAAGCTGTGGACTTAATCCATCTCACTGTATAGTGATGAAAATTTGCATTCCTTTCTACGGCTTATGCTTGCAAGAATTCATATTCTTAGGAACTATTCTACGTTATTCGTTTCATTGATTTTAATTACAATAAACACTCCAGCTGCATTTTCAATTACTCTAAGTTAGCTTGGTAATTTTAATTATTTCACATTAAGCTCACTTGTCTTAAGCAGAAAAAAACCACGAGTCTAACACCAATGATATTCCGAGAGCGATTTCTTTAAAATATTTTTTTTTTTTACGTTAGTTAGATCGTGGGACATCAATTAGTCTAAATGATTCCCGGGAATAAGTAATGACTAAAGCACGTGCCCCTTAAAGGCCTGGAATGGCTCCCTGAATGAAACATGGGTCACAGAGGGATCATCGTCGTTTTTAATTGCTGCGGATGAATGTTTCAGTAAAGTTTTATCTCTCTGTTCAGAGGAAAAATTGTTTTTCATGAATTAACATGATGTGGTGGCAGTGTGGTTGGTTTTAATACTTTTGGACATTAATGGAAGCATTATACCTTGTTCATGCTATCAACTGGTAATTTTTATATTAATTATGCCACATTCAGTTACACCATGAATAAAAATTTTTTTGAAATATTTCGCATTTTAAGTAATACAAAGACCATTTTGCTTTTAACTCCGTTTTTGTTTTGTTTTTAATTATTTGCTACCTATTCGATTTGACAATGTAACCTTTATGTCATTTCCTATTCCCACATAGATCCTTTATTCAAACGCCAACGTCGATACTTGAATATTTTCTCGATAGTTTTTCATAATCCATCGTTACGACAAGTTCTCAAAAGTAATAATCAAATCAAAATTTTTTAGGATTAACCAAAAATTTTATGAAAAATGAGTTGAAAGTTTTCTAAGTTATATTAATATATGTATGTACATACAGAGTTATCATTCTTAAATTCTTAAAACATAACGCAATGAAAGTCCTTTTTATAACGTTTCATGACTCTTTCAATGACGACGTTTTAAACCAGAGTCGAATGATTTAATTGCCTGAATTTTGAAATTATGTTCATAATTTGACATCAAAGAATAAACAAATAATATATTGTATTTTGTTATTAAATAAAGCATTATTTGGTTTTTATATTTACTTTTCCAGCTCTCTTTTTAAACTGGCTTTTTCATGCCATGCTATTCCCCTAGCTCTGCCCCAATTTCCCGGAAGCGGGATTATGAAATGCTGCAATTTGAGTGTTTATCAACTCCATCAATCTCTAAGGTTGGTTTGACATCAAAAATAGATGATTTTAAGCAAATTGCAGATGGCTCGTTAAAATTAAGCAGCAAAATTTATTGTAATTGAGACATAATCCGAAAAGCTATCTCCTGCCCTGAACTTTACATCGTAAGTCAATTTTCTCCAGCCTTTGGGAAATTATTTGCAATTCATTTCCTTGTAATAAAGTTGTCCATGACACCTCACCTTACAATCACTTTTTGCTCACCTCTGTTTGGATGTTTCCATGCCCGAAAATGGGCACCCATCAAATATTTAGGCCTAAGTGATGTACCTGAGCCTGTCTGGAATACGAAATCAGCAGAATCCACTCCCGCTGCCGCACGAGAGGAGCTACAGGACCACTGAGGCCAGGAAGAGATAAAGTTATCACAAACGGCCTTGTCCCCATGAACGGCAATTTTAGCCGAAACTTCTGACATTTTCAATTTTCACCTCTCCCGGAGCATAGTCGACACTGGGTCTGATTTGCCTTTTGTTTTAGTGCCACTATTCCCGGGTCACAGGAACAGCAACAGCACGCAATTACGACGTACCTTTGCAACCTCCGAAACTTGTCCTTCGACGGCCCTTGAGCCCAGTCGAATGCCTTCTTGGTCTCGGAGCCTCGCAGCCGCACTTTTATTTCCTCTTTTCGTGCTTCGGAATTGGGCAGAGCACGTTAAGCACACCTGTCTACCGGTCCCCGGGTCACGGATCAATAAATGTCATTACGGGGGTCACATCTGTTGCTTCGACGTTCCGCAAATGGGTCGTTGTGCATTTACCCGACATCCCTGGAGCCCGGCTAATGTACCGGCTGGTGTCGTTGGACATGAGATACTTTTGTCTCTTCGATTGTTGTTCTTCGATTTCACATCCGAATCGATCTTTGAGGGCGCATAAATTTTATAGACCTGCCAGACATCGGCTCCTGGAGGTATGCTTTCTACCTTAGGCACATCTCCGCATGACGAAATCGCTTTTTTCACCGGTCTCTGCCGAAAGCACTTAACTAAGAAATTCCCTCATCTCCAGTAAGTCTATAGTCCCAGCAGTGCACCTGTTTTCAGAACCCTCCACCGGCCTCCTCCCACCGACCTTTCGGGCCGCTCTATCAGAATTTCAATTCGATATTAGACGATCAATCACATATGTATCGGATGTACATCGGTCCTGGATCCAAAATGCCTGCTGGGTGATTGATGATTGATGAATGCATTCCATCGCTCCGGTGTTATTGATTGAAACGTACAAAAATATTTCTCTGTCCCAAGCTCGTTATTTATGAGTGGGCCCCCCGTGCAGGACCCATACTCAGTGCAGGGCACCCCGCAGTTGAGCCAGCAAATTTGCTAAGTACAAGCTCAATCTGCACCTATAGTCAACGCAACCGCAAAATAATTGCGATGAAGTGACACTACCAACAATACGAAGTATTTTGATGAAGCATTATAAATTATGCAAGCAATTAAATTTTGTGAAAAAATAATTTTATCCCGATTAGACCCGCATCGGTCCAATTGTTTGCATGAGGTCAGGTCAGAGAGCTAACCGCCAATTTATATTTGGTGATTTTGTTTACTTTTTTCAGTGCCTTCACATTAAATTGAGGCGAAAGTTAACAATGCGCCGAGTTAGAGGGCGAAACGAAATTTCATATCGATTCGATGCACGTGTTTGCATTGTATGTTGATAAAAATTTGGCAAATAAACAATTATTTACGGAACGCAGCATCGCTGCGGGATTCTTTTATTTTTGGGATATTGCCCGAAATTTAAAGGTAAAAGTTTTAGGATTTGAATTTTGATATGTATTAATTTAGCAACTGTCACGTTTTTCGAGAGGAAAGCCTGGGATATTATTTATTCCGGTAACGTTCCGACATCAGTCATATATCCGATATTTATTGAATTCAAATAGTTATTACATTATTACCTAGCAAGGAAAATGGAAATATTGAAGTATGGAAGATGGAAACATGACTCTGTCAAATAACCCGAAAATAAACTAAAGCAACATTTCCTAAACGTCATACTTTTTACTCGTGAATACATTGAAAATTGTTTAATTTAGTTGAAAAGTCGAAAAATATATGTACATAGTTAATGCACGTATCTATTGATTATTGATTTTTTAAACAACTACTCAGTTTAACTGATTTAGATATTTAAATTAATTTTGGTTAATTATTCTTGTGTAGAATTAACCGACACTCAACTATGTATTTATAGACATTTCAACTAGTATTTATCGAACTTATATATAATATATAAACTAAACAAAGTTGAAAATCTATTAAATTTGAAGAATTTCTTTAAACGGCCTGATTCTTTTATTCTGGGAGCCATTGAGAGCGTTTCTTAATAATTACAAATACTTTAAAAAATAATTACAAATACTTAAAAAAAAATCATACATCATCATTCCTGTTAGTGTTTTCCTCAAGTAAGTTTAATGTACTTAGAATAATTAACTCCTTAAAGATCTCAAAATGTTCGTTATAAAAGAAATTAAGAAAAACACGCGTAAAACCACCTTAATTCCGTGAGATTTTCATCAACACCAAAGGAACAACTTTCTTCTAGTATAGGCCCCATAATTGAATTAGCCGAAATTAGGGCCCTAGATGGCAGAGATCCACACCTCCTGGAAAACGTTAATTCAATGAATATTTCGGAGGCATTCTCGTGTAACAACAAAATACAGGCGTTCGGTAACCGCAGGAAGACAGACAACTTTTCCTTTTTCCGCAAAACTTTTCCCGAGTTCCTACGAATTTTAGATCTGAGAGGTACGTACCTACTTAGCCTGCTCCCACTCATATGTGCCTATTGTGAAAGTTTTATGAGATTTTCAGCCGGAGTATGTTATCTTGTCGAAAAAAGCGGATAGGGTGATGCCGAACAAGACGAGGAGTCTTGACAGGCCGTGAGGGCGTAAGGACGATGGAATGACAACCACATTCTGAGCAAGCCTCAAATCCAATCAAGTTTTGATTAGAGTTTTGTTGGGAATTCCAGAACTGGAAAAAGAGCAATGAATCCTACGGGCGAAGTATCTACGACCTACGAGTGCTATGCGCGCCGGGCCCGGTTCATACATTTCACATTGCACCCGAGCAGCCCTAGGAGTGCCTTCAATGCCGAGCCCGGCGAGCCCGACGAGCCGATGGCGAAGTCAAAAAACATCTTGGGAAAAATTGAAATCAACAACAGCAACAACAGGAGCCAACTCCGTCTAGAGGAGCGGACAGGACATCAGCGCAGTCAAGGGAAAACTTTTTGTTGAAAATATTTCTGATTTTTTGCCCTTTCGCCCTTATTTATTTTTGTCCCTCCCACGGCGGCGACGACGGCGGTGGAATCGCACTCGCGGGGAACGTTGCGGGCCTCGGACTAGATTGAATAATTTCAATATGTCTAAAGTTGAACAAGGCCCGACCCGAGCAGTGGTATTGAAATATCCGGAGGAAGCGCCCGCTTAGCCCTTCCGCTCGTGACGTAGATCCTCTACGCCGAGCAGACCACGTATGCTTTGTATTGCCAGTCAGTTGTAGAAAGTTCTCAAGTTTTAACAAGTTTTGAGTTTCCTTATTTACCGAACTTTGTTATATGGGGAAACTTGGACAAGGGATTACATTAATTTGACACCTAAGCGTCTGAATGCACCGTGAAGGCGGGGGTGTTGCTGGGGGCGTATCACCGAAATTGAATTTCATCCGTATACTTTGATTCATTCCCCGTAAATATTGTGCGATTAAACAATCAAGGGAAACACCGCTTTAAGGGGTTATTCTACTAATCAAAAAAATTTTTTTCGATTTTGTTTTCTTTTTTTCATATTTCGATAGAAAAGTATCTCAAGACTAACAGTTTAAAATTTCACATCGATATCTTACTTCGTTTTGATTTTATAGCACTTTCCGCTCCCTTCGGTATTTCGAAAGTTTGTGTATTGTGTATAGCAAAAAATTCGATTGCAGAAACTTTAAACGCGTTTTTCTCGAAACGTAGGTTTTTTTCCCGCGTGGTAAAATTTCCAGAAAACTAATTAACCGATCGACTTCAAATTATGTGTACATACTTATTCAGTAGTTATCTACTGCACTGACCACAGTTTAGAGCGAAAAAAATTGTTTTGGCAAAATGGCAAGTTATTTTTTAATCAACAAAATGTCGAAAATTTACACTTTTTTTTCAAACTTGTGGCAAAGTGCAAAAAAACATAAATTTTGGGCTAAAGTTAGGTCAGTGCAGTAGTTTATAGCGCAAACTAATAATGTTTTGTTTTTTTTTTTTATTGCAAGTGAATATTCTCACCACAGTTTTACCAGGCGCAAAACTTCTTTTAACTTTTATGTATGAGCTCACTGGACTTGGCAGCCGCCATTTTGTTTTTAAATGTCTTTTAATTGACAAAAACTTAATGTTCATTCGATAATAAACAATAATGCAAAATTTCAAAACGATATCTATTGTAGATTTTTTTTTATTTTCATTTTAAAAAGACCCCTTTTTTACCAGGTGATTAGTAGAATAACCCCTTAAACAGAAAAATATTATATCAATCGCACACTGACTTAGCCCAAAAGCAAATCAGTTTGATCCTTTGGCAAATGAGTTTTAATTAAATACAAATATATTTGATACATTCGCAAATAAATTAATCCAAACGCAAATATATTTAACTGATTCATCAATAATTAAGCCTCTCAAACGCAATTGAACTTAATCTTTTCACAAATTTATTTAAACTTTTGCAGTGTATATAGGAAGCCAAATAGAATTAATTTTCCTTAATTAAAATTATTTTAAACCACGTTACAAAATTCTAGAATAAATTTCTATTTTTCAACTGTACGGTCTTTTGTATATACTATATATATACATATATATATTTGAACTCTATTTTTCTCGAAAGCGGGATCTGATTCTATGAAGACAGTAAAAAAGCATCAAATTCTTTATCCAGTATTATTTTTTAAACTACTCAGGTTTAATTCTTAAAAAGCATGTACATTATTTACAAAAATAATATTTCGATTAACAGACGAACTTACTCGTTATTAATTAGAAATATTCGATTGTATTAAATTATTGATTTGCGCTGCAAAAACAAGACAAAATTATTATATATATATCTGGATGGCTAATAATGTAGATTTATTAAATTATAAAAGAGAAATTACTCCTAAAATATAGAATCGAGTTGAGCAAACAGTGTTTAATGCGTATTCAAAGTATTTAACTTGATTACCTTAACATTCAAAGGGCGTACTACCGCGGATTAATATTATAAAATTGTGTTATGTTCAAAATTCGAGGCTTAAATCTTTGGTTTTATAATAAAAATTCCTGACATCATCAGTTATTATCAAAAAAAGTAATGGATACGAAAAATTGGAATTTTTTAAAAACGTATTCGTACCTAAAAATTTTATATATGCACATACATATACAATTAGTCACAAAATTAAGGGAACATTTGAAGAATAGCGTATCCAGAAAATTAAACCTAATTTTTACTTTCATCTTCAAACAAAATTGGAAGTATAATATTAAGTAAAAAAAAAACAAATTATGTCCCAAATAATGGCAAATTCTGTAAGTTGAAATAAATTCTTTAACAAGGTAGTAATTCCTTTCAAGTAGGTAGGGGAGCGGGGGGCACGTTGTTACAGGGGTAAGAAGTTACACGCGTTTTTTACCGGGATTTTAAACTCTTTGATGGGCATAATTGGACTCATTTGTTTTCTTATAACATCGTGCATTAGATAAAAACAATCAGTGACCCTGTGCGTGTGTCTCGATTAGGTTATGTGCGTGTGTCTCGATTTCAACCAAGTAAGTAAAAAAATCCTTTACGAAATTTTTGATTCCTGATGACTATATTTTTTATTTTGTCAAAATTTTTAACCTTGAACGTTCATAATATATCTACCTTTAATTTACAATATTGTTTTATTCTACTATCGATATCCATTAATAATGACTTCAATTTATATCAAAAAACGTGCCATGGGGCAAGTAGTTACAATTGTTTGGGGTAAGTTGTTACCTTTATAATCTAAGTGTCTTAAAAATGTTAGAATCCAAAGTATTTTAGTTTGCCAAAAGTTTATTAAAATAACTAATTAAGAAGTGAAAGTGAATAATTTAATTACTACAAGTTGTTATTTGCAGACTAAGTCTGTGTTTTTATATAAGATTTAAAAATGTTCCTGCCAAAGTGATTTTCTAAAAAAAAAAAATTAAATAATTACCATAATAGATATTATAATTACTCATAAATGTTAGAAGACTATATAAAGTGATCTCTATTGTTTATATCGTTTTGAAATACCAATAAAGAAATATGTATCACTGATGATTTTGTTTATTTATCTACCGTAACATCGTGCCCCGATGATGTAACAACTAGCCCCAATTCCGGGGTAAGATGTTATAATCTACTTGTTTAGTTAAATTCTCCATTGTGAAAAAATTACATAAATTTTAATAATTTTTCAGTCATATTTTAATAGCTAAATAGACATACTAATATTACAAGTAATCAAATGTATAATTTATTTGATAGCTTTTGTCATATTAACAACTATCTGAAAATTGTAACAACGTGCCCCCCGCTCCCCTATGCATATAAAGAAAAATATCCTACTGATAAATAATACAATTATAGGAAAGAAATTGTATTAATCCATTAAAACTTAAATGATTTAAACAAAATAATTCATACGGAGGTCGAATTAGTCAGATCTTTTTTATTTAATTCGATTAAAACAAAGACGGAGTATTAGTAACATATGTAAGTACCTACATAACTCATGAATATACAGTGTATGCATATGTACAAATCAATTACCACCCTGTCATTGAAGAAGTACCTTTTCAATTAAACACGAACTGCTAAAAGCCTGAAACTACAATGTTCCTCACAACAAACGAAACAATTAAGGAGGCAAACCTGTCACCTGCGGTATTCCACACAGATTCTCTGATATTCAAATCAGTTTGAGCGGAAATTTCCTCCTCTTTGTAAATAATTCCCGCACGCAACAAGCAAATGCAGATAACGCTAAAAGCTACCTAAAAGATGATTCGACCAAAGAACAAAATTGTTGACAAAACCTTCAAACTTTCGGAAATTTGTCGGAAAAACTCACGTCCTTTAAGCGTAACGTGCAGGCAGCGGTGGATCGCTAAGAAGCAGCATCAAGGCGATAACGCCGGGGAAGAGCACTTCATTCCGATGCCATTCCATAAAACGCTCCATCATCTGGCGGGGCGAAACCCGGTGTAGGCCCTCGAGAAGCGGGTGTCTTCCTCTTGAGCGGTGTAAATTTCAAACAGGCGAACACCCCTTGCTCCGGCCTAATTTACGGGCCTGGCAGCGATTTCTGGTGGTTTACATGTCATTTCCGTGGAACTGATATGCGGCATGTAACTACGTCTGTCGGCTCCGAATGTGCGATTGCCGGCGCAATGTTGAAGCACTCGGGCTGGGGGCGCCCTGTGAACTTCGATACCGGGCCCCATTATGAGGCCCATTGTGCTCGCATCGCAGTGGAGCCCGAGCCCGGCTCTGAATTCAACTTCATTACACGACTCTTCGGGGCGTTTTGGCTCCGGTTCCTCCCCCTGGCGTGTTGCTTTGTGTTGAACACCATCATCTCGTGTTGTTATTGGCGGTGTATAACACCATTTGGGACCCCGCCGAATTCTGCGGCAGGCGCGGTGATTTATGGCCGTAATAAGTCCGGTGCGCTCTTCTCAAATAAGGTAAAAAAACAAAAAGCGGCGAATAAAAATACCGCCGTTCAATACCCTCCTACGCAATATGTTGATGACTGGCCCGGCTGTCCGCGCCGACCACTTCCAAATAGCTCCCCATAACTCGTGTGGCCTCTTCCGAGGAGTTACTTATCTTCGGGTAAATGTTTATCGCCACGTACCCGGCGTGGCTTGGACTGCGTGGGCTAGGGCTCCAGCGGCGAGATTCCGGGGCGCCACGCGCGCTCCGGTTAAGGGCTGGGTGGGGGAGAAAATTTATTTAAAAGGGGTTTCTATTTATTTGCCAGTAAAAGTGGTCATTTCCCTCATCAGGCGAACGCATGGACCCCAATTTAGGGGGAGTTATGGTTTTAATTTCGCCCATAATTCGCAATTTTTATGAACCAGGCCTAATGCTGGTTTATGAATCCCTCCCCGGGCAGTAAGCTTTACGGTCGGACGGCTTCTTTGAGGAAGTGCTACAAAATAAGGAATCTTCCGGTCCGACGGTCCGCTGCAAAGGAGCGGCGTAAGAAGGCTCCCCGGAGAAAAAAGAAGAAAAATCTCTGTAAAAGGATTCTCTTATTAATTTCGCTTTCCTCGAGCAGGGCCGCTAATAACGAGGATAATAAATTTATAGAATTTGATTGAAACCACCAGCTCATTTGCAACGTCTGCCTGGAGGGGTTAAGCCATGAATTTTCCACTAGAGTTGAATGGAAAACGAGCAAGCATTTCAGAATTGTGAAACTGAAGGACTGACGTCCTTAATCAGATCTGACTCTGCTCCACCCCAATGAATTTGAGGTGCGTCTTGCGTGCTCGGCATCTCGCAGACTCTTCCGAAATTAATCCCATTCTCTCTCTAGGGGTTAATTTCCTTTGAGGTGATTAGTAAATCTGGAGCCATCCGACTTGGGGTGCACTCGAAAGAAAATGCTTATTGGTGCAGAAAATCGCAAGGTATTCGATGAATTTGATTTAATTTGCAAATTCACAACGCACAAATGCGATTATCAATAAGTTATGGAATATGCGTTGTTTTAGGGAGATGATGTGATCAAGATTGTCATATACATGTCTTATTGCTAAGAACAGCCTTAGGACAACTCAACATTCCAGCCGATTTGGTTTTGTTGCTATTTAAGACAGAATTATGCTTTGTGCTGCTGTATCAAATTCAGGACATTATCACGATGCACAGCGGCAACGTAGATAAGTTTCTTTGAGAAGAGTTTTATTTAGACGTTAAGGTTACCGAACCGACACAGGCAGTGGAGTTTTAGTTATTTTGAATAAAATCCGAAATAGGTCATTGATTTATGTTTTGACGATTTCATCCTACTAAGATCCTAGCCGCTAGCTTATGTCCTGATTTCTACCTTTCTTTAATATATAAATTACTTATCTACCATTCGTACGCTTTTTTACTTAGTGTTTCTGTCGCTCACATAGACAAAAACAATTTGGTATAATTTCATATGCATTCTTTCTTAAAACTAGAAAAACTTTTAAAATCTAGAATAACTTCAATTTAAATATTTAATACTTTTGTTATTTTTAGATATATATACTGTGTGTTACTAGAGAACAAAACCATCAGAGATTTTATCGAATAGTCTATTTATATAAATAACCAAGATATGAAATGTGAATATAAATTAAACAGGTGGCAAGTAAACGCTCTTTTAATTCAATTCTATTATAATGAAAATCGTTTGCCGGAAAGTATTATAATTCTTGGATATGACCGATACTGGTTCAAAAGACCCATAATTAGTTCTATGATTTAAATTTATAAGACTTAAAAGACAGGGAGAATTATTTATAGCACCAGTTATAAAATCGTACATGAAAATAACGCCATGCAATATCTCACGCTTTGAAGTATTATTCTATTTTCGTATGGAGGGAGGCTACGCGGATTACTCCAAAGTAAACGTCGAAGATTGAAACGTTTTTGGATAGCTTCGATACGTTCAATTTGCATAGTGTAATTAGGGTTTCATAAGACACTTTCCAGCCAAGACAGGGGCGTGTCAACGATTTTATAAGAGAAATTTACTTATGTACATAATACATACATATAAGTATAATCTGTATTACATATTTAAAGCAGTTCCGTGTCTGACTGACTGACAGACAACATACAGACCAAACCGCTGGATCTAAAGGGCTGAAATTTTGAACAGCAGGTTTCTTTTGTGAGTACCTAAGTACTCACTAAGAAAGGATTTTACGAAAATTTTCCTCTAAGGGGATAAAATAGGGCATGTTAATTTGCATGAAAATCCGTCATTTGGTACTTAGCCTTTAAGTCAGAAATTAAGAAAGACGTATTTCAGGATTTTTAGAGATTTATCTCTTAGGGGGTAAAATAGGAGATGAAAGTTTGTGTGGGAGTTCTGTGATTTTTAAGGTTACAACCATGAGAATTAGTATGGTCAAGGGTTGATTTTCGTAAAACCCTGAAACATGTTCAAATCAATAGTCTTAATACCAAATTATAAGTCTCTAACTCTTAAAGTAACGAACTTCCATAAAAACGTTTATCCCATATTTTACCTCTATCTACTTATTATCTATATTTCTATTTATTTCAAAATCCACGTGGACACAAAACTAGTTTTGTATATTTGTCGCAATGTATTATATGTAAATAAAACCCTGAATATAATATTTTAGAAATAAACAAATCCAAGCTTTTATGACTTTACACAAATAAAGTTTAAAGTAAGATTAATTATTAATTTTAATTAATAATTAATTTTATTAAATTTATTTTAACAAGTCTTAGAGACTTACTTTATCTCGTTATCAACAATTTTGTGTTTCGTAACACAACCAGAAGGACCAGCGTTAATTTAGGTCTGAACTTAATACTGAAAAGTAAAATAAAAACCCTTGTCAATTTCAAAATTGTGACCGCGCCGGGCAAATTACAACTGAGGAGCAACAAGGGGGAAGAGAAAACTTTAAAAACGTCCCAAGACACTAAGTCAATACTCCATCAAGTGTTAATTAGCGCAATCAAGAAAGTTGCACTGGAACTTTCTCCTCACGTCCTCGACTTTCTTGAAAGTTAAGCAGAAGGAGGATGAACGAGAGGACACCCAGCAGGGAGGGCTCTGTTAATATTTTCTTAACAAGAAAAAACATGATGGCAGATAATTCCCGGGGACATTTCTTAAAATGGAGAAATAACTAGCAGGGCAAGGCAGCGGCAGGTTTCCATGAGGACGACGTGCCATCATAACATGCTGAGCACACTCTTCGATAACAGATTGTGGGACATCTGTAATGTGCTGAAGGGTCCTCCACCCGCGGGCTTTCGAGTAATCCCAACGAGGCACGTACGTGTTCCCTATGACTTTGACATATATGCGAGGATAAGAAAAAAAGATATAAGTGAAAAAGATGTAAGCCACTCTCTGGGCCGCATCAAGGCCGTGCATCAGGCAATCTTCCGTTCTTCGCGCACTCGAGCTGCCCCGAGGGAGTTCTTAAGCTCTTCCTCCCGGGAAGACGCCTTAATTTAATTTAAAAGTCGAAATTAATTCCACCTTGGATGTCCGGGCTCAGGGTATATTTTGAGCGCCAGGAGCTAAATTCACAGGATGAGTTCATTCCCGTCTAAGGTAAGACCCAATTCCATTTAGCCGCTCCGCACCACAGGGCTGCCGTACATCTTGTAGGAAAATTTTTCGGCTGCCATAATTTAGAAAGCTGGTTGACCTTCCCGATAGCCTCACTTGAGCAAGGCTCGGTGATTGCGAAAGACTTATTATTTTCCCTAAAATGCGTATCCTATTAACACCGGAATTTATGAGTGCATGGACCGACCTAGTCCCGCGGGCCACTAACTTTCCATCCGGGAATAGCTTGTAGTATAAATTTGAATGAAGAAATCTACCTATCAGCAGAGAATACCCTTTCCAAATGGCCTGGAAAAGCGATTTAAACTTTAGCCCACTTACGTTAATGGTGTGCACTCCGAAGATAAATGACGATAGGGAAATTTTTTATGCTCCGCTGCCCGTCGACGTCCCGCTGCCTTTCGTTCTTCCCACCAACCCCCAGCCAAGTCCTTCGTACAATGATATTTTGAGCCCCAACAATGGAGCTCGAGAGGAGAATTGAGATAAATTTCCGATAGCAGCAAAATATATTGGCGCACCAGTCCTGTAATGCCCGAGATTTCACAGATTCTTAGTTTTCCTGGTCATGTTTACAATTGCTCCCAAGTTATGTGAGTTGTACGGACTAAAAAACGGTTGGCCGTTCTTTTAAGAACCGAAAGTTTATCCTTTTGTTTTAAAGTAGGTGTTTGACTGTTTTCGGGGCTGAGAGTTTTGCAGTTTCTAGCTCCAATGTAGCTTTGCTGACTTATCCAAAATTTTGCTTTCAGCTAACCTCATCGAAAATTTTAAGATCATATTTTGTAAGTGAATTGAAACAAAAACTTCTTTAAAAAAATTATGAAAAGACATAGATTTTGTAAATAGCTTTTAATATCTACCATTTACCATTTTACATTAGAAAAAACAATATTCCAACAATTATTGGCAATGTTTATATAATAATTGTAGGAGATAAATTTCTACAACTGATCTTACTGATTTAAAAGGCCTACACTACGAAAACGGACTAAAATTCAGCAAAGGGATTTTTAAGAGAAAAGCAGAATTATCATAAGAATTTGAAATTCAAAAGTTATACATATATGTAGGTTCAATAAATTGAAAAAGTTATTTTATGAACATGAAAAAAATAAATTAATAACTTATTAAAGTCATAATTATAATAATTGCAAAATTTATAGCAAGAAAACAAAAAATCTTTTAAGCCAATAAAAAACCGATTTTCGCGGATCAGGCCCTTAAGAATTAAATTCAACAGGAATTAAAGTCGGATCGCAAATGAGTAAATTATGGTTTTAACTTTAAAATTGCGAAAGAGGCAAAGCATTTTCATTTCTCGGAAAATGCTGCCATTGTGCCAGAAAGAACTCTCTAAAAGGATGTGAACCTCCGCAACTGGAAAATCAGAATTCTTAGGTGCATTCCAACTCGAAACGTGTGAAAAAAATACGCTTTTCCAGATTTTCGTGATAAATTCCAAACACTACAGGAATGTGTACAGAAAAGAACTAGAATTTCCACCTGTGCCGGGAGTAGCCCCAATACCAACCAAATTGTAACAGACAATAGAGCGCAGTTTTCGGCGGAATTTTAAAACAGAAATTGGCAAAAAATTTGTATTTTCAAGGAAAAGCTTAAAACACGTAGAAACTGCGAGAAAGTGTACTAATTTATCATGGTCTAAACATCCGTTACTTAGAGAATCAAAATCGCAGCAAGAAATGCAAAGTTTAGTGAAGAAACACTTACCAATTTAATGTTGTTTATTTAGCTCTGCAACAGTTGGATAATTCTGACTGAAATCTGTAAACAATAAAAAACTAATTAAAATATCTTAAACACTAGGTATATATACATAGTGAATTGGAATTTTACAATATTTTAAATTACTATAACTCCGTAAAATTTAATTCAAATTTATATATTATATTAGCTTTTAGATTTTTGAATATTGAAGGGGTAATCTGTTTTAAATTGTTACAAAATTATTTTCCTATTTTATAGAAACCCTTCATAAGCCCCTCTTCTTTAAATATATTGTACAATATTTGGGGCTTTTCCTCCTGGCCATAGTGCTTTCCACCTAAAACCTAGGCGTTTCGAATTTCAATTCTTAAAAAGTTAAACTCTATCAAGTGGGTGTCGTCCGTCCCTGCCTTCAGGAAGATTTACAAAATCCTATTAGCGGTGTTTCAAAAGAAGAAGGCGTCAAATCCTGTGAAAGGGAAAATGTGTTCCCTTCGCGCCTTTTCGCGACCATCCCTGCTAGGCAGCCCCATATTTACACTAATGCTCAGTGTGGCAACAATTTGATACAATTGTTGCCAGTCCTTAAAGACGAGACAAGTGGCACTCAGCAGATAAGCCATTCTAATCCAATTTTAGAAGCATTTGAATTCAAGCGAACTTCAAACCTTAATCTGCCCTCATTTTTCTTGTCTCCTAAGACTACAGCGAATGAAGGGGAAGAATAAGGAAAATATTTCTTCTTCTTTTTTCGTAGAAAATGGTGGTGAAGAAAGTTCCACTAAAGGTGGAAAAAACACTTTCAATAACACTTTTGCGCGAATACGATTCAGCCACAATTGCTAAAGGGGCAATCTTCCAATTGCTTTAAACTTAAGGGCAGTTTGCATGGGATATCCATTCGTAACAATGGTTTACGAAGTTTATCTGATTCTCTTAGCCAAATTGAGGGCAAATGCTTCTCTACTTTACGTTAGCTTTAGCACAGCTTTTTTTGCAGTGCACATACATCACAGTATGCAAAACAAGCTTTTGTTTTCCGCTCTGAAATGACTTTTAATATATCTATTTATTAAAGAGAATATTGGATGACAAACGGAAGCAAATAACAATTTTGACACTGTAAAAACTTGCAAAAGGTACAAACAGAAACGGAAATGTAATTAAATTCCGGACATAAAACTCGCCCATTCAGTATTAATTTATTGCCACTGTGGGCTTAAACAAAATTCTCACTTCACTTGCTACAATGGAAAAAGGAATCGTGCAATTGTCATTTTTATTGGAATAGTTCGATACTACACTGATCAATTTTGCAATCAAGCCTAAAAACAATTATTAGAATTGCCTGACTATTTAACCAAGTTGGCGAAATGATGGGGGTGTGCGTTAGCTGTTATACTTTTACACGGAAACTACTCACGAAATGTTAATTATATGTACATAAAAAATAATATTGTGCTTTTTCGTACCGTAGCTTCCTTTGTATTTTCTACAAAATACTTTAAAGGGTCAAGGTCGTAGAGGTAATGGTTTAAAAATGATATTTTAAGTGATAATGTAATATAAGACTTGATTTTCGTTGATTATAACGTCATTTATCATTAATCCCATCTGGCCTCCAAAAATATATTTAGAAATAGAAGGTAAGCATAGAGAGTTTTTACTTATTATCGGTTCCTATTTATACACCATCATTTTTTATCCTTTCTTTATCTTCTAAATTATCTGTTCTGTAATTGTTCTATCAGTAAACAAAATTAGTTTAAATGTTTAGGTTATTCTTTTAATTATATTCGTTAACAATGAAGCTTCTTTTTATACAGTGTTTTTTTTAGTTTTGTAGATCAATAAAATATAAAACGTGGTCGAGTCTAAAATACGGTTCAAATATCTATTAATAACTAAAAATTTTAAGACTTTAAAAAAAACATTGCTAGTTTAATGCTAAACATCTTTTAGCCTTCTCCCACTTGATCTGCAAAAAATCCTATACACTTTTTTCGACAAAATCAAAACTTCGAAAAGATGAGGCAAGCTAAAATTGCTGGGGTGAACAACACCTAGATAGAGAACTTACATTTTATACATATGTACATTACCACTGGAGAAAAATTTGATTTATTTCCCGAAATGTTGATCGATTTACTGAAATATATTTTATTATATTTATGAGGTAAGGAAAAGCTCGTCTGGCAATCTAAAAAAAACCCAGGGCTATGACTCATGGGTTTTTTTCACTTTCCCAGAGAGAGACCAGAAATGACACCATGCGAAAAGCACGGCATTACATTCGGAGAAGCCATCATGACTTGATAATTCCCATAGAAGTTGTCAATTATATGTAGCAGTGGGACAAGGAGCCGGGACAGCATATTTCACCGCCGGTAAAGCATCAAACTGCCGTGTGGGGGAGGATGGCATAGACGAGAAAAAGCAAATATCATCCGTCCGTAGCACACAATTTGATGACATGTTTTTGTCATTTCCCTGCCAAGGACGTCAAATTATCTGCAGATGACTTTCACTCCTTCCTTCAGATGAGGTGTCAAAGGGTGCTCGTATAGGTGTAGGCTGGCGTACCTTGGCAAAATGGATAGAAATAGATTTTTACAGAATCTTGGATAGCCTCTCTGGCGAAATTGCCTGCTCTGCCTGAGGTAGCTGAAGCAATTTTCGTTTTATTAAAAGTCTCTTCAGCATCCAGAAAATCTGCGAAAATTTATAATTTCCTGGCAGGACGAAAAGCTTCCGTCCAACCCCCCCGGCACATCTAATCTGGGTGAAGATATTCACGAAATTGGGGGCGAGCTAACGAAAAACGTCTTCCGGCTGCAAGAAGATGGAACCACTTTAAGTTTGCTTCGAGGATATTAATGTCCCTTCCGCTGGACCAAGTACCCCGCCCCAAGAAACGTTTTAGGTCCACGTCTATTGGTCCAGCTAGAGCTCATATGCATGGACCAAGGCCCTGCCCACACGTGGTCCAATTCACATGGTAACGTAAATCGCTCAGGTCGTTTACTCGAAAAGTTTCCGTTGACAACTTCCCCCCCCAGGACCACTCAGACGGGACGAGATAGCGCCTGCTAAAGGACCCAAGACAACCGAGATGAGTCCTCGAGTAAGTTTATCAATGGTCCGGAGCGGGACGGACGGGGTCAGGAATTTCATAAAACCAATTATTTAAGCTAGGGCGGATTATCATAATTGCTTTGCAAAGTTTAATCACTGGTCTCAGATAATTCTTTAGTTCGACGATGTTTGCGTACCAGTGGAATACCAAATCCACTTAACATCTAAGTTTAGTTCCATGTGCCTCTGCTTTTATGCTTTAAACTTCAAATGGGATTATTCGCCTTTCCCCCACTCCTCCCAGTTTCCAGGCCACTGTATCCTTTCATAACGCAATTAAAATGGCACCATCGTTCTCGGTACGCTACCACAGAAATTTGTTTTACAACAAAATAACTCAGGTCGTCGAGGCTTTTTGAGATTGTCGACAAATGACGAAAATTTCGCGTATAATTCCCAAACACAATGGGAACTTGTTGAATTTTGTTGGTGCAATCCAATTGCATGCGATTGCAGCGTAAAGTTTGCTTCAGTTGCGCTTATCAAAACGCGAACTGTTTTATTTGAATTGTTAAATCGGCTTTAGGTTCCATCAGCAGCATTTTGATTTCTGCATGAACTATTGTGCCAATTGAAGTGGTAAACAATTACCAATTGTTTACCAAATTTCCAAGTTAGAGTTTAGTTTAGTTTAATAAAAGGTTTCCAATAAAAACAAATCCGTAAATTAAAAGTTTTATGAAATGAGGATAAATTTATAACCTTTACTTTTTTTGAACCTATGAAGCTTTATTTTATGACATACAAATTATTAAACAGCTGGACTTGAAAACAAACTAACGACTTTAATGAATAATCAAAGTTTGGGCGAAATCGCTTAAGAAAATATGGGTATAATTAAACAAAAATATGCTTATTCAAACTTTAATTGAAACGAAGTATTATTTACTTCTGCATACACATGTAAGACGTAACTATTTAAAATTATGAAGGCTTAAAATACAGTAAATGAATAAATTCTTTTACAAATTATATGCCTATATTATAAAATAATTTAATTTTTTTTTAATATTCAGATAAAGAATATCATTATTAATGAACATATTAATTTTCATAAAAAAAGAATGTTTTAAACTACGATTTTTTTAACTCCAAACTCTTTTGCATTTATCTCGGAATCACTTCGATTGGAGTTAACCACTTTTTTCCTTGGCATGGCAGTACAGTAGCCAAAGAGAATTCTTTATGGTTTTAATTTCCCAGATCTGCGCAATGATTCAGCGCAACTGAAATCATAATATGTCTCGACTGGCCGTTTAAAATGAATTGCTCGTAATTGATAATGAAAAGGATTACTGCAACAAAAAGAATGGCTCCTGCTGGATTAATCAATCAACTCCGGAATGCCATGAGGTAGAAAAATACAGACAACGGCTCGGATATTAGCTGCCGCCAACTGTTCCCTTTTATTGTTATTTCCCTAGTCCCATAACTAATTCAGCAACTTGGTCATTGTCGCGTGCAGACTGGCGTAGGATCGCCTCGCTCCTGGTTGCAGACATGGGAACATTGCTCCCTACGCTTTACATCGGGATGCTGCTGACACACCCCCATCCCCGCCCTAATTGTAATTTAACATGGAAACTGACAATTAAAAATTAAAGTCAGCTACGTCTAGTTGCGGCCAACCGATAGTTATCACGTTTTATAATAGGCAAGTGGGGGCTGCCAGTGGATCATACTCCGCACGTAGTTCGACTCTTAATTGTGAGTTTTAATTTTACAAATGGGATCACTGAAATTCCCCGGACGTGATGTACTGCTTTGCAGGGCTTCGCAAATACTTACTTCACCTATTGTATTTCGCAATTTAGTTAGCCACTTAATTTTACAACTGAGGGTTTAAGCCCTTCTGAGCAAATCCGATACGGGCGCCTCCCCACACTGAGACTCAGCCCTTCGGTTCCGATACAAATGAACCCAACGAACCCTGCAGACAATCCCAGCACCTACGTAATTTCGAAGCGATGAAAGCCCATGGATGAATTTTTCTGACTGTAATTTTATAGCATGTTTATTTTTCCAAATTAGGTCAGTGGAGATGAAAACAAAAGTATGCGTTCATTTCCGGCATAAAATAGCCAAATAAATATTGCAGCGGAATTATGGGGATCATTTAAAACGATTCTCCTGCGAAGGGCGATCGGGGGGCGGGATAATAGTTTTAATAATGCTGCTAGTGGAGCTCATACGGGGAGAGTTTTCCGAGTACTTCGCAGTTCATGCAATAGTAGAATTCACGTGATTGGTGCTTTTCAATTTCCCTATGTTATTTTATGGTCTGCAATCCTTTTCCTCGCTTTGCACTGTATATGCATATTTCGATTTATATTTTCACTTTGCGTTGTACAGTTTCCCACTCAGCCGAACTGACTGGCGCTTCAATTGCATTTAATGTAATTAACTGACTGCAAATTGTTCATCCATTAGCAGAAATTGCTTTAAAAATTATTACATACAACAATTTAATGAAACCAATAAGACTTAGGACAATATTAACGAAAAATGGTAAATTTTTGAGAATTTACATTTTAAATAAATGTATTGCCAAAACAATTTAATTTGTTTATTGCTTTTATTGACTTATATGTAATAATAAATAATCGTATATAAAATCTCCCTTTTTTTCAATATTTTCGTCAATATATGAAAGCTAATTAGTTTAATATTTGGAAAACTGATTGAGTAATTTTTTGAAAAATTTTTAGTTTGTACCTAAATTGTAAATTTCTTAATTTTTCAATACATTATTTATTTTTCAATTTATAATAAAATATACATCTTTTAGAGTCAACTATGTTTTGCATCATATATCAGTTTCATATAAAATTTTAAAATCTCGTAAAGTGGTTATAGTCGGTTATTTAGATTAGAAGAATAAAATAATCATAGCTTATTTTAAAACTGAAATTTCGTTTATATTTCATTTTGGATGCCTGAATTTTACCTAAAATATACAATTAGCTTTGTACTCTTACTGCAAACGTTGCGCCATTACGTTTTTGATTTATGAAATAAAATACCACCTTAACGACCGAGTCGCGGTTTCGGAAATTACATACTCATCGTCAGTGGCAATTTTTTAGTTTTTTACCAGTTGGTTAAAAATAACCACTGAGAGTGGAATATATTTTATTTCCGACGCCACGATGTGAAGTATTAAAACCTGGATAAAATTTTAAGGTAGTGCTTTAAAATAATCAATAATGTTGAGATTTTTATTGTTTGATAATAATCGCCATTTAAAAATTATTAAAACTTTACCAACAATTAATTTAAGTAGAAAAAGTGGAGTAATATATTTCTTTGCATTATTGTTCTTACAAAGGCTTCAAAATTTTTGGATAACAAAACACTCAAAGTCGGCAATCCGGAATTGTCATTGCTAAGTTTTGATTAAGCTTAGCCTTATCCAAGCTAAAACCAGATTAAACGAACTAGGTTTAGTTAAGCTCCGATAAACCAAATCATATTTGAATACAATACATATACCCAATTAAAAAAAACAGAAAACGTAAATAATAAAAATAATGTGCTGCAATTTAATTTATTTCAAACAAATATCCATTTAATTGGAAGAATTTAAATCATTTGGGAAATGTATCTGTTTAATTACGTTCGGTTTTGCTTAATTGGGAAAGTGTTGTGTTGTAATTCCATTGGGAAATGTATATACATATGTATGTACAGCCTAGTTTTTTTCTTGTTTTTTTTTTTTTCGATGCCATAGTTCAGAGTTTTAGCTCTAGATCTATGTAAAACTAATTCTGCCGAAATTTCAGACTCCTGAATCAAAACTACGAGCGGCGCAAACAGAGTTTAGTTTCCCATACAATTTGTTTTGGAACAATTAGTCTTTTACAAAAACGTGAATTACGTACTCGTTAAAAAAAAAAAGTTTATAAAACTTTCTCATACCAGCACATTTGGTTAAGAATTAAATTTACTACCATAAAGGTCTAAATGACTAAATTCGTAAATCCAGTAGTTTCAAGGATATCTTTGTTTGAACGTTATCGTAAAAATTCATAATGATAAAATTCGGTCGATTTATAAGATTTAATACATTCAGAGTCTAAAAAAATGGTTTTTAAGAAGTTTTTTTTCGACTGTCTGTCCGATTCATATCCTTGTTTGTACCATGAATAAATGGCTGAAAAGTGGTTGAAAAATAGCTGAAAATGACTACAATAATCAAAAATCTTCGGCTTTTTGATCGAAAAAGTCTATGAACTAGAGTTTTTTATTCTTTTGGCTTTTTTTCGGTCCCACATTTGAAAACAAACTTCTTAAAAACCATTTTTTTGCGCCGTTCACAGGTTTGATCCAGAAGTCTGAAATTTCGGCAGGATTATTTTTAGATCTAGATCTAAAACTTAGACCTAGGGGACTGAACATGAAAAAAAGCACCTTAAATTGTATATACATATTGGAGGTGACTATTTTCACCTTAAAACGTGAAACCAGAAACCAGAAACCAGAAACCAGAAACCAGAAAAAATAAATTCACAGTAAAAGGAAAATCTTTATTTAGTAGGCATTTTGTAAAAGGAAAATCTTTAGTTAGTAGGCATTTTGTAAAAGGAAAATCTTTAGTTAATAGGCATTTTGTAATTTGAATGAATTTATTTTTTCTGGTTTCTGGTTTCTGGTTTCTGGTTTCAAGTTTTTTAAGGTGAAAATAGTCACTCTCATACATATTTCATAGAAAAATTGATAAATTAAAAAAGTGTTTTCTTATCCACCTAAATGAATTTGCACTGTTTATTAACTCCAAATAATATAATGGAATAATATACATACTTCAATTGCGCATTGAAGGAAAAAAGATTTGCTCTAATGCAGCAAATCATTTTTCTAATTCAACTCAGAATAAATTGCAGTACCGCGAAAAAAATAAAAAGAAGAAGAGAATTTTAATACTTTCTGTTCCTTCTACGTTCTCAGGATAATCCGGGAATCGTGGTGAAACAGCTATTTCTTCGGCATGGCAGAAAATGCCGTCCAACAATTTACAATCAAGTTACCTTCTTATTGGATGCAATTTCTGCCAAACTACCTATAGAAATAGCGACAGAATAAGAAAACTAAATTTGGCTTATTCCACCTACACAGCGACATGGCCCCGAACCATCCGACTTGGGGTCATGTTATTTTACATTTTCAAACATTGAAAATAGCTAGCATCTGCAATTTCACTTAATCTGCATGAAGTGAATCCCCCTTCGCTCCCCTTTCTGGATCCGGACACAGCACGCTTTTCCATTCATCCCGGCCACAAAACAGCTCGGGTAACGAGGAGAAAACATGGAAAAAAAACGTGAAGAACTAAAAAAAGGGAAGAAAACCTCTTTATAGGACCACAGATTCCGTTTATCTCTGCAATCTTTCCGTTTCTTTATTTAAAAGCAATTTCTTGCTAAATAAGATCGTCTGGAAGGAAAATGGGGTGTTAGCAAGGGTAAATCTCTCCGACCGTACAGTCGGTCGGGCACGGAGGGCACTCTGAACGCCCCCGCACCTGGAGTACCTGTGCCCCGTTTATTTACTATCTTGCAGAAACAGAGCGGCATAAAAGCAGAAAAAAATTCAATCGAAGGCTGCCGTGAGTGGTCACAGCCCGCCCACACAAGATTGAGCCAGTTAGATAGGTTCAGCAGGTATACCTCAAGGAGTAAAGCCCTGTCGGGTTATAGGTGAAGAAAATTACATTTTTCACATTTTCGAGAAAATATATTAGCCGAGAGTCTTATCGCTCGGCTGCCGGGAATCTTATCCCTAGGGAGAGAAAAATGGCCTTCGGATGAGGTTGTCTGCCAATTTTACGTTACAATCCTGTTAAGATTTAATTTGCCCTTGGATGATGGCATTAATTTGTTAAATTTTGCCAACCGAAACTTCATGAATTTTTTAGTGGTGTCATTTATTTGACTTGACCCGTATTCGAGTGAAGAACAGAATGAAAAACGTTCTACCAGAATTATTTATGTAGTAACCTATTTTTGGGACTTCAATTTTCTTTATATGCATGAGGCAAAAGAATTGGAAAGTTTGTTTCATGGACTTTTATAATATGATATTATTTAAGTGCAAATAAATAAATTATGAGCAAAAAGGACGGGTAAGACCTTAAAACTTTTAGACTTTTACTTAAACGTTCTTAGTTAAGAAATGTTTAACTTAATTGTAGCAAAAGTGAGAATAAAGTATGTATATGCCAATGCTAAAAAAATGTTTATCTTAAAAATGGAAGAGTATAAATACTATATAAATTAACTAAGTTTTAAATATGTATAGTCTATGTAAATTGAAAAAAAAAAGATAATTAAATCAAAAAATTGACAATGTCTAAAAAAAGCAACAATTTTTATATATTATAGTATGTTTGTAAGTCTTTAAGTACCGCTCAGAATTGTCTATTATAATATTTCAGAGCTTATTGTAAGGTTCAAAATCTTTAAAATGATATGGTCCGCAAAAAAACTTATTTTTGCATGAAATAACTAAGAGGTTTTTTTTTAGAACTTTCCACCTCATTGAAAAACATTTTACCTTTTGCCAAAAATAAAATTTAATTTTACCTATTTACACCTGAGAGAAAAATATTAAGTTTGAACGGACGGAAATAAAAAATACCTCTTATTTTCTATTATAGTACCTACGAATTATAAATATTCAGAAATTCAGAACTTTCCACCTTATTGAAAAACATTTTACCTTTTGCCAAAAATAAAATTTAATTTTACCAATTTACACCTAAGAGAAAAATATTAAGTTGAACGGACGGAAATAAAAAATACCTCTTATTTTCTAGTACGAATTATAAATATTCAGAAATACCTATTAATATGTCACTATTTGAAAAAATAACCAAAACAGGAACGATTCCTGAAAATAATCTGATTATTCTGAATTGGAAATAGAACAATTTTACATTACTTTCGCTGTTGTAAAATCCTTGTTTACCGGCGTCACTTTTTACTAAAACCCTCTATGCTACAATTCAATTACATTACCCCTACATTCTACGAAAAGTGTAGTCAAGTTATTAGTGATATTTATAACTTGTAAAACTTTCTGAAGTGTGTGAAAGTTGTTGAGTCAACTTTTCTTCCCTGCAATTTTGTCGTAGTTCTTGCTACACTTTTGTTTAGGTACATTGTCGTTTTTAGGGCATCCTGGTTGAAGTCAAAAGGTAACAAATTGTTGTCGCTTCAAAAGCGAAATTCAACAAATAAAGTGTTGTTCACCAACGTACAAATATTTCACAAATTTCAGGATTAAAACCTCTCCAGGTATTCCCGAACGATTTCCTCATTTCCCCCGGTGTTACTTTGCCATCCGAGGAAGCACGTAGCACGGTGTTGGCCCTGCACTTCGACCACCTACTTTTATTGAATTTGAAATGTGTTGGCGTTCGAGAAGAAAGTCCAGTGCTGCCCGGACAACATGGATAATGGTGGTGGAATGGAGAAGCAAATGAACAAGCGTTGAATTTATAAACTGAAATTTTCCTCGAGAATGTTTTGTTCGTATTCCGAGTGCAATTTCTGCGATTAAAAAAACTCCCCTGAGCGTGCTCAGCCCAACACCCCAGTTGCAAATGCAGCTTACCATCTTCTGTGCAAATTTGTGAAAAAAAAAATAAAAAAATTACAGAAAATAGGTCCTTGGCTCCGCAACGAGAACCTTCTTTCCTGTATCTGAAATGATTTGTTATTATACCTTGGGGCGGGGAACCCGCACAGAGATATTGGAATTGTAAAAGGTGCGCCTCAGAGGAATACCCTTGCCCACTTTTCCGCTGGAGCTGCATTAGATATCAGCGGTTGGAGGCGGCGGTTTTCCCGATGCGGCCGTAGACTGAGAGGGTTTTTAGTCCGGGAAATGTACAAAATGGCGCTTTTCATAACCCATTTTGAACTATGCTTTTGCCATTTCATAAATAGGTAAAAAGAGGAGCTCCTTTTGCACCTGCACCACCTGATAATGTTTCCGTTCTGCCCCTGAGTAGTTCACTTCCCCGCGACCCTTCCGTCTTGCTTTGTCTGTCTTGATTAGCACTAGCCCTTTGAGCGGCTAGAGTGCTACTTGCCTTCTCGACAGTGCGAGAAAATTGGTTTCAGCAGCGCGAAAGTTAATTAACCGAAGAACGCGCTTATTGTTTCTGCAAGTCACAACTCCGGGCACCGGCTCCCACGCCAGCTCCTTCGGGATAGCTCAATTATCAGCGGAATTTGCCTGCATCATCTGCTGGCGGCGACCCATGACTCCCCCATAAATATATCAGTTAACAATGCCCGACAAGCGTTGATTAGCAAGTTAATTAGACGCATCGACCGAGGCAACTTTCTTTCTCGAAGACGCCGGCCGGCCGGTCCCCATGTCTCCCCAGTAATGGTTTTCTTTTCTTTGCTAAAAATAAAGCCGCTCTTTCCAACCGCATTGTCATGGTTTCTTTGTAACATGACGGTTTTTGATGGAATTAATCATCGGCTTTATTTCAAACTTCAAAAGCTCAGAAGAGCTTTAAATAAATATGATATACCTAATTTTAACTTTGAAATCTCATTTGATGTTGCTAACAATTTTAATTTATGTTTAAATTCAAATTTTTAAAATGCAATACTAGATTTGAAATCTATGACCTAAAAATTCCCTCATACCGATTTCCGTAAATGTTAGGGCATATTCGTGATCCATCATTTTGAAATCTCGATATTCAATACAGAATTTAAAATCATCGATCCCAAAGTCCTGCATGTGTGCATTAAATTGAAAATAATAACACGCCTTTTTAAGAAGTAAATTAAAAATCAGTAATAAATTATAGGTATTAAGTTGAAAAACAAAACTTTAAGAAATTAAAGCCTGATTTCGCCAAAAAAATTGTCAATTCTAAGAAATGTTTTTTTTTAATATTCTAATAAACCAGATGGAAGAAAACTAACACAAAATAAAACATGCTGGAAATTTAACCAAAATTAATCAAAGATTTTCTTTTAAATACAAGGGGAGAAGTTTTCTATACCTACATATAATAAAATAATAACTAAGTCCGTGTCAGTGCGCATATTACTCATAAGATAGTATAGGCATATTTTAATAAAATTTTGCAGTTTTATGCCTGAGGCGCTTCGTCATTATCTGCTACAAATATGTATTATATAATATATATAATAAAACTGTAAACCCGTTTCTTAAATAGCTATAATACTCGAATTATATTATGTAGATTCGAAAATATACAAATTCCAAAAATTTTCATATTGTCACAGATGTTGCGAAAACAATATTCTATACTCTATATTACCTTGCACGAAAAAGGAATCGAATTTAATGTGTCTCTTATCGACAATAAAAATTTAGATATTCTTTTGATATTAGACCAACCATAAGCTAAAGTGTTGTAAGTAATGTTTGGAAATTTATAAACCACATACTGCAGTAACTATGATTTTAAAACGTAAGTTAAATATAAGCCGCAATGAACTGCTATTGTATTGTATAATTCTGCATAACGAATGAAACAATAAATTTATATAATACTATGAACGAGTACTATGTATGTAATAAAACTTTAGCTGTTTTTCTGTATTTTCCGTATTATCTAAGATTTCGTAATTGAAAAGTAAATATTTGAGTTGAATTTATTTGTATTTTACATAAATTTCGTATTCATAAATCCCTGAAGGTATATTTTGATCTACTTTTGCTAAAATTTCTGTCAGGTACCATAAAATTGCTAACGATCATCGCGTACAAGGGTTAAATTAAAAACTTTGTAGACCAAAATCTGGCGTAATAGAGCTTACAAATTCCCTTGTGATTCAGAGCCTTTCTTTACCCTACTTTCGGTCACAAATTTGCCATCCGTTCTGGAAATTCCCGGACAAAACGTAGCTGGTTCCAGGCCTTCCCTTCATTTTTCATAAATTAAAATGAAAAAAGGTTGCCAACAAAGCGCTCAAGGAGTGATGTAAAACGTACGTCTACAATTGGCGTACGTGCCAAGGCAGCGCAACAAAGTGCCCTTTAGCCACACTGTTGCCATTAGGAGCGAACTCTGGAAAGGGCCTCGGGCCGCGAGAAGTTTATCTTGAAGCCACTTCAGGTAAGGGAAAAAAAATGAAACACTATGTGCATCCCCCTAATTGCAGGATGGCCCAAGGCGGCGTCTGTATTTTCTGAAACCGGCACCTGCCCTTCCCGGGATGGAAATCCCGCAAAAGCGTTGCAGGAGCCACACTGCCACAGAATTTTGCTGCTATTTCGCCTACGCTGCGGAAAATAATTTAGAGTGGAACAATGGGGCTCCCGAAAGGATTGCAAAGGATCCTCTGCAGAAGGAGAATGATCAACTGTCTAATTTTCATTTCATTTCTATTGCAAGCGGTCGTCCGCCACCGCCGTCCCGCAGAAGGCGCCCCATTCAAGCCCCGGCGAAAGGTCGCTTCGCGTGACGGGAGCCCCTTTCTCGGCCGAGCTGGAGCGCTGCGGAATCACATTTGACGCTCATTTGCTTCGTCTGATTAATACTTTTCCACTGCTCGCTTCCTTCCCTAATGGCTATAAAAAGTTTCTGATGCGGAGGATGCCAAGGATGAAACAAGGTTAAAAGAGCCACCTAACAACCGGGTTCACCTATACCAACCCACTTCCCCCCAATTCGCCGGGATGTCCTCCTTCCCACAGAGCTGGAATCCGGCGGCTGTTGGATTGTTTGGGACCGACTGGGCGGTGGTGGCGACGGGACTTGGATCCGGCAAAAGGGTTTTTGATATTAGGTAACAACAAGACAGCACAGTTGAATAAGCAGACAACAACGGGGCCAAGCACTGTTCTGAAATTGAAATTTAAGATTGGAGCCCGGAATTCAATTCGATGTCGTCCAACAGGACGTTCAGCTTATATTTCAGCTGCTCGAAACGTTCGATGGGTGGCGGGAGAGCTCCGCTTTTCCATTTTCGAATCTCGTTTCCTCCGACTGTATCCACTGTGCTTGCCTCTTTTATCACAACAAAGGAGAGCTCATTTTTGCTTCGCACATATATTGAACACGTCAATCACGGGCTCTGAGATATGGGAAGTGTCGCAAGACTTTTCGGGATTCCACTCAAGGACTCGGAAAACCACTATTATTCCCTACTCGAGCTACATTCTAATTTTACACTTGATGAATTTGTAACGATATGAGAAAGCCAATCCTCAAAAAGTATCTATCCTTTCCCTTGAAAGAAACATTAAAAGAGCCATCCCCCTCCACACATTTGAAAACACAATTTCTTATCTTAGGCTTTTATGTTTCTTTGCACCTTAACTTTAGCACATATTAAAATTTTATAAACAAAAATCAAAATCAATCATCATTTACTCGTATTTAAAGTAATAGTTCAATCGTGAATGCTCAAATAAGATTTCAAATCGCAGGTTTATTCAACAAGAACTGGCTTTTTGAACACAGTCTGCCCAAAGCTGTCGGGCCGCAGAGTTAGACTTTTCGTTGCGTACACACAGCACCGTGTTTTGCAATAAATATCTTGTCCTAAAAGCTTACAAAGTTCAATTAGTGGAAGAATTGTGATCTGCCTTATCTGGCGTACCTTAGAGCGTCAGAAAGCCACTAGACGTGTAAGTTTTCGTTTCTGATACATCAATTGGCCACTTAGATTTAGATCTAGAATTTGTCCTCTGAGGCTACATTGACCTTTAAAATCACGTCAATGAAAGAACTTCCCAATAATTCCAAAAAACATATAGAAATTAGGTTAGTAGGTTTAATATTGAGCTGGTTGCCTGGTGTGTCAGAGAAGTTGTAATATGTTTTTCTCCAAACTATGTTTTTACAACTGACACTCGCAATATCCTAAAAAGTATCTAACTGATTTAGCTATACATATATGAACTCGAATCAAAAAAGCTCAATTACTTTCGTAAGGAATGTTTTAGTCTTTTTTTTTCTTATGATTGTAATTCACAGGATAGCGACAAATATTATGATTATAACAAAATTTTATTTTTCTTTGTCTTTCTTAACATAGACCTCTATATCTCCTACAATTTAATAAAAAATTTCTGATTGAAGTTTGAATATAAACCAGAACCATATACCATACTATAAATAACAGAAACCATGTAATTTTTTTTTTTTTTTTTGTAATAATTTTAACACAATATCAATCAAAACTGATTAGCTGATTACAGAAAAAACAATCTAAACAAAACCTAGCTTTAATATGTAGACGTTATTTGAGATAAATTCCTATAGACACAAACAGCGTACAGAATATAAATGAGCTTAGGTAATCACCAGAGCAGTGTCATCGATCAATCTCATTTCAATTGAAAATTTCAAAAGACAGAGAGGTGCAATTAGTAATGGTGCAATATTTATACCTTTGATAAATCCACTCTGGACTGAGTTCCGGTGCGCACTATCGCACTAAGTCCGGGTCCCGGGGCGGAGGGAAATCAGTCAATTCGTCAGGCCCTCCCCTCCAGTGTGAGTCGTAAGCGATTCGGGGATTCCATGACAGACAAATGGCTTCAATTATTGACAGTGTTGTTAATGTGCGCCCATTTTAAAATGTCCGGGAGTTGTTTATTAAACTTTTCCATTTTGCATTTCGTTTCGCCCTCAACTCCCGCTGGCAGCAAGTAGAAATTTTCGGTGAATTTTTGAGCGTGTATAGTGTAAAATTTTTGGGGAAAATTAAGGTACTCCTGTGAAAGGTAATTCGGTGATGAATTGCCAATTGAATGCAAGAAAATAGGACGAAATTGGGCCAGAGGGATGGTCGGGCGCCGTTCGCTGCCATTGGTGTGTTTCACAAATTATCTTTGTCCAATTTATCTCAAGTGAAATTTATAGCTTTGTTCATTCAAACGGGCCGGGGAAGGGGAAAATTAGCTGATTTTCGGCTTATTTTAATTTAAATTTAGATGAAATTAAAGCAACTTGCAAAGGTGATTCGCTCTAAATCAGCTTGGGGATATAATTGGGCGAAACAGGAATTTCTTCCTGCCGGTGGGCGTTCACAAGAATTTTTTTCCCTATTTGTTATATCTTTTGTGACTGATGTTTCGATCGAGGGGATTGGCGTAGGATATGAGATGGAGGGCGAATACTCAAATTGCGAATTCCGCTGCCTTATCGGCATAATCAATTCGAGGAATTCTATTAACTCAGCAGAGATTGATCGTAGTCAAAATTTTAATAAAAACAATTTATTGACAATTAAGAAGAATATGTTTGTACACATCTATTATAAAATTTCAGTATATTTCGTTGTTCTTCATAAATTACGAACTTAAGCAATTTCTCAAATTAGTGGCGGTCCATTAAATCGCTGAGCGTTTTAGCGTAGTATTTCACTGCTGGCCAACATTTCAATTAAACACAGAGCAGAGCTAAATCCAATTTCGCCCGGCACCTCCATACAATTGCACGTTCAAATCCACGTGAACTTTATGGCGCGGTCGGAGCACAGTGCCAAGAGACCACAAGAGGACCAATATAACTATACTAGACGAGGGGACGGGAGGCGGTATTATGGCAGCTCAAATATTTTTTCATTCAACTAAAGAATTTGCATGATATGCAAATTTTCATATCTCCATACAAAGTCCCTGTGTTTTCGTACGTGGGCGGATGTGACTAGATACGGTCCCCTAATATACATAAGGCCCAGGTCCTGCCGTGCTGGGCCTGGCATTATTATGGCCTCCGATCCTTTTTTTTCCTTTTCTCCTTTATTTTTTTACATTCTTCTTCTTTTTTTTTCTATATCGAAAAATTTTTGTTCAACGTTTTATTTATTATGCTCGGCGAAAAGTTCGACCCAAAAATATATGTCAATCATCACCATGGCAGTCTTTCATGAACTTGTATCCATTTTCCAGGTGAATTATATGACAGAAGGTGTTCATCATGATACATTTTTGCTCTTAGAATGTGTTTCCTGTTTTCCTCCCCTAATTTTTTATTTCGCATATGCATATTAGAGTGAGAAGCCTCCAACGAGATGCCCGGCACTGGATAAATTTAGATAAATATGCGCACTGATGCATAAGGGATGGCAGAATGATAAATTGAAGTGCATGGCGCTCTATGGTATATTTTCTAAATGGTCTAAATGCGAAGCACAGAGAGCCCGGGAAGACTTCCGCATAGCTAGTCCTTCCCTGGCGGTTGGGTATAAGTTCATCAGGTGATGTAGTTGAAATTTATTGCGATGAAAATATGTACGCTTTTTGTCGTTTCGCAGGTTTTTATATATTTTTTAGAAATCGATTTTATATCTTAGCGTGATATGGATAAATTAAATATTGTATAAAAACATATACCCATTTAACGAATGTAGGTCAATCCCATTAAATAAATAAAGTGCTCTCTCACAGCACATCCTTCATTTCTCATACCAGTGGTTATTCTCCAAACTATGACATATTTTAAACTTTTATTATAGGAAAAAATTTCGAGCTTAATAGCTATATAGCTTATCATATTATTTAAAAGTTTTAAAACAAATTAAATAGTTCCTTACAGCATTTTCTCATTTTGTGAGAATAAATAATGTTCAGAATCGCAATGAAATGGAAATACGTATTACGATTTCTTTTTTATTTTGAGAGTACATTATTTCCAATAAAAAAAAATACAATTTTTAATTTTTGTTTCTTATTTTACAGTATGAACCAATATGGAATATCCAAACCGATAAATTTAGTAAGTACCTATGTAGCATGATTTTTTTCTAATTACAACCATGTTAAGACCAAAGTATTGTAGTATAATCCGAACGTTGAAAGAACTAGAATTATTTGGTTTTCTTAACTAGCACCATATTAGGTCAAAAGTAGTACACACCCAGATTGTTAAAAAGAAATAATGGATAAGGTATTTCTGATCAGGATATCCTTATCAACTCCGCAAAAGGTATTCCTGATTATACTAAAGCAACATATTATTTGTATATACAAATTAATTAATATTATGGCTAAGTAGAAAAATAAAAAACCGCATAAAAACTGAAACGCTTCAATAAGGCGCGAAACAACTGAGTAAAATTAACTTTATAGTGGCAATGATAGAATGATAAATCGCAATTAAATAAAAACAATTCCAGTTGAAAACATACTGAAAATTATATTGTAGTAAACTGCTTGGAAGTAGATCTCAATCTCTCAAATTAATATAGGTCTTAAGTTACCTTTTCATGAATTTCGTCAAAGAACTAAAGTTATGACATTATATCTCTCAAAATGTAAAATGAATCCTCATTACCAAGGCTTCCCTGTGGAGGTTCCCTTAAAATTTAGCTTTTCAGTGGGTAAATGAATGAATGCATCCGCAAAATGTTTCTGAAACGCAATCAGTCTAGCAATCTGTCACTTACCCCCAGAAAACGTAATGGAGAGCCGAGTGTGCAATAAAACACCCTCGCAACAGGGCCCAGGAGGGCCCGAGCAATCAAGGAAACCCGCAATAAAACAAGGATGCAATCCGCCATTTGTTTATGCAGCAGCCCTTCAGGGGGCTGGCGGACAGCCTCAGTCATCGGGATTCCGTCGACGCGACGTCTCCCCGAGGAGGGCCCCATGCAGTTCGCCAGCGTCGAGACGACGTTGAAAAATATCTTAAAAGGATGCCTAGCGCCGCCCCCTGCGGTGGCAGTAATTTATTCATTTTTCGAATAGCCCCAGGGAACCCGAAGTGCCCGGAACAATTTATCGCTTCCCAAATGAGTGCATATATCACTTAACTAGGGAATAATTGTTAATGTAGCATTAATGGAGCTCTTCTAGAAGACGATCGCCGCCGTCCGGCAGGAAAAGAAGGCCGTCGCCATCTCCGACGATGGGTTCCACAGTTCGACCGCAAATTGCCACCGGAACAAATAAACTAGTGATTAAGGCGGCCGCAGAACAAACCTCGCATGGAAATGAAAATATAATTCTTCCGCAAGTGGGTGTGGGGGTGGCTCCGGTTACCGAGATCGCCAGTAGCCGGAAGAGTCCCAACTATCTAATGGAATTCCACATGTATCCAGGAAGAATCCGTTTTCTGAAAGTCACCCCATCGCCCACCGGTGGTGGTTCTTTGGTGCCATCTCCTCCGGAGGAGCACTCATAAAAGTGATTCGTTATCTTCAGTGCTCCTTAATAAAGCTGAGCTTCATCCTCGAGCTTTTAATTACTTAAGCTATGCGGGAAGCAGGGAAAGAGGGATGCTATCTTATTTTCGGCATTAGCAAGCCGATAATATTCTGCGAAATGAAAGGATTGAGGTCCGGTGCTGCGGCGATGGCTTGAAAAGCGTCTTCCTTTCAGCCAACACACTAATTAAGTGCCTCAAGATGATGACACTCTCGCTGATGGAGGAGAGCTCCCCAGATCAATATCTTTCGCTGATGGGATGGTGGCATCTATCGATTTCCTGCTCGATCCCGGCGGGCAAGAAAACGCTCCGAATGGTACTAATTAGAGGAAAATTATATTTGAGAAAGTCCCCTCAGAGGCGAAAGGTACGAGGATGGTACAGAAAAGCTGAAGGTAATCCTTCGACAGGATAAAATCATTATCGTCCAGAGAACACCTTGAAATCCATTTCGGGCACCGAAGCACGGTGAGCGCACAATTTGAACTAAAATTGTTTGTTTACGAAGAAAATTGCTGACAAATAATAGAGGAAGCCGGGCGGAGACGGAGACGGATCCATTATTGACTTTCCGTAATGACAAGGTATTGTGGCGCACGACAGTGGGCGACGAAGACATTTCAGATAACAACAACCCGCCCGTGCGGCAATATTAACAACGTCGCAGGTTTACCATGAAAACGCTAAAATTTTAGAGGTTGCTTTCGTTAAGGCCAAGGAATAGAGGACCATGGTGATTTTGGCTAGCTCAGCGCCTTGCACCACTCACCCACCACCCACTTTACATCCTTTAATTAAGAAATTGTCGAGTGTCGGAGGTAGAAATCGCTGATTTTATAGTTACTTTAACGGGAAGCAATCACGCAGCTATCGACCGGGCACGGGTATATTTAAATAAAACACGTTCCCCAGCTAAATCCATGAACCTTCCCCCGTAAAAAGGGCAGTGTATACATGTACATTGCTTAGACGCACTTCTCAAAACCCTTCGCCCAAAGGGAACTTGAGCGACGGCCCTTTGCCGAATAGCTTGTAATTAAGGATCCTGAAAAGAACAATTAAAAGCGCTCTCGAATTCCTTTCATCCGGGAAATTTCGTTCCAAAGGTGGGCGCAGATCATAAAATTAGGTACCTTCACTCTCCTGTCAACCCGACGACGCACTACCCAACGTCAGCCGTCTTCAAGGGATTCGTTTTCTACTTAATTCATTCCAGGTAACTGTCAAAATTAAAGCGAACTAGGACAAAAGATTCGTTTATATCGTTTTATACGTGGTTTTCCCTTTTCCATAAACTTCAAATGGTCGACGTCGTTCCACCCCTAGGCCAGGGATTCTACCCCCGCAGAAAATCAACGTCTTCCCTTCTGATCAAATCAAAGGCGCATTAAATATTAAATCGGAGTGTGTCGAACACGGCGGTTCCGAAATAGACAATTCACTTTTTCTAGACGGCTTAATTACTGTTTATCGTTTTAATCATATCCATGTTTCGCCCCGCTGAAATTTTCTTGCTTTAATTAGCTTAATTGTCAAGTTGTTAGTTTGACGACAGCTACGGGCTGAAGCAACTTATGATATTGATTAACCAATGTACCCTTAGTGGAATTTATCAATCAAGGTTGGGTATTTTATTGTTGAACCTTTTCGGAACACATTAACCTATTTCTCACATTCGACGATAATAGCTACACAATTTTGCTTAATGGCCCCCATTCTAATATAAATTTATAAATAGTTTTAAAATAATTTAGGACTCTTTCATAGCAATGTTAATAGCCGACAAAATTCTTATAGGATATAATTTATAAGACATTAGTTTTCAAATTAATTACTGCTTCACGATCTTGATTTATTTAAGTACTACAATAAAAACTGGAATATCAAAAATCTTTTTGAAAAAAACCACAAATTTTCGATATTTTAATTTGCTCAGTATCTTAAGGTTTAAAAAATTATTATGGCTATAAAATGCAAAATGTTATTATATAACTTACAATATTCCTGCATTGGTATAATGAAGATCTGAAATGGATAAGACAAAAAGAAAAATTAGTTATAATACATATTCAGCTCAATGTTAATTATTATTATTGATTTCGATGAAGTTAAGATATAAATTTTATGATATTTTTCTATTGCCTACTATTAATATATTTTTTTATAATTGCCAAGAAATAAGTTAGTTTGCGTAAAATACGAATCGGGCAAGAGGTTTCATTATAACCTAAGGCAAACCGACAAGAACCACCAAATTCCTTTTTTTTAGTGCATTTGCAGTGTTTTATTATTATTATTATTTTATTTATATTATAATTCGGCTTTGGCGTGAGGTCGTTTTTTTACATAATCTGTACAAACTGTAAGAAAATCACATTTATATTGGAGAAGGTCACGGTTATCTTCTAAACGACTTTAATAAACAATAGTTCCAGGAGTTGTTTATGTATATTCTATAAGAGAAAACTCGTGTCTAATTACCTCGTGAATCGTAATCAAATCCCTGAGCTGTCAAGTCTATAACAATCTCTAATAAAATCACCTACTTAATTGGCCTGAATTTCGCCCAAATTTGTTATGACTATCGATGTTAGTAAATCAATGATGTTGCAATTAATAGCACATGGATTGCCCACGGTGCATATAAATATGAATCAGTGCCCTGGACAGATGGGGGTGGATGGACGCAGGCCGACCAGTGCTTAAGGGATCTGGAAGGCGATAACCAGTCGCACGTTGTACGCTCGAAATGCATGCAATTCATGTGTTCACTGGTTCGCCACCGAAGGATAAATGAGCAACAAGTTTAGCCCCCGCCGTCCGACGTAAGCCCCACTGGCCAATTTAATCAGTTGCCCGATGCCTTTGAAGCCAATCTTGTAAATGCACTTTGTGCAACTTGACCAACACCAATGGGAAAATTTTCATGAGTTCGCCCTAAATAACTCCGGCGTTCGAATGAATTATGAATTGCGTCCCAGGAAATCAGATTCGGTCCAGCCGGGCGGTCAATCAGGGCAGCTCAGGGACGGTGATGACGTTCGCCGTGTCCTGTTTGCTGAGCTCGGTCACGGACATGAGCTCGTTCTGTTTGCCAGTCTGTCACACGGCACACTTTGATTAAGTTTGCAAACATTTCAAAAATAAATTCGAAAGAGTTTCGCTGCAGGCCTGCCGCTATGACCTCATGAAATACTTAAAAGATGGGTCAGCTCCACGCTTCCCAAGCATGTGGGCCTGCCACCAATTTCATTAAGCGGTCGTAATTTATTCAAATATACTAAAAAAAAGAATCTATCAAATTACTGGAGGCTATCCTGCTCTAATTTTAGTTGGAACGACAGAGGCACCTTTTTCGGTTCTATCTGGGACTGTAATTAGTGCCATGTCTAGTGGTGCAATCAAGAGCGAGCTTCCAGCGTGATAAGAGCTAATTAAACCTATGCTTTCAATTATAAGGCTGCTTTGCTCGTTCACTAAATTGTCCTTACGAACAAATGAAATGGAAGTGTTTTTCTTTGAGTGCTATTATTGACTGCATTTTAACAAAAAAAAAAAATTTAATCAATGATTGTACAGATAAACAGTAATTGAACGTTATTGCTATCGTTGTCGATAATTGGAAACGTTTTTTTAAATTAGAACAGTCTAAATTTAATTAATAATTAATAAAATTAATAAAATTTTCTAGAGAGCGATTAACTCTCTTTTGAGATTTTGCTTTTACTAAATTGTTTTATTGCTTATACATGTCCTCTATATTTAGTTTAATTTAGTCTTTTATTTGAATTATATTTCCAGTTCATTCAATAACTCGTTATGTTTAAAATATTTTCAAAAACGGCTAAGGTATTTTTTGTTTTTTTCAAATATTAAACATATTTCTCTCGAACATTTGATATGTTGAAAAATTTTGGTTTTCGTATTCGTAATCTAAAAAAAAACAAACCTAAACCATAATATAAAATGATAAATTAAAAATATTAAAGGTATTCATCATTTTGCATAAGTCGTATTACCTACTTCAGAATTCGTATTAATAATATGTACGACAAGCTGTCATGAACATTTTAAATACAAAACAAGGGATAAAAAATAAATTAATAACACTTCCATTTCAGCAGATATAAAATTGTCGAAGCAATTGACATAATTGTCGCTCATTTTTTCCCACGTGAATTTGAAACTACTAAATATCAAACTGAAATACGATAAAACGAACCAAAAATACATATCTTTAAGTTCGGATATTACTTTACACTGTCGCATTCGACTTTTTCATACAAAACGTTTACAAACATTTACGATTTACGTATTTTAACAGCTTTACGCAAGTTCATGAATACCCCTATTAAGTTTTTATGTTAGAAAACTGATGGATAAAATTAAAATAAATATTTTATTATTGTTAAGAAGCTCCATAGAATTTCAAATATAAGCGCTGTTAAGTTAACAACCGAAAATCAAAATCGCTAATTTGTAAAATATCTTAAATAATTAAATATTTCCAACTTGACTTTCATTTCAATTTAAATAAACGGCCGCAATTAAGTAACTTACATAATCTGTTCGAGTTTCTAAAAGGTTTGATGTGGTCTTTCTTTTTCTATCACATACGATTCTAACTATTATTTGTTGATGTCGAACCTAATAATTATCGTACATAACAATAAAATTTTAACTTTGCTGCCTCTGACATGAAACCCCATTATATCGGAGAAATATTCATTAATTAATTAAAGCCTGTACTAATCTCATTCAAAAAGCCTTTTGAATGCTTCAGCAACCACCAAATAATTGCCCAAAATTGCATTCGTATTGGCTATATGTCGGGCTCTATAAATCGTTGCGTGCGACTATTTTACGAGGAAATGAATTATTTACCGTCAATTCAAATGCGTAATTATCGACCCTCGCGGCCATGCGACTAAAAAAATCTAAGCCCGAAAAGCAGAACTCCCAATCAATTACAATTTCATTTGAATTTTGTTTGTCACCAGCCAGCAAAATGCCCAATAAATAATTTAGCGACGATTCTGTTGCATAGGTAACTATTGTCCAGGGTTGCGGGAGCGAGGTCAGCTCTTTTAGCTGCGGACGGTCGCGTCTATTCAGCCCCCCGGGTTTATTGCGTTGATAAGACCGAATTTAGTGCGTGTATGCATTACTGACCGGAAATGCTTCGGACTGAGATATTTCACCTGGGGCTGTTTGCACCCCGTCCCGGTAGTTCGAGCAGGCTCCTGATTAGAGCCGAAGCGGTCCATAATCGCTGAGGCCCGAAATAAATCCTTTATCCACTCCTCCGGGGCGACGCCGGATGACGCAGCCGAAGAGGTGTTCCATAATTCTGCGTTATGCCTGATCCTCGAGGAACCTTTACGCAGGCATAAACATGCAAATAAAGTCATGAAATGGCTCCAAATCACTTGACACGGTTATGGCGTTCCAGCGTTCCAGAGCGTGCCTTCTGCCGTAATTTATACATTCGCCACGCCGCTCTTAATTGCGGTCCTCCAGCAGAGGGAGCCTGAGTGCCTGGGAACACCACCGTGCCCTAGCCTAGGAAAGCGCCCTGCGTAAGTCGTAACTTTATCAGAAGGCCCAGGCACAAAGCGCACCCTTGCAGCCTTCGGTGGAGGTCGGGGGGAGGGGAAGAGAGGAGGGGTATCGCGAGTCGTGGGCGGTAACCAGCCAGCGGGTGGCGCAACATAAAATTTATTTATCTCCCGCCACCGTCCCGCAACAACCCTCGGGACGTGGTGATTGCGCGTAAAAATGCCTTTTTTTTCAGCGGTTTGCCGTTGCGTTATGAGCCCCAAAGAATATTAAGGGAGCGCGCTCCGCCGAAAAATTCGCACACCCACACCTCGTCAGGTTTTTGTCTTGTTTATGGGCCGAAATGTTTTTTGATTTGTTTAACACGACTTGTGCCTTTCGGCGAAATGTTTACAATTCAACACCCTGTCACTCATTACGCCCCAGAAATAGCAGTGAGTGGCATTTCACGGGGCCGTTTACATCATATCGATTCACGCACTTTTGACGGCGTGTAGGGGCGCACCCTCATGTTGGGGTTGGCAAACACCAGCCCATCCCGACCCCGGCACCCTCCTCATTCATTTGGGTTCGCTTCACGGGATGCAGGTTGGGGCTGTTGTCGCCGTGCCCCGGCTGTTGCTGCTTTGAGTGCCTCGGAGCACGAAGCGTGCTGCCACGTCCCAGTACATATCCGCCCCCGCCCTCCACCCCTTTAGCGGGATGTGACAGGAAATAGGGAGCAGCAGCAGCAGATTTTTTCTTCGTTACACCCCCGAAATGAAAGTTTCGCCCTTCTACTGTAAGGGAGTATTTTTTAAACGAAGAATGCCAAGGATTCGCTGTAGCTTCCTGATGTATCCTCCACTTCCGACACGTATCGATTTCCCTTCATTTATGTCCTGGCTGTGTTCGACTTACTCAGGCGATTAATGCCAAGATAAATTCGAAAAGTATTTACAATTTTACGCTAAGGTGTATGCGCCAGAAAGATTTACATTAGCGCAGAAATGCCCTACTTACATACACAAACTCGGACTGCGCAAAAAAAACGAATGAAGAATTTTCGTTAATATTCATAGTACACTAATTCATGAATTACATCAACTAATTTAGATCTAATATGACTTATTGAACATAAAATGGAAATATAACATTAAAGTAATATATACGTTGCTCAAGAATGTCGAAATACACTCCTCAAATTGCAAAAATTAGGCTGAAAATTGAACCAAGCTTTAAAAAGTATCTTGTAAACTCTTTTCACTACTACTAATACTTATTAAAATATTGAAAAATATATCCATATGTAGTTACGAAGATGTTAAAGAAAAAATATGTCACAAACCTTCTCAAAGCATAAAATAAAAAATAAATAAAAATAAATAAAAAAAATAACATTTTTTTATTAGACGCCGTTGTAAACGAAATTAAAAAGATTCTAAGATTGGGTATCCCATACCCAGAGTGACTGCTAAGCGTTAAAATCAACTATCAACTTGTTGTTTATATGGATTTTTTTCATACGTTTGAAATAAAATTAATGAGAGAAGTAGTTAACGAAACGAACGTTATCAACAATTTTATCAGCATAAAAGAAAAAGTAATAATTTAACAGCATTATAAAATATTTCCCCATACTTTATTTATAGTGCCGAGGCAATTGATGTATTAAATTTTGTCACTGAGCATGATCATAATAAGGTCAACTGATATATTGATTTTGACTAATATTCTTTCAAAAGCAATAAAGCTTTTACTTGAAAATCAAATACCCGTGAAATACAAGTAAGGCTTAATACCCGTAATATCAAATGGTCAGGGAAAAGCCCACAATCATTAGATATTTATTAGCAAAATATTTTAACCAGAAACATCATTGCAGTAAATATACATATATTCATTGAGATAGCAAGACTAAGATCATTGAATTTTAATGATACAACTATAGTGCTAATATTTTAAAATTTGAATAAGAAATTACGTGTACTTCTTCGAATAATTTTAGAACCAATAATACGTATGTATAATAAACAAATCATGGCATTGAAAAGAGTATACGAGTGTATTGAAAATATTTTTGAAAAATTTTATTTATTATTCGTTTACGTTAGAGAAAGTATTCACTTTTTCATGTGATCCTCTTCCGATTTGCGCATAAGCAAACAAGGACAAGTGGAAATTAAAAATAAGAAGCTTTTCCAGCCGACAGGAAAAATTCCTCGAACTGTAAGTAAATTTGGTGAAAACCCTCTCACTCGAGGAGTCACCAACGAGAAGGCATCCATCAGGATATGTGTTGCCGCTATTCCAACTCCCCGTAAAGAATTAACTTGAGTATCCTCATGCAAGCTCCTCCTCCTCTGAAGCAAGGTATCACAGTTCATAAAACCGTGAAAAAACTGCTGGTATAATTCGGGTTTTTCCTCCTTTTTTAGGGACGACCGATGGAAAACATGAACGGCAAAGTCCCAGAGCAATCCAGATCGTAAGGGACGGGAATCCAGGGAACGTGTGAATATGAAGTGAAAAAAATGTCGCAAAGTTTTTTGTCCGCAGTTACATGCATATATCCAGGCTCGGACGGACTAACTTGTCCCATAGGAATAATTTTTCCAGGCCGATGCATTTGCCCGCCATCCCGGGGAGCCGAGAAATCAGGGAGTCAGGTGGAGCGAGCTCATATCTTATGCAACAGATTGCTATTTAATATTCGACCCCATCAATATATCGGTGATTCAACAGTAAAAAGTTATTTTTAAGCGTCCTAGCACAATGTCAATCTGTGACCCAAAAAATGCTAAATTTTAAACTTTAAGGGTACCGAAAAAACGACAGGTGGGATGCGGGAAGGCGCACGGGTTTCCAGGAAGCGAATTCTTGCAGTTCGCTTCGTCCATTATTCTTGCAAATTCCCAGAAGGAGGCGACAGAATGTGCACAATACGGAACCTGCCACCTCCGGGGAGCTATATACTTCGCTATAAAATATTTGGGTACTTTTGTAAAGTGGCGCTCATCGATTTTCTTATACGACCTTCCATATCCCACCCCCGCGCCGTCCCTTAGCACAGCCCTTCATGTACGTGTATGTAGAACACTTTTGGGCCAATGTAAATCTTCTCGGCGCACATATCTTACCCGAGTGTGAAATTGTGAATGCTTTTCGACTTTATCTTGGTATTAATCGCCCGAGCAAGCTGAACACAGCCAGGACATAAATGAAGGGAAATCGATACGTGTCGGATACGACGGATACATCAGCTACAGATCCTCCGCATTCTTCGTTTAAAAATATCTCGCACTTCTCCTAAAGGCAAAACTCCCATTTTGCAGTGTAAAGAAAAAAAAAACTGGAATACGATAGGGACAAATCAATTTTATTTAAAGTTGTTATATTAATCATCAGTATCGCATCAACTGCGTATTACAAAATTAAGCATCCACCCACCTCTCAGACTTTAATAACTCGAATTCTTTTCCTCAGGAAAATCTGGAGAAGCAAAACTTGAGAGCATTAAAAATCTTCAAAGCAACCATAAAACCCGAAACAAAATGTTACTTTTAACCAGAAAGCTTTTTGCAAAAACACTTAAAAGTATGTTAAACTGCGTATTCATTCATATGCGTAAATATCGAACAACCTGAAATTCAAGTCACTGCAAATAATTTCGCCTTCCAAATTCTTGGTATGCAAAATAAATATTTAGATTTTAAACAAATTAAAAAAACATATATTTATGTGTTTTTGTGGATACAAATCATTTAGGGTATTTGAGTATTTTAATAACTTAAAGTTAGATTTTTTTACTTACTTTAGAGATAAAATTAATCAAAGATAGTACACCAGGCAATAGAATAATATTAATAAATTCCGAAACCAAATTCTACGGTAACGATTTTATTTTTGGAAAATATTGGAGGTGTTTTCTGAGTATATACCACAAAAATGCCGGATGAGGAGAGGAGCTGCTTAAGTCGTTATCATCACAAATGCGCTTGATTAAATAATATAATTTGCGAATCAGAAATACGTGTTCCAACATATGCCTACGATTCTATTAAATATTCTGATAATCGTTTGTTCCGATCCGACCCTGAATTTTTTGAAGTGGTACCAGAAATATCTCGAAAACCACATTCCCTTAATTTGAACCGGTGCTTTTTTTAGCAGGTGGAAGTCTTATTTTTCGTAAATATATCAAAAATTATAAATTTTTCACTACATAATATAAAATTTTTCATACATTTTTTTTCGCATAATCAATAATTTCCAAAATTTAGACTGAATTATGGTCGAACAGAAATTGCGCACACCACATCTAATCTACCCCCGCGGCGGCGGCGAAAAACTAGAATTCAACCCCTTTCTCCACCTATAAAAAAGCACCGGTTTAAATTAAGGGTACTTGGTGTCATACAGGATAATTTGGATACTTTGGACATCAAAATAAAGGGCTCCATAAAAATCCAGCGAATTCGGAATTTTTTTGAAGTCAAAATCTTTATTTCCTAGACTATCAAGCTATCATTCAAGTTACATAAAAAGCTTCCGGATGATTTTTTATAAAAACTCAACATATGGTCGGTTGTACTTTTTAACCCTAGTTTTCTCGAAAATGGGAACTGATAGAACATTTTGATTCACGAATTGATAATCCACGAACAAAATTTTATGGAAATGATTTGCTAATTCTTCGGATATACATACCTACATCTGGTATCATCTGCGTATTGTTCTTTTAAAACGAATTCTCCGGGACGCCATTTCAAAGCTGTATACCACGATTTTGAAACAAACATAAAATGGGAAAACATTTTCGATATACATATGTATATAGGTACTACTCGTATTCAAAATCAACAACGTTGATGTCAATGTTTCCTAGAAGAAATTTCGAAAAATACTATTTTTTTAAACTTTTTTATGCAAATATACCGCCCTAATAACATAAATATGTTATTATATCTTTTATTAGCCTCTTCATATTGTCCCAGCAATAGCTTTAAATAGATAGATAGATACGAATTTTCACAAAAATGTTAACATAAATGAGCCCACATTTACTATTACTGCTCTTTATTTAGACCCTAGATTAAGGGATCGAGTTTCTCGTTTGGTCCATAATTGGTTCTATGAGTGATGTTTTCCTCGAACCTGTTTTCCTTTTCTCATTTATTGAGTTATCTCATTGCCATGAAAACTAAGAATCAATGTCCACAAACAAAGGCTCAACCTGGGGGCAAGGATGTCTCGTCCCTGGTGAATAAAACGCGCGAAGGGCTCAAGGGGGTTGTGTTTATGGGCCGCCATTGAACAAGGGCCCCGGCACCCGCCCATCGGAGCCTGCATGGAAATTATGAGATACAAACTTTCTCTATTTCGGAAGCCCACCTCATTCAGAACGACGACGCCAAAGCTGAAGCCACCCCATCCGATTACATAATATTTTTTCTTTTCCCTTCGTGCTTTATCCATCTGCCTGCCGCGCTAAGCAATGTCGACAGGTTTTCCAGGTGGATTTTGCTAAGTCTGGAAAAATTGCGACTTCCACCACCAGAGCACGTCGCTTGGTCGGGTCGCTACGTCAGCCGCCACCGCCGCGTCGCCCCGGCAGAACCGAAAAAATGGTCTATTTAGCAGAGGAAATCGATTAACACGTAGCAAAGGACAGGCATTACTAAGGCAGGATTGTCTGCTAACGGGGAGATCTCCCGAGGGCGGCGGTGCAAATGAATAACACGGGAACATCTTGCTTAGTTGGACAAATGACCAAAAGATGCTCTCGGCGCCTCCAGCCCGGGCCGGCCCTTCCCCGAGGACCGCCGGGAACATTTACTTTAATGAGGACGCTTTAAGTGGATTTTGCCGTCCCATTTTTTATCCTCTTAGCTTAAGGTTTGATGGGGCGGAACGGTGTGCTGATGCGATGGGACGAAAGACATCACCTGAGGTGCAAACATCCCTCGTTCCATCGCCTTTAAGGGACCCAGCTCAAGTTCTCCGAAACTCAGGAACTCAGATCCTGTGCTTGTATTGTTGTCCTTGCCCGTTTTTCCGGCCCCATTTTCGAGCCTGCCTTCAGGATTTTACGGGATTTAATATACAACAGAGTCGAACAAGCAAAAAAATCATCGCCTTTAAAGTTATTAATTAGTAAAGGAGTAGCAGCGCGGCCCGGGCCGCCTGGCATTAATTACGGGAGCGACTTGTGACATCCGGGCGAAGGTGAGCGCGGTGTTTGCTTTCGCATCCTTTTTCACTTTGTTTTTAGGATTAGAGGACCCTTAATCCAGATGGCTTAGGAACGGTGCGAGCAAGCACTTCCCCCGCTGATTTCTTCTGCTTTGTTTGCTGTTTAAAATGTATTAGGGACCAGCAAACCGATTAAAAACACTTTTAAAGTTACTGCCCGTGTCATTATTAAAAAGAAAAATTTCATTTAGCCCGGAGCTGGGATAGTGCCCACATTTCTGGATTTATTACTTTAAAAGCTGAATACTAAGTTTCAATTAAATACATTTGTGGAAGGGGCCACGTGCATTTTATGTTTAATAATTTTTTATTGGTATTGGCTCAAAACGAAGGAAATTTAAAGACTGGCTGGAAAGTCTAGAAAATTCGTCTATACTTCCAAGTTACTTATAAATATCCTACATTCCGAATGAACATGAATTCCCTCCATTTAAAAGATAAATTGTTAATTTTGCACATTTTTCAAATTTTGTTCCTACCAATTTTACAAGCATAATTCATTTACATTATTGATTATTCAAATTACAATAATATTTTTCAACTGGTAGGCCTATCTTTAAAATGTTTTAGTAAAAATTGTTTACTATGTCAATCTGAATATTATTCAATTTTCCGGAATTTTTCTTACGTAGGAAAACAAAAATAATAGTAGGCACCCTAAATATAAAAATACTACCACTATTTTATTTTCTATATACAATACAATTTATTAATTTAGTGCTAGAATTTATAATTCATTCATCTATAATATTCTTAGTTTCTCCTAAGCAGAGATGTAAATAATAATAACAAGATATTTTACATAATGATAAATTGAACGTTTTGAAGACAAAAATGTCAAGTTATAATAAGACCTCTATGTTGTCATTTTGATTAATTCTAAGCAATATTTACGTTTTTTGTTGATAATATCGGATTTCATATGTAAATAAATAAATAATTAATATATAGCAGTCGAAAATAATATCTGTATTAAATAACTTCAATCCTTACAGTCGAATAGTCTCTGTTCTATCCAGAGAACAAATGTAGCAAGCGATTCATAAATTTTCACGACATTTACCAATTCAGTCTAAATTCAGCAGCGTTAATTAGACATGAATCTTCACATCCGCGGCGTAATCAGCTTGTTAAACTCGTTAAATGCACACATTTAAACCTTGAAAATTCCCGGTCATTAGCGTCGATAAGATCTTCCAACCAGGAAAGAGACACAGGAATAGCCGAAAGGCCTCAGTTAGCCTGGCTGGAGTCAGAAATAGAAATGGAGGCGTCTCTTTAATTCGGCCGCGCTTCCCTTCCTAACACCCGGAGCGGAGCCCGTCCGGGACTCATAACATCACGAACCTTCAATTACGATCGTTCGTCGACATGCCGTGTATCACTCATCGAAGTTAATCGATTTGCAGCGTACGGCAGAAGTGGCCGGTTGCATGTCACAATTTCACTGAATGTGGCCAATAACCGGCTAGGGCCTTCCCGGGCGGCAGTTCCCAACGGCCTTCAGCTGTCGACCTTATTGGCGAGCAGGGCAATTAATAAGGGAACCACCCGCACCGGGTCCCATTGAAGTGGCCATGCAACGCCCGATCATTCCCGGCCTGATTGAGTGAAAGGGCAATAAAAATAAAATTGCTGCAGCTCCATCGCGCACACAAAGCCCTTTAAAAATTATACTCGTCCGTAAATTTTCCAAGGAAAACCGAGATAAATTAGGGTCATTGCGAACGCCCATAAATATGGCAAGTTTGAAGCTGAATTTCTGGAAAAAATGCACTTGTGGGAAGCAGCTCCCTCGAGCGATTCATAGATGAAGTCCCGTGAATTATTAAAATAATTTCACCAGGCAAATTTTTCCTCCTTATTTTTCTCCCACTGGTCGGTCGTTTCGGCGCGAATAGGAAAAAGGTTTCCCTAGCATCTCAATTTTCCGGGAAGGGAACAAAAAAAAATAGGAAAATTGCGAAAAAAAACCCTTCAACCCGCCTGCTGCGGCGGATCTATTATTGCCGAGAAGTTTAACAGCTTTCTCAGCAGAATAGAAAATGTTGCTCCAATTTTTTAGCGGGCAACTTCTCTAAGATATGAAGGCGACAGGATAATTTTTTTTACTTCATTTATTCATCAAGAGAACCCGCGTTCGTCAGTACATTTATTACGTGGATAACCGTCTATTTAGCAAAAAGTTCGTAAAGATCTAAATTTGAGTGCTAGGTATGTATGTATATGCTAAATTTTTTAAATAGTTTTTACCTTCAATGTTATACATATTTTGTTTATGGTAGTGCAAGAGCAATTCAACTACTATTCCTACTACTATTCCATTTATTAGTTAATTATTAATTATCTAAGTGTTGAAGTGTTTTTTCATCACAAAAGTTCACCCTAAGAAATTAGGAACTACTAAACTTTATCAGCAATTTCCTCTGCAGTACCAGGTGAACAGATCAGACCAGAAAAAACTAGTCTATCCTACTAAAATAGGGTTTGACCGATAATAGGTAATCAAAAAAATTAGGGGTAAATAAATATTATGCAATTTGCGAAAAAACTGAGTTCACGTGAGGTTTTAAGTTCGTTAATTTCAAATGTGGTGCCCAATGATTCAAAATACACACATTTTTATAAAATTTTGGTCAACAATTTTGGTTATACCAAGAATTTCGAAATAAAAACGACAACCTCCTTCATGAGGAAATAATTTGAGTATTATTGACGACAAAATTCTGACATTCGACGACTTTTCTCAATTTTAGAAAAAATGTTACCCTCATCAGCATATTAAAATTGAAATTTAAAATTCTGAAGTTAATTTGTTGACCCCCATAATATTTTGAATTACCAGTTAACAAAGCTTCTAATTTTTAAATGTTTACTGCATCCAACGTTTCGTACCATTGTCCAATTCACACAAAGTTGATTATATTTATAAAAGAACAAATTTTTGGAAACTGGTTATTTGTATTGTAATATAACATGGATGAACTTTCTACGATATAATACTACATCAGTGTAATGAAGAAAACAAATTTATTTATATAGAATACATACAAGAATATAGTTGTAAATTTGATCGCAATCGGATAATCGAACGGACCAATTCGTGTTTTTTTGTTTATTAGTGAACAGATTAGGTACTGAAAATTTAAAAAATTATTTATTTTTCTCTCTATCTAGGATTTTTCAGATTTTGAATCACTTTAACGCAAACAAGTGTACTAAAGCCAAACGGGTGAAAGTGCTTCTAAATTTAACTCACATTAATTCCTCTAAGTGAATGAAATTCCTACGAAGAAACTTTAGGCAACGTATGGTCCCAATTAGGCTTTTGGAAAAGCGTGAGAAATGTACGACTCCGGCCCAACACATGTACAAAAGCAGGCGGGGGTGGAATAATCTCCCACGTTGGACGAGATTGGCTCCACTGCCGTAATCCTCAGATGCCAGCTTAGAGCAGGTTTTGTAACGTCTGAGAACGATGCCCGAAAGGAGTTGGCACTGAACTGGATTTGCTACGGGCTAGCTACTAAGCCTTTTGGGTCACTACGACGGTGGTACGATGGAAACGCCCTTTGATAAATAAAACACCTGGGCGGTAGACTGCTCCTTTGACTAGCTACAGGCGATGCAGTGGAAGAGCTCTTTAAATTCTCGCAAAAGTTGAACAATCCTTTCCCGGAGTTAAAAACAAGAGCCGAAAAATGATAGAGACGGATCCCGACAAATTAATATCCTTGTGGAAACGATATTGGCCGGCTGCCAGAAAACTTCTGTCTCGTCCTGTCCCATAGCCGGAGGACCTCGTAAAATACGCTTCATCGACCAGAAATTGTTCCCAAAAACCAATGAAAGGCAAACTCGCCTAACGAGATCATAGCGTGCATGGGGGCAGATGCTCCGGGCTTAAGTGATTAAAAAGGCATAACGAGGACATCACCCGGCTCCTGTAATAGTTTGGTCGGAGCAGAGGCCGCAGCCGTGGCTGACACTCGAGCCCCGGGCAGTTCCATATATCTCAATTTTCCTGAAGCTCACAAGATATACCCTGGAGTGTTGTTAAGATGCTTACTATCGATGTTTTACCTCCCCCGCAAATATTCGGACGGCTTTTGAGTGGTTATTCTGCTGCCTTTTAGGGGGATTTTTTGTTTGTCACTCATTTAAAATTTCGAATGCGTGTAGTTTCAGAAATTTGTTCCAAACTCGAGTATACGACTTTTGAAAGATTTTGACTGATCTTTATTTTAGGGACTGTAATAAATATGATCAAAAATAAAAATTACAAATTAACGATTAAGTAATAATTAATTATTATAAAAAGTAATAAGAAACGATTTTTAACCGACTTAAAAAAAAGAGACTGTCATTCCACATCTATCTTTTTTCTTACTTTTCCACTCCTTAAAGGAAGGAAATAAAATAAAATGAGCTTTATTTCGAACAATAAAAAATAAAAATAAATTCTTAATTGTTATCCAGCGATCGAAAAATTAAAATTACCTCATAATCGTTATTATTCAATTTATAATTTTTATGAAGCCGAAAAAAATTAAACCTTTTATTCCAAATATTATTGAATCTAAATAAATGAAACTCCACCATTTTTCTAAAAATAAAGTTTGGAATAATAAAGTGTTATTTACTAACGAAAAGTAAAAATTCTTACGAAACATCAAAAAACGATATTTTTTAGACCAAAACACATTTGAGTTAATAAAATATTATTTAATATTGAAGTGTCTGCAACATTTCCTTTTAAACAAATCGTATCAAAAGCTTTTATAAAAATAGCATCCACGAAAATTACAAATACATACCTAAATGGTGAAAGTAAAATAAGCTTATTTCATTTTTTTTTGCATACATAGGAAGTAATTTTTGAAAGAATTAAATTTATTTACACTTTCGCAATATGGAAAAAAGTATTTTCGTTTCATTTTATGCTTGATTGCCACGAAATTTTAATTGCCCTCATATTAACACAAATTTTACTTAAGATTAAAGCAGTTTTTATTTATAGCGCTCTAGTAAAAATTACAATATTAGTTGTTATTTAGAAATACTCTTTAATGTATTCAAACCTATTACAACAAACACATTAATCAATTAATAAAATAACGAAACTGATCGTGTGTTGAACATTTAGTTTTATATAATTTCAGACCAGTTTTCTAAATGTATTATTAAATTTTAATACATATGTTTATTTTCGCACAAATGTTTCGATAACAACAACACAAAATAAATTGATAATTATACGTAATAATGTATTTGCACAAGTAATAGAATAAAACTTGAACACTGGAGAATAATTTTTCTTTTTGGAGCAGAAGAGGAGTTCACCTTGAAGTTTCTTTGGCGGAGCATTGTCATTCGCAACAAGAAGTACTTTTCATCTAAGTCGATCTATTCGCTTTGCCTTTTCATAACTTACATAGAATCCCATGATAAAAGAAGCCAAACAAAGTTTACAACTCCAACTCAAATTCTCGTCGCATAGGAATTCTCTTCATTTGGTCGGATTTGAAGACAATTTTTAAGAATACATTCAAGGCAAGAAAAATATAAATGAAAGTAAATAAATAAAATAAAAATTCATTTTGTACACCTTAAATAAGCAAGTTGATTGACACATTTTGCCAAAGTTACCGATACATTTAAAAAAAAGAACACTGCCTCGAGGATCAACATATAATACAAGGAAAAGCACTTAGAAAGCCATTTAAAATTTAATGCTTTTCTCGAAAGAAACTCGTCTAGACGGTAAAAATAGTTCACTTCAATGAGACAAAAGTAAAAATAAATAAACAAAAATCATATCAATCCCAGTTAAGAGTACGGAAAAAAAATTTGATAATTTGGCTATTCAAAAGGACGATTTAATTTAAAAAATTAAAAAATTACCAACTGGGAAGGAAGACAAGGACGCCGGACCAGCCCGAAGTGCCATCGTTCGGCTTGAAATGTTTACTCCAGCAAATTCCCTTATACCGGGAGCTGCCCACTTAAATCGCTCCTCGTCAACGAGAATAGTTAAAGTAAACAGTCCGCATCCAGAAAGGATTTCCGGAAGCTAGGAATATTTAAAAACGCTGCTCCTTCCCAGCAGGACGAAGGCAGAAGGCACAGGCTCGTGATCCTGTTTCTGGTCGGTCTTTCGTTTTTCCATTTTTTAGCTCAAGTTTCCCAAAAGAAAGAGGAGCTAGTGTCCGAATCGCACAAGCGATGGAGGGCGAATGAAAATTGATTTCGCATTCCCTTTGTCACAGAATTGCCTCATATTTGTGAAGGGCTCTATGGTTTCGGACAAAGAGACCCTAAGAAGATTGGACCAAGGGTAAAGTCAAGGAACAGTAAGATGCTTTTCAAACAAAAGCCCACAAATTACAAAAAAAGAAATACGAAAGAGTTGCTTTTCTAGCATAATCTCGTAGTATATGTACATATGTAAGAATGTTCATATATATTGTAGTTAAACTTTGCCAAATTATATCACCCATGACCTAAAAATCGTTACTTTATAATCCAGTCAATTAAGGATTTTATTTCTAATTAAATACTCGTACGGATTTATTTTATAAACCTTTATTTTGACATTATAAAAAGAGTGTGAAAATTACATTTCGGGATCTTCTCCGCTAAGCGAATTAATTTAGGTCAAAGATAGGTAAAACCCCTTTTTTGTAAATAGAGTACGCAAATTTTAAAAATGATCAGAATTTTTTTTACATGGTCATATACCTACATATACATATAAGTATGTGTGTATATATTCCCAAAATAGTGGATATTTTCTACCTTTGACCTTAATAAATTCGCTTAGCGATCTTGAAATGGATTTTCGGACTGTTTATAATACCGAAGATTTATAAAAAAAAAAACTTCACCAGTATTTATTTAGAAACTTCAGAACTTCAATTAGGGACGATCACATCAACACAAATTGTTCAAACGATTTAATATTGATAAAATTTTCAAGTTCTACGCAATCGTCCAATCTTCTCTTCGTTTGCAAATAGCAAAAGTTCTCATCATCAATGTTTAAATCTCAAATTGAAATACTTTTTCAGTTCTTCAATGGAGACTCGTCTAAAGTGACTGGATTACTAGTAAAAGTTTTATATATATTTTCTGAATTGCTTTCTTGTTCAAACTGAATAAAAAAGAGCTAACTACTGCACTCTGCCCACTTGTTATTTTGCAACTTCACGGCACGTCTATCTAATCAACTTTTTTCAAGCAAGTCTTTGGAATCGAAAACTTTCGAAAAGAACTACATGCTCCTCATTAAGATTATTACTGAGACATGCGCCTAACCTAACCACATTATGTAAATATGACTGTAATAAAAACGAAGATGTCGAACTGTTTGCACAGAAAAGCACGTCACACCACACACGTCTTAGACTGCATTTGAACAGATATAATATTGGAAATAAAATCAATTCCGTAGATTTGACTTTTCGTCCATATACGTGATTGCTTTTCGCCTATCGTATATATTTGTATTCGATAAATGATGCGATTTAGTGGTAATTTGAAGATGTAAAATGTCATTAGGGACACATTAAGAATGCCCTAATTATTAGATACATTACATTATGTTACTCTTAATTTCAGCAAAATTTTTTGCATACATGAGATAATAAAGCCCTTTATTGATAAATAATTTATTCCGCATTGTATTAGACGTGGTTAGGAATTATCTTCCCTATTTTAGAATTCTAATATACTTTTATTCGTGAATTAATGAATATTAATTTCGAAGCACGAACGTCTTAAAAATGCACAAATATAGTAAGTAAAATGTTTACAACAAAAATTCACAGATCTTTTAAGTGTGTACCAACTTTTACTAAAATTATAGTGTAATTGTGTTCAGCAATCTATAGGCATGGCATACTGAAAACTAGTAGTATTTAATAGTAGAAGAATTAATATGACTGCTGCAGCTTAAGATCCCCAAAATGTAAAATGTGACAATAAGTTGTGCAAACTAAAAGTTAATAATTCATATAACTATTAAAAATATAAAATTTCACCACTGTAGCCAATAATTTTGTGAATGTAGTCACTTTGAATATTTCTGAACCCAATTTTTTTCACATAACTTTCGTCATTGGTTCAATTTGAAAGTTACTTCGAAAATTTTGGAGATTTATAAACAAAAAGAGAAGAGCGAATATTTCGCATTTTTGAATATCTAAAATATTCCACGGAGGTTTTATGATTAAAAAATTGCATTAATAGGAAGAGAATCCAACAGAAAGTGATCACTTTTAAATATTTAAAACTATACTTTTTAATAATTTATTATTGCAACATTATCGATTTCAAGGTCACCATTACTATCCCAAAAAACTTCAGTTGTTCGTTATTTTTTCCAAAACGCAAGTCGGCGAGCGACAAAAAATTATAAAGAATATTTATGACTGATATATACTAATATAAATACAAAAATTTAAGAAATTCGAAATTCTTTTTGATAAAGAATGCATTTAAGTAACTGCTTTAAGTTTTCATAACTAAAATTAAAAAAATCAGATAAATTTATATCATGCATAGTTCTGACCGATTTCTAATTTTTACGTTATTATTATTATTATTATATTTTAATACTTATAAAATGCTGAAGCTGAGTACGGATGTAATAAATTTTTGTTTTAAAAAATTTCTGAGGTTTAAATATAATTTTTCGAGAGTAAAGAATTAATTTGTGTTCGTACGTTATATCTGTGACCATTGGTCAACTAATGATAACTCCAAAATTGAAGATGCTTTTTTAATAACATGATTTTGCATCACACTCATAATAAAGTTATCAACAATGGCACCACACCTACATAAAACTAATCAATTCTGCTGCATAACAAACTGAACTTTTAAACGTATGTAGGTACATATATATATGTATGTATGTGTAAAAATTGAACTTTTAAGCGCCTGCTGAAAATTTTAATTTTGAAGTTATTATTAACTGACCAATGGCCACAAATATATTTTATTTATAAGCAGTAGAAGGAACTTTTTTGTGGTTCTTTAAATTGGATATTTTCCATGAGTATCGACAATGTTATACAAATAATATAAAATTCAATTCTCCTCTCGACACTGAGTAGACCGACAGAACGTCTTTACTAAAAAGACGTCCATGAAGATCGAGTCCTTAAAAACAATCAATTTTTTTATGTTAAGTGTAATAATTCTACTTGAAATTGCAGTGGCCACCTTCACAGCCGGAGGGGGTCAGGATAAGGATCGCCAGCGCGTAACTTCAGCAAGAAAGTCGCAAAAAGCGGAGAAGCCTGCAAAAACTGCGGGAACAAAGGGCCAGGCTATGTGCGTAATTAAATCAAATGTCGAGCTTACCCTTTTTTGCAGCCACCTCGCTGGTACCGTTGTTGGTGTTGTTGTAACTGTTTTTTAGCGATAAGGAACGTCCCGCTGGTTTTTGTGACTGTCTACTAGATTTAGGGAGCTTCGGCTGTCTATCGGGCGCCTTTAATATCGGGCCCGTTCGACCAAGTTACTCTTCCCGAAGTCCTGGTGCGTGCAGGCGGGAGAGGTGAGAGCTCGAAGCTATTCAGGTCGTATCCCAGTCAGCCAGTCCCTCCTGCCTCTAGTTCAAAGCTCTTCTGTTTGCTAATGTTCCAAAAAAGGATCCAGCAAAATCCTTTGGAAATCCCTCGGGTATCCCTTTTTGCTTGCGTCCAAATCACAGGAGGATAAAAGGGGCGAAGGTGCACAGGCACAGCCTCAGCCAGTAATTCTTATCACACACTCGTTTTCTTTTTATATGTAACTAAATATATAGAAATCAACAATTCACCAGCAAGTAGGCAAACACTGCCATTCAAATTTCCCAAAATCACCGAGAGAAAACACTCGTCACCCTTCACTTCCGTGTCTCTTTTCACCTGCAAATAGACTTTTCCAGCACCTATAAGGGGAATCCCCTGCAAATCACTTGCGATCACCACTCGCTGAGCTGATTAGATTTTATCCCTAAATTGTCCGCCTCCTAGCGTGGGTGGGTTTCGCTACTTAATTTTTTTGTTTTTTTTTTTCCACACACCTCAAAGGTGCGGACCTCTACCCGTCCTAACGCCACTCTCGGACGGTACAAATATGTAGTATCCAAAGACGAAACGGAGGAACTCACAACTTCGTAAAAAGCACTTCTCCAAAAAGCCAGAACACTTTCCTCAACCTCCAAGGGAAAATAAGATTTTCGTAAAATCGCTGATGCCACCAGCCGACCAAGGGGCCTACGCACGAATCTCGAGCCAACCAACCGAAGCTCTGAAGACGTCCGAGTTGACTGAAAGGAAAACCACTCGTTGATTCAGTGGAATGCTCTGTCACCAGCGCGACACGGCTCCTCTCCGCGGGCCAAATTAATCAGCCCCGACTGTACGGAGGCAGGAGAACTACGGCCAGTGGACGGGCGCGAACCCGACGAAAAGGGGAAATCGAAAGGTCGAAGAATTTCCCGATGTTTTCCACCGTGTACACCCCACAAGAAAATTCCCTAGGTGCTCGCCGGGCCCGGGCGCATGCTCATTATGCTGGGAATTCCCCGCTCGCATGCAGCATGAAAACTCCAACATGTGTTTGACCCGAATTATGCAAGTGACCGACGAGAAAAGGTCAGTTACACGACGATTTTCCCCGAATGAGGAAAAATTCACAATGATGGAAATTTAGAGTCACATACATAGGTACGTACATATATAATAATTACATAACCTGACTTCGTCAAGATAAAGAAATATAATAAAAATACTATAATTAGTTGCAGTAAGTGCCCGACATATACCGAATTTGTTTATGTAAAAGTAATGAGCACCATATCTCGATATTAAAATATCTTATTAAAGTGGTTCTTAACCCTTTACCGGGCAAATACATATACTGAATTTTAACTTTGATTTCAACCTCGTACTATTTGAAGAAAAATAGTAAACAAGAGTCGATTAGGCCATATTCTACTATTTGATGTCACTCTTTCGAATAGCATAAACAAAATTTTTATAAAACAAAATTTTTATAAAACAACATTTTTGCAAAACTAATAAGATGCAGTGGAACCTATTTAACTCGAACCCCGATAACTCGAAATCCTCTCTAAGACAAAGAAATTAATTATTCCCTTCCGTTGAAGTACAAAAAACCCTATAACTCGAATTACTTAGATGCTATAACTCGAACTGAATATGATTTCCCTGTGATGTGATTCATACATATTACGCTCTGTAACTCGAACTACAAATCTAGCGGACTCTATATCTCGAAGAAGCAATATGTAAACATTGCGGCCTCTGTAAATCGAACTGTCTGTAAGACTGTTTACCTCGAAGTAATTAAATTTGAATCATGACTCTATAACTTTAAGCATCATACATAGAACATATGCCTCTACAAGTCGAAATTGACAGTTTAAAAACTCCTTATCTCGAAGTCCTCGATAAGTCGAAGATTCGTTAACTCGAAATTTGTAACCTTTCCCTTGAAGTTCGAGTTAAAGAGGCTCCACTGTATTTTATAAATTGCAATTTTTATCATAAACATGATAAATTTACTTGAAGAACATGCAATAATACTTTTAATTTTTATCCCAATTTTATCTTATTTAAAATTAACTCTACTGAATTTTTTATACATTGTAATTTCAATATCGTTATGATTAAAAACTTGCACATTATAAAATAACAATACCATATTTTTCTAAATTATTTTCATTAAAATTCATTTAAAAAATGTGTCCATTAGTCTAGGTGTTAAAGTTGTGCAACACTAATCCCATTAATTAATATTTGGATTAAAATGTATTTGTTTAATGTTATTGTAATAATATAACGATAAGTTTACTTCAAATAAAAATACATTAATTTACGAATTGCTTTCAAGTATACTTATGGTTCGTTTTAAGATTTCTTGGTTTTATACATATAAGTTCTAAAGTTCATACGAAAATATCATATTTTGAAATTGTTTCCAATGTTTTTTTGTTGCCGCCAGAGATAAGACTAATCTAGCTACATAATAAGGCTAATTATAAGACATTCATAATCAAAGTAAATTTCTGTTTTTATTGAACGTTGAGAGATAATGGGCTTTTCCAAAATACAACAAAACAAAAACAACATTCACAAAAAATTTAATTGATTGTCATTTCCTGAAATTTCGCTTGTATAAATTCGTTATTTTACAAATTTTTGCGATTACCCCTCTAAGTTATTCTGGATTATGATGCACGTCGATAAATCATCATCATTATCGTCGAAAAGGGCTCAAAATGTTTCGTGTAAATATATTATAGAACAGTGCGCGCAGTCGGTTTTGCGAGAACTTGACTTACCGCACTCACTCTAGAAAATATAGAACCACAAAAGCTAATAATTATATGTATGTACACATATCTTAAGTACATAAGAAATATTGATTTAAAGTCTAGTTTTTGAAACACATTCTACACCAAAATAATTTGTGTAAATCCTACAAATAACAATTCAAGCTTTATCTTAATTTATAAATATAAATGGGGGAAACAAAATATCTAAAGAATTCAAACACTTGTTTATGTAAATATAATTGTTAAATTGAATTAAGTTGATTAATTTAGAAACAAATTGCAATTTACCAAGATTATAAAATATTATTAATATCTTTACTTCTAAAGATACGATATAAACTCAATTGGAAACGCGCTTGAGATTACCTAAGCTAAATTCCATATCAGTGCCATAACTTGAACATTCCCGTCAAAATACCCTAAATACCTGAACTTGCCCGAATCCACAAAACCACGAAACAAGTTCATGACCTTGCGAAGCACTTAGTAAAGTAAAGTAATCGAGGACTTTTCTGCTTACCGATTTTTCCTCATGGAAAATATTTTTCCCAAAGGTGTGAGTACTTTCCGCGAAAAATTTGTCAGCGAATTTAGAAGCGTCTAGGTGGATTTCAGTTTCGGTATTTTACCTCATCCTTAATCCAGCAGTGAGCACACCTGCAGTGCTCAAGGTGGTGGGATAGTCACTGCGGGAGGATTTCGCGAGCCAATTACTAAAGATTTGCTCGGGTTGTTTTAAGTTTCACGCAAATAAAGTGTTACTGGCAGTTAACAGCTTTCTTACGCCACTCCCAGGTGTCACGAATTTGATTTAATTTTGTTCACCTTTCATATCGTGATAGTGGCTCACAATCCAAGGGATAGTTCCCAGAACTGAGCAGTGCGGGTTACTTGAGTAAAAAGGTCGCAGGCCCTTTGGTTGGCGCACCTTCGTGTGTCAGACTTATCACGCACGACATCTTTCAGCTGAACAAGATGACCGTGTGGGTGGGTATCACTGGCATATCAGTAATAACTGAGTTACCCCACTTTGCGCTGTATTCTGTCGGCGGCTTTAATCCCAGGCTGACATCCTTTTTCGGAGCGATCCAGGCCGTGGTACGTCGTCTCCTGAGCCTTTGTAAGATAATACTCCTTTTGTGTAACAAATTGTTGCCGTCAAAAGGAAGTTGCTCCATTCTAAGTAACCAGGACATCGAATTACTGCAAATTGGCTTCGTTAGGATAGGACGCCGACTGAAGGTATGTGTGTCTCGTGATTTGTTCTCGGGAGAAACTTCCGATCGAATTTTATTCAATTCTGGTTATTAGGAATAGAACCCCTTTGAGGTATTATGTTGCTAGTTAAAAAGTTGCACTCAGTCAGCGCTTTATTCGAATATACATATATAATATGTAAGTATGTACCTACCTATACTACTATTCATAAATCAATTTACTAATAGGAAGGGTTGCGGCCTCAGTTCAATTGGGGTAGAAGAAATGTGATATTTGACTAAACTTTCTATTGTAATACATGTTTAGAAAATATATAATAAGGTATTCTTAGAATATACATACATACAGTCCTTGTCAAAAGTCTGAGCACACCGCATCAAACTGGCGAAATAACCTATTTATCGTTGTATATTGCGTTATTTTTAAAAAATATTACGCCTTAAATAACAAGAAAACGATATTCTATCACAGACAAAAGATAAAGGATTTTAAGAATGTGCCAAATAGTATTTCAGTAGACGCAAACATAATGAAAAGGTTGATAGCCGCGCGTCGGAAATTGAATGCCGCGCGTATAGTCCAGAAATGCATTTTCTCTACGACCATCCATATCAATAAAGTAAGATTTTCCATATCAATAAAGTAAGATTTTTATGTACTGTACATTACATAGTGTCTTTATATTGGAAAATGTACCAGAATTCGGTACTGTGCTCAGACTTTTGACAAGGACTGTATATATAATATGTATAAGAAAATTTAAACCTCGAGTCATTTTTAAAATGAAAATTACCAAAAAATAAACTAACTGGGCACGCCACTGTGAGATCCTTTTTGTTTTTACATGTCACATACATTTATATTTAAAAAACCAAAATTAAAATGGATATTTTTTATAATATGTATGTACGTGTTAAAATATTGTCTTTTCTTAACTCGCAATCTATCAAAATAGTCTGTCACATGAACTTGACTAATGTAATTAGTTGTATAAAATCGTCAGAATAATGATCTCTGTAATTTTAAATAATTTGTTTAATATATTTTGATGGTATAACAACTGAATTAACGATGCGCCAAGATTTAAAATAAAAGAGTTAAAATGCTGATACAGTTGGTACAAAAACAGCAATTCAATTGTCTAATGTTCATTTATAAGTGATGAGTGTCTGTTCAAAAGAAGCAAACTTTACAAAAACCGATAAAAACGTTTAGTGGTCACTGTTTATATGCGCGGGCGTTTTTATTTTTCAATAACATTATTTATGAAGGCGATACTTTTTTGTATAGCTAATTTGATTTTCAGTACTATTATTAACAAACAAAATAATAAAGAATCAAAAATGGAAATAGCACCTTTTGATCAGACATTTTGCAATTTCCATGGAAATAGCAGCCTTTTGATCAGTATTTACACCAATTACGCTTAGGATATGTAAGTAAATAAAAAATAAATTTAATAACAGTTGACACACACAAAAGCGTTCAGAAATCAAACCTTCTTCTTCGATATGAACTTTTTCTAAATCTTCCAATATTTTATGAAAAGTGTTCAAAGCCCCCCTTGGAGCGAAAATAGCACCTTTCGATTGGGACAATAAAAATAAGGCTTCTATTAGTAAGAAACTAGGCACTTTTGATCAAAAGTAATGACAGATTTATATAGGATCTTAGATTAAAAGTGGAATTAGTAAAAAAAACGTTGAATAACCGAAAGTGTAAATAGCTCCTTTTAAACAGACACTCCTCAAGTACGATGCATTAAAATGGTTAACTAATCTGCATAATTGCCTACAATGAAGCATATGTAAATGAAATAAATCTAGCAGTAGGTGAATGCTATACAGAATTTCTTTCTGCTCCTCGACTCGACCACAGCACATGGAATTGTTATTACCCTTAAATAAGGTGTATATACGAAATGCAAATTTAATTCCTAATGTAATATTTATTATAAATTAAAAGCACTAAAAAATTCAAAACTTATTCATGTTATGAAAATAAATCAATTTTCTCGTACGTAACATCCGGTATTTATCCTTAAGGCACACTTCCCTTAAGGACTGGCCCTAATTTATATTTTTATTGTGGACCTCACTAAAGCAAACGTGACCACAGAATTACGCCCGTCTGTGGGCAATCTACGCTCAATTTAGCGGCAACAGCCGAAGGAGTGGACACCGTTAAAGTGATAAATAGCTGAGAAGTAAATTGTTTCATGCATAAAAGTAATTAATTAAGACAACAACGGCAGTAACAGGGACTGAAGTAATATAAGTGAGCGCGGTGCTCCATTTGACCCTCATTTGAACTTTAACCGCCTTTTGAGAGTTCTCTATTGCCACGAAGGGGTCTAACGACAAAGTTTTGTCACAGAGCCACCCTGTTACCTTGCGTTAAAGTTTTTTTGTATTTTTATTTTCTGCCTCTTTTCCTCGTTGTTTTATATAAATAAAAAGACGAAACAAAAATAATTCTCGTGCTGAAACATGCAAAGCACCGACAGGTTCATCCGGGAAAGTGCTCGTTTCGAGTACACAGGGTGACACGAGATCGGTCATTCAAGTCCTCTACGAGGGTATGGCCAATTAACAGCCCTTAATTATGTAATATTATGCATCCCCCAAGATTAAAATATGATAAACGGTCGTGTATGATATCAGCTAGGTTGCATGCTTAGGAAAATTGCATTTATAAGCAGCTAACTCGCATATCTGCCCCCCTGTCACCTCACCCACCGCACTCCACCAAACCTCGTCAGCGAAAAATTCTGCAAAAGTTTTCATGCGACTGCCCGCCGGCGACGGACAGGTCGTCAAAGTGCAACAGCGGTCTTATGGCTGCGTTCATTAACAAATGTGGCGAGCAAATTCGGGTGGGTCGCGTACGCCGGGTTATACCCTCACCCTCCGGGAGCTATGATGATGTTTGGGTAAATTGGGCTTTTTATATATGAGACAGATGCACGTGATAATGTCCCCCTGATAGTTCTGCTGACTCACCCGGCGGCGGGTAAACAACCCGGGCGCTCGTATTGCACACTCCATGCAGAATGCACTCTGCGTGAGTTTTCGCTTGTTCCCCCCAGCCCCCGTATCCTGCAGGACTCGGTGTCGTCATTTCCTGAGGTGGTGTAATTTGATAAGATAAAACCATCAGCAATGACTTAACTGGGACTAGGTGCCGGACAAGGCACTCACGGCTTATATTTAGTGCGGCGAAGCTAATTAAAAAATTGCATGTATCACAGGGTGAATGTAAAACGCTGAAATGGGACCGCCAACGTCGTTTAGTCTCGTTGTAGGTCGAAGTGTTGGCAGCACGGCAGCAATGAGAACGAACGGGTGAGACTCTTAAACACCTTACTAATTAAGATGGCTAACCGATAATGGAGGCTCTTGGTTTGGATAAGTTGATGTGAGCCAAATGTTGACTGTTACTAAAATTCACCCTATAGCCAAGTTTGTCGAACCAGTTGGGAGCACGTAACCAGTTAGCTGTGGCGACCTCTTTAAAAAGGGTGTATTTAAATATGAAGCTATTATGGATGTACAAACACAGAATATACGTATGTTATTAAAATATTGAATTAAATTCTTATCAAATAACAGTTTTACTTTGTCATAACATTAAATATCATTCTATTACTTATATTTATTTATTTACTTAATTTTAGGAAGAAAGGGTAAAAATAGAAAAACTCCGCTGACGCAATAGGGGTTACTCAGAATATGGTTATAGTTTAGTAAATTCTAACTTCAATTTATTAGATAATCTGGAAGTACTACATAGCTTTGGGGGACGCAATGACTACTAAAATTTCTTTTAACACACACTATCGTATATTCTAGTTATGTACCGCTGGAAGTCTAGCAATTTCGCATTCGTAGGTACTTTATCATCCAAGTTCGATCTCTCGTAAAGATGAGACCTGTGATGTTATAAGTTATTTTTGTATCACATTGACATTAATCCGATGATTAATTAGAGATGATTACCAAGAGCAACAAGCAAAAAGAAGAAAGCAGCCATTTTGTTCATACTATTTAAAACGGCTTAATAGTTTTAAGATATGTACGTATTAAGAATAACAGAGAATAAGTTTAAAAGAATAATTTATTTTGATTTCCTTTTAAAAGACATCGAAACATAGCTCTTTTTCAATAGAGCGAAAATATTTATTGAATGAACAGAAGAAATTATTTACCTAAATATACCTAGATACTCCATAAAAAGAAATTGATTTTTTTTAAATATTACATTAAAATCTTCCAATATCCGTTAATTTTATGGATTTGAGTGTTTATATATGTAAATGTTAAACCATGGGTTTACTTTATAAAAGGAAAATTCCTTTCACGCAAACTTCGATACTTAAAATGTATATCTAAATAAAATTGGCAAAAAGACACCGAACAAAAATTTTTTTCAGGTTGAATGAAGAATTTTATATTCAATTCCAATTACATTCTCTAATTATTTGTAAAATATAAAAGTGTTGCAGGAATTCGATTAAAATCTAAAAATAGAGCTCATCGGGAGAAAGCATCTGACAATACGTGCAAAATGCAAACTGATCAAAGTTTTATCGGCTGGAAATGTTGAAGTGGTCCGCCTTTCGGTTCATCCGTTCGCCATCAATCATGCAAAAGTATTTTTAATGAAATTCCCCGCAATGAGGGGAGAGCAGAGCCCATCACAGCATGTGGCTGGCTCGCTAGATAATTGAATGAAATATTTTTTAATAAAAATCGAAGCCAAATAATAAATTGAAAAATTGTTTCGGCCTTTCACCCCCATCGTCGGGGTTGAGGGCAATGCAACAAAAGGACCGAACCTTCTTGTTGGAGCAGAAATGGAGTCCAACTGGGCGGGGAATTTCCGCCCTTTTCGAGGGACGGGGTGAGTGTAATCAACGGACAATAGCACGGCACTTGCACAATTCTATAAAGTTGCTCAATGCTCCTCTAGGGCTTCGGTCGAATGCTCCAGCCACTGGTCGGGGAGCCCTTTCTCGGTCAGTCATCGGGCAAGGGTCAAACAATGATGACCAAGGTGAAAGCTTTAAAGGATTTTCCAGCTGCAGCAGTTGAAGGCACTCGCAGTAGCTGGAAACGGACCATTTGCCAGTAAAACTTTAAAAGTCCCAACAACCTTTACGGACTTTGCGAGCGAGTCAAGTCGTTTGCACCAATTGCACTTTTAAGTGTTTTTAGAAACACTGAAGTAATTTGAATTAATCAGGACATACACAAGCAAACATTCCGTCGCCTTAACTGTTTTACAGTCCTTCAGGAGTTCTTAGTTCTAATTGCAACCTCATTTCTCACTCCTCGCATCACACCCTGCGATATTCCAAGTAATTGACATTTTCCCAACTATGCACCGGATGATCTTGTAAAATTTAAAATGCTCAAAAGCTTGCTTTAGTAATTGAATTGCAATTCAGCTCATTACCCCCAGAAAGGTATAAAGTAGAAAGCTCCGGACAGAGCGCTACGCTACTACATATATTTTGTATATAAAACTCCTTTCCCTGGGCCCAATATTTTCCAAAAAATTCATCTGCAACTGACTCCCGAGCGGAGCCATTAAAAGGAAAATAATTTAGAGCGCGCCGCCACTGCCGCTCGTCCTTCTTTCGAATTAAGATTCTTTCAAAAGGCAACGAAGGACCTTTGACCAGAGCGCCAAGGGTCAAGCAAATGGGAATTATCTGCTTGGTGTATATCCCACAGTCCTGGTAGCGCGGTCGCAGGGCATGGAAGTGAAATTTAATTTCCGTAGAACGTTGGTGCGCCAACAAGAAAGACATGGCAGTGCCAAACCTCATTAAGAACTCGTTCCTTCCACCGTTGCGACGGCCACTCTTCGAACAGGGAAAACATAAAATTGCTTTTCCTGTACTAATATATGTACTAGCTTCACCCACTCTCCTCCCTCATCCCGGCAGTACTGGACGGTTAATCCCACTGCATTCAAGATAGAATTTATTTTCCAAATTGGATTAAATATCTTCAGTAGTCGGGCCTCAATTCATTTCGCCCAGAGTGACTGGTATCTTTTTTTTTTCGTACACCAGGTGAACAAAATCTCAGGTGAAAATTCTGGTCAGATTCTGTACTACCTGACACGTCCGAAGGGCTGTAAGATACACAGAAGACGATGCCCAAGATGTGTAGCTTAAGTATTTTGTTCAACATTTTCTGAGCCATCATCCTCGGGGCATGTCCTCTGTCTGAATGTAAGAATATGCTACTTTATATAATTCACTTGATTTCTGGCTTACCTGTTGAACTCGCCGCAGGGTAAGTTTTGATTCGGGCAAATTGGAAAGATGTTTAAATATCTGTTGCGGCAGTGTTAGGTCCTCTTATTTTATGAGTGATTTTCAAAGAAACGTTCACATCACTCCTCAGTTAATTTAAAAATATTTTTTTTTTAAATAAAAATATCGAACTGCATAAAAACACTTACAATCTAAAAAAATCTTCGAAAGGAAGATTTGAATACTGAATTTAAAAATATACAAATCGTAATTACAGCAGGCGCAATATATTCGACTTATTTCTTAAAATATTCTCCTAGAAAACATATCGATTGCCTTTTCTTCTTCATAGAATATTTTTCCTTGCTTTATATAAATATAATAAAAACAAATATTAGGGTTTTGACAAAATTTTATTCAAACAACAATTATAATAAACTTGAATTTAAAAATTGTGCAAAAACATGTGAAGCACTATTCTACAAATTACAATTATTGTACAAGTTCTTAATCAAATGAGACGTCTTTTTCATTCGACGCGATAATTGCATTTTTGACTTCCTCATATGAAGGTATTGACTGGAAAACAAAATATATTAATTAATAATTTATTAATTTCAAATTTCCGTGGCATGTACAAAAACGCTCATACTTCTGTGGGTAAATACATATGTATGTATATCAGAAAACAAAAAAAACAAAATGAACACAACTTGCACAGGTAATAATTAACATTTAACATCAATTTCACATGCGTCATTTAAACCGTGCAAATGAGCCTCCAGCGAGTTATTTATTAATTGGAAGCGAAAAATAAAGAAATTCATGAATAATTCGTTTAATTGAAAAACATTAATTTTTTGATTTACAAAGCAAATTTATTGTTGGCATAAGCTTATATTTCTTGCTTTCTGTTGTTCCGCTTTAGGTTAAACTTTTTTTTTAATTTATGTCCGTGCATTTCATTATGTTATAAAACCTCTTTTATATTAAAGCTTTTTTCCGAGGTTTTATGCTGCATTTTCATTTTTATTATAATGGTAAAATTATTGTGACAGAGTGTAGGAAATGATACCTTTTGAATGTGAATTAATAATGAGTTCTGGATTGTATTATACAATACATATATTCGTTTTTTACTTCTTACAGTATATACATGTAATTAATTTATTTGAATTTTAAAATTTAAGAGAAATTTTATTTTCCTATAAAAACAGTGACACTATAAACGAAATTTAGAATTTCGAGCGTATTCAATTTCACAATTATTATATAACTAATGTCGCCTGTGCTCGAAATTCGACCATCAAACCACAATCATAACTATCAAAATTCATTAGAATTACATTCAATTAGCACTTTATACGAAATTCAATTTCTTATATTCAAGGTGGTTAAAAATGTTAATATTTCACACTTGAAATTTTCAAAAAAATGCTATAATTTCGTAATGAAACTCGATAGATAAAGCTAATTAGAAGGTACATTTAACTTTTTATTTTGTCGAGATATCTTAAAAAACCTCCTTTTAAATTGAAAACATGTGAAGAATTTGTCATAAAATCGATTATCTTGACCAAAACTGAAGTTAAATTTTTTTCAACTTAAATGCAATTTAATTGTCAATTATCGACCTATAGAACATTTATTTTATTTCGTCAAGATAACTTTTATGGTTTGGTCAGAATATGTAAAAAAATGAAGGAAAATCAATGATAGCGGACAAAATAACGTTTTCATTATATTTAATTTGAAATCAAAGTCAAATTATTATCGGAATCTACATTCAATGCAATATTCGTCTGAATATTTTTAAAACTTCAATGATGATAAAATCTTTCTGAAATTGAGAATACACGAAATTCTAATTTCGTTTATAGTCCGAAGTAATATAAAAATTCAAGTGCATTACTTATCACGGTTTTTGGAATCTGTGCTTTTTTTAGTACCAGTTAAAAAACAATGTGTCTTAAATAAATAAAAATTATCCAAAATTTAAGCAATTGTGTAATCTATTTCTATTTTTATTTTGTCAAAAAGAAAGCATTATAAAAATTTCTTATAACTAATCGACAAGTCAAAAGACAAAATAATACACAAAACAGTCATTATCCGTAAGTAAGCGCCAAGTTTTGCCCGCATTAGTCCATGGTTACCAAAATGTTTGTTCTCAATTTCAAGCGTTGTCTAATGTCTTTTACTAACCTGCCAAAAGTCGTTATCCCATGTGGGGAATATACGTTTGAAACAATCAGGCTCATCACCTTGTTCCAGTTTAATCAATGGAACTGTATCTTCAGTTCTCTCAGTTGGATCAACGCGAATGTATTCCTGTAATTACAATTAAGATTTTTATGTAAACTTATATAACCTTCCTAAAAGACGACACTTAATTTCTTTCATTTAATATATAATAGTCGCAGTAGTTATAGCTTAGAAAATTGATATCCTTTCTAAACCGTTAAGCTTGTTTGAATTTAATTTGTCTCCAAATAATTTTTCTAAAGGCCAATTTTTCAATCATCATATACTTTTATTTAAATATACTTTATACTTTATTTTCAAATATCATATCAAGGTAGTTTATATTGGAAAGTTAAAAAAATATTTTGTCGGAATGAGAAAATTGAAAAATGTTTTGGAGGGTTCACGTAAACCGTTTGAATTTATGGGCTTAGTAATAGACGCTCTTATAAAGTCAAAGCCATTACCGAGATAAGCACATTACATACCATTGCCATTAAATAAGATTTTTCCTTCTCAATGTTTGCTGCGCCAGACCCAATCCAAACATACATTTCGTCACCGCCATCTAAAAGCATTATATCATCGACGTCCATGTCCTATGAGTTTTTATATATTAAATATTATAATTATTAACATTAAAAGGTTAATATAAAAAAAAAAAAATCCCAAAGGATCAAAACACTAACCTGTTGTGTGAAATGATAAATTTCCTCATATCTAAAGCGTCTATTTCCCAGTATTTTACAGTGATAAAGTCGTGGCTCCAACAGTGGTGATCCAGGATTGCCAATGGTAGTGTCGTACTCTCCCTTTCCACCTAACAAATTCCAAAATTCTTCAGGTTCATCACCTTCTTGAATTACTTCGAAATTAGCACTCAAAAATACAGGTTCTTTGGTAGCTTGTCCTTTTTCGAAAGCAGATGCACCCTGTACATAAGAGTCTCGTTTATAATCAAATTGCATTTCAGTATTTTTTAAAAATTCTTTACATAACCATTCCATATGAAATACTTTTCAAGAGATCCAACAAGGAATACATCATCCGAAGCCAATGAGGACGATTTCAGTGGTAATTCTTCGGTGATAATATCATCCTTAGAAACACCACGAACACGGTATAGTGATGGATAAGTGCTGTCCTTTTCGAAACCAGTAAGAAGTTTGCCCTTAAAGATCTTTCGCAAATGACGTGGTTCATGACCTTGAGTTACGCGAACGATCATGTATGCTTCGCCCGCATTAGGCTTAGTAGAGGCGTTTTCTTCAGCTGCAACTTTATCGGTATCAGAAGATGACTGTCCCTAGAAATGTATGTTATTGTTTAAACTAAATTCATATAAAATAACAAATAAAATATTTATTTACCAGCCACAAATATGCAACCAAACCGTCGTTTCCGTTTTCCATGGTAAATGAATACCTAATTACATAAGCAGCATTACCGTAGAGGAAATTCATAGAATCTGCAGAAACTTTTTGCATGGCGCCTTCTTTGAAACACAAAACCTTTAAATTTTTGTAATGAGGTTAACAAACAATTTTTTCTAAAATCTGATATAACATACTTCGGTTATCTCTCCAAGGCCATTATCAGGCATAAAAGCGAGAGCTCGACCTCCGCTCTTTTGCAGCGAATCAATAGCGGATTCATCAAGTTCTTCATTGATAGCTCGAACTAGACGTGTATGGTGCATGTAAGCGTCTCTCCAGGTAGCAAAGTATTGCTTGAATGGTGCAGATTCTGCACTTTCAACAATTCTACGAATTCGAGTCCAAGCTGGGTACTTCTTGGTCGTTAAGAATTCTTTTAAAATTAAAAATGTTAATAACGTTTCAAATTTTCAAATCGATTGCAATAAACCTTGAGCTCTTGCCATAGCTTGGCTCTTCTCCTGTTGAGTGGAACCTCTTCCGACCCAAACGAAGATACCAGATCCGGTATCCAATATGAAGCAATCAGTTGTTTGCAGCATTTCTTGACGAAGTGGTTTCGTAGCGATTGTGTCTATCTTCAGAGATCCACTTTCATCAGATACTTTGTAAAGGGTAACAGCTCTTTCATCGCTTGTTTCGAATTTCTCATCATCTTCGGAAGTGCTTTCTTCTGGTACCTGATTTGGCGAGCCAGAGCCAAGAATAGTAAAGAATTGCTCCTTGTCCACGTCGGTACTAAATTCGTCTATGAATTTGAAAAGTATGTATGTGTAAATTATACAATATGATTATTTATTTATATTTACTTACAATATTAAATATCATTTTATCTTAGATATTAACATTATTGTTATTAAAGTATAGAGTTTGAGAAGCAAAGCTATTAAAATATGAATTCTTTAATATTATCTTTTGAAGAAAATAAATGGTTAAATTTTCATTGAGTTTACATAGCAATTGATCATAACTTGCTAAATTTTACTAACTGTTGGAAAACACGAGATGCAAAAAATACTCACCAATAATCTGAACCCTAGCACGTCCATTATGATCTTGATCTCTAATTTGATTGGCAGCACTAATTGCCTTGATTTTTTCAATTCTCTTAGAACCAGAACCCACGTACACGTAAATGTCGTTTCCAGCATCTAAAATGAAGCAGTCTCCCTTGTTCATTGAAGATATCGAGAGACTTACTTCACGGACACGAACATTTCTTTTGCCCTTAACATGGAACAATCTCTTCTCACCAGGCGCATTGGATTCAACGTGACGGAAACCTGTTGCAACACCACCATTTTCGTAACGAATGCCTAAAAGTAGAAAAGATGAAGAAATATGTTAATATGTAAAAAATGTTTAACTTAACCGATTTTATTGTACAATCGACAATGTACTAAAAGCTAGAAAATAATTATGGGTCACGAATTTGAGGCTTTAATCAAACTTAAAATAAAGTCGTGGAAAAATTTATTTTGTTAGAGCACTTTGCCGTTTTAGTTTAGTCTGATTAAAGATTCAAATTTATGAAAGTCTTTTAGAAAAAGGTATTATATTAAAAACTAATTTAAACTTTTCCAGTTATTATGCCGACAAGAATCGGAAAAGTAGTTTTTGATTGTTCATTATACATATAATATTTTTAATAAAAATTATTTCTTTTTAAACATCAATAATTAATAAATAATATACCATTTTTATTTAATTTATTTATTAACTTTGTATACCTCAAAAAGATTTATAAAAAAAAAATCCTACCGCATAGCCAAGTGTACGTTTTTAGATAACAAACAAACATTAGATAAATGATTCCGCAGTTCTTAAATTATTGCAATCAATTGACTTGGTTTAGTGCCACCAATAATTTTCCATTCTTTAAGTAAGCTATGCCGTCACGTTATAAAATTTTGTTGTTTTCAGTTTATTTCAAATCAAAAATTCCAAATAGTCAAAATCTTGCCTCATAAAATCCTTTTTGTATAAGTAATTTCTAAACTTTAAACAACTAAAGACGGCAAAATCTCTTTGAAGATACCTGACAAAATCTAGAAATCATTAGAGATTGAAATCGATACCAAATCATGCTTCTTTTCGTCCTATCTGCGCTCGACAAGGTAACCGGAGGAAAGGCCCCAAAAGTTGAAGAAACCGGAAAATATAACGTTCCTATGGTAGTAATATTTTCAACATCAGTTATTATATGGTACATAGTGGACAACTTCATGGAATTTACGCAAGGATGGACAGATTATCAGTTTAAAGATCGAAATTTATCTGGCAGGTATTCGGATTCAAAACCATCGTAGAATATCTGCTTAATATTGTTACGGAATTAATGAAAATTGAGGTTTTGTCTCGAACAGCATCTAATAAATTTGAAGTACCTAACCAACTCATTTACTTATTGTTTTAATTGAACATTTTTATTTTTATTGATTTCATCGGTTAAAAATCTATATTTATTCTAAAGATTAATCTTATGATATTTTACATTGCATAAAGAATATTTGACAGAACATTAAGCTATTAAAATGATTGATGTTGGGTGTTGACACTCTTAAAATAGAAAAATTATGTTAAAATTCCTCAAATTGAAAAAGTGATCGTACTTTGCTGGTGAAAGAGAAGAAGATCTTAAGTAAGTTCTGGTTCAGTATAAGACAAGCATCCGAAAAACGAGATGTAATTTGGAAGATCATTTTTTATGCTAATTGTACTAAAAAAATAAAAATTAGGTGCGTTGTCCCTATGCAAACTCCATAAAACGTCAAAAGTTAGTATTTTGGCGAAGAATCGTAGCTATATTTAACTTTACATTTGAAAGCGATTGATAAAATATAATTAATACAGTATATAACTATTTTATTTTATAGATGTACACAATATCATTATACAATATTGCCATTGAATAAAATACTACAGATCAATCACTTCCAAATTTCAAATTTCTTCTTTTTTCGAGTTACTCTATCCACATAAGTCCATGCTAGGATTCCTAGAAATAGAATTCCCAAATGCACAGCAGAATCTTCATTCGTTAAAGTTATCGGCCTATTCAAATATTCGGAAAGCCGACCGGCTGTCTCACGTATTACTAAAAGTTTACATTCCAATTTCTCTTTTAACGATGTTATTACTATTTTTGGAATATTAGGAGACTCCATTTTGATAATTGTGAAATATTTTAAAAAAAGAAGCTTTTTGTTAAAATAAAAGTCAATAAAATTAAGTGTGACAGATAAAACTAGTCTACTTTACTCGCAAATTTAAAAAAATGTACTTGTAATTGTGATTTCCCGGATAAAATTATTCAGATTTTATCGAAAGGCCGCGCGAGATTCGCACTTTGAATGTTTTACTCGAATGTACGGGGTATTTTTGTCGAATAAAATTGCTTCAACAGGGCCGCACTGTAAATGAATCAATTTTATTTGATGTTTTTGTTCTCAATTGTAAATTGGTAGCCTCCGACAGTGTGTCACGATTTAATAGCATGAATTTGAGAAAGTCGACTTAATTTTTTAACTCTTACTAAGTACTTTTTAAAGGATAAGAATAGTAATACTAAAATTTTATTATCTGAACTTTATAAATACTTGTTTATATCTTTTCAGTTCAACGGACTTCAACACGGATATACTGATAACATGTTATTTTTGATTTTTTACGAGATTTCATACGCGAATTCATTATTTCGAATTTTATTCACTTCCTAAGATATTTCGAATATTTGAATATGTAGTACCATTTTACAACATTTGATTTTAACTCACAATGAGACAGTTTATTTATTTTCGTATTGTGTTACATATTTTCCTATTTTTAATACAAAATTGTCTACAAACAATTTTGAAAGTAAATGATTTGAAAAAAACAATTTAAGGCGACGGACCAATCCCAGATGTGTGACCAATGTTTTTTTTTTTTTTAAGAAGAACTTTGCAAAAATAACTAAATAAAGTAGTCATTTCATTATATGAAAAAATATCAAGTGATCCTTGATTAAAAACTTATTCAAAAATAAAATTTGTCATTTATAAAAACTCGTTTTAAACTTTCGGACGCAAATCGGTAAAGAATGGATAAAACTGAAATTATGAGTCCAGTTAAAAGTTTTTGGAATATACTCCAAGAGAAGATTTTAAACAGCCATCGTTTTTTGTCAGACAAAGTAGGGGCCTTTTCGACATTTTCCAGCGCAGTTTTCGCATGGTATTACTTCACGAAGTGTACGAATAAGTTCCAATTCGTCAGTACAGATCTGGAAAAAATTGGAACCAAAAAGGATGCAAATTCTATGTTCACATTACCTTATATGTTAGTCAACGACGAAATTGGGGTTATTCCTACAGGTAATAGTGATACCTCAAAAGTTTGTAATGAGGAAATAATAACGTCAAATAAAAAAAGTGCTATAATCAAAAACTGGTCAAATATCTGTAGCAACATTTATTCGGACGAGGAAATGGAAAGTTTGGCGAGAAAATATGATGATAATTATAAAGAATTTTGGGAAAGCACTGTCCTTCATTCTGCAAATGAAAAGGATACTACAAAATCTGATACGCATTTGAATGACAAAGTTGTTCCAAAATTCGAAGAGGTTCAACAAATTGTTACAGACAAGCAGAAAGGCGATGAAGTAGAAAACCTTTGCAACTTAAACAGACCTCAAACATTTTCAAAAAATTACAATTGGAATGAAGAATCGAAGAAAAATGCCTTTACTTTTACACCATCTTTTGCAAGTATGCCTATATTTAAAGATGAGGACAGGAGAGAAAATAAAAGGAAAAGGTATTGTAAAACAAAAAGACCTAATTCAAGCAGTCATAAGGACATAAGAAGGAAAGAGAATATTGATCCCAATTCAAAGAAGATACACAGCCGATCTCTAACAGATTATTCGTTTCAAAAGTTCATAAAAAGGGACGTTACACAAGTTGTAGCAGAGAAACTCAAAAAAGAACAGGAAAGACGAGCAAGAATCGAAAGAATGAAAAAAGATCGTGAAGAAATGCTAGCAAAAATTAAAGCAGATAGAAAAATTAGAGCAGAAATGGTTAGAAGAACAAGGGAACAATTAGCTCTAAAGGAAGCTCAGGAAATGGAACGAAAGAAAACCATACGAACGATGAGAGAACGCAGAAAAAAAAATAAGGAGCTTGCTGCAAACCAATCTTGCATTTTTAAACTGCAGAGCAGAACATCATCTAAGGGTACTTTTAACATATTTTGCAATTCCTCTTCCGTCGTCGATACTCGACGAAACAAACAAAGAAAAGAATTATGTTCGCCTACAGAATCGCATAGAAATGAAAGATATCGACCTCGCTCTATGGAAACAAAAACTAAAGACGACAATTCGATTGGAAGCTACCCTTCACTACTTTCGCAAAAGCCCTTAGATTTGAAAAGTGGTAAAGTTACCGATATGTTTACTGACGAAACCCTAATAAATGCAACTTCAAAAGCTTTTCAAAAACTCCTAGAAGCCGTTAAACTCTACGAAAAAGACACAGAAACCGACGAAGACTACTTATACGGGCGAGAATTATACAATCATTGTAAACATGAATTAGGAAAATACAAGGCTCTTGTCGAAGAATTGCGTGTTTGGGACAATAATGAAAGCCGAAGATTCCCGTGGAAAAATACGGCAGAAAACCCAGCAGAAATAAATAAGTTAGAAATAATTATTCATAAAAAGGTCAATCTTGAGTTGCCTGTCCGAAAGGAAATTGAGAATAGTACATAGAAGTGATAGTGTGATTTCGTTATTTGGAAGGCAAGGCTTTGTACTTCAACCGCTTTATTATAAAGTACAATCAAAGGGGAGGAAATACAAAGATTTAGCCAAATTCGGAAAGAAGAAATTTGTATAATTCGTAAGAAATTTGCAAAAGGAAGGTTGTAATCTATTGTTGTGAAAAATTTTAAAATATTTTTTTTAAGGTTTTTTTCTAACAAAGCTAAAGCTTGTGAACGTTTTTAATAATAATAATAATATACTAATTATAGAGACCAGCTTTTTGTATTCACTATTACCTATTCTCACCAAGTAGGTATCACAAACTGAAAACTTTCTTAAATGTGCTTTAAGGGTTTTAATAAAGTTGAAAATTTAACGAAAGTTCAAAGAACATTTAAAGGTATTTACATCTTGATATACATATGTATGTATGTATATATGTGTATAGCAGTAGCTTTGTTGCGTATAGGATAAACTTATTTCATACTATGCATATACATATGTATTACATACCATTATTGAAGTATCCTAAAAATAGGGTTGACTCATGATCTTGAACTTCACGATGCTGCACAGGTGCTCCGTTTAGTAATTCATCAAGTTGGACTGTTAAAATAGCTGCAGCTCCTGCCTCATCTATAGAAGTCTGGGATCCAAGCCAGAAGTGAATGTCCCAGCTAAACCTATCATTTTTGCCTCCCTTGGTCTGTAAATTACGAAAGTTAATCAAAATCACATTAATATGGGCAGTCCTTAAATTAAGAGCTAACTTACTTTCATAACAATGTATGAATCACCTGTATAGAATTTTCCATAGTCTCTCTGCGGATAAGCAACGGGTTCAAAATTCTGAAAAATAACAATAATATAGATAAATTTAGTAATTAGGTATTCTAATCATTTCTTTAACGATAAATGCAACTTATTCATTTATAATCCCTTTCTTTTATGGACTCTTAAAATCATACATTGAATTGAAATGATTTTGAAAAGTAAAAGAACAACTGGAGAACATTAATAAATAATTGGAATTATCCAAACAAAAAATAAATAAATCGAAATGACTTGCATGGAAACGATACAATTTATTTTACTTGCACTGCATTGGTGAATTGCAGTCATTTAACAATTCAAAATATACAAATAGATTACTCTTTTCCAGCTGGGCGCACGATGCAGTAAAGCTTCATTGACTCTTCAACAGATTTAACGAAATTTTTTGCAGACCATTAACTTCGACTGATTTAAACCTTCCTCACAGTGCACTAAGTAATGAGTAATTTTCAATTATCCAAGCAGAAGATGAGCAAAGATAAACCTCCAATTAAAAAAATTGGCGAGAAGGTAAATTAATTCTATCAGTAGCCAGCAGCTCTTATACTGCTCATATAAAATCGCTGGTGGGAAAATAGTGATTTTAGGTAGGAATGATTCGAGTGGAAATATTATCTGAACTGAAAGAGGTTGGAAAATTGTTGGGCTAGTAGAATGAGAAAACTTTCCAGTTAACCTAGACTTTTCTCTGAAATGGATAATTATTTAAAACTTTTCATCTCTTATTGGCACAGAAGCTGAAATACCTCTAATATTTATTTTTATCTTGCAATGAATGATGATGATTCAAATCGTTAATAAATGGCTATTTCACGTATTTTTTTAAAAAAAGTCATTACTACGAAGTACCATTAATTAGATAATAATAAACTAACGAACACCACAAATTCCCCATTTTACAATTATTGTATTTTTTTTTTTGTATACATAAAAAACAATTATAATTTTCTTTAAAATTTATTCAAAAATCACAAAAAGTTTATATTTTTTGTAAAACTTTCTCTCCTTGATTATAGAAAAAGTTTCCAATTTACATATTTTGTGCTAAATTCGTATTCAAACAGGAAAACAAGGTACCTGCGAAATGATAGAATAGACGTTTCTACATTTTTAAAAATGTTTTCCGCATGATTCAGTTTTGTGGCGGTGACTAGATAAATAAGTAAAATCGCAATGGAATTGTCAGAGGTTTTTGAAAATATATTTTCAGATATTATCATAAAAATTCTTAGAGTATACATTTTATAAATTGATGAACATATGTCCTAGAACCAGAGAACAAACGAACAAAATAAACGATGCAGCATTAATTATCGATTTCTGTGAAGATATCGTAAAACGAAAATAGATTTGGAGATAATAAATTATTATTCCTCTATCCCACAGTCAGCCGCTTAAAACAGAAATATTACGCAATATCGATAACAAAATGTCCGTTAATAATAGGACTAATAATGTTGCGTTCCCTAGATAAAATAATTACCTACTATCTTATCGGTATCACATTAGATAAATATTACCACACGGCATCCAATGAATTAAAGTGGAAAAGTGAAAGATCCAATACTGTGATTTATTAGAGAGATTTACAATCCTATTTTATATCTATACATTAGGGTGGAGTGAAATTACTTTTTTTATATATTTACTATGGCATACCGACTAAAAGCTGTGTAATAGGCTCAATAAGCAAAAGCGAAAATATTTTTTGTCTAGGTTTATATTTAGAGGTGCCCCCGTTGGGACAAAGTTTTGAAAAAAAATCAGAAACTTGTCAATGTTCAATAGTGCAAAACCAAATGCTAAACTTCATAAAATGATGGTTTTATCAGAGCCAGACTGTCATCACGTCAGATGATGCCTTTTTATAATACTAAACGCGAATTTTCTACTTAATTGGCTATTTTGTAACATTTTTCTCATAAATGTTTCATAAATATGAATCGCAGTTTTATTGCAAAATTCTTGATATATTTTTGTTTAAAGAGGTTTTGGGGCACCATAAATTCCAAACTTTTATATATATTTTTATTATTATATAAAAATATAGGTTTTAAACAACATGAACAATACTATTTCGATACATTATTAACGTTTATATACATCTAAATGAGGCTATCAAAAATGAATGAAATTATACTTTTTTTCAAAATTCTTTTGTTTTGGGGCACCTCAAAACATTATAATACATAAATGATATTTAACATACTTCATTTGCTCATCCATAGGCAGCTTTTTACCACTATGCTATTACGAAATAACAAAAAAAATAATTCTCCATACATTTTCACTCCACCCTACTATACATATTTGGCACATTTAAATCGCATGTCAATTAAGTATGATAAGAAGTCGAGTAACAGCTACATTAAATCGCTACTTTTCCAAAATTGATATGCATTGCTGCTCAAGCAATCACTTCGATCACCGCAGGCAGTTAATATCTGAATGACTTTATGAAAGTGATGTATCCCAATCATAAATGACCTCGAAAAAGTAAGTGTTAATAACCTTAGCCTTAACGGCGAAACTCAATTTTGTATATCTTTCAAATGAAAGCTTAAAAAGTCTTGCTCTGTTTGTTCTCGTCGCCGCGTCTCCATCTATCTAATTTTATCTCCTACAACAAGAAAGAAAATCAGTCAACACCAAGGTGCATAAATATTTTCGGTTTTTCAATTTTTCTCTTCCGCCCAATACTCAGTTCTCGGCGCATAAAGAAAATTTAAGACCGAAGCACATCTGCTGGATTTCTAAGTCTAGATCTGTAATGAGTCATTTACATATGTTTTGAGGATTTTTTATTTTGCTTTGAAATTTAAACCACGACGCGGCATAAAAAAGTTTTAAATAGACAACAGTTGTGGGCAAGAAGGTGACCCTGATCAAATAGCGAAATTGTAAAGGTAAAAATCACTTACCTCAATTCTCCAGATTTCAAGTCCAGGATTCTTCCCGGCATTAGCAAATGCTGGATGCATGACTCTTCTAGCGGGCGTTTTTCCAGGTGCAGGTGCGGGGACACTAATTGGATTTGTCTGAGGCGCCGCGACGCGTTGAGCTGAACTGAATGCTGCTAAAAGTATCACTCCGACCAAACTACAAAAACCACAAAAAGTACACTATTACGCCTGTCCAAAATTTGGCACCGCTGAGTCGCGACCTTTTTATTGATCTGTTTCGTCTGGTTTTTACCGGCTTTATTAATTCAGCAAAAATTCAACCGCACGCTCAATGTGTACAATCGCGATTAGTCAAATTAAAACGATTTAAAATCTGTAGTCCAGCAAATATTTACAAAGAGCTCCAAGAAATCAGCAATTTAAAGGCGTGATAAGTTCTTTCTATAGTCGAGCACGAAACTAAACTACCACCTGTTGAACCGGCAGAAAAGCTCTTACTACTGCTTTGTTATGTTTCTTACTATAGAAGCGTTAATATAAGAGAACTTGTAAACTCGATTTATATCTTCTTCGCTAAAAAGCCGTTGAAAAAGAGATAAAACTCACGTCTAGCTTAAGACAAGCCTATTATTATAGCCGTGCCTCGCGACTGTGTTACCTGAATGAGACTGAGATTCCGGCGAGCCGCATAGAACGGCTCTTGAGTTTGTTAGCCATGTTTCTGTCTTTGTTGAGGGATCCGGCGACTCTCTAGATATGCTGTTTTCGCCTCTCCTTAGATATTCTGAAAATAAGATAAAATGCGATAAGTTGGGCGAATGCAGACCACAATACCGCGAAACTATACAAAAGCTCCATGACTCAGAAAACTAGAGCAATCAGCTGGACAGCTTGCGTTTTAGATGACATCATTATTTTGGGGAACTTCGGAATTAATTCTATTTTTCTGAGGATTCACTCTATTTTTGGTAAATTAATAGTCGACTGTGACTATGCTTAGTGCCTTTCATTTGCAGTCTAGTTAGGTTAACAATGGTGAGAATGACCTTGAATTTGTCATTTGATTGACTGGCAGAAAATGAATACTTTTTTTTAAAGGTTTCATTTATAAGCTTTGATAGATTATTCATAGAATTTCTAGTAACAACGTATTGTACAATTGTTATATAAAAAAACAAAAAAACCTACTTCTGCTTTTGCGTTCCGGTAAACCTTGAAAAGAAATGGCAATGACAAATTCTGTAAATTTCATACTTTACTAGCACCAGTAATAAAAACATATATTTTCAATGCTGGTTTCATTGTTTTTAAAGTAAACTATTTTGAATAACCTTAAAAATTGAAAAATAGTTTCCCATAGTAAGTTCGACAACAAATTGAAATCGCCGCAGAAGAATACAATTTTAATGAGGTTTGGTTTGGTTAGTGGAGAAAAAACGATTATATTATTTTTCTTGTAGCGATTACGTCGTAATAATGAATCGTTATGTTACTAGTGGATTAATAGAAAAATAAATGAAAAATATTTAGTGGTAGTACATTTGATAAGAAATCAAATGGTGTATTCAGCGCTAATATTTTCTTTTTTTCAAAAGTGAATGCTGGAAGTGGTATAGCTAGCTTCAACATAATTTTTTGTAAGTAGGTATATTCAATAAAATTAAAAAGGTCAATGATCGCGAAACATTAATTATGTTGATTTGATTTAAATAAAATCTTTGTTTAGTAAGATCAAAAACATTTAGCTAACACATTAACTTCATATTTTTTTAATCGTATTTTAATAATATTTAAACACCGAGGTATTGCAATACAGTCTCACCTCCTGCTACGTGAAGGGCGTAAAGTGCAAACAAAAATCATAAAATAATTTCCCATCAAAAGGCTTCTAATACAACGTTCGAAATGATAATGATAATGCTTTAACTCTAATTTGAATTTATTGATAAGACGTCCAGAGGGCAGACTTATGGGTCAGGGTCGGGTCCAGTTCAATTGACGTACTTAATCATGTGAGTTGTTGTTTTTTTTTAACTTTTCAACAAATAAAGTTAAACTACGAACTCCAAAATATACTGAACACAGGGAAGGAGTGCAAAACCAAAATAGACAATTTTTTAGTGGTTATAAAACTGACTCAGAGAGTTTTTAATCATCGAAGCCGCAAATTCGAGTTTTTTAAATGGGAAAAAAACCTACGAAACACACCTTACAGCTTAAATCACTTGCAAATCACTAAACTTTCTTAAACCGGTCACGCACTTATAGAAGACCTTCCTAGTGAGGCCTGCAGTCGTAATAATAAAAAGCAATGAGAAAACGAAAAGACGATTTCGAAGTCGCGTCCGTTGTTCAACGTTTTGCTTAAGAAAGCAAACTGATTGAATTTGCTTGATGCGAAGCAGATTATATGAGATCGGTTAGAAGGAGCACTCAAGAATTGAGCAGTCATTTATTTATTTATGTATGTAGATTACAATTATATCGCCTTCTGTAATACTTGGAACGCTTTTAGATAGAAAAATTGGTCTAACCCCGCAAGGAAGGGGTCATTCAGACGCGTTTTTGCATTTTGTTATCAATTATTTTGTTTGAATCAATAAAAAGCAGCGAGATGGAAAGTGTTTACATTTGTAACACACATGTGACCTTTGAGATTACTACGAGAACACTTCTAGGGAATCTGGGAAATTTTGTTTTCCGGAAGATAGCAATTCGGAGAAAATATTTTATTGTATACACTTTGGAGAAAGTGCATGCAATTAAAAAGAGACAGAAAATAACGATGTTTTAGATTTCATAGGCCAACAGGAATTTTCCTGTCGAACAGGTATAAAAGTTTTTACATTATGTCGGTTATATACAGAGGAACGAAAATACAAAACTATTAGAAAGCACAAAGCTTCTATTTGTCAAAACTTTATTTTCCTTAATATTAATCTTTGAGGTATACTAATTGAACAAAAAATTGTTACGATTCGTGTAAAATCGTCTCCATTCAAGGGTAATTTTCAATTCCAATTTTGTGGGTGAAGAGTCTTCTCACAACTTTTTAGTTACAATCTTACTTAGTAATAATAAAACCAAAACCATTTAGATACTAACAATAACCAAAGTTGATTTAAAAATGTTTAATTTTCATAAGAAATAATAATCGGTACTTTCGGTATCTATTTTAAAAGAAGTAACATTTTCCAGATTTTGCCCGATTGTACGTAAAGAATACTATATAACTGAAAAAGTCGTGGTAACTATCATATTTGTGTATTTAAATCGACTTCCGTAAAAGTGTTGAGGTAATTTTGTTCTTGCATCGAATTGTATAGCATCACCCATCCTTTCCAGAATCAAATTGAAAAAGCAGGATGCTTGTGAAAAGGTACAAGAGGATTTTCTCCTGCTTCGTATGGTTGAGTTCAGGGTCGCATAGCTGCTAAAACTGGAGCATTCCAGCAGCCGGTATTTATGAATTCAAACCGTGTAGAAGCCATCAGGGCCTTTAAAGGATTCAAAAGGCTGCCCTAAATCACTGAGCGGCGATGTCCCCCCAAACCGGATTTCGACAATTTTCGCGTTGAATCAATTTATGAGCGAGTCCCTGTGCGTCTAGCTGAAATGCCATTTATCGCTGAAATCTCTTGAATGGCGCGGTGGCCATCAGGAGGTGGAGTCTGCAAAAAAAGGGAACTGAGGACGCTTACAGAATTCAAACCGAATCTGAGGATTGTTCGTTTCCTCTTTTTGAAAATGGGCCGCATCCGTCAGATATAAATAGACAGCGAGAACTGTTCGGTTCGACACGTCCTCTGGAAAACTGATAAAATGCTCCCGCGCGGGGGCCCAAAAAAAAAAATAAATAAAATAGGATAAACAGGGCGAAGCCTGAAACAACAAAGCACCGCTGGAAGCATCCCACCTATTTGCATCCCTGCAGACATTCGAAATCCCATTTCGCCGGGGATCTCTTTGCGTGCTGTCGGGTTTTATGAGGGAATAATGCGCCAATACGACGATAACTGGAGCGAAACCTTTTAAACGGAGGTTGGGCTGGTTTATGATAAACCCATTGACACAGAAAGTTCAATTTCAGTGCGCTCGCGTGCGAGTAGGCGCTGGCACTGAACATACATATGTACATATGTATGCTAAAATAGTTTTATGCGTTTTTAATTAAAGACCCTTTCAGCTGGTGGAAGCCAGGCAATTAGCTCATTTCAAGAGGAATTTCAAAAGTTCTTCTGCTCTGCAACCATCGGCCGTGCGAGGGGCCGGCCGAGCAGGATTACACGGGTGATTCGCCTGAAATGGACCTATTAAGGTCTCAAACAAATGACGAAAGTAGAAAGACACTTGGCCGCTCCAATCCGCTCCAGTATCTGATCCAATCCGGGTCTCTTCCCCCCCCCGGGAGATTGTCTGCAAAAGCAGCCCGAGGGATCCTGAGCCGGGCTGCTCCCTCAGCCCGGAATCAGGTTGCGTTTACAAAGAGCCTTCGATCCACCGCGCGGATATCGATGACTCCGGTATGCTGCTATGCAGGTGAAAAACTTTCTGAAACGAACTTGGAGCGGGTGCAATCGGGCGTGAATATTTAATTACATTGGCCTGAGCATCTCTCGAAGTCGGGCATTTCTTTGAAGATCCTTCCTATCCTTTCTTTGGACTTACTTTGTTCTAGGGGGCGGACGGAAACCGTTCGCCCAGCGCTGGAAACTATGAAGAAATGCATTGAGAAGGATTCTGAACCTAAGGGAATCAGCTCATCGATTTCATGCATATTCATACTGACTGGGTTTATGTGGAGCAACAACAAATGCATCTTCAAGGAAATGGCTCGATTTGCAGCGATTTAAATGTTTTCTTTTTTGTCAAATAACTCTGAGAGTTGTGCGGTGAAATGTTTCCAAGAGTTTGCATTTTCTTCCTGCATGCAATAAGTATTTTAAATTCTTTTTGCAGTTCCCTTAATGGCATAGCTTTGATATCTTTGTAAAAACACAAATTATAAATTTGATGCAAATCCATATGCATAAATTTATAATTTACAATATTTTCCAGGTTTAATATTTCCTTTCTTTCGAAGGAAAGAGGTATAACTTAAAATTTGCGATTGCTTCAAAATTAAGAATTATTCAATTAACCCCCGAGCAGTCGCGCGGGATCTTTAAAAATTTAACTTTTGGAGGCTTCTAAAATCTTTAATCTATCTCAGCAATTCAGAACTTTAGGTACCTTCCTAAAAAAGATTATACATATGTACATAAGTATTTGTTAAAATTTGTTGGATTCATTTCCATGTTCTGAATATAAAAATTTGTTCGTTTTACTGGAAAAATATGCGCAATTCATAACAACTCAACTGGTTTTTCCATAAAATAGAATTCAATTTTGAGGAAAATTGATTTTGGATTGGGCAGTATTTTCAGATAGCCACACAATTTTTTCAGAATAAAAATGCTATTTTTAGCCGATTTTTAAAAATAGTTTATCAATTTCATCATTTGTTTTTTCTGTTCGCAGTTATTTTCTTTTATTGTAAGCTTAAAGGACTTCGAAGGATACAATGAAATGAAAATAATAAATTATTTGATTTTTATACGGCTATATGAGATTTTATAGTGTCGCTGATTTCAAATCCATTGCCCGATTCTGCGGTATCTTTCACTGAAATCTCATAAAAATAGTTATGTATAATAGCGCTGATTTGAAAAATCAGAGGTCCAAAAATGACATGGCGAAAACTAAATTTGTTTTTCGAAGAGAACTTGATATAGTTCAGCGAAACGGGTTTGTTTTTAAATCTTGAATAAATGAGGGGTCACTTAAAAAACGATTATCGCCCCACGCTACGAGTACCTGGAAATTCAAATGTTGTCAAAATAAGAAAAAGGCTATGGCTTCACGATAACCCTTGTGATAATGAAAATTTGTATGAACACTTTTTTTTCTGATTGGACTATTGTCAGTTATCAATTCGACTATGTCATAAAAATATATTTCTAGAAAAATGCGATTATATAACCAAACATGACTAAGCTGGGATTCGGAAGAAAAAAATTATATTTCACATATGTAGACTAGTGTGCTACTTTAAATCTTAATCCAAAGCTAGAATAAATAGATAGAATACTGTAAATAAAATGAATCTGCTTGCGTTGTTCGGTAAATAAAAAACATGTTTTTACATCTAATTATTTATTTCTGTTATCCATCTTATTCTAACCCTTAATTAAAACCCTTAGTAATCAGCAGCTGTATTAGACAAATAGTCCCTCCTTCCGATATTTGATGCCTGCTTGCTTTGAACAGCCTCCAACTTGGGGCACTCGGTGATCCTGTGACCAAGACCGCCGCAATAACTGCATCCGTGCGAGTCTCCAAGATCCAGATATTTCTCGCTTTCGGAACAAAGCTCTGCCAAAAATGTGGGTACCTTCTGCCTGGCCTCGATCAGAAGATGTTTCAAATCGAGAAGCACGGATTGCTCTGTCGTTTTATTTACAAACGTTGTGGCCAATCCCTTGGCTCCAGAACGACCAGTTCTGCCAATTCGGTGGACGTAGTTCTCTACATCATCAGGCATATCGTAGTTTATAACATGCTGCACATTGGGGAAGTCTAAGCCCTTTGACGCAACGTCCGTAGCGACCAGAACATCTTTCTCTTCCTTCCGAAAGGCCTCAACCGCTCGAGTACGTTCCTCCTGGTCTTTACCACCGTGAATAGCAACAGCCTCTACTCCTTTTAGAAGTAGATACTCATGGATCGCATCAACGTCCTGTTTCTTCTCAGCGAATATTAAAACAGGTGGGTGAGTCTTTTGAAGGCATTCCAACAAATACACGATTTTTGCTTCCTGCTTCACGTACTCCACTTCCTGGGTAACATTCAGGGAAGCAGCACCAGCTCGTCCCACATTAATAGTGATCGGTTTCACAAGGGCCGATCTGGCGAAATTCTGGATCTTCTTGGGCATAGTAGCCGAAAAGAGCAGAGTTTGTCTTTGTCCCTTAAAGAAGGAGAATATTGTGCGCACGTCTTCCTCGAAGCCCATGTCTATCATCCGGTCAGCCTCGTCCATGCAGAGGTATCTGCAAATGCTAAGTGTAACCATTTTCTTGTCGAGCATGTCCATGAGCCGCCCGGGGGTGGCCACCATAATGTGGACACCTCTCTGAATTACTTCGGCGGCTTCTGTGATGGGCATACCTCCAATGGCGAGGCAGCAACGTATTTCAGGTGTCCCACAGTTTTGTATATGTCTGCAGTAGTGCTGCACAGAAAAACAGTAAAATAATTAGATTAATAGAAAAAGAAAACGGTCGACGGTTCCGCACTTAATTTAGATTTCCTAAATTGTCAAAGACAATATCCAAAAAAGAGTTTTTTTAGGTCAACGAGGAGTACGTAACCCTTAAAGCAGGCAAAATAGAGCAGAATACCGCGAAAAATTCCACTATTTATTTACTGGTAGTTTTTAATATTTAGATAAATTAAAAATAAGAGTCTTAAAGAAATTTTTCTTACCATTATGATGTCGTGGGTTTGTTTGGCCAGTTCACGGGACGGGCATATGATGAGGCCATAGGGCCCCTCATTTTTGACGAATGGTAGTCGCAGCTCCTGCTCCAAGCAGAACATGATAATTGGGAGGACGAACACTAGAGTCTTTCCAGATCCAGTGAAAGCTATACCAATCAAGTCCCTGCCGGACAAAACGGTCGGTATGCCCTGGATCTGAATAGGAGTCGGCTTCTTAATGCCTTTCTCCTCCAAACCTTTCAAAACCCCTTTAGGGAACTTCATCTCCTTGAAGGAACGAATTGGAGCAGGAATATCTTCACCTTCCACAAGGATCCTCAACCTAGCCCGAATCAGTTCCCTCTTCTGCGGTCGCATCGCTTGTATGTACCTCGGAGCCGTCCAGCTCGTCTTAATCGGGTCCGCGTACTGGATGCCCTTAGCCAATTCCGCAACGCCCATCAGGGCTTTCTTCTCGGCCACGCTCTCCAGGATTTTTTCCTCCTCCTTGAGCTGCTTTTCCACCGCACTGATCTTCTTCGCCTCGGCGATTTTCTTGAGCTCGGTGTGTTGGTCCAGCAAACTGATGTTGAACTTCCTTCCCCAGATCTCTTCATTTCCGGAGTCGTCGTACTCATTTTCGCTGGAAGACTTCGCTGGACCAGCTGCAGCCTCCGCAGTTAGCTGAACGATGCGCCCCAACTTTAGCAACTGTTGCTTTTTTCGCTCTTTCGCTGGCACATACGGGACATATTTATCGTCCGATTCGCTTCCTGATGAGTTTTCATTGCGACGGTACCGCTTTTTTGGAGGATTTTCGCTCATTTCTTTAAGTGCTTTTAATATTTCCCAATATCACCATGTGACAGATAATTTGTTTACTACTCGTCTTCTTCTTTTTATGTCCCGAATGGTGTGCGCACATCAGACGTGTTACCAACTTTGACACACAGATGGTTTTAGGACTCGTTCAATTTTTAGCTGTCACCATTTATGTGACGATGCTCATGTCACCGCTTTTGGAGTGCGTTGTTTAGTTTTAATCGTGAAAAAAACGCGAGTTTCTGCAGATAAAACCAAAGTAATAAGCCTGCAGGAAAATGTCTATGTCAAAGACAACAAACACCTACAACAGGCAGAACTGGGAGGACTCGGAGTTCCCGATTTTATGCCAGACCTGCCTCGGCGACAACCCGTACGTCCGGATGATCAAGGAACGCTACGGAAAGGAGTGCAAAATATGCACGCGCCCGTTCACAATATTCCGCTGGTGTCCAGGGGCGAGAATGCGCTTCAAGAAGACCGAAATTTGCCAGACATGCTGCCGTCTGAAGAACGTCTGCCAGACCTGCCTACTCGACCTTGAGTACGGGCTGCCGATTCAAGTGCGAGACGCAGCCCTTAAAATCGCCGACCAAATGCCACAGAGCGACGTAAACAAGGAGTACTACATCCAAAACATCGACAACGACCTCGCGAAGACGGACGGAACCCAGGCGGCGGGAACAGTTGGCAAGTCTTTGGCTGCCAGCGAGATGCTGTCCAAATTGGCCAGAACAGCGCCCTACTACAAAAGGAATCGCCCACACATCTGCTCCTTCTGGGTGAAGGGTGAGTGCAAGCGCGGGGAGGAGTGCCCGTACCGTCACGACAAACCCAACGAACCAGACGACCCGCTGTGCGAGCAGAACATCAAGGACAGGTACTACGGCCGCAACGATCCAGTGGCTGAGAAGATCATGAAGCGCGCTGCCAGCCTGCCCACTCTGGAGCCCCCGGAAGACAAAAATATCACAACCCTGTACGTAGGGAACCTCAGCGAGAACATAACAGAGCCGGACATCCGCGACAACTTCTACCAGTACGGGGAAATCCGTTCGATAGCACTGGTGCCGCGTCAACAATGTGCCTTTGTACAGTACACAAAGCGAGCCGCTGCTGAACTGGCGGCTGAGAAGACCTTTAATAAGCTCGTCCTTCACGGCAGGAAGCTGACCATAAAATGGGCTCACTCCCAGGCCAAGCAAAACACTGTGGCGAAGACGGATCGCCGGTACGAGCCCATCCCGGGGCTCCCACCGCCATCGGCAAGTGCATCGAATCCGAACGACTTCTTCAATCTCCAGCAGGAGGTTACAGTTTTGCCCCCCGGAATGAAGCTGCACCAGATCCCGCCGAGCATGATTCCAGCTGGTTCCTATCCGATGTACTCGTCAGCAGCCTACGCAGCTCCGTATGCCTCAATTCCCGTGCCATCGTCGATCCCATCGACAAGCGCAGGACTAGAGACGATCCCGCCCCCTCCTGGGGGAGCAACTGCTGTCCACTACCCCAGCCAGGACCCATCGCGACTGGGATCTGTTAAGAAGTAGGTTAAATTCCCTGGGTGTGTTTTCAATAAATATAGGTTCAAGCAAAATGTTTATTTTGTTTTTTTAGGAATTTTATTATATAAATCCTTAGCCTAACTCGCCTACAAATAAAAACACAAAATTAAGGGTTTGTGGGTTCCTCAGTCTCGAATTCCTCGTTGTCCGGAAATTGGCTCACCTGTGAATGGATTAATAGAAGATGAGATCTTTTCTGGCTAAAACTGTGCGAAATTACCATTCGCTTGGGTACCTTCACTTCATATCTGTTTATATACATTGGGTTTTTGTTGATTAGAACCTCTTGGAGAATCTGCAGGGGGGTTATATTCTTTTTGCTGATCATTAACCGCCGATTAGGCTCCTTTCCACTACTTACTGATCTTAAGAATTTTTCGGAGGCGATTCTACAGAAAAGTGGAAAAATTAAATCATTAATTGTCCCAGGAGTTGATCTCTTTAGATCTACGAAATTTATATCTACGGCTAATACAAGGGAAAGACTTACAGGTGCAAGGTTGCTCTCTCCTCCTTTGTGAATCCCGATTCGAAGTACAAATCCCGGATATCGTCGGACATGACATAGTTCTTCAGCATTCCCCGAAAGTAATTTTTGTTTACATCGCTTCCTTCATTGCCCAATCCCTTCCGGTCGTTTTTTATCAAGTAGCTAAAGTCCATCAAAACAAGTTTAGCAGCCAATCGAATATCATAACTACCTACTCAACAGGATTCTCGCGACCCTCCTTTTTCGATCCCAAGCCACCTCCAGACCATCCAAGTTTCTGCATCATTTTGTAACCGATATTATTTTGGTCAAGTTTGCTCTCCTCAGCGTTATCTGTTTTAACGCTGCACGTGATTGTCTGGTTGTCTTTGCAGATATTTATCCGGTCCGGGTTAGGGCGCATCTAGAAAGAGAGGTGGTATAGCGGCGATGCTGCTTCAAGTGAATAGCTTACTTTAATCGTGAAGCACTCCTCCTGAAGCTTTTCTATGGCGGCTGTGAATGCGAGTTGTTTAGATTGTCTTAGGCTCTCCCCTTCGCCTGAACCCGCCAGTATTCCACCGACAAATATTTTGAATTTCCTGAAAATACGATTTTTGTTTGCTCAAAATCGAAACCAAGCCAACCAAAACCAAATTAAGAAATACTAAAACTGTTTCAAAAACTGATATAATCACATCTTTAAAATTGTGGCAACTTTGTCGACTGCAGTCTAAACTAAATTTGAATGCTACATTTTTGGACGCTTACTTCTGATTCCCCTCCATGACTTCTTTCTCGATTACCGGCACGGAACATTTTTGTCCAGATACCTGAATGCAATTCCTCTGTCCAATCAAAAATAGGACAAACCTTCCGAACGGAGAGCCGGCGATGAGGTCGTTTTGAAAATTTTTTTTAAGCGGAGGCCCCGCTATCCACTCCCCCGGTCTCTTCCAAGATGTGCCTTCATTTGTTTGCGAGTTGGGCGTTTGTACCCTCGAGGATCTTCCTGTAAAGTTCAGAAAACCGCAATTTAGCCTGACCAATCGCAAACCTCGAAGACTCACAGTTTCGTCTACCTTTTGCTCTAGCCTCGGCCGCGTCCGAAGCCTTCACAAAGGTTCTCTTTAATTTCTTGGATCGCTCCTCACGGAAGTCTTTCGCCACCTCCTGGGACAGGTGAGCGACCATTTGCATCGTCTCGTCGGGATATTTGCAGCCCAAAAATTCAATATTTGTAAATACTTGCGCCAAACAGACGAGCTCATCCTCGGGGAATTTTTCTTTGTGAACTTCCATAAACCGGCGACGGAGCTCCCAGTGCTCCTCACTTTCGTAGTCGGTTTTGTAGTAATCTATATCCCAGTCGGTTGAGAAAGACATTTTTGTACGATTTTTGTGAATTGTTGAAGATTGTTAAGAGAATGGTTATAAATGAAACAAATGAATTATTATTAATTTCAAAAAAATTGAGCTGACAGTTCTAAACAAGCATGGGGAAAGTCTTGTTCTTGATTAAATTGCGAATATACCAAACCAAGTAAACTTTTGATTTAGAGTGGTGTTCAGATAGGGGCGAAAGTACACTGGCAAAAAAGGATAATTCTTGAGTTAAATTAAATTGAAATAACTTTGTATAATTTGTGCTATAGATTCAGAAAACGTGACCAACACGAATTTCTAGCGCATAAATAAGAAAAAATTCAAAATTAAATCTGCTCTAGTACATTATAGAGGCGAAAACTACTTTTAGTCCAAAATTTCACTGCTCCATTCGCTTTCCCGTCAAGTAAAATTTCAGTGAGCTGTCAAAAGTTTTTAGGGGATATAAACAAATTGCAATTTAACACGATTCGCACGTTATATATCGGGAATAAATAGTTAAAATCAACTTCAAAACAAAACCTGTATGTTATGCAACAATTTCATTAGCAAAAACTTTGGGAAAAAGTTTTACTTTTCGACTCCAACAATGTCGAGTTAGCCTGTCTGACCTCGGACGAAACAAAAGTTTTTTGAGATTTGCGCGAATTTCCTGATACTACCCCGCGAGATATGGACGCACAAAATTCAAAGGATAACTGCAATTTTCCTCCTACAAGCCGAAAGCGACGGCATTTAAATGATGACGATTGCAAGGACCAAGACGAAGACTGCGCTGGCCCAGCGCCCAAGATATTGATCGAAGAGGCCCCGTTCAGCTTGCTCGACTTCTGTGATGAGATCCTGTTAGAAATTTTTAAGAATTTAGATTCAAATTCAATTTATTCCATTGGACAGTAAGTATTTAAATTCGCCAAACAAAATGCTCTACAAAAGCGTTCTAATTATAGTCACTAAAAAATGTAAACACAAAGGAGCTCCGGTTTCCATTTTTTTTTATGAAATTGCGAATGATACATTTTCTGGCGAGTATAGTCCGCTTTTATCTTACCTACAAGGCAAAAGAAACTTTATTCAGACTATAACAAAATTTAAAGTGCAGAAAGTGCCAACTTTTATATATTTTATTATGGGGCTATTGAGCTATGTAGAACTATTTTTGGATTACCTGTTAAAAAATGTTTGTCAGGGAATTTGCTTTTTTCTTGCCTAAGTGGCCAGACATTTCAGGTGTGATTTTATGATCTGAACACGCAGAGTAGAGCATTTTTTGAGCAATTTATTCAGTTCTACTAACATTATTACCTCTATAATATTTACTTCATTAAAAATTTCTTTCACTACATGCAAATATCGTCCCTAATTTTTTAGGACATGTCATCGTTTGTACCGGTTAGTAGCTGACCACCGTCTTTGGAAAATTATAGACCTAACTAGCGAGGAGCTTCCTCAGAAAACCATTCGGAAGAGGCTAAAACCGATGCACCCGCACACAGATAGCATTGCCATTAAAGGCTTGACTGGGACATTTCCTAAAGATAGCTGGAACAATGTAACCATGGGCAATACACTTCTTAGAGATATAACCGAAACGTGTGAAAATCTTAAAGTTCTTGAACTGCACCATTGTTTCTTAAATTTCGAATATGTAAGGCTCCCTAGAAGTGAGTTAGCGAATCCTCTAAAATGACTTTCTTTTCAGATGGCTATCACAGACTTTCCCAGGAATATCAAGCGCTTGGTATTTAATAATTGTTTCGTTCGTTGGCCAAAAGCACCACATGCATTTTTCACCCGAATTGATATTCATTTAGACAACTTACAGGTATGGTAACGTTGATATATTTGGCAAGCGTTTTTCTAATTTAATTGAACTTCTACAGGAACTTATATTGGAATATTGCAATTGGTTTGAAACCCACGACCTTGTCCTGTTTTCTAAAATTCCTTTTCTAAGGAAACTGAGCTTGAGGGGATGTATGAATTTAAAGGAATGTGTGCCGTACGGCAGCATTGCTACACGGTTTGGTTTCAAAAGTCTGGAGGTAAGCAAGTTCTTTTTATAAGTAAATATTGTTGTGTAGTGCATATAAATGTTAATCATTATTCTTCAAAATGGAAAATGCAAATCCCTAACGCCAACGACACATTTAAATCACATGCATTTGTGCTTTAGATTTATTTTTGAGGATATTGGTTTCCAAGATTAAAAATTAATTTAACGCTATTCACTTATATCTGCATAACATTTTTAATTCAAAATTGAAATAAACTTCCCCCAGCACCTTGATGTTCGTGATACATTGATTTCTGACTCGGATATTCAGTGTTTCAACATAACTTACACCTTGAAGGAATTGCTCCTTGAGTGCCCAGACGATATCCGCGAGATGGATTCATTAAATTCAAGAGAACCAAGAGATCCCAGGGATCCAGGGGATCCAAGAGATCCAAGAGATCCAAGAGATCCAAGAAATCATGGTGAGAGTCCACCACCACGACCAGTTAGACCAATTTTTTATGCAGCTCCGGCAAATCCAGGAAATGGTGAAGAAAATAATGTGGTCCATATAGTGATCCACGATCGAAGTATAATCAACTTACGAGCTTTAGGACGGCCCATTCCAAATATAGAAGGTAAAGATGAATTTATTATTGCTTTGCTTCCCATTTAAAGCCATTTCAATTTTTCAGTAAATCTTGACGTTGACCCCCCTCAGAATAACGCCAATGAGAACATCAATAATCGGGCCGAACAGAATGGAGATGGAGGTGTAGCTGTACGTCAGATCCCTGACATCAATAGAGCTATTTCACAGTCATTGTGGTTCGAAAGACGGTACCCTCCACCCTTCTCACCGCCACGTATTTATCCAATCAGCGATCGTGGGATTCTGTGCTTTGGTGCTCCAAGAAACATTGCTCAAGCAAACATCATCTGGATCCGAGCTGAGCCCCGACCCATCGATAATAATCTAGAAAGGCTGACTGTCCGCCACTACAAGCTAGTTACGGACACATCTCTCACCCACTTAGCTCAATGTTCCCCAAAATTGGTGTTCCTAGACCTTACTGGAACTGCCGTGACAAAGGCGGGGGTGGAAGAATTTAAAGCGCAAAAGCCGAACTGTTTGGTGGTCTCCGATCACTTCACTGGCTGACAGGAAGTACCTTATACAATTATTAAGCAGTAGGCGTCAGCCTCCACATGCTTACAAGTTTGGGCTGGACATCGAATGTTGATCATCCGTTGTACATAGCAAATCGTTACTGAGAGAGGTTAGTTCCTTCCTGCTTCCTTCCCCCGCTCTTCGTATTATTCTTAAAATCGCAATTCGATAGTTTTACTTTAACTACGGGTTCACGCTTCTAGACCTAGTTATACGTTATTTCGTAATCTGGCATCATGAAAAGAAAAATTAAATATTTAATACAACTGCTGTTTCGTTTTTCCCGAAAACTACTTTGGATTTGGTTAAGTTTTTAATGGTGTTCTATAGTTAATTTTCTATACTCCGTATCAATTGAATTGAATTGAATAAAATTTCGAATTTTTAAAGAGTTCCACTAAGTGACAACAGTCAAAATGTTAAAATAATAAATGGCGAATAGCTAGAGCCAATTCGGATGACCTTGGGTGGCGTGAAAGGCAAATCGAAGCTTGCTAAAATCTCTTACATTTCAAATGGATTTGAATTCTGTAGAAATCAACAATAACGTCTATTTTCTGTTTATATTTCTTCATTTTTGCATTAACGCTCAAAAATAAGATTTTTTCTCGAGCATTTCGAAGATCAACTCTTGGTAAAAAGCGCAAACTAGATATAAAAAAAAATAAAAATTCTGAAAGGAGATGGGCAAAATTATAAAAGGCTTATAGGGGATAGGATGATAATTTTGTCTCACTCAGTTAATTTTATCCCCATGGCATAGAAATCATTTATTTATGCCGTGAAGATTTCGAAGTAATAGAACTTAAAACAGTTGAATCATCATTTTATAGAACATTGTGTAAACCTTTGTCTAATTGCTAAAATACTAGCTCTATTATTTAGTTGAGATTGAAGAAGTTAAGGCGCAGTTTGTTCTACTCTAAAACGTAAAAATCTGTTTGAGTTTGTTTTTCTGTAAGATAGGAACTGCCATACAATAAAATAAAATAAAATCTTAGTAAAAGAGCACTTTTGTAAATATTACTCAAACGATATTTCTTTACGATACACCTAATCACTCTTTTATTCTTCTGCTGAAAGAAGTAAGGTACATTCAATAGCCTTGGCAAATGGATGAAATTTAAATAAGAATATATTAAAAATTAAGGCACCTTGGAAATTGTTTCAGAAAAAGTGAGGATCTCAAAGTGCAAAGGAGGGAATTTTTCTGATTTATGGAATTCACCATGCTTCGGGCTTTCCTAGCTGTGGTTACGCGAAGAAAAAGTCCTTCTCTCAACTGTTCCACAACCGAAATAAAAACGAAAGGGAGGATCCGCTGAGGTTTCCGCACTTGAGTCGGCTGACTGCTGTTTGCGCTGTGCAGTCTAGGAAAGAGGTCGGAAAATTGTTTTAACGTAATTTCCCAGAGGTGATTGTAAACATTTTTTTTGTTTTCTTACGACGTAAGATGCCTTTTCGACTTGCGGCAACCTCCGCATGGACATTTTCCGAGCCCGGGGCTCTCTGTGGCTCCATCAGGATATCACCACTATTTTTGCCCTCCACCGTGCACAGGGTGGTTTTAAAGGGCTTAAACACTACTAGGGCACCATTGAGGCAAATAAAAGACTCGTCCCCTCCGCCGCGATGGAAAATTTATCATTTCGCTAGTGGTCGTTATTTAAATGGATTCATCGCGGCATAAGCACTGTCGTATTTGCAACATTTTCCAAATGACATAACTTGCAATAGGCAAGTGCACTTCAGGTAATGCATTTCTTCGTGTAATTGTCGAAAAACTTCGATGGGGCGGGGGAAGGGCTGCGCAGCACTGCTGCAACACCGTGGCAAATGCGGCTTAGGGGCCTCCCTTCCTCCGCCGCTGCGGCTGCACTCGTTGGATGGATGCGATGCATATCCTTGATTCGTTCCAGGCGGAAATCATTTTGTTTTACAGGAAATTGAGGTTTCTCGGCTTAAATAAGTGATGTTGTCGCTGGTTCCCCAACTCCCAAATTCGTTAGCACTCCAGGATGGAGCAGCTCCATTGCTGCAGGAACGGGGGTGCTCTAATATTTCATTTGCATTTAATCTGATCCATGTAAACTTCTAGTAATCTCTTGTAATGCTGCCTAATATTTTATGCGATATGGTCGGGGTCATTGTCGTGTTTGTGGATTATGTTTGACTCTGTGCATGAATTGGCTTAATTATCAACCGATTAGAATGGCGAAACATAATACACAGTGTTTAGAACATGCTCCTGCAGACAATGACTGCAATCGATATTACATTTTTAAGGTACGCTATTCATAGAGTATAATTTGAACATTTTTAGTAATACGTAATGGTGTTAGGCATGTTATTATTTTATAATATGCATGCATTAAAACAGAGCTGTATAATAGATATTTTATTTTATTTTATTTATACACTATCATTAAAAATGAACTAATATACATACATATATGTATGTATAATACATGATAACATCTCTCTTTTTAAGTCGGTTAAATTAGGAAAATTTGTCTGTCACTGATTATTCTTATCCTGATGATTAATTTCGTATCAGATTATGCAGTTTTTCCTGATAACCAAGTCTAAGTTTTTTCTAGTTTATTTAGTGAGAGATAGATACCAAATAAATTCTCAAAATGTCTCTCTCTCTTTCTTTAATATAGTTGTTTACCTCCAATTTATATAAATTAACTATTGGCACTATGGTTCTGTATCCTACATAAAGGCCTATGTATATTAAAATCTTAAAATGTTTTACTATTGTTTCTTAATTTTGTTACAGTCAGAAAACTGAAAAGGAATAACGTTGTTGTCTTTTGTTTTGTCCCTAAGGCGTCCTGATCTCAGATAAATTTTGCTGCCCCCTACTACTGGATATTCCCCTACAAAAATTTGTTGGGAAACTGCCTCAAAGTAAAAAGTTTATTCAATTAGTTAATTTAAAAATTATGACAATGTTTCCCATATAAAGAACAGTCATTAGCCCGTGTTTTTAACATCACTTGATTTCTGGCACCGAGTGGGTCCCACCGTGTTTTAAAAGCAGTAAAACAGAGTCAGCTCGAGTGGTTGTCGCAATTTTGTCAGCTCTCAAAATTTTTCAGTAATAAAACCCTTTTTAATCGCTCTTATGTGGGATTGCAACAATTTGAAGCAAGAAAATTTTTCAAGCATTAAAAAATCAACTCGACTGCTGGACTCATGTCCCAGGCCCAGTCCACCCGGCCGTTCCCTTTCGCTGCTGGACCAGAACAAAAAAAAAAAAATGTTCTCTTTAAGCTAAAACAGTGAAAATTTCATTTTGTCAGCAATTTTTCATTCCTTCTTTGGGAGCCGGTAATCAACGAAGTCGTCTGGGGAATGGCCCCGTCCCAGCTAAGAGATCTGGGCATCTGGGTAATGCTGTTAAGAAAAAGTTTATGGCTTTCACGGAGAATGACTATACACACGAGCATTGGTTATAGCCACCGCCGCCGCCCCGCCCCCGAGACCCGCATGGACCAGCATAGTGTAAAATGGCGCGCGGACCGTCGACCCGCTGCAGCATAGGTCATGGCTGGCACATATCCTCCCCCACATGCGGTACGAGGTTCAGAGGAGCTTCGTAATTTGATTTTAATTTATGTGCAACTATTTGTAATCTGACAGCCTTTGCACAAGTTGGTAACTATTATCTGCCAGTTGTTGGGATATTTTCCAACTTTAAGTGCGGAGCATGATTTAATTAGGACGATGAATGTGCATTGCGAATGCTTAATGATCCATTCCCGGGCGTGGGTGGGGCTCCTTAAGTGAATCGAAATATGGCGCGTCGTCTATTCGAGCATGAACGAATTGACCTTTTTTTAGGTAGTGCACATTGCAAAACAAAGGCAATGGAATTAACACTCAACAGCTTCACAAATTAAATTAGGCTTCTTTCCAATTTTAACTTCATTCAATTTCTGTATTCTATTCTTACACTTATCTTGATGAATTAAGATAATTCTACCCACTTCTTCAAAAACAAAAAAATGTAACTTTCGGAATTTTTTTGGCGATTCTAATATATGTATTGATATAATTCTTTTTGGGTTACATTATAATACACTTAAAATTAAAAAATGTTTTTTTGTTATTTATTTAACCTTGTTTTTTTTTTAATAAATGCAGTATAAACAAAATACGCCAAATCAGCTTGCTCCTTAATATCTCGCTTTTGGATGATCTGAAACAGATTTCAGAGAATATTCATGATCAGTAATGTAATGGCTATGGATCGTACTAGAATTATTAATTTTGGGGCAAAAATAACAAAATGGCGGACCGTTAAACAAAAAATTTTAAAAATTACGTTATATTTTTAGCTTTTTCATTGCAATAAACAATTTTAAAAACAATATTTTTACTTGATTCTAGTACGACCGATAGCCACACATGTATAAAATATATGGAAAATTTGAAGAGAATTTGGTCGAGTAGATTCTGAAAAATTTGGGACGCAAGGCGTAAAAATGTTGTTTCCAGAAAAACACGTTTAAAGTTTTTTTTTTTAGTATTACGCGGCCGAGCAGTGACTTTCGAAAATTGCTTGTAAATATGGAAGGATTGCTTGGATCTTCTTAACAATATTACACTGTATTTCTGAAACACAATACTTTCGAAAAATGTAAAACAAAAAATCAATTTTTTGAAAGTTGAGAAAGCGGTAAAAAGTAAACTATTAAGAAAATTATGAAATTATAATAAATATGATTTTGCATTTCTTCATTTCATTTCTTTCATATTTTGAATTGAATTACGGCTACTTTAAGCAGTGCAACAAAAATTTCCTAAAAAATATGGTCCTGAATTCTAGTTCTTAAAATTTAAATTTAACAAGATGTAATTAATTGAAGGATTGGGTACAACAAACGCTTTTGGCATTGAATGCCTGTTTTCATATTATTGCAAAAAAAAAAAAAAAAGAAACAATATCGTTATTTAAAGTCTTTAGAAACGATCGAAACAGCGGAGCAATATTTAAATGTATATCATTAGCAAGGATGACCTCAATTCCATTTAAAGTAAAAATGAAAAAAGACTACAGAGTTTCTTTTCAAAGACTCCTTCAAGCAAATTGAATAGTTTCGCAATCCAGCAGTATGCAAAACTGGAATAATAACAACTTGGAGCAACTTCAAAATGATTTTCCAATTTTGTCAAAGAACAAATCTGACTTGAAACTGAAGCAAGTAAGACATATTGAGATAAAGGACATTAAAACGAAAGATATCTTACCTTTAATTTTGTATAGAACCTGAAAATGCTAATTGGTTGAGAAACTGGTTAGTCTTTCAAGAAGTAAATCTTCCTAAAACAATTGAAGATGAAGTTAGGGAATAAGACGATTATCAATATATAAGTCAACAAAATAATGAAATAATGCCAAATATTTATTACTTAATGAGAAATCCAAAAATGCATCATAATAATATCATACGAGTTGTCTTTTCTTGTGTGATAGTACTCATTTGGGATGACAATTTAATAAAGATTTGTCAGCATATAATAAAGGATGAGCCATGAAAAGCCCTCATTCGTCCTTTTGTTTGAAATATTAATATAAGGCTTCATAACCCACACGGTACCCTGCAAAATAGCTTAGGTATCACCAGATAATTAAATATTCATATTCGCTTCCACATCTGCTATGATCATGGAACAGAGGTCCAGGTGGACACCATAGTGCGCATATAAAATTCGTAAAAAAAAAAGAGTCGTTGCAGTTGAAATCACGGTAGGTAGGTATATCTTTATTAATCCTGGACGACCCTTTGTCGGGAAATAGGTCATCCAGGTAAAATATTTCCCATTTTTTTTATTATAAAAACAATTTTCCTCCTTTAATTATAACGTGAAAATCAACTAGAATATACGCTTGAAAAAGCAAACAGACAAACAGCCTCCTAAAAAAACAAATATAGCATGTACAGTCCAGCTGCGGAGCCTTGCCACGTTCGCGGCTTGAATTCGCTTAAAGCTCAGGCCACAGTGTTTGGAGCGCAAGAAAGCGGAAATGAGTTAAATTCAGCAATTCACCAGCACCTTTTGTTTTCCTTTGAGGGTAAAGCGTATATCCGAGATTTATTGCAGTGCGCCCTGGACGGGTGCTCCTGGCTAGGCACTGCAGAAAGCCAGAAAGCAAAACAGGAAAAAAAGGGCGGAATTCTTCAGAGATGCTGCACTATACCTAACCTGGGCCTTACCGGGAGAAGCTACTTAATTTGATGTGAACAGCTTCAACCTGGTGACCAGGAAAAAGAAGCAGTGCAATTCCTTCAGGTAGAATTAAGCGCAATGTCAGACAAAAAGATGAATCGCCGCTTTATTTCGATTGCAGTTAAAATAATTTATGGGTGTATAAAGCTAATGACCGGCACATAAAGGTATGCCCACATTGCGGACCATTGCCTTCGAACGAGCATGTCTGAGGGTACACATGAACCTGCGGAGAGAAGGTGACTTCACATTTATTTATTTATCAGTGCTAGGGCAAAGTAATCGATTTATATTCCATACGTTGCCCAGCTGCCGCAAAAGAAGGATTCGACGGTCCATCTTTAGAAAAGGTGAATGTTACCATATGCCTCTGTTCTATGCAACTCCTTTCAACTGCCTCCGAGTTGACCCTATGTCTTTTACATAAACAGGGAATATAGCTGCATCCCTGAATCTCGAGAGGGCAAATTGCCCTGACCCGCACATAAAACTTGAAGACGATGAAGGCTATGTTTTTCGTCATCGTTCTTTTTCTACTGTGCTATATACATATATTTTTTTATTTGCGTTCTACACAGGTCAATTGTGGATGTGGGTGGAAATGGTGGTTTTGTATGGACCGAACGAGAGAATTCCAGCTTAAATTACCACCATCACCAGGTCTGCGGTCTATTCTCGATCGGATACAAAAGAACCCCATATATTTTCATTTTCTCGGATGAAAGAGGCTATCGAGATTGAATTAGAAAAACTTCACTTAATTGAACGATGCGTGTTTGCTAAACGTTTGGCTCCTCTGGGTGCTTCTTTGAAAAGTAACTTTCCAGCGTTGAGGTTGTTGGCTTTGGTTGCTGTTCAGATTTAAACCTAATTTTACAGGTCTTAACTTCTGATTGACTCTCGTATTAAAAATTGGCATCAAAATTTTGAAACTAACTAATTCAGCGGTAGTCGACATGGAAAATTGTAAACACAAATTTTGAAAAAACATCTCAAGAATTAAGGAAATCCTATATTTAATCGACATTTCTTATTGATTTTTACTATGATTTTCTTTATAGGGGTAGTATTAAATCTTTCAACATCATAAATGTAGGTAACATTTAATTTAAAAATAAATTTATGTTTTGGATAAATAATCATCTATTTATTTCAAACAATAGACGAATTACAAAGCTACAAATTATGAAATGATCCAGCTCAAATTGTAGGGGCAATTGCATCACCTTCACCATCAGCTCCTCCATCTGGTGCATCTTCGTCTGTTGCATAACAATCCTCAGAACCGGCGTTCTCCTCGGATGAGTTCTCTGAAAAATCATCAGTTTCCCCTGTGTAGAATAATACTGCTCGTGGTATGACCCTCTCTTTCAAATAGTGACCCACTTCAAAATCAGTTTCTAGAATTGTCTGAAAACTCGAAATCTAATGGAATAAATTTCAATTAGTTTGATGGTAGCTTACATTAATATCTTCATAAAGCGGATCGTTCTCATCTTCGGGAACTGAAGGTGGGTCAAAGAAATTGAAGAATGATTCAACCTTCATTGTCTTGTATGCACCTAAGAAATAAAAATATATTAATATATTATGTATATTCGCACCATGTGCATTTTATATGATTATAGTAAAGGTATGAATTAGAAGTGTTGTATCGTACGAAATGACCTTTTTCCAGGCTATACGGCTTTAAATCCGAAAATTTTTCCTTCCCTGAATATGCGAGTATCATGTTAAATTGTTTTCAACTTGAATAATCTTTGAATGAAGTTGAGGATTGGTAAAATTGCACTCTTGTTCAAATTCGTTTCGTATGAAAATTAGAATAGGGCCAATAGTTTTACCTCTCTCCACGTTTAAGTGACTTTTCTTTTTTACTGTCTTCACAGTCAAATCCTTTCCTTCCTTCCAATTGATAACGCTCCCTGCACATTTGTAGATTTCTGGGCCATCAAATGAAAATGGATCATCTGGATCTGGTTCACATTTAAGAAAGTACTCCTTCGTTAATATTGGATTTGAAAAGAAATCATTCGGTGAAAAATGAAACTCTAGAAGAAAGGACAACTCTTCGCCACTTTTCGATACCGAACGGATGTCCACCAAATGCTGTAATAAATCGACTGCTAGTGAAATTTCATTTGAATTATTTCTTAATTACCTTTAAAGCCGGCTCATCTTGTTCTTTTACAAATGAAGCAAAATGTGGGACGTTTTTTAAAATGGTTAGCCAAAATTGCGGAATGCCATCATAGTTTTCATCCTCTATAGGTAATTCCTCTCCATTAATGTTCATGTCAGCCATCGCCTGCACGACTTCCGGTGGCAGTTGGTAGTCAGGAAAATCACACTCTGCATCAGTTGGTTCATATTCACCACTTCATGTAAATGGTTTTGTTTTTAAGTTGAATATTCGAATTTATTATTAGAAAGACGCATACTTAATGATTTTAGTTCGTTTGTCGAATACTTCTTTATGTTTAGCGTCAAGTGATCGTTCTAATTCATGGACTTTGAGATGAAACTCAGCTTCCAAATTAGTCGTCTCCAGTTGTAGTTTACGAAGAGCACGAACTCGTCTTTTTACATTTTCAGGAAGACCAGCTATTAAAGCCTAGGAATAGAAGGAGAAAAATAAGCCTATAAAATTGGAATGCATAAAAGTACTTCAGTCAATTAATTTTTTCTAATATCTGTAGTTAATAACTTCAATTGTATTATGAACTCAAAAATGGAAAAAAAATATTCATACCCACTGCTCTGACCTCTTGAACGCCTGTGAATCTGGGAATTGCATTATTAGTTCATCCGAGGGATTTGGCTCGCGATGATCATTTGTGTTTAGTGGAGCAGCATTCGACATTTTTTTTTTCAATTCCCAGCTTCCACGTCGTGAACGATACTCAATTTTATAAACAAAAATATCTCACAAAAATAAAAGATTAATAGCACTTCAGAATCAAACTATAAGCCAACGATATAATTGCGAACGAACTGTTGTCGTATTTCCTCTTTAATGGAAAATTCGTGAAATTATTTGAATTTTTATTCGTAAAAAACGCAAAAAAATTTTCATTGGCTTTGACTAATCGATTCTCGGGTATCTATCATTTGTTTCTTTCCTGACACATTTAATTTTTTATGAGGTGACTAGGAAAAGTCATAGGCCACTGTAAAAAGGTAGATATTATTCATTTTTATTGCAATTTGTTACAGCATTAAACAAAACACTTGCTTTAAAAGTGTTTTAGGGAATTTGTAATTAAAAAGGATATTTATTTTATCGCAACCTATATTTTGCCAGGTTCAAAACATTAATTAGGTTTACAAATTTTTCTTTTAACAATTTTACTGTGTGGCTGTACCTTTGGTCGAATTTTTTTTTTCAACATCTTTGGTTATGGCGTTTTGTTTTTAATTAAAAAGTAGGTAATAACTAATGTGTGCATATTTAAATTGTCCTTTTGTAGAAATAGTCAATCTGTATTGTTAAAAATAAAATTTTTGTGGGATTGATAATATGATTCTGTGGTACCTGCTTCTCAACTTGAAGTTAAAGGAAATATAGCCTTCATGGATAAAATTTGTTTACTTTAATAAAACAAAATTGCTTCATACTATCGTTCTTTTATGGAACTAATAAATGTAGGCTGTTTGCGATAGTGCTCGAGTCTAGAATTATTTCCTTCCGGATAGAAAGAATCCACAAAATTAGCACCATAAAGGATGAAGGCGTTTACCCACCGCTTATGTGCCCCTTCCCTTTTTAAATGATGAAAACAGTAAGCAATGTCATAAAAACAAAATAAAAACCCAAACTTGAAGGTTAAAAGGCTATAAAGGCTGGGAAATAGCCCACTTTTATCGCCGAATGACGTGGAGCCAATGGAAAAGTCACACGCACATATTTTAATATCTTTTCGTCATCTGGGGGACTGGATAAGGAAAAAATGTAAACTCGTAAAAGAGTTTCACTCACGGCTGAAAGAGCCCAATGAGTCCGGGTCAAGTGTCCCGACTATTTTATGGGCCATATTCCCGGCCAGAATACAAGGTGAATTAAATTTTGAACGAAACAATCCTGTCTGAAGGAGGACCCGCAGCAACAGCACGACAGGGGTCCTTCCAGTTTGCACAGGGTGTATCGATTAATTACAAGTACATACTGCAAGGGTTTGTTATTGCGTCCTGCAGAGGTAACTCCTTTAAAACAATCCCCGGCTGTGAAACACGTGCAAACACTGCACGCTCCGAATTTGGATTACCTGGTTCCACGCAAAAGCCCTTCAAGACACGCTGCCGCTAGCTTTGAGATTTCCCCACCTACACCTCGTAATCCCGGCCGCAAAGGGAGCTCAGAGGCCCTTTGTAGCCATAATAACTAAATGATGATATAAATTAAAACTTTATGAGCCTGTTGCGACAATTACACATGCTATCGTAGATGCGCCGAATTGCTCTCGCAGGCTGTAAAACGTTTCTTGCGTGCACCTAAGAAAAGTGCCGAGGGAGGCAATCAAAACGTGACATTTCGGCTAATAGCTGTAATGGCAAAAAGCGATATTAGGAAACAGGCTGTAAAAGAAGATTATGAAATAGCAATCGTAACGCTCTGATGATTACTGCCCCAAATTGGAAATACTTCATATATGCTAATAATCCTGGAAATATTGCCAACAGTCCGCACAAACGGTAAGCATCGACTCCCCATACGCTACACCCTGTACTCTGTAGGCCGGGGAGCAAACCGATGCGAAGACGCAAACAATAGCAACAATTCGTCCGGTGGAAATTTACACCCACAGGACTTTGTTTCAGAAACAGGAGCCCATTGTACCATGTAAGCCTTTGAAATTTACAGATTTCTCGTTCCCCTTGGCAAACAAAAGGCTTGCTTTGGACATGGGCAGGACACGTGTTTTAAATGTCTGCACGGAGTCTTTGTTGATCCTGTGATGGATCACGTGGATCAACAAAAGCGGTCTCCTTTCGACTATCAAAATGGCGAGGTAGAGTTCCGAATTGGCATGAATAGCCGCACAGATGGATGGCCAGGTGGTGCACTTTTATTCCACTTTTATCTTCAATTAACGCAAAATTTGGTGGATGCACAGACGATTCCGCTTGCTATGTTAAAAAACATTTAAAAAATTCCTGATTGTTTTCCAATAATGCTTCTGGCTAACTGAAAAAGGGGTAATCGGTTTTCCAATTTGACCAATTTAACAAAGATTGTTCTATTGTTCTCGTTTTGTTGTGTTTTGCTTAAATTTACATCGATATTTTGATAAATTCTATAATCCTGTGTTAGAAATATTTTAGAGGGGCATTTTTAAGTAAGTTTTGCAATTTGTTTAAACTTGGAGGATATTTTATTAATGTTTTGAAGCCCACACTGTAATTTTTTCAAGTCATTTCCGCGGTACTTTTTTTTCAAATGCGTTTTTCTCGAAACGATTTTTTTTCAACTCGTGGGCATTTTAGCTCGAAGAGTTATTGACTATTGGTTCTGAAAATTTGTGTGAATATTCTTTATTCAATTACAATGAACTACACTCTGCGATGATATTATTATCTAAAATATGTTTTTTTTTGCAAAAAAGGTGAAAAAACATGGAATAAACACATGACATTTTGTTCAAACACCTCAAAAACATGCAATTTTCAACTTTTTCGATCAGAGTTTAGTTCATATTCTTAGAAAATATGTTGCTAACAAAAAAAAAAAAAAATAAATGATTCCAGATAAAAATTTCTGACTTCCGGATTTCCCACGAGCAGCGAACTCTGATGGAGACCGTCCATGGACAGCAGCTTCTAACTACACTATTTCCAGCGGAAGTTACTTGAAAAAATTCCAATGTGTACTTTAAGACATTAGTAAAATATTCTCCAAGTTTAATTAAATTTTGATTATTCCTTCCCTGTTAAAAAAATTCATGAAAAAGACTAAAATTTAGGCCTCCTAGACTGGTTGGCCCCCTTAATGACGAAATAAATATTAGGTCTTTATTAATAAACCTCTTGGATCTTAATTTATTATAAGCGTTGTTACTTTAATCCCCGAAATATCAGTAGTCAAAAAATTTTATTTTTACTTTTGTACTTAATAAGGTTTGATTAATAATTAAACAAGGTTTTAACTGAAATTCGGAACGCTATGCTAAGTTAATGAAACGAATATTAATTAGTGGCTTTCATCTCATCACATTCAGATTATCTTTGCAATTTTATTTATTTATTTTTAGCTGAATTATTGTCCTTATCTCTTATTATGTTTATAAATAAAACAATAAAAATTGAGATTTACTCTTTTCGACAGTATAATAGAATCTATTCAAAAATAATTTATTAGATTCGCTTTGAAAGATATGAGCAATCCAGTTTATATCCCTACTTAAATTAATCGTCTTCAATTAGCTTGAAATGTAAATATTACCTAATTTTTGAAAAAGTTCCAACTTCCTAGGAATCAAATCCGACGTTAATAGTTTTAATATGTATGTCCATATTATATTGCTCAAATAATAATAAATATGTACTTAATTTAATTAATTAATTTTCAATGAAAATTGTAACCTTCGAACCTTCCAGCCAAATATTATGTCGGTTTCGGTTATGTGGCGTTAAAGAGGCACAAAGGCATAACGAAGCGATGTTACGGCTACTCAAAACCACAATATGGGAAATATCGCGGCGGGTGTAAATGTTAAGGAAAAGTTAAAGTAAACTTCTTGTTGGCTACTTATCGGGTTAATAGTCTTCTGTTGTATAATCTACTTTTTTGGAGTAAAATAAACATATAACACCAAGCACAGCAGCTAAAGTATACCATGTTTTAATAGAATTTGTAGTATAGTTTTTTTTTTACAATCACATCATTAACATAGGAAGATACCTTGACGTAACGCTTCATTTGCATCTAAGAATTCTACGAGATCATGAATACTTGTCTTAATTGCATTTACAATTCCGACACATGCCATGCCATCCAGGGGCTCGGGCGGTTCAGGTGTCTTGTGCATCCCGAGCACACCTGATCCTAGCTGTGGCACCTTTGGCGAGAAAATTTCGAAGTCGGCGTCTTCTAGCTCTCATTATCATTTAAAATTTTCACCTTCTTCCACCGCCCAATTCATCCTGCGGGAGCTCCAAATCTGAAAGTTCTCCAACTGGGATGTTGTCTTTCTGGCTGTAAATAATATTTGTCTAGCTAGAGCTATGTGCTCCGGACGTTCTGCAGGCGACAGATTATGTTCCTCGAGTGCAATTTTCGGCAGCCATGTCGCCTTCATTTCCATATGAATCCATGGGCACATATCGCCCTTTTGCACCCACAGGACTGCACACGGAGTAGGTATCCCTGGATGGCAGGCTGCGATAATTTTTCCCTGTCGATGGGACATGTCTGGCTGGAGGAGCAGAATTAAGATTTTCCAGCTAAGCGTAACTTGCTGGCAAACAAGAGGACATAAATAAACTAGCAACGAAAATCGTGGGCTTCGGGTAGAGGAACGCCCGGGCCAGGAAGCACAGAAGAGTGCCGGGTCCGGGAATATAATTTTACAGCGTTTTGCACACAGCCATTTACGTGAGACTAGAGGGACTCATAGTCCCAGTGATTTAATTAGGAAATAAACTCGGGAACATGCAGAACATACATAATAAGATGATTCCGGACTCCAGACCGTCGAGGGAAGGCTCTGAATTGCGAATCCTTCAACTCTTTCGAAAGTGTCTATTTCGGAGGGAACAGCCATCCATAACCATCTTGTGTCAGCCAGACGCCCACACCCAGGGATAGAGCGACTCCCCCGCTTTTTCAATTCCTTCCGAAGATGCGTAAAAGACAGCTAGGCATGTTCCCAATCCAATTCAGGTCACGTTCGGCTACTATGTGGCATTTAACAGTAATCAATTATTGCTATGATTCCACAGTGGTCTGCGATTGTCTTCGGTGTCCCGAATAACAACCAGATGCCAATGGGAAATCTCGACAGCAGCAGGAAATCTAGAGCAGGAGCTCTGTGATTTAAACTGTAATTAAGGATATGAACAGATGGAGGACGACTTCAAATAAAATCAGGCGATTTCCTGGAAGGAGGAGTCGGAGCGAGGAAAAACCGGGATTCTCCCATGGGTTTTGGCTCTACTCCTCTTCTGGAAGGGAAATTATACGACTCCTTCTTTCTCCGGGCAAAGAGTAATGTGTACGAAGACTGAAAAGGATAATGCAATAGTTAACTTAGCCTATTATTCCGTCTTCTATCGGGGTTTTGTGATGCATTTTTACGAAGTTTTATCATCCAATGGAAGGAATTGAATTGCGAGGGAAATTGTAAGGACACTCGTTAGGGTCTTGTACTTTGAACCTATTTAAAAGATTTTATTCCTCGACTAGCTATCGTCTATCTCAGAGATTGTAAAATCTTACTGACCAGCCTTTCAACATTAATGTTTCCTTCTGACATAAAATTAATGTTGAAACTTACCATTTTATTTGCACTTTTAGTTAAAATGTTCAAACATTCTCTAGTTCAATCAAAGTATTTCAAATATAAATTACTAAGGATTTTTAGGATTCTTATTATAATAATGCAAAGAAAAAAAATATCCAAAAGATGTCTAAAAAGAACCTTAAATTCAAATTTTAATCTATTTAACCTAAGTAGGTAGGGGCCTAAGCAAAATAAGCAAGGCGCAGTGAAAGGAGCTGAGTAGTAAGGTATCTCAGTTTCAAGTTGAATTTCAAGTGAAGTGAGTTGAAGTGGTGACGAAATTAAAGAAGATATTAATTAAGGGAATAAGTGAGAATCACCTCTACTATACGGAAATCAAAAATTTAAATATTATCAACTACTAACCTGCTTCAATACAACAGCCACCAGCAACAATTAATACAGCAATATTATCCACCTCCACCTGCCCCACCTGCTTCAACGAGACATATTTGAGGCCGTTTGAGGCATATTTTAGGCAGATTTGTGGCAGATTTTAGGCATATTTTAGGCAGATTTGAGGCATTTTGTTCACTACCTATGTATGTTAATTTTAGGCAAATTTTAGGCCTTTTCTAACATTTATTTAACATAAATATTTATATAGGCCTAAAAAGCACCTAAATTATTTTATTTTGAGGCATTTATTTTTCACCCGTATTAAACAAAATGAAAGCTTATTCAGTCTCATACTGAATATAACTTGATTTAATTCTGTTCAATCCTATAAAGTAAGACTACGGCTAATTTAGCAATTATTTTATAAAACAGGACTCAGACAAATTTTTAAATATTGTATAAAACTATAACCAATAAAATAATAATTGGCTGGTACCTAATACAAAGGGAGTTATTTGTTATTTGAGATGTGTTATATCACAACATTTGATTTTTAGAATCTATTAAAATCACAAGTAAGAAGCAAACAAATGACAGAAAATAACTTAGGCACCATCTCATGAAGCAAATCTTTGTGCAAATATACTACGGAATGCAATTACATGCAATAAAGTCAGAAAGGTCTAAATAGTTGGAAGATACTGCACTTTACCTGTATAGACAAAGTTTTTGCCAACAGCTCTAAACTTAAAGCCCTCCAGGATTTCAACTCCAGACAGATGCAAGGTGGAAGTGGCACGTGCATTCTAACGATGCGCTCGCTAGCTGGGAACCAGCACCTCATTTATGCCAGGCATAACTTACAAAATATAATACATATATTCTGCGATTATTTATTTGCCAAATTAGTTCACTTCACGTGCCGGAAATATGTTTATGGGGTGGTTATTGGACCGAGGCCTGGCATACATGGGAAGAGTCAGCCTTAATGCGGCAACATTTAAATCCAGCCAAAAGTTTTAGTACTCTAAATTCGAATTGTAGATCTTCCTCAGCTGTGAAGTATTTTTCAAAGTATGTACATCCATAACCATTCTGCTCTAGTGCACTGTATACCCGAGATGCAATAGGCGATTTAAGTGGCTCCCCGGGCTAATCTCTGCACATGTACAACCCGCGGATGCTAAACAGTCGCACCAGAGACAGACGGAAAATTGCATACATGTGCTACTCAACTTTAGGCTCTTACAAGCATTTATCTGTGCCGTGCTTGAATTTTTAGTGAAAAAGTATTAAAATCGTATTTAAACTTGCCATGGGCGGTATATTAAAGAAAAATGAACATACTATGGATGGATTTCCAAAAGTTCGAATTGATGAACCAAGAGGCCAGGCAGTGAGTGCTCTTGCAAATGTACATCCACGTGACGAAGAGGAAATGCAGAGTGGCAAAGTCCAGTCCAGAAACATCACAAAGTTAGGCACATTTTGAAATGGTTTTGCACTTTACATCGTTAAATTAATTAACTTCATAAGAACTATGAGTCTGGGAAAAATGTAAAAATGGAATTTTTTTTTATCCAGGTAACCTAGTAATCAATTTATTTACAAAGCAGCCAAAGGTTTTTTGAATTTAGTTAAACAGTAGAACGAGCTTTTTCGTTAAGTTTTATGACGCCCACTAACAAAGGAGTTTTTGAAATTCAACACCAAAATGTGTATGGGAAATAGTTATAAAACGAGCCTTTTAACCTAAAACATTATATTGTATAAATATTCTACTAAATAAATAATAAATCTAAATTTGTCCTTATTTAACTTGATTTTTAACATTCGGGCGCTATGTACATAGGTAGGTATTATATATTTTCTATAGTGCCGTACATTACATGGAAACAAATGGCTGAGTTCAATGTAAGGGTTCTTTCGACAAAGAAATTTCCTTTTTTTATTTGGTTTGCATTAAATGCCGTCAAATTGCTGATTATCCGCCTCGAGTCCTTGTAACAGGGTACGGGCCATGGACTTCCTATAGTCTTCCTGTCCGGAGGAGTTTTCCGCTCGTGAATAACACGAAAGTGCTTTTAGTTTAAAATTTACGAGCTCGCTTCTGGGCTACTCCTGCTGCAGCCTGCTCCTACTCAGACCACTTCCACTTTATTGCGACACTTTTTTCCTCCAGCGGAGGAGTCGGCCAGTGGAAAAAAAATGTCTCGAACCGGATGTTATAGTTAATGGCTAAGGTCTTGTTTTCTTCGAGTAATTGCTCACACAAGGAGTTGATACTATTAAAGTTTTGCAAAGAATTATAGCCCTCTGCATGTTGACAAGCTCTGTTGACAAGCTCTGTTGACGTAGGGTTTAATCGACCTAAGCAACATTATTTTAAATAAAGGATTGATTTTAATTAGACGTCTCATTGAAAGAACACTTAAACACTGATAGAAAATGTCTTATCTTATTAAATATAGAAAATGGTATAGTAATCAAAAACCCAAAAATTAGCTGAATTCGCATCCAACTTTATCTATACGTTGTATGCACATTTTAAATAAAATGATGTTTCAATTATAGTGTATGGTTTTCATAATTAGAAGTGGCATTTCACGTGATGTAGATAAGTCCAGCCATGTAATACATGTTATGTAAAATATTAAATTAATAGAAAGTTATTTTAGCCATAATAATATATCTTCGAAATGTTTTATATTATTCTATTAAATTGCAAAATTTTACCTATCTTCTTTCCTCTGCATATTCTTGAAAGATTACCTTAAAGATCGACTGTGCTTGCAAAATAAGTATACCGAAAAAAATCATATGATACATCGGAGTACCTAAAAATCTATTTACACACATAGAAACTATTAACTATGGCTATCGGTCCTGCAAAATTCGTATTATGGAATTAGCTCTTTTATTCCAAATAAAAGCCAAAAAGCATTCCATTTGTTATGTCGCATTTTTATGATTATTTGCAAATACTTAAAATATGAAATCCTTATTACTTTATACTTAAATACTAATGCATTTAGTTAGCCGCACCTTCAAACCAGAATCCTAATTTGGAGCCTTAGTCGACCGACCCTTGATCCACTTAATTAATTGATATAATTACTTCCTCCGAAAATTTGACTGGTTCGACTTACTTCTCCGTCACGTCTCACTTAATAAATCTGAGATTGCTACAATAATATCGATTTAATTTGAATATAAATTTCGCCCGAGCGCATTTCAACTACTTAAGGATGGGATGGCGAGCTGAAAGCGTGCAAACGAGGAAACGAATCAATGCACTAATGGGATTTCCTGGAGCAGCCGGAGTAAGAAATCGGATTGCAGTCGAAATGAAAAAAAGCCCAACAGTACCGAGATAGTGAGATTGATATATATAATATATATGTGGTATGTTCTATGCTCATATATACCTATCGTTCTAGAACATATTATATATCTGCAGCCAGAGGAATGCCAAGGATTCGGCTCTAATGAAGAAATGTTAATGTCTTATATATTGGGGTTCGTTGAAGGAGAATGGAAGAGGCCACCATGGCTGAGTGCATTTAATTTGCATAAGCCGTCCCACAGCGAATACACAATTTCTCGCCAGTGTTCCGCTGCACCCGTCTTGGGGCTCCAATGCAGGGAAAAAAAAATCCTTTTCGGTTTTGTCTTCCTTGTAGGTGTGCTGCTTGCAGCTCCTCAGCAGCGTTGGCCCCAAGTCTGCGGTTTCTTTTATGTAGGTTCCTTCTTTTGTTTGCTGCCTTTCTGTTGTGATTGAGTTCAATACGAGGTCTATGGAAAATAGCTATAAAGAAAAATTTTCTAGGGCCCCAGGGACTAGAGATATTGCCGAATTTCAATTCAACAAAAAAAAAAAAGATTGAGTCTGATCAGGCTCTAAAAAGGTATATTGCACCGAACTACAGGAAGGAAAATACCTCAGAGGAGTGGAAAGCAAATTGCAATTTTATTATTTCGTAGAATAAGTGGGCCGAACGTAAGGCAGATTTTCGTTGTACCATTTTGCAGCATCAATTATCCCACAAACAAAGCAATGAAACGTTCGGGATATTGATTTTGCGATACGCAGACGTTTTATATGACACTGATATAAGCCGCCGCCAAGACCTTAAGCGACGGATATTGTGAATTTCCAATTCTAGGTCAAAAAGCCGTCTGACCCTCCGGGATTTCTAGAGCATGTTGGAAAAACTCATTTAGTTTAACAATTTAAAAAATACACAATTGCGGCTAAAGGACAGAAAAAGTGGTGTAGAGGGGTGCACAGAACCAACCGACTACGACTGCAAGGATTTCGTGTTTTCACTGTTGATGCTCTTCCTTCCGGTCTGAATTCAATTGATCACGTGTGTGGTCTCCGTCCAACAAGTGAATCTGGTGCAGTGAAAGGGTTGTTCAGGGAAGGCTGGAGCTTATCCAATTTCCTAGTCGGCATTTCTTTCCTATTTTTTTCCTTGTCCATTTTCTAGAAGGCGATCGAATTCGAATTTAGCCACTGGACAGCAGCGTTCTAATTTCCTAGCTGGTTTTCGAATTATTTAATTATTCCCGGAACAGACATTTACTGCCCTTTTTTATTTGAAATAATTGACCCGAATTAGAGATAGGTAGAATGTTACATGCATATATGTTTCGCATAGCAATGCATTCAAATTAGGCTATGGGAACAAGGAAACAACTTTTTTCGTATCCCTTTCTGTGGAACGAATTCGTTGAAAAATTGATTTAGTGTATTCATTTTCAGTCCTTAGTACTTCTGTGAAGTTTTCAATGTTTGTGTAATCCTAGATTCCTAGATAGTAGATATTTATTAAGGTTATGTTCATGGACTTTAATTTGGTTTTACTGTGTAATATTTTGTAGCAGCATATCAAAATTTACAGAGAGAAGATAATAAATTAAATTAAAATGCTCCTAACTGAATCTGAATATACACAAACTTTTATTTGAAAATTTCAATTTCAAATATTATAATTAGATATATAGTAATTTTATATGACAGAAACTTTAATAATTGCAATATTTGAGTCAAAAATGAAAATAATTCAAATAATAGGAAACTTGTAAACCTCATAAAAATTAAGGTCTCAAAATGTTCAAGTTTTAGTGAATTTCTAAGATAAGTCAAAATATAGGTATACTGATGACAATGGCAAAAAAGAAACGATTGTAAATTAAATAAACGACATTGCTTCTGCCACCTTTAAGTCGGATATATCGCGTTTTGATTTATTTCCGGATTTCCTTTGATCATAAATTTTTATTTGAAATATTTAATTAAAAAATGCGTCGGGGAGCGCTGAGGCTTCAGAAAATGAATGCATTGTTAGTTGGCGGCTCTAAAGAGAAATCGAAATACTTAAGCAAGCGAAATGGAATAAGGAAAACCTGTGGAAGCACCCTGTGCCATCGTATTGTGCATTTTTAGTTTACTTTGATTAATGTAGGCGTGCTATGAACAAGAGCTGCGTTAGAAAGAACTTTTAATACAGTACCTAACATTTTGAAGTTATTCAATTTTATTCACAGTTCGTAGATGTGAATGAAGCACACAATGAAGCAAAATCACAGGAAAGCTTTACTGTCCACGAACGTCTTAATTAAAGTAAAATTGCAATTCCGATTAATCATATGATTTTATTAATCATATATTATTTTTTCCTTTTGATTTAGCGGCGATTGTTCGATAATAAATAAATAAATACAGTACAATTACTCAAAACTTTAAAATTTAAAAGTTGTATTTTTTTCATAACTCAGTCGTAGAAGGCGTTATTTATTGTTTGTTTTTTTCCAAATATTACCACACACAACCTTTATATTTCTCGTTGATTGGAAACTTTATCATTTGCATCAGCGATAATGTCTTCTTCGAATTCAGGGTACGAATTTTATTTATAATACAGTGCCTGTTGAAAGCCTTTGATATTCCTAGGAGTGATGGATCTGCTCAGGAGATGTCGCGTAGGGGATCGGCGTCCTCTGGAATATCTGTTACTTCTGAAGACTTGAGAGCAAAACATGTTCAAATATCTACACAGTCTATACAGTCAACGAGACGCCCTAAGACTGTAAAGGATTCGGTAATGAATTTGAAAAATTTATCAGATTTATCTGAAGATTCGGACGAACATTTTTCATTGCTGCCAACTTCATTCTGGGAGCTAATTATGCATCGTTGGAAATCATTGGCTGGAACAGGAGTTCTTGCTATGCCATACGCCTTTGCTCATTCTGGCTGGTTAGTGGGAATTTTGTTCGTCATTACTTTAAATGTAGGTTTCCGATATTGCTTCCAAGCCTGTGTCAATATTGTAGAAAAAGTGGGTACTACTACTGAAGATAAGAATATACTCTTTCCAGAAGCGATGGGAATTGCTTTTGGATTAGGGCCAGTTTACTTCAAATGGCTGTGTCGCCCCTGGAAGTATATTTGGTATATACTGTATGCAATACAAATATGTGGGGTTTGTGGAACATATATCTTGTTCATTGCTGTGAATATGTCGCAAATATATCAGGACATTGATATAACTTGGAACATAAGAATTTGGATGTTGTTGGTGTCTGCAGCTTTCGCCCTAATTGCAGTAATTCCCAACATGCGTCGCGTAGCACCTTTCACCGTAGTTGCTGCCGTTTTACAAAGTTTTGGACTTATCCTTATTATGTATTTCCTGGTTACAGATCTTCCTCCACTAGCGGAGCGGGATATGAAGAGACCAATTGAAGAGATCTCCATATTTTTTGGTATTGTATGTTTTGCAGGTGGACCTATGAGTTTGGTTTTTCTGATGGATCTGAAGACACATTTAACTTCAAAATCAGCTAATTTGTCAGCTTTAATCGGAACAGTGATTTTTTCCTTGGTGGGATTTTTCGGTTACTGGAAATACGGGAAAGATATTAAGCCCAGCATTACATTTAACTTGCCAACTAAGAGTGAGTTTCCCGAATGGATAAGGCTTCTTTTCATAGTCGGAATATTTTTGCTGTATATAAATAACTTGCATAATTTTATATATTCAATTTGGCTCGGTCATGTAGCCCCAAGACTTAGGTTATCCCCAATGTGGAAGCATTGTTGTCAATACCTATTTAGACTTCTTTTCATTACAGTCACTTTGCTATTAGTACTGGCCGTACCGCGCATGGGTATTGTTATGAGTACAACTGCCATTGGTACGAACTTACTTTTTGGGTTCGTTTTTGTGCCTATTGCAGAGTACAGCTGTTTCTGGAAAGACGGATTTGGCCGTTATAATTGGAAAGCTGTAAGGAATATCACCATTATTATCGGTGGATTTCTAATAACTTTACCCGGCTTTTTGAATAATCTTTACATTATGTACGAGTCCCTCCATTACGGGGAAGTTTTTAATTGTTCAGCCTCCAACGCAAATTTTACTTGGAAAACTTCGAGATTGTCCTGTTAATTAATTAATTTCAATGCAGACTATGATAGCAACAGTCATTTATATACTTGTCCATTAATGTATGTGTGTTTGTAAATAAAATTATAAATGTTTCTTTTAATTACTTTTTTTCTGGACTTGAAATTAGAAAAAAATTATACTATTCATCAATATTCTGCACGAAAATTAAAATTATGCGCCCCAAAACACTCTCCCACACTTTTACGCGTTTTATTCACACATAAAAACTAATACTAGGAATGGAATTCTCGTTGTGTTCACGAGCATTGATTTTTTTTAAAAGAAATATGCCAAAAATATACTTTAACATTATATTTGCGGATATTTATTGCATGATTGATAGAGATTTTGGAAACATACTTCTAGGCAAATTTCAACATAATAGGCTTGAAAGATAAAAACTACACAAGGTCACATCTTTATATTTTATATCAATTAACAATATAATATGCATCATTCAAAATTAGGCCGATTTCATAAAGGCAGAGAAAAGTTCCAAAATGCTGTTTAGAAAGTACAGGGCATTAAATAAAATGAAATATGTTAGAAATTGATATTAGTGATATGTTTTATTAATTTATAAATTGTGTAGTTGTTAATTAGTAGTTTGGTGCAAATTTGCTCTTTTCATTTCGTGCTAATTACTTCAATTCTTGTAAAATTTCCGTTCCCTCAGTAATTCTTGACTTTACTTTTTTAAAGTAGGTATGATTCGACGAAAATGGTTGTCACGCTTCACAACCTTTGGTTGTGTAATAAATGAAAAAACAAATAAAATTTAAAAATAAATTTTTTTTTCGATAAAGCTTATTTGATTAACTCTTTTTTTTTTTCTAATATTATAAAAAAACAAATTACAAGAATTGCTCCTTTAATGAATTAAATTTAATGAACTATAAATAACTTAAATAAATTTAAAAGAATTCAATAGCATCATAAAATTTGCGAGGTTTGACCTTCTTGGTAAAAATTGAAACTGTTCCAAAAACAAACCATGTATGAATATACTTTTTTATTTTGAAAACATTAAAACTCAAAGTGATTCCTGAAACAAGATTTTTTCGAAAATCAATTTTCATTTCAATTATTACGACAGATTTACAAAGACTCTATAGTAACTAAAATGTATTCTATTCATACAAATTACTATATTTAATGTATACCTAAACTAGCATCTAAGATGGTACTTTGTAACCAGGCACTTATGCCATGATGAGGCCCTACAGAAATATCTCTTTAAATTTAGCAAATTCAGCTTAAGCTAGAATTATAATAGAACGGAAGTTTGTGTGAGGGTGTATAGGTAAATATTAAAGTCTTTTTGAGCTAGCTTGAATTAGAACTTAGGAAAATGTTACTTGGCCAGATCCCCTAATGGGCTTTAATCCATATTAGTGTTAATCCTCATCACATATAATGAAGGAGATAACACTGGCACATCTAAAGTCACCTGTAGCCATCACATATTTCAAAGGACGTCACGAGCAGTAGCCTAAAGGGGGACTCTTGGTATATAAACCTTCGAAGGTTTTGAAACCTTTTGAGGTATTTATTGAAACTACAGAGGAATCGAAAATTAAACTCAGGTTCATTCTATTACCAGGAGGGAGGATTATGATATTTCTAAAACAAGCAAGCCTTGAATGTTCCACTATTCTCCGAAGGGACCACAGTTTCAATTTCCTTTCACATTAACCTAGCCGGGCAAATATATACATATATTATATGTATACTTATGTATGCATGTACTGTATGCATATACATATGTATTTCATATTGAGTTCCAAGCTGCACCAAAGTGATCACGTGAAAGCAATGATGCTCTAAAGAAGATTGAAATGAAAATGCGTTGGAGTAAAGCTCAAAGAAGTTTTTTTAAAATTTACAAAATTTCGTGACTTTAAGGACAATGGTTTTCGCACGATTGGGGCCGCCATTCCCTCGTACACATCGTAAATACCCCGAACAAAGGTCACATCTCTTTCCGTAATTAAAGGGGGGCAAGGAAATTTCGTAGCAGTTGGAAAATGAGCAGAATCGTCTCCCAAGACTAATTATAAGAGTCAATTTTATCTCATCCTTGAAACACGTTAAAAGGTTACAGGACTGTAATGGCAAGAAGCCAGGAGTCATTACAATAATTGATTGTCACGTAAATTGCTACCTTGTAGAGCAACCTTAATTCCCCACAGACAAATCCGTGAACAAATTAGAACGCTTAGGACGTGAAGGGAATTTCGCCTCATAGGATATGTGAAATTGGGTTATGTGCGAGAGGTAGGTACCCAAATCAACTTACTCAGATTATGTGCAGATAGACGGCCGTATAAGATAAATCTCAGCTAAAATGTCCAGTTTTATTTTGGAACCCACATACGACATTCGCCAAAGTATGTAGTAGAATGCTCCCTACTTAAGGATTAAAAGGATTAGATTTAAGGGGGGGTAGCTTCTCTAACGCAATAAGAAAGAGTCGTATACCAGGATTTCTGGTAATATCCTCACTGCCTTCAGGTTTCCCTTCAAATGTTTCTAGCATTTTCGACGGAATATTGCAAGTTTAAAGAGATGAGTATTAAATATATGTAGCTAACTGGGAGGAAAATAAAATAATGAATAAATTAAGAAAATTAATGATGAATGTCATACGTAATATCGATATTGGAATTTTCTCCGAAATTCGTAAGTTTTGTTTTATGAACATCTGAATGATCACAAATCAAAGCTTATATAGATTTACTCTAATATTATGGAATAATAAGGAGTGAAACTAGCCAGATAAATTAAGAATGGCTGTTTTAATTATTAATTACACACTTAAAAGGCTGAATTTTGATTGAAAACTTCCATGTTATGATCTCTTAAATGAATGGGGCAGTTGGTTGATTTTTCAGAAGTTTAACTATTTGATTTTATTCTTATTTTAAGGGAAAGGCAAATTCTCAGTTAAAACTCTATTCCTTAATCAGTACATCAAAGTATGTTAGAAAAAAAGAGTATTAAAAATTATTTGAAATGTAAAAAATATAAAATTTGAATAAATAAATGTAATTAAGTGCATTTATATAAAAATAACATATTTTCATGCGGATATAAGTTTCATAAATTTATGTTACAAGTAAGTACAAGAAACTTCTTTATCAGTTTAAATCGAATTTTGTATACAATTTCACTTTGGCATAATACCTCCAATATATAAATTATATACGTATTGTAGCGAAGGTTTTGTCGAATGAATTTGCTTAAATTTTGTCAGCAAACAACATATTTAGAACTCTGTCAATATGAGTTGGATTATAAACTAATAGAATTTAAAATGAAATTTCTCCTGAAAACGTCCATCAAACTGCCAATCTTATTGGGAATTTAATCCATAAAACCATGACTCGTCTGCCTAAATGCAATTAATAATTGCAGCAGCGGTTTTATTTGGTACGAATTCAGGGATGTGAAAATGGCAAATATTTTAAAATTATTGTGAAAGTGATATATGTATGTATGAGCATATGTATATGAGGTAATGCAAATCAAGTAGATCTGGCGCCAAATAATAACACCAAAAAGTGTTTTTTCCGCACTCTTCATCCCTCCGCTACTGTCGCGTCTGCAATGAATGCTGATGGCCTGTGGTCCTGTCGCCGTCACATCCTCCAGCCATTCTCACAACCCTCAATATCTGTTCCTGCAGGAGCCAGGCCATAGTATCATCCCTCTATTACTGATTCATCTATCTCGGGGCTCATGAATTATTTGCTAGTTGAACATAAAAATACCATTTCTTCTCGATTGGGGCTTATTTGGTTTTCACTCGCATTCAAATTTTTCGAGATCTCCTTTTCCGACGGTATAACCTCCTGCGGCGCAAAGAAAATCGGTGGATGGTGAATCCACCCTTTCTAGATCAGTCACAGGTACTTTGTGTATCTATGAAAATGTGGTCCAGACTTCGCATCCACAATATGAATAATTTTGCATCCCATCCCTGGGTACACTTATCCACTCCCTGAATAATATGTATATTGCCGGGACGAATTCGTTTAGCGATATTAGAGTTTTTTGTTGTTGAAATTTTTAATTTTTTTTTCAAAATGTTTAAAGCGTGTATTGAATACACTCTCCTTTAATCGAAGTATTTTAATATATATCGATTTAAAGAACATAAGTAGTACAAGAATAATGCAAAATAATGTAATATATTTGTGAATATTACAATATATTGGAAATGTTATTGTTTTGATATACCAACTGTGTGGACTAATTTCTACAAAACAAAAACATAATAATAATAGCTTAGGTAAACTTCAAAGTTGTTACATACAAAATATTTATTATATTTTTTGAACAAAATTGGCCTCTGTTTATCCTCAGACTGGTAACGCCAAAGAGAGAATAATTGAAACGTTACTCTTCACAATAATGATCTAAGGTTTAATCAAATTTTGTTGTTGTTTGAAATAATTTCAAAGCCAAAGTCAAAACAATGAAATCTTTAAATTTTAGTAGTAAAAACAATCACAGTATTATACATTTAATTTAATTGCGTAATACCTCAACAATTCTCATGTCCTCTTCTGTAGTAGGTACATCGCCTCTAACTGTGTCGTGATGTGACACATTTTAACAAATTGATTTTTTGGGAGAAACTCCCTTAATCCATTTTCCCTTATAAAATTCATTGTACTTATGGTTACCATTACTTTAAACGATCCGAAAGAATGAAACTATTACATGACATCCCCTGTACGAATCATCCCTTACACATCTACCTGATTCCAGAGAGAATTTTACAAAACATTTTACTCGAAGCACTGCATAGTCGTCGTCGTCATTTCAAATGGATGGAAATTGAGAATGGCATTTGACGGGACGCGATCATCCTGTGCTTTTGTTGACTCCTCCCGTACTTATTGAAGTTTTCATTATTTTAAGAAAGTGTGCTACATTGTTCCATTGAATTATATTGCTGTGATAAAACTTGTCATTTTCGGTTTTTACAATGCAAATCGCTACACATTTCTTGTAGTTAGGTAAAAGGTCGTTACAAGCTTTTATTATCCGACTGTGGCGCAGTCCAAAAGGAGGGTAATGTTTTTTTGATTGGTATGTTTGTCTACTTCTATGTCATTCCGTAAATCTGAAACTACAATAGTAGTCGAATTTTGTCAAATGAGACATCACTATATTCGTCATAATGGAGCAGGAAACATAGGCTATGGAACCTTAGGATAAAGCAAATATGGCGGACATAAACTTGCGCCTTGAAATAAAAAAAATAAAATAATAATAATAAGTGTATCGTGTATGGTATCAAATAAAAGGTATTAATGAGTAGATTGCAAATAAATATATAACACGATTAGCGGCGGCCCGCGATTTTATCTGTATTGTATTCTGTTTATTTGTTTTTCTTTCTTTTTAGTTAATCTGAGATCACTCCAGTCGGGTTTATTGTTCTTAATAATCATCTTATTTAACTTCTCTTTTTCGTCTATTATGAAATATTACTGATTTTGAGTCATTTTCCGATGTTTAATTGAGCTGAAATTTTGCATACATTTGTAAATCCGATGACAATGCAATATTATGGTACCATTGAGCTGATTTGGTCATGGAGTCAGAAGTAAAAGTCAAGCAGTGATATTGTAAACTCACTAAAACATGAATTAATTAGTCTCTTATGCCTTAACCATTTATAAAGTATAAAACAGTTTGATCAAAATAAATAAAGTAAGTAGAAAAGGATCAACGAAAATTTAAAGAACCATTAAGGACGTTCCAAAAAAATCAATTTTCTTACGATTCTTTTGAAACTTTAAATATAAGTGTCCTTTATACGTAGAAATTTTTTTCAATCGTTCTTGCGGTAGTAAATTTCTAAATATTGACTATTAAATTTTGCATATTTAACATGGGAACCCTATCCCGATCGATGTTAAAGCGAATGTTTTATTAAATAACAATAGTAATTTTCTTACAATTGTTTTAAAAAACTGATAACTATTAATTAAAGATATAACGAATATCTTCCTGTAAAAACCACTATGACAAGCGGTATTGGTTTTGTTATAAAAAATATTAAAAATGAGCTAATGAGCATATTAACATATACTTTGAATTAACATAAAATACTAGTAATATATTTTTTTCTTAGGCATGAGTGCTATCTTATAAATTATTTTTGTTGTTGTTTTTAACTTTTTGTTTATGGTAAATTTTGATTTTTCAAAAAGTTTAACACTTTTGTTACATAGGGGGAATTTTTTAACAAGTTGAGCACGATTGCTCTTTGGGATCGTCCTTAAGTGTTAATAACGAAAATTCAGGATTTTTCGAGATATGTATGATACATAAGTTAAATTTTTATGAATTTTTAGCAGTTTTTGAGCTAATTAAAAGCTGCAGATGACGAGTAAACTGCCAGACAAACGGATAAGAGGACTTCGCTAATATAATTTGTGTTATGACAGAGCCTTAAATAACTGAACGCCGGATTAGTGTTAAGCCCAATTTACGGATGAAATTGAGGAAACCATTTAAGAACTTTTCTTTTAATGGTGGCACAAATTAGTTGTGGGTTATAATAGTTTTCAATTATTCCCAGCATCTGTATATCTCAAGTAAAATAAAATCCCTGGAACAAATAAATCTTTTTTGCGAATTCCGCAATTTAGCTCAACTTCAAACTTCTCGGGGAAATTCTTCACTCCCAGGGAGCGAATATATCTCTGTTCGCGGTGTTTAGCAAAGAGCCATAACTACCCCGAAATTACAACATCACAATTATGAAACAAAACAGGCGAAATGAAAGTCCCATTAAATTCGGGGAAGCGTAAATAACTAAAAAACAAAAACACTCGCCGTGCAATTGTGCATTCAGAAAATCTGGGGACGGATTGTTTACGAGCAAAAATTTATGTCAGTGAAACAATTTTGTGTAACTTTTCAGGGAGACCCTACTTTGGATGCTGCTTGCTCAATTTCACGCCAACGGAGCACCCCGTGCAGTGCAAAAGGGGGCTCTCGGGCTGCAAGACAGTCATAGAGCTGCTTAGCTGTCTTAACCCGGGTGAAGGGGTTTTTCTGGATGGGAAGTGTGAAGAAAAGTTATTCCGCAGCGGGAGGAAAAGTTTTCCGGTTTTATTGCAGCCAGCCAGTTCGTGTCGTCTTAAATCGTTCTACAAAATTTGATGTACTCTCTCCGCCCCCGAAAGACACACGTACCGCGCCTGTTCGGCGCCCGCATCCCCCCTTCCCTATAAAATGCAATTTACATGCGAAATATAATATTTTTGCCGGGAAAACATGAAAAAAGTGCAAATTGCTTGAGCGCTCAGATACACCTATAACACTTTCCCGAAGTCCCCGAGGGTGCTCAGGTATTCCTCAAAGTTTCCCGGGCAAAGCTGGGAACAAGCAAAATCACTTTCGATATTTAACGCACGCCCCCGCCCCGCCGTCGCCCCCTCCGGCAACTTTTCCGTTCTTTGAGCGCCCACCGCTCGCCGCACCTAAGCATTTTCTTTTCCCATTTGCCGAGATGTTTGAATTAGCGATGTGAGGAGGGATGACAGGTTTCCCTATTTCATCCTCATTCCTCTGCGCGGATGTGTCGGAGTAATCATTCCGCTGGAAGTTGAACAAAATTCCCACCCCCGCAATTTTACCTGCTCGACCGGCTTGAGATCGAAGAAACTCTTAATGTGTAAACGTGGCGGAAAATAAACTTCGCCAAGGAAGCTCATCGTTTTTGGGAAGTTTGCCGCCTCCTTGCTCCGCAAGGTGTTTCACTATGTTTCACAGGATTTGGCGGTGGGGCTCCGACGGGATGTCGGGATGACGGGGACTTGTTAGCTGCGTATGCAAATCTTTTTGACTTTTTGCTTTAGATTTTTGCGTTTAATTATGCACACACATTTGCATATAACCTTCGATGGAACTCAGGTCCCTTTTGGGTACCGAAACATTGGGGAAAAGATTTGAGTTGGGTCGGATTCTTTGCTCCTTTTGGTGGTTTTTTCGTTTTTTTTTTTATTTTTTTTTTCTCTTAACAGGTAAACATTCGAAGACTTTCTGTAGGCTCGGTGGAAAGGAGAGATTAAAAGGACTTATCCTGAAAGTTAAAGAAATTAAATTGACTACTATTGAGAGTTATCGAAGGCGGTTTTAAAGGTTCCATATAAATTAAAATAAATACCTGGGGCCTTTACTCCCGAAAACGAATCGAAACGAAAACGATGAAGCGCGATACAAATGCTACATAACTAGGAAATTGTACTTTGGTGAATGTGACTTTTTTAAATGCTCAAAATGTAAGTTTAAATTATTAAAGTATAAATTTTATTATTTATTAACATAATTTGTTCATATAGGTCGAAAATAACAAATTCTACGCACTGTGAGGTTTTAGTGAAACATATAGAGAATCGCCTCGACTTGGCTGGAAACTTAAGGAACGCCGAGGGCCGAATAATCGCGGAAAATATATGGACGAAGATAGCACCGGATTGCAATGCTGAAGGACTTCCAGCTATGTAGAGATATTAACGCTTGGAACAAGGTTAGAAAATAAGAATAAATATATTAAATTATTGAAGGTTTGTGCTGTCCATTCTGATTGTTTTGGCTATATTTATGAGTTTGTATGGCAACACTACAACCATTTAATAATCGTTTTCAAGAGTAGAGCATTTGCCATCTTGAAATGAATATTTCGTCTCGTTTTCAGGAGTAAGGTTCCTCCTCGAAACTTCTTAACGATTAGACGTATGCCTATCAAATTGAAATTTAACACAAGATTTGACGGGTTAAATAGTTCCTTTATATTAAAAATTACTACATTTAAAACATAATTTAATTTACGGAGGATAATACATATGATAGAGAAGATTTCAAATACAGGTGTCCCATAAGTAATGGATAAAATGGAAGGGGAAGATCTAAAAAATACCTTTGTTTTTTCAAATGTTCGTGGATAGCTACCAAAGTTCATTCAATCCTTATTATTTTTTGTTAAACTTAACTTCCACACTGATACCTACTAATGTAAGTGAATATTTTTTTATTGGATAATAATCAATTCTTACCCTTTCTAAAAAACTAACTTAGTTATTTATACATATACTTTCATAAGTCTTCTTTCCCCTTTAAACGCTGTAAAACCTATAAAAATGGAATGAATGAAATAGGTGAATAGAAGAAGCTGTTCGTTACACAACGCTCTATAGAAATGTTTTGTCTTTGTTAATGATATTTAATTTAATTTAAGCCTCATGGATATAAAAAAAAAAATAAAAAAAAATATCCTGCCTATCTAAAATGCAAGGTTTATCTACCATTTAACTGGACGATAATCCTTACATTTCCCGTCTTCTGTATTGTAGTCTTATGACACTCTTTTTGGAATATTCCAGTCTGGTCTGGTGTTCATTCTATTGCCATATTAAACGTATTGAGGCCTTTCAACGTAGCTTCTTACGGTTTGCTCTTCGAGGTTATTGCCTGGGAGAATAATCCCTATCTTGATAGACTTAAGCTTATCTCCCTTGAGTCGTTTAAGAATAGACGAAACATTTCCAGAAATGTCTTGGTTTACAATTGTTTACAGGGTGCTATCTGCTATCAATTCTTCTGAGTAACTTTTTCTCTCCAATATCTAAATGCCAGCACGGGCTTTGAAATAATGACTTACTCCATTTTTGAAATACCATCATACTAAATATGGTTTTATTTAGCCTGTGACGTCGTCACACTCGTCCAATTTAAAATACTCTTGTATTAATTTTTATTTTTCTTAAAGCATTACGAAATGTGTAGGCTTCGTTAAAATATTGAACTAATCGGAATATTGATGAAACTGTAAATAAATAAAGTTCTAATTAATTTTTACAGCAAAAATTATTTTATTTTTAGTCATAATGAAAAATTAGAGACTGTAACTGAATTATCTAAAATTATATTATAATTCAGTGATAAATTTTTAACTGAATTGGTTATTGAGTTTAGTTTATTTTTTATATATTGTCTTAAATGTTTCTCTTCCATAATAAAATATTTAAAATTATTTCTAGTTTTGTAACATTGTCAAATCATCACAGTCACTCAAAGCCAAGGGCGCCTGCATTCTGAATAAAAGAAAATTCATGAAGAAGGCAACAAATAAAATTTAAACAAAAGACTTCCTTCTTCTCGACACCTTTGATGAAAGAGTTGCATTGTTACCGGATCTACCTGTTCGCTTGATGAGCAGACAAAGTGCTTCTACAGAATAGTGGGGGTGTACTCTGGAGCACTAAAGAGGGTGAGGGGTGTACTTATAAAGAAAAGGATTATTTACTTTGAGAATTTTATCTTTTTTGCATCGTATTGTTTACGTATAACAATTACAAAGAGTGGATTCTGTGGATCAGTGTACCGGATATTGCCCAACATTTTAGCATGAAAAGGGCTCATCACTCTACATAAAAATAGCTCTTGTTCAACATATAAACGTTTTCGTAAGCTCGGTGTACATTGTATAGCGCAACTACTGCTAGGACGTTGCGGTTGGAAAGGTTAGTAGATGTGCAACAGGATAAATTGCGATTAAGTCCCTAATGCCATCTGCAAATGCTGCAGTATTTGTGGGAACAAGCCAGTACAAGGGCACTAATAAATTACAGAGCCAGGATGCATCAAACATAGGCCCGATGGTGCCCTGCACCGTGGCACATCTCACCTTAATCATGGGTCTGGTTTTCATTTGTTTTCCAACCCGACCACAACTAGTTGCCCCAAGTAACTTATCAGCATGATACAATTTCTCCAATTTTGGAAAGTTATTACAACGTGCATCGGCCCACCACACCCGGGCCGGATCAGGGTTCCAGGACCGAATTTTACTCAACGCCAGTGAGCACCAGCGTAAGCATCACGTTGGGCCGGCATGTGCGTCACGTCAACGGAGCTTTACGTGTCTCTGGCTGGGCACAGAGCCGACGTTGGACCTACTTTTGTTCACCGAATCCTGTGTTAATTTAATGCACGGAATTTATGCTCTGATTTAATTTTCCTTTAATTAAAGTTACACACTCTTTGGCCAGTAACCTAATTATTGTTGATTACACACAGCGAGGACAGTGAGAGGTTATTTGCGCCCTCCACAGTCGTTGTAGGCCTAGGGTCCGGGAACCCACTCGTCTTCGAGCACACATTCGCCAATGAAGTCGTCATCGTTGATGGGGAACTCGTTTGGGGTTTGAATTCCTATATATGTATGTGCGAAATTTTCGGAGCCGTCGGCAAAGATACAAAGGTAGAAAGATACAGATATTTATGCAGATCGAGAAGTGTTTTGCGGAAATTTATTCATGCCCGGCCCAGTGGCATCCGCATATGTAGATTTGGGCTTTCCGTCGCCGAGTCAAAAGGAGTGCGTCTCTGATTCCGGGCCGGAAAGCGGGTCAACTTTTGAATCCACAACGACCAGATACATTCTAAAATAGTTCAATTATGAAAAGGTTAGGGACACTACAAGGACATATAATTGGTTTCCGACCGTCTGCTGGAGCTGCTACTTCTGTTGCTCCCGCTGCTCCTTTGAACCCTTTTGTGTTGCTGAATAATTTATTTGGGCAGACTGCTGATTACGACAGTAGCGCCCCCGTGCGGTGTCGATTCGCTCCCGTCATCAGTGTGTCCCTGTGACGAATAATTTTCGAGCCTAATGAAGCAAATTACGCAACTATGATCTAAGTCGGTGTAATTTTATTGGATTCCTGTGGGTTAACACCGACTCCGCACAGACACTATACATTTGGCCAAAGTGAAAATGAGCCCGTTCGCAATTTCGTGCCGAAATTGAAGTTTCTTTGATTCAAACATTCCCAGGAGCAGTTGACAATTATCTGGCCAAATTGCGATGCTCCGGGTAAATGGGTGAGTTACAAGGGATTCTATCTGTCGTTTGTGTAACCGGATTGCTCCCGAAATGAGTGCTGTTGGGGGAAATATTTTGAATTGTTTTCATAACACAATTTCGGTTATACGAGCAAAATGAGGTGTATTAACTACCTTTTAACCTCTTATTGATGCGCTAAAGGCTTGTTATCATCTTAGAATATGTACAAATTAAGCTTTTACTTTCATAAAGGATGTTTTGTTTTCAAATATACTCTAAAACAAGTTATTAAGATACAAATGTTGTTAATTCGCGTGATTCATCCTGCAATATTCAACATATTTTATAGACTTTGCACAGTAAAAAATTTTTACTACTTTAATAATAGGCAATTCTTTGCCTAGTATTAAAGCTGTAAGAATACACCGATGTTTAAATTTACATTCGTCGATTTAAATGCTTTTTAAAAGTTTTGGGAAATTACCTCCATTACGGTATATTAATTCCAACAATTTAAATTTGAACATTTATGTGTAAAAGTACACTTCGGATAGTAAAAACTTCTTGTAGCTAAGGCTTTAATTGCTGAATTTACACAAGTTAATGGTAACCCATAATTCAACTAACATGGAAAAACTGGGGCAAATAGTGAATTTTCAAGTTGGAATTGTAAAATTGCAAACAAAATCTGCTATTACAAAAACTATTTAGAGAAGTTACATCCAACAAAGTAAATTGAATTAGAAATTTACACATATGAGTGGTTTCTTACAACAAAACATAAAATATTACACCAGACAACAGTAAAACAGAATTTTACCAGTTCTTTGATGTAAATTTAAACCGTGTTGTGTTTCTGCAACATACATAATAGTAAAAATTCCTAATATAAATATAGTGATTTTAGAAATATTTCTTACAGTGTGTGTAAAAGTAATCGTATTAAACTTTAATGCTGGTACCAGCCGTGCTGGCTTCATATATAGTAGGAGTAATATTGTAATGACGAAATGACGAAAATTGAATCCTTATTCATTCAAATATTTAATAAAATCTATTTCTTTTAACTACAAAAACGATTTGACAATAATTTGCATTGACACATGTAGATTACACTCAGGCTCAATGGTATTTGCCTTTAGATAATTTAAGATTTTGGACGGCTGAATAGATTCTTTTATTTTTTTTGTCCATATTTCGTCAACCAGCAGGCGCAGGCAAAGTAGACAATCTTATTTTAAAAATAATAGGAACAGCCGTATGTGAATTATAGTCGAATTTAAGGCTCATCAAATTTTGCCACTATATCTTTCTACTGAGCTTAACGAGGGGAGATTATCGTAAAATTAATAAATTTTTTGATATTAGCCAGGAACTTGTTATGAGTTCTATTATTCACAACATTCTTCATAATCATGCCATAATCGATAATTTCAAAGCTGAAATTGTGCCTAATAAAAGACAAATGCCTTATCCCTCACTACACTTCAAACCAATCTTCTTGTTGAGCAAACACTAAAGGAATCACCGTAATCCCTTGAAGGGATAAGCATTGCTATTTGGGCACATCAAGTCCTCTCTACAAAATCTGTGTGCAAATATTTGTGATTGAATATTGAGATAGCCCCAGAACCAAATTCCTTAATAGAATCTCCTTATTACAGCGATTTTTCAGAACTTTCCTCAAGGGAGGGAAATCGATTAAATAAGGAGGAAGTGTAGGGGCCAATAGATCACATATACAATACATATATAGCAGCATTTTGAGATTTTTCTGTTGCAGCGATCAATTTATAGGTACCGTAGAGATTCATTTCAAATCCCGGAATGGAATTTAAGTTACAAATTTATATCATTTTTACATGATTTTCTTTAACCGTGTTCTAAAATTTTGCAACCTTAATTTAACTCATTTTCCGGGATCATAAAATGATAAAATTTTGCACAGCGAAAAACATGAATGCGTGGTGGTCTGAACTGAAAATATTTTAGAAAGTACGTTTACTAAATAACTATTCACGATAGATTTTTCTTTTATTAATTGTATATGAGTGTTATGCCTAAAAAAAAATTATATTTATATTTATTTGATTAATTTTTAATTTTTTAATCTTCTACAATATGAAGTTAAGAAGTTAATTTTGCAAACACCGAAAAATACGAACAATATAAAATGCATGAAAATTCAGATGGGATTCGTCTGTTACGGCCAGTTTTAATTTGTTGATAATTCAATTTATTGTTTACGACCTCATTGCCATCAGTTTATTATATGGTTTTTAAGCATTTTCCACGAAATTTTGCATTTTTCGATTTTTATTTTATTTTTTAATTTCCTCATTCATAAGGGACTCAGTTTCATGTAAGTAATGCTTGCAATGACGTAGGACGTTGTACGTTTCATATATAGACACTTACTTATTGAATGAATATTTTGCAGGAACCGTTTTGCATTCATTAATTTTTCAACTCCAAAATATTACGCAGTGGTGCTGTGGGCGGGTGAATTTATGCTCTCGAAATATTTAATTTAGCTGCTCGTAAAACTTGATGGGGATGAATTGGACACTGTAATTGCTTCATTTAATTTTCAAGTTCCATAAATATTTAAAATTATACAATTTTCTTCTTAATAGGTATACTTACATATTTCGTTATTAGTTTTCTAAAATATTATTCCAAAATGTGGTGGTGTTTGTGTTTCATTATTTGTATTATAGGTATTCAGTTTTTATACCAACTTTCAAATCTGCCCAAATAAACTAATTTTTTTCTCATATAAAATATTACTCCGTTTTATCTCCTTACATAGAATGCAAAAGAAACATATGCTTAGTTTCAAGTTTGTAGAATAGTCCTAAATACTTTGTGATGAGTGAGGAGAGGTATTTAGTTAAATATTGTATGTATGTAATAATAATAATGATCAATGATCAATAAATGTTGGGCATTTTCAACCAAGACTGAAGACCATGATCGTTTCAGACAGAGGATAAAAGAGTTTCTATTTCGCTTGTTTCTATCGTTTTATAGTTTATTTTCTGCACAGTCGGGGTTTTGATTTTTAAATTATTTTTTAATTCTCTAAGGACAAGATTTGTTCACTATTATAATATACACAACATACAAAAGCTAAGCAGTAATTTTATTTCCTCTTGAAACTTAATTTCAACAATTGACACATAACGCGGCACTCTTGTTGAATGAGTTATACTTTCGAACGCATCAACATAATGGATAAAAAAATTCATATTTCCGCTGACAAACAAAGTACGTTGGGGAAGGGAAAACCATTCATGTGAAAAACTTACTTCCGCGCCTTATAAACTACTTAAAAAGTGTAAAAGCCAAAAAATCGTTCCATTTTGCGCCATGCTGCAGAAGCAGCAGGAAAAGGATGACTCTTCCCAAAACTTACTTTTCGTTTTTCTTTCTTTACTCACACGGATGCAGATGCTAAAGGCGTAGGAGAGATATTAAGATGACTAAAACTACTTAAAACGCCCTCCGAAGACATATCGCACTTTCAACATGTCGAGGACTTTGCTGACAACTATAAATTTCTACGAGGCAGAAGGAAGGAAACTTTTACATCGTCCCAAGATATGGCCGTCGCTTAGAGTGACATACTTAAAAATTATTATGTATTTACTGTAACAGTGTCTCGAAGGTGGGTATGTAGAGCCAGTCGGAAATTTTCGAGAAATAAATTTTATATAGCGCACGGAATCAGCTCGAACAGTACACCCTCATTCTCCAGGGTAAGGGGTGACGACGGCAATTGCAAATGAGACTCGTTTCGTTCAGTTGTGCCTCAGACATTTATCATACGCGCCGTCTCCCAAGAAAGTTAGTTTGCGCACTAAAAGGAGAAGGTGCCTTCATCTTGAAGGAAACTATCCCGCCACCCACTTAATTGAATATGTATAAATATTACAAGGAAAGTTGCCGGCATAATAGCGCTCCTCGATAAGCGATAACTCTCGCAAATCCCCCATTTAATCCTTTCCTTTGGAAATGGCATGATTTCGCTTGAACCAGTCAATTGTCTTCTCGTAGAACTGGAGAAAAAACGAGGTCCCCAACCACGTCCTTCATATACTTTACGACGTTATCGACATGAACAGGGAACGACCTCCTCGAGTGTTCATAATTTAATTGAATTTCGTCCTGGAGGTGCCCTGAGAACAGTCGAGTTGACTTCAAAAGCCATTACAGTCAGTGCACGAATCCATCACCGGATGAAATATTGACCCTCCTGAACCCATGCACTTTCGATCTGGTCCCATACAAAACACGGGGATCGTCGTCCTCGTCGTTGTCGTCGTCGTCGTCGACGTACCCCAGAGTAACCCTCCGCCCTCCGCGTAATTTCTTAACGTGAATAACTCTTTGCCACAGACCCATCCATTCATTTCCTTGAAGAGATTTAATAGGTTTTATCACGAAGTCTTGCGTTTCCCAAGCAGCCCGCGCCCCATTCCACCCTCATGCGACCCGCCAACCACAAGGCTCCACTTAATCGGTCAAGGTCTGGTATGATTAATAACAGCGAGGCGAAGTCCTCCGGGCCCCGACAGGCAATTTCGCCTCGCGTTTCCCTATGAATGTCAATGGACTTGCTCCAGAATCTAGATGGCCTATCTAAGGCTAACCCCTGCCCCCGCTCAGGCTCCGCTGGGGCTTAAGGAAGGACGCCAATTTACGAAGACATGCAACTTTATCTGGTCCGGTTTATCACATGAGCGCGCTTTGGCTTGCACTCCATGGCCAAAGTGTTGAAAAATTGCTCGAAAAGGAGTTCCCATGTAGCGCCGTCTATGCACGAGTTGCATTGGAAATTTGATTTTCTATTTTTAGAGAAAAAAAAAACATATTGCCGCAAGCGATGTGATGTGGATTGCAAATCAGTGCAATGGAAGTGCAGCCCGGATGCAGATTAAATGGCCCCCATCGCGGCTCTCATTTGGGGAAAAAAATTTATTTTTTCTTATTTTCAAGGGACGAATTATGGCCCTGATGAATTACTAGCAGGCATGATAGTTTCCTGTTTGAATGGTAAGTGCATGACCAAACTTATTTTTCACGATTTTATTTAGAATCTCAGACAAGTTTTCGTACTGGTTTTAAATATATAGTACTATATTATGAATACGTATACATAGGTATTAGAAACAGAAAATTCCAAAATTAAACTGATTTTGTACCCTGAAGGGCTTCTAATGTTTTGAATGCTCCTGTATTTGTTTTTAATCAAATCTTATATATGAGGCTATCAGCGCAGAAGTGGTGTAACCCCAGACTATTTCTTAGGAGATAATGAGGAATTAAAATGTGGTTAAATTGTTTTTGAATTGCAGTTATTTTGTGAACATTATTTCAATTGTTTTGCCATCTATTGATAATTCTAAAAGGAGGCTTACGCCACTATTGTATTGAAAGATCATAATTTAACGAATTTATTTTACACAAAAACCCTACCCAACAAAAATTGTGGGTTACACCACTTCTGCGCTGATAGGCTCATATACACTTTCTATTTTTATCTTTCGGAATGGCTCTGGATCTCTATGAAGGTCGTAAAATATTCATTTCTGCCCTAAATATGAAATTAAGGGTAAGAATTCGGTTTGCAAAAAAACAATCAAATTCAAATAATTAAAATATGGGCTTTTATACTTATTAACCCTATTTTCCTCGAAAATGGAATCTGGTTGAACATTTTCATTTACGAATTCGTAATTTGCGGAAAATAAATCCCATAGAAATGATTTTCCAATTCTTCAGAAAAAAGTTGATGTCGACCAGTGCTATCACAAAACTACTGTTTTAAATCCTTTATTATGTATTTTAAAAACTGGGCACTCAATATGGAATACGTGGACTTAAAAACTTCGATATATTTTTTTTAAAAAAGAATTTTCCCTTTAAGAGGGTGCATTTTTGGATTCTTAGAATCGGATATTGGTTTTGAAATTAGTTTTCCTATATATTTTGGGTTTAATTAATTTAAGAAATTTATTTGTACTATTTAAGCACATATATACATACATTATTTTTTTGTATTGAAATGATTTATACAAAGTTACTATTATTAAAATTATTTGTTAAAAAGCAAATCAGTTTATTTTAATACTAGCTGACCCGTACCCAGCGTTGCCTGGCCACAACTATCCCTATAATAAAGCTAAACTTTAATAAATACATGACTTGGCCAATTTCAAATTTGTCAAATGTCATTCAGGAGGTTAAACGCAGCATGCTCATAGAATTTCATCTCAATCGAATAAGTGATTTATGTGTGACTCACCATAAACATATCACTCCTCAAAATCCCCCCTCGGTTCCTTCTCATACTTTCCTATTGCAATGGATAGCCTATGTTACTCATGAGGTTATGCGCAATATGCCCATAGAATTTCATCTCAATCGTATAAGTGCTTTCTGTGTTTCGCACCAGCTCAACATTTTCTCCTCTCCCTCTTTCTCTCTCTCCTACCCCTACCACACTTTTCAAATGCGATGCATAGCCTATGTCACTCAAGAGGTAATGCGCAACGTGCCCATAAAATTTCATCTTATTACGCGACTCACCATGAACTTATCACTGCTTAACATTTCCCCCTCTCTCTCTCCTTTCCCTCCACTTTCCAATTGCGATGCATAGCCTATGGCACTCAGAAGGTTATGCGCGACATGCCCATAAAATTTCATCTTAATAGGATAAGTACTTTTTGCGTGGCTTACTATAAACATCACAAATAAACATTTCCCCCTCCTCTCATCTCCCGTCTACTTTCCAATTACAAAGTATTACCTATAGCACGCAGGAGCTCCTGCGCACTACACGTGTAAAATGTATAAAAATATTGACAGTCCCCCATTTTGAATTCGTAAATTTTGACAGTCGGGTTGAAATCAGTGAATCTGAAAACCCGCAAGTACCAAGTTTAGTGGAAATCGCATAAACTTCAAAATTTGACAGTCCGCCATCTTGAATTCGTTCGTTGTTTTTTTTGCCATCTTCCATCCTCCATCCTCCATCTTCCATCTTCCATCTTCAATCCTCCATCCTCCATCCTCCACCTTCCATTTTCCATCTTCCACCTTCCATCCTCCATCTTCCATCTTCCATCTTCCATCTTCCATCTTCCATCTTCCACCTTCCATCTTCCATCCTCCATCTTCCATCTTCCATCTTCCATCTTCCATCTTCCATCTTCCACCTTCCATCTTCCATCTTCCATCCTCCATCCTCCATCTTCCATCTTCCATCTTCCATCTTCCATCTTCCATCCTCCATCCTCCATCCTCCATCCTCCATCTTCCATCTTCCACCTTCCATCCTCCATCTTCCATCTTCCACCTTCCATCTTCCATCTTCCACCTTCCATCTTCCATCGTCCATCTTCCATCTTCCATCTTCCATCTTCCACCTTCCATCTTCCATCTTCCACCTTCCATCCTCCAACTTCCATCTTCCATCTTCCATCCTCCATCTTCCATCTTCCATCCTCCATCCTCCATCCTCCATCTTCTATCTTCCACCTTCCATCCTCCATCTTCCATCTTCCACCTTCCATCTTCCATCTTCCATCTTCCATCTTCCATCTTCCATCTTCCATCTTCCATCTTCCATCCTCCATCTTCCATCTTCCATCCTCCATCCTCCTTCTTCCATCTTCCATCTTCCACCTTCCATCTTCCATCTTCCATCTTCCATCTTCCATCTTCCATCCTCCATCCTCCATCCTCCATCCTCCACCTTCCATTTTCCATCTTCCACCTTCCATCCTCCATCTTCCATCTTCCATCTTCCATCTTCCATCTTCCATCTTCCACCTTCCATCTTCCATCCTCCATCTTCCATCTTCCATCTTCCATCTTCCACCTTCCATCTTCCATCTTCCATCCTCCATCCTCCATCTTCCATCTTCCATCTTCCATCTTCCATCCTCCATCCTCCATCCTCCATCCTCCATCTTCCATCTTCCACCTTCCATCCTCCATCTTCCATCTTCCACCTTCCATCTTCCATCTTCCACCTTCCATCTTCCATCGTCCATCTTCCATCTTCCATCTTCCATCTTCCACCTTCCATCTTCCATCTTCCACCTTCCATCCTCCAACTTCCATCTTCCATCTTCCATCGTCCATCTTCCATCTTCCATCTTCCATCTTCCATCTTCCACCTTCCATCTTCCACCTTCCATCCTCCATCTTCCATCTTCCATCTTCCATCTTCCATCCTCCATCCTCCATCCTCCATCCTCCATCCTCCATCTTCTATCTTCCACCTTCCATCCTCCATCTTCCATCTTCCACCTTCCATCTTCCATCTTCCACCTTCCATCTCCCATCTTCCGTCCTCCATCCAAAAAATAAAAATAAAATGTTAGGGGTGGACAGCCCTTATCACTTAGGGGTATGAAAAATAGATAGTAGCCGCTCAGCCTACTGAATATGCATATAAAATTTGATAAAAATCGGTCAAGCCGTCTCGGAGGACAACCCTTACCACTTAGGGGTATGAAAAATAGCCTATGTTACTCGTGGATAATGTAGCTTTCGAATGGTGAAAGAATTTTTAAAAACGGTTCAGTAGTTTTTGAGCCTATTCATTACAACCAAACAAACATACAAACAAAGTTTTCCTCTTTATAATATTAGTATAGATGATAATGCGAACGAAGTTACAAGTAACAGCTAGTGTCTACAATCTAAAATATATTAATTATTATATTATACTTCAACAATTTTAAAAGACGCATATTTCATCTATTGGGTCAAAATGTTTAAAAGGATTGTAATCTGTAACAGGTTGTTTGAATTTAATAATAATTAAAAGAGTAAAGTTTTCCAGCATTTTAGTATACTTTATATTAAAAAGAGTTTAATGTTTCAGAAAAGCTGTTAAGAAACCTTAATTAAATTCCTTCGTAGAAATAAGGAGCTACACTTTTATTCGTTAAAAGTGTGGAAATACAAACGAAAAGTTTTTGGTCATAAACGAACCTAAATAAGCAGGAAGTATAAAGTTTTAATTACTCTCCATAAAATTTCTTTGTGTTTCTCCGACGAAATGGCATTATTTCTAAATAAACGTTCATTCACCCCAAATGACCCTCACTGGTCTGATACAAATACGAAGAGTCATCACTTTCGTCCTGGTTTTTGTGAAATTAGGTGACAGTCCTACGTCTAGCTGCGACTATTTACACCTGCTTGGAACCGTAGCCTCGAAGATACTTTTCGTATGCTTTCTGGCAACTAATTAAGGCATAATTTTGAGAGAGCAACGACCAAAAGCAAGGTATTTTGTCCCGGAACAAAATCAAATATTCCACCGATTTCCATTAGATCATGAAATATTAACGACATATCTGAGAAAATCTTGAGTCTAACAGGCGATTCCGGGTATGTTTTTCCTCATATGAACGCCCTCGGCTTGCCCCTTTCGTCTGGTAAAAAATTCAACATGTCCGTAACAAGGTCATAAATGTGACACGGAGACTCTCCCACTTTAGTTGGTTCAACATGGTTTTGTCAGGGAAAAGGAAGACTGTTTTCGGGCGGGGGTGGTACAACGTTAGACTTTGTCCCAGCCCGTAGTTATCCCGACGAATGTATTCAAATAAAAAAGCTATAGTGAGAAGAAGGAGCAAAAAATTGGTCCCTTCACGGCGAGAAGTCCTTAGGTATAAAACGACTTATTAACATACACCTGTCGTTTCGTCCTTCATGCTCAACCTCAAGTGGTCCTCGTTTCGAGCTCTGTCAACACGCTTCAGATGCGGCTGAATGAAAGGACGAGACTGTCGAGAACCGGCGCGGCGGCGTATGTGTTTCCAGTGCCACAAACAAACATAATTCCACCGTAAAGGTGTGAAGGTGGCAATTAGGCGAGTTCCAATGTTTTATGTGGGCGCGACGCAAGCAATTAGTGATTTCAGGGGGTGCTTCAAGCGAGGCTTCCGAGCCCTCTCCGGTCGGGGGCTGTTTGAGTAGTCAATTTGTTAAAAATATGATAAAACTATATGGAGAATAACTCAGCAGTTACTGTGTAAGCACTTCTTTTCCTTCAGTGTTATGTCGAAGGGCGTTCGTCTGACTGAAGGATAAGTAGATTTTATGTTGAATCCCCTTGGGCATGTTACATTGAAAATACGTCGCAATTTTGTGCCACAATGAATGAACTAGAAGAGACCATCAGCTTGGGAGAGACTTGTTCTATTTGTTTTAAATTGATTTTCATGTTCGATTTGTGGCCATGCAACTCTGAAAGTTTTGCCGAAGAATATTGAAGCAAAATTTTCAGTGCAACAGCAAATTGTCGAATGGTATTCCATTGAGACGAAATCCGGAAAAATTCTTAGATTCTATTGGCCTCTTACAGTCAATGCTGTTCGTTTAAACTTTCCTAATACGTTTGCTTCAAACGATTACATTTTGCGGGAATTAAGTAATTTATTTCTTGCAGCAAGCAAAAAAGGTGTTGAAAATTTATTCCATATTTTGAAAAAACCAATAGTGAAAATTTAAACTAATAAAAATTAGGATTTCATAGCATATCCATTCTCGAGGTTATTATATTTTTGGATTAACACTCCATATATTTTTCAGTTGTTTCAATATTCAAAATCATTAGTATTAAAACATGGGACCATATTATTTTAACCTCTACATAGTAAAAATCGATGTATTCTAAAGTCGTTCAAGTATTTAATTCATAAAACGATATTCTATTTTTTGGAAGATATGATAAAAGAAAATCAATATTTAAAAAATAATGGTAACGTGAACAATTTTATTTCTTCAAAAAATATCTCTGGCCCCCCAATTCACGTAACCTAAACCGAATTGAAATTGTCTAGAATATCCCAAAATTTAAAATTTATAAACTCTCTAATATATGTGCGAGAATTTAATAAGTAAGCGCTGGTGGACAAAATATTAAGTTCAACATTGTCTAATTACGGAGCATAAATTTCGGCCCGTAGTCACCGACATTTTGAGAATGCGATTTATTTACTAAAATTATGGGTAGAGAAATTAAAATATCTAATCTACTGCTAAAATTATTTCTCGTCATTTTAAAATAATATAAATTATTAAGAAAGTAAATCCCCATATTAAAGAAGTTGTAGAAGTTGTACTGCTTGAGCCAATGCTTTAAATTTATTTGCGAGACACAAATGCGATAAAATTAAAGCTCACTTATCTTGTAAAACCCCTTTTTCAGTCCCTTGTTCAGGTCTCCTAAAGATGAAAAACGCCCGTCATGATATGGTTACAAAATTAAATTTCATGGTCTTCCGGACGAAATAAGCCTGATTTTTGCATCTTTACAGCCACAAAACAGATCTCGTCCACACCAGCGAATATCAAAAGGAATAAAATTGCTCTGCTATAGATTTAATGCCGTAATAACGCTCATATCTACCCGACGGAAAATTTCAGAGAAAGTATTGCAGAAAAATACCACAATATTGAAATCTACCTTAGGAAAACATGCTCCACAATGATTACACGCATGTCGGATTCGTGTTCGCATGGTATTTGCTTACGTTCGCATAAAATGTTCTCTTGTATGTCAGGCATTTGTCCACCTCCCACGCTAAAAAGGGCGTCCATAATTAGGAACCCTCGCGTAATTTGATTGAAGATGGATTTGAGGCGACTAGGATAAAGTGGAGCAAACAAAAATGCAAATAAAAGCCCGGTTTTCGCCCGAGTGGGGCACATTTGTTCTGCTCCCATCCATCCACCCCCACATGGGTGCTTAATTGGGTCGTTTAATTCGAAACAAATATCTCTCGGTCCTAATACAATTTCCGTGTGTGTTCTGTCAACATTTCATCCCTGGAGCGCACTTGCTACAAGTGGATCTCTCTAGAAATTTAAAAGCCTTCTCCTTCTCGACAGTGAGGAGCACTTATCCGACGTTCGGTTTGTCTTCCCCGCATAGTCCTTAAAAGCGGGCAGATACGCGCCAGAGAAATATGATCCGGAAAACGCTATCGCACATAAATATGCGGTCAAATTGACGTGGTTATTTATGTCACTGGCAGTTATGTTAATATCTCGCACAGAAATCTTAAACTGGCCCTCTGACGGGCATGTTTTTTTATGGCCCGCCCGGCACCCAAAGTCCCTTAAAGAGCACATTAACATATCAATAAGATATCGAATTCTTCGGCCATTCCTCTTCCGAAAGCACTTAATGGACAGACTGGCAAAAGAGGTGAAAACTGGAGTCGATCCGAGTTTAAACGACTTCGGGGCATCTTCCCAAGGATCCACTGGATCTGGATCGAGCAGGAGGGAGGAAGAGCCCTGGTATATCGGGCTGACCCCACGTGTGAAACGGAAACATATACAAAGTGGATACTCTTTCAGTAATTTTCCATCTGGGAACCTGGATTTATGTCGGCAAAGAAATATTTTTATTGGGTAAGTTCGCCGAATCAACTGCCAGCCTCGTCCAATTCCCAGGTCGTTTCGACAATTTACAGCTTGGCCGGAGCTGGGCCATTACAGGTCGTTATGGTTTGATTATTAATAGGTTTGCTGCTCGGGGCGCCCTCGATGGCAACCGGCATAAATACTCGCAATAAATAGGTGAAAAACTTTTGTGATTGATCATTTCGGCCAAGGCGTCAATTACAATATGAACCGTGCATAAATCGGTGGAAGCGTAATGATGCCGAAGTGAAGATAATTTATTTTATGAGGGTCGGCTTCGTTCATTTCGCAAATGGCTCAACTGCATATTGTTTGGGCATTAAAAGCATTTCTGCGATTATTGTTTGACCTATTAAAGCCATTTTGATGTTTTTATATTAAATGCTGGAAAAGATACACCAATGGATTCTGTGGAGTTGTAATAAGTCATTTTGACATTTAATTTAACAATAATTCAATTTGATTTGAATATACCAAACACTACTCTTTTTTTGTAATAATTAGATCTTATATGTAAATCAACATAAAATAAGTTAATTTTAACAATCCGAGCAAGTAAAGAGTTATGTTAAGAACAAGGTTTAATATGTTTAGGAATAAATTTTAGCATTAGTGAACAACAATTATGAATTGATTAGTTCCAGCTTGTTTTTGAATTCTTTAAATTTTACTCTTATTTCTGGCGATAATAGCTGATTTAAATAAAAAGGTTGAATTTTTTTGGAACACTAGGTTTCTATCAATGTAATTTTAGGAAGGTAAGTATGTACCTTATAGTTATTCCACTTCTTCTTCAAAACCTTTAATTTTGTTAGACATGTGAGAATTAGAGAACGTTAAAATCCATCTATGAAACCATGGTAATATATATTTTGGAAGGTATTGTAGATACCATGAACACTTTACCAGCACTCTGAAAAAATATGTATTTTTTTTTTTAAAAATTCAATTCCTTCTACCTCATGGCATGATTTTCAGACTTCTCCTTATCGCTTATGAAAGGTTCCTTTAAAATCACGGTGATCAGTGGGTGTCACCCCCATCGTGTGCGGCATTTTAAAGGATTTAAGAGTATTTCCGAAATTGCGTTTATGCCTCGCTTTATTACGTTACCCCCCCCTCAATTCCTGGAGCGAAAGACAAATTCCTTAAGAATGTATGCAGATACTCTTTACGAACGAGCAGTCTTCCATCATTCTGTCGTCTTCGGTGAAAGTATGTTGCCCATCACAAATCCCGTCCCGTTCCCGTGCCAGCAAGCCTTTGATCCATTTGAAATATTCGTAAAAACGCCCCCGCCTCGCAGCCGCAACCAGAGCCACCAATCGATTTTTAATGTGTTTACGGCTCTTTAACGCGGCGAGTCAATATTTTCGCTTAATAGGCCCTTTTTCGCCGTGCCCCGATAGCGCAAACCGAAATAAGCCGCCGCCGACTGTTTGCTAATGTGCCGATGTCGAAGCGCTTTTATCTCCTTCGGTTTACTTCGCTATGCAGGGCCCCGAGGAGGGCTCCTCGCTCTGCCGCGGCATTTTCTTTGAAGCGATGTTTAACCCAATTAAATTAAATTTGAAAGTTTCAAATTGGATTCTGGCGAAAGTTCGTTCATTGAATTATTGCGGAACTTGGAGCTCCCCGAGACACGAGGAGCCCGGCTGGTGTGTGTGGGGCTTTGTTGGAGCCCCACGGGTGCTGCCAGCGCTCAGAGGCCCCATTGATGCGTCTCGGCACGCCTCGACCGTCACCCCGATCTGAAAAGTTTTCGGATGCAAATGTGGAAAGCTTTACGGATTATTTATCATTAGGGGTTGAATTAAAAATTGAAATCGATTATTTACTCGGCTCTGCTAAATCTTCTGCGGTGGAACTGAATTTGTAATTAAACTACCCCGCTCCCGCCGCTCTTCCTGGAGGGTTGGTTGTCCTGGAGCTCGGCGGACGAGACAAAGGCGCTGCAATTTCGGTGCCTGTTGTTCCGATTAACAGCGATTGCTCGCGTAGTGGGCTAATTCGTTTCGGAGGTTCTTTGTGCTTCCATTTTCAGCGCCCTCTCGTCGACGACGTCGTTGGGAGGACAACTGGTGCTCAGAACCATCAGCGTATCAGATGCTAGCGAGAAACAGATTTGCTTTTTCTTTAATTAACTTAGACAGAATGGAATGAAATTAGCCCGTCGCATGATAATTTGGGAATATATCATAGTATCGTCTAACATGAAAATATTTAATTTGGTAAATTGTATCGCTATACAGGAGGATTTCCATGTTCCAACATATACCAATTATTTTCTAAACTTTTCTCATCAACGTTTCTATACTGACACCTCACTGTCTTTAAAATGACTTTCACCCTTCTTTTAATAAGTTTTTATTAAGTTAACCTGTAACTTCCTAACATTGTAAGCAAATCTTATAACTATAATAACTTTCCACCACAATTATCTAATTGTCGAATGTTGAAATTTTGCAATCTTATGACATTTTTGCGACAATATGGTACCTGCGATTCGAGCGAGCGGTCATAAAAAGTCGTCAATGGCTAACAATAAGCCCATCGAGTTTGGGTTCGTTTGAGTTGTCTCAATGAGTCCTTGAGCATTCACCAACTTCACCAATAAAAAGTCGTTATTTGATTATATATTTGTAAATAACATAAAAAATATAAAGGACTCATCTAAAAAATGAACGTTACAACCATGTACATTAAAGGGTACTTTCTTACATACTATTATATTATTATGCCAGTTCTAACGTATATTGGGTACCTACATACATACATTTGTCTCTGAAAAGTTTTAATAAAATAAATTGAATACAATTATCACGAAATTACAACGATTTAGAATATTTAGATGATTCTTGTTCCCGTACGAAATCGAACTCATCATAAATTTTTCTTAAGGGGTCTACCCACTTCTTAACTTTCAAAAAATTGATTTTTTTTTCACAATTTTCGAAAGTGTTGTGTTTTAGAAATACTGTGTAAATTTTTTAAGAAGATCCAAGCATTCCTTCCGTATTTATAAGCGATTTTCGAAAGTCACTGCTTGGCCGCGTAATGGTAAAGAAAAACTTTAAACGCGTTTTTCTGGAAACAACGTTTTTACGCCTTGCGTCCTAAATTTTTCAAAATCAACTTGACCAATTCTCTTCAAATTTTTTCCACATATTTTATACATGTGTGGCTATCGGCCGTACTAGAATCAAGTAAAAATATTGATTTTAAAATTGTTTTTTGCAATGAAATAGCTAAAAAAATAACGTAATTTTTAAAATTTTTTGTTTAATGGTCCGCCATTTTGTTATTTTTGCCCCAAAACTAATAATTCTAGTACGGGCCATAGCCATTACATTACTGATCATGAATCTTCTCTGAAATCTGTTTCAGATCATCCGAAAGCGAGATATTAAGGACACAAGCAGATTTGGCGTATTTTGTTTATACTGCATTTATTAAAAAAAAAAAGAAATGTTAAATAAATAAAAAAAAAATTATTTTTTCTTAACTTTAAGTGTATTGTAATGTAACCCAAAAAGAATTATATCAATACATATATTAGAATCGCTAAAAAAAATTCCCAAAAATTAAATTTTTTTGTGTTTGAAGAAGTGGGTAGACCGCTTAAGGCCAGCTTCTTTTTACATTGCTCTTAAAATTCATTTAAGACTACACCTAAGTTTCAAAAGGAACAAATCAACGCGTTTCTATTTTATTGAGTTTCATCACGCTATTTCTTTAGGTTGGTAAAGAACAGACTGAACGAACGCACTGACAATTTTTATTTGAAATAGAAACAGTCCGAAACAACTATAAAAATTAACCTTAGCATTTCCGCCTTAAATAAACTTTTATGTCTGCTTATAAAAAAAGTTCAGCGGGGCATTTATCATTTTGATTTTGAAAAGAAAACCAAGAACACACCCATCCATGGTACATACAAATGCTTCCTAATTCTACTAAAATAAGGTAAATCTTTTTCCTTTTTTCATCATAGCGCCCCCGGGTTAAGGAGAGGTTCTATAAAAATGTACAAAAGTCTCATTAACGATTCTTAACTTTCTTACTTATAATTTGTGAAGGCTATTCTTCCTAAAATAGCAAAATCTTCCAGATCCATTTTTATAATTCAAGTAGGGGACATTGGGGAATTGTGAGTCATGGGGAATTGTGAGTCACGTCAATATTTCAATATTTCCAATTGGAAAGGCTGTCTCATGCAAATGGCTGTCATCGTCTTATCTTTGACCAAACTCATTTTTCATTAGCAATCGATGCGTGTACTCGTACTCGTTCGTTCCGTGCGACAACCACTTGCAAAATTTTCTCAAAATATTTATCCCGAGCGTTTTTGTTTGCATTGATCTGACAATGATTTTGGGAGAATTGATTCAGGTAAATATATTCATAATTATCGTATGGCATCGACATTTCAACTTTTAAAAGGAATTTTGCATAAACATGCAATGAGCGAATCTTACACGGCCTTCTTGTCAACCAAAACGTTTGGGGAATTGTGAGTCACTTTTTTTAGGGAATTGTGAGCCACAACATTTTTGGCATTTTTCAAGCCAATATCGCATTTTGGAAGCGTGCTTATAATTTTTTATGCAAAATTCCAACAGAATATGGAGGATATGCCGAAGAAATTGAGCCGCAACAATTCCATTCGCTGCGATTTATGCGATCGAGCTGTTCATTTGAAATGCGTCAGTACTGGAGCTTATTTCACAAGCCCGAATTGCGAATCCGAATTATTTCAATATCTTTTTATCAATATCATTTTATATTTTTTCTAATTAATTCTTATGTAATTTCCAACCATACAATAAAAATTTTACAATGATATTTTTGATTTTCGACTTAATTTAGACGGTGACTCACAATTCCCCAACATTTTTGAAAATCTCAAAAACGTATTTTTTTTGCCAACGCTCAGATTTTTTCAGCAGTTAATAATTTCAAGAAACTACTCAAGCTAAAAGTTAGAATTTCCTTCCTAGTAACATAAACCATTATGAAATTTTAAAAAATTTTGATTTTTGTGAAAGTTATCGAGCTTGGAAGAAGCGTGACTCACAATTCCCCAATTTCCCCTACCTAATTCGTCGTCTTAGAATCCTGCCTCATGCTAATGCGGAACGCTCAGGTATTCTAAAATAGGCCCATCATGTCAAGGATGGTTGCTAATGAAAACGTATACCGAACCGATTTCATTCGGGAAGTGAATTGTGGGACACACGCAAATCATCTGAGATCCCCGAAGCCAGCCCACATCGAGATAAATCCCGACCACACCCGGAGTAATTTAATTTAATTAGAACCACTAGAAACACTAGCCGGGCTCGTTCTAGACGAAATTGAAATTCTGCAGAAAGGTGGCTCATAATAGGGAGTTCGTTAATCATCATTATGCGACGTTAGGTGCTCCGAGGATCTATCAATCACCGGGCGGGGGGAGCGTGGCAAATGGCTTTCCGTGATTTTAGCACGTCAGTAACCGCAGTGTCAAACGGCGTCGTTTGTCTTAGGGCTCCTCCGCACTTCCGCTCGGCAGAAGAACGCTCCCCGACCGAATCGCAAATGTACGTGAAGTGGATTCGGGCGGCGGCCCCAAGGACCCAAAACCGCCCCGTGACACCTCAGCCCTTCGCACCTGCCCTGATTGTGTGGGTGGTGGTCTAATGTGGGACAAAGTGGAAGAATCGCACTCATCGTCGGATGGGGCCGGCTGGCGGTTGGGGGCGACAAGTGAATTATGGTCTTCGTGTAATCCACTTTGCAGCGATTGAACATTTCTTCTGCAGATTCTGCATGAGCAGCGGCAATGACACGATGACTTTGGGCAACCGACCTGTTGCAGCCCTTTTCTCGCTGGAACAGGGGCGGAGCACCCCCTGTGAAATTTATCGTGGAGGACCCCTGCTTGAAAAATTCCTCTACGCTTCCGGAATCGTGTTAGCTTAGGTAAATGCATGATTGATGATTCTCTCCTTGGACTGGCTGGCGGAGCCCCTCAGCCCCATCCGTTTGTGATTTTCTGCGGAAAAATTTGCTGGTTTTTTCAGGGCCTTTGGGCTGACTTAGTCCGTATGTATAATAAATTATAGTCGAATGAGATTCCTCCCGATGAGATTGGGTCCAGGGCCGATGGCAGATGAGATTAATTCAGTTTCAGCAATTTTATAAACTTCCCCAGGATTTTTTCTTTCTTGTTACGTTATCGCTTAAATTCACTTAAGTTCTGACAAAATTAAATTTTTTCCTAAACTTACTTTGGGCGTGACTTTCAAAGATGGAAAATTTACGTAAAGTTTACAGTGGTTCAATCTTCAAAAGCATAGATCCATTAAAAGTTATAGTCATATCCAACTTGCAAAAACGAGCATACAATTTCAATTTTATTCTTCGCATTTTTCTTTTAAATTTTCCAAAATCTTTTTGGTTTATAGTTTTAAGAGTAAGCCTCCTTGTCTTATGTATAAACTGCTACATTTCTTTAAAATCCACCTGGTGGTAATGTCAAGAACTACATTTTCGGTAAATATTTTGACCAGTATCTGTACTATGTATTTAAGATAATTAAATTGTAACTCGAGATTCAAGCTTTTAATTCAAATAGTTAGTTAGTGTAGTTTCAATTTTTATCATATTTGTCTCGAAAACATTTTATGAGGGAATACATAGTTTCCGTTTTTAGAAACTTGTTTTAAAATGTTTCTTTTTAAATTTCGGATTTAAATTTTCAACTTTTTAAATAGTGTCTCACAATAATACTGGCAGTGCAGTGCAATTGATTTAGTCTGAGTAAAATCATATTGCCCAACATTCCACAAATAGCCTCGCCTTATATTCGCATTCTCTGAGCTCACGTGAGCAATAGTAGTTTTCGGCATGAAGCATTGGTATCTCTGCCAGGATGTACTTGGTGCGATAGAAACGTGAAACTTCATTTTGAGTAGAACAAACCCATCTAAAATTGGAGCAATGACTCCTACACGGAGAGCGAGTAGAATCAACAAAAGTTGATGCAGTGCACTGAAATACCTGTTCCACTGCTGTACCTCAATTCGGTGCATCTTATGCAAGACGTGTTTGCCTCGCAGCGGATAAATTGCTATGGGGTCTGTTGCTAAATTGCATACGCTCTATTTCGGAGAGATTTTCCGTCAAAAAATATAAACCATCTTTGTAGTCCCCAGTTAATATCTCTCTCTGCAGGATTATCCATCAGGAATGCTAAAATTGCACTCGTCCGGACCCAACAAGTACGTCGGTAACGCCGATAAGCAGGTTGCACACCTCCTTCGTTGCAAAGCTTGTTTTTCACCACCCGTTCCAACGCCATTTCCACCACATACCCCCCACCACCGGTGGTAAGTAGTAGCGCAAGAAGTTGATAGAGTTGGGTAAATTGACTGAAATATCGTCGACAGGGATACATGCGGCAACAACAAAGTGGCGCTGGCGAAAGGTTCCCCCCACGATCCCGTCCTGAGGTATTCTTCTGTCCGGGACCCGGGACCGGGACCTGGTGCCGGGAATCGCCCACCTAACTCCCGTCATCAGGACGAACTTAGGGCATGTGAAGAGTGTGCGACGTCTCACATGTTTTGCACCATAAGCAGGTCACCCACCGCAAATATTCCGTGCGGTAGGAAAACACTTGTCGTCCTTTTGTTATTTGAAGAACAACTGCTAAAGTGGCTGAGGCTATGTCCTCGTCTCATTCACCTTGTTTTTGTTTGCGACTGAAGTCATGAAGGATTTCGCCCGGAGAATTAGGTTCATTCCACACTGGGTGCGGATGGAGAGGATTGATTGGACACAATTTGTAAGTGTGCGCGAGCAATTTATTGAGCATTGTTTACGTTTATTTTGCAAAAAAGGAAACCAAACAAACAATACAAAATGATTTTACAGCGCAAGGTTCTGTATATATTTAGTTATTATTCATATTGATTAGGTTAGCGGAGAGATATTGGTTTGCTTTGTGGTGCTAAAAAAAGTTAAAGCAGTTAAGTCGTTAATAATATGTGAACTTTAAAATTTTTCTTTTAATTATATAGTGAGAACTTTTATATCATCAGAACTCTTAATTACTTTTTTAGTACTTCTTTCTAAAAAACTATCGAAACTATTGTATAACTCGAAATCCAAGAATATTCAAGGTCATTCAATGTTATATCCCTCTTTGCTTCCCTGTTTTTCTCCTATCCTTAGAGCTTCAGCGTAATTTACTATTTACTATTTGCTAGATTTAATTGATTACTTTAACAATTAAAAATAATAATAATTTTCAATAAAATTTATTTTCTTAAAAAAATGATCGCCTCTAACTTGACACCTTTTGAAAATTCTACGCGATTTGCGCAAGTGATCTTTTCAGTTCGGTATATCTGAAAATAAACAATTATTGCTAATCAAGAGCTATTATAAAGCTATTTATAAATTTGAAAAATAGCTCACCATTAATGCTAAATTGTCGAAATTTGTATTTAGTTTTATTTTATTATTTATATTTATTATTATTGCATATGTAGGTATTTTATATTTAGTGCGGAATATAAAAATTAATTTATCTATATTATTATCACATTGGTGTGGATTGAGTGTAATTGTTACCAGACTGAGTGTTGATCATCTGTTTATGAAAGGGTGCAAAGCTTTAATTAGATCGTTAGTTTATTTTTTATTAAAACTTTAAATTTATTTTACTACATTTGCAGCATAAAAACGCAGATAGCTTAGTTCATTATTCTCATTAAACCGGATTACTTGTCCGCCTGTAAACGCATCCCTTTCTTTTGGCCATGCACCCGGTCATCCGATGCACTAACTGGACGGTGACATCAACATAAAAAGGGCATCTCCTGTTAATTGTCTAATTGGTCCCATCCAGCTAAGTATGCCATTAAATCTCCATTCCCCGAAGGTGCTCCAAGTCGGAGCTCGGAACGCTCCCTGCACCAAGGTACATTTTTCCTTTTTACGGCGGCATTCCTCCGGAGTTATTAATGCCATAAAGCAAACGGCTATTTGACCTGTGAGCTTTCAGCTCCCACGTCCCTTCACAATGGCAGCGAAGTCGTTCGCCCCCAATTGCATATAATGCCCCGTCCGGCTGCCTCGGGATGTCTTGACGAATTGACCCTTTCAGGATAATTATCAGAGCATGGTAAGTATCCAGTTGGGAATTAATCGAATAAACCGGTCCCCATACTCCGGGCAATTACTGTTGATTGATGTTTTGAAAAGTTTGATGGGAGCAAGTGGGGGTGGCAGAAGTCAGCTAAAGTGCCTTCTCCCGAACGACATTGATGTGACCTTTGCAGCACAGCGACGGGAAAATGTATTTGCTCCTGCTCCAGCGAGAACCGATGGGGCAGGGTGCAATATTCCCGAAACGGGAGGGACTCTTTATGATCCACCTTATGACGTCGGGTAATAGACAAATATAAGCCAGCTTCAAGCGGCAGTGTCTTGTCACTGCCGCTGTTCTCATATATTTCATGCAGCTCGGGGAGGAGAGTGCCACTTCTCGGGATGTTTAGAGACCGGGTTTATTAGCCCGGCCTATAGACCAGGATTAATAGAAGAAGCTCTTCCCGGTAACATCGCCCTCACACAGAGGCGTTTATCCACACAAATTCCCGGTAATGCTCTTGTTGTTGCCCGCAATGTGCCGGGCTCTGGATTAGCTTTTGCCTGTGTCGCCCCTGGTCGGTCCCTTTTATCCCGTTGTAAAGGTGGTTCGCGCAAAGCTTTGTGCGGGTGAATGTACCCAGCCGAGCAGCACTAAATCCCGGCTAAGCAACAAGTCAAGTCGAGGGATGGAAACCACCCACCCACAATCCACCTGATGGCGCAGCCACTTGCCTCAGTTCTGTTCCACCTGCAGTGCCTGCCGTGCCTTGTTTGCGTTTCGAGTGAAACTTTTGTAATGGTTGCAATTTGCTCAACGCTCTTGGATTTCATAAGGAGCTGGAACGTGAGCAGAGTGAACAATTTTTCAGGGATTACAAGCAACCAGTCGGCTAGACGACTTTTGGTTCAAATGATCCCGGGTAAAAAAGCATCGCACCAAATTTTTAAAGAATTCAATTTCTTCAAAATGATCTCTTTATATTATACATATGTCCATACCATACATACATATAATTGTTCTCGAGGGTACTAAGGTTTCTCTTAAAAAGGAAAATTTTTCCAAAAATAACTCAATTATTCTCAGAAGAAATGAACAAGAGCATTAAATCATTCGATTTATTTGACATTTTCAATTGTAAATCGTATTTCTTGACGATATTTACACCCAATGTCACGATAAAATTCGAAAAATCAAGGACAGAACGTAATTTAACAAATTTAATATGCTTAAGGGTATAAGCGAGTGTCACAGAATTTTCAAAAATAATTGGGTACCTTCTTCTCTGATTCACTTTAAATTTTTATAAAAGTGTGGCTTCAAAAGGAGCCTTAATTGCTTCTGGAAAAAATGCTTTAAGCTTCAGGCTGTTATGACTTAAAAACATATACGTTTCGATTTGTACGATTTATTTGTTTGAGGTTTTTTGCGCATAATTTTAAATTGCATGAACCGACTTTGTGTTTTCTTTATCTTGAAAAAATTTCGATCGAATGCGTACTACAGAAATCACTAATTTACAATTGCAGTTTTGTTGAATGGAAAACTTCTCTTTAGTGTTACCAATCGACTTTTTTGTTAGATACTCTTTAATTAACTTTATTTTTAAAACCACATACTTATATACCTCCAAATTCATACAAATGACTTTATATCATTCGAAATACTTCTTCTAAATACTAGCAAATTATTCCAACTGAAAAAATAATTAAAACATGTTACAAGAATTCTTCAGTACATAATATTTCAATAAAATAATTGAAATCATATTTATATTATCAATATTTTAGTAACTAAGGAAAGACTAAATTCAGGCGAATTATAGCTATACATATACATATGTATGTAGGTATATGTAGATATGTATATGTAAATAATTTTTTTTTTAATTCACTCGAAGTTTTAAGCAACGGATAAAAGAAAATTAAAAACAAATCTGATGAGGAAGGACCATAATTTTTCTAATTTCCTAATCTTCTGGTAGCTAAAGACACAGGCCGATCCATTCATATGATAAATTCCAATGCAGATTCTCTTTTGGTTGGCTATTTTCGTTTTAATCTATTATTCAGAGACAATGAAATTTTCTCGGGCATTACTCGGCCGAATAAATTGTCTAAACAAATCCTGGCAAAAGCAGTTTTTTTTTACGTTTCCATGGGTTTGACAAACTTTTATTAGTAAGGAAAAATTCAAAAAATTAATAAAGCGAAATAAAGACAAAAAGAATGAAAGAACGACGACGACGACAAAAAAAGCGAAATTATAGGGAAGTCAACAGTCGAGAAAGCTATCACTGGGCGGAAGGCGCTGCGAGGGCACGCCGCCGGGGGCAGGAGGCAAGTGAAACGGATCGTCGTTGGGACGAGAAAAAGTGTTTAAAGCTTCATAAATATTCATTATGAGCTTTTTTTCGTTCAACTCGAAGGAGCTCCTAATGACATTTCCCTAACCGTCCTACCAGCAATTTTCCCATTTTCTTCAGCTTTTTTCAGACGACTCGTTCTATTATTCATTCTTCGACTCCTTTCTTGTTTAATAACCAGCTGCGGTATTCGCGGTGCCGCCCTGCGCTCTACGCCCTTCGCCCTTCGTCCCGATGCCACTGCTTTGAGACTTTTAAAATCGTTTTCCCCATTCATTCATTCATTTTATTTTCGGGCAGGAGCATCTTCCAATTGCATTTGTGGCTGACAAAACGAGCCTCGGCAGCGTCGGCACCCCGGCCGCGTAATATCCGTTTGTCGCGGAAATTGAGGGGAATTTCAAGACCTAGGTGAAAGGGCGCCTGTTGTGATATTTGCCCTGTCTCCCCGAAGGACCGGGACCACCTGGCCGCCCGCAGCCCGTCTTTGGCTGCTTTTATGTTCGCTTGTTAATAGGCCAGGTTCCACCAAGGAAGCCCCGTCGGGCTCCGGAGGTGCTCTTTCTTGTCTCGTGTCGCACCTTGCTCCTGTTCCGCAGTCAAGGTGCTTACACAGTAAAAAATAAATTCAAGTTTTTAATTAAGTTTTTGTCCCTTTCGCCTGTGCCTTTATCTCGGCTCCCTGCTCCGTCAGCTTTTTCTCGCTTAAATGAAACAATGATGACTTCGTCAGCCTGCTACACTCCAGTCATCATGCGAATAGCTGAAGATGCAGAATTTGTCTAGAAGAAATCTAAAAATTTACTTCCGTCCACAAAATGCAAAGACGAAAATAAAACGGAAAAAAGGTGAATAGTAAAAAAAAAAAAATTATTTGCAGCTCTAGTCTTAGCTTAGTACGACCATTGCCATTGTCACTAAATAAACTGCTTTCATCGTTTTGAAAATGCTATGGGCTAGGTGTTGAACAGGGGAGGGCACCCAGTTGGAAGTGCCCCAGGTATGGACGGTTTTATGAATCGTGAAACGTTTTTTACGACATAAAAGGAAAATCACGTGAAAATGCAGCCATTGTCGGCTGAAAATTAGTTTTGGTGGCAAGTTTATGGATATTCCTATTTCATTTTATTTAGAGTTTACTGAGAGTGGTATTTACACGACTATTCTGAACAAAATGTTTTATAAGTAATAAAAGATAACAGCTAAAGTCGTTAAATTTAACACCGACTTTTCTACTACTATAATATCGTTACATGACCCATTAGGGATCCTTAAATTTATTTGTTTTTCTTCAATAATAAATTTTATTTTCCTAAAATATTAATTGCCTTATTTAAATAGCCAGTTCTCTGTTACTAATTTGTCTACTTTCTTTATTTGAAAGATCTACACAATGGGCCACTAAACATAAATTAGGGTCCATCATTTAAAAACATAGTAAATAAAACCGGCTTTCGAATGAAGCAATTTTAGAAACCTTTATGTTTTGAGAGTAAACGAACGAAAAATTGAAAATATTATTCTCATTGATATCAACGTCTCATAAAACTTCATAAAATATAACATAACTTTAATACTTGACTTTAAATATCATTCTGACAAAATAATCTATCGCTTAAAGCAAATAAATCAACTTTGACCAAACTAAAATAATAGGCCCAATTTTTTTTAAGTGTGTTCTATTTCATCTTTGAATTCTTTGAATTGCTGTAATTATACCATAAAATAAACTCGACTTAGTAATTTTCTTAACTCGACTTACTCGTATAAGTAGAAAATTTCAATAAATGAAACCGATGTTTTCATTGCACGTTTTAAACATAATGCTTTAAATTTCTGTCGTTTGTATTATTTTAGGAAGCAACACACTTCTATTATTTCTTGAAGAGAAAGCAGATTTTCTTCATTGCGCCATAAGCAATAAATCGAGGCTATCCATGGACTATTTAAATGAAACGTGCCGTTTTAAAATTAATTAAAAATCCCAAAATTTTGTAAATTGCCCTTAATAAGAGCATTTCAGAGAAAATGACGGAATTCCATTATACCTCCAGTGAAGGGTAATCTCTTAATTAATGCAGTAAACTGCTTCGGTCGGCACATGTGTCGCCCCTTTTTGCCATTTCTATTTCTGCTTAACCGCCTCCATCAGGCCCATAGAAAGGGGCCAAAACATGAATGTGTGTGATCATAATAATCATATTAAGCCCTCAAAATTGCTTTATAAGCCCAAAATATGTCTACACAAGTATTGTATGTGTACAGTCGGAGAAACCGACTGTGGGACGAAAGAATTAGCCCCGTAGACACACTTCGGCTCCTACAATAATACAAAAATATATTCTAGTGCTCGTTCCCCGACCTCAGTCTGACGGTATAGGTGCTTCCTTGCTAATAATTTTCTGCTGAACACAATACATGGGCAATTAAGTTAATGCGATTAGAATCCATTAGGACAGCGCCTATCAAGCAGATAATTTTATCTTCCAGGGACCAGGTATCTCTAACTACGATCCACACTACTATTCATTAGCTTCCTGTTGTTATATCTGGTTATCTCAGCGGGATGCGTAAGAAATACACTTTTATGACTAAGCACATCTTCCATGAATTTGCTTTTCTGTTTATCCTTGATGAACTCCACGAAATTAAAGAGGTGAAGAAAATTCAATTTTTGTATCTTTTGATGGATAGTGTAACTATTAAATTTATATGACAACCATATCAATTGGTATCAAAGTTCAGCTCAAAAACAGTAAAATTAAAATTGCATATAACTCATTTCAGATTTTACACGTTGCAATTCGGATATAATCGAATCGAGCCCTTTTCGTCATTAAAATTAATCAATGAACCGACTGAAGTCAAAATCATTCAGCCTGAAAAAGCTCACATGTGAACAAATAATCATTGGTTCACACTAGCATCGAAATTTTCAGTATCACCTCACTCAGATCGAAACATAAACCGATTTCATTTCGCGGTCTGCATAAATATTTACTATTTGTTTTACGGTAAAGTTGTAGTTAATTTGAATGTGGAATTATTTGCCAAACTACAAAATGAGGGAAAACGACAATGCTTTTGGTGGTTAATGAACAAATTTGAATACCAACTGTATTCAGGAAAGGTAGTAGTTGAAACTTTAGATGAAATTATAATAAAACTTAATTTTTGGATTAAGCTCTGTTCTTAATTGGCAAAACTTGTGATAGGTATTTCAAATAAATTTAGATACTGTTGTTTTGTTCAAATAGCTCTACCATACTTTTTTTCTGAGTGAGAAAATGAGTTTTCAACAATTTTCTTCATGGTGGCTTACTCTTATTTTGTAAAATGATATACATATCGAGCCCCTTGGGTTACTCTGCCTTATTTTTGCCCATAGCTCAACTGAATTAATAAGTCAAAAAAGCATATTATTTAAAAAATATTATAAAAAATATTATAGCTTTTTCGAAAAATATATCAAACAACGAGCTATGAAAATGTTTGTATGGGAAGTGGAAAATTAAATTTTACTTTATCGTGAAAAACAAAACATACCAGAAAAGCATGGATTCGTGTTATATAATGAGGTATTGTGGTCTAACACCTGAGGAACTATATTTGTTCACAGATGTTAGTTAATTAAGTTGATTTTGTGTTATACGTTTTAGTTTCTATAAAAGAAAACCAACAAAAAATAAGCGATGCAATGATGAAGTTTTAGGTAAGCTTCAGGGTATACAAAATCCGGATTTTTCGAACTAAAATTAAATTTTATCGAAACTAAAATCGTACAAGCCAAAATGTTTTGCCAACTGATAACTCGGTCGACCACAACAGGGAGCCAGCTTCCTAGAACAAAATTTGATTTTATTGGGCTTCGGAAACCTTCTCATTTCCATCCGGTCCGGGATGATGCACCGCCATATGATAGCTTGGATAATTTGTATTGTACGAACTGCAGCACCGCACGTGTGGCGAAGCATCCCGCGACCGACAATCCAAATCCCATTCAATCTAGTGCTTTGTGCAGCTAACCGCGGAAGGGAAAAAATTTTAATTTGATGTGTGTCCCGCCGCACCTATCTCATTTTACTCGTATGATCCAGAACATGTTATTCAGCGGCGCCGCCGTCCCGTCCTCGGACTAGGCGAAACCCTAAATTAAATTAATTTCGAGTTTTCAATGATCTACGGTCCCAACTAATGACATTAACGCTGATAATGTTTGAACCCAATTATAATAGCGCTTGGTGTTAGTAAATGAAAGCGATATTACCGCGAGTCCTGTTTGCATTTTGCATACGAATTAAAAGTCGTTGTTTGCGCGGATTATCGCGACCAGGAGGTGCTCGTCGGAACGTGCACCGCTCGTCTATTCGCCCTTCCTGGTGCAGGGTACCGTGCGTCACATTCGCTTTGTATCTCCATGTAATCTGCATAAGCCATAAATTATCTTGGCTTAATTTTAATTTTGACATGATTTATCCATTTTGGGGGCACATAAGAGCGTTCCGTGACCTCGCTGCATATGTTGACCGGTGCTTTTCGACATGCACCCGATTGCACAGTTTTTCCATTATGCTCGTCAGACAAATTCATTAATAAAGTGCCTTATTTTGGAAATTCACCCATACTACAGTCAGAATCAGTAAAATTTTTCTTGGAGAAATTTGGTCCCGAGGATATCTGCGGCTGAAACCACGGCGGGACGCCAAGTGAATTTACGTTGCACAGAGGGTGAGATTTAATTTAATAAAAGGGTTCCCATTCATATCACGTGGCAAACATTTAAACTTTTTCGGTCCGGAACTTTCAGGACCCATAAAACCGCCCGTGAATTATAAATGAATTTCACCTTGAAGGATCGACCGGCTGCGAGCCATCAAAATGTACAAATTTTAAAGGGATATCAAACGTCAGACGCCTATCATGTAAGAACTTGTTGATTTTTTTTAAGACCTTTTGGGATTGAAGTTGATTTTCTATTTGACCAACTTCGGCCACACCGGGCGGCCTAATGTGTGTCTAACGCCCGGACTCGAAGTCATCAAGTAAAAGTTTCATTTGCTCGAAGAATATTACGCCCCGATCCAGTGGTCCTTGGGGAACGGCCCTGCGTCGGAGCAGAGACACCATTTCCAGCTAACTCAGGTAGACATGGAGGTGTAGTATTATATGCTCGGGGCCAAAGTATCAGAAGCACCCTGCCCCAAACTCAATTTCTAATTTAATAGAGTTGGAGGGCCTCCGGATTTCTTTTCCTCCTTTACTCCTTGAGGGTAACTTTGAAGACTTTGAGGAGCCAACTGGCACGAGAAGTCAACTTCGGGATTAGAAATTATTAGGATGTTTGCGTCTCGGGCAAACAGTCGATTTGAATTATTTAGTTAGAACCTCTGTAAACGAAAATCGCAGGTGATTTTTTACGACTCCTGTAGTTTCAGTTACCCTCTGGATATTTTGGTAGGGAGAAAATCATTAAAAAGTAATTTAGACTGGGAGGAAGGGTAAAAGTATAGCCGGTTAGGCATAAGAAAAAGCAAACGGATTTTCTGGAAGACATAATTTCTTTGGGGAAATTTGAAATGTTATTTCGTTCAAAGCACGTGATACGTGAAGTAAATAAAAATAATAAAAAGCAGAACCAGAAACGTATCCTGCCTTGATGAAGGAAAATTTTTATTGAGTTTGAACTTTTCCCATAATACAGTACATATATAAAAACTTTTATCTGTTTCATTAAATTAAATTGGGAAGGCATATTTTATGATGTAACTTGAATCATCGCAATTTTGTTAAGTCAAAAAGAAAGATTCAAATATTTTAGATCAAATAATATCCTTATCTATTGAAATTAAGCAATTAAACTTATTGATAATGTATAAACCCCAAAAATTCTTTAAAATAAATTGCTTATCAAACGATTAAAGAAGACTCCTTCATACCTAGCACTAGTCCGTTGTTTTTGCATATGTAACTCGAGCATTAAAAATTGCATATTTTTTCAAAGTTTTTCTAAATTTGCTAAGAAGCCGCAGGATATGTACTTACTTACTTAATTGTTAAATATGTTAATATGTACATACACAAATAATTTTAAGGAAAGATAATTTAAAGAAAAAAATCTTTCGATACTTTTACAAGAGAAGGTCCCAAGGCATTTCATCGATTTTGATTTGGTAATGAGTAACCCAAAGATATAACCCTAGAATATATATATATAAGTTCCGAAACAAACAAACATTTATTTATTTTTGTTTGAAATTTTCAAAACATCCATTTATTTTTTTAAATGTATGTATTTTCTTTTATATCTTACCCCGCGAGATATTTCAAACATTTTGAATATGTGGTAAAAATGTAGTTCTATTTGCATGTACCAATTTTTGATAATTTCATTTTCTGAGTAGATTAGACAAACAAATTAAAAATATAATAGCTGAAATAAAAAAATAGAACCGACTCCAAAAAATTTTAAGCCCTAAAAAGTTTTAAATAATTTTACTTAAAAATCCTCTGCTATACTTTCAACGTTGAATCCTAACATTTTAGTAGATTTTTGAAGTTGGTGCGAAAACCTGACTGATATTAATCCAATACTTAGTAATGAAGACATTCAGTTTGTCTGTAGCAGAGGATTTGTAAGTGAAATTATTTAAAACTTTTTAGGGCTTGAAATGTTTTGGAGTCGGTTCTATGCTTTTTTTAAAAATGTTTTATTTCAGTCTTTTTCAGTGCCAGTTCTCTACTCTTTTATGATTTTGTTTTTTTTTTTTTTTGATATTTTTTAAATCGGTTAAGAACCTTCCTTTTATTATGCAGTCGATTTAAATTTCATACGCCATTATGAATCTACCATTTTGAATTTTCAAATTTTTTATAGCATATTCCAAATTATCATCCCCAAAAACCCCCAATGTTGATTTTTATGGCAATCCCTTGAAGTTTAAAAATTTCGGCCGCCATATTGGATCCGGCATTTTGAATATATACATACTGTTATATATTTAAACCTCCCAAGAAATATATTGATTATATCAGCAAAAGAATCATCAAATTCGGTTCAGTGGTTTTTGAGAAAATCGCGTACAAGCAAACATATGTACATACATACATGCGGGAGAAACACAGAACCTCCGTTTTTTTTAAGTCGGTTAAAAATAAAAATTTAAGTCGATTGCGTACAAAGGAAGATATTTGTTATTCAATTCTATTAAAATAGAACTTACAACATTTTGGGGAGGGCGGGGTTTAAATCTGTAAGTGTCTGTATAGGTACACCTAAATTATCGAATATGAAAGTTACTAATTTACAAAGCATCTATCAGGGTTTTAGGAGTTTCATAAAAATATAACATGAAATCGATAATCTAATTTTATTATGGTTGGATAAAATATTATATTTTGGAATTAACGAAAAATTTCGCACAGACTGTGGAAGCCACTTCAAAAAATAACAAGAAAGTGTCAGACGTTATATCCTATAAATACCGCGAAATACGAAATCCGTAATTCCCATGGGAATCATCTCCATCTTTTCCCCCGTATATTCCCTTTATTTTGAGTTGTCAGGCAAATGACACGCAGGCCGAGAGCACCTACTTATTTCCAATTTAGCCATTTGGCCTGTAAACAATATTTCCCCGGGGGCAGCAGATGAACACGGGCAGATATAAAACATGTATCAATTACAGGAAGCTCCTGGATGCGAATTTATAGCAGTAATTGGAAAAATATCACACCGAGCCATTAGGTTAAAGACGGCGCCGAGCCGGGCAAACATGATCAAATATTTACAACGATAATAGGTCTTCAGGTGGGCCCGCAGAACAGAAGTCAGTCAAAATAAAAGGAGGCGAAGGCAGGAAAAATGAAAGAGGATCGCACTTGATTCGAGATAAAATGAAAAGTGAAAGCAGCACCGGGGGAGGCCGTCAGGCAGGAATGGTTTCAGAATGATTGGTTCACGTCCCAATTTTCCCAGAGACGAGGCACTATTTAGAAGAGGACTGCGCGGCGGGATGCTGGAAACATGGGAAGCATGGGAAGCTGGGAAACGCAAAAGTGTCGAGAAATACACTCCAAACGGGGCATACGTCACAAGGCGAAAATAACCGCAAAATTTTATTCTGACATAAAATTTTACGGTCAACAAGTACACAATTTGCTCCCAAGGACTACATCAAAACGGGAAGAATTCCTCAAGGTGGATCGAAACCTGCCTGGGATGCGCAGGGAAGGAATCAAGACGGAGGGAAACTAGAGCGCAATACTAAGACAATTAGATCAGGTTGCTACCTTGGGATAAATAAGGGGATTTCTTAGGATACCTGTCAATTGCTCTGCGGGGGCCCGGAGCGGGAGGATAACCCCAGAGATATTGAAGATTCCTAGAGTTGGACAAGTAGCTTTTGTAGCGCCAAATACACGCAACTTGTTAGCCAAGCTAAAGGCTCTTCACGCGAACACTTTGCCTCAATTGTTAGAGATCTTCGTCTTAAATCCTAGTTGGCTTATAACTTTCCTTAGGTGTGCACAGTGCGACTCTCAATCCCCGGTCGACACTCCTTCCAAGTGGAATCTGCTGAAAAACATGGTCCTTGCTGTAAGGACGTTGAGGATGTAGGCGGGGATAGTCTGACCGGAGGAGGGGTACTTGCAATGTATGAATTGGACAGAAAATCAATGATTTATCCGCCGTGATAAATCCGGGCATATACCGAAAGACTTGGCTTGGTTTAGTCACGTGTGCTGAGAGCTTTAAAAAAAATAAAAAAATAAGTAAATTATGAAAGGTATCGCAGTCGAGCAGAGACCGGGAGCTCCTTGTACCGCCCCGGTGAAGACAGCGACGAAGTGGAGACGAATTTTCCATTGTGCTCGATGAGGAAATTGAAATTTTCTGTTTCGTCGGGAAAATCATTGAACATTATCGGAGCCATCCCACTCCGCAACGCTGTGGATCTGTTGCCATTTCTCAGGAAAGCGTCCTTAAGGCAACTCCTAATAAATAACACGCAGCACCTTCTCAGATTGCTCTGTCAGCAAAATTTATATGCCATCGCCCATAGAGGCACTAAATGTCGAGTGGCCTCCTGGCATTTTATTCGGAGGCGCCTTCCGAAGGCCGTAGCAATAAAAGACGGCAGCTTATATCCCGGCGCTTTAAATTAATTTCCTAATGTTGGCAATTTATCCAAAAGTTTCGTGAAATCATTTGAGTTAGAGGAGGAAGTGGAAAAAAACATTTCCTGACTATCCCCGCAGGTTTTCAACGGAGGCTGTTTTCTAGGCTGGCAAAAAGTGTAAATTTTGACGGCAGAGTTCCTCCCCTTTCGATGCCTTTTGCCTCCTCTTTGTCCTCCGGCCATGCTGATGGACTCCGTTTTGTCGGGCTTTCATTTGGTTTCGAGGTAAAACTGAGAGAGATCGCCGTTGAAACCGCCCACTCGATGTGTGCACAAACCCTTTGTAAGGAGTTTACGATTTCGACTACATACATATATTTATGTATTGTATGTTTTGAGGTGCTTATGTACCTACATAGCTACACTTTATAAATGACCATTTAGTTAAATGCACTGCAGAGCAAAGCTTTAACGTGTAGGTTCAACTCGATTTTATAATAGTTCACAAACACTTTTCGAAATAATACCTACATATATAGTTTTAGGATTACATAATAACAATACTAAAAAACTTGTCTAATTCCTGTACCTATTTTGAAATTGTTTGATATTTAGTTATTTTTTTGTTTTGTTTCGACTTTATATTAATTATTACACAGATTAAGTACAAATCCGTTCCCTAATATCGGAAGATCGATTTTATTATACAGCAATGATAGCAGTTAGTTCCTAATTCGTTTAGAATGTTTTAGTAATGTTAAAGAAAAAAGCTCATTTATATTTTTATTTAAGCTGCTTTCAGCGACAAATCGACAAATATCAGAATTACTAAAAATTTACAATTTTATTAAGTCACAGCATAATGTTATCAAAATAGCTTCGGCTTCATTAAAACCACAATTATGAATAATTAATTCTGAAATTCTGAAAAGTTTAAAAGTTTCCCACTAACCTGGATGTCGACAAAAATTGGTTACTATAATAAAAAAGTTCAGAGTGGAAAAATTTCCTCTCACGAACAATATTCCTCTAGAGTCTAAATTCAAGCGAAAAGGAATGTTATGAGATGTAACAAAAAGTGAATCTAGTTTGTGGCGTGAGAATAATCCTTTCCTGGAACAAGGGTGATTATTTTGATCAAATAAAGTTTTAGTAGTTACCTCTATAACGAAAGCTGGAGGGAAAAAAATAAATGTAAGCAAATTACCCCCGGGATAACCCAGAGTGGCGCGATTTGCCGAAAAGAAAAGTGGAAAACAAGAAAAATTTCAAAACTTCTGCAGTACTGTATTGGGACTAGCTTCCATAAAAATGGCCTATTAAGCGGACTGAATAGACCTATCCCAGGCGTATAGTTAAAGTGCGTTCGTTAGTGGGCGAATACAAAAATCAGCTCTGGAATCCTCTTTGCGTGCCCTCATTTCTCAATGTTTTATTGAATTTTATATTTTTTTACGCGATGATAAAAGCCCCAAAGAGACAAAGCTAGCACCCCTTGTAATTTTTTATGGCGTGCTCGTTATAATTGAAGCGTTACGTAACGTATGTTGTAACAGGGAAAATATGAATGGCACTCAAAAAAGATATTCGCGCTTTTTACCGCGAGGAGAAGTCAATTGCCGGCAGTACACGCAAAACTACACGTGCATTAAATATAGGGTACAACAGGTAGTCTACTTGAAACGTAGAAAAAATCCGCTTCGCCTAAAATGAATGTGTTAATATAAGAGGACAATGTATGATAACCTGCGGAAGTGCTACTGGCATTAAAACTTAGGGTTTCTTAATTTTTAAAATTAGGTGATTAGTAACATATGTAGTTTATAATATTCAGGCCTATTCCAGAATCCGTCGGAGAGGTTAGGAAAACAGAAAAAATGAAAGTTTACAATCTGAGTGAAGTTAAGTTTGTAGCCTCCGTAGAGAGGTGATACAGTTTTTAATGGAAACACCAAATTCAGCTTTCTTCAGATCGTTAAATACCATTTTTTAGTGTTCGGAATTTCTACGACGGATTCTGGAATAGGCCTCGTTATTTTTTAATACTATTTTAATAAGTATGCCTGTCTAAAAATAAAATTGTTGTTACATCTTACGGAAACCGTTTTAACTTTTTAAAGAAATCATCAGTCCATCAAATGCCTGGGTACTAATGCTAAATTTTTCATGAATTATTCATTACAATTTTTAAAGATCTTTATTCATATCTGATACTTCATTCCACGATGTGTGTGAAAATGTATTTATAATTGCAATTTTCCATTTATGTCGAGGATATTCATTACTAAATATATACATATTTTACAATTCAGCAAGATTTTCTAAGTTACACTAAAAATTGAGGTCAGGTAACGCATGAATTTTTAACAATGAATGGATTACTTCATTCCATAAATTGTTCGTATGTGGCTAATTTATTTTTTCCTGTTTTTGCGGCTTAAACCTTAACTTAAAAAATAATGGTGTAGTACGACTGTACGACTCACTAGACATATGTATGTATATAAACCGTTTGCTTTTTTAACAACATTTGCATACTGAATAGAGATGGAGTTTAATCCTTCTCGATTTTAAATATATTTAAATTTGAAATTTTTATGAGTATTGTGTAAATTTGAAATTCAATCTCCTCAATCATAAACTTTAAAAACCTCTAAAACCTTACAAATATTGTACATATGTAGGTTTATTGTTAAATTTATGGGTTCTATTGCGAATATCGTCATTTCTGTGACTAAGAGTCGGTCTTATCTTAATCTTAAAATAAGTCGATTGAACGTCCAAATAATTGGATTGGATTTTTCTAATCGACTTATTTTAACCACTTTGAACGAAAAAACTAATTAAGGTAAAAGGTTAAGGAAATGAATTTATGAGAATTTTAGGAACTTTATTAAGGAATTTCTACTCAAAAAGGGCTTTTGTAAGCTCTTTTCGTCGTAGAAATGACCACATTGGCAATAAGGCCCATATTTTCTATTTTATGGAGAAATGGGGGTTTTTAAACAATGGAAAATCATAAATCTGTGGTAAGCCTTCCTTTTTACAAAAAAAAAAAAAAAAAGAATAAATGCATATAGAATACAATAAAATTCATAGCAATATTACAAAGCGTGAATAAAAACAAATAACAATATTAACACGTAAGCCACGGATATCAGATATAAAACCATTTAGAATTTAAATACTCATTACGATTAAATTTAAACTTTTTTTAACAGTGGCAAAATACGCTATTCACGATTACTGTCGTATTATTTTCATTTCATAGTTCAGAGCTGCGCTTGCAAAAAGAAATAAAAACTTTATTTACGATAAACAACTTTAAATTTTTGAACCAATTACTACACTATTGTAGACTGCTGAACTGTTGGAGAACATTATCTATTTTTTCAAAGTGTTATATTATAATTGATGTATTAATCTAAATTTTTCCAGGGTATAATTTTAATTTTACAATTTTGGCGAGGTTAAGTCAAAATAAAGAAAACTAATAAAGTCGGATGCAAATTGCTTTAGGTGCCCATTAACTCGAAATGTGATGGGAAACAACTTTCAAAATTAAATACTCAGATTAAGCAGCAACAATTCCTGAGTCAAGCGAGGTAATCTCTAACTGAGGAAAGGAAACACCTCAAAATTCGTTAATCTAGAAGGAAGCCGACAGAGCTTCCACGCTGGTAGCACTCACTCATGCATTTTCCGCTGGGACGAAAGTAGATTTTGTCCGTATTAAAATTTCAGCATCGGATATAGCTGTTTTATATGAAAATGGAATTTTCATTCCAAGGTGGGCCATGTTTGGGACCCACTGTTGCCGACTTGTTCTCCAGTGCAGTCGCATAGCAAAAGCTGAATGATGCACCGGGCTTAGGTATTCGAGTGGGGCTCCGGCTCTAGAACTCCGACACCTTATCACCCCGAGCAGTCCTCGTAGAAAATTTCAATTACATACAGCGAATGCTTTCTCCGCTGCTAAAGTATAAATTTCGAAGTTAATTGCTTTTTGAAATGAACATTTCTTTAGGCCATAAGAATGATACCGAGTTTCTCCACGAGCGCCCTGCTCCACCATCGCATATCGACGGGTAATTTTCCAGATTTTATAAACCTCCTCAAAACTGTTAAGAAAGAGCTGTAGGGCCGCAGGGATAAATGCAATTTAGAACGATCTCAAGCGCAAAATTGCGAAAATGGCTGGCAATATGGCGAGTTATTAACTCAACCGTAAAATACGATTCAGACCTGGTGCTTAATTAGTGACCTTTATCTGATAAGATCTTCTTGATTAAGTTGGCGAATGGCTTGTTTGCAGGGGCATGAATCCAAGATATCTTGCGTCTTGCCGAACTAAAGATGTTAAAACATGCAACTGCACAGACATGATGCAGATATCTTACATCTCAGAAATTGCACATCTTTGCGGAGGCGAGCAGACAACCTGTGCAGGTTATTTCCTTGGCGTCGCGACGCATTCAATCATTGATACAGCACTCCCCTCAATTGCTGTATGGTAGGTGAATGAATAGCACCCTTTCACTGATGTACATTAGCAACCTCATCTTGCCTTTATCTAGAGAACCTTTGACAGAATCAAATTAACTTCCATAACTTTTGATGTGATTAGAGCAGAATGGTCCAGGTCTTCGACTCTTGAATTCCAAAATTAAGGGAGTAAAACTTTCTAAGAAATGTGAAAGCTTTCAATTTAACTAAAAACAATCTAATGAAGCGCCTTTGTCGGAACTCTCTTGAGTGGGGCGGCGGGAGGATCCGCCCGGAGCGCCCCGGTGTATGTGTGCAGATCTTCACTCCGGGTATGCGATGAACTCCTCCGCACCACAGGAAAATGTATTCCGAACGCAGGTATTCATTTCAAGTGAGCCCTGAACAATAAATAGAACGCAAGTGGTGAATGTGAATGGCAACATTGAGGCGAAGTAACAAGGTGCGTCGTTGGTGGGAAAAGAAAATGTCTCGAAGGAATGTAAGGCGTTCTTCTTGGAAAAAAAAAAAAAGAGTAGATGCCACAAAAACAGGTTTCCACAAAGCCCTAAGCGTAGACTTGTTTTATATCGCAAGAAATTCTGAAAGGTATGAACTTCCATTATTTTGAAATGGTCTTATGGAAGAAATAACAAAAACATTCAAACATCAAAAGAATTATTATATATTAAATGGAAATAACCAAAACAGTAAAAAAAACTACTAATTACCTGTTGTATTGTAACTAATATTTAGTATTTAATAAAATAACTAACATCAATACCAGTACCGATACTGGTAATATTGTAAACATTTTACAAATACCAGTACTGAGAATGTACAGCCACCAGTAATTAATTCATGTAAAAAAGTGAAATTGCTACTTTGTATGATCATTTTTACAACAGAGCACTTGATTTTGTATTCTCGGAGCATGAAATGAATTCTGCGACGAAAAGAGCTTACAAAAGCCCTTTTTCGATAAAAAGTCCATAATAAACCTTTAAGAATTCTCATAAATTCAGTTCAGTAAACTTTGACTTCAATTAATTTTTCTCGTTCAAAGTTCGTGAGAAAATTTGAATTATTTTGACGTTCAATCGACTTATTTTATCCAAAAAGGGTTTTCGTAAGCTTTTTTCGATTCGTAAGATCGACTCTTAGCCGCAGAAATTACGATATTGGCAATAAGTCCATCACCATCAAAATTTCTGTCTTTTTAATTTGGAGGTTAAACTAGTAAACTACTAAAAGTACTAGTATGATACTGGTAAGGTACTGATAGTATTTTCAAGTTATTGAATTGGAGTTATTTTCTTCAAAATGATTTTTGAAGATGCCCTATTAGTCGTGTCGTCATCCTTACACCAAACAAAGAGGGATATGTTTTTGAATGCTATGTATGTTTGTATTAAAATCTTACGTTTTTTTTCTAGCTAAATAGCACAGACCCAAGACGAATAAAGCAAGATTGAATTTTGATTTTTTTTAGGTTGTCCCGTCTTTGTTATACACTAATTACTTGCCAGACGGCAATTCATCACAAAATTGGCGAGTAAAGGTAGCGCTAAACCCATCGTTTACGTTACTGCTGTGGAAAACGCAATCCCTTTGCATTTTGTGGGAGTTACCGTGGGATTAAATTGCTTTAATAAAGGACAAATTAAATAAGTCACGTATCGCCGTGAGCAAGGCAGCCAACCACCTGTCCAAGCTTTGCGTGAACCGACTTCCTAAAATAGATTTAAAACGGCCTGATTAAGATTGGATAATTACCACCCACTCGTGGGTTTAATGTCACAAATTTGAAGGCGAAAAATGAAGCCGCCACAAGGCGGGCACGTTATGATACACCCCCCGGACCTGATTACACCGAGCAGCTCGCATTAGCCCTGTAAACATCACTCGGTGCTGGTGCTGAACATAATGACGACGAACGTCGACTATGGCGTCGACGTCGATGGCGACGTCGTCGACTGAGCTCTGCGGTGGCTCCTCGTTATGTCATGGCCTGGCACCATGAGACGGCACGGCACGTATTGCAGTGACTTGCCGTTCCTACGTCTGTCTGGTGGCCTGTTTCTCGTTCCGTGCGTAACCAGGCCACCCCCCCGAAATGAATTATTCATCCAAATCACTATCATTATCGGTGATGTGCCAACTGCGTGCGAAGTGGAGGAGGAGAAGGAGGCACCGGCCGCAACTGAGCGCATTAAATTTTCATAATCGCATTAAACCACGAGTGCGACTTCCCGCTCGCTATTTTCAATCCTCCAGACTATATTTTGGCTAATGTGAATGTTCGCGTGCAATCGTGTTGAGGGCTTTCACTTTTCCACCCAAGGGAGTTTTTTTGGAAAACAAGTATAAATTTCACTGAAGTGTTGAAAGTTTACTGGTTTTTTGAGCGTTTTTATTCCAATTAGCATGAGTATGGAATTCAAAATAACTCCAGTTAAAGGTTTAATATTTATCTGACCTAAGCCGGTCTTAAGCTTCACTTATAAATTTGAGTTCAATTAACTCAAAACGGGTTAAGGCTTAATTCAAAGCTTCCTCAAGCGCTATTTTTTAATTAAAGCTTGATTCAATTCCATATAACATTATCAAAATTTGAAGATATTTTACTTGTATAGTACCTACTGTTAAGTTGTTAACATCTGTACTTTAGTCAGCTACAACTAAGCACAACAAATTTTTTTTTCATTTTTTTGTTACAATAGTTTTCCTTAAAAAATTTCTTCCTTGAAGAGTAACAATTGCTCCAATTAAAATATTATTATTAATATCTGAAAAAAGTAGAAATTGCTTTTCTTTATTTTTATTTATTTTAAACATTTAAAACTTTATATTTATATGTGTGGTCAACTGGTTTCTTCTTTTATTTTGGTAGTTTAAAACCAATTACGAATTCCAAATGGTGGGCAATCAAAATTTGTGTAAATAGTGCTTGATATATATGTACATATATGTATGTATGTACAGTGTATCCCAAAATTTCTAGAAAGGTTTGAAGAATCCACACAATATTGGTATTAACATGACCTTGAGATGTACTTGAACCGCCTGGTGAAGATCAAATTCAAACCTTTATATGGGAATCCCTATTTTTGTTTTATTAAATTCTTTTATTTAACTTACACTACGTGTCGTCAAATCTTGCAATGCAAAATTTTTATACTTAGACTTTATCAATCTTAATGAAAATTGGAACACATGTTCAGCTCCGGTGACAATACAAGTTAGTGGTGTCGCCCGAGCGAATCCACCCCCGCATAAAGAATTTTTTTAAAAAAATTTTTTTTATATTTTATCTTGTTTTACATAATCATATCATATCAAAGAGGAAAAAAACTGTTTTTCAACTATTCCGAGCAAAGTTATGTATATGTATATAGGTTCTAAGAATGAAATACACAGAAGTAAGCGAGGGTACAAAGGGATGGAGAGTACAGAGTAAGGTATATGTATCATATAATCAAAAATATCTCTTGTCACGGACACAACAAATCAATTCATCCGAAGAATGCAATTACCTGGCATTAAATGAAAATGAACTTCGTAAAGAGTGGATTCCACGAGATCAAAGTAACCGCTGGTTCTGGTCAAGCAACCAAGTGGTGAGTGTGTTTGTCGACATGAAGTCTTTGAAGTATTGCTCCGATTCGGGCCAAGGGTGCGACAGGCTCCTGGAACTACCCAGCACAGTACTCCTCCTGTACAACGACATACAAGGAAATTAATTGTCCAGGAACATTAATGTCCCTGCAGATGGCAGAACTAAGAACTGCGGGGGCTGTAAAGCTCCTGTGCCATGGCAAATTGGTGGCAGATGTTCTCTTATATTCTTAAAATTGGGTGGGTGGCAGGAGGAGCACTACGTGGACCACTTCTAGTCAAAAGGATTCTTTTTCTTTTTGACATGAGTGGACCCACAGGGTGCACAAATTTCATCGTTGTTGGGGTCTGTAAATGATATGAGCTCAGAAAGAAGAAATAATTGGCGGGTGTGCACCCATTCCGGGAAGTTAGGATGATTTCAATAATTAGCTAAAAGGTCAAGGTACATTGGAATCTTGCTTTATTTTCTTAAAATATTTTTTCATTAAAACCCAGGAACGTTCATAAGTCGAAATCGGGGGACTTAAGGGGGTTATTTTATACCCTACTGGGTCTGCGTCTGGTCAAAATAACAAATTAATTTCAGATTTAGTTACATATGTATATCTAAAATCACATTAAAAATTCGATTCATCGTCTGCTCTTTATTTTTTAAGCAATTTCGTAAAATTTCATTTTGCACTTTATTTTGTTAGAAAAATGTATTTAGCGTATTTATAACCACTAGGCAATACCTATGAGTTAAAATTTCAAACACATTCGATTCTCTAAAAGAATGTTGTTTAAAAATAAAAGTTATTAGGTAAATGTATTTATGAGAACCCTTTTTATTTGTGGAAAATGGAAATTATTACTATTTATTTTAATAAAATTTACTTTTATTTACTTTCGCTGAAATATGATATATGTATGGTTTTACAATGATATTGAAGTATTTAAGTTTGTTCAGTATTTGTATTCGTTGTAAGATACCATACCCGATATATACTCGTATATGAAATTAAAAATCTCTCGTTTGTCACTGTCTTTAGCTGGGGCTGAACTCGGTACATCACTTGGACAATGTGCCTATGTAAAATGTGTAATCAATAAAAAAGAGGACCCTCAAAATAGTGACGTGATCAGAGTGCATGTCTTGCCATTTTTCTGCCAATTTTACAAGTCGCCTCTTTTGTATCCTCTCGTGGAGCCCTAGGCGAAAAATCATAAATTGATTTTCAAGCCGTCACCAAGGCACTTTTTGCAGTGAGATACGCCGCTGTACTCCCGCCTTTTTGCCCAGCTATGAAACTCTGTTGAAAAGCTCAAAATGAAAATTCGATGCGGGCTAAAATATTTTTGACGTGGAATGACAGCTGAATACCGACTCCGGCTAAAACATGGCTTTGGGTATTTTTATTGAATCTATTCCCACGCATCTGGGAAATCTACATATATAGATGCATTTTAAATTTGAAAGCAAGTTTTTCGCGGTTGTGTGGAAGAATAGATAGTGCAGAAGGATATTAAAATACTCGTACCAAAGCAACATTTTTATGGTCTACAATGAGCACCTTATACAGGTTTTAGGGGAAAAAAATATTAAATTTTTTTCTTTTTTCTTCAAATTTTGAAGGTGGCATAATCACAATACGCTCAAACAGTCGAAAACCGGACAGTTTTTAATGAAATTTTGCAAAGACTGAGTAAATGTCTTTGATAAGAATTGTCACGTTTTTTCTAATGGATGACCAGTATAACGTCTGGGGTATCTAATTAATTATGAGAAAACTATTTATTCTTAATAATTGTTTTAAAACTTTTATTTCAAGTACAAATAGATAATGTTCTTTTTTTCTAAAGTGTACTTAATTTCAAAAAGATCGATCAAATATTATTTGAGTTGTCGTTTACGTCAATTGGAAAAATTTAGTGTTGAGAAAATTCCGTTTAGAGTGTCGAGAAGTGAAAACTTAAAAAATTCAATGCTTTACCAACTAATCAACAATTTCTAATTATAATTATTACTTCCTTTCGGATATTATTTCATTTTGAACTAGGCTATAACTATATAAAAAATACTCTGAATTTTGCTTTAAAATTTTACTATCGTATTTTTGAGATATTATTATTACCCTTTGCACTCCACTGGCGCCGCTGCGATGACATCATAATATGCACCATAAATCCACTGGTGCCGCTACGGCGACATGCATTATTTCCCTCACAGACCAAAATGTGCAAAATGCGAATAAAGCAAAAGTATAAAAGAAGTACAAACAAATAAATTTTAAAATACATTAATGCTTTATTTTATAATAATAATCCTATACTCTTCAAAAATATTCATTGCAAAAGGGTGCTGAAGATGCTGGTCAATCATATCAAAAAAATGTTGGAATTCAAAAAGCTAATATTTTATGGGAAATAATTTTTTGTTTTTGAATTCTTGAAAGTTCAAAAGTTAGTGTTTTCTTTTAGGGGTGATTTAAAATTTCAAAACTCGCCTGATTCAAAGCTATACCTATAGTATGTGTCTGTTGTGATAATCTGAATATGTATCAAACCCTGCTTTACGGAAATCATAGCCCGATCCCCTCTGTGAGATTTCCTGAGGGTTGAACCACCAAAAATTTAAGGGAATTGCTTTCTGTAATAATCCGCCCCTGCTAAATCTGTGGACGATTAAACGGCTAATTGGGCGACGAAAGTCTGCGGCACGAATTCACAAGCAACCCACAAGCGTTCTGGGTGGTGAAGATATTTTGTTGGGTAGAAAAAATCCGGCAGTAGCCCAGAGTAAGCGTCGCTAGACTGGCTGTAATGAAATTAGTGTACAATTGCCTCATTACATCCGTAAATAAGCAGGGCTCCGCAAAGAGTGGCCCCCATACCAGGTTCGGTCGTGAGTGGAGTTCGGAACTGCTAGTGCCCGGCTTTTTCGCTAATTAGAATATTTGAACTGCACCTAGAGCCAGTGTGGCGTGACAAGCTCAAAACACCTGCCCGGCTGGGCCGCACACGGCGCGAGCCTCAATAACAAAATTACTCAGTTTGCAGGGATATCAGTTAGTCTAAATAATTATCCTAGTGACCCGGGTGCAAAACCAGCCTTTGAATGCGCCTTGCAGTACTGCGGGGACCAGAGGATTCTATCCCGATCGACTTTGGTCCAGCAGTCGTTCGGTTCCAGGGTGGGAAAACAGGAAAACAACAAATTTTCATGAGGGCCCGAGGGCTGTTTTGATAACTCGTAGCGCCCTGAATAACTCACCAAACCCGGAATAGTGTCTGCGTCCATGTTAACGCGAGGAATATTGCATAACCAGCGCTCTGGGTGAAATCTGTTTGTCAATATGTCAATTACATAAATGGCGCCAGCACACCAACCTACCCCGGGAGGTGATAATTGACCCCAGCACCTGTCCTCGTATTTATGCTGCTTCGCCTATGAGCGTATGCTGGAGCTTTTGTTTAGCGGCTCTGCGTAATTGGGACATTTTGAATATCTTGCGATTTACGAAAAACTGATAGCAATGCACATTCAGAATAACTGGAAAAAATAGCAACAGAGCCAGTTTGCTTGAATAGTTCAATTATTTTTTTACTTATTCTATGTAGTACCCATACGGAAAATTTTATAATTGAAATAAATACGTGCTATATTTTTATATATTTTTCGTATACGACAACTATTAAAAAAAATATTTGCATAATTCGTGTATGACAATTATAAATAAAAGATACGTAGAAAGTATAGATATTAAAATACTTCCCAACTATACATATTAAATGTATATACTTAATTTAAATATGAAATTTGTATATTCAGCATATACTTTAGGGTACCTTGTTATGACTTTTCCAATAGATGTACCGGAAAAGGAAGGCAAAGACTTCAATACTATGTCTTGAACAGCATCCATTATAAGTCGAATTTAATATTTTCAGGGGCACAAAAACAAAATTTAAATTTTGTTCGACGTATTCCGGGTCTACTTAAAAATACTATAATTATGAAGTTCATTTTATCCGTGCAAGGAATACAATATATTTAATAATGTAAAAGATATATTCATTTTATATGGTAAATATGTGTATTCACCTAGCTTTCCCTATATGTATTATAAAATATACATATATTGCTGCAAGATATGCCTTCCTTATGAATCACATGTAGAATTTGAATCGAGTGAATATAAGAAACTGGCGTTCGTGATGTTTGTGGCAAGAACAACAAGTCGTTGTCGCACTGAAAAGGTCGACTTGGACTCGTCTGCCTCGGTGTCCCTATGTCGGAAAATTTGGCAACAAAATATAAATGCATAGAATATACGATATTTCATATATTTTAAATGTACGAAAAGCGGCAAAATCGATATATTTTATGTATACACGATTTTTTATATTTTCGCATATACATATGTATATTTTTCCGTACGGATAATCGGACCCTATCTCGCTCTTTCGTCGCTCTGGGCAAACATTATCTACATATTTATAGGTCCTCAATAACAAATTTGTATTTTAATTGTATCAACACGAATCGAAATATTTTAATGATTTTTATTCCATTTAAACCTAATTTACTTAATTTAATTCTTTAATTCCTACTATAGTTCGTCTTAGTTCTTTATATAAGTGAGATTGTAAAGCAGAAGAAAATTAGTATGGAACTTGCTTCTACTTACTTTTCTGAATCGATTTTATTTTTCCTTTTTAAATTGCAACTTGCGAATAAAAATTGCAATTTTTAAATAATGGTGGTTTAATTAATTTCATAAATTTCTTCTACTAATAAAAAACATTTAAGAGGGATAAGAAATAAGAAATTTGATCAATTTGTATAATTTTTTTAGAAAATATAAGTTGTTTAGCAGGAATTTTTGCAAAAATGTTGCTCAAATAGGTTTATCGGTTGACATTTTTCGAAATAATATTAGAGCTTGCTTGGTAATGAATCTATATTGAGTGCGTCAAGGTTATTAAGTATTTGTATGGCTTTATTACTCTTAACTCTTAAAAGTTACTGTGCATATTAGCGAATTTTAAGGATAACCTATCCTGTTCTTACTTTATAGACTAGATTTTATCATTTTCTCGGGCAAAATGTTTTGACCTCAGAAGTAGCCCCTTCCTTTTGTCTATTTACTTACCTATCCATACCGTACAATATATTAAAAATACATCCAAATCCTAGGCGGAAAATCTTAAGGGCGTCTAATAGTCTAAATTAGATGTGTCTTGTTTTTAAAGATGTGTCTTTTCAGCATAGAATCGATTGGAATATGTTAGAATACTTAGCTACGAAACATCGTCTATAACATGTGCTCCTCTTTGAAAGGACTAAATTCCAAATCATCTCATTTGGATTTTGAATTATATCTGAGTGGTAGCTCAAAGATTCATTACATTAATATTCTTTGATGCCTTTTCAATAAGCTTATCATTCCTTCAGGAGCAGTCGACAATAAATCGATAAATTTCTCCCTTCGAACTGAATGAATCTAATTTTAGACTCGATTCTGTCGAGCCCGCCGTCGTGCTTTCACCCAATTATCGAATCTTTCGCTCCGGCGATCAAATGCATCAGTAGCATTTGCCACAAGGACAAGGGTTAAATTAGCTCCTCGAAGGATAAAGGCGCCGACCTCTCAGCTAGCGATTAAAGCATTGCGGGCACCGGCGCTCATTGGCAACTTAATTACAAATACATTAATTACGCGGTTGGTGCTGGGCAAACGGTGGGGGCCTTTAATTAACGTCGCCCGACAAAAGGTAATTACTCATGGCGAGCACTGTCTGAACACATCAAATAAAGTCGGACGCCCGGAATTAGCCGGTTTTCGCAGTGACAGGTGAAAATATGTTTGCCCTTCACTCTTTGCTATTTTGCGTTTTTTTCCCTTTTTTTTTCCCCCGATGTTGTCACTGCGCGTCAATTTTTGCAATTTAACGCGAGCCGGAGGCTTGGAAATTATTCGATATGAGTGCAGGTAATTTGATTTCCGGGCGGCCTCAGATTTCGACCGGCCGCTCGGATGACTATTTAAGTGAATTCCTTTATTTAATCGAGTCTGCGGGGGGTGCTCGCGATGCGCCAATTTGCATAATGAAAACCTTTTGTTAAATAATGGCGGAATTAACGGGCAACAGGAGGAAATGAAAAATTAAAGCGACTGCTTAATGCCTCCGTGTTAATGCCGGGAGTCCTTCCTCCTTGTTCTGGGGGCCCTGGCGCTCCGCTTCGCCCCCACTCACACACATCCTCGCGCCTTTTCTACATTAAGGACGACTGCCAGCCAGTCGGCTAAGGCCGCACCCACCCAACCGCTTTATTACCCCTTGCGAAGGACCTCTGTGTCCCCGGAACCGGAAAGTCGAAGAAAAACAACTATCACAGCAGCGCCCCCAGTACCAGGCCAAAAATAATGAGGAAAAATTGTCGAGGTCATCAGCTCCGATGATTTATGGGCCCGAGGTGAAAATGGGACATTAAAAACCCCAGAAACCCGGATCCCGTCCAACCTGTGGCATGTCGGACTGAACACTGCGACAAAATTTTCGTCCTGCAGGAGAACCAGCAGAACTTAACGAAGGTCGTCCTGCGGGGAACCGTCCCTGGCACATGCGCTGTTCGTGGACGTTCCCTGGGGATGGAGGCAACAAAACTGGGAAATTTTCCGGGTGAAGGAGACGTTCAGCGGGGAACAAAACTCAAATCAGCTCCTGGGGTTTGTTTATTATCTGCTGCAACAGGTGGACCGGCTGCGACGAAGAAGCTAAGTGGGGACTCGAGATGGCTTTGGTGGGGGAGCCATTCACAATGACGCAAGCATTTCAATCTTTATTTGAATTTTTCCACAACGCACAGCTCTTGCAAGTCCGCTTCTGAGCGAGCTAAATTCTAAAATTAAAATTTACAATTTAGCAATAAACTATATCTACCATTTTCTATTTACAACATTTTCTTAAAATCCAAAACCCAATTAAATAGACACTTTTCCTAAATGATTTAAACTTTTTCCACATTCTAGAAACTATAATAATAATAATAAAATTGCTATATGAACGCAGTAATATTTGTGCAAAATGTACCTAAAAATGCACACAGTAAACAATTATAGTGACTTTAAATTAATTGTTTTTTTTAATGCAAAATTATAGTCTTGTCTAAATTCTTAAGAAAAGGTTGTATAAATGGTTTTCGTAATGGAAAATCACAAAAATACTATGTGGATGTTTTGAATTTTTTCGAAACTAAAATATGAATCTACTTATTTTTGCAATTGCCTTTCTTTATTGCTTTTTATGTATGTATTTCTTAAGTTATATACCTTACCTACTATAGGTAGAAGTATCTAGCTCTTGATCTAGTATAATACATAAGTAAAGTAATGAAAAATTCCCAAGATTTAGGTCTCCTGAATTTTTGAATATGATTCTCTTTTAGGAAGTTATTTTAAATGTCACAAAATATAAAAATTTTTATGAAAAATGAACCAACGTTGCCTTATCCTAAAATATTATACGTAATATAGAAACTTTTTAACTAGGTGCGTTTTGGGTGTTAAACTACCTTGAAATTTTCAAAAAAACTTTTTTGGTTTTTATTCCTATAATTATTATTTGTAATTTTAAGAATTTTACCTGAGTTATAGCGATTTGAAATGAGCGCGACAGAAAATAGAACCACACCCCGTCACAGGTAGCGACCGGACAGGAGCGAGCGGACAAAGTCTTACTATACCATAGATTCCGATAAATAGACATTTTTATCCTATCTTCCGAACCGATCATTTCGTCTGTGGAAGAATCTTACATATCTCCATCAATTTTCATTTTCTAATTCATTTTTTTTTGTTTTTTATTTAATTCATAAAACTATATATGACCAACTACCTATATAATGTGTTTGTGAGAAAAAAATTATTTTATATTTATGTATATTTAATAGCCGCGTCAAAAACAAATTTTTATTTTTATATCTAGTTTTCCGAGCGCCCACTTGTTGTAACCCCATAATTATTTTTTATTATCACATTTACAAGTAATCTACATATTGTATTTAAAAATTTCATTTAACGACGACGACGTTTTAAAAACCGATTCATATGTTTCTTAATGACGTTATAAGTATTACTTTTGGTTTTACGGACCTCACATTAATGTTTGAATTACAAGCATATGTGCTTTTTTTAAAAATAATATCAGATGATTTTATCTACAATCCATGTCTTCACGTAGCTCAAACGACACTAAATTGGTTCAATAATAATAATGCCTTTCTGTTGCAGTAGCCCGCGTGTAGACCGGACCTAAATATTACGCAGAATGAATGGAAGGTCTTAAGTGAAAGAACAGCCAAGACAGCCAACGTACGAGTATGTATTTATTTTTCTTAAAAAAAGCTTTTATATAGTGGAGTTTCTTTCTGTAAGAGATTGAGAAATACTGACCGGGTTAAAGTTGAGGCAAATGAAAAAACACTCTATTTGCCTACTTCTCTGTTAATATAAAGCTAAAGGAATCATTTTTTGAACTTGCATCTGAACTTTTTCTGTTGTAAGCTGGTAGCTTAAAATTTGTGTGACCGACAAGGATAATCAAAGCTTTTATCCTTAAAAAGCGTCCTTCGAGGCGTAAAAGCACCGAATTGCAAAGTTCTGTACAAGGAACTTTTGCACAAGCTCTTTCGTAGTTTGCGGTTTTATTACAAAAAGCTTTGCTTGGTGTACTCTGATTCATATACAGGATAATTTATGGAAATTTCATTTCGAAAAGCGTGGATGCAAAATGAATTGTGGGATTTAAGTTGCTTATCTTTTTGTTACCGGTGGATTCTGTTAAATAGTAGAAGACCTCATTTGGCTGTTATACCCCGTCCGAATTCAGCCACCTGACAGTCACCCACTGCCACCACCCACATGGTGAGCTTTTTTTTTTTAGTACGACGGGCATCACCTTGTATCAGCAGCAGCCCCACAATGTAAGAACCTCTGCATCTTGAATGTGGCCGAGTTGCAGAGGTTAGTCCATCCCGAAATCTCACGCTGTTTAAACGAATTTGAGCTTGTTCCAATGGGCGGTTGAGTTTTTTGATTTTTAATTGATTAATTATTGCATTGAGTTCGTCGCTAATCAGAACGCTTTTCTCGCGCTGTAAATGCAGAAAAAAGCAAAACATTTCGGAAAGACGGGTCACTTAATTATATCGCGTAACCAAGCGATTCATGTTAATTAAACTTCTATAGAGGTATAGGCTTATTCCAGTTAAGCGTTGACCAATTCTGTGTGAAGCAGTTAAATAAAGTGCTTTATCTCCTTGGGTAAAAAACGTTTTCCTCTAAATCGACTAAGGTTATCACTCCGATTATAGAGGGGTCAAATCGACCGGGCTTATCGACATACGCCGGATACGTCGGCTTGGGCGCTAGTGACTTACTGTTGGACAGCGCCTTACTTAAGTGTTTTTGAAAAGTGCTAATTATCCCTGCCTGCATATTCCACTTCACACTAGACAGTGTAAATGTGTCTATAGTTTAAGCGAGACAACATTCGTGCATCTTCAAGGATTCAAGTAGCTTAGGAATAGTAGGATTAAGTAAATTACCAAATTAGCCAGAAATAATTATGGCATCGAATATCAGCTTCGGTCTCGCCCTGTGCGTTTTATCAGTTGGGCTCGCAATCACCAACGGCCTTAAGTGCTACATGTGTGGTCAATACAACGAAGGTGTTGGGTCCATCACGCCCTGCCTTAACTACTCCGAACAATACGCGCACCTTTACCTGAAGGAATGTACCAAATCAAGCGAAAAATACTGCGTGGTAAGTATATCAATAAGTATTTAAATTTTTATCTCCAAAACGATAATCCGCTGTTGTATATAATTTTTATTGTATCCTCACTTTAGGTGTTGATAACACCCACTTTTCTATATATGTATATAATGTATGTATATGTATGTCATAACTAAAATTAAGAAGAAAAAATTCTTCTTTCTAGATCATTTTTGGAATTATTTACACCTATTTCTTCGAGGCTTTTACCCAAATGGAAAATGAAATAATTCTTATATCGATAGGTAGTATTTCCTCTCCTTTATTACTATTATATCCTGTGAATCGAAACGTAACAAATAATTAATTATGCAATATGTTTAACTAAGTATACTTCCACATAATTCGAACACATAAGCAGTGTACAAAAAGAGTCGATTTAAAAATACTCAAGCAGTGCTTAAGATCACTCTCCAGAGGGAGTGTGTAAAGTTTGCGCTTTATCCCCTTTTTGAAACAGCATTTTTAAATATTTATTCGTATGTTACCAGCGAAAATATGCAAATTAACAATCCTCTCACAGCTTGAAGGGTCCACTTTTTTTTTGGATTCGTTTTTACCAATTTCCTTTTCTTTGCCTTCCACATTTGTCGACATTTTCCTGAAAATTGGTATCGTTTTGATTTAGGATAAAATTTAAATATTGACTAAAAAGCTGTGACCTTTTCCACGTTGGTTTTAAAATGTAATCCATTCATAATCGCTTTTCTTTGAGTTAAATTAACAAACTTTCATTAGAGCGGATATGGTTCAGATAAGATACCTCTTTCTATCATTAGAAATACAGATTACCACATTCCCGCCTTAAGGATTTTTCAGAGATGTAGTTTCATATCTTGGAAAATTTTATTTCACTAAAATCCGATTAGATAATATGCATATACATAGGTATGACAACAATTCAATATTCTTTTTTCTTTATTTTTTATTTTTAATTGTGAATCGACGGCCAGCAGAAAAACATAGAGCCGAAGTCGACTTTTGGGGGAATAAGAATAAATTAATTAGGTATTTAATAATATTCACGAAATAGTTATATCGATAGTTGGTTCACATGTATTTAACATCCACAATGCAACCGTATCTGTATCTGGATAAATAAATAAATAAATAAATAAATATGTATGTTATCGTACTTCATTTTGAAAATTCTAAATTACACTTTAAAAAGAACAAAATGATTTTCTGAAAATTCTTAATACTTACATTGCATACTTAGGTATTAACTTTTAATTATAGATACACAACATAAGTCGAAATATGATGTATATGTTTTTCGTTCAATCAAAATTCCAAGAATCTTTTTGTAGAGAATATTCTTATCTATAATTACTAGCAATTATTAGAACCTAATAAACTACGAAATATTTGAGAGAAACTTGTTTTTTAAACCTCCTAAAATATTTGTTGCATTTAAATTATGAAGATTGGGTGTCGCTATATCCGAGACTACCACTATGAATTGAAGTTACTATACATTATTTTATTATAATACATATTTCATTTTACATGTAATGTGCCTGTATAAAAATCCATTAGGAGTATTTGCTTTGATGTCGATGTTGAAAAATATAAAAATGCTACACTCGATACAACGACATAATAGGAAATACGAAGAACCGCGAGCGAATGCCCTATTTTATCTATACAAAATTAATTTTAATCGTAAAGAACAGCGACGTAAAACATAAAATTTGCATCCTCTGGTGTATTGTGTTATGTGTCGATATGTTATTGGTACTAAAGCAATTATAAAACGTAGGTTAAGCAAGTAATGTTCAACAAAAAGCGCATTTAATTTTCATGGGATCATTTCCCATTTGCGGGTATTCACGCGTTATCAGCCAGCCACTCAGTAACTACATTGTTTAAATCCATATGCTGCTAGTATCAGTAAAACTACATATGTTCGTAAAATAAATGTTTCTAGGGATTTAATATACATACGCTTGATAATTTGTTTTATAACATGGGAAAGGGCTTATTCAATTAAATGTTCCCATTTCTTCGCATTAAATTAAAAATTTCGATGTTTTTATAAGTAATATTAAATTCTTCACTGCCGTTCCCCAGGTTTCATTTACCGCAAATTGACTTTCAGTCAATCTATCATGTCCAGTGGTTTTTAATGAAATGAAAATTTTGGGTTCATATCATTAGGGTTTTATACAGCAGGAAGCGCTCCCAAGATATAATCGAAAAAATAAATGACTCCGGAAATTGAGAAAAAAATTTTTAAATTACTTTCCATAAAATGAGGAAATTACTTTATCATCGTTTCATTTCTGATGTTTTAAGGTAAATGAAAAGCAATATTAAGAAAATTTAGCAAGTTTGTCTTATGACAGAATATGATTTATAATATTTTATAGCCCATAGCCCTGAAAGTCTGAAGTTATGAATTCTTTATTAAATATAGCCTTTAACATCCGTATTTCATTATACATTATTTAGTGTTTTAGACATACATATCTATGTTATACGATCTTTATGCAATAAAACCTCGAATTTTTAAGTAAGCTCTTTCGCAAAATAAAGATTTCTGATTTATTGTGACAGTGTTCGTCGTTGATTGAATCTTATCTCAAATAAAAATAATTGCAATATGAAGTTTTCGTAGCCGAATTTTTAAAACTATTTTAACATCATGATTGCGGCTGGCGTAAATTCGAAATCTTATACATATAAGGAACGTAATATTATTTATATACATACATATATACTATAATATATATAAAGTTGCATTTGATATGTATCTAGAGCTGTAACCTGAATTTTCTGTGACTGAAATCTCGAAGTGCTAAACTTGAACTTGAACTTGAACTTGAACAGTTGTATCATAAATCACAATAATATTAAACATTTATTGTCCAATTTTCTAAATTCAAGAATCATAACTTAATTTCTGTAAAACTGAAAGCCGAATCGATACTGATACGAAGCTTATAACTTTTGCAAATATTAAAATCCATTCATCATGGCACTGAAAAGCTATTGAGCGATAATCCTACAGCTTTAAGTTGATTTCTCCTCGGTCCCAACTTCTTCTTCCAACTCTTTATTAAAATTTCATTATGTGTTCCCTCAAAAAGGATCACTTCAATCCATTATATGAAACAGCTCGCTCAAGTTTTCAAAGCCTCCGAAAAAGACTAATAAATTGAATTACCCTTAGAATCCGGGAAAGCTCTGCAACAATTCCATTAGAGCCCCCGTCGGCGATATCCTTTTATTTTCCTTGATATAAATTTTATCGCGCCCAATTAATGTCTGGGCCTTGGCTCGAAGAGAGTTGTCCTTCTTTCCACTGATTTCATTAAAACTGCCTTTTCCCAATAGCTGGGAGCTGTAGAAGCCCTCCTCGGAACGATAATGGCCCCAGAAACAATGGCTCAACAATTCACCTATTCACTAAATTAACAATTCTCTTCTGTTCGTCGAGGGGCACAAGTAGTTTCCTCGTCATTACCCTTTCGGGGCGCAGGCAGGCAGAATAAAACTATTTGGCACAAAGTGCAAATGATTACAGCGAAATTCCGTCCAATTACACCTTTGTGGAGCAGCAGCCTCTCCAAGGATATTAAGTGATTCTCGAACAATATTAAATTAGGATAATTGCAGGCTCCCCGCCCCCGCTCACATGTGCTCCCTGCTGCCGTTTTAAGTTTAATTTCCGACTTATTAGTCAATTAGGGAACTCCCGTCCGCACCGTCACGTTCCATCCCGGATCTCGGGCTCCAGAGACGGGATTCTGCTCCTGGTGCGGCTCCTTTCGAACACTTACCGCATTGAGCTGATCAAATCAGATTTATCTGGGAATGTAATTTCCAGACGAAATAAAATCGCTTCGAGCAGTTATATTTAGAGGATCTATAGTAATTCGCAGCGAATTTATGGTGAAATTTCATTTCTCGACGCCGGAGGACGAGCCGCGCTTTGATCTTATCGCCAGCGAGGAGAAAGTGCCAATTTGCAAAAGCATAAAACGGCGGCGGCGTGCACAATAAATCTGGGATCTACAGCTCCTGTTCCTGGCACATTGTCGTTGCCCGCGGGAATGCAAATGAATTCTTATATTTTTCCCTTTCTGATGAAATTGAGCCCAGCCGTGATTTACATCGCTGCTTGAGAGGATGAGGGAAACGAATGCCGGTTTTCATTTGAAATTACTTTCTTCCTCCGAAAAGATGAAGACGTTTGTTCTTAATTTGAATTACTTTTATAAAGCGCTACCTGCACATGTTTTCCTTCCTAGGGTTCTTTAATTTCATAATTCTTAAGACATTACAAATTAAGACAATAATCATTTAAATGAATATTCTCAAGACGTACGTATGTATGTACGAAAGCAAAAAAAAATATATACCAGCCTCAAAATATTTGCGCCTTTTACCTTTTGTTGAATACATAATGACCCAACGTTTGAGTTTATGCTGCAGTGAAACTTTAGAACTTCAGCACCAAACGAGTTTTGAACGCTACTTATCTCAAATTTCAAAACTTCATTATTCAGGGAACACTGTAAGCAGTACACAAGAATTAAGTCAGCTTAGCACGAACAGGGATTCTAAAGTAGGTACTAAGCGAAATTACACCCAAAATGTACATTCCATACATCTAACTTATTATTAAGGAGGCACAAGAATTTCGTATTAAGAGCGATTTCGCTTTTAAAAAGGTCAAATATATAATTTGGTTGAAAGCAACCAAATTTAATTAAAGAAAAATTCCACTTTTCCAACGAAAGATGTGTAACTGATTTGCAAAAGATTTTTTATTTCAGGTATGAATTTACTCAAAGAAAAATAAATCCATAATAACTGAAAGTTTTTGCTGGCGAGGTAAAGGACCTAAGTAAAATACTTCTCAAAGTTATCGCTTATAAAGCCCAAATTGGAGTTACAAACGAAATTAGGTCAAAATTATTATTTACTCGTATATTGTAAAGACATTCCACAAAACGTTAAAAAAACGCTACGTTTTTTAAGTTATGTTTTCATATATATAATACATGACTGATAGAAAATTAATGTAAAATTCTATGATGCATATTAAACTGGGTAAAATTTTTTATTTCTAAAATATCTTTCAATATAATTTTGATATAATAACTTAAGTTTAATAAATAAAATATTTTGTATAGAGGAAATTTGTAAAAGAAAACAGCCTTATTATTTCTTTCCATTTTTACCACATATTAAATCCTTCGGAAACCAATTTAAATTCCAGAAATCACGAAAATTGGACCCTACTCAACGCACTTCAATATTCCTGCCCTTTAGCTTTAACGAGATTGAAGCAAATAGAAGGAAAATCACGGCAGATTCACAAAAATTATCAATTTTGCAAAGAAAAACGCCTTGAGAGTTTTGTCAATGTTAAAAATGAAAAATTTAATGATAAATAGTGCAGCTAAAGTTCATTACTTGAACAGGAGGATAGGGCAAGACGGGGTACTTAAGTTTTAATAATTATTAAAATTTATTGATCGAACCTTTGACTATCAGTCTTTTAATTAATTATTATACCAAACATATTTTAAGTACTCTATTACAGATTACTACAATATTTCAAATAGCCCAAGTAACTAAATTAATACTTCCTCTTATACAATGTTATAAAATTTATTTGGCATATAAAACGAATACAAAAAATTTATAATTCGTATAATATTTAGAGAAAACGTAATAATAGTTACAAACTGAAATTGCTTTATTCATTTGTTTTTCGAACTACATATGTAGTTTCCTCTGCCAGTTTTTCAAACATAGTTTTTTACTATTCTATAACCAAAAGAAATATAAAAAATAGTCAGAATTAAATTTTTGTTTAAAATCACACTCTACACGAAAATTCATATATAGCGAGAAATAATTTGTAAATAAAAAATCAATACTTACCTCAAGATCTTACTTGTGAGGGTGTAAACACAGTCAAACTCGCTACAGAAATACTTTATTTTATGTAGTTATGCATAGCTCTGTAAGTTCAGTTTATAAGTTTTATCTCGCAAAATTTCAAAATTTTTCGGATTCTTCACTGTTTATAGATTTGGCAAATACAACTTACTTTGCCTCTCAAATATCAGGGGTTAGATTAGAGTTTAAACTTAATCCATGGAGTTTGTAACACTAACAACTTCAACAAGTTCAAAATATTAAAATTGGGTATTTTCTTTTCGTACCCAAATAGTCGTTTAACGCCGTGCTTTAAAATTTGTTACTGATTAGTTTAGATTTAATATGCAGTTGCTTTGTTCGGAGTAATTTTAAAAATTTGTTTCCAGATGGATAAAAGAAAAGCAATCTTCAGATAGTTTCCTTGACATTCCCAGAGAAACTTTTGTTTCAATAAGCTCAGCAACCTTCAGTTGGTATTTGTCTGAACATCTATTGTTCATCTTCATCGCTACATCCGTAATTACTATATAAAAATTAATGCTGACTGTTGCAAGTTTTATACATTTTGAATAATTGCCCCACTGACTTGATGTTGACAATTACGAGAGCAAGTCAACTGTGACTATAAATAATACTTTGATCCAATTTGACCGCAAGAAATGTTCCATGGTCAGCGAAATAAAAAATTACCAAAATTATGAGAATATTTTGGGAAGATAATAAATTTCCTGTTTATTTTTTTTCGGAATGTTGTTCCTGTCCATAAAAGTCGCCAATAAATCCAGGAAATTTTCAGGAAGATTAACTGCTGCAATTACACGAATGACAGCATTCCACTGCATTCTAGCCGGCGGGTAGTTGGGGAGGGAAGGGAAGAAAACATTTTAATTAATCCGAGCTCATTATCGCGGCAAGGCCATCGCGGCCTGCTTAATACAAGTGACATTCATAACGATCAATTTATGGGTCGCGAATTCATAAGTTTCGCGGCCAATGGGGGAAGATTTACGAGGCCAAAAGCATTACCGATACCAGGGCAAAATTTAGGAGGCTGCTTGTTCGCGGGCAGAAGACCCAAGCGAACGCGAAATTGAATGATAATTGCGGGCCTTGCCTCTAATTTACGGGCGGTTAAACATAATCGAAACGCGAGGCGATAAACTGTCCGTAAGAGAGCGAAGTTAGGCTCAGTTCGCTCGGGGGCGAAATAATCATAGATGGCCCCAAGAAATTATGACCTCAATAAGCCCGGTTTTATCCACTCAGGTGAACTTGCCGTGGGAGGAAGCGCCTACAGGACGAGGTAGCGGCAACGACTTTTCACCTCATACTTTCGGGAAGAAAATTTGGGCCATTTCTTCTTGGAAAGTCTATTAACAGTGGCTGAGATTAAATCAAGTTTCACACGCTACACTAACGCCAGCATCAATTATTTGGGAAAAAATTTCTACTGAAAGAGGAATTAATTGGTGTCAAGCTGGGAATTGTTTTTGATTGTGCAATTAGAACTAATCATGGTATGAAAGCACGATAGCATCGCACAGCGAGGGAATCTAATTTATTAGCTAAATTCCATCGGTTTTCTCCGCACGATGATGGTGCGGTTTCGAGTACATTCCCAGAAACTAATTTTCCTTCGATTGGAGAGCCTTTCGAATAAGCCGTAGCAGATCGGGATGCTGCGGAACGAGAGCACATGGCCCGCATAAATTTTATTCGTATAGAGAACGTCTGCCAGCTCTGACGAGGAGCGATTAATCCGTGTCATCGCTCTTCACAAACATCGTTAGCACTTTTGCTCGGGTAGGCGCAGTGGTCTAAATAGCGCTGGAAAATTTATTGTTTGCGCCTAAAACGATTCCGAGGGGCAGGATGCTCCTCGTCGGATGCTGGGCTGTCTGTAGAGCGCTCATATCTGCGCTGGCACATAAATCGCAGCACCAGTGAATAATGACGTGACAGAGTCCCCGACCCCGGGAGGAACTGCCGAAAGCTTGTTTTGCGCCTAGTAAATGATTAAGTTCTGCTTATTGTGCCCTCCCAGAACCAGAAGGAAGCACATTTCAGCCCTTTTCTCTTATAACAGCTCGAGGAACGCCCTGTGAATGAACTCAATTTGGGAACTATTTGCATAAAGCGGCGGAATGCGGAAGATGCCAAAACCAAAACCCACCGAAGCTTGTGGTTGACGAAAGCATTAGTCGAAACCGGGGCAAAAATAATGAGTTATGTTGTCTGGAGAAGCAACCAACATAAAGCATATTTTTCTATAATTCTTTAGAACCTACATATACATATGTATGTATTTACACATCTCACAGTCAAAGTCGGACAATCCAAAAATAAGAAGAAATATGATCTTTGATATTGACATGTTTAGTATGAGAAAGAAATCATTTTTAAACATCTATATTCTTTTGTTTTGTAAGGGAAAGAGTCAGTTTTAAAAGAGAACTGAAAATAATAACTGTTGATTGTTTTACACGAACTTATATTATATATTAATTTTAAAAGTATACCTATTAGCAACTAATTCGACTATGTAATATTAAAATTGAAATATATTTTAAATAACGGTCCCAACATTTTTGTTTTAAGAACTAATTATCAAGAAAAAAAGAGATTTTTAGGGTATTATTTTTAAAATCTCGGTGTGAGGTTATTTTTCTAATAATTTTTACCTACTCTAAACATTAAGATTTAACTGATAAAATTATAAGTTTAAAAGACGACCACTTTCGAAAAGTGAAAAATATTGTAAAATAAATGAGTACCTAAGAATTGCGCTCCTAAAAGCAATTTTTTGATTGGCAAAATTGTTTCTGAGTTGTAAAATTTAAAAGTAAATATTCTATAAAATTCTGTTTTCTTCTATGTATATGAGGTGTATCTTCTTCTTAAACTAAGTGAAAACCCTTATAAATTAATTCCATACAGAATGTAGGCCGCATAAAGCAAGTTACCTTTATTATAAATATTCTTGATTTAAATTTTCAAAAATGCAACCGAATATTCCATCAAATAGGTATAAATTTTGACATAAATTTGACTTTAATGCTAAGAAGCAAGAAATTAGACACCACCATATTGATAAAAAAGTGTCGCAGAGCTTTATAAATAAATCAGGTATGTCGTGTGGTGATACCATCCTTGTCTTAAAGTTTTTAAAAAATCTTCCTATGTTTTTTGAGGGAAAATATATTTTTTTTTATTTGCTTAAATTTATATTGTTTATGCTTCTAAAAGTCATCTCCAGAATGACTATAAATCTGTATAATAATGAAAACTCCTCCCCTGCGACACGTGTCGTTTTAATGAAATTAATTTTCGCATCAATTAATCAAGTTGATGCCTACCAGGAGATAGATATCAAAGCCTGCCACAACTTCATCCATCTACTTAAATCCATCAAAACTTAAGCGTAACTTTTGTAATTATCAAATAATTAGTATGCCCTCCCTGTTCCCAGTACCCGGCGTCCCAATGTTATGGTGGTTATCTTGTTTAACAACTTGCTCATCGGACTGCCATCCAAACATCGGATCCATTTCCAAATGAAATTCTTCTCTTAAGTGGAATTTTATTAAACCGAAAAACCTCGGCTGGGGAGATGCCAAAAATTGTTACATAATTCGAAAAGAAATTGATGTTTCGCATCCAGCGACCGGCCGGGCCAGACCAGAAAACCAATTTCCCATGTCAGGACGAGGACGAGTGGCGTGTAGTGTACACCAGCACCAGGCATCAAGCGTCAGGCTTCAGGCACCGGGCAAGGCAAGGTTTTCTGCGGCACAGCCGAAAAAGCTGCGGTCGCATTCCGGCCAGCAGAAGTTACATCCATCTCTAATCCACTTAAAAGGATATCTCGTCCCGGGGTATTGACGTGACGACTGGTGGCCGGGAGAATGCTGCATAACGTCGGGTGGGAACGCGGCACAACGCCCTGGGGGTGGGTGCAGACGCCCGGGATAACCCAGGGTTTTTCTGGTCACATCGGGGCGAAGGACACAGTCGGTGTCAATAAAAACTACCAGGAGATTTGTTGCCTACTTGAACCCATTAAGGCCGGCATCTGCTGGTGACTGCCCTTCTAGGGCCCAGGCTGAGCCACTGATGAGCAATCGTAATGGGCCGAACGATAAGAACTGGTGTCTTCTGGTGGGTCGTAATTAAGTCAACATTTGGGTCCCAGGGAATCAGAGAATCACTAAACGGATGATAAAAGGATCCAAACTCGCTACGTCTATTCTAACTATAGTAGCACATAGGCTTAAAAAGTGGTACCAGGAGCGTTCGGGCACTTTGCCAAGTAGAAATGCCATTTGCCGTCATACCCTAGCCCTTTTACGTTTTTGTTTCTCCAGCTCTGCCCAGTAGTAACCATCAGCAGATAGGTTACATCACAACTCGCTAAAACTACGGAATTGGAAAGCATAGGGAAGTCACATTGCAGGACCGGATTCCCACTTCGTCATTTGAATATAGACACGTTTTACTGGGAATTAGTCCTTCTACACGTGACGTTATTAGTGAACAAAAAGTCCAGTATTAAGCTGTCGTTTTAAATCTAACTAGAGCTCCGGATCGACCCCCTCGTTCACCTCCAAAAGATACTACCCTTTAGTTTTCAAGGAACACAATTGACAGAGACGAACTGAGGCTGGGTTGCGGTAGAGTTGAAACCGAATAATTTTGTGTGAGAGAGGCAGGCAAATATTTGACGAGTTTAAGCCTCTCGTTATCAAAAGCTTGCAGCAGTTGTTTTAACATTTTCCAGTCACCTCCACCCCCGCACAGAACCCGTTCCGCAAACTTTTTCCATTTAACACATGCCTGGTAAAGTTTTCCCGCATTCAAAAGGGAGCTTTCACGTCCCCAACTGGCAAGGTGGGTAGATTTCGTTGGTATTCCGCACGGCCGATAATAATGCCAGGATTTGTGGTCCTGGAGTAGGGCGGAGTCTCGGTCTCAGCCGTTTCTGGCGAGGCCCTCCGACGCCCAGGTATTCACCTGTGAAACTGATTTATGAAAGTTCTTAAGCTAGACGGGTTACTCCTGACCTGAAGTGACTGATGTAAGATGGAATTTTGGGCTGTTCTGCTACTTGCTGCGGAATTCCTGAGATAAAGACACCTTTTCAGTCGTAATTGTGCACTTGGACGTGATTTGTGTATGCCCGCAACCTTTTCAACGGGTGAATGGAAACGGCTTAACTCGAAGTGACGCTTGAAAGCCCTTCGAGTTATTTTGGGACGGAGCCACTTCGACCTAGTCACAATGGGTTAAATTTTCTTGAAACGTGAAACTCCCCAAAAGATTCTTTTCCATAAGATGAATGGAAAGAATTTCCGGAATAGGCCTTACTGATAAAGAGAGGTTTTCGGTAGGTCATTTTGCAGCCCTCTTCAACTGCAGGAAAATCAAAATTTAGGAAACAGCTCTAAAAAGTACTGAAAGCAATTTGATCCCGAGAACTTCGAACAAATGATAAAATTACTTATGCATGCGGGTTTGCACTGAAGCGGATATGAACTGATCAGAAGACCATTCTACCCGAACAATAAGCAAGGAACTAAATTTTATTATTATGTTTGATTCCCGAACTGGCTACTGTCGTGGGCTTTTCGAAGCTCCCTCGCATTCAAAATGGAACAATGGATCCAATTGGGAAAGGAAAACAGACTTAATATAAATAATCTTCGGTTTTCTTTGAGCAAAAACACACAATATGAGGATAGTCAAATACCTAAAAAGGGTAACAACTGCTTGAGAATAATAATAAATTTTTTTCAATTACTAAGAATACTATGTACCGCTAATATTAGTTTTAATGCTGTTCACCTTCAAAATTGTAGCAATGGAATTAGCTACAAAAATTCAGTACACGAAGCTCTGTATATGAACACATATTCGTACTAATCAAAAAAATAAAAACATTATCAAAACAATATACAATTTTTCTTGAAAATGTCTAATGAATATTTTCCCAATTTAATTTTTTACTATAATCTTCAGGAATTCAATATTTTAAGTTTGCTAATTCCACGTTTGAATACAAATGTATAATACCGACTGAAGGATACCAAATACGTATACCTATAAATATATTCAAAATCCTTCTTAATTTATGTGCTTGCGTTTATTTTATTTATTCCTCTTGTGCACAGTAACATAGAATTTCTAATTGTGTATTTTGTAATTTGTAGGTACGTGTGAATTAATTACAACAAATAGAAATATTAAAATTTCTCCAAAATATTAACGACTTTCCTGATGCAGCTGACTGATAACTGCTAATAGAGAATAAGCACTCTTCATAATCTGCAATACGCAGCATTTAATTAAAATTATATTTTCTTCAATTCAATTTCCTACCGCGATGAAAGTATTCAATGAAACAGATGTAATACCACCTGCTCGCAATTCGAAATGCATTTTAGTTCGCTCCATGAAAATAAAAACATCCTTTTTAAAACTCTTAGACTGATCAATCCATGCACACGAGTAAATTGCTGTATTTAAATTCTGGCTTTCCTCGAAAATGACGGTTCCATAGTAACAAATAAAGAATATTTGATACAACGCAAAAAGGGTATAAAATCCATAAAAGATATTTTCGAAGACACTATTCGCGAATGAAAACACCTCATATATTGTAAGACAAATTTCAAGGCTAGTTATCGCAAACTGCAGAAATGCTAAAGGTGATATAACACTTTGATGAATATTAAAAGATCTGCAAAGAAAATACAAATAAAAATTGTGTAATTTCATTAAGCGAAAACAAAAACATACTCAATGAGTACATAGTTCATGATACCAAATGAATCTTGACAATTTTTGATGACTAGTTGTTTGCAATTCATTGCCAGAAGTTCCAATTTTACTTAATTTCAAGGAAAAGATCTTCATGTGTCCAATTAATAGACGCAGAAGGCTTGGCGGATAACTTTCACACAAAAAGACGTGAAAACATACTACACATGAAGCTGCTAATTGATAGCTCATCACGAGGCTGTAATTGAAGACAGAATGCTCCCAATCCAGTCCAAAATAACCCGGAATCAAAAGTTGTCTGCCAGAGGTGAAAAAATTTGCAACGATCAAGAATATAAATGCGCTGTAAATTGTGGATCCAATAATGTTTTGCAAACGAAAGACGGTTTTAATTGTCTTTTTAAGAATAATCTTCTCCTCGATAGTCTCAGCCTGTTCATCCAATTTATGGTTCAGTTCTATCAATTCAAGTAACTTGGGCTTGTAATAGAGAAACACCAAAATCTTCAAGCTAGATGTAAAGGCTGATAGAGTTACTGCGAGAGCGTTAAGAAATTCTTTCAAGGATTTTCTTTGAAACGTGTACATGCCGATGGTAAATGGATAAAAGAAAGTCACTATTAGATTTATAGAAATTAAATACACTATATAACGTAATCGGTATTGTTTTTGCAGATCTATCCCCACAATTTTCCACATAATTATGTAGCGTTTGAAAATATCAAAAGAACGCAACTCCATGTCGAATGCAAGTTTAGAGGCAACTAAAACTAAATGTTAGAGTTTTTGCAGCGCACATTATTGCGATGAGAAACTCACATTTGCAGCATTCAAATTTAATGATGTTTCGCAATCTAAGGAATATTTCTTTATACAATTAGACCCAACCCACATGACTGAGTCCTATGGTACAATATATTGCCAATTTCCAATACAACAGTAAGAAATTTATACTAATAGCATTATAATGATTCTTGTAGTTAATGAGGTAATAATTGAATTTCAATAATTAATCAGTTGCAATAACGTTGTAACCCGGTTACATCAAATGGATTTTCATTAGCTTTTTCAATATTATCCTAAGGTTATATATGTATAATAAAATCACTATTGTTTGAATATTTAGACGGTATGTAATTTGTTAAAAGTTGATTAAAAATTTACGTTTGGTTTAGAAATCGTACAGCAATTTTGTCGCAGCGTTACTTAGCAGTTGAGTTACATATAAAAATATAGCAACAACTTTAAAGATAACATAATAAAATATGAATTACTATTAAACAATTTACGTTTAAGCTTGAAATGTGTTCTTAAGGCATTGGTTTTAGTAACTAGGAGCTTATCGACGGTATGTCTGACATACCTGTAATGAGTTTCTAGGTTTTTCGGAATCTTCAATTTCATTTGGAGTAAAATCAAAATATTTGGTGTTTTATTATTATTTTAAACGTATCTTTAATATTCCGAGTAATAATAAGTTTTTCATTAGCACATTCTTTTCCTATAATTTACTGAACATACATACATATAATAGTATCAATTGAAAAGGACAGTTCAAATTTTATTGATTAGAAGCCAAGATTACGCACTATCAAAACTACAAGGTAGTTCGTATCCACATGCTTCTTCTTTTAGAGTTAAGATAATTTATAAACATACAGGGCATTTATATTTTTACATTTTCGTGCCAGCTGAAAAAATACACTATTGCTAGTGTTCCGCATAAAATTGGAAAAAAACCGCAACACTTATAGAATCACTTTGCGGTGTCCTTTTGTCAGTCACAGCCGATTTGCTTCGAAACTATTACAGAAAGATTAAATTTGGCACAAAAATACGAATCGGTGGCTCAATCACAACCGTGTAATTGTCAAAGTAAAATTTTGTTTTTTATTGAGTCAAATAGGAAGTAATATTTAATTATATTTATTTTTAAAGCGATCTCGGTACGGAAAACAAATCACGGAAGACCAACCTGCACTTTGGCCTTGTTTGCTTTTTATTTAGACAAATTAAACAACTAGAATTAAAATCGTTTGTAAAAAAGTACATTAACTGTAGGCGACAACTAGTTATGAAATAGTTAAATTTAATAATATTTGCATATTCATTTGATGTGATTTGGGTTAAAATAATACAATCAAAGCATTCTCAAAAATTTCTTTTAGTTTTTCTCACAAACATATTTCTACCAATTTGAGTTCTTTCAACAAAATCAACTGAAGGTTTCAAGTATAAAAAGGTAATTAAAGTCTCGAAGGAACAATGGAATACAGTTAATAAAATTATTTCGCATTTGTTGAATATATGTAATATTCAAAGCACTCTCAGCGTGACATACTTTTTTGCTTAGAATGCCCCACCACACGGGGAGCTTGGTTAATGCCAGGTAAATAATGCAGTCCCGTCGTGCCAGCGGCGTAATCCGACGCCACGTATTCGTTCTAATTTGCAAGCCTCCTCGGGACTCAAATACGCGCCTATGAGCCCCATTATTTGTACTATAGGATTGAGGTTGGGGGCTTGTTCGTCTGAGTCCATTCTTCTTCGCATCGAGCAAAACTGTGCTACTCGGGGAGTCGCAGCACCCGTTCTAAGTGGATTTCACTTTTCAATTAAAAGTTCTTTACTGCCAGGCAAAAAAGTTGTCGTATACCCTTAAAAATTTTGGAAAAAAGGGACACCGGTAACAAATCCATTTTTTTCCAGCATTTTACGACTCCATAAAGCAAACACTATACTTTGTTATAGTTCGCCTCCATAACACTTGGGAATTTAAAAGGTCATCGGGAACTGGATGAGGCTCTTGCCTATGCCGTCGTCCCTACGCCCGTAATCTGGGGGAGGATGTTAAGTTTATATCCTTGCAAAATGCTTGGCTTTCAATTACGGCCATAACTCGCCGGGATGCGATAGCAGCAGGATGTTTGATCAGATATTGAAACTTGGTTGAAGAATAAAACAAACCAATTACGGGGAATTGACACTGCTGCTCCCCGGGCGATTCCCGGTCGAGGACCCTTATCAGATCAACACAACAAACGACTTGTGCACTTTACGCGCAGTTCATCGCGGAAATTTTGGTTCAAATATTTGTAAATATACTCCCCGATGGGAACCCTGTCGCACTACTTACAAAAGGTACTCCCAAGAGGAGGTGGGTGAGTCCACAAAAATGTCGTTGCAGCCGGTAGATCCTCCACCGAGATCTGGGCTATTGACATGAGCCCTTTCATGGATTATGATGAACAACCTCATTACCGGGGATACCAAGCCCACACTTTGCACTGTAACTTTCCTTGACATGTGACATTGATGCAGCTGTCTGCGGCGGCGGCGTCTCCTTAAAACATTGAGGACTCCTAGAAAATAGCTACCTGGACTCAGCCTCAATTGGGCTCTTTTGATATTCAATGACCATAAAAATGAACCCCTTCAGTAGTTTTCTCCCAGCTCCTCCTAATTGGCTGCAAGGTTGCCTGTCGTCATTGCATGCTCTGGAGTTCGACGCTAATGGCACGCCAGGCAGGAGACCTGGTTGCATAGATGAACCTGTTTAGTCAGGTACATCATTAGCGGCATTAGACAGTTTTGCTGAAAGTGAAACTTTTCCCTTAGGGCAATTTTGGAGGACTCTCTTGAAAAGCACTCAAAATAGGTTTTGTTGTGAAATTTTTGTTTCAAATATAGCCACAAGCGAATGTGGGGTTAGAGTGGAAAAATAGGAAGGACATGGTTTTTGCTATTCATCACATTTAACACTATGAAGTGGATGGAGGCAATTTTCTGAGTTGAAAAACCTGTTTTTGCTTGGATGAATATTTTCAAGATATGTCGAACTACCTCGGCGAACACCTCAGGCAGATTAAGAGTTTTTGGAAATTCTCAATTTTTCAGTCCCTTCGAAATTAACAATTGTGCTCACCCAACAAATTAGAATTTTATATAATAATATACTATTCACTCTTGTTGCATACCAAACTTGTAAAGAATTTTTTCTTATCCTTTATTTTATTCATTACTTCTAGTGTGAAATATTCATGGGTAAACGTTCTAAACTACTAACCTACTGTTGAAAACCTTAAAACTTACTTCTGGAATATAAATAATATTTAAAATAACTAAAAACTTTTTTCCTCCTTTTCAGAAATATGTCAGTGAACTTTCCACAGTACGAGACTGTGCAACAGAATGTGCCGAAAAAGGTAAGTGAATATTCCTTTAGAATTTCAAAATCATAAAACATAAATTTCACATTATAATATTTTATAAATTGTGAATCTTATCGTTTCCGAGCAAAATATTTGCAAAACAGATGAAGGGCACTAAGCGCGTTTGCTATTTTTTATAGATCTAATCAAAATTAAATTGTATTTAATTCTAATTTTAATTTTAAACTAAAAAAATATATATTTTAAAAATTAATCTGTCTCTTCCATGAACTCTAATGATTTTCTTTACTATCATCATCATATGTCGTTATTATTGTCTCCTTCTATTTCGGATTCTACCATATATTTTCTAAAAAAGCTATGGATCACATCAGGTTCGAAGAGTATAGACCAAATTGTCCAACTACTTTTTAAATTTCCTTTTAACTCACGAGAAATATTAATTCAAATAAACTTATGTATATTATAATTATTAAGAATAAAGTAACAATTCAATCAAATAGAACAACGGCCTTGGTACCTACTTCATTTCCGCGATATGGTGGAAAAAGGAACGAATGCTTTTCACGAATTAAAGACATATTTAAAAGTCATCATAAACGATTTCATAAAATAATCTCTTAACACATTGTTGTCGGGCGTTTTGTCCCGGTGTATTATGGCTGAAGCGGATAATCTATTTAAAAATGTGCGTGAATTTTATTGTTACAAAAAAATTACTCTAAGTTTTTTAAAAGGCTTTGAATTTTTTTAGTATATCATTATTTTCTTATCTTTGAATGTATTCTTCATTGTTATTATATAAAATAAAGGCACACACAGTTTGCGGAAAAACGTATTTTTACGTGTCCCGACAACAATGTGTTTAATAATAATTAATGTTTAGTAGATGACTGTTAAAGAATTTCAGACGTTTAACTCTTATCAAGTATTCATACCCATATGTAACTAAAATTTGAATTCAACTAAAATGCAAATTTACAAAATGAATTTCATTCATTTGCCAAAAGTTTTCTTATCAGAGATAATACCTAAATCCCAGATCTCGTTGTATGCAAATATGCAAAACCGGGATACTCGAAACAGAGTCATTTGTATGCAGTGCATTAAGAAACGACAAGGACGCATGCCAAAAGCTCGCATGTCTTCTCTTAAACTAGTTAGCAGCAATATTCCTCAACTTTTAGGAACACACGAAAATGTAAATTAGACCCGCGGTAGATAGCACACCCGAAAATAACCGCATTCAAATCATAATTCATATTATAGGGGAGCAGATAAAACAATTTCTTTATTAATATTTGGAATCTTTTCCGTTTTACAGAGGTCTGGGAGACGCAAACCTACTGCTGCACGGAGGACGGCTGTAATGGCACAATCAGCTTGGAGGCGCCCAGCTCCATCATGCTCTTCCTGTTTCTCATATTTGCGATATTGAACATCAATCGACATTAAAACATGCTATTCCGTTTCGTTTTCAAAAACATTGGGTTCACCCTGTTTTAGGAATTCTGATTTCCTGTTTTCCGCCTGCAACCCGAAGGATCCTCATTTTCACGCTTTTGAACGAGCCGGGCTTGTTTTAACCCCATGATGTTCCCGTCAACTCAGTAAGTATTATCGTTTCGGGGGGCAACAGGAGGAAAGAGCTCAATTAATTCGAAGTTTGTAATTTAGTAGTTAAATACAGACATTGGGACCTACTTTTATGATATCTTCTGTTCGCTGCGTACAGCGTTATGCAAGAGACATAAATTCAATTAACGTGTACATAGGTAACGCGACCGGAATGATGTTTTTTAAAGCATTATCGATCGGAGAGATGAAGCATCCCTCCCCTTTTACAGCCTATTTTCTTAAACACTCTAGTTGATGACTTTCCCTTCAATTTTTAATATACGTGGATATGTAAACTTGCTCGTTTTTAATATGTATAGAGGAAGGAGGATTTTGTTTTTAGTAGCACAACACCCGTTTTATCTTAAAGTTTAACGCGTGTGAGGTGTAGTCCACCAGTCTTCCCGATATTTAAATATATCAAAAAAAAAAAAAAACCATGAAAACATGAACAACTTTTTTACTACAGAGTTGCTTTCTCGGACGCTATTAATAAAGTTACTTCGAATCTTCTCTATCAGTTACTATGCTGACGTGTTTATTTTACTGAAAGGGGGCTTCTACAAATGTTTTCCCAATTAATTTGTGTCATCTGTATATTTTTTGGTCACCCTCTGTTAATGTATCACAACACTATCAACAGCCTTTCATCCCTTGTTCCTCTGGACGAAATTTATCTTCTAACGATATGGCGATACGTACGGCGAAATCGCACCAAGACTCAACGACTCTGTTGCTGCAAATAGAATTCGAGACGCTATAATTCACTCAGTTGGCAGGACTTTCTGGATTTATGGAGTCTACTGTTCCAACCAGTCAATATAAACAGTCCTGGATTCCTTCTCCACTTTGTCAATTTATTTCTTACAAGTCTAGGAAGATGATTAATTTCAGTGTATAGAAGGAGCGGAGGCTGAAAGATTTTTTTTGTAGCTAGAATTTTAGCTGGACCATCTACTGGACAAAGAGGGAAGGGAGCTGATTGCGATTATCGAGAGGTTTTGGCAATGAAAAGGGAAAATAATAAATTGTATCCGCTGTCGAATCATTATGGATGTACATAGAAAGAAAACACCAAAAGCATTCATAATGGTTATTTGCTTTATTTTGTTAGTTTCATTCCAAAATACTGGTTTTTAGAATATTGGTGTTCTGAATTTTGAGCCTGTTTCGCCATTTGTGAACTTAGTTTCAACAAAATTGTCGCTTACCATAAATTGCCAATTGAGGGAATATTCAATTTAGAAGACATACAAAATTAACTATGTGTAGATTTATAAAATATGTATCATACTTTTCAAACATATCTTTTAACTGGTTACATGGTTTATTAAGTATTATTACTATTTACATTTAAAGTTTGCATTGCTTTCTGTCCTTTTTAAGGATTTCATATAAAACTTTTCAAAAAGAAATATCTTTATCAATTTGTAACGTACTGATACTAAATATCGAAAAATTCTGATACTTGCTTCAAAAAATCCTTGAAACGTACCTCTATTTTTTATTTTTCCTTACAATCCACTGAATCTAAAATATTTATGGTCACAACATTTTTAGCGAACTTTGATTATACTATCAAATGTTGCCGATAAAATTTTCATATTAAAGAATTTTAATTTCGCTCTTTCTGAAAATTTAACAATGACATAATCATTTTGAAATTTAAAGGAGAAAAGGTTGGCAATATTTTTATTTTACTTTTTCAAAGTTGCTTCACTTCGAAAAGTTTCGGCTTTAGAAGTAAAAAAATATTCATTGATGAATTAAATGAAAAAGTAATAACAATTTTTATAAAGGCGCAATAAAATTACTTAGTTACTACTATCGAACAGGTTTACTGTTCTTTCACTTAATATCTAAGCGATTGTAGTTAATGACCAATCAAATTTAATCGGAATTACACCTATAAGATTGTCAATTTAGAAATTGCCGGATTGGAATTATAAGAGTTTGGAAACATTAGTCGATAAATCTAACTTTAACAGTATAATAGGAATTCAAAATTTAAAATCTTCGAGCTTCGATTGCGCACAAATCTTTTCTTTATTTATACCAATTGCCGTGCGTATCATCACTGTATCTTTCTGAATTTTAAAGAAATAATTAATTTTTAAATCGTCTTAATTCTCTACTGGAAGCCCCCTTTTCAACACAGAGAAATAACTAATTTCACTACTAATCAAACGCATTACAAAACAACGCTTTAGCTACAGTTTTGGTGAAATTAAAAAGGAACCTAACTTGTAATTAGAAAAAATAAAAAAAGAATAAAAAAAAGCAATTAATAGTCAATATAAAACTCGTTAAAACTTATTATGATTACAATTGATAACTTTAGGAAGTAAAATTCTTACCTAAGACGCAATTCTAAATAAAGTGAAGAGGAGGCGATAAAAAGTTTTTTTTAATTAAAAATGTTAAATAAGTGAATAGTGAATAATAAAAAAGTGAAATATGGAGTAATATCCCGAAGTAAATCTTATAGAGGTAATCGTAAAAACAAGAAGAAAGAAGTTATTCCCAACTGTACAAGAAATTCTAAATTAATAAGAATAGTAAATTATACACATTATTTCACTACTAGTTCTAAGTATGTAATAGGCGAAAATTTAGTAGAAGAAGTAAGACAAAGGAATGATAGAGAGAGAGGTTGGCAGTAACATATGAATAAACAATTATTATATATTCCACAAAAAGTTATAGAAAGAAACAATTTTCATAATACCTAAATTTTTCGTAATTATGTATTATTCTAGAGGAGGAGGACGGTGCAATACTGGCATGTATCTAAGTACATTAGGATCACAATATCAGCAACAGACTCGTTTTTAATTTCCTCTTCGTTCAATTAAAATTAATTCAATTAAAATTAAAAATTTGGGACTTAACCGATACAGAGTACAGCGAGTTCGGAATATTTGGCTACTTTGGTTGCGATATTAGGCACTGCAGTAAGGTGGAATAAATTCTAAATTATTTATTTACAATTGAATACATAAATAAAGGTAAATAGTGTAGGAAAGCATGTACATAAAATATACATAGACATTAACTTGCATAATAGTTTTCTTTTCGCCCACTATTACGAAATATAGGATTCGAGAAATCAATTATTTTCTAATGCTCAAGCAAAGTAGCTAACAATTTCACTTAAAGTAAAATATATAGAAAGTAAAACAAGAACAATATTAACACAGAGGAGAGTGGGAAAATTAGTTGTAAAAGTTAAAAAGTACTCACCAAAGCGCTTTGTCAATAACAAAAAAAAAAAAAGTTTTATAACAAAATATTTATCCATGTCATGGCTGAAAGTAGTTATTGCGACTATTATAAATCGAACGTTTTAATAAAGAAATTGTCTTTATTGAATGTTTTCGGTTTCCGTTAATTTTCTTCGAAAACATAGAGATAAACGGATAACTATTGTTGAGTTTCAAATGTTAATCAATTTATATCACTGCGATTGTATCCGATACTAAAGTTTGCCAATCTTTTTAAATATTGTATTTACTCGTTCTTTAATGATTGGATTTTATTGATGAGTGCCATTCAACGTTTTTGTTGTTATCTGGTGGGATAAAAACCATTCCTTAAATATTACTACTTCAATACAATAATAAATAATCTTAATTGTTATTGTAATATAATAGTGACAAAGAAAAATGAGAATGACTATTGTTTTGTATATTTTGCATAATAAAAATTTAACTATTTGTAATATATAATAACACAATTATTATTCTTTAGTTACTAATTATAATTTTTATTGCATTTAAATTTAATGACATGGATTTATTAAACTATAATTCTGCTGTAATACAACTCATTTTATTTCCTTTTCGCTAAACATTTTCAATCCGCAATATACATATGTTTCGCAAATGTCTTCAATTAAGGAATTTTTTTAAAATGAATGATAAATTTTTCACAAAAAACATTGCGGCTTGAAAATTATAAAATTTTAAAGAATTTATAATTGTAGCTCAAAATGTCAATTTAGTTTTTAAGCACCTTTTCATGTCCTAATCATTAAAAATTCAATTTTAATCTAACTATAATACTATCTCATTTCAAAATAACTTTGAAAAGATTCCACTTTTAGAACCGTTGATTCTTTTCGTTTTAGAAGTGTTGTTCTTATAATTGCAATAAAATTTAGGGAATGGATTTATCAAAATTAAAGATATGTTAAAAGTAATATTGTTTAAATAATAATTTTTATAACATATTTTTATGCCATTACTAAGAATTATTTACATAATTTTATGATTTGAATTTTACAAAAAAAAAAAAAACAAATTAATTACAGATCACAAATAGTTTTAGTTCGAATTTGTAAACGAATGGTTTTGATGTGATAAAAATTAATAGTAATTTGGAAATAAAAGTTTAGAAAAGTCACAAAAATGAGTTTTATTGTAAGTAGAAGTCGCACTGAAAATACTGTAGAAGTGGAAGGAGGACATTTTCAATAAAATGCCGAAAAGGACCATTGACAGGGTAAAACATATGCTACCGTAAAGTGCCTATTTGTCGTAAACACATATTCTTTATTATCTATTATAGTTGGATACTGAAAAACTCTAAGGAAGAACACAATAATTACTCAAACAGTTTTAAATAAAATTAATGCGCTATGAAATAGAAATCATTTTTGCTTTTAATTAAGTGTCTAACTATTAACCAAATTAAATATTAGACATTTTATATTTGAATTTTTGAAAGTTTCCAACGAAAAGAGATAACCAAAATTGCTATTAAAAAGTTTAAACTATTTGACCCTATTCAAATGACAAGTGTCCAATTTTTTTTAAACAATTTCAGATAAAAGTTAGACTTCTAGAAAAGGTAATTTAATTTAATAATAATTTTTCACTTCACACCAGTAAGTGAAAGTGCCAAATTAAAGACATACTTTGGTAATTATCCATGAGAAATTAAAATATTGATATATTTTGTTTTTTGTGCTGAAAATCCAATCTCCCTTTCAGTTTTACCCATTAGGCTTACAGGATCTTGGTATATAATTTATTGGTTTTAATCATTTATTTAATTCATTTAAACTTACATTATGACGCCACTTCTTTACATTTAGTACTAAGAAAAAGGAGTATTAACCCTATAAAAGAAATAAATTACCCAAAAGGTCAACAAGCCGACCATCAAAAAGCGTTTAGCCTTATACGCCCCATTGCCGTTGGGTAGTTTATTTCTGGTGCCATTAAAATTAACCTTCTCACCCGTAAGAAGAAGGATGGGTAATTATTTGAAAACTTCCGAAAATCCCACACAATTTCGCAATTTGTTAAACATCTTTGAGGTGCTCAACAAAGAAATTTCCACGAGAGGAAGCTGCCAGCGGCAACTTTTAATTGTTGCTTAATGCATTAAGTTCGCTATGCCTGAGAGTTAGCTTCTACCTTTGACCTGCCGAAAGCGAGAAAACCTTACCGCTGTCGTTCTACCGGTGTGGTGGCTTAAAAAAAATAAAAATATAAATAAAAACGAAAAAAATACGAGGAAAAATCCTTGCGAGCCTTAGAAAACATTTGGCGGGATACATTGAGTGCTTAGCTTAAGCCTTTCATGCAGCCTTGCATGCATGACTTGAATATGCACATGCCATTCAATCCCTGACACAAACGAGCCAGAATACCCTTCAAAAAGGATAATTGCCCTCAGTGCATCCGACGAGGCATTAAACAACATATTCAAATGGAAAAGTAAATTGAGGGTTGCGCAAGGGCTGAAGGGCGGGAAGGGCGGTAAGAGCGGGAAGGGCTGGGCATCGACCATTGAAGCCGAGCAGCGTCTGCAACCATTTGCGGGGCTGCAAGGGAACTTGTCAGCTCTTAGCGAAATAAAGTTAGCTTTTGTGCCATATTTGTAGATACTCCAATCCAAATACACAGCGCCTCGGCATGTGCGCCGTGACGTCCTGAATTATGTGATTACGCGACTGCAGCCGCCCCGCCAGCCCCGTTCCGCCCCCGCGAGCTCCCAAGAGCTTGAGAATTTTGCATTTGAATAGTGATGCAAATTAAAAGGGACCCGGCATTCAGCGCTGCGGATTTAAGACAGCCTGCTTAACGGATGACTCCGGATGCTATTGAGAACTTGGCTGTGAAATTGGGTTATTCTTGCGAGGAGGCGGCCCTCATTCGGAGTTAGTCAGCTCCGAAGTGAAAGGCTGTACTTAGCGCCGTCACCACTCATCGCCCTTTCACGACGCCCTTTGAAATGAGTTATTAATCCGACGCGTTCCAGAGTGCTCCTGTTTTATGCATGTGCGATGTGCTGCGATGCATACTGGCGAAACGCGGCACATGGCGGATGGGATAGAGCTTCTTCCAGCCCTACGCTTTCTGCGTCGCGTGAATACAAGTTCCTTTCAATTTGCATGTTACCGATTTTGTAGAACAATTAATTGCAGCACTAAATAAGATTACATGCTGAAGACGAACTTGAGACTGAGCTAAATTAACAGCTCTTCAAAACCTTTGAAAAAATCTGAGAAGAGTTTTGAATAAAATCTTAAGTTCAGTGAAATATTTCGCTCCGGGGTTAATACATGTCCTCTTTTGAATTAATCGTAACAAGACCAACAACACTCAAAAAATGTTACATTCAAATTTATAAACTGCGGGTTGATGCATGATGTTTTTGAAATTTGTTGCAGACCATTGCGAAATAAATATATAACATAATAAAAAATTTATTTTAACTACTACAATGTAATTATTAATTCAAATATATTTCTTGTTAAAATTAGAATTTACAAATTTTAATTTCAAATTTAAAATAAAAGTAGAAAACTTTTAATCATGACTTTAAAAGTTACGTACCAAATTATATACAAAAATGTGTGTCTAAAACCAATATTATGTGATATATTTAAAAAAGGAATAAATGAAAATACATATACACACAAATACTGAATTAAAACCATTCCAAGTTTAATTTTACTACGATATGAGTGAGATATGGCAAAATGAAAATGCATACTTTTGATTCAATAATAAAAATAAAAATGAAATTAAAACGTTGTTAAATTGATATTTCTTAGCACAGGCCCAATTTTTAAAAATCAGCGCTAGATTTCTATCACCATATATTATAGCTGAAATTACTAAATATAGTAAGTAATAATTTTTGGAATTCAGAGGTTCTAAACAATTTAATACTTTTTAATAAAGTAATTTATTTGTGCTCTTAGAGAAGCTGTTAGATACTTTTTCTCTTTTATTTTGCTCTTGGAGTGTTATTTAATTTATCAGAATAACATCTTAGAAAACTTTGAAAAATTGACACAATCCGCAATTTGTATCGATAATTGTTAATAAAGCGAGGAAAGAGTAACTTTGTGTTGGTTAAATAATTTAGTTACCACAAATTTTATTCTAGTCATGAAGTAAATCTTCCAAAATTGTGCCATAAAAATGTTGATTTTGTTGATTTCTGGTGTCAATAAATACATAATTTTATTCGTTTTAAATTACTAATTTAATATTTTTGTATTATTTCTTATCATATTATTTTATAAATAACACGATTTCAAAATTATCAAAATTGGTTATGGATAATATTAGTGATATTTTCGATAATAAAGTACAATAAAAAAAAAAAAACTGACCTGACCTAAGCTTTTTAAGACTAGAACTAATAACTAGAAGTACCCCACTTCTTTTAAGGTATTCTCACAAAATACAGATCAAAAACAAAACATTTGAAATAGGGAAAAAAATATATGTATATGAAAAGGTCAAAAATAAAGTACTTTAGCGCCAACCGTTGTCTGAATTCAAATAAATTCTTATTTAGTTGTTTCGCCAACATTTTACCATTAAATGAAATTTCGGATAACGTTAAAGAGAACTTTCAGGAAATTACTCTCCTGGGGCGCATTTGATAATATTCAATATATAATTTCGTTACTATGCAAATTTACACAGCGTCTCTGCTTTATCTGTGCTCAGCATCCTTAATTAGAAATTGGATGGTCAGCCAAAACGGTCGGGGCATCCTTAAAAAGTGTTAAACCCGTTTCGAATGAAGTCCGCTCACACCCGAGGACCAGTTAATTTTCTTTTTATTTTCAATAAAAAAGCCCAAGGACGGTGCCTTTTCGACTCCTCTCTGTTTGCCCAATTAAACTTTTTTAATATTATTCATAAGAATCGGTCTTTCGAGAGGACTTCCTCGAAATTACGGCCAGTTGGGCATGAACACCATCGTGACTTTTTCAACCCTCGATTGCTCAAAGGAATGAAAATGGATGGTGGAGGACCAGAACCACTATTTTGAGGAAAGGATCTCAAGGAGATGGCGAAATGGGAAATGGGAAACTTTTGTGCCAGGCACAAAAGGCGAGAACGTGGGCTTCGCGACACAAAAAAGGCGGCAATAAACGCGGCCAAAACTACTTTGAATGCTTTATCTCCTCGGCGGAATTCGGAATCGACAGCGGATAGTTTCGCTGGCTGCATTGCGAAATATCACCGCCATTAGGTTTTATCTCGTTGTTTACGTAACTAGTTATGTCGACAGAATAACGAAGTGGAGCAAGTTTATCAATTGCTCTGGGAGATGTACGGCATCAAGAAAACAACAGCAAATTGGAACAAATGGCGGGCTTTGCTAATGGAGCTGGAAGAAATTTGCAAGTAAATGGCTTGCTTCGTCGTGTGTCCTTGCACTGTGTCGGAAGAAGGACGAGATGCCGATTTGTTCCGTTTTCGCAGGACGAATCAGAATCACTACCCCCTTTGATGTCGTGCTTTAGTAACTTTATTATAATTTAAGGAGTTACGTAATTGCGAATTACGACAAACCCCGCTGTCCGACGAAGAAACCTTGATGTTCCTATTGCTCGTAATTTTAAATGGAATTGTTTTGCCAGCGCCGACCAAAACGACTATTTAGCTTATTAGTGACGCTGTTTCTTCCTAATAGCTTTAGGACTGCGGAAATGTCTGCTTTTTTGTCAGAAACAGTAAATTTTAGAAAATTGTGAAAACAGGAAACAAAAATTGATTTCAATTTTGCTTAGAGGCGAAAATGAACTTCATAATAGGTCCAAAATCATACTGTCTATTTTAAAAGCATTTCTCTTTCGCTTAATTAGTGTTTCGTCAATTATTTCGTAAAATAAGAAGAGAAGCTGCAGATAAATAAAGTTTTATAAATTATATCTATAGTTTTGAATGTTTTCAATGGAATACTCAGCGAAATTTTAAAAACTAAACAATTTTTATTTGAACATTTTATTTCATTGGTTTTAATCCCAGGCATATTAAGAGGAGAACAACAGAAAATCTCCATTTCTAAAGATAAAACAAAGATGTTTCATCTTTGTCCCTGTTTTGCACCGTTACCCAGGTTTATGTTATACAATACATATATGTACATATATTATATACCTAGTTATTGTATGTATATATCGTATACCATTAGGAATATCAAGTCAAGCAGTCAAGGCTAACTGCCTGATTTTCCTATTGGTCTACGACATATACATATGTAGGTAAGTATATAGCTTGCATTAAGTATAAAAGCGTTTCAGGAAAAAAAATTGTGAGCGGCATCTCATATTATGTCGCAATTTTGAGTTTAATAGAAATTCAAATTAAGTTTGCCTTTAGCCTTGTTCGTTACACGCATAACTCTGTAGAAAGTGCAAACTAACCAAGCGATAATTAAATTTAATCCCTAAAAGCGACGCATAATCCGGCAAAGAGGAAAGTCGGAACTTTGAACTCGCTCTTGATGGCAAACAAAGGAATTTTATTAACAAAATCATTCGAAGAGGAGTGCAGGGGTGCAAAACATGGACAGGGCCACCGAAGCAAATTTTAACTTCGTCCTCAAACTGGAGAAGTTCCCCAAAACATTTCACGTAATCACAAAGCAGTGAAAAAGTTTTCACTTTTTTCCCCCAAAATTAATAGCATCCAAGTGTCGGGATGGAGTCGAATGCCTGGCGAGGGATTCCTTTCAATCTCCGGGAGCAAACTGGCACCGTCCACGATGCCTGGAATTAAGAGCTAACTTGTGCCGTCCGAAGGGGAAAAAGGCGAATTACAGGGAAAAATCCGGGCAGTAAGTCCCAGGACGGGTCTCTGTCCACAGACGTTTGTTTATTGCGGAAGAAACAGCAGCCCCGGACTCGGGACCCGGGAGGGCAGAACCTCAAAGCATTCATATTGCATGCCATGGCAGCCCGACTAACTGGGAAAATGAAGTTAGAGCACCACCCACGTCGGACCGGACGTAGAACGCTTTCGTCCCTTCTTTTTGGGTACCTTTTTTCAGGTCAGATGCTTCCTTTGGATCGTGAAAGGATTTGCGGGCGTTGAACACATTTGTCCTTGTTTCGCGAAAATTGCGCAATTTACTGCCGCAGTGGTGTGCACGTGAGATGCACTCGCCTGCACCAGTCCACTGGTCCTGTTTTGTTTGTTATTTTATTCGTGTTGCAATGTGCGTCCGCCGATTAAAGAGGAATTTGCGTTGCACGCGAAATTTTGTTTATGTGCAGAGGCTGCACACTGCACACTGAATTGAATGTTTAAACGCCGGAGAATGAAATCGCATCTGCTGCACCCTCCTGCTGCACAATGGCAGCGATGATGCAACGATGTTTTGTTCGCATCGCGGAACTACCGCTTTTAATATAGTTAAACCACTCCGGGCTCTGATAAAAAAGGGTGCGCTTTCACAGGGGCTGTTGTTTGTATTTTCGTGTAAATGCCCGATTTGCCAAGGGATGATAGCATTCACCTAGATAAAAAATTAATTCCAACAAATGGGTTACTCTAAATTGCTTAGGAATTGGAAAGATTAATAACTTTTTTTTGTCTTCATGCCATCATCTAAAATGATAAATTTTTATTTGTGAAAATAATGGGGTAGAACAAGATAAATAAAACTAAATGGATCTCATAAAGTAATAAATGCAATTTAAAAGTACGTAAGTAATTCCAAAAATTGCAGAGGTTGCACAACAAATTTCTAAATTAAGCGTATTTCTGACTGCTACTGGAACTATTTAGCTTTTATATGTTTTATAACTTTAGAAAATATTTTATCGTGTGACTTAGAATCATTTTCAATTTTATTAAGAATATAATAAAAAGAGAATAACTCCGAAATTTTCAAATCCTTAATTATGATAATTGTAAGTTACTGTTACAAAAATGTAAAACAGTTTAATTAACTTAGATCCAAATTGCTAACATTATTTAGAGTTCAAAAGCAAGATAATTCTAAAGTACCTACTTTTGTAAATGCTTAAATTTTTAGTGATACTCGCTCTGAATTACTATAAAAATATTACTCAGATTATAGAAATTACATTTAACAAGAACGACTAACCTTAAATTTATTCAAGAAAAACAAAATTGGCGTTACTAAAGCAAGGATTTAGTTAAAATGCATAGATTCTAGAGATCGGGCCGTCCATTGGATCTGATAAATATTTCAGTAATGCGCCAGATCTGCGGCGATAAAAGAAAGCCCTAATGCAAACATTATCCTTTCTCTGGCTGATCCCTAGCAAGGCCAAATGTAAAAATTCGAATTCATTTCGATATCCCTTCAACCTTTCGTTCCATTTAAAATTTCCAAGCACTTTAACAAGTAAATGTGCTATGGAGCATCAAAGCTCACACATGAAAGGACTAGCAAATGGCCACCTTAAAGCTCATGCGAGGCGAATTTTGTGGTTCTAATAAAAAATTCAATTACTGCCAAGCGACGGACATTAATTTCCCACATGTATTTTAACGCTATATCCCTGCCGGAGCCGACTCCTGCAGTCGCCCATAAATATTTAACGAAATTTTCGCGCTGTGGGCAGATTAGCAAAAATTGGTGTAATTTACAAAAGACGAAACTGCACCACCATCAGATGAAATTTTATGAAATATTCAGCGAGTTGAAGCAGCCACGAGAGGCTGCACACTCGAAAGTTGGTGGTTGGAAAGTTGGTCATCCTCGGTCCCGGCGTGTCCTTTGCGGCGGGGCCGACCCCCGACGAGATGTGCATACATCCAGAACTAGTTCAGCCCCAGCGGGGGGTAATTAGCATACGGGAGCACCAAGTATCCCCGGATATTTTCGATCGTTTAAAAGTGCATAACAATGTGCAGGAGCAATTCGAACTCGGCAACTGCCGCATTTGCTCCGGATGGATGGGAATCGGACGAGTTTTGCCATCTGCCGAGCGAAAAATTCCGCTCGTGTCGTCTGTCCAACGAACGAAAAACGGAGGAGTCCTCCCGAGGTGCTCGTACAATTTATGAATTATTCAGCGGTTTGGAATCGGCAAGAAACCCAGAAAGAAAAATGGAAAAGTCCTCGTGTCGCTAAACGAAAACTCCCACATATCCCACGTGAAGGTGCCGTAGGGTAGTCTGAGGAGTGGCAGGACAACAATGTGAATATGATTAATTTCGGAACGACATTTTATAGATCTTTTCGCAGTCATCCTGACATTCACTAACATCATTAGCGTACATTGCTGTCACTTAGTTCGACATGTAGTGGATTATCCTGATGCCACTGTACCCTCTTTAACAACTCCTCCAAGTTTCCCACCGCTTGCGATATGAAAACTAGCTAGAAAATGTTAAATTAAAAGTTTTCTTAGATTGCGTCGCTTACGGGGTAGAATGAAATGCATTTTAATATCACTGTTTTAAGAAAAAAAAAGAAAAGCTAAAAATCAAACTATTTTATTGCCGGGCGGACCATGGTATAGCGTAAAAAGTCCAAAATTATTATACTTTCGACTGTAAATCCTAACTCTATCAATATTAATTGTTAATGTTAATTTCAATATTTTTTCCAAATAACGTCCAATAGATAAGGTAAAAGCAACCAATTTGGTACCACAAATTTCATCATCATAAGTTATAAAAGTTTATAATCGTTCAAAATCAACTCTTACGTAACCTTGTTTCCAGTCAATTTTCGCGAGATAATAGGAATTGAAATACCTAATTACTAAGAATAAAAGTTAATTATTTTGACAAAATTTATTAATTTCTACTAATTAAATTTTATTATTGATTATTGAAATTTGAAAAAGATATAGATAACATTAAATCAGGAAGGTATTCAAGGACCTTTATTCATTTTGCGGATTGCATACGAGATACCATCATTGTGTAAAGCTGCTAGCTATACAGACAAATTGTTAAAATGAACTTTATCCACTTGCATAAACTGCATTAATTTTGAAGCCCTTAAGGGACACGATATAAAAATCACTTGAAAATTTGCTCTATGACCTGAAACTAAACAGCTGTTCGCGTACATTGTTTTTGATCTGTGCAGCGTAATTGTTGCGTAGTGAATGCCTTCGGCCGTCAACAGTACGAGTGCAATGTGGCATTTCTCGATTGGATAAAAATCCCATGGAACAACAGAACGATTCCCGGATCGATGCAAACAAAACTAGGAATTGCAAATTACGCGAAAATGAGGTGGGATTCGCGAGTACCAACCGTGTCAGGGGATAATCGACGCGAAGTGTAATGGTAGAGCAAGCAACTCCCGCAAATGAAGCAATTAAAATTCGCAATGGATTTTGAATGCTAATTTAAGCTATTGAAGGGCTAAGCGTGCTACGGATGGATTTTTCGCGCCTCTCCTTTCATTTTGCTGGAATACGTTTTATCCGTATACCAAACTCTAGAACAGACAATCTAGATGTAGAGCCCGGTTTAGCGATAGCGTATCTACTAGATAGAATTTCTGAATTTCTGGCAGCGAAATTTAAATACGCGCCCAATTTCAAACCCGAAATAAATCTTTATTAATGCATTCTGGACTATTGCCACCATCATCAATCCTGCTTTCCCTAGGAAATGCGGTATATGAGAAAATCTCCCCTTTTCCGTCTGCTTCTGTGCATTTACCCGTTGGCCCGTCAAAAGGAGACAACTTGCAAGAATTACTTCAATCTCAAGATTCGCAGCCCGTCAAGAAATTTTGCGCGCCCCGGAAAGTGATCCTTGAAGAAGTATATTAAAAGCTCACGCTTTATTGTTATAATGGCGGTGCATTCATCTAGAGAGATTTCGCTTCAAAATATTTCCCTAGACTGGTCCATTTTTTTATTACAATTTTTTGTTTTCCCTCTTTTGGTTCTTTAAATTGTGGGATCTTCCAGCAAATCCTGAACATTACTCTTGTGGATTTACAGCCGCAAAGAGCAGCGTTCTGGTTTTATTGAATACCCCGCCCATCAGGGATTATATTTTTCCCTTCAGCGCGGTTCCTTTGTGTGACCTTGGGCCGCGCTGTAAGTAAAGGAGCAGGGCCAACAGCCAACTAGATTTGTGGTCAGTTTTCTTTTGTTTGAGCCTGGTGGGCCTTTATTAAATCCAGGCCGCTCCTCCGCAGAAAGTAGAAAATAGAAAGCAGGACTTAATATATAGAGGTTCTGCGGGCGCACTGCACGAATGAATGGCTTTCATCGGCTGAATGCCTTTGAATGGACCGGGGATGCTGTCGGTTTGGCGGATTCGAACCGTTTTGTAAATAGAGAGCTATGCTGCGCCACTTTGAAGTATTTATCAAGAGGCAAAGGAAGCTTTTAATTTGCTTTATTCGACCACATTCTTCCCAAGACTGCCAGCGATGAAGACACAGCCACATCCATAGAACGGATCAGACCTGGGCCAAACATGTGTCCTCCGTTTCTATCTCATCTCTGTTGCTTGTGACAACTGGAGTTTTGCCCTACATTCGAACCGGCCTATTTGATCCAATTTAAATGGACATATGACAAGGTGGTAACTACAACGTGACAGCGTATAATGTGAATCTTGAAATGTGCGAATTGTACGTTAGACTTACGTTATCTCGTTAGGGTATAAACTCTGAACCTAAAATCATCTGGCTAGAGAACATTTATGAAATGATTTCAGTACCACAGAGGTGGAAAATGGACGAATCAGTAAGTCACAATTTGAAATGGAGATGGACTAAAAACCTGAAGGCTGAACTTATGATACCAAATACTTCCTTTTTGTTGGCCAGGGAAATGTAAATGTTAGACGCCAATTTTCCATTTAGAATTGTTAAGATTATTAAATTTGGTATGGACAGTAATAGCATAGTGTTAAATTCCAGAATGAAATTCAAAACTTATTAACGAAGGAATATAGTTTTTAGCAGTTTTTAGCCTATCATGAACAAATCACAACAACGTTATAGCGGTGATTACGTTTTTTTAGGTAAAATCTAGATTTTTCAAAAAATTTTGTTATTCGGTGTATTTCTAATAATTGTAAGAATTAATTCCTTTAAAGTAATGTTAAATAGGAAACAAAAGGATCTTCTTGTATTAAGAGGTTATAATTGAGTAATATTCCTGATCAAAAATATTCTCTGTAATTACATATTCTCAAAAACACATTGTCAGAACCGGTGATCACAATATTTCAAAAATTACTTTATTAATTTACCTCAAATTTATATATTTATATAATTATATATGTTTGAGTTGACCAAAAACGAAGAATAAAACTTTGAATTAGGAAAATTTCTTAATGTGTATTTAATTTTCTCAATAAAATTTTCTCCAAACCTTAAAATTTCTCTAAGTGTTTCAACTTCGGCATCTTTCTGTGTGATAGAGTTTATTTCGTTTAGTTAAGCCTTCTGTTCTGTTTATGGTATAAAGATTTAGTAACTAAATTCTGCTCCTAAGTTTTCATTCATTTTATACAATTACCTACATAGTTTTGTTTTAAATGGAATTATTCTACAAGTGGCCAAATATACCTAGTTTTACATAGTTTTAGGTCCAAATCAAATTGAATATGAAGCACTAAAGTAACCTTGATTTGTCCATATAAAAAAAGGTTTTTTGAGCAGAGCAAAGTAAGGCGACCTGCAGAAAATCCAATTACATATTTTTGTCATCGTTGCAAAGCCCTAAAAAATGCTTCAAAACACGAAAAAAGGTTAATTTCACCAAATAACCTTTGATCCACCTCCAAAAGTTCGAAAAGCCTTCTCAGTGAAACTTTAAGCAAAATTCCAACAAAGTTTCGTCCTGATAGCCTATAAAGTCCCGACCACCCCCGCTTGCCCCGTCGAATGTGAAATGTGGTGCTACCCGGACCAGGGAAACTGGGCCAACACAAACTCCCACCACCGCTGAAGGTGAGAAAAATCAAGTTATACCGGGGCGTTCCAATTTTTCGAAAGCTGAATCATTTCAATATTGGCGCGATGCCAAGCGGGCAGAGTCCTGATAATGCTAAAATTTGGAATCGCAAGCACTATTCCATGTGAGGCCCGGTCCAACCATATTTGAATATTTATACACTACGATCCCCGCCCTAGATAAAGCAGCGTCTCTTTCATGAGTTCTGCAGAGAAGCAGGGCCCTCCTCGTTGTTGGGCGTCTTCCACGGCGGCTTGTATGTCGCCCTGTATTGTCACCAACACCCCCACCACTGGCGTATTACCTGCCAAAATGACTTTTTCTAAAAAGCATCTTTCGCATATACAAAATTTTGCAAAAAGGCTCTACTGGTTTTCTGCCCTGTTCGACGGGACGAGCGTCTATAGGAATTTATCTGTCCCAGCTTCCCGGATCGCAGTGCACGAAGACAATTTGCTCGAATTCTTGGGCATTTCTTGTGCCACCCTGTGTTGCATAACCGGATGCCATGAGCATAAATTTTCCGTCGATGGGGGTGGATGGTGGTAGCCATCCAAAACACCCAAATATACATACGTTGGGCCAAATAATAGACGGCCGCCAGTGGGGTGACTTGCACTTGTATCCCGCCACTTGAGCCTTTTTACATCGACAGGATTCTTTGCACTGTCATTTTTGTAAAATTGCTTCGAAATTGAATGTTTCTCCGCTATTTGCTGGGCATTGTGCGGAAACATTTAAAATGGGGCTTCCAAGACCCAAGTACCAAGCGAATTGATTGAGGCATAAGTGTGAGCAATGTGCTCGCTCGCACTGTGGAGGTCTCCGAATGCTCCCGGATCCCTGACCCAGTTTGCCTGACTGGCAATTCACAATGCTTTCCTAAAGTCCCCGGCTGGTATCTTTGTAAATTTGATAGAAATGTTCCTTTGAATGGTTACAACGATTGAGTTTGAAAAAATTATTTAAATTATGGTCGAGCTTCTCGGAGTATGGTTTTGTTGAACCAAACTCGCTGTGGGATTTATACTGATTGCGGAAAAGAAAATATAAAAATCTGTTTTATTATGAATGATTATGAAATGTTTGCGATTTTTATTTTGATCATTGAATCTCTTACGAATTTTGCATCTTTTTTATTAATATGTTGTAAATAAATAACAAAGTTATAATCGCATTGACGATGTACAAAAAGATCTAAAACATAAGTAAGTACTATGTATAGTCCATTAAAATTAGACTTAAAAACTATAGAGTAAAGTAAAGAGGAAAAATTCATTGTTATATCAAACACTCTGTAGATTTCGCTTTCTTAGTGTTTCTAAAAGTAGTGTGTCGATTTCGTGGAAGACTGATATACACTAGCATTATATTATTATCTACCAAAATGTCTAAATAATTAATTCCATTATTTGCATAGATTAATGTTTTTCTGTAAACTTTAAAAATCAAACATCTCTTAAAATAAAAGCAAAAAAATACTTAAAATTGGAAGAAGTAATACGCAAATTATTACAAACTTAAGATAGAAAAAACTAAATTAATTGGAACGAGACATTCAAATTGGACGTAAAATACTGGATATAAAAATACAGCAGACATTTTTTTCAATTTCATTATTTTAAGTGCTACATAAGCCCAACCAAACTGTGTTATCGCCAATTTATCTGACCAAACAACGATATAATTCAAATAAAAAAGCTGTGCTGACCAAAGTTCTCATATATGTATGTACTAATATCTACAGAGTTTTCTGTTCCAATCGCTAGACCACGGTCTAAGTAAGCCTGAATTGATGACACGGGCTATTTATTTATTTTTTATTTTATGCCATAACTAGAATAACACACTACAGCTTTTTTTATACCATGGCTTTCATTTTTGCCCCATAATGACCCTCTGCATCGATGTTAAGGCGCGACATGAAATTTACGGCCAAAATGAAATGAGAACTTACTGCGTCGACGACCTCATAAACCGCCGAAAGTTCGATTCCCATAAACTTTAATATTCCGCAGGCATCTGAGCAGGGTCGGGATGCGCCACAGGGTGGTACTTTACGAGCCGGGCCAATTGAGATAAAACGCCGACTCGCCCTCTGGACCAATAATGCAAAGCCCCGTCCACTAATCATTTTCGCTCACTCACAAATTATTCATGACAGCAGGGCGTTCGATATGCTTCTTTGCTTCGTTAAATAAGAAACCGAGCGTCTTCGACTTAGGTGAAAAGGGGTAAACCCCAAATGCTCTGCGGAGCACCACATGGGAACGATATCATTGTGATTCAGCCTGCCCTGTGGCTGGCAATGTTTTAACGTGTATAGTAAGATTTAGTACCCTCGAAGCCCCTCACGTTGCTACCTTTCCTCGATTTCTTCGCCACTAACTCGTTGGAAGTCGGTCCATTATGTACGGTAAACGCAGATGATACTTGATAGGCAGTCACATTCCCCGGACGTGGCGGTGAATAAATAATGCTGGCGCTTAGGCAGCATAAGAAACATAAAAATGTTATTGCAAATGTACAACAGCAATATGTCAGAAGAGGTGAAAGTATTTCCTAAGGGTTAAAATTATTCAGTAATTGCTGAGGCCATGTATGTACATAGGTGATGATCCCACGTTTATCGAAAGTAGAATTTACGCTATAAGTATAAAACATAAATAACATTTTGTATCTCTGAATGGCCTCTCAAAATTATATGGCACTTTTCTCAGTACCTTTAGAGTGCATTAGTCAAGAAACTGACTGTTAGTTTCTGAAGTACATCTTGTCTAAATGCGGTAGAAGCAAAACGACACGATAGCGCACATCTGACATCAAATCATTAACATATGTATTGTATATTCAGTAAGTACTTTTAAGTTAACTTGAATATGATATTATTAACACTAATCAAAATTATACACCTAATTCTCTTTTTACACGATAGATACGTTCCCAAAAAATTGTGTGAAAAAACTTCGTGTAAAAAAATATATTGTCTAAATGGAAAAATAGAAGATTGGTTCCAGACCTAAAAAAGCAACTGAAAAGTACAATAAACAATATTAAAAAATTCTTGTTAGAGTTCAGTTAAGAATTTATTTCGTGCTTACACATTTTAATTCATTAAATATATTATAAAAAATAAATTATACTTTGAAAAAAAGAAAATAATATCTGAAATTCATTAATATGAAAAAGCAAAAATAACATAAACATAACAAAATTTTATGCATTGTCACTTTCTGACAATAAACGCATACGTTTGCATAAGACTACAATATCACTGCTATCACTAGAACTATTTTGTTCATCATTTTGTGAAATTATTTCTGTATTATCATCTCTAGTCTCGTGTGAAAATTGTGTTAAAACAAAACAATTCGTGTAAAAAGAAATTGTTTTTTTCTTTGTATCTCGTATTAAATCAAATTCGTGTAAAAATGGAATTAGGTGTAATTACAATCTTTATAGTAGCATATTAAAACCCGAATCTTAATGGAAATAAATATTTTATTTTTTTTAAAATATTCTTCATATAGGTTAAGTAAGTACCTATATGTATATAATAATTTGTATGGTTCTAATAATTTATATTTTCTATATTTATTTTCTTAGTTAGGATTTAAATTATTAAATTAAATGAATATCTCTTTTCTTCAACAAAATTAAAAATAAAAGTTTTATAAACCCCTAGTTTAATTTTGTGTATTTCCACATGCTAAAATGTAAAAATCAAATCAAAATAAAATAAAATTAAAGTAATTTCTAATGAATAATTTTATTTAAATTTACTCCCCATCTGCATGTATGCATATAATAAATATTTTGGAACTTTGGACGTTTTTCATTTTTCTTGAATCGTATTAAACGAAAACCATTCGGTTAAGTGTAAATCCAGGATGATGTGTTTCATTATGTAGACAACTATTGTGAAAAGCTCTTTCAACTACGACAAAATTAAAATTAACTAAATTCTGGATTGATCGAGGTTCTTTAATAATTCTAATTATACGTAAATTAGTTATTTTCGAATCAAAAATTGAATAAATATTACTACAGAAAAAATATTGAAAAAAAAAGCATCTGTAGTTTTTAAAGTTGAGTTATGTCGATGTGCGAATTTATTGGAATGAATCTAATAGAAATTCCCACGGGTAGCTGCACGAGAAAATCGTTAACGTTTTCATTTAAAGATTATTCGAATTCTCTTATATCTGCAAAGCGATGGAACGTAAGCAACAACGCAGCCGTCTTGGTTCCAGTAGTCTTAGTTGCCACAATGTGCAACAGTTCCATTAAAAATTCAACAAAAGCACAAAACAACTTTCTGTGCCAAAGAATTGAAAAGAATTGTTCTCGATTGCTCCGGGGGATGTTCTGAATAGCCTCTGGCACCGCAGCCGAACACCATTCCCATTACCAGAGGCTCTTCAGAGAGTCTCGAAACGACAACAAGAATCAAAAAACCGAAAAAGCAATTTGGCTTAATTCCAAAAAGGACACTCGCACCGTCCCGGGCCAAGCAAAATTGCAGAATTATTGAAGTCCTCATTACTCACATATATCAGAAAATACAGAGCAAATTGCCCTTGATGGGGCCCAGCCCCGGTACGTTGGGGCTCGAAATCCTCAGTTGCATCGCGCAGTAAATTAAAACAATTTGCTGGAAATTTTGCAACTGATGAGTGGATATTACTGCCCGGCCCCACTGTCAACTCGGGTTTAATCTAATTTAGTGCTTGAATTGAACTCATTTATCCTCCGGAGCCGGCGCAAGGATCAAATAAAATGCAGTGGGCCAGCAGAGCAAATTCAGCTCAACAGCATCTGAAAACGGACGACGCGCTGTAAATTATGGTGACCTCAGGAATTGTGCACTTTTATTGGCGGTGATAAAGGTGAAAAGTGCCCTCCATAGCACTGGACCGACCCCCCTGGCTTCAATTTATTAGGTCCTTTCGTTTTGCAGCCCTGCTGTTGATGGGAATGTTGCAGCATAACACACAAAATGGGTTATAATTTAGGTGGAGTCACAAACTATTTATTTCGCATTGCAAAGTTCGCAGATTTTTAATAGGACGTGCTAGATCGCGTTTTTCAGATAATTGGTACATGGAAATTTCATCAAAAAATTAATAACATTGTTTTTTTGTAAATAAAACTAACATTCCCGCTTAATATAGATTAAAAGTTAAATAAGAATTACTTTCATTTTGTCATATGTTTTATTAGAATAAGTTCTAAATCATATCCTTTCTAAAAGCATATACATATGGAGTTTGCTTAGTATCATTTAACGCGTCTTTAAAACTTTTAAAAGTCTAAGGGTCGATGTCGCAGCAAAACAAAGTTAATTTAATTTAATTAGTATTGACGAATTTTACCTTTATTAAAATATATTAAATAAAGTCAGATTTTAACTAAAGGATACGTTTTTTTATTTACCAGTTTTGGAAAAATCAATTTATTTTTTAGATAATTTTTTTTATGCCACTAGTTAAAAACAATTTTAATTTTTACGTACGTATGCAAATGCGAATTTACCAACTGGATTTTTCTCTCGTCTAGTTTTTTATTTTTGACGGAAAAGCAATTCTAATGAGTGAAAGTTAATAAAATTGAACAGGTATAACAAGAAAAATTGTTGAATATTTTATTTGATTACATATTTGCTATCAGTGGAATTTTAGCGTTATTAGTATAAAAATTCAATGTTATAACATTTTAATTAATTTAAAAAAAAATGCCTTGTAATGATTATATGCCTGCTCATATGTATATGCAAGTATGTTACATATTAAAGAATCTTACATATGTATAACATTGCGTTTAAATAATAAAAATGTTATCCCAACATCCATTCGAAATTTATTGTTGGAAAATTGAAATATTGTTAATATTTTCCTTCTTGTATTATATTCCTATACATTCAGAAGCAGCCACCGCCACAAGGTCTAATAAAAACAATCAGGAAAATATTACATCTCGAGGCAACCAATATGATCTAAAAATGAAGTTTTCATTTCAGCATCTTCCTACATAAATTAACATATTTTCGCGATAAAGCAAAAAAATAAGGAAAATTCGGGTTCCTTGCTTCCGGACTCTTGTAAGCTATCCTGAAGTGGTTCCTGATAGCTCACTGACAGCAGTCGAGTACGCATCGAGCATAAAGTGAAGGCTGAGATTTAATTTGGATATCCAGAACTTGAGTACCCCCTGGAGCCCAACTGGGAACCCGTATTTTTTTGCGAGGAATAAAGAAATTTGATATGTTTACAAGAAAAGAAGTTGTGAAAAGCAACTCATTTTGTAAATATGTTTTCTTTTATTCGTCGGCGCGATGCTATTACCGAAGTACGTTGGAAGTCGCAGTAACCTGCTGGCCTCGTTGGAAACGACAGGTGAGTTCGGGGGGATTAATTGCCCCAAGCGGACCTACTTCCTTACTGGTGAATGCGCTGAGACATAAAGAACCACTCAGACGAGGCTTGAATGGGCCCCATAAACGGGGCTCCGCAGCTCGAAGTGGGTACGCTACGCGCAGATTTGCAAGTGGACTACATACGCATTTTTACCTACCGACGGAAGGCTCTGTGAAAAGCATGAAATTTTCGCAACGAGCGTGAACAGCACTTTTGAGACCGGCAATTCGCACGCTGTGCAGATTCACGCCCGACAGAACATGACAACGCCATTTCTGCGTGGGTGGGTGCGAGAAATGCTGTGCCGGACCGGACCAAGATTATGATTGACGCAGGATGATCCGTGCGAGTTATATAAACATTTTACTCCTTTGTGATGGCTGGAACATGGAAAAGGATTTTATCTGATGCTGAACACTATGCAAACTCCACGACCTGTGCGTGCCCAGGCAACTTCCCGGACAAATTGCCAGAAAATATGGGGTTTAACATGAGCGTTAACAGGTAAATGGACGTGCGAAATTACCAGAGGTTGGAACTTCCGAAGGGCTGACCACTGACTCATAGTTAACTTTCGTTTTTATGTGGCCATAATGCACGAATTTTTGGCTCGAATTAGGACTAATTTGCATTAGAACCCTTTCAACAGCGTCGACAGAGCAGTGGTAACGCTTGTGAAAAAGTTTCTCATTTGTTTGTAAAATACTTTTAAAAGCAAACCCCATAGGAGGGGTAAGATGAGTTTCGTTTTTTAGGATAAAGTTAAATAGACCTAACATAATTTTAAAGTTATGTATGAAAATTTTATTTCATAGTTGCGTTCAAAACTCCTATAAATAAGCAATGGGTTCACTTAAGCAAAGTTATTTAGAAGATTCGTGGCGCATAAAAATAGCAAGTTTATTTGTTTGTTTTTCAGTCACACCTAATAGGTTGGTTTGGTTTAAATATCCAAAAGTATTTTGACGTCACTAATTCCGGATCAACGATCTATGTGTACTATCAAAATTTGGAAATTCCAAATGGCACTAAATTCACTCTATCTGAAATGTCATGACCGCAAATTCAAATTTAATTCAAATTTAATACATTTCATTTCTTTTAGTCAAATACATACATGTATAAAGTTAATAAACACGTTGGTACTGTGGAGCCAAATTTTGCTATATCACTTTATCCAAGTACAAAGCTCGGACGTAATCACTAGAACAAGATGTCCTTGTCATTTTCTTCATATAACTTAAGAGCACTTGTTTCTTGGTGCATGGAGGAGCATCGTTTTGCAGCACTTTCACCTCTAAGCAGGGAGTATTTTAGTACTTTGCTCTTGGCTCGTTTTAGACGATAGAGCTCCTCCCTATTCTGTTCGTCCAGCTCGTCGTCGACGTACCTAAGAGTGTTCAAGATCTTCGGCAAAAGGACAAATTCAATGGCATTCATTCGCTGCCGCACTAAGCGGGCATGCTTCTTCAGTTCCGAGTAGCTATAGTTGGACGAGGCAACATTTATCAAAATTTCTAAAGTTGTCCTGAATGCCTTTCTCACTTTTGCCACTTCCTCCCCACCTCTGGCCATTCCGAAGAATGGAACGATTTCTGGTGAAGTTTGCTCAACGTACACAAGCGTAGGAAAACAGGCCCCTGCTATACACAACTTCTGGACTTTTACACAAATCTTAGGGTCTAGTCTTTCTGCACTTTGGGCAATTACCTGGGGGATGTCCAAACCCGAAAATTTTGCTCTAGCTAGCATAAGCTTAGCATCTTGCATACTTTCAATGAATTCTGAGAAAAGACGAGCGCTTTCTACTTTGATCTGAGCTAATTTGAAATTGATTGCTTCGTGCTTGCCCTTGAGTATATTAAAACTTCTTTGAGTGGAGTCGAACTTGGATTTCATTTGTAATGAGGTAGTCCTGGATGGTACCACCGAAAATTTCTCCGACCTGTAATTCATCATTTCGATTCTCAGCAAAATAATAAGAAATTCCGCCCGATAAGTCCTAAGTGACATCGATGTTTTGATCGCTTGCTTTGATCTCTTGTTAATTCTTGCCGGGGTTCGTTTCTCCTTGGCTAAGAAAGCAAAATTTTACCTGTTCTGCTGATACAAATTGCACTTAAGACCCAACCTTGAAGGGCCGCGTTACGCAGCTAAAATCCATAAATTAATCAAAGCAATCCTCCAGCCTAAACCCTTAGTAATGCCTTGTCTTTGTCATTATATTATTGCCTTTTTGAAATACTGCACGATGTCACTTGTTCCCGAAAAGTTCGCTGTGGCTCCTTCGAAAGGTGCGATGGTCCAGATGAAGGCGAAACTTTTGTCCTCCCAGAAAAGCTATTCCTTGCTCAAAAGAAAGGTGGACGCCCTAAACTTCAAGGTGATCCAAATGGTAAGCAAGCAAAACGAGATAAAAGAGAAGTTCATCGAACACTTCAGGGACGCCCAACTAACTTTCGCGAAAACAAAGTTCTTCAGTCTCAATTTATTTGAAATGGTCAGACAAAAGGAGAATTTGGCTCTGTTATTCATTAAAGTGCTGAAAACTAGCACTTCAGACATGAACCTTCCGGAACTAAAATTGGTTTCCCGCGAACCCAAGACATTCCCTTTAGTTGGTCTAGGACGTGGCGGACAGCAAGTTTCCCAAGTTCGAGTCCTTTTTCAGGAAATTTTGGAGATGCTGGTGGAATTAGCATCTTCACAGTATGCCTGTAAAGTTCTTGAAATCACGATAAGACAAACTAAAAGGCGGATGAACGCTATGCAGCTTGTGATAATTCCCAGGATTAGAAACACTATAACATACATCGAAAGACAGTTGGAGGAAAGCGAAAGGGAGGAGCTCTTCAGAATTAAGCTGATAAAAAAGAAACAAATGAAGGTGTCCCCGACGCATGCCGTCATCTCTAGTACTGTGAGCAGTCCAGAATTCTTGATGATATACTTTAGGTCAGATTTAGAGAACGATGTTTTATTTTAATTATGTATTTTATTTATCTATTATATTATTTTGAGAAAATACATATATCATATTTGCTCAGCTTTTGAAAAGCAAAGAAGAATGTTTGTTTTATTCCGGATGCTGGTTCAAATATGTCGCAGTGGTGAGTTTGTTTCTTATTATTATCAACATATTGCAAAAAATTGAAAATGAATAGGACGCAAATAACTTTTTTTAGGTGTACGTATCAAGCATGGGGTATTCATCAAAAATGAATTCAATAATGTTTTAGTTATCTTCCCAGTCTGTTTCATTATGTTTAAAAAAATTATTAAGCATATTTTTGAAAAAAACAAAAACATTATTTAATGGTGTTATTGAATTTTCCTTTTAATATGGATTATGAAAAGTTGAACCTGTTTAACTACAAATTGTTCAAAAAGAAGAAATTTAAAATGTAAGGCTTTTAACCCGTCTGATTCAAATAACCCTTTTATTTATTTCTCTGTTACTAACTAATAATAAACGCTATATGAATCCTTAGTATCCCTTTTTCGACTTTCAATATTTTATTTCGTTAAATCAAGTCGATTACAAATATTGTTTATAATCTCCATGAGAATTAGTCTTTTTGTTCTTCTTCTTCATAAATTTCGATGGGCATTTGTTGTACCTCAGATGATGTGGACGGAGGTTCATGGTCAAGTTCTTCATTAGATTTCTGGTCCTTCTTGGCCATCCGTGAAGCCTTTGCCCGCTTGATTCGAAAAAACTCCTCCCTTTCCATTTCGTCTAGCTCGGAATCGATGTAGACTAGCGTGTGTTTAAGTCTTGGAATGACGACATTTTCGATGGCATTGCAGCGGGTGTTGATAGCTCTCATTTGGACCTTTAAGTCCGCTAGCATGTAGTTGCGCGAGCCTACTTCCACAATTTTCTGCAACGCCTTGAAAAATGCTTTCCGCACCAAGAGCACCTGTTCACCACCACGGTCAAGTCCTGCGAAGGGAAACGCATTGGCGGTTGGTTTACTAAGTACGACTCCTCTGACCGTGACTCCTGCCACGTGTAGAACTGTTGACTTCAAGGTAACCTGTGCGTGGTTTTCCGGCTTCGTACAGAAGATGGACCTGAAGTCGAATCCAAGGAATGCAAGTTTGTTTAGTGCTATATGTGCTAGCTTTAGTTTCTCTATCATTTCAACCCTGTAACTTGTAATTTCTTCTTCCAAAACATTATACATGTAGGTGATGCCATCGAGTTTGCGCTTCAACAGTGTAAAACCCTTATTTGCTATCTCAATTCTTGTTTTAATCTGGACTCGAACGGCACGTGATGGGATGACATTTAATTTTGTGCTTCCTAGAGACATATTTGTGACATTTTCTAAAACTATAGTAGTTATCAAAAATTACTGTCGCAGTGACGATTACTTTTGCTTATTGAAAATTCAGGTATTTGTGTCGCTCAATATTTTATATTTGATGATAGGCACTTAAATAAATTGATGCATATGTACCATATTATAGTGGAACAAATATTTTTTTTCTATTTCCTGCATGACACTCAACAAGAAAGCATAATATTTATAAGTTTTGCAGAAAAACAGCTAAAGAAATTTTGAATGAAACAACTGAAGCACATTAGATTAACATTCTTAATTTATCTTTTCTAATTTTGGGTAATTTCACTTAAATCAAGAAGTTTCTGTTCACATAAGGAACGTTTTACTGAAACTATAAATATTTCGTACAAATTTATTTTTTGTGATTTTCGGTAATCGTGCCTTAAAATTGTAAGTCTATATATACATATTCTACACGTACTGAAATTATTTTTGGTTGGTTGTTTTTATAGAAATTTTCGAATTAAGGATATAGTTGAAAAGTTAGATTAAAATTTAGCGAGACTTAATGTAGGTTTTCAAAAAAAAATAATAATCACATTATTGGTGAGCGACTTGCACTTGATCGCTCTTTCATATTTTTATGAAATAGCCAGCGTTTACCCCCTCTTGAATTCGAAGCTAAAATCGACAAAACGAGGAGCCCTAATGGTGCAGGGAAATAACATCTTAGTTTTGAATTTGCCAATTCAATTCAGAGTTCAGAGGCCAAAATTGAAATTCACATTCTGCAAAAAAAATGTATCATTTGTTTTAACAAATCTTCAAAAGTGACAAAAATATGGATAAAACCAAAATCACTATATTTTGTGAAAATTTGTACTATTATACATATGTAGGTATATAGGCCTCATAACATTTGAGTCCTAGTCCTAAAGCTATCCTAAAAAACATTGGTTGGTGGGGTATATGTACCTACTATATGTTTGATTAATCTACGTAGAAAACCACTAAACTTTTTTTCAAGCTTTTGGTCCTCGTATTTCTCGAAATTCGTAATTTGTTAGCGATACTTTTTAACCGCATAAAAGAGATGCATAAGCCGGTGGTTACATATATTTTTCTGTAGAAGGCAAATTTGTCCTTGGCTTAGTGAATCGAAGAAAGCATGTGACCTTCCTCATGGGAAGCAGCCAAGCAAACTGCAGGTTACAACGCATTTGCACTTAGCGCGATTTTTCTTAACCCAAATAAAGCCGTAGCGACACTTGCCATTGGTTTGTTTTCGCAGTGCACCTAAGTAATCAAAACAAAACATGGCTAGTGCTTAAGTTCGTCTCCAGCTTAGGACCCTCGGCGGAATCACTTAAGCGGGAACAATGCGGCTAGTTGAGTGGGTTAGGAAAAAGTCGGTTTCCTGCACTAACCGCGATTTTCATGCTCTGTAGATTTGTAAAAATGAAAAAAACAAATATTACAAAAAAAGTGCATCTGGCGTCACGACCACAACCATCCTCAGAAAAAACAGCAATAAATCGCTGTTTTGTCGCGATGACGCAAGCTGTGCAGATTTCTTTCCTACCACAAAGTAAAATAAATGTGCAGTTTGCGACCTTTTGCAGCCACAGGACGAGTTTCGAGCTGTAATCTGCACTTTGTGGCTTCGAAGTTTTTTTTCGAGATTTTTATTTTTATACCCAGCCCCAGTAAAAACCGCAGGAACGGATGCAAAGTCAGCGCTGAGGCTAGAATAAATTAGGGCTCCGGGAGCAGAGCCTGGCCGCTCTTAAGCCGCAGTAATGGCATAATTAATATTTATTGCCTCTTACGACCTGAGAAATAGGCCACTTCTGAATTAATTTCTTTTTAACTGGTAATTTAGCATACCAAACTACGATAAGTTGTTTCGAAACAGCTAACTCAAATCTCGTGCACGAGGACTTTTGAGTTAGCCGATGTAATTCGACATAGCATCCTCGAAAACAAAAATTGCTTAATCAAAAGACAGAGAAATTACATACAAAACATTTAATTCCAGGCTGCTTTTGTCTTTGGACTTGTCTGAAATGAAAAGAATGAACCATGACAGTCATTTGAGTCGTTCTGAAGAGCAAAGAAAGGCTCTAGTAGCCAACTACTTCACTGTATCTGCTGACAGGATGTACAGAAGTTCTGGAATTCCCTGCCCGCATTCACCCTGTATCCTTCCAAATGCGACGGTTTGCCAAGAAGAAGACCTTATCCAGAGCAAAAATAAAGGACTATGGTGACAGTCGGAGCTCTCTAAATATTTGCTTGCTTGTTGGGAAAAATTACCACCGCCCCCATGGAAATTGGACCCCGATTCGGACACATGCAAATATGTCATATAGGTGGCCTGCTGGACAGAATCTAACAATTTGTCCCTGACCAAACAGGACGTAATTATTTGTCTCGAAGGTAATTAGAAATTTCCAAGAAAATTACATTAGTTAGTCGAACACTATGCGGGGGCTACGATGATTTTGCCATAGTGTGCCACTCCTCCGCACTGAAACTTTGCGCGCTTAGACTAATTTATCTTTGGAACTATTTTGGATGGATCCCGAATTCAAATAGATTGTGACGTCCAAAATTATGATGAATGTGCGACTAATTGAAATTCAAATAGGAACCCGAGCTGAATGCGTTATTAGCAGTCTGAAAATTCCACGGCTCCTCCCGATATCTACGAAGATATTTCCGGCTAACCGCCTCGATGTATCCGTTGTATCTGCGGGATTCGAAACTGAGGGATATTTCATGTAGGAAGCGATTTTGCATGTGACAGTTTTGCTGCGTTATCATATTCCGATTGGATTTGGCGCAAAACTACGCTATTACGAACCGATGCAGATTCGTTCTGGTATTGCTTAAAATACGTGATGATGCACAAAACGGACGAAATATCGCGCAGCTAGCCTTTTAGGTGGATGTATGTGGCAGACCACGTGATTCTATACGGTGCCATATAAAAAAAAATTACAAACTAAGCAAAATATAATAAAATACTTAAAATGATTTTTACACGTTTTAGTGGAAGTTGCATCTATTCATATAGACAGGAAAATTATTAAAATGGAAAAACATTTTGGAAATAATTTCTCGATTTTAGAACTGCGCCTAATTAGATTGCAGATAAGTGTAACATTTAATTTTTGAATTATTTTGAATAGCCACTGTGATGTGTCAAAAAAAAAATTTTTTTTTTTTTATCTCAAATCAAAGTTTATATATTCAAAAATATGTGTATGTACAAAATTTTAGGTCAAAAGGTCCAGGACTCGATAGTTTAATATAGGCATGAAAATCCAAAAATTCTTTTATTTACCCGATCAACAAAATTCTTGAAAATCACTCATTTTTTCGGCCCTCACAGTGGCTATCCCCCTTAAACACATTTTACATATTGTTAACTGGTCACGATTTAACTTGTCTATTATTTTCATAGCCAAAAGTTGACAAACGCTGACAAGCGTTGAATATAATTTTATGTTGTAGCAAATGTGTTAACCTTCAAAAATTATTTTTTTTTTTCGTCAATAATAATTTTATTACGCAAAACCTCTATTTTACTTGTTATTCACATGAAGCCCATACCCAAACCAATAATTTGTTGTGATAACAATATTAAAATAAAGTTTAGACAAAAAAGAGTTAGCTTTGTATTTCACTACGTTTGGTAAGTTTTTTCTTTTGGAAATGTTTTACTTTTATATGTATAAATAATTTTTGCTCATTAAAATTTAACTACGAACCTTTTAGTTGAAAAGTTAGTGCAACTGAACATAATCGCTTTCGAAAACAGGATTAAATAGAATGAAAACAAGTTTTGTCTGACTTAATCGACCTTTAGAAGTAAATATCAACATTTGCTGAGATTTTAATAGACAAGGCATCTTTTGAAATATGATAAACACTGTTTACGTTTATGTTTCACTAAAAACATCTGTTGTCTTTTGCTCTCACTTTACCTCTCGACTATTAAAATTCATTTTAGTTGCGACTCACCTTCCCCGCACAGCTCAAGTCATTCTTTTGTTACCTTCGAAATAGTAACACTGAAAAAACAAAATAAGTAAAATAAACTAAGCAAAAATGAAAATGCTCCAGCAAATGTTGCCACCGGAGCACTACTAAAACTCTTGTGTTATAAGACGTAAACTTTCAGGTGAAGAGTTTGTAAGGCGCCCCTCACCTGCATTAATAGCAGCCCAACTCCCTCCTCCACCTGAAGCCGCAGGAGGTGCTTTCCGAGGTTCACACAGTAAATGTTTACATGATTATTTCTACGAGTTCTATCTTGAAGATGAGACCGAAGGAATGGAGTGAAACATGAAGCGTAACGAGTGAATTTAATGTGCTCTACGAGGACTTATAATTGACCCAAATGCAGGTGAATTCCGGGGTAAAATAGGCGAATCTTACCGAATAACGAGAAAATTATTTCCCAACTCGTACACGTGTGCTTTCATGTAAATTTGCTCGAAAAATAACGAGCATAAATAACTTGAGGACTATTGCAAAATATTCAAAGGCAATTCTTTGATCTTTCTCATGAAATAAAATAAAATTCAAATTTGATTAAAATAAATATAAATCAGATATTACAATAAAAAAAAATATAAATCAAACAAAACAGGAGATTTGATCGTTGTTATTCTAGAAAAATACCATACATCATATTTAGTTAAAGCAATTATTTGTTAACCTTTTGACGCCCTTGGCATGTGTACGTTTAGTTTTTTAGAAATTAAAATTATTCTAACTGGAAAACAAACTAAAATCTGTTAAAGAACTACACATTAGATTATTATATTTCAACAATAAAACCAAACAATTTTTGTATGGCAGCATGGATAGCATTTTATTCTACTTGAAATTAACTGCTTTCAAAATATTTCTAAGTTGCGTCTGATTACCACGAGGTTTCTTCTTAGTTTATTGGCAAAATATTCGAAATCTTTGATAAATAAATTATCCAATGTATAAAATTTGGTTAGTTTTAATAAGTGCATTATTTTAAAAACATAATTTGCAAAACGAGTTTATTTATTTTTTTACTAACAGCACTTTACTGCCAAATATTTCAACTCAGTTTTTTTTATACTAATTGTTTTTCCAAAATGTTTCTTACTTACTGAGTAGCTGTCGGTAAAAAATAAGTAAATAAGTAATCAAATAAAACATGAAACCACTTTTCCACCTTTCAAAATTTCGTCCCTGAAGAGCTTAAAGAAACCTTACAGATATGGTTAATTGCCAACGAAGCAAATAAAATATCAAATCAACGTAATGTCGTTACGCAAAGTAAATAGGTATAGTTGCAGAATACCGGCCAAATAGGTTTTATATTAAAATTAAAATACACTGACCTTGTGTTGTTAAAAAAGATGATTGTTTAATTCTAATTTTTAATCAAATTCCTATAGTTTGTTACATACAATATCTGGTTAAAGATAAGATCAAACTGCAATTTTTTTCCTTCTATAAAATTCCATAAAAATGTCCCGCTCTTAGATAAAATCACGTTAAAATGCTAATGCTAAGGTCTGAACCGGCTATAATAGTTATTACATTAAAAATTACAATAATTTTAATGAGGCTACGTATTTTTAACTTGCATACAAAATCCTGTAGAAGTACATAGTATCTAAATTAATGATAAATGTGAAATCAGAGGTGGTATAACTAGAAAATTAATGATATGCTCAAAAGTTTTATAACCATTTCCATTTGCAACTCTGGCTATAATTTTCATACCAAACACGTTTTCCTCTATTTTCTGAAGTTGTTAATTAAAAAAATAAAAAATAAGTATACCTATGTATGTAACGTACATATATTATATTTTATTACTATGTACTTTAAATTATCGCTCCGCAAACATAAAAAGAAATACGTTCAAAACTATTCACACGTGAATTGTTATAAATCTGCCTATCCTCCTTCTGTATGACACCAATCTTATTAAATTTAGATTAAGTGTCTCCCACACAGCGTGTCCTATGAGGGTTAATATTAATATAATGTGTAAATATTCTTAAGAAAATAGTTTTAGATATTTTAAAAAAGATTAAGCAATTACTGAGCTGCTTTGGGACTATGTTTAAAAAACAGTAGAAAGATAAACAGGCGCCAACATTGCACTTGATACACACGGCCGTAGCGCTGGAGGACTCAGAGATTTCCACTTACCTAACCTGGCTGGGGGCGGGAAAAAGAAGTAGTCCGAGGAAGATTTGAAAATTAATTTAATTGCCATCTTGAAATCATAATTGCGACAGCTCCTCACGCCAAGGGTCCTTACCTGTCGGCTCGATTCCGGCGAGCTCTGAATTATTAAGAGGACGACAAGCGACATTGAAACGATTTCCGGTCTATGCGTCCTGGATGCTCCCGGGCAGTCTCCCGAGCCATCAGATTTGGCTGGGCCCCTGCACCAAAGTGCTCCTCTCATTTAATTAGAGTCCCCCGGGGGGACTGGAAGACCTGCTTTTCCAGGACGATGTGCACCATAAATATTTTCTTTTTGCACAATGTGATAAGAAGCTGGCACAGCACTGCCGGGGCGGACATTTTTCATTTTTCTTTGCGAATTTCGTCCGAATCGCACGAACAGACGGTAGTGCCCTAGAGTTTTCCACTTCGCTTTGCAGTCCTCAGACACAATGGTCCCCATTTCGTTGTTGAGGATCGGCGAATGTAGGTTGGGCCCACAATTAGCCGCTGAGGGAGGCTGCGATGGAAAACACCATTAGGGAAAATCCCTTGGCTTTTGTTGCAAACAACAAATGCCGGTTATTAAATAAGCGAACGACAAAATGTGTCCCATTCAAGTTTCCGCCAGTTTGGGAAACTAAGCCTCCAGTGGAACGCGGCAAGTGGCTCTCGCCGAGCAGGCGGCCCTAGGCCCTGTCGTCGTTATTCGATCAATAAAAGCAATAAAGCCAACCGCAGCTTGTAAACATGAGTAAAGTTGTCGTCAACAGTTTCGCCCCAATTTCACTTGAGGCCAATTTCTGGAGGACGAGTTACGCGCCCCCGCCTATCCGAAAGCAGTCCCAGCTGCGGGGCCTCGACAGACATTGCGCCCATAAAACACCTCTGAAATGCGGGAAACATCCCATTATGAAGGTAAATTCGCAAATTCCCATCAAACAGAGTGAAGTATTATTAAAATTAATGGAAATCTCACCTCAGAGGGGATTTTGTGCTCGGCGGAGATTTAATTAAGTTAAAGCGCTTAACTACCCAAATCTCGTGCTCTGGCCCTCACACGCCCTCGCCTCGTTTTCGTCCGTAATGCGCCCAACCGTGAAAAGTGAGTACTTCACGGGAATAAAACAAGAGGAAAAACGCTGCCGCCTCATATTTTTTATTCTAATAAAAAAAACATTCCCGCCTTACGCCGCCCGCCCGCAATCAATATTGACCCTAAACAGTCTCAAAAGCGCAAATAGCCCAATTTTATTTACGGGCTCTATGTATAATAAATATAAATTTATGCCAGACCGGGGGTTCCAAGGGTCGGCTCTGGGGCCCCACACTGCGCTCCGCAAGACCGGTGATCCGTCTTTGTTGGCGCTCACTTCATTTCAAAACTGCAAAAGCGTTCTGAAAATGATTTATAATTCAGCATTTTTCCCGCTGTTTGCAACCCATAAAGATTTACGAAAATAACAAGAAATTGCAGTCGAGTTTCAGCCAACATCCCGGAGCAGGACGGGGCGCAGGGGGGCGGTCTAAACGAATTTCCACTTCTGTGGAGTCTTATCACTTCCAGCCAGGCGCCCTCGGAGCCCTGTTTCCAGCTGTTCGGCTGTTGATGGAACTTTAATTGCATGAGGTGGCTTTTGCTCCACCGGATCATCCCCGGCTCCAGCTCGGATTTCGTGCAGCACGCCGCACATCCAGCTCAAAGTTATTAATGAAAGTGCCTAGCTCAATTTTCGAGGAAGGTGAATGATGGCTGCGAGGATGAAGTGAGATTTCTTTTAATTCTGACACGTACGAGAGACGTCGACAATATGGGAAAATTAACACTTAGCTAAATGAAGATGTTTATCTGCTAGCTTATTTTTAATTTTGTGGTTATAACATTGAAATTTTTTCTCAAAATTAGTTTTCCTTTCTCAACCTGTGGCTTTTTTAATCAACTGCGTTATCCAGTCCATCGAATAGCGATAATAACGCCTAATCAACGAAAATAAATTAAAGTTTCAAGAACCGAGCATATTATTGTTTATCAGGATATTTCATTGTTGTTACAAATGTATATGCAAGATTTTATATACTGATACTGAAATTTGCCAACTACATACTAATTTAAACCGAGAAACCTCAAGCAGCTTAATGCTTTAGAAAATGTTTGCTTCAATGAAATTAAAAAATTAGGATAAATTACCGAGAAATCCTGGGACCGCAAAATCTAAAAGCTTTCCAGGAAACAACTTTTCTCTTCCCTATTAGATCCGACTAGACTATATGCTTGCACCAAAATTGCATAGTGCATTTATGAAAATTGTACCCGAAATTACTAATAACAAAAAAAAACTTATAATTTCATTTTGTCTTCTTGTTTTTCAAATTTTCAGAGTATTTTCCGATTGATGGAAGGTAAATTATATAAAAAAATTAAGCCAAAAATTATAAGTGATATGATAGCCCCAAGTATCCTCTTTAAAGTTAATTTAGAACAGGATTTCTATATCCGTTTTCTAGATATTTGAAAAAGAAAATTGAGAAATCGTCAGAACTTTATTGTTTAATAATTTTGTTTTTTTCCTAAAATTTCAAACCTCTCAGAACTTTTACTAAAATTAGTTTTTTGTTACATATTAAACGAAGAATAAAACCGAAGCTTGAAAGTATCAGTATCAGCCACTCTGATACTTTAAATTTTCTAATTTTTTTGTTATACGTTTAAAACGTAATTTGTCAAAAATGTTATTAAAATATCATCCCAAAAGTAGTTTTCCATAGCATATTCTATCTAAAGTGAAAACATTTTTTTTATTCTGGTAGCAGTAATCGATTCATTGTGGTGTCCTTTGCATTTCATTTTCCGCAAATTCTTCCAAAAATGTTAAAACTTTGCGGTAGAGCGAAAAACAGGAAGGAAAAAGACTAAACTTTTCCCGGAAGGAGTGGAGCCACGGGATCCTTTTAACTGTCAAAGTGTCTTGAGCACTCGAAGCCCGCTAAAAGCCTGCGACTTAAAAAGTTATTAAACTTTCCTGCAGCCAAATGTACAATGAATGCGGCTGGGAGCTGAGACTGAATTAAAATTTTTCATTCATGCATTGAGGCCGCATAAAACGGAGGCATCTGAGAAGCGGTTGCTCCTCTGCAGCCTGCCGGGAAGTATCTTGGCAGAGGACTTAAAAGGTGCATTTCTCCATTTTATTTAAACCTACTTTTTACATCGTTATGCCTTGCTTACGAATTGTCGACCTCTCGTTTAGATTAAAAGAAATTCCATAAATGGCCGGGAAATGGCGTTTAAATTGGACGAATTGATAATTATACATAATATTCAATCGCAGTTAAAAAGAGGTCATAGGCATTAATTGGGTCTTCTGTACACATGTTAACCGATTCCCTTTATACAAAATGTTGCTACACTGAAATTCATCTGGTTGTGACGCAAACAGTGTCAGCATAATTTATGCGGACCTGAATATGATGAGTACTGCTTTAATGCAGCCAGTTCCTCATAGATTCACATACCCTGCGGTCGGTCAAGCCGGCTAAGGACGCCACGGAGTGGTTCAGATCGCTTGCCTGCTTGACTGCATGCTGACCTTATAATTTCCGTAGAGACCTCCTCTGGCTCTGATTACCGAGCGGTAGCTTTGCATAGAAGCAACCGGGCCAGTGAGGATTGCTAATGAGTTCATTTTACATCATCAGGTCTGCAGAGTGGACATTTTAATAGCTGATAAGAAATGCACGGTCCCTTGTCGCAGTACGTCAACAAAGTCCCAGAACTGGTTATCCAACGAAATGGCTTTAATCCTCCGGGATTCGCTTAAACCCGACTGTGGGAAGGTGTGCAGAGGTGGGTTGAGTGGGGTTGTAATGGTTTAGAACAGCCCGTTGTATGTAGTCCAGTTGTTTGTTTTAAATTTAAAGCCTTCCTTTTATTCAGTGTCGACGGGCTGATGGCCAAGCTTTTGTTTAAGAGATAGAGCGGCTTTAGCCGGATTATAAGTTTCATCTGATAAAATCCACAAATTTCTCACAGTTTCACGCAAATGAGCTCAAATTATAAGATATAGGAAATAAATTATGTTAACTCTTTTCAGTACGCCTTTATACAGATATTTATTTTAACACATTTAAGGATATTTTTACCATAAAATTATTAGGACTTACATATAGTCGGAAAGCTCTCGTTAAAGTTTATAATTTAATATTCTGCTAATTTACTTTGTAAGTAACTACAGAAATTATCAAATTTTTAAGTTCAAATTATTTAATAAGCGTCAACATTTTTGTTACCACCAAGAAGTTGTAGATTTCATTCTGACAACTTTGAAAGTGCGCTAATTCTAGGTACAAAAAAAATAGTTTGTAAGATACATTGATAAAAATAATACCTAATTTCGGAATTGCAGATTTATGGGATATTGATATATGTACATATATACGATTTATCATTTAAAAAGTTATCAAATTTTTATTCGAGTTTCAATAACAAACAGATTTTAACACAAATGAATAATTTTTTTATTTTAATTTTTGAATTACTCAAAACTTATTAGACTATTTTACTGATACTTCTGCTAATGTTTATTAATATTAATATTGGAGCAAGCTAACCAAAAATTTGGAATTCGGGAGGGCAACGTAAAATAAGATTTCATTCATACTAAAATGTTCCGCGAATCTGGCGATGATACAGAAAATCTTATATAACATAACAAGAACTGACAAAGATTTATATCAAAACCGAAAAATTGATTTTACATATTAACTAAGTTTATGATTGAGTGTAGCAATCTAGATTTAAACTGAGTTTAAACTTAAATCTAAAAATTGGGCGTGAATACAATTAAATCCTATAAACGCTTCAAGAAATCTTGCTCACCTGAGTCACCTGAAAAAATTATATCGTTCTAACTCTTATCGGTCGCTCGATAAAACTCTGTCGCGTCTTTGGGTGTACTCGTAGAAGATAAACAGAGTCGGAAGAGGCCAATTTGAGCAGTTTGCTGGTTCTGGAGAACTCCCCTTGTATGTAGTACATGAGATGCGACGTGATAAGTGTCGCAATTTGTACGATGTGCACGGTAGGCATCCTGACAAATAGCACTCCTTCGCCGCACGGAGCCCGCATTCTAGACGGATAGATGTTCCCAACACTTGTCGTCCTTGTTGGCTCTTGTACGCCACTGTAACAATTTATCAGGCCTACAGAGGATCTTTGATAAAACTCCACCAGAAACTTGTTCGAGTTTGAGTTATGTGTCTGAATGAAGGCTGGAAGTGCGTAGAAGTTAGATGGACAGATGACGGTCCAACATTTTTTCCGGGCTCCATAAATCCAAAGTACTACAGCACAACTGGCCGAGCCGAGCAATAAAATTTAACTGGACGAACATGTGAGGTGCACCTTCCGGGGCAGATAGGTGGCACAATGATCCTTTTATGGTTGTAGAAATTTGATGGCATCGGGCTTTTGTGTGCCATTTTGACCTCCTTTAAGAACTATTCCAGCAGCCGGATATCGATCCGGCTGCTCGAAGATAGAAAGTTCTGGTGACGGTGCCATCAGGAAAAAGCAGATTAGGCTTAGTCAAAAGGGCGGTAGAGCGCTATAACTGACACTTCTGGTTGCCCTGGGACTGCGAAAACGACCTATTCAAATATCAATGGGTCCGATGGGGGTGCGATGGAGCTGAACTAGGTGCAGCAAAAAATGGGTCGCAAAAACCGCCGTGGACAGGACAGGAGGCGTGGGCGGAAGCATTGACAATGGAATTTAAGTGCCAAATTGTTGCTTGGTGCTGTATGAGTAATCGTCCGTTCGGCAAAGGTATACCTTCGATTTGCATCGTCATGTACCATGATGCGGGGGCGGAATCGAAACAGGAGGTGGGTGACACAATAACGACACTTTGGCGCCTTTAGAATGGCCTCTGAATCGAATAAGTTATTCGTTCACAGTCTCTTTCTTATGTGAAATTGAGCGTTTTTCTTGGGCCACTGCTGCTTGATATTCATGGACTTATTGGAAGTTTCTTGTTTCGGGCAGACTCCAGGGGGTGGTCGTCTCTACCCATTCCAAAAAGATTAGTTAAAGGAGACGAAATTTTCGGAATAACTGCCAACTTGGGAGAACCTACGAGTCTTTGAATTTTCTTTAACGAAGGACTATCTCACAATTTATGTTTTACCGCACTGAAAAGGATTTCGGAGAAATTCAAGGAGCATTTCGATGTCTTCTTGTCTTATTGAAAGTCTTTCAACTAAGTACCTATCCCTATCCCAACCATTAATTTACTGCAGTTCTATTTTAGCTTAAGTAATTAAATTAAAATGATTACTATACATACCGCAGTGCTCGAAAATATTCCTACTTGACGTGTGTGTAATAAATCGTAAATTTAAACAGCACGAAAATGGAATCGTTTACATTTTATTAAACCGAATTTCGGTTTTTCCTCCTATCAAATACGCGATGCAGAGGCATACATATTTCAAAAGGATGTGTGTATCTCACTGATGTATCCTGAAAAGAAATTACTACTCGTAAAACATGTGTAAAAATCACCGCATTCATCTGATATTCAAAGCAAATAGCCATCAATTATTATCACCGTGATGCAACTTTTATGATTTTAAGGGTACTTTAATTAAAGTCCCCCAAAAAATTTGGGGCCATTTTATTTATTCACTGCAGCGACCGATAAATTCTTTCCCATATTGGCCCCGTGCTGCGGCCGAGCAACAAATTAAATTATTTACACGTTTAATAACTCACCACAGGCTTTCGGGAGAGGTACTCGACGGAATGGAGCGCGTTGCGATGCGGGGTGCGGTCATAGAGCCTCTCGCGTAATTAAACTTGCAAAATTTTCTGATTGCTCTTTTTGCTCCGTTGCGTTTTTATCATGAGATCCAAAAATAATTGATTAAATTATAGAAATATTCCATTAAAATGTTGTGGTATACTCAGGAATTTTTCCAAATTAAAAACAAGTACATACATATATTGGTTACGGGCAGTTTACCGATCAATTATTTTGGCTTTCAAGAACTGCTGAACCTTAAAAATGCATTTCAAATTTGACTTTTTGATATAACTTGGCTAAAAACCACAATTGTTTCAGAATTTATTCCAATAATACCCATACATAGTATTCATTTAACAATTGTTTCATATATGCCAATAATCAAATAAAATTTCATATACTTACATATGTATGTAGGTACATAGGTATTTCGTTCGAATTTCGAAATATAGAAATTTAAATTTGAATAAGATTGAAATTAAATAAATATCAATTCATACAATATAAGAAGTACCAGCTTTCTGCTCGCGACTTTGACTGCGGGGATCTCGAAATAAATAGGTACATAGAAATAGCGGATGAAATTTTGTATAGAAGTTCCGTCATTTCTAAGGTTAAAACCATGAAAATTCGTATTGGGTAAGAGTTGATTTTTCTAAATCTCTGAAACATGTCATATGGGTATATATAATTTCAAACCAATAGTCCAAATACCAAATTACACGGCTCTAACTTTTAAAATGACTTACTTCCATACAAACGTTTTTTCCCCATTTTACCCCTTTCCAAAAACACTGAAACACGTCGTTCGTAATTTCCAACAAAAAAGCTAATTCCCATACAAACTTTCAATCCCCATTTGACCCCTTTAAGGGATAAATTTCGAAAAAACCTAAAATACGTCTTTCGTAATTTCTAACTTAATGGCTAAATACCAATTTTCATGGATTTACCTTCGAAAATGAAATATTTTCATATGAACTTGCATCCCTTTTTTTACCCTCTTTGGGGAATAATTTCATAGAAGATACTTACGCTACAAAATAAACCTACTGTCCAAATTTCATTTAATTAGCTTCAGCGATTTCGGCTCAACGTTGATGAATCAGTTAGTTAGTTAGTTAGTCAAGACATATGTTCTTTTATATAGGTACAGATTATCCCTCGGAAACTATGCATTTTTTTCCGCCCTTTACTTAAGCTCTATGGCAAATTTCAGCGAAATTCGGTTCAGTAGTTTCAGCGTGAACGAGTAACAAACAACCACACTTTCGGATTTATAATATTAAGAAGGGATTAAACAATTTGTTTTAAAAACAATCAATTTTCTAATCTTATATTTGATTGAATGTTTATGATCTAGTGAGCAAAATTATTTCCCAAATGATAGTTTTATTTTATCTACTTACGTTTGGACCAAGTAAATATCTTTTAGCTAGTTACTTATCATTGGTGTGCTTTTCTTACATTCCCATATCTATAAATTTATCTGGATTGGGGTCAAACAAAAATGAAAAATATGTATCCTAAGATAAATAAAAAGTCAGCTAACGGGGGGATTCGAATTGAAGAGCTAACCCTTTGCCGATAAATTAAGTTCTCAATTAAAACGATATTAAAAATCGATCCTTCGAGATTAAGACAAACAAAACAAAAAAGATAAAAAACTCTTGGCTAAAGCCCCAAAGGCAGCCAGACCGCTGCAGATAGCCCGGCGGGTGTGGACGAAAAATCTTCTTGCAAACACGACTTAGCAAAGAAAATACGACGGCGGAAAAGTTCTGCGGTGTTTCCAAGTAACATGAAACTTTTCTGAAATGGTTTGTTTCCTAAGATTGAATCCGATGATTTCTCCAGAGACCCCCGTCCGAAACGTTTTCTGCTTTCGATTCGCTGACCCGGGAAGGATTTCAGAGCTCCTGTAAATGAGAGGGGACTGCACTGGGAGTTTTAGAATTTTTTGGTATAGTATTTAGTGGTTTCCGATGAAGAACATCGGCACTTGTTCCCACATAACTTGGAGATGCTCCTTGAAGCCGTCCAGCTTCCAAAATCGATGGGGCTCCGTACTCGTTGGAATCGAAGTTTTCCTCCTGTGAGCAAACTGATGTAAACGATTAATCGTGTAAATGATCCCAGTGTTCGGTGCAAACAGAAAATAAAATTCGCCAAAGATACCTCAATGATTTTTTGCTCTTCAAACATCCGCCGGAGTAGGTTGCGATGGTGCGCTACACGAGTGGCTCTTCATACGGCCCCACCCAGCACCACTTCAATTGATATTGAATTTCAATTTCAATTTAAATAGGGAAAGGCGCCTTTCTTTGCTCACCCCAGCCATTGGATGTCGAAAGGAGTAGTCCTGGTCCTGGATGTCCTTGCCAGAGTGAATGTGAGGGCGTCCCGGCTCCACAGCTGCCAGCACACATGGTGCCGTCGGGTGTGCCTGTAATAAAATTTTTGCGGAGGACTTGCGGAGATTTATTCATGTGGCAGGAGCACGGTGGACATTGAATTTGACCAGGACCTCGGAACGCCAACCCATGGAATTTTGGAAAATGTTCAGTGATCGCGTTCCACATTAGTCCCTTGGATGTTGTGGCGAATACTCTTCAGATTTCTTTTCCTATTAATAATAAATTTTGTATTTACATTTCCGTTGGCTTGTTCCGACACTGGCGATATTTCTTTCATATTTGGATTTACCAGAGTGGAACAGTTTTTGGGTCTTCATCTCATATAAGTTTAGAAAAGAGGCAATTTTGAAGATATTTTTGGCAGAATAAATTTTTACTAAGCTAGAAAACATATTTTGTGATACCGAAAACTTCGTACATTTTTCAATTAATTGAACAAATTTTGTATTTTATTGTTTTTTTATTTTTTAAAAGGTAAAACTATGCTTGTTACAAGATTAGAAATTCTAAAAGTCGAAAAGAAGAACATCCTAAAATTCGCATTGCTTCATATATTAAAATCTAATTCCCTTGAAATTTTCAGAAAATATTTTCAACATTATGTGCTTGAAAATGTAGAAGACCAAAAATCGATTTATTAATTTTTATACTACACAATATCCCTTAAAATCGTCAACTTGTTTCTGTCTTTTGCCTCTAAATGAAAGTTTTTAATCGCCATCTGAACATATAAAAATTTACGCTGTATTAAGAGGGAATTCAATAATTTGGGAAAAGAAAAAGAAGAATTATTAATTAGCTAATTATTCCTTATTTAATTACTTGCATAATAAGAAGAACCAATAAAATTTCTTTTATTATGCCCAGTTGTGCTGAGTTCGAAGTTTTAGTTTCGTTTAAGAAAATTAAGCTCTTCAAAGTGTCTTTCCTTTTCTGAAAAAAATAAGGCATTTCTATTATTTGGTATCAAGGAAAATGAATGCGTTTAAAAGGTAGAATTTCTTTTTAAGTTTCGTTTAAGCACTCTGTAAGTTATCTGATCTTAATTTCTAAATAAATAACTGCCCTTTCAGTGTTAACATAAAAATGAAAAATTCATTTGAAAATAAGATACCGACATAGCTTGTTACATACATATAGTAAATACTAAATTTTATACATGACCGATTAACATCAAGTCAAGTTCCATAGTAAGAACCAACTGACTTGGCCTAGGCTGCAAAAACCTGCAAAAGCTAACTTGGTTGCTGCAAAGACCTGCGGTCGCCCACATATGAATGTATGTGAGTTATATTGTTCCTTAGCTATGCTACGCTATGCTCCTTGTCGCTTGAGCTGGGGCATTGCTTCCGCTGCCACCTTCTTAGTTAACATGAAACACTTAATTTAAACAAAACCCACCGCCACCAGATCTGGAGCAGTTCCAAATATACGTTTCTTGCTGGATTTTCCCGGGCCAGTTTTGCTTGGCCCCGGAGCACTATGGCGCAGCATGGGACGTGTCCTGGACAACAAGCTCCTAACCCGGCAATTTGTCATGCATTTTTTCTCCCGCCTGGACATTCCGGTTGCTGTATCCTCGTTTGCAGCACAAGGCGAAACAAATTATCCCACATCATGGCGGATAATGAAATATTCATAAAGTGTTTACGCTGATGAGAGAACAAAACAATAAAGGCAGCCCCCGGAGCACCTCAGCCCGACTGGAGTCTATAAAATATCCGAACGGGGCATTACCAATTGAGGGCCTCATTTCTAGGAAATTACTTAGCATATCTTCATGCATCTCACCTCGAGCTTACGTAGCCACTGAGGGCACGTGAATAATTGCAAACGAGAGTGGTCCAGCCCTAGGAAGATTTCAGCTAAGTAAGGAAGAGGGGGCTCGAAAAAAAATATGTGGGTCAATTGTGGAGCAGCAGAGTCCAGGGCTAAGTTAAATAATTCATCAGCCCAAAAGGCACACACAAATACACTGGTCAACCCCATGAATAATTTCGGGATTCGTGAAAAGAAGGCTCCAAGCCCTGGCAACCAGCGCAAGTTACACCCCTCGGAAGCTGGTCCTACTCCCACTCTTGGTCCCGAGAAAGGGGTTCTGAGGAAAAAATAAATTGAGCTGCAAAGTATTGAGGACAGAGCATACATAGAACAGCGGAATTTCTTGCGATGTCGGCTACAAATAAACTAGATCGTAAAGGACATCTGCGGCGGTAAAATATGCTTGCTCTAAATAATGCAAAGGGAGCAACCAACACGAAACCCGAAATGATGAATGGATGCAGGTACGGCGCTACTCAGGCGTATCATGGCCACTTCTTCCCGACTTTATTGCTTTGTCCCCGGTCATAAATGGGATTTTTCCATGGAATACCCATGGATTTTATTTAGATCTTCAGAACGTGAAGATACTCATTTATGACTCCAGTGTACGAAAACTCACTGGATATACATACTTTTATGATTTCATTACCGTGGCGTGGTTAAAAATACCTGCATAATAAAATAAAATAAGGAATTTTGGAGATAGTCATATTCGCCAAATTCAATTCAAGATTAAAATTATTATCCGCGCTTTATCTAAATAAATTTATTCAATGCGTATAGTCTAGTCTTGATTTTCCAATTTTTTATTTGAAATCAAAAATAGACAAAGTACATAATGTACATACTTTGGTCTCGCCTCGTAAAAAACTGGAGTAAAACGTTCAAAATATAAAAATCTTTTGAAGAAATAAGAAGGGTGTGTTCGGAAAAGGTTGCTTCTACGAAAAAAGTAATGCAAATTGGAAAACTCTGTTTTATTAGCTGCAGAGATACTTATTATTGTTGCCGAAAAGCCAATATATGTATGTACATATATATTTTACGAGATATTTCAGAAAATTGTTTTTTACTCTCTTTCAACCAAAATTAAGTAGCAAAAATGTCAGTGGAGACTTTCAAGACATTGTTTAAGGTGGTCCATATCTTTGAAACGATTTTTTATCAATGTTGTTACCAATAACTACATGCTTTACGAAGTGTCAATAATTTTTTTATGGTAAAAAGCGTCTTACGGTGTTCCCTGTAACTCAAATCTGGATCATCGGAAATCAAAATACCAATGGGATTTATTAAGAAACTATATTTCCCTAGTACTGTACGGACGCGTTTATAAAAATTTTACTTTTTTACAAAATGGCGAATTTGTTAATTGAATTTTTCACTAAAAGAACGCTTATTTTTGGGCTATTAATAAAAATATATGCATAAAAATGAAATATGCTTCCATTCAGTACCACACATTTTATGTTTTATATAACTGATTGAAATTTGAAAGTAATCGGTCCAGCCGTTCTGGAGATACGATGAACACCGACTTTGAAAACATTGTTTCGAGGAAAACGCGCTTAAATTTTTACGTATAGCTTGCTTAAAATCACATATCTCCATAAATAATGCTCAGATTTTTATTATATTTTCAGAGAATACTTTTGAAATAAGTAATGTACATATATGTATTTAGAAAATAACTTTAACTCAAAATCGTTGATTCAAAGCTTTCCAAAAATATGGACCCCCTTAAAACGAAATCTTGACCCGTTACAAACGATAAGTTCTTTCTGGAACCAAGTACGAGTATATTTAATTATATTATATTGTATAATACATTTATCATTATAGTGAAATAATTTGGCAAGTGAAAGGTTTTGCGATACAAATTAATTCCTATACATATTTTTATTGCTAAGAACAGAAAAATATGCTTTCCGTTTTATATTTATTTTCTACTTAAAATATCTTCTATCAACAGGGAGACGGCAGGCATCACTCAATCAATTTTTCCATCAATCGAAGATTTTGCTGAAGTAGTGGGCGCCACTTGATGTGCACTTTTGTGCAATAAAATTCGTTGTGATTGCAAACTCTTCCGGATTATGATAAGAACCAATAACTGGCACATAGCCAGGAAGAAATCGGTGATTTATGTGGGTGGATTATGGGGCCAAGCGTACGTGGGATGCAAATAGAATTGCTTTAAGGAAAAAACTAGTCGGATGCATTATGGCTGGTGATTCGTCAAAGAGGATTGCGACCGATACCTTGAGCTGCGCTTTTATTATCTTCTATTTATCCAGTCGCATATGTGCAGTCCCAGTGCTTCTCCACGAGAAAACGTAATCCGTTTCTGTTGGGAAAAGATGCAGGTAGAGCCGGGATGGAATTTCTACTCGAATGAAGTTTAGCGTTTTTTCCCATTTCATGAAACCTTAACGTGGAAGGAGCTAATAATTTTGGGATTTCTTTATCCCTACGGTGCGGTCAAATCCATTTCGGAGTGGGTAACTGCAACAAACCGTCGGATCCCAGTTGTACCGCCCAATTTTCGGTTAGGGCACCCCGTGGTGAATGCTCAGAGAATTTGAAAAATGTTACATCGAACAAGTATTCATGGCTGGTCCATGATTTCTCCGAGGACGTTGCAGTGACATTAATTCCAGAGGGAGAACTCAAGGTTCGGAAACTGAAATAATTCTGGCTTACTGGATAGAAATGCTCGTTCTCTGAAGGGTAAAATCATAAAATTTAAGAGCTTTCCTAAAACATTTTTAAGGTTTCGTCAAAAACAATAATCGTCTTAAACGTGACCCTATTTTATCCGCAGATAAATTCCAAAATTAATGAACTCTGAATTGTAGCAGAATTTTGAAATATATACATATTTACTTCGGAATATTATTGGATGTTCAAATGATTTCAATAATATTTTTTTTTTTTTCATATTTCATCAAAAATAACTCATGTGCGAAAAATCGAAAACATTTTCGGGAAAATATAATTTCCTTTAAAATGTCCAAAAATGCTGAAAGATCAGATTAATTCTACAAACTATTGTTTTCATTAATTGATGGAATTCAACAAATATTCTGAGAATTCATTTGCTTTTTCGATCGTAAATGTACACCAACCGAAAATTATCTGCACTTAAATCGATAAGATGTTAGTAATGTGGTTAATTTTATAATTCTAAAATATATATAATAAACGAAATTAAAATAAATATTGGATGTGATATTATAATAAAACTTTAATAAGAGGAAAATTAAAATTGCTACATAATGCTGCATCTTAATTTTTTTTAAAAGATAAGTTTAATAAGGAGAGGAGGCTCAATGCAATGTTTGATAATTTCAAGATTAATCTTATCACTCTCATTTTAAAATTACGTGGAAATTGAGATTATTGGAAATATTATTGAAGTTGCGGAGTCTTTTACTTCTGTGTTTGATCTTGCAAGCTCAGTCTTGGTTTTGGTTTTGCTAACGCAGACGTGGTCTTAATCTTGGTCCAATTCTTTAATTTTAGCAAGACAAAGACTGCAAGACGTATCTCCAACATTTTCTTTTAAGCCTTACATTACACTAATAGTACGAGAATTTGGGTAGATATGAAATTTGTGTCTTACAGTTTTTGATAAGCACTATGAGAACCTTCAATTCAACCTTGAACGCTTTTCAACTTATTGCAAACGAGGAAACATTTTTGTCTTCTGGAGACAGCGACTCTAGCGGACTTTATTAAAGGCAGACACATAAACTCCTCCTGGAACCTCTACCTTATTTGGTTTGGAACAAGTCTTTCGTGTTTGCAGCCCATAAAAAGGGCTCTTCAAAATATTCTCTAGCATCCTAGTGAAATGGGAAAATTTGTGTCACATTGCTCCTGATTAAGAGCCACCAAGCACGTTGTCCTAATATCGTCTTTCTTAATTATGACAAACGTTCCGCATTACGGGCGCTTCCTGTTCCCCAAAGAGCCATCATAATGAAAGGAATCAGATTTCGCTTTGGGCCGCCCCCGCGCTGCTACTGCCGGGAGACCTCCTGAAATGGAGCCATCTCTTAAACTTTTCTTATTCCCGCTGAACATTGTCGAGTTCAGGGTTAAGGACTCTCGTGCACCCCATCCATCCCGGCTGGAACATCCTTTATTAAGGTTTCGAGGCTTCATGTTTCCCTAATATCTCATCCATGAATCATCAACCTTCTCAAAGATAATCACATCCAGCAGCAAAGGAGCAACAGAAGTAGCAGGAGCAAAACTGGCGAAGGTGGCTCATATGTGGCCCGCCAAGTCCTGGTCGGGGGGACCGGGTGCAGCCCCAGTCCCGGAGTCCTGCCGCCGCCGCCGCCGCCGGGACTCCTCAGTCGGGTAGCAGAGCAGAGATTGCTCGAGATTCGAGAAAGGCTTTCAAATGACGCAAACCCTCTGCCTTTCCTTGGAGTTGGATGCGCCTCCAGTGGCATAGATTTCTACTTGGACTGCCCTCTCAGCCGTGACAGCCTTCGGAAATTACTATTAATGATGGCAGTATCCTTTTTCGGGATTTCTAATTACCAGTGTTGCATGTCAGCAGCCGTAGAGGCCGCCCCCGCCCACTCGGGCTTCCCGGATCCTCCCGTCGTTTTAATTTGCCTTTTGTGTCCGAAGGACCGGGCTGCAGCCGAGCCACCGCCATTCTGGAAAAATGCCAAAATAATTTTTCACTTGAGATATATATCTTTTTTTTTAATTTCAGTTGATATTACGCCAGTGTCATTCGGCGTTTACTTCCCTTTCACAGCTGCCCGGACAATGCGAAAATTGTCAAAAAACTCCACAAACGGATTTTCTCGTTGGTAATTTTCCACTTGGAGGCCGTTCCCACCCAGTTCCACCCACCTGGAAACTGCAATTAATTGCTTGCACCCATCGATTGCATCTTTAATGGGAATTAATCATGAAAATATTGAAACAACGGATGGACCACAGACATATCCGGAAATCAGTGGTTTTTGGCAGAATTGTTCCAATTCTTCCGGATGTAGACCAGATGCACTGTTCTGAGTTCTGAATAATTATTTTAATTCTTTAAAATTTAATTTTTTTATTTTCAGATATACTTATGTACAAATATTTATTTATAAACGCACAATATGTACTTTGGCGAATTCGATGTATTAAAAAAATGTTAATTGGGTTGGTTAGAAAATTGCAATATACAATTCAATATATTTTAAACCACGTAATTTATTTCTTTTTTCTGGATTTTTGAACTTGGTGCAACTTAATCCTGATATAAATTCCATGCTATAAAATATCAATCAACGCATTTTCTTTCTCAAATCACATTAAATTTTTTGTTAACACACCAAAAATATTTCGAAAATGCAACAATATTTTAGTCAGTGAGTCTTATCCAAACCAATATTTTTAAAACTTTAACATACATATGTACCTTTTATATATTTTTACATATTTTAAAAGTACGAAAATAATTTTTTGAATCTTAAATAATCGTAGGGCTTATAATATTTTACAGAATCAAATAGATTACATGAACGGTTATTTTTTCTATAATATTTGTAAGTAGATGAATTAGAAAAACCGAAAGAAATTTTTGAACATCTTTAAAAAATATCATTATTTAAAAGCAATCGCAATTTTCAATAATCCAAAAAATGTTTTTGCTAATATTATAATGAAGAAAGCTAGAATGGAGTTACCTAATTGTTTTCTTTTTGTTTGTCTCGTCACTTGATTTCAAGGCTGTTATTTCGAAAAGACTTGGAATTTCTAATTAAAATGTCCAAAGGAGATATTATATAATATTAACGATGGAAAAAAGGCTCAGAGAAGATTCATTCAAGCGTTAGCTCGAAATGTATATTTTCAATTAAGAATAACCTCGATCGAAACGAAAATATATTTTTATTAAACTTTCTTGGTTATATACAATGTACATAATATGTATACAGCCCAAAATAAACTCTCTTGCATATAGCATTCAAACATACATATGGATTCCGCCCAAGCAACAAGAGTGTTGTAATTACAAATATCTTCTGGCTGTTTAAGTTGAGGAAGTAATTTTCTCGAGAATTTGACCACACTCTCATTCATCTCAGAACATGTAGAAATAGGATAAATAACGCATTCATTTGTTTCGTCGGAACGTCCATGTCCCAAACGCCGACTGCAGAATTGCACAAAATACGACAGGATTGGTGGAGGTTCTGCACATTCCTTCGGAGGCAGTTGTCAGGACCCAAGATAAATTCCTTCGTGGGATGCGGGGGCTCCTCCCGAATGACCAGATGATATTCTATCAGCCCCGGCCTGTTTGGAATTTTCACAGCTCAAAACTTCGCCCAGGGTCTCGTCAATTACAAAGTTGTGCACAGCCTCGTTACAGATCGAGAAGATGTTTTCGGTCCATGTCAGGAGGACGGAGGATCTGCTCAGACTGCTTATGCAACACTTGAACAAAGTTATTCCTCCGCATCGGAGGAATTTTTTCTGGCGTCATTTTCTAATTTTCAGCATCATCTGCAACACTGACCCAAATTCAGGCGCATTAAGAGGGGACCAAAGGTGCTTTTATCGCAGATGCTACCTTGAGAAGCAATTTCGTGGTGTCCGAGGGGCTGCTCCTCGCCTTTCTTTTAGGCGTAGGCAACAGGAAGACGACGGACTATCGCCTTCTGCAACGAAGTTGCGCTGCGGAATTCGGAGTTTTAATGGCTAAAGTTCCATCCAGCGCCGGATGTGACATCTAAAAGCTCTCACGTAAAAACTTGTCCTTTTTATTCTGAACACCACGATTCAGGTTATAAAGAAGTCGTAGTGGAGTTAATCTGGTGCTAATCAGTTTTTGTGCCAAGGGCCTCGGCCGGATTAAGAAACAATTCGCCGCATATGCTAGGATTGGGGGGTTCATTAAGCAGGATTTGGGGGGAAGTGTTTTCAGGCTCAAGAGGCTTTTAAATCCTTTTAAAAGAAAATGGAGATGTAAGACTCTGAAAAGAACATCCTTCAAACCGCATTAAGCCGATATATCCAGGTGGCTTTTGCGGCGTTCTGCTCAGAGGCTCTCTACCCGAAAACAACCTTTTTGCTAAAGGTGCTCGACGCGTTCGGCTAACACAAAAAATTGTGTCAGTTCATTTTAAAAGTTTCTGTGCGCCGAGTGACGTGTTTGCTGTCGTTGAATTTTTTTTTCAAATTTTTTTTTTTCAGATCCATGAGGCTGAAATGGTTCCGGGAGGTTTTTCCATACCGTGAAGCTCCGCCCCCAGCAACATTTTCTACTTCATCGGTTATTGTATACAAAGAGCAGTCAGAAACCATTTGTCTCGCTTGATGAAAAATTGCTGATGGGCTGGCATCCGCCCCCGCCTCACCTACCGTCGCCCACTCATTCTATCGGTAAAACGGCGGAATAGAATTACTATACAAAATGTGTGACTGTAAGTGGGCCAAAAGCACCCCCGGAGCGCGAACTGGGACTGGGTCACACATGAGCAGCTCCTCGCTCCAGATTCAACGTGACTGACATGAGTGATGTTTTATTGCCGTGTCAGGAACAGGAAAAAACGATTAGAAAACTTCGGTCCAGACGCCGCTTCCCGGCGAGGATAATTAGACGGAGCATGTTTTCCGCAGCACGGTTTAATAAAACTACGAGCAGTTTTCGCGACGTTACATTGATTTTTGCGAGACGACTCAGATCCAGATGCCCTGGATGTTTAGCACTGACCTTTCCCTTTTGAACTCGTCGCTGCCCTTCTTTCTGACTGTCGATTTGAAGGCTTACTTGATAGTCTTTGGGCTACACTAGACCTGCAGAAGAAAAGATCTCGTCTCTCGGCTCTCGTCATCCTTACTCAAACTGCAAAGTGCATGTCGTGTTTTCTGGTTGCTTATATTTTCCCAATTTTTTATCTTGGAGTTTCACAAAGAAATATATTCAGAACCGTCTTATCCAATAGGCACATTAGGCACTGTACCTAGGGCCCTACGAAAGTCTAAAACAATGAAATTTTAAATAGAAATGTAACCTATTTAAACCCAACATTGCAAACATTGATAAAATAGATGACAATCTTAAAGACGCCATCAAATATAAGAATAAAACGTTGCATATTCAATTTCTATGATATACTTTTCAGAAATCAATCCAAATAGTCATATCTATATGATTGATCATAAAATTAATTTATTTATCAGAGATTTGAAAGAACAAAATCATTTGAACCCTCAATTGTCCACTGGAATGTAGGGGAGACCGAGGAGAGTTGTAACACTTTTTACATTTGCTAGCATATCTCACTCAAATAAAGTCCTATCTCTATGAACTTTATAACTCAATATAGCCAGTTCTATGCACTATATAAACCATACATAAAAATAAGTAAAGATAATCAATGTCTATGAGAAAATCGGAAAAAATTGAAACAACTCCCTGCATTACAACTCTCCTAGTACCGAGGTAAGTTGAAACAGGTGTCGAGGTCAGTTGTAACAGGTGTGTATTTGGGGATAATAATAATTTAAACGCTATGTTTGGTGAACAAAAGAAGCTTTATTAATATAAATAAGTTAGGTTAGCCTCAAAAGCCTGTTTCTTTGTAATAAATCGAAACAGTGAAATATGGTTCAGATTATATGAAGATGCGGCATTTCGAAGACACTGTCCTCTTAACGTCACTTCCTCATAGGCTAGTTAATAGATTTCTATCCTAGCCATGCCCTTATACGTTTTGCGCACGTATTGGTTTGGCATTCTGAAACAATTAATAACAACTTAACATGCGAAGACACAGCACCAAACATTATTGTCGAACAAAAAAAAAACAAAAGAGGAGAGCTGAAACAAGCTGTTTCAACTCTCCTAGGCGCAAAAAATTGTGTTTTGGTTTGAAAAATGGCTCGTAATCTCAAAACACGACGCGAACGCAAAAAACAGTGTCATGATATGAAATTTGATATGGCAATGCATATTAGAAATAATCTCACAATAGCACTAACTTAATACGTATCGAATAATAGGCTATCTAAATATTAGTCAAAAAGTTACTTTTTCAATTTTTTCTGCACAGACGTCGCATATACACATAACCATTCTCCGCAGGCTGCCGTCGCGAATTGCATCAAATGGTGCGTCGAAAAATCAGTAAATGCATGACATCGCTAGTTGGCTAACGGTCATACTTTTCGAGAAATTGACTTTGTTACAACTCTCCTCTGTTACAACTCTCCTCGGTCTCCCCTACATATGTACATAAGTGCTACATATTATATGGGATCAGTTACATTTTAAAAATTCTAATTATTTATAAAACTTAATGAGTATTAATATACAAAAGATAATGTAAATATACAGGATGTTCCAAAAACCAATGTCCAAACGAAAACAGATGACGGGCCAACTCATCACTCTTCCAATAAGCCAAATTTAACCTAAGTAAAACTTTTCATGGTTTTCGATAACATCTTCTTTGAAATTTAGGAAAGTCATAACTTCCAGCAAATTTTTCTGTGTCATGGCCACAAACTTTGATCTTTTTTTTATTCATGTTTTTTGCAAACAATTACCAAAGGAGCTCCTTATCAAATGTAAGCAAAGATATTTCCAAAATGGCTGTCGTTTTCTCGTAAGCAATCTTTTTTCAATTTTATCCGGATCAACATTTCTTCCTTCAAATTTGCTGTAAAAAATATAGTCAGCTTATCTAGCTAATTGTCCTTAAAAGTTGGAGTATGTACTTTAGATTTTAAAATGGTGATGCACCTACCACATTTTTACTTAAGAAAAAAGATATAAAAAGGGAACTAGTTTTTCTTCATCGCAATACCATTTTAAAATCTTTTGGAATGGTATTTCAAACAGTCAAATAATAGGTCCATTTGAATTACCAGAAACGTATAAACGATTGAATAGCATGAACATTAAATTCTTATGCAAAAGTGTCGAGGACCTACGATGATCCTAAAACGACTCAACAATACCTTCTATCTGCCTTTTAAACATTTTGAATGAAAGCGTCTGATTACTTGAAAATGGAGCAACACGGGATGGTCTTGGCTTACTTATAATTTACAACAAAACCCAACTAGCAATTAATTACAATTGACGGATTTCATAGTTATATACATACATACCTACATATGTATGTATAATGTATGATTTAGGCTAACATTTAAGACCCGTTTTATTTAAATCTGTTATACGAGTAGGGTTCCAAAATGACGACCAATCATTTTAAACCTCAAGAGGTGCTGATTACGAAATTTAGAAAATTAAGATGCCATATCTATCTCAAAATCAATTTATTACATTAGAGTGAATTTTAATGTAGAAAAGTGTAATTTAACTTTTCTTTCTGGGAATTCTGGAACATCGCATAATATGTATATACACCACCATATTATACCATTTTTCAAGTTTTCTGTGATGCAAAAAATAAACTGCGTATGCTAACAGCTGACAGAAAAATCTTCAATATCTGCCAAAGCTTATATACCAGCAAAATTCATAGTATAGAAGTACGGAATAAAGAACCTACATACCAGAATTTGATGGAAAGCATTAAAGCAAGGGATTGTTAGGAAAGTCGTAAAAAATTACGTAAGCTGGACCAATGACAAGTGCAAGGGAAAACATCGTCCACATGTCCTCTTCATGGAGACTATCAATCACCAGTGCCAGAAACGTGCCCCCTTAAATCGGGAGAACAAAAGGCAGATGTCGCTGCTTCTTACATTTTGTGATGTCATGAAATTCCCTGCGCTCCTTAGTCTGAGAGTTTCTATAGTGTGGCAAGCCATGCATGGCAACAAAATTGTGGATAATCCCAGTGTCGCATAACATTATTTTTTTTTTATATATTATATGGATGGCAATAAACTTTTTGCCACTTTTCGCAATTACCGTCCGCCAGTGTCTTCGCAACGAATATTACGTAAAGTCTAACGAACGGCTCGAACGAAACCCGCCAGATAAAGGCGAAATAACCGGGATCAAAAAGATAAATGAGCCTTGGCCGGCTCATAGAAGGCGATGGACGTGTGAAATTGGACCTGGGCCTGTTTTTTTGTTCCGCTTTAACCCGCCCGTCCACACTTTGCCTGTCCTTCAATTCTCGACAAAAGCTGACTAATCCCGACCCACCCACACGTCGTTTTGAAAGGAGCAATTATTAAAAAGCATAAAAGCATCACCGTCCAACGAGACACACTTAAGTGAATTCCCCCTTCTTCCTTATTTCCTGGTGGTCTCTATTTTTGGGCCACCGGACATCCTCCTGTAGGATGGCCAGGACCGTCCATATAATTCGGCGGCTTATCAACTTTCAGGGCGTCGTATGGCATTAATTCGAACAGTGACTATTATTTGCCGCGTTAATTCAATTAATGATGGGTCAGACGGGCGCAACCCGATAATTTATTGTCCTGCAGGACACCCGTCTACTCTGCGGAATTTGAGAAGTTAATGTGGGACGATTTGTTGCTGCGTTGCCTGCCATCCGCCGCCCTTGGCGTATAGAATTTCTGTAGCAATAAATTGGCTTTTCGCACCCAGAGAAAAAACTATTGTAAAATTACCTAAACCGGCTTGGGTAAAATATTTTGTATGGAAGTTACAACTTCGGTAAAAATTGCCTTAGTATTTGGTTGGTTTATACCAAGCTTAGGCTTCCTTAGATTGGGTAAATTATCGAAAAAAACTTAGGTAATTTGCGTTAGCAAATTTTATACAAGACTAATCATATTTACCTAAGCCATTATATGATTTTTCACAGTTCGATGTATAAAACTTTCGCCTTTGACTTTACCCTTGTATTTAGGCAAATTTCCTTACCAAAAGTGTATATTTCATTTTCATTTTTGCCCATCACTGTACCTATAAATCGGCTGATTCACCTAAGTTCTTGGGTAAAATATACAAATAAAGCGTCTTTCTGACACAAGTCTGCGCTTGATTCCCCAAGGCTGTGTGTAGAAGGATATGTTTTATACGAACGCTGTTTACGTGTAGTGCGTTGAACTAATCTCGTTGCGCTTCATTCAGAGTTATTCACACAGAAGGATCGGATCGTGAAATTTTAAAGTGAAAGAAAGTGAAATTAAGAAGCCTTAAGTGAAATTATAAAGAGGTAAGTTTAATTACTTTACTCTATTAATTATGTATAATAATTAATGCAATAAAGGTTTTGTGTAGGTCTTCAAAACTATGGAAAATTAGACTTTAGCGGGAAGTCTTTACGTCTTTTAAAAGTGTGGGGAAAAATAATTAGCTTGATACATCAATTTATTGACAATTGTAAGCAATGGTTTTATGCAGTATTTGCAAAACAAGTTTTGAAAATTCTCAGATATTAGTTGGACATCTAAAAATTATTCATGGGTTTAACAAAACAAGTCTCTACGAATGTTGTGAAAATGGTTGTCAACAATTATTTCAAAATAGTTCAGCTTTTAAAAAGCATTTGAATAAAGTACACGAGTGTGAAAAAAATTGTAAAGTTGATTCGTTCGTTCAACAGAATTTTGCTTGTAACAATATTGAAAATTTAAAATCTGCGCCAGTTGATAGGGAAATCAGATATTTTAATAACTTAAGCAACGACGAGTTCGACATAAGCAAATTAAAGCAACAACTGTTTACTAAGTTACTTGAATTCACTCTAACCTTGCACAATAATAACAATTTTACTAGAAAAGATGTACAAAATATTCAAACAGCAGTGAATGAATTTATTGTGTTGCCAATATTTGAACATTTGAATGTGTTATCAACTAAATTCTGTCAAGAAGATGCTATTGAAATTGATTTGTTTTCAAGTCATTATAAAGAGCTTTTCTTATCGATTGATTCAGAACACAAATTACTGAAGCATCTGTCCCAAAACGATGGATATGAGAAACCTACTGAATTTTTTATAAATAAAGAAATCTCAAATGTTCATCAAAGTGGAGTTTTCGCAATTGCAGAAAAGGTAAATAAAGGTGTAGTAATGCCATTAGAGTTTCAATTTCGTAAAATATTTGAGAAAGATTTTGTGTTAGCAGAATGCCTTGAGTCCATGGAAAAATTTAATGTAAGAAGTTGTAAATTAAACAATTTTGTACAGGGTGAGTTATGGCAAGAAAAAAAGAAATTGTACGATGGAAAAATACTTATTCCATATTTCCTATACATAGATGATTTCGAAATCAATAACCCTCTTGGTTCACATGCACGAAATCAGTCTATTACGGCTATTTATTATTCGTTCCCTACTTTACCAAATAATTCAAAATTAAATCAAATATACTTGGCTGCCTTATTAAAAGCTGTCGATGTTAAAAATTATGGAAATGACTTAACAATGTACACTTTAATTCAACAAATTATTTCTTTAGAAGTTAACGGGATAAATTGCAAACTAAATGGAACTGATACTAATATAAATTTTATTTTAGGTCTTGTTATCGGTGACAATTTAGGACTTAACCAATTACTCGAGTTTAGTAAATGTTTTTCTGCTAATTCTTATTGCAGGTTTTGTACCGATAAAAAAATAATAACAGCAACAATGTCAACTGAAAATGTGGATTCCTTGCGAACTATTGAAAATTATAAAAAGAGTGTAGAAATTTCTGATGTGTCATTAACCGGAATTTCGAAAAATTCTTTGTTTAATCAAATTCCTTCATTTCATGTTACAACAAATTTCGCTGTAGATATTATGCACGATATTTTTGAAGGAGTTGCTCACTATAATCTTTCACATATTTTAATGTATTGCATAAATAAGCGGTTTTTTACCATTGAAAATTTTAACCAACTAAAAAATACTTTCTCTTATGGAGAAACTGAAATTGAAAATATTTTCAAGGATGTATTACTGACTCACCTAAATAAGAAAAAATTTAATACCTCTGCTAGGGAAATGTGGACATTGGTACATCATTTTACATTAATAATTGGTCATTTAATACCAACTAACGATGAAGTATGGATATTTACTTGCACGTTTATTAAAATAATTGATTCTTTGCTTTCATCGAATTTTACAGAAGAAAAATTGCTTGAATTAGAAGAATTAATTAAAAAACATAATCAGTTGTATATAAAATTATTTGATGACACTCTTAAACCCAAACATCATTTTTTGCTTCATTACCCTCGAATAATAAGAAAATCGGGACCACCAAAATTATTTTGGTGTTTTAGGTACGAGGGAAAACATCGCGAACTAAAAACCTACGCCAAAGTAATAACTAGTAGAAAAAACATACTTATTTCATTAGCTACAAAATTCCAACTAAAATTTGCTTTTAACTTAATGGAAGAAAACCCGAAAGCACTATCTTGTGAAGAATCTAAAAAGATAGTGTTGGAAGACGAGCATTTCGTGATAAATTCCTTGAAAATATTCTCAACCGATTTTTCTTGCTATTCTCAAATATTATATAAAGGAACTTGTTATAAGGCCGGGTTTTTCTTATCAATATCTTCGGAGGAATCCACTGAGGTATACTGTATTACCAAGATAATTGTTGTTCTTGAAAGAGATATCTATATAATGTGTTCACTAGTTCCAGGCCATTTCAATGATCATTATTTAGCGTACGAATTATCTACTGTCAATATTGATCATATCTCTATTTTACCAATATCATGTTTCGATGGGCCTCCAGTCCATTCTCATATATTGCCTAATTCAAAAATTATGTTAAGACTAAAAAGTTATTTCAACAATATATAAAAATGTAAAAGCTTGTGATAATACCGATTTTTGTTCTATCATTAAGGATCATTTTTCGAACTATTACTACCAGTATTTCGTGCAGTTTACAAAGTACCTAAATGGCAAGCCCACGAGTAAATTCAGACACACTTTTCACTGATAATCCAGAAATAATCTTTCTGGATAGCAGTTATAATATATTTTCACCGGAACAATCAAATATTGATGCACCAGAAACATTTAAACCATGCAATTCGAATTCAACGGCTTTTAATCCCACAACTGGAACTCTTTTACCGAATACTTTGGCATCCTCATCAGGAAACAATGACACGGCATCTCTAGAATCCCTCTTACGTAATTGGAATCTTTATGAGGAACTCTACGAACTTTTGACTGGTAAGCTCACATTAGTACTTTTTAAAGCATATCCAATAATTCAAAATAAAGAAAACGCTAAAATGTAAAAGCATAGATTCAAATCAAAATATAACAATACAAATTTTAAAAGTAATTATTCAATACAATCATTAATTAAAGTTGAAACAAACTACATTAAAATAACTTAAAACTTGAAATTACAAGTTCTGTTCGTTTCAAGCGTTTTACTAGTATTGTTTTATTTGTTATTTTCGAAAATTCTAAATCACTGAACTATTCATTTGTATAAAAATTCGAAAATTCTTTTCTTCTTCGAACAGCTAAAGAGATTACATTGGAAGGACTCAAATACATCAAAGAAAGACATTTAGATGAGCTTTTTTTCGGAGTAAACCTAAATACTAAAATCATATTTGAGCATAAACTTTCGCTTTGGCAAAATAAATATGTAAGTATTATAAGTTTAGAATATTTCTGTAATATATCAATTATTTTAATTTAGGGTATATATAATTTAAATTCAGCATCCAGTAGAGATACTCTATCAATGACCTCTTCCATTGAGTCGTGGATAAATAATAATTCACCATCAGTAAGCAGCAGCGCCAACATTTGTTCGCCATCAACAAGCAGTAGGAATTCAGATGACGTAAGTTCTCGAATTTTTAGCGTGGAATTTTTTTTTCGCTAGACGCATAATTGTTTATCTTTCTATGTAGATGTCGGTAAAAGATATAATATGTAGAACAGAACAAGGAAAATCAATTTTAAAACGATACCTTGAAGAAGGTTTCCTTTGTCCAGATGCCCGAAGAGAGCTTGTTCATAAAATTATACAATATTACATTGAAAATGACATTTCTCTATCGGTGTCAAAATGTAAAAGCCTAGGAGAACAAATTATAAAAATTTTCCCTAGTGAACAAATGGTACATTATTTCCTTTTCTTATAATAATATATTTTTTTACAATAAAAACCTAAAATTATATGCTTAAAACTAAGTAAAATCTCAGCCTCGCTTTTTGTTTTCGCAGAAGACCCGAGTTTCATCTAATTCAGGCTAAGATTGAGCTCAGTTTTTAAGCATATGGGCCATTGTTGCTTCATGACACTGCTGTTTATGTGTCAAACTTTTTTCCTATTTGGATTTTTAGTATTATGTTTTGAAGCAAATATTTAAGAGTTCGTTAGTATATTTGGTTATAACAGTCAGTCAAAAATATTAACTTATATGTTTAGTCTATCAATTGCTAAGTCAATAATTATATTATTATAAATTTAAATAACAATTCATAAATTGTAGTCAACATATTTTATTGGAAGAGGAAAATATCCACCCAAAGGTAAACTGTGGGACAGGTATCAAGGCAGAAAGCGCGCTTTGCGGAGGCTTCGAACGTGTACCAAGTCGACAAAGTCAATATTGAGCAATGAAATAGAAGACATTTCTGATCCAGGTTAAACATTTTACTAAATATATGTATATTCACACAAATAACCTTTCGATCTTAGAATTTACTGAACAAGAGTTTCAAGAAATGTCCCAAAGCTTAAAACATTTAAGAAAGTGGGATGAAGTTGTTTTGAATTGGAAAAAGACATTAAAATATCGGAGAAAGCAGTTGAATTCTAATTTAACTCTTCAGCAAATCTTTAATAACTGGCCTCTTTACAAATATTCTCAGGCCCCAGAATTGGTAATTTCCATTCACTTTCTATTTAATTCTCAATTTTGCTAGTCTAGTTAATTAAAAAAAAAATTATCCTTATTACTTGTTAACTATTTCATTACAATTGTTTAACTATTTTTTGAACTTAATTATAGATTGAAATTGACTACCATTATATTCATCCGAATAAAACATTTTCATTCACGCGTTGGGAAAAATTTTGCGAAGTAGCATTGGCATTATTTGAGGACAGAATTAAGGACGTTGCAGCAAAAGCCTTATTGGTAGAAATACTCAAAAGGAAGGATGAGCTTAACATAGGTATATTAAATAGATATTTCTGTTTAAACCAACATTTTTTAACTATTCACATATTTCAGATAATAAGAATATTATGTTTCTGCAGTTGATTCATGCTATTTTGGTGCCAACATCTAGAATTTCAGCTGTGTCGGCGAAAAGAGTGAAGTATACTATTAGGGACTCCCAGGAAGCTTTTACTTTATTAGTCTCACAAAGCAGCGATGTTGCCAATAAAATGACGGAAAAACGCTTGGAGTGTATAAAATCAAGTTCAACATTACAGCCCCTCATAATTGCTACTGGAAATGAGTTTGCGTATAATAATTTTTATGTAGATATTGATGGAGAGAAGTTTCAATTTCAGTCATATTTAGATGCAGTGCAATTTTGTTTTAAAGTATTCTTTGTCTTAAATTTAAAGTACCCAAATGAATGTATTGCTGTTTGGATTTTTATTCAAAAATTTCTTTTTTCAATTCAAGACACACAGGAAGAATTTCCAGTTGTAGCAACTTTTATAGCAGATCTTGAGCGCTTAATAAAATAAATTAATAATCATCTGCATGTAATAACCAAATCAACTTTCAATAAAAAAAAATTTAAATAAACGTTGCATTTCCTTATTTAAAAAATTCTAAAATTGAATTAATTGAACTTTCTGGGGCTTAATAATATCTTGCACACACTTTTCTACTTTGCTTTTTGTGGCAAAATATTTTTGCATTCCTCTCGTACTTATTTAAGATGAAATACACATAATGATCCCTACATTCCTACTTTTGTTTCTTAATTACTTTAAATTTTTAGGGCAATAATGTACAATGTAATTCCTACTTTTGTTTCTTTTCGGTATATGAATGAAAAACGTGTTTCGCATCAAAAATAAAAATATCAATTCTAAATCAAAATAAACAATTTCTATTCTTCTTAATTGAATTGTTTATTTTGATTTAGAATTGATATTTTTATTTTTGATGCGAAACACGTTTTTCATTCATATACCGAAAAGAAACAAAAGTAGGAATTACATTGTACAGTATTGCCCTAAAAATTTAAGGTAATTTACCTAAGCTCGCTATATAAAATTGCCATAGCCTCTTTAGGTAATTTACCCAAGCTGCTTGTATAAAATAAGCCTAGGTTACCTAAGTTTTTGTATATCCTGCCGCGATGATTTTAGGTAGTTTACCGAAGTTTTTAGTATTATTAACTAAGCTCAATGTATGGTATTGCTATAGTATTTTAAGGTAAGTCATCGAAATATTTAGGTAGTTCACCTAAATTTCTTGTATAAAATTACCTAAGTATTTTCAGGTTATTTGCAAAAGTTCTTAGGTAGTTACTAAACATTTTTTTCCCTAAGCTTTACCCAAGTTATCTTGGGTGTTTTACCCAAAAACTTGGAAGACCGGAAAATGCACTAGCAATAGTACAAATGGTATCAGGTTTTTTAACAATTTTACATAAGTTTTTCTCTCAGTGCGAGCTGAACACTATTGCATTATGCATTATTGAGTATCAAAATAATGAAGTGAAATATGGATGAATTTCGTAGATAAGGCACAACAGAATGCAGGGAGGGAAAACGCCAGATGGAAATTCACCTTCTGGCGTATAACTCTTGAAATAGGGTAACTCAAATAATAATAAGATTGTCATTTTGCGATGGTAATCGGTTATAGTACGTTAAAGCAAATCACATCGCTTCAGGCTTCGAAGATCAGGGGCTTATCTAAATACCAAATACTCTGCTCAAATAAAAAAAGAAATTGTTCAACTGTTGAGTTACTTCAACAGAAAAATTATAGAAAACCGGGATTTATGTTGAGCTTTTGGCATATTTGAAAAACTGAATCCGAGTATCTATGCATTAACAAAAATAAGTTTATAATTCATATTTCACTTAGAAAATCAAAATTTCCTATCGCTTCTTCATTCATGGTTTAATTAATTTTTTGCAAAGAGATATGCCCCATACCATCAAATTATGTTTTCCAAATTAAAACTTTTCGCGTTTTCATCATTAAGGAAATTTTTTAGTGTAAATACAAGAAGCGATCAATATTATCCTAATTTTAAAGTTAGAACGATCTAGTCTAGGATGTGATTTTGTCATGAGTGTAGTTCATCACTGCACTGCAATGATCAGAAAATTGATTGAAAAAACCCCCTATTTTAAAAACCTACTTTCTAGCAGAAGTATAAATGGAATTAGATTCCACTCTTAAACCTAATTACATCGCCAGAAGTTACGGTGCAAAAATTACTTATGCCATTAGGGGCTTCGATAGCAACCGTCGAAACCACGTAGGGTCATGTTTCCTCCCCGCCCCCGAAAAGGCCGTGTTATTGCCTTCCCGAGGTCTGCCTTCAAGGCATCGTAAATTTAACGAATCCTGTGCAGAGGGCTGTGGTACAACAATCACGTCACAGGGCAAATAAATTCCACTCCCAACTCATTTACAATTTGCCCGCATTATTCCATGTGCTCCGGCGCTCGGGTGCATTCAGTTGGATCTTTTATTGCCGGCCCGAGAGGACCAAGGAGGAGCTCTCAGGAGGTCCCGGCCCGTGCAGTGGTCCAAGAGTAGCCAAACCAATTCCTTCCTAAGGAGCGCGCCCATCTCGGGCCCTTGTATGCTCCCCAAGGAAATGTATGAGGAGCCCCCGTCTCGGGTGGAACACACCAAAATTTGGGTCATATTTAAACCATTGCTTAATGTGTTTCTTGTAATTTATTTGAAAATTCCATTTAGTGCTTAAATAGCAAATGCGATCAATATGCAACGGCTCACACGCTCTGGTGGACCAAATGAATGACTTTGCGCAAAATTTCCGATTAAGGTGGAAGGCAGGGCAAGGTAATCGATCGCATGTAATCAGCAGAAAATGCTTTAAAATTCCACACAGAATGGAGTGGTGCCAAGACGCTAATTGCCGTTTTTTTTTTTTTTTTTGTTTCAGAGGCAATTTCCAGCCTTTCGCTACGATGCATGCAATTTTGCAATAGATTAACTCTTTGGGGATTATGAGAAAATGGGTTGTCATTACCGGCAATTCCCACAGAATTTATGCTTTAGGGGTATTTTTGAGAACTTTTTGGCAAATTTTTCAACTTTCTGCGGATATTTCCTTGCTTTTCGAATGAAAAGACAAAGAGCCTACTGAGATTGTCAGTTTTTGCAAGACACGTTTAGTCATGGCACATTGTTAGCTCTTTCAAGCTTGAAATTAGAATCTTGGCGAGTCATGTCACAACCAAAATCACATTAACATCAGAAAAGAATAATGGGTTTTTGTAACTCTTTGTTGCATAATACGGCTTATTACTAAGAGCTAAGAGACAAAACTAGAAAGTCTAGTAATCATACATCACGATCTGACTGGACATTTTCATTTCTTCATTTTTATATTTTATTAATTCTAAACAAATTGAATATTTTCAATTTTATTTCCATTTTACGCAAAATATACTCGAAAAATACCTTTAAAATTTATTTTTCAGTTGAAAGAAATTAGAAATGCCAGCCACCAACATACGATGATGTGCAATTTTCTATGGAATTTGGGTGTGGAAGTAATTACGACCTTATTTCATCATTTTTCAATAATGTAATTTCTTTTAAAAACCTTCAAAAGTTAAATCTGTTTCTGACACTTTTACGATGTACAAACCCAAATTTAACTCTTATCCCTTTTAAAATTTTTAAACAATATTTCATCTTTTCTTTGAAAAAAGGTTGTAAAGAACAAATTAACCAATTTATGATAACATGAAAAGTTGAATTCTTAGAAATTCCAAAATTCCCTTGATAGCTTTTCATATAATTAAATTAAAAATAATTTAATTAAAACTGGATTACACCCAATTTATTAAAGAGAAAGTTTTAAGAATTTCAAAGTTACTGATAGAATTTTTAACATTTTCGTGACAAAAAATGTGTTTTCTTAATATAAAAATTTCTTTAATTTATTCAAATTTGTTTTGTAGTAAAAGGAGAAAGCATTTTATGATGTTAAAGAATTGCGACGAGTATCTAACTTATTTGGACAAAAGTAAGTAGAAACTAATAATTAAAATAGAAAAATCAGCCAATCTTTATAAAATGTCTCACAAAACTGTTTTGCATTAATGTCATGGGGAATGTTTCTTAAACGATTTCAAATGGTGATGTATATACAAAGAATACAAATAATGAGCCATACAAGAGTATTTGAGAAAATATTTTCAATTTATATTATTTAACATTCATTTGTTGTTGTCATTGTTTGTTATGTTTTCTAGTTATTGGAATTTATTCCTTGACCTTTAAGTGTTAAGAAGTTAATATAAAATTAGAATATGTGAAATTTAAACACATCATTTGACTGCATTAAAATCGTTGCAAATTGTATTGTAGTCAATATTTGGTATTTCCTTTTACATTTATAATAATAACATTAAGGTCAACTTATAAAATGTATGTGTATGTGTTCAATTGTATGTCTCATATATTTCAAAAGTTTAACAGCTTCTTCTCAGTTGCGTAATTTCCGAAAAATTTAAACCAATCAAATTTGTTTGAGAGTAATCGATTTGATTGACTTTTAGAATACTTTCTCTGAAGTTCCATAATGTAAAACTGAAAATCAGGACGTCATCGAACTCATTAAACTTTCTCAGCCATAAATCCCAGCCAGGGCGTGACTGCGTCTAAGTGTAATCCAGTTCGATAAGGAGTCATAAAATTAACACACGAACGTAGCATAAATATTCAGTCCAGATTAGATGCAAAACTCTCGTTAGCAAACATATGTCACCCTGTCAATGACAGGGCACCAGCTGAAATCTATGGGCCCAGACAGGACTGCAATTCGCCCTAATGCAGGGCATCTATCAAATCTTTGACTTGCACTGGCGGCGTTCCGGGGATATAAAATTTCTGTCTGTCTGGCGCGAAATAGTGTAATATTTTTTTTCGAACTTAAATGGGGAATCCATTCAGTCGGGAAGATTTATTCGGAAGACAGTTTCTATATAATTGAGAGCGTCAACCCGAGGCCGACAAAAGTGCTCACGTCTCACTCGTGTGACGAATGCATAAAATCCTGGACGAGAAGGATCTTCGATAAATCGCAAAAAGGCGCATACCTTTTTTTCGTGGCATTTGCCAGAAAACAGGAGTATCACATCCCATTTTGGGCAGGAAAACAACTCTTGTATCCTGGAAGTTATCCTTCCCGGGGCTGTTTACCGGGCCCGCCACCCAGCACAACGGAAAAGTTTAAGCTCCTTTACGTCTCCTTTATTTATTGCAGAATTCACCGCCGGGACAAGTTATATCGATTGTCTGATGAACTTCTCAAGTGAAATTGTTTTCTTGAAAGTTTATCGTTCGGACATTCTCAAAGCGGTGGGGCACCCTTGAGAGATTTAGGGCTCCGTCTCCCGTACGTGCCCCGGGGCGATTATGCTTTCGCTAGCGGAAATATTTGCGAAGGATGTTTTCATCGCTTACACCTCTGCACTTCAAAGTGAAGTTGTATCTAAATCTCGTTAGGGTAGGTTGCCCCAACGTTCTTCGAATTTTTGCGTCGGCCGTCCTCCGCTCCGAACAATTACATTTTCCACTCAAAAGGATCAAATCTGCTTTTCAGAAGAAGTTTTCTTATAGATAACAATTTTTTTTTTTTTATCTGCCCAGGTAAACACCATAAATGGAGTTGACGAGCTCTAAAGATAGGGCGAGTTTTTAACAATTTTTAAAAAGAGCTTTTCTTGCACTTTTTCCACGAATCGCGTTTTTCCAGTATTTGCAGGCGGATTTCACTCAAGCGCCTTTCCGTTCTTTTGCTCCAACAAAGGTGGTTTGGTTGGTTAGATTCGTTCGTATGGCGAATGAAAAGTTGAGAAATATTTCAGAAAGTTGCCTGGCTACCCTCCCACAGCACCAATTCATTTCAGATACTTTAAAGACGTTCATTAATCACACATAATAAATTGGGCGTTCTCGTTACGTTTTCCAAAAGCAATAAAGATTCCATCAATGCCAAACCATTTGTACATATGTACATATTTCTGCAGTCGTCTAATTCTTGTGGTCTCGTGCAGTTTAGCAATTTCGGGTGGCTTGAGCCTCAACATCTGGACCTGCTCCCATGACAATTTAGGACTGAATAAATGGAGTCGAGTTTGTCGCCATAAATATTTATTGCTCTGCATCAATTTCTTCCAGAGATATGGCCATGCCTGACATCCTGACTGCCGAGTAGGATAAATTGAAAATCCTCGGCCGCCCTATCCCAAAATTTACGGGTGTCAGCTGGTCTGAAAGATTTGTGCTCGAATTTTCAAATGTAGGCACCTGGTCATCTTTAACATTGCTGCAGCTAATTCAACCCTTTGGAGATATGAATTCGAAATCGGATAGCAGAAATTGGAAATTCGGAATGCATAGAATGATAGAATTATAGCACTATTTGGGCTATTTTATTTCCTACGTCAATTTTTTAAAAATTCAGAAATTACTTAATAAAATATAGTAGTGTATACACAAAATTATTTATGATTTTTTTAAATTAAATACAGAATAAAATAAGTATTCGTTGCGCAAATAAAAAGAACAAATGTTTACCTATTATTATTTGACGAAGAGTTTTGTTAAAGCTGTAAGGCTTTTTCATTAACTATTTACTATTTATTTATTGCATAATAATTTTTTGGTATATACATATAATAATATTATAATAACAACAAAATTCTTTTAAATCAACTAACTAATAACGCGTTTTCTTATACTTCTTTTTATATTGTATAATGTAATTGATAAAATGTTATTAGCTTTAAAAAGAAGAAATTCCGTAGAATTTTTATAAGTTCATTAAAATAATATAATAATATAATAATAGAATATAGAGAATCAATAAGTGTACCGCTCACCCTGTTTAAAAAGAAACCTTATCTGAACTAGCTGGTAATTTTAATAATCTTTCATTTTTTCATTTACTGTATATAAACCTTTGATTGCAAGCAAGAATAATTCACTTAAAATGTTCCGTCAAAAGACTTACGACTAAAAAAGTGAAAATAATGCTATGCAGTCCCACAAAGAATAGGAATGACCTAGACTTGGTTGAATCAATCCCGACCGACAAATGCATTCCGTTTTGAGCAGTGGAACGTGAAATTAATTTGAATTTGAAAGTGCTCCACGCCGAGGCTTGCAGTTGGCTTTTCTAAGTATACTCGTCTCGTTTGACACGGGGCTAAATAAAATGAAATTATCCCAAGGAAACCAGCAGTATGTCTTTTTCCCCACCACGCTCTTTACTTTTGTCCCAAAAATGATTCTGCAAGGCAAAATTTAAAGTCCTTTTGTGCCCTCGTCACTTTCATCCAAGTCTCTGGCCAGACGGCCCCAACCCGCAATGCCGTCATGATTTTCTTTATCTAAGACCCAATTAGGATGTGTCGAAAAAAGTCAAACTTTAATTAGAATTGTATTCAAATTTGTGGGACGAGCTAATTTGCTAAGCATTAGTGGATGAATTTTAAACAATTAGGAAATTAATTGCGGCAACCTTTTCATTGAAACGATAAAATTTCACGACCCTGAAAGTCGACCCCTCTTAAACCCTGTTAACCTGTGGGGCGGTTGTGTTGTAATTCAAACCCCACGAACAGGGTGGGTCAGTTCGAAAACTGATGGAATTGGAATATTTATGGGTCGCCCATTCAATTAGCGGCACGTTTTTGTTGCAATTCAGCACAGCACTGATTAAAACATTTCATAGGTGGATTATCGCGAGTTTAATTTGAATTTAATAGAATAATAGTGGTGTCGGTGGTTGAGCCGTACTCGGACTTGTTTATTGATGGCCATATTGAAGCCCAACGTAGGTAAGCCACGACCTGTGAATAATTTTCATTATAGATTTTACATTAACTCTTTTGATTTTTGTTTCTGCGCGTATATATTGGAAGTATAAATAAAAACACACACAATTTAAAGAATATTTAAGCGGACCTTGCACTTTCTCGGGTCGGAAAAATCGACTATTTAGAAAGCATCCTATTGGAAAGTATCATATTTAAATAATATTCTCTAAAAATTTCAGAGGAAAAATCTAAATACTTTCGAAGTTATAAATTATATCTGATTTAACGTAAGTAGATTTTATGTATTTTCATGATAACTTAGAAATTATTTAGCCGATCGGTCTGAAATTTTAATATGGTTTTCTACACAACAATAGGTCCAGCATAGACTAGAATAAATAAAATTGGTTACTATTTTTCTCAATTTTTAACGTGTTTTTTATGCTATTTTTGAGACCGCCAACTTTTGAGGACCACCATTTTGTAAATTTTTAAACAAAATAATTATAGTCTACGCTGTGATCATAATCATACTTTTCTAAGGATATAATTTTATTCTGTTTGTAACGTTTCACAAAAAACCTATAAATAATAATTAAAAAATTATATAAAAATTGTTTCTTGTATTTGAAAATTTCATGTATAATATACTATGTCAGAAAAATTACGGACTCAAAGAAATGTTTGTTATTAATTTATCGGTCCCATAAAAATTAATAAAATTTTCGGCTGAAGTGTAAGGTTCCCGTAACAGAAAATTGTCAACAAGAAATTTTAAAATAAAGTTTAATTTTTTTCTATAACTGAAAATATCTTGAGCGTATGATTCAAAGTATTGTATGAATGCCCTAAGCGTCTGGTTCCATGCAGGTCTCAAAAACAAAAAAGGGACAGTTGGAGTTCAAAGTCAACTTACGGATTTTGATCAAAATTTGTAGAAATGTTCTTTTGGGGTCAAAAGTAACAAATCTGCAAAAAAGATGTTGTGTCGTTAATACAAGTATTCAGAAATTTTGTGCCTATACTTAAAACTTTACACAAAAATGTCTCAAAATATCATTTTTGAAGTTGTTTGACAAAAAATATGTTATTTTGTATAACATTTCTTAAATTGTGAAAAAATCCATTTTTTTTTTTTTTTGGCGAAATACAATAGAACTAAAAATGAAAAAAGGAAAGAATCACTATTTTCTTGTAAAGAAAATGAAGAGCGCCAAGTTCCTGTAGAGTGTTGTTTTACAATTGTTTATTCGAGATAAAGTTCAAGTTCTCTTTATCCACGCCCACGGTATCTGTGTAACGTTTTACCTGAATAAAGAAATAAATACCTGCAGGCTATAGAAAATCCCTATCCGTGGCGATATCCTGAGCAAAATTGGTTTAAATGTTGACTGAAGGTGTTCGCAGCAACACCCCCGAAGCCCGCATTAAGTTCCACCGCTCCGGCATATTTGCATATTGCGCTAAAGGACTCCGATCACACCATCGATTGAAGTGGCATGCAGTGTTTATGTAATACATCTGCCCCGCATATGTTTTATGATACCGACAAAGCCCCGACACAGGTTGCTCAAAGCCCACTCCAAAGGCCACCAATCGCGAATTTTTCCTTTCAAAAGTGTTCAATATCCGTTCCGATGGTTTTTCGAATCGGTTCTGCATCACAAATGCATTTGCATGGCAACGTCAGGATGCAGGCAACCTCCAAAGTTGCATACGTCCCGCAGGAGCGCAGCATCCGTTGCCATCAGCGCCGGAATTGTTTGCCAGAGGTGCTGTGCGTAAACAATGAATTCGGCGGATACGGAGCGACGGGGGCTCATCAGCGGAGCCCCAGCGCGAAAATGGGGATCGTGCGCTATCGGGAAGCACCAGCCAATCTCTTAAGTGGAGGAGCACATCCGATTTGAATACTCCGGATGCAGATCGGGCCTGGGGTGGAAATGGGCATCACTCTGGGGCGGGTTCCGTTTGCGTGCTCCTGGCATTCTTGCCGCCCAGCCCCTGTTTATTTAACAACAGAAAGTCATGCGATTAATTCAGATGCAGCCGGAAGCTAGTGTCTATCGCTTTCGACGCAAAATATACTTGAAACCCATATTTTTTTGCCTTCTCTTCGCTGCCTCGTACCCTTAATGGAATTTACTCTGGGCTTCGCAGGACTGCACAGGACTCACGGATATTCTTGGCAAATTACGTCTAATTGTTTGTTGTTTGCTAAAGCTCGAGTTCCATTTGTAAGCCTTGTTGTTTGAAAAAATTTATTCTATTTACTATACCTGCGACATACCGGAGAGTGCCGCAGAATGAGTACGCTCCAAATGAAATGAATTTTCCTCAGAGGGAAAACGAAGTTCGTGAGCTTACATTCTTAGTTTGAAAATTAATGGTTTAAATCCTTTAACTTATCGCTCCAAACATTACTAAATTGGTGATTCTTTGAATTTTGATAAGAAAACTAATAGCCCGAGGAGGAATGTGAGGAAAAGTTACCAAACATTCCATATTTCTTTTTGTAAAGGAAATAAAAGCCACAACTAAAATTTCGTTTAGAGTCAACTTAATTTTTAAATATCAGGATTTTAGAGAGAGCTCAGCTTTAAAAATTAAACTCAAAAAATATTTAATATATTTTTTTAAATTAATCAAGATTTTATATTACAATATCATTATTTTGCAAGCCTAAATTTTTAACAAATTTATTAAAAACAAATATAAGAGTTTAACACAAATATTTCAGAAAAAAATTTATACTTTTCCTTTAAAATTTTACAGGCTCTTCATTTTGTATATAGCTTGTTTTAGGTGCTCGTATAAATATTATTAATGGAAACATTTTTGTATATTTCAGCTAAACGAATTTTCGCATAGATAAAGCCATTTTAAATTTCAATAAACTTTGATTATTTAATCAAACAGTACAAATGGATGTTTCCGACGTCCGAAGATATTGTGATTGTAAATGGCAGGCAGTTTCTTGAATGGACGCATTCCTTCCTTAATTAAATCCAATCGAGCTTCTGCATATCTCTCTAGAAATCCGCGAGGCGATTATCCAATCGAATGACGCCCCCAGAATCTGTCTATCTCCCATTTATCATGACAATACCCAGAAATCGTGCACAATACCGACATTGCACTTTCCGTGGCATCTTGGAAGGAATCCAACTGCATTTGAGCTTTTATCGGCGTCTGTAGTCTAGCCGAACAATTCTTAGCTCTAGCCGCTCTGGTGTGAGGTTCAATGGCGAAAGCTGCTTAGTGCATTGGTGCAATTGGGTGCAGTCTGGGCGGTGAAATAATCGCGGGTAAACAAAAGTTAATGTGCACAGCTGGTGTGGTATTTTGTCACATATGCGTTTTTTACCTTGAAAAAGCTGCAAGGTGCCACTCATCGCGTACTTACAAAACTGGAAGTGTGCGTTTATCTAAAAGCTGGTAGCAATCGGTGTTTTATATTCGCTCATCAGTCTACACCGAAAAAGTATTACGTAACCCAATCGAGTGCAGATAAGGACTTATAAATAGCATACTCAGGCCCAAACGTGGAAATAGTTGCAACAGTAATCCCCTTGCTAAACTACACCTCCACTTGTGCAGTTCTAAGTGCGGTTTCGGTTCTTGAATACGTGGAAGATACAATTGCACATCAGCAACAATGGCAGGAAGTGAGGAAGCAATTTTCGCGGAATATGTGAATTTAATGACGAAAAGCATCAACCCGGCGATCGATCCACGTAACGATGTCATGGGATTTGCATGTGGTAAATTTAATTTATCGAATTTTGACCAGAAACACGGGGAATATCCGCCAAATCGTTTCGGGGACCCATTTGATAGATTAATAGAAAATGAATCGCTTAATTACCCGTCTGTGGTGAAAGCGAGAAATTTTCACAAATCTTACGAAAGTAACGTCGATAATCTTCTGAAGAATGAAGGACTTCGCGAATTCTGCGGAGGATTCCCTGCACTTAATGCAACTTGGTCGGAAGCGAATTTCGACTGGATTAAGACTGCAGCCATTCTCAGTGCAATGGGAATGCACACCATCGTGGAGTACTCCATTAAGTACGAGGATGGCAAGAGGAATGTGGAGATATCCGTTGAAATACCTGACGAAGATGTTGTAGCTGCAGCTGAGGAGGCACTGAAGAAAATGGGTATTCCAGAAGATACAATTTCTGAGGCAGTTAGTGCCGTGAATATGATCAGGAAGAAGTCACAATCTCTTGCACTGACAGGAGATGAAAAAGAACTGCGCCAAGAATTCTTCAACAAATTCTTTGAAATCGCAACTGGTCAGCCTCTCACAGAAGACGAAATTTTGGAGATGGATTCTTATGACGTGAGCTACGTGAAAGGGCTTCTAACCATCTTCCCGGAAGTTGAACCGAAAGATGTGGCGAACTACCTTATGTGCATAGCTATTTTTAAGCACGGAGAAGATACAATTTTTACCACCGCCCACGAATTATCCATGAAGTACTTTGCACCTGCCCTCATCGCTGCAGGATACTCTGAATATTGGAATGCTTCTGAAGAAATGAAACGTGAGGAAATTCAACGTCGATTTTTGGAAACTTTTGAAAATGTAAAGAGCAATTTTCAGAATGAAGCAAGCTTTATGGCACAAGATAAAACGGTGGCTGAATACATCGCCCAGAACTTTTCTCAGGCACAAGTCGATAAAGATTACGATGGTCTAGAAATCAATCCAGACAACTTCTTTCAAAACATTGTAAATATAATCGCGCACGGCCCATCTGATTGTCTGAAGAAATACCATTCCAACAAGAACGAAGATCAAGATATGCAGTACCAGATAATAAGTTTCCTGCAAGATCTGGTCAATACACATGGTAGGCCTATGCTTTTCCATTTTGCTGACGGTCTTGTCGACATGTGGCGCGATATGTACTACAGCTTTGGACTCGATGTAGACTCAGCAGAATATAAGAAACTCGCAAATGCCATAAGTTCGAATAAAATGGCAGAAACTTCTGATGACCCTAAACTAGTTAAAACCTGCATTTCTACTATAAAAGCCCTTAAAATGGGATTCGAAAGTTATAAGGCATGGCTAGCTGAAAATCCTGATATGGCGGCGAAGCAGGAACTTGTCTTACAGAAATTGCAATTAAACAATCACCAGGCATTCTTTATAGCATTCATTCAGCGGTATTATGGTTTGGAGCATGTTGGTCCAAACATCGCCTTTCTAAGTTTATCTAATTCTGAAGACTTCGCTCAGCACTTTTAGGTGATAATTAAAAATATGTATTATTTTACAATGCTTCGTATCAGTATAATGATTAGAAAATTGTGATGTATTTATCTGTATGCATTTTTTGTTGTTTTCGTTTTAAATAAATGTTTGGTACCAAGAAACACATCTTCTTTCTTTTAAAACATCACTTCTAACATAAAGCGCTAAACAAATATATGTAGACTAAATATTTTTATACAATAAATAAACTAGTAATTGTTCATGTAGATCAGTTTAATAACCCGCTGAAAATTGTTACTGCAAAAATCACCCATATGAGTCATTTTCGCAAAAAGATTTAATAAAAACCCTTTCCATTTTTGTTGTTGAAATAAAGCTCCTCGCCGTGAAACCTCTTTCGGCGTAGAAAACATTACAACCCTAGAAAAATCAGCAAACTTCCGAAAAAAGTTGAATTAATGCTCTGCGCTTTAATATTTTTTGCAGACTTCAGAGAACTCTTCTCAGATTTCTTTTCTTTTATTGAGATAATTAATTTTATATTAGCATTTCAAATATTTGTATTTATTTTTGAAATTTCGAACAGTTAGGTATTATTAATATATTTAATTTTTATTATATATTCAACTTTTCAATTATTTCTCTTCAGTTTTGGGAATTCTAGAAGATTGTTTAAAGATATGGAATTGCTTGTTAACCAAGAAAATAAAAAAATAAACAGTATATTATCAAATAGTATATTTATCAAAACAAAAACTTTCCACTTCTATTCATATTCGACCCAATCTTACATTTAAAAACATCTGAAAATTCTTTAATATTGCACAGAGACAGTGCAGCAGGCCACCTCAATTCTGGTAACTTATAGGTAAATCTTTGAGCATAAGCAACAAAAAACGCCATCTCATTATTAAGTCCCAGTGGCCGCAAAATGTCTTCTTGGTACAGAGCATCTTCTGGATTCTCTCTAAGCCATTCCTTATAATCAGCAAAAATCTGTTTCAAAGACACAGCAAACGCCTTAATCAACAGTGCGCCATCCTCATCTTTTATATTGCTTTCCTTCATTTGTTCCTCAAGTACTTCATTGGGATATTTCAGAGATTTTGTGTCCACAATATCGTTCAAAAAGCAATAATTGGTGTCTACCCAGATGCGTAGTCCGTTCCCTATAAAATGGTGAAGCATTGGTTTGTTGTGATTAAATACAACAGGAGCAAAAAATTGAAGAAAGCGAAGATACTTGACGCATTGATGAACCTCATCAGAAGATGAACAAAAGCTTTGTGTCTTCGTTGGATAGTGTGCTTGGAGATTTTTTATATTTTGCAAGAAATTTTCGGAATTTATTTCTAATTTGGCATAATTTTCTTCAATTGCTTCTTGTTGAAAGTGCAAATCTTTTATTTCAAGGGCTGTATTTATCCTTTTTAGATAATGTTCAATTTGTTCAGAGTCGCACTCGTTGTACTTCTCTTTAGTTTCTTCTAGTTTTTTAACGAATTTATTAAGTACATACATACTTTTTTTATGATCATTTTCATTGTAATAAATAGTAAAAATTGTAGCTATCAAAGATGGTGTAAAGAACTCAATAGTTAATTTTAATGCGATATCACCTTTTAAGAACTTTTTCCCAGCCATCCAAAACATATAATTAGCAATTTGTTTTGAATCACTATTTTTTAATACATTCAAGAAATTATCCAAATATTCCTTATTCTCTAGCCAAATTTCATCAGAGTTATTAGCTGGTTTTCCAAAATAATTTAAAAAATACTTATTGTAATCAAACTCTTCCTCATCCAATTCTTTAAATGGAATGATGGTTTCCTGACAATATGTAGATATTTTAGGAAATTTCATGGGCGGCACAGATTTAAGTTTATCAACCATAGACTGAATATCTCTTAGAACGTCAGACACAAGATCATCAGTTACTCCGAGCAGTTGAAGAACTTCACCCGCTTTATCTTCTTCTGTTGGCTGCTGAGCTGCGGCTTTAACATTTTTAGCAACTTCATCGTACTGAATTTCATGCGAAATAATCGTCTGCATTCCCAAAGAAGCTAACTGCGCTGCTGCAGTAATCCAGTCAAAATTTTTACTATTGCATTCGCTTTCGTACGCCGGCCATGCTCCAAAAGAATCGTAGAGCTGACTTTTCTTCAACAATTCTTTAAAATTTGTCTCATTTTTGCAAGAATTGTAGAAGTCCCTCGCTTTGACAAAAGATGGTAAATCGATGTCTTCATTTTTCAAAATTCTCTCAATGGCCGAAGAGAAGTCATGAGGTGGAGACCACTCCATTTCGTCACTATAGTTACCAGTGGCATACCCGAAAAAATCTTCACATGGTTCCACGTCTGATTGAATTATTTTTCCCATGACACTCACATATTCCTCGAATATTTCTTTATCATTATTCATTTTTCTTTTAGCCAAACTAAAACTTCGTGATGATAACAACTGTCCTCGTTAAATCAAACTACCTACTGCTTACATTCACTTGTGTTTTGTCTGAAATGAAAGCTTTCTTTCTCCTCGAAAAATGAGTCATTAAATAAGTCCGAACTTCCAGAAATTAAGAGTTGTTTATTAGCTACTTTAAAAAATTTGAGTTGAAGAGAAATTCAATGACCTTCAAGCTAAGAGCAATACTTGAACGAACAAATTTCTATACAAAAAATTTCAGATCGAACGACAACTCAAACACCTTTGTGAAATAAGGGAAATAGAAAAATATGCAAAATATATGACTGAATGAAAACAGCAAACTGAAGTGGAAAATTTATTGAGTACAACTGATGTTTGGCAATTTTATCTTACTCCATGTATTTTAATTAAAATATGACATAACATATGTATGTAACTTCAAAAATTATAGTATAGTCTTTAATACATATCTTAGTGAATTTATGATTTGGAAAAAAATAGTACTTAACTAATAGTAGTTATAAATCGGAACAGGAAAAGTAATTTTGCCTTTAGGACAAAGGGCAGAGAAAAGTCTTCAATATTATCTATTCAATTTCGATTTTTAGAAAATCAAACGAATACAAACAATTTTTCTAATGCGTCCTTCAAAAATGCACATCCTCTTCATCAAGTAATGAAGAATAAAAGCAAAATCTAAACAAAAATCCTTATTATCTTTGTCCTGTATCAATATCTATTTTAGAGAGTAATTCTAATTGTGGAGCTTTTTTGTGGTATATTTAAGTACGATTGAAAAACGATAGTTATTTAAACGAGACGATAATTAAAACAGTAATGTTTATTTATTACATATTACATTTTCAGAACAAAAACTTTCCAGTTCTGTTCATTTTGGATCCAACCTCGCATTTAAAGACATTGGAAAAGTTTTCGAGATTCCATAGGCACATCACAGCAGGCCACTTCGATTCAACTGGATTTTGAGGAAACCTTTGGGCGTAAGCAACGAAGAAGGCCTTTTCATTATCAAGTCCCAATGGCTTCAACATTTCTTCCTGGTACAAAGCAATGTCTGGATTTTCGCAAAGCCATTCTTTATAATCAGCAAAAATACGTTTTAGAGATACGCCGTACGCCTTAGTCAAAGGCAGAGTGCTGTAGGAATTTTCGATATCATTTTCTTTCATTTGTTCCTCTAGAACTGAATTGGGATATTTCTTTGAATTTTCTTCCACAATTTCTTTAAGGCAAGAGTAGTTGATGTTTTTCCAGATGCGTAGCCCGTTTCCTATGAAGTGGTGAAGCATCGGCTTGTTATGGTTGAATACGATCACTGACAAGAATTGCTTAAGATGGTGGTAGTCGCACTGATCCTCGCCATCAGAAGATGAACAAAAACTTTCAGACTTTGTTGGATAATGAGCTTGGATATTTTTTATATTTTTTAAGAAGTCCTCTGGATCTATTTCTAAGCCAGCGTATTCCTCATCAACAAAATCTTGCTGAAAATACAACTTTTTTATCTCAAGAACATCCTCAACCTCTTTTGGATATAATTCCACTTGTTCAGGACCGTAGTCGTTGTATTTATCTTTAATCGGCTCAAAATTTTTAACGAAAGTATTAAGAACCCTCATGTTTTTCGCATAGTCATCTTCAGTGTAATAAGCAGTAAAAATTGTAGCTATTAAAGATGGTGAGAAAAATTCAATAGTTAAATTGGAAGAGATATCACCCTTTAAAAATTTCCGTCCGGCCATCCAAAAGATATAGTTGGCAATTTGTTTCAAATCACTATTCTGGAAAACTTTTAAAAAATTATCAAAATATTCCTTGTTCTTTAACCTAAGTACATCAGAATCATTCGCTGGTTTCCCAAAATAAATTTTAAAATATTTGCTAAAATCAAACAGATCTTCCTTGTTCAATTTGTTGAACTCAACACTTTGAACAGTTCTAATGCAATTTCTTCTAGGAAATTTCATTGGTGGCACAGCTTTAATTTTGTCAATCACAAACTGAATATCTTTCAGCACGTCGGGTAGAAGATCATCAGATACTCCGAGCAGTTTTAGAATTTCTTCCGCATTATCTTCATCTTTAGGCATTTCCGCTGCAGCTTTCACACGTTTGACATCTTTGTCATATTCATTTTGATGTGAAATAATCGTCTGCATTCCCAAAGTGGCTAATTGCGCTGCTACATCAACCCAGTCGAAGTTTTGGCCATTCCATTCGCTTTCATACGCCGGCCATCCTCCGAAAGTTTCATACAGTCCAGTTTTTTGCAAGAGTTCTTTGAAATTCGTCTCATTCTTGCAAGATTTGTAGAAATCTCTTGCTTTCACAAAAGATGGCAAAGAGATGTCTTCATTTTTTAGAATTATTTCCGCCGCTGATGAAAATCCATAAGGCGGAGAGCACTCAATTTTGTCACTATAGTTGCCGGTGGAATACTCAAAAAAATCTTCACATGGTTCCACTTCTGGTTGCATTATTTTCCCCATCGCACTCACATATTTATCGAATATTTCTTTATCATTACTCATTTTTCTGTTATGCAAACAAAAATTTCGTGATAATAACAACTGTCCTCGTTGAGTCGAACTATGCTCTTGTTTCTACGAAAACACTGGTTAAATTCAATTCACTTCTGTCTTGTCTAAAATTAAAGCTTTTTTCTCCTCGTTAAAATGAGTCATGAAATAAGTCCGAACTTCCAGAAATTAAGAGTTTATTAGCTATTTTAAAAAATGTTATTTCATGCTAAGAGCAATATTTAAAAGAAAAAATTTCTATACACTAAAATGTAAATTGTACGACATCTCATCGCATCTTTGTGAGACTGGGGAACTAGAAGAAATGTGCAAAATGTATGAGAAAAAACAACAAACTAAAGTGAAAAATTTGTTGAATAAAATTTATATTTGGCAATTTTATCGGATGTTTGCTTACTCCGTGTATTTTAATTGAAATATATATGTCATAACATAATTTGAACAAAAATGGAATTGAACAACTGAAATCACGCAAATCAAACAAATATACATAGGTACATTTATTTGTCTGTGACTGAGTTAGATCCGCATTGAGAATAAAGACAAATATCTAAATCGAAAAATAATGCTATAATAAAAATTCTAGCTAAACAAAGTATTGTATTATAATTGCTCATAAATTTTGCCACATAAAATGATAATACGCCATACGTATTGGTTACGTTAGAATCCAACTTATAAGATAGCAAAATTATTTCCGTTTATTTCATAATTTTTGATATCTTGTGAAAGATATAATCTTGTAAATGATTAAGAAAAAAAATAATTATAGTTAGAAATATTTATAACTACAAATAGAAACAACACAAGTGTTGGAGGGCAAAGGACAAAATAAAATTCTCAATATTATCTATCCAATTTGGAATTTGGGGAAATATACATCAAATCAACTCAAATCATGGAGAAAAAATATTTTTCTAATACTTCCTTGAAAAGTGCACATCTCCAAAGTATGCAGTTTAACTGAAAGAAAGTAAAATCTTAAGAAACTAAAAGTCCAGATTATAAGGACGCAGGCATTTGGAAAAGTCGGGAAGATGTCAAAAGATAATGTTGCGTTCTTCCGAAAATTTAGCAGATCATTGGTGCTGTATAGCCAATTCTTATAATTTTTTTTCCTGCATGCAATATCAATTTTACCAAGCCGAAATGACGCTTGCAATTGTGCAGCTTTTCTGTGGTATCGATAGGGAAAGGGCAATTAGTTAAACGAAAAGGTAGTCAAAACTATAACATTTATTTATCAATAATATGTATTTATCATTTTCAAAACAAATACTTTCCAGTTCTGTTCATTTTGGATCCAACCTCGCATTTAAAAACATCGGAAAAGTTTTCGAGATTCCACAGGCACATCACAGCAGGCCACTTCGATTCAACTGGCTTTTGAGAAAACCTTTGGGCGTAAGCAACGAAGAAGGCCTTTTCATTATCAAGTCCCAATGGCTTCAAAATTTCCTCCTGGTACAAAGCAATGTCTGGATTTTCGCAAAGCCATTCTTTATAATCAGCAAAAATACGTTTTAGAGATACGCCGTATGCCTTAGTCAAAGGCAGAGTGCTGTAGCAATTTTCGATATCATTTTCTTTCATTTGTTCCTCTAGAACTGAATTGGGATATTCCTTTGAATTTTTGTCCTCAATTTCCTTAAGGCAGGAGTAGTTGATGTTTTTCCAGATGCGTAGCCCGTTTCCTATGAAGTGATGAAGCATCGGCTTGTTATGGTTGAATACGATCACTGACAAGAATTGCTTAAGATGGTGGTAGTCGCACTGATCCTGGCAATCAGAAGATGAACAAAAACTTTCAGACTTTGTTGGATAATGAGCTTGGAGATTTTTTATATTTTTTAAGAAGTCTTCTGGATCAATTTCTAAGCCAGCGTAATCCTCATCAACAATTTCTTGCTGGAAATACAACATTTTTATCTCAAGAACATCCTCAACCTCTTTTGGATATAATTCCACTTGTTCAGGACCATAGTCGTTGTATTTATCTTTAATCGGCTCAAAATTTTTAACGAAAGTGTTTAAAACACTCATGTTTTTCGCATAGTCATCTTCAGTGTAATAAGCAGTAAAAATTGTAGCTATTAAAGATGGTGAAAAAAATTCAATAGTTAAATTGGAAGAGATATCACCCTTTAAAAATTTCCGTCCGGCCATCCAAAAGATATAGTTAGCAATTTGTTTCAAATCCCTGTTCTGGAACACTTTTAAAAAATTATCAAAGTATTCCTTGTTCTCCAACCAAAGTGCATCAAAATCATTCGCTGGTTTCCCAAAATAAATTTCAAAATATTTGCTGAAATCAAACTTATCATCCTTGTCCAGTTCGTTGAATTTAACACTTGTTTCAGTTTTAATACAATTTCTTCTAGGAAATTTCATCGGTGGCACAGCTTTAATTTTGTCAATCACAGACTGAATATCTTTCAGCACGTCGGGTAGGAGATCATCAGATACTCCGAGCAGTTTTAGAATTTTTTCCGCATTATCTTCATCTTTAGGCATTTTCGCTGCAGCTTTTACATTTTTGATATCTTTGTCGTATTCATTTTTATGTGAAATAATCGTCTGCATGCCGAAAGCGGCTAATTGCGCTGCTACATCAACCCAGTCGAAGTTTTCGCCATTCCATTCGCTTTCGTACGCCGGCCATCCTCCGAAAGTTTCATACAGTCCACTTTTTTGCAAGAGTTCTTTGAAATTCGTCTCATTCTTGCAGGATTTGTAGAAGTCCCTTGCTTTCACAAAAGATGGCAAAGAGATGTCTTCATTTTTCAAAATTATTTCCGCCGCTGATGAAAATCCATACGGCGGAGAGCACTCAATTTCGTCACTACAGTTGCCGGTGGAATACTCAAAAAAATCTTCACATGGTTCCACGTCTGACTTCATGAGTTTCTCCATAACATTCACATACTGCTTAAATATCTCCTTATCTTCAGCCATTTTCTCTTGACGTAGAAGCAAAAACTTTGAGTTGATAACAAGCTTACACCACCAATTTACTGTCTTAAACAAAACTAGCTGCCAATATCTGAAACACTGCTTAAATTGATTTCTTTTTTCGCCCAAATTAAAAGCTTTTTCCTGGTAAAAATGATGTCATCGAAAGATACACCTCTGACTTTCATGAAATTAAGAGTTTGGTTCCTCCCAATATTTGTATCAAAGAGAATTTTGGTAAGTTTACTTGGTTTTGTATTAAGAGGGATTACATCATTTTTGTCCAGAAAAAGACGTTTTAAGATTGGAAATTATAGAGTCAAAGTCAAGGCCTCATCTTATCTTTCTTGCTGGCCAAAACAAACAAACCTCTTACGTATATGAAACATGTGTCGAAGCAATGATGGATTTTATGCTTGAACTAGCCAGCAGGTGTGATGAGACATCGCTATGTGGCTGGATGAATAGTGAATCATCTATTCATTGTGCCAGATAGAAAATTATTCAGCTAAATAAACAATTGCTCGCAAGTGTATAATTAGCTTCAAAGGCATGCATTGTTGCAAGAGTTAAAAAAGAAGTTTAAATAATCATATTTAAATTCATTTAAGCTTCAATTTTTAATATTGATCTGTTCTACTAGGGTTTCCTATACACTCATATTAAGTTCACAGAATCAAAAAATTTTATATCGAGACTCGAAATAGTTTTTATAAAGGAGTTTCGTTTGAACGCCACCCACGCACGCAGCAAGTACGTTTTTCGTAAAACATAATTTTCTGATTTTTGGTGTGCAAAACCCTGAGAGATCTAATCATCGGATTAATTTCTAATTTTACACATACATATAATTATATCATCTATGATGTAATACATGAACTTGAACTTGGCCGCAAATTGTCAATATTTTCCTATAATTATTATGATTTTCAACCGTTTTTCAGACACAAAAAAATTTAGTGTTTATTAATTACTTTTCAATTATCTACTATTTCGTCAATTTTCGTTATTTATTCAGAAATTCATTCATCTCAAATATTGATGAATATGCTTGATTTTTTTATTCCGGATATATCCAGTAGCGCCATCTATTTATAAGCAAAATAATTATTATATTTAAAGTATGTTATTTATTTTGTAATTTATATTTAAATAAATTATGTGTATAGATGTAATAAATATTAAAGCTGTACTTCTTTTAAACAGAAAAATTTAACACCCTCTATTGAGGATTTGACTGTAGAATGTCTTCCGAAATTAAAAGTAGAGGAAAAATCTCTTCCATTGTTATAATTATTTCAATCCTCACCTCCACAGTTAATCAAATTTTAGAATAAAATATCCACCAAAAATGAAAGTTAGGTAAATGAAAAGCATAATTTTAATTTGGATTAGCATTTAATTCCACGTAATTATACATCTATCCTTCTCCACCATAGAGCAATCAGTTGAGCAATTGAATACATCGCGAAACTCCTGAGAATTAATCAAAGCCAAAATGACCTGGTTTAAAATAAGGCCTTCAGCAAAACACTCATGTTGAACAAAAGAAATGAAAAAGGACTTTTGACAGTTAAGACCAAACTTCTGAAGTATATTTTCTTCCACTTTGACTTGATCTTCATTTGCTGCCATCCAGCTGGAGTAATCGATAAAAGCCAGCTGCAGTGCACCTATCATGGCAATATAATGTTTTATCCAAAAATCCAAAGAATAGTTAGTTGTTTTAAGCTTCCGATCCTCGATCTGCCTCTTCACACATTTCTCAAGAATTAAAAACTCCTCACTCTGTTCTTCAAACCTGCATTCACATATGTGGTTGTACCACATTCTGAGCTCCCACCCTGAAAAATAGAAGAACATTGGTCGGTTATAGTGGTGCAATAAAAAATTTAATAGTTGAACTCCTTTAGAATAAGCACCGCTGTGTATGTCTAATTTATTGATCATTTTCGAAGAAGGAGTATATCCGCGCTTTCTTAGATATAAGAAGTTTTTCATAAAATCTTCAGGATCTATTTCCACATCTCTGTATTCCTCTTCGATTTGTTCCTGGTTGAAATTGGCATTAATAAACTCCAAGATCTCGTCATCTTCAATCTCATGTGAAGAATCCAGCCTTGAACATTCTTTTTTAAAACAGTCCTTAACATTTTCAAAGGACTTTTTAAAGTATGATACTGCCTCCTTCCTCCTTTCACCAACTTCTTTACTCCAAAACGTAGAAAATCCCGCTGCCATTATAGCCGGAGCGAAATAACGTTTAACCATTACTGAGCTATAATAATCGTTCCGTATCTGTAACGCCACTTTAAAAGTTATATAATTGGCCATAACTCTTGGACCAGCTTCTTCAAACATATTTGTAAATTTGTCGAAATATCCTGGCTCAAGATTATTTATGATAAATACGTCATCCTCCTTGAGGGTATCACCCAAAAAAATTTCAATACATTTGCAATAGTCAAACTTTTCTTGTTTAAGCTCTGCGTATGTTTTTTTGAGTCTCTCAAAATTAGGATATCCATCGTTAGTGGTAAATGAGTTGAATTTCTCCTCTATCAGATCGAAGTCTGCTATAATTTCTGGAATTTTATTTTCAGGGACATTCATATTCCGCAATTTTTCACATTTATCTCCTACTGGAAAGTCATCAGGTCCAATTACGCTTATAGTTATTCTTCGCTGTCCGTCCACAAAGTCGTAGCCATATGACATATCAATTCTAAAGTGCATTGAGCTGAGAAGCGCTGAAGCTTTTATCCAATCGAATTTGTCACTCTGCCATCCATCATCAAATGCCGGGAAGGTGCCACAAAAATTGGTGAGATGTTTATTTTTTAGAATAATAGGAAATTCCTTTACATGGGATTTGTAATAATTCCTGGCTTTCACCAGAGACGGATAGGTGATAGATTCATTCAGAAGCACATTTTCTTGGCAGCTACCGTGTATTGTTGGTAAGTAATTCCCTTGCGATTTATCGAAAATTTCTTGTCGGAAGTTTCCTCGGGCGTACTTTATAAAATCATCGGTGGGATCAACGGCCGAGTCGATGCTTTTGCACATTAATTCCACATATCGTTCGCAATCCGCTGTACTCATTTTCACTGTATGAATTATGCTCAACTAGTGGTCAAAGCGGGAAGTCAACTATCGTTTTTATACCAAAGGCAAATATAGACCTAGATTAATTCACTGAAAACTGTTTCACAATTGATGCAATTTAGAAAACCTTGTGGGTCGACGAATTCACCAAACAAAATCTAAATCGGACTTGCGTAAATGAGTCTCTTCGTACGGACAAGTCAAATAAACCTGTTTTGAGCTTTAGTAAGAGAATCTTTTCTATCTCACTAGTGAAGGCTTAAAAGATAGTAAGAGAACACGGCTTAAAAGATAGTAAGAGAAGAATGAAGATTCCGCCAAGAATCTGCTTATGATTAACGTTATCAGTTTCATTGCCTTATGTGAATGAAAGCATAAGCATAGCAGGTCTTCAGAATATTTGATATTTGACGCTATTTTTTGCTACATATTTTACATATACTCGTATAAGTATTATGAACTCAGTGCACAATTCCTCAAAGATGTTTTTCTTTCATTATATCTTGTATTGTTTTCAGAATTGTTAGCCGAGTAACTCAAAGAGTAAACGCTAACCTTTAATAATAACAATAATTTTCTTTTTTATAAATTCAATGAAAATAAACATGTTTGTATATAGATTGTAGAGAGAAAACCTTAACAAAGATTTTCTTCCTACAAAACAAATTTATTTGTAATTGTATGAAACGGCAAATTTAATATAAATGAAATAGTGAAACAGCAATTATTTTAAGAATCATCTTTATTTTTTACTTTCAACGATATCATACATAAAACTCAATCAATTTCAATAGTATTCAAAATTGTCAAATTTTTAATACATAGCAGAAATGTCAACACATTTATTGGATGGACATTTTTTAAACAAAAATTAGAGTTTTTAAATTTTCGTTTTTAAAAAGTTTGAATACAATTTAATCCAATAAGTTAGGTAAGAATATGTACAGTACATATTAAAAAAATTAATATCCTTCAAATTTAGAAAAAAATGTAGTAAAAAAGCAAAAGAAAATTTAAATATATAGTAAATACATGTATAGCTATCAATTTAATAAATAAATGTGTTACACGACCAATCGCAGGTTCCCAAGTATTTGCATATTTTTATCTCTCAGTCATACACATCGGAAAATTCTTGACAATTTGTTAAAGCTAAAAAAGTTTCATAATTATATGGAATAAAATCGCTCATCCAACATCCATGCTGAACAAAGGAAACAAAAAATGATTTTCGGCAGTTCAAATCAAATTTCAGAAGAATCTCTTCTTCCATTTTAACCCTATCTTCATTCAGTTCCATCCATCTGCAGAAATCCTTATAACTCAGCCGCAGTGCACGTTTCATGGCTGTGTAGTGTTTTACACAGAAATGTTTGAAAGAGTTAACTTCCGCAAATTTTCGATCTTCCATTTGCCTTTTTACACATTTCTCGAAAAACACCATATCTTCATACTTTTCTTCCAAATTGCATTTATGTATGTTATAATTGTACCAAAATCTGAGTACCCATCCGGAAAAATAAAAGGACATTGGTCTGTTGTAATGATGAACGGAAAAATCTAGTAACTGGAGAGCTTTAGCAAAAATCCCACTATATATATTCATATTGTTAGTTTTAATTGAGGAAGAGGTATGTCCTCGGTTTCTCAAATAAACGAAATTCTTGAAGAAATCATCGGGATCAATCTCCATATCTTTGTACTCCTTTTCGATCTGTTCCTGATTAAAATTGGCATCAATAAACTCCATAACTTCTTCATCGGTGATTTCAGATAATGCTTCTACTGTAGAACAGTAGTCTGTTCTGAACAGCTCCTTCTCATTTTCAAACGACTTTTTAATGTAATTGAATATTTCCTTTCTTCTTGCACCAATTTCCTCATTCCAGAATGTTGAGAATCCTGCCGCGATTATGACTGGAGCAAAATAGTTTTTCACCATTATTGAGCTATAGAAAGTGTTTTCCATTTGCGAGGCTACTGCGAAGGTGATGTAATTGGCCATAGCTCTTGGACCGGCTTCTTCAAACATATTTGTAAATTTATCAAAGTATCCTGGCTCAAGATTATTTATGATAAATACATCATCCTCCTTGAGGGTATCACCCAAACAAAATTCAATATATTTGCAATAGTTAAACTTTTCCTGTTTAAGCTCTGCGTAAGTTTTTTTGAGTCTCTCAAAATTAGGATATCCACTGTTAGGTGTGAATGAATTAAATTTAGCTTCTATCGCATCGAAGTCTGATACGATCGTAGAAATTTGATCTTCAGGAACTCCCATTACACGTAAAACTTGGGATTTATCTGATACTCGAAATTCATCAGGACCAATTACACTCATAGTTATTTTCCTCTGTCCGTCCACGAAATCGCATCTACACAAAATAGTGATTCTAAAATGCATTGAACTAAGAATTGCCGAGGCTATCACCCAATCAAAATTAATATTCTGCCATTTGTGATCAAATGCCGGAAAGGTACCACAAAGATCACTGAGATATTTGCTTTTTAGCAGAATTGGATACTCTTTTCTATAGGATTTGTAAAAATTCCGGGCTTTAACCAGAGATGGGTAGGTGATAGTTTCATTTAGAAGCACATCATCGTAGCAGTCGCCGAACACTATTGGTAGATAATCCCCTTGCGTTCTGTCGAAATCGTCTTTGCAAAAGTTTCCTCGGGCGTACTTTATGAAATCGACTGTGGGATCTATGCTCGTATCTAAGCTTTTCCACATTAATTCAACATATTTCTCGAAATCCGCGGTACTCATTTTCACTGTGTTAATTATTCTTTAAGCTTTTTAGTGTTTTATACATATGTTTATCAAGTTAGATGCAAATCGATTCACGGAATACTATTGCACAATTATATGAAACTAAACTAAACCGCGGGAATTGACGAAAATACGAAAAATAATATTCCTCTTGAACTTAACCTACTCTACGTAAAAGAAATTTTTTCGAGCTTTAGAAAGAGTAATTTTTGTATATACTTATCATAAAGAGCAGAAGGTGCAACAATTCAAAGCTTCAACATTCTAAGGAGCTTGTTGTTTACTTGCGTTTGCTGACGATGTTAAAGAGAATTTAACTATGATTCATCAATTGTTATGGTTGACAAGAAGTAATTCCTTTAGTCTACAATAATTAATAGTGTTTTTATGAAAATCCCGCCCAATAAATTATCTTAATATTTTCGGAAAACATAAAAACTGTTAACAAATCTTAAATAGAAGTCCCATCTAATTTCAAAATGACATGGTGCTTTTTGTTTGCTGCCTTACTGTGTTGAAACGGTGGCGCTGCTCCTGCTTGCTGCTTTTTCAAGAATATTTTTAAATGTTTGTATTCTGGGAAATCCGCAAGAAAACTTCGACTGGTTGTTTGTTTTAATTTGTTTATAAGACGTTTATTTATAATCAAAAAACTCCCATTTAAAAATATTTAGCATTCGTTTTGATTTATGGCCAAATAAAAGAAAATGTAAAATATTGAGTATAATTAAAAAATATTGTAAAATTACTTTGATTTTAAAGCAGGATCAAATTTTTCCATTTTATGAAGTATGCCATTAAATTATTCGATTCAGATTTTATTTTTATTTTGTGACATCTAATTTTGTCCACTTTTAAAACAAAATTTCATTTTAAATTGATGCATATACATATCAAATTTTAAGACATGGTATTTTCCCATCGTACAAATTTCATTCGTTGGTTTAAAAATTAACAATTGTCTAATTCGACAACATGTGCAATTAATAAAAAAATTATTGGAAATTTTATGAAAACTTATACGCCTTCTCTTTTCTGTATGCTATTTTTGTGACTTAAACCAAGAGAAAGTTGAACTTCAGTGACCAACGTTAAGAACTTCAACCGCCTGTGGTTTTTCGGGAACCATCCTATTGTAAAATACTCTGAAGTTTCCGATGAACCTGATTTATATTTGCATCCCATCAGTGACAGTTGGATTTTATTCGCTTCGTTAAACAATTGTTAAAAATTGCATATATCGGAAAAATGTGTGATGTTTGCATTGAAAACTATGTTAAAATTATGTGTAAAAACCTTGACACAAACATCGATCCCACAGTGGACTTTGTAAAGTATGCCAGCGGAAATTTTCGTGAAGAAAACTTCGATGCATCGAAGGGAATTTACCTTCCTAAACACAGTGGATTCCTAAACGTACTTCTAGATGAAACTATCAACTATCCATCACTAGTGAAGGCCCGTATTTATTTCAAATCCCACAAAAAAGAATTTCCAATTCTTCTAAAAAATAAATATCTCACTGATATCTGTGGTACATTTCCAGCATTTGACGAGCAATGGCAGAGTGACAAGTTCGATTGGATAAAGGCTGCTGGTTTTCTTAGTTCGTTACATTTTGGAATTATTATGTCACTAAGACGAGACTACTCTAGTGAACATAGAACAACTTCTATAAGTGTAATTCCACCTGATTCCTACCCAGCTTTAGATAAATTTGAATTACTACGAAAAATAGGTGTTCCCGAGAATAAAATTGCCGAAATCGTAGTCGACTTCAATACAATAGAAGAAAAATTCAAATCATTCACCACCAAAAAGGAATATCCCCATTTTGAAAAGGTGAAAAAGACTTTCTCCGAACTAAAACAAGAGCAGTTCGACTATTGTAAATATATTGAAATTTGCACAGCAGAACCCCACAATGAAGACGACATATTTATCATAAATAATCTGGAGCCAGGCCACTTTGATAAATTTACAAATATGTTTGAAGAAGCTGGTCCTAGAGCTGTGGCTAATTATATCACCTTTAAAGTGGCTTCCCAAATGGGAAACGAATACTACAGCGAATATGTGGTCGAAAGATTTTTCGCTCCAGCAATAATTTCAGCAGGATTCTCAGTGCTTTGGAGTAAAGAAGTTAGTGAAAAGAGGAAAAAATTATTAAGTTACTTTCAAAAATCATTTAATAACATAAAACAGAACTTCAAAAACGATTGTTCTAAAATAATATCTTTGTTTGAAATTGACGACGAAAAGGTGATAGAATTTGTCGAAGCCAATTTGAATCAGGAAAAGATTGAAAATGAATACCACGATCTGGAAATTGATCCTAACGACTTTATGAAAAATTTTCTATACCTTAGGGAGCGGGGACACACTCCTTCTTCAAAAATGCTCTTCAAACTTGGCACACAATCTGGTCTTTATTGTAAATCAGTTAGTTTACTAAATTTCTTAAGCTGCCACTACAACCGACCAATGTCTTACTACTTTACCACATGGGACCTTAAAATGTGGCGCGATCTTATATATGAGTGCATGTTTGAAGAAAATAGTGAAGAATTATCAAACCTCAAAGAACGTGTAAGAAAGCAGATCAAAGCTCATCAGCTCACAGAAATAGGAGATGATGACTATGAACATTTTTGGGGAAAACATTACGTAGCTATGATAGGCGCAATACAGCTGGCATATAAAGACTTCTCCGATTGGATGGCCAATAATGAAAACGAGGTCACAATGGAAGAAAATGTACTAAAAAAATTTAATTTGAACTGCCCAAAATCATTTTTTATTTCCTTTGTTCAAAACGAATATTTTGCGGAAGATGTTATTTTGAATCACGTCATTTTATGCTTAATAAATTCTCAAGACTTTTGCGATACATTCAATTGTAAATTTGATTCCCCTATGGCGGAAAAAGACAAATGTCTATTGGCTTAAATGTAATTAATAAAATTTCATCCTGTAAAAGGAAAGAAAACAACCAAAAAATGATAAATTTTCAATTTCATATATTAAATAACTTAAACTCTATTACAAAAACTTTCTTGGATTCATTCGTGACTCAATACAACACTTAAAACATTTTGAAAAATCTTCACAATTCATCAAAGTCAAAATTGTCATATATTTCTCATAATATGCATAACAAGTTAAATGCTGAGAAAAGGCTATAAAGAACAATTTTTCACAATCTAAATTAATTCTAGATAAAATTTCATTTTGCCATTTTACAGTGGACTCATTTTCCTTCATCCATTTTTTGTAATCACAGTAAGCATACTTTATTGCTTCAATACTACAACTGATCGCTTCGGGCTGAAAGTAAGAATCTAAATCATTAAACTCTTTCGCCTGAATTCGCAGTATTTCATGAATGTTATCCCTCTCGATGTCATTTTCACCAGAATGTTCATTCCGCTCATCAATTATATATCTCCAGTAAGTAGCTTCTTGGCCCGAAAAATGAAAGACTATCGGTTTGTTCCAATTTACTATGATACTGCAAAGAAAGGTCATCACAAATCCATTCATATCTTGGTCAATTCCGCGGAGAGAATCACATCTTTTGACAGACTTGGGAATTCCATGGTTTTTAATTCTGATTAAATTTTGATGGAAATTGTCAGGTGAAATTTGAAGATTTTCATATTCTATGCATATTTTAGATGGATTGTAGTTTTCTTTAATATAATCAAGTATCCTATCATAATTCGATCGAAAAGCTTCATATTGTGTTAATCGAATATTTTCAGGGAAATTGTTTTTCATTGCTTCGAAAGTTTGATTGAACATTTGTGCTACACATCTGTACTTTTTATCTTGTTCGTCATTGTAAAATTTTTCAAAGCAAGCGGAAATTAAAATAGGTCGGAAAATTCTTCCTTGATTAACATCAAAACAGTTTTCTCCAACCTCGCCAAAATGTTCATAGGTTGCCATAGCTGTGAGATAATTGGCCAGCACTCTGCGGTCTAATCTGCTTAAAAATGATAAATAACTCATCACTCCATCCTGGAAATGAATTATATCGTAATCCTGGATTGTCACAGAAAGAGCCGTCTCGATGAACACCTTGAAGTCGAAAATATCTATGTAGTTTTGTAGCTCTAGTCCTCTTCTTCTCGAGTATTGTTCTTCAAAACTCTCAGGGCATATTTCTTTGAAGAAATTCAAATCATTAATTATTTCTGCTAGTTTTATATCTTCCAAGTCCAACGTTTTTAAAATTTCCTCTTCCATATTTGAAAGTATATTATATGAAAACTCGTCAATAGCCATGAAGATTACCTTTGTATCGTCTAAATGCTCCATAGTCAATGACATGATGGTATTAAACTGTAAGGCAAGAAGAATCCCAGCAGCCTTAGCCCAGTCAAAATTTTCTGCGTTCCAGTTGTCGTTGAAAGCAGGCACACCGCCGCAAAATTCAATGAACTGATCACTTCTAAGATATTCCTTTAGGCCACCTTCCAAGCAAGCACGTTTAGATCGACAAAAATCACGGGCTTTTTCAAGAGCTGCATTGGAAATTTGCTCATATTCAAACACACTTTTGAAAATATTGTCGCATCCATACATCGATGGAGGATGTTCACCATTCCTCTTGTCGAAATTCTGATCTCTGAATCTTCCACTGGTGTACTCGGTGAAATCATATTGCGGATCAACATCAGGATTCATACATTTTTCCACTAAATTGAGATACTCCTTAAAAGCTTGACGCTCCTCAAAAGACATATTTTGTGCTTCGGATGAATAACACGAAATCAACCCTTTCTTTAGACTTTATTGGTTAAGTTGTCACACTAACAATTAATCATAAAAAAATTACTTTTACTGATAATCATCACACCGAATGACACGTATTAATTGCTTTCTGTCAGAATTGAGTTATCTATAAATTAAATTTGTCTTACAAGTTAAGACACCGGTTTTTAAGCAATGAAATAAATATACATCTTTTCGACTTAATACATAAGAGCGCACTATTAGCGCTTTTATACAAACCTGACTATCTTCACCACTAAAGCTTTTTACTCTTATCATCTTATTCTCTCAGGCAAAATAAATTATTTTCTCGTTGTATGAAAGAGACGCTGAACATTAGGTCACTGAAGAAAATTAAACAAACTTGTGAAATCGCAATTATTATGAATAAGCTTCAAGGAGGCACATATTTGAATAAATTCAATGGGCAAAGTGTCATATGATTTCAGTAAAAGGTAATAAAAATTAACAATATAATTTAATTGTTCTTTACCTTTGAAGTTGTGATTATAAGTAATGATAAAATCATAACTGGTGGCCATAGTTAACCGTATACACAAGTAAATTTTTAGCTTTCCCAAAAAGTATTTTTCTTGTTCAACTTGCTATTAGTACTAATATTTGTCATTAGCTCATTGATTTTCTTAATCTTATTATAAAGATATAACGTTGAAATTTACTACAAAGTTAATGGCAATACTTCAAAAGCGAGAAAATCAGAGATTTGAAAAAATGTGAATAAGATACAAATATCGAGGATTAAGCAATTTCTGTAGAAGCTTTTTATGTATATATATAGGGATTAAATCTATCGGTTTATTATTCAAATAATTGCAAAATACTAATATTATTTGTTTCGAAATTCCTGTAAAATTAGTAGAATGCTACTTGCTTTCTATCGTCTCAAAGTAAGTTTGTAAATACCTAAAAATAAATATTTTATCATAAATCAGAGAAAGAAATAAAACACTTCGCAATTCAGATAAATTAGTTTTATTTACAAAAATTTTCTTGGATTCATTCGAGAATCTTTACTACACTTAAATACCTTCACAAAATCCTCACAATTCATTAAAGTCAAAGATGCTGTAGTTTTTTCAGAAGCAATACAACAAATTAGATTTTGTACAAAGGAAACAAAAAACAACTTATTACTATCCAAATTAATTCTAGACAATATTTCATCTTGCCATCGAACAACAGTCTCATTTTCTCTCATCCAAGTCTTGTAATCGTTATAAGCATATTTTATAGCTTCAATACTTGCAATAACATATTCATCCCAGAAATCGTAAACTAAGTCGGCATTATCATCAACTTGTGTCGTTAATATTTTTAACAGCTCTTTGTTTTCAACTTCGTATCTATTAATGAAGTCGTCATTATAATTGTTTTTTGCAGAAATTGTAGTCCTCCAATTTGCAGCTTCCTGTCCCGAAAAATAAAATGCCACTGGCCTGTTCCAATGGGAAGTTATATAATCAATAAAATTTAAAACTAAGCTTGTGATCTCCTGGTCATCTCCACGGATAGAACTGAAACGTTGTACACTTTTAGGTACTCCATGATTTTTTAAATTAACTAAATTTTGATGGAAATCGGTCGGCGAAATTTCTAAATCTTCATACTCGGCTTCAATTTTAGATGGACTATAATGATCTTCAATATATTGAATTATCATATCAATATTTGTTCTAAATGTCTCTATTTGTGTTTCCTGAAAGTCCTCTGGAAACTTCTCTTTGTCTTTTTCAAAAGACTGTTTAAATTTTTCAATTACATATCGAAGTTTTTTATCTTCGTTTTTATTATAATATGTTGAAAACCCGGCGGAAATTAGTATTGGTTTAAAAAGTTTCGTTTGTTCCCAATCAAGTGGGTTATCAGCACCTTGATAAGAATTATGATAAAGTGCTATAACCATTAAATAATTCGCTAACACTTTACGGTCTAATCGACTTAAAAATGAAAGATATTGAACTACTCCTTCTCCAAGATGTACAATGTCATGGTTGTTTATTGTTACACAAAGAACTATCTCTAAGAAAGATTTAAAATCAAATATTTCAATATAGTCCTGCAAATCTAGTCCGGATCTTCTGTAAGAATTTTCTCCCAAATCTTGAGGGTAACTTTCTATAAAAACATTCAAATCGTTCACGATCTCTGCTAATTTATCGTCTTCGAGCTCCGTCGTTTCTAAAATTTCATCTATTGACTCAACAATGTATTCGGGGTAGTTGTAAGCATATATGAAAATAACTTTGGTGTCATCCATGTGGTCCATACTCAAATGCAGAATGGTGCTGAGCTGTAAAGCAAGAAGTATCCCGGCAGCCTTAGCCCAGTCAAAATTTTCTGCGCTCCAGTTGTCGTTGAAGGCTGGCAAACCTCCACAAAATTCGTTAAACTGATCACTTCTCAGATATTCCTTTAGACCACCTTCTAAGCAAGCGTGCTTCGATCTGTAGAAATTTCTAGCCTTCTCGAGAGTAGGGCTCGAAATTCGTTCATTATCGAATAGGCACTGCAGGATGAATCCGCATCCGTAGTACGAGGGCGACCACTCGCCCCTCGTTCTATCGAAATCCTCATCTCTATAGCGTCCACTGGCATACTCCACGAAATCGTCGCATGGATCAACGTCAAAATTCATGCATTTTTCCACCAGCCTCACGTACTCTTCGAAGGCCCGTTGCTCTTCGCGAGACATGTCCAAAGCTTTCTTGTCAAGTCGTCACCTGATTTCAGCTGAGCAGTTGGCACATGTAAACACTTCGCAATTTTCTACTTGAACTGGGACTTTGTCCAATTATGTAAAATGAGACAATCTTTTCACGTGCGATTCATTGAAAAAACACTCTACTGCCAATGGCAGTCGCCTCGAACATATGAATTATGGAGACCTCCAATTTATTAATTTTCAATAAACTTCAAGAATAGTGAGAAATCGAACTTTTCACAAAGAATCTACTTGTTAACATGCCACGAACAATTTCCGATGCACAAAGAGCGGTCGCCCCCAAATCAGTTTTATATAGCCGCAGTCTCTTTGACGACGGAAGCTTTTCTTCGCATGTGGACTAAGAGAAAACTCGATAATTTTGTTGGGTCATGTGGGAAAATTAAGTAAACTTACGAAATTTCAACGCAGAAATGTATGCAATTTATTTAATCTGAATCATACATTTGGATACTGTATTTGTAATTAAGAAAAGTTTGGACGAATATAGCTATTAATAATTTAAGCTAAACAAGAAACTTAGAAAGTTGAAAGTTTTTAATAAATTGACTTCAAAATTTCATATATCTCAATTTGATTTAGATACTTTGCAAAATTGAAGACACCATAGCAAGATTTTTAAAAATATACACAAAATTGCAGATCCAAAACTATAAAATGGGTTATCAAATTATAGAAGTAACGAATCTAAAATATAAATGGGAAAAATGCTATTAAAAAATGGTACCTACTAAATTTAATTTAAAAAATCCAAAGAGCAAGATCGCTTAGTAAGACATAAACTACAAGACCGATTTAAATAAATTAAAATTTAATATCTTTATTTAAATTACGCTAGTGATGCTATGTAACTTGAAATTATTAAAAAATTCTCAAATTAAATTATCATATACTAATCTCAGACTACAAAATAGTTAGAGATTACTCGTTGAAATATATAAGTAAAAACAAATGTCGCCGGATGATTTAGATACAACTTCCACACTCAAAGAAAATATAACTTAAAAGCTATCTTCAAATCATAGCGTTTACGATATGATAATGATTTAAAAACAAAAAGCTTAAAAGCAAAGATGCAACATTTTGAAAATAGTAATGGATTGAAGTGTATTTTAGATTTGAAGCTGAAATAAAATCATTTTCTGCTTTATATTTAAAATAATTCAACATATCAAACTCTAAGAAAGTTCCTTCATCTTAAAATCAATCTTGTTTTAAGTTTAAATAAAGAATTTCCTTAAAAGGGAATTCCAAGTTGATCTTATTAAATTGTTGAAAGCTGAAATAATAAATGGGTGTATTATACTATATCCAAAGTGGCGGATGACATTTTGAGCAGTTTTTGTGAAATAATTAGCATTAACTTAAATAGATTTTTAATTAAAGAAAAAGCATTTTGTAGTTAACTTTAGTTTAATTTCTTTAAAATTCAAATGTTTTTAATATTCCACAAAACATTTCCACGCATATGTTTTCTCTAATTCGACATGTTGTAGATGTTAATTACATGAATTTCGGAGACAGTGGGTGGTGGTAGGTCAACATTGTTGATATTTTAGAAGGAACATTAGGATAGTAGATTTTTGGCGTGAGTTGGATGACGCTGCATTGAATAGATCAAAAGATAAAAATAAAATAGTTATGTAGGTACATATCATGGAAAATTTGAATTTACGAATCGTCCTGTAACACCCAAACAAGGTCAAATCTTTCATCCCACTCATTTTGGCATACGCTATTAAAATAACACCCTGTACATCATTAGTTTCAGGTGATTCAACATTTTTTTAATAAACTTTTTTCACGAATTTTAAATAAAACATAAAGTACTTGATTACGTTTACACTTTTATTGTCTTAATAATAATATAGCACCAGAAGACATTTTATTTTTGAGTGGATATAGGTACAATCACAATAGATAATCTTTAACAAATTGGGCAACTATGTGGAAGACAGCTCCAACCCAATTCAATATATTATATTGAATAAAATTATACCTACTGTCAAAAAATAAAGAAAGTAAAATTTTAGATTCATTGTAATACATATTATAAGTAGTTCAAATTTAAACCCAAATTTAAAATAATTTCATAAAAACTTATCAACATTCAGAGAGTTATATATGATGTTAACATTATTAACTTATTGAATATTATTATTTATTAAACTAAATTTTCTTGGATTCATTGGCGACTCAGGACCGAATTCGAAAGCAGTAATAAAATCCACAAAGTTCATTAATGCAATAATTGTACGACCTACATTCCAGTGCTTACTTTGCATAAAGCTCACGAAAAACAATTTTCTACAATCCAAATTAACTCTAGACAGAATTTCTTCCTGCCAGCTAACCGTAAACTCGTTTTCTTTCATCCACATTTTGTAATCGTTATAAGAATATGTTAACGCCTCAAGCGTTCTTTTGCTTTCTACAAGATTATACTCGGAAGACAAGTCCTCACGAAATGCTATTTGGGACCACAAAATTTCTTCCGGAATCCTAAACTTTTCACTTTCCTCTACTCTCTGAAAAATAGAGCGTCCCCAAAAGTGCGTATGTAAACTCCCTGAGAAGTAATAAACCAAAGGCTTCTGGTGATGTTCTACAACATATTGAACTAGTTGTTCTAGAGAGTACAATTTATCTTTCACTTCATCTCCGATGTTGTAATAATACGCTGCAGAATCAATACTTCCATTGTTCCTTATGTTGATCATATTTTGAAAAAAGTCATTAGCTGAAGTTTGCAGATTCTCATACTCTGCACGGATTTTTGTCGGGTTGTAAATCTCAGCAATTTCTTCACGAAGTAAATCAATGTCAGTACCAAATATAAAATATCGGCTTTCACGAGTATGCGGAGCGAACTCATCCTCAATCTTTCCGAATGATGCTTTAAATAAATCCACCATGGTTTGGACCTTTTCATTTTCTTTTTCATCAAAATACAATTCAAATGCAACAGAAAGTAAGGCGGGTTGAAAATATGTTAAGAATTCAGATAAAATAGTCAATTTGTATTTATACTGACTTTCGAAAGCTGCAATAATTCCAATATAGTTTGCCAGTGTCTTTGGATCAAAACTATTTAAAATTTCAAAACACTGCATAAGTCCTGGTTCGAAAAAGATGATATCATCATCTTGAACAGTCGTACAACAGGCAGTTTCAATATATTCTTTTAAATTGAATAATTCTAAGTCCTCCATATCTCTCCAATATTCGGCTTCCCTTTGTTCTTCTACAGACGCCCTGTGATAGCTTTCCTCTAACAAGTTAAAATCATTCACAAGATCTGCTAGTTCTTCGTCGTTAAGATCCAAATCTAATGTTTCAAGGGGTTGATCTAAATCGAAATCCATCCATCGATACGTATCTCCACGGCACACATGAAAGACCGTCACTATGTTTTCCTCACCAAATAAGTACTTAACTTTTGATGTTATAAATGATGATAAACCCAAAGCGTTAAATATGCCAACCGCCTTTGCAATGTTGAAATTTTCTGCACTCCAATTTTTGTTAAAAGCTGGGATGCCTCCACAAAACTCAATAAATTGTTCACTTCTCAAAAACTCCTTCATACCGCCTTGTAATAAAACTTCTTTCGAACTATAAAAATTTCTCACCTTTTCAAGCACAGGGTGTGATATGCTTTCATCGTGCAACATAAAATTTATAATTTCAATTAAAATAAGCATTCCAAGTGGTTTTTCACCACTGTTTATGTTTATGTCATCATGATAATCTATCTCCGGGTATTTTCCTTTGGCGTACTCCACAAAGTCGATGTGAGGATCAACTTCGTGATTCATAAACTGTGTCACGAAATTCACATAATTTTCAAAAATTTGACGATCTTCGAATGACATTTTGAAGAATGTGTCAATTTGCCTGCGTCAAATCCGAAATGTATATGAAGATTTATCCACACAAAAAATTAATCCAAAAATGTTCTCTCTCTCTGTTTATGTACAACTAATTATGATTGATTCTCAGAAACAGGGAAAAACTATCGTTTCAAGAAATACACCATTCCTAGTTCTTATCACGTCGAACACAAATTACGAATTAGCTTGAGGAGGTTCAATTTAAATGCCTTTATAGAAGCAACTAATATTTCTGTGTCTGGCCCGGTGTTTTTTTAGCTCAGCTTTTCCTCGAATTCTGAAAAACGAAAAATATTTTCTTCTAAAGAGCGAAACACGCGTCGTTCAATGATGTCATTATTAAATTTTCGGGAAAATACTTAAAAACAAGACGGCGAATGTTGGCAAAATGTCAAATATCACATAGCTTGCAGCATCCTTGATCACTAGTTCACTCACTCGAAACCCATGTGCAAATGCACATAATTATTACTTAATCATGTGTAGACACATATCTCAATATGCATATGTACATATACATTTTTTAACTATTTCTTCGGTATGTCTTTTAAATAAGAAGTGATGGAACAAAAGTATTTAAGTAGTTAATGTAAAAATACAAGAACTTATAACTCATTCATAGTAAAAAAATTTTTTGTTTACGTACAGGAAAATATTTATGAAAACATCATTGATTTAAACAGTTCTCAAAACAAATGTTTAATCTTCCAATTTAGCAGTCAATTACTTTTGAAACCAATACAAAGTGCTTTACTAGTTTTGTTTTGAGACACTTTATAATTAGCCTGTACCTCTGTACAAAATTAACTAAATTTTAGTAAACATCGGAATCAGATTATATTTATATTATTATTCAGTGATATGTATGCCTATTATGATATAATAATTATATAATAAATAATTCTAAAATATATTTTTGAACAATTTTGAATTTCTAAACAAAAATGAATAAGTTGATAGTGGCTCAATCAATATATGGTTATTGTTAAAAAGCACCATAGATTAAAGAAAGCTAGAAAATATTAATTATTATTATTATTTACATTCTATTTATTAATTTGCAATTTTTTGTCCTTTCGTTTTTTTGTTTAAATCTACTTTTCCTTATAATTAATTTAATTTAAACGCATTTCTGATTAAAAAGTTACATTATGACAAACATTTAAAAAAGGCATTGCAAGCAATATTATCCTGTTTGAATAAACATTCTACTCCTATTATTCATAATTTTACACTTTCTTTCATTTAATAACTTTTTTGACGATAACGTTTAAATTCTGCTTCTCTTCTTGGAGATGTTATTAGATAACTATGCAATGAAATTATATTCAGTCATAGGTTTATAATTTTAAAGAATTTGCAATACACAAATTGTTATAGGTATTAGATTCATTTATTTTTATTGATTTTTTATACCATTTTTTAATTAAATTAACCTAACCGAAGGTTTATATTTTAGATATCCGCCTAATTTCAACAAAATACCAACCAGAATCATAGACCCAGTAACTGGAGACTCAACATGAGCCCTAGGCAATCATAAATGAACCAAAAACATAGGCATCCTAACCAAAAAGGCTGCAATTATACTATAATACAATAAATCACTAAAAAATAAAGAGTATAATTAGAATTGAAAGTTTTTGAATAAAATATCAATAAAATTGATTGATGAAGCCATTCAAAATGTAGGTAGGTACGTATAGATTTAATTATTTAGATCAAATATTTTTCTCGTAAAAAGTATTAGTCAGAGAGGAATAGCTTTTAAAGAATCAGGCTTAGTTCACCATAACTTAACAAATTCTCGAAAACTAAGCCGAACCTCTTTTAATCAAAAACTTGTGAACTTCGAGCAGCATCAAGAGCTCTTATAAATATTTCCAAAATCACCACCAAAATAAATGTCAGGCAGCGCGCCGCCAAAGTTTTCCGTTTGCCTTGACTTTATGTTTTAATTAGTCAGCCAGGCTGAATCAAGTTCCAAAAACTATTCTCAGTTTCAGCCAATATTTGGGCAGGGAGAAGGTGGGGAGTGTGGCACACAAGTCTACAGAAAATTCCAATTCCGCTGCCTTAATTCGCATCCAATTATGACTTTAATGCACTTCCCAGTCGAGAAAAGCATTATAAACGATCCTTGAGCCCGCTATCAAGTGCGACTCAGCAACGAAGGAGTTTACGAAAAGCTGCTTATCCAGGGAATTTCACAAATTAATAATTAACACCTGGCGGGTGGTTTGATTAAATATAAATAGAAATAGCTCTCAAAATAGCTAGCAGATGGGCGAAATGGCAAATTTTTGGTGTCTCACCCCCTCGCTTCCATTTTGGTTTTCCAGTTTCTGTTTTAAAACTTGCTCAAAACTCCAAATTTAATTTCGCATCACTTGGCAGTGCAGCGCCTCACTTTTGGGGCTATGCTCACAGCCGTAATTATGAATGAGATGATAAATCCTTTATTTAGCTCAATTCGAATTGTTCGAGGTGTTTTAATTAATTACGACTCCAACAGCAAATGAGTTTTGCTTTGCTGTTGAGAATTTTTAAAACACTTTAATCTAAGATAAGTTTATGCGGAAATGGGCTTATGGGACTATCATTCAGGTTAATAATTTTTACTATTTTGTCTTCCATGAATGGTTTTTGCACCTTCATTTACATTTTTACCTCCGGAGTGCTATATTTGCTTGCTAAGAAGTATAATAACCACCTGAAAAACAAAAAGCATTGCGTACCAGATTTTAGTATTTGAACAAACCTAAGCAAATAGGGCTTTTATTTAGCCGAAAATAATTGTCTTTAACGTGTTAGATTAAATATCCAAAAAATTAATTTGACTCATTATTCGGTACTCCTGACATTTTCAACCAATTTTAACCAGAGACCGAAAATAATCATTATTTCTGAAATTTAAAACAACAAAAACATCACTATTAACCTAAATACAATTATTTCATTTGTAGTCTTACTTAGATTCAATAATACTTTGCATGAAAGGTTTAATTTTTTTCGGATAAATTTTATTTTTCGATCATTCGATAACGATTATCACGTAATTTTTATTTTTTGATTGTTCCAAATGAACCTCATTTCATTATTTACCTGCCTTTCTTTCCCTGATTTTAACTGAGAATATTTGCTCAATCACTCCACAGAAAAGTTTAAGGAGTTACAGGATAAAGTTTACAATTAAATGAAATAAAAATGATATTCAAATTATTGATCATGTTACAAAAGAAACATTGAATAATTTTTATAAAATATGCTCTTGGAAAGTAAGAAATTTATAACGTGCTACTGAAAAAAATTCCCTCACTGCTGCATGATATCTCCTTGACATTTTGATGGATTAAAAATTTTAAAAGTTTTTATTGTAACGTAAGGTTACTTTTAAAGTGTATGAAATATTCAAATTGATAATACCACCCACTGTCCTTTATAAATTTATATCGAAATTTGGAATGTTGGTAAAAATAAATACCTACTTTAAAAGTTTAATTAAGAGCTTAATACTATGTCTAAAATATAGACATATTTTTACTAACCTGTCGTAATCGGAATGTATGTATTAACGTCTCACATTCATTATCGTAATCCTCACCTTAAATCATAAATGCGGAATTAATCCGTTAGACGATTAGTACAGTCAAATACTAATTTATCAGCAATTTTCGCTAATTTTCATCTCCCAATAAATGGTAAGTCGCAAACTCCTAAATTATGGAGGTGTGCCATAGTTGCTGATGCCAACGAAACAAAATTGGGAAGAAGGACGTGTCCAGAATTTGTTGCTCCTAATTATTCTATGTCACGACGAGCATGTTGACATATAAGCAGAAAAGCTGAAAAAGCTGTGAACTTTCCCATTACATGGACATTTTTCTTCCATGAGGAGGAAAAAACTTCCTTTTGATATTATTCCACTAAACTTTGAACAACTTTAGGAAACGATTGGATTTGTGAAATATTGTCTTAGATAGATGTTTATGGCCTAATGAAAATTTTTTTGTTGAGGGGAAAGTGGGTTAATGTGATCACTAAGCCAGCAGCGCTAAGGGCGCAGTCTTTAAAGGAACAGAAAAATTATATTAACTTAAACCATTAGAGGTTGCTTCCACAAGGACTCTTCAGTTTTAAATAAAAGAGAAGTAACCTGAGCGCAACACACTGCCGTCGACCTGCCGGAGGGCACTTGAATGTAACAAAGTTGAAAGGGCAGCAAACAAGCAAACAGCACTAAAAGGACCTGGATGCAAAACATGACCTAATTGGCTTTAAATCTCATCTGAAAAGTGCTTCCGGAAGGGATTACACTTGCCATCTTATCAAAAATATTTCGCAAAAGAAGGCAGCGGGGGCGATGTCCCGAAGCCTTCCGGTAGAACAGCCAGAGTCCTACCCCTGCGTTTGCAATTACTTTTGAGTTTTGAGAATGCACACACCGAAGTGATTCTCCAGCGCTGTGACCTCTTCAAACTGAGAAAAGGTATCTCATAAGAAGACATGCGAGTGGAGGAAAAAGCATATCCATGAATTTTTGGCAGTCATCCAGAATGGATATGTATGGTGGATCCTCTACGGAATGAAATAAAAGTTCTTCGGCGTCGTCTGAATATTTCATTTCGTCAAGAGGATGCCACTGAAGATGGAAAGTTAGGTAAAAATTGAAGCAGTGAATAGGGAAATGCCTTTAAGGAGATGCTGGCAAATACAATTTCACGAAAATGGGGTGTAATAAGTTTACCAAGCTGAACTAGCTACCTCTTCTCTCCAAAGAGAGTTCCGCATTTCTTTTTTCTATTATTTTTTTTTTCTTCTCAAGCTAACCTAGAGAGAAACTGAAAATAATTCCTTTCTTCCTTTGTGCAATGGACCGTAATCGTGTGCTTTAAGTGCATCAATTTGAATGCATCATTTCGGCAAATTGAGCTTTTATTTTCTAAGTCAGACTGGTGCATAGTGCTTCAAAATATCCAATTTAGTGGAGGTTATTAGATTTCTTATTATGCCGAGTAGAAGAACTATTTGTAGGACTGGGCTCACGGAAATAACGACCAAGTTTAATAAAACTGAAACAATTTTGAATTCATTATACAAATTAAAGTAGTATCGAAAATAAATTCTATTCTAGCTAACCAGAAATATATATAAATTTTGTTTTACATTACTAACTGAAATTAAAAAAAGAATAAGATATTCGTTGAATCACGTCACCACAAAACTGTAATAGTAGTAGTAGTATTTTTTATAAATACAAGCTACATACAAAAGTTCATAAAGGTAACGTCTGTAGAGCAGTTTCCTAAATTTTTTTAAAATAGCGCAGTTATTCTAATTTTCGACTAGTTAATCAATATCTAAGAATACCAAGTTATACGTCAGAATTCAAAATTTACTGATAGATGTATTATATTGTACATTTAGGCATTCAGTTGAGACTACACTGTAAATTAATTACGAAAACCCTTTTATCTCAAATAAATAACATTAAAATCCATAACGGCGTGTAGCTATTATGCCCTGAAATTCAAGAGTTCACATTAAAATTTTCGGGTCTGTCCCCTTTATCAGCCATCACTCTACTACAGCATAACTCCAAAAAGTAATTACTACCCAAAAATTGTAAATTTGCTCCCTCAGTTTCGTGTAACACAACAATAAACGACTGGGCTGGATAATTACATGAGAAGGACATCAGCACAGGCCATTATTAACTTGCTCATCCGGTCCACATATGTGCGATTAACTAAGTAATTTTAAATGAGCCGTGCTGATGTATGTAACTCCATTAACAGCGTCGAAATCATCGAGGCATCAGGGAAACAACATCTTCCAGTATCATCCTCAGGGGGCCTCTCCATGTTTCAAGGCTGCTGTAGTTGATATAATTCGCCACAGAGCGTCTTTGTTGAATATCAATTACCATAACAATGAAAACGAGCATTAAAAGGGGCGTCGACAACGAAGCAAGCTCGCATCCCTGGAGGATCTCCCTGAGTTATGCTCCTACTCACATGACGGGAAGAAATTCAAACTGAAGGTGGAAGGTGCGCGGAGAACCGGATCCACTCCCTGCTTCAGATGATTTGCTCATTTTTTATGGACTGCACATTCTCAACACCCTGTTTAGAAATATGGGGCTGATTGTCGGGGGAACTGAATTAAATTGCACAGCTCAACAACATCACTCAGCCCGTGACCCAGTCTGCGTGGCAATGACATAAATTCTCATCTTAAGAAATAACCCTCACAGGAAAATTACAACTTAAGGAAACTAGGAGCACATTTAAAACAGTTGAAAGTTCTCGCCCAACAATGTCAAGTTTGCTGCTAAATTTCGGGAAACTTTCTCTATTAACTGCACGTGAAGCGAAGATTCTGCTTTATTTGAAATAATAACGTAATATCAGTAAATCTCGGCGGGGAGGAATCCGAGAAGCCTTCGCATCCCAAGACTGCACCTTCAGTGAACTTTAGATATGAATTAATTATGGAACTTGTCCTAGAATATTCATAGCTAGCTCGAGTTCCTTTTAAATTATGCCCCTTGTGCGAAGTAAGAAAGCAACCTTTTTCGTCAAAAAAGGACCAAGCCCTACACCAGAAACTTGCCTCTATGACAATTTATGCTCGAGTTAATTCAACAATCACGTCGAGGCCATCTATCAGGCGAGAAATTAATTTGATCCCTGACGAGAAGGTGGGTAATAATATTTCTGACCATTTCTGACCACATGTTGCCATTCAATAAATGGAACTCCTCAAATTCTATCGCATTATTTGCCAGTCCAGTGACATAATATTGGGCGACTGGGGAAATTGCCAGACATAAAGCAAAGGCACTCGCCAAATGTGAATCCCTTTGTGGATCCCCAGCGAAATTTATCATTCTGCGGATGGACAGTTTTGTACCGTCCTCCTCCACTTCTCCTTTCCTAGATATAATTTTTTTTTTGTTATTATGTTAATTTATGCATTAAAAACGCCATTCGATTGGAAAATGAAATGATGTGGTTTGATTGCCGCAGGCTGAATTCAAATATGTGGACAGATTCAGTTGGTTCAAATTATATTGCGAGTTTATCGAATTTGTTGAGTGTCTGATCCTGGGACTCAGTTAGGGTTTTCATGCCACTGGAGATCTAGAAATTTATTTACCTCTGGAATTGAAATACGGACAGATTTTTTGAACAGGTAATTTAATATGATTGGAAGTATAATTCTCATCAAATAAATTTTAAGTACACCATTTCCCCAATGTGTTGACTGATGGTATTGGTCGATTATTGTAATAATTTACCGATAGGTAATATTCAATACAATGACATAATTCTTTTAAAAGAATAAAACAAATAGAATAAGTGTAATATAAGGAAGTAAAATAATTAAAACCGCGTAAGTTTTTTTCAGTTTTCGAGTTTGTTTCTTAGTTCTGATCTCATGTATACACATAATGTATATACTGACACTGAACCAAACTATTGAAAAGTTTCGTTGTTTTTAGACCAAAAAATTGCCTTATTCATAATTTGGAATTATCAAAATACTCAATAGTCAATCGCATATAGTTACTTATCTAGATTGCACTACGACTTTCACTTTCACTTTAGACCTGAGCTAACTTTATATGGAAACATCAGTAAATATTCTTGTATGCATAGAAAAAAAAACAAAGGCAAAAACAGAGCCGACTCCCAGTGATGCCATATTATTTTAATACTAAAAGGAGCTGAAAAATATAAAATATTTGGCCACCAAGTATCAACGAAGATTAACCCAGTTTTTATTTACGTAAACAAACTTGTGCAATATTTATTTAACATCCTTTCACATAACTCCGTCGAGTTGTAAACTAACATGGAACTCAGAAATTCAGATATATGTAATCCTTTCCTGATTAAAAAAATTGATGGGAGAGTATTTAAAAGCGTATGTAAAATTCTACTGAACTCAAAAATCACCGACTAATGAACGGAAAAAGAAAAGTTCAAATGAGGAATTTTTCAAAATGGGCGACCACATGAGATGTACCTACTGTAATTGTACGGAAAATCCGATAATACCCATCGAAATGAATTTTTGAAGACTTTATGAATTACTTCCTTTTCCGATAAAAATAAAACCCCGCTAAGCCGGTAATACTTTGTAAATATTAAAAGAGTCGGTGCCACACAAATGGGCGGGATATAAAAATAAATCCGCCTCTCAATAACTTCAGGGCTCACATTCATTTTTCGAGAACAGCAAGAAAAATCGCAAAATATTTTCAGTTTGCGGTTGCCCACAACTGAGTTGCTGCCGGGCAATCTGACTAAAAGTTAGCTATAAAAAATGAATAATTCATAAATCGGTGACAAAGATTTTCTGCAAGCTCAGTTGTCCCTTTTGTGGTTGATGTAGCAGCACCCCGGGGTGAGTGGTGCAAAGGGTAATTCGACTTGTTGGTTTATTTATGTACAGGAGGAATCATCTCATGGACATTCATCAATCACGTCATGTTCTAGGTATCAGTTTTATCGAGAAGGTAATACGACACACCTTTTGGGGAGAAGGACCTGTTTGGAGCAGGATTGGTTCATTCAATCAAGTCTAGAGCGGCCAACTTCGGATTTCAGCTATAATTTAATTTAGTCCATATTGATTGATCTGAAGACGCTTCGTCCTGAACATCTTAAGAAAGATGATGTCGCACTACTATATCCAATCGACCTCTGAAGCAAACCCCCTGGACCTTTCCCAGATGCGCCCAAGGGGTAAATGAGGAAAGTATGACATGGGCGTAAAGTTTCAGCCTTGGACAAGGAATTAAAGGGATGTAATAAAATTTAAATCTCATTGTCACAAATTGAACAGGGTGAAGATTAATGGCGGCTAAATCTCGGTAAAGACACCTTGCCCAAGTCGACATTAATCAAAATTCGCAGTACTTGGATAGCAGCGAAATTTCATAAAATTAAGTTATTCGTTTTCATGTAAATAAGGTTCCTAGAGGAGCAAACCCTGAAAATGCTTATTCCCTTGACAGTTAATAAAACACTCCCCAACGCCCAAATCGGATTATTTCACCATCGTCCTTCCCCAGGTGCTTCAGACTTTTAGCTGGTAAACGGGCTTGGTATCGTTAAGAGATTTACTGATTTTTCCTTAAAGAGATAATGGAAATGACTCAAGGCGAACAGAGGTGACATTTATTCGTTATCAGATCAATGATAGCATCATTATAGAGCAATAACAAGGACACCAGCCTCAGACGGCTCGAACCATTCGAATGACTTAAGGGCAATTCTTGATGGTATTAATATCCGGCAGCCGGAGACATTTTTCCTGCCTGCACTGAAATAAGAGCAGCCTTTTAAGAAAATACTTATACAGCTCGCAAAACTTCTCAAAAACGTTTTAAAAATTCTGTAGAAGGAGTATTCTCCTCCATGAGCCATTCAAGCGGACTTTATTAAAAGAAAATTGCGCTGAAAGTAGAAACCTCCTCCTGGCAGAGTTATTTGCACGTCGGCGTGCTTTTAACTTTGTCACCATCCCCAATTATCTCGATGATCATCTGCGTCCTGGAATCATCTTGGCTCTCTTTCTTAGGCGAGACAAGTCATCCCATGCCGGCGTAATATCATTCGCAATTTTACATAGAGATTATCCACTTCGGTGGATCTCAAACAATGGCTTTTTTCTTACTCCCTGCGCAAATTGAATTAGAAGTGGGTCCGAGGCCGGTCCTTAAATGATAAGGTGTCCGTGGGCTCTGAGGGAATTTTGGTCCAGGCTTCCCCAGCCCTGGGGACGGGAGCAACTGAGCGCATGATAACCGTCGGCAAAGTTTGCATCTGAAATGAAATTACAGAAACTCAATTACGTTAATGCTGTGGAAAATAAGGCCGAAAGTCATCAGCCCACTCCCGTCTGGCGGCGACAACAAGAACTAAGTTTCAGCCTACTGTCCTACTTGTCTTTTGTTAGACGGGCAAAGAAAAATAAACACAGGTGGTCCTAAAGGAATTGCCTCTCGTTCCCTAGGGCTGAGAAATGGTTAGTGGTGGACCCTTTTTTAAAGTCCGACTACATAAAATACAGAGTTTACCCATTACGATGCCTGTTTTTCTTCGTCTTGAAATATTACTGCACCGTCAAGACATTAATGGCCTTTTTTTGGATGGAATGGGTCTTATAACTCCCGGCTATTCGCAGAGAACTTTATTTAATTTGCCTGTTCGAGGGACAGGAAAGAAATGAAAATTTTAATATTGGCCTCAGGTGCAGTAATATTTAGAAATAATTTGACATACTAATCTTAATGCTGATTCAGGGAAAATTACCTTCAAAATTTAATTTCGTTTAAACATGTTTTTAAAGTTTTGTACTTAGTACAAAAAGGAATGAGAATACGTTTATTGTATTAAAGCGGTTCAGTGAACATTTCTAACAAGCTTACAGCAATAAGAAAAAAATAATGACAAGTGCTCACAAAGGTAATCTAAAAGATGTTTTCCATACACAGTAAAAATTGTATACGAGTTGGTTGCGAGTTGAATAATTTCTAGATTTGAAAAAATTTAAGAAAATTTGCAAAGAAGCTTATATTTAATCCCAACCAGATCATGGTTTAATTTATAGGCCTAATTAGGGTGGTTTTATATCACGTTTCACGTTTCATTGTATGTATGTATTTGCTATTGTATCTATAGTTTAAAAAAAATTTTAATTCAGTTCCTGTATAAAAATAACTTACAGAAGCAAATGATTTTACACCCAATGCAACAATTCAATTCCAATGTTATCTACTGAATTCTTATAAACTTTTTACTTTGTACCAATTTCACATAACAACATTCCTCTTTTTTCAACTACTTCCTTGAAAAGAAATCACGGAAAGTATTCATCCGACTGGTTTCCAATTGCCATCAAATTTATAGAGCACATAAAAGTGCAATTAATGCAATCCCTGAATAACGTTGAAAAGCCAACCCTTATTTAGATTTAGATAAAATAGCTATTTAAATTAGAATGGACCTTTGAGTCACTCAATGGTAGTACTCTATAAAAAAAATTATTTTTATAGTCAATTTCTTAAACCGGTCAATTTATTTAAATAAAGGATTTCCTCTTTATGAAAGTTTAAAGTCTGGGAACTAGATATGTATGTACATATCGAATTTTGGTACGACTACTTTTTAAGAAGTCTGGATAATTAGGTATTATACTAAAACGTCGGCCCTTTTTCATGTTGTTTAATAACCTTCTATAACGCTCTATTGCGAGTATTTTAAAAGTAATTTATGGATGAAGCAAACGTCGTTACATGTCATGAGCTTATAGTTAGTTTAGTTCTAAAGATGATGAAATGCAAAATATTGAGTGCAGCATCCTTTCATTTGTTGTTTGAGAGCCTCATGAATTTTTTTTAATTATAGGTTTAAACAAATGGCAAAAAAAAGACAATGTATTCCGAAAATCACTAGTTCGTTTATTTACTACTTATCGCCAGCATTCACACTATGTACAGATCTGTTCACTTGCACACTCCTCGGACTCGGGAAAGCCAAACAACAAATTGAACACAGAAGGCCCAGAAAGAGTCCAGAAGTCGACGTCATTTAAACCAGCTTACAACCTAGGTAAGCAGGCAAAAGATCCTTCCTCACCCCCGCCCTTGGGAAGGGCCAATACCAAACATAACGATAAAACCTATTTACAGCAACAACAACAAAATGATCCTCTGGAACCAAATTTTTTTTTAAGTCCATGCACAGCATTTGCTTTACTCGACTGGAACGCCATAAAGCAAATCGTCCAAATTCAATTTGTTCGTTATCTCCCTGGGTGCTCCGTTGCCGGGGCGGCCCCAGTATTTTTCGAATGTCTGAAAGTGTCTGTTACTCTGCTGCTCCTCGATCGCCCGAGTAATCATTTGGTGGCGGCGCTTCTGTGCAATTTGTTGCTTTAATGCGTTTAAAAGATGCGGGTCGTAGCTGGTGAATCTGTACACACACAAATGGTTTGCCATGTCGGTTACCGGATATGCAAAGTGAATTTCTTTAAGCTACTACCGTACCTATTGTGGTCCGTCTGCTTAGTTACATCGGTGCTAGACAGGCTGACAGGGCGGTGCATCCCTCTGCGCCGGGCTAGCAAAGGGACTAGCTCAACCCCGCCCGGGCCCATCACGCCAGCCCTTTTTGAATCCCTTCTGGACTTGTGCCGACCACTAGTATCAGATGGCCGTGCCCTGGGGGATGGCTTCCTTCGGACGGAAGGTCCTGCATCCTGAGAACTCTGCCTATTTTGTCCATTATACTCAGTAGCATAGCCATTTCCGTTTCCACTCGGTTTTTTGGGCGGGGATTTTCTAGGGTCGGTGGACGTCGCCATCGCCGTGGTCATTGGGCATTTGCACATGCACGTCGGGCAACACCTTTTGACCTCTTCTTTAGGTGGTTGCGGCGGTGGTGGAGGTGGCACTAGCGAAGGCTCTCTGGGCTTTTTGGCGGGCTTTTCTGGCGTTGTCTGAGGATTATCCTGATCCAACTCCTTGAGGAGTTCCTTATTAGTCCATCCCTGAAATGATTTTTGTATAAAAGTAAGTAAAATGAAGGCATATGCTTTTTATACCAAAGATCGCATGAAAGAGTTTCCAACGGTTTTGGGATTTCTCCATGGTGCTCCACCTGGTCCCGGTTTACCCCATGGATCCTTTGAATAAAGAAATAAATTTAAATTTTTCACAATAGTAATAGTATAAGTTTAATGAATGTTAACTTATAACTATTATATGTGTTTTCCAAAATTTTAATTTTAATTATGAAATCACAATGCACATGAATATATACATGTGAATGTATGTATTAAATAAATGTTATCACAGTTTGTTTTAAATATAGGACCTTTTTCAATCAGTGCTAAGAGTTTAATATTATAAAATTAATTTAAAAAAGAGTTAAATAGAATAATCCCTTAGGAAAACTAATAAAATAATTTTTGAAGAATAAATACCAAATTCTAAAAAGAAAACCTACAAATACAAATAATAATTTTTTATGGACTTTTCAAATAATATTTACGAATAATTTCTAGAAATAATTTCTCAAGGAGCTTTTACATTCTATCATCATAGTAGCAAAATATTGCTACATCACATTGAGAAAAAGACCCACTCAAAATATTACCAAGTCTGTTTTGGAGGAAAAAAATTTAAAACGGCTAAATTTGCTGCTAACCACTTTTTGATCGTTATTTTGATTATATTATATCTCATTCATAATTACCACATATTTTGGACTATTATTCTTAAGGTGTAAGTAAAAATGACGATAATTTTTTCGTGCTTCTTCCATTGCCCTAATTTCACTAATATTAGAAAAATTCACAATACTTGAACAAAAATCCCCTTGTGAACCTACTGTAATCGTATAAATTCTTACCTCATATCCTTTTTTTCTCGGTTTCTGCGATGTTGAGTCAGGCAGCTCCGAAACAACGATTTTATCCAGCTTCATTTTTTTCTTTCCTTTCGGAGATGATTTGTACCGCAGCTCAATATCAAGATGACCCTTCTTCCTAAAAGTCATCGCAGGGTGGTCCTTAAGTGTTATGTACAAACGGTCGGCAGCACTTCTAATTTTTGAACCGCCGCTATCGAGGTTCATGCGACACGGTGGCAGTGCTGAGCTACGAAAACTCTGGAATTGCAATCAAGGATTCCTCGTTAAAGGCACCTTTTCTAACCGTGACGAAAGCACGCGATTCTAAATGCAAATTACAATTGAAAAGTTTCCAACTTACACATTTTGGTGTTGGGTGCAGGCCTTCAGCTAAAATGTTGCGCATGCGAATATCTAAGTTTGGTGCACCTCCTCCCGGCCTGCCCCACGGGCAGTGTTTGACGCTCATTTCACGGTACTGTAAAAATGTTTTATTAAATGCTGGTACACTTGAGGAATTTTTATGAATATCACGTCGTTATGACAAAGGTTTCCGTCTCACTAAGAAAATGGACAAACTTTAGACGAATGGTGGTAAAAATTATGCAGAAACAAGATTCTACAAGAGTTTATTCCTAACTTATTTATAACGACTTTTTTATGAAATATTTAAGCTCCATGGAAACTATCATAGGTTTGGTTTGTCGGAATCAGGGAATCAGGGAATCAGAGCCAGACGACAAAATGGGTACAAACTTGTCATTTAACACACACGCGATATGGTAATCTATTTTTTGGCTTCTGGAGTACGTCCTATTTATGCTAAAATAGCTGTCTCATAAAACGAGTTAGATTTTAATGAAAATTTTTCGTAGCACTTTCAATAAGTTTTAAATGAACCCTTCAGGAATTTTATCCTTCTCGTACCTTAGATATCTATTGGCCCAAAGTAGACGTTTAAGCTCAGTCGTGAGCCTTCCGAACATAATTAAAATTATATTTTTAAACCTAGGATCCGATAAGTTTCTTAAAGACTCCTTGGTTTTCGTTTAGTATTGAAATAAGAATATCTTAACCTTGTAGATTTTCTGAAAAGTAATATTGTCAACTTGAAAACAGCAAAACGCAAATATTTTCAAAATGTCCAATTAATGTTACTATCTTCTATTGTGTAATACGAGTTCCAGTAGTGTTCGCTTTTATTGTCAAGAAGCAAGAAATAATTGCTTCCAATTACGAAAAATACTCATATTATTTAGAAAAATAAAAACAGAAAGCAGTCTAAAACAGCACGTCGTTTTTTGGTAAATATCGAATTAATCACAAAAATATTCTTCTTATTTCAAAAATGGTACATTTATTAAAATAAGCTTTACATCACTAACCTTCGCAAAAGGACAAATTGTTCGTTTGTGGTTGGCTGCCATTGGATTCTGTTTATTGAAATTTTAAACAATCAATAAAAAATATTTTGGATAAGTATAGTTTAACTTTTATACGAAAAATATGGTATACCTTCATTTCCGCATACACCATATGATTTTTTTGTAAGTATTTTAAAAATCAAATTGTGTGAACTGCTTTCTTCAAAAAGACATTCCTTTTTAGCAATAAAGTTACAAAGAACACGTTTTAACTACTTTAGTCACTAGTATAGTTAGAATTCGATAAATAACGCAAAAATCTTTCAATTATATTCAAGTCCAAAAGACGTGAAAATGCAATTCGTTAAGAGATTTATTCTCGCAAAATAACTCAGTTTTGTGTAATTTAACTAAATCAATTAAACTACACAAATAAACACTTTTCAACAAATTCCACTAACAATCAACAGTCACGTTCGAATCACAAGGACTCCTACCGGTCCCGTGAAGTGTGAATGCACGTTTAGCACACCTCCAATTAAATGTTCCTATTAATAGATTTCGCAGATCAAGAAATTCAATTTCAGTCGTTTTTTCAAATCAACGAACAGCGTAATTGCGACACTTGATTTCGAAGTTGATCGTTCACACACACTTTTTAGTCGATGTTTCGAGCCTTTATCCAAAGTACAGAAAAACTTCAAAGAGGAGTTGAAAACACTCACCTACTCGAACTACAGCTACAGGGCAATTAATAATCGGTTCAGTGCTCGCTATTTTTGCCAGAGTCCTGTCCCATATTCCCAAATTTTGTAGGTCACGCTCATTTAACGGATTCCCCCAAACAAACTTAAATATTGAAACGTAAACAAAACTTCGCTATTCCCATGGGCCACCAGCACTACGTCCTCTATGCTCGATTCGGAGACAGGCATAGCTTACATTTCACGGAAGGCTCCCGAAAGTCTCCCGGATCCCCTTTTTACCCTATCCCTTTTCGTTTCCAAGCAAGACAGACGGTGATTGACATATTTTTAGCAAGCGAACATGTTTCTCGTCCTGCAGAAGTGCCTTGTCGTTTTGCCGCCGTCTTCGAAGACAATGCCAGACTTTGATGTCCTAGGCATATTCTCCCAAAAGTATTCACAGGAGAAATATGAAACGCCCTATAAAGGGTCTTCCTCCCCCCTCTGCCATAAGTTCTCATCTCCCTTTTGTCTAGGAGCTATTTTTGGCAAATTGCTTCTATATCAATAAAAATGAAAAATAAAACTGCGCTGAGCTGCTGATATCCTGATTGAGGGAAGTTAAGGCGATGGGAATTTGTTTTTGTTGGGTAAAAGAATGCCTATTCTGAGCAATATCGATATTTTCGGGAATTTCCAAGGGATTCACTGTTTCATAGCTGAAGATTATGGAAATGATTCATAAAATAGAACTAATCGAAGCCCAGGATTTTGGGGACTAAATTTATTTTTCAAAGTGTTAATCGAGTCTCTTCAAGTTAGGATGAATCTTTAAACGTTAACCTGTCAAGGAGTAAATCAAAAAATATGATAACAATTATAAAATAATAGGATGAAACTGTTAAGGCAGCATTCATCTAATAAACTGCTTTGAATAGAGTTATAAGTATCTATCCAAAACACATACATATTTTATTTTGTTATAGATCTTACGTTTATGATTAGTAAGACTATATATCATAGTTTACTCAACATCGACAATAACTATTAGAAAATCATGTTGGATACCTAGTGATAATACCTTAACTAAATAAGTAGCTAAACTTAAATTATTCGTCAATTTCAATTCTCTTAAGCCTCCTACACAATTGTTGTGTAAGTGTCAAATGAAATTTTATGAAAATTGAGCCAGCCGGCGAACATCTTTTCAAAAGTCTAGATTTGTACATAGAAATATCCGTTTTAGATTATAACGATTTACATACTTGCATCCCTCTTAGTTCTTCGGAACAATTTCAATTTAGGGTTTTTTTCGGATTTTAATGGAATGTGATAGGTACCTATCGTCTAAAACATGAGTTCTAAATTAATTTGAAATAAACTAGCTTAATTCTTAAAAAGCATATATGTATATAGGTATATAAAAGTCACGGTGGATGTATGATACCCATCAATTCAAATATTCAAGTGATTTACATACATATGTTTATTTATGTAGTGCAGGACCTTGAATTTTTTTTTTAAATTTGATGTTATTTTTCTAAAATTCTTTAAGATTATTTCGTTTATACAATCATTTGTCTTTTTACAGTATTATGAATGCATACCTATTTTCTAATTAATTTTAGTTGCATAGTTTATTCTTGAGGATTAAGAAAATGTGGAATAGTATCTTTATTTTCGATTACGTTTTAAATAATATACTGAATTTTATAATTTATTTATTATAAAAATATGGATGTCAATACAGTAAAATGTCTCCATTTAAACTTACCCGCCCTTTCAGCCATAGTATAAAAGTTGCTCACCTCTTGCTTATCCTGCTCCCTTTGCAGGAGCTCCTCAGCCCTCTTCCGCTTGAACAAGTGAACACTTTCGGCGGCATCCCGGCGCTCCACCACCCGCTTCTTCTCATCGCACCAAAGTAAAGGATGCTGATACTGATCAAAACAGTAGGTTCCCATACCTCAAATCCAAAACATTTTCAAACCACCTCGCACGCACACTACCATCCGCCGGGCAACTTCACATACGGATCGACGGTTTCCATCCTCGGACACGCCACAATCATCCCGAAGTGCACGGCCAGGGAGTTCAAAACTGCTGGGAATCGTTCGCACCAAAACTCGATAAGGATCTGGCCCAGAAGTTTGTTCCTTTTAAATTTCTCGTTGTATCTGCTTTTTTACTTTCGGTAGCTCCCGCGGAAGGCTTTTCTTGGGGCCGAGCCACACGCCGCTCGGTTGGAAAGGCCAAAACTAACGAGAAAAATTTCAGTTTCGCAATCATAAACCAGAGCAATGGAACGAAAGTCTGAATTTGCTCCTCGAGTGGTGGATAGGTCGGTGCCTAGCACGGATTTTGCACACACGAAGGGCGAAGATAGATTCCTCGTCTATAGCAGCGGAATTGACACACAGCACACTAACACAGGAGCCAGCCCGCAGCCCTGGTAGCCAGGATAGCTAATAGAATACTTCCTGTTTGCACAGTGTCTCCAGAAGTTTGCCGAAGGAAACGGAGCAGGAAAAATCCAAGATTTTGTTTGATAAAACTTCTACGCCTATTTGCATATTTTGTAGACAATTCAATGTTCGTCGAACGGGTGGTGAGCCAGCTTGGAGCACCGGAGCCCCAAAGATGTGGGCACGCACTTGCTCCCTCAATTGCACTCCAAAGGGACTAGGTGTACCTTTGCCTGCCCTACTGCAAACAGGTGTACGCATAATGGGGGCTCCAAATTAGGGCTCCTGCACAATCGATTTGGGGCCGAACGGTGTGTGTTCGGAAGTCACAAGGTTATGCGAATGAGTGCCTTTTGATTGACGCGTTTGATAGCGCTCAAGGTGGGAGCAGGTGTGCTGCCACCAATGTTGCATGGGCTTTAAGCATTATGACCCAAAAATGGTTTAAGAAAACTTTTATGGGCTTGTTACCTTCCTAGATTAGCACCAATATACATATATAATTTGCTTTTTAAAGAGGAAAAAAGAAATAGTCGTTTTAAATATTCTAAAATATTTTTCCATGACTTTAATTTTATCCAAAAAGAGAATCCTTAATTAGTGCACTGCAATATACATATACCTAAATATATAAATAATATTAATGAATTAAGACCAATCTAAACTTTTTTACCTACATACTTATTAAGACGATTAAATGAAAAACAATTTTTTTTAAATTACTAGACGAGAGAAAATAATAAAATTAAATAAATAATTTATTATCATCAGTCAAGAGACGTACCGGAATCACAAAATAAACCTTGAATTAATTCCTCGTTAATTGCGAATCTTAACATAATAAATAGGTTTTGTTTTTAATATCAAATTACTGCGCATTTACACCATAATTCTAAATCTTTAAAATACCAAAACAAAACTCGTCATAAAATCATGAAAGAATGGAAAACAAAACGTTTGGAAACTTTTAATGTCCCAAACACTTCATAAAAAATCCAGTGATATATAGCACATCCTCTTGGGAACATTTACAATTTCTATATATTCTATATATTCTATACCATTCAAGAAAATCTCTGTAAATTGCTTTTATTTTCTTAGCTCCTTCGCTTGTTGCTGGCGCCGCCCGTGAGCACACTTAAATTTCGTAATTAATGGGCAACGTGCCCATAGAATATAAATGTACCAAGCAAGAGTTAGCTCAACTACCCAAATCAGAAGCATATTAGTTTTTTGGATTGTGGGTAATAAAATGCAATAAAAATTCTATCTGTGCACAGGATGGAAAAGAGGCATGAGAATATTTCAGAATTGTTCTTTCCTTTTATTGAACACGTAATGTAATTTTCGGCGCTTGTGGATTTCAGGCAATATTGGAAAGAAACTTGCTATGAATATTAGAATAATTAATGGATTTTAGCACAAATATAATACTATTACTGTTTTTATTAGATATAAATTTTTCGTTTGACTGTTCTCATTAGTCAACCCTTTGCCTCTAATTGTTTTTCCATTAACCAGATCTGAATACAATTCTTTGGAATTGCAGGGATGCAGTAATGTATGTATATTATGCATGCAGTCCCATATGTGGGATAAAATGATATAAATATGCAGAAGGTTATGTTCAGTTAATTCCCATCCTGGTTGAAAGATAAATAATAAATCCATTAATCGCTTTCAGACTTTTACCTTAAGTACAGATGATTAGTCTAATTCGTAATCCATATTGGGATGCTATCATCAATACATACATACCATATATCACTGATCATTTAAAAATAAACCAATTTTTAGCAAAAACTGTGTTCCATAACAAAATGTTTTTTTAAATAAATCGATATACCTAAAGGGTTAAAAAACCCTGTTTTTTTTCCTTATTTTCAACCATGTTACATGATTGTACAGATGGTACCACGTCATTTATTACGACTTTTAATATTTAAAAAAAACAAACAATACAAATAACTTCCAAGTTATGGTTGTTTACAAATTAAAACTGCCCCGTATCCAAAACAATAGACTATGTTTTCAGGCGTTAAGCCATGTAGGCAATGTACTAAAAATTCATTACCTACTTGCCCTGTCGCTAACAAAATCTTCACAACTTAATCATGAAAAATCCGAAAAAACCCATAACCTTTAGTATAAAACAAAAAAGAGTCATACCTCAGTGGCATTTGGTGATCTCAACGCGTACACTTTGTAAAACAAAAAAGCAAAACCGATTATCAATCAGTAATCTCTGTAATCATGTATTGCTATGGTTAATTCCATTCAATTCACTTCTATTTATAATACAATTCAACGCTACTCTGTTAAATTCTTCACATGTTTGTTCAGTTCTCTTGTATAATTATTTCATAAGATTGAATTTATTATAATAAAGAAACGCAATACATATTAAGAAAGTTACCAAATAAAGAAATAATAATAGAAAGGAAATTTATATAAGGAAATACTCCAAATAGTATCACATTGTTTTCAAAAACTTGTTTTTATTATTTTAATTTTAAAAGAGTTCGGCAAGATCTTTTGATATTCATTCTGGCTTTGAAGAAACAACAATTTTCATGTTTAAAACAAATTAAAAAATTGTCCAAAAACAGGATCAATCGATGTAGTAATTCTGCGGAAATAAAATATAGACGTTACAATATTTTTAAACTGTGTTTCAAAAAGTCGTATAGTAAGAAGCGAATTTGATGTCACTGCCTATGGGACTGACTTTCAAATAGGTCACTGCAATTAGCCATTATCTAGAAACAAAAGAATTGTAATTTATTTTTTTCAAAACAGTTCGTCCAGATCTTTTGATATTCATTCTGGCTTTAAAGAAAAAACAATTATCATATTTAAAACAAATTAAACAATTTTCCATACAAAAGATCAATCGATGTAGTAATTCAGCGGAAATGAATTGTAGACGTTACAATATTTTTGGATTGTGTTTCAAAAAGTCGTATAGTAAGAAATGCATTTGATATCACTGCCTATGGGACTGGCTTTTAAATACCTCACTACAATTAGCCATTATCTAGAAACAAAAGAATTGTAATTTATTTTTTTCCCAAATTACCGCTTACATTATTCTGAAACACACATGCATCTAGTAGTCACGGGTCACTTTTTATAAAAAAAACCAGATTGCATCGCAAAATTTTAAAATTCACAACCATTACCCAACACGTCCGAAGCTCTCAAAACAGTATACCTATCTCATAGATGCAAATTTCCCCAGTTCCACAACCTCTTTCTAAAATCACTGCAAATCTTGGAGCGATCGACACCAGTCATATCGATCATCAGCCGGATCAGCCTCGGACACCGATCCCCACACAGACAAATCTCCGCCGTCTACCTGAGTCCACGTGGAACCCACAAGAAGCTTCTTATCAATCGTCTTCAGATGCTAATCGAACTCAGCAGCAATTGGGAAATGTTCATTTCGAGTTCAACTCTCATCGCGCCCAGTATGAAGTGCTTGATCTACCTAAATTTTTCGTTATTCCTGCTACTATCGATCTTCTTCCGCTCAGGTAAGAATTTATGCTAAAAAAAATTTGTTATTAGCGAAAGTGCGATAATTCTTGTGATTTGAAATTATTGAAATGAAAACGTCAGTTATGTCACTAGTGTCGTTTTCGCGAATAAGTTTTATAAAGAAATTTTGTTGATTTTTTTCATAAACTATTTTTGGAGTGATTTCTTTTTTGTACCCGAAGACGTGATTGATTCATCAAGTTGGCTGAATTTATTATCGCAGCATATGAAATGATATCAATGACGAACAAGAAACCCTTTTGTATGATAACTTGAAAGTGACGTGCGAATTTTTCCGTTATTGAATTAAAGAAACTTATTTGTGTGATATCGTGATCTCATAATAAATCTGATAAAGATCTTATCCTGTTCCAACTAAACTATAATATACAGCAAATCTATGTTGGATTACAGGTATAATTCTTTCGTTTTAGTTTAGCTTTCTTTACTCTACTAAATTTTAATTAATATCATTACTTTATTTTGTTTAAATTTTAGAAACTGCTACATTTTGTGCAATATTGTGATGTGAAAAGTTAGATCAGGTTATATATATTTTATTAGAAAATTCTCATTTACACATATAAATTTTTAACGGAGTTTCCCGGAGTTAAATGCCTTTATCATAATATACTTGTGATTCATCAGAAAAGTAAAACTGAAATACAAAATTTAATCCCTATATTAATTAATGTAATTCTAAATTGAAGCTGTTTATAGATTTAATTGAAATTAAAAAATGTTTTATATTAAAATATCGAACGCTCAAGTGATTGTGTATTGTGCTCATATTTCTATTTAGCTAGAAATTTATCAGGAACGACCTTTATTCACGCTACATTTTTGACGGTTGTTAAAACGATTAAAGTGAGCGGTTCCACTGCATGCATGGTTCAAAGGCAAGCAAGTATATTGTAATAATTTGTCTCAATATTTCAAAATTAGATAATACATTTTGTATTATTTTTTGTACGATTTAAATTAAAAAGTGACTAGATTATTTGATTTGATTTATTTCAACAATATAATTTTTTAAAAAAGTAGGTACTTAACGTCTTAAAAGTACATTAACTTTTGTAAATCAACGCATTAACCTTTATAGAAATGTTACATCAATATAATTAGATATATACATATTTAAATATAATATATATAATACATATATGTAAATACATCAGCAAAATGCTCCCACATCATAAGGGATTTCCTAAAATGAACTTTTGGCAGCCACAATTTCATAGGCAACCTACAAAGGTTGAATAATGCTTTCACAGAAACGGAAACTCCGATTAAATAAGGCTGTAGGTAAAGGTCAATCAATTGATGTAATTGCGATAACATCGTAATAGGTTCAAATGAAGGCCAATAAGTTTACCTGCGTCTAAGCAAGATTCAAGGCATTTATACCAAGGGAAGAGTTGTAACAACTAACATATTATGTACCAGTACCTACCTGCATTCTTTACAATTGGGAAACTAAACCGAAACCACTTTTCGCAACCTCTTTTCCATTTGTTGAAAGCACTAAGAAGCAAATTAAAGTAATACTCTATTTCGTGCATGACCGTTTGGTCCAAGGTAACTTCCGCTAAACTCTAAAGTTAGAATAACTTTTTACTCGTTTACTGATGTGCTTAACTTCCTTTAAGTCTGCGCCGGTTTTACTTTTTGTAGAAGATACAGGAGAATAAAGAGAAGAAAAAATGTGGCTGTCTTGTTTGGACTGCAAATAAATAATAATATTATAATACCAAAACAATGTAATCAGTACCCAATGGAGAAGTAAAAATGAGAATAATTTCTCGTTTATGGAACGTAGGTAATCTATCCATTTCATTACAGTTCTACAATTTATCCTTGAAATCGTAAAAATTAAAAGGGAACAGTATTACGATTTTCTCTCATACTGACTTATTATTCAAAGTTTTTTCCGACATTTTAATGATATTTCTTAAAGATCCATTAAGTAATAAAAGTAGAAAATTTAAATAATCAAAACATCTAATTTAATGACTCAGAACATTCCGTACAAAAAAATTTCCTAAACATTTTGTAAAGCATTTCTCTTGTGGGAGGTGCTAACAGGGAAATAAATAAAGAAACAACTTCAAATATTCATTGCTTATGAATAACCGACCATTCATCTGAAAGAAGTTAAAACATTTAAAGTTTGGAGTTCCTAACAGTTTTGCCATTTATTTTGCGTATAGTACATAAAAACTGCCCTAATTTAGGAAAAATATAAATACGAATATATCGCTTATGGTGAAGATGGAAGCTTTATAAAATATAAAATATTTAATTTTTAGGAAAGAAAAACTTTTTCATTTCAAATTAAGGGAAAATATTATAACTTCAACAAATGCCCATTCGAAAATGTTATTCTTTATAGATAAATGCAATTACTTCCAAATTTTTTAGGGATCTCTTAAAGATTTCATGGTTTTAAGGTAATTTTTGGGGATTTAAACTGTAAAAATTGTAATTGTTGGTTACACTAAACCAGCCGGCAAATATGAGTGGAATATTCTCGATGAATGTATTTCTTATTTTGTCGTTTTACCAAATATAAAGCTTAATATTTTTATAATGATTTCTACGACTACTGTTTTTTTTACTTATTTTACAACGATACAACACAAATACAATAAAGCGTGAATAAATTAAAAAATTGCTAAATGAAAAAATCCGGATTTCCACTAACTATGTACATATTTCGCATAGACTGGGCAAAACTACAATATAAATGCTAAGATATTCAAAAGCATAAAAGCTTTTGAAAAATAAATTCATCGATTACGATTAGCTTAAGCAACTCCGCTTTTAATGGCTCAACTAAGATCTTGGTTTAAATTTAAATAATTCCTTATTTTAATATTTATTATGGTAGTTCAAATACAAAAAAACTAAACCAATATAAAACGGAATAGAAAATACACTTTCCCTTAAGAAACACCAAGATTTACTATATCATAAATGCAAAAATACACATATTTCTACTTGTAAAAAAGAAAGATATATGCAGCTTTACGTCAAACCGCTAAGTTTTGTGATATTAAACTTTAAGCTTTGTTATTTTTAAGCCAAAAAGAGGAATATATCTATTCGTAAAACAGCAAAAAATTCACTAAAAAGATCGTTAGTGGCGTTTAATTACCTTAAAAATATAATAAATGCGCATTCTAAAGTTTTTCTCACCTCGTACATTGCAAATTAATTAAAAAAACAAAACGTAAAGTCTCAATAGCAATGCAAGTGCATACATTGAAAGAAAAAATTATAAATAGGTACTAACTACTTTTTCAGCCTCCTAATTAAATTAGATGATAGACCTCACAAAGTATGAAACGCATTTACAAAATTAGTCGGTTTTCAAATTAATTTAGTTCTAAACACTCAATTAGTTGGCTGAAAATCGAAAGAATTGTAACATATAGTATTTCAAATCTTTTCTTTCAGTGGGTTCCGTTGCATTCACTCAGAATAAGTGAACTGCATTAACTCCATAAATGCAATTCTCACATTCGTGTTACATAAGTTTGAAGCTGTTTTTAAAGTACCATTACTGCTGAACTTATGTGACCTGAACTAAGAAGGTGCAAAATTAATGAACTACATCTCGCAGCTACACATGTATGCGCCCATGAAGCAAGTTTTTTCTTCGGCAAAGATACGAATCTAATAATTTTAGACCTTAGTCATATGTATGCGGTCAAGTATGAAGTGAATGAGTAGAAAAGGCAAAAATACGTGCTTTCCCGCGTGTACGATGTTAGACCCATTCATCGGCCGGTGAGTCTATGCTTTGCTGCCAGAACGTTTTAATGGATTTTCCAAACGGTTAATGAAATACGCTAGGTTTTCATAAGGTTATTCATCCGATGATATGTTGGGGAATAACATTTTTTTTAATGAATCAATTCTGATTTTGTTCAACTCACTGAAGTACCTAGCATTATCAAAGTTCAGCTGAATATGAAATGAAAGAAAGCTGATGTGACATTGGACCTGGAAAGAAAAGAAAGCATTCACTTTAGTCTTTACTGACAATTAAATTCTTTGTGAAAAAAGAATCCAACTTTTCGTGTGCTACTTAAAATATACGCTCCAAATTGAAGCTTTTATTTAAAACAACCATTGAGCAATATTTATAATAATATCAAGGCCGTGTAACAAGTGGTATTTAACATTTACTTTTATAATTTTTCGAGTAATCGCGAACAAATATAGTGACATAGAAAAGATAAATTTTTGTCATTACTCATTGATATCAGTTGAATTGAAATATGTGAATATTTTCGTTTTTCACAAGCATTCAAATATTTGAGACGATATGAACACATTTAACTTGTAATATTCACCGAAATACTTACTTAACCAGACCACCTTTTATCTACGAGTTATGTTACTTATCATACTTGAGTAGCTTGTTTCCGTAAAGTTCGAATGGCAGTTCATCTACAAAATAGTGTTATTTAAATGACTTCATCTTTTCTAATTGTATTTCCGCAAGTAGCAAAAAATTATTAATTCACTATTCAGATAAATGAATAACATTTCAGAATTTCCGATTGTCTTATAAGTGAGAATTCAATTTAATAAATTTTATTTCAGAAAAAGTTGTACGTCAAAAAGCAAGAAAATATTATTTTAAAAAAGGAGTGCATTAATACAGTATCAGCTATTCAACTGAAAAATGGGCATTATAATTATATGTAAATATAGTGAATATAAGCGAATTCATAGATAAAATTCCCTATTTGAAAGCTTTTAGCTGCAATGTTTTTCTATACTATGTTGCAACAAAATTATTTAACAATGGCTTGAGATACGCGTTAACATTTCTGCTTAAAATTAATTAAATATATAAATAATTGTTAAAACAATACGATGGTAAACCACATAATTTGATTGAGAAAAAAATACAAAACTAAAAAAAACTACAAAAAATAAAGAAGAAGAAGGTTTAATGTTGAGTATGAATTAATATTGTGAATGAGTAATTAAAATGATTATTGTATTGTTTTTCTATAAATTTATTATTTTTTAGGCACTGCACAGGGCCACCGTTTTGGATATGCACGTCCAGACCAAAGAAGATGGGGCAAATTACATGGGGGATGTGCTGGGAAATATCAATCCCCAATAGCAATATCTTGTAACAAAGTGAGTATTCAAACAACTGATTGAAAAACTTAGTCTATTCTAATCTATTCATACTTCATCAAATATATTTCTTTAGGCTGTTTCACTCAATATGCCAGCAATTGATATGACCGGGTACCGCAATTTACTCCCAGCTCCTATCAAATTAACTAACAATGGCCATACCAGTAAGCCAAAATAAAGTGTAAACATATAATTTTTAAAAAATATTCACTAAAATTATTTTCAGTTAGCATGTCCATAGCAACATTGACACAGAAACAAAAGGATTTGGGAGAATTTTTACCATATATAAGTGGTGGCAAACTTGAGGGAATATACGAAGTAAATAGCCTCCATTTCCATTGGGGTGACAAAAATAACAGAGGCGCAGAGCATATTTTGAATGATGTCCGATATGCAATGGAAATGCACATCGTTCACAAAAATACAAAATATAAGGATGTTCCAGAAGCAATGACTTATTCTGATGGTTTAGCTGTTATGGCATTCTTTTTTGAGGTATAGTTTTTAAATACTAATATTTTAAACGAAATTTAAATTTATTATTAATTAATTAAACAGAAAATTTAGTATATATTTCCCTTTTGCAGATGTCTGAATTTGACGGTCCTGAATTAAATGGATTTGTAAAAAATTTGCCTAGTCTTAAAAATGCGAATGATGCTGTTGAATTGGGTACAACATTTTCACTTCATTCTTTAATATCGAGCGCTGATTTGGATCGCTTTTATACTTATAAAGGTAAAATATATTAATTACTAATTAGGTACTCCAAAAGGTTTTTGAGTAAAAACGGTTATACTATTTACAAGATGACATCTTAATTTTAAAATATTTATTTCCAGGTTCTCTAACAACACCGCCTTGCTCAGAAGCTGTAACATGGGTTATATTTCCCGATCCTCTAAAAATTTCATTATCTCAAGTAAAACATTTTTTATTAAATTCATTCAAATAAAATAAATTTCTTCTTTAGTTATCAAAATTCCGACATTTGCATAGTTCTGAAGAATATTCACCTTTAGTTGATAATTTTCGTAATGTTCAACCAATTGGAAATCGAAGGATCTTCGTACGAAAAGTGAACACACAAAACCAACCCATAGATGAACTGGATGAAGTCCACTACTCAAAATGGGGTTGGTTCACCTAATCAAAGTACCTGTTTTCTAAGTTTTAAGATTTTTAATCATCCAAATTAATCACAGTTTAAGTGTTATATATTTTATAGGAGTATAAAATAAAATGTTTAAACCTTATTTTGGACTTTCCTCAATTATTTTTTGATAGTCGTATATACGTGCAAAAACATTCTTTTTTGATGCTTTTCAGTTCCTAATATTATTTAAGAAATGATATTTGAACAAAGTAACCAATTGTCACAATGTTATTACGCACTTTAATTTATTAAGGAACAGTTTTCATATTGATATAGAAAAATTATTCAATGGAAGTGGAAGAAGCCGAGAAAGAAGGAGGAGATGAATACGTTATCTCCGAATTATCAAAATTCATAGAGCGAAAATGTCATGCCTTGGAGTATGAAATTCTCCATAAATTCGAAGAATTTGCCAATCAATACGATGCCGATAAAAAACGTCTAAAAGAACAACTGAAAATAAAATTTGAAAAAATTAATAGGCATCTCGATGAATCTGTATTTACCATTCTTAATAAAGGGCAGCGATTTGAAAGTGATTTGGATAAAATTTATAAAAAAATGTTGAAACTATTTGTTTCTCCAAATCACCAAAATATTGCAAAGACTATGTTCCTGAGAGAGCAACAATGTAAAAGACCTCTTAATATTTCGGATTATACACCACCAAAATGTGATTGTGGTAAAACACAATTGACTTGTGAGTTTTTAAAAACTCCTGTAGTCATATGTCCTCAGAAAACGCCAATGAATGAACAACGGAGTTTAGGTAAATATACTCTGTCAATTAAATAGCATATTCTTATCTCGTTTGATTAAGTTTGCGATAAAAATGACGAAAATGTGTTGTACACGTGGTTAACACCTCAAAGAAAGCATATATTGGATAAGCCAACATGCTCACCAGGACAGAATCAATCCCCTATCGAAATTAGTGAAGTAAGCAGAACAAATAATAATTTATTTACAATAATCTGAACTTTATTTACTTCTAGGCTATACCAATAAAAATGCCGGCAATTGAAATGATTGGATATCGCAATCTTCTCCCAGCTCCTATTATTTTAAAAAACAATAACAGCACAGGTTTGTCCCTAATACCATAACAATTTATGCGTATGAAGCGAACAGATGAGCCAAGATATTTTATTTCAGTTGAGCTGACTGTAGGAACGCTTACTGAAAAAGAAGTGAAATTAGGGGATTTTGTTCCATACATAACTGGTGGTAAATTAAATGGCCGGTATGAATTCGTCCATATTCAATTTCGCTGGGGGAAAGAAAACACCTGTGGAGCTGAACACGTTTTCAACAATATTCACTATCCTGCTGAAATGCATATTGTACATAAAAACAAAAAATACGCCACCATGGAGACAGCTCTTAAAAACTCGGATGGTGTAGCAATTTTGGCATTTTTCTTTCAAGTATCTTAATTTTATGGATATATTTCCTTGAATGTTAATGGCAAAAAAACCAATTGCAGATTTCCGAATTTGATGGACCTGAGATTCAAATTTTTGCAGAAAAACTTCGTAATCTTCAATATGATGGTGATGCCGTTGAGATGGGAATTTCATTTTCATTATTTACTTTACTTGGGACAATTAATTTAAATCAATTTTATACGTATAAAGGTACGTATAGTATATTTCTGTAAAAATATAAAACACACAATCTTAGAAGTTGTTCGTCATTGTCCATTTTGAAAACGTTATACTTGTGAATCACCAAATAATTTCCAGTTGCAATTCAGGAAAATAAAACTAGTTACATTTATGAATTTACAACTAAGATACATCGCTAAAACTCGTCACTCTGTGTTTATTCTAAAACAAATTTTAAAATTTTATGTGTAATCGATGGAAGATAACAATTTTAAAGCCTAACTTATTCACAGCTAAACAAAGCATTTTGAGATGCTTCATAATTTCGTTTCTTTCGAATATTTGAATTATTATTTCAAACATTTCCAGGGTCCCTTACAACTCCACCGTACCAGGAAGCTGTAACATGGGTCCTTTTCCCAGATACACTTAAAATCTCTCCATCCCAGGTACTCTTAATCAAAATGTAGAATAAATATCTAATCAATTTAAATATATAGATGCATAAATTTCGTCAGTTGCTTAGAACTGCAAATGATGAAAATACTGAGGGTAATTTTAGAGAAGTGCAACCTCTTGGAAATAGAAGAATATTTTTACGCGAAGCATACCCAAACGGATGTCCTACTAATCTCAACGAAATTCATTACACGAAATGGGAATGGTATAAATAAATTAAAAAAACTTATCAGAATTTTTGTGTGGATTCATCGTTAAATAAAATAGTAGTAATATAAACATTGCACTTAAATATTCTCACTTATTATGAGTATCCATGCAGTCCGAAAATTAATTATGTAGAGGCTGTTAATTAAGCATACCATAGATGAAAATTGTAAATCCAAAAACGTGTTTGCAAGATGGTGCAGGATAGTAAAAATAGTAAACGTATTATTTAAATTCAAGGGTAATTGAAAAATAAAACAACTTGACAATTTTCTGATGTAAACAATAAATATACTGAAAACTTTTAAGTACACAATTGTGCGAGCTACAATTGTTAAAAAACCACTCTTAAACACACACTCAACGTCTTATCTAAAGAAAAGTAAAACAGTACAAAAAAATTCAAAGCTTAAGATTAAGCAATACATAAATAATTCTTAAACAAAATTCTTCTAAAAATAGGAAGAGAGCAGTAAACAATTTAAATTTTAAGATTCTTTGTTTGATATTATGGCCACAAATTTGCAATAAAATAAATAAAAAAATCAAAAGATTCTTCCAGGAGATTCAGTCTTGTTCCTCCTTGGCTGACATGAAGATTTTTTGACACGTAAATGTTGCTTGACCTAAAGTGGCGAGATTTTACAAATCGAGTTAGCAAAAATTTTTTAAATGTTTTACCAATCGCATTTCGCAACCATATCGGTTTTTTCTCCCAAACAACGCCGGCATAATAAAAAGGCACTCCGATCGCCGTAATTAGAACTCCCATTCCGACTTCATAGGGAGCAACATAGCAAGGTACAATGATGAGAAAAGCGCAGACAATAACAAATACTATCGGGATCCATAGTTGGACCTACAAAGAATAAAATAGTAAAATTTTCTGAGGAGATATTCAAAATCACCTTAATAGGTCTTTCCATATTCGGATACTTCCATCTGAAGTGAAGCACTGCAGAGACTGAGAGCATTATAAAGAACGATTCAACGATACTGCTATAAGTGATCAGAACATATACATCGCTTATAACCAGCATAATGACCGACAAAATACACTGTTGAGAAATAAAATTAATTTCATTAGCCTTCAAAGGTTCTACGCATCTTACCAAAAATATGAGCGAAGGTGCTGGGGTGTATTTTTGTATATTAATATGAGACAAAAGTGCAGGCATATGCCCATTCCTAGCACCTACAAAACACATTCGAGATGATGTCATTATGTGGACACAAAGCCCTCCAAAAGCCGAAATCGCTACCAATATTGGAATGATTATTGAAAACATTCCTAGAACTTTGTTGCCGAATGTCTGAAAAATAATTTAATAATGATTAGTATGAATTTTAATTTTTGTCCTTCTCAAAACTCGACGCAGTCTCTTCTAATATAAGACCTCAAAGATGAAGATTGACTATTAATACGGCCCTGAGATTCGCGATGTTTGCTTAATTTACTACAATCAGTGAAGTCTAACAATAAAAAAAAAACTTTAAAGTTAGGCTGTTAGGAAGATTGAAATAAATGTATAGAATTCTAGCTAGGCGCACAAACTATCAAATGGCTTTAATGCCACTAGCTAATCATCTCTTCACCTCCCTCTGATTTAATCCTTATAAAATAGAGAAGATTAATTAAGTAATTGCATCGCACTTACCACTGCAATGGCTTCAGAGGCCATTATTTGCTGAGGAGTGAGCACCGCCAAATAAGCCATATTAGCAAGCACATAAATAGCCGTTACCAAAGGCAATGAAATATAAATTGCTCTAGGTAGATTCTTGTAGGGCTCCCTCAACTCTTCGGTCATAAAGTTCAGATAGTTCCAACCAGCATAAGAGAAGATGCCCGAATAGAATGCAACCGAGAGTTTGCCCGGATCAGTTTCCGTATCTTCAAACGGGTCTTTAAAATTTTCAACATTTCCTAAAAATAAAACATAATAATACTCTTCAAAAACGACTTTAAACGAAAGAATGCCCTACCCATTCCCATAAAAACGACTCCGATGATAATGATCATCACAAGTGCAGCAACTTTGGTGAACATAATCACGTTCTGCATTTTCGTTGTCGCCTTCACGTTGTAGCAGTTCAGGAAGGTCAAAAAACCTGTTCGAACGACAAACAATAAATTCTGAGTAAAATTGCGCAACCAGCCAATTGCAATTTACATATCGTTACTGCTGCAATCAATTGAAGAGCCCCAGTGGGAATTTTGCACTCATCTGGGAAGAAAGGCTGCAGCACATAACTGGCGAATGTTAGACCCATGATTGCGTTTGTTGTTGGCCTAAAAAATATTATATAATTATGGTTACTGACGCCTTCGGCAACTGGTTTGGCTTTTGTAACTTACACAAAAATCATCATCGCGTCCCAGAGATACAGGAACGCTGGCAGTGGCCCGAAAGCTTCCAAGATGTAGGCATAGTCACCACCTGATTTAGGGATGCATGTCCCTAGCTCAGCGTAGCACAGGGCCCCAATCATCGAGAGCAAGCCGCATAGCACCCAAATTAGCAGAGACGTACCCACTGCCTCCACTTCCCTGATCACTCCCTTTGGTGAAATGAAAATTCCCGATCCAAAGATGATTCCCAGGATTATCGCGACCCCCTCGAGGAGGCCCAGCTGCTTCTTCATCTTCACTTTGTCCCCGCTGTCCTCGTCATTGGCATCCTTCTCCTTGAAGCCCGGGAAGAATGGGGGCGCCTCGCTGCCCGGCGTTATTAAAGCCATTTCGCTTGGAGACGGCAATTCGTTCGTTGCCATAATAAAATCTGGCTAATATCAAGCAAGCACCACAAGAAAAGAACGCGACTCACGTTCGAGCACCATTAATAACAAGACCCACACTGAGCCCAGCTGCGCACCGTCTCACGGGAATTACCGACCACTATCCATTTACTGTTAAATACTGAATGATTCCATATATTTTAATTGGAGCAATTGATCGCGATCGCTGTGCCCCCAGCGAAGCTAAACCCTACTTGCCGGAGCACTTTGTGCTAATTAGATACTCCGCAGCTGTAAGCAACTTCGCAGAAGAAAATCTCCTCAGCTTGAGTCGCGCTCAAACGATGTTTGTATTTTTCCAATGTTTGCTTTTACTCTTTTTCAAACTGGTACTAAGCAGATTATTGCAGCTATGGGAGACGGACAATTTAATTTATTTCGGATGTGAAGTAACGAGCACTCTTCTCGGGTTCACACTTCGTTCGACATAACCTCAATTTTACTGGTGAAAGACATTTCGCAAAAGGTTCGGCGGGAAATTGCAGATATTTGAATTTGAATGGTTAGCTCAAAAAGTGTGCCGTTCAGGTTGGAAGAATTCACTTGAAAATTAATTTACTCTCATTTTTGCATAATTTCGTTCAATGCCATTGATTTCTCGATAATACTTTAATTAAATCTCTGAAAACAGATATTTCTCCAACTCTCCACGGAACCACATTTTCTCAAAGAAATGACAGTTCTGATCGGTAAGGCAGTGCCAACGTATTTCCGCTTATGTTGCCTCAAAATTTCGTAACTTGTTATTAAAACATGTATCAAAATTCTAAAATTAATTATTAACTATCTAAAAACATGTTATTAGTTATTATTTCCTCTATAACCTAACCGTTCTGCATTTAGAATCTCTTTCAAAATTTTGTATCCTCTCATATTCCGCTTTTGTCGGTCGAAAAAATGATCTGAGTCTTGAATTTTCTGATCTTATATTTAAATAATTCTTCTCCGGACACAGTTCCCTTTCATCTCGACTAGAAATATTGTTAGGTCCTAGAAAAATGCAGAAATGTAAAACTTTTCCCAAAAGAGAAGATCAAGGTTTGAGGTCTGAAACGTTATTTTATTCATTTCTTGTCCGACTTCAACTTAGAATTAATCATATCCTTGAACTGTGACAAAATCTTATTCTCCCTCTTCTGCCTCTCCTCCTTGCTGAACATGGCCAGGGCACGTTTCTCATCCGCTGAATAAATCTGGTTTTCCTTGCGAATACGCACAGCCTCCATTCGCCGATGTCTGTATAAAAAGGAAATATCAGTTTGAGTAAAATGAATTGTCGTGAAGGTAAAACAAAATCCTTACCTGCTGCCGCTCATAACATATCCAACGCTCTCGAATCTTGCTATTTCGTCCGAAGTCAGGCCGATTTCACCACGTCGAGGAATCCTCTTTCCTTCGGCTATGTAAGCGGCCATAGCAGCCCCTTCACCGGGGAGTAAAGCGTGCCCAAAGTCCTTGTGGGTCAGCCCGCTTGTGTGCCTTAAAACAGGGCCAACTTCTTCGTCGCCCGCTGCGACGCCCTTGGAAGTCGAGGGCTTCTCCAAGCGGGAGGAATCCCTGCTAAATGCTTCCGATTCGGCTGTCTTTTCCACCCAAAGCTCCTCAGGATTAACTTCGGATTCACTATCCGAACTGCTGGAGGATGACACCCTCTTAGCCTTTTTCTTCTTTTTCTTAGATTTTTTCGATTTCTTCTTTTTCGATTTAGATTTGTGTTTTTCCTTCTTTTTCTTCTTAGTCTGCATCGAGCTGGGTTCAAACTTGATATCCTCCTCATCACCAGAGCTCTCTGGTTTAACAGGAGATTTTGCCCAGATATTGGCGAGCCCCTCAGCCCCAATTATTTCCCTTTGAAACCTCCGAGAGTCCATGAAATCTTCGAAATGTGACTTTTTCGACTTGTGAAAGTTTGTGTCTCGCTTATAGTTTTTTTCAAAGAATTTATCATTTGGCCACCGGTCTTCGGTTTGCTTGCGCACAGATTTACTTCTTTCTTCATATTTTCCCGTATTTTCTTGGTCCCGTCTTCCGTTTTCTTGCCTGTACTGGCGTTTTTCAGGAGTGCGATTGCTCCTGGACCTCGAACGATTGCGGTCGTCACTGCGATATTTACGCGATTTTGTGTGCGGCGACCGATGCCTAGATCTCGAGCGTGAACGCTTATGTCGGGGGCTTCGCGGACTTCGGGACCTAGAGCGACTCCTGCTATAGGATCCCATCGTTTAGGCAAACTCTTTCCTTTTAATGAAAACAGTCGTAAACAAACTGCGAAGTTGGTAAAGTGACAAAATTGACAGAATTAGGTGACATTTAAGTTTGTACTAGAGTTAGTTCACAATCACGTTATTTTTTATAACACCATTTCTTTTCAAATGGAACGACTTAACATGGGAATTTGTGCTGAACTAAATTATTTTATTGCTAAATTTAGAATAAAAGAATAATAATTTTGCGATTCGATTTGTTTAATTGATCCGAGCTGTATATTTTAACCACCAAGATTTTTAATTATTGTCCTAGCTAAAACGTTATTGTGAATGTTGGGACTATATATCACTTCATCCGAATGTCAACGTGAAGTTGTCAAGAACCCCCACACCCCCGAAAATTTTTCCCATAATTTCCACGCACTTATTTGTTTTCTCTGTAAAATAATGCACATGCACTTAGTTTCTTATCATTCGAACTGCACAGTCAGGAGATAAAAATAACGTCGAACACCGCCGCGGAGAATTGAGAGCCGCACGAATTATCGCGCCGTCCCCTAACCGAAGTATAAAGTTTGCCTGCCCGCGCTCGTTAGATCAGTCTTCAGCTGATTCTTGGCGCGGACGTAATTAAACAGTCAGGGCATCTGCCACGCAAACCATTCGCATTTATCTCCCAGTCGCCAACTACTCGTAACTCAAGTGCTTCGAAATGTCGCAGAAGTACAGCGTGTGCATCGTCGGCTCCGGCAATTGGTAAGTACTGCGAAGAGGAGCCCCTTCGCTAGCCGCAGGGAGTGTAGTGATCTTGTGCTTAAATATCGCTAAAATTCGATGCAAAATGACGTGTTATATAACCCGGGTAAATTTCTGCTCAAAACAGGGGATCGGCAATAGCAAAGATCGTGGGGGTGAACGCGGCCCGCCTGCCGCAGTTCGAAGACCGCGTCACCATGTACGTCTACGAGGAAATGATTGAGGACAAGAAGCTAACGGAGATCATCAACGAGACCCACGAGAACGTCAAGTACCTGCCAGGACACACATTGCCTTCGAATGTTGTAAGTAGTGCACAATTATGCAACGGCACGATCGTTACGTAAAAAATGCATGCCAGATGGAAGTCGACCACCAGCAGACTTCTAGGTCACGGCTGCTTCCGTCTGCAGTCACGCTGGATTTAGAAAAGTCGTTGTTATGGCGTGACCTTGTCTCGTGCCCTCTAACTTTCCACCTATTCGGTATACGCCACACGGAAAGTTTCCCAATCGAACGCATATCTCAATGAACCCGTACAACTGAAAAAAACTTTCAGTTTCACAAATTGCCGCTACTCCTCGAGAATTTCTCAAGGATTTTGCCCGCGTATCGCGGCACTCACTCGGCCGCATTTATCGCCCACCAAAAACCCATCTCCTCACTGTTCTGCCTCTGTTTACTTCGACTGGCATAATTTTTGGCATATTTTCAAGGCGTGTCGCGTGAATTGTTTAATTTTAAAAAGCTTCAGATATAATTCAGCTTTGTGCCAGCGTAATCGCAGAACGAGTGCTTCACCTCCACCCCGCTCGCAGCTGTCCTAAGGCGATGGTGCGGCAACTGATAACAGCCTCACAAATGCCGGAGACGGGCATCAACAACCGCGCTCTGTTCCTGCTGAGTGCTGGGCTATGCTGTGGAAAACAGGTTAACCGAACCCGAACCACTCACTCACTCACTGCTGACCTTTAAATTTTTAAAGAAGTTCTCTTCTGTCGATAAGGCGCACAGGAAAATTGTGTGGGGTCTTCTGGAGATTTAATTTTCGCCTTTTGATAGTAGTTTGCCTGCTCGTAATTGCGCAAAGCGAGTTATTTGCACTTTAATTTGATACTTTTCGCTACTACAGATTTTTCTGTACATATCGGGTTTCTATTTCTGGATTGCCGTGTTAAATGCAGCTGAACCAACAGTTTTTTTTTTTCAAACATATTTTTAAGGAATGAATAAAATAACAAACCATTTCTTAATACATAACATCAAATTCTTTCTTTATCCGTATTAAAACATTAACTACAGGTTTTATTAACATAAATAACAACAACCGCATACTTTACCCAAACCAGTGTAATTTTAATCTTTCGTAGACCCAGCCTTTTCCGCTCTGAAAAGCTGTTGCCCAGAGTAGTCTTTGATTCTTCCAGTTATAATTTTTTATCAAAGAAGGGAAAAATAAACAAGAATGTTAAACCTAAAGATATAAACCTACACAAACAATACCTTTTTATTTTCATCATATTACACAAAATATAATTGCTGTTTGTAGCTGCCAAATTATGGAAAACCAAATTTTTAAAATAGAATTGGAAGGTAAAACGCCGAATATTAATTAAAACCAATACATTGCTTGTATGAGGAGATATTTGGTATATGTACTACTATTAAACTAAGGCGAGCCATCGACCAAAAATTATGTACATACTTTTAAAAGTTTCTTGCTTGCTTTCACTAGCCCAAATACGAAACCGCATTAAGATTAATTGATTAACATAATGAATATTCCAAGTTTATATTAAGTTTGTTTTCATTGAATAGTTTTAATCAGTTTTAAAACAATATAAAATAAAATTTATTTTGCCTCAAAAATATCACGGTGCTTCAAAGGAGATAAAGGGTCTAAAAAACGATTTCTAAAACGTATTAGCTCTATTGAACTATCCTGTTTTTCTAGTTTTACCTTACTACCATAAAATATAACAATATAAAATATTTCCTAAATAAATAAAAAACTAATTGTTATCACTCAAACTTGATCGGTCAAATAAATATTAACAATCAGTATGAAATATTTTGATTAAAACTACCCATCGAGGAGTTATTAATGATAATCAAAGAATAAATAGAAAATACCACGTGTTTAATCTCATAATTACACCGTCGCCAGCATCAAAGCTCAGAAGTTAATTCGTTATCTTATCACTTTCGATAACATCAATTTCAGAGGAACAAACCGCTGAGTTTACAAATCGGAGTAATTTGTACTTTGATCACGATGACTTGACACAGCATAAGCGTAAACAGTGCCCAAGCAAACTCCAGAGTTGCAAAGTTTAAGCGGAACTGATCGTGAACATGCGAAAATATGCTTTGAATTCCACTGTAATTAGCAATGAGAAATGCGATAGAATTGTCGCATGCAATTAATAAGGAGGCAGTTTGATGAATGATAGCATTTTGCGGCAGACATTGCATCCGACTACCATTCGAACGTAAGGTAAATGACCTGCACGATATTAATTATTTGCTTGATCAATGTAAACGAAGAGAAGATTGAGTTAATACAACTTCATCGCATCAACAAACCACAAAATCGTGAATAGGAAATGGAAGGGAAAATAAAACTCACCTTGAAATTACCATTGTATTAATTGCATTCCACGCGAATTATGTAAATTCACCGGCTGGCAAAATCGCGATATATAAACTGTTGGCTCAGTTGCTAACTTTAAAACGAGTTATAATTTAAGAATTCCATTAAATGGGAGTAGCCAGTTGTTCGGCGGTGGAAAAGTTACACAATTCTCTTTGATTAAGTTATTATGGCACTTGCTTCGATTCATGTGGTTATTCATAGCACTAGCAAATAATATGTAATAATAATGGGCCTGATTCTGGTTGTCACCTCACTTTCCGTGACGTGACAGCTTATGGCTGAGTAACGAAGAATTTTTCTTATAAGAAACTAAACAGGTAATTCAGCCATAAGCTGTCACGTCACGGAAAGTGAGGTGACAACCAGAATCAGGCCCAATATGTTTAAGAACACTATTCAATTTTAAGAAAACAAGCAATAAATAAATGACGTCCTATCGATTTAATTCTGTGGCAAGATTATTAGGGATTTCTTATTAATTTTCTCATGCGCACTTTTTATTAGGAAAGTCCCAGTCTTGAATCAAAATTACATATTTCATTTATTTGAATTAGTTACTATTATATTTAAATAATGCACTTTTCCGCAAAGCTACATTCTAAAGAAGGTTATAAGTTATGATATAAGTAAAATTTATACCCGTGGAACTTACACTTCTGAATTTAGGACATGATATCTGAGAACTTTATTGACCGGTTAAAAAATAAAATTAATCAAATCAATCGAAAATCTGGAGTAAAAAAAAAGTAATGTATGTATGTATGCACATACATATATTAAAACTTAATGAAATAAACGTTCTACATAGCTATGAAAATTTAATCGAAATCACCAATTTTATTATGGAAAATTGAATTTAGGAAATTAGTTTGTCTTTTCAATTCCATGTTTATAAAATGTAGTAATTTGTTTATTTGATCTCTGAGAGTTCTACTAATTGATTTATATTTTTGAACGCTTTAAACTCTATTCATTTTTTCATATACTTTATTACTTATTACTTTATTACTTTGCATTTTGTATTTTGCACTTTAGCAATTAAAAGAATGAAAAGTCACATTTTCACATTACAGGTCGCTGTTCCTGACTTAGTCGAAGCTGCTTCCGCTGCAGATGTTTTAATTTTCGTTGTGCCACATCAATTCATTAGAAACTTTTGTGCGTCTCTACTAGGTAAAATTAAGCCGACTGCTGTGGCTATTTCGTTAATTAAAGGCTTCGATAAGGCCGAAGGCGGTGGAATAGACTTAATATCCCACATCATTACAAGGCACCTTAAGGTAAAAATACCAATTTAGGGTTTAACGTTCATTTAAAATTTCTTTAACGAAGCTAAAATTAAACTTCAATTTAATTTACTTTAAAAAAAGATTCCCTGCTCTGTTTTGATGGGAGCAAATTTAGCTAACGAAGTTGCTGAGGAAAAATTCTGTGAAACAACAATTGGCTGCAAAGATCTGAAACTAGCTCCAATTTTCCGTGACCTTTTCCAAGCCGAGCATTTTAGAGTCGTTGTAGTTGATGACGTGGATGCCGTTGAAGTTTGTGGAGCACTTAAAGTGAGTATGCTATTACTATTATTGCAACAAAAATTAAATATCTTTTGTGTATTGTTCTTTCTCAGAATATTGTGGCTTGTGGAGCTGGTTTTGTTGATGGTCTTGGATATGGCGATAACACAAAAGCTGCTGTTATCCGATTAGGTTTAATGGAAATGATTCGTTTTGTTGACTTGTTTTATCCAGGTAGCAAATTAGCCACATTTTTCGAAAGCTGTGGTGTTGCTGATTTAATTACAACCTGCTACGGTAAGTTAGTTTTAATTTCACTTTGAATATTTTTATGAGAGCAAAACAACTAAACTTGTAAAACACTGATCAATCATGACTCGTCTTTTAGATCAGTACATCGTGTTCCCAAGCAAAATATTGTTAGCTGAATTTTTAATTAGAATTTACTAATATTAACCGTTTAAAGTAAAAGTCGTTACTTGATCGATTACGATCGCTTTTATGCGCAAAAAATGCTTTTACACTATTAATATAGTGATTCAATATTATTTGATATTGGAGTGCACATTATTAAACAGAACTCGAAAAGCTTTTTTATTTTTTTATTTTACATCAAAGGTTGTTTTAGGCTTTGACTTTTTTAGAAAAGGTTTTTATAAATTAATGTGTTCAACAACTTAATTTAATGCAATTAACAATTGACAATTTATTATTTATTAATTTGATCGAACAAACAATTTTATTTTTGATAACATGTAGGAGGCCGTAACAGAAAAGTGTCTGAAGCATTTGTGAAGACAGGAAAATCAATAGCAGAGCTTGAAAAGCAGATGCTCAATGGAATGAAACTGCAGGGTCCTTATACCGCAGAAGAGGTGAACTACATGCTGAAAAATAAGCAAATGGAAAATAAGTAATACATTTTACTTAAAGTAAGGGGCGTTATATACCAACTATTTTAACTTCAGATTCCCTCTGTTCACCGCCGTCCACAAAATTTGCACAGGGAGCCTCAAGCCTGACGAAATGATCAATTGTATACGCAACCACCCTGAGCACATGTAAGTTTTAAAGTACAAGTACCTACCTTTTGTAGTCCGACCACCTTCTAGTGATTAGATAAGTTTTAAAGTTCTTTTTGGAAGCTCTTTACTCATTTCCGATTCTTTGTTACTTTTTGTTGATTATTTAGAACTAAATTTGTTAAAATTTATTGTATAATACAATAAAAATTGTCAATCATCAGCTGTTTTTTGCACGAGTAAAAGTGGCATATGTTTAAATTGTTACTTAAAGTTTGTGTTCAAATTTCGTGTACATACTTTGTCTAAGAGCTCAAATACTTTACAATTATTTTTGATTTGCAAAAGATATTTCACAGAAATTTTGTATAACTTCTAGTCTTTTGTCGCAAAGTTGCTGCACTTATTGGCTATAGCTAAATCATAATCGAACAATTCACAAATTTGTTATTGCAATTTACACTCAATAGATTCTAAGCATTAATAAGCTTTACTAGGAACATTAAACATTTGTTTACCGATTTGCTATTCAGGACTTATCAGTTTAATTGATGCATAGCCATTAAATGATTTGTTTCAAAATGTATTTAAATGAATAAATGAGTTCTATTTGTTATTTTTGTATGATCATACTGTTCCCTGTTGTGTTCTTTACCCATCCCTTTTTCTCTTAATACGTTTAATTGATATGATGCTTTTAGTTTTTACAATCGTTAATGGTTTGAGTTATTGTTAAAATGTACTCATGGGAATAATAAGTTTTATCCATATTATTCGCAATTGCTTCGATTTTTGGACTTTTTAATAACTCAATTATTTTAAATATAAGTGCCTCAAATTGTTGCTTAACAACTTGAATTTGTACGTTTAAAGTCATGCTTAAATAAAGGCAGTCGAAAAACTGCAAATTAAATTTGTCATATTTAAATTAATTTAAGACAGGTAAAAATACATACAACATCATGTTTGTGTTAATTATTTCCCACTTACATAATACATTGGAATTCTCTCGTGCAAATATTTATTGTTATTTTAGCAAATTATTGTTGTAATCATACTGATAAACGAATAAACGGGAATTTTGTCATCCATAACATTCAAAATATTTTTTCATGAAAGTCCCATGCTAGAAAGAAACGATGATGAACTTTATACTCGTTATTTCGAAGTTCTCGTATTGAGTATGTGTTTTGGGTTCTTCCATTTTCCTCCCAATGATTCATAATACAAAGTAAAATCAGCGAAAGAATTTAAATATTACCTGAAAAACTGAAAAAACTCAGAGATTTAAGAAAAAGTGTCGATACAGATAGTTACGTAATTTTACTAGCATGATTTTCAAGACAATTACACAAAGTTGGATACATTTCTTTTGCTTCTTGATTTCCTGCTTTTATATTTCTTATGAATTACATACATATATTGAACGTTGTGCATGTTTTTTTAAACTATTTGTAATTTTCAGTTGTGAATTAATTTTCTTTTTCTATCGCCCTCCCGCCAAGGAATATATAACCTTTAATTTTTTTTCAGATACCATCCAGCGAATTTGCTCCCATTATAAAATTTCCTTTTGCCTGCATGCATTCAAGTCCTTATCATCAAAACCCAGTCCAAAAGTATCAATAAAATTTCATTTCAAATTTAATTATTAAAAATTTTTAATGAATTCCTAAACATATAACGTTACCATAATTAATTTTTCATTTGTAGGACCCCTCATTCAGTTGCAAAGCTCTAAAATCGCTTCAACTTCCTGTGTGTGCACTCTGGAAGCATTTATTTTAGAGATGATTATTGTATTAATTTTTGTTATCGCTCTATTGCATTTTTTTATAATATACAAGTGTTTAAAGAACAAACTTGAGAGAGAAGGAGATTATTTGTAATTTTGTTTGTGGTATTTGTTGTCAATTTTTGTATTAAAATAATGATCAAAATAAAATCAATATTTTCTAAATGTGTTTGTGACAGATAAACAATTTTTTTTAAACAATAATTTTAGGCCGGCCGCAGACGTACGGTTTCCTAATTAGGTTTCCTGATCAGGAATTCAGATTCCAAAAACAAAATGTTCATCAAGGCGTTCGGGAAAAATAAGATCGTGTGCGCCTTGTTGAACATTTTGTATGTAAGCGGAGCATTTAGGTTTTCCGAATCTGAATTCCTGATCAGGAAACCTAATTAGGAAACCGTACATCTGCGGCCGGCCTTAATATGCGATATTTTTTGTATGTGCCTTAGGTTAAAATGTTATAGCTAAACTTTAATTAACCCATTTGTTGTAGAGGTTATATTCAGAAATGAATTGAGATTGCGGCCCGCATGGAATGCATTAAAGAGGACCGGATCTTAAAAGTTTTACTTGATTTTGTAATATTTATTTATTAAGTTGCAGGGCGTGCATCACGCTCCGACTTCAAGAAAAATCAACGTATTCGCAAACCACAATATTCTATCAGTTCTTGTTTTCAGAAAACACACAAATAAAAAGTAAAAGAAAACACGCATTAGAAAGCAATTATTCAATTTCTAATTCAAGCATATTTGTTATGCATTTTCGTTTCTAAATTCTTTATATACGGAAAGAAATCTCTAAAAAATACACCATTAGTTCTATTGCAAATTTAGCAAGCAATAGTATTTAATATCATTTAAAAGCCAAGATAGTGAAAGCGCATTCGGCTAACTAAAGTTACTAAAATTGCAGAATAATAATTGACAATCTCATTAAAAATCGAATCATCATTTTATGTCTGGAGTAATATTTTCGGTGAGAATCAATAACTTGCGAAAGTTGAAGTTATATTAATTTAATTTATGTAGTTTTTCTTACATATTAACAGGATGAAACATTTTACACATTAAAAATTCTTGACTTTAGTTATGTTTTAATAATGTTGTGTAACCTATGCGTGTTCCATATAAATTAATAAAAAATAAAGGAGTTCAAATGTACATACATTAATAAAATAAGGCTATTTTTCAGCCGGGATTAAGTTCGAAAATAAATTGCATGAAAACCGGAAAAATAATGTATATTGCATGTGATTATGTTCTAATTATTTGCTATTAGTATACAACATACACACATGTCCAAATCTTGCGAAACAAGAACTGAAACTCTAGTTTTATTACGATTAAATGCCTAAAGATTTTGACTTATTAACAAAAATTGACTTCTTTTCTGCAGGCAAAAATTCTAAAGCCGCGTAAGAGACCTCCTTAGTTCAAATATCTTAAAGGAGCTACATATCTTCCTCCCACCACCATCTACACTGTACAGTGCTGTGCGCGAAACAGACAAATATTTACAAAGCTATTTCTATTGTAATTTTACCACTTTGTTTACAACAGGGGTTTTATAGGGGGGAAACTACATGAAACAATATATTGAGAATGTTTTTTTCGAATATTTTACAATAATCAGTTGAATGCGATAATATTTGCGATCAATACTAAGTGACCAAAACGACACTGGCCATTTTAAAATTTTAAGATGAATGTAATATTTCTTATTGAGTCAAGATGGAATAAATTCTGTTCGAGTGAAATGTATGTTATTTTATTTTATTAGACATTTTTACCCCAAAAGACGGCGCAGAACATGAACTTTTTACGAATTATTCTTTAGTACAAAATTAAAAGAAAAAGTATTTTTGAAAAGCTGCCATTTTCCGCATTTGGTAATCTTTAGAGCCGTTTGAAACAACTTATATTCGAAAATAAATATTTGCAAAATGAATGGGTAGTTTATTTTATTATATGTAAAAGGTTGTTTTAAAAATGAATCAAAAAGCAACTTATGTACGACATCGCAAATTTCTAGTCACTATTTGTGTTAGAAAAGCAAAACAACTTTAGCTATATGTTATTTTATTCACTCAAAAAACCTTTGATCTTTAGAATATTTACTAAGAAAGCCATTATTAAAATCTGTTGCACTCATAACTTTTTTGCCTTCAACTTTAACTTTTAGGACTTCCACAGGATGTCCATCTTTACAATAAACCCTGAGAGTTTTACTATTTTTACAGTACTCTACAAGCCCCGGTACGATTGGGTTTCTTTTGACTTCTTTCGCAGTTAATTTAAGGTCAACTATTTTTACCCCATGTCCATTAAACTTTGCAGCCAATTGCTTGTATCCATAAAGAGCTCTAAATCGGTTGTACACTTCCTGAGCAGCCATCTCAGACCATTTTACCTCGGTCACTTCCGGGGTTATTTTTGGAGCTGTAGAATTACTCATTATTGCTATTTGTGGTAATTTAAGGAATTATTTATAAACCATAAGTAACGAGAGCGTTATTTTGCTTTTGTATTGCCTTAAAACTTTTAGGGAATCCATTGAGTGTTTCAATCAGCAGTCCCGCGCCCTCGGCAGCTAGTTGGTCGTGCAATTCGGGCATAAGAACATCGGACGTTATATCCACCTTTCTTTGAGCTAAAACCTTGTTTTGATAACTATTTAATATTAAGCTTGATTGGATGAGACGAACTTACATCACCGATGTCGAAGTGTTTGGGCTCAATCCTCATTATGGAGACTCCCGTGGTCTTATCGCCGTGCATTATAGCGTAGATTATTGGTGCCGCACCCCTCCATCGAGGTAACATGCTCGCGTGAACGTTTATCATTCCCCTGTGAACAAAACTTTAGATCTTGTAATATTTTGGACATTATCCACTTACAAGGGAAATGCAGTGATGATCTTCTGAGGAATTAGGTGGCCAAAGGAAACAACAACTCCTAAATCGTAGGCCTTGGCAATGTCCTCTTCAAGGGGCCATTTGTAGAGTTGTAGACCCTCAGATTTGGTGTAAGCACGAATAGGATTCGATGAACCTTTAAAAGAAGTCACAACGCCAAGTGTGCTGATTTTACTTTGTGTTTTGCTAGAAAGATTCAATTGCGTTGCAAACTGAAGTAAACATTTTTTTTAAAGAAATATTAGGGGCTATAGGATAATTGGAGCTTCCCAGTTTGAAACATATTTTTCTGAATTGTTTAAATAAAAATTATTGATTTAATAGTGACATTTTGGAGCTGGTTATTTGAGGGAGTTGGCCGTCTTAGTGGTTAACCTACTGATTTAAATTTTTATATTGCTTCATAATATAACAACAAAAACTCTTGATTCCTGGCAATGAATGGTACTTTTTCTGGAATTCTATAAAAAGCCTTATCCAAGAAAGCCCCAGACGATCAGCTACGGGTGAAAAAGGAGGATGTCTGTAGTCTTTCGATGTAACGACTTGGATTTTTTTTTTTAAGCCTTTAAATGCCTAAGTACCTCAGCAAGGACTATGTCTAGATTAAAATTGTGTAATATTTTCCCCCTTTCAAAATGTATGAAATGGCATAACAATCTCCTTAATTTTAGTTTTGAATGGCTAAAATGTTTGGCTACCTAGAAACAGTCGAAGTTAATTTTGCATAGAGTAAAAATTTTGAAAGGGGAGCACTGTAAGTGGGTCCTATACCAAAATCTGTTGAAACCATACACAGTGTGTAGGATTTTTTTCGGATGAAAACTGCGATGCATTTTAATAATACGTTACCATTTAGATTATATTTTTAAAGAAAACCCCAAAAGCTGTGAAAATGAGCCGCTTACCACTCTTCGTGCAGAGCCCTCAGGCTGGGCAATGAAAAGTTGTCAGTTCCGAAAAAAAGTACTTTAAGTTTATCGAAACTACGCCCTGAATCGCAAAGGAAACGCACAACCGAGGACAGCTTCCTTTTGTATTTATAAAAATTACAAAATACCCGCGGATCCAACAGCATCGCGGAGCGCCTTTTTATTTACTGCAGCCGCAGTGACAGTGACAAGAACTGGAACGTTCACAATAGCGAGGCCCATTGAAAGGTTTTTTCATTGTGAGTTTTTAATTTTGGCCAGGCCTACAAATGGGACTGTTGTCCATTGGATCAGATCTTTGACAAAGTGGGGAAGCAGGACAGGAAATCCCTAGAAATAGTTTTATTTTTCTAGTTTGTTTGAACTTTTATCCAAAAAGCACCATCCACTCGATGCGCGACAGTGGGCAAAGGGATCCGGATGACAATTGACCATAATCCGTCAGATAAATTTCGGTGGCAGATTTTAGGCTTGTTTAGTTGCGATTTTTGTTTGTTTTTAACCAGCTTATCTCGGTCTGAATCAGCACGCGAATGATATCGTTCCGAAAATGAGTGCAAACAACAGTTTAAGCGACAGCAGCACCAGTGGGGACCCCACAATGGCCTCGCAGTATGCGTTACGTGTCGCCCTGCAGACAATGAAGGAGCGGTGCATCTCCCTGCAAGAAAGGTTGAGTGCACTGAAGGAGGAGAACTTGGCACTCCAGAGCCGCGGGAGGTACGAGCAGCCCCACGACAACGGGGGCTCCGTCCATAATCGATCAGAGGTGGACTCGCTGCGGAGCCAAGTGGCCGAGCTAACCAGACAAAAGTTCCAGCTCTCTGAGCATATCGCAATGGTGGCCACCGAGAACCGGCAGCTCTGGTCGCGATTGTCTCAACTTGCCAAAGATAAGGGCCGCCAGAAGACGGCTTCCACTACGTCCGAGACTTGTGCGACAGGCACATTAGTTGCAACAATCAGTGAGACTGCATCAGGCCAAAATTTGATAAGATCGAAAACATTTACGCAACACTCCCCGAACCCAAATATCCGCCCGCAGCACATACGCACGGCGGGGGAGGACAAGAGCTTAGACGACATGAGTCTGGAGGAGGTCTCCCTCAAAGTGCTTAACAATTTCAACGATGCCAAGACTGAAGTCGACAAGAAATGCGGTGAGATTCTTGCCAAGGACGGGAATGGTCTAGGATTTGGGTATCTGAACGACGACGTTTCCGACGGGGATGTAGCCCAGGAGGCGAAAAAATGCATCGACGGAATGGTGGACATAAAAAAAGAACTTCTCAAGCAGCAGGACGATTTGAAGAAGGCTTTAGGTGCTCTCAAGGATAAAAAAGGTAAGTGCCCGACAAGGCAGACTCAAACTTTCGAACGAATCAGTTTCTTGCAGGTCTCCAAGAATGCCCAGCATGCAAAGAACGACGAAAACTGGAGATGGTTGACAAAAATCTAGAAACAGATCCATGTCTCCTCGACAATTACAGAAATCCCAATCAGGGAAATAATTTAGTAGATGTGCTGCCTCCAAAACAGAAGACCGACGATTGTGCGTACAGTGGAAACCGCCAAATGTACATCCTTGAGCAAAAAAGGATGGCAGATGAGATGGACAAAATGTGTCCCTTGTGTGGTAAATTTTACTCGAGCAGTGTGTCGTTCGAGAGCTTTCAGGAGCATGTCGAAACGCACTTTATTGACGACACCGACCTCGACCCAAGTCTGGAACGTAATTTTGAGTTCGTATCACACACCGTGAGCAACTTCTGACAAAGCAAGAAAATCTTTTTTTCCAGCGAATTATGAGAGTGCAACAACCAGGATGTGTGGACTCCTAGATACCTTGTAGATTTCTCTAGATTTAATTATTGTAATTGTTCTGTAATTTTAAGGATTCTACGATTCTTACGTGCGTTCGTTAAGTGAATAATTATTCTGATACTGTCCCTAGAATTCACTGAGGATTAATTTAATGTTGAATAATACAAATATTCTACCCGATAAAGTGGTTTTTCTTTCACAGAGGAAATGACTACACTTTTTTACCTAAGCTGTCCCTCGTAACGTCCACAAATCTTTTTAAACGAGCAGATTACGAATGAATTAAAGGGACAATGAATTAAATTAAATGTGTAAGCTAATTAATAATTGTAACTGGTTTATTTCACTACATTACCCGACAACATGCCGATTAACCTAGTTCGTGTGGCTTAACATCTTTTGTGGTGGCTGGTTGTTGAGTAGACTTCTGCATTAGATTTTTACTAAACCACATTGGACGCGGCTTTTCCATTTCCACGACTCGTTTACCATTCAAAATTTCGGCCTGTTCCTTCTTCTCTCCTTCGTAAAGAACAACAACTTCTTGTTCAACAGGCTCCAAGCCGAGCTGTTCTTGAATTTTATTCTGCATTTGCTCTGTCTCCTCACGGACCTTACCATAGCAATGAGCTAAAACAGCGTACGATTTGTAAATAAATTCATCCTAGAGGAACTAGCTAAAATACTTACGGCACAATACCCCCAATTCCCGGTCATGCCCGCATTGGTTACACACTATTATGTTATTTTTCGGAAGCATTATTTTCAGAATATATTTAGGATCACCGAATCTCCTCTTCAACCTCTTTTCAATAGTCCGGCGGTGCTTTGGTACGGCCCACAGAAAGCCATCACCAATTAAATCCTTCAATGAAAATTTTGCTCCAGAAGCTGGTGAATCCAGAGGATGTGATTGCAGACCGGCTAGGCAAAGAGCTACTTCCACAGGAAAATTTCAATGATATTTTAAAATGATGGTTTGTTGTACTCACCTGGTGGATTTCCATGCCCGAAGAAGTTTGAAATTGCTCGTTCAAGTTGAGAAATTACAGTGAAAAGCCTCAGCATGTACCTAGACATTTTGGAAGTTGTCAATATGGTGGCAGTACAACTGTCAACAGAAAAGAGGTTAGATATTTTTGGTTTAAGTATTTAAGAAAGTATGGATATTTATAAGGTTTATGTTATGAAAGAATGAATATGCATTAATTTTATATGTATAAATTAATAAGAAATGCTCGCACAATTCATTCGAATAATTTAAAATATTTATACCATTTAAATCTTCGAATAAAACAGCTGGCTGATTAAGTACTGCCCTACTCAACTTTTGACAAATTTGACTTGAACCAGCTGATGAATTTTTGCACCCTGAACACCCACTGACAACCGTTGAAATGTTTCGCTCGCATGTGTTGCTCAGGCGAATGAAATTTTCGAAAACTTTCCCGCAAAACAATTTGGGCTATCAGTTCGGATGTCAGGTGCACACGGCGGACGGTTAGGTGGTAGGGTGGCGGTACTCTCGGCTCTTCGGTGGGCCGCGGCGGAACAAAGTTAAAGTGGTAGGGCCACCGCGGTGAGTGTATCATAAACAAATCGGTGGGGCCCCCGAAAGGACCATCATCTTGCAGTCGTCGCAGTGCCTTCCGCTAATTCAAAGCGCTCAAATAATTCGCTGCTTCCCCAAAGTATTACGGAGTGAATTTTTTTTTTTTTTTTTTTTTGGATTAAGTGCCTCGTTTACGGGCTTTCTGCAGCGAGAGAAAAACAATCAAAGACGATTCACTGGACTTTCCAAGCCATGGCGTGTTTCGGAGGCTCGGGTCGGTTTTGTGTTCGTTCGCAGGAAAAATTGTGTCAGTTACTGGTAAATAACTACAAAAAGGCAGATGTTTACGCACAAAATAGCCGTCGTTTGGGGACGTCCTTTCGAGCAGCGGCTCTCCAGCGGGCGCACAGTGTTCCCGCCCTCCTCCAAGGACACTCATCCTGCTCACCGGTGCGGGACTACTCAGCCAGGGCACAGGTAAAGTGAATTTATTTTTGCGGAGGCACTCGGCCAGGATACAAGTGCCTTCTTGCAGCCGACTGTTATGTAACTGTTAGTTAACTGCAGGTGATAATCATTCGAAATGTGTCAACAGCTGATTAGCTGGCCAAGGGGGCTTCAGCAGGAAGTCCTTAGAATAAATGGGCCGTTCCGTGCAAAATGTAACAGCCACCTTTGTACTTTGCCCGTGTTTTAAGTGAAATTCTTCGCGTTTTGAGCGCGCGTGTCTCGTCTTTCTGCCCGTCTCGCTCAATTTTGATGAAAGTGTTCGGGTTTTTTTTCTTACAGCGCGACTGGAATTTTATCGAGAAGAAAGTGAAAATTTCCAACCAGCCTGTTTTATATGAATTCCATGTACTTGAGCTTTGCTTCTGTGCATTTACTTTGGCAAAATTAATTGAGAAAAATTGCGTTTTTTGCGTTTAAACGCAGTGGGTTTGTTGACCATCAGCCCGCAGCGCTGTGTGAGTACAGGGCTGCCACGACCCTTCAATTGCGAAACAAGTGTCACTGTCAGACTGATTACGTAATGCGTAGAGAAGAATTCCATGGTACCGACATGTGTTCTTATTCGATTTCGAATTATTCTGGCAGGGTTGTGAGCTAATTTGATTCGAATTGGTTTGTGACCTAATTGCTTAAATGGGATAATTTTAAATTAGCTGTTAAAAATTTTATGTGGCAAAAAATAAGAAGGCGCTCAAGGCCAGCAAGCATTCGTATTTTTAAATTAATACTAAAATAATTGAAAACAAAAATGCGTGCTTCTAAACCGAACGCCAAGAATTAGTGAACCATTCCATCTCACTTCCCTTTCGATAATTTTACCGCTCAAATAATAATTGCATTATTATTTAATCTTATCACTCGACTAAGTTTTGTACTACCTCTGTAGAATTCAATAACTAATTAAATTCTTTTATATTACTAGCCACGTTAACTTCCATAATTTTTTTGATTACCGCTTAAAAGTTGAATATTGCCCACACGAATAATTAACTGGTCAATGTAACCCAACCACCTAGGTGTTTTAATACCCCTTAAATAACTTGTTCCCTGCATAAATTAACACTCTTCTAAGAAGTTTTGAGAAAGGGCATCGAGCACATGGCTTAATTTAGGGTTAATGGCGTACACCGGGTGTTCTAAACCACAAATATGTATTTCTGTTTCAACTATTAACAAATTAATATATTTTTTCGTCAACACTTTAACCCTGTGTTATCAACATGATGAAAATAAAAATACAAAATGTAACATATGTGCGTATTTCCTTTCGGTTTTAATGTATTGAAGGACCTTTTTTCTAAAGTTTTGTTTTTCGATAAAATTACTATATTAATCATTAGTCAGATCAAAACGTATACAGTGTCCATGAATGTTTTTGACTCATATGAAAATAATTTATGCATTCAAAAAGGACTTAAAACAATTTTCAAGACCAGTTCCTAAACAAATAAAAAAAATAAAAGCAATAAAAGTAGAATAATTTCGTGAAACCCAGACTGATTAAAATGTACCACGGAAAAAGAATTAGCTCAAGTATAGAATAAATTAAATTAAATGGTATTTGTCAACTAAGATTTTATTGAACCGGATTTTATGAATCGCAGTTAAACAGAAAAGTTTTTACCTTAAAATAGATTTTACTTATTATAGATATTAAAAAAAAAAGCTGTTTGGGTGATTTTTTTTTTTTTTACTAATTAAAGAAATTGTACTTTCATCGACTTGCTAATTTTTAATGGCAGAATGGGGACTTTAATTTATTTTAGACTTTTGCCCCAGTAAAAATATCTAAATTCTTTTTGAACGCCCACAACGCGCCCGATGTACACCCAAGCATTTTCCATTTTCAAGCCCGCAACAGGCACGGCTGTCGAACAATTACGCCTATTCACGCCTGCATTGTGCCCCCAACAAGCCCGCATTTCTCAAAATACGCTCGCAACGCGCCTACAACAGGCCCAAAACGCGCCTGTAACAGGCCCGAATCAATTATTAATTTACATTTTATTGTAAAAATAAATGAAAATATTTATAGAGCCAGATAATAATATAGAATATTGTGAATAAAAATTGAAAATGAATATATAAATTATTTTACAAAAGTTTTATTTCAGTATTAATTCTTCATATTAATCTTTTTCTAGTTATATTCGTCTAAAGAAAGGCAGACAGAAAGAGTCTACATCTATTGCTTTAATAACATCTGAACTTCAAATTTTTATTTTAACCAGGCATGTTGCAGGCGTCTCTATGATCGTATTTCTCTTCAAAAATGCTACGGCCCTGATTCGGGCGTATAACGGGCGCTTTTTCAATTCCGGGCGTTTTGCGGGCTATATATTTCGTGATGAACAATACTCGTAGTAGCTACAGTACTCCGTCGCTGTTTCGAATTGAACTAACTAGGGTTTTGGCTGTAAAATGGGATCAAATCTAGATTTACTAATTGACTGAATTAACGCTATGGTGTTGCTACGTATAACTAGTTTGTTGATGCTGATATGGAATAAACAATTACGTCAAGGATTGAAATGCATGAAAGATATGTAAATATGTATAATCAAGTACTTTTAGAAAAGCTATGCTATTAAAGTAAGAAACAGAATAATAAGAAACTATTTCATTACGGCGAGAATTATTGTGGATTGGCGTTACTATATTTCCAACAATTTTAAGATAAGTTTTTTAACTATCCTGTAATTAATTAACCAGATGCACTTCACGTTTGAAGGGATTTCGACTGAGTTAGGTACATATGTATATAAACTTTAAAGTGTTTTCAATTTAAAATAATCGGATACACTTTTAAAAGTGTATAAACATTTATTCAAATAAATTAAATGGTATTGAATTTTTTCAAATTATAATAAAATAAGGTGAACTCTCACTCATTAACTCCATTATATGAAAAGAGAGAGAACATTATACTGGTTTGTTAACTATTTAAATACAATTGAGTGCATTTTTAGAGAATCGAATTAAAGTTATGGTGCACATAAAAATTTATTTTTCCTCCTAGCGGAAAGTCAATAAAGTGATAGGATTATTAATTGAATTGAGAATCAATAGATTTAAAAAATGATTAATTTTTGGTGGTACCTACCAAATTTCAGCTTTCTTTATTAAACCGTTAAAAGTTAAATGGCTCTAGTAGTTAGACATACGGTCTTTTTTTCCTCCTAATACTGACACGGAACACCAAAAAATATAACTGTGAAATATGCAATCCTGCAACATATCTCCTATCCTAAATATTTAAAATACACCTGTTTTAATTATTTCTAAAATACATATATAAGATTGATAATGTAAATCGTAAGTGAAAATGTATGTAGAAAAAAAATTTAACAATCCACTTCAAACTCCATTCCACAAAGTTTTTGTATACCTAGTTAATAATTTGAAAGTTGAACTTGAATCCGTCCGTTTATTGTAAAAGTAAGTGTTAATAAAGGCAAGTCAAGTTGAAATCATCTTCGCCATGCGTAAGGTTTTTATAACACCATATTCCCCTTAAATTTTTATTGGATTCCTATTTTTCTACGTTCAGTGAGGAAAAAACTGAAAAGGTTATGAACACTTCCAAAACCTTGACTCGCAAAAACCCACTTTACAAATACCGACATTGTAAAAGAAAGTCGTCTTAATTCTTCTGCACTGCTCGCTCATTAATCATGCAAGCGAATCTTGTGTCACAAATATGGTACGCAAATTTTCAAAGACCGTTGATGATAATCAAAAATAAACGGCCTGAAATCGACCGTGATTTGCACGTGAAACCCAATGCATTCCACTGTGATTTTGAACGTAATCCCCGCTGTTGTCGCCGTAATTCGCGGCTGCCGCGGAGCAAATAGCGCTTTCTCGCGGCCGCGCACTGTGATGATCTTTTCTTGTCATTCCCCTGTCCTTCTTTTTATTCTACTTTCGATTTCAATTTTGAAACCGAGAGTTTTGCCGCACCGTAAGCCTCGATTGTGGAGCCGGCCGTTGATCGGTGATCGGTGCTCGTGTGCATCCGGCGAGATGATGCTGCGGGCAAAATGTTGCATGAGACATCGTCGACCGGGGGCTGCTAAGTCCAAGGAGGGCTGAACGGGCCTCCGCACCTCAGCGAATTAATGTACTGAATTGATCATTCCTAGCGTATCGATCGATAGCCGCGAAAATACCTTTCCTCTGAGCAATGTCGGTATATAAAAATTATCAACAGCAATCACGTTTGGAAGAGCTGTTTTGGCCCAATATTTGGGAGGTAGTGTTTGCGAACAAGCTCAGATTTCACTTCTAAACCGGAACCGACGACAAAAATGAAAAAAAAAAAAATATTTTCATTCAATTTACGTCCAAGTTACCTGGCGTTCGTAAAAGTCTTAACCAGTAAATCGGTTAAAGCGCAAAGACAAAGAGTGCGGCCAGTGTAGATCGTTTAAATAATTAACTGTCGAAACTGGGTAAGAAAGATTCGAGAGCATAAGAAATGCTCACGCGTGTCCAGAGTGCCATTGGGAAACCGATAACGTACCAGTGGCAACAAAAGATGTCACACCGACCACAAATACATGTCGCGCTGGTGCCTGAATTGGGCAGCTAATTTAATTTTACACATGAGTCGATGTAATTCGGGCAGGTATGCGACCGTTTTGAGGAACCAAGTGCTTCTTTGAATTTTGATGAGCCGTTTGGTCCGTGAGTTTATGTAGGCTCATCCACCTGGTCTATCTGCATGAATACAATGTCTATTATACTTAGTTGTCTAGACTGCTGAAGAGACTCAACATAACAGTAGAGGCATAATTCTTTAAAAGTTGTAGACAATGCATGGTTTTTAGGTAAATAGTCTGAAACTTCGACGGGCACAAACTATCTGAACCAATTTTCCACCTCAATGTTCAAATAATGTTAATTATATGTACAACTACTTATTTTTGTTTACTGTTATACATTCTACTTTCTCAAATTGAAAAAATATACATATGTATGTAGATAGGCTCAATTGGTCTGAAATGTTTACATAATATTCTACATATTAACTACAGCATGACCCATGAGCGTTTCTCATTATAATGGCCATACATTGCACAAATGGTTATAGAAAGTATTAATTTAATAGGCAAAGAAAATATCAATTGCATCTCTGCTTTAAATAGGTACAATCGTTCTCCTATAGGAACATATGATTTTTAGAACGCCAATGTGTTTGAAAGTTGGCCAAGGTGTGGTTCAAACCGGACTAAGTTTGGCTCTAGCCGGACTAAGCTTAGCTCCAATCGACCTAAATCTGGCTTAAGGCATATAATATTATATAACAATAACCTTTCCTTTGGCCTGTATGTATGCATGTCTACAAAATTCCATTGAAATAGGCTAGATTTGAAAACTTCCGGTTTAATTTTTTATATGATTTCCTTTATTTGCCTTCAAGTAAGCCAAAGTGGTTTGCTATGGTATAGTCCCAGAAAAAGATGAGCATACTTGTACATATGTAATTAAAAAGCAGCCTTTTGGTATATGTAAGTTGTTAACTTTTTCAGAATTTTAGAGAACAGCAAAACCCATGTCTCAGCAATTCCAAGTACTCTTCGGAAACTATTACATTTTCTTAAAATAATTATTAAATCATTAAAAGCGGAGCTAAAATAGTTTTAAAATCAATTCTCGAGTCGCTGACTCTGTGTACAACGGAAGTAACAAATAATACTGCAAAAGCCGCTCTAAACAATTTTCACCGGAATCATTTACTATATCCGCATTAAAAAATTTACTAAATAATATGTACATAAAGTTTAAAATAAAATGCATTGAGCTAGATTTCATGCATAAATTAAGTAAAAGTAATTGAATTTTTCCGATTTACTTTTGCAATTCATTTTGAGTAGGAAGCGGTGCTAGTCAAGTGTGGCCGCAAAGGCGCTTCAGTTTAAATTTGTATATTCATAGCACGTACTTGTCTACCGCTCGTTATTTTTCTTACTCTGCCGCCTCTTTTCTTTTACTCTTATTGTGCTTACCTTATGAAATTCCAAAGTGAATTTAAAATTAATTACAATTCAATTATTACTTCAGGTGTGCACCATATCAATTGTATGCAGATTCAAACATGTGCTTTATGAGCATTTCGATGATCTTTCAATGAATTCAATGAATTAGAGCAGTAGAAGCAAATGGAAATATTGTTAAATCTCGGACGAGTGCATATAGAGATAGCTTAATAGACCTTGAATTCAGAAATGTGATCGACTTTACTTACTTTTTTAATTTTGAATTAAAGACTATTTATGTTCATCGGAACCTAAATAACGATTCTTGTTGTAACAGCTAAAAAAGAAATCCTATTGACTGAAACAAATTTTATAAGTTTTTTTGTCCATTTATACCAAAATGTTTTATCCGAAGTGCTGGCATTCTAATTGAAATCATATAGCTGCAACAAAAGCGCCAGCGCTTATAGAAATCGGCGAACCCGAAATTTCATATACAGTGTCGGACAAAACAATAAGACCACCTTAACACACATTGAATATCTGGGCTGCATTTATTAAACTAAACTTGAAAATAACAAACAATCATGGCAACACGCACTTTAAAGAATCGCCGTTATCTGCTGCACAAAATGTCCAGTTAATTCAAATCCATACGAGTTAAGGAAAGATAAGTTGTAGTGAGAGTGTGAATCAGTGAAGACAAAATAATAAGACCACCTCTTACGTGCAGATTATTCTTTTTCAAATTAGTTTGAAATAATTATTTGTAAGTATAAATTTATATAATATTCAATGAGAAAGAGCTTTCAAGTTAAAAAAGTGCTACCTTTGTAGAAAAATATGGGTCGTGGCGTGCATTGTAAGGACGTGGAGAGAGAAGTCATTAAAAGTTTGACCGACGAAGGAAAATCACAGAGACAAAGCGCCAATATAATCGGGAGATCGAAAACTTTCGTTTGTAGTGCTCTCAAGCCACAGAAAATTCCAACTACCACAGGTCGGCCAAGAAAAACTAGTCGGAAAGATGATTCTCGGATCAAACGCCTTGCAACTGCTGATCCATTTAAAGCAGCTACGGACATACAGCGCGAGTTGGACTTACCCGTTTCATCAAGGACCGTTCAGAGAAGACTTGTGGAACAAAATCTATTTGCCCGAAGTCCAAGGGAAGTGCCACTTCTTACCACTAGGCATCGGAAATGTCGCATTGCGTTCGCCCAAGCGCACCGTACGTGGACCGGACCGGAAAATAGTAAAATGTGGCGAAATATTCTTTGGTCCGATGAAACAAAAATAAATTTGATTGGTTCGGATGGCAAGAGGTGGGTCAGACGACCAAAAAATGCAGCGCTCAAACCACAATACACAAAAAAAACAGTAAAGCATAGTGGAGGCAATATTATGGTTTGGGCATGCTTTTCCTGGTACGGCGTGGGTCCAATATATTGGATAAAAGAAAGGATGGATCAACACCTTTATATCCATATATTAGAAGAAATCATGCTTCCTTATGCTGAGTGGGAAATGCCACTCAAGTGGCAATTTATGCAGGATAATGATCCGAAACACTCAGCAAACCTAACCAAAAAATGTCTGAGTGACCATAAAGTCGACGTTATGCAATGGCCTGCCCAGTCACCGGACCTTAATCCGATAGAAAATCTTTGGGCCATAGTTAAAGCGCAGATTGCTAAGACTAAACCGAAAAATAAAGATGAACTATGGACGCAAGCACAAGTTGCGTGGAATAATATTCCAGTCACCACTTGCCGTACTTTAGTGGAATCTATGCCGAATAGAATAAGAGAATGTTTATCTAATAAAGGTTACACAACGTCTTATTAAATTTGCTGTTTTATATACCGAACCCTTTTATCAAATTCTTTTTAAAAAATGTAGATTTTGAAAGTGGTCTTATTTTTTTGTCCACCAGAATTTGTTATGAGAATGAATTATTTATCTGTTTTGAGTTATATTTCGAGAATTTTATCATGTTGCTTTTACAAATCAGTCATTTAGTCATGTTGAAAATAAAATGAGTTGAAATTATAAAAATATTTGTGATATTATGTGATTATTTTGAAAAACTAAGCATGCGCTGTGAGTGGTCCTATTGTTTTGTCCGACACTGTACATACATATGTACCTGTATTTGACTATATTACATCTTCAAAAAACCATGAGTCTAACAGTCGCCTTTGGCTGCTTTTAAGGATTAAAGGGTTAAAAAATCTAGAAAATTAACCTTTAGCAAATATCTCGTAATCTATTGGCCGTGTGGCAAAGATTGTTTGATTACAAACATAAATAAAAATTGAAATACGTCTGCGCAAAAGAATGATCTAAGTGACCATATACATAAACAACTACTTAAAGTTGCTAACTAGGTCAGAATTTGTGCTTTTGACTGACTGTCTTGATAATGTAGATATACTATTATATATAAAACAAGAAATATAGATTTGAAGAAATAAAAACTGACTTAGTTCCCACAGTACCCAGCTTTTTGAGCCATTTTCAGGAAATTGCAATTTCAATATAATACATACATTTATTAATTTTGAAAAGCTAAAAGCAACATTAAAACAATATTATGCATTGTTAAACTAATCGGTACCTTTGAAGCGTTTTTCTTGTCTTTATGGCATTTTGTTTTCCTTTATGGGTCTATAAAAAGACGATACAGATCATCCGTGTAGGAAATTCTCACTGCATGAAAGCATGACAGGTTTAAAAGGGAAAATTTCATCATTAAATACGCAACGTGGATGAATACTACGTTTGAGATTAAGTACAGCATTTATCAACAGCGGTGGAAATCTTTGAACTTAGTGCCTATGTGCTATTTAGTGTCGTGACTCGGTATTTGAATAAACTGTCTTGTGTGTCATATGTAAGTGCAACGAACGACTTACATATGTATGTCCCAAGTATTATTGTCCTCTCCTACCTTTGTCTATTTTTAATTGTTTAATATTTTGCAATAATGAACAATTTATTGGAAGAATAGTTACAACATTTGTCACTTTAACTAAATTTTTGAGAACTAGAAAAAGCCCCAGCCGTGAAAACCCATTTACATCACTTTATGTATGAGGAACTCGCACATTTCTGGTTCAAATCAGAAATGTAAACCGAAAAACATACTGGTGTCATGTGTTAAATAATCGAAAGGAGAACCCCCAAGGAAAAAAAAAACGCAAAAGTTCGCTACACAAATTTCACAAAGATGATGATCAATGAGCAATATTTACTCAAAAATGAAGATCCGGGACAAGATGTTCTTTGTTATTTTGCAATGCTCACCTGAAAGCAGTGAGCACCTGAGATTTTGGTAATTGATGTGAAGGACCACTCACTTTTAGGTTTAACAGACACACCTTTGCTGACGACAAAAATGTGAAAAACTGTGAAGCGATCATATTTCCTCTCGGTTTTTTGGCAGTATCTTTTCATGAATATTTTATACTTTGTTGATTGTTGTACTTTCTTAAATTTTGAAGTAGTTTTCGTAAGCACACTTGGGGCACAATTTGAATAAGTGACGATCTGATGATATTTATTGGGGCATTTTGAGGTAATAGTCACTTGAAAGTGAACTCAAACAATTGAACCAATTTCTAATTGTTCAGGTATTGTGATTCTTTAGTTGTTTATTATTATGAAAAAAGTATGTAATCTCTTTTAACAGATTTATCCACGTAATCGTTTAGATCTTTTGGCAATAAGCCTTTGCATTACACCAAAAGATTAATGGAAATTGCAACGATTTCAACCAATTAATCAATTTTCGAATCAGAGTCGGTGCAAAAAAGAAATTCCCAATTACATGCTTTTAGATTTAAACAAAATGTTGCAACATATTCAATGGATTCTACATGATCAATATTCAGTGCGTATTTGGCGACAGTTGAAGAAACAAAGTACAAATTTTCACCAGACCCACTTGGACTCGTACCATGCAAATCGTATGACTTACGGTCTTTCAAAATTCAATTAATTTCCACTGCGCGGTTCAATTTAAATTCACAAACATCCCGATTTCCGGATGCGTGCGAAAACTATAAAACTGACTGCACAAAGAGTTTCGATCCGCAACAGCTTAAGCGAGGCTACTTCCATTTTATGCGGCATCCTTTTAAAACCGAGTTATTTATAGCTCCTTCAGATATAAATTTTTTTAATAAACAATGACTGGTCTTAATAGTAAACAAATCGTGTTCAATGGCTTTACCTACCGCGTTAATTAAAAAATAATAATTACAATTTAATAATTTTTACGGAATGCATGTAAACGATTTTTGATATAATATTCCAGTCGGACTTTGGTAAAAAATCATTTCGGTACTTTTCCCTTAATCATTTTATCAGCGACACGATGAAGCTGTCCCACTTTTTGGGCACCTGAAGTAACTCAAGGTCCGGCGACAAGAAACAACCGTCGGGTTACTTTCCATGGAAGAAAAAATCAAATATTATCCCATAAAAATTTTTATTGAGAAATGTTTTTCTCTTGAAATAAATGGTGTTTATACAGCGTTTTTTTAACGCCATTTTCAATGTTTATTAAAATCTCCTATAAATCTTAGAATAAGACCCGAATTGAATACGCTGCATAGGATGTTGAAAAAGATCAGGCATTTATGGTGAATGCACGCGGTTATATAAGTGAAATGAATGATTTTTTTCTGATGTTGAATTTTTCATCAGTGCATTACACACGCGGGACTCACTGCAAAGTTTAAATTTTTCCAAGGGCACTCGATTTTCACATTTTCGACAGACCGAGGAGATCGGTCCCGACACAAAAAGAGTTTAATCATTATTAACCCACTGCTATGCTGGGGACAGGAAAATGTTTTTGTAGTAGGTACAATGCGATAATTTTTGTCCGTTGTTTACCTACTCTTTGTAGATTTGATGACATTATTAATGCTCGTTTGCAAATTTATGCCTCGTGGCTCACTCGTTTAGTTATGCATAATTATATCTAATTTTGATGGGTTTCATTAATCAAGTGACTCTTTCAGTTTTGTATTATTGAAATTTAGAGGACAGTTACAAATGACAATGACACTTTTATGCTAAATCCTGACAAGTTTTTCGAAAAACTAAACATTTTACTGAGCTAAACTACAGAAAGGTATCTGGGATTTGCGCAAATTTTGGTAGTAGATTTGAAATCATTGGCTCTAAAATACTTTTATTATTATTCAAATAAATTATGTTTGAAAAATTTTATGAATTTCTGACTCAAAAACGGATTCGCAATCAGGATCTCCAAAAATTCTCTGCCATCAATTGTAGTAGCAATTCCCTGGAGTTCAAAATTTTTGGTCGCATAATTTTCCTGTTATTACAATGGTATATACAATAACACCATAATTTGAAGTGCTAAAGATTCATACAACTTAAATGTAAAGCTCCCCATACACTATCAGTTTTGCCTTCATTTCCGTCTGACCGGAAGCAAAGTCGTTAAGTGAATGGGCAATTTTGCCTCAGATCAGGCGGCCGGATGGATTAAAGCGATTGAATCAGTTTCGTCAGGCTGGATAGACTGACCGGATAATGTGTGGATACAATCAGGCCAAACGCTTAAGGAATAGCACTATCACCGTGTAGCAAAGCAGCTCCGTCTTGACAATTTTGCACGTCCTTACTCGACCGTGGGTCAATAGAACTGACGAGACAGCTATAGTGTACGGCCACACAATCCGTTTAGGCAGTTCGGCCTCCTAATGTATGGGGGGCTTTATTTTCCGAAAAAAATCAGTGGTCTCGGGACACTTGAAACCCCTTTATGTCCTCCTGACCTACATTAACATTTGCTATGAGGGCCCAAGTTGTCTCTATGAAGCGAAGAAAGCCAAGGCTATCTTCTTATGTAAACAATTAAAAATTAATGGCGCCATAAACCAAACAAAGTGCAGTGCACTCTAATTGTTCACATTTAGCTCATTCCAATTTGTTGCATACCAGCCGAAAAACACCATTAAAGTGTTTCTAAGAATTTGGCCAGATTTGTCTACTTTCACCGTTTAATAGCATCGACAAACACCAGAGAGAGAAACAATAAAAAATACATTTGTTAAGGTTGTTAGGTTTTGTAGACCCCAACCATGAAGGTAAATAAGATGAAATCAGGGAGAAGTGATGCGTCTCTAAATATAGATGCTTGACTCCGAAATGTTTGTTTTTTGTTTGCTTAATTTTCCAACATATTGAATATTTTGGGTTCCAATCGGAATCGTTTAGTATTCAAATTCAGAGATGAACAAAGGTTAAAATATTGACGATGCAGCAATAGGTACCAGGTGTGGTGCAATTATGTTAGGCGATTGCTCTTTATAACATATTTCATTAGGTTTTCCGTGTATTTTTTGGAAAAATATCCAAGTTTTTCAATTGTGCGTTTATTTTTTCGTACTATAATTGTAAAGTGCGTAGAAAATATCCAATCCAGTGTTATAAAACTTTCTAATAAAAACTGCTTTGCCCTACTGCCCCTTAATTACATATTTTAACCGTAATCACCACAAATCTTTGGAAAGTGGCAACGAGCTAACACTTCAAAAATGCACATAAACCGGGATCCGAGCGCTTTTCTTTGGGGGATATAAAGCCAAACATTGCTTAATAGCACAGTGGTATCCAAAAACGAAAAGCTGTTTCCGCTCGAGAGCGTGAAAGGTTTTGGGGGTCCAGTAGAAATCTGTAATGAAAGTTCAAGAGCGCAGTTGAACTCGTCGTAGCAATTAAATAAAAAAAACATTAAGCAAAAACACGATAGGAGTCTATTCCCAGGTTAATGAACTTGAAATTTTAATGTGAGCTTTACCTATGTTCCTTTCATGGCTGCCTGCGAGCAAGTTCAAATTTAATTAGTGAAAGAAATTTCTATGATTCGATTTTCTAGCCGCCGCCTTTTGCCACATGCGATGCTGCGTATGTTATCTTGTACGTGCCATAAGGTCTTATGCAACTCATGCTGCGTGAGGTGTAGCAGGGTGTCTTGTTTACACACGCACCTTGTTATTGAAGCCCGATTGGCGTCTAATGAATATTTATGGCTTGATTAAGTCTACTCCTCCGACGGTGATGCTTTGAAAATTTGAAACTAATTGAGCAAAGTATAAAAATAGCAAACACTGCCTGCTTATTATGGCATCTTTAAATGCAAGGCACAATTATGTTTGTGGTGTTTTTAATAAGTGCAATGTAAAACTAATGGTAGTTTTATTCCATTTCTTTCTAGTCCATTGGATTACCAGCTTGTTCCAGAGATAATGTCAAAAGCGTAAGTATATGTACTTGTTTAATAACTACATATTCTAGAACGATATTTTACAAAAAAATTTGCAACTAAGCTAGTGAATTATTCATTTCAACACGAATTACATGATCAACAGATGTACCTACCCACTGAATATTTTGGTTTATATTAATTTGAAAAACGTAAATAATTTTACAATTCAATGTACAATAGAGACATTTATACATATATTATACATAGATGTCTAACTTTGCAAATCACGTGTCGTTGATGTCAATTAAACTGGAAATCCGATCAACCTGTCCAGACAACTTTTTAAAATGAATTTATTTACTCTAACTTTGCCAATTACAAAAAACATTCTAGAGGTCGGCATTATGGTTAATGTGATTGAAAATATAAAAAATTTCACCTGGATTCCAGTGAAGAATTTTTTTTTACTAGCCGTGTGCCCGATGAGATATTTCATCGGCAACATCTCAGGAACCATCCAATTTTTCTCAAATGTTAGAACTACTTACATACAAACTTTCATCCCCTATTTAACGCCCTTAAGGGATGAATTTTCAAAAATCCTTTCTTTGTTATACATATGTATAAGGAAATCCTGTGCAAAATTTCATGCTTCTAGACCCAACAGTTTAGGCTTGCGTTGTCTGTCAGTCAGCCAGTGTCAGATTTTTATTAAGTAGATAGCTTTTGAGAAAAATATGATGACTAAAAGAGATTATGTTTGTTGACGAAAGTTAAAAGTTGCTTAACAAGATAGCACCAAGTACTTTCATATGTGACAACTTTCACGTAACGGAATAAAACAAACGCTATATAACCGGCCCATCATACTCAAATATTCGAAAACAAAAGTAAGTCAAAAGGAATATGTATAGCCTACATCTAAAAAAGTGATAACCTTGTAACCCTTATTTACAAAATTTTTACGCAATTTTTTTTTTCAATTTAAGTCTCTGCTAAATCATCTCGGCAATGAACTCGATTTACATGATTTATTAAATAATATATAATAAAATTTCACGATTGTAATAAATGACGTTCTATTTAAAGTAGAAGCCGCAAACTTACTCGAAAGAGCCATTATGCCGAATTATTCTGTAGAAAATTATAACCAGCTCTGGTACTGGTTATCGATCGTTGTTACTTAACCATTCACTGACCCCGCAGATTCACTTTTAATGGTTTTTTCTCGCCCCGAAAAACGAGAATTTCTCATTCTGCACGCTGCGCGTTATGGAACTTTTCCTTTCATGCGAAATTCTCTACTTGACTTGACCACCACTCTCGATTTTGCCGGTTACAACATATTCGCTGGTTTAACAACTGAATTGTTTTTTGAATATTCATCTGATTGCACTCGTCAGGCTTTTATTAAAATGCAAGCGTGTTGCACTGTGCAAGTTAATGTTGATCCATTGAGAGAAGTCAATTCATAGATCTCAACCTTTGAACGTGGAAATCTCCTGTGCTGGATGGAAGATCGTCTGTTGTATTTTTTAAGTTCAGCATCAGGTTAGCATGGCTCAAATGTGTTGTTCGTATAACTTTCACTTTCTGCTTTTCAGCACGGGCTACATGTTGTCATCGCAACTTGAGACTGCATGTTGGAAACTCGCTTTTCTGCCTCGATATGGTTGATCTCACAAAAATCGTTCTAATTTGCTTACAGATTGAGATCAATTGATTGCGAACTATATAATTAGTAATTTTTTTAGTGATTGCTTACAGATGTCTATTAAGAATAGATGTAATTAAATCGCAATGAGGAAACTGTATGTAATTATAATGTTGCAATTTTTACATATCCATTTGAAGAATCCATAAATGATGGTACGAATTGTTGTTTCAAAAATTTCTCCTAAAACACAAAAGATCTCTGCTTGTTTTTGAATATGTATACGAGCCGTTTATTTCGAAAGTGCCGTAAGTCCTATATCCAAAAAATGCGTTTAATGATAATAATGGATTGAACTGAAAATTTATCTTTGTACGATAAACCAAACTCGTCTTCATACACGTACAATATATATATGTGGTTTGCATACATAATTTATATCATACAAATATTATAGAATTTGAAGATTGCAACAATCAGCTTAGACTACCTGCTTGCTAAATTATAATTTCAAAATAATTGAAATCAATTTAGGCTTGCAAATTTCACTTCAATTCTTGTACCATTAACCGGCTTGGGTACTGTTTTTTAATCAGATTGCAAGACTAAACGCGGATATGTTGGTGTGTAGGTTTATAAAACAGGTTCGAATCACCTGTATCCGAAAAGTGGTTTAAAATTCCTCATATTGGCTTTCATAGGGGCGTAATTGGTGAAAACAATTTCAATTTGAATCACATAATGTTGAATATCGGTATCGCCAAGTTGATTGTATAGGCGCATTATGTTGAGAAAGCGGGTGAATAAAATTGATATGGGTGTGTTTTTGTTCCCTTTATTTGATATTTTGATATTGTTTTAATTTACATTAAGCCATACATTACTTTTATATATTTGGTACATATGAAAGTTAAAAAATTCTTATTCTTTACTAAAGAGGATGTGTCAAATTCTCTAAGCTTTTGTAAGGTATGTCCAATTAGTGTAAGTTTGAAGCCCCTTTTAAAAAAGGTTGCCCTAAGCTCTTCCCGTTTTTATTTCTTTGATATTTATCTACGAAACTTCAGCTCTAAGACACTTTTGGGCAAATTTTAAATGAAATATCTGATCCTACCTGATGAAAAGATTTCAGAAAATGAATGATGCCAAAACTCGTTTTAGAGGTCGTAGACTTCAAAAATAAAATTTGTTCGTACATAAGTAAATATAACACATATGGGGTGTAACGAATCTTTTTTTATCGATTTTGATCAAAGTTCGCCTAAACGTTTATTTCGCCAATATCTCGGCTAAGTTCGTAAATGGGAGGAATCAGTCAAGGGGGTGGAGATTTAGGGGCTACGTAAATTATATTGGACCCCAAATCTTTTGTATTTCTTAACCGCTATTGACCAAACTTAAGGTGCATATTAACAACATGTAGTTCTAAGTCGTGTATGTATCAGTTTTTAAAAATTATTTTGTTACCACGATAATTGCCGCATTTCTTAATGGATTTTGAACTTCGTGTATGCATTTATTGGCTCGATATCTAGGTTATAGTTTGGCGAAGGGGAGGGAGACTTTTACCTCGCTATATATTTTAATTTATTTGCAGACCTTATATTTCTTCCTTTTCCTTCTGGCTGCCGCCGAAAGGTATTTTTTTAGAAACAGTCTTATTTATTAAATTTTACGTATCAAAAATTACCAAAATTTAAGTAATTTCTACATTTAACAAATACTATTACATAAAATTTTGTGCAAATTAATTTGCAATATAAACATAAATAATGCGTGAAGGTTGCTGGCTTCTTACTTCCAATTTCTACTTATTCAAGTCAGATAATGCGGTCATAGTAATTAAATTCGAACATGAATTAGATAGTCAGCCAGTTTGGAAATGTTGCTGTTAAATAACTCAAGCAACCTATCAGTTGCACATCCGACTCTCATTGCCGATGCAATTGCAATTCGGTGGCAGTCAGCGATGCAAGACAATACATAAACAGAAAAAAACCCTTTCATAATCGGTTTTATTGGTGGCGACACATAAATAATGCTAATGTACAGGAAGCAGTAATCTACATTTTTGACTAGGATAGTTTTAGTTATTTGGAACGCCCCCTTTGTGGCAACTTTTAAAATTGTTCTGCAATTGCCTGGTTTTATAATAGTCAACTTCTCCTTAGTATGTAGATTTTTGGTTCCATGCTTTTTAGCATTTAATACAATGGCTTTTGTGAGGTAGGCCATAGTCGATTATAACAAATGTACCTTTTTTTAAGATGAAGGTCACCGCAGTTACAGCCAATTTTCCACTGATTACCTTTTTACTGTTTTGGAATACTTTGATTAATTTGGGCTGTGGCTTATTTAACAACTGTGGCAATTTAACAACTTTGAGGTGACAAAGTTTCCGAGGCCGTGATGGATGGGTGCATTTATCTTATTCAATTTTAAGAGTTAATAACACATGGTTTAATTCTACTGGTTCTAAAAAAAACTTGTTACTGTTCTAAAAGTGTACACATTTATCTATAAACTTTATTTTTCATTAATTATTAATTAATCAACTTTCGAATATATGGAATTTACCAAATAGGAAATTAAAATTCTACGTAAATGGTAGCGCTCTTTAAGAGATATTTTGTTAAGTCTGTTCAACATTAATCATATCTCAAATAGCATTATGATTAGTAACTCGAACACCAAAACCAGTAGCATTGGCAAGAAAAGTATCCATCCGTCTGGCGCGCTTTGGCGGAATTTATCAAAATCTCTTTTGGAGTGAACTCATCAATGAAAAGAAAACGAAAGTCTCACGGTATACGTTCTCCTGTGTGAAAGTGATCAGTTGGTCAAGTATAGAGTGGCGGATAGTTGAGGAAAGAGTGCAAATTGTCCGATCAAATATTAAGCGTTTGATTAGCTGGTAATGGACAGGCGGTTCCGAAGCAGTATAACTTTCCGGGTATTATAGCTCCAAAAACTGTCAAGGAAATTGTGATTAACGTTTTGCTAGTCATAGTAAACAAAAGGTGAACTGATTGGCCGGCACGCGTAACGCCTCAATTGCGGTGATATATGGTGCAAAATACGTGCCATTTTGTTCATTTTAACTAGAGCTGGTCTGGCGGCCATTGCCTGAACTCCGCTTTCTTGTTTCGACTAGTAAACACGGCGTGGGCTTACGTAGAAATGAAGAAAGTGTTGAAATTGCTTAAGACAATTGAAAATAAAATGTTCACATGGCGGTATTTAAGATAATAGGTAAAAGTAAAACGCATTGTCGTGCGAAACATTTCTAATCACACTTACGCCGAGATTTCCTATGAATAACTATAAAAGTTCGTCGCTTTTTGTTGAAGTCTTTTGTTTGACGAGGACGTACACTACTGCATAGCGGAAGTGAAAAATTTTAAACTTTTTAAAGAATATTTTTTATTTTGATAGAAACATCAACGAGTTTTTAATCGAAAAAATAAGTTATTTAAGACACGTAATATTCCATTTTTTGCTCCAAGACATTGCGAATCTACGGGCAAATTTAAAATGGTTTTATACCCCAAATGACCTTCAGTAATGCAACTTCTGAACGGTAGATTTGTTAAAGAAGACACGTTCAAGTCTACGGGGTTTTCATGAACCCTTTATAGGATTTACGTGATGCGTTTAACGAATTTAAAGTAGTTCCCGGTGATGAGTAAATCAGAATTTTCTTATTTTTATATCTATGAGTCAATACTACAACTCATCTGGGGTTTTCTCTACATACACATATTGTATATTCATATCCAAATGATTTAAATTGGAAAATTGGTATGGTTTTAATTATTATTTGAGAACTCTAAATACCTTCGAATTACTTTTCGTAAAGTGTTGCAATAAATAATTATTTATCTGGAAGCGGCTACTTAGTAAACTTAATTGCAAAAACAAAGAATACATAGAAGAGAAGAATATTAACTAAAGAGATTTAAAGTATTACTATTAAATTTAAAATTCAAACAAAAGTGGGTGGAATTAAAAACTATGTTTCTTTTAACGACGCGACGGGTGCAACTAGTGTCTCAGTTGATATTTCTTTGCATGTACATACATCAAAGTGTTAAGAATGTTAATAGCATTCCATGAAGCCCTAAAATGTCTTGTGCATAATTTGGGAAAATTTAAATAATAAGTCACTAGTACAGTACCTTATCTGTACATTCGTTTTGCTTAAAGAAAAGTAACTACAAACGAAGTAGATAAGCTATGGGGGTTCGAGCACAAAATCCCATAAGGTTTATACAGGGGGTCAAAATTCTCAAAAACGGTATCAAAAGCTCGTCGTCTACGTCTAGGAGCAGTTTTAGGTGGGATGACGTGACGAAAGCTCTCTTGTGTGTGTTCAAGGTCACCCCCTCTCCACCCCGCTGAAAGCTTTACCCCTCTCCCATGCTATTAGGACGCGATCTTTGGGAAATGTGTAGGTGGCTTTGTTTATGCTATGTGGAGCTTATCAGTAGTTTATGCTGACGGGGCTCTATCAGCCAACATTTAAACTCTAGTATGTTTGAATATGTTGCGAAATGAGTAGGGCTTTGTTTATGTTATGTGGAAATGTGTAGGGGCTTTGTTTATGCTATGTGGAGCTTATCAGTAGTTTATGCTGACGGGGCTCTATCAGCCAACATTTAATCTCTAGCATGTTTCTACATGTTTCGAAATGAGTAGGGCTTTGTTTATGTTATGTGGAAATGCGTAGGGGCTTTGTTTATGCTATGTGGAGCTTATCAATAGTTTATGCTGACGGGGCACTATCAACCAACATTTCAACTCTAGCATGTTTCTACATGTTGCGAAATGAGTAGGGCTTTGTTTATGTTATGTGGAAATGCGTAGGTGGCTTTGTTTATGTTATGTAAAGTCTTATCAGTAGTTTATGCTGACGGGGCTCTTATTTCTACGTGGGTGTCTTATTTCCTAGAATTGATGACTCATCGCTTTAAGCTTGGAATACTCAAACGCTAGCATATTTCAACATGTTGCGAAATGCGTAGGTGGCTTTGTTTATGTTATGTAAAGTCTTATCAGTAGTTTATGCTGACGGGGCTCTTATCAGTAGCTAAGCTTCCGGTGACATGATCTTATTTCTTATGACTCATCGCTAGCATACATTTTCATTCAATATACTTCACACTTGAGATTTTCAAGATGAGTATAAATAGTGGAGATTAAGCAAATTTTCCTCATTCAGTGCTTACCCAGTGTTGAGTTCAGTTCAGCTACATAAAGTTTAACTAAAGTATTTGTGTAGGTGTTAGTGCAGTGTAAAGGTCAAAGGACGAAAAGGATATAGTGAAAAATTATCAGTTTTGTAAAGGACGAAAAGGACATAGTGAAAAAATTATCAGTTTTGTAAAGGACGAAAAGGATATAGTGAAAAAATTATCAGTTTTGTAAAGGACGAAAAGGACATAGGGAAAAATTATCAGTTTTGTAAAGGACGAAAAGGACACTGTTAAAATGGTTCAAGTGAAACAATTAGTACAAAGTGCTAAGTTAGCATTTGTGAGTGCGCAAAATGATAGACTGTTAGTGGAGCAGAACATAAAAGAGTGCTCGAGCCATTTAAGAGCTCTTCGGCAAGCTCTGAAAAGAGCAAAAACTGTTGGTGAAAAGCAAAATTTCACCAACGGTATTAATCATGTTCAAGGCTATCGAGCTCAATTGAAAAAACTTAAGATAATCGGTGCCGGTCACAATGCTAACCGCCCTACTTGGACCTCATCCCGAGTTAAATGGGAAGACGTACAATCAGCTTTTTGTGATCGGTAAGTGAAATTTTAAAATATGTTTAAGTATAACTTTTAAATATGTTTAAGTATAATATCGTCACATCATTATTTGTTTATTTTCATTTATATTATAGGATGAGAACAGGGGTTATAGTAAATTTGACCCACAAGGAACCGAAGGAGTTCCTGAACGACTGCACTGGACTTTTCCGTCGTCGCATCAATAATGCCCTCAAGAAGGAAACCGCTCTCAAGGTCAACGCGGTGTTTTGCGGGGAATTTAAAATTATAAGAGGAGATGAGGAGGTGTTCGAGTTCAAGTACATGAACACAAAGAATGCTCCAATATATAGGAACACTGATGTAAACAGCTGGTTCAATCAGAATATCGATGAACCAGTGATGAAAAAATTAGAAGAGTTCCAGGAAAAAGATAGTGGTTGGGCGTTGTCGGCCATCGTTAACTTGGCTATTAACATCAACAAATACACGCCACAGCTGGGATCTTCATATATAGAGCTACCAAACCAAATTAAACTTAAGGAGGCCTGCATCAACGTTCAAAATGCAGATGATGCTTGTTTTGGTTGGGCAGTAGTATCAGCTCTACACCCAGCTGATACAAATCCCCAGCGTGTGATGAATTACCCCCACTATTCCACAGCCTTGAACCTGGATGGCATAACATTCCCAATGACGTTAAAACAGATCCCCAGGTTTGAGAGGCAGAATAACATCTCCATCAACGTTTACATCTTGAAGAAGGCGGGCAAAAACAATAAAGAACATTTTAATGTTCTACCAACCTATTTGACCAAAGAAAAGAAGGATAGGCACATCAACCTTCTGATGATACAGAATATTTATTACGATGAGGATAGCGAGGAGGAGGAAAACGACGACGATGAGCCCATCAGATATCATTTCGTTTGGGTCAAGAACCTCTCCAGGCTCCTTTCATCACAGCTGTCGAAACATAAAACAGCAAAATTCTTCTGTGACCGGTGTCTTCACTACTTTTATTCGCCCGCTGCGCTAGAGAGGCACACAGAGGACTGCCGAAAGCTCAACGAGTGTAAAATCCGGCTACCGACAGAGGAGCAGAAAGAGCTTAGATTTAAGAATTATAAAAATAAGGTAGAAGCTCCGTTTGTTATTTACGCGGATTTAGAATGTTTGTTAGTAGAATGTAGGGATAGAAATAAGTACCAAACGCATGTTCCATGTAGTTTAGCTTATTATGTTAAATGTTCGTATGACCCCACGTTATCAATTTTCAAATCCTATCGTGGTGAGGATTGCATCGAGTGGTTCGTGCGCGAGTTAAATCAGTTTGCCGAGAACTTGGAATCAGTTTTTCTGTGCCCTCTACCCATGGATCAGATGACTGCTGAGCAAATGGAGCTTTTCCAGGCCGCCACACTCTGTCATATATGTGAGAAGCCGTTCACATCAGATGATAAAAAGGTGCGCGATCACTGCCACCTAACAGGTAAGTACAGAGGCCCAGCACATGAGGGGTGTAATATCAATTTTCAGGATAGTCACACCGTTCCCATAATTTTTCACAACCTTAGCGGTTACGATTCACATTTTATTATTAAAAATATAGCTTCCGATCTCCAAGGCCGCATTGATCTCCTCCCGATCAATAAAGAGCGGTATATTTCCTTCACTAAACATTTGGATGAATATCCAATTAAATTCCGCTTCATTGATTCCTTTAAATTCATGGCAAGTAGCCTCGATACTCTTGCCTCCAATCTTACACATTTCCCTATTCTAAAGTCCCAATTCCCAAATGTAACAGAATCCCAGTTTAATCTGCTCACACGTAAGGGTGTATATCCCTATGATTATTTTAACGATACATCAAAGTTCCTGGATACCAAACTTCCCGATATCCCCCAATTTTATAACAAATTAAATGATACCAACATTAGCCAAGAAGATTATGTGCATGCCTGCAACGTTTGGAAAGAATTCAACGTTCAAAATCTGGGTGAATACTCAGATTTATATTTGAAGACAGATGTCTTACTCTTGGCGGATGTTTTCGAACAATTCCGTGCAAGCTCTCACAGAACCGATACATTAGATCCAGCTCACTACTATACGCTTCCAGGGTATACTTGGGACGCAATGCTCAAGCATACTGGCGTTACCCTGGAGCTATTGACCGATGTGAATATGCTCTTATTTACAGAGCTAGGTATTCGAGGAGGTCTTAGCCAGTGCTCTAAACGATATTCAAAGGCTAATAATAAGTACATGCCTGATTATGATTCATCTAGCCCATCAAAATTTCTCATGTATAATGATATTAATAATCAATACGGCTGGGCAATGTCTCAACTTCTACCTCACAGTGGCTTCAAGTGGGTGGAAAATGTTGAGAGCTTTAGAGTTGAAGATGTAGCCGATGATTCCCCCATCGGTTATATTCTGGAAGTGGATTTAGAGTATCCTCAAGAAATTCATGACCTCCATAAAGACCTTCCGTTCTGTCCAGAACATAGAGCGCCTTCTGGATCTAAGCAGCGTAAACTTTTGGCTACGCTTTACAACAAAACCAAGTACATTTTACATTACCGCAGTCTGAAACAAGCTCTCCTTCACGGATTAAAATTAAAGAAAATTCATCGGGGTCTCCAATTTAATCAGTCTGCGTGGCTAAAGTCCTACATCGATCTCAATACCAGACTTCGAACAGCGGCTAAAAATGATTTCGAGAAAAATCTCTTCAAGCTCAGGAATAATGCTGTTTTTGGCAAAACTATGGAGAACGTTCGGAAACATAGTATTGTTAAGCTGGTGACCAAGTGGTTGGGGCGATACGGGGCTGAAGCGCTCATTGCCAGGCCCGAGTTCAAGGCCTCAACAATTTTTAATGAGAACCTGGTTGCCATCGAGCTTAATAAAACCGAAATTCTTTTCAATAAGCCAATATATGTAGGCATGTGTATTCTCGACTTGGCGAAGACAACAATTTATGATTTCCACTACAACTATATGATCCCACAATTCAAGTCCAACTGTACAGTATGTTATACTGATACTGATTCCCTCATTTATGAAATTACCCACCCTGATTTATATGACATGATTAAACGCGATTGTCATTCCCATTTTGATACCAGTGACTACCCTGCTAATAACATCTGGAACATCCCTCTAGTTAATAAAAAAGTGCTCGGCCTCATGAAGGATGAAAACAACGGACGCATAATGACAGAGTTTGTTGGCCTAAGATCAAAAATGTATGCGGTCCGGGTAGAGGGCCAAGATAAAATAAAAAAATCTAAAGGCGTTAAGAGAAATATAGTTAAAAATAGAATAACTTTTGATGACTATGTTGAATGTCTAAACAATAATATTGAAAAAGTAGTTTCACAAAATTTGATTCAAAGTCAAAAACACGATGTATGTACCATTACTCAATCAAAAATCGCACTAAGTCCTCGCGACGATAAGAGGTATTTAGTACCAAATACAAACGAATCGCTACCGTGGGGTCATTATAGTATAAATGCTGTAGATTAGTGTAAATAGTATTATAAGAAAATATTGTAAATTAGAATAAGATATCACATATGAAATAAAAGAATTTTATAACGTTTTAAAAAACTGTTTTATTCAAAAAAAAAAATCCTTTATTATAAACACATTTTTCAGAGCACATCGATACAAAAACTTATTGAAATTTTAAAAAAGATGAAAAGATGAAAAAGAACACACAAAACTTATTGATTTTTAAACGCTAAAAAGATAACACACACACACAAAAAAAAAAAAAAACATTTAGTGCCTACCCCCGGCGAATATAAGTCTGGTAACCATAATTATCCAATGATGGTTGAGTCATCTAGGCCCCAGAGAGCAGCCAATAAGTGGACATTGGACCAGCTGCATACAACGCCGTTAGCATTTCCCAGCAAAGGTGGTATTGGCAAGTACGCGTACCCCGGGGGAAGTACAAATTCACCACAATCAGACGCGGTGGATTGGCCCAGCTCTGGAGTATTTGGAGCCTGCGATGAAGACGAATGTGAAGGCCAAGGTGAATGTGAAGGCGAATGTGAAGGCGAATGTGGAGGCGAAGGCCAAGGCGAAGGAGAATGCCAAGACCAAGGCGAAGACGAAGGCGAAGGCTCCCTGTGGTACGCAACATCCTGCGAAGATGAGGACGCCCTGGGGACCTCGGAGTCCAGCGAAGGATCCCTGGAGACCGCAGCTTCCACAGGTGCACCCAGCAAAGGTGGTATTGACAAGTATGAGTACCTCGGGGGAAGTACAAATTCACCGCAATCAGACGCGGTGGATTGGTCCAGCTCTGGAGTATTTGGAGCCTGCGATGAAGGCGAAGGAGAATGCCAAGGTGAATGTGAAGGCGAATGTGAAGGCGAATGTGGAGGCGAAGGCCAAGGCGAAGGAGAATGCCAAGACCAAGGCGAAGGCGAAGGATCCCTGTGGTACGCAACATCCTGCGAAGATGAGGACGCCCTGGGGACCTCGGAGTCAAGCGAAGGATCCCTGGAGACCGCAGCTTCCACAGGTGCACACAGCAAAGGTGGTATTGACAAGTATGAGTACCTCGGGGGAAGTACAAATTCACCGCAATCAGACGCGGTGGATTGTGCCAGCTCTGGAGTATTTGGAGCCTGCGATGAAGACGAATGTGAAGACCAAGGTGAATATGAAGGCGAATGTGAAGGCCAAGGTGAATATGAAGGCGAATGTGAAGGCCAAGGTGAATGTGAAGGTGAAGGCCAAGGTGAATATGAAGGCGAATGTGAAGGTGAAGGCCAAGGTGAAGATGAGGACGCCCTGGGGGCCTCGGTGTTCAGCGAAGGATCCCTGGAGACCGCAGCTTCCACAGGTGCAGGAGCCACACTGGTTTCTTGATGGAGATCCTCCCCGTGCAAAACCATTATGCCTCCTAAAGAAAAGGGATTAAATAATATGTAAAGAAGAGGTATGTAGGTTAAGCTCTACTTACCTGCACACCGTAGGGAAATCAAGGGCTGAACGAATGTTCGGCCGATATTTGTTACTTCGATATGTATCATTTTAAAGTCGCGGATACAATGAGCCTGGAGTTCTGAGGCAGGCTTGTGCTTGGTCCAAGTACTGTCCGAACCGGCATGATAAAAATGCAACAGAAGCATTTTTCATAATAAACAAACAAAACACTTACGTGAAAAGCTCAGATTCAAAGTAAACCACTAGAGCCCCCCAATGGACTACGATTTGAAAATATTTACAGTTATTCAAAGGAGCTAAGTAAACCTAAATATGAATATCTGAGAAAAGTTATGATCAGCATATCTAGGGGCTGGATTATACATTTCGAATAACTGTGAAGTCATAAACAAAACTCAATTTTTATCTTTGGAGATATGGCTTGCGATAAACAGAATAGCCATAAAGCAATTGATAGTTTATCTAAATATTTTATCTTTGGAGATGTGGCTTGCGATAAACAGAATAGCCATAAAGCAATTGATAGTTTATATAAATATTTTATACAGACAGCTATACAGCTATACAGCTATACAGACAGCTATACAGCTATACAGCTATACAGACAGCTATACAGCTATACAGACAGCTATACAGCTATACAGACAGCTATACAGCTATACAGCTATGCAGACAGCTATACAGCTATACAGCCAGCTATACAGCTGTATAGCTGTCTGTATAGCTGTATAGCTGTCTGTATAGCTGTATAGCTGTATAGCTGTCTGTATAGCTGTATAGCTGTCTGTATAGCTGTATAGCTGTCTGTATAGCTGTATAGCTGTATAGCTGTCTGTATAGCTGTATAGCTGTATAGCTGTCTGTATAAAATATTTATATAAACTATCAATTGCTTTATGGCTATTCTGTTTATCGCAAGCCACATCTCCAAAGATAAAATATTTAGATAAACTATCAATTGCTTTATGGCTATTCTGTTTATCGCAAGCCATATCTCCAAAGATAAAAATTGAGTTTTGTTTATGACTTCACAGTTATTCGAAATGTATAATCCAGCCCCTAGATATGCTGATCATAACTTTTCTCAGATATTCATATTTAGGTTTACTTAGCTCCTTTGAATAACTGTAAATATTTTCAAATCGTAGTCCATTGGGGGGCTCTAGTGGTTTACTTTGAATCTGAGCTTTTCACGTAAGTGTTTTGTTTGTTTATTATGAAAAATGCTTCTGTTGCATTTTTATCATGCCGGTTCGGACAGTACTTGGACCAAGCACAAGCCTGCCTCAGAACTCCAGGCTCATTGTATCCGCGACTTTAAAATGATACATATCGAAGTAACAAATATCGGCCGAACATTCGTTCAGCCCTTGATTTCCCTACGGTGTGCAGGTAAGTAGAGCTTAACCTACATACCTCTTCTTTACATATTATTTAATCCCTTTTCTTTAGGAGGCATAATGGTTTTGCACGGGGAGGATCTCCATCAAGAAACCAGTGTGGCTCCTGCACCTGTGGAAGCTGCGGTCTCCAGGGATCCTTCGCTGAACACCGAGGCCCCCAGGGCGTCCTCATCTTCACCTTGGCCTTCACCTTCACATTCGCCTTCATATTCACCTTGGCCTTCACCTTCACATTCACCTTGGCCTTCACATTCGCCTTCATATTCACCTTGGCCTTCACATTCGCCTTCATATTCACCTTGGTCTTCACATTCGTCTTCATCGCAGGCTCCAAATACTCCAGAGCTGGCACAATCCACCGCGTCTGATTGCGGTGAATTTGTACTTCCCCCGAGGTACTCATACTTGTCAATACCACCTTTGCTGTGTGCACCTGTGGAAGCTGCGGTCTCCAGGGATCCTTCGCTTGACTCCGAGGTCCCCAGGGCGTCCTCATCTTCGCAGGATGTTGCGTACCACAGGGATCCTTCGCCTTCGCCTTGGTCTTGGCATTCTCCTTCGCCTTGGCCTTCGCCTCCACATTCGCCTTCACATTCGCCTTCACATTCACCTTGGCATTCTCCTTCGCCTTCATCGCAGGCTCCAAATACTCCAGAGCTGGACCAATCCACCGCGTCTGATTGCGGTGAATTTGTACTTCCCCCGAGGTACTCATACTTGTCAATACCACCTTTGCTGGGTGCACCTGTGGAAGCTGCGGTCTCCAGGGATCCTTCGCTGGACTCCGAGGTCCCCAGGGCGTCCTCATCTTCGCAGGATGTTGCGTACCACAGGGAGCCTTCGCCTTCGTCTTCGCCTTGGTCTTGGCATTCTCCTTCGCCTTGGCCTTCGCCTCCACATTCGCCTTCACATTCGCCTTCACATTCACCTTGGCCTTCACATTCGTCTTCATCGCAGGCTCCAAATACTCCAGAGCTGGGCCAATCCACCGCGTCTGATTGTGGTGAATTTGTACTTCCCCCGGGGTACGCGTACTTGCCAATACCACCTTTGCTGGGAAATGCTAACGGCGTTGTATGCAGCTGGTCCAATGTCCACTTATTGGCTGCTCTCTGGGGCCTAGATGACTCAACCATCATTGGATAATTATGGTTACCAGACTTATATTCGCCGGGGGTAGGCACTAAATGTTTTTTTTTTTTTTTGTGTGTGTGTGTTATCTTTTTAGCGTTTAAAAATCAATAAGTTTTGTGTGTTCTTTTTCATCTTTTCATCTTTTTTAAAATTTCAATAAGTTTTTGTATCGATGTGCTCTGAAAAATGTGTTTATAATAAAGGATTTTTTTTTTTGAATAAAACAGTTTTTTAAAACGTTATAAAATTCTTTTATTTCATATGTGATATCTTATTCTAATTTACAATATTTTCTTATAATACTATTTACACTAATCTACAGCATTTATACTATAATGACCCCACGGTAGCGATTCGTTTGTATTTGGTACTAAATACCTCTTATCGTCGCGAGGACTTAGTGCGATTTTTGATTGAGTAATGGTACATACATCGTGTTTTTGACTTTGAATCAAATTTTGTGAAACTACTTTTTCAATATTATTGTTTAGACATTCAACATAGTCATCAAAAGTTATTCTATTTTTAACTATATTTCTCTTAACGCCTTTAGATTTTTTTATTTTATCTTGGCCCTCTACCCGGACCGCATACATTTTTGATCTTAGGCCAACAAACTCTGTCATTATGCGTCCGTTGTTTTCATCCTTCATGAGGCCGAGCACTTTTTTATTAACTAGAGGGATGTTCCAGATGTTATTAGCAGGGTAGTCACTGGTATCAAAATGGGAATGACAATCGCGTTTAATCATGTCATATAAATCAGGGTGGGTAATTTCATAAATGAGGGAATCAGTATCAGTATAACATACTGTACAGTTGGACTTGAATTGTGGGATCATATAGTTGTAGTGGAAATCATAAATTGTTGTCTTCGCCAAGTCGAGAATACACATGCCTACATATATTGGCTTATTGAAAAGAATTTCGGTTTTATTAAGCTCGATGGCAACCAGGTTCTCATTAAAAATTGTTGAGGCCTTGAACTCGGGCCTGGCAATGAGCGCTTCAGCCCCGTATCGCCCCAACCACTTGGTCACCAGCTTAACAATACTATGTTTCCGAACGTTCTCCATAGTTTTGCCAAAAACAGCATTATTCCTGAGCTTGAAGAGATTTTTCTCGAAATCATTTTTAGCCGCTGTTCGAAGTCTGGTATTGAGATCGATGTAGGACTTTAGCCACGCAGACTGATTAAATTGGAGACCCCGATGAATTTTCTTTAATTTTAATCCGTGAAGGAGAGCTTGTTTCAGACTGCGGTAATGTAAAATGTACTTGGTTTTGTTGTAAAGCGTAGCCAAAAGTTTACGCTGCTTAGATCCAGAAGGCGCTCTATGTTCTGGACAGAACGGAAGGTCTTTATGGAGGTCATGAATTTCTTGAGGATACTCTAAATCCACTTCCAGAATATAACCGATGGGGGAATCATCGGCTACATCTTCAACTCTAAAGCTCTCAACATTTTCCACCCACTTGAAGCCACTGTGAGGTAGAAGTTGAGACATTGCCCAGCCGTATTGATTATTAATATCATTATACATGAGAAATTTTGATGGGCTAGATGAATCATAATCAGGCATGTACTTATTATTAGCCTTTGAATATCGTTTAGAGCACTGGCTAAGACCTCCTCGAATACCTAGCTCTGTAAATAAGAGCATATTCACATCGGTCAATAGCTCCAGGGTAACGCCAGTATGCTTGAGCATTGCGTCCCAAGTATACCCTGGAAGCGTATAGTAGTGAGCTGGATCTAATGTATCGGTTCTGTGAGAGCTTGCACGGAATTGTTCGAAAACATCCGCCAAGAGTAAGACATCTGTCTTCAAATATAAATCTGAGTATTCACCCAGATTTTGAACGTTGAATTCTTTCCAAACGTTGCAGGCATGCACATAATCTTCTTGGCTAATGTTGGTATCATTTAATTTGTTATAAAATTGGGGGATATCGGGAAGTTTGGTATCCAGGAACTTTGATGTATCGTTAAAATAATCATAGGGATATACACCCTTACGTGTGAGCAGATTAAACTGGGATTCTGTTACATTTGGGAATTGGGACTTTAGAATAGGGAAATGTGTAAGATTGGAGGCAAGAGTATCGAGGCTACTTGCCATGAATTTAAAGGAATCAATGAAGCGGAATTTAATTGGATATTCATCCAAATGTTTAGTGAAGGAAATATACCGCTCTTTATTGATCGGGAGGAGATCAATGCGGCCTTGGAGATCGGAAGCTATATTTTTAATAATAAAATGTGAATCGTAACCGCTAAGGTTGTGAAAAATTATGGGAACGGTGTGACTATCCTGAAAATTGATATTACACCCCTCATGTGCTGGGCCTCTGTACTTACCTGTTAGGTGGCAGTGATCGCGCACCTTTTTATCATCTGATGTGAACGGCTTCTCACATATATGACAGAGTGTGGCGGCCTGGAAAAGCTCCATTTGCTCAGCAGTCATCTGATCCATGGGTAGAGGGCACAGAAAAACTGATTCCAAGTTCTCGGCAAACTGATTTAACTCGCGCACGAACCACTCGATGCAATCCTCACCACGATAGGATTTGAAAATTGATAACGTGGGGTCATACGAACATTTAACATAATAAGCTAAACTACATGGAACATGCGTTTGGTACTTATTTCTATCCCTACATTCTACTAACAAACATTCTAAATCCGCGTAAATAACAAACGGAGCTTCTACCTTATTTTTATAATTCTTAAATCTAAGCTCTTTCTGCTCCTCTGTCGGTAGCCGGATTTTACACTCGTTGAGCTTTCGGCAGTCCTCTGTGTGCCTCTCTAGCGCAGCGGGCGAATAAAAGTAGTGAAGACACCGGTCACAGAAGAATTTTGCTGTTTTATGTTTCGACAGCTGTGATGAAAGGAGCCTGGAGAGGTTCTTGACCCAAACGAAATGATATCTGATGGGCTCATCGTCGTCGTTTTCCTCCTCCTCGCTATCCTCATCGTAATAAATATTCTGTATCATCAGAAGGTTGATGTGCCTATCCTTCTTTTCTTTGGTCAAATAGGTTGGTAGAACATTAAAATGTTCTTTATTGTTTTTGCCCGCCTTCTTCAAGATGTAAACGTTGATGGAGATGTTATTCTGCCTCTCAAACCTGGGGATCTGTTTTAACGTCATTGGGAATGTTATGCCATCCAGGTTCAAGGCTGTGGAATAGTGGGGGTAATTCATCACACGCTGGGGATTTGTATCAGCTGGGTGTAGAGCTGATACTACTGCCCAACCAAAACAAGCATCATCTGCATTTTGAACGTTGATGCAGGCCTCCTTAAGTTTAATTTGGTTTGGTAGCTCTATATATGAAGATCCCAGCTGTGGCGTGTATTTGTTGATGTTAATAGCCAAGTTAACGATGGCCGACAACGCCCAACCACTATCTTTTTCCTGGAACTCTTCTAATTTTTTCATCACTGGTTCATCGATATTCTGATTGAACCAGCTGTTTACATCAGTGTTCCTATATATTGGAGCATTCTTTGTGTTCATGTACTTGAACTCGAACACCTCCTCATCTCCTCTTATAATTTTAAATTCCCCGCAAAACACCGCGTTGACCTTGAGAGCGGTTTCCTTCTTGAGGGCATTATTGATGCGACGACGGAAAAGTCCAGTGCAGTCGTTCAGGAACTCCTTCGGTTCCTTGTGGGTCAAATTTACTATAACCCCTGTTCTCATCCTATAATATAAATGAAAATAAACAAATAATGATGTGACGATATTATACTTAAACATATTTAAAAGTTATACTTAAACATATTTTAAAATTTCACTTACCGATCACAAAAAGCTGATTGTACGTCTTCCCATTTAACTCGGGATGAGGTCCAAGTAGGGCGGTTAGCATTGTGACCGGCACCGATTATCTTAAGTTTTTTCAATTGAGCTCGATAGCCTTGAACATGATTAATACCGTTGGTGAAATTTTGCTTTTCACCAACAGTTTTTGCTCTTTTCAGAGCTTGCCGAAGAGCTCTTAAATGGCTCGAGCACTCTTTTATGTTCTGCTCCACTAACAGTCTATCATTTTGCGCACTCACAAATGCTAACTTAGCACTTTGTACTAATTGTTTCACTTGAACCATTTTAACAGTGTCCTTTTCGTCCTTTACAAAACTGATAATTTTTCCCTATGTCCTTTTCGTCCTTTACAAAACTGATAATTTTTTCACTATATCCTTTTCGTCCTTTACAAAACTGATAATTTTTTCACTATGTCCTTTTCGTCCTTTACAAAACTGATAATTTTTCACTATATCCTTTTCGTCCTTTGACCTTTACACTGCACTAACACCTACACAAATACTTTAGTTAAACTTTATGTAGCTGAACTGAACTCAACACTGGGTAAGCACTGAATGAGGAAAATTTGCTTAATCTCCACTATTTATACTCATCTTGAAAATCTCAAGTGTGAAGTATATTGAATGAAAATGTATGCTAGCGATGAGTCATAAGAAATAAGATCATGTCACCGGAAGCTTAGCTACTGATAAGAGCCCCGTCAGCATAAACTACTGATAAGACTTTACATAACATAAACAAAGCCACCTACGCATTTCGCAACATGTTGAAATATGCTAGCGTTTGAGTATTCCAAGCTTAAAGCGATGAGTCATCAATTCTAGGAAATAAGACACCCACGTAGAAATAAGAGCCCCGTCAGCATAAACTACTGATAAGACTTTACATAACATAAACAAAGCCACCTACGCATTTCCACATAACATAAACAAAGCCCTACTCATTTCGCAACATGTAGAAACATGCTAGAGTTGAAATGTTGGTTGATAGTGCCCCGTCAGCATAAACTATTGATAAGCTCCACATAGCATAAACAAAGCCCCTACGCATTTCCACATAACATAAACAAAGCCCTACTCATTTCGAAACATGTAGAAACATGCTAGAGATTAAATGTTGGCTGATAGAGCCCCGTCAGCATAAACTACTGATAAGCTCCACATAGCATAAACAAAGCCCCTACACATTTCCACATAACATAAACAAAGCCCTACTCATTTCGCAACATATTCAAACATACTAGAGTTTAAATGTTGGCTGATAGAGCCCCGTCAGCATAAACTACTGATAAGCTCCACATAGCATAAACAAAGCCACCTACACATTTCCCAAAGATCGCGTCCTAATAGCATGGGAGAGGGGTAAAGCTTTCAGCGGGGTGGAGAGGGGGTGACCTTGAACACACACAAGAGAGCTTTCGTCACGTCATCCCACCTAAAACTGCTCCTAGACGTAGACGACGAGCTTTTGATACCGTTTTTGAGAATTTTGACCCCCTGTATAAACCTTATGGGATTTTGTGCTCGAACCCCCATAGCTTATCTACTAAACGAAAACAAACTGCGACCCAACAGTAACGACGATAATCGCTGCGATGTGAAAGTGTTCCACAAAAAACGACTAGACAACCTTCAACTTCTTTTACTTTCTCATGCAAAACAAGTGCAACCAGCTAGCAACTGTAAAGTGGCAAAGACAAGCTGGCTGCACGGTGTGCTGCAGCATCACTCCTTCTGCAGACTTTCCGAAGACAACATGTAGCCAAGAAGGCAGAAGTGGCTCGACGAGTTTTCTACGGTCGTGCACGTGGTGGAGGACAGTCCGTGCACCTTTAACGCAATGGCAACATAGCTGCCTTCAAGATCGCTCTGCACCTCGAGCCTTCTTCTTGTAGTTTAACTCCAAACCATCAGAGCTCGAAACGAGCCACCGTGGTGACCACTTTCACATGATCGTGGCAGAGAAACCAAGAAAGGTTGGCTGTAGGGAGAATCGTGCATAAATTTGTTAAAAGTTTATGAACCCTCAAGGTCGGATAGAGCGGAGTCTGGTCTTGTCTAGCCGGTCGGTTGCCGCGAGTTGCATGCAATGTCGGAATAGTGCACCGCTAGCATTTCCTGTTTTCCAGCCATAACCGCTATTGTTAGAACAGGCCTATCGCCGGACTATGTATTTAAATGGGTACACGATCAACTCATCCAAGAAGACGTCGAAGAGTTGTGGTCGTTCAAAGCGGTGGGAACCTGAAGAGATCTATTACCGCACTTTCATCGCATTGACCTACAAAGGCGGTATCTAAGTCAATCTAGCTGGAAAATGTTTACATTTTTATTGCAGCTAAAGCTGGCGTTTGGTCTTCGACGACAAATGCATTCGGAAGTTGTTCGGTTGCCGGCCATTATTATGGGATGCTTTATGTAAGAAGTGTGTGCAACCTCAATCGTGGGGAGTCATTAAGACCACTTGCTAACAAGTATTGATATTATGGTCTTACGAATGAGCAGGTGGGTTGCACAAACTTAAATTTACTATTATGCAATTGCATGTAGAAGAGTTGCAGGTTTGATGCTATTTGCTCTTCGAATTGAATTTTTGGGCCAGTACTTTAGTACTCAATCAAACTTAAAAGTGGCATTAAAATTGAATAAAATTAAATTAAATCTATTGCTTAAATTGTTTACAAAAATAAATTCAGATAAGCATACACATATGTATGTATGTACATATATTTATTGGTTTAGTTATTATTATTTTTTGTTTAAATTATTCTTATTAGGTCCCTTCAAATTAATTTCGATTATTTGAATGCAGTAATATAAATTTAATTATATCTATGCGAACATACATACATATTTGGTGTATTTCCAAAAGAAAAATATTTCTCCATATATCACTCAATCATTGCAATATTTAAGCTTGTACTGTACAAGTTAATAATTTATTTTTGATAACGTAAGCCCAATGACGATTTCGACTCAAGCGTTTATGTTTTATTTTCACTGCAGTTGCAACAGCACAATTCAATTGACAATTTATATTATAAGGCCTCCTCTCTTCTTCCAATTTCTGCCACTAAAAAAATTAAGCAAAGCAACCTTTTACAATAATGGTCCGAAATTATCATCTTTCGCGAGACGATGATGTTGTAACCGGTATCGCAACGAGTGCGTGATTTATGCAACACCCAAGTGCCCAAGTGCGCTGGATGTGTTCGACGGCGGCAGGGTGACATAACTCAAAAGAATGCTAAGAAGTGCCATTTTGACGAAAATTTGCACAAATCATTCACTCAACGTATGTCGCCATCTAACAATCCTCTTCACACATATTTTTCGGCAATTAGATTATGACTGCAAGGTAGCCGAGCCGAGGCTTATTTTAATGGCATCTGCGGTCGGGTCTTTCGGTTTAAACATTACTAAGAAAGAAGGATAAATGGCTTTTAAGTTATGACTGATTTATCTCAGTTTTGCAATTGTAATTCCCATGAAATTACTTTCTCCGCTTTGTCAAGTCGATAGGCGATTGCATTGTACATATTAAATGAGTCATTGATCGCTTCATGCTATAAAAGTTTAATTGTAATCTCTGTTTAACTAATTGCTTTTCAATGTCTAATTATGCTGGTCTTGTTTATTTTAATTCCAGAGTCCTGCACGATCACACATCCGATCACAACACGCCTCATGTAAAAGAGACTACAGTTCTGTTCACACACAGCAGCCTGCTGGGCCAGTCAGAGAAATCCAAATAGATCCGTACATACTGCTAGAGGATGATCTTAAATACTTCTACGAGGATATTAGAAAGGTAAATTCTAATGGCACATGCTGCTTCTTCTGTCCTCATCCATTGCATAAGTCAATTAGTGGAATAGTGCGACATTGATAAGTTTTGGTTTTTCGTAGCAGCCATTCATGAAATTTTGTTTGATCATGCTGCTTTATTTGCTTTCACAATTCACAAAAAAATGACGACTCCAACGCCCGCTTGGCTATTTTTGGATTTATGCAGTACATATTGACACAGTTTTTGGGATTGAGAATATAACTCATTCGCTTGCTGGAGAATACATAATTTTAGATTTTAAATTATATTTGTAATAAATGAAAATAATGAAAGTTTTCCACTGTCTTAGCACTATCATCCACCTTTACTAATAATATTTAAAAAATACAGCAACTTCATTCATATGACATAACATCAAAAAGAAAACATTGCCCAAGTAGCCCAAGCCAAGAATGTTACACCATTCATATGTATTGTTAGTAACTTAATTTGTAAATCAGTCATTAAAAATCGAATCTAAGTAACGACCAATGACGCAGGTGCAAATTAGTCAACTCTCAAGGTTGCTTGACGAAAGATCTGTTTCTCGTAACAACTCGAAATTAAGAAAAGATGCACTAATTATCATATTTCAGTGGATATCTATGATATTTGTTGGAATATTTTAAAGTTTCCCTGCTTCAATCATAAATTAACTGATCTGAATATTCTAATTGAAAAGAATATAAACGGCTATCACAAAACTTGCTATAAAATTCGAAAAAGTACTAATTTTGAATGAAATTCAATTTGAACTATTAGATAGTATTTATTATCATTTAAAGTAATTTGTAATTATTTTCGGACATGTTTATAAAAGTTTTAATTTTTCATTATAGTTTTGATTTTACAATAATTTTATATAATTTTATTAGCGATTGGACCGTCAATTGATCGTTAAATTGTGCCATATCCATCTATGCTTTATATATATTTTTGCTTTTTCGTTTCTCGTTTCTCAATTTATTTTAATTTTCTTTTTACATGAGCCCAATACTTTTCAATAGGACGTAAACTTCAGACAGTTGGGCGGGGTCGCTATTCGAGGCACTATGTAGCGTTTGCAGTCTCATCATCCATTGCATAACTACAAAATTTACAATAAGTTAAAACATTCCATATTATTTTTCTGCAATATTTTGCTTTTGGCTAACTTTGTTTGCGACATTCCGGGATGTTTGACTACCACGTATAAAAATAATTTTCTTATATTTTACCCATCGCGATTAAAGTCGTAAGTGAAAGATAATTAGCATCACAACACATTCCGCAGTTTCTGAGATTGATGTCCCTAATGGTGAAAACTTGTCCAAAAGTATGTTATTGGAACGATGCAGACTCGTGGATGGGAATAAGTGGTCGGAATTTTACTAGGACTGTTTTTACATTAAAACTAAAATTTTAATTAGGTTGCTTATTTATTACTACGTATATGTAGATGACGGACTGAGAGATTGAATCGAGATTGGATTAAGTTTTCGATCTGCATATTTGACTACTTGGGATTAAGGGAGCGAATCGGAAGTGAATCCAACGCCGGTTGAAATGCCACTTGGCTCCTGCATTATGTTGAGCATTTCCACTGCCTCTTCGTATCCTCAAACGTTTCTCTTCGACATTTTTTTGTTTAAGTAAAATATCTTTTACAGGCAAAACAAATCCGACACAGATATTAATGCCGTAATAACATGCTTAGTGGCAATTGTCAAATCGATTATTCGATCCGCGTTTGTAACTGTTACATCGATTCAATCCAGCCAGCTAAGCGAAATTGGATCCACTCGACCCAATTTCAATCCAATCTGCGTATATATGCGATTGAATCCGGATTTAATCTAGATTCGATCCTGCATGTATATGTAGGAAATTCTCTCATCTACTGAATATTTACTAGGACTGCAAATTCGCCTGTTGATCCAGAACTTATTGAACTATTAGAATGTTTTCATTTTTTACATAACCCTGCTTCATAATTAATGATGGATATTGTACCATACTTCCTTGTAAAACATTTATCCATTATATTTTCAGTATCTGCGAAAAGGTACAAATCAGTCAGAGTTGGAAATGATTGCTACATATTACTTTGATGGACAGGGTAAAGCGCTGAGACCAATGGTAGCTATGCTGATGGCAAGATCACTGAATTATCACATGAATAAGGAATCCAGGTAATTGCTAACATTATGAAAAGTAATGCTTTCTTGACGGAATTAAATAAAAAAAGAAAAGTGGATATAATTTCTTCGTTTTTATTAGAGCGATAAAATTAATTTGATTTGCATTTGTAAAAATATGGGCCATTTTGACCGGTTGTAGTGAAAAAAGTAGTCACTAAATTGTGTCTCTAATTTTGAAAATTATCTACATTTTACAGCACTCTCCTAGCACGACAGAGACAAGTTGCAATTTTTTCGGAAATGGTGCATTCAGCCAGTTTAGTTCACGACGATGTCATAGACCAGTCAGACTTTAGGAGAGGCAAGCCAAGTGTGAACGCCTTATGGAATCACAAAAAGGTAAAAAATCAAAAATAATTCATAGCAACGTACACCCGGCCGACAGAAGGAGAGCAATAAATTTACATAAGCCTTTTGACACAATTCTCAAAATGTTAGACGCAAAAATTTGCAAACTCATTCGCCGCATTGTGTAACAACAAAAAATACGCGATTATCCGGCTGAAGTATTTGCGGCACATTTTCAGCGGCAAAGAACAGTTGAATAAGTTTTGAATGATTATTACTACCATTTAGTGGCTGTGGAGAGTAATTGCCTCTTCAGGTAGTTTCGACAGATGGAATCAGAGAAATTTAATAAAAATCATCGTCAGGGCAAGGCTTTTGTCGATTGGTTAACCAAAAGCGAAAGAAAGTACTTGAACTGGTTTTTGAAAAATAAAATAAATATGTTTTTCGGATGCAATTTCATTATTTTATCGCAATGCACTGTGTCATTATTGATGAACTCGCTGTGCTAATTAACTTAAGCAATTTTATTTCAACCCCGAATTAATTATTTTGAATAAATTGATACGCTTTCTGTCCATGCCATTTTTAAAACAGTTAAGAAATGATAATGTCCTTAATTCGACATGAGTTTATGTATGTATGTGCGTGTTGGGGTATCGCGAGCTATTGTTTCTTTGTAATTGAGGTTGAAAAGAATGTTAGAATACTTTGAAATTAATTAATTAATTTTATTTGCAGGATTTCAATGAAAAAACATGTTTCATTTCCAAACCGATTTGACGTTGAAATTAAATTTTTGTTTTTTTGTACACATTGTCGTTGATTTTAGTTATTTTTCTATCTAGCTCCACACTAGTATAATACAAAGAAAGATATTTTTTTTTTATATTAAAGGAATGCACTAAAAAGCATTTCAAGGAAGTACAACTACAAATTTCCTACAATATTTCATTTTGCACTTAAACGCATTTATAAAATGTGACTGCAAAGCACTTTCGTTTCGTTTTCATTCGCAAAATCCAACTCTTTCCGCATACACAGCGGACGCAATCAGTGAAGCAAAATATTTTGTATACTTTCAAGTGAATTGAAAAGCAGTCAACAGAAAACTGCTTTCGGGATGATGATGTCCATACAGCGCGAAGAAACACGGATCTTCCTAAAAATCTCTAAACCGAGTCTTTTTGTGAGTCATTTCTGCGTAAGAGTGAGATTTTTCTTCAATTACAATTCCGAGATTCCAGGCGATTTGTTGCTCTTCAATAATTTCGCGAAAGCAGTATATATCTTAGCTATGGTCATAACCTTGCCGGAAACCTTTTCTGCTTCATAGCGAAACAGTTGGTGTTGACGCTGATAACCAAATTAAATCATAAAAGCTTGTCGAGGTTCATTTAGTCGCGGGAATTCAAGTGGAAACTGACTTTTTTTATGCTCTAAATGAGCACACGAAGAATCTTGGCAACATGTGTCTTCATGGCGTATTAACTTATCAATTTACATGATCGGGCTAAGTATTCAGTAGTTGGCGCAACAACTTGCCGCATTTTGAAATCTCGGTACTACCCTCGGATCTATGGTGTTTACTAATATCGAAACTGTCGAACTGTCTAGCGATGGTAACCTTCGTTTCATGAGCCAACACTTCTGGAATATTGTTAAGTCAGAGCTTGGATCCATGCAAATATTTGTGGTCAAACATATTATGGGTGCCGCTAGAAAATTAGGATCTGAGGACATGTGAAGAATGAAGGCCAAAATGTCCAAAGTGTATGTTTAGGACAGGAGGGCTTTCATTTCGTGATCTTCAGACTCAGATCACGAACTTTTTAAATTCCATTAGTTGTAGAAATTGCTCTGAACTTTCATTGATAAAAATCTTCGTGCAACCCAAGGTCTTAAACTCGCCTTAATATCAAAAGCGTGGTAGTATAGAAATTTGTATTGTCGCCATTGATAATTTGATTGATTAAAGGAGCGAAACCAGTTCAGTTAAATAACTTGCAAAGTAAAATAAACAATGGTAAGCTTACGCAAATGGGTGCTGACAGGTTTTGGGACCCGAAAACTGCATACCATTCAACAAATCTCTGATCGTATCTTTTTGAGTTTGGAGCCCATGTTTTGCGTACTGCGGCGAAAAAGAAAGAGGGAAAAAGGCGAAAATACGAAGAAAGCAATTTCCCTTTCATCGAAGATGGCCAGCAACCACTTTTCAGCCAAACGATCGCCAACACCAATTGCTTTGAACTCGAACGATGATGGGCAGCGTTAATCGGTGTGCGGTGGTCAAACCACCTTTGGCAGACCGAGACCACAATCAAACATCGTTCGACGGAGGTGCGCCGTCGTCGTTATCCGGGGGAGATTTTGACTTGGAAGCTGTTGGGTATAAAATGGAATTTCATTACTTCGCCGTCGGAGAAAGCGACTAACTGGGAAGCATTTCAAATATTTGTCTTTTGTGTTTGCGGAGCCTAGGCGTTGACTGCGTCTGTTTGCTCTTCTTCTGGTGGCTTTTAGGTTTTCATGCAAAACGACACTTATGCCAATGATGTTACGTGCACTTCTTGGGTCTTCTCGATATTTTCTTTTAATTTTGTAATCATTTGAGGTCCGCAACAGAGGCAATGTCTGCAAACCGGCCGCGGCGGCGCGTCGTGCCCCCGGTTGTAATAATTTGCAAGTGCCATGCGTCGCTTCAAGAGGAACGAAAGTGTGAAATTTCAAATTGATATGCTACTGCGCTGGCATCAGTTACAACTACAGATTACAAATGCGCTAAGTTTAATGTTTTATGCTTTTGTTATTTTCATCCTTCTAGGTCACAATGGCTGGTGATTATATCTTGTCTATAGCCTCAATTTTGGTAGCTCGTTTAAGGAATGATGATGTGACAATAATCCTCTCTCAGGTAAGTTCCTACATAACAAAATATATGACCTTAAAAACTAGGTATAATAAGTTGTTTTCTGATTTACTGTGAAAGCTAATTTGTGTTTACTAATATCAAATTAAAAACCAATATTTTAATTATTATTTATATTAAATTTTCACGACCCAAAGATGTTTCAGCAGGTCGCATTTGCATACATGCATAATACATTTTTCCGGATTTGTCGTCTATGGCAAATTTAATAAATTTAGTTCGCAGCAGGAACACACGCTGCTTAAAACTTAGAAAAAATATAAATTTCTAGGTAAACATTTTCTTCTAAATGCATAAAGCAAGTGGAAGTTTTTAGATTTCGTTTAAAGTAAGACGCACAAGACCACTTGGATTTCCTTTATATTTATAATTTTTATTTACCTACAAAATTTCACAAATTTTATTAATTATTTAATGGCAAGTTTAAACAGAAGGAAACATTACAGTACTGGGCAAAGACAAACTTGTCATTATTTGCAACATTCTATTTCTGAAATGTTTGCATCTTAAGAGTTAACAAATATTAGGAGAGCACTTTACTTGAACGCCAGACTGTACAAACAGATTGCTGTAGACTGTGACCATTTTCAGAATTGAGGAATTGCGCAATTTACTTAACTGCCCATATTAATGCAATTATCATTTCGCTTTGTTTATGCATCAAGAACCAGTATAATGTCATTTTCCCTTCAAGTTTCCATGGTTTTGTCCAAGAAGCACGTTCCTGCATGGACATAATTTGAAGTACCTTGAAATTCATGGTTTTTCAATTAGATACATAAAAATTGGGTGTGTTATTTTTTAACGCCAAATTAAAAATTAAGCAGCATTCTAGGCCATTGACTGTGAATTTAAAAAAAAAAATAAGTAAATCAAAAAATTAATGTTCTATTATATAATATATGTATATGTACGTATACATATGTCTATATCATATTAGCGATTTCAGGAAATTGATCTTTTTGCGGAAAACATCTATTTTTAATATATTGTTTCCGGTTAAATTCAGCTAAAAATTAATATAATCAATTAATGAACCTTGAAGATAAAAGTAAAACTATTAATACTTGTTTTGATAGTCATTGGAAAATATAAATTTCCCATTCAACATTTCAAAATCTTCTAATTTCGCAGCATCTAATTGATTAAGTATGTTGTTAATGTTGCAGATTTTAACTGATCTAGTACAAGGTGAATTTATGCAACTGGGCTCAAAGGAAACGGAAAATGAAAGGTTTGCGCACTACCTCACCAAAACGTATAGAAAGACCGCCTCGTTGATAGCGAATACTCTGAAATCAGTAAGTATCCCAATTGTTCGCTTTGTTGTCGAAAGTAATTTTTAATTTTTTCCAAATAGCTGGCTGTTTTAGCGGGTGCTGATGATTCGCTATCTGATATCGCCTTTCAGTATGGACGCAACATTGGATTAGCCTTTCAGTTGGTGGATGATTTGTTAGATTTCGTTTCGTCATCAGAAGCTATGGGTAAACCAACAGCCACAGATTTAAAACTAGGTTTAGCTACCGCACCAGTACTCTTTGCTTGCGAAAAGGTAATGTTTACTATTACTGCTTACTTCTCAAAATGAATTTTAGGAATTTTAACTTCTAATTAAACGAGCAGGATGAGGAAATGAGGTTTTCCACTATTTGGTTTTCTTTAACTATTACAGGCTTTTCCTTTAAAAGGAAATATATTTATGGTAGAAATTTAGGAATGTATCACCAACCCGGCGTACCACTTTGCCTCGCACTCTTTTTGATAAAATCCGCCGTCAATTATTTTGTTTATTACTGTTTGCATAAATACTTAGGGTTTTAATCAACATTATCCCTTGAGTAATTCGATATTTAGATGTACCTAAAATAAGCGATTGTAAAGAATCACGAAAATATTTTAAATTTAGTAATTTTTAAATTATTATTTAATAACTTAGGTTCAGAAATTATTTTAAGCTATTTTTGTAAAATTCCAATATGTTTTACCCATTATTACGGTTTGTTTACTTATCTAAAGAACTTCTGAAGATATTTGGACTTTAACCCCTTGGGTACTGATTTATTTGAAAAACTATTTGCATATGGAACGGATTTAATTTTTTGTTTCTTGGAGTAGTATGTAAAAGCAGTAGATTTTACGTAAAAATTCATTTATTTCCAAAATATCGGTGATATATGTAGTATTAAGATGACTTCAGGTAATTAGAATTGCAAAACAAAAATAAATTAGCTCGTTAGGCAAACAAGTCCATGACGAGTCTCAACCGTCAAATGTACCCAAAGGGGTTAAAGTTTGTTCATTATTATTCTAAGATAACTTCTTCGAATTGAAAAAATATAAAATGAGAACAACTTTTTTTAAATTAAAAATTCATACTTCTTCATATTTTCTGCGCTACAAGGTTTTAGTCTAGAAGGAAAAATGGGATTTAATTTATATAGCCTGAAAAGTTAAAAAATATTAATAGATAAATTTGTATTCTTTGTATTTTATGTATAATTAAAATGCTGTGGTATTTTACGAAAAATTAAAATATGGTGGCATTTTATGAAAAGGTTAATTCTTATCTGAGTGTAACTTTATAACTATATGAACAAAGCTGTCATGTATGTATATAAGATTATTTAGGGGTGGCAGTGTTTGGGAATTGTAAGGTAGAGTGGTATCTTTTAAGCTAAAATCAATTAGTTAGTACCCATGAATAAATAAAATAGTGTCTCTCTCTAATAACAATCGTAGTAAATCTTATTATTGATATTATTATTGGAGTTGGTGCCACTTTTGCTGTCATCATAAATCTCCGAGACAAAATATTCTTCTAGCATGATAAATACTTCTCTACACAGCAATAAATTGATGAAACACTTCGCTTTTCATTAGCAGCTCACCTGTAGATCGACGCGGTGTTGGCGTCGGCGGTGGCGTCGCGGCAGCGCACGGTGGCTTTAATTTGTGCTAGGGAAACGCTAGGACGAGCTGTTTTCAATTCACTTGCACATTTTTGAGCTGCTCTCCATGCGCCGCTCGTGCCGCGCATTTCAAGCCGACGCGGGTTAGCTCACTTTGGAATTCTCCGGTCTGTTATTAATCGACATCGCCTGTTGAATAATTATTTTATGCTGGGTGAAGTCTTCGCGGTGATTACAAAACCGGAACAGTACTCACTTTTAGTCGAGGAGAAATTGCAGCTCCGGAAAAAAAATGAAAATGAACGAAACCGAATTGAATCGCACTAGTTGAACTAGTTCGAGGCGGTGTGGAGGTTTTCATTAAATGTTTATGATGTTTTTGTTCGAAAGCATTTGCGTCAATGAAATACACCGGGAATAGTACTAAGTAGCTGGGTTAATTATCGATTTTAATCTGTGCAATTTAAATTGGACCGCGTGATCTGTTAGATATGAGTACGCGCGTATTATGCTATTTAAGCCCGTTTTTCTGTTGCCTTTTAATCCAGGGTAGCGATGCGGAGGAATTGTATGAGAAACTGTATAAAGTACCTAACAATAATGCTGTAAAGATTGGGAAACTAGCAAGTAATTTTCTATATGAGCTCCTTTTGAAAATCTAGTATAAGTCCACTTTTTTAACATATTAATTTAACTACTTTTCCAATTAAATTTGAATGTGTAGATAGTCATCATGCAAATTTTTCAAAAAGTAGTCTTTATATGACTTTAAAAAATAACAGCTAATATATGGTTGAGTTTGAAAAAGAGTAGGTAATAATTCTTATTCTTAAATTCTCCTTATTTATTTTATTAAACCAATGACCTTCCGTTGCTATTTATGCACCAAAAATATGTGTGAAATTCAATTTTTATAAGTTTTCGAAACTATACTAAAATATAGTAACTATGTATTATATATTGCACCCTGTTAACTTTTTCATGAGTAAAACTAAACTTGAAAAGGGCAATAATATGAAATGTAAAATAAAACTCTTCATAAAAAGTCAGGTTGATCGAACTTTATAGAAATTATTAAGCTTAAACCACTGTATGCGGTTAAACTTTTTATTGAAGTTAATTTGTTATTTCTTTTCAGTACCCAGAACTGAATCCGATGATAATGAGGCGTTTCCAGGAGCCAGGAGACGTTGAAAGGGCATTCGAACTGGTACATAAATCCCAAGGTCTCGAGCAGACAAGATTTCTAGCCCGAAAGCACTGCATCGAAGCGATGAGACTGACCCAAGAGTTAGCCGATTCACCTTATACGAAGGGTCTGCAAGTAGTCAGCGATTTAGTCATTAACCGAATGAAATAACCCCACGAGAAAGAACATCCGCGGTGGAAATCATTTATTAAAAAAAAACGTCGTTAATTTTTTCATTTCTTTCTAATATGTATTAATTAGCGCAATAATCACATAGGAGGGATATTAGGGTTTTGTACTAAAAATTAGAAACTTCTGTCTGTTTTCAGTTTCCTAGTTGCAGGTGCGATAGAGGGGGTAGCTCCAGTGTGTGTACGAGACTGAGTAATTGTTGTTAAGTCCCAATGGGATCTTTGTTACCTGCTTCCGTTCGACTGAAGTGTGAATGTTAAACATTTTGATGCTACTGGATTTAATAATTTTTTCTCTTCTCTTACTATTATGTTTTAGCTTCGTTTTAGATTCAGTTTTTGTTCATTTAATCCGATCAAGTGAAATGCAATCGATCAGTTGCGCCTCAGGCGTGATGTAATTTCAGTTTTTATTTTGATAGGAAAGTAGATAATGTAAGGATATTATTTATATGTATATGTAAACAAAGACATGTTAACACAAAAATGTATAAATATGCAGAAACTATTGTAAATAAAAGGAAATTCTTAAGTGAAAATCAGTTATTGTACATTTCTAAGTGATGTAAATATTTTTATAAGATTCGACACACTCAAACACCAGGGGACTTCTAAGGTTACTCAAGTTTAAATCATATTCAGTTATTATTTGTCACGTGTAAATAACCAGACATTTCAGGAACCAATTTGTAGTTTTTTTTTTAATGTTTTGATTCATTTTTATATTTTGGCGAAACTTACCAACCACAAGTTCGTTTATTTAAGGATATTCGATGTTTAATAAAGGTTTCTTTGAAATAAACAGAGGGTGTTTTGTAATCCTTAACGTATCCTTTCTTGTTAGGTATGAATATCTTTTATATATATATAATACAATATTTCTACAATTTGCTTATAAAATACGTAACAATAAATTATATAAGGCCTAGACTTGGTTTCCGTGATTCCAAGGTCGAGTGGTGGAATGGAAATTTCTTTTAGTTTAGCTCTTAAAGCCGCATTCATTTTAAATCAAATGCCGAATCTTATATGTAAAAATTAATTTTGTTTGCTGTTTATGACGAAATTGAATACAATTAATTTACAACAAACTCCGTCCTCTTTACCCGTTTACGTTAAGGAGTAATGCCACCACAATTTGAAAAATTCGAAAACGTTTTTTTTGGCTAAAATGATTCCTTATTATCTTAACAATAAAATACAAAAGGTTTTATAAGTTGAGGATATTTAAAATATATATTTACGACATATTAGTCAATTCCCGTCTGGCCATTAGCATTGCAATCTAAAACTTTAAACGCATTTTTTTCAGAACTACTTTTTTCTAATCGCCCGCGCCATTTTCAACCGATCTACTTAAAATTTTGTTCAAAGCTGTATAATCGGGGTGGCACACATAAATAAATTTTTTTTTACACTCTTGGAACTGTAACAAATAAAAACCTATATAATCATTTTCCGTTAAAGTGGCATTAACCCATAATTGACTCATAATATTCATGAAATGGAAATCACTCCATGTATTCGTTGTTATCCAATACAGAAACTAATATTTAGTTCATGCACAGTTCGTTCTGGCGTCAACGTATAACAGATTGTTGTTATTCAAGATCTGATCCAAAAGCGTCGTTGCAGGAATTAACTAAGTAAGTTTTAATGTGAATGAATGAAGCAAATAAACAACAACTGTGTGCTTAAGGGACTACTTAATAAGTAGCCCTCAGCGGAATATGTCACACTAACGATTAGAAATTGAATTTAATAATCATGTATACTCTGTAACCGATGATTTTGTCAAGATCTTCTTAATTTTGTCAATTTTCTCATTTTTTTCTTTCTTTGATATGTATAATAATTTTTTCGTTAACATCTTCTTTCGTACACTGTACGATGTGTTAATGAGAAATGTTTGAGTTTTATTAGTTTAAAGGAAAAACGTACGCGATCAAAAATATATGGTATCTCACACCCATGTGCCTTGCTTCTAAGGCATGAATTTTCTTTAAGTTAAGACTAGAACTTTTTCAACGTTTTTGACTAAGGTGTTTTAAAGTTCATTACAAAATTTGGAGTACCTTTATGAGGTATTACTTATGAAAAATAAAAATATAAATGTACCAACGCAACTCTGTTAATTCGTTGAATACTTTAAGTAAGTTTCGTTTTAAAGATTAGTTTTAGGTAGATCGGGAGGATGAAAGGGACTTCGGTTTTTGAAATATTATAATAAATTGAAATAACCGAACTGGATACGAATTTATATTCTTGTAACTCTTCTTCTATTTAAGTTATGAAGAAATCATTTGAAAGTTGAACCTGTGTGCATTCAAGTAGTATTCCTCCTTTCACTATTACAATTTTACATTTGAATATTTACAATAAAAAAAAAATAAAGATGAGAAAAGACAATGATAAGAGAATAGATAAAAATTTGAAAAAAATATATACATATTTATATAATCGCCTTCAAAAGTTCAGAAACCCTAAATAGTATGAAATAATATTGTAATTTTGAAATATCAAATACAAATTACAACAATGTTACTTGATGATTGGTCCGAAAACCAAACTGATCTATGATTCCTGAGATGGTATTTAAATCAGTATGCTTAGAAACTTCATTTTATTTTAGTTTTGATCCCAATAATGCGATGACTTTGCTTTACAAGTATCATTGAATCGTTAAATCCTAAATATTTTATATTTTACTATAATAAAATCAAACATAACTAAAACGCACACAATGCTCGTTAAAAGGTTTTATTTATTTTCTACTTTTTTTTTTTTTTAATTTTTCTGAATGTGTGTTTGTATATTCATTCCTTTGAGAAAAACCTGCAGACGAATCCTCTTCTATTAAAATACCATTCGAAAAACTCCAATTGCCAATGTTAAAGACTTCCTAGAAAATGAGAAACGATTATTATTAATAGGCTTCGTTCACAAACTATATTTAAATATGTGAGTGCAATAAAATCACTTTTATTGCCAAAAACTTACATTGACTCCTTTTACTTTCCAAGCAAAATCTTTCTTGAAGCACCAAAGCTTTGGCCAGACTGAGTAGCTCCGCGATTTGTGCCCGCCTGAAGACCGATGATGGCCTCCCCCGCACGCAACTGTTCCTCAGTGAATTCACGTTTATTTTCCTCGGCGGGACGAGGTCCTAAATATGGACCGCGCCATTCGGGATGTTTATAGGACTAAAAAGATTTTGTTTATGTGAAATTTTCTAATTTCTGTAACATATTTTGCAAGCATACCGCTCGCCCAATTGCGAAAATTGTTTGTGTAACCAGAGAAATGTTCTTCTGGTCCCATAAATCAGTGGATTGGAAGAGATCAACATCGGCAACACCGTATTTTGTACAAGCCTTTTGGAATCTAAATACGAAATTTTATTTGAAATTTTCATTCTCTTTCAAAAGTCTAAAATGAGCTACTCAATTAGATTTTTAAAGCAGGCAATTTATTTTAAAAATATTACTTACTGACTGATGTTGTCCATCATTTTGTAGTCTCCGCCAGAGGTGTTAATTTTCTGAATGGATCCAGGTGCCAATTTGTTCATGAGTTTGCATAAAATAATACCATTACGAAGGGCATCTTCATAAGGGCCTGGTGGAAATCTCTCACCAATAACAGTCTCGACCCATTTTTGAGCCTCAATTTCCTCTTCAGGAACTCGCTTTCCGGCAACCTAGAAAATTATTCCAAACAAAACAAAGCATTAATTATCCGTCGACAGAAATAATTTTGTATATATGTACATATGTATGTATGTCGAAAAAATTACATTTTCTTTTTATCTGTAATCTGAAACCTACATTTTTTAAATATTTAGTTATATTTTTTAAGCAGTTTAAAAAGTTGAAAATAATGCATAGTCCATAGCTTCAAAAACAATTTTTCACCAATGTTTTCTGTGATCTCAAAGAAGTGCTGATGAAATGTTTTCCAATGTCAGACTGAATATGAGCACACTTAAGCAAACTAATTCAACAGACGGGTAAAAGTAAACAGAGTGTAATTTGAATGGAAACAAAATTTGCTTATAAGTTGAATTCGCACATTGCTGTGGAAGAAACGTATTAAATTTTAGTTCTTATAATTTTTAAAATTAATCGTGTGGTGAAGCCAATTTGTTTAGAGACCATTTCCCATATTAAAAATGAAAGTTTTACTTATTTTTGTGCTGATATGCTGTGTGATTCAGCACGGATGCAACATTGTTCGTTACGAGGAGGGCAGAATGGGTAGTAACGATGTTTTGCTCTATAAAGGATATGTAGAAAAAGAAGGGCTATTTAGATTTCCAAGCTTTGTGAGAACATAATTTTTCATTTTCAACTAATTATTAGTAATTTTTCTACCGCAGGGAGAACCAGAACTATATAAAATCACTCGCGTATACATAAGAGATTTCGCAGCTTATTTGGCTGAGTTAATATATGTCGGAGGTGGTGTTAATCACTCATATGTAGAATACGAAATGTACGAACAGACAGGGAGTAGTGTTAGTATGTACTTTTCGATCACAGGATACTACAAAGGATGCGATGAGTAAAGTAAATTAAAATTATTGTTATATGTAAATAGCCTTAGTTCAACTAAATACATTATCATTCAAATGTTTTCAAATATCTCTTTAATAAAAATTCTCCAATGATGAATCATTTTTTTATATATAGCCTAGTAAATATTAGTCAAATTCATATCAACACAGTTGATCTGAAGTTAGTTTACGAACAGCAGCTATTTTAATTCGATCGAAGAACATTACTTTAGCATGGTAGGCGCTTAGTGCACTATGATCACTGTAGACACTTTTGCTGCGCGAAAATATTGAATACAAGGTACCAGAACAATTAGTCGCTTTCAATGAGTTGTCTAACTTTTAGCTTCGAATCGTTGCCTTCTTGCTGAAATATATATATGTTCGAATTTAAATGTTCAAAGTGAATATAAAATGAGTTTCGACACCGAGAGAAAAAACTATTGTACGTTTGAAAATTTCCTTAACAAACTGGGGTCACCCAAGTAAAAACATTCAACATTTGAAGTAAGATCGTGCAACGATCTTCATTTCAATATTTTGCTCAGGTGTACAAACATCATCGACAGAGTTTTATTTCGGCTATACGACGCATCGTACTGTCTTTCATTCAAAATTTGGCTGTGTGTCTGTGCGTACGGCCATTAAGATTTTTTACGAGTGATCTAGACTATGTAAGACGTCTCTGTAACGTTGTACGACTCCTGATCATTTTTGCTTAGAAAGTTCACAAAACTTGCCGACTCACTAAAATAAACAGAATCAGAGCCAAATTTTCCACCAGATGGATGAAGTCGCTTTGTAAGACCGCCCAAGTAGTCTATAGTATCAAATGTAAATCGTTCCATTAAGACATAATTATATTGTCCGATATTTTGGCATGACAATTTTTGGCACCCTTGCTAAGGTCGCAGGCTCTAAGAAGCAATCCATTTCAACAGGATCTTGTTTGAACTTGGCTATTTTTGGACTGTTTAATCCAGAATATGAATAGTCGAGGTAATAAATTCGAAAGCAAAAATTAAAAGTGAGTGTGAAGTAATGTCTAAATTTAGCTGAATCGTGATTGCCTCTGATCTATTTCGAAGATTTTTGGGTTAATTTGCCAGAGCGGTCAGGACGCCAGAGAAATATCTTCTTAAAAGCAAGCCAACATATAAGCCACACCGCAAATTGTCTTCATAATTTGGGGGACTATTTACTCCAATTTGTTATCTATTTATTTGCTTTAATGCAAATGCATGGGGTGCCTGGTCTTAAATTTTTCGCGCCAAATAAACATCTCTTGGCGGCTTTTTATCCAAAACTGTGCCAAAAGCGCAAGCGTTATAACACCTTTTTCTTTTATGCTAAATAATTATTTGGCAAATTTAATTAGATAAGCACATATTTTCTAACACTCGAGATATGCAGAAAACTACTCTCTTAGTCGAAAACAAGTGAAAATACTTTATGTTCATAAAAACCCGAAGGGATGCAAAAACTATACAAATGAAAATGATCATTTTTGAAATTGCTATCTCATCGTTGCTCCAAAAATACACAAATGTAAATTCGACTAACACCTGCCAATCTAAAATGAAACTAGAACAAGAATGTCATCAATTATTCAGTTATCGCCAGATTTTCAGTCGATATCGTTTTAAGGTTACTCCTTTTAGTGTTAAGTGTCCGAAAAACTGGAACGTTCTTTAATTATCCGTTCTACCACCAAACTATTGGATAACATTCAAAAATTATTGTACAACTGACGTAGCAAACCTACTCGAATCTGGCACACCGCCCCATTGTGTTCCCAAAGACAAACTTTCTGTGTAGGCCGGACGTACAAAATTTTCGAAATATCATAGATAATCCTCCACGCGTCATCGCACCCGACTCAAGTATTCTTCTGGCGAGTGGCCAATTTTTAAAGATTAAAGAAATGAAAAATTGAAGTAAAAATGGCAAATAAAATCAAAATCTAAAAACATTATCGCCTGGGACAAATACATGAAAAATTTGAAATGAACAAATTGGAATAATAGATGCTTACATCCACATGCATTACTTTTAGACAGAGGAAGGCGATGATATTTATGCTAATTAGTGTCCATAATACAAGTAACCTTTTTGATACTTCTACGAATCTACTTCATTATAAAAGATATATTTTATATGATGGCTTTGATTTTCAAATATGTTGAATGAAAGTTAGGTGGCACGCGCAGATTATTTTAAACAAAATAAAAACAAATTCTCTCCCTCCACAAAGAACAAATGTATAAATTTGGCAGTATAAGACAACCCGAGACTTAAAGGACAATTAATTAATTTACTAATAATCTTTTAATTTATTTAACAAATTCGTTAATTTATTTATATATTCTGGGTTGATTTTTAGAGGATTTTAGAGGAAAGAGACGAACAGCACAGATTTAAAATTTTCTAAAAATAGTATCAAATTGCCATAACTTATATCAACTTTGAAATCAAAAATTAATCTGAAAAACATTCAAATAAAATCATGGCAATATAGCAATTTGATGCAAAATTCTAAGCATTCCAAATCTTTACTTTGGATAACTATTGGGGGTCTTGCCTAGTTGTATATGAAATTCAAAAATAAAATGTTTATGGTTTCTATATTTTTCTAAAACATACAAACCCGAAAACATTTCCTGAAAATTTCAAGTGAATTAGATAAAAACTGACGGCGCAACACCAATTTAACGAAGTTCTGAAGAAAAAACGAATATACATATTTTTAATTTTGTTATAAATCCTTCCACTATATTTCAATGTCTTCGCAAACAGCCTCGCAAATAGTTTATACGAAAAACAATTTAAATTCATATTAATTGATATCTCTTTTGCTATTGTTAAAACACCGAAAATTGTCCGAATTTAAAACATTTGTTTACCAATTTTTGTAAGACTATAAACATTAACAAACATAAGTTATTGAAGCACTATTCATTCGGACAATAACAACATGTGTGCAAAAGTTGCATATAACATTTAAATTTGATAGGTTCTGCAAATCTTGGCTTATCATACAATCCTGTTCAAAAAAAATTTTTTGTTTTCAGATTATTAGCATAATATAGCAAGAGTTCTTTCAGTTATAGAGTAAAAATTAGCGATGAAATCAATTTAACGCCCACATATTCAAAAAACCTAGCCAACAACCTCCGCAAGCAATTCAAGCATGAAAATTTATGAACAAATATTATATGTCTCGAAAATAATGATTTGTCAAAAAATTAAATCATGCATAAAAATATATCGACATATTGCGTCACTACTTATGTTCAACATAGACAACAATTTCGCAACAGCCTTGTAGCCAGTTGTTGAACTTAACCTACTTCGTAACAAAGAAGCATTTGCCTACATGAAATAAATTCGGATTGAACGAAAAAACAAGCAAAAGCGTTATATAAGAATCTGCACAACACCCCCATTAATCAAAAAACGTCTAAACCGGCTAACTAAGATTTGTGGGTGTGTTGAACCAACACCAGAGCAGCTCCTTTCAAAATTTCCATTAATTTGTTCTACCGAAAAACGTTTACAAAATAATATTCTATTAAAAATCAGTGACAGACCCCTAAATACACCCACACTTCTGGTGGGCCAGCAAGTCGGCGGATGTGCAACATTTAAACGAAAACTTATAAAAATACTCGCGGCGGCGGAGGAGCGATCAACATCCGACGATTAGATAGATCTACACTGCCAGATAGGCGAGTTTTATTTTAGTTTTCGGTTAACAAAAATCCGAATCTTGAAGGATCCTCAAGTTAGTTCAAATCAGCGTTTCGGACGTGTTAGATCTACAATAAAGTACTCTCCCTGTCGAGGATCACCCGTTGGCTTTTTCGAATAGTTACTACTTAAATATTTAATACAACTTCGAAATGGCTGTGAGTGTTTTGGTTTTTTTGTGCTTGAATTATTTTCCAAATTTGTGAAATTAGGCGGTATTATTAAGAACATTTTCTTAATTACATTAAAATATAATTTTTTTATTTAAATTATTTGTGTCACCATAACGGTTTAAAATTGAAAATCTGAAGCAAGTTTAACAATTTTAATTAGTCGGTTTTTAATTTTTCGCAGTTTTCGAATTATTCATAAACATTAGAATTTCAAATAATACATCTCACTAAACAAATTATACATGAAAATTTCATCGTTGCACGGACGATTTCTTCGCGTATTGAAACAGAAAATTGAATCTTAATTTAGAAACGAGAGAACCGCATGGCCAGCGTTGGCGTAATTCCTAAAACAAAATCAGCCATCCGCGGTGTTACGTGTCCATCCACACCCAAACGAAAGATCTGGAATGACCATCATTTTGGTTAATGTGATATTTTTAGACGATGCCATTTTCAGAATTTTCCAAGCATCCCATTAATAAATATAGCAACACTTTATAAGTGATATAAGTTCATGGATGTGTTTATTTTTTGCAGCCACGCAACAAGGAACAAGAAGCCGAAGTTCTTCAGTGGATCAGCGATGTTCTTGGAGAGAAGCTTCCCCCGGGTCAATATGAAGACATACTTCGTGATGGTATTATACTTTGTAAACTTATCAACAAAATGGCTCCCGGATCCGTTAAGAAGATTCAAGAGCGAGGCACAAATTTCCAGCTGATGGAAAATATCCAACGATTCCAAGCAGCCATTAAGAAATACGGAGTTCCAGAAGAAGAAATTTTCCAAACCGCCGATCTTTTTGAGCGAAGAAATATTCCTCAAGTAACTCTGTGCCTGTATTCATTAGGACGTATTGTAAGTCTTTAAACGAAACTCTACATTTCGATTCGATTTTTTTACTACTATCTTTATTTCTACAGACACAAAAACATCCCGAATTTAATGGACCTGCTCTAGGTCCTAAAATGGCTGAAAAGAACGAAAGAACGTTCACCGAGGAGCAGCTGAGGGCACATGAAGGTGAACTCAACCTCCAAATGGGCTTCAACAAAGGCGCGTCTCAATCTGGTCATGGTGGCTTCGGCACTACCCGTCACATGTAAAATGGGTCAGAAGGATAATGTTAAGATATAATAAATATAATAAGCAATTTATGTTATCCTTTTGTTGAACAATTTTGGATTATTTTTGTATTGGAGGTCTGAAGAAAAATAAACAGATTTTGTAAGTATAACATATTTCATTCAAACCCTCTACGATTTTAGCACTTCTTAACTGATATATAATAATACAAAATTGAGTAATTAATACGTCATTAAGACGAATTAAAAAAGTCAACCTAATTTCCGTGGCTGAGTAGTGACTTCGAATTCAAGCTCGATTCCCAAGATTAACTGAATTTTTCTAAACTTTAATATAATCGGAAGACTAAAAGGTTGACATAGAAAACCTATCTAAAATTTTTGGGAAAATTTTGTTCAATCATTTACTTCACAATTTGCTTATTTTGAATTTTAATCAGAATTTTAAATATTTCTCTCAGTTAGTGTACACATTGTTTTACACAAAGTTGATTAAAAGAGTTTTAAAAAACTTCAACTATAGATAAATATATACTCAAAAGAGGTGAACAGTATATTATATTAACAAAGAGCTTCATATTTAAATATTTAATTCTCGAGAAAAGTTTGGATACTTAAATATTAGAAAAATTTTCTTTGAAATTTAAGAAAAAATAAATTGTAAGACTTGAATTGAAGAATTGTTAAAAGGAATTTTAAATATATTGACGTGAATTAACGTCAATTTATCTGAAGCAAACGTATAAACTAGAAGTAGTAATTTGTTTGTTTAGCTTTGTCATAAAAAGTAAAAATATCCCAATTATGACCGAACAATTTGAAATCTAAATCGAGTAATATTCATGTATTTTCTTCTTTTAGATAAGAAAACTATGTATTCATAATTTCAAAATAAATGAAAGATATTTCTAGTTCGCTAACCAACTAAAGTGTTGGCATTTTTGCCCGCATTATGAAAAGAGATATGTATGTAAATAAAATAAATTAAAATTATAATTGCTGCACATTTAGACTTGGATTGTAATCAATCCTTTTTTAAGGATGTAAATGAAGTAGTATGTATAATAATTTATGATGAAAAGAAATTTTTCTTCATTAAATTAAAATAAATGGACACATCACTCATCACTTTCTGTTTTATTGCAGCATTAATACAACAACAAAAACTTGTATAATAGTAGTCGTGAAAAGAGAAAGTAATTAAAGGCTATAAAATTAAGTAGGTACTCGTTTACAACCGAGAGAGAAAAATCAAAAAAAGAAATGTGATGTGAATTTTCTAATTTCCCAAAATAAATGTTGCATTTGCTCTCGAAAATAAAAATCATCTGAACCGTACAAAAATGTATTGCTCGAGTGTGGAGATTCGTCATCTCGCACAATCGAGTCTGAGTGCTTCCAAAGACGTGGGTGAATGAGTGGATGTCTTGAACTTGAGTTTTATGTTTTTATTCTCTGAGAAGTTTTTAAACAATTTATAGAATCCCGTCAGTTTTGAACCGAAGAGTATCTCCTAAAACTATGCAAATAAAAATAAAAAAAACCAAATTATCGTTATCACGGTTAAGTTTTAAATACTTTCAACTAATGTAAAATTAATTTAAAATTTAGAACTGTCTGCATACATTATGATTGCAGCACAAAACGAGGAACTTAAAATAAAACAAATTTCGACTTTTGAATAAATAGACAAATTTTTACATGATAGTAGAAGATTTTATGTATATTGTCAGCTAAACAAAAATTTATCTACCGAAAGAAGTTACATTTTCTGGAATTACCCTTAAAAGTAAACAATTGTTGTTATCTATAAAGACTACAATAAAATATGTTAACAAAATATCAACATTCAAGAACCAATAACGACGAAAGTTGCGAAACAAAATGCTAAACTCCTATAGGGGTGATTGAATACATTTAAACCAAATTTTGCAATAAAGTTAAAGATAGCCTCAATTGAGAAATAGCCATCATAACTCTACTAGTAAATTGAATTCAATTTTCAAATTATTGCAATAAGTTCTACTTAATGGAATGGAAACTACTCGCCGACAAATATTGAGGAGTAATGTTGGCGATTACTGCGATTAGAACCATTTGTTTTAAAGACCTAGATAAAAATATTCACTTAATGGTAATCGTTAGCACCCCTATGGTAAAATAAATAAAATTCTAAAAAATGCTTGGCTTTTCGAAATTTATATTAAAGAGTTATAATTAAAGTTATTCAGACAGAAATTTTGAGAAAAATGGAAACATTTTTTCGAACCGAACGAATGACTTAATCTCCATGAATTTCATTCGGATTAATTTGACATCCGAAATTTAATCCTTAACGAATGGTCACCACTTTCAATAATTTTTCATGTTTCATAATAATAAATTTTTTAAAGATTCTACTGATGTAAAGACCAAGATGAGAAAATACGAAAACCAATTAAGCATATTAATGCTTATTTTATAGGTTCAAACTACGTAGTTTTCTATAATTATTTAGAATGACTAGGAAATTTTGTAAGTCAATAAGTGGAATGTTTTTATTATCATTTAATAACAATGAAGTGCAAACAAATATTCTATAGCAAAAATGCAATTTGTTCTGGGGTTTAAATAATTCAACAAGCTGTTAAAAGCTCTTCGTCCGGCAAAGTAAGAGAAGCATTCAAAAATGCTGCTAGTATTGACCTTGCTACTTGACTTAGTACGAACTAGTTTTCTGCAAAAATCAAAACTTAAAAACCTCCCACTGGCGAATAAGATGTAGAAAAGAACATAAATATTTTTCGCTACGCTCTGTATGACAAGACCCCCTTGAAGTTCAGCAACGAAATCAACGAAGACGTTGTAGTTGGTGAAAACCGCCAGCACGTGATTCAAATTATTGATCTTTGGATTTGCTTGATTTATGTTACCTAACTCTTATTAATTTATTTTTACAAAATTTTATGCAAACATTTAATTAAGATTTTATGCTGAGCTACTTGTGAGCAACCTTTAGCGTATTGTTACTAGTATGATGAAGTTGTTTAATAAAGAGAGGCAATAAGTGGTTCTAACCATAAAAGCCATTAAAATAAAATTAATTATAAGTTGTACAATATACATATATGAATACTACATCACGTATAGACAAAACTATTGGGAACAAAGAGACATGTTTCTTACCACGAGGCAATGTATACAGGAAAAAAATAAATAAATTAGAGAGTAAAAAACCTGAGATTATTCTTAAATGCGCCGCATATTTTCGGGATACACATAAATAGTTTATTTAAAATGCACGAAACCTATCAAGCAAACAAAATCAGACTTTTAGTTTATTAAAATAAAAACTGGAACAATATGTTATAATTAGTCAAGAAATATTCGCACTTTTGCAAGTAAATTATTAATTAAATATTACTTAACAAATTCAAACACATTTAAATAATTTATTTTTATTTGCGCAATCAATTATTAGGTTATTAATATGAAAATAATATGTAGGCAGTTTCACACAATTTAACCTTAATTTGCATTTTACACTATGACAAAGTTGGGGCTTTTAACTAACATCCAGTTATTAGAGTTTACAATTTAATTTATGATAATCAGAACTCAATCACTGAATAATTAATACACTTACTTAGTTTTAAGTTAAAAAATTTATTAATAGAAAATACATACATATGTATATTAAATGAAATATTAAATATTATTAAAAGACAATACATTAAATTTATCTTTGGACAACATAAAATCACTCATTCATCAGTTTTTTTTTTTTTAATTTCAATTAAAATTTACTACTTTGTACAGACAAGAAAATTAGCAAAGAAATGCAAGCGTTTCAAAAAGGCATAATAAAACGAATGCAGCAGAACATGACGTGTTACACAAGTAAAACTTGCACATGCTTCTCAAGTGAAGATTTCACATATTTCAAAAATTACACGAAAATCTCAAATTTTATGCACTAAAATAGGACGTGTTTCCATGGATTTGTTGCGATAGAATCAAAACGAGTTCAAACTTTCGAAGCCTAACAAATTTGGAAGTTGAATAGACTCAGTTTAATATACATATATAGTCATCTACCCTCCTCAGCTCTTATTCTCAGGCATAAAAGTTCTGATAGATTTCAAAAATTAATAAGATAAATAATAATTTATATCATACTTTGCCCACATTTTGTTTATACAACTATTAAGTAATAATGATGATAGCAAATTTAAGATTTCCTTATTGATTATGGTAAATACTGGGAACAAAATCATAAAACACTTAAAATTGTTTACTAATAATAAACTAACCAACCAACAGGTGACAAAATTTAGCAATAATTGGAAAAAGAAATATTTACTGGTCTGTACACGCCTTCAAGTTCAAGGTGGCAATAAAAAGCGTCACGTCGCGATGCAAGTGCAATTCTAACCACCGTCGATTGCAACTATGCAGCTTTTGCTGAGGATAAGGACTTGACCGTTTTCATGCAAATCAACTTTTCCCACCATAGGTGCCGTCATGTGTAAGAACGCAATTAATCCGACTTTAACCCAGTTGCGGCACGATTATATAACTCGGCACTAGAACGCAACTCTTTCCAATCGCCTTTTAGAAGTTGCGCGCGACACTATCGGAAAATTTCTCTATTTAAACAGCAACTCGAGTTAACATCACTAAGAACTGTATTCTCAAATTAATTCGCGATCGGGTTTGTTTCACTTTCATTTATTTTAACTGATCTCAAAGTTTAGTAAACAATTTTTAAGTGCAATATGACTACGCTTTTGCATTTTGTCTGTCTATCACTGGCGGTGTCGGTTATTCAATCGGCGGAATACTTGACGGAAAAACGTAAGTGAAAGTAATTTTCCAACTTCATGGAATTTATTATTGCAAAATTTCGATTTTTACGATTTTTTGAGTTATATTACTTCTGGCCAACGCGATGGAATAAATTATACATGTCAACCAACCATAAATCATTTTAAAATATGAACTGAAAATGACTGTGCAAAATGTAGTTTCAGTAAATAAATTTAAAAAGTTAAAATTCAAGCAAGCATTTTGAATAAGACATTTAAACTATTGAGTTGTCTTTTATTAACAAAAGAAGAGGAACTATAGATTTTTCTAAAAAAACATAAAATAACTATCGCGTGGACCTTGTTAGCTAAGAACCAGAAGTGCAATTTATGCTAAAACATTATAACATTGCGTTTGTTTGTGCAAAACTCGTATTGAATTTATTACTGCTTTAATTACTATAAGACAAGTTTTGCCACTATAATTGTTATAGTAATTATCTTTAATAAATGGAACATTTTTAATTACGTCAATGAAATGGATTTCCTCTTAAACCACTAAAAAAAAATGCAGTGTTTCAAATATTATGTTATTATGTTTTTGACGCCGATAACTTAATTATCTATGCTTATCTATATTTTCTATTTAAGTTTTGTAATTATTGTCCTAAAAATTATTGAAATTTAAAAATTCTTTCATCAACCTTAAAACATTTCATCTTCTCCGGTGTGTTTAGCAAATCTAACTCTTAAAAAATCATATGTTTGTGGCTAAATGGAATATTATTAGTGCTAAATATATTGATATTATGTATGTTTATAGGGTTACTCATTCATAACACTTTGAAAACTCTAAAGAATATCAGATTATTGTCACTTTTTTTTTTTAAATTGGTATCTTCTATAGATGCCAAAACAGGTGTAGATAATAACTAAATAATTTGGACAACAATAGGGACGAAATATCTAGCTTTCTTAGCTTATTTGCATTTATTTTTCAGCAAGCTACCTAAAGTCATGTGAAATCAAAAAGCCTGAGTTCGTTAAGTGTTCTACAAATAGCATACAAATATTATTTAAAAAATTGGCCGACGGAATACCCGGCTTAACTACCATTGAAAGCTTCGAGCCGTTTGCGTTAAAAAATATTAAAATTAACCAAGGAAACAACAATGCCGTAAATATTAAAGTGGAGCTATCCAATATTATCATTCATGGCGTACCAAATACTATAGTTAAGGAGAGTTAGTAAGTAAAATATTTTATTTTGTTTATCTTATGTAAATTATTTTTATTTCAAACAGTGTAAATCCAAAAGATTACAGTTGGGTTACCAAAATGCTGATGCCCTTAATAAAAATGGATGCAGATTATGCAATGCTTGGACGTATATTAATCATACCACTTAATGGACATGGAAAGATCTATTTGGAACTAAGTGAATTATATAAAATATTTAAAAAAATAAAATGTTGTATCTTGATATAATTTCAGAAAATTTAAACGCAATTGCCTACACTAAGACTAAGTTGTACAGGAAAGGAAATTTAATTTTCTACAATATTACTGACATAAAAATTGATTACGACATCAATGGATTGCATGTAAATTTATCAAATCTTTTCAATGGAAACAGATTATTAGGTAAGCTGAATGAGTCGAGATTATAGATAAGATGGTCACTTTCAATAACAATAAAAAAATAGCTACAGGATTATTGGATGTTATCCATCCAGGTATTGCTCAAAACACAACTGAAAACATTTTTTTCATAACAATAGTTTTAGATATCTTTAAAATATTTAAAAGAACATTGCGCGTATATGTATGCATGGACGCCAGAAATAGGATCTTTATTTATAAATAATATTTTCATGATTTCCCCAATTTTTACAGAGGACAACGCGAATAATTTCTTTAATGCGAACTGGCAAGTAGTAGCAGACACCCTAAAGCCAGTCGTGACGCAAGCAATAACCGATGTTATGTTGGAAACTTTGAGGGCCATTTTCGATTACGTTCCTGCTGAATACTTTGTAAGTGATATCGATTCTCCAGAGGAGCTGTATGGAACTAAAGAAATTAAGGAAGGAGATAAAAGTGAAGCTTGATATACATATGTATGTGTTGAAATCTTTGTATCGTTTTATGTTGATGATTCAAATAAATACTTTTTTTACGGTTAGACTTTTATTATTTAACTACATAATTTTGATTTTATAGTATTATATATATTTATATATGTACACATATTAATTTTAAAAGCAGTCGAAGACAGAAATCTGATTATTCAAGATGATTTTAGAGACAATTTGGAAATTACAGAATATTATTAAGAGGTTCTCGTGTCAATCAACTTATTAGAATTAAGTCCAGTAGTTTTTAAGTTTATCGAACTTCTAACTCATTTTGTATTTAGTAAGTATGCAAATGAATTTCAAAAAACAATTATCTACAAAAATGAATGTATCTATATTGAACAAAATGCTAATTAATGTCCTCCATTATGTATTTATACATCTCATGCATAATTGATGGCTAAACTTAGCCCGCACTAAACTGAATCAAATAAGAAAACTGATAATGTTTTGTAAACTAAATAATTTTTCGGAAATTCTGTGCACAGTAAGTTGATACCTTTTTCGCTGACATTGTTTTTCTCAGAGTGAACAAATAAAAAGTTTTTAAGGGGGCAATCGCCTTCATAACTGAGAAAAAAAGCACATTTTCAAGAATTGTTTTTGAAAATACTATTATATTTATTTAAAAAATTCGTTTTGGGCACTATTCTTTGAATATTGAAGAATAAAACAATATTTTTTTTTTTTAATTTTTAGTAAGTTTTGGCGGCGCCAGAGGGTTCTTGCAATAGTCTCATTTTAGCTGGTACGCATCACTTTGGACTTCCGGGAAAAGATAAATTCACAAATTCAAAATGGGTTCTATTCTTTAAGCTTTTTCCTAGGTCCTGAACCTAAAAAAATTAAGTTTTTAATTTTTTAAAATTGTTTTATCACTGTTTTTCGGAAAACATAAAAAATCGGTCATGTTTTTGCGGAAAACTATCTCTATAAAAAAAAACAAGGGGTACTTTTATGCATTTTTATAGGTTTAGGACCTTGTATTTATGTCAACGAATCATATGCTCTTTGATTTTTTTTAATTCCATTGAGTAGAACTTGAGATATGGTGTGTACGAGTTAAAAAAAAGTAGTTTTGAGAAAATCGCGTTTAAAGTTTTCTTACAATAATTTTTACTTGTAAAACCGTGTATAGATAATTTATTTGGGTTTATTACCACTAATCAGCCATCCTAATTTTTCAAAACGGTTTTGGGAGATGATTTCTATAATGTTAAGGAACACTTTTATGTAAAAAAAAAAAATCGATTTTTATTCACTTTTGAAAGCGATTGCCGCCTTAAATCCCTTGGTATTACAAGTTCAGTACTTTCTTTACTTTCAGGGTAAAAAGCAAATGACAGTAAATACTTATTCACAAGCATTAGTTGAACACTTGAATTTATTTCATTTTTTGTTTTGGATTACCAAATATCACTTACGGCGAAGCCTTCTCTATTAGGTGCATGGCATGACAACAGGTAACACAAGAAAGGCCGGAAAGGTCAGCACAGCAATGTAATGTGCACTGCAAACAGTCGTCTGACATAAAAGGTGACCTGGTCACGGAAGTATATATATGTATGTACTAGACAAAGGCCTACATTTTCCTGATCAATTTCGAATTCTTCAAGCTCTTCATGGCAGAGAAACAGATCTTTCATCATTCGGTTACTCACCTCAGACCGTATCATGAAATTATCAGTGTAAGACATTAATTCTGTAAGCCTTTCAGTTTTTTTTTTGTATAACCGTTTTTAAGAATCCATACCCTTATTTCGACATATCTGTCCGTTTAATAATAAGGCAGGGGATTTAGGATTCGAACCCAGGACTCATCTTTAATCAGTTCTAACATTTAGGTAACGATGTTACAATTCTACAAAAACCTATTAACCTAACAAAATTTCCATCAACGTTGGAAACAAACTGCAACATATGTTGAAATTATATGGGTCAATGCATGAACGCAATACCACCACTAAGTTGGACAAACCGCAACATCTGCAATTAAAAGTTACATAAACTTCCCCTTTGAAGCATATAGGCACTAATATCGTTAAAACAAAGCTCTATGGTTTTGACTTAAACGACTTCTTTTAGGATACACAAAACCCCTGACTGCACTCTGTCTGCTCCGCTAGACGCTGTTTCTCAATAAACAACCATACAAGCCAATAAGGAGGGATATCGTGATTTCGAAGGAGACATGTTACAGAGGTGCAACTGCAAGAAATATTACAGAAATGCAATGCTCAATGGCTTGAGGCGTCCAGTTTACTTTATGCACATCTCGCATGCACACGGGTTAGTTATCCACCACTATTCTCTAATGGACTATCTTCAAGAAAATTTCTAAATTAGCGATAGTCGCGGGTTGATGTAGTCTATTTGGTTTGAAGAAAAGCGCGTCAGTTTGAAGAGCCTACAGGCTAAGAGATATACTTAAAATCTCAATTCATAATTTTATGAGATAATCAGGCAAGTCGCGCTCTACTGAAAGTGAAAATCGCAAGTTATTGGGTTAATCTGGTTTTGAAGACTCAGAATGTCGTTTACTTTTCTGTGTTTCTGTGTAACGTTCATTCAACTTATCGGAGCCGCTGAATACATGGTGACCAAACGTAAGTCCAAAAGGGAAGCAGGCAAGTGCACTAAACGAAGACTTACCTCACTTCTTCAGGAGGCTACTGAAGCTTGTGTAACCGGTTGGTTTTAGGAAATGAGGAATTACCGAGTTTCGTTTAGATCATTTCTAGGGCAGTTGCGTAATATGCAAGCGCAGACGATATAAGGAAGTGTCGATCAGTTGTAATTTATGTGAATTTTTTTTTAGGCAGCCCTTGGCTGAATAGTGAGTTCTGCAATAATTCAAATTTTACTTTGTTGTTCTGTTTTTAATTTGATAATGTTCTTATACAGCTCCTAAGCTTGTATTTAAAGTAATGCTATAGAGACGTTAATATAACCACCAAAATCACTAAAAGCGAAGTGTTAACTTATATATATTCGATAGATTTATTTTTAAAGTTAAAAGAAAATATTTAACCGTAACTTCAGATAACGAATTAAAAATGAATATTCAAAATAATAGTAATGCTTCTATTATCGTTTTTCTAGAATATACCCAAAATTTTAGATAAATAGGATGGATAGATAGGAGAAGAGAGATATTTTTTTTGAAAATCAGTCGTAATGGTATCTTTGTCGTTATTGATGATTTCATTACACCGGAATCCCTTATTTGCAAACACTCTGCGAATTAATTTTTTTGTTAAAAGAGCTACAGTTCACCTATTTCCTCCATTTCCAGCAAATGATATACAATCATGCAAAATAGCTGATCCTGAATTTGTAAAATGTTCAACAAAAAGCGTTGGCCAGCTACTCCAAAAATTACTTACAGGTAATTATCGTTCCTGTTCTACCAACAGCACAGAGGAATAAAATACTCAAAAACTTTAGGAATCGAGGGATTAGATGATCTGCCCGATGTTGATCCAATGAAAATAAATAAAATTCGAATTTTCCAAGGGACTGGACCAGTAAGTTTAAATGCATCTTTGGCAAAAGCTTCTATTACAGGATTTGCTCATCACAAAGTATTAGAAAGCAAGTAAGTCTCTTGCAAAAATTCAAACTCTTTTATAGTGTAATATTGCATTTTACTCTCTAGAGTTAGTAATAAAGATTACAGTTGGGAAACTAAATTTTTTCTTCCAAAAATGAGACTTGATGGGATTTACGATGTGAAAGGAAGAATTCTTATAATACCCATAAGCGGTCACGGAAAAATGTGGATTGAAGCAAGTACGATTTTTGATTTTATGTTTTTACCATTTAGTCAACGTTAAGCTTACGGACGAATTGTTGATAAGCTTGAAAACTTTGAAATGAAATAGTTTATTTCTCACCAAAATTCTATTCATTTTTTAACTTTTTTTAAACTTAAAAAAATAGAACATTTTTTACAGCGTTCGAAAGCGAATAAGTTCGTAACAACGTAAATTTTGTACGTTGCGTAGGCAAAACGTAGACAAAAAACAAAACTTAATAGATTTACAATTTTTATCAAATATAATAACACATTTTGCATAAATCCCAGAGAATATGACAATAATGATGTACACAAAAACCAGGCTCTATGAAAAAGAAGGTCACGTTTTCTACAACGTTACCAGTGCACAAGTCGACTTCGATATCGCTGGTCTTCGACTACGGCTCGACAATTTATTTGATGGAATAAAGACACTTGGTAAGTAAAAAAGTTTAACCGCTTTTTTCTGCATACTCCACTGTTTCAGAGGAAACCACAAATCTTTATTTGAACGAAAATTGGCGTCCAGCCTCTGAAGCCTTAAAGCCTGTAATTACTAAAACCGTCGAAGGTATCCTCGTTGGAATACTTCAAAAGGTATTTCACTATGTTCCGGCCGACTACATGATAGAGGATATACCAAAACCAAGTGAATTATACGGCTAGGATGGTAAAATTTTAATTTAATTAATAAAAGTGTTAAATCTTTCGTCTATATAAAACGGTGATTTACTGATATGTATGTATATCAACAACAAATTTTCATCAAAATTTTCCATTGATCAATTGTTTAAATTTTTTTTTAAAAAAGATAAAATAACAATAAAACAGAATGTTTGTTTATTTTATACGTGTATTCTATTTCGAGATTTGGGATTCATAACCGGCGCGGCGGGCGCTTCAACTCGGAGACTTCGATATTTTTAAAAGGATGACGCATCGTTAAGCATGCCGCGAATGTGGTTAATGTAAAAAAAATATGTTTGATCTCAAAGAAATCGAATTGCTTTGCGAAATGAAAAAAGTCATTTTTATAGACAAAATATGTGGCTATATAAAAGACATCTTCATTTTCAGATATGATGTAATATGTGAGTAAACCAAAAGATAGATATGCTACATGAACTAACAAATATTTTGAATCATCTACTTTTAAAAAGCTTCAAAGATTCAATTTTTAGCATTTTCTGATTTCCGACGATAATCGAAAATTAAGAAACAGAACGTAACATGTTTGGAAAAGTCAATTATTTCAACTCAACTTTACTATGCGATAAATGATGAAAAAATATTAAATTTCGATATTTGACTCAAATTGTTGTGGAATCCAATTTCTTAATATTAATCCAAAAAACCTTCGAAATGACAAATATTGTGAGCAACAATTTATTGAGGCATCTGCTTTGAGAAAATCTTTTATGTTAAGCAAGTGAAACCCAAATCTTTAACTTTACATAAAAATCTAAATCACTTAATTTCAATTTTGATAGTTATAATCGTTGCATAAATTGGGCTTTAGACGGTATTGAAATCACCGATTGTAATACATAGAACCCAAATTTAAGATTTAAAAAAATACTCAAAAACATATATGTAATACAGTTCAACAAAAACATCACTTATATAGAATTATCCGCATCCTACTTGTCACTAAACATTTTTGAAAAGTTATACTCCACTCCACTGATTTACAAAAAAATATAAATTTAATTTACCCAATGTCAAGATTACTTAATTTAAAAAATATATAATACATTATACTGCACTTCACAGCGACGCACAAGACTTAAAAAATTATCAACTAACCTGCCACAATGGACGACCAGGACCAGGCATTTTTCTTTACGATATTAAATTAAAAACGCACCGACAAACGATTCGAAAAATTAAATTAAATGGAATTCACACTATTCACAGAATTATTTTAAACGCAGCGATACGCTTGGGTAAGCAAGGGTCGGAGGACGATCGTGAAATACCTGTCCGCCCGCTTTACTATAGTTTTTATAGAAGCAATCTTCTCCTGATGGCTGAAGCGTAATATTATTATTACGTGGAAGAAGTATCTGAAATTGGCCGTTCTTTATTTAAACGACTCATACACAGACACAGGAAGGCACTTCATCAGCGCGTTGAAATTGCCTCGTCGAAAACATGAATACCGGAGGAATTTATTCGGATTCCACAGCGTGAATCTGTGAAATCATTCCAAACAAAAGAGGAACATCATACGAAACATCTAAATTTAGATGTATATCCTCGAGAAACAATCTCAAATTGCAGCCATTTAAGGTCTTCCACCCCCTTGCATGACCACATTAATCATACCGCCACCCACTTGCAGACTCTTTATTCATGGGGTGCTCAAAAATCATTTCTACGCTGTCGAATGGACTGATGAGTTGGCAACGAAAAATTCATGACACCCCCGCCAACTCTGCTTTGAGGCCGCAGTGTCCGCGAAAAACATCGTGGTAAGCCACTTTGGCCAATGTCCACAGGTGTGCTTTAAATCGAATCGTTTTGACCCCAAAATAGATTTGTTATTATCCTAACACCAGCGCGGAGAAGTGATGACTCCCTGTGATCAAAATAATTCCAAAATTTTGATAGTCTCTGTCCACTGTCGCTTGCTTAAAAATTTGAATATCGAAATGAGGTAGTACGTGATCCAGTGTGGATTTTTTGTGCTATTTTATTTGGAGGAGATGTGTATTTTTGGATTATCATTGAACTAATTACTTGCAATGCTGCTGTTACCGGGAGCGAAGTAATTATGGAATGTAGTTGCACTGCACATGAAGATTGAGAAACATGCGAGGAGGCTGACGATCGATAAAGTATATCTGAAATAAATAAATCATATTTTGGCTGGCAAAACATATTATAAGTACATAAAAATAAAACTTCCCATCAAAAAACGTAAATTTATTGCAAAATTCAAATGTTTAAAGACTACTTAATTGAAGAAATCGTAATTAATTTTTATTACACATAGCAAGAAGAAAAACTAAATAATAAGAAAACAGATCAAATCGTTGAACTTGAGGATATTTTTATTTTAGAAACTAAAAATAACATAAAAAGAGGAAAAACAATTCCATCAGTATTTTTACGTACTGGATCAGGTGTTTTGAAATTCTGCACACTTTTTAAAAATAAATTACAAATTTCTCAATTTGAAAAAAACCAAAACGTTGAAATATATTTTATAAGACAGATATACTGGGATATATGTAATCCAATAATTTTCTCTAGTCTAAATCTTTTTACCTCAAAATCTAACAAGATAATTTTTACATCACCTCTAGTCCGGCAGCCCAACTCCTTGCGATTTAGGAAAATGTTGTTAATTAATCGATCTTATGTATATTTGTGTCAGCCATTATTTTTATTATAACAAATCTTACAGAGAAAATAAATTGTTATCCTTAAAAGAAGACGTATCAAATTAATTTTAAAAAATATCTGGAAACTACAGATTTCTCCGATCATTAAAAATTTTTACAACTACGATTGAGTAAGTGTACTTAATTAAGATCATTAATTGTTTTCGAGCACATTTTAATACTTTCATTCCACAAACGCTCGCCAATCTCGTCTTTGAAATCCGCCTTAGATTTTGTTTGCTTCAGACTGCGCACGTAGTATCCCGTCGATGGATTCTTCTCTTCAGTGTTGACATTGTCGGTCGCACAGTAAATAATATTTTGTGCTCCCTATTAAAATTAAGCAATTAAAATAATCAGACTTGGGAAAATCTAATTATAATACCTGTTCAGCCGAGCGTAGCATTAACCACACTACTGGGGCAAATAGAATGTAATGGTAAAACTTTGGATCGTAGTCTCTGAAGAAATCTGTGTGACACAGTCCTGGGCAGAGAACATGGACATTAAATCCGCGGGTGTACAGCTCTCTGGCGAAATAGAAGTTCATTAACTTCGAATTGTTGTAATAAGGATTATGCCGCCTTGCAGGTGGTGTCTCAAGGTACTTTCCAAGATTATCGAAATCAATTTTTCCAGATTCATGCATCTTCGAAGATACTACAACAACTCTTGTGTTGTTATCTTTTATAACGTTTTTCAGCAAATCAATAAGCAGAAAATGACCCAGGTGATTTACACCGCAATGAATTTCGTAACCCTCCATGGTATATTGCTTCGAGCGAACAGCTAAACCGGCGTTATTAATTATACAATCAAACTTCGGATATTGCTCCTTAATCCGATCAGCAAAATCACGAATAGATTGAAAGGATGCTAAATCTAATGTTTCAAAAACCTGCATGCATTCATTATAATTAGAATTTTTTTAAGTTTATCGAATTACTTAAATTACCATTTCACCGCACCCAGTCGATTTCCTTATTTTAGCAATAGCTTCCTGAGCCCTCTCCTCGCTCCTACAAGCTAAAATAACTTTAGCATCCCGCTTGACAAGGGCCTTGGCTGTTTCAAAGCCCAATCCAGTGTTTGCTCCGGTAATTATGTAAATCTTGTCTTTTAAGGAATACTTATTCCTCACCCATCCCCACTGCAATTCTCGCAACTTTCTAATTAAGTAGATAAAAGCAACAGCGCCTACTGGAATTGCGGCGTAGAAATAAGGTTCCATTCTCGATCCGTTTTACAGCATTTGTATTTTATTCTACAGAAAGAAAATCAAAATATAGGTCCAATATAAGCAATTTAATATTTTCTAGACTGCAGTTTGTTGAAAAAGCATACGATTTTATTATAATTTCGTATCTTATCACGAAGGTAACGTTAATTCGTTAAACATACATATATCCGTCCGTGAGTCCTTTTGCCACAGACTTTTAAGTTCTAAAACTTCTCTAGATTAAATTTTGCACAATTGTAATACTACTAATGCAAATATAAGAGTAAAATTAAAAAATGCAAAATACACCGATAACTTATAAAGTAATTCTTACTCAGCTGGAGTTAATTGATTAATAAAGATTTGTTTCTGTCTGCCTAGAAGAAATGCTTCATCAGGTTAGAAGTTTTTGTTTTGCTAGTGCTTTAGATATTTTGTATACAAATATGCCATATAAATTATTGGGCGCATTATTTTACTCTGAAAAGAATTTGTTGACGCTTAAGTTATCAAAACCGCAGCAAAATAAGACACAAAACACAATACACATTCCTGCTATTACTATACGCTGGACGCCCACACGTTGTGCTGTCGTGAGAGGTAATTTATAATAGAAACCTTGGTGAATTACAAAATAAATAAGGACATTTTGAACTAAAGAAAGACCGCTTTTTCACTGATACCGTGCATCGGTCAGTTCATTTCCTAGCCATTTTTAGAGGTCCGTTTCTCTTGATATCAACTAATCATATCCCAGAGAGACGAAAAGACTACGAATGATATTAAACAATTATTTTAGAAAGTTGCTTTTGTTGAAAAGAAACTGTTGACCTATTCTCTCTCCGCAGTAGCCCTTGATGCAGACTATCGTTTTTTTACATTAAATTAGTGTCATTCATTTACGGTTTTATTAAAATTGTTAAGATTTGAAAGCTTGTACCAAAATTAATAAGTGAACAAATATACAAAAAAGATATTAAATTTTCTGTTAATTCGAGTGTTACGCGCAGCCGCAGTGACGCTAACCCAGTCCAAGGGAGGTGGGAAAACGAAAAACAATTTTTGACGAAAACACCGCTTTCTCTGTGGAATGTGTTAGAAGCAACACCCACTTAATTTAAAGATCGCAGTGCAACTGAAGAAAAAAATTACACTGAGTTAAAGTTTCGCAAATTGTTTAGTTCTTTTAACTTGCCTGACAACGAGAAGCAAATAATCTCACTTGATTTAAAAATTGTGCGTCACCCGGACTTGCGGAAAATTATTAAATGTCAAAACTCAAAACATTGTCAAAGTCAGCTGATCGCTGGTCATCGGTAAACTAAACTGAATTAGAATCAGAACACTTCCTTTTTCCATCCTTATCGAGAATGTTGCCAACTTCCACTTATTGCATACACACGCAGGCCTACCAATTGAGCTGCGCTGAAACGCCGAGAAGTGTCGAGAAAAGTCATAACTGACGGCAGTGCAATCGCTCCGAAGCGTTAATCGATTTTAATTGGAATTACTCCAATAAGTAAGTAATTTGTGCTGTAAAAATCAGTTGAAAGCAAATGTTTGTGAGGTTTTCTAGACAAAATAACACATTTTTCCATGACCCCATAGGAGTACAAAAGTACACTTGAGGTGCATCAGTCTTCTACACGCGTTTCAAGGCTAAATTATAAAAAAGGCGAAAAGATGTCACAACCTCTCGTTACAAATGGTTCTATAAATGCAATAGACCCACCAAATGCCAAAGATATCAATCAATTGGACGGTGTTGTGAAGGACAGTGGTAGGAAGGCTAAACAGCCACAAACTCAGGCAAATCAACCGAACGTTCGGCATATTCCAATTTTTGTCGAGGGCAGAGATGAGCCCTTGTGTAACAAAAATATCGACACAGTTGACGCCCCCGTGATCAGCAGGCCTTCAGCACCAATCAACGACATTCCCCAGCCCGGTTCCATATTTAGTCGCGTTAAGGATATTCCCATTAAGAAAATTATCCCTGAATTCCATGCAAGCAATGTGGGCAAAGCACCCTCTCCAGCACGAACCATTCCTATAAATGTGGTGCACACCCAGACGAACTCTAACAGCCATCCTACTCAGCAAAACCCAAATCAAGCAGCGCCGCAACAGGAGCAAGTCCCGCAGGCAGATCGTCGCAGTCAGTCGCCTAAACCCCCACAGCCGGTGGATCCTATCACAAAAATACAAAACATTCAAAAGGAAATCCTGCAGCTCATGGACTGCGTGGAAAAGTTTAAAGGCAGCTCTCGAAAGGACAAAGAGTACCTGTATCTGGACGAAATGCTGACGCAGAATCTCCTCAAGCTGGACACAATTGATACTGAGGGAAAGGAAAACATTAAGGCCGCGCGAAAGGAGGCCATCAACTGTATCAACAAGTGTATCCAAGTTCTTGAAGCAAAAGCGGATAAATTTCTATCTGAGGACACCGCAAACGAAAACAGCGACAATAAAGAAAATTCAGGCCCGGAAAATCCCTCCAAAGAAAACAATCCCGAGAAAGGCATTTCGTCCAATATGATCGAGGGCAAGGAAGAGAAACTACACCAAAACCATGGATCATCCACGTAATTATTTGAAGTGCTTACGATGGCAGCACCGTTGACCTTTACCTAGCGCTATTCCTAGCTTCGGCAAATATTTATATTGTATATGCATGTGGCTGCACAGCTGTATAGATCCAATTCACGTGTTAGACCATTCGCAAACAGTTATATTCCCAAAGAGGCTTCGCTTGCCGGACCCCGTATTCCGGCAGCAGTTCATCCCACCCAGAATAGAGCAGAGGCCCTTATCCTTTTTATAATCCACATTTTCTGCACTTAGACACTCTAGAAAAGTTTTTGTTGTTTATTTAATTTTAAGTTTTTTGTGATCACCCCTCCGTATAAGTTCAGGTGAGGGAGCAAAGAACACCACAAATATTCCCTTTTGAATCTGTGTTTAGTTCAATGAATACAAAATATTTAACAAAACAATATGCGAATAATTTAAACGTAAATAAAAACATTTTACTTACAACCTGCGTTTGTATATTATCTGGCGTCCTTAGGCTTGTAGTGGAATGGAGCAGAAAAGAGATTAGTTATGCTACGGTTTTGTGAAACTGGACGGAATCAAACTAACCGCGTTCGCAGATTATTTCGACAGCATTTGGTTCCATAAGGATTGATTCCAGACATCGGTGCACCGCTGAACCAAGGATTTCATCGAGCAGGAAGTTAACCAAGCTTAAATTAAAAAAATATATAGGTAAGTATTGCGCATATATTTAATTAAGGTTCGACGTTTCGTCTATATAGATCCCAATTTCTATCTGACTTACTTTTCATCTGTAACAAATCTCCAAAGGTTCATTTGCAAATAGTGGGTATCCACTTGAATTTGTTGAAGTCCAAATTTGCTGAATGTTCTCAGTCTGATGCACTCCAGAAGGGTCTAAAAATCAAAAATTATTTCAGTAAGCACCATAAAGCACATTAAAAATTCCTAAAACCTTTAATCCAATTTTTATAATCCCCGTCATAATTGAAACCTTTGAAAATTCAACAGACGTGAAAATTTCAATTCGTTCTGAAAACAAGCGGTGAATATTCGAAACGTAATTTGATTCGAGTTGGGATGGGGTGTAGTTTGACCAGCTTGAGCGAAATTGTTGCTTTGACGCTGTTAGACTAAAATTCACAAGAATTGCTTAAGTTAGAAAACAGTTGTTAAAACATCATTTACCTAAAGTGAGTTTTGCGGCTTGAATCACTGCTGGCCGCTGTCCTGTTGCCAGTTTCATACAAACTCGCAACAACATTTTCAATGCAGGTTAGCTCCTCTACAACGCGTTTCATTACAGCACGAACTGATCTCGGTTCCAAACAGTTTAACCAGTCGCGAGTTTCAACACTTTTCCGCAGCATCTTAGGGAATAGAAATGTTGTGTCTGTGATTACATTAAAAGGATGAAACCTATACCTGTGATATATTTGTTCCTTGCAATCTTACGTAAGAATCTAACAGTGACTGAGCAGCATCCCTCATCTCCGCACAAACTTCCGTCTCGTGGGTAAGCGTAGCACTATTTTCTGAATCAATTTCATAGAGATCATCAACGAGAGTTATCTGAAAATAATTATAGTTGTGCACGATAATGGAAAGAAATAATTATAATTAACTTACAAGTACATGCACGCCATTTTGTTCCATTTCTAGACAAGTTTTCGATAGCACTAAAAGCAAGTTAGGTGGACTTGAAGAATTAAAATCCCCAAAAGAAAGCATCACTTTGGATATATGTCTTAAAAATCCTGAAATATAACAGGTATATGATTGCACACTTTATTGCAAAAACAGATAAATAATTTTTGAATACTAATTTGAAGTTGTTTTACCTATAAGAAGGTTTTCCCGAATTCCTTCAACGCATAGTGTCCCTTTATAGTCTGCTTTAATATTAAAAGACCAATCAGTCTGTAGGAAGACCAGAAGATCTTGAAGCACTCCTTTTACCTTTTCTATCATTGAGACATATAACGAAGTAATCAGATCATTTAAATTGGGGGCGCTGCGTAAAACAGAAATTTGGTTAAAATCAGAAACACTATAACATGAATAATTCGATTTCGATTCGCACCGCGTACGGTTGAATAACGAATAGCTAATATTTTAGAACTTAAAATATCTTTGATTTTGTAATATTTTAACTACCTGCTTTCGCTCTTCGCAGATACCAGCGACAACCGCACAGAACTTAAGCTATCCGCGTAGTGTTCTCTTAAACACTTGCTGTGTACCTGACAAAGTTGATGTGCTGCACTTATGATTATATCAATAGCATTCCTGAAACAAAGAAAACGTGTATTATTTAATGGATAATATTCAAATCTTTTTTCACATGAATTAAAATAATAATAAAAATATTCTTACTTATTCATATCAACTCCTCTGCAGAGATTTCTCATCGCCATCAGCCGCCGATGCAATCTATCTAAGCCCCTCAACATTATCTGAGTGTCTCTGTAGCCAGTTTCAGATTCGACACGATCTTGGACCAGCGACAAATACTTGTCCATGTTCTTGTCCACGAACTCATTCAATTGGACCGCAGCTTTATCCTTAAAGTCGTCGCTATAAGAATATTAAAAATATTAAAGTGTTTTCAGATGAACATAATAAATTGCCAGAACACTAACTTCTCAGAATCGATTTCCTTGCTCAAGAACATATCGTAGTAAGAAGTAACGACAAGCGTAAGATCATTCAAAAACCCTTCTATCCCCAGATCTACAAACTCAATCATATCTCGCTCAGTTTGATCCTATTTAAATATATCTCATTGCGAGCAAAATTGATATCTAATAAATTAATTACCTGCAGCATTACGATTTGCTCGTGAAGTCTCTTGGAGGCACACTGTAGCATCTCAACAGCCAGCTCGTCTGGTTTCTCATTCAGCTGCAGAAGCAGTTCACCACTCTCAGTTAAGGACTTGGCCGTAATCCCCGAAACTTGGAAATCTTTTTTCAGCCGCTTCTTAAGATCTTCAACGATCAGTTCACAGTCCCGCTGGATGCCTTGAAAGGATGGCTGGCTGCCGTACTGCTGCAGAACCTTCTGAGCGTGAGCGTAGTCTTGCACGGCCTGGGCATAGTTCTCCTCCTCGATTAGAGATTTTAGTTTTGCGGGTAAGGACGAAAGGAACTGGAGCCGCTTGAGAAGCGAATGTTTCTCAGATAATTTACACAGTTGAGACCGCGTTCCTTGAAGTGTGTTAGTAATCTGTTCACTAAAGGAGGTAATTGTGGACATCTTATCGCCAAGGAGATTCATATCTGTTTCCATTTTCTTGAAATCAGTCTTCATTTTACGAATGGTGTCAGTTGCCGAGATAAATTTGTTGTAATTCTCGTAGACCAGGGTTTGCATGTCGCTATGAAGGGTTTGGGTGTCCTTCACTATTGCGGCCTCCGTGTCCATGATTTGTTTTAAAGAGCAGTCCTGCAATTTTGTTATGTGACTACATAACAAAGTTCTAGGAAGTAAAATACCTTTAAGAGTTTTTCTAAATATCTGTCCGGATCAAATTGTGCTCCATCCATATCGTAAGGATTAGTGCTTTTCTCCCCCATTTTTCTAATGATTTGGATTGATGTAACAAGAATGGGGATTCCCACCTTAAGACTATATTTATCGCTTAATCGCGGCTTTAGCGGACAAAATATAAAATAACGAAAAACACCTCCTCCGTTGTTTTTATTTACAGCGAGTGACACTTCGAAATGTCAGAATTTATGAAGTTTGTCCATAATTCAATATGGCTTTACTTTCCCAAGCAAAATATTTTCTTCTGACTTGTGGCAATGACGTGGCGACGTAAGTTGAGAGTTGTCAATTCGAAAGGTGGCTAATTTCATTCCTCCACATTCCTCCCTCCCAGCAGTCGATCAGTGTCGGTTTGTGCGTGCTTTCAACGTTCAATTAGTACTATTTTCTAAATTAAAATGCAATCGCAATTGCTGTGCATCGCCGTGCTTGCCACGTTAGCAACCCTAACAGCCGGTGCATGCAAAAATCCTCAAGTTTCTGTGAATTCCTTCACCACCAAAGATGCCACGATTGTGAGCCAAGTAGGTTATATCGCCGAGTTCGAGTTGGCCTGTGCAGGTGCAGAGGAACCCAGCCTTTTTGCTGAAATCGATGGAAAAATACTCCCGGTCGCCCGAACAGGACCATCAACCTATCAAGTAAGTAGCCATGCTACACTTCTTCCTGTCCAGTCGAATAACAAACAACTCTTCTCGCTTGCAGATCAGCTTGAATGAGGAAGTGAAGAAGGCTCGCTCTGGGAGCGTTAACATCCGACTTTTTGATGAAGACGGATTCGCTGAAATACGCAAGGCCCAGCGCTCCGGAGATGATCTCAGTTCGGTGCAGGCTCTAACTGAATTTCTTCTGAATACCCCCGGCACCTATAAAGGGCCCTGGGTCAACTCAGAACTCGTAGCTGCTGGCGTCGCAGTCTTTGTTGCCTATTTCGCGTTCAGTGCGAAGAGTAAAATCCTGTCCTAAAAAGGAAAATTGTGACTATTGTATAGTTCCCAAGTTTTGTATTTATTACAAGTTTAGAAATTAAAATTTTTTTGATAATTTCGATTAAGTGTTGCGATTTTCTAAAAACCAATACCAAAAAAAAATAAACGAGGAAAATACTATAGGAGGACAGAAAAAATACCTTGCTGACTCCATGAGGTGAACCAGCAAGCAGATTAACTTTGAACCTGCTTAAAAAAGTTGGACGTGTTCAATTAGTACGACATACCTGGAATATCTGCTTTACGAACTAAATATAAATTTATATTTTGTTCTACAAACTTAAGACTTAGCCGATGTAACTGCAATCTCCTTCTAAAACTGTTTGCTTTGCTTACACCACTTTAATCCTGCCAGGATAGTCAGAAATATCATAATCATCAACCTTTCAATTTGAAAAACTTGAGTTTTCTTTCAAATAATAAAGATGTTTTTTAAGAAAATCCACTATCTAGGTGCCGTTATAATAGTTTACTTTAAAATCTGCAAAGGACTACATTGCATACAAGTCTATTTATTTTCATTTTTAACAAAAATGTGCATTTGAATTGAAATTCTTCATAAAATCCCTTTAAAAGCCTAATATGATTTTTAAAATGCCGCACAGGTTTTATGAAGCATAGTGCATGAAATCCGTCTGAGATATGATATGTATGTAGAAGGTAAATTTCTTAACATTTTGTAGAAGTTTATTAACTAATTATTTTATTTGAATTTCAAAACATTTATTCGTAGTTGTTGCATTTGTAACACACAAAGTGCCAAATCCTGCGTTAATTTCTTCTATTACAATTTTTTCTTTCGTAGCGTAACTAAATTGCTCACAGGGCCCTCTCGTGGTTCATTATAAAAAAGTTTATCATAACGGTACATTTAAACCGCTATACATCTTAAATTCTTGTGAAGTCACCGCACAGAGTGCAAGAAATACTTGAAATATTCCTGAATTTTATGTAATAAAAGTCATGAGTTCCCAACTTTGTTGGATTCATTGTAACAAGTGTTATGAGATATACGTGCGCAAAAAAGCGACCTTCTTTCTTCTTTCTTGCGCGCATATTCTCTGTCAGTCCTGCCTGGACAAATGCGGTTCGATGGTTCTCTATTTAATTCAGTTCAATTTGCAAATTGTGTTTTTTTTTTAGCCATTGAAAAAGATCAACGACAATGTTCACTTTGCAAAAAGTCCATTGCCTCAAAGAAAATATGCCCAGAAATGAGCCCGAAGTATAAGCGGTTCTTCGACACAAGGCCCCCGCAGAATACTGTCGACTGCGAAGTTCTATCGTTTCAAGAATTTCACTTCAAAAACTTATGCAAGGGAATATGCCGAGCTGTAAGTACTTTGTTTATTGTTAACTTTACTGCGGTTTCAAATTTAAATCTCATGGCTATTTTAGGAGCAATACCTTGAGGGAACGAAAAACGAAATTAAACAGATGTTCACAAACACCGCTGAGATGAGCAAGGTATTTGAAGAGCTTAATCAGCAAACCGCCCGATGGGACGCTAAGGTTGAAGAGTATAAAAATATCAGAGGAATTAATCAGGAATACAAACATACAAATTGAAACGATACAAACTGAAATTAAATTAACGTTTAATGCTTCCAAATCAACCGAAAAGGTGTCAAAGTCGAAGAATATCCAACATGCCTTATTTTATTTAGAAACAACTGGAACATCAGTCTCCCATGCCATTATTAAAATATTTCGCAATACTTTTTCTTTAAAAGCAATTCTTTTTTGGTCGAATTTCAAAAGGGGTGTTCTATGTACAGAAAGTTATTTAATTGAGAAATGCCATTGGAACAAATTCTTCGTTTTAAAATAGCTAGACATTAATAATAAAGCCCAATAAATTATCCAACATCTTTTAATAAAACAACGGATGTAATGAAATAAATATATTTCCTTAACAGTTAAAAAACACGTGACGAAGCTAACAAAAGAAGGAAATGACGAAACATTCGCTATGACTTCCCATATCTCGTAATTAGGGCAAACCTTCAATTATCCTCTTCTGAAGATTCGTCTATCATCGCCTCAACCTTAGATGGTGACATTACATATAAAAAATGCTCAGAATTATCACCCTGTTGTTGCTGCTCTGCATTGTTGTCCTGCTGCTTCTCTTCCCTCTGCTCTGGCTCATCTTCCTCTTTCTTCTTATCTTCCTCTTGTATTTGAGCTGTTGATGTCGATTCTGCGACTTCTGTGAGCGGTTGCTCGACTGGCGATTCCCCCACTTCTGCGTTATTATTTGGCGTAGAGGCTCCATTACTCTCAGACATATTACTATCATTATCTACATTAATGCTTTCTATTTCGATCTCTGCATCTGTTACTATTTTCATGCATTGCATTTTTATTGAGGCTTGGTACTTTTTCGGCATATTTCTAACTGACTTGGCTAAACTGAGGAAGAACATGCTGGTTGCGTCCAAATCCTTCACCCTGAGCATTGGTTTTGTGCTTATGGAAAGCGGCGGTGTCTCTATTTTGTGGTGTTCCATTGTTGTATCCAAAATATCCATGTCTTCATCGGGAGAGCATTTTTCTAAAACCTCAAACCCGAAATCACAGACTGTATCTTGTTTGTAGCTATCATCAAAATCTTCCAATTTAAACTGTCTACTAAAAAATTTTCAATGATGACACAATTCAAATTAATCACAATTATTTTAATATGTACCGTCCAGATCCTTGAAAAGGCCGTAAAAACTCCATGTGCTCAAATTTATCGTATGGATCTTCCATTTTAAAAAGCTGAGAACTTCTACTTTATAGGGAAAAACGTAAAATATTGAAAATGTTTCATTTAATGTTATTCCACAATTCTATTTACCGGCCTGGTCCTTGAAAGGGTCTCAAAAATTCCATATGTGTAGCATGTGCCCAATATTGGTACTTTCTTGAGGTCTTGGTTCCAGTCCTAAACGACCTCAAGTATTTGGTGTAACTGTCTCGAAGATTTTTCCATTTTCGCTTGCATGCCTCTGCAATTATTGAATGAAAGAAAATGTTATATTTTCATATTTATAAAAACAAATCTTGATATTATTATTATTAAAATATGACCAGCGTTTTCGGTACATGTAGAATTTTCTCAAATAAAAAGGGAAAGTTTTAATAAACACTCTAAGATCACGACTATAATGACCATCAACAACAGTGCAACACTTCTAATGTAGAAGAAATATGCCACACCGGCAAATGCATCTAACGTGTGTAAATAGCTCATAATCGTACCACATAATAATTAAATAATCTTAAACCCTTAATGCAACACTTACACTTGGTCGTGATTTACGGAATTTTATTATTTCCCAATTATAATGATTACAACATCGTATAATATAAGAAACACCAATAACGAAAAAATGCGAAGAGAAAAGAATAAAGATTATGAAATGAAGGAAGCCATGCTTCCTCGTTGCTTACATTCGTTAAAAATGCTCCTTTTAAGAATTAATAGACTTCTTCTTCTTAATAGTTTTCTCCACCTTCTTTCGTATAATTCCAAAGATTTTCATGAAAAAGTCAAAAACGCTACTCAGACAGAGATCCGCTTTGTTCCTTTTATTTCAGAAAAAGTTAAATGTAGCCCCCGACCCCGAAAACACCAGTAATTACTATCTACCTTAAACAAAATGCAACGTTCACAACTATTGCAGAATAACTTTCACTAACATCACGATTATATTTATAAGGGTATTTATACATATGTACCTAGTTAGCAAGCTTTATTGAAGTCAGTTTCGTGGGTCGTAAAAATCTAAATTAGCGTTTATGGCCACATAAAGGCAAAACAATTGAAAATTGTATGGCAGGATTCATGGTGGCAAACACGTAAAATGTGCACAGCATTCAGCTCTACCAAAACCTTTCCTTTCGAAGATGTGCGCAATTATTTGGTTTGGTCTGCCTTTTATGGGTGCAGCCATGAATAGCAGTTTTTGTATGGAATGAAAGCTTTTAAAATTGCTTTATTATATTTGCGCGTTCTCATTATCTCTCCCTATCCAGAAAGTTAAAACATCATGTACCCTTATTATTATAAGTTTTTATGATGCATAATTAATTTTTTTCAAAATAAGCATTAAGTTAGCTTTTTCATCAGAGTAGCTTATATTAAAACTTGTTAAGCATTTAATTAACTACATATTAATTAATTGTTAATTATCTTACACAAAAGCCTTTCATATAAGATCCTTCCATTCAGACAATATTAAAAATGATCTAGTCAAATTCACTGCACGATCACGAGATTCTAATTGCGTCAATTTTTTAAAAACTTAATATGTTTTCACATTGTACTTCAAGTTCTCATAAAAGTATCAAAATTTACATATTACCCCATTCGCTGCCGAGAGCATATTCAGCTAAATATTCAGCTATTGCCAACTACGAGCTATCTCGGAACCCAACAAAGAACATACATATGTAGGCTGTAGGCTGCTGCTTCGATTGTGATCAAAATTTACATTGCGGATTTAAAAAAAGTACATTAAAATTTTTAACTTTAAGCGATTTCCATGAAAATTTATATAAGATATCTCTACGTACATAAGTTTTTAAGGGTTGCTGTATCCGAATCTACTATCAATCATGTAAAATGTTCAACAAAGCCGTGTCTATCAAATTTGCAGAAATATTTTTCGAATATTCGGAAAGGTCATAGAAGCAACTAAAATAAGTAAAAATTGATGACTAAAATGAATTAATCAGTAGCAATGTAACAAAACTCGCATTTCTTATATTAGTTGAGATATTAGAGAACAATCATAATATTTACGTCAAACAAGTAAACTTGAAGTACTTGATAACAAAAATTTTGATTCGGTAATTTTAAATTTGGTTTCCCTTTTTAAATTATCGAGCAATTTACGAATTAAAAAATCCCGATTTTATACGAGACTGTAGTTATGTTAGTAGAGTTTTAAAATTTCTTTATCTATATTAAAAATGTTTAATAAGAAATGCACACAACTCTAACTAAACCAATGTGCATTGTGCCTAATTTAGTTAGGCCCTTAAATGACAAACCTACAAAATATCCAAGGATGTGAAAAACCCCATCAACTTAATTGTGCCGACTGAGGCTCAACGCTCAATCAAACGGAAATCGGGAAATACAGCAGAAGCGAATCCAGCGCACTGGCACAGCGATTTCTCACTCGAATGAGCAGCGAGAGCGGCACTCGTGTTCGTCGATTACGCAAAAATCAACATAAAGTTGTAAAGCATATACGCCCCCACTCCGCAGCCCCATCCCCATCCCTACCCAACACGAGCATGTTCATGTACGAAAAACTTCGATTCATTAATAATGGCCAGAAAACATCCAAGTTCAGCGCAGAAGAGGAGAAGAACGAGAGCCGCAAACGGAGGGACTCAAGAAGGCGAGCTAAGCCTCACTAGGGCCCCCTGGCCCTCCCCAGGAGTGTGGAGCTCCATCGAAATCAACAGGTTAAAAATTCATTTGAATGGCACAAAACAAAGCAGCCGAGAACACGTATTCCCTTATTTACCCGATAAATCAGCCCCGTCCGTCCGGCCGCAGCCCTTCAGTTTCCAGGAAGGCGATAAGCCCGTGTGCCCCGTGCTGCACTCGACTCGACTCAATCCGACTTCGGTGAAGTCGATTAGCAGTTCGGGGGAGCACACGTAAATAAACAAATCGATGGGCCCCCGGGTCCGCGCACCTCCGCCCGCATAAAGTTGTCGACGCAATCAGTCCGGGGGAATCAATGGAATTGCCATAAAAATTTCAACTATTTACGAATTGCTCGATCAAAACAAACCGCGAAACGTTTGAGGGCCACTGGAGCAATATAGGAAACTAAAAAAGGACCCACGCAGAAAGGAGCTATGTGACAGCAGCTGATGACGATTCGACTGTCAAACGTGGCCAAATTGGGCCAGGATAAGGAGAAGGATACGCAGCGAATGAGGGATGCTTTTGTTTGTTTTATTAATTAACCCCCAAAGATTAGCCCATTCGATGCGCCTACCACTGGCGTGCATCGAATGCGCTGTGGGGATGCAGAGCGCCTTAGGACCCTTGCGGGGGACGCTTATTACGGACTTACCAACAGTAAGGCCCACCTCTGCGGCTACCTCCTTCCAAGCGTTCGCCTTCCTTTCCATGTTCTTGTAGTCCTTGTGCGTCGTGTCATAAATGGCCTCGTGCCGCTTGACCACTTCGATGAACTGGATGGTGTTCTCCATCGCGGCGCGGCGATTCCGAATTGTCGCTGGCGCTGTCGTCGTCGTCCTCCTAATTAAAATCAAACCGAATAATCGCGCGGCGGACAGATGCCTATTTTTCGGGCCGAATATTTAATCGCGACTGGGGGAACAAAACAGGTCAGCGGATGATTCACCACCACCGAGGAGAGCTCGCAGCACGTCTGCACCTATTCCGCGATCTTTTACCGCTGGCGGTACTCGGGGTAATCGATAACGACAAAGGCGGCGGCGATACAACGACGACGACGACCATGACGCAGGCGGTCTACCCGTGTACCGCTGCTGGTGTACGGGGGTGCGATGTGGAGATATACCTGAATCTGGCCTGCCTGCTGCCAGCCTGCCGTTCGTGTGCTCGTCGCCATAGGCAGCAGCAGCGGCGGCGGTATCTGTTCCAAGGGTTACCCGGACTGCCTGCTGCCCGCGAGCTGCCCCGCCGCCCGCCCCGCCCCGTTCGGCCAGCCCGCTCGCTCGCTCGCTCGGGAGCCTCCTTTCCTTGCTTGCTGGGCGCCGCTGCCTGCCCTGCCCTGCCCTGCTCTGCCCGTCCCGCTCTGCGCCCTACCGCCCTATCCGCCATCCTGCGAGGCTCGCTAGCCTGCTGCTGCCCTTTGCCTGTGCGCCTCGCCTCGATGGCAGCGAGCGCGCGGGGGGGCCCGAACATTAGCGGGAGGGTACGCTCGCTGAAATCCTTACGCCGGGTTTTTTTCCGTTCGGACAAGGAAAGGACATTTGACTTTGAGGACGAAGGGAGTACCCGCCCAGTGACGTGATGCTGATGCAAAGATTTTTCCTCCCTTATTTTTTTTATTCTTTTAGCCCACTAAAAAAAACGCCGCAGGTTTTTTTTTTCATCCCCCAGCGAGCGAGGGAGGCCGACTACGACCACCAAACCTGCTCTCTACCAGCGATGCTGCCCCCTTGGCAACAGCCCCAGATTTTCTACAGCAGAAGCTGCATTCGGTGAGGACGAACTTCTTAGAACAAAATTTCTTTATTATTTTTTTTTTTTTTTAAATAGAAATATCCCATCCTAACAATACTCCAGAATATGCGCAAATGCATTGATTACAATCCAATTGCATAACGACTAAAAACGTTCTACAAAAATAATAAAAATCTCTACTATACCCAATTAATTACCCCTATCATACCTCATAATCAAGGATATACATTATACACATGCTGAAAATACTCCCATCAAATGCATCCCACCCCTAGCATTTACAATTCAACCCTTAGAACATAAAAACAACATACTCCCTTCCGCAACACACTATCTAATTGAATCAGCGAGAGGTGCGCTTATCGTGCATTGCCAAAAGTAAGCAACGATACACCTGCTTGAGGCTTCACTAGGAAACTTTATAATGGTGATACATGCGAAACTTTGTTCCAAACTTGGTCTCCCACTGCTCTTGTTACGGCAGACACTACATATGGTTTCTGTTTATGGTAAACGGATGTGCTTACGCTATGTATACCTATAAGCTTCCTGTGAGGCTACGGAAGGGCTGCTATATACCCCACAAGGAGCAGTACCGAGAAACTTGGAAGGGACTAGGCCAAACAGTGGAGTTTTGGCCACTTCATCTGATTTATATTGCACATATGCGCATTCACTAGAATAGAATATAGATGAATAAGTAGAACACCTACGAAATCGCTTGTGTAGCTTATATCTAAAGTCAAAATTCATCACACTATTCTCTGGTAATACACATAATTATTATCTACAAAACTAAATTTAAATTTTATCCTCATAAAATTTAACGTGCTAGTTCTACCTAACAATTTACTTACATTGCAACCGAAAGCTCCTCTCTGTAAAATATACGATTGAAAATTTACACCGAATTAATGCTTGAACGTTTCTGTACTCATAAATACACTACAATACAATAAAGTTTACAATTTGTTTGAAACAAACTCCTCCTTTACATGACGTTTAAATAGGATGTAAATTCACAATGCCATGCTGAATATCCGATAACTCTTCCGGAATTGACTGAAATTGGATTTTGCAAATAATGTGGTGATTGCTGTTTGGAAAGGAAATTGAGTGGATTTGAGTTCTGTAAGTTCAAAAACGCCGCTACAGGTACCTTTTATATTATTTACAAAAGAAAAAGTAATACCCTTAGTAAACCAATAAAAAAACTAAATTATTTTAGAAAATAACAATTCATTAGCTAAATAAATTTTGATATTTTATAATTTTGTATGTAAAGCGTTAAAACAGCGCCAAATACTTTTTGTACACAAAATTAAGGATTGATAGGATCATATTGGTACAAGTAGACAATCAGACAAAGCGTCACCGCTGCAAGTCTGTTTTCTAACTAATGCCAAAAATAAGTTTCCTGCTTTCGTCGATGGGAAATCAGGAAGCATCTCGTCACGTTTTTGAAAAAAAAGGATTAATAAGAGCAAAAAACCTAATTCTTCCATTTTTGAGATCATTGTGTTCGGGAACTTAAAATGTAACTAAAATAAAGGCTTGAGTCTTAAATTACTTTAAAAGGAAAACTAGTTGATCTATATATGAATGTCTTAAGCTGAGATTTACTAGTAATTTCAAATTCAGAATTCCAATTTCTTTTGAATAAGTTTTGACTTCCTATTATTTTTACAAATGTGAATAAATATACATATAAATATTAATACTATTTTCTTGAAAAGCTGATGTGGATATCAATCTTGCTTACATCAAATGGCACTCTTTTAATTCTTCAGTTTATACTTGACAAAATTCTTGCTTATAAGCATTTGTCTTCAGCTCAATGAAACTTCTGCATTTTATAGTACATATTTACTTTTTCCGATAAAATTAATTGCTAAGAAAGTTGTTTTAGATTTTAGACTAAACGAAGAATTCAAGCTGCTTGAAGCATTTTACGGATGGTGCAGTAACTTAATCATTTCACAGAGAAGTTATTAGGCGAATTAAATGCAAATGTTTCAGACAAATATTTTTTGATTTTAAAATTAGAATCAGAATATCCAAATAGAGAAAAAACTTATATTAAAAATCTACCTAGTAAAACCTGTTTAAACAATATGTATTGTTTTATACGATGCGTATTTTCTAAGAAAAATAGGCGATTCGGGATTTTTCGAATATGTACTCAATGTTTTGCTTCCCCGTAAAAAAACCCCTAGAAATCGGAATATTATTTGTTCAATTAAGTATTTATGTTACCTATTCCAGAGAAATAAATTACGTCTTTAAGTATTGATGTTACCTATTCCAGAGAAATAAATTACGCAGTATTATAACGATATGTATTTTTAACGTAATAGCAATTTAGTTGAAATTCATGTAAGAATTGTCAAACCAATATTTTTAAAAATCAGAGATACTACCAAAAAGTATTCGCAAATTAAAAATAAATTCGGAATAATCTCAAACCATACTGAAAACCGCGATGTAATTGTTTTTATTCATTTTATAGAAAAAACATGATCTCTAAAATTTATTTACTTTCTTGAGTTGTCTATTTAATGTGAGTGTTCAACGTGATGGTCATGTCTCTCTATAGAAATCATAAACAATATACCAAATCCACGTCCAAAGTTATATCCTTAGCCTTATTTCAAAATTCAGTTTTTGTTCTACAACAAAAAGAATATTTAATTACAAACTAAACGAAAATTATGTATATCGAACGAAACACTAATTTCAAAAGTTCCATATTTACTATATAGAAATGTAAATAAAATCCATACTCCAATAAACGACTAACATTCTGAACATTTGTCTTACCTTATTCCGGAATAAAGTGTCTTAATAAGCTTTATAAAAGATCAATTTCTAATCAACTACCACTTATCAACTTAATTTTTAATGACTTTACAAAACAAAAGCAACAGGATGTTTGGCTTGATAGGAGGAAAGTATTGATTAATAAACTGAGGTAACTCAGGTTATTATGTCTTCCTTAGTTTCGGGCACTTGAGTTAAAACTTCCCGTGTATTATTAATTCTCGGGTCATTACATCCAATTAAGGTATACTTTATGATAAAAAACACAACTTTAAGAAAAGAGTTTTAAATTAAAAAAAAGTTTAAATTTCTTTCACCTTTACCTACACTACACCTAAAACCTAAAAACAACAGAAGGTATTAAAAATTGATTATAGCAATAGATTTTTGCTTTCTCTTTTCTCTCTCTCTTCTCTTATCAATTAATTTCAATTTTCTTTGTAATTGTCCTTATCTTCACTTATTTGTCGCTATTCTCACTTCAATGTTCGTATTAATCAAACTAAATTCATTTATGTATGTATTTTTAAATATAGCCCCAATTATCTGTATAGACGCATATCGCTGTCGTGTTATTTTTTTATCAGGTAAATGACTTGTTCATTAGTTGAGCTTGTCTAATTTTAGACTAACAGAGATAAATTTTGCAAAAGCAGTTGAATTAAATGTCGCAACGCAAGCAAAGGGTCAAAGTATAATTAGGTATTTTCCCCACAAACCTAATATTAGGTACTCGTTAACATCGCAAAACAGATTTAATCAGTTATTTAGTTCCTTAGTCAGCTTACTTATCCATTTGTTTTCAAAACAATAAATCAAAACAAATCGTAAATAAAATGCATATTTGATCATCGCAACGTGTGCTTAAGCACTGAATGAGAAAAACTTCACTCTCTCAGATAAATATTTGCCTTGAGAAGCAGAAACCGACGATTGGTGCTGCGATTCGACGAGCCCCTCAATCTCGAGAATAAAAAGAAAGTATTGGCAACTGGCAGGTATTGTGCAATTCTTACACACACTGGCTTGCACATGCTCTGGATTTAAGAATTTTATTGATTACCAATGCCTGTGGTAATGTCGATGAATATACTTCTAACCTATATGCATAAATAAAGTTTGGGAAATAGGGGACACTACAGGGAGAATTTTATTGTCATGTATATCCACTGTTGAAGCGAATACAGGGGGTGAACTTTATATCGAGCACATTTTTTTCTAGTATGCCTGATGATTTTCAGAGTACCTTTATTACTTTCAAAATATGCCCGCCTTTAATAAATGTACCTTAAGTTTATTCTGCTTTTAGGGGTAAATTTAAAAAATTAAAGGAAATAAAACAAAGCCTATGTGAGTAAATAAAATTTAATAAAATTACTTGAAATTTATCAATTTAAAGTTTCCTACTTTTAGGAACCAATCTCATTTAAAATTAAATGTAGAAAAAAGAAAATACCAACAAATCAATAAAATTAAATTAAATTTTTTTACTATTACCTTAGAAGCTATACATTTTTAAACAAAAGTATGATAATTATTGTTAAAATTGATAATATTCTATTGAAGATAATGGCAAAATATCCTAAAATAGTCAGTTGCTAATAAGAACACTTTCCAAAAGTTCATCAGAATATCGAATTCAGGTTTCCATAAATATTCAGCTTGGTTAATTTGACTTTTTGAAGCCTAAATTTCCTATGCTAAAAAACTTTATTTCGGAAAGTGCAGAATAAGAAGTTATGTTTTTGAACAGTCGTAATGAATAAAATGATATGTGCGCACTGTATTTATATTAGTTAATGTTCTAAATAAATGAAAAATATTGTAAGTCGATATTCCAATAAATTTTTAGGCAGTTTATTTAATTTAATCTTTGGCTTTGAATGGCTATTGTCATAACTTATAAGAATCATTTTATCGAAGTAATTAATTTTAAGTAAAATACACGTATCTTTACGCACATGAAATGATAATCTTTGAAACAGTTTTTTTTTTTAATTCTAAAACGTAATTCATATGATATGTTGATAGAAATTTGAAAATTAAATGAAAATAATAGTAAATTAAAATTTTGAAGACGACTTTTATTTAACCTTCGTTTGAAATTCATGATAGCCATGTATGTTAAGGAAATTGCAGTGCAAGCATAACATGTACATGAATTTACCTTGTGTAGTTCAGAAGATTTCCCACAAACATTGGACATCAAGATACTCCTAGAGAATCGATTGGCATATATTGGAATACTTAGTTATTTAACACCCTGTAACGTAATTATGACTATTATTATTTATTCTTTGTATGAATTCTACATGAGAACCTCATTGTTAATAAGTCTTATTGTTGGACCTCGCTTTTAATACAACTGCGTAGAATAGACTATTGATCTTAGACTTAGCGTCATTAGAACGCCTAGAGTGAATAATATTTACAGCAAATAATGCAATTCCCGTCTAATGCATCAGCTCCTTGCATAAACAGAACTATATGCATCTATAATCCACGTTTTAGACTAAAGCATACAAAAATAGAAAGTGTTGTATATTTATCTGAACGCCGACACTTCTCTTTTGAGAGACGACCTCTTGCTATATTTCGCATTAATTCCACAAAAGCGCATTCATACAAAACAAATCTTGTTTATGCTCTAGAAGTTTGTTTACCTCTCTCTACAGTTCCTCATATCTTGGGAAAAAACAACTTCAGGTGTAGGTAGCAAACAGCAAAGAAAATCGTACGATCGAAAATCTACGTGGTTTAGGTAAGGTCTACAGTGTAAAGATAAGGTAGATGAGCAGTAGGCTAGCTGTATTAACCGGCACGTATGCAGTATGCGTGGAAAATTGTAAATAAACATTCTATACAATCTGAAATCTCATGACGTTCTAGGCGAACACAAGCCCAGTCCGAAGCACCAACACAAAATTCAGCCCGTGTCGTGAAGAATTAAAAGCCCGACGGTATGTGGTGCAGCTACCAATCCACAACAGGAAGCTACAAAGTGAACTCATCTAGACGCCAGCTATAAAACTGAGATATATTCTATCTATATATTTTTACGTGCATATTTCGTGATCGAATCATAATTATATTGTGCAATTCAAGAAAGTAAAATAAGGAAAATTGATTTATAAAGTTTTGCGGTGTTTTTTGCCAGCCTCTGGCTAAAATATGCCACCAAGCCGACTTGATAGTATTTATCGCCGTTTGCTGATAACGCGATTCTTCGAAAAAGGATGGGGCAAACCAGAAAACTTGCAAAGGTACATAAACGGTGTGACTCGCATTATCAAACTATCAGAAGTGCCTTTTCCAGGTGATTTTATAAAGTCCTAAAGAGTAAAGGGTCGATTTATTGACGCGTACGTGCCTAGCCGCACATAGCGCAGTGCTTTTGTGAAAAATCGCATATGCTCTATTGTGCTGAGTGTATCACTTACATAAGTTGTCATCTATCCATTTTATGCTTGAGCAAGAACTTTCGAGAATGTTTTGCGAAAGATAAGGTGATTTGTGATTTTGATTGATAAAGAAATATTTGATGCGCGGTTATCGGAAACGTCTCGCACACAGTTCAAGGAACCTATGCATTCGCTCGTGGGAGTGGACAATTTCGGCAAACAACATCGTTCCATACGTAGCTATTTTTAGTGAGTAGATTCTCTCTTTATCTACTATAGAACACTATGGGTGCAAATTTGCTTAGTTTTCATTTGGTGCACATGTCATTGAAGACTAATGTTGTCTTGAGTGGTTACTAGCCTTGTATTGGATTAACCTTTGTAATGTAATGAGGTCGGTCTCCGATTTTTGCCATTAAAATCCTCCATTTATGCTGAATAGAAACTTCTCAGTCCTTCTGAAAACTAGAATATTTTAGAGTCTGCGCAATTTCAATATTTAGAAAGTTCTCTTGAGCAAAGAAAAATAAAAACAATAACTTTTTATAGAGAAAAATAAATTTAAGGCCTTGGAACATATTTTTCTGGCCTAACTCAACTTTTTGTTTAGAGTGGAGGATAAAAATTTATTTTTAAGAAATATTTGTTTATATTTTCTAGTATTCATTTCGTAATAATTTAGAATTAATTCTATAATAAGATACTGTTCGCGAAAACTACTTGTTACTTCATTTATGGCGCCATTATTATTATGATAGATCCTAATAAAAATAAGTGTTATAGCCACATTGAATTCTTTAAAATTCATATAAAGTAGCACAAGGCCCTAAGTACTAGGATAAAGTTGTACATAAAAATAATGGGAACATAGTAAAAGATAACTGTTGCAACAATTCTAAATTTCGATTAAAAAACTGTGACAGAGCTTGTATATTTTTTCGCAGTTATGACCTTAAAATTGTGTTCAATTTTTGTTGATTAATTACTTCCTGAAATTCCAATAAATATTATGTCTGCCTTGCCTTAGAAAAACCGGGTTGATCATCGTAGCTACATACGAGTCGTATCTTCAGTATAGAGCCGAAATATTAAAATCTTGAAATCCCAATATTCTATAGGCATTTAAATAAATATATTTTTAAAGATATCGAAACTTATAAGATTTATATATATTCTTGTTTTTCTTACACTTTGTAAGCAGATTTAAATCATTTAAGAATCCCTGCAGCATTCGAAATCTTGGTCATTTTCATATCGGTTTTGTACATGTATTTCTTGTTTATAGTTAATAGTGTTACTATTTTACAAAAACAAAATTTTAAAATTGTATAAATTTTTCTTAATAATTCAATTCTGCGTTTTGCTAATGTACACTTCACCTTCAAAGACTACTACGCTCAATTGTGCATCAGCACCGTGCGTTTCCATAGGGTATTGATATGATCACTGATAAAGTGAACTTTACTACTAAGCTTATTCATTGTTTTTACCATTTTATCAATCCTTAAAAAATTAGTTATCTGTTTTATTATTCGGGCTGCTATCAGAAAACGATAAAACTTATTTGTGAAATCTTACACTTTAAAAACAAAACATATTAACTATTACCTTCTTTTTTTCCTCAGGCTGTTTGAATTTCGGAAAATAGTTTCAAATCGCGATTCATGTTTTAAGCTCGTCCCACGAGATTACCCAGTTACAATAACGAAAAAAGAAAAAAGCTCAGAATGTACATTACTCGAAGGAAAATTTACAACTCCATTGGAACTGCATATGCCAGGATTAGTGCCAAAAGCAGCGCAGGAAGCGCATTTCCAAATACTCCTCCCAAAACAATGGAAGGACAAGAGACACAAACCAATGTGCATTCATTTGGCCGGTACAGGGGATCATGTAAGATGAACTATTAAGTTATAAGCACTTAATCCAAAGTTCTAACTTAAATCTTTTTGCAGTATTATTGGAGGCGTAGAAATTTTATAGCCAAACCCTTGCTCCGAGAAGCTGGGCTAGGTGCAATATTGCTGGAAAATCCGTTCTATGGTGTGAGAAAACCAGAGGACCAGATGTAAGCAATCTGCATGCAAATTTCGATTATTTTTATTCTTTATTTAATTTTCGGTTTACAGTCGCTCGAACTTGCACAATGTTTCTGATATATTTGTGATGGGCGGCTGTTTAATTCTTGAATGTTTGGTACTCTTGCATTGGTGCGAAAGAAATGGTTTTGGTCCTTTAGGGATCACAGGGTTATCAATGGGTGGACATGTATGCAATTCGACATAGTTAATATATTAAAGATGATTTTGACCATCCAAATATGTTACAGATGGCATCCCTTGCTGCTACTAATTGGCCAAAGCCTTTGGTTCTTGTACCATGTTTATCCTGGTCGACTGCATCAACAGTATTTACGACGGTATGAATTCAATTTGAAAATCGCTTTTTAGTCGACTCGGTGCCATTTTTTTTATGTTGAATCGACTGAAAACGACTCTTAAACATATTTATTCTTTATAAAATGATAATTACGACAATATTCTTTCAGGGCGTTATGAGTCAATCAATAAATTGGGACATGCTAGAAACTCAGTACTTTGCAGATGGCAATTACAGAGAGAGGTTATCCAAAATGGTTACTGTGATCGACGAAGCATTTATGGCTGGCCGGCATTTTGTTCAGCATTTCAATCAATCTATGAAAGCACTAAAGCGAGATATCAAAGATACAAAGGAACTTCAGAGTGATACCACAGCTGATACGAAACTTATAAAAGTCGATGAGACGAACAGCTTACAACTGTCGGAACCACTTCATAAGAAATTAATGTCCACCGAACGATATGAATTAACTAATTCAGAAGTGAATGAGCTGAATGAGAAAATCCGGGAAGTGCAGAAAAAATTGAAAATTGAAAAAGAGCGAAAAATAGAATTAATACAAATCCAGAATAGGCTTAACGAACTCTCTAGTCCAACAAATTCTAGTCAAAAAGTACATTTGATTCCGCAGGTCGAAGAGGAACTCTCGACCATGACAAAGTTAATGAGATATATATTGCCTAGCAGTCCTTCGACTCCAGCACATGAAAAAATCGATATTACAAAAACGAAATGGTGGGAACGTGAGGCGTTACAGTTCATGCGCGGTATGATGGATGAATGTACTCATCTGAGAAATTTCTCGGTGCCATACGACACATCGTTAATTATAGCGGTTTGTGCTAAAGATGATGCCTATGTACCGAGGGATGGATGCTCAAGTCTTGAAGAAATTTGGCCTGGAATTGAAGTGAAGTATCTAGACGCTGGACACGTCAGTGCATATGTTTTGCATCAAAAGCTTTTTAGGTATAGATTTCTAGATATTACCACAAACAAATTTTTTAAAACCAATATTTTTTTTTAGATCATGTATCATTGAAGCATTTGATCGTGCTAAGAAAAAGCGGGAAGAAAGCGATGAGTATTACGATGAACCTAATCTAACATTGACGTACGATGAACTACGGCATAAATATTTGCAATCGCAAGCTAGATAGACTGGCTCTAATCCATAGCCTTAAGAAATTTCCTCAATTTTTTTTTTTATATCGATGGAACACTTTTCGTTCCTAATGTTGAAGTTTAAATTACAATTAACGGCGATTTTTTATATACATATATAATATATTTTCCGTGGTTAAAATTTGAAGGGAAATGTATAGAAATTTTCGTGATATCAAACGTTTTTAATAAAACATTTTTCTTAACAAGGGGAATTTGGAAACTAAATTAAAACTACAAGAGAACCCGATTTGAAAGTATTTCTTACCTGACATCCATTTTTGGGAAGCTTCTTGAATAATATCTTCTTAAGTTGAAGCACAATTAATTGAACTTGCCAAAAATGTTAACCACAATATTTTCGAAAACTAAACTAATATTACTTTAGCGTAACAAGGGAGTTAAAAGAAAATGTTGTATTTATTACGAATAGAGTTTCACAAACCATAGCTTTAACTAGTCTAAATAAAACGAAAGGATAAAAACGGAACTATGCACAGCTCTATTCTCCGTCCTTTTTGTCGCTATCTGCGCAATCGTTATCTCGTTTGGCTTCTGGAAAGATAAGAATATCAGATCTTTACAAGAAAAGCTTACAAAAATGTGGCTACCAGCATCAGGAGGGGGTGTGGCTGCAGCAGGCTGAGCTGTCCCAAGAGGGGGCGGGGCATACCCTCCATGGTGGCCTTCCAGAGCTGGTGGAACATGCGGCGGTTGCTGGGGTCCACCAGCGTGATCAGGATAATGCAGAGGAGGAGCACCAGGCGGTGGTCTTGCACTCATATAGTGCGACGGTGGGGGAGGCCCGTACTGCTGATGGTACGGATAAGGAGAGTATTGTCCATATGGTTGTGGCGGATGGCCAGCATATTGTGGAGGATAATACGGTGACCGGGGTGGTCCGCCTGGTGGTGGATACCCTCCGTATGATGGATGTGGTATTCCTGGATGGCCCGGAATTGCCTGATGGGGCCCCATATGTGGCGGCATATGATGAGGTGGTGGCGGATTATGATGAGGGATTGTTGGAGGTCCTTGAGCAACACTTGAGGTTTCTTGAGCAGGAGGTCCTACTGTTGCTGGTGCAGGAACATGTGGCGGGGGAGCTTGTGGTGGCGTCGGTAAAACTGGAGATTGTGCTGGAAGAGCCACTGGGGGTGGAGGTGCAGCAGGTGCCTGAATTTGTATATTGAAACACATTTAAAACCTTTTAATTTAACAGCCGCTAAAGTGACAAACCAAAAAGGTCTTAAGAAAATCAAAATTCTTAAGATTTTAAATTTCAAAATTGGTTGATTTTTCAGACTTTTGAAATAGAAAACAATATCTTACCACTTGTGGCGGTGGAGAAGGGTCCACTTTTTCTGAATGTGGATCTTTTAATGATGGCGGATGAGGTGGTTCTCCTTTTTCCATCATTTCTGCCTTACGACTTTTGCTAGATTTGGGAGATTCCATCGGTGGAATGGGCGGCTCTCTAACCGGTGGTAATGGTGGCGGCGGTGGAATAGGTTTAGCCTTTTCCAGCTGGGGCGGCTTTTGCAGTGGAGGAATAACTGTTGCAACTGGTTTTGGTATATCGATATCCATTGGTTCTGGATCTTGCTGTTCTTCCTGCTTTGGTGGTGGAGGCTTTTGTAAAGGTGGCGGCATTTGAGTAGAATGCGTTGTAGGTGGTCTTTGTTCTTCTACTTTAGGCTTTTGTTGTGCAACAGGAGAAGGTGGAAGTAGTGGCTGTTGCGAAGGAGGTTGTTGCGCTGCTAAAGTCGGTTGTTGCGGCTGTGGTTGTTGTTGTGGCTGTTGTTGTTGTTGCTGCTGCTGTTGTTGTTGTTGTTGCTGTTGCTGTTGCTGTTGCTGCTGCTGCTGCTGTTGCTGTTGCTGCTGCTGTTGCTGCTGCTGCTGTTGTTGATGTTGTGGATCATCCATAGCCCGAAGTCTTTCTTTCTTCATTTCCTCATAAATTCGTTGAACCATTTTTTGAAATGTGTCTTCGTCTACAGCTGGTTTGCAATGCTATATTAAAAATTATTATATTCTTCACTGAAATACTAATAGTTTGGTTACACCTTTTTCAATTCTTCTTGAAATGCTTCACTGGATTCAATCAATTTGCGCTTTTTCGCCTCAAACTTTTCTTCCATTTGCTGCAGTTCTGCTTCTAGTTTAGTTTGGTGCATTGTTAACGACTGTACTTGTCTCTTAAGAACTTGCATTCTCTGAGTAGTTACTACTGAACGAACATCAGGAACAACAGCATCGGAAAAAATCTCATTGATTAGCCGATGGTTACGAAGAAACCTTGCATATGCTACATGTTTAAAGGAATACCCATCGTCTTGGTCTAAAGGTTTAATTACGTTTTCAGTAAATAATTTATCTTTGACATTTTTCCATTACCATCTTCATCTTCAGCTGGTTGTATATCAATTCGCCTCTCTTGCTGGCTCTTGGAACTTGAACGCGTTGGAGTCTCATGGACATCGGCATCTGCATTAGCTTTTATCAGAAATTGATAGTCGGAGAAAAAGAGAGTTGAATGTTTCATTAAATATGAAATGAATGCGATTTTTGTAGGGAGATTAGTTTGGAATTGTGATACATTAGCAAGTACAAAGCCTGGCAAAGAGCTGTTAAATGAATGATTAGACCACTGCAATTGATATTTACATAAAGTCACAAAAGTGAAAAAGATCAAAAAGCTCAGCATGCAAGTTACACATGTATATTATATATATATATGTATGTATAAAACATTTAACGAATTTACATTTTTTTTGCGATTTAGAAATTTTGTGTGTTAAAAACTCACAACTTAAAAAAGTATGTTTTGTGTTGCATATTGGAAATATTCCAAAAATGATTTTTTTACAAAGCCCCAAAATAATATAAAATAGTTTGAAAAGTTCAACATTTTAGATTATAGTATTTTTGGAAAAATAAATTAAAACACTCTTTGCCAGATACTAAGGAACATTTTTGTGGTGTTCAGATTATAAACAAAAAAAAAACAAGCCATAATGAAATAACGAAGCAAGCAAAATCAATTGAAGCAAATATGCAATCAAAGCTAATAGAGTTATTTTTAATTGTGCGATGTAAAAGGCATTGAATATTAGATAGCGATTAGTATATTGATCAATTTTTCAGCATTCTTTACTCCTCCAGAAAATTACTACACGAACATTTCGCTTCTCTCTATAAAAATAATTCAAACATTCTAATAATCTGAACACGATTTTTACTCTATATCACTTGAGTCGTAACTATGCAAAGGAAGGGACATTTTTTATCTACGAACAAAACATCTAAACATACCAGACTTGGCCTTATTCTTAGCAGATATAAAGGCCAAATATGCAGGTGAACTGTGATATGTTTTTAAATTTTTTTCATATTCTACCTGTAAGAAAGAAAAAGACAAAACACAAAATATGCTAATTAATCTTTTTAATAATTGTCTAGAGGCATTGTGATTCATGAAAACTGTAGAAAAATTGTTTAAAGATTAGTACGTTAAGGTAACACACATTAAATATGAAGAAGCGATTTATATGTGCTTGTGATAATATTGTACACCGGTGATAAAATGCTTTTTGCTTTTGGTGACTTCTGTGAATATGTTTCACAACAGGTTGCGATTTTTGATTAGCTGTGTTCTCTGATTTATTTAAAATAGAATTACTGTGGTAAATACCTCGATGTTTTGACTTGTATTTAGCCCAAGCTAAATATTCTGGAGTTGAATGGTAAATTCTTAATGCTTCTTGATATTTTACCTTTAATAGTTGCATTACAAGTTTATTATTAATATCATACAATTGAAATATGCGTTAAGCAGTAATAAAGATATTCACAAATTAGCAAGACAATGGATTCAACTGTATATGTGCGAACATTTGAAATCACACCAATCGTGAATTTTTACTTTAATGTTTTATGAGTTAATTTTTAAAAATTGCTCGAGATTTTTGAAACATTTTATTAAACAATATCTTATTTTTTAAGTAATCTGTTTCAACAAAAAAAATATCAGGAATCCAAGCAATCAAAATATTTTGGGTCTCCATTTATAATAAATAAAGAGTTATTTATTATTATATCAAGATGAAAGTTCATATTGAAATCTTGAAAATTCTTTTTACTGCTGAACACATAAACATGGGAAATTTTACTTACCTTTTCGGCCTCGTATTCATCGATAAACTCTTGTTTTTCGGACTCTGGTGCTGATTTCCACATTGCTCCTATTCTTTTGCCAATTTCCCATAGTTTTAAGTCAGGATTAGCTGCCTTGACACTATCCCACACTCTTTTAGAATACCTCATATAAGGCATAATAGGTTTTTCTGGAGGTTTTGGTGGCTTAGGAACTCGGGAATCAACCTAAATATAAAAAAAAAACAGTGAATTCAATTTATATCCCAACAGTTGACTATAAATATGTAAGCAAGTGAATTAGAAAACAATCAGACATTTCTCTTACTCACAGCGACTCCAGACTTGCCAGTCTTTTGTGGCGTAAAGGCTGGATTTCCATGACTATTGTGTGAAAATACCGGGGGCGCATCCTTACTACGTTCCGAACTACCTCCTCCGCCTGAGGCTCTTAAACGCTCTGGAAGACATTAACGTTTAGCTTTGGAAACAGCGCCTCCACTCTGGGCAAGCCTCATACAACACAAATTCGACAAAATGCAAACACTTCTCATGTAAATAGTTAAACACGGCAAGAAAACGCATTTTAGATACAAAAAGCAAGAAAGGAAACTAACAGACAATCATACTTAATTTACCCAAAAATTATAATAGAAAATAGCTTTCATTGCTTTCAATTTTTTTAATTTTTTTTTTTTACTTCTCTTTATGCGAAATTTACCTTTCAGAATGTTGAAGGATGCAGGAACAGAAGGCGACATCATATCTAGAAAAATGTTATTAAAACAAGGCAACCCTATGAGTCTACGAGTAAACCAATACATAATATGAATTTTGACAAAATAAAACACAAGAGTTATTTTAGAAGAATTTCAAATTTGGAATATATGTATATGTATTATTATTTTTTCCCCTTTAAAGAACAGGAGATTTTTGGTAAGCACGATTGTTGCAGTTGTCTCCCACAGAGTTCTGTTTAAAAGTGGTAAGAAGCAGTAGTTTACGGATACATTTAAGCGGTAGTAAATAAACCAAAGGATTACACTTGTTAGCGCACGCAATAGTATTCAAAAAGCAAGCTCTCCACTTGATTAATTTTGACCGAATTGAATGTAGTAATTTTATTGTACTATAATTTCTACGCTGTTTAGAAATTTCTAGGAAAAATTAGTGTAAACTTAAAATAATGCGATAGTGTATGTAGCTGATAACGTGCAAGATAAGATCACTAGTCGACACTGAAGGATTTAATACTTATTAATAAAACAGAGGTTTATACTGCAATATCACGCATTCGATTTGAATGCATTAACATATTAAGCCTTTTCCATAACAATAGAAAAATTCGTTACAACCATAAAAATAAATTTATCCGTGAGATCACAAATTACTCTAATAAAAAACAGATTCTTCAAGCGTTTTATATTTTTTCAGTTGCTTTTATTAGTCTTTGGATTAGAATTAAACAACTTAAATTTCTTTAGCCATACCATTTCAAGTTCACTATTCGTATGAATGGCATTTGGTGAAAAGGCAGCCTATCATCTAATTTTTATTGAAGTTGTTTCTAAACTTAGTGTTGTTTTTTTATCGTTTTTCAATATCTCTGTTTGCATCCATTTCTAACTGATAAGTTTTTGAATTGGGGTTTAGATACAATGGATTAAGAAGTGCTCTGAGTCATGGCATTTTAATATAGTTAAGTCAGTGTTAAAAAAATATCGTTTTATTTTCATTCTTGATTTCTTTAAATGTTTATGCCGTATTCACTACTTGAACTATAAACTTCCTTAAAATGTTTGCCCCAACCACAGCTCACTTTGTTCTGGCAAAGAAGCCAGCTAAACATTGTAGTGTTAAATAGAAAAATAATGCTCTTCTAAAAGCGGCTAAATCGGACCTCTTGCATTTTTGTTAATGTTTTTTCACCAGTACAAATTTAAAGTCGGATTTACTTTACTTTTCCACCAGAGAAAGAAATGTTTGTAGCGCAGGACTTGTTAATTTATCGTAACTAGACGTATTTTTGAACACGAGCAATTTAAGCAAAACCAGACCGGAAAAAACTCAATTTAGGCACGCCACTACTGAAAAAAAAAAACTTAAAACTAGGGTAAAAACCTAACGTAAGGTTAATGACGCCCATGCATTCCACAACCCTACAGTCTACGGTTAGTAAGGGTGTTAGGAATCACAAGAAACTAAAATTCTAGATATCACAGCGTAGAAATTTCCTCAAATAGAAAAATTTTGATCGAATGACTTTGTCCTTCTAGCAATTTTTTACAACTGCGATTTAATTCAATATCTCATGCTATTTTGTTTGTAAAGACCATTTATATTGTTTGTTTTATTTCAAAAACTTACGACCGCCCTGGGATCCTGATCCGGCCGACATGCTCGCTGCAACTTGCTTATAATTCGCAGGCAGCGACATTTTCTATTTCTGGAATTTCTGCTTTCCCACCTAAAGAGTTATGGTTGCTTCAACGTAAGAAAATAATGTGTATTTTCTCTTTTAAAGTGCCGTAATCTTCTGACTTTACTTGTTAATTTTCGTGGGTAGCAAAACGAGCGTATCACACAAGTAACCACAAAATGTTTTGAGTTGCCATACTGAGAAAAAAATACAGATCTCTCAAATTCTGCACATTATTCCATTTTCTGGCATACAGCACTGCTTTGTTGCGTATAAAATTTAAACGATTCGCGTTATTTTAAACAGTATTTCTAGTTTTTTAAGCGACAAAATAGAATTTTTTAAGCATCTGTCAACAAGGAATTGAAAGCCGACAAAGCACTTTAAAACATGGCAGCTGCCTATTGGCAATTTAGGAATGAAAACGAAATGGAACACTCCGATCCAAATATGCAGAGCTGTTCGGTGGAAGTAAGCATTTTAAATTTTGGTGGCTAAAATTATTGCTAAATAAGGCTGGGTATTACAAAATAATTAATAAATTATTAATTTCAGAATTTAAAGACTTGCATTGAGTTAAAAAAAGGTTTCGTTTGTTTCTGGATAGTTTAAACAACGAATTTTTGCATAAAAGGCACCAATTTGTAAGCCACGGTGTTCCACTTACCACCAAATTCCACGCCGCAGCGGCTGCCGATTTGTTGATCAGTTCAGTGTTCAGTTCAGTCAGTTATCAAACGACGTTTTTATTTGACGTTAGTGTTTTAATTTTGTGCTTATGTTTGAAGAGGAGGATATTTTAGAAACCGGGATTTTCTTGAGAATGGAGACTTATAAAGCTCTTAATCGCGAATTAACCATTAAAAATCAAGAATTACGCCAATATGGATCTGCTCTGCGTGAAGAGCTGTGCGATGTCCGGCGGAGGCTTATGGAGGAGCGCACAAGCCAAACAACTTTAAAAAAGGCTGTTATTTCAATTATTACTGAAAGCTTCAACAGAATTTTGTGTTTATTGTACGAAAATGAAGCAGATAAACAATTTATGGAAAATGGTTTAGCATCCGGAGATACTTCGCAAAGGGAAAATTCCGAGGACTCTAGGAACAACCGAAGAAACTCTCACCTCACTCGAACTAGCAAAGGACAAAACTCCCCGCCGCCAAGAAAATCACTTGTAGACAGCAATGTCGTCGTCAGGAGTCCCCTTGTTCAAATCCAAAATAATAATGTGACTGTAAGGAATAGACGCGCCAAACCGAAGGAAAATTCCAAGGATCTAATTCAAGACGCAGAAGATTCAGAGGAAGGAGTGGATATTTTGGACCGTGCGGAGCACCAACTCGAAGTAAACAACTCATCCGAGGGTACGGTACATGTTTTTCCTATTATATTGATATTTCTAATGGCTTGAAATTTAGCAGAAAATGAGAATTCGATTTCGTATCCAATGCCATTGCCAGTTGTAATCGAAGAGACGTCGAGCAAAATGGATATGTCATCAATAACCAACCAACGAGGCCTTAGAGTTTTTCAGCTAAAATTGTCCACTTCTACAGAAACTACTGGAAAGACTCTAATGCCTGATTTAAGTGAAAATAACGAGAAATCAAGTCAGAGCAGAGTTATGAGGAGTCCTCTGACTGGGAGCGGAGACTCACGGAGCTCACGGCAGATTTTAAACAGCCTAACAGTTCCAGATATTCATTTCAATGAAAGTAGCTTCAACAATTCCTCAATGCTAAAAGCCCCTTCGAGCACTCCTTATAAGGACAAAAATAATAAAAGCGACGAAAAAAGTCAACGTTATCTTCAAGTACTTATTCCCAAGCTTAAACAGAGTTGCTTGTCTCGTTATGGGATCACACGGAGCTCCATAGAAGATACTCATTCCCAACAAAATATCAGCACCCCCAAACCCAGCACAAGCAAAACAAGGAAAAGAAATTGTGTGAAAAATATATCTCCGCAAATAGAAAACGAACCCCAGAGCAACAAAAGCAGTCCTCGACGACGACCAAAACGGAAGGCAGCTGAGGCAGCAAAATCCAATTTAGTTGAGCCAACTCTCAACGTTAAACTGAGACGGCGAACTTAAGCGAATATTTTCGCTTCAAAGAAATTTTTCAAATTTATGTTTTATTAGGGCATATCGTCTTAATACTAGCCGTGTCATGTCCGAAATATGTTAATTATGTTGAAGTCAAAATCCAGTCAACCTGCTTTTATTATTGCGAGATGAGATACCAGTTTACAAGTTTCACGACAAAAACCCTTGTCTAAACAAGAATTTCATTTTCATAGACTTCTTTTTATATTTGTATTATATGTCTAAATTAAAGGTTTAGTTTTCTTTTCAATGCCAAGTTTTTTCTTTAGTGGCGTATGAGAAAAATGCGCAGAAGTTTGATTATTGTGGATAGACTTCTTAACGAAATGTAGAATTTTATGATTCGGTATAGGTTTATGAAATTAAATATATTTTATAATTTATTATTAACAAAGGTACATACATAATTATTTTTGTATATAAGATTTGGAGAAGGAACAATTATATTTCTCTTTTCGAGAAATATTCATCTAAAAAAACAACTACCTTTGGCTGGTTGGTACATTACCATTGAGTTTAGTCCTTATCAAAATAAAAATAATTAATAATTGTACATTAGATTGTTTTCTTTTCTGGGTTATTTCGTAATTTTCGAACATCGGATGCAAATTAATTGTTGATTAAATAATTTTTATTTTTAGGGTTCCGTACCTCGAAGTGAAAAAATGAAACCCTTATAGGATCACTTTGTAGTCCGTTTGTTCATCAATACCTTTTTCTCAGGAACGGTTAGAGGTTTCGAGTTCAAATTAATACCAAATATTAAAGTCTGCAACCGCATAGATCTGTAGAGTTTCGAACTCAATGCAATAAAACACAAGGCCTTTTAAAGTAGTGAAGGAAATTACATTACAAAATCTTTCAAAATAAACGTTGCGTTTGCAACACTGGCGTAAAATTATCTTGGGCTATTTTCATTGACGTGCTATTTTCCATATTTTTCCTAAAACAATTAACTAGTGTCACATTGACAGTGAGAAGGCGTCTGGCACTGGTATTTTTGTGTGAATCCCCTGAAGAAAACGTTTATGAAATGGCTTGTATAAGTGAGAATCCCGAAGACGTCCTTAAGAACTATATCTTGCTTCCTGAAATACCAATTCACAATTCTGATCCGGAAATAATTAAACGAGTGCCAAAACCTGAGCGAGTCTTTTCTCTGCCTTCGTGTCCGGCAAGCACAACTCTGAAGCCGAAACGAGATTTTGTCACAGGAGAAATTATAGATTTTGTAGAAGTGCAACTGGAAAATGCGGGCGCTAGTGCCCAGAATTCAGTTTCTTTGCAGCGAGCCCCAGGTCCAATTGAGGAGGCAACCAGGGGCTCCGTAATGAATTTCCCTTTTTGGCCCGGCGGATTCGATGAGCCTTCAAAAAACATTGAAGAACTCAATATTGAATTAGCAATCGACACGTTGCTCTCAATCCCTCCAGGCTTTACTAAGGGTCTGGAGCTAACATCAAAGGACCACTTGGTCAACATCATGTCACAGATGGAAGTCGATCTACTTAAATCCTTGGAAAGCGAGAACGAGATTATTGAGTGGCTGGAAAGCAACAAGCCTGACGACCTTAACGCCGAAGAACCAGAAAAGTCTGAAGAAATATCGGAAACACAAAATGACGATGATTTGATAGCCGAAACCACCGTTCCTGTGCTAGAAATCTCGAAAACTGCGGATCTAAGGAAGTATCGGAACATCGAATGGGCGGAGGAGGTGGACATATCTCAGCCTGTGACCGATTTTCACATTAAAGTGCCTGATCCGGCTAGGACTTATCCCTTCGAATTGGACGTCTTCCAGAAGCAGGCTATAATAAAATTGGAGGAAAGACAGCCTGTGTTCGTCGCGGCACATACCTCTGCTGGTAACTATATTTTTATATATATACATATATACTATATAAATTATCGCTACATTAGTTCGTTAAACTTATAAAAAATCGGTAACAATTTTTCTATTAAAATGTTATGTAACCTAATTTAAGTCAATAAAATTAAAAATTCAGTCCAATAGGTTGGATAATTTGTTCTGTTGCAAAAGCGAAGCAGAAGCTTTTAAAGATTTTGAAATGCTTAAATTGTTACAGTTGCATCCCATTTATAGTCCTAATGATTTGTGCGGTATTTAACATAATTTATCTTATTTTTCCAGGTAAAACGGTTGTTGCTGAGTATGCCATTGCTCTTTCTCAAAAGCATATGACGCGAGCAATATACACCTCTCCAATAAAAGCTCTCTCAAACCAAAAGTATAGAGATTTTAAAAATATCTTTAATGACGTGGGATTAATTACGGGCGATTTGCAATTAAATCCCACCGCTTCTTGTTTAATTATGACCACCGAAATTTTACGGTCCATCTTGGTATGTGGAGGGGATTGCATTCGAGATTTAGAGTACGTTATTCTAGACGAAGTACACTATATAAATGACTCGGATCGAGGTCATGTGTGGGAAGAAGTAATAATCCTTCTACCACCTCATGTCATTATTATAATGCTAAGTGCAACAGTTCCGAATACAGTAGAATTTGCCAATTGGGTAGGCAACACCAAAAAACGAAAGGTTTATGTGATAAGTACGATTAAACGACCTGTTCCTTTACGGCATTATTTGTACGTACCAGTTGGTGGAAAATCAAAAAACAACTTACTTTTGATTGTTGATGCCGAAGGGAATTTCCGGATGAGTAATTATGAAGAGGCTACGAGTAAAAAGGCAGCCAAAACAAATAAGAAGCCACAGTTTGGTCAAGCCCAGGATGTCACGTTGTGGAAAGCCTTATTGGCTGTATTGCAAAAAGAAGACAAACTGCCCGTGGTGGCGTTCACTTTGTCCAGGAGTCGATGTGATAACAACGCGCGAGCTCTTGCTTCAACCAATTTAAATACAGCTCGAGAAAAGGGAAAAATTCATATATTCGTTAAACATTGCTTACAAAAATTAAAACCGCAGGACCGTGATCTGCCGCAAATAAAATCAATGATTGATTCACTGGAGCGTGGAATTGGTGTACACCACAGCGGTATACTGCCAATTTTGAAAGAAATTGTGGAGATGCTGTTTCAAGATGGTCTTGTAAAAGTACTCTTTGCGACTGAAACTTTTGCAATGGGCGTAAATATGCCTGCTAGAACAGTTGTCTTTGACTCGCATATAAAATATGATGGCATGGAGCGTAGAATTCTTAAGACTGCTGAATATATACAAATGGCTGGAAGAGCCGGCAGAAGAGGACACGACACTTATGGGGACGCTATTATTGTTTGTAAAAAAGATCTGCCGGCAGCTCACGAACTCCAAGCAATGATTATGGGTAAACCAAGCGTTTTGCAATCACAATTCATTTTGCGTTATGCGCTCATTCTTACTTGCCACCGAATTGCTCGAATCAATGTCGAGGATATAATGCAACATTCTTTTATGGAATATGAGAGGGTGGTGGTGAGGCCTTCATGCCAAAAGCGATTAGAAGTTGCTGAAGAAAAGCTACGGAATTGTAAGAAAATACCTGAGAATCTGCAACATTTATGCGATTTTTACGATAAGGCAAATAGATACATCAATTGCAAGAAGGAAATCATGGTATATTGAGAATATTGTAAAATGCTTAATTCATTATCATTATTTTTTTCCGTAGAATTTTTTCGCAAGAGAATTAAAGCTCGGGGGAGTAGTTCTGATCTCTCACAAGGAGCACTACAACAAGCTTGCTGTGATAGTTTGGATTAGACAAACAAAGCTAAGGGTGTTGGTATTGGATCATTTACGACCTTCTACTGAAAGTACATATGTAAGATGTTCCCTAGATTGTAAAAAAATCATGTCTATCAATTTTTTTCAGAGTATATTTAATAACTATACAACATTTTAGTTTGCTATAAGTAACAAAAAATATTTTAATAATGGATAACGCACTATAAATATTTTTTGTATGCCTAGAAATATCTTTATTTTATTTCAGATGAAATCTGTAGATAGTGAACCTGATTTATGGTGCAGAATGCTAGCCCTAACTCCTCAGCACCAGCATTTCCATCCAGAAGGTATTGGCCATGCAGTGCTAGATATCACGATACAGGATATAGTCGAAATTACCAAAAGTAATATAAAGATCGATGCAAACGTTATTTTAAGGAATTGGGATGAAAGGCAGATGGAACGTTTTAGAAACAATCCTCCAGCTTCTGCCGTTGTTGCGGCAGTAACGAGCCTAAAAGAACTCAATGATTCATACATAGCGAATAGTGATGCTATTCAAACGTTAAGTCTTAAATATCACCATGATGATACATCAAATTTGCTAGACCAGATGAATTTGTATGAAAAAGAACTAAGAAAGATCTTACCGCAAACAAATATTGCTAATTTTGAGGAAGAGTTTTTTGAAGTCTTTAAATTTAAAACTATTGAGAAGAGAATTAATGATTTAAAATATCAGTTGTCTGCTAAGAATTTATCTACGTACCAAGAGTATGTAAATAAAATCGAAGTTTTGAAAGATCTTAAATACATCGACGAACAAAATGAAGGTACACTTTTCATTTTATCATTGGATTACATAAATGCATATATTTATTTTTATAGTTACACTTAAAGGTAAGGTAGCATGTGAAATGGGACAAAATGAGCTAATGCTTACGGAACTTATATTGAGTGATATTTTCAAAAACTTAAATTCTGCAGAAATTGCTTCACTTTTATCCTCGTTAGTTTTTCAAGCTAAAGGTAATGAAGACTGTAAGCTGACAGGTAAACTTTCAGAGGTAAGATGTTTAGCGCTCGTTATTTGTAATAAACACAAATTGCTTCAATAATTTTCTTTCATTGCAGTATCAAGAAAAATTTGTAAACATAAGCAATGTTATACATGATGCGGAGAGGGCACATGACATTAAAGTGGCTGAGGACCGTCTTAATTTTGGACTTGTGGAAGTTGTTTATGAATGGGCATGCAATAAGGTATAATAAAACTACACATGATGGATTTAGGATAAGACATTACAAAAAAATTATTCTAGCCGTTCGCTACTATTATGGAAAAAACAGAATTTCAAGAAGGCATTATTGTTCGGTGTATTCAACAACTTGATGAACTGTTGCGAGATGTGAAAACAGCGGCTATACGAATTGGAAATCCTGCCTTACAAAGTAAAATGGAGGAAGCTTCAAATGCTATTAAAAGAGATATTGTTTTTGCTGCCAGTTTATACACTTCTGTTTAGAAAGAAATTATACCATTTGTCTTACAAAATAAAATTGTTGACTGAATTTTTTGTATGCACCGGAATATTTATCCAATATAAAAATTCAAAGTACCTACATAATGTGGAGTTTTTTGGTAGATGTGTTGAAGGTAAATTAGATTTGCCATTTTTTAAATTAATAAGAAGTAGGAATTTATTTTAATATCTTGACCATAAACCATGAGTATTATACCAGACCTAAGGGCAACATCAAATCAAAGAAAACAAGAGTTATTAGTAGAGGTACAATAAAAACCGCAACTTTACAATATAAAATATTTATTGACTACTGTTTTGTTTGTGCTGTTTTTTTCCGTTTTCCGCTTCCTATACAAATTTGAAATTAAAGTTGGCGGTTGGCATTAGCGATTTAAATAAAAGCAATTTGTTTATGTGTGCTTGTCAGCAATATACATTTACTACTGACAAGAACGCATTTATCACAGCTTATTGAGCCTATAAATTGGATCTAAATAGTGCGATCAGATTAAAGAACAGGCATTAATAGACTTTTAAAAACGAATTTTAAATTTCAATAAACTTTCAGTGCGTCTCTGCAACGGCCTCCACTCGGATCTGCATAAAGAACGTGCTCCAGAAAACACCTGCAGCTGATATTCGCGATGACTTTTGCTTTCGAAGTATTCGTGCTGTCAGCACTGATTGCTGTTACTTGCTGTGTACCTTTCGCGATTAGTTTATTATCAGAAGAAATAGTACGCCATTTGAGAGGTGGGCTTGTGTAATCTCGTTAATGAAGTGCTAATGCTCAGCCTCGGTTCTAGGTCATCTAAAATGAGCTACGATGTGTTACTTTCGCAGTTGGCCGAGGAAAAACTGTCGATGTTTACTGAATCGGACCAAGGAAAAAGCGAAACCGATGCAAAGGCGAAGAAGTCAGAAGGATTGACTCCCACAAGGAAGGTCTCCACCTCCCGGCTGATGAATGCATTTTCCCAATTCTACGGAAACGGCGATGACGAGCAGTCCGCCAGCTGCAGCAGCAGCAGCAGCAGTCGAACTCCCACCAGAGGCGTGGAGTCGAAATTGATGTCAATGTGGCACAATGTGAAGTACGGATGGAGTGGAAAGATCAAGTCGAATTTCTCGAAGGAGCAGCCAGTTTGGCTGCTCGGGCGGTGCTACCACAAGAAGTTTACACCCCCGTCCTCGATGGAGAGCTCTGCGGAGTTCACCCTGAACGCAGAGAATAAGCTGATTGAGCCTGGTGTTCACATGTATGAGAATCTTCCAGTGCAGGAGTTGGGCATGGATGCGATTGAAAACCAGAACTCGGAAAACCCCTGGGAGGAGGGGATCGAAGGCTTCCGGAAAGATTTCTACAGTCGACTTTGGATGACTTATCGCCGGGAGTTCCCCATCATGAACGGCTCTAACTACACATCTGATTGCGGATGGGGCTGCATGCTCAGAAGCGGGCAAATGCTTCTTGCGCAGGGACTGATATGCCACTTTCTAGGTCGAAGTAAAGAGCTTATGAGGCAACAAATCTTCCGATGAATAACACTTTGTATTTAGGTTGGCGCTGGGACCCGGATACACAAATTCACTCGACCTATGAAGACAACATGCACAGAAAAATCATCAGATGGTTCGGAGATAGCTCTTCCAAGAACAGCCCATTTTCGATACATGCACTTGTTACTTTGGGCCAAGATTTTGGGAAGAAGCCTGGAGATTGGTACGGCCCTTCCTCGGTATCTCACCTCCTACGGTAAGGGAACCTACTGTTCGATTGGGTCTTGGTCTATCCTGGTCTGATTTATTTTAGGCAAGCCGTGAAAAAGGCAGCTCTGGAAAATGCAGATTTTGATGACATAAACGTATACGTTGCGAAGGAATGCACAGGTGAATTAATTATTGATTAAAATGCACTAACGTCTCAAAACTATACCAACACTAAAAATATCCTTTAGTGCCCCAAAATATTAAAAAAAAAAACATGTTTTAGGATCCAATCCAATCAGTCTACTAAAGTCAATTTTATTGTTTATGTGGTATGTTTTTAGGATACCTAAGTCAAACGGAATCCATATAACTTCATGTCCTCAGTTTTGTTATATCTATAGTTTTAGATATACTTGTATGGAATCTTGCAAATAGAGATGGCAAATTAATCTATTAATTCTTTATATGAGTCTAAGCATGCAATTTTTAAAAAGTTAATAAATATAAAATGTCATTTTAGTCTACATTCAGGATATACTAGATGAGTGCTTAGTTCCTGAAAGACCATCTGGTTTTTCTGTTCCATGGCAACATACCTCAACTGAAACAACGCAAAAAGCTGCTCAATCACAAATGCAGTGGAAAGCATTGATTTTGCTTATACCTCTGCGTTTAGGGGCAGAGAAACTAAATCCAATATATGCCCACTGTCTTAAACTATTATTAAGCACTGAATATTGCCTAGGAATAATTGGAGGGCGGCCAAAGCATTCGTTATATTTTGTGGGATTTCAAGGTAAAATAATAATTTAATATTATGGTTTTAATGGAAGCAATAATATTTACAGAGGATAAGCTGATACATTTAGATCCTCATTATTGCCAAGAAATGGTTGATGTTAATCAGGAGAATTTTCCGGTACATACATTTCATTGTAAGTCTCCACGGAAACTAAAGGTCACAAGGATAGATCCGAGTTGCTGTATTGGGTTCTATTGTCAGACAAGGGTTGATTTTGATAACTTTATATCAACAGTCGAACCGGTAACAGTTTTATTCATTTATATTCAAATTATATTAAATTGAATGCTGAAATAAATTTTCTAGTATTTACATCCGAGCAGAACAGCTTCCCAAGTCATTGATAAACCACTGACTGGAAGCCCCTCTTCTCACGAAAATAACTATCCAATGTTTGTTTTTGTGGAAAGTAGCAGCAAAAATCAAACGGTGGCTGTTGAATCTGTTTACAAACCATTACGGCAGCAATTGTGTTCTTTGCGTCAGCAGCTATGCCACAATGATGACGATGATGATGACGAAACAGAGGAATTTGTGATACTTTAGATACTAAGTACAATAAAACTGTATTTATACTACGTAGAATAGCCTCAATTTGATTTCAGTGTTTGTAATTTATCTCCATTTACACCTTAATTAGACTGAGCATTCTTACATCGTACGTATCATTTTAAATTATTAATAGTTGTAAGAATAATCATAAAATTGTGTGCCAAGCAATTGCTTTATATAATTTGTTTCTTTTATCAGACAATGTACTTAATATAAATTTATTATACAAATCTTAAATTTGTTGTAAATATTTTAAAAAATTATAGAAATATGCCTTTTACGATTGAAGTGCGTGCATTAATTAATTCCGTTTCGAAAAGATAAAATTTTGATAAAGAAATTATTATCCTTTTAATTCTTCAGTTCGTGGTGTAAATAATTTATTAAAGGTAAAGAAACGCCAGGGGAGTTTTTTCTCGCAATATCTTTCGAAGAGAATTGTGAAAAAAATACAATAATTCTTCCCTTAAATTAAATTGCCTATAATTATCATCACCGCGAATATTGTTTTTATGAAATTAAGTTCACGGGGTTCATTTTGTCTTATCTTCAATTTGTTCAATATCAGGCGTATAATTGAGTGCAAGTATTTTTAAATGCACTATATGAATCTTTAAATAAATGAAGTTCTAAAATATTGAATACACGCACTTTGCTTTCAAAAGGTTATAAAATAAAATGCTTCTTAAGACTTCTACTCCTAAATTCTACAATATAGGAAATTAGAAGCTGTAAAGTAGAAGTTTTAATTGGAAATAGATGTAGAGATTACTAAAACCAATTGCAATTTACTAAACTCTCCGAAATCACGGATTTGATCTATACGAAGTAGAAAGCTGGATAATGAAATATTTGTTTGGTTTCATCCTACGGAGCGGACTGCGGAAGAGCAATTTTGACATCCATTGGTGCCTTAATATATGTTAGAAAATTTTAGGTAGTTAATCCATTGGTCTATGTATTTAAACTTAAACCTTTTTCAGTTAGTCATCATTTAGCAAATATCCTAATGAATATGGAAATAAAATAAAATAGGTATTTACGTTTCATTCATGCTTTGAGTAAAATTTATTTAAGTATTTATGTAAACACCTTTCTATGGATACGTATTTTTTTTCGAGGAATAATCCTTTAAAAAAATCCTTAAGCCAGTAAATCAAAGGCAAAGTACCGTACGTAGATTTATTTGCATTTTTGAATCTATTAAATCTTATGGCATAAGTGCATCACCGCTTTTTAGCGTGGTCGAGGGAATACCCGTACAATTTGAATCCCTACTAAACGTAGTCTATGAAACCTAAAACTTCTTATAAGTTTCAAATTTCCAAATCGGCGGCGCGTTTTAACTTGCAATCGGTTGAAAATGTATTTGTTCTTCCTTTTGCTTTGGCACACAAACTTAAATATTAAATAAGATACATCTATAAGGCACATCTTGTTCCAAATATCGAATATATATTTACATCAGAGTTCTGCAATTTGTCTAAATAATTATTCATGTTTTTAATCTCCTCTAGCTCAATGTGTGATAGTTATAAATAAATCACTTGTTACAAAGGCTATCATTTCTGCATTAGGTCAGCTTATGCAAAAAGTTGAGGCCTCGCGCAAGGCCAGGTGTTTTGCGTCATCAAATTTACACGTGGCCCGAGAAAAAATGAAGGGCAGCAACCGAAATAGCATCACAAAGCGTTTATGATATATATGAGATTTACTACCCAAAACAAAATTATTGGATGGTTTCCAAAAGAGAAGCGCGTGAGGCTTTTATGTGAAAAACCAAAGATCATCGAATGCAGTATTCGCTATAAGTTCAGTCGTACATCGGTCCCTGCAAAATGAACTCGTGGATAAATAGCATACAAGAATTGATTGATTCGAAAAAATGGAGGGACGTCCTTTCTGCTGGGGAGAGTATTCCTCTAGACGAAAAGGCGCGTGTATTGTGGGCTTGGCCAACTGAAAGAAATATAATTTTCTTGAGGAATATATTAACAGATTTAAGGACTTGCGCTATATTGAGTGTGGGATGTGGTTCTGGTTTGCTAGAATGGATCCTCCAAGAGACTACAGGTTAAGGGAATAGTACTTTTACAAAAAGTTCAGTTCATACAATGAAAACGTTTTTTTTCCTACGCGATGTAATGGACAGAATTGTTCCAACATTCCTGCTCCCGTTTTGGAAATTAATCAGTGCAAAAATTAAAAACGTTGAATATATGTTCAGTTCAGATGTTGACAAAATTCGCATAAATTCAATATTGGTTGGTAGTTACAAGAGTTAATATTTAATCATTGAATGGATTTCTGGTATACTTGTATTTACAATAATTGGGTATACTTAAATAATAATTAGTTTTTAAAAGTACGGTTTATCTCTATTTTTCCTGTGATATAATATATCCAGAGGAAATTTTTTTTATATTTTTCTCTAAAGATGTTAATTTGGACCACTTCTTTAATTTGGTTTACTTTTAGGCATACCAACATCAGGGATAGAACTAGGAAATTCTTGGTGGAGAACGAAATACTGCCCGAAACCATTTATTAATCTAAACTTCGTAACTCCCCCAGCTACGTCTGAATTCCTGCAGAAATGCGTAGGCCGAAATGACTGGCAGTTTGCTCTGCTCTTTTGCTACTTCAACAATCGCGAAGCATTCCATGAATACATAGAGGCCTACAAGGGATCCTGCTTAATTATTATAGGAGCAGACGAAAGCAGCGGAAGGCACACGTCCCCCACTCCCTTCGAGCTCGCTGAAGCCGACGACCCAACGTGGAGCTTGCAGCACTATTCTGAAATTGGAACCACTCAAGACTACATCGCTGTGTATATGCGGAAAATGATCTTGTAGCGGTTTTAAATATACAATTATATTTTCATAATTAATGCTAGTAATAGTAAAACGGTAGCAAACTAGTTTCTATTGACTTGAATGTGGAACTTGCACGAAGGTATCGACTGGACCTCTGCTGTGACTGTGCTATTTATGCCTAGATTAGCTAAGCTTCCCCGGACAAGTCCGCAGGTGAATGCCACATGCTGAAAATTAGATTTTCAGTTTATTCTGCTGGATGAGATCTGGGCTTACCTTTGGGGCGTGTTCCAGTTGCTTTGTCCCCGGGGTGATTCGTGTCAAGAAACGGAAGGCTTTGTCCTGCAGGACATACACGCCATGGTGGTTCGTTCTGAGGTTATCTATTTGCTTTTTATACAGCACTGACCAGAAATCCGTACAGATGAACTTCATTGTGTCCAACTCATCTTTGAACCGAGGCCATTCTCTTGTGAGGCGCTCTATGAGACGGTATCCGGTCGTGTAGCCAATGTACTCGAGCGTAGAGAGGTCATTTTCCTAGAAGATGTTCTTCAAAATTTGCTCATACAAATAAAGACTTTTTCCTTGCCTTATTTTCCGATAGAGAATAATTTACAATCTCTGAGTGCAAAAATTCAAACAAACTATCCTCTGACATGTTTTCCTTATTACTGTCAGAGAAGTGACAACTCAAATTCTAGTACATTCAAAATCAAAAAAAACCGATAAAAGGTTAGGCTGCGTTAATTAAAATAAAAATATTTAGATAAATTTTCTGTTCTTGTAATTAAATAAATGTGAAAGGTTTACTTAAATCATTTCTACTCGAATTGACATATTTTATGAATTTTATTCAACGTACAAAAATATTTTTAATGCTATTTTAAAAAGGGTCTATTACAATTCAGTAAAAGAAAAGTTTCAAAGTATAGTGACTGTCACCGTCAGCTGATTGCTTTGAAGTAATTTTGTTTAGGCAATTGGCGTTTCGTGCTTCCGGGCGATGCATTTTTCTACTGGTAGCTATAGCGGTCTTTTATAAGCATCATTTAAACACATTCTAGTTAAACAATGGAAGATATTAACGAAATCAGCGTGATTGTGAAATGGAGTGGGAAGGAGTATCACATCAATGACCTAACGGAGCAGGACACTGTGGCTCTGCTCAAGCACGAGATATTCAAGAAGACCCAGGTGCAGCCGGAAAGGCAAAAATTACTTAATTTGAAATATAAAGGTGCGTTGATTCGCTTTTTATAAATTTTTTAATATTTTTCCTTGTTTGCATTCACTTGCAACGGCAGAAGTTGCTCGTAGCACGTCTAGTTCTATTTAATTTGGGTCCCCACTTTTACAGTGCGAAAATATTTGCTGTCTTATTGCTTTGGTTTCAACCTTGTTTCAGCTTCCAATTCAATACCATCGAAGAAGGCAGATAATGCTCAAAATGTGAGCTCTTAACGCCGAAAACAATGAGCGTTTTCTGGCGACTTGTGGTCATTATACATATATGTAGATTTATTTTTTAATTCAATGGATATTAAGCTGAGGTCAAATCTGAGCAGTTAAGTCCTCTACTAACGTGGCAAACTGCAGAGAATCGGGAATGTTAAAGTGTGTAAAATTGGGCGCTGGTCAGGTCCCGATTTACCAATTATAAGCGACTGTAATTGGCTATTACATGGCGTTTAAACGCGACATTCAAAAGACCATGATCATGGGCATTTTCACTTCGGACGCAAAGTGCACTGACCTTAAATTTCAAATACTTGTTATCAATGTCGCGAGTGTTTGGGGAGAAAGTCAATTTTAGTATCTGTCCGAGGGAGAACGGTTCAAAAGTTGCCTAAACCCTAATTCCTACAATAAATATTTTTTATATGACAAATTCACTTGATGTGGTGACGTGTTTGATGTTGCTGGTTACTTCTATAAACATCTTTAGCTTTTTTTCTTTACGAAGATTACATTTTTTTCTTTACGAAGACTACATTTTTTTCTTTACGAAGATTAAATTTAAAAAGAGAAATACAGTGTGTCTCATAAACCAAAGTACAAACGAAAACGGCTGGGGACCAACATATGACTGTCCGAATATAACCTTTTGAATCTGAGTAAAAATTTCCTGATTTTCATAATATTCGCATTATTTTGCAATTCGAGAGCATTTAGACTAGATTTGAAAATTGTAGATCACTTACGAATGTTTTTTTCAACTCAGAAAAAAATATATTGCTATTTTAGTAAAAATTCCTTTTATTACATTTTTTATTTCAGGAAAATTCGCTCCAAATGATGTTAAACTTGGGAACTTGGAACTAAAGCCGAATTTCAAAATAATGATGGTTGGATCCACCGAAGCAGATATAGAGGATGTTCGTAACAAGCCTGAAGGCCACATTGAAGTCATAGACGATTTTGATGATAACGAAGAAAAAGAAGTATCAATCGAAAACACTTCCATATATTTAGCAAAAATCCAGAAACGTATTAAAGACTACAAAGTGACGGTGATCAATCCACCCCGCGAAGGAAAGCATTTACTTGTTTTAGACATAGACTACACTTTATTCGACCATAGGTCTTCGGCGGAAACTGGGGCTGAATTAATGAGGCCCTACCTCCACGAATTTCTCAAATCGGCCTACGAGCACTATGACATTGTTATCTGGTCAGCAACTGGGATGAAGTGGATAGAAGAGAAGATGAAACTGCTCGGAGTAAGCAATCATCCCGATTACAAAATTATGTTCCACTTAGACTCCAGTGCTATGATAAGCGTATACACGGCTGAAAAGGGAATCATCGACGTAAAACCACTCGGCGTGATCTGGGGCAAATATCCTCAGTACAGCGCAAAGAACACGATCATGTTTGACGATATACGTCGAAATTTTCTAATGAATCCTAAGTCTGGGCTCAAAATACGTCCCTTCCGACAGGCACATATAAATCGCACGAAAGATAATGAATTGCTTAAACTAGCCAAATATTTAAAGGATATTGCTGAGAACTGTGATGACTTCAACAAGCTTAACCACAAGAAATGGGAGGGCTATTCGCCTGGAAAGTAGCTATTGCGACTTACACAATAAAAATGAATAAATAATTTTGTTTCGAGAGGTAAGCAAATACGCCGGCTTTGAGTTTAATCAATAGACTTAATTGTCAATAAAGTATTTCAGTACATATTTCTTGGTTTAAAAATATTAAATACAAAGCGTTTTTAAATTACTTAGCGTATTTTTATTTACTTGCTTTAAATCAACGTAACATGTGTAAATTATGAAACGTTGGGAAAACTCAAAAGTGCATAAATCGCATGGCCAAAAATTAGTAAAAATCAAACCATTAAGCAATGTGTTTCCAGATGAGAACTCGTGAAGTAAAAATAAAAAAATGTAACTATTCTTCGTAACATAAACTTTTTGAAAAAATGTTTTCAAAATAATAGTTTCATTGGTTTTGGAGGATGGATAATTAAAGTGTTTCTAGGGCATTTTTTTTTTTTTTTAATTTGATGAATTTAATAAAATGCATGTTATTATTTTAATTAAATACATACATATTTGCTTTTCGATTGAATGAAGGTAAAGGATAATCAAATCAGGGTGAGTATTAGAAGGTCCACATCTCTCAGATCAAGAAGATAATTTTTGCTTTCATATATTTGAATATTTTAATCTTATACATAAGTGATCTGTTGTTACAAGGCTCGTGCAATGTATTTACAAACAAATATTTTTTTCCGTAAGAAAATTAAAAATTTTGTGCAACTTTAAGTTAAAGTTAAATGGCTCGCAATAATTTAAAGTCTGTATGTCATGCACTAATCAACATTTCAGCCGCTAAATTACGAGAAAATTGTTCATTTACTACTTGATAACTGATCAACTTTTCTTTACCAAAGCCTTCACTAATGAAAAATTTGTGTAAAATTATTAATTTAATAATTATTAATTAGAGTTCTGTGTGTGTTGAGGTTATTGCAATAGTACGAAAAAAAATTACAAATAGCTCAGTAAGATGTTCGCTTAGTTAATGTCTGGTAGGCACAGAAGATAAGCTAAATAAGTTTAAGATTCATTGCCTTCAGCGGCAATCCTAAAGAGCTAGTATAAGTTAAATTATGATATTTACTATTTTGATTACTAAATCTCATATTATTGGTCGAGGCTATCACGTATTTAATTTCCAAACTCAAAAATAACGTTTGGCGATTGAGTGGCGATAAACTTATTTTTCAATCAAATTGGTGGAAAGATTAGCTCAACCGATCACGCGCTATGGTTTGCATCTTTGCAAATTAGAATTTTTGAAAGCCTCTGAAACCGACTTCCTCTCAGTGTTGCAATGGCTACCGGAACCAGGTGTACAGGCTTATTAATATTCTCAGTTATTAAAAGCAGATAATAAATATCAGAAATCAGTCTGCACAGTCTGCACCAGAGATTACGCGGCTATTTTTGCACTGGTCATACGCCGCGACAACATTTCAGTGCGCGGACTTCGCAAGTTCTTTGCTGAGTCTATTAATTGAGTTCTGCGGGATGCTGCTAACTTGAGATTTATCAGTGTTGTTCAAACACTTAGAACGTTTGCTATCGCCACAGTTAAGGCCAGAAAGTGTTCTTTCTATTCGGTTAAGAGGATTTGCTCGAATTGGTTGCGCGAGCTCAATTCCACCTGCTTATTCAAGAATATGTTCAAAAGTTAATTCGTTAAGTCCTTTAAGTGCAATCAAGTACGACAGTTTTAAATTTGTTTTTCTTTTTTGTGTTTTAGAACCCGGTGTTTTATATGTTCGTAGTGCAGTGATAGTGTAACGATGGTTAATTTTTCACAGATAATTCTAGTTTTAGTAGGTAGGGAAAACAATTAGAAAATATTCATAATATTATACTGAACTAAATCGTAATGTTGTGTCTTGTCTTTAAACGGATAATTAATGAGAGCTTACTAGTTTTTTGCTTTACAAACAAATAAGCGTGAATAAACTTTTTATATTTTTGTGGTAACATAAAAACGCCGGAATTATTTTATGGGGAACTTGCTTTGAATTATTTGATACTATTTTACATATAATTACTCTGAAATCAGGTTTTTTTTTTAAAGAGCTTGAAGTAGCAGTGTAAACAAGTGCTTATTTTGCACTAAACCTTTTTAATACTAGATTACTAAAACAGCGTGACTTGTTTCATTTCGTTGTTTAACTATGCCGATAAGTTTCATAATAATTGCACTTTTATATAATAGAATACATATAAGATATAACAACACAAGATAAATTGATGCTTCATATATTTTTCATTAAAAAGGATTTATTTTAAGTACCAAATTTTTTTGGGAGTTATGATTATAACAGATTGATTGAATGATACTTTAATAGAATGCTTTTGTATGTAAGTTCAGTTAAATTAGAAAAGTGTCTAACAATAAATTCTGTGAAGTAACTACAGTTTCTATGTAAATATCTAATATGTATACTCATTCATTTATCATTTAATTGAAAGAGAAGAATATTATAAAGTTGATTATATATGTAGGCATATAATTTTTTGCGCAACTGTTTTGTCTCTATTTTTAAGAAAATTATAATCAGTTTTATTAGCAAAGGGTGTTGGTATTTTCGAAACAAAAACAAATTGCAGTGGATTTATTGTAAGTCACAACGATCACGAAAGTTTAAGAAAGTACAGAAAATAAAACTTAAGTTGTTTGCTCTCAGTACAGTCACAGTACTAAGGATACTTTTCTTAAAGTACAATAGTTGTTTCGTTTAGCAATAATTTTCGTTTTTTAAAGTATAATTTTATTGACCTTCCCTAAATTGATTCAATTTGCAATAAGTAGAAATTTACAAGCCGAAACATGTCTTCTTACATTCAAGCTCCAAATGTTAATGAACTGCGGCTTCGATCTGCGACAAATTCCGCCGGATATATTTGAATGCGTCTTTTGTGAGCACTTTTAAAAACCGCCCCTTGAAAATGTAATTAGCCAAAATGCCGCCCCTTTGATTAACCGCCCTTGTGCTACATCATTTCTTGCCAAATTGAAATCGTTTAAATTTTTGATAGACCAGTGAAGTAATATACAGCTTTAAAACTCTTTATTTTAAAAAGAAATTTCCGAATACCCTCTTTCGTTATGTATGCTATCATTTAGAGTATAACAAATTGTGTTACAATCTTTCAAATAGAAAGGAAATAAAACATTTTATTGCCCTTAACAAATGGATAGATGAACAATAAAAAGTTGTATTTCTTATATGTGTTTTTGAAGAGTTGTAATGAAATGTATGCATTTAAATTAGTTACAAAAAACTTCTAATTTGTTTTGCATGAACATCTTTTTAATGAGTTTTACTCATATATCTACGACTGTTATTTTTTCCTTTTCTTTATTTATAAAATGATATTACGAAAAACATTAACATTAAAGGAAAAAAGAAAACCTTTTGAAGTTTTTTAAACTGACTATGATTTCGAATTTTAACGGGCACACTGTTTAAAAGATTTGAAAAGTAGTTTATTGCACAATTTTTCGATGTTACGTCGAACAGTTCGAATGTCTTTAAATTACTTTGACACAATAATACTTTGAAAATGTCTGGATGGCTAGATTCTAGGATTAAGCTTACTCGGAAATTGCGGGTTTAAAGGTCATGAACCAAGCTGCATTATTTCATCAATTTAGGAAATAGTCGATTGTCGTTGGCGAAGAAATAGAAATTCTATGTCCCGTATATAAAAACCACAAAAGAATTTGTCGTGCAGATAAAGTTCGTTTCAGGAGACATTAAAAAAATAGTAATTTCAATTTGAATAAAACAAATTTAGACTAGAGAGCGATAGTAAAAAATCATTATGAGGTTCAAAATAATTTAATTCATTAAATTTAACAAACAAGTTTTTAAGACAACTTATGTTGGATATTTCCGTCTAGCGTCAATTCTCATTTTAACACGTTTACCCCACATACTGCATCTTATACTTTTTGCACATGAATTTTTTTGGGAATCAATAACATTAGACAAATATGTATATAATCTCGATCAAACAGTTCTAAATATAGATGCTAAAGTTTTAAGATGGTGGAGTTAATTATTTTTCAAACTACATTTACCAATGATTATTATATAAAATTTCATAAATAGGGAAAAACAGCCTATCTTAAAATTATAGTTGTCTATATTTCCACACAACTTTTGTTGTATTCACTTTTTTAATTACAATGAAATATATTTTAATCTAAAATACTTGAAATAAAATGCAAACTAATACCAAAGGTATATATGTAACTAGTAGCGTTACCCTCTGCAGAAAAAAACGGAAGAGGGATATACTTCTGTATATACTCGTGGCTGTCTGGCAGTTTAAGTACTTAAAATAATTTATCATATATGCCATTGATTTCACCTCCCTTTTTTTGGATATTGATTTATGCCATCAAAAACAGCAAAAAATTAATGAATTAAATGAAGCTTATTTATTTTTTTTTTGCTCTGCGTCAATCACAAGCATGGTAATTTGATTTAATTTCATATAATTTAATGTACATCAAGCGGATACCAGTGTTAATATTCGCTTAAATATGCATCTTTTTTTAGAATAAACCGGCAAGTTTTGTGTGTTAACATTGGTGCGCGAGATTAAAGGAGTGTTAAAGCTTCAAATCGAAGAAAAAGCTATGAGTGACAAAAACCTTTACATAAATAATTGCACTAAATGTGAGGAGTTATCTGGCGATATTTCATTTAATACAGTAGTGTTTTTTGTGTTTTTCACAAATAAAATTAAATAAATTTTGGTATGGCGAATGCTGTTTTTGTTGTAACCATCCACTAAATAAGTTTTTTTAATGGAGATATTTGCATTAAATTTGCGCCCTTTGTTAGTGGTAACTCAAAATATATTCGGTAAGTGCATCCAAAAAATCGAGTAATTAACAAATTATTAAATAAGAGACACACAACCGTAAAAATCTGTTTTCAGACCATTACTGACCAGAGTTTTGTGTATTGTAGATAATATACGTTATTTTCTAGTATGAAAAAACAAATTACGTTTTTCTTTAATATCACATCACCAACATCGTAGTAAAACAGCTATTTTAATCGACTCTCAGTAATCAAATAGCGCAACAATTTTATTTATATAGATCCGTTAATTTTATTTTATTTTTAATATTATCGAAAACTTGTTTTACTATTTTTAAGATGCTCGGCATGCGCAATGATTGACAACTTATTAATATCAGGTTCTATTATATCCTTATCAATATATTCCATTATTAGGTCAATTATTCTCTGAGTCTGATGCACTTTAGTCTGGAATTGCAAGGCTTTATCATTTTCCCTTATAGTGCATTAAAAGAAAAATTATATTTTTTTTTTATGACTGATTTATAATTTAGAAACAAGTATGAAAGAGTAGGTAATTACTAGTTAGTGTTAAAAGAAGTACAAATTACAACACCTTTCTGCATCTCTAGAAAGGTTGGATTTATTTATACTGAACCCACTTTAAATAATTTTTGTTGATTTGGGGAATTTTGTATTCAAAAGCCAAAATTACACTTATTGTTCAATAATTGTTTGTATTATTTTACGAAATTGTTAATTTGTTTTTCTACTATAAGTTCTTAAGCGTTTTGTTCATTACCTATGAATTTTCAAGAAATATTTGAAATATAAGGGATAAATTTGAATTAATGGCCTGGATTGTACATAATCTTAATTATCTGAAAAGATCTCTTAGCTCATTAAAATTATTTTTTAGAAAATAAATGGGGAACATTCGTTATTAGAACTCAAAAAATTAAAGATTACCACGAAGAATTTGAATTGAAAAGTAACTACAACTGTCTAGAACAATTACGTTTAATAATTTTTGTTATAAAAGATTGTTGGATTTAACAAAGATGGAAATATTAGAGCATTAAATTTCAATAAATAAAAGATCCCAGACAGTATCGTTAGTCATTTTCCTTTTGCTCGAAACCACATGTCGACAAGAGCTCAGGTTTCAAGATACTTTTGGCTCAATTACTTGCTACACTTGATTTGTGCATGCATTACAATCGTTTTCCTTGCACCTGACATCCGACTTTTAGGCCAAGAGACAAAAAGCATTAACTGCTGCTTCCAATGGCAGTGCACCTACAACATAACAAAAGAAGGTTAATTCTGAAGGCGTGCATTTCCTGCCACAACGAATTTCTATTGTTACCTCAACAATCGTGGGTTAGAAGAGGTTAAACTAGAATTAAATGGCGTGTAGAGTTCTATTTGATTGATTTTGCAAAATTAACACAATGTCGACAATAATAAGTCTTTTATGACCATATTATAATATAAGAGCTGAAATATAATAGTATATATAGTAGGCTATTATAGGTCTGTATGAATATTTACGAATGCAGTTTATCAAGAAGCAAGCCTAAACCTGTATGATTTTAAATAAGCAGAAAAGTAACCATTATTTATATTTTTTAGCTAGATATATGTATGTAAACTGCTCTATTCCCAGGGAACTGGATTAGAAGTTTAGTCTGTTTAGTTAGTAAATCACATCCGAAATGAAAGCCAAGGGATAGTTGAAAGAATACAGTATTATTAAGTTTTCTTTTGAAAAATAATTTAATATACTACATATCCATCTTTCTAATATTTCTGCATTAGTGAATTTTCATATGCTCCTTTGCTTAAAACAACTTCATGTTGAATGGAATTTGCGAAATTTGAAAACAGCATTTGATTTCGGAAGAATATTATTGCTTTTTTATTTATAGTGTCTGAAACTATACAAACAATTTCTTTTCAATTAAAACCATATGTTCTTTAGCTTTTTACATCTTCACCAAAGATATTTCTGGAAATTTTTATTTATGTTTAAGAAATTGAAATGTTTGCGTAAGTAACTCTATTTTGGTGCAATTTAATTACCTATTTATTACCTCTCGGAATTCGGTATTTATTTTAAAATAAGTAATTGTCGAATTTTTTGTATCTATAGGTGGAAATGATCTATCCAGATGGAGAATGATTTAGTTAGAGCGCAATAAATTTAAATTTGGGTCAACACGATTCGTATACGAACTAACTGGACATAATTAATTTTTATCTATATATATAAAACACAAAAAATGTTTCTACCTATCTCCGTTAAATACTTTGAAACCACCCAACCGATGTGCCCCAAAGCGGTTTCATTTGAAAGGTAATAATGAGAAGATGGTTTTAGACCACTAAAACAATGCATTAGGAACATTCGGTCCAGCCATGAAGTCGATTTTCTTTTCCCATACAAAAATGTTCAACCTCATCAAGGGTGCCGTTACTCGCAAATAAATTAAAAATATTGGTGTAAAGTTGGCGCATAATTTGTCATTTAATAATAGTAAAAAAATATTTCATTGTTGACAAAAAAAAAAAAAAAAAATAAAAAATTCAAGCGTAGTAGCACACGCCGGGTTTCCGCTAGTAGAGTTATAAAAAAAATAAAATAAATAAATAATAATGAAATTCCTCACAATTGGTAAATTCCTCACTGATGTTTTCCTTTTAATTTCAGTTTCCGCCGTTGTTAATGCTGAACCTTGGGGGTATCCGGATTTGGAGAAAGAAGAAGGTAACATTTTTTAAATATTAATTAATGTACACTTATGATACATTAAGTTTACCGAACGATTTGCTTTCTTAGTACTTTAAAAAAAAATCTATGGTGATAAAAACTTAAGATTTAGTTCTTAGAAGCAGAATTCCTATGTCAGGAGGAATGATCAAAAGATTCTTTCTAAACAGATACATACATACTTAAAAATTTAATTCGATCGGTCCAATTGGTTTTTAGCTAAGCTAATAATTGAGGAAAATGTTGTGTCAAATTAAACGAATTTTTAAGTTCATCAGCCTGTCAAGGTTTATAATTTTGGCATTTTGGAAAAGTCACAATTGCTTTCTTAGTTTACCAATCATTGCCCTCTTTACTGATAATTTAATTTGGCAATTAATATCTTTATTTGGAATTTTGGTATGGGACCTGCTCTGGCTTTCGGCAGAAATGATTTACGCACAAAAGCAGTGTATTACATTTTCATATTAAAAATTAAATTAATGTGAAAGTTGTATAGTCAGTTTTGTTTTGGTTTATTGATAACATTTTATAAGAAAATTAATAAAAATAAGTAAGAAATAAAAAGTCATGAGATCAAATATAATATTTTTAAAAACTTCTACCTGACAACAGATTAATTAAGATGTAGTTGTGTTGCTATTAAACTTTGGTGTCTCCGAAAAATAGCTTGTTTACAGCAATTAGTCAATCACTCGTAATATTAATGAACTGATCTTCAGGCCGCGCTCCATTTAATCTTTGCCATTTCTTATCACAATTAACTGCAATTAATATTCAAGCTCTTCTCAATCGGATTTATCAACAGAAATAATTGCGGATGAGCAACGAATAATACGAAGGTTTGAAACCGCGACGCATGTGCAGTCGGGAGGGTGCGAACAAAGTGATAATAAATTTGCAAGGGGATTTAGCAATTATCTTCAAATTACCCACCATTAAATCTAAATAAGCTTTTATCCAATTTACTCAATCAACCGTTTAATTCTAAGCGGAGAGTCTGATTACAAGCAACTTGCAGCAACTGAGTATGTGTGTGTACGTGGGGTATAATAGAACCATTTTGGCTTTTATCGTGCATATTTTAGTTGATTGTCCAATTGAGACGTGCCTCAGCAATTTAATTACGAAAACTTTGCTGCATTATCTTCTTTCACATATAAAAAATTGCATGACATGACGGACGGCAGCACGGATGGTCAGCAATTTCAGTTCATCTGTTGTGTGGATATTTATTTAAAATACTTTTAAGCCATGTGTGCTACGTAATTTATGCGGCGAGGGTTTCGTGCACCCATTTTTTACGTAGCATGTTCATAACAAACAACATGCATATTAAAATTAAATTTTTTTTTTTAAATTAAAGATCTAATGAAAATCTATTTGTTTTTACATGTTACCTTAATTATTCTTTTTTGCCCTACAAGGACAAATATTAAGCACAACAGTTTGCTTGGATTTAATGGATCTAGGCGGGAAGAAAAGAAACACTTAGTCGATCTATGTGTCATAAAAGAGTTGTTTTGGAAAATTATATGAAAATTACTACGATGACTATGACTATTTTTATTGTAAAAAAAATTCTTTCATATTCTAATTGTAACTTATGCAAAAAAGCGTCTTTTTCGGTCTGTATTCTCACCTGTTAATAGCTGTAATGTAAATAAAATAAAATAACATACACAAGAGAGTTTAATATTTAAGTTTTAAATTTTTGCTTTAAGTTTTAAAAGAAAATGAATATATTGCTTTTTTCAGAGTTTTATAAATGATTAACTATCACCACAAATTCCAATCTTTCTAAGAAATGGACCGATAATGGATTATTTCATTGTTTTGAGGATTCCTTGTAAATATCTCTTTGTTTTTTTTTTGTAATAAGTAACATTTTGAAATTCAGAATGCACTGGCGTGATTTCGATAGAAAGATGAAATGATTTTCTTGAAAGTTTGAGTACCATTTATTCAAAAGTATAAGGCATCATGCCAAAAGAATTTGGTTATTATTCTGTTTTGCACGCAATCGGAAGTGGAGTGATCAATTGTACTTTAACAATGCTGTATCGATACTTTCTTTAGGATAATGTGTTTACAAATTGTATCCCAAAAATATATTTCAATGATTAGGTTTTGGCAATCTTCCACTAAAATCGAAATTGGAAACGTTTTATTTGTTACTTTGTCATTCCATATATACAACAATACATGTGCAGATAACTAAGCAATTTGAACTGGAATTAATACAAATCCAATGTGCATAATTAATTTATTTTTTTATATTAATTGAAGTTAGATTTGTTTTCCTTATAAATAAGCAAATACGCATATACTCGTAATATCAATTTTTCAGTATTCTCGAAATGGGGTGGCACCTGCGATTCTGGAAATAGGCAGAGCCCAATTGATTTAAGTACAACAACTGCTTTTAAAGGTGTGTTCCGAGATCTTAAATTTCGGAACTATGATTACCCTCTGTTGCATCCAAAAATTGTAAATAACGGCCATACAGGTACAATTATTTAATTTAATAATCTCCACTTGGCATTATTGTAAAAGTTATCTCTGTCTGTTACAGTAAAAATTACATCTGATTCAAAATTAAGTATTACTGGCGGTGGACTGAAAGGACAATATAATTGGCTAGAAATGCATTTTCACTGGTCATCGGAGCACACAATCGACAACAGAAAGTAAGTTGACTACCACATAATTTTTGAGTGTGTCACGTCACGCCTCCGCACGTCGTTTCTTATCAACTTAAAAAGCTTTGTTAGGTCGTGATTTTGATAAATTAGTTCCTTTTGACGAGCAAATTCGACTGCCAACAGGCCAGCTTTGTGGGTTTTGCTGCTCCTATGCTCAGAGTCTTGAAAGCGACCCACCTGTGTTATCGGGTCACTTTTCTAACAAGAGCGACATATTAAATTTATTCTAGGGGCAATGGTCAGCATAAGTGGCATTCCATTCATGGGGTTCTATTTTGGGTTGGCCTGATGAAAGGCTTATCGAAAGTAGTCAGATGGGAGACGGCTTATGCGTTTGCATATGTCAACAGACCCACTCGTGATGCTAAAAATATTTTGAGCTTTCGCGGACTGATGCAAATTTTTGAATAAATTATGAGTATTGGTAAATGTTTATTATCCATTTATTAATGTGTGTCTGCGATCTTTTTAGTTACTTAGGTAAGTTAATGCAATTTCTCTTTGTTTAAAATCTTCTCAACATTTATTGATTCTTCTAGAAGAGAGATATTTAAAAAATTTAAATTTTCAAGTTCTTGGCAAAGTATTTAGATGGGTTAATGTTCTCTTATTTCTCTAAAATTCGTTTTTCTTTTATTTAAAAAAATACCATTTTTATGACATTGATGGCAGGCAACAAGCGCATTATATTCTATATTTCACTTTTATGTGCTGTGAATTAAACTTTCGCTTTTTGTTTTAGAGTCTTAAAATAATATTAAATTCCAAGTCAGGGACAAAAATAAATGGGTATTTATAATACTTCTGTAGTTGCATAAAATATGTGAAAAAAATAATGATAGATTTTTAATGATATACCTTGGGTTACAAAAGAAAGTAGGATGTATACCGTGAATCAAAATATTTAAAGTTTATAGCTTTTGGAACTCCTGAAGCCAAGCTCTTATCATACATCATACATATGTACATATGTAGGTATGAACAAACAAATTTAAAGAACGATAGATAGGGACGAGGAGATTATTACTTTACACTGGATTCTTCATAGAATTTTACACTAGATATGCAATTACCTTAAGAAAATTAGATTTTAAATAGAATGCAACATATGTATAACGATTTAACATTAGGTACTAAAAGAGGGATGTTATAAGTTTGAAGCCTTTTTCTTTACCTGAGCTTTTTATTTGGGAGATGGATTTGATAGTTCGATTAACTCCTCGCGCTCAAGGGCAAACCCGATAAAGTTATTGTCATAATTTTCACAAGCTTTTATTTAACTATTAACTACTACATTCTTATTAAAGATATCCTCTCGAATTACATCTGGTGCACATACATGAGAGCTACAAAAACGTGACAGAGGCCATTAAGGATCCAAACGGTGTTGCTGTACTTGGCATTCTGTTTCACGTTTCATCGGAGGACAGTAGCATAATTTCGCAGATCACTGATGAAGCCAAACATCTTGCGCTAAAAACAAAAATTGGAGCACATAGAAAAATTTTCGGCGATTTAATTGTTAACGATTTTTTACCAAAAGATGTTTCGAAGAATTATTTTTTTTATAAAGGGTCTTTAACAACTCCGCCTTGTTCTGAAGCTGTTCTTTGGACAGTATTCAAAGAAACGAACCCTGTTAGTTTAAATCAGGTATGTACTATTAAGACTGAATTTGAGCTTTGCATTAATTGTGTACTTTACTTTTATTTAGATCGAAGAGTTTCAGAAGTTACAGACTGAAGATGGGCATATGTTGACAAATAATTTTAGAATAGGTCAAAAAATAAAGGGGCGAGCTGTAACTTTTGTTATGGAATCCAAGTCCAGCATCGTAAAACCTCTAAATTCTATTGTATTCGCCGTCGTAGCAATTTTTACATTACTGAATAAGTAATAATTTTTACTTTTTTATGGGCTTAGTTCCTCGCACAAAAATAGAAACATTTTATGTATTTGAAGCATTCATCGAAGCATTTAAGTTCAATTGTTTATGCTTTAATTTAAATTAATGACACTTTTATTCATTGCTTTTGCAATATATTAATAATTTAAACAGTAATAGATATGGTATATTATAGATGCATGTAAGTTATCAAAATTATTATTTTTATATGCAAAGCAATGAGTATTTGAATGTAATAATTATTAGAAAAATATACATTAACATTTATAAATAATTATTTATAATTGACAAATGATGCAATTTTTATGAAGATTTTCAGAATTTTTATAGTCAACCGCTCTCTGAATATGGAAGGTTTAAAGTGTTTTAGTCGAATTATTAATTAATCGTAATTCATCCAATGATTGCCATAAGATTTAACTAAGTGAATGTTATTTTTATAATTATGATGGGTAGAAGTTGTTAGAAATATATATGTTTTCGTTATAAACATTCGAAAGAAATATAATTATTTTAGCCTCTTTAAAAAGCTTGTTAATTTATTTTGTAAATAAAATTGTAAAAAGTTAAAAATAAATTTTATAAAATGAGCTCTTTTAAATTTTTGTAATTTCCTTAGTTAATTTTTTTTCCGAAAAGAAAGCATGGAAATTTTATTCGTCATTTTCAAGTTATCGCAAGCCATCCAAAAACAAATATTTTAAGTCCAATTATCTTCAATACTGTTAGAAATTTACTGGTATTATTCATTATATCGTTTATCCGATCATTAATTGCAATATGATCTCCTCAAATTTATAACTGTATACCAAATCCTTCATTATTATGAAATTTATCTGATATCTGATAGTACCCCAACAAATAAACAGAATTGCCTTGTTTTCTACCGGAATCATGTAAATATTTACATTTCAATTATTCAAGTTCAAAAAATAAATTCAGTCATATGTATGTACACTCAATTGTACACTTCCAAACTATTTAAATTACTACAATTAACATTACGATGAAACGACTGTGATCACATACTATGCAAACATTCAAACAGCGGGGTAATAATTCTAGGTGTTAACTAACGCCCGATATAATTTATTGTTCCGCTCTAAAGGCACTCATATTTTACGCAACGCAAATTACGAGCCCATTGACAATTATGCTAACCATTAGACTGCACGGAATCCAATCGAGCAACCTTAAACTTGAAACCTGTTCCACGGCTTCTCATTGAAACTGATCTGTGCCGCGAGATAGGCCTTTCACTTTTTATGCAGACTTGAAACGGACCGAAAACGTCTTCAGACTGAAACAATTTATTCTAGATATGTCCAACCGACAGGTCAGCACAATGTTAGTTAATTTTATTAGTGAATTTGATGCTCGCCGAAGTGTGCCGTACTAATTGTTTTGTTATTTCTTAATTGACGTTTGCACATGAAGCTATTATGGGAAATTAATAGCATGTCGCTAAACTCTACAAGTGCTACAAGTTTATGCTTCTTTTTGATGATGAACTATGATATTTAGAAATAAACAGAAATAAAATATTAGGTATACATATATATACATATATGGTATATATACATATAAAATTTAATTTTTAAGTTTTGCTGCTTTTTATAATTACCGCGGAACGTACACTAGTGATTTTAATACGCTTGTCTTAACGTTTGGGAGAGTAATTAATTTCCCAAAATTTAATTATTACTTTATTTAAACTTACATATTTCAGACGATTGATCTAAAAAACTACTCGATGCAATGCCATTATAATTAGTTTTCTTGTTTAACTAAAATGGTTCTCTTAATAAGTGTTGTTTTATATTTTATACAAATTTGCACTGATATGACTACCTTAAACATAAAATAAATAAGCATTTGGCGATTTAGAGCAGGGAAATTATATTCACGGATTTCATTTTTAATACCTCCTTTATAGACATTATTGGCGTAGAATTTTTGTTTAAAGGGATTTATGCCATTTCTATAGTAGCATTAAGTTATATGTTGGATAATACATATATTTATTATATTTTAAATACGAAATTTTTATGAGCGACCGTGATTTAACAATGTAATTTAAGAAATATAAACAAAATTCCTACAGCAATTTTTTGAAGTTAATGGTATTTTGTAAAAAAAATAAAATTTATTTATACACATAAGAATACAGGCGAGGATTTAATGAGGCATTTTTATTTTGAAATAAATTTAATGCCGTAAACAAATTATACGCTTTGGATTTTTGAAAAAAAATGTTGCATAATTTAATTCATTTATTTATTATTAGACAAACAAATAAGAACTGCGATTTAATAATAAAATAAGAAATATAAGAAGAAAAGTAAAACAATCATTGAAATCTTCAAGATATCTCTTTCTTATATGAGATTTTACACTTCAAATTTTTTATTGTTTATTAGGTGGAAGGTATGTGGATTGGCTTGAAAATTGGGACGGTATTCCTGATATTAGTGTCGCCTGTCCTGAAGTGCTCAAAGAATGTGAAGGAGTTCCTGATGTGAAAATGGATTGACCTGGAGCATTCGCAAAGTGCGATGGAGTTCCTGTAGTAAAAGTGGATTGTTCTGAAGCACTTGAGAGGTGTGACGGAGTTTCGGCGATGAATGTGGATGGTCCTGAAATAGATGAGAGTTGCGATGATGAAGTTTCCGTAGATATTGCAGCTCCATTGTGTTGGTTTTGTAAAACTCCTATTACAGATGATAGAGGTGCAATTCCCTCATCAGATACTTCTGTTTTTCCTCCGAGGGCATCATATTGCGCTGTAAAAATGGAAAAAAATTATAATTATCAATAATAAATAAATTCTATTTTCTTGAACTTCATTCAAAATGTTGTAATTGTAATTGTTTCAAGATAGCTTAATTTGGCAATTAGAACACCAGATTTAAGTCTCAGTCTTCGTTTTCTTTAAAAATAAAATATCTCATAAGGATGTATTTCTAAATACCTTGAATTTGTTGTTGAGCATGTAATGCTTCTTCTGCGGTTTTATACTTGATGAAGAAAACTTCAGGTTTGGTGACGTGCTGAGGTACCATCTCAACATTAGTCTGAATATCCCTAATATCCTTTTGTTGGCTCAGTACGTAAATAACCGTCTTATCCTCCACCTGAGATTGCAATAACGCAAGTTTAGCTGCCTGAGATCCATACGAAGGTGCTTTGATGAACACTATTTTGTAGTTAATCTTTGGCTGGCCGACAATCACTTCCTTTTTAATTTCTTCTTCAGTTTCCTCAGGTGCGGAATGTATGAAAAAGTATTTTGTAATTAGAGGCTGTGCCTTTGGACTTTGCGCTACTTGATTTATTTGGTTGTTGTGTTGGCCGTGTGTTCCAATTGTAGAGTAAATATTTTCTTTTAATGAATTTGCAGCATTTGGCAAGAAGTAATTATATCCATGCGGCTTTGCTAAAGATAATCCCAAAAAGCATAGAATCTAGAACAATAATAGGTTATTGTATAACTAATAATTATGCTTTTACTTCTTACCATAAAAGTTTTCATTTTCGTAGTTTCAGTTGTAAGTTCAGAGAGTAAACTGAATGATATCGAATGTACAGCTTCTTTTATACAAACTTATTTTTAAGGCACACCTATTTAGTCTCCTCATTATTAACAGATATGTGATTAGATTTTGAAAAGCATTTTGTGGGTAGATTTTCTGAGTTAATTTTGCGCTATTCATCGATCTTATGAAAAAGAAAATTTTTGGAGGTTGCGCTCGTTTTAGTTTGAACTATTTTACGTGCAGGAAGTTGCTTAATTAGACGTTAAATGCTGCTTTTGCTATAAAAGAAAAGATTACATCGTGAATTTCATCATAACTATTGACAGATTTTGTAACTTTGATCGAGTATAAAACATACCGCTTGACAGTTGTAATATTTTTGTGTGGTCATTGAGTTTTATTCGAACGTCCTTGGTTATGGTCACTCTTATGCATTTTCATTTTACTCTTCGCGTTCCTTTACTTTGTAATTTGTTATATTGCTCTTATGCGTTTTGTCTACAATACGTTTCGATTAGCATGTTTTAGTAAATAAATTTAAAAGATATTAGTGTTTTAAATGTACTTTTGTTACGTTGTCTAACACTTCAAGTGTTCTGTTTAGTTAATTTGAATGAATTAATGATTGAAACAACTAATAACAGATTACGCATTAAAAACCATTTGCTTTCAAAAATTCTTTCAGGTACTTACGTAAGAAATTGCTATTAAATTATTTTTGTAACTTAGATATAGAGGTACAACATACGAAACTTAAGACAATTTGAAAATTTAAATTGGTTTGGTCGTCCACTTCAAGGGAAATATCTTTATAATAAAAACATACATATAACAAAAACATATAACATAATAATCCTTGGATTGGGAAAGTGGTTAAAATTAATTAATGAGTAATGTATAATAAATCGACTGCCCAATGTTATGATCATGCAAATTACGTGTAATAAAACTACTGGGTGTGTAAAATTATTTTGAAACTAAATATGTTAAGACACATTATAAAGTCAGATATTTGCTAAACATTTTTTACTAATTTCACAAAACAGGTTGTCTTTGGAATTTGAATTGGTGGAGATCAAAAGTCGGTAATTTTTACGAGGTTGTAGAAGACTAGAAGACACCCTACTGTTTGATTTATTAAATAGCATTTTAACATCAGTGCTAAATTGTGTTAAGTACCTAAGCATATGCAAGCAATAGGTTTAAAAGAATCGAGTAGTAAACGTATTTTGTTTGGAATTAGATATTTTTATAATCTTTTTATTATAACATATTTCTGTAGCATGCGTATTTACATAAAAAAAATTCATACTTTGCTAGAAGAAACAACTTAGTAACGTTTTGTACTTTTAACTTTTTGCACCACAAAGAATTCATGAATACACTATTCTTTCAATCAAACTAGTTTTGTAAAGTGGACTATTGGAGACCATTGAAGTTTATGTGTTATGAAATTAAAATAAAAGCATACTTTTCTTGCTTCAAATATATTAAACATATTAAAGAATAAAACATAAACAAACAAAATAATAACAAAGTAATTGTAGGTACAATTTATTTTTTATTGGGTGGCAGATATCCGCTAGCAACATCAGTGGCGATTGCAGCAATATTTGTTCCAGATTTCAGATGACCACCACCTACATTTACTCCAGAATGCAAATGACCACCAACATTTATTCCAGATTGCACGTGACCACCGAAATGACCAATAACAGAAGTAACTGGCGCTACACCTTCATCAGAAACGTGGCTTGATCCACCCAAGGCGTCATATTGAGCTAAGAAGGTCAGGATAGTTAGGACTGACTGCATAAAATGTTTGAATAGTTTTCTAAAATTACCTTGAATCTGATGTTGGGCATGTAGAGCTTCTTCTTGGGTCTTATATTTAATGAAGAACACTTCTGGTTTGCTATGAACATTTGTCGAAGGTTGGACATCGGCTTGAATATCTGCAGCGTCCGCCTTCTTACTGAGAACGTAAATGACCGTTTTATCTTCATTCGCCGAAGGTACGACAGAAATTTTTGCTGATCCCCGGGATGATGGAGCTTTAATAAATACGACTCTATAATTTTTTCGGGGAGCCCCAACGACTATTTGTTTATGAACAGCTTCATCCGCTTCTTCAGGAGCAGAGTGAATGTAGAAGTGTTTCGTAATTATAGGTTGTTGATGGTAATGATGGCTGGTTGCTGTTGAAATGCCCCCAATGGAGTTACTTGTGCCATGAAAACCAGTAGAGCTCACTCCACCATGAAAACCAGTAGAACCAACAGAGCTTACTCCACCATGAAAACCAGTAGATTGAATGGGGTTATTTGAAAATAGACCTGATGTTCCAATCCCAGTTGAGTGAGTAGAAAGAAGGTTCGTTATAGGATTTGAATATTCATATCCTGGCCTTCCTTCACTGTATGCGATAACAAATATAGCAAACTAGAAATGAAAATAAATATTATTTTGTTTAAAATTTTTGTCCTTTAATTGTTACTATTAAAGCTCGCATTTTATGTTTATTTCAGGAGAACGTCTACTGCACTACTAGTGTTTTTATGAAGTTTTCACTTTATATATAAAAAACGATTCGAACGTTTTTAAAAACAAATAAATCATTCCCTCAATAAATCAGCTCCCACCTTCAGCGTGCTGCTAACATATAAATTTTTGTCAAAAAAGGCAATAATTTTGATACAAGTGGAAGAAAAATGTCTATGTTAACATATTACGTATTTTTTTTATAACGAGGCCATTAGTAGAGGCGTTGCCTTCTGCTTTCTTTTCAAATGCGTTATTCTTGCAATCGTAACCTTTTAACCATATGTTTCGCCATCGACATGTTTTGTTATGACACGACGCCAAATTCGAGATGTTTAGTGATTTTTCTCTAATCAATTGATTTTAGTACTTTAGTGACTCCTCCACCCACTGCTTCATTTATGGATGGATCTTGTGAATTGTTGTCAGTAAAAGTGCCATAGTTTTGAATATTATAAAATTGATTGACGACAGTTGTGGGAAAATTTCTTATCCATGTTTCTGTGTAGTATTTCTAATAGTATCATAATGGGATTCATGCTATAGAAAAATATGTTGAATTGAATGAAATGAACCTGTCGGATTGATGAAACTATTAGTGCAATTTATATTTTTTCTCTTATGTTTGATCGATCGATAAATTGATTGAAGTGCATAAATTTAAAAAATTGATTGAAGTGCATAAATTTATAAAGCAATATCATATTATTAATTATATACATATGTGCGTCCCCTTATACCAAATATTATTTGTCTGGGGAGCACAAAATAGAATTAATGTTTTAATGAAAACAACTTTTTTTTTAGGCTAATTAGGGTTTGAATCCACAGAGCCTAAATTCTAATGCCTTGAAGGCATTAAATTACGGGAATGTTTCCAGCGTTATGCTGAGAAGTGCGACATAAATCTATTATTATTATTAAATTTAGAAAAGATTTCATCACGGCAAAGTTGTGTAATAATTAACGATATGTGGGATAATCCTTCCTTGATAAGGTTAGCTAGCCGAGATACCATTTTCATTATATTAATGGTTTTCTTCAACAGTTAATAAATCCTTCGATAATATTCAAACATGGCCCAATCTTCTGTTTTAACTTTTCTAAAAACCTTAAATATTTTTTGGCCCACCCTTTTTTTCCATAAATACGTACTCTAACATGATGTCTGGTCTAATTCAGTGTTAACACAAAAATGGGAAATCAATTTAAATTTCAAACACATTTTATTTCACTATACCACTTCTCCCGACTTCCATGTTTTTTTATTTTTTTTTATTCGCAAATGTTTCAATGTAATTTTTGAACATTGAATTTAAGGGAGGACATCACTGCGACTGATGAAAATATATAACAAATTACGACAAATTACGAAGTTACAGCCTTTAGCAGATTCTCTGTACTTGAACTCTTTCAATCTATTAAAAAAAAGATTTTTTAACAAAAGCTATGCTTATATAGATTAAACAAATTTTTATTTTTCTTAGATCAAACATTCTCGAAGAAGCGATCCTAACTATTTTTCTACAAATGGTCAGTTTTAAGTCAGTAATTTTGCTAACTTTTAATAAAAAATTAATTTTTGAATAAAAATTCATATACAATAATACAAGTTTATTGTATTGTTATACAGATGTAAGGTAGATTAATACCTTTTTCCTAAATCCTATATAATTAATTCAGTTTTCAAAATCGAAAAAACGAGCTTCTTTTGTGTTCGTTATTTTGGTGTTCCTCTTAAAAGCTTATTAACTCAATATGTTTGAAATACGGTATAATACAACAACGATATTAATACGTATTTTAAAATGACACATATTTTTTATTTTAATTTTGTTTGTTTCAGCTTTCTAAATCGCTATAATACCATGTATGTTTTAAATAAAAAGGATAACATTTTCCGAATGTAGATTTTTAAATAAATCATGTTGATAGTTTCCTAGAACAAAAATCGCAAAAATTGAGCCCTTAATTTATAAAAGCCACTTAAAAGTGTTCACACTTATTAATTAATGATGCTAAGCGTCCAAACTTCATATAGCAACAAGCAGTTGTTATTTTAAAAACAAAAACTTCAAAATTTTAGAAAATGATTCATGATTTAATAGAATTAAATAATTTGCACAGCATCATTTCATTTCTTTTTAGTTGGGGGCAAATATTTATCACTTGTTTCTGCAATGGTTGTACCTTCATCATGTATGGCAAGTGTATGAGAACCGCCGTCTAAGGCTACAACGTTTTGATTCAAACTGGTTGTTCCGATGTGAGTACTGTGACCAATTCCTCCCAAGGATCCTATAACTGAAGTTACAGGGGCAACTCCTTCATCAGATACTCGACTTGTTCCTCCCAAGGCATCATATTGAGCTTATAATGAAAAAAGATTCACATTGACCTTAATTAACACCTTAAATTATACGATACCTTGAATTCTGCGCTGGGCCTCAAGAGCTTCTTCCTGTGTTTTGTACTTGATGAAGAATACCTCCGGCTTGCTGTGCACGTCGTGAGCAGTTTGAACATCAGCTTCAATATGACTTGCATCAGGCTTTTTAGCCAAAACATAAATGACAGTCTTATCCTCATTTGGATGTTGGAGAACAGAAATTCTCGCTGCTCCATGGTTATACCCGGGAGCCTTAATGAATACAACACGATAGTTTTTGTGAGATGGTCCTAAATCGATAACCTTGTGAATTGGTTCTTCAAATTCATCGGGAGCGGAATGAATGTAAAACTCCTTCGTGATAATTGGAGCTCCTCCATGCACCGAAGTTGTATGAATTCCTCCAGTACCAATTCCAATTCCAGTACCAATTCCTCCAGTACCAATTCCTGCAATACCGATTCCTCCAGTGCCAATTCCAGTAATATGAGTGGATCCTGTGTCGAAATTGTTGGATCCTACAAATCCTGTGGTGCCTGTGAAACCGGTAGATCCTGTGGTAAATCCATCGTTTACTAGCAAGGAACCTGCATTCAGAGCAGAGAGACCAGTAAATCTTGGATGTCCGGACAGAAAATCGCCTACTGTCGAAATATGGATATTACCGCTGTCAGGAAATCCATTAAGTCCAGAGAAATGTGTTGCATATGAATATCCCCCATCAGTAGAAAGTGGCACAATTCCTCCTCTCACTATTGCAATTAACAATAACACCTATCGCAAAAATTGAAATTATTTTTCAATTCTATTTGAAATTGCGAAGTATAATTTTACCACAAAAGCCCTCATTTTGATTCGCTCTTTCTGTTTCCTAGATTCACGATCAGACTGTGCATTTTTTTAAAAATGTACTTTCTTTTATACTACCTTCTCTGCGAGATCTATTTAAAATTGAGCAACCCCAAACATTTTATGATTCCAAAATTTTCACATATATTTTTATTTTTAAACAAATATTGCGGTATCACGATTCGTATATACGGGGAATAAATTTAGCGTATCACAATTTTTACGGTGATTGATGTGATTTATTTCCATTTTTGTATTCAAATGATGCGTCTATTGCCCACATTTATTCTTTATGGTCAAGCTGGTCAAATTTTATATAGGTGTTAAAATTGAATTTATTTCGTTTTTGAAAGCTTTTCTGACTTTGTTTTATAAGTGGCTGGGTATTTTCCAGAGCAGTTAAGCATTTCAAATAAAATTAACACTAAAACAATAAAATCGATATTAAAATATAATTGTTGCAATTAATTAATTCAAATTTTATTGCAACAACTTTGATTTATTGGCAGTGGTATCACGCATTTCCTTTGCAGAGAAATATATGTATGCGTTTTCGGTGATACAATTGTATTGTAAGTCAATAAATCTTCTAATCCTACCAATATTTTAATGATAAAAGATAATAAAACTATAGTTTTATGTCCCAACTGTTACTACTTACAAGGTTTATTCAGTATCTCTGCTTGTTTAGCTTCAACTGTATAAGTAAAGTCATATAGTTTAATTTAATTTTTTTGGAGTTTTTGGCTTGTAAGAGTTATTTCATTAGAAATGTTTTAACGATTAATTCCCACAATGCAGCAGGAATGGGTAGATTTAAAATGAAACATTGCAAAATGTTTTTTTTCCAGGTGAATCAAACCATCGACGAGGCACATGGACTTTTTTAACAGTCTTTACTCACACTGATGGATAATTAATAAAATAAATAAAATAAAGTGGCAAAAACTAGACCTAATTTCCTTTTGCAAAATGTCTGCGAAAGAGGGTCAAAATAAAAATAAAAATATATTCTTTTTACGACGTTATCAATTATAATTTAATGGGATCGTAAAATATATATGCTTTTGTAATTACATTATTGATGGTTCTTTGTAAGTGACGGATTTTAATTGGGATAAATCAAATTACAAAATTGTAAGATACAGAATGGGAGGTAAAGTAATTTTTATTGTGTAGGTTTTAGATAATTTATGATCCAAAGTATAATAGTTTTATCAATTTTAATCTTAACAAATTGACGAGCTGAGTAGTATTATAATGTTTAAAATTACAGGGATGTAAACAAAACATAGGTTTTTTCAATTCTTCTTAGGGCTCAGGTTTTAACAAAATGTTTAGTTGTGGTTCTATAATTTGTTAACATTCTACTGTAATTACAGCCACACAAAGTAATAAAAAAAAAGGGGAATTATCAGTTTATATCTGCTGCAATCATATCTTTATAAATAGTAGTTAAATTCCTCCAATTTAGTAGATAATTTAGTTATAAATATACAAATACATTTAAGGTTGCGTCGGTCATTTTTTACATTTCTTTCGTGCAATGCTGACGATTCACAGTTGATGGATAGAGATCGTTAAATTGACATCTAAAACATATACTTTTCACCTTAAGTCGTGAATGGCGCTGATTAATTTTGTTATGCAAGTGATCACTAGAAAGAGTGATCGTAATATCTTGGATTTGTTGTAAACTCAGATAGGAAGTTTGGTCTTTTTGATATAAAAGTGAAATTCGGAAATTGTCTGACTCAGTTACTTGCCAAAGGTGAAAGAGTAAAGTTAGTTTAAATTTGAAATATAAAATGATCACGTTTAGATTTTTGGTAATTTTTAACTCTATCTATTATTTCTTTATAATAATAATTTTTCTCATAATTTTAGATTTTTTCATTTATGATATTTACTGTTGTTACGCCGCAAGGATATAATTATCAACCATTGCAAGCCGGAACAAATAATATTGAAAATTTGCAATTTGGAAGGCAGTTAGCTGGTTCAAATATAGCTACAGCTCAACATAATTTTAATAGCTTTGCGCAGGGTAATAAGCATGAAGACCACAAACAGAAGCCTTTAATTACAAAGGATGTATATGTCCATATCGCTCCGGAAGCTCATGAAGAGGATCAACCAAGGACCATTGATTTCGGTCCTCCTCGAAAACATTATCGTGTGATATTTATAAAAGCACCATCTCAATCCAGAAAACACAAAATAATTGTCCAGCCACCTCAAGTAGAAGAGAAGACGGTGGTTTATGTTCTATCTAAGAAAACTGAAGCTTCAGATATTCAAGCAATAGTCCAACCTAACGTTGTTAAGCCAAGTAAGCCTGAAGTATTCTTTATTAAGTACAAAACTCCCGAGGAGGCAGTTCACGCACAAAAACAAATTCAAGGTAAATTATTTTTAAGTTAATAAAGCAACTTTTTGCCATTTGCCACTTGCAATTTGTAAGTGGTCATTTTTGGGATTCTTTTAAATATAGACAATAAAGCTAGCAATATCCTAGAACTACCAATAGCATAAAGTTTGCACGCTATTTATCTATTTAATAGTGCGACAAATTTTCAAATTAACAAATTAATTAATAAGCATTTCGAATTCGATAATAAATTATAATTATTTATTTTTAGCGCAATATGATGCTCTTGGAGGCACTACACAAGTGGCAGATGAAGTTGTTGCTCCAGTAACTTCGGTTATTGGTTCACTTAGAGGATCTCAACCTTTTCAAGGTCAAAATCAACAAGTATTAAACCCACAATTTGGTTCAGGGAATTCCCTTGTACAAAACCTACAGAGCAAAAATGTAGTAAATAGTCAATACCTACCACCCGTTTATTAATTTTGTGTGTGGTTACTACGGTACGAGTTGGATACATTATTTTGTGATTTAATAATTGTTAAATAGTTTTTTTACTTTAATGTATTCTCATGATTTTTTTGCGTTTTTGTGTTCAGTAAAAATATTAGTTTTAAACATTCACTGAGACTTGAGTATACCCCATCCACATATACATATGTATGTATGTAATAAAGGTTAACTAGGCCTTTATTGCTATAAAGTTTAAAAAAAAGAAAGAAATCTCAAAAGCTTACTTAAAGTATTATATTAGTATTATCATATTCAATTTATCGGATATGTTTTTCATAAGAAGTATTTGTACAAATGAAAACGAAATAAAAGTTAATAAACTCATAATTGTAATATTTTTTATTGCAATTATTTGAATATGTACTATTCACATTTTTTAAACTCTAAGCAGGAATAGTTAGTTTGTGCCTGGTTAAGTAAATTAGGTTAAATAAGAAAATCTACAGATTCCAAAGCCCAACATTGAGTAATTTACAAATATGTAATTGAATTAATATAAAAATACTCTGTTTTTCTATTTCATATTTTAAATAAACTCGATTAAAGGAGTAAAATGACTCTCTGGTTGCGAAGAATTATGGTATTTTTTAAAAATATTACTAATTCCTTGGTATCACTAAAATTGTTTAATTATGATAACTCGGGCGTACTTTGGCTCTTTCAGACAAAACGCTTTCATTTTTTGATATAATTTTTATTTTTTTTATCTTTACTACTTACTAACCTCCGGAAGCGTTCAAGAAATTTTGAACTCCTTTCAGCGATGGAACACATTTAAATATGGAATGCAATGCTCCACCTTTGCCTACTTTTATCCAACTCTCTCCCCATTTTATTTAGGACCATTCATAATACCAGAAAATTACACAATTTCGATCGTGATATAACGACTTTAGTGGTCAATGATATAATGTGACTAATAAAGCTCACCTCCTCTGTGGGAGCTGACGGTGCTTTTAAGACAAGACGACGGATATTTGCATACACATCATGTTCCTAATCTCAGTCTGGCACATATTTTTTGTTGAAATAAAACATGAATGCTGAATTATGTTTATGGAAACACGGAAAGACCAGTGATGATGTCCATTTCAAATTAAAAACTACAAAAACTATTTATGTTTACGTATATTGAGAATGTGTTACAAATATCACACGTTTTTTCGTTCATTATTTTGGCGGTCAATTCTCCTATAAGTAAAACAAAAAGAGGTACCACGAGTCTTGTGATATTCTAAACAGATCTTTTTCCCTGCGTATCATTTCTTAAAACATAAACTCGTATTATCAACATGGATGAATAAATTATAAACTGAAAATATTTTTGTTTAGCTAAAGGCTTCACACTTCAGACAAGACTTTTCGAAATTTTAAATTTTATACGTATACCTAGATACATTTAATGTGGGAAATTCCAAATGGCGGACATTGTACTTTAAGACCATGAAAATTATATCACGTGCCATCAATAAAAAAAAACATAAGCATAAGAAAATATGTATGGATAACGAATCAAACTAGTATTCTTGGGGTTTATTGACAGAGATGTTAAAGTCTTTTTACCTGCTGTAGGTATTCTAAGCTATGTATTTGATTTGCCTCTTTTTTCATGAAATTATTTTGCAACAAAAAGAACTTTAATGGTTAAGAAACAGTACAGTTTCAATAATAATTATTTACTCATATCCATATAGCTTTTAAAAATTAATGAAAGTATTGAATATCCATCAATACTCTTTGAATAAAATTGTTGTACATATATTATATATTTGAACGACAGTATAGAGCATACAGAGTAATTATAAAAAAAATATGACTATTTTAAAATTGAATATCTTTCGAAATAATGATCGAAAATTTGGTACGAATATTGCGGGTTTTGTGGGCATTTATTGAAAGCGAAACTCCTCTAACTAATCCCGAGTAAAAATGTCTAAATTCTTTTTGGACGTCCGCAACCCATCGGATGTACACTCAAACATTTTCCATTTTGAAGCCCGCAACAAGCCCGAAATGCGCCTGCAATAGGCCCAAATTTTTATAAACTACGACTGCAACTGGCCCGAATTGTTACAAAATACACCTGCAACAGGCTCACACACGCAATTCAATTATTAACTTATGTTTTATTGTAAAAATAAGTGAAAATATTTATTTCGTAGAACCAGATAAAAATATAGAATATTGTGAATAGAAATCGAAAATGAAACAACAAATTTTGTCCGATGCATTAGTTTTAAATTTTTTAGTTAAAAAAAAACGGATATATCCCAATATATTGGTTTACGACAAGAATGAAAATATAAAACTAGACAAACATGCACAATGCAAACGGCTTTGAAGTCTAATATTTCGGTTATTTCTTAAACCTGATAAACTGAAAGTACGTCAAGCTATTTTCGCATTGTACATGAAAAACTGCTATAATTTATAATAATTTTTTTTGCTGATAACATTTGTTAAACAAATATTTATATTTACTATTTTATACATCAGAAAAGCGATCTGTACTACTATTTGTTTAGTTTGAGAGGAGTGAGAAACCTTTTCACACCAGTTCTGAGCTTATTAATTAGCACAATTTCTCTTAAATTAAATTATTTGTCGTCGTTTAATTATTTTTGTGATGCAAATAAAGTATTGATTTTCATATGATATTTTCATATCATATGGAAGAATACAAATAAAGTACATAATTTAATTTCCTTTAAGTGAACCTTTATGGAGAATATGAATAAGCACAATAAGTCTCACTTAAGTAGTAAAAATCAGCACAGAAATATTTTTGAATGAGAATGCAATAAATTGAGATCATTGGCGATGAGACCATTAGCACAAATTCGCTAACAGAGACAAAAAGTTGCTATCTTCCGAATGGCCAAAAGATGCCCACTAGTGGAAGTAGCCATTTCACTGGATTAGATAACGCATATAAAAATTCCAAAATAGGTCCAGAGCGCATTTGAATTTCCCGGCGGCAGTTGAAAGAGGAAGATGCGTAGATCTCTGCACCGTGCATTGTCGGTTATATAATTCTTGATCGTTATGACAAAACTTTGGAATATTAAGTCAAAATACTGCACATTTGTATGACATATAAAACCAGAGGGAATCGATCTCCGTCAACAGTATTTTTGGTGACTTGAAAGCAACAACATGAACGCAGTGTTTGGGATTTTGGTACTATTGGATACGATCTCTTCTTTTCCTTCGTACGTAATTATTGTTTGTTTTATTTCAGGTATGTCTAGCCGCAATGGCTGTTGCAGCTCCTCAGGGATATAAATACAATTCGAACCCGAGGGGCTACCTTCCACCAGCTCCGCCAGCTGCTATAGTCACAAAACACATCTACGTCCATTCAGCCCCCGAGGAGGAAGATGAAGGACCTTCAGAGCCTATTAATCTTGGACCCCCGCACAAGCACTATCGCGTAATTTTCATCAAAGCCCCAGTGCAGCCCAACAAGAAACTTAACGTCATTCCTCCACAAAACGAAGAGAAGACGCTTATTTACGTTCTTAGCAAGAAAACGGATGAGTCTGATATTCAAATTAATGCCCAAGTACAGCCGACAGAGCCAAGCAAACCAGAAGTCTTCTTCATCAAATATAAGACACAAGAAGAAGCATTGCATGCACAACACCAAATTCAAGGTAGGTTCCAAATTAATTGACTTTGGGGAAAGTGGTTCTATTAATTTCGTTTTGATTAGCTCAATACGACGCGTTGGGAGGCAGCACTCAGGTGTCCGACGAGGGCATTGCTCCTGTTCAATCAGTCATCGGATCCCTAGGACACAAAGGGTCAAGTAGTTCGTCTCTGTCTGGACACAATGTGTTCGCTAATCATGGCTATCTACCGCCCCAGAAATAATGGGGAACTGCCTTATTTAACTGATTAGTACAATATTTAGGATTATTATTGTTATCTAGCTTTGTTGACTAGTTGTAGCCCTTTTATATTATGCTTGTTTTTGGAGCAAATAAAATTTAATTAAGAAAGTAAGCATCAATACATTAACCAACCTTATAGTGTTAGATTTTGATGTAATTAGACCATGTGGTCCATTATATGAAGGTATTCGTGGTTATTTTCAACTATCACTTTTATACAATGAGTAGATATTGGAAACGTGATTTAAGAAATGTGAGTATTTACGTAATTTTTAATTCTTAGTTCAGTTGAGCGTAGAACAACTAAAAAAATTTGATTTCTGTAAAATGGACTTAACAGATCGTTGTTCGTTAATTTTACAGAATCAAGAGGTATATAAATTTTCTGGACCAGCATTCTTTATTGAGGAATTATATTTAATTGATAATCCATTTCTCTAGAATTGTAAATCGTAATTGATGATTGTTGTATAATTGAGACGTGAATTATTCGTCAATTCCATTATTATTATTTATATGTTTATCATCCTTGAAAACCATCGAGAAAAGTAAATTAATTATTTTTGAGAATGATTTCACAGAAGTTAGAATTCATAGTAATTGATTACACGTTAATGGGAATTTCGCATTTTCCAAGTTCATTTTTAGAATGAAAACGAATGAAAATTATAAGTATACAATTTCTTGTAGAATGATTGAAGTATATTTCAAGTCCATGACTAAGGAATTGATCATTAGGTATTAATTAATAATTACAATTCCTCTAATTGGAATTGAAAACTATTTGAATTCCAGCTTTTAAAGTAAAGTAATGTGATATTAATATTAAATAAAGCATGAACACTCAATAATTCAATACTCAGTTGAGAGATTTAGGGTTTTACAACGGAGGTTTTTAAAATTAATCGTAGGATTACCATTTCTTTCTGGAAAAGTAGTTTTAATATATGATGAAACACTTTTCCTAATTTAATTGAAAGTTTTACACAGAACAAAACTGTTTAGGAATCTTTAAATTTTAATTGTATTACTTTAAATTTGAAAATTCGGAAAGTTTCGTTAAAATACTCGTATATTATAAATTGTTTGAGTTATTATTATGTTGTTCGTGTAGGATAATATGGTTAAAAAAGAAGTCTTGTATATACCTAGCGAATACGCGCTCACATTATTTGTAGTGTTTCGATTGATCTGCATTTTTCAATAAGTCATCGTTTTAAAGCATTTTGCCAAGTAATAATACATAAACATAAACAAAATTAGAGGCGATAAGATGAATTATTTTTGTTTTTTTTAACTTAAGAAATTTAATCCTCGACCCGAAAACTTTTACAAACACCCAATATGAAAATCAACAAGAGAAATTCAATATTGAAGAAATTTTTAGCAATTTTAGTGCTGAAATAAATTTTAAAAGCAGACAAATAACGAGTTGAGTGATAAATCGAATAAAAGCGTAATCTAGGAGGAAATCAGTATTTTGCAACTTCAAATATTTTGTTTAGCTGCATCGTGGCGGCAGCTACGAATGGCGACAGTGCCAATGACTAAGAGATTTTTTGTAATAGATAGGTAGATAAAATTTGTAAACCTTTTGTTCGCCTTTATTTATGACTAGTTAACACTAATACACTGTTGTAGTAAATATAATTCAGACTTTTATCTAGCAATATGCTAATGCAATTAGCAGCAGACTCACAGACAGGTGGAGTCACTTTCGAATCAGTTGCGAAAAAATTTACTTGAGAAAGGTACTTAACTCTCACAAACAAAACAAATTAGTGAGACGTCTTAGACGAAGTTAGATACTTTCCATGAGTAAATTCGGGTTGTTTTCGATTTGGTATTTTAGAAGGTTTCTGGGTGAAGGGCTGGTGAAGGTGGTATGTAGGAGTTGTCCAAAGAGTGTGCAGTTCCTCCTCCTAAGGCATCGTATTGGGCTAAAAGAAACTTTAGGTAGTTTGTGAGCCAACTTTTACTATAGACAACTTTACCTTTAATTTGCTGTTGGGCTTGAGCGGCCTCTTCTGAAGTTTTGTAATTGAGGAAGAAAACTTCTGGATTCGTTTGAACAGTAGTTGAAGCGGGATTTGGAGGCGGAAGATATTTATGACCTTTTGGTTCTTGGTTTAGAACATAAATAACCGTCTTTTCTTCTTCGACGTGATGTTGCTGTTCAAGAAATTGGTCATTTTCAGGAGTAGGGCTCCTAATGAATATGACCCTATAGTGGGTTCGCGGTGGTCGATCGTAACGATATCCTTGAGATGGGGTTCGGGTATTCGACTGTGGAATGAAGTAGTGTTTTGATACCGATATCTCCGATGGTTGATTTGGTTTATAGTTGTATGATTTTGGAAGATATGGTCCAGCTTCATTTACACCTTTTATTTCTTCCAAATGAGTCGATAATTGTGCGGAATACGGAGGTTCTTGTTTGGGTGGAAGGTATTTTTGTGCTGGGGAAGGAATTACTGGTGATGCAGTTGTTTGAGGTTGTGGTGGAAGATATTTAGGGTTTTGTACTTCAACTGGTTCTGACGAAGCAGTAGGTGGAGTATATAACTGAGAAGGAGCTGGACCTTCGTAGTTGTAACCTGGACTTGATAATTCAGAAGTAGGCATTCTTTCTAATGTTGGTACATATCGAGATTCTTCTGGAGTGTTGTAGTTGTAACCTTGAAGGGGTTGCGCCGGAAGAGAACGAGGAGAGTCATAAAGCTGTGAGGGAGCTTCGTTGTTGTATCCTTGATTTAGGCGAATAGGATGAAGAGATTGAGGAGCATCATAAAATTGTGAAGGTGCTTCATAGTTGTATCCTTGATTCGGAAGAGCAGGACGTGATTGAGGAGCACCATAAAGTTGTGACGGTGCTTCGTAATTATATCGCTGATTTAAATTATTTCCTGATTCAGCAACAATAGACGGAGCATTATAGTTGTACTCCTGGGTATTTATGACGCCAACAGCAATGGCGCAAAGCACCTAAAGAATAATCCACAACGATAGTATGTTTCATTTCGTAAAAATAATATACGGGAACTTACAAGAAATACGCGCATTTTTACACAGTCGTGAACAGAGTTTCGGTATACAAGTACAACTAACTTAAAGTGAAATATATCTGATACTTTTATAGTGGCACCGCTTTTTGATAAAAAATAAGTGTGCAATATTTTCTTATTTTTCTTTTAAGCCGCCCATACAGCCGAAAATTACACAACTTAACTCCACGCCAAAGCGCCTCGGCTTCTCTTTAAACCTAATCAATTTTTTGCAACGTAAATGTTATTGTGTTTATAATATGCGCTTAATATTATGCTGACAAACTAATCAGTCGAATTGATTGCTAAAATGCATACCATACAAACCTGCCCAACTATTTAAATCTTCATCCCTAGTGCGAAGAAAGAAAAGCCTAACGATTTCCTCAAAGTATAAAAAACGTTAAAGCGAATTAAATATTTAAATAGATTCATGCTGAGGAGTGAAATTATTTCAGTGAATGTTCAGAAAATATTTAAGACGATATTAATCAAAGCTGTCTGATAAATGTGAAAATTTCAGCTAATTTGTTTAAAATATGCCAGAGAAATGATTTTTTATTATCGCCTTATACATGAAAACTACTTTTTCAGACTGATGTTAAGTCAGGTGTGAACTGCTGCATTGACCCAAAACAATTTCCTTATTTATTATATTCAGAAATTATATTCATACATTTTATAATAGGGCAATAATAACATACAATAATTAAAATTATGCAGCTAGGTGTGGCGCTTTTAATGTAAATTTGTTCCAAGTTTACCATGCTGTAGTTACTTAAAAATGCAAAGAAAAACATCCTTTTCCCGACTAGTCAAGCTTATGGCGTTTTAAATATTTGTTTATAAAATCGTAACCCTTGTAAGGTTCTTTATATAAAATTTTAGTAACACAAAAAAAATGTTTGGTTGCATTTCTTAGTATATTTACAAGATAAATACGTTGAAAAATGCGATTGTAAGATTGGCCTAGTGACTACAATTATAAATTTAACTTTGGAGTTGTAATGTCTATCATAATCTTTTTTTTTATACTTATTTAATTAAGATAACCATAAAAAGAGAATATACATAAAGTATAATTTGATGTGCAATAAAATCACAGTTTGACATTCCCTGTAAACAGCATACCTTTGGGCGAAATATTTGAAATGTATTTTTATCCAATCACATAGGTAATTAAGAGTTTAAAGATTTCTTAAGTTTTATTTTCTTTTCCTAACAGTGTGCAAATTATTAAATTAAAGGTATGATTTCTTAACACCACGCAACTAATTTAACGACAAAAATAGCTTGCTGTGCCAAAGCATTTGCATTTTTAATTTTGAATTGAAGTTACAAGGCGGTTATTGTTCATATGCAAATAATTTTTAAATCTTTGTCGTTTAGTTATTGATGTTTTTGCTATTAGGTATATTTATAATTGTTTTATTCAAATACATTACCAATTTCAGCTTGTTTTTGAAATATTTATTAATACGATAAAGTAAATAATGGCAAATCGCAGTAATGTGAAATAATAATAAATATTTGAAATAAAATATCTTGGGAAATACAAGCGATCAACAAGTTCATGCCTATTTGGCTACAAAATACCATTAAAATCTTTGAGTAGACCTCAAAATCAAGAGATTTCCAAAACTTTTACATTGGGTTAAAAGGAAGCGGATAGACAAATACACGGAATAAATTAACGTACAACCAAAATTAATTAAAACAAAAGATGTAAACACGATTAATTCTGAGCTCATATCTCATAATAAATAGGAAAAAAAATCGGAGGCGGAAGAATGAATTTTGTTCCATGGGAAGAAAGATTATAATACAAACTCCGTTTAGTGACGAATTAAAGTTGTGAATATTTTAAATTTTTTCGGAAACATTTTCCTATAACGTAAATATTATAATCAAGGTAAATTAAGTTGTTGCGGTATTTTGCCTTTAGTGAACTTGAACTCGACACAACATAATCAGTTGATACTCCTCAGAAGATGAATCATTAGTCGTCTTTAGAAAATCGTTTCTAATACTTTGGATTCTAAGTAAAAAGACTAATGAAGTTCTTGTTTTGAACTATATTTTATATTTAAGGCATTATATTAAGTAATTACATCTAAAAATACATCTATTAGTTTTAGCAGTCCAAATTATGAGTAACTAACAACTCTAAGCAAGTTTATTTAGGAAGTTTACATTCCGGGGCTTAACAATAAAGAGGAACTGATTGAGTGTGTAAGGACTGTCCAGCTTATCTTTGTTTTCGTACAGTCCTTGCACTGTGGCTGGTTCTACGGCACCTGCAAAAACTCACATAATTAAAATTATAATTTAACTAGAAATAATGAAAATACCATCTGTGTTTGCAGGAACAATGAATGCTCTCTTTTCACTTTTAATAATTATCACATTTGTTTTGTTGAGCGATTGTTCGCTTATCGCTCCAGCGTCAATTTCCCTAAAGGTTGTCTGTCCTGGAAGGTCTTCTGGACGTAGAAAACTGCTCAAAAGACCGGCAGCATAAAGAGTTACGTTGCCTTCCCCAGGATTGCTGGAATCTTTCTTTTCCTTTTCTTTAGAAGATTCGAACTTCGGAATCGGCGGTAGAGAACTCAACCGCCCGGGACCATTTGGAAGCGTTGCAGCTAAAGTCTGCATCAACTGCTTTAAAACTGAACTTGGTAGCAGTGGTGGCAATGGCTTGATTGTATGTGTCTTAGGCGGAAGAGAATCTACATATAAAAATAATTCAATATTTGATAAATGTAAGCGACAAATTTCAAACAACCTGTTCCTGAAGCTGGAGCTGCATAAGAATCGACGGGTCTTGGACGTGAAATTGGAGGCGGTTGCTGAATACCTAAAGGGTGGTATCAGAGAGTTATTCAAATTTAAGACATTCTAAACAAATGTAAGAACCTGGTGAAATATGTTGTTCTTGGGGCAAAAAGTTAGTGAAGTCTTGAGGTAGTGGTGGCACAAAACTGTTGTGATATGAAGGCGAATATCCAGCGAATCCTCCTCCAGTGGGGATGCCTTTCACTGAATAACGCGTGATCACAGAGACCACCCACAGTACCTTAAAAATAATAATTTTTGTTTTTATATAATTGTGAGAAAAATTAAAATTAAGAAGCTGTAATCAAAATTAACCGTACCAGAGAAACTCTCATTTGCACGCGTAGATATTATGGGAGACTAAACTAAAAAATTAAACAAAGTCCACTTTTATATAGAGGAATTGCCTATTTCGTTTAACGTACCCTTGACACTCATAGAAACAACCGAACCGCAGCTCAATCATTACCCACCGCAATTTCATAACAAACGCTTGGTTCGTTTATGAATAATTTGGAATCAACTAAAAAAATTTGTTGCATTTTTATTACATTCCAATAAGGCGCTATTGAAAGAGTGGGGATTTATCATCTTTAATTGTCCACAAGCCGCCGCAATTTGGACTGATCTCGTAAATTGGAAGCCGCTTTGAAGTTGATAAATATTCGGTGAATTAATTGTTAATAACAATTATTATCTTCAAATTTAGCAGTAGGTATGTACCTTCCTTCTGCAAGCTGGCGCCTAAAAGAAGCCGCTAAAGCAAAAACTTTATTTGCATCTGTGTCCCCGAATTCGGGTCGTTAGCTAACTAAAACTTGAGGTCAAAATGCCCGCTGATGGCTGTAGGTATGAACTAATAAATTTTGATACAAAGTACTTTGCACAATGTGTTTTGTTCGATTTTTGAAGCATTTCCCAATGAAATGCGCTCCGCAATCCAATTGCATAATTTCCCAGCAAGAATTCTTCATGTTTGAGGCTGATTAATTAATATCTTTAATCGTACATTTAAGCGCGCTGAATGCTGCTGCACGATTGATTCTCCAGTAGTATCCGATAAAGAAAAGGTTGATTGAATTGAAAGGCGTTTAAACGGTAATAGTGGTGAAAGACCGGCAAGTCGTGATAATGAAATATGTAGTAAATGTACCTTCTTCAAGTTAAGATTTATTTTGAGTAAAAGGAAGTTCATTATTTATTCATTATCGACGACTGACGAATATAAACGCTCCGGCGTCTTTAAATATATTTTCAAGAGCGCTGAGAAGAACGCCTCCTTTTATATATGCAAATTTTGTATATGTAAATGATCTCTACAGCTCCACCCACTTACATTGATAATGATCTTCGAAAGTTTCAGTGACCTTGCGGTACGCAGTACTTTCTCTTTAACAGTTAATGAAAAAGTTGAATGAATTAAAAGATAAGATAGTCTAGTCATCTTAGCAATCTATATATTTGATATTTGGAGTTTTTGATTTGTTTCGTTAGTAATTTAATTTAATTGAAGCTATTTACCCTTATGTTTTTTATTTTTTCCCCAATTGCTGATAAATTTAATTTACAATATACTATATTATTTATTGCTTCTTAAGTGAAAGTTACATATACATATATATCTCCCGTAGCAGGAGAAGTAGTATCTATGAATTTATATTAATTATGTTTTACATAGATTTTATACATACATATCTACACACTTGATTTCTTAATGAAGGCGAAAACTTATATTTTATTACATAGAAAAACAGATTTTGGGTACAGTAATATATGATGTCATCAGTTCTTTAAATACAAGCATTAAATCGATTTACTTGAAATTATGAATAGAAATCAAAAATATCTCGTAATTATAAAATTGTTTGACACTTCCCGTAGGATTAGAATCTCAATTAGAATCTGTTGATGTTGCTAACCTTGTCTTAATTTTAAATTCGAAAATTAAAAAGTTTTTCACTGCCTGTTTTGAATTTTTAATTTTGAAAAATGAATACGCCAAGGTAAAGTAAATTTTACTTAAAAGTTATAAGACCAACATAAGGTTTTTTTTTTTTTTTAAGGTAGTAGTCTGGTGTTTTGGGTTGGAAAAATCGATTTTTTTTTTTTTAATTAATTCGAAAGTACAACATATAGAACATACTGTATAAATTTTAGACCGAAATTCGAAATACGAACGGAGTTATAATGAATTTGAAGATGAAGGCATATTAACGCCCCAGGCATAGACGATTAATGTAAGTAAAAAAAAATGGTTTTTGGTTTGCGGATATTTTTGCATTGTCATCTACTTTTAAGCGATGGTCAAAATTTCAAGTCTCTAGTTCATCGGGAAGTTATTTTAAAATCGATTGCAAGATTACACTCGGACAGACACAAAAGCGGGATGAAAACGTGGTAAAATCGGTTCTTGAAACTTCACGCGTTTTTCCGGTCGGCCCCGGTCATAACTTTTTTTCTATACAACCGATTGGTCTGAAATTTTAACTGGTTATTCTACACACCTGTAGTTCTCGTTGGAACTAGAATACATTTTTTTCACCCCTAACTTTCCATTTTCCAACCCCTTTTGTGCTTCAAAAACATGACTTTTTTTTCGAAATCCGCCATTTTGTTATTTTTCAATAAAATTTAACAACGAGAATGACATATCTATAGATTAATAACCAATTTAAATATTTTATTTTAGATGTCGTCAAGAGCCAAAATTGTCGGGGCCACCCACGCACTGTTTTTTTAAGCCCCTACTTCCATTAATTATAATAATAATAAGAAAATGTTAAATTGATTAAAAATAATTTTTTTTATATCCTTTAGATGTAAATAATAACATATTAAAAAATCAAAACGATTCATTTTTATTTTCCCAAAAAAAAAACGTTCCTGAAAAAAAGTGTGAAAAACGGTGCGAGATACCAGACTACTACCTTAAATAACGGCTTACAAAAGATGGAATTGTCCAGTCTGTATTCGTGATACATTTTTATATTATTTAGTGGACTCCATAATTAAGATTTATAGTTTAAATTTATTTACGTTAAAACCTAAGGAATAGGCTCGTAATTGGTTTTAAAATAAATGGTAAAATGTTGAAGAATATCCAAATACTTAAAGCCTGTATTGCTACTAGCAAATGTCAAAATCCATTTCATTTATGCACAGGAATCGGACCACAATTAATTGATGTTTTCTTTATTTCTAATTAAAACATCTTAACAAATTTACAAATTTGAAGTTAATCTTCTTCCAAAATATTAAATAACGATTTATTTTAATTTCCTATATACAAAAATAAATATTAAATAAAGATAATACAATTCTTAAGATGCAACTGCTGCAAAAACACTTTCACCTATTGTTGGCTTGCACCGACACCAACATAAAATATATGTTTATAAAATTCGCCGGAAAGTATGCGAAGTCATTTCATGTTAAAATGCAAAAGTGATAAAACAGTATTAATTAAATCAAGCGAAAACAGTGCATAAAATAAAAGTTGCGGAGTACAGATGCAGATTGAAGTAGAAAGTTGATTTAACCAATGTAAAGCGTCGCTAATTTAAAAGCGGATCATGTGCGGAACAAAAGAAAGAAGAAATTATTCTGGTGTTGTACTTCGTACAGTGGGAATAAATTTACAACTTTGTTAAAGAATTAAGTTTTTTAATGACCTCCATATTATTTGTAGAAGTGCATTTTTCGCTATTCCTTTAATTACTTCAAAATGGAAGCTTTTATTGCTTAGATCTAGAAGTGGTCTCATTCAGAAGCAAATGAATTTCTTTTGAAGTTTTGCTAGTGACTACTTGTGGGAAATTGTTTAGGAAGAAAATGACAATTTTTGAGATTATGCAGTTGAACTGGCGCATTGGAAAAAATTAAAATTGAGTCTTGCGTTAACGATTCAATTTGTAATAGCAAGACAATAACAATTACTAGGGAATACAAAGTCAAAATAATTGCAAAATTAGAAAATACAAAAAATGTTTAAGAAACTTTAACGTTAAAGGCTATGCTGACATTTGATGTCTCGCCGATTGGATACGAAGATATGCACTTAAGTGAAAATGTTTTTAACTTAGCCGTCACTCAACTTCAATTGAGTAAAAAAAACCGGTAAATTGGCAATTATTTGATGTTGCGAAAACGTCTTTTTCTTTCCTTTTTCTTATTCTGGCACATAGCTTCTTCGAATAAATCACAATAAATAAAAAGGGAAAGAGTTTAAAATTCGCAGAGAGTTGAGTTTCATAACCAGTTTTTAACAGAATCATATGGCGAGGCACTCACCTTTTATTCGGTTTCTTCCGTGTGTATGATTTCAGCTAAGGTGCAATAAAATCGCGAGGAGAATAAAACGACGAGACAGTGCAAGCCGCTAACCGTCTCGCGGGGACAGACCGACTTCCCACTGCCCAAAAAACCTCCTTCTGCTATAAAAACGGCTTTTGTTCACCGCACCGGAGGCGTTACAAACCACTGCAGTTACCGGAATAAAAATGAAAGCGAAACTGGTGAGAAAGTTCTTAAAGACATAGTGAGTGCACTAAAAAGACGGTTATTTCAGGTATTTGCACTTTGCTGGATTGCACTGTTTAGCATCGTTCTAGCTGAAGAAGAGACCAAAAAGGAGGTCGCTCCTCAAATAGTTTACATCCACTACAGCACCCCAGAAGAGGCCGAGATAGCCCAGAAACAAATATTAGGTAGATCTTATTTTATTTTATAGAGCATTTTTGGCATTAATACCTCTTTTTACTTCCCAGCTCAATATGAAGCCCTTGGAGGCAGTGCCACAATCGTAACAGGAGAAGAAGCTGCCCAGGCTCTAGCCAAGGAGGAAGCTAAGCAGGCCTCCACCACACCTGCTTCAACCACAACAAGCTCCACCGAGGAAAATCTATCGAAAAGCAGCTAAAACCTCGAGTCTGTGCATCGACTGAGTGTATTTATTTGAGTTTAATTTATTATATTTGACTAGTACCGAAAAAAAAACAATGCTTTTCTGAAAACCCTCTTTATTTTAACCTATTTTGACGGCAATTTTCGAGGCATAGTATTGTGAATTTACGAAAATTTTTTAAAATTATTATAATAAAATATTAAGAGCGGAAATCAGGAAGTCATCAAATAGAAGAGTCACAGTTATTGGCTTGGCCTTAGCAACTTTTCTGTTAAAAGACTTCCGCGAGTTGGAACATGGCCAGAAGAAAAAAATGCTAATGTCTTTCGAAATCAGATAAAATATGGGAAATGTCTGAAATATTAAGTAACTTAAAACCAATCTCCAATTTGTATTTCTAGAAAGCTTTGATATCGTAGGAGGAATGATGTTGTTTTAGGTTGTAATTTTTCTATTTTCTTATTTTTAGCCCATCAAGAATTCATTCTCCAGACAATTAAAGTGCTTTTCTTTTTAATAGATGGTTTAATTAATCAATTACTGTAGCCGTACTGGAAAAAATTGAAGATTTTGCGCTATGATGGCACTGTTATTTTATTTATTACATAGTAATATTTTGTCGAAAGGTTTTGCTGTATAAAAAAAAGGTTAATAAGACAAATATTAAACTTCTGGAGTACTAAAAAACCGGTGAAATTAATTTAACAGTGTAAGGAAGAACACCCAGATAAACATTTAAAATGCTCATTCAAAATGCTCATTTAAAATAATAATAATAATAGTAGTGGAGTAAAAATATGAAGTGCTTGTGTTAATACGTAATTGAACATTAAAAGAAATCCTAGTAGTTGTCTTCCACTAAAATTTTCTACGGACGCACAATTTTGGATTTTTTAGTTATATTACATTTAAAACTCAATGCAATTTTGGGTGATTAAGAAGTTAATAGTTGATGTGTAGTAAGTATATTAACAAAATTGTAACTAAATCATTCCAAGTAAATACTTTCTAGTAAAATTAAGGTTAATCGCGCCGACAAAGTCAGCTTTCCAGCTTATAAGCAATCCATAAATAGTCTTTGCCTATTATAAAAAAACTAGTCTGCCAAATGTAAACTTATGACGAAATCCAACAAATGTAGTCATCAATAACATGGAACTATTTTGTTTCCAAACTTCCGCACTGTCTTTAAACTTCATATTCACACAACGAAGATTTAAAATATTACAAAATTCGTATTGAATGATCACAAATTTATACGTTTTACTAATTGCACAACACAATCAAACAACGTATATTGTACTTACGAGAAACTTGCTCATGATTTTGAATTAATTATTGCGATTTAAATACTACTTTTCAAGTTTTTAGTTTTAGTTTTTAGCAAGGCGTGCACTTAAAACTTAATGTAACCAAAGAACACTAAAATGGAAGTAACCGCCAGTTGGGTTTTGACCTACCAGCAAAAACTATTTCTCAATCACCCCCTCCCATCATTTTGTAAATTATTGTAATGAATAACAGACCTTGCGACCACATTGCGGCTAACTTATGACCCCTAACGAATTTTTAATGCACGCATAATATGTAATACAGGTAATAGCGAAAATACCGATTGATAACGGTAACTGATATTAAGCTTATTATGTAATAAAATCTTTTTTAATCGTACCTTACCGAGCTATCGAACTAATAATACCTTTCGGCATCTGCAAGGGCGTTACAAAAACCTTGGTGTCTGCTGAAATGTTATGGCGGGAAGATTCAAGTGCAACAAACATTCAAAATTTATAAATATGTATGAGAGCAGAAAAGCGAATTGTCTTACCAATGGATCAGGCACATATCTTCGAGGTTGGTATTTGTTCACAACTGCTAATTTCCATATGAACTACTGTGTAGGTCAGAAGAAAATTTAACCATGTTTCAAAAGAAGTACCCATCCTACCAAATCAATTTAGGTGCAGATCTTGTGTTTACCTTTTTTCTGACATAGTCTAGCAGAAGCTCCCAACCAATCTAGATTCATTTTGTCTGTTAGTCCAATCTGCGGTGCTAAAATGAAATATTTTGCGGTAAGTTCAGGTTCGATCAATTAACTTAGAATTAATTTGAGTTACAAACCTATCTTATTTAGTTGTTTGCATTGTTAAGTGTGAGCGTTGTTGCATTCCCTGTTGAGGATCAAAGTGTCGTAGATCCAACAGAGGTCCCAGAAGAAATTGATGTTGAAACAACAGAATTACTACCGGAACCACGAGGCTTTGAAACTAGCAGTGATGAAACGATTGATAATGAGGACCTTTTTCTCCCAGCCACTGCAACCTCATTATTTTTCCCAGAAAGTGAAGAAAATGTGAATATAAATGAAAATTCGTTTGTTAAAACAACAGCCGCTCCAGCAGTGCAGCCTAAAAGTGATGACGTGATTATAAACAAGCAGTTCTTCGTGCATTCAGCTCCTGAAGAATTTGATGTTGAAGACTTTTTACCTACTTCTCCTAGGCCCAGTATTAGAGTTTACTTTATATCTCTTCCGCCGACCGTCGTGAACGATATAAATAATTTGAAACCGAAACAGGAAGAAAATAAGATCATATTTGTGGTGAAGAAAAACAAGAAATCTCACCAGGAGGATGTTACGAATAGTAGCATAAATGGTAAAATACAAATCCTCTTATTATTTTTTAAGGGTAACCAAATAATGCCTTTATTATTTTTTAATATTATATTTTTCAGAGGATTGGAAAAATGAAATCAGTCGCGAGGAAATGGAATCCAAAAGTGAAGTTTTGAAACGAACCAAGAAGTCCATAACATAATGGCTTAAAATTATTTTCATTCCATATTTATTGTATTGTAACACTTCCGATAAGTATTAAAGGGTTGTATTTTTTTTTGTGTTATACTCTTGTTTTAATAATCAGAGCGTATAAGTATATCCTATTTTATGGAAATCATTTGAATTTTAAATTTGTTATCGCTTTATTTCAAATTTTTAATAGCAGGTTCGAAACGGTAAGTTAAAATATAACTTTTTGGAATAAAATTAAGTTTTAGTTCGAGGAGATTTGAAGACATAGTATTGTTTTGCTCAAAAAACTTAATTGTTCAAATGCGAAATTTTACATTACACTATTATAAATAATATTTTTCTTATAATCTTAGAAACTATAGAGAGAACTTACGAAAAATACCCTATATGATAAATTTGAATTTGCTCATTTAATGGTTCGCTACTAGTGAAATTTGGCTTTTAATTTTTTTCTTTACAAGACGGATTTGCCCTGCATAATTTTATTTGAATCTTCTGGTGAAACAACCTCAGGGAAAAATGTTCATGTCAGATAAATGATACAAAATTGGTAGCCACTTCCATGAAATTAACTTCAGTTCTGATACTTTCTGTGAACCTTTTAACACTTTCGCTGTTTGTTTGTATTTTTCCTTTTTAACACAGAAATCAGTAAACTCATTGTATGATCAATATTTCTACGGGATCCAATTTGTCCCTAGTTACAATTCATAGTACCCAAGTGTCTTTAGAATTTGCAGTCAGTGATTACACAACGATGGCTGGGAAAGGTAAAAAGAAACGTAATAGTAATGATTCCGGCAGCAGTGGAAGTGGCGAAAAGAAAAAGGGAAAGAAAAAATCAGCAAAAGCTGGGAAAGGCTCTAAATTCCAGTGTGACATATTTAACGACGCAGCGATGGACAATGCATATTATGTGTGCCATAATGTGCAAGTAAAAATCAGTGTACTATTAAAATTCAGCTAATTATTGCTCTACTTTTCATACAAAGGACATATTGAAATCTCGGGGTTTCCCTTGGCCTGAAGCTCAGAAGAAAAAGAAGAAGAAGTAAATTAAAAATGTGTCTATCAATGTTATCGGAGAATATAAAATTTTCACATAAATCGCCTTTGATATATGCAATTCAGCTTGACTTTCCTACTAATACATACATATATGCATGTCTAATTTATTGTTAATTTTCAATGTTTTTTTTACGATTTAATCAAATAAATTTGTCAAATTCTAGTTTACCACATTGTAAATCAAACTATTCAAAAATTAAAGTAAATAAATTGAAAAAACTCATTGAATGTTCTTAGTATATTTTACTATTAAGTATATTAAGAATTCAGTACAAAAAAAAAAAAATTTACAACTCTGTATTTTCAATTGAAAAATTTAAACATAGTGAACTTTTAAGTATTTAAAAGAAAATTATTTTATTCTATTGCGGGAACCTACATGAATTACTAAAAAATAATGCAAATGAATGGCCACCATCAATGAATGCAATGCAATAGACTCTATTGAATAGAGTAATGTAAAAGTTCACTGAACTTTAAAGTTATTTTTACCTTTTCCATGAGATGCATATTTAAATTGTAGAAATGTTTAATCAATTAGTATTAATGAAATAATTTCGAAATAAAAATTCCTATAAATGCATACCTATGAGCGTAAATGTCTATTTTTTGTTTCAATGATTAAACATCAGAACATAATATAATGTAACAGAACTAAATGTGGTACCCAAAATAACCAAAATAATTTTATTGCGTCATTCGTCTGGAGAAATTTCTAGTAAGTTTTCTCTCCCGCACATTAAAGCATCAAAAGAAGATCACTGAATGATAGAATTTGTTTTATTTTTAGAAGTTTAACATCAACTGAATCCATGAATCGGATATATATGAAAAACTCCGAACATATACATTTGAGAATCACTTTCCCACTTAGATCTCACCTCTAGAACGTGAATAAAAATATACGCCACTTTCTGCACCCGGGGTAGTCTCAAAACGTGATTCTGTCGAACAAGTCTTGGTCTAGCTGGAAAATCAGTGCTGTGCTAACTGGTGCTATTGAGTGTTGGCTAAACTTACGTTCAAAGTATAGTCCAGTTCGGAACTTTTCGGCATTTAACTGATCAGTTTTAAAATTAAATCAAGTGAAGATGGCAAAAACTCCAGCCATTGGAATTGATCTTGGCACGACTTACTCCTGTGTCGGTGTCTGGCAGCATGGAAAGGTGGAGATCATCGCTAACGACCAAGGAAATCGCACAACCCCAAGTTATGTTGCCTTCACGGACAACGAACGCCTTATCGGAGATGCCGCTAAGAATCAGGTGAAAGCCAGATGTTAAACTCAGAATAATTCAAATGTCCTTATGACCTAGTGATCAAATCCAAAATTTTTCACTGGTGCTACTGCACCAATATGGTGCCATTATTCGTGCATAATTTTTCAAAGCACCAGATATGCCTGGTAGACATATTTGGGCAGGTTGCTTCATAAATTTTATTTCACCTCTTGGTGTTCGGCTGACATGTGAACATGATGATTACTTCACATGTCGCTTCAATGCCCTGGATGACTTGAATTTCTCTCAGATTCAGCAAGTGTTACGCTGCATAATTCTTTATTTGGAAGTTGCATTCCATCCATACTTGGCGTTAAGGTAGAATCTATTTTTTAAAAGCAATTAATTGATTTGTCAGCAATGCAATGTGTATGAGATTTGAACAGATCAAAAAGTTACAACACAACATTGTTCGTATGAAGCAAGTTGAATTGAATGACATAAAGGCAATAAAAAGAATCTACCTTGAAAACATAGTTCCATATCAGTAAATCACTGCAGATTTTCGCTCGTCATAGCTTGGCTGTTTTGAGTGATTTATATTTTGAGTGACACCAATCAGTTTGGCAAATGAATTAATTTTGTTTTAACAGCCTATGGATATTGAAGACATTCGAAATTACATTAGGATTTTGAACAAACCTTAGTTAAGCATTGGAATATGATTAGTTAATCAGATTAAATTTTGCTTTACTTCGTTTTTCTTCTCTTATGAATTACGAAAATGCGCAATGAGATATAAACTTAATAAAGTGAGCATGCTCAAAACGATGATCGCAATTTTCTCCAAAATTTTTTTATTTTATTTTATCAAGATACACTAACATAAGTTAGAAACATTTTCCTGTTCAGACTAGAAGTAATTAATGAAATATCTTCCCTTTCTACTACTTTACAAAACATATCAAATTAGTTTCGCAAGATTGCATCTATACGTGGGCGGTGAAATGGACCGTACTGATGCAGAACGCGAACGTAGGTGTGCCCCGCTTAAAATAGAATTGTTCGAATGGATTTAGAATGGTTCACGATCATTTTTAATCTGAATAATTTTCATACGCTGATGATATTATTTTTAAAATGATCTTATATGTAAGATATTATAATAAACATTTTTGTGAATTTGTTGCAAATGAAATTCTGCTTTGATCAGTAACAGCAAATTCAGAGGCAAATTTAGCCACATATAAAAAAAAACAAGTTTAAATAAACAAATACCTACATTTTTTTAATAAATCTAAAAGTTTCTAAAGTTCAACGATATTTCAGCTATGTAAATCTTTCGCTTTTTGATATTAAATTAAAATGGTATAAAATCATCGATTGCTCTGAAAAAATTACACACAGTACTAATATATAACAAGAAATGCAACAAATATCCCTAATTAATTATGCTAGAATTGTGTTTTCTTCTTGTTATTATTTCATTGCCTTTTATTTAATGTGTTTGAGAAATAATATTTTATATCTAATTTTTCGAAAGAAATATTAAAACAATTTCATGTATATTGAATAAAAATGTTTCCATTTTATATAAACGTTTTTAACTCAACAATTTTTATTTATATCAGGTGGCAATGAATGCAAGAAACACTGTCTTCGATGCTAAGCGTTTAATCGGACGTAAATTCGATGATCCGAAAATCCAAGATGATATGAAGCATTGGCCTTTTAAAGTCATAAATGACTGCGGCAAACCTAAAATTGAGATTGAATTTAAAGGAGAGGTTAAAAGGTTTGCCCCCGAAGAAGTAAGTTCAATGGTTCTTACAAAGATGAGGGAAATCGCAGAAGTTTATTTAGGTGGAAAAGTTGCGGATGCTGTAATTACAGTCCCAGCATATTTCAACGATTCTCAGCGTCAAGCAACTAAAGACGCTGGTGCGATTGCCGGACTAAATGTACTAAGAATCATAAATGAACCTACAGCTGCTGCATTAGCCTATGGACTTGATAAAAACTTAAAAGGAGAAAAGAATGTGCTGATTTTCGATTTGGGCGGTGGTACCTTCGATGTATCGATTTTGACTATAGACGAGGGTTCGTTGTTTGAAGTAAAGTCAACAGCCGGTGATACTCACTTAGGAGGCGAGGACTTCGATAATCGTTTGGTCAGTCATTTCACCGAAGAGTTTAAGCGAAAGTACAAAAAGGATTTGAAAGGAAATGTTCGGGCTCTTCGTAGACTTCGCACTGCTTGCGAACGTGCAAAGCGAACACTGTCTTCAAGCACGGAGGCTTCTTTAGAAATCGACGCCCTGCACGAAGGCGTTGATTTCTATGCAAAAATTACAAGGGCTCGTTTTGAGGAGCTAAACATGGATCTTTTCAGATCGACTCTTCAACCAGTTGAAAGAGCTCTTGCTGATGCCAAATTGGACAAGGGACAAATCCATGATGTTGTTCTTGTTGGTGGATCAACTCGTATTCCAAAAATTCAAAAAATGCTCCAAGACTTTTTCTGTGGCAAACAATTAAATTTGTCCATAAACCCAGATGAAGCTATTGCTTATGGAGCTGCTGTTCAAGCTGCAATTTTAATTGGAGATAGCAGTTCTAAAATTCAAGACGTTCTTCTTGTTGATGTGGCTCCACTATCTTTGGGAATAGAAACTGCCGGTGGAGTTATGACTAAACTTATTGAAAGGAACTCGAGAATTCCTTGCAAGCAGCAACAAACGTTTACTACCTACAGCGATAATCAGAATGCTGTAAATATCCAAGTATTTGAGGGAGAACGTGCAATGACTAAGGACAACAATCTTTTGGGAACCTTCAACTTAACTGGAATTCCTCCAGCTCCTAGGGGTGTGCCAAAAATTGAAGTCACTTTTGATTTGAATGCGGATGGAATTTTGAATGTATCTGCAAAAGATAGCAGCACTGGTCGTTCTGAAAAGATAACAATTACAAACGATAAAGGTCGACTTTCTAAATCAGAAATTGACCGAATGTTGTCTGAAGCAGAAAAATACAGAGAGGAAGATGAACGTCAACGGCAAAAAATTACGGCAAGGAACTCACTCGAAAGTTACATTTTTAGCTGCAAACAGGTATGAAATTGTTATCAAAAAAATTAAATTGTTTAACATAAAATTAAAATTTGATTAACTGCAGGCTATTGAAGATGTTCCTGAAGGAAAACTATCGGATTCCGACAAATCGATAGTGCGTGATAAATGTTCAACAGAAATGGCATGGCTCGACTCAAATACTTTGGCTGAGAAAGAAGAATTTGAAGATCATTTGAAGGATTGTCAAAAAGTTTGTGGTCCAATAATGGCTAAAATGCATGGAGCCGGACAAGGAGCACCAGGAAATGAAGGAGCTCAAGGTGGTGCAGGTCCTCAAGGCGGAAAAGGCCCTACTGTAGAGGAAGTTGATTAAAATTGTTTTTAAAGTATTATTCAACATTTTTAATTTAATATATATTTAATAAATGCTACCGTGTTTGTTTTTCAATGTTGTTTTTATTCATAGACCAAACTTATGAGTTTTTGTAATTCTAATTCGTTTTCACTATTTATTTGCTTAGTAGTCTGAGATTTATAAATAAAATACGTATTAAGAGATATCCTGTTAAAACAAACTAAGCTATATTTTTGAACTTAAAAACCCCTAAAAACTTCATTTCGTTTCTGTAATTAATTAGTTTTTAATAAATTTAGAAAGAAAACTAGATTAGCTTAAACTCTTTGTTGCGAGGTTAGTGAATAAGACTAATGAGAGCTTCTCTTTTAAGCCAGGTGATCTGTTTAGTCTTTAGAGTGCAATATACAGATGCGCATATATTAATTATATTGGTTACTATATTTTTGTAATAGATAATGTAATAACACAGCATGTAAAACATTACTTAAAACAGAGTACTCCCCCTGTAAATTGCCCTACAATTTGATATACAATACAAACATTGATTTTTTTAGCTTCTGTAATAAATTTCCCATTGTTTTCCTTCTTTTTTGTTCAAATTAATGAACCTCTGCAAACAGCACGTACTACCTGAATTTGCATTTTCAATTAATTTTCAAGTAAAGTTGTAAAGTTCACCGCATTGCCCCCGACGATATCTACTGCATTTGTTTTCAGTCTACTTCTTGCCGCGTTTCAGACTAGTTCAATTTTGTACATTCTAAAATAATTAAAAATGGGTGCAATGAGTAAAATAATTAGTACAAATATAAATGCAGCTACTTGCGCCGCGATATTCCATCCCGGACAGACTTGCTTTGAAGGTTTTAAACAGAATATAATGAATAGTATGTTAAGTAGCATGAAGTTTGCGGGACCGATGTCACTGGTGACCAGCGTGCTGATCATTATTATAATTGTAACTAACTGCCCCGTTTTTTAGATACCTTTCTTAATGAAATTGAAACGCTGTAATAAAGAACTCGTATGGGATACTTTCGCTTATTTTGTGGAATTTTCGGTTGCTTTATATTTAGTAGGAAATACAATTACTACAACAATATGCTTATTCAGGTGAGTATTTATTATTAATCTAATTAATTTTGATTTGTTATAGAATTCTTTTGCCAGAAAAGAAATCTTGAAGGAAATTCCATGTTTTAATTGTACTCTGTGGAAATCAGTATTTACTTTTCATTTCTGTTCTTATGTGCATATTCTTAATGAAAATACTGAAATTTGCAATTTTAATAAGTTCTAAATACAACGCTACCATTCTGTGCTTGAATGACGTCTGTTCGTAAAAGCCGACTACAAAAATTGCAATAACAAACCACTCTAGCACGAAGAACTTCAGAACGAGTCGTAGGATTCGAGAGCGATGTTTTTTCTGAGAAAGGCCACAAGACAAGGAAACTTCTTTTCAGAAAAGAATTTGATCTTCCCATACATAAATTCGGCAGAACGAAAGGTCAAAGTCAAATTTTGGGCATTGAAATTGCAAATTTTGGAAGTGAAGAACCGATTTTAGGATCGTTGATCAGAAGACCATGTAGAATCGATTGGTATACCCATGTTCAAACCTTAACGAAACTCCCTGTATAATGGAAGATATTTTGTTTTTTTTTCTTTTTTTATTTCAGACGTATACAGGGAAGGTTTATAAAGTTCACAGTAGGATTTCTTCCCGCATTTCTGGCTGGATTTTGGGGAGCCATTCTCTCAGAAAAATTGCATCGGTTTGTTAGTCTTTCTGTAACTCAAATTGTAAGCTGAAGTTAATGAGTATGAATATTTAAAATCACTTATATCCTATATTCTTCTTAGATAATTGAAGCTTCTTTGAAAAATAAAACTAATCCAGTCACACGGACCTTAGGAGGTTCTAAGCTGCTCCAGACTATTATTTTCATGACGTGCAGTGCATGTGTACTAAGTGCAATCGAAAAACATAAATATAAAATGTTTTGGTTTGTGTCACCACCGTCAAGTGGAGATTCCACAAATGACAAGAAAATAAATGGAAAATGCAAACATGAAGGCTTATGTATGAATTATGTTTTCAAGGGAATAAGGCACTACTTCCTTTTGGCTTTCGCTTTGGAAAACATTAAAACAGTAGTCAGAAAATTAGGAAGGATTAACTCTGTCTCAGCGTACATAAAAAGCATCGACTGGAATGCTATTGCATTTCTTGTAAGCTACGTAGGCATATACAGGGTGAGTAATTGTTTTGTAGTATATAAATAAATTTTTTCAGCAAATTTTATTTTTAGTTAAGTTATTGCTTAATGAACAATTGGACACAATTAGACGATGAAATAGTGCACCCCCTCTCTGCATTCCTTGGTGGATTTTCTTACATTTTTTACGCAAAATCAATGCTTTTAGCATATTCAGTGAGTTTGATGGGAGAAATTGGATGGAATGCCGTAAAAAAACGAAAAAATACATATCCAAATGTGGTGCAGAAAATAATAAATTTGCCATATCACAAATTTTACTTTTCTGTCGTGTTGGGCTTTGTAGTACATCATTATATCTTCCACAATTGGATGCTGAGTCCAATTGCCTCACAGTTTATAAATGGAGCAACGGCTAATAAGTAAGTATTTAAGGGGATCCCACTATGAAGAGCAGAAAAAATTAATTGTTCTCAAAATACTGGAATTATGTATACGGTATACCGCTTGATTCCATGTAAACGTAAAAAGTTTTTAATCTATTATAATTACATTTATTTAGTAACTAAACTTAGATCAGAACAAATCGTTGAAATAATGCAATCCTTTTCGTCAAATTAGCATTGAATTTGTACATGTGCTTTGTGGCTGGCTCTTTATCGTGGGGTCCCCTTAAAGTTACCAATTGGAAATATTATTTAATTCTTTTAATCTATATTTTAGGGGCGATATGTGTTTGAGGAACGCTGTTGAAGTTTTGTGGGAGTATCAAAATTCGAAATAATTTTTTGGAAAAACATTGTGGTAGTGCATATTTTTCGAGTTAGTAAATTACACAAATAAAATAAATGTACATTACTTTTGTAATTTTTTTTTAAGGACTATAAATTTTAAGTTTATTTCTTCTTCCTTTTCAAGGTGCTGTTTCAGTTTAAAGAAAGTTTATATATCAAGAATTGCGAAACGTTTTAAATATTAATATAAAATTGATTTTAATTGATTTTAAGAACTCTTTGTCGTTGTTCCTATGTTTTATTAAATATCCATTTCAGTTTGAATTTCGCATTTTGTATTATATAGAGATTATATAAATCAGGTTATAAGCTAACGAGAGTTAAAGTCTCCTAAAATTGAGAAGAATTATAAAAGCTGACTGATTAATAACTTTTATTTCGTATCCTTTTTAGAAATTTCGAAAACTTCTTGAATAAAAAATTTTTGAAATTTGTGATTCATGTCTAAAAGGTAAATTTTTTCATTCCCTAGAGTCCATAGCAAATTTTTAGTACTTTCTTCTAGATAATCTAGACAAACAGAATTCAACGCTTTTGGTATGACTTTTATCTAGGGGTTGGAAAATTGGAAAGGTAAAAAACAACTGGAATACCTGCATTTTGTGTTGTCTAACGTAAGAAACACTATGCATTTTCAAAAACTTTTAAACTTTCAAATTCGTTTGCGCAAAGCGATGGTGTGAATTATTTTTTATCGTATTTTTAGGATATTGGACTACTTTGCGGTGATAAAATTATTAAAACTAAATATCTTTGAAAGGTAAAAGCAAGAAGCACTACTTCAATTCTCCAAGTCTCGCATTAGTTGGCAGAACCATTAATCATGCATAGGTACATTTAAAACAACAAATAACTTTTTATATACTATATTCTACAAAATTTATGCGTTTATTGCTACCCGTCAGACGATTTATATGCGTTTACACCCTCGTAGTTTTCCACAAGCAAAGATTTATACCTTCTCAGTTGAACTACCAAATTTTCATTTTTTTCCGTTGCAGATAAAATTTCAACCCTAGAAACGACTAAGAACGACGGATTCGAACTGCTGATACCTTTGATTAGATCGACTTCATCGCCAATTTGAAGCTGAAATTATAAGAGAAGGCATTAAAATTATTTGAAGAAATTGTTATCCGTTTTGTATTACCTGAACACTTTTTTTTGCTATTTTTTGTCCATTTACTCTGATTTTGCTTTCATAAAAGGCTACTTCTACTTTGCTGGGATAAAAAGCAATATTGTTAAGTAAATTTAATGGATAAAAAAGGTTTGTATAAATCTAACTTTCTTGCTAATCCTAAGCCCGCCTTCACGATGAGGTCCGCTCTTAAGGAGTTTAAGTGCGCTTTAACTACTTTTGAATTGTGGTCATCCTTAAACTCGCTTTCGTCCTCGTCACTGTCCGAATCCTTAGTAAGAATTTTTAGAAGTTAGGAAACTATCGCTTGATAGAAAATGGCAAGAGCACTAAAAATTAAATAAAATAAAACCGCAGGCCACGAACACTAACCTCGTCTTGCTTTGAAGATTTTCCTGAGTATTTGTTCCGAGTTTGCGATAGTCTCAAGAGTGCAGTTCTTAGACTTGGTTCATTCGCCAAATTTCTGTGGTACTCGTAGTTGATTTTGTTGAGTGTTACAACCGTTCTGAGGGCAACGTTCGGTAGCCGTCGAAAGTGAGGTAAAAACAGCAACTTTGTGCTTAAATTAAACGCGGGAACGAACATTGCAGAACCAATATCTCGAAGAATTTACCAATTATTCGCAATGTCAAACCGGCACTTTGACAACATTCTCTTACCGAATTCGGAAAGCAGAACTATAGACGTATGTACGTACTTTTGATGACGAAAAGATTCGTCAGGTTTGCAAATTTGATTAATTACATTTAATTGATTTGGATGAAAACTAAATAAATGTTGGTTCATTTCCACGATGGTATATGTAACTCCTAACTTTATTTGATAACTGCTGAATATGCCTAGAATACCTAAAATATTTTGCCAGCTAATTTTTCTTAACTGAATTTCTAATTGGCGGAGGAAATTGCGAGTTAATTCGATTTTCTGTAAGGTGGAGCTATTTTTCCCTTGTTCAAGAATTCAGTTTCTGCAATCGGCACCTCAATTCAGCGCTTGATTCCTTTAGCTGAATTGAACAGTCGACTTTAGAAACTGAAGTCTTAAATAAGAGGATTAAATATAAATTTATGGTTTATTAGAGCTTATTTGCTTCGGTTTGATTTGAATCATATCGTTTTTTCTCATTTCAATTCATTTCAATTCCAAAATGTAGAATTAAATTTGCCAAGGATCTAGAATTAAATTGAAACTTAATACAGAAGAGTACTTGGAAGTATATTAACTGATTAAAGAATTTAAACAATGAGCAAGTGGTAGTTTAATAAAATTCACGTTGAGTTATTTATATTAATAGGGATATTCAAAATTTTGTGTACATAATTCCAATTGTATTGGTGCATCGAGTTTAAACATTTTACTTTTTCATAGTTTGCTTCTATGATAACCGATTTGTTTGCAACTTTTTGAGTGATACAATAACAAATAAATAAAACATAAATACATAAATGATAATAAATAAAGACACACACATAATCTCTCCTTGGGTATTTAACTCCTTCAATTTTTTACCTATGTATGTTTAGCTTAAATGAATTAAAATACGGGTTTGTGTAAGAATTGCACACGATGGAAAAAAACTATTTTATCTATAATTTAAACCAAAACAACAATTCTAGAGAGACACTACCCTTTAATACGCGGCTGCAAGATGTTAAAATGTATTTAAAACTTTAAACTTGATGTGTTCTCCAGAATTAAAGAATTTAAATGCATAATGAGGGGATTAATGAATTAAGGTTACATGAGATTTTATTTTTTTTATTACCTATTTATAAGATAGTAATATTACTGCTAACTCTGAACGATTTTATTAACGCTTTATATTAAAGAATATAAAAGTGATTAATAAAAAAAAATTACTGTACTCATGTAGGCGGCTAAAATATTTTCTATTTAAGTCCTACTGCAAACAACATGTAAAACATGTATATAAATATTTATATAGATGGTGAACATTTCTCCATACGTGGTTTTGTATGGTTTAAAATCAAAACTTAATATTGACTCAATTGTCTTAGTCTTAAAAATGTACTTCCGCTTGGGGGAAGTGTTTTACTTTTTTAAACCAAAACAGAGGAAGAGAAAGTGGGAGGGTGGTAAAATGAACGAAACATGCGATTCCAAGGATTTTCACCCTCATCGTTGAGCCGGGCTTTCTTTTCTAGAATGAATTTGCGCAGTTGTCGGAATTCTGATGGTGTTCGAATTTACATGTCATCCCAGTCGGAATTCGTTTGTTGATTTAATCGCGTTATCAAAACCATCTGGTTGAAAAATACGTTACGTGGTTCAACAACAAACAACCCCCCACTAGAGCGTACCCCACGAATTGCCACTGAACGGGTTTAGATTCGCATGTTATCAATTTTGTCGTTGTTGATTCTCGTCGATAAAATAAATGCCCACTGTGAAAAAGTGCGACAAGTATGTAAATATTTTGATGATGTAAACAAATGTTTCTTGGATGCATCCTTCCGCGGACGGTGTGAGCAATGCAATTGACTTAAAGGAGCGTCCGAAGGATGTGCTGATTGTAGAGATTAATAATCATAATTCCCCCGTGTGCGGTGCAGTAAATTTAGGTACTAAAGGGGGGCCTTTTCACTGATAGTGCACTATCGATTTTTCCCCAAGGCCAGTGGGTGGAGGTGTACTTAGTAAGTTTAAATGTGATACAAGCAACATGGAAACATATCGCAGTTTTGCCGCTTCGCCTAGTGGACCGTAGTCAGTGACAGTCTGATTTTTGGGTCATTGTTGTAATGATTTACCTGAAAATGATGTCGATACGGTCGAAATGTAATCAGATACGAAGTAAACTTGACTCAGCATAGGGTTGAGTGGGGGACGGAAAATTGGTAGCGCTTTTTCAGCAAAATACAAGCAAAAATGACAGAGGTGATGCTGACAAATGCCGCAGATCAACAAAACGACGAACTAAATTTCTCAACGTTCACCGACCTCTGCCGATTCTGTTCAATCAAAAGCGGTCCCGCCAAAATTCATCTGTTCGACAAGGAGGCAGAGCAGAGGAACCTTCTGTTCAAGATAAGATCCTTATTGCCTACGAATGTAAGACCTCTTAATCCTCGCCCCGAGGGTCTCTGTGTCCCGACCGCTCACTATCGAAATTCAAATTCATTTAGATCTCGAAAGACGACTATCTGCCGAAGAAGATATGCGAACGGTGCATCGGGAAGTTGGAGCAGCTCTTTGAGTGGAAAAACACCTGCGTTACGACCGAAAACGTGCTCAGGAATTACGCTGACTCTATGAGAGCCGTTACAGCCACGATTAATTTTCAGGTAATGCAGATGCAGGTGAGGTCATTTTCTGTACTTGAGTATATCAAACAATTTTAATTTGACCTTTCCGTCGGCGCACTTATTTTAACCGTCGGCACACTTACTTTCTACCTTGGGACTAGAACTTTTTAATTACATCCTTTTTAATCAGTAATCGAAGTTACCATTCCAAGGAATCAAATGTTCAACAAAATTTAGAAGTACATATGTAATCGTAAAGCAATTACCTATCTTGGAATTAGATCTCAGTCCCTTCATTAATTTCTAATCCCACATACTTCACGTATACCAAATTAGAATTAGCTATGGTATTATAGAACAGACAGAAGAGGTGGTACAGTTTTAGAATTTTTTTCATAAACAAACTATAGTACCAATTTTAATAAAAGGAAATATGCAAAGTAGTAAAAACGCCAATCCAAGAAAGTTGGGTCATCATGGAAATCATATCAAACCTTTCAAAATCAACGAATTTCTTTTAATTCTAGCACAAGAAAAAATTATTTCAATTTCTCGAAGTTCATTCTTTAGTAATATCTTTAAAACAAAGTTAATTCTTTTTCAATTACTAGTTCAATTTCGATAGTATATATGAGAAAGTATAGCCGTTACTAATTGAAAAATAATTACAAAATATTAAATCGGAAGAATGGTAATTACAAATGTAAATAGTGAAAAATGAATAATTTTACTAATAAAGTGGGAACATTGGGTTCTTGAAGTTGACTCTAAAAAGTTTATTATCATTGCATCAGTCTGCAAAATAAAGAAAATTTTTAGAATAATTTTCACATTCCCAGAATACATTCGAAGAGAAATGTTTATTACACTTATACATAGAAAACATAATCCATGTACATGAAAATGTGAAAAAAACGGCGGAATTCGTGAAATAATTAATTAATTTTCTATAAATATATAAAACAAATAAAAAATGCCAAGATTAAGCATATTAAAAATGAAAAATTAAATAGTCGAAAATTCTAATCCTGGCAGCAGAGTTTAAAGCCAAAGTAGTCTTTGTACTTCAGTTTTCTTAAGTGGGTAAATTCTCCCCTAATTCTGCATCTAGGAAACTCTTGAATGGAAATTTTTTGTTGTATACCTGATTTTAGAAAGATTAATTATATGGAGTCGTATTGAAATAGGTTTTTAAGGTTTTTATGAACCGAAATGCATGAAATTTTGTACAAGGATACTTCAGATGTAAATATTAATTGAAAAAATAAAAAGTTATAAATTTCCTATTTTAGGGGTACCTTCCCCCTCTCGGTATGTGGAAGGTTTGAACTTTTTCTTATAGTGCTCCCCTCGTGTAGAGTATCGTTGAAGAGGCATTTTGTAAAATATAATGTTTTGATCACTATGCGCGCTCCGACACGCACTTGGCCTGTTTTTTCATTTTGGATATTTTTGATTTAATAATTTCATTGTAATTGCGAAAAAACCGAACTTGTACTATATTTCCTAATTTTGTACATACATACATATGTTTGTAATATCATATACAGGGATGATATACATATACTTTAGATTATTATGACCGAAATAAGGAACGATGTTTTTTCGATTTTTAAAAATATGTTAGAAAAATGATGCGATTAGAAAATTTATTATATTATTTGTTTGATTTCCTAAATATATTTTTTAGTTAGATGACTTCCTGATAGAATGAATTGAAAAATCGCCAATAATTATTTAATCATATATAATATTAAAAATTTAAATTAAGTACAATGTTCGTTTTGATAGCTTTTATTATTTTATTATTGTACATGCGTTGAGTCCAGTGATACATATTACAACACAAATAGACCTCGAAACATATGCATCTGAAAGAAAAGTCTGAATACTTATTTATATACTTATTATATTGGTGAAAATTTAATAGCACAAAAATTAAATAATTTTTTCTTTATTAGAAGTATTAACACTGTTCCCAATCGCGTAATAAAGCACTTTAGATAGTAAATTACTTTTGGTGGGTGTAATAATTACGTAAAATGTTATAACTATTCGGTGTATGATCATTTATGTGAAAGAATCCGTTTTCTTTTGAATCTTTCCGCATCATTTCCCTACACAGAAGTAAAGCTCACACATACAGCGCATATTTGGAAAAACAAACGGACCGAATATTGATCCCACTCCACACATATTTCCTCCTCCTTTTGGGCAGAATGCGCACCGCAGTAATGAAATATCTTTCTACGCTTTGCATTTCCAAAATAAGAAATACTGCGTCCTTTTCGTTTGATTTCTCTCTTTGATCGGTATAATAATGCAACGCGACTACTGTAAAAATATATTTTGTGCAAATTTTTGCATAAGCTTGATTAACAGAATAAAGCTGCCAGACTAGAGAAACGTTTTAAAAGAAGCATATTCTACTGGTCAATTAAATTAGACGTACTTTTTTCGCATGAGCTTCAATCTAAAACGTTTTTCTATGGCCGGAAAGTTCATCATGTCCATGGAGACTTTGTTAAATTCCTTCGGTGAATTCTGGTGTGCATTAATAAACACTTTCACTTGCTCCTTCCACTGTTCTATTGCACAACGTTCACATGTGCTTGTGGGAGGGTGGCTGCGGGGTTTATGCTCCTTGCATGTGAGCTCGACCATTCGACGGGGCGCTCTTTTCTCTGCAGCATTACAAAAGCGGACATGCACAACACATTTGCAGTTATGCTGAGTATATTTTATGCTAGGGCTGAACCCATACATAATGTCATAAAAAAGTATTTGTGTGTTTCTTTAGCACCTAAATTCAGATTTCCTCCCTGAGAAGAGAAAGCATTTCACATTTCGTTTTAGCAACATACTTTTTTAGAAGGAAGTTTCAAGCAGTGATTCCAAACTGTATGCCTTTCAGAAAAAATGTTATTTTAGTGACGATTACCTTATTTATCAATTTGATCGTTTACTTATATTTCTGTATTATTTAAGAAAGAAAAAAAAAAAAGTTCTGTTTATTTATTCACTAGCGAGTAAAACGCTCTGATCTTTCTTTGAATTTCCAAGCTACATATTATTTTGCATTCAATTTGTCTATTCATTTGTTAATTAAAATAAAATCATCAAATGGTACCTGTATTTTTTAAAAAAATATTACTTGGAGTACATGAGAATCTTCAAACGCTCTATTCGCGGAGAAATCTTAGTCGCTCTTGGCGACTGGTACTTGTAATGCAATAATAAAACTCTGATTTCATCTACACACAAGTAGATGATTAATCGTCAGAAAGATTACATGATTAAACACTTTCAGGTTTCATCTAATTTAAATTGTTAATTCATCTTACATAGTAAAAATACGAACATTCTTTAATTAGATTTCTCCACTTTATTCAACTTGTATAAAAGATTTAACTGATTTATGAAATTTAGTCTCGTTAGAGCATACTACTTTATGGTTTTATTTAGATGCCCACATATGTACATATAAGTACTTAAAAATTTATTCATTCAAATTGGCGCCTCGATCTCTGCGATTTCTCCTTAAAAATTCACCTATTTATGAATATTAGGTGGCCATTGCGAACATCGTTTTTCAGTTGAATTAAGACCCAAGAAAACAAAGAAATAAAAAATTTAAGCCATTTTGTACTTGGTTTATTTATAAAGCTGTTTATGGGTGTTTCTCCATTAATTGAAAAATTGATGTCCCAGGCAAATTTTATTTATGATAACATGTTATCTATATTGTAATTATTCATTTAAATGCCTTCCAAACATCCCTAAAAACAGTCCCATATCGTGCCCCATTCCCAGAATAACAAGTTGTCCAAGAATTATTCCCTTTTAGTATTAAAATTCCTAAAATTAAAAATGTCTAATTTAAAAAAATGTTTATAACATACAAGCATAATTTTAAATAGATTTTCGATATAAAAAATTATCATTCAAATATTGTCTTCAAAATTTTAGAACAGACCCTTGGTTTAATTTAAAAATTGCGCCAAATTTATATTTTATATAGTTTATTGCGTTAAATGAAACGCAAGCGTTGTGAAGTTCGTCTGAATGTGGATCTAAGCCGACTGGCGTATATTATTCACTTTCAACCCAGCGTTTGTCACTGAACTACGCGCCGGGTACCTTAATTGAATAGTACATTGGCCGGTAGTTTTTTTATTGTTTTAAGTGATTAAATTACAATAATTTCTCACAACATTTACTTAGTGTGTACGTTAGCACCTGTAACAATTAGATCTAGAAAGACGTCGAATGATTTGAAAATAGACAACGTTTATTTTTGCATTTTATGAAACATATAAAGTGTTTCGAATTAGCAGAGAGAAGAAATTTTATAATGTTCGAAAAGCTAGGTAAAATTCTCTGTTAAATGTAATAAATTTTCGTATTACTGCAATTTCGAAAAATTCCTATTACTGTTCTTAATATGATCAAATTCTGGATTCAAAACAGTTTTTGTTATTTTCTAAACATCTTTCCTGTTTTTATGCGTTTTATACGTAATTACAAACATTTAAAATAATTATGCATCAAGAAGCAGACATTTTTTACATAAATTTTAATCGCTCGGTACGGGTTTGGTTTGTTTGAGCGCTTTCAAACTTTTAGTATTTTATAGATACTCATCCCTCAAAATGATATCAAACATAATATAATAATCTACACTAATGCTGAAAATAAGGAAAATTGTACTTTACACACTTTGATTTGCCATTTTATAAGACAAACTCTCAAACTTTATCTTTTCCGGGGAAGCTAAATAGCTGAATGTGTGGCTGAATTTAATCTCGGCAGCGAATGGGTTTAAATCTAACAAATTTCTAAGTTCTCGAAAATGGTAGTCCTTATACTTTCTATAATTTTTATTTAATATAAAAAACATCTGAAGGTACAAACTGAATACCAGAACATAGGTTCTATTTCTTTAAAAAAAGAAAGAGTTCTTTGAATAGAAATCTATTTTTTAATAAATCTCAAACAATTCCATACAAACAATAATTTCATCAAGGAAAACAATCGGCACTGAAAATACTGAAAATAAATTGAGAATCACTGTCATTAGACAAAAGCAAAGTTAAAGGACATTTCCTCGTTTTCGCCGATGTATCGTCGTCCTCTCATAAAATGCACCCCACATTCACCAGGAATCTTTCTCTTGGCTTTTTCCGTGTAGCTTTTATGTGTAACATAACTTCGATGAAGTCAAAACGTGGAAAATTTTTACGCATGTGTGCAATGAAAAATCGAAAAGTGGGGGAGGAAAGCCCTCAGCCGCATATTTTGGTAAAAAGGGAAAAACATGAAAACCATAAAAACAACAGCAGTGATTAAGGAGAGACAGCACTGCTGCCGAGGGGTGCATGATAAACAGGAAAACAGAGGAAAGCTCTCTCATTGGAAAATATTAAAGAGAAAATTCGCGTTGGGTTTTCATTGTTTGTCGGGAAATCGCTTCCTTAAATGGATTTTATTGACGTCCCCATTATTGTTGTCGAGCCGTCGAATCCAAGCCGTTCTAAGTAAGCGATCCTATTACTTTTCAAGAAAACCGACCCTCGAGCCGAGTTAGATAGTCGAGAGTTTTTCTTTTGGTTCGATTTAAAAACGTTTAATTATCCGTTTCGAGGAAACTATTTGAGATTTTTTTTTAGATGTAACACTGTTCGTTTTTGTGCGCTTGTCATGAGTTCTGAATTTCGTCTAGCTTTTAGTTACTACATACCAAAAAGTGGGAAGAGGTGTCGGTTGTAGATTTGTAAGAGCGCAGAGTAAGAAGGTGATAATAAAGGGAAAAGCCAAAACAGTGTCGAAGGGTTTGGTTTGTTTACAAATACTGGAAATGCTTGTCGATTGAGTGAAGGGTCCGACCAAAAATATCTTGTAAACAAATCAAAACTTTTCCATAAAACAAATATAACAGTGAGAATTTGTCTTTGGGCTCGACAGTGTAATAAAATGTGAAAAGTGCTAGGAGTAGTTATAAAATTGAATTTTAACTATTTGCGGTATGGTAATGAAATAAGGGTATTTAAAACGTAGTATTATCGTATTTCGTTTGTCTAGCGATTGTCGGTGTGCGCTCTAAATAATTATACTTAATTCATTAATACATTAACTTGAGCGTATTTAATATCGCAAAAAGATTTAATAATATTTACATTAAAAAAAACATTATTATACATATACGCGACTTTAGACAACGCTGATTAAAGGTTTATCAAATAAGTAAACTCATGAAAATTAGCTTTGGAATTTAATATATGTAGATAAAGGTATCAATCAAATCTTCATTGATTTTAGATTTTTCTTCTAAACAAAAAAGAAATGAATGATAAATATGTAAGGAATTCCACCTACCAAATAAACAAAAAATTTTCTTTAAATGACACTTGAGTTCGAAAGGTAGAAAAAATATTGCAACTATTGCATTATACTGATGATTTCAATGCAGAAGATATATTACTATTGTGTCCAAATATATATACTCGTAAATTAAATTAATGCTACACAAGTTTTTATACAATTAACCAAATGGAACAAAGAGCATAAAGTATACTTCCATCGAATCTGTAAAGATTTAGAGATATTAGATCAAAACTTCATATGTTTTATATATATATATATCAGGCTAAAATAACTATACCTCTTGTTTGGAATTCCAAGATATTATATAAACATTAATTTAGAAGATTTGCGAAAGATCAACTGAGTCTTATAAACATTTTACATATGGTCACCTTATGATACAACAAAAATATCTAACAGATTATAAACCTCAGTGGGAGTGCAAGTTTATGACTATGTTACTTGTTTTCATAAGATAACGAAAATAATATAATAAGAATACATAACGCAACATTTTAAATAAGTTTTACGCAAACATTTTAAAAAACTTTTTATATTTCGTAATAAAGTATTGTTTGTTAGTAAAGCAGTAAGGGTTAATTTTAATTGAAAAACCTTCATTAAGAACCAAATCCCCAGATAGAATGAACTGCAAGAAAACCTTCTTAGTTGTTAAGCTACAATAAACTTCTGCTGATGAACCAAATATCTGCAATAGCAATTTCTTGATATCTATATACTTTTAAGTACAATTAACCTGCACACTTTAAACGTCTATGGTAAATCAATACGATTTAGCGAAACATGTTTAGGACAAGGAATAGTATTTAGTATTTATAACTTCCCTGCATTTGAGTTTAATAGTATGAGCACCAATTTACTACATTTATAATTTTAATAATAATAAATTCAACTAATTGTTTTAAAATAGATATTGATCATATCATCTTAAGAAAAAGCTATTCGGTTAATATTTTTTTCAGGACGGTACTGTAAATATGGATAAAATGACAGTTGCACAAAAAAATGCATACTTAGAAGCCCACATGGCAGTCCAGCAACACATGGCCCAAGCCGCAGTGCAGTACAAGCAGCAGCAGCAAAGGAGCGATTCACAGCAAAACACTTCAAATCAAAATCAACAACAACAGCAGCAGCAGCAGCAACAGCAACAGCAGCAACAGCAGCAGCAGCAAGCACACTCGCAGCAAAATGCTCAGACCCAGAGTTCGCCGTCGAACGTAAACTCGAATCAACACTACGCTAGTACCATAAAAGTGCCTCAAATAAGCTCGTCTAGTTCGGGAGGAGCCGACAGCACCTTTACAGTGCCAGATGATGTCGGCATGGGTTTTGAAGGTGGTGTGAGAGTGCTCCAAAGTTTAGGCAGTTGGTCACCAGATATACCTTATAATGTACCGCGACCAAATCTGATACCATTCACAGAACCGTATGTAGAAGGCGGATCAATGCACCCAGCTAGCCGCTTGAAGGCGCTCCAGCAGGTTCAGCAGGCCTCATCTGGGACCCGCAAAAACAACACATCAAAGTGTAAGGGATGTTTTAAATTTCGCAAGTGGCATTTCGAACATTTCCTATTTCAGCGACACATAAGGCGTTCGAGTGTTCGGTGTGTGGCAAAGGGCTCGCGCGGAAGGACAAGTTGACAATACACATGCGGATTCATACGGGTGAAAAGCCCTACATATGCGAAGTAAGCCTTACTTAAGAAGGTACACATTTTGACGGTAGAAAAAAATGCACTTTTAACTTTGCATTAGATTTCATTTTCTCTGCCAATCATGAGTATGTTCGTGATTAGTAATAGCTGAATATTTGGCTGAATATACTATCGGCAACGAATGGGTTAAAATTTGAAAAATATGTTGCGAAAAATAAGGCTTGAGGTCATCTGAAACAAAAGAGTTGAGTTATACTTATTTTTGCCTAGACTATTAATAATCGATTAGTCATTAATTTTATTAATCGAATTGCAATAACTGTGTAACATTATATCGATATAAAATAATCAATTAATTTAGTATTTACTCAAAGTATGTTGATATTGAACGGAAATAATCGAACAAAAAGGGAGAGTATCTTATCATTATTTGATTAATCAAATAAAATTATAATAACTTTTTGATTAATTGTTGCCACCTCTAAAGCTGCCGTTCAAAATCTGGGAATTTCAACGTTAAAAGTAAATTTATAAATTTAAAAAAGAACAATTTATTATTTTTGGATCTGTCAAAGTGTTTACACTCTTAATTTATTTCAACACATAATTTTTTATAAATTTAACTAACTTCCAGGTGTGTAACAAAGCATTTGCTAGACGCGACAAGCTTGTGATACATATGAATAAGTTTAAGCACGTTACACCAACTAATATAGCCCCACTTGGAAAACGTTTAAACAATTTAGTAAAGAAAAAGGAGCCCGAAGAGGACAGTAAACATTCAATAGAGCAACAATTGCAACAGCAGGCGGCAACACACAACATTGTGGTTGCGGGACAGCAATCAACACACCCCCAGACAAGTGCCGCAATACCTGGAATTGTAATACCACATCACCATCAACAACAACTATCTTGGACATGCGAACTTTGTGGACGTATGTTTTCAACAAGGGAAGAATGGTCTCTGCACGCTAAAAGCCACCTAGAGGTAGTAGTTTAATGAATTTGTAGCTTACGCAGTAAAATTCACCAATATTTTTTTTTAGTATTGACATCAGGAAAGAATGGGTGGAGCTTCAACTAATAATTTAAATGAGAATAATACAAATGAAGGGCGTAATCGCAAGGATAAGATTGTAATTCACAATCAAATGGTTATAAATCCACCTCATCAGCAGATGCAGCAATCGGAAGCGCAAGCACCACCTCCACCGGCAGTTTTTAGTAGTCCCTCCGGACAACTTGGAAGTCACCACCAACAGGTACGCTTGTTAATATAGGTATATTATAAATCAAATCAAATTTCCAAAATTGAGAATAGAACTGGTGCTTACTGTTAGTAAAAGAAAATATATAAAATAGGATGTTTCTTAAAGGGGTAAAACTAAGGGTTGCTTGTGTTTCATAATTTTAATTTGATCTTGCATTTATATCTTACATCTTATATTTTTACTACTACCCTAAAAATTAATAGCATGTATCCTATAATACAGTAAATACTTCGGGTTTTCCACTGGTTCGTTAACCGGCTCTCTTTGTGCTATCAATTGTGGCATACATCCTGTATGTCTGTATAATTGGGTCTCATTATAGATTTTATTTGATCAAAATCGGTTTGGTATATTGAAAGTTATAACGATATTTTGCGTGGGACATATGCTACCATCTTCCATATATGTTGCTCAAATTCCATTTCAAATGTGGAGCTCGCAGAATTTATTTAAAAAGCCTGTATATTTTTCAGATTTCGCACGTAACTGCAACACCCGCATCGTACTTTCAGCCACACCTAACGCAACCTTTAGTCACCTACAATACAGCTAATTACTGTGTGATATCCCGACCAAATATCGACATGAAACCCGATCTCATGTTGCACATTCGAGGGCAATTGTCCGATGGAAAAATTGCGACATCGAATGGGTCGCCTAATGAATCGGTCCTTAAATCATCGCAAGTAGATCAAACCGGCGTGTGTACATAAAAAGATATTTGTGAACGACAACATATTGAATTGGCTTTTCTACATAATCATGGCGATAATATTATTAATTGAAAAATTTATAAAAAGAGAAAGAACAAAATTAATTCGTAATAGTAAAAGTGATGTAAATAGAAAGAAAAAGAATTATAACTCCTAAGATGGGAATTAAATTTTTGTTGTGTATTTTAATTTTGTGATGTTTTGTTATTTAGTTTTAAATTTAACAAAAACAAACAGAAAAAAAAATAACTTCCGAGTAGTTATGCAATTCAAATGCAAAAAAGTTTTATTAATTACTATTTGTTACACTTCGATGTTTTAATTAATTACTTATATTTAGTTTTATTATTTTATCCAAGGCCGTGTCATAGACAGACTTAACGAATTTAAAAATCGCGTCGCTATAGACATAAGTTTTAAACGTGCAATTATAAAGTATTTCCAGTAAACATCTTTTCCAAAGAAATCAAAATCTATTATCACTGGGCTTGGCGCAGGATAAAAGTAGGTAGAGCTTTACATATAGTCGCTTTAATTCAGTTTAAGGTACAAATAGAACACTTGCATCCAAAGCTCCTAGGTTGAAAATTATTTAAGTTTGTCTATGACTTTGTTAACCACACTAACTCAAAAACATAAATATAATATAACATATCTAATGAAACTTATTGTATATTGATAAACCAGTGTTTTATTAAAGTAAGAAAATGAAGAAATAACCAATAATGTGCTATTTAAACTTGAATATAAAAATAATACTTTTGGTTAAAAGTAAGAATTTAATATCCATGTAGCTGTAAAGAATAAAAAAGCGAGCGTCTTTCTTATTGTAACAATTTATGAATGAAAAATAAAGAAGGAAAATTCTTGACTTTTGCTCCTTAATGTCTAATTTTAGAAAATTCAAACTAAATTCAAACTAAAATAGTTAGTAATAATAATTACTCTTTTTGCTTGAGTGGAGATTTTCAAAGGTATTAGTCTAGAGTAAAGGCAACGTAACAAACAAATTACTATTTTTTACTATGGTAATTTAATGGTTCTACGCACAGCAAGAATCTTTACAATTCAAACAACTGGGCAAAACCGTATACTACAATCATTTCAACATTTAAAAATTTAAAAAAATTCTCACGATCTTTGGGGAACTTTATTCCCATTGTTTTAATTTGAAATTCAATAGAAACTTGTCCCCAAATAAGTTCGCTTTAGTGAATTACCAAAATAAAAAAATATTTTCTGTAGTAAAACCGCAATAATGAGACTGCAATGGTTTGGACATGTCATGTGAGCAGAGGACAATAACCCAGTCAAGATGACGACGACGACCATCAGCAGATTTGATCGAAGACACCAAGGAAGAACAAAATTAAAACAAATAGATGCAGTCGACGAATTTAGGCTGAACATGAACGTGGATGATCGCGATGTTTTTAAATATAAATTGATGGAGGCCAAGGCTCGAAGAAGGTTGGTGGAATTCCAATTATCATAATGATTTAGAGTTTTTGTTAATGCTGCATTATTTAACTTTAAAATTTTAGTTTTTATTGAAGCAAGATTTAAATTTTTCTATATGATGCTGAATACAATAATTTATCAGAGAGATTTATCTACCCAGATAATTGTTATCGTACGACCAGAACTATGTATGTACGTTCTTAGAAGGTCAACATATTCGTTATTGTCATGATGATACTTGCAATTCTAAAAATTGTCTTAATCTAAACGATTTCGAAAGTTTTAACCAAGGTATTTGTGTAACTCGAGGTTGTTTTTAAAATCAATTTATATTCATTTAGACATATGTACCTTGTTTACAATATTTTTTTGGAATTTAAATTTTGTTTTATATGAAATTGGAATTATTGCAAGAAATATAATACACAATTTACCGTATCCAAATTAATTATAAATAATTTGAAATAAACCTGGCATTTAATTAAATCGTTCATTATATGTAGTTAATGCGTGGCGGACAGACAAATTCGTAAATTTTTCTTGACTGACAATTTAATTGCAAATGTAAATTTTAAGGTCAGAATTTTAAGGATTGCGCGATATTAACAGCAAGTGATGTAATATCACTAAATTGATTTAGTAATTATTACCAACTGGCATTATTCAATGATTGTGACTTCATTAAATATGTTCAAGTTCAAGTGATGTGGTGCTAAACTAATCATCACGTCTACTAATGCAGGAATTAATTTATTAAATTAATTTGTAGACTTTTGGATTCAGTTAAATCGATTAATACTTTTGTATGAAAACAAGTTATGTTGTCTCTATGCTACAAAGAAAACTAAAATAAAATAAGTAAATAGTTAAGAAAATGAATTTAAAATGTTTAAGTAATTATAAATTGACTTTTTTCCATTATTTCTTCCCAAAACTAAATTTTGGTTATACATTTTTATTTCAACTTTTCAGATTATCTACATTTTTCAAATTTTGTACCCATGCGATAAGGGTTATTTAAATCAAATTCTCACCTAAAAAAAATTCCTATTCTGTAAATTTAATCAAAAGAATTAAACATATACAGGGTAATCGGAAAATAGTAGGAGACAATCTGTTAATTAAAATAGAGTTTGAAATGTATTATTAACCTCGCAGGCTATATGTAGTTTGTTTTAGACAATGCTTGGCATATCTTACAAATGTATTACTTGTAGACTCCACAGCTCAATCATACAACTTTTAGTTTATATACATATATAATTTTCGTCTGTTATTAACAGATAAATTACTGATTATTGGTTATCAGTTCCAGTCCAATAGTATATGGAATTTTTCCATTCTCTTTTCCATTTATTTCCCTTTCAAAAATATCCATAAGCTAAAGGATAGGAACATATTTGTTCTTTTACGTTAAGCGTCGTATTTACCACATAATTTACTTTAAGTTTGTTGACTTTCAATTTGAATATTTTTTACCGAAAATTATTCCAAGCTACCACAATTTAAAACGTAACACCGAAAGAAAGAAGAAAAAATATAACAATTGAAGGTCATTTTCGTGGGTACATGGGGTTAAATGCCTTGCAAAAATCTTGTAGAATCATGACAAAACAGCAAAACTACTCAAAAGAAACAATGAAGAGAAGAAAATGAAAAATATATTGAAGTCTTTTATACACCACGTCCACGAGTTTCACAAGCGTGCTTTGCATTAATAATTTTGAAAGGTTCGTGATTGGTAATTATCAGATCAAAACGCCTAAATTTTACATGTCTACAACATGAGTAGTATATTTCCTGTTTATTATCCTATTATCTCATTAATGATTAGTAATATTCTAAAATAGTTGCGGGCGACTATAAAGTGGTCGCAATAGAGGCGAAATTAAAACTAAAATACCCTCGGGCAATTGACTAAAATTGAATCTATCAACTTTGTCTTTATTGATCCGAGCTAATTTAATACGCTTAAAGTTTTTTTTCCTTTCCTCCAATGCAATTATAAGCTGCTCTAATACACTTACAAATACAGGTGAAACTAAGGAATTCGTTTTGCGAGAATTTTATTTATCGATTGCGTTACTTTAGGTTCAATTACAATAGTCTTAAGACTCGAACTCAGTTACCTAACGGAAATAATCCCAGTCAATAAGAAATTTGAGCCAAACACAACGAAAAGCCAGGTGAATAAGTTTAAGACATGCGATAAATGATTGAAAGTAAAAGAAGGAAAAAATAAAATAAAACTAATGATCGCTACGGATGTGGGACGATCGGTCATTCTTCTGACCCTGAAATAGGCAATCCATCATAATATTAGCGAAAGATATTGAAATGGTGTTATTATTTATGTTTGTAATGTATTAAATCCGATTTAAATTAGGTTTGCGGACAGACAAGTTATTTTCTGTATTATTTGTATATATTTTAGATTTATGAGAAGACAGAAGTTCCGTCCTTTGTATAATTCAGAGAATCTTCTTGGTTCAAGTCAAACAGGTTTCCGATATAGTGCAAAAAATTAAAGGGTGAGACAGCAGTTTTTCTACCTATCTACCTGTGACGATAAGTCTTTTCTCATGTAGATTAATGGCAGTAGGTCTTAATTACTGATCTACTGAAAAAATAAACTTACAATGCTTTTATCCCTCTAATGATGAATCTCATAAGAAAATAAGTACTACTGATTTCGAGACATTTTTTGAGAAGAAAGCAAGTTTTTTACCCTCACAAAAAACGTGTTCCCTGAGCTTGAAATTTTATGATTCACCTAATTTAACAAGATCGGTGAAGAAGATATGTACCTTCATGATTAAACAATGCTTAGGTGCTCCATAAAATTTCACCGGTTGTTTAAAAATATTAAAATATCAACGATAAGCTTTGCAGCATCCGAAAGGGGTTAAATCCCAGAGCCGAAATGTGTTAACCGGAGAAAAGGCATAAAACTAAAGCTCCAATCAGTTGCTAACTCAGTTGGTCTCCAGCCGCGTCTACGTAATCATCGGAGTTTAACGTTCTTTTGTGCACCAGACATACATATCTAGTTAATTATGGCCATCCTCGCGGTAAGTGCACCTGGGAGTGAGTTCACATCATAGCTTACATGTTCGGTTTTCTTAGCATAATTATTTACATAATTTACGATGCTCATGCTCGTTTGCGAGAAATGTGAATAGTGGAGGACCGTAAAATTGGTCATAGAAAACATACGATTTAAAGTTGGTTTTATTTGAAAGGAAACGCGGAAAGGAAGTTACTAGTGGACAACATTGTGAGCGGCAGTTTTGGTATCGAGTGCACTTTGTTAGGCTCAATTAAAAACCGCAAAAGTGAAATTTCTTTCACTTTCGCCAAAGAGCGACTATTACTTGTATTGGGAAGTTAACAAATATTTTATGCTATATGTTTCTACACTACATACGGTAGAGGTTATGCTGATGTAAAACGATAAAATAATTTCGTTGACAGCATAAGATGCTTTTTGCAGATTGTGGGCATTTCTCTTCGAAAATTGCATGGCCATCAAGAGTGAAATTTCTTTAAAATTCAGTTTGAGTGTTGGTTAGTTGGACAGAATAGTTAGAGGAAAATTATCAATGAAATATAATTTACAGTGCATAAAAATTAAACCGTGACAAATGGATGCCTGGTGAATTTAAATTTAATTTATCTGCAATATTTTTGAGTTATAAAGTTGCGAAAAGAGAAAAAAATATGTGAAATATAAAGGAACATTTTTTAAATTACTTAACATTGATTATATCTTTTATAGATTTTAAATCATTGAACTCGAATTTTTAATAATTTTTTGTTGGCACATAGGCACCAAAGATTAATTTTTGGGACAGTGGACATGGTTGAATGATACACGTGGATCTAAAACCGTTAACAGAATGTTTTTTGTTTCTTTTTTTTTGTAATTTTCAATAAACAAATCAAATCAGGTATTTCTGTTTTTTTGGTTTGATTATTTATTAGTTATGTTTAAAAAAAATGTCTTTTGAAAATTGGTATTTCGTTTCATTTATCTCAAAAACTATTTTCCTAATGAAATAATTTTTAAGAAGGATAGTTTTAAGTATTTCTTTTTTCAGAAATTATTCATTTCGTTTTTGTATCATGTAAAACTATGGTAATTTGTGGCAACAAATTGCCCTTCTATGATTTGTAATAAAATTCAGAAAAATGAGGAAAAGTAGAATTTTACCGTGAAGTTAAAGACACTTTCTGGACAAATCTGTGAGTCTATATTTGCAAGACTAAGCTATTGAAATTTTAGACTTTCAGTTGATTTTACATACTAGGCAGTGCTAAAATATTCCGAAAGATAGTGCATTTACTTACTTAAAATTTTGGAAGGGGTATTGTGGATTGACTAGTCCTAGAACTTGTAATGCTTTGGACGTATCTTTTGGAGAACGAATTTTCATTACTATATAAAGGCTATATTAAAACGTTCGCCATTTTTTCGAAAGACCATATTTTAAAACACTCGTGAGTGCCGGACTCAAGTAAATTATATTAAGAAATAACTATTCAAATCTGTAAAGCTAAAGATCCTGAAACCACAGTGCTCGAAGTCCTTGAAAAAATATCAATAGAAGTCCTTGACAAATTATTTAATATTATAAAAATCCATTCCACTTAAATCGAAATTTATTAACCAGCTTGAAATTAGAGATGCAAACAAAACTTGATTTTATTTTAAATTAAAGTTTTCATGTTCAAAATCTAATCAAAAGTATTCAAAATATTGTCGAATGAAAACATTAAGTAAAATTAATCTTTTCTTTTCGGAATTAAATGTGGGAAAAGAAACTGGGTATTTTTTAAGTCCTGATTAAAATTGTTCAATTTGGAATAAATAAAGTATAACTTTTTTTAAATTTATGATAACTAAAACACTGTAAAATTTCTTGTTTTTAAAAAATTTTAATTCTAAGGTGGCAATATCTTTAAAATCAAGAAGAGAATTGATCATTAATTGAACGACGAGACTAAATTAAAAATGGTTACTATTTCAAAAGTCCTACTAAAATTAAAAACTTATGGAAAGTGAAATTATGCCTTAGCAACATCAGGAATAGATTATTGTTGGTATAAATAAATTATTCAACTAATTTAAAAACTTTTAATATTCATTCTAAGCAAGAGGTCAAAGCGATTTAGATAATCAACGAAACTTTACAAAAAATATCAAAGGAAACGGCTGTAGTAAAAGCAGTTTTTTAAAGTGAGCTGGATTTTTTCTTCTAAAATTGTAAAATCTGTCTAATTTATTTTCAAGAACCTTTCTCATGTTAGTCAGATGTTCTGTAGACTTTTGCTTTTATTTACAAAATAGAATAATAAAAACCATAGTGACTAATAAATTGAGACTGGACGGAATAAATTAGAATAATAAAAACTGGTTCTTTTTTGTGTGTTTTGGAGCTCATCAAAAGTGCAATTAGGAAGTTTATACGGGGTAGTTCTGAGAGCAGCAGGAATCTGAAGGCAATCAATATTCAATTTAAAAGGTCAATTATGAATCTGCATCTTGAATGAAGTAATAGTAGGTCAGAAGGGGTGACAAAAAAAGGAAAAAATTAGGTATTCAATACGGAAGCTATATTTTTGGAAATCAACTTTTTAAATAAATTTACGAGTTGTTCTATTACAGTTTTTATTAATTCACACATTTTAATACGTTTTAAATTATTTTGTACATGTTTAGGAAGGACTGTTTCTCTTATTCATGGCGTCATCAATAAGTGCCCAATATTCTAGCAGATATTTGAAGGCGGAGGGTCTACCACAGATTATTATTGGCCATCGAAAAGAATATTTAGAACCCCGTTTAGAAAATGTTTCATTTCGCCCACATGGGCATCTGAGGGGTTTCAGGAAGGAAGAACCATCGCAGCTTGAAGACGTATTTTTTACCTATTTTTATACTTAAACAATTACTATTAAAAATACATTTTTAGGAAGTGAAATATTCTGGAATAGATGATGAAAATAACAGGGAATACACTGTCGGAGCACATTTCCAAGTCAGTACAAACTACCCCAACACATCATCATATAAAAATGCGGTCAGGCAAGAAAAATATAAAGATTTGCTTTCTGAAATTTATAACAACAAACCGAATACGGGTAAAAAATCGTTGTTTAAGCCTTACGTTCCTGAAACAGAAAATCGAGAACAACGCATTTTACTGAACTCAAGAGATTCGATTATATACGAACCCCTCAAAGGAATTGACCAGCATCCAAGAGATTTTAAGCCAAATTTCGAGCTTCAAGACGTCCCAAATTTATATCCTCTTCAAAAACAATTCCAAAAAGTAGCTTCAAGCGGGCAAATTGAAAAATTTTTTGAGGATCAACAAAAAATTTTAGATGAATCTCTGGAGCTGCAATTATTGAATGATCCTAATCCAGCTTCGAAGGGAAAGTACCATCAGTTTCTAAAATCAAAAGATGACGAGCGAATTGAGAGAGAATATGAAGAAAATTTAAAGAAATCACCCACAATTATTGTCGATGAAAACATTTCAACAGCAGCCCGGCACAATCCGTTTCAAAAGAAAAAATTGTACAAAAATCAGCAAAAAGGCTTGGGTAGTTATCGGACACCCAAATTCGGAGAGGCGTACAAGTTTACCATTAATTACTGAATGTTTTTTGTTAAAACGTTATTTATTTTATGTTATAGGAAAACCAATACAAGCTTTTGTATTTTGTGAATTTGTTTTTCTTTATTTTTAATTAATTTAACTAAATCGTAAATTATTAATTTACTGTCAAATTTAAAGATGCTGGATTTCATTCGAACCTTGGATAGTGTTATTATGTATTTGCAACTATTATTTTTTAAATGCAATGTATCCATAGCTATCGTAAATATTTTGAAGGTCAAAAGACACTTTACAGCACCTGTAGGTACTTCAGCTATTTTTTAAAAATTCTAAACGGTATTTTTTAATTATTTGGCGGAATTTCCACCGGTGTCCCTCCAAGTAGCTATTTTTGGTCTTTCCCATTTTTTTAAACTCATTTGCTTTTTAAAAATAAATTCATTATATTTTAAAATAGTTGAGAAAGATATTTCCATCAAGCTACCTCAATTAAGTTGGATAAATTAATTAATCTCAATGGGATATCGTCCGAAATTAGCTAGAGACATGCCATTTTAAATATTTAGTTAAGAATAAATTAGGTACACCTCTAAAGAGATTGGTTATATGAACAATTAGCACTCATGTTTAGCAGATTAGCGATGAGTATTTATCAACTTTTTGTTTTATTTTTAGTGGTATGAGCACGACTCAGCATTTATTTAAAGTATATGTTTGCGTTTTTGTGAGGAAATATAGCGATCTTAAGTCTGAATTAGCCATTCGTTCGGATTTTTTGTTCTGTTTTTAAAACCGCACAATTTATTAAGATACTTATAATGCGCCAAATTCAGCTGTCGTTAACCCTGATTTTAAAAGCTTAACATGAAATAAAAAGAATAGGCAGATTACTGATTTATTATTCTATATGTGATATAGGAGTTATTAAAATAAAAAGCTTTCAGTGAAAATTGATAAAGCCGACGTGCTTTTAAAAATTTATGTACGATTTTCATAGTTTCTCATCAGTTTTTTTTGGGTTAAAAATAGGAAATTTTTGAGAAAAAAAGTGAGTCTCATTATTTCTATAATGCAATATATAGTAAAATACACCGTTTTTAGGCATTTAGGTTTTAGCATTATAACATTTGCTGAAAAGAATAAAATTTATTTTATTGTATACAAAAGCCAACTTAAAATATAAACTTATACATTGGTATATTCAAAATATTTTATTTAATAAGTATTAATTTAATTAATATAATTTTATATAATTAGGTAACTTTGAATCATAACATTTAAAAAAACCTTTTGTTATACACAGATTTTGGGTTTGCGGGTTAAAGAAAAGTGGCCGAAATCGCTTCTTCCGTAGATGCAAACCCTCCTAAATTTAGCTAGTTTCGGTAATATCATCAAACGTTTCAAATGCTTGCAATTTCTCGTGGCGCCTACTTTATAAAAAAAGGAAACATACTTTTAAATCAATATTATACATATATATATCAAGGTAATTATAAATATTGATATTTAAGAATTTAATTTCAATAAATAAAAGCATCTATTAGCGACATCTAGACATCTGAAGTAAGTATTAATATCAAATTATATCAAAAGACGAAAGAGCTAGAATAACAGTGTGACCGTTCTCTTTACATAATGCACAGAATGTAAAATCTAATGCACCTCACAAATAAAGGTTTTTATTTTTATATCAATATTTGGTTTATGAATAAATATAAATCTGTGCCTGCTACAATAGGCGTCTGTTACGTGGAACGTTTGTAAAGTGGTTTTTACCTGGTTTTGGGATGAACAAAAAATAAAATTCAAACTTGTCAAGTGCAAGTGGAATTCGAACTTGACTGGTTTTTTCTGTACTCTTTAATTTTTTATTAACATCAATATTTTCAAGTTTCTTTAGATAAGAAATTAATCCGTTGTTAATATTATTTAGCAACTTACAATTTTTCACAAGATTGTTACGTCTATTTTAAATAGCAAAAATGGTATATAAGGTATTTGTGTGTTGATGTCCATGTTACTAACTTACCTGCATCTTAAGTTAGGCTTAGGGATAAAATTAAAATTTAAATCTTAATACTATTACTAAATTTCGTCATAAAATCTGATAATAATAGGCATATGCAATAGGGATGCAAAAAATAAGTATATATTCATAAAACATACGAAATAATTTTCATTTTAAAATTCTCTGTTGCTACTAACTACTAATCGCGAAAACCTGAGCGACGTAAAATCCACCCTATTATAGAAGAACATCGATAATTACCTTGGTTTTCGATTTCAATCATCAAGAAATCTATTTTTATGTCAGCATGTTTGTTCGAGTGGATTTTTATATTATAGGTGTTTTCCTATTTATTTTAAATAATATGCAGGCTCGTGTCTAATCAAATTAAATGATGATAACAGAAAATAGCAAAGCCCTCTTATTTTCAGAGCCATGCGTTCTATCTCCTACGCCCCGCCCCATATATTGTTTTGCAGTTTTAAACCCCTGAATCTTGGGGTAGAATTATATCCAATAAATATGAAAGTGACGATTTCAAATCGATATGTTATTAAACTGGCCTATTTGAGGCTGGAGAGTATTACTCTGTGACATCAAGGGTGAATTTATGCAAAGGTCATGAGTACATCATCCGATTGGAGTCAGTTCAATAATGAAGTTATTGAGTCACTAAAGTTCAAATGCTTAGTAAGTGAGCAGATCGGGGTAAACGACAGAAAGGAATTATTCCTTGTCTAAGCCAATGGTGTAAAAACTCGTTGATTGCTTGATTTCTGATATAAATTTCAAAGATGTAGCGTGGGAAGCCCAAAAGCACTCGTGCGAAAGTGAACTATAAAGTAAACAACTTAAGTGCCACTCGCTATTTCCGTTCTAGTTCAAGTATATGATAAATTAAATATTTAAATGACTGAAACTCACTTTAACATCCGGCAGTAAAGGAAATTGAATTGTAGTTTACAATGTACCGAAGGAAAAAAAAAAAGCTTGGTGATATTGAGAAATTATTCAACTCTTTTCTAACTTAGCTCGGGACGAAAAAGTTTGGACACAAGAATGTTCAAATAAGTTTTATCATCATTATTTCTGTAAAAAATTTGGCAGGTTTGTGCCAGCATATTAAAATCGTTAAATCTCAAACAATGCATGAGGTAAAAAGGGCGTGAATACCTTTTCAGTAGGAAGGGTTTTGTTACATGTTGGATTTGTGGTTATTATGCCATCGTGGGCACGGGCAGAACCACCATTTCTTGAATTAGACGACAAATGTATGTCCTTTTAGTTTGGAAGTTAAAACGAATGTGAAAAGCAACCAAATAAGTAAGACACTCGGAAAAACAGGTTTGGGGATTTTTTTTAAAAATTAATTCGTGGTATGTATTTCAAGAATATTCATATTTTCAAACAAATACATATATGTTGGTGTGGAAAATGAAAAGAAATAAACATAAATTAGAGAAGTAAAATTGATGCAAGACGGTAATTTTTGGTGGATTCTTCGAGAACGAATAGCTAATATTTCTGCGAATGATATACATATGTATGTATTGCGATCTTAAAAAAAACATAATGACTCTGAAGAAAATTATATCATTCTCTATATGTACAATATACAGGAGTTGAGGATATAACGACAAAGTTACAAACCATTCCTATTGTGTTATATGATTCATTGAAAATTGCAACAATCGAAATCATAACCAAGTGAAGATATAAAAGATTACACAGACCAACGATATCTCCCTGGACTAGTAATAAATGTGTAAGGTTTATATATTTTTCATAAACTGAGAATCTGAAATTGAAAATATTCCGTCACATCACGTTTTCGAGAAAAATAGGGTAAGAAATTGAGAAAATGCGTATTTTGACCAATTTTGAAAATTTGTCCGAAAATCCTGGAAAGTTGAAAAAACTCAAAACGAAATTCAAATGAAAGCTTTAGCTATAATTATGAAATATGTTTAATGTACAACATCCTACTTCTAGTTTTGCGGGAAGCACGTATTTGAAGAAACTGCTCCTACACTGATATTCATTCACTATTTATTGTATGAACTAAATTCGCCTAAAAAAAGTTAATTTAAACGCATTGTCGTAGGAGTTTTTAAGCTCTTCGCATTTTTATGTAATAGCTTCGTTTTGTTCCACTTCCTATTACTATATACAATAATATTTTTGTAATTAATTATTTATAAATTTTGGAAAAAGATCTTGTGGTAAAAAGTTGTATCGAGTTCCTTTAACAATAGATTTAAAAATTTAAATTACTTGTTCCGAACGCACTTAAAGGCGGATGGATGCCAGAGTGATACTATAAAAATTGTGTTTTACATTTGCGAGAAAACACTAAAAATTAAAGAGCTAAATCGATACGCTCTTAATTTAACTGCCACTAATTAGAACTTATTTAAAACGTATGTTCTAATGTAATGTTTTCATCTTATGCTTTACTAATGATATTTGCAAATTTGGATTAAAATGTGATTGTTATTTATTTCAACAGAGTGTTTACTATTTCACCCCAAATTATCATTTTCGTTTCGTTTTCGACGCATTCACCGAGTCATCTTGCTTTCGATGAGATTTTGGGCGTATTTCTTACCGAGCTGTGGACAATTTATTACTTCAGATTCATTAAACAGGAAGTGACTTTAGTTTTAATTTCATGCACGCACAGGTACAGGTAAATGATGGAATAAGTGTGTTAACCATAAATCCACCACGTAGAAATCGAAACTGGTTCAACAGCTCTTTGGTTGACTGCACAAAGGCATAATCGTTCGGCTGCTTGAAAATTTCCACGCAATCGACTTTATAAAGAAAATTTCGCTGCTAAAAAATTCCTCAAGAGCTGGTGAACTGGTCAGCAGCTCCACCTCAATCACATGGAGGAGACGTGCTTTTAGAAAACAAATTTACTGAATAATAGTTTCTCATTACGGCTGTTTACAAATGATGCAAAGACGGTAAAGCGACGGGCAAGCACCGCACCGTGCAAAAGTGCATGGTGCTGACCTTGAAGAAGTTATGTTAAGCCGGTCGCATTCTTTTCTTCCAAGACAGCTCCAGCTCTCACTAGCTCAGATAGCAACACTTGCGGTCCGCACGCAGTCGAAGGTTAGGAAATTGACTAAGGCGTGGGCCGCAACGAATTCTGATTGCTCAGTCTTCCCGGTCAGTTAGATTCAATCGAACGGTTACTAATCGCTAAATATATAAGACAGTGAAAGGACGGATTTGTGTAAGGTAACCAGGGCGGGGCCGTAAGATTTACCATGAGAAATATTTTCTTGCGTTTTTCCTTTATTTTTCAACATACGCTCAGCTGCATTCCTGAAAGTATTGTTGCAACAGCCATATCACAAAATACTTTGATAACTTAACTTAACTAGTTTTATAACAATGATAGGTGAGCAGTCGAGATGAATTCATAAAAGTAAGGGTGTCGAAGGGAGGAAGTGGCGCTTATTTGACTTTATTGAAGCTGTAACTGAAACCGTCTGGCGTTCTGTTTAGAGACAGTTTGCCAGGAGGCTGGAATCGGTGTGGATTGGGGGTGGTGTACTGTTGCTGAGGTGGATTGTAATTATTTTGTTGATGCTGGAAGTTGTGGTTGTAATAAGCTGGTTGCTGGTATCCTTGGGTTGGGGCTGGTGCGGGGGGCTGATGGTATGCTGGTGCTGGTGCTGGTGCTGGTGCGGCTCTATGTCCCTGGTCATAACTTGGGTCGTTGTAGCGTGGATCATAGCTTCCGTCATCATTGTAATTATTGCCTTGATTATATGACTGTGGAGCTGGTGGCTGATATTGGGGCTGTGGTTGATATCCGGGTTGGGGGACTGGCTGAGGTGGAGCTGGAGGTGCAACTGGCAAGTGATCTCCAGATGCTTGGAATCTGCGTATAAAGAAAAACAAAACATTTCTCAGCAACGACGCAACTTTTATGATTTTCGTAATGGTCTGACTGTGAATAAAGCAACTACGAGAATGAAATTTGCCGGGAAAAAAAAGTTTATGAGAGATCTACTCATTATGTCGGTAAGACTTAGTTGAGCCAAGTCGATAATTACATCAGGGCGCACAAAATTTTGAAAAATCTCTTACTAACTTACCCATTCTTGCCAGCTGTGTAAGAAATAGTTCTTCTTTGACCACTAGGATCAACGTAGCTATAACTTCCGTGTCTGGTGCCATCAGAATCTGTTTCTTCCTTGAAGTTAGTTCCATCTTCTTGGTTGTAGGCGGCACCGAATTTTCCATCTCCGGAAAGATATCTTTGCTCGCTGATGATCGCGGCGGTTTGTGGATTTGGGTGGTAGTGTCCTTGTGCCACCACCATGGCCACAAGCATTGAGGAAATCACCTGCGAACAATAAATCCATTTACAACTCAATTAAAATCGATTTAATTAGATCCCACTCACAAATCGAAACATTTTTGTTATCTATAAAAATTTGTAAACTGCTGGCAGTTTGCTAGCCTTTACAAATTTTTCCTTTTTATATAAGAATAAAAAAGAAACCACAAAGGGTTTGGGAATAGGAGTTAAAAATGGCTAGAGCAGGTACTTCCAGCAACCGGTGGAAGGAAGGAACTATTTTGGACTGTCTAGCTGGGAATAAACGGTTCACTTTTATATGAGTCGCGAAAACCTTGTAGATCCACTAACTGCGCTGGAGTGGCGACTAACTGCATAGGTACGGGATCTGTTATCTGTAAGAAAAAGAGAAAGGTAGGGAGAACCAGCAGCTGGCCGTCTTGACTGACTTTATTTACTAGTTGTTTTCGTTTCATTTTTTTGCAATTCTTTGACTTTGAAGTAATTTCTCTTGGGCGGGTGATACATGCATATGGTTCGAATTTCTTAATACCCATTCTGATTAGTTTTAGAATCGTGCACATTTTCATGCATGCAAAAAAGGCTATAATTAGAATTTTTTTAAATATTTAGGAAGCAGTTGCTCTAAAAATCGTTTCTTACTAAATTGAAACTTTAGCGGAAGAAGGTTTCTTTCAAGATTTCAACATTTCGCTCCAAGCGAGAAATATGATGATAGAATTGTTACAAATTTTGCATTACTTTGTCTATTCTAACCTTTACCAAATTATGGCCGTAGCATCTATCGGCTTATTTTTTAATTTCTTTCTTCTTCCGAATATTGTAACACACCACAGAATTATTAGAGCTTTAATTTAATTATGAAATGTAAAAAAAAATGAATTACTAGGAACTGCAATTAGATTGAATTTTGAACAAAATTCCGACATATTGTTTTTATGCGCTAAGTGACTTTTAATTCAATTTTAATCTATACTCGTTTTATTAATTAATCAATATGATGTTAGTGTTTTCTATGTATTTGATTGACGTGGAATTTTGTTGTTATATTTTCTGTTGAAATTTACAATTGATTTTTTCTAGAAACACTAAAAAATAAATAAAGGTTTTACAATATTGTATTCGAATAAAATTTAAAATTAGAATTTAAATAGATTGTACGAGGACTCCCACTCAAGTAAAAATTAAAAATTGTTTTTAATTGCAATTTTGCCTAATAATAAAAAATATTTTAAAGACATGCTAAAGTGAAAAATTTGAAACTTTAAACATTAAACATTCTATACTAGATAGATAAAGTCAAATGGTCTATTCTATTCTACACATTAATGAATTATTTTTCAATTCTAGTAAAACGTATTTATTTACCTTTATAAATTAATAAATCTACTAGGATGATAGCGATATATTTAATGATTAATAATTTATTTGAATTGTTTGTTTTGGGTTTACCAGAACTGTAAATGTAATAGGATCATGTATTATTTATAATTTTGGTATATATTTTTAAATTTAATACAATTTGTTTTCTTTACGATATTCTCTGAAGTTAAAAAAATATGTTTGATGCTATTGTCTTTATATATAATTAAAAAAAAATCCTTAAAATATTGATTTTGTCAATATATAGAGAAAATCAGAGGGAGCGTAATATGTAATGTATGAATTCAATATACGACTAATTAACTTTTGCAACTACTGAACAAAGTGTTTCAATATTCTGAAACGTGAACACTATAACTCTTAATTTTGTTCTTTTTCGGTAGGTTCGCGATTATTCGTATTTGTGTTTTCATTGACCTGGACTGCAGTTCATTTTCACGTACATACAAATTGTTGTATGCATATGCGCTGGTGTGGATTTTTCAATAAGGGCTCAATTGAAAGGACGGCATCGCTCGAGTCACAGAGTGAGCCCGAGTCAATTTATCTGTAGAAAAGGAGGTTATTACGGCAAGCATATGGACTTTAATCCTGCAAGCCACTGACTTATGGCGGTTGGCTTGGGATGTACTCACGGCGAATATCAAAATGTTGAAATCACAGCAGGGGACGAAGAGTGCACACAGCCAGAGGCACCCTGTAAGGTTTATCATGTTTATATGTATTTAAAAGGAAGGTCTGTGCAATGGCGGACAGATTACAATGAACACATAAGGATTATCTTCAATTTCCTGACAGCCGCTAAAGTAAAAAGGGAGATACAAAGAGGGTACCGATTTTTTGACAAACTATAGGCACATGCGGAAGAGACTTAAGAATACTTTCTATTAGTGTTTTATATACTTATATTTTTTTCATGCTAATAGCTTTTCGTTGTTTAAACTTCATATACAAATATAAATATTTTGGAAAAATATATTCTTTAACAGTTTGTAGTAAAAATGACGGAATACTATTGAAAATTAGTATATACATATCTACTAAAATCATGTAAATTGATTTTTTGTACCTTTCCACATAGAATCATCTGACTAACTGACTTCTTTGAATCATTGGATCATTCTGTTTCAACTTAAGATAAGAAAACATCTGGATTTTCACAGTGCCGAACATGAAAAAAGGGCCAAGCTTCTGACAAAAGTGGTCGGCACGTCGTCGGATCACAAAGGTATACGCATGAATTACTTTAGAATCCTAATGGCAGATAATTGAGGTTGTTTTCCCCTATGCTCTCTACCTACGAGTAATTTAGGCAAAACCTTAATTGTATTCTGTTTACTCTTTGACGTGCAATGGTTTACTACGGCATTCCATTGAATACTAAGGATGAAGGGTTGTCTTGTGGCTGAAAGAATTATTGCTGTTTATACTCAGTGTAATATGCTTTTTGACAAACGATGAGTCCTAAATGGGAATACTTTTATTGAGTTTAACACGGTGGTTATGTCAGTTGTAACTTAGATAATCCATATAAATTTTCCTTACTTGTTTCCATAACTAAACGAGAAAAGTTGTAATATAGAGTAAGATGGAGCATTAAGAGTAATTTTATCTAAATCAGCGCATAACAAAAAAATTTAGTTTAAGATAATTGTATGAAAAAATATTCCAACATTTTTCCTATTCAAAAATATTTCATGTATTGTAATTTATTTTCTGCTTTTCCTAAATCAAAAAATGCTGCTGTATTTTGCTTCAAACGGCTTTGTTAGTGAAAAGCGATTTACTTTCTAAAATATGATTTAATATGTATTAACCTAGGTACCTCTGTAGTGATACATACTATGTCCGCCTGGTTTAAAGTAGAGTTGTTAAGAATTATGGAAATATTCTAAGCTTATTTTCTATTTCCTGGTAAAAAATAATCGACGATATTTGACAGAATACGTTGGCATATGGAAATACGTCAGTAGCTGCAGGTTGCGTACATTCACTGAATGAAATCCTTAAGTCTTATTGATTAAATTTTTTTGTTAAATGCAGAGAAACAAAGTACGTCAGGATGAAATTATTTTTGTTGTGCTTTTTCAATACTATACACCGGCACATTCAAGTATTATTCATCAAATAATTCATTTATATTATTAACCTACTTAATGATAGGGAATTTGCATTTAGTATCCCATAACAATTTAGTCATAGTGAATTTGCGGTGGAATCTAGGAATTAGCAATTATGATAGTCATGAAGTAATACAATTCCCAAAACTTTAGCAACATTATCACGGAAATTGATAAGGACTCTTTAATCGAGACTTTTTCAAATGACATTTTACTTGTAACAATTAATCATTTCGGCTAGAATAACGATTTGATTTCGAGTTCCATGCTAGCGCTCTTGCAGTTCTAAAACTTGGATGATATTTCAACATTTCTTTGTATAAGTTTCTATAAAATGCAATAATATGCTGGAATTTACAAATATTTTATTTTACTTTCTATATTTATTAACTTTATGTCATTATTTCAGTGTAGTGTGTAGTATACATTAATAATACCATAATACGATAATGTAGTTATGCTTTATTTGGTGAAAATCGGAACTTGCGTGTACTTAACTTCTAGTGTAATTTGCTATTTAACGTAATTCATCACTCATTAAAATTTATGATAGCTTTCTAAAAGATGTTCGTTAATACGCGGTGTATGCTTTTACAAATGATCGGTGAAAATTCTACTGTTGAATACCTATATTAATTGGTATTGTATATGTATATGCACTAATCAAAGTGTTTTAGAAAGCTTGTGTGATATGTGTAAATTCACACCATTTGTTGAAAGATAGGATTACGTTAAATAAACAACTGAATTGAATTATCGTAGGTATACGATATTATCTAATTTTTTAGATAAATTTTTTAGGATTATCGATGAATATATTTCAAAACTTTGACCTGATAGTTTCATATAAGTCAGATTTTTGAATTTACATCGAAAAGGATTGCTTTCTTCCGCTTTTTCTAATTTAAATGCTTTGAATATTATCCAGATTGAAAAATCGCTTTAAATTCACTTTCGCTGTAAGTGCATTTCCAGGAAATACTCACTATATAGTTTATAGTATATAGTTTAATCTCGACGATAATTGGTAATATAGCTTTTTTAAATCAGATTCGTATGACGCTTTTATCGTAAGAATCCGGAAAAGGTCTCACCTACACTAAATTATTTCCTTTCAACTGCTCACAGTTTCCCTCGAAATCCAGTTTCGTATAAGTAATCGGGTTATATACCTCAGAAGCTAAAAGTACATGACGATGACATTGATTTCATTGAACTAGTTTATCTCGTTTTCAATTTAACCGAACTCTCAATTACCCAGAGATTTTGCTTTTTAAAAGAAAATTAAAAGTAACATATTCCGCCTCGTAATGGTCAGCGGGAAGCGGATAATGTAATTTCATAAAACACCACAAACACTATCTAGCAACCAACGCCTAAATTAATTTTAGCTTAGTGAAAATTTATAGGTATGAATTCAAAACTGGTGTAGACACCTTAAGACAAGGTTAACATTTTGCATCGAACAAAACCGATTTCGATGCAGTTCCACCGCAGCTCGCTGTTGCTACCGTCCATTTATTGCACCTAAATGTTCAATAAGAAGGTTGATAAATGCAAGTAAGCAATTTCAATGTCAGCTGGCTTAGTTTATGGTAAAATAAAGAGTGTTCTTTAGCCATTTCGTAATATAATATAAGAATTCAATTTTTTACAAATTTTTAAGGTCTTCCAGTACTTAAATATCCCAATTAAAATTGAGGAAGATATTTAATCTGACCATAAATTTAATATGTAAAACTTTGAAAGAAACTTGCTTGTTCGAAACGACAATAATTTAATTATTCTAACAGCTTTATACTCTACACTGAAATAGTAACTTACATTTCTTTTATGTGAATAAATATAACCCACATAGTATACGTATGTTAAGTACCATGAAGTATAAAAGTATTATACCGGGTATATGTATATAGGTACATAATTATATTATTGTATCGCTTGAAATTCTTCCATGTGCAGGCGGTTAAAACTTGCTCTAAAATGGGACAATTCACTCCTTATTCATTTCTTATTATATTAAATCATCATATTCTAGAGTGAATACGTCTTGCAGGATTTATACTATAAAATTCGTTCAGAATTCCAATTTTTATAGCCTATATATGTATGGATGAAGTTAGGGGAAACATAATTAAAATAATTCGTGGATAAGCACTAAAAAGTGATACCAACAACTTTTCATCTGAATAAATTGATTTCTTCATTTTCGCTCTCTTTACGAAAAATTTATGCAAACTGAATTGATCTGTAGAAAAAATAACTCGGTGCGATTAAATATAGACTGCAAACATTTAATATAAAAAGTTTTTCAATTATTATTTTCAATCTCAAATTGTATACATACATACATAAATATGTATATTATTATATGGTCATTAATCGTGAAATTCTGGGTACAGATTTAATTTTCAAAATTTAAAAAAAGTCTTTTAGTTTTTAATTAAACTTCCAGTTTCTATTGTTTGAAAAATACATAATAAAAGTGTTAGTAACACTAAAACGTTTCAAATTTGTTCATAGGGCATATACATATGTAATTTCCTGATTGGAAACAAAATTCATTAACTAAAATTTTATGTAACATACTGGGAATAGAGTATTCAGTAAAAGTTTTATTGCCTGGGCTTCAAATGGAGAGTGATGGAGTGGGAGGTCAGGTGGTATGAAGTGAAAATAATTAAAGCTTCCAATTACCCACCTATTACCCAAAACCTGAATGAAATCTATGAAAACTGGGTGCAGAACAAATTTCTGAATGGGTAAAAGTGGTGTAGATTAAATCCCGCATTCTGGATCCGAGTCAAGAGGTGCTAGCCTCTTATCTGGAATCGAGAATAATTTTAAGGAATTATAATTCCTCAGAATATCAGAAATGAGAGGGAAGCGCTGATTTCTTATCATTTGAAGATATTTCTGTACATAAGAATGTAGATTCGATGTTCTTTAATAAAAGTTAATTTAATTTAATTTATTGAAAATTTTATTTTTTTCAATGATATATACACTTAAGATAAGAATTGAAATAAATTATACAACTTCAATGTTTATACGTAGACTAGACTTAGCCGAAAAATTGTGCTCTTAGGCAATATTTGTTTGGAATTTAATAAAAGTGAATTTTTAAAACAATTAAGAGGTAAAATCTTTGAGTTAAGCGAGTTCTAGCGATGTTGCATCTATTGACGTACATATTAATCGATATAAGTTAAATGCTGCCTTCGAAGTGACATAATTGTGGGTATGAATTAAGAGTTCACAAATATAATAGTACATATGGAAAAACAGTTTAGACTTGCAACATGTCATTCAAGTATTCAAGATTATTATTATTGCATTCTCCATTAAAAAGTAGCATACATTCAAAATAATAACAGCTGCAAAAAGATATGCTCCATTATTAAAATAGCCTTGCTTTAGGTTATCACTTCCATCCCCAGCATTACTGCTCTTTTCATTCTTTCAATAGAAATAGAGGTTACATTTTTTTTCTAAGGTGTATTATATTTGTCCATGCCTTATTTGAAATTGTTTTGCAAAATCTATGCTCTACAAGAAATTTAAATCCTATTTAAATCTTAACACAGGAAAAGTACGGGATGATCCCAACCATTAAAAATCAAAAAGCCGTTTTCTTCGAATACAACAAAACTGTGGCAGAAAGAAAACAGGTAGTCGGTCGGTGTATCTTAAAAGCAATGGTTTAGGATAAATCCTTCCTTTCTTATCTGCAGTTTGTGTCTAATTAAGTGAACATCCCAATAGCCGAAATTCCTTATTAATTCCAAATAATGCTTGTAGGAAGTTTAAATAAACGTAAAGTTAACTTATTTATTTTTGTAGAAATTAACGTTCACCTTAATGAATTTAAAACTATTGTAGGTACACCTGGAGATCAATTTGAGAAAATTGTTTTAAGAGTTTTTTATCCAGTGTCGTTTGTATCCCACGATACTTAAGTTACGTGGATTGCATTTCTATCCGATGCGGGCAATCGAAAATGTGCCGAGGTTAAGTCTTTCAAAATTATTTACCTTTTGTCCTCATAGCTTTTCTTCAGCCACAAAATACACTTGAATGTAAGCATTTTTGTGATAAGTGTTTTCGCGCCTGCAGGAGGTCCCACAATCAAAAACCTCAAGGAGAATGAGGTAAAATGATAGTACGCTAAAGTAGTTCTTAAGGAATTTTCAACTGAGTGATTTTGAATAGAAATTGCATTAAAAGAAAAGGATTCTCACTCTCTCTGTGTAGCAGTTTTATGTAACTTTTTTTTTCTCTAAAAGTACTTAGAATAAAGTTACTGTAGTAATCGCAAAAGGTACAAGGACCTTGTGGTTGTGCATCTGTCCTGGGAAAATTTGTTCTAGACTGTTGCAATTTTCGAATTTCATTATGCGCCCGTCAAATAAGCGTGTAGGGTTTTGCACCCTTTGCTTGATCAGTCATTGTGCAAATTTTCTGGGCGACGACTATTCATGTATCAAAATTTTTATCCAAAACTCAAGAGCTTGTTAATACGTGAATTTTCCGCCAGGATATCGGCACAATGGCCCCTTAAACATTGAAAGCAATTGTCGCCGTGTGCCTGATGTTGCTTATTAACCCCCAAAACATTGAACAGGGGGATACAATTCATTTTGAAAATTAACGAAACAATGAACGGATTGCTGGTTTACCACGACATAAATTCATTTTAAAGTGGAAAAGGGAGAAAATTTTCCTGTGGCCACTGAAGCTATGAAACAAAGGTTACTTTTTGATGGATACATTCAAGTGGATCTTAATGTTTTGTTGGAGTCGTTTCGTTACATTTCGAGAGGCCTTCGTGGTCTTTATTCGCAGCTTTAAGTTTGGTCCTTTCTCTCGTCGCTGCGAAGAGCATAGCCACTTTATAAACAAAGGTGAACGCGAGGAGTGAACGTGAGAAGTGTTTGTTGCTGCTTTAATTGAGCGTCATCTGGCGTTTCTGAGGAGGGTGCTCACAGACGGCTCATGTTTGATGTGGGAATTTTATAGAGCATTCCTATTTTTATTTTTCCATCCATAGTCCTCAACACTATTTATTCAACAGTTTATTGATAAACGTACAATTTGTGTAATTAATCGAGAAAATATGTTTTTAACATATTTTGGGTTCATACTTGCGAAATATGTGTCATATTTGGGTCAATTAACAGTTAATATTTAATAATATAATACTTTCATAGAAGCTTCATTAACATATTAATTTTTGGAACTCATTAATAATGTCCCTTTTTGCATGTATTAACAGAGTAGCCAGTATTAATGCTATTGAAATATTCTTATCTCAACAATTTAAAAACATTTTCAGAAGATAAATTAGTTCATGGATGAGCTCAAAAATATAACGCATGACATATTTTAAATTAAATTGGAAAGATCAAAATTCATGTCCAACATATTGATGTATCGAAAATATTTAATAAAAGTTATCCCTCCACTGATGTCTGCAGAATAGTAAATTTCGTTTCAATGAACTTTAATAATTGGAGGTTTCACCGTGGGCGTATACATGTTGTATATACAATTGAAACAATTATAGCAGAAAAAAATCAGTGGAAATGTACCTTCATAAGAAGAAAATACATAACATTTGAAATGAATTAGAGTTATTAAAAGTTGAGGATTTCAAAATTAAATTTTTTTGATTTTTTTGCGTGTCGCAATTTTATTACTGTACTGGTCCTTTTTCGTTTTTTATATAGTACTAAACTTAAATTGTGTTTAGGAGATGCCATCTTTAGTGACTTTTGTCTATTCCTTTTCAACATATTCATAATGTTGTATGTATGTTGTTCAAATTTAAAAATATTTTTATTCTCCATATCGAGCTTTTGAATATACGTCATTTTTAAATATTTATACAAAAACGAATTTTGTTAAACAATTAATATTTCTTATTTTACCCCTTCCTATTTAAATGATACTCTAATCGTTTTTCGTAATTTAAATCCTAATAAAGAGCCGAAAAATAGAATTCAATCCTTTCAATACTCTACGGAGGTTTTGCTTTAGCTCAATATATAAACAAAAAATATTTTATATCTTGCGTAGTTTCCGATATACAGGGTAATGAATGGTTTTTTATGCTAATTTATTGTTTACTACCTTGTAATTAACTAGCTACTTCCATGGTTTAAGATGTTAACAGTAGCACGCTTTCCAGACTTTTAATTATTATCTTTATGAAAAAGTGTCTGCGTTTACGGTAAGATTAGAAACTAAACTCAATAATCGCCTTTTATCATTTAAAAGTAATATTCAATTCTATTGTTTAATCAAAGTGCCAGTGGCCGGTTTTGCATTTAATTACCTGTTCCTTTACTTTTCTTTATCATGTACATACAATCAATTCTTCAATATCAATTATTTTTCTTCTTCGTTGCCGTAAAGTTTTAAAATTAATACATCTAATTGAATGATTCATTTAATTGAAATCTGTTCAATGTTTTGCTACTTTAACATTGATTAATTTACATATTATATTATTACTTTTCACGTATGTTTGTATTTTTAGCACAGTTTTGTATTCTAGGCAATATCTTGACATTATTATCAACATAGGTAGTTGGGAAACAGAACTTTTCAGAAGTCAAGCAGTCAAGGAAAACAGAGACAAATCACAAAAAAAAAACTAACAACTACAAAAACATGGTATACCTTGATCATAAGCACCTTTAATGGCTCAGGCTGTTCTTTGCCTACCTATGAAGAAGTGTATTCATGTGGACTGCAAAGCCAGTCCGTGGCGAAAGAAAAGAATATCTCAATTTTCGTCAGATGTACCTTTATCCTTCATAACAATAGTTAAAACGGCAACGGCATGATGGGGATTAACTCATACAGTGATAAAAGGAGAGTCTATCAAATTTGCAGTAAATCGGTGAATAATGAAGACCATTAGGGCAGCCGTATTGAAGCACATCGTACAAAGGGAATTTCAATCCTAATTTCAAGAATGAAGCGAACCGGCCGCTTGTGAAAATATTGAGCTTATTTTCACTTTTACGCTCAAATGAAGATAGAAGTCAGAGAAAAGTGAACAAGGGAATTTGATTTTTTTTGCTCATTGAAAACGGATTTGCTATCAGTGCGGATTCTGTTTTTCTGCATCAGCCTTATTTCACGGTTTCCTGGGAGACTGCCTTATTTTGATGGGAATGCACTCGAATTAAGTGAAGGACTCAATTTGTGTACAGAATAAAATCAAAAATATACGATGAGAAGCCGAGTGATGCTTACATCTATCGATTAATAGCTTTATCGCAAGTGGTGACGGTTAAATACTTCGAGTTTGATGCATACGGTAAATACTCGTGCCTTCCCCTTCATCCCTTTACAACGCGCGAAATTTAATCCTCTCATTGAACGCAGTTGAGGGCTCTTATGTAACTACGTAAACGCAGCGCAATACACTAAAAACCTAATCTTTTAGGCAAATGACAGTTTGGCATAGTAACTGAGGATGAAAGTAAAAGGGATGGGCCTCAGCGTCACTCCTCCGGAACTTCGGTTCTGATACATCAGAACCTGACCCTAATGCTCTTCTATAAAATGTCGCGTTCAAAGTTTTTCAAAGTCAGAAGACTTTGCTTTTGGTGGAAATCTTTTATAAATCAGAGTCGATGTTTTTTGAGGGGTTAGATTATTGGGTGTTTAAGAGCACTTGAAATTAATTGCGTCACAAAAAGTGACAGCATCTGCAGATGGAGGGGTAGATTATTTAAGAATTCTCAATTTGGTTATGTTCTTATAACTACCAACAAGTAAATCAATAAATGGGCGTATTCATTACTTTTTAGGCCTAAAAAATTTTAATTTTTATTTTTATTTCATTTTTCGCACGAAACCTCGATTATTTATTGATCTGTATATTAAGCTAAAGGCAATTCATTTATATTCGGGAATATTTTGCTCACAAAGCATTTTATAAAGATCTATGTATATTTTAGTATGGGCAGTGGACATTTCGTTGGTTTTAAGCGGTCAGAATGCTACAGAAAAAAATAAATATGAGCTCTGAAGCTTTTGCAACACAATTTAAATTATCGGCATATACATTCATATGTTAGAAAAACAATCACACAACAATATGATCTTCTAAATAACATTCCGTATTAAACGGATTTCGCGTTATATAATTCCAAGAGATCAAATTATATATGTATATGATAAGTATACACTTTAAATTTTTTCTCATTCGAATATAGTGAATCTTAAGTAGAGTCTGTTTCGTATAGCTATGTACTTTTAAATTGTTTTATTGTAATAGTATACTACAGGAATTTCTAGTTTAGTTAAATGGTTTTCTAGGAAATATAACTAAAACGACAAGAATTTTTGTCTGCTTTACCAATAAAGTTTATCTGCAATCTAGGAAAATTTACTGAAGTATCTAGTGTTAAGTTCTAGTTGGTTTTGCTAGAAATTCAGTAAATTTCACCAAAAATACATTTTATAATTGGTAGGTAATTGGTACAGCTGATATTGCAGTAACTTTTAAGTGTATTGCTGAGAATTCAATAAAATTAAGTGGGTCAACTACATATGAAGGATCATTTCTATTACACATGTAAACGCAGCTGTATTTAAAGTACCACTTATGCACTTAGATTAATCCAACTGCAATTGTTATAGAAATCTAGCAGTGTCAACTAGGATATGCGATGATGTACGAATGTCACTAGAATTTCAGTTAAGGAAATTTCAGTAGATAAATATTACGAACCACAAAATAACTTCCAGATTATACAGTAGATTTTACTAGAATTGCAGTTAGAAAATACTTAAATATCAGGGTTTTTGACAATGTGCTAGAAATTCAGTCCAACGAATAACTTTCCGGTATTTTCAGATATACATATGTACTGAAAAATAATTAAAATAATTTACTAGAGCCCGTTCAATTTAGAAAATTTTCTTAATGTACATAATACAATAAATGATGATGGTTTAGTCTGTCGAACTAACAGGTAGAAATTGTGGAAACATGTATGTCGTTTTTTCATAATGTATGTACGTACATGCGAGTACCTCATCTAGAAAGAATTTTGTTTCTTAACAATTTTGAGCATGCACCCAAATTGTTTCGGTGTAAGAATTCATGTCAGATATAATTTTACTCCATCAAGCATCTCAGCAATTACATGAAAGTTCTCTTATAACATAGAAATGTTAGGCAATTATTGTGGTGTAAACATAAAACTTTCGTCTGTAATGGGGATGGGATGTTGAGCTAAAGTGATAATTGAATATTTGCAAGTGTCCTTAAGAAGAATATTTACCCGATAAGAGAAAAAATTTCTGTGTAATTTCAGGGATATTTATTAACGTTTACATCACTTTGCGTTTTGGTAAATAATAAAGTAATTTGGGTGGCGTGTTTTATACATATCCAAACGATACCTTAAAAGATCTGTCAGTTTTCATTAAGGTTGTTTGCAAATCAGCTTTTGAAAGGTAAATTTGTATATTTAGGAGATTACTTTTTAGCTTGTTAATTTGTTTTTCAAGGTTTGTGTCTTAGAAAAGAAACATTTTAGCCTATTGTTTGGACTGCTCCCTTTTGCAAATATGATCCATATTTTCTGAAATTGTAAATATTGTTTGCTTATCCGATTTAGATAACAGTAATTTTCCAAAAATCCAAAGTCAAAGATCCTTTTCAATAATGCGATAAATTTTACTATTGTATCGATAAAGTAAATCTGCAAATTGAATTGATTTCCTCATAGATGTATGAATTTATATATATGACGATATTCACAAAAAAGAAACAAACTTGTATGATAATAACATTATATATTTTTTATTTTAAATTTCCTATAATAACATTTTTATAAATTCGTAAAAGCATCGATATTTCTTATTTCAAATATGCATTTACATTATTTGTTTTCAGTTTCATGATCTACTACTTATATCTTTTATCACAGATATTTTTGTTGTGATTAAGTATTTAGCACAATTTACATTTTCTTATCACTAAATGAGATTTCAAATAAAATATTCATTTTCACAGCGTTCATATAAAACTTTGAAAATAGATATATTAATATTTTGAGTGTTTTTAGAAAACAATTCAAATGCGTTTTTCTTTAAATTTTTGTTTTGCTTGAAATTAAGTAAAATCGATCTCTTTGGCTTAAATTAATTTAAATATTGTGAGTATACAAAGAGATTTGCGATGAATATTCTGTTTCTATATATTGCATATTGCTTTGATTTCATTAAATTCTAAACATTTTATAAAAACAAATATAGCAATGCATTCGCGAGAAGCTCAATAAGAAGAACTTAGCTTTATCGGTTTTTTGATAAGTTTCAAAAATGTTTACACTATTTCGATATTGCAAGAGCTATTTTTCTTAATAGTTGGTTGGTGCTTATAATTCAATCTTTTAATTAAATCACAATACTTCTCTGGAACACAGTGCATTTAAATAAAATGCATCAAGTTCAGTCTTTGCACCTTTCTTTATACATATCTGCGACTAATCTAACAATATTCACTTCACCGATTGTTTTTCTAAAAAATATTTCCTCTATAGTGAATCCAGAAATATTGTTCATGAAAAATAGGCACTGCATTAGATTTTGAAAACGCATTGGCTGTTCTGGATGTCTGCGTGCAACGTAATTTATTAGGCACACTTTAGCTTCTTCAAACCGAGCACTAATTTGTGCCACTTCTTGGACAGTTTTGCTTTCTGAAACCGATGAGCATGGACTATCACCAGCTGATTGAGTTGCATTTCCGTTTTCTTCGACCGTTCTTCTAAATAGCGCAACTGCACGCATGCAGTCGTACTCATGAACATCTAGAGTCAAACGAGCCATTTGGTTGAGAATTTCCTGAAAAGCCTGAATTTCGCGCAAAACTACTGGAATGAGTTCGCGGTTTGTCGTTTCATTCTCGTAGGCGTAAATTACAGCACTTAAGTTTACGGGGGCTAGGTATTGTCCCAGTCCCAGAATTAGAAACTCCTTCCAGGAGTCCTCCAGGAGTAGAAGGCGGTCTGATAGTGGAAGATCCCTGAAGAACTGAGCACCGGCGACCCATTCAATATTGCGAAACAATTGCTCAGCTGCAATCTCCTTCATCTGATCGTCAGGGATAATTGGAAATGTTGTTGGAAGGACGGAGGCAGGAAACATGTTGGCGTAGGCAGCGCCATGACCCAGAAAACTATGACCGGATTGAGATGTCCGTGGAATAGTGAGGTCCAAACTTGTGCTCGGCAGTTGCATCGGTCGAATTGGCATCGAAGATAAAAGAGGGTTCAGCATTAAGTCTGGGGGGACCAATTGCGGAACATCCCCCAGGACAGCTTCTTTATACAAGGCCATGTGTCTTCTAAGTGTCGAAGTTCGAGGTCCCCGCTCATGCTGCACGGCGTCCTTGTTCATCCCGACCTCGAAGCACTTGCGCAATCTGCACGCCCGGCACTGGTTCCTGTGGGCTTTATCCACCAGACATTGTCCCGGCCTGGACGCCTTGCACACGTACTGCCTGTTGCGACGAATTGACCTCTTAAAAAACCCCGCACATCCATCGCAGGCGTAAATTCCATAGTGCTTCCCGGAGCTGTGGTCCCGGCACACTTTGCAGGGGACGTGGTACAAAATTCGGTCTGGAAAAGAGCAACAAAAGAAATCTCGGTTAGTCTTCTACTCTGATTACAGGACATGTTCCTTTAATATCTCAAGAACTTAGGGGGAGGTTTCCAGCGACTTGCTTAAGAAAATGTAGGCACTTCGCACTTCCCTTCATTTAACGACGTCGTACACGGGTCTACCTATAAATTATTTTATCGCGAAAAGGCTAGCGCTTGGAAATTATGGTTTTTGGCCGTCTTTTAATGCCGGAAATGAGCGCTTTACTTTACTTGTTGTGTGGTTTCTGCAGGGGGAGAATGATTTGTTCCTACATCGAATATTTCTCTGGATTTCTTAAGATTCTGGACGCATGTGGCACATCTTACGTAATTATCGAAATACATATTAAACTGTTTCTTATTTATCTTAAATTAAGAAAAAAAAATATATATGTATATGTATAAAACACATTAGCATCTATCACTCCAAATGCTGGGAGTTATTTTAATTCCGAAAAGTCGATTTGTACGAATAATACAATTAAATACATAATATACATATGTATGTCCAATGTCCATCCATCAGATGCAAAATATGCTGAATATTCTGTAATTACGCTTTATAGATGATGATGTGACCATAATGACCATGACAAATTTTTTAAATTTGAACATGCATTTAATTTGAACTGTGTTAATCAAATATTAGATATACATTTATTGAACCAATGAATTTAATTAATTTAGAAGGGCACACATAAAATAGGTTATTAAATCCGATTTTAAAATGTCTCTTATTACACAAAATAATCGATCTCCGTTTGTAATATGTATATGTACATAAAAAGCAGATGATACAAGTATATAAGCAATTCCATAAGATTTTATGAATGCTTAATTGTGCCTCATTCGATCGTTTTGGAATATTATATTTGCTAAAACGCATTTGCAATATAAAAATATTAATATTGATGACATTTACATCGAAATTATGTTTAATTTTTCAAGACTAATGAACTGCATATAGATAATAAAAAATGTTCATGATCATTTCCGGACGATATAGCAGTTGTGGGTATAAAAACGTAAATATTAATGTGGCTCATTATTAAGATTTGTTTCAAAGATAATGTTTCATTAGATCATGATTTATAAGTATTTGAAAAACCTAATTTTAAATTATAACATATGAATCTCAAACTTTAAACGCATTGTTCTATTGAAACACGATTTTTTCAACATGGCGTAAGAAACCCTGGTGAAATTAATTATCGCATCGATTTTTCCTAAGGTGCACTCTATGAGACTACAATTTCATAAAACTTTCAAATATTTTGGGCCCTTTTTTATGAAAACAAATTATAAATTTACATTTTTTTAAAGTACCTAAGTAAATGAAGATAAATTCCAGGGGGAATTGTGTTACTAAGAAGAATTGTTATGGTTTTTAGATTTCCAATGTCTAGAAAGAGAGATATACTCGTATTGCATCCTGCTGATTGATATATGTGTGTACTTTCTCAGTCACGTTGCATCGCCATGAAAATTTTATTATAATATATGAAGCATACACAAAACAAAATTGTTTTATGTTGTTATATTTTATGGAATATTGTACTGTACAAAATTTTGTGTAAGATTTGTTTAATTAAATAAATTGGTGCTTGAGCTATATTGTATTGTGCAAAACTTGTTAAGCTTTTTTTCGAAATAAGAAACATGCTCATTCTAGTTTTAAATAATTTTTCTTCCCTACCATAGATGGTAAAGCGCAGAATTTTGAAAAAATCTTTATTTCCGTATGAAAATTGGTTCTTCAAATTTTCGGAAAAGAACTGTCATATTTGTAGAGTATGACAAATTTTGATATATTTATAGCATATCTAAACAATCCTTTGTTTTGGGCATATGTTTTGCACGTTTTTTTTCTGCAGTTGCGATTATTAAAAAGAAATATTACAATAATATTCTAAAATACTTACTGGATTGCGTCGATGGGAGCATTTGATTCGATCTGCTGCTATCCATACTATCTATTGATTTGTCGTTACTCATTGTTGCTAGTGACGAAGGTAATGGCGGAACACTACAAACTTATCACAGGTTATGCACTTTTACAAACGGAAAAGCTCACTATTTTTCTAATCCAGGGATTCACTTTTGATTCTGTTATTTTCACTACGAGAAGGTCAAAAATGTGCACTATTCAATGTCCCCTAATAATCCATATTTCACGAATTTCAGTATCGATCATAACTGCTCAAGTGCACAACGAGATTTGTCACAAACACCGGGTAACGCACCCTATTTTATTAGCACCGAACTGGGCGTAGTGCTCGACGATCACCCCAACCCCCGATGAATTGCGAGCAAATCCCATTGGCCGAAATCCGGGGACAAACATCCCTCGGGGTGTGGTTTGCCCTCGTAGTCGGAACCCATCAATTGCTCTAACGCAGGAGGCAAGAAGGCACCAAAGATCCTTTCAGCCGCAGTACCTTTTCAAGCCCTGTGCTCATTACTTTATGAAGTCAAACCATTTACGAACTGCATCTGTGTGCGTGTGCTGCCTGCTGAAAAGGACCGAGATTGGCTTTATAACCCTAGTTGGGAATTGATCTTCCTACGCTTGCAAAAATGAATTGAGCAATGCCCTTTTAATTTTTTCTGGGGTTTGTTTTTTAATACGCTAAACGTCGTTGCTTAAAAGATTGCAGGTTTCCCACTCCGCTTTGCTTTACCTACATATGCAGGGAAGTACACAACTGCTTGATTTCATTTTAAGAGAATTTATGGAATTTTTATTTGAATACTTTTGCACCCCTTCAGACAATTATGTAATAATAAGGAATGCGCTGACGAACTACATTTCCTCAAAAAATTTAATGTTCTTGTCCAAAAATGTCAAAGGTTGCCGAGAAAGATATGCTTCAATACATTAAGATCTTAGTAAAATTAACAAACTAATCTTGATGGGGCATGATTGTAATTTATACTTATATATAATATTATATTCATCTGAAAAGTAATTTCGAAATATCTTCTTAAAAAATGTTGTTTATTAATAATTATAGCTGATATAACATACATATTAAATGCATGAGCAGTAGTGTTTATTAGAAACGCCCATACTTTGGCTGATAGTTTTCACATATTTGCGGTAGGTATTATGAATTGTTCTAGCGACAAGTATCCTAAAAAAATAAAATTTGGCTTCTCCTTTTAGAATAATTAAATGATGAGTTATCATGGGTACCATTCTCATTTATAAATTGTGTTGACTTTGACTTGGTTCTGACTTTTCAGCGCTTGTCGTTTGAATGTAAACGAACATTGTAAAATAAATATTCTCACTTTTTATTTAACCTAAAAATAAATTTCCAAAAAAATCGATGTTTTAAACTTTTAAATGGGATAAAATCTATAAAATATTGTACATTAAACCTAGTCTTTGTTCCCAATCACTAAGTCTTTGTGAATTTTTAATACTTTTAATTCATTTGGGACCATTAGTGAGTTTTTAATTTTATTGTAATCGGAGGCTTATCAATTTAACTATTTAAAACTCCTTTTACTTGTTTGGGAATTTTTTTAAATTACCTTTCCAAAAATTTTTAATATTTAAATTATATAAATAAGAATAAAAACCAAAGAATCTGTTGAAATGTACAATAAAAATTTGAAGAAGGTAAATACAATACACATTTTCCGAAAAAAAGGAAAGTGTTTTCGCAAATTTTTTTTTAACACAAATATTCAGATTTTGCATTTTACTATAATTAGTTTTATGTAATATGTATATACAATTAAAACGCGATCCAATCTTTTTTGGTTTTGTAAGAATGACTTTTTTGCATGTAGTATTTTTAAAATAAATTATTTGTGTAATTAGTTCATTTATTGCAATTTATAATCTATTCCTTATTTTAAAATAAAGTGAGCAAGCTAATTTGCGTTAGGGTTGGTTTTATTTCTCAACTTTAAATTTAAATTTAAATTCTTGAAATAATCAAAAACATTGTAGACTAGCTTGCGTTAACATAATATTAATATAAAAAAATTTACTAATAAATCATACTTTCTCCAAGATTAGCGAGACTGCGACAAAAAGACAGTCAAAAAGTAAAACAAGAAGTTATTGCAATTGAATATTCTTTAGCTAAGGACTCTTGGGACTAATGACTTTCGTCGCATAATTTTCTTTTTTTTTAAGAAGTATCTATAAAACTGCATAATTTACTTAGAACGAATTCAGCTGGGTTTTCCCCAATATTAAGGACAAGTGGTACTATTTAAATATGTGTACATTTTTTAGGTGAATGGTGCCAGACGCCTGGCGTCAGTTTTATTAATGAAATTTTTCAAGATAATGGCATCTGGGAATTCCCAATCATTACTTGCATAATAAAAAAGAATTACATCTGAAGTCTCATGCATACCAACTCTCTCGTTTTGCTTTTGTCTTATAACTAAAAAATGTAAATTTTTCTAAAGGCTAAAAAGGGCTAGGTATACACAAAGTGCTTCTAATTGACTATTTTAAAATGAATACCTGCTCGAAAGGCAACAAAGGTTTTGTCTTGAAAAAGGTGCAAACTGGGTTATTGCCGACGCAAAGTCATAAAACCTAATTTGGTGTTAAGCAAATGTTTTGTAGCTTTGTCTGGACATGATATTCTTTGATACATTTTTCCTTCAATATTAATATTACTAATTATTACATCTTCAAGTAACGCCCAACTGAAATTAATTAAACTCAGAATAGAATGGCTAAACGTGTAGATCTGTTAATTGCAGGAAGTGGATTGTTATTGGAGCCTCTTCACTTTCTTAAAGAATTTGTTCTCATAGGTCGCTCAACCTAGAATATTTCTTCTTTATTATAGAAGGATATAGCAAAAAAAGGCGAAATGAGTTCATAACCGGCGGAAATCTCAGCTCGGGAATTCAAAAAGCCATATACCTTCGTATCACAAAGACGTTTCCTCATCGTTTCAAAGATTAAGCTGGCGAACAACAGGCAAATGTCTTTTACCAAAACGGAAAGACACACCTCCCGGGCGTAGAAATGTAATTTGATACTGCGGATCGCAGTTCGTCACAATGGGGATAAAAAGTGATGAAGTCGTTTCATGTGACTACTGACTGATAGTTGTGCACTTTTAGAATTCGCAGTCTTGTTCACCTTAAAAAACAAAACAAAAAAAATGAAATACGAAAAAGGTAGTCGAAACGTTTATTTGAAATGAACCTGCTAATTGAACGAGAACTTCATATATCAAATTGAGCATGATAACGCAATACGGTTTCGTGAATTTACGCAGATGAGACTACATTGAAAGTAACGTCCTGTCTAACGAAAATAAAGTGCCATATGACGCAGGGGTTGAATGCTATCGCCGGTCTTCCGCTTTTCATCCTGGTTCCCGGTATCACCAAAACACGACAAATAAGCGTTGCATGATTGCCTGCCGGGAATGGGAGCATCTCTCATTGAGGGCTTTTGTTCTTCGTGCTACGACTTCCTGATGAATTTCGGGTGTAGCCATCCTCCCCCTGCAATTAAAGGTGAGTTCCCACGGCAGGGAAAGGTGTAATGATTATTCCATAGCATCGCCCTACATGAAGAAATTATATCACATTTAGCACTAACTATTCCACCATATGTCTCTATAGGTATCTGATGGAGCGTGGGAATCACAATGAGACGATTGTTCATTGGAATCTTTTCAAATAGACTAACTTTGCTCAAATATTTAGTTGGAAACAAGTCTCTTGGCATGAACACCGTTTTTTTTTGTCTTATTTTTATACTAAAGTAGTTTAGCACCTGCCGTACCTGATTACCTGCTGTCAGGATTTGACCTTACAATGGATTAAACGACCTCAATGTCTTAAGTCAATGGGACTGCTACCTCTAAATATTTATGTACACATAATCCGTTGCAAGTAAACTCAGGTTACCAGGATTTGGATAGAAAAAGTGCGCCTTTAGTCAACATTACCTGTTAATTATACGTTATTTTTAATCCGCTGTTGTTCGAAGTATACAATTGTTCTTAAGAACTCCTTCTTAAAGACAATAGGCATTTAAAATATCTTAGAATAATATACACATGTTTAGGTTCGAGATTGAAATGAGATGTATTATATAAAAATCTTCTCTTTTTAATCTATTAGTTGTACAAACAATCATAGTATAGATAATAATAAATTCAGTAAAAAAATTTTATTTTTAATGTTAGAATTTCTTAAGTGTATAGTACATTTTTATAATTTTTAATTTTGATGATTCAATGAATACCCAAAAAATTGTTACGGAAATAAAATTAGACTACACTTGTTTGCACTTACGAACATGCCAAATTGGGAATAGAATTAACTTTATAGAAAAAATCTATTTTCTTACACATTAGCGTTAGTCATTCTTTTCAAACCCTTCATAAGTAGGTACATAGATTGTACATAGATAGATACATATATACGTTTATAAACTTATACTGATAAATCATGAAGGGACTATTTTTTACATAGTGTTTGGTAATTAGCAGTAGCTAAATTTTCTTAACTTCATAATGGTCGTTTGATACGGAGTCCATGTCATAAAATTAAATATTTTCAATAATAATGATTCTTTTCATAATAAAGTGAGATTGATTTAAGGTGGATTATCAAATTTCATTGAAGTGACAGACAACATTATTGTTAAATCTCTGCAATCGTATCGGGATCGAATCGAAATATATTAAAATGACTCGACGTTGAAAATTGCAGAAGTTATAAAGCAGTATGAAAAGGATGTGAGCAAGCCACGGGCAAAAGGTGATTTCTAAAGAATATAAAAGGATCTGCATCAAATATTATAATGAAAAAATACCAGACACATGAACAAAAGGACATTTGATCATAGGCCGAAATCGGTATAATAATGCAAGAAAAAGCTTCCCACGAAGCCGTCATCCGATACGATCAAGATGCCATCGCGGCGTACTTAAAATTCGGTGCTGAAAAGTCCCTCATCCCAACATTATCAAAAGAAGGGAAAATGTCTGAATGAATGAAGGTTCGGATGAGGGCATCTCAGGAGCAGAAAAGATCTCCTTCAATAAAGAATAAAAACGCCTCCTTAAACAGTGTGTTTTATACATGTTCGCATAACCGCGAAGTTTTTGAGATTAATAAACTAAAAAAAATTTATATCGACGCGCACAATATGAGGGAGGTAGGTGAAGGAAGCATCAGGTGGTATTTATCCCTTTGAAGTGTCTCCTTCCTCTTTTAGGAGGCCGGTCTTTGTAATTTAATGCGCGGACCGAAGATGTGTAATCGAAGTTTGATTAAAGAGAAGTTTCAGGCTACATTCTTAAACTGCGCTCAATTCCTCGTATTTCAGGCATTTCATCTCAACGGATAGTTTTCGCTGAGTAAGAAAAACATCGTGATCGCGTGCGAACAACTTCTAAACGTTTTAATTACCAGTCTTGGCGCTAAGAGTGCGTTCACGTTCGTCATGAACACATCAAATTTATAGCCTAGCTGTACACCCACATCAACTCACTAGTCACTGCGATAAGAAGGTGGGTCTTGCATATTTTTAATTAAATTATAAGTTTTAAATAAGGCTAATTACCGGCTTAACGTATATCTCGACTAAATATCTCAGGAAGAACGCGAATTTCATACTCACTTTTTGCTGTTCGCCACATATTCGAATATGTATAAGGAAAAATTTAAAACGGAATTTTTATTGTGGCCTTGGTTCGCATCACAAAAAATCAATTGAACGAAGTAGCCAAAGTCTCCCGGTATGAATATATGTAAACTTGAAACCGGTTACGTTCACCTTGAACACTTTAAATTGTCTTATCCTGAAATGAATGTAAAAATAGTTGATCTAATTGACGCAGGCAAGCCGCGTGTCGATTTCAAATTGCGGAACTACATATGTGTGTATTTTTATCGTTAGTCTATTTTATTGATACAGCTTAAGGCCGCCTGTACATAGCAACTCAGAACAAGAAAAAAATAAAAATAAATAAATAAGAAAATTGGCGACATAATCCAAACTTTAGTCAGAATTGTCCAGCAATTAAGCTCCCACAAGTCAACAGAATGGCGGCTTGTTTGAGAACGATATAAAGCCTCTGGTCGACTTTTGCGAGTATTGCACACCTCCCATAAAAAGGTGCGTAAGCGTATGACACCTTTTCTTTGAACAGAATTATCTTGATTTTATTTTACCTTGTTCCTGTAATGCCCAATGTTCTTTAATTTACGTCAGCCAAAGGTGGAGTTATATTTAGCTTACTTCCCCGACAAGTTTTTCCATTCCTTTCTGAAAGTGTTCAATTTTTCAGAACTTCTTGAAGATAAGTGAAAATCTGATACTGGCCATTAAGTGAATATTTCGGTTATTTTGTCCTAAAAAGTAGCCACTTTCTAGAGTTCTGTTGTTTTTGTTCTTTTTATTATTATGTTCATAGAAAATGGTTTTTTGTTCTTACATATCTTCGAAATTTCAACAAAACAATAAAAACTCTCGAAGTGATGGATATTAAAAAACAAACACGAAAAATTTCAAACGTCCTTGATTTTGTTTAGTTTGTAATTAAAAAGTAAAATTTGGTAAGTAGTACAAGACTCGTACTGAACATTCCATTTTTCAACTTGTTAAAAAAACAAAAAAACAAATTCTAATCATTATAAATATTATATTACCACACATTATTGAATTTTTCAATTTTACACTTTTAAGGTTTCGGTAAATTGTTGTCCAAGTTTTAAACCATTAGTTAGTATATAATCGAATGTGGGTTACCTAAAACAGTTCAAACAGATTTTCAAAGTGAAAGCATCACAGAACATCTGGCGAGTACGATTGGATTTTTCAATAAGACAATGCACCGCACATAGTGAACGCAATCTAAGCCTTGAGTGACGGTTTTTCAGCGGGGTGCAAGTGGAGTAAAAAAATTAAATAACTCGCAAATTCACATTGTGCGCTACGAGGAAAAGTTTGGCTTTAAATACTTTTTACGCGCATAAAATATAGTCTTTAATGTTTGTACTAAAATTTTTACGAAAATAAGGAGTAAAGCTATGCTGAAAATTTTGATGTTGATCTCAAAATAGTACCATAAATTAAACGCCTGAGCTTGAGACAAAACAAAATTAGCAATTTTTCATTGGCCAAAGGAAAGATTTGTAGGACTTCTCAGCAACCCAAAAGACAAATCCTATGAAGTGGAAATTAATTCGCTGAGTTTGCAATTTTTTCTGATAAAAATTATTACGTGTGGATTAATTAAAGATTTAAATATTCGTTCTTTTATGTTTTAAAACAAATAGTTTTCTTACCATTCCGAAAAACGCGGATATTCCCAAAGATATTTTGAATTTTATAAAAAAGAAAAAGAAAACCTTTTAATATCATTATTTAATTTAATTGAAATATCTGTCAATCATATCTAGTTAAATACACTTAAATAATCAGTCAATGTTTTAAGTAACTAGAAACTGCTATTATCACAAAAAGAAGTTATCAATCTTGCTGTTACTAGTCGTGTTCATTTATAATTAATATTGAGATGACACCAGACGCATTTCTAGTTAATACTAGATACTAAAACATTTATTATACAAATATAATAAATCTCCAATAATAGTTATTTTCCCATTTCTTTAATCTCATAACGCCAGAAACTTCTTCAAAGCTTCTTGTATAAGACTTGGATTTATATTCGAATCAGCCGTATACCGCACTCCTCGAATACTGTCGTCGTTGTGGCTGACCACCCCGTACTCGCCGACTATAAAGCCGTCTGAAGTCTTCTCCTCTACCCTGTATTTCCTAAAATTTCGACCCTCGACGACATAGCCCACTTTCGCGTCCTCAGTTGGATTGGCAGTTGGAGACACTTTCAATGGTTGAACCCCGTGAGCTCGGCCATTCGTCATCACACTAACCGACTCCTCAATCTCGTAATTTTGCTCAGGGGTTGGAGTGTAAATTTCTTGAGGGTTGTGAGTTACTGTTGAATGTTGACTCGGTCTTGCCGTGACTAGATCTTTATGTTGCCTGTTGAGCCCTTCACCTGGCGGATTTCCATTGTATGGCCCCCTGTTTTCGTTGGTCCTTAATACCGGTGGTGTTGATGGACGCGATCTTCTTCCTGCAGATAAATCAGGTTCTAAAAGGCGTTTGTGGGATTCGGGGGAGTTAAGGAGGTCGTAAGGAAGTTTATCAAGATTGGATATAATGCGGCGAGAAGGTTTTATATTAAGAGGCTGCTGCGTAATACTTTCATGTGGTGGTGGACGCGGTGTGGTGGTTAGTGGTAATGGCCAATAAACTTTGGATGGTTCACCATACACTTTGGCTGGTTCTGAGTAAGTTTTAGCAGGTTCTGAATAAACCTTTGCTGGTTCCGAATAGATTTGAGCTGGTAAGCCATGTTGTCGTTCAGGTTCGCCATATACCTTTGCTGGTTCCGAATATACTTTAGCTGGTTGTGAATAAAATTTGGCCGGTTCTCCATACATTTTTGCTGGTTCTGAATAAAACTTGGCTGGTTCAGAGTAGATTTTCTCTGGTTGACTATGTGATCTTTCCGTTATAGGTTTTAGAACATCACTAACGTTTCTCTTAACTTCTAAGAAACTCTCAAGGTCTTTCCACATACTTAAATCATCAACATTTTGTGTTAAAGAACTATAAGATACTGATCTTGGTTGGGATGAGCCATCCTTATTATATCCCGCGTCATGGTAAATTACCGTCTGGAATGGCACCAGTTTGTCTTGTTGTTTTCTTTGCATCCGACCAACTTCGCTCGCCATGTGTCGAGGTGATTGTGATTGTGATATTGAACTCGGTGGAGCTACTACGCTATGTACATTCGTTGATTCGCCATTCACAGAATCAGACAGACTCTCAGCAACAGGGTCAGATTCTTCAATGGAAAAATCACTTTTATGCGATCTACTTATGAAATCTGTCTTCTTCATAAGATTTCTATCGTCTGTGTCTTCAAACGTCTTTTTGTTTGACGTTGTTTTAACAGATTCAAAGTAATTAAATACATTAGGCTTATTTGCTTCTGGAATAGGTCCTTTGTCTACAGTACTTGAAAAGCTGATAGAAACATGAATGTTGTCTGATAATGAATGATTTGGAACAATATCTTTGTTCGTAGTTAAATAACTAGTATAATTAGGTGTTGTAGTACTTTCATTAGACTTTAAAATATCTTCTAGGAACACGATTTTGCTGCCTGAGGTAATATATTTTACTATTTGCTTCATTTCAATTTCCTCCTCATTAATTTTTCTGTCATTTGTTTTCTTTTCCAGCCCGTTTGGAATATCTGAACCATCTGCAGCCATTTCTGTTGCATTTTGTGATTTTAAATTATCTATGTGCAAATCTATTTGCTTATGATTTTGTGAATTATTTTTAAGATTTAATCCATAATTAGTAGACTCCTCAGTTAATAGTTCATCTTGATTAGAAACTTGTGCAGTAACATCGAGTGTATCCTCTTCATAGTTTTTACCATTGATAGTTGATGTAACTCGAATTTCATCCAGTTCGTAGCCCTCTAATTTATCTGCATTCCCCTTTTCTATGAATAAAGATAGGAACTCATTTCCATCTATTAAATCGCTCGACTGTGTTGATCGACTGACGATTGATGGGACTAATATTATCTGGAACGAGATGGATATGTTGGTATAAATAAATATAATTTAAGGCATTAAAAAATAAAATTATGGTTAATTAATATTATTGTTGAATTTAGTTAGAAACTAACGTCGTCGTCAACGTCTAGAAAATTCAATTCAATTGCATCAGTTTAGTTTGAGTTATTGGCAAAATTCCCTGCAGATGGACAAAATAAATTCGCTAATAAGGCTTCCGTTTCGATTGATCTTAAAAAGCAAAAACATAATTTTTCAAGAATAAGTAATTTAAAAGTTCGTGTTTGTTTTTCAACAGACTACATTATTTGCTAAATAGATGGGCCAAAATAAAAATGCATTGTCATTGCAAATAAAATTTTAAATGGACCGAGAAAAAGCGAGGTTAAAAATAAGGTGTATTAAAATCATTTCAGGGATCGTTTACTTAAGATTGCCCTTAAAGTATTATATATGACCTTTTATAATGCGTTTCACTTCTAAAATGGCATTAGAACCAAAAATCTAAAACAACATTCTTTAACTTTTCGAAATATGAAAAGAAAAGTTGATTTTTTTGTTATAAATTTATGGATCGCAATGGCTTCTTAAGGAGGTTACCGGTTTATTATTGTCTTCTTTGAAACTTGTGCTTCAGGTCGAAAGATGCTCGTTAAAAAGCTATTTTGCGGCTGTGAATTGATAATGAAATCTAAAGCTAAAAAGATAAATGTATCAGTGGCCTCTTGTATTATTCACAACGTAAGTGTGAGGCATTTATTTAATTCTTGATTCATAATGAGAGATTGCCAACAAACAAGCGAGTGACCTTGAAGGTTTCTGTAGAAAATACTTTCATATCCATTATAATCTATAAATTGATTGGCACAAGATCGGTACAAGATCGGAACAATAATTTTTGTGGAATTTTTTATCTACTTTAAATGTTTCAGTTGTTTTTTAGACATGATCGACATTTTTGAGGCAGATACTAAATTCTTTATTCGGCCTTTATTTTTAATGAGTCTGTTTCGAATGATAATTTTTATATTATGTGTATTGGTATGCTACTTATTTCTATAATTTTTTTTTTGTTGCTTTTGTCTAACTTTTTGTAATCTTTACGCATTCTTCCTATCGTTTGTTTCTAATTTCCAACTCACACGGAAGGTTAAAAATAGTTCCACGACATTAGATGATGCTTTGTTCAAATAATAAAAACAGTAAAAGACATATATAACAATGTAGTGCTTATTTTTAATTGGGGTCATCTTAAATCGAAGCGAAGAAGATATGTAATTTCTTGCGATAAAATTTGTATTGTGATTTATATATTTTTAATTTTACTTATACTTGCAATACAAGTTTCGAATTTATTTTAATGCACTTTTAACCAGCATATTTCCTACGTATTTTATGGAGGATGAGTGAAACCTACTTCAAGGTAATAATAGTTCATAGAATAAAAATGTAAATCTGACGAAATAGCGCAAAAATTGATTAAAAAGAAGAAGGTCAAGAAAAGTAAGATTTCACCAGTACATACCGTATCTAGAAAATGTTAATAATGAATAATGTAAAAATAGCATAAAGTACTTACCATAAATAGTAGAGAAATAGAGAGGATCCTATCAAAATTAGCCATCCTTGACTGTTGTTTCAGATATTTTTCGCTCTCTTCAACCTTTGGACAGAACTTTTTGATCGAAAACTTTTGTGCCTTACTCGGAACAAATGGCGGCCAGCTTGCTATTTTGCATCTTAAAGTCAAGTAAATATTTCACCAGCTATTGTATTTTACTATTGTTATATTTTATACAAACTCCGAATGTTTTGTGACACCTTTTTAGTGACATTATCAAATACTTGAGAGTTTATTGCACCTATGTGCTATGTGAAAAGACTCATTGCTGATACAAGCGAAGTTCACAGTTTTGATCGAATAGATATTTTCGAGTTCTTATTTTTTTCATTTTTAGTAATTTTAAATTTTCTTAAGCTATAATTATTTCACTAATCCGATGCTCTAAACCAAAAAGTCTATAGAGCAAAAGTATTTTCGTATTTCTTGTGAGCAATGTAAAAGCCTCTGCCACATTGTTAGAAAAAAATTGTCTCTAGACTAAAGAAGATGGTCACGTATCTTAGCCGCACTTTTTTTTTAATAATATTTCGCTTCACTGCACTATGTTAGTTATTAATGACTTGAAAATAGAGCTTAATGCCAGTTATCGTACAAAAGCACAAATGTTAGCAACAATATTGGATATTTATTTTATTATAATAATAATTTCTTCCAAAAATACTTTTAATTCTTCGTCTGGCGTTGTTGCTTCAAACAAGATTGGTAAGTTGCACCTAACCTTTCGCGACTATGGTGGATAGCGAGCTTCCAACTGCCCAGAGGAGTAAGTATGTAGACTTGCTTAAACTACTTTTTTAATTTCGCTCACTTTTTTACTTTAACTAGCAATGATGCTTGCTATATTTTCAGTGGAATGAAGGCGGAGAGCTGACCATAAAGCTGTAGTGAAGCAGCTTATGAGACTGTGTTGACCAGAGTTTTATAACGTTTTACCTTACTGGCATTCACGATATCAGCACTGAAAGTTCACTTTTGTGGTTTGATGGAGATAGCCTTGAAATGCCGAATCTTTTTCATTCACTTTGCGGTGCATTAAATTGCTTTTTTATATATATACAGCGATGACCACATGCCCTTTGAATCTAAGAAGTTTATTGCATTGTTCAGTCTGTGGTTAGCAGCATTGAGCCCGGGATTGTGGGAACTCAGGTCTCCCTAGATCACTACTCATTTGGTACACTCAGAAAGCACACATAAAAATCTTAAAGCGAATTCCTAAACCAAATCTTGAGTCGTTCTCGAATCGAACTACTCTGAAATAATCCAACACTATGAGACAAGGACTTTTACTTTTAAGCCCTTGTATTTTGGCGGCTGTTAATGGTTTTAAAATTAATAAATTTTCCCTTTATATGATTTTTAATTCACTCAGATTGTTAGCGTGTTTCTGCTGTTCCTCTTTGTGCTTTTGCAATCCGAAGTCCGACAGAGAACAGAGACAAGCAAGTATTCTCTAACGCAGTCTGCGGTGCACTGAGCCAAGATCTGATAGTAAATTGCCATAAGAAAATCAAGACAGGTCTTAAGGTGTTTCGTATAAAGGTATGAAAGTTGAATTTACTCTACAAGTTCTTAGCTAAAGTTGCATTAGTATTGTCTGTGGACTACGTACTTACATATGCTTTTCGAAGGCGCATTCACCCAGAGGTGTAAAAAACATTGCCATGATTTTACGTTAATAAATCAGTTCTTGCAAAGCTCATTATTTTAAAACTTTTACAGCAATGAACAATTTACAAATGAAAAATGTTATAACAAATTTACCTTCAAATTTTCAGTCAGTCCAAGTCCAGGAGAGCTAAAAATTAAGACACCTTAAAATACAAGTCTACCGGCTTTTCCTTGCTGGTCATCGGCAAATTGCAGTATCATTCCGTTGACGACAGTATCAACAAATACGTCAGAGTTTTGATTAACCTTTCCGCCATCTTGATCAACGATACAAAAGACACTTGTGCAACTTCCCTTTCCTTTGATTGGTATCTGCTCGAGCAAAGGAGTTTAAGCTCTCAGCGTTTTGACTTCAATTGTTCATAAACAGTGTGATAACTTTCACAACAATCAGGCAAACTTGCATTTTTTCTTTCTATCCTACGTAGCAAGTAATTAAAAATGGTTGGAAGTTTTATCCTGCCTTTCTATATTATTTTGCGTCACATGGTGGTGATGTGCTACTCGTTAAAATGTCGAAATCTTACTTCCTCCACTTGCATATAAAATAATTTTTAGGCTCATTAAATCGATATTAAGCATGAATTACCGTTACGCTGCTTTAGAACTACCCTAGACCTCAAAAACTATATTTTATGAAAGTTTCATAAATTTTGGCATTTTAGTAACGTAATTTTTATTTTATTTATATAATAAAATAAGGTAGCCAATTGAGAAAATTCGTTAGAACAGTTTTCGAGAATATTGAAAATTAGTATTTTTTAAAATAAAGTCATAAATATGTTATTGTAGCAATACTCGTATACCTATTGAAATAGAAAAGAAAAAAATTATTCTGACTCAATTTTGATTAAACTAAAATTCTAGATGCCAAATATGTTTAAATGAAATCAGATCAGCTGATTTCATACTTAATATTTTTATACCACCTTTTAAAACCATATATGTTTACAATTAAATTGAATCTCGAGTTTAGAAAAAAAACGGACAGCGTAAATCAAAATAAAATCCTTATAAAGTCAAGTAATGGCTCACTTGATTATGCTTTAAATTAAAATAATTTTTGTTTCAATTTAAAACCAAAACAAATTAATTAACCTAACCAAATCAACCACTCCTTTAATTTAAAATGGAAATTAATTTGAAATTGAACTTTTACCAACCTTTCAATTCCTTTGTAAAAAAACCAAAAGGATTTCGGAATAACATTTCTAAATAATGTTAAGATGCTGACGCCAACATTTTATTATTGTAATGATTTCCTTTTATTTTTTCCTTAAAAGATCAGCTCTTACTACCTGGGTTTTTTTTTCACTTGGGCCTAATGAGTTTATGATCTCTCAATTTTAAATTATTTTGATTTTTAATGTGTGAAAAATAGCGTCGCCAGAGTAATAGTTTCGTAAAAATTTTCCAAACTAATTGTTAGTGTTATTGAAGGAAAGTTTGAATAAAGACATTCAAAGGAGATTTCTAGGGTTCGATCCAAATTCATTGAAAAAATTGGATTATATAAAAAAAAAAAAGTCACGTAAAAGATCGCGTTTTCATTTAACTCAAAAGAGTTTTAATGAGAATTGAAAATACCCGGAAATGAATTTTGCATACAAAAGTACAATGCAAAATTACCTTCAAAATTTTGTAAATCTTATGTGTCATGACATCCTATCCTGCATATAACGAACTGAAATTCGGAGTTGGTTCATTTCACATAATTCTTCTAACTTCTTTTATTATTATAGCAATATTTAAGTAACACATTAATACGATAGAAAATGAAATGACTGTGGAGTGGAGACTTGTAACCCAAATGAATATAGTGACCCATACTAATTTCATTCTGCATTGTTATGTCTACCGTGTTTTTGTTATAAAGTAAAACATACATTCATTGATTTAAACTCCCAATTTCTCTTTGTGTTCACTCAACCGTGCTTATGAGCTCTGTGCAATTTGAACAGTGCACGGTGCTTGCTTACTCAATCTCACAAGAAATAAACATTCTTTGAATTTTCCTGACGTGGTATAAACTGAATTGCACAACGGTTACTCAAGGTTATCGGGAAATTACAAGGAAGGCTTAGTTTTTAAACCACACCCGACGCAATTTCCACATACCAAGTTGAGAATAAATTTGAAAATGAACAGATACTGACTTGCTTGCCATTCTAAAATAATGGTTTTAAAATTTTGAGTCTCTTAACTCAAGGTATTAGGTTATTTTGTTATTTATAATAAATTTGTTGTTTTCGAAATGAAATGGAAAACAACATCGCAATGAAGGTTAACGTTCCGCATTCACCCATTCGATAGCATAATTTTGTTTTTAACTTATTTTAGCACTTGTGGCTCAACTATAAATTATAAAATGCCATAAACTACGGACGCTTGCGTCTAGTTATGTAAGAAAGCAGTAACGTCACGAAACTGAGGCAAAAAATCTCAATTTGAAATAACGTAATATTTCGTTAGGGCGCAACTCACAAATTAACCCGGAGCATTATCGCGTGTGAAGTGGACCTTAACAATTGGAAATTGAAACGAGTGCACTTAGCAGTCGCTGCAAAAGAATCAAGCGAGTGCGCAGCGAACAACAAAATTTAGCATTACCTGGAAAATAAAGCATTTGTAATATGCCTAAGTAGTGCTCTCGGGCCCCCTTAATTCAGGCACTCCTGCCTTAAAGTCACTGGAGCGCCTTCTGTTCTCCGAGGTACGCCCCCTGCCCAGTGTCTCAGAAGAGATATAAAAGCCGCAGACGACGTACTTCTCGGTAAAGTTGATGGCAAATAGGCTCGAGCAAGTGTAAACTAAATCTGGTTTAGCAGTGCTGCAGAGTGTGCCAAGTATTATTTTTGGGCAATAATCTCCATTTAGAATTATTCGAATTAATAACGAAGACTTGACGTATTCTTAATACGAGACCTAATAAAAAATGAAGCGTTTGGTGGTAAGATATTGAGCTCTTAGATTCCCAGGGGCAAGTGATTTCTAAATTTGTGTTTTCATTCCACCGCATTCATCTGAGGATAGCTTCTGCTTTAATTAACTTTGCAGAGAATTGTTCCAATTTTAGGAGGTCAAATTAAGTTTTGTTTGTGCGGTTAATTTTGGCAAAGATTTTACGTAATTTATATAATTTTGTGGCCTTTTGAGAATTTTGCATAGAACTGGGGTTGAGAGACACGCCTTGGTTCTCAGATTCAGGGTAGTATGAAAAATTATTCTACTTAAGTAGGTGGAGATTTATAATGCTTTATAGAAGTGAAAGTGAGTTGGAACTGCTCCGATTTCAAGGACTTTTCTCTGATTATAAATTAAATGTTTAAAATATTCAGCGCAGCTGCTTTGAATTATTGGTGCATTAGTAACATTCAATAACTTGATACTGGAACTATTAAAAGTGAATTGTTCACTTTTTAAAATTTAAGACTCAATAAGAAGAATAGAATGATTTTAACTAAAATGAGTTACACATTTAGTGTTCACTAAATCTCTTTAAATATTATTTTTCTTTAGTGATTTTAGAATATTAATCCGAAATTTTCAATTTATAGATAACGCTTTTTTGCTTTCTGCCGGCAACAATATTAGCTCAGCGTGACTACACAACCCCTGTGCCTATTCTTAAACAAATTAATCGACACAATGAAGATGGTTCCTACAGCTACGGCTATGAAGGAGCTGATGGAAGTTTTAAAATAGAAACAAAATATCCAACAGGAGAGGTATATGGAAAGTATGGTTATGTCGATGACTCTGGAAAATTACGTGAAGTTGAATATGGAGCCAGTAGACGAGGTTTTGAACCGCAAGGTAAGAAAAAATCGAACCCCTTATTATTTTACAAAATTAAAAATAAAACCACTCTATTTCAGGAAATGATATAAATGTCCCACCGCCAACTCTTACGAATAATCATCCGTATCCTTTGGGTCCAAATGAACAGGACGATGGACAATATAGGGAGGATCCTAGTACTTATTACAAAAACGAAAAGTTCAATAGGCCAGTCCCTGCTAGTAATTTTCGATTAAACAACGTAGAACCTGCGCGACCTCGTTATAATCCACCTCCACAACCACCACCACCACCACCAAGAGCTCCGGCACCTCAGCCCAATTATTACAATCCACCACCCCCACAACCATATCAACAGCCACGATATCAACCATCATATCAACAAAATTATAACAATGTCAACGTACCAAATTACCATCATCCTGCTGTTAAAAACATCGACATTTGGAGCGGCTCATACAGCATAGATTATAAACGATGATATAGTGGATATAATAATTATACCAAAAATACCAAAAGTTTAAAGCTGCCATTATCTTAAATTTTAATGTCTTTTAGTCATTTTAACGGAGAAATAAATAATTCTACGAGTGATGATAGACAACTTTATGAAGGAATATAATTCTTTTTTTCATTTTGTATGGGGATCTAAAACTTTTCTTTTAAATTTATTTGCTAAATTCAAATTTCTTTTAAGACAACTTCCACTAAAGATTATTGAATACATTATTTTTTCTTCAACCATTCTACTTCAAATAATAAGCTCAAGAATTTGTTTTTATTATTAAAGCATGACCTTCGTTAAGGAATGTCAGATACACGTTCAAGGTTCAAACAATGTTCGTAATATTTTTTAAATTGTTCATTGAATTGAAAAGGCCACCTAAAAATTTTAAATTTTTTTAAAATATCTTATTGTGTTTTAAAAATACGTACGTGGGTGCGTTCATGCTGATGTATGAAAAATAAATTTCTACATGAGAAGAATACACCTGCGCTTTGTTAAAAAAACCTATAATTTCTGAGCCACGGTTCACTCTTATTTAAGAGTAAATTTGTACGACAAATTATAATTTGGTTATTTAATTTTCCATCAAGGGGGAAGTGAACCAGTGCATCCTTCACTGATCCGAACAATGAAATAAATAATTTTAAACCTTAAGTGCTGTTGCACTGGCCTTTGTTTGAGGTAAACGCATATAGCATATATATTTTTTACTTTGTGCGTCTGCCTCATGAAAGCTGCTTTATTTTATTAATTTGTAAGATCACATTTTTTGTTTATTGTGGCAATAATTTCGTTTTAACTCTGGTTGACCTTCAATTATATCAGTGAGTGAAGTTCTGAGGTATGCATGCGTTGGACACACCGCTCTGCATGCATTTCTCGAACGTATAAGACCTTGAAAAAAGCAGGAATTTTATTTTTCTATTTGGCAACGTTGAGGTATTTTCACATATTGCTCTTATTAACTTTGGGTAGTGCCGAATAGCAACCACACATGGCAACAGGAAGTGTGGCGTTGGTGCAATGATTGAAAGTTTAGCGCCTCAGGTGAGAAATGTTTTTTTTTTCTTTATGTAACTCCAAGTGCCTATCTCAAAAGATAGTACGCATAATCAACTCATGAGGTCAATATGGTTTTAAGTGCGCTGTAACTACATTTTGCCACATGAGTACGGTGCGCACTTTTGTCGTCCAATTAAAAAATTGACCAAACTTGAAATTGCATCATTCGCTACGCTTAAAGTGGTAATGGCTTAAATTTCCTTGTTGAAAAATACATATACAAGTATGCAAATGGGAAACCACAGCAAAAGTAAGGCAATTGATCCAATTACCTGGACCCCAATTTTATGATGTGTGCTGGCTGTGCTCGGTGCTCGGCTGGTGCATTTACCAACGAATGTTATGTGTCGCGACATTGCTGATTATGCTCACCTGTTGTGACACTTGCTAAATAAAATTTAAGAGTTAGTCATAGCTACATATATGCCACGGAAGTTATTATAGCTTAAATTGTATAGGTTTGAGAAAAAAAATATAATTTTCATATTATGTATATACAATATAAATTGCCCTTTACCCTTTCCGAATGACCATTTCAGTTCGTTTATATAAAAGAACAATGGAACTTGATGAAAGTGAATGCTATAAGATTGAAACATCAACACTATTAATCGTGTGGGTTTGACTCTTAACTTATTCCGACATTTCAGACCTACGTAACTAACTTAGTGGGATCAAAAATGATTCTAATAATAATAAAAAACTAAAAAATTAAGCTGTTTTTATATGTTACATAAAATAATAACTGGGATGTTTTAATAACATGTACCTTGGTTTCCATTTTACAAGGTTTTTTTTGAGCACATTAAATTTTAAATATTGTACTTAAATACAATAATGATGTTAAATATTCTGACACTCGTAACTTAAATATTTGATTGAACTTATAACAAGGTCTCAAAAATATCTGAAAGCAACTTTGTTATTTGAGGACCCAATGCCTAGTTTTATCGACATGGAACAAAAGTTGGTTCCGGTCATTTCCCCCTCAGAATGTCGTTTGCATTCACAGGAAAAAGTAGTATACCTTGAAAACCAACGTTAGTGCAAGAAATTCAGCGATGGAAATCGGGTACAATGCATTCTTATAAAATGTGGGCAGTCCCTTCTCGCGTGCACTACTTTTAATATAAAAACTTTTAGAATAAAACTTGCAATTTTAGGAAATGCATCATCCGAACAATTAATGCGAATGATCTTGAGGGCATTCTACAAATGAAAGAGAATATGCAATAGAGTATGTTTTAATTGAAATCCAACATTTATAAAATATGTACTCCATTTCAGTGTATCAGTTACTGTCTTATGCTCCGCGGAACTGCCGTCTTTAAGACAATCTACCGGCAGCTCCGCCACACCATGGTGAACCGCTCGACTGCAAAACTTTCACCGTCTCATTTCCACTGCATGCCTCGCACGCGTATCTGGTGGAAACAGATCTATGGTAAAACAGGAGGTTTGCGGTCGCCGTATAAAAGCCCCCAAACCGCCTCACGCCTGCTCAGTATTTTCGCAGACCTTTCCCTAGGTAAAGTGGTGGGTGGATTAATCATTGCTTCTTAAGAAGAGACCAAGGAATAAAAGAGCTCTAAGCTGGCTATCACAGGTCCTCAAAGATGAAGTTGGTACGTTCTAGCCTTGTTGATCGCTTCAAATATGACCACAATTGTGTCAACCCCATTGAAAGACACCAAACAAATATTTCCTTCCAAAGTGATTTATTTAGGGAAATCTCAAGAAATGAAGAAGCTCATAAGATCCTCTAGGCATTTCTTGCTATCATCCAAAAGTACACTTTTTACGTGTTTTTCATTAAGTTTATGTTTTAGTTTTTAACTAAAAATAAAAATAAAAAATAAGTGAAGTGATTAGGTACTCTGAAAATTGCTTGCATTTTCAAGGTGAACATCTTGCAGTGAACGTAAGGAGAAGTTTTGCTTAAGAAGAGAATGTTCTTACGAAAGTGAACAAACTGACCTTTCGCGAAATAATGTTCAGTATGTGTAAAGTGGCACGGAGGAACAGTAAAAGAAATCGTTTCAAATTCAAGCAAATAAATGCATTTAATTGGATTACTTTGCACAGTGATTTTATTTTCATAAAGTGATATATGTATAATTATTTCAAAAAATTTAAAAAATATATAAGTAAAGTAAATATTATTAGGCAAGGCAATTAGCCCAAAAATATAGCGCAGCTTACAATAGTGCCAAAATATAATGGATTTAATTCATTTTACGTTTAATTATAGAAATCATGCCAAAAGGCAAACATTTTTTAACTAAATTTTATTAATAAAATAGATTCGTAAAAATCCCAGAAATATTGATTTGAGTACCTATGGATGCACAAAACTTCTATCAGAGAAAAAAAGAATAAGTTTTTAAATTCAATTATACATACATATATGTATGTATAATATATATACTTTATGGGCGTGTAAAAACACTATGTAAGACGAACAGGAACCATTTCATGACAATGTTTTGGCGTTTTAAAAACAGTGTCAAACAAGATGAAAGTGCAGATTCAAGTAGCTTGGACCACCAACTTCATATTCTCAGAAATTGCCTCCAGGAAATTAAAAAAGCACTTGAAAGGAGCTCAGCTTCCGTCATCGATTGCGGCGGAAAGGCTGCAGCGATAAATCGAAACGTGACACATCAAAAAAAAATTTGGTTTCTGAGGGTATCACTGCTTTAAAGGCGTACATTAAATACTTTAAAACCAAATATGTTTCTCACTACGCAAGGTTCAGTCACATATACCTTTTTACCAATTATGTATATATGTAAAGCCGTAAAAACGTATTCTTAACTTGGCCAGGATCTTTTAAATTGAAATAATTCCGACACAAATTTGTATTCGTCGTCGTCGTTTGAGTAACAATTAAATCATCCACAATACTTAAGAATGGATACTGGATAGCCTTGCATGGATGAAAAAAAAAAATATACGAACGTGACCTTATGTGGCCTTACATCCGGTACGTCTTCATTATTCCAGATGTTCAAGACCTGTGGTTTGTAAATTAATAATATTCCATTTAATTGGATTTGTACAATTTTAATACAGTCGCATTTATTTTAAATCAACCTCTTCTTAAAATTCTTAGATCTCAAGATGGCATTTGATCTTTAGTTTCAAATAGTTTTATTAAGATTATACGTGCCGTTCTGAATCATTGATATGAACTTAAGCTGCATATCGATTTCAAAAATTTATAAGAAAATTTACAATATAACTCTCAGCCTATACAGTTAATAAATGATAGTATACCATATTTTATTATTTCGAGTTTGTAATATATACATGGCTTGTTACCATATTAAATCATGTATTGCCGAATATTTTATAAGAAATTAATTCATATACTAGATGGCTTTGTCGTAAAACAAAGTATGAAATCCATGGAATTCGAAAACTTTTTGGAATGAAACTGGTGAACTGACTCGCAGACATTTTATACGATTGATGAATATTTTCAATTTCTCAATAAATACATATATTAAAATTCCTATGTAAAAAAGATATTTAGAGGTAGATATTGTTTTATTGCTATCTAAAATAAAAGGTGCCAACCCATTGAGAGATGGTGAGGATTTTACGCAATTGTTTATCTGTCTTCAGAATTATTTTTACTTATACTACAATAGATTTAAGACAATTTTGTCTACATCTTCAAATAAAATAATTTTTATTTCCTGTTTCGATTTTCACTAAGTTTTTAAAGAGCAGTAAAAGTTTTTGCTATTCCAATCTGATCCGCTTAATTCTATTTCCTGGCACACTGAAAAAAAAGATTGTATGGACTTGAAGAAAACTGGCTATGATATACCAGAAAACTTTCTATGATTTTCAGTCATACCTCCTAATTATATACTAATTATATACCTGGCAGTAATTAATTAGTAATTGCGCATTGGCTGCACTAATGTCACTGATTTATTCGTGCTATTATTGTAGTCAGTGAGCAATTTAAATTGGACTTAATATATATGTTTGTAATTACAAAAGCATTTTTTCTTTATTCCACACAGATAGCCTTTATTTTCATAGCATTCGCGAGAACTGCGTTAGCTCAAGATTACCAGGAATATGAGGCCGCACCCAGGGCAGCACCTGCTAGATTACGTCCAGGTAGTGGACCTGTAGACAATAGGCCAGCTCCAACACCAGTTCCAATTTTAAAACAAATTAATCGGTAGGTAGGTGGCTAAATTCAGAAATTATATCTAATAACTTCAATCAAATTTAGACATAACGAAGATGGCTCCTACACCTACGGATACGAAGGAGCAGACGGATCGTTTAAAATTGAAACAAAACTCGCCACAGGAGAAGTTAAAGGAAAATATGGTTATGTTGATGAAACAGGAAAAGTTCGAGTTGTTGAATACGGTGCAAACAAATATGGATTCCAGCCATCGGGCGAAGGTATTACTGTAGCACCACCCACATTGGTGGATGAAACCACAAATAAGGAAGGTATTTTGCCTGAATACGAAGATGACCAACAGAAACCTTACGTAAGAAAATATTTGCCATTTTGTAGAATAAAATATTTTCAAAACAAATGCTTTGTTGTAATAGATTGCAAGAGTACCAAGACCACAATCCCGTCCTCCACCTCCACCACCACGGCCAAGACCTCAGCCCCAATATGTGGACTATGATGAGCCAGCTCCAGCTCCTCCTCAAAGACCACAATATTCGTCGGGCGGTCCAGCCCCTCCTAGGCTGCAAATACCTGGCGCACAACCATCCGGAGATGTTGTGTATTCCCCACAGCCTCGACCAGCCAGACCAGACCCCGAATATACTCAAAGCCAGGTTAGCTTATTAAGTTTACACCTAAGCTAACAGACTAATTTATTATTGTATTTTATTAGACATTCAGTTTGGGCCCTGCACAGCATAACAACGTGAGAATTTCTAGACCAGTGTTTGCTGCACCACCTCCACAACCTCCGCGACCTGTTCAGGAGCCTTCTTACCAGCCGAGACCTGCTCCACAGCCAGTTGCCTATGCGCCACCATCTCAACCTCAAGGGCGAAGTACTAGCGTCTTAGACCAATTAGCCAAGGATTATGCTCTTCCACAAGGCGGAGCGCAGCCTCTACATGATATTTCTTTCGGATATTATTAAAAAAGATAGACTAAAGATATGTATAGAAAGTCGTACTGATTTTAATCCATCTAGAGATAGAATATCTGCAACTGCTTTTTCTAAGTTGGTTGGCTTCCTTATAGCGCTTTTTCATGTCTTACCTTAAATTCTAAGGTAAGATTGTAAAAATGATCCTTATAAGGAGGGAGGAATAATACTCATTTTCATATACACATCCAAAGCTCTAGCACAAAATTCTAAAAAATAAAAATGTTCAATATATTTAATTTGTAAACACAATCTTCATTATTCAGCTTGCTGCAGTGCTAAATAGTTACCGATTTTACATAAGCCAGAGATCGCAATTTCTCAACAATAAAACTTAGTGCGCTAAATGCTGTTGCCAATGTTCAAAATGTTCTTTGCTTCACAGGTTCCTTAAAAATTTTTGTAAAAAGACAGGTAATCTTAATAAACACCGAAAATTGTAAATACTTCAGAATAATTTATTTCAAATCTGCAAAATACTGAACCCTTATCAGCTTTCAAATTAAAATCAATCCTTGTTTAAGAAACCATATCAAATTCTTGCAGAGAGAGAATATTTATCTGTCAATTTTAGTCTGCTAAAATTAAATTTAATTCTTTAAAGCTTTTTATAATTTAGTGTACCAAATTCAATTTAGTCCCGAATTTAATACAGGGTCTTAGAACAGCTCTAAAGATTTTCTTCACAATTTTTTAAATATTCTAAAAATATCTTCATACGTAAACAATTTTCGATTGTAGAGTTATCTTAAGCAGGTCATCGTAAAATTAATGTATTTACTTAGATTTGTTTGTCTGATAATTGCGGATAAGTTTGGAATTAGCTTGCACAACTTTTTTCATCCTATGAATACGATTCTCTGAATAAACAATCAAAACAAACATTTTTTATAGTACCCCACACTTCACTGATGTAATTTAAATCCAGTTGTGTTAACATCCAGTCAAGTAAATTACTAGGTATTTGCATTGAAAACATTTAAAGCAATTTACTTATTTTCTAATTTCTTACCTGTGCTCCTTTTTCCATTCAACAATTTTTGATAGAGGAAATCCAAGTCTTACAGCACAGGGATTTATTTTGTGTACGCGTTGCAACTTGAGAAACTTTTGATTAGGCAAACAAGAAGAACCTTTTTAAATCGTGCTTGGAATAAAATGGATTTGTAGCAGTTTTAACTCAGGTAAGCCCGCCACTCTGTCCTACCACTCTGAGCTTTTCCACAATTTGCCTAAGGAGAAACTAAACCTATGCAAATATTTGCTTATTGAATTATTCGAGAAAAACAATGTTTTGTGGAAAATGTTGAGAAAATTGTATCAACAGTTTTTTAGCAAAATAGTTAAAAGGAGCTTAATAGTTAAAATAGTAAATTTAGTGGGCAGCTCGTTTAAGGTGAAAAAACTGCTCCATGAGTAAAATTGATTATTAATATGAGATGTTTTTGCACAAATTTTATTATTTTTGAAAAAAAAAGTTTAAAGTTTACCAAATGATGTTTGTATCTTTTTACGGTTTTTGACACTATTTTCGTTAAAAAATAACTCATATATTATTTTTATTACTCTCTATTAAGCTACATTAAATTTTTTTTTTCATATCAATGCGTAGAAAAGTGCTATGTTTTCATCATTAAAATAAGGTTTTAGGTTAATGAATATTCTAAAATTTATAAAAATATCTACTATTTTTTTGTTGTGTTACAAAAAATTTTTGTCTTGAAAACTCCATTAATAATAATTACATCGGTTACCACTATATATTTGCCGAATAATTGAGAGAACATTCCTATAGAATTTATTTTATCGCTTATGAATTTGCAAATTACAATGCTCAATCAGTTCCTATTTTCGAGAAAAATAAATTTAAAAAGTACAGAACACCGTACTTTGATTATCATGGGTTAATATAGAAGCTGGTATGTTATTGGTAAGCTCACAGACTTTTATATTTCGTTGGAAAACCTCATTAAAAATTTCGGAAATCTACTATTACATAAAATAATACAAGTATACTTATCTTGAAAAATCTTGCTTATTATCAGCAGTGAAAATGTTGTTTTTGTTTTTAAAATCTAATATTTGTCGACGTTTGATTTTTATTTTAACGGCTGGATGTATGTATGTAGGGTAACCATTTTTGTTTATGAAAAGAAATTTTTAATGAAACATTTTGTGTTATTCTTTCTCTCCATATTATTTGCAAAAACTTATCCACCAACAAAAACACTTAAGACCTAAGGATGGAAACATTCAGATGGAAAAGGCTTAATAGATAATAAATATTTACAAAACTTCACATATACATTACTTAGTTCGAGAACAAGACAACATTCGAGGAATATTTTAATGGCTTACATAATCATTCTCGTTGGCAACATCTTCGTCATTTATAATGCTATTTAGCGATAACACAGTCTATTTAGGCGGCAATACTGATGTTAACATAATTTTATGAATGCTTGTCCGGTTTAACATGTCACAGGTTGACCAGAGAAATGCAGTTATTTAAGTGGCTTTCCTTACACCAACTATTGCTAATACACGAAAGTGCCACAGTCATTCCTTAAAAGTAGTGTCCTGAAAAGAGCATAATCAAAATAACAAAATATTAATTTTCTAAAGGAAATATTACAAATTTAAATAAAGTTTCTTGTTGGTCTTCACGGATAATTAGTCCTGATATTCGAGGGTGATTAAAGACTAAGATAGTTTGCAGAAAATTTATTTAAAGCGAAATTATGCAATCACTTGTGGCAGTTTATAATTTCAAAAAATTGCAGCGTATCCATTTGGAAAACGGCAAAACATTTACTTCCATTTAGTGAAAGAATAATTAGAGACTATAAATATAAATTTTGAAAACGTGTCTATTTTGAAGGAACCAAAATCCGTAAATTTAAATGAAGACGATTGCACCAACAAGAAACTTAATATCTCTTAATCGGAAGTGATAAACAAATCTGCCCACTGAGCAAGTTATAAGAATCGAACTACAACTAATTTCTGTCGCAATTTAAGACTTTACCTTATTTATTCATTACCTCTAAAAACAACCACACAAACCCATTCGCGCGCACAAAGTACAGTCTTTCATTTTGTTGGTGGAAAAATCTGTCCGGAGGGGTGGATTGTAAATTGTAGTAGCTCTCGGTCGATCAGGGATTCTGTCGGGTTGTCCGTCCTTTCTAGTTCAGTAAAAGTCGGTTAAATTGCACCGGATCTCCAATTTGGAATCTCGGGGTTCTATAAATTTCAGGGGATTTTCTCTTTTCCGTATGTTGTATTGCGTATTTATGACGATAATCGGATTTCATCTTGTAGGCGTCTAAGAAATTATTGGACGTGTACGAAGGAACATATGGGGGAGGCAGGACACTGGGGTAATTTTGAGATGCTGCTGTATCAAGAGATACAAAAGATGGTCCATTGCTCGTGCCTTTATGGTTTTTAGTTGCTAATGCCGCAATTATTGGTGTTAAGGAATCATAACTCTGCTGACCGTAACGAAAGTTTGGATGTCGTTTATTAGATTTGTATTTGAGAGCCATCGACTTATAGACGTCCCACGGAGGGGACTTGAACACATTCGGACCATAGTTCTCGTAGGCAATTAAATTCTCTCCGTCCGATACTAGCGGACTTCCAAGGGCAGTTGTAAGCGGCTGAGTTTCAGAAATTTGAAGTGAGTTCAAATCACTGAAGGGATATTTGGGAATTGGATACTGCTTAAAGGGACGAACTGTAGTCGGTTTTTTGGTTGTCGTTGGCAATGGTTTCGCCTTTGTCAGCGGTAACAAATGTACAATTTCCTTAAGTGCTTCTGCAGCACTGTGAGCTTGCCGCGGGTCAAGTGGTCTGGAGTGTCCTGAGATTCCTATATTTTGGAGTAGAATACAAGTAGGTGTTTATGCACTAAAAAACCGATCTTTAAGAAAAACGATAATCTATGATGAAAAGTTATTCAATGCTCACAGGGTTACAGTTGATGGCTTGAAACTGAAAGTTATTTTACATGGATAGAGCAGGAAAACTGGCCAAGTAGCCAACATAAAAAATATAGACCTACGTAAAAGTATAGAACAGACCCTAGCTTGATCACTCCCATATTTGTCGTATATATGTTATAATGTAAATATAAGATGTTAATTGAAAATAACTGAAACAAAAGCTCAAGGCTGGTAACATATACATATGTAGATATGTATCACATACAGAAAAGTGTAAATTTTTAAAATTGAATGTTATGTTTAGCGAGCCTTCTTAAAAAAAAACCCTTAATACTATAGATAGCGGAATTTCAAAATTGTATTAGGTTTAAAATTGTGTAATAGTCAAAGTCCAAGGGCGGAATATAATAGTACTAACTCCCCAACATTTTATTCAAAATCCAAACTTAATCTGTGTGATACAAAGTTATCTGCTCAGCTGGAAAGGAAGTCAATGTAAAATTGAATAGCCATTTCATGGAGAATGATACTAAATACTATAAAATCAAGGTAACCATAAACATTCACTATTTTATTACCCTCTTCGATTAATAGAGAAAGCTAATAATTCAGAACGAATCCAGTAACCATGAATCGTCTTATGTGAACTTGTGGTAACATGTAGGTAAATCATCTTTTGTTATTATTATACATATTTAAAATACTCTACCTTGAAAAGCCCTAAGTAAAAAAAAAATTGTTCTATAAATAAAGAAATGATCAAACATGAGGATCAAACGTGCCCAATACTTCTGAGAAAGGCTGTATTTTACGAGTACTTTAATAGATAAGTAGCATTCGTTAGTAAATATTAAACGAGTTAGACGAGATATCGTTGCATAACAGAAAAACTGTACAATCACAAAAAACAATTATGTTATGCCCAAAGACCGATTGAAAATGATCAAACGGCAACACGATACCTTATAAAGTCAATATAAATGCAATTCATAAAGAACTAGCGAAAGTAAAAGTATTTTTGGTTGTTGCATTTTTTCTTCCCTAAATGCTTTATTTTATCTGCGGTTTTGTTAAAATGTAGTATTATAGATTTTATTATTTACAGCAGATTAAAAAGTTCGATGAAATAGCTGCCAAGAAGAATTGAAATAAGAATATTAAAACACAATGTACAAACTTAGGAAACAGAGAAAACCGAACACCTTTCACAAAATTATTTTCATAACAGTAGGTAGTAAGTAGTCAGTCGTAAACAGTACAAACAAATTATGTAGAAAAATAAATATAAAATGTAGAAAGTCTAGAGAAGTTTCGAAAGCAGGAAGAATAGTTGTAAAACAACGTAACTTCCTTATAGGGTGTGAACAACACATAGAGGCAGATGACATTAATGCAGTTTATCTACATATTAGTACGGAAATACCATAATGGGACCTACCTTCGAGAGGAAAACCATATTTTGAAGGCCACCCGGAAGGACCTTCAAAAGCTGCCGCTCCGGTGAAGTGAGCTCCTCCGCCAAATGCTCCTGGAGGTAGATATGCAGTGCTTCCGTACGAAGGTGCCTTCGATGGCGGTCCATAATTACCATGTCCAGAGGGAATTTCATATGTTGTTATAGCTAGAAGAAAAACACGTTTATATTTTCAAAAAGATTTTAAAAAAAAAATGCTTTTTTCCCACAGCATTGAAATATATGTGATCCCAATCAGAAAAAGGAAATGTTATCGTTACGTTTTTGGGATCACAACTACCCATGAGGCTTACGCAACGAATGGGCTGTCTGCTTCGAATTATTAATTGCATAGAGCCCCATATCTGGTGGAGCGCAATAAATGGGAATGAGTATAAAAACATCGCTTACTTTCACTATGAGAAGGAGCACTAATAACCGGATGACCTCCACTTCCTGATGAGCCACCGCTGAGACCGGACAATTTTCCAATAAGTGGGTGTCCTCCTCCTGAAGGGGGTCCGAGGTGGGCTGAACTTACAATCGCTTTTCCAACATCCGTCACTTTATCACCAGATACTGCAACAAGCTGCAAAACATTAGGACAGTGGATTAGATTCGAGCTTTTATTTAAAGTATATAAACATTTTGTTATAAAATTAAACTATTGATTACTTAGAGTATTTTTGATATATTTTTTATTCTTTCTCAAACAATTTGGCTGTAAAATTGACCTCAGTATTGAAATTACATAGTTAAATTATTGGAATATGTTTTTAAAACGAATACTACCGAATAAATCAACATAGTAAAATTTAAAAAGTTATATTTGTGTTAATTAAAACTAAAGTAGCTATGGTCATAAATTTAAATAAATTTAGTGTCCGTTAAAATTTTGGTCGCAATCATAAAATCCTTTATCTTTTTCATCTTCTTAATTAAATGCTTAAAATAGTACTAAAAAGGAAACTTCTAAAAGAGTAGGGAAAAATAGCAAAATAAATAGGAAAACGCATTACCTTTCCTCCAGCAGCAAGCGCATATCCACTTCCTTTCAAAAGCTGTCCTTTGATTGCAGTCACTCCTCCAGTAATTGCTTTAACAGCTTGGAAAATTGTACTTAGAATAGACTTTTTTAGACTAAGCGGATCGAAACTGACTGAGTTTGCCTTAATAGAAAAATCGTTAAAATTATAAATGCTGTTTTTGTTGTTATGTTATGGGAAAACAAATAATTTTCGTACATTCTCAAAATTGCCAACACTATTATCCTGATGTTCTTTTTTGTTTATCAAAATATCATATTGGATCTAGTGCGTAATTTTATCAAAAGTATAAGTTTAAGTAATTGAAACTAATATATGAAAATATAATATTAGTCTAACCGCATTTTACAAAAAATTGTATTACTTGTATTTTATTTATTCATTTATAAATTAAAATATGGAATTCGATAAAAATTACCCGTGCTCAACTTGCAGCTTTCTAAATACATATTTTAAAACAACTTCGTAGCGACCTTAATGAGCTAAGAAGTGCGTATACAAAATCTAACTCGTTAAACATATTTTGGTACCTACATAGTTACTTCGAATGATCGACGATTACTGAATGATCGCCCCCGGTTTTATACATCCGTGTGAATCATTATCGGCGGATGTTGCGTTTACATAAGAAATTACAAGTTACGGAAATTACTTGATATAAATCGAGAAGCAACGTTTCATCATATGTACATATGCCGTAATTAATAAGGTACCTCAAAAAAAAAATATACTTACATGTTCACCGCCTCCAGACTTGTAACCTCCGCTGCCACCGGAGCTGGCTGAAGCAAACGATGCTGATGCACGTCCAACACCACTCAAAACACTCTAATGGAAGAAATGAGAAGAATTTAAATTATTTTTATTATAAAGCCTATTAAGTTCCCACCAAGTAGGTCAGATACTGAGTGTGATACGTACCGACTTTATGCTCTGAACTATGTCAAAGCTTCCACCAGATCTTTTAGCGATCTGTGAATTTTCACTTTCTGCGTGATCACTGTCGTCTAAGATAATTGATTTGCCTTCGTCTACGTCTTCCACCACAGGGTGTGTGTGACAAAGATACGGCAAAAGAACCAAAATACAGATGCAAAAGAACTAAATTTAATATGAAGATAAAGAGATTTAAATTATTCTAACGTTTTTGAAATAGAAATAATATGGTTGTTGGAAGTGTTTATAACACCATTTAATCGAAATGAGGTGAAAGATTTGTTTTTTGTATTTTTGATAACTTTACGAGGCAACTCTCTCAAGGACGTTTTCAGAACTAAAACTTTTTAATGATATAAAAGTTATTTTATCTAAAAATACTAATTTATGATTTAAATTAATGGTCGATAACATATAGGCATCCAACTATTTGGAAAAATGTCTTAAGTCGTATAATACAGTCTGTATCTAAAATATTAATTAACACCGTCAAGCGTGACAACTACATAACATACGGAATTTAGTGAAATATTTCTCAAAACTTAAATAAAGATTAAGCTGCTCTATTTTCATACATAACCATTAGCTCGTTAGTTGCTCCAACTTTCCCTCAATTTAATAAATCCCATCGTTTTTACATTGCATATGGATATGACATAGCGTTAAACCGGATTTATTTAACCCTAAAATGATTGCATAAGAAAACTAGAAGTTGGTAAATCCATTTGAAGATCTTGCCCAACATTCCGTTTTGTTAGAAAATCAAAATATCATATATCAAACCGATTCCTGTTTGCCTTCAAGCTTAAATACGTTCTATATTCGGTTAGTGATGCAGACTACAAAAATAAAGTTTGCAATTAGCTTCATGTCCATTCGATCATTTCCAAAGTTAATGAGATATTTCTCCTTTTGCGATGCCCAAGTAGGTATTGGCTTTTTATGAGATCTGACATATTTCTTTCTGCAGTTTTTGCAAACCACATAGCAAGAAACGTAGGCCGTGTACTTTCCATCGAGCATTTCACTTCGCCAATTGTACCAGCACCATGTACCTTGAACTTATCCGAAATTTCTCAGTACTTTTATTTTTATTGCAGTAGGGTTTTTTTTGTTTTGGATAAAATCTTTCCGCAAACATGTGAATCATTTTTTTTTTCAAGCCAATTGAACGTACTAAAAAGTGAAATTAAATTTGGTAAAAGTACTCCGATAACCAAAAAAAACAATGAAAGGTGAAGCACCGATATTAGTCTCTTTGAAAGATCATCGGTGTTCCCTTCACTATTGCGTAACGTTGCCTCAATTCTTATAAAAAATATAGAAGCAATGAGATTCAATAATTTGATATGGCGCCGCATCAGGGGATATCTATTTCACTTTTGTTTTCTTTGCGACGGGATAGTGCGCTATAAATGGCAGAAATGGTTTAAAGAAAGCTTTAAGTCCCGCAGTTACAAGTTTTTCTTTTAAATAATAACGAATTGCACATTCTATGTCAATTACATGCCAACGTTTATGTGCAATTGAATAGTTTCCGCCTTTGGCGACAAATCGAGGAGCCAGGGGCCGAATTGCATTCAACTTTGCATGGAATGGGAGGAGGCTCCGACAACTCGACTTGCAACCGCAGAGCAGATTGCACCGAGCAACTTTCTCCGGGTGATGTTTGCGTAAAAGAAAAAACAAAATAAACGTTCGCCGCTTGCCGGCTCAGTTCGTTCGCCGAAATATTCATGTGAGTCGGCATTTGCATTTTCATTAGATATACAAATAGACAACGTTTCTGGTGGTTTTTATATCCTGCATTAAAATAGCGAACTCGGAAGTAACATGTGGAATTGATATAAAATGCTCTTTTCTAGATGTATTTACTATTCAACCAATTTACAACACGTGTAACTAAAACCATCTTTGAAGAATTTATAGAAGGCATTTGGTAGACTAGTCACGTAATGCAGTGTTTAACTCTTTTGTTTTGATATAAATTTCTACGATCTCAATTTGCATAGGTACATATATATTTCTCTTATTTTAGAAAACAAAAAAATTGCTGCCAATTTTAATATATGCATGGTATCCCTAAATATGACGTAAGTAAAAAAGTTAGGCCAATAAAACACTTTACCACCTCTCTCATAACTTTTGTGATTTTGTGACTATTCAAATTTAATATCAGAAATAAAAAATTAATGTACTCGGTTAAATTAACACCCCAAACAGAAAGGATTTAACCAAATTCGATAAATTGGTTGAGTTTTGGGCCGAAAAGAAATGCCCTAAGTACGTTTCCTCTAAACATTTTAGTAATTAGCTTGAGACCTCCATTTAAAAATTAAATTTCTATAAGTCCTCCAAAATTTTTAAATTTAAATATACATATGTATGTTAAATATTTATGATATATAAACTAAACATATGTATGAATGTGACTGTGAAGGGCTTATATCACTTCAGCTAATTATATTATCAACACTGCAATACACTTATCTACTTAGGAAAAAGACATACCGATAAATGTAGACGGTTTAAAATAGATTTGTAATGTGATTTACTCACACTCTAGGAAAATTCTTGAAGCCAACCAAAATAAAATTTTAAAATGTTTGGATAAAATTTTTAAGGCTAATAAATTGGTTGTAATAATATAAAGTACACTAATTCATTATGTACGTATTTAAGCTCGAAGGAAACGTTTGTCTCATTGTACTAATGTCTAACTGATGGTACGGAATTAAACTATCCTATAAAAAATTTCGCTTAGACTTGTTCACTCAAGTTAGGAATTTCAAAGCAAAATTAGATAGTCTGAATTTTTTTCCAAATGACGGTTATGATTCACATGTGCCTACTTTCTTCATAAAAAAAAACCCACACTTGACACTTTCTCATCCACTAGCAATCAATAAAAAACAGACGATGGGTGGTTAATCACTAAAAAATTATCGAGTACGTTACCTTCATTTTGGAGTAGAGTCTTTGGGGCGTCTATCTGATAAATACTACAAATTGCTACCTAGTAGCAATCTTAGAAGTTTGAAACAGTTCACTTAGCGTAGTCTTTCCTTAGTTTTGTGGGCGACACGCTGTTTACTTTCGTTTAAATGGGCGGAAATCGCACGAACCACTCTCTTCGCTTAACAATCCGTTAAAGCTGGTCCTCCACGACGGTCAAGTAAAAACTTTCTTCTTTCGACAGCAGCCACACACAAAATGAAACGCGGAAAAAGCACAGCGAAAAACATAAACAAAATACGACCGACTCGCGCTTAACGTGTTTCTTAGCAAGTAAAGATCACAGTGAGGAAGCGGGAAAAGATGGATCTGCGCGAACCGCTCAAAATTTCTCTCTTGAAATGCACACTAGCCGCTAGTTGAAAAGCATATGTCGGATCGGAGATGGAGGATTTCGGTTTTAAACAAGATGACACAGTTGAGGTACAGGTGGTAAGACACCTGGCCATCCCCGTTCGATCTCCGTGGCAAGGTCCCCACTTAGCGCCGCGACGGCACACTGTTAAATGGATGGCCAACGTCGATGTCGTTTTTGCTTAGAAGTGCTCAACTTGAACTTTCGTCGCCGAGTTGCTGCATCGCCGACCTGGAGAAATGGTTCCAGATCGAATTTATCCGATCGGCCGGTTTACGTTGCATCGAGCAGGAAGCAGAGCGCGGGCACTCGCAAGATAAACTAAAGTAAGGGGTCCAATCCAACATAGGTTTAATTTGCGATTACAGGAAGACAACCTCTACAAAATTTCCACTGGTGTTATGTCATGGTGTTTTTTTTATATTTTATACTGTCGTGGTTGCATATTTTTTACAACGATTAAGAGAAGCAAGCTTGTGAACACTATACTTAGAAAAAAATGATTGAAACAAATTCCCCAATTTGTCATTATACATATTTTATGATATGCATATGTATTTCGAGCGTAAAATTAAATTCGAAGAAGAAAATTGATGGCTTAATACATTTTAATAGGTATGTGTCTACACTAAAATTCTTCAAATCCGCTTACCATTTTTTTCTAAGTATTCGCTTTATATTTGCAATCTTCATTTGAAGATGTGTAGAATTCAATATAAGAAAACAAAATAAAAAGACAACATTTACAATAATATTAAATTAGTTGCACATGTAATTTGATAATATTTTTATTTTCCAATTAAATGTATTTACACCTACATATGTAGGTAGTGTAAGAATTCGCACAATTTTGATTTTGATTTTTATTCTGAGGATGAAATTTTAAATAATCATGTTAGAAAAAAATGATTAATTTCTTTATTTTTTTAAATACTACTACTACTTCTTCTTTATTTTTTTTTAAATAGACATAAAATCGCAATTCCAAATTAATTTCATATCTTACTCTTTTAGCACATCTTTTCATAGTTTTCGATCCTCGCTTGTGTCCAAAGCTGTTGTTTTCGATAATTTTCTCAGGTATATAATGTCTGTACCTTGAATTTTAGAAAACTAATGAACATACATGGTATAAATTAAAATATTCATATTCAAAAATTATTTACCAGCGAAAAGTGATGGAAGTTTGAAGCTACAAATATTTTTAACAAAGATTGATAATAAATATCCAATGTCCATTTTTATCCCTTTCCTATATTTCACAGATCTCAAACATCTATCGAGCAAACACTCCAAATCGTCTTGTAAATTACTACATTTTAACTTATATTTTAATTCACTTTCCGTATTGATCAACTTTTTTTGTCAAGAAAATACAATAAATATTGTCGATTTGTAATCGTTTTACAAATTTAGTATGTTAAATTTTCGAAATCATAAAAACAATTTATTCAGCATCTGTTAAAGTCGTACTTTAATAATATTTAATTTCTTATTTCTTTTTTCAAAAAAAAAAGGATGTTTGGAAAGGAAACAATCTTTTAATAACTGACAATTTTTTTATATTTTACTCTCACAGCAAAATTATCTAATGTAATATAGTTGGTGTCATATGTCTTTGTCAAGGTACGGAAGGAATGTTGTTAATTTAATAGAATTTTAAAATATTCCCACAGGAACATCCCGATCCCGTGCTTTTGTAGGAAAGACCTGTGTATACATATTTTTTTATCAGGTACATGTTTTATGGCTTGCTCTGCAGAGAACTTATGGATTCTTCCCTTTTTTGTATGATTCGTTGAGTGATGCCGATAATTTCAGAACATTTATCAATATATTTTACATATTACGTCACGAAAGTTTTAGATAACAATAAATTGTAATGATAAAATGTCTGTTTCCTTTCACTTACCATTAAGTCATTTCTAATGCGGATAATTTCGTGGTGCACTCTAAAATTGGCGAGGATGCCATAAATGTAATAATTTCTTTTTTAGTAATTGTACTTTTCTAAATTTAACTCAGCGGCAGTGATCCGCTTACGTAATTTTCAAAGAACGCACCAATCCGAAGAAGTGAAATGAGTGTGATTTATTATTCTACTTGCTAGATAAAAATCCTTTCTCTGCATTACTGAAAGTAGGAAGACGTCTTCAATCTGTGGTAAGCGGTTGCGGGTGAACTGAATGTAATTAGACCGCCTAAATAAAGAATTACATTTTTTTACCATAAGTTTACAATCAATTCTTTACAATCTCTGCCTCTGGCTAGCGAGTAATTTATGGATGTTGAAAAAAATTTTAACGATTTTGAAGCCAGTTTGACGTCATAACGGCTAAAATTAGAATGCCTAAAATTTTCTTTAGTGTTTTGAACCTAATCAGGGCGGGGATTGATGCCACAGGTAACATTTGAAATCCTCAAACAGGGAGCAAAAAGAGGATGCCAAAAAACTAAAACCAATTGGAGTTCAATTGAAGAACTCTCATTCGCTGAAAAACAGATCTTATAGCATCGCTGCGATAGTCGTGATCTTGTTTCGAGTGATCCGTCGCAATCGCCTCATTGACTTTCACTTGCAAAAGGTTGAACGCACTTGTGCATAGCTGCTATCGTTCTTCCGCTTAATAAATCCGACGCTCTTCCGCGTTAATTTTGGCTGCTCCCTGTCCTTTTACTCTAGAGTTATTCACCCAAAAATTGTCCATTGAGCAAGTAATTAATTATAAATTCCTCGTTTCGTCACACGGAGCATAATGGGGATGGTTTTTCCGAGTAGAAGTGCCTTCGTACTAATGATTAGCGAAAAGGGAGTGCAGCCGCGAAACTGGTTCTAGCAACGACTCTAGCGCTCATTGAGTTTCTTACGGCTTTCCTCGGGATTAATGTGAACGACCGACTGCGGTCCCGTCCCTCCTCGGACTCACTTTTCTCCGAGTGCTATTTACGTAACTTCTTGGGGAAACACAACGCATTTGCTGAACTTTTATTGTTAATTGAAGCTTTATACAAGGTGTATGTAATTTGCACCTCCCGAACCATATAACATTTGATTGAGCTTAACTGAGCCGAAGATCAGTTGAAGTCATTTTTTCGTCACCAAAATAATAAAAGTTCCATTATTGGGCGGTTCCGGATGGGTGCAATGTCTGGCCGACATTGCAGAGAGATTTTGTTTCGAAAGTTATGCAATTTCACTGATTATTGTTTCAATCTGTTTGTAATAAGCTAATGCAAGAATGATGTGTGCAGACCTATCTAAAAATTCGATTTGTGGGTCGCTTTTGAGGCTTCTATTTTCAATTGTTTATATTGCAAAATACTTAATAATAACAAATTGAATTCAAGTATTGAGTGGTACATCAATATTTGTTTTAAAATTGACGACAACATACATATAATACAAAAATTTATTTTTTCTGGTAACATTTCATTACTTGTTTTAAAAAATTAATATTAAGAGAGCGTTGTCAATTACATTTTTTACTCTTTTTATATAACAATTATAAAAACAAATTAATTTAATTTGTCTATTATAATTAAAAAAATAAAATAAATAAATATATATATGTACATATATACATATGTGCAGAGTTCCGTTTCTCATTGACTATGTTGCCATCACTCCATAGATGACAAACCACTATTGTAAATATTGACCCATGTTAATAAAACTTTGCATCCGCATAAAGTGCAGTTGGCTAAAATGTTTTCATCATTTTAAATTATGAAAGCATAAAAAAAGGCATCTAATTTGACATTTTATTTACTACCGTAATTGCAACATTACATACCAAGCACGCTAAAAGTGAACTAACTCAAAGTTTAGTTTAGTTTTCGAGCAATTTCAAGACTCTAATAAAAAGATATTATGAAATGTTACAGTTGCTTGAAGATAAATTATTGGACCATCGCATCTTCACATTCTGAGATACATGAATAAGTATACCATAAAAAGCGAGCATATCGTGTGCCATCAACCAGAATGTTAATTTCATAATTTTTCGTGATTTTCCTCTTATAATCCAGCCAACGTTTGAGGATGGTTGTGATGCGCTGAACCCAAAGATCATAACTCTAGCCTTAACCTCGCAGAAATTTAGCATCATTTATGACTAAACGGACGGTGTGACAAAACCTTAATTGAGTTAAGTATTTAGCCTTGACTTCAGGTTATGTACTCTAATAATTACCACATGCAGTGTTTGAAAAAAATACAAATTAAGTCATATTATACTTTATTTAATGCAATTTAGGGTATACTATTTGATGCATTTACATGTAACTAATGACATATTTTAAATTTTCGCATTGTGATTCGTTGTACAATAACTTGAATAATTCAATTAAATGCGCAAACGGTTTTTGTTAATTTCTTTAGAATGGTTTAAAGTGATTTACATTTCATTTACATTTTAAAATTTACAACGGAGAACACATTTTATATACCTAAATGCATATATGTACATATACATAATATTTAAAACGCTTTTCTATTGTAAACTTTAAAATAAAACAAAATTTCATGGAAAAGGACAAATACTTTCATTAAATTTTTTCCATCACAACATATCATATTTTAAAGATAATCTCAAATTCTTTTTAATGTTCTTTAAAGTGTAGAAAAAGACAGTTTGGTAGTTCAGTCGGAAGCATATGCCGCTTTGATTGATATTTTGATATAACTAAGTGCATTTAATATCCTAGGACTTCGTTGACCTTAGTTTAACTTTAATTTTTTTCACGATTTTCCCCTGATTTCGAGTATGCATACAAAATTCCATGATTGCATATCTAAAGGAGATTTTAAAAGATCATTATACGGTTTGAATCCTTACTATGGTCAAAATTTGGGCTTTTATAAAAATTGTGTAACAAATTAATCAATGACAGTAAACTTCTTATAAGTTGCTATAATCATTGTGGTTAAAAAATAAATATCAAAATATTTGTACACCCTTATTTAATCGATGAAGTGTTTCATTTCAAGCCAAAATCGTTCCCGTACAAATCTGTTATGAAACTATTATTTTGTCAACGATGTAACTAATCAAAAATATATTTTTTTCATGTGTTTTAAAGAAGGTTTTATGAATGATACATACATAAAAATAAATTTCTTAGTTTGATAAATGAACGTTCCATAGAAATTTTCCTCGTTTTCGTCCAACGCTCCACCAACCAGAAAGAAATGGCAGAAATTAAAGTTTACAACTTAAAACGACATGTGCAAGTTTTCAAAACAAAAGCTATTACATATTAAAATTCAAGAAGAATCTAAATGTAGGTATGTAAATTGTAAGCATTCACATTCTTTGATTGAAACATAATTGCAAGATAGTAGGCGTGTTTCCGGTTATTTTACCCTTGAAATCCTTGTTTTATATCGTAGCTACCACTCGTTATTTTAATTCGGGGTCTCTAGGGTGAGCAAAGTGCGAAACTTTAAATTAGTTAAGACTTAGTAAAATGAGCTTTGTAAACCATTAACCAAACAACTCAAGAGGCCGAGTTTAGGATTTTATACATATAAATAAATGAAAATGAGAATATTTTAGAAATTATAAATTGTTGTTTATTGATTTTTATTTTATCTTATAATTATTTTTGCTGTCGTTAAAAACTATGGCAGAAGGTTGCACATAAAGCAAATTCTTAATTAGAGTAAATAACTTTATGAAATCAACAATTTGATTTTATAGTAAAATGGAACATATTAGTATATATGAATATTAAAAATTAAAAACATAAAATACTTGTTATGTAATTCCAGAAGAAGTGCTACAAAAACCAGGTAAAGGAAGTGCTATGTGCAATCCATTTGCAGGCCTTTAAATTATGGTTTCTGCCTAGTACGAATATGACTAGTGCTGCAAAACTTCAGTACCAAAGGCGTATTTTATTTATACTAAAAACATCACACTTTCGGTTTTATAAATGTGTATAAGTAGGTACTTATTAGAAATCATACTTACTAAATACCTATAAATTTTCAATATTTTAGTCTCTGAATTTAAACGCAATATTTGTAAAACAAAAGTGTATAGCGAAACGAACAAAGCTTTAGTCTAGGGTTAAAACTATTTTCTTAAAGTGGCATACTTTTAGAAGCCTAAATTATTTTAAGTTCGAAAATTTAATCGAGATGAAAATAAATTCGAAAATTAAGCTGATGGGCTGTAGTCAAATATGTGGTTTAAGAATTTTTAATCTTGAATGCTTTCGGCTGAAATATTAATTTGGATTACGTGATTACGATCAACTGCTCAGAGGTGATGATGTAATGTAAGTAAATATGTGCAGCTAGTGTCGTCTTAGAAGAACACTGCTCCAGACTTCAGCCAGAGGACTTCGTTGAACGAATGAACGTCTTTTGAAAACTTTAATAAAACAAAATCTGGTAACACCGCCATGGTGAACTCTTTATACTTACAATTGATATGAAACTCGAAAAGCATTTCTAGTTAAATTAAAATCTCGTCTGCAAAAAGTTGTTGTCGAATACCTGAACTTGTACCTGAACACCTGTCGCCAATAATTTCCACAAACAAAGTTCTCGTGAGCTCGATGAGTTTTCTTATTCGAAATACGTACTTTGTATATATAGGTGTTTTCTGGTAGAACTTTTTTTTATATATTTAGTATCATATATAAGACCAGTTGTCTCTCAGGTGGTTTTCGGTTCAGATGGCGCAAGAAATCTGCAGTAACAGTTTTTCAGAGAGGCTACAATTTCTTGAGAACCCATGAGAACCTGCAGTGTGGTTGTGCAGCTACCAGTGAAGTGATCTTCAACTTGATTTTTAAAAGTGACCGCGATCGGTAGATGCTAGAAACTCCCTCGCACTCTCCAATTATCAAAATCGATTGTTGCACTGTGACCTCCGAGAGAACTCGAGCGTCAGACGGTATCCGATGGTTTTTTACTGTGCAGAGCAAACACGTTATCGCCTCACGACCGATCTGCGATAACTTAGAGGAGCAAGGTTCTCACTGTTTCGGCACATCTTTAATAAATATTAATAAATTCGATCATTTTGTTTTGTTGATGTGAAGTTCGAGCATAGTTCTTGCAATTGTTTTGCCGACTAACCCAATTTAGTGATCGTGACTAGTTATAAAAGTAGCTGCTATAAAATGAACCCAGTGAATATTTGGGTTTTATCACTGGCGTTTGCCGGATGCTTAATCCCTTCGGTAAGTGGGCCACTTGCGCACTTATACAATAAGTTTAAGCTAAAGTTCATAAGTCGTGAATTATATTTTTATTTGTGTTTTTAGTTAACCTTGAAAAAACCGCTATTAAAGCAATAAAGAATGAAAAGGGTTGGCAACTGTTTTCATGAGGCAATGATTCACAATTCAGATAATTGCGAAAAATGTTTTCTGATTTCACACATTCAGGGGAAATTTTGAGTTTAACAAATGACATTCATTACTGATAGAATCTCAAATATTTGCGCAGCTTATAACTGATATTAGTTGAAAGAAAATATTGAAAAATACAGAGAAACTTTGTGGAGAAGCTGAATTCAGAATCGCAGTTAGCCTCTCTTTGTTAAATGCCTGTTCTCTAGAATTTTGTTAACACTAGTGACCACTACCCGAACTTGACAAGATAAGTTTCCGTTGAAATGATCATTATCAGCGATTTATTTCTGGAATCTGCTGTCTAGTCTACCTTTCCTCAATGTTTACTCTGCTCATTAGTGCACTATTCACAATTTATGTGAATTTTCTACATTATAATTAACGAGTTCTCAACACACGCTCATCATTGAGTGACTGCTTTACTGATTGCAATCGAAATTAATCAGAAAATAATTAAATTACTTTTTTAAAACCTGCAAAACTCACAACACAGTAAAGAAAAAGGCCGTATGTAAACGATTAAACTTGAAATGCTCTTTTTGCATCTACATATTGGGTCAAGCAAATAAAAAGTTAACCATTTAAATCTGATTATGTGTACATAATAACAAAACTTTTATATTCACTTTAGTATTTTCTTGGAAAACCAACCAGTTGCTATAAATAAGTAAACAAATAACAACTGCTCGTTTTGCCATTTTGTTAAATAGGTACTGTTGCTAATAAAAACTTCAGATCACTCTCACATGCACTTCTTACTATTAATATATTATGACGAAAATTAACACTTAACCGTCCGCTCGGGTATTAATACCCATTTATACTTTGTTGTAGATTGAACGTATTTCTCTGTTACCAATCATAAAAATTACCAAGTGTTTTCATAAATATATTTATTAGGAAGTAGCAGCAATTACTATTACTATTATTATATACTAATTATTACAATACAATACTCGAGAGATGCACATACATTCGGGAAGTTTTTATTTTCCCCTTATTCTTATTTTGCTAAAAAAGTTATTATTGACTATGCAAATTTTTATACCTATTGCGTTATCCAATTGTCAAGAGACTCTCATTGAAATGACGGTAATTGCATCAATATGTATACAAAAATAAATCTGTCTGGGCGTGAACATATTGCAAACTTCCGAAATATTGCCCGACGTCAACGAAAATTCTCTCATTTAATCACCGGACGGTTAAATGTTAAATTTGCTTTATTATATGATATTTATGGATTGTATAATAAATGATAAAGGACATTGTTCGCTAGAGCAGACAAACAGTATACTAATTTGTCATAATAATCAACTTTGATGTTGCGCCTAAATAAATAACTACATATTTAAATTATTCGAATGTCATTTGTTTCGCAGTAATTACCCGAATGGCAGAAGTTATTTACAATTTGCAAAAGTTCTGAATGATAACGACGATCCAATTGTTAAACTATAGAATTCAGATTTGAATAAAACTCACCAAATACAGTATCAATTAAAAGTTAATTTTGAAAATCATATTATTTGAAGTTTTTTTAAATATGATTATTGAGCCTATAATCCTTACGCCGAGTGAAGAAGCCGGATACCTCAATTAGTGTTGTTATAAATTTAAAGGAATATTGTCATCCATGATTGAATAATAATATTTCTTATTTTAGCTTAATGGCTACAGGAGTAGGGTAGACGACAATCCATCTTACGCATCTTCATACGCCCAAAGTCGAAGTTCTTCTAATGTTGGAAGTACACCCGATGGAACCGAGCAGGAGTACACGGTTCGTAAATTTTTCTTGAACTAATTTAAATTAAAATATTACTGATTTTCATCCAGACGCCTGATGTAAATGCCCGGATTATGGACGTTTACTACACGGGAGCACCACAGAACGCCGGGACAGAACAACAAGTTAACGTAAATATATACAAAATTCTCTGACTAGGTACTTTCTAATTGAAGTTAATGAACAGTGAAATATTTTTCGTTATTTCAGCTAAGAGACGGTTACAACCCTATGAGCGGGCAACAAATGTATCAAGGTCACCAACGGCAGCAATCCCAACTGGGCAAAGACATGATTTTTCCAGATAGCTCCAGTGGGAGGTATGACGATGGGCTTATATTTAAAGTTCAAAGGAAAGATGGGAAATTAAATGTCGTTGTTAATGACACTATCATTTCACAACCTAGGCAAGAGGGAGAATTTGGGGTCGCAAACAGAGCCGGATCGCAAGCAATGGGGCAATCTGTTTCCAACAAACAGCCATCTAGAGGTATGACATCATATTTTTGATGGCATATTAATGTCTTTTCCACACATTTGTACCTCGTGCAATTGTTACAAAATTGCACATTAATAATTGAAAACTTCTCTCTTATCTAGACATAATTTTTCCGGATGATTCGGTACTCCGTCCTCTATCGAATAAAATCACGCCACGTTGCGCAGAGTCTGGGAAATTGTTTTGCACGGAAGTCGAAAATTACCCAGAGGAAATTATTGGAAATGCCCTTCGCACAGAAATAAATAAATTTGAGCAACTTTTTGGGGATGACGTGATTTCGCCAGCTTATCCAGATATTACTCAAAGAATCGACTTGGAACCGGGGGAGGAGACACTTTGCGTTAGTCAGTCGCGCATCATCTACCCAAAAGCCGGAGTGACGAAGGACAACGATTGGCAATTTATTGTCAACCACGAGAACTACACCCAGGGCATCAGGGTGGACGAATGCATGTAAGTAGGACTGAAGGAGCTGTTTCGGCTATGGCTAAAAGCACAATTTCAAATTACGTTTTCTTATCTTCACTAACACAGAAATCTTAAGAAACCCTGCGCTATGACGAATAATTTCCCGTCGGACTATACGACAGAGTGCAAACAGCAGTTCACTCACCGGCACTTGGTCAGCATGAACGAAAAGGGCAAGGTAATAAAGGACCTATTTTCGTTTCCATCCTGCTGCATATGCGTCTTGAAACCTAGAGGTCGAGCCAAAAGAAGCACCTAAAACGATTTCCCGTAGGATAATTTTTATTAGACGCAACCTTCATGCAATGGTGAAAATCTTTTCCAGTTTCATTTGGAATTTTCTTTTACGTCCGCAAACTTTTTGAGCTATTTAATTTTGTGTTTCGTAGCACACGAGATGTAATAATTATTTTCACCTCTTGCTAACTAGTGGAGAAAAACTTTTCAATTGTCGTCGCTGTGAATATTGTTACTTTGCTATATTCAGGAAAGACTATTTTTGTTTAAATATTGTGATAACTATTTTAGACATAATAAAAAGATCACTTGAATATTTTTTGGTTTTAGATTTTGCCAGTTTTATATTCGTGGCATAATATTCCATACATACATATTACACTTTGTTTATGAGCCATTCCGAAATCAAAATTATCTAAAATCACAAATTTTGCAATGCCACTCTATAATTCAGGCACTTGAAGGGTTATTTTTATGTTTCATTCTAAGCACATTAAAGCACAAAATTGTTTTCCAAAAGTCGAAAATGAGATATAAAAAATTCATAAAGAGTATATAATTTTAAAATTATATAAACCTATAACAGCTTGCATAAAATACCGCAAAACCTCAGAACCTTCTACAGAATAAATTGAAGGCAACAAAATTATTGATCAATTGCTTGTTTATACAGTTGTTATTATATTTGAACAACGTAGCTTTAGAAAATTAAAAAAATTTGATTTCTATTGCAGATTGATATTAAATTGTCTAGTTGCGCCACCTTGTTAAAAATTTAACTTTTTATGATGATTAACTCGTTACAAGCTTTCATGATGTTCAGTAATTAAGAAAATGATTTTAACTAAGGAAATCAAGGAAAAGAAAAGAAAAGTTACTTATAAACGTGATGGATATATATTTACACTGGATGTTATCTTTCATAATTTTATTAAATTTACATCTGTTATATGTTTACCGTTCCATACCTACTATTTAAATAATTTATACAAAAGTGTTGAAATGAATGTCTTTGCCTACTAAACATAGATGTTATGTAATATGTATATTTTCAAATCATTGTAGATATTTGCTGATGGAAGGAGTTTCAATTTTTCTTCTGGAATGATTTGCTATAGACAATTTCTACGGCACTTTAAAAATGCACAAAGTATCGCATTTGCAGAGAATTTTCTGGTTTAGGTTGGTATCACCGTATCAGTGTTGTTTCTGCACACGAATACTGCGCCTTTTAATGTATTTTAAAATTAAAATAATTTCGTAGAGAATAAATTTTTATTCAAACCTGCGTGGAGGTCGACTTCGGCTTCCTTCGTGTGCTGATATACGTCGTGCATGTATTTACTCGCTGCAAATTGAATGTGTCTTCGGTTCCTTAGAATGATAAAAAAAGCGGTTAACTTTAGTGAATGTTATATTAAATACTATTCTATAATGTCTATAAAAATTAAACTATTAATAAAGAGTTCTTTGGGGTATTTCGTTTTTGTAAGAAAATATTTCACAAAAGTGCTATTTTTCAATTATGCAATACATTCCTACCTTGAATAAACACAAAAAAAAATTTAATGGATATAAATATGTTCTGTTTGTCACAATTAGAGAAGATAAGGACAAAATTGGTTATGCATGCTGAGATTTAGTGTTAATTATATGGAAAACGGATCATTAATTTTTCATACTAAAACTCACTCTCTTTGGCCTAGTCTCATATTAATAGTAAAGTTATTAGTTATAGTTCTTTTAAGAATTTTGTCTTACAACTGCTCTTTGAGATATAGATAGACTTTTAGTCTTTCTTGTTTTTTAATATTTTAATATTATAATTGAGCATTTAGCTACAATAGTGTGCGTCATGAAAAAAGCAGTATTATTTTAATACTTTACTATTTGATTGCAGATGCTGAAGTGTTTTTTCATATGATTGATTGACAACAACCCATTTCCATTCGTGTTTTCTTTTGGTACAAATGTAGGACCTTTATAAGTTATGCCTGCTCATTACCTCAGTGCTCGCAATTCGTTTTAATTAGGCCTCGCAGCTGTCAGAACGTAATTCTTGTCGACTACTACATTATTCAAATGCTCCTGTTGTTTGCCCCTTTTAATTTTAAGCACCTACTGTCCTTAATTTTCCACCTTCATTCCCTTTTATTTGGCTTTACCGACCAAGTCCCTTGAATTTTAATGGATCCCACAAATCGACACTTAAGTATATTTTCATGCAGTGCTGTATGTCGGTGTTCTCTTGACAATCTGTAACGCATAAATTACAGGTAAGTAAGAGAACTTCAGATTCCTCTCTAATTTCTTCTTCCTACAGAGTGAAGGTGCTATATAAATTAAATAAAGTTTGCGTGTTTAGATTAGTTAAGAGAAACAGGACACTTTTAAACCTACTAATACATATTTCTTAGAAATATATGTATATAATATATTTGAATAATAATATCACGTATTTTACTGGGTTCACGCAATGCTTTAAGGTTTAAGGTATACTTGAAAGTAGTTTCGTGTCAAAAGGTAAAAAAATATCATAAGCAAATCTACACTTGGAAACAACAAACTCCAACGCACATGCATCCAAATTACAATTTCATGGCTACCTACGCAACATGCAAAACGTACCCGCAGGGGTACTCTACTTTATATTTAAAAAAGTGTCTATCATATTCCTGAAACTTTTATTTTTGTGTTCTCTGAATAAAATATTTACGACGGCACAACTGTCAGGTGACATACATAGTAAAATGCGTACATAAATAGATATTGAAATATGAAGTCCAAATGATGAATAACATGCTCTGGCAGAACCCTAAATCCGTCGTTGGAGCACGTGAAAGAAACACTCGCATTGGAATTCTGCAAAATATTCCTTTTCTGTCGAGGGGGCGAACATCTCCATCTAGATTGGCTGTTTTACTATGCTTCCCCTTCTCTTGAGCCGCAGAACAGTGTCATACACGATGACATGCTCCTATGACATGTCAGTAATTAGAGCTGAAGTCACGAAACGTCGTTTTAATTACAACTTGACACTCTCGTTTGGTATTTTTGTAAAGCCTTTAGCACTCACTTCCATCTTCAAAAAAGAATCAGAGTCAAGGAAGTTACAAGCTCACGTGAATTGTTATTGAGTAAAAATTCAAGAAAATAATGAATTCACCTAAATTATCATATTCAATTAGTGTTCAAATATATAAATAATATTAAGTTATAGATTTCCAAAAATTTTTAATAATTTAAGTGTTGTTTTCTGCTCAAATAATTTCCAGATATAGGGTGAGAAATGTTTTAATTATACAAAACGTGATATTTTAAATATTTACTATTTACGTATTTTATTGAATTGAAAAAAAAAAACTTCGTATTATAAAATTTCGAATTTTTTTCCCATTCTCATTTGGATCTGAAGATTTGAATGCCAAAAAGGACGTCAATGATCCATCATTTTAATTAGTCTGTTGCAAATTTGATCCCATGGTGTATACCTACCTTAGCATTAAGTTAAGGTTTATAATTTAATTAATTTCTATGGAAATCTATATCTAAATATATTCGGTCAGAACAGGAATTTCTGCTGAAATGCATCCATTCGTCAGAGTATAGGTTTCTGATTTTAAATGTATGAGTATACTTCCCCGCCAGCGTCTTCCTCACAAAAGATAAACTTTCAGCTAGCATTAGGGAATGGATTTAATCTCGTTCCTATTTTATATCTTTAGAATTTTGGGTAAGATAGACCAAACAGTATTAATCGTACAAGCATTTATTTTGAGTGGTTTGTGCTAATTACGTAAATTACCACTAGTGTGCTTTTGTCCATTATTTCTAAAACTTTAGTTACTTAATTGGGAAACTCGAAAAACATCGTACAAACCTTGGACTATTCCCACAAATCATGAAGCTGACAACATGGCGAATGCGGCTATAAAATAATGAGTTTCCTCGGAAATAATTTCCTCTACCGTGTAAACACTGCTTCCAGCAGATTATCTGCGAAAGGATGGTTTTTCCAGTGTTACGTCAAGTACGGTACGATTAATGAATTGAGCGTTAATTTAAGAGTTCGTCCGGTATAGAGGAAAATCATACGCTATTTGCGAGCTTTTCCATGTTATTGCCCATATATTTAAATGGTGGAAATTGCTTGTGGGAGGAGTCATTTTATTTTTATTAATTTAATATTAAAATTCTAACAATGCTACTTTGTTAGATGCAACATGAATTTTTTTAAATATTCCTGAAATTCCTAAATTTTGAGCTCTACTAAAAAGATTCGATGCTATTTTGGCGCTCTATAATAGGTTTGAAGATAGATAATATTTTTGCTAACTTTAAGAATGTTTATAAAATGACAATTTCCTCCTTCAATACGATTTGCAGAAAAGGGAAAATTAATTGACTTTTTCCTACGATTTACTGCATGGTACCGACAATATACAATGTACTTAAAATGCAGGATTATCTTCCCTGGGGGCCAGATTTAGTTAAATCCCGATTTACATCATAGAGTTTCATACTCACATGGGTATTGTAAAACTAGCTTAAGGTAGTGAAGGATACTCAGTTGTCTTGCGATTATGATCAACCCTCTTGGGTAAAGAATATTTCGTGTAAATTGAGACAAAGCGAGAAAACCTGGTTGGTTTTAGTAAATCACAGCGTAAATGTTTGCCGGTTTGAATAATATTTTCATATTTTATATAGCCCGGTTAGGGGTTTAGTTATCTACGTGTTGCTTTTATATTCTTAGAGAAAATAATTCAACCATTTCGAAGTTTGGATGGAAATTGTGAGGTTAGAGAAATTTTTGAGTGCGATTAAGAATAATAGAAAAATAGCTTTTTCGTTTGCAGTTTACAATACTCCGGTGAACTAATTAGCAACCAGCACAATAACAAACACATTAAATAAAACAAAGTTAATTTGAAATTCTATAATACAAGGATAATTATTAAATCAAATATATGTCTAGTTAAAAACGTAAAACGAATAAATATCCTCACCGGCAATAAGAATACTCATGTTGTTTTGTCTTTATTATTATAGGAGTATAATTTAATTATTGTTAAAAGTTCTGATAGATCAGACTATAAATCGAAATACATTGTGCCAAAATGTATATTAAATACTTTGAATTTAAAAATAAAATAAAATTGTTTGTTTTAAATACATTTACAATACTGTTTCAAGTTATTTTAATTTTATATTTTTTGACATTGGCACGAAATCATATTTCCGAATTATTGCTGTAAGTTGCTTCTATTGATTTTACAACAATATTTTTCTGAGTGTATAGTCAGGATAAAAATTATTCGTGTTCTGTTTTATTTCTAGTATCTATGCGATTATGCATATAAAAAGTTAATTTTTTACCTACTATTGTAGGTACACCCTCAGGTTATTCCTTATCATAACTCAAAATCACGCTAAGTACAGGGTGACGAAAATGTTCAATAAAATTAATTTTAGGTTTCTGGGTTAAATGAAACCATGAAGAAAAATTCCTGATAGACTATGTAGAAATTCTACACTTTAAAAACTCTAACTAGCCTCATATTTTCTGCAATATCCATGTCCTTACTCTCATTATTATTGTCAGTTTCATAATTTCAAACAAATACACGTTTCCCTATTATAGCCCAATGGAATCAGTCATGCAAACAAAACCAAGCAACAATCGATCAAGATCAATCCACAACTACAAAAAGCTACCATTTCAATAGAAGGACTACATAGAGTGGCACCTAATTCGAACTCTAGGCTTCCGTTTAAGAGTTCCATCATCAAAATTGTCGTTCATCTCACCAGTGTGCACGAAGCCATGTCCATTGCTTCCGGCACGTCCGCGGGCACAACTTCTGACGCACCAGCACCGACGCAGCCCGGGGATGCCGTGGAGGACCTGAACGAATCCGCCGCGAAATCGGGCGTTCATGTAGCAATAGATCACCGGATTATAGCAACTGTGCGACATTGCTAGCCAATGGAACGCTAGCCAGAAGTACGGCAAGGCTGGCCACTCGCTGTGGTCGTCGTAGAGCATTAGCTGCAACAGACAAAATTAGGTAATTAGAAAAATATAACGTAGAAAACGAGAATATCCATGATTAATAGCCTGCTGAAGTTGATTAGATGCGAATCTGTTCACCTCTGTCCGAACTCCAAACTCCGAACTAACCGGATTACACATTTTTGCATTTAGGCACGCTACCAACCGGTGCTCACCCCCAGGAGTCCTTTCACATCCAATTTCAGCTCGACGCGTAGGAACCTGTAGGTTTGAGAATGGCATCCACAACAATACAACTTTTGTTTTGATGATAAGCAAATTCGGAGGATTGCTGATACTTCACCAGGAGTAAAGTTATATACCTTTCGTAACTTCAGATTTTTCTAATTAAATTGTTTGGTCTCTGGACCTACCAAAAAGATCCAGCATTTTAATAACTTCAACGTGCGTCTGCTTGTCCTGCGGCCAGAAGTTTCACTTTTGAGGTCTTTCATTGTTGCTAAGCTCTACAAATATTTGTGGCGTAGGTAGCTCAATGAAAAAGTTATGTTGACTCTTTTTCGGAAAAAGTCACCAAAAGCCATTAGATTAAGTTATTTTTAGCTTGAGGGTGGGGAAGTTATCATGAGCATATATCTTAGAGAAACATGATATAGGTTCTAAAGAAGGGGGTGGATGAAAGGTTGAATGTGGTCATACGGCTTATTAGTTATTGCCTTTAAGTAAAGGAATATATCCATTCTCTTTACTTACAGAAAAGTTTGTTCTCAGGAATGAAAATAATACTTGAATTAAGTTTAAAGAATTAAGCTTATTAGGTAACAAGTGGTTTGTATCAGTGACTAAAATGCAAGTATTTTTCATCCAAATTTATATTTATGTACCTACTTGTGGACATATTTAGCTTCTTTTAAATTCGATACACTTTGCCTTCTCTTTCTTCAATCTTCTTTCAACTTTAAGAGACCACACTTTGAATATTTTTGTGCATTGAGTTAAGACGAGACTAGGCTAGAAAATACATAATTTTTTTGTAAAACAAACAAGTCCTATACCAGAAATTTCTCTAATACTTTTCAAAAAGGTGGACAAGTTTGTAAACGACCACACTCATACTTATATTTCTTTCCTTGCTAAAAAAAAGCAAAATCACTATTCATAACAAAAACCGAAGTCCACTTGTTTATTACAATATTTTAATCGAAATGTACCATAGATAAATATAACAAACTGACTAAATGTTTACATATAACAATACATTTTAATTTTTATAATATTATGATTTTAGATTGGACTCATATCGTCATATTCAAACATTTAACTTACCGCTAAGGTATTAAATGGCAGCCAGCATATTGTGAAGACTATAACTACTGTAACCATCATTTTTATCATCTGAAATAAAAGTAAATAATTTTTAAATATGTATTTCAAACTTCAAAAAATAAATAGGTAGTAGCATATTAAACATTTATATTAAATGAAATTTGTAGAGCTGTATGTAGGTATATATTTATTATTTCTGATTAATTTTTTAATATATAATATGTTTTAATAATAAAATAAAGTATAAGATTAAAACCCGAGATTGACGGATCGTTTTTTTTCTTAGGTTACTAAATAACTTTTGAAAAATTGTGCAAGTATAGTAATTAAATAAAATGTGTAAACGAAATCAATCTGTCTTTCATTCTCAAAGATAGCTCTTAACAACCCAACTGTAAGCATGAGTAAAAGATTATGTAAACTAGACTTGTAAGAAAAAAGCAAATCACCTCGGCCAATTTATGTAAAACCTGACCATTAATACCTGCTGCCTACGAGTAATGAAATGCAGTTGATAGATTGCTGCAATCACAATTTTGTACATTGATATAAACATCGGTCTCTAAAAGAATAACATTTTTAAGATTTATTGAAATTATCTTATCGTGTATCTTAGAGATGTTTAAATGCTTATTGCGAAGTAGATAGAGGCAATACTTATACTTAATCTAAGCAGGTTTTTGCATTCATGTTGTCGCTTAAGCCAAAATTAAAACTTTTAAAGAGGTTATTCTCATTTGTAGTAAATAAGAAAATTCCCACGGCGGTGTTAACGCAACTCATTGACAATTAAAATATTTCTTTCCTAAAATTCTTAAGTTCACCCTACTCGAGTTACTTCACACTTCTTCTCGACAAATGTCGTTTTCTTGTTCAGTGAACAAGTAAATCTTTTCATTGATTCTTCTTTAGAAATATAAAAAAATAGGATTTTGTACCTAAAAGGCGTGCGGTTATGCTAGAGTTCCGCCAAAATGAAAAAGCGCTAAACTTTATCTTGGGAATCATACTTACTTTGAGAAAGAATGGACGATCTTATTGGTATCACTTTCTTTATTTTTGGCCTTCCTAGAAAAATTCTTTATTGTTCACAATTTCTAGTTGAAAGACTTTGAAAAGTACTGCAAATCTCACCACGACAAGGCAGTATTTCAAAAGTATATCGAAAATCCAGGGTAACATTCGGTATTCAGTTAAATTTTGTAGTAAACAAATAATTGTTTTTAAATTTTCATTAATCTCACTTCCAATTAATTTACAAATAATGCTTTATTGAAATTGAAAAGCCATTTAACTTAAGTTAAGTGCTTCTGTCCTTCAATGAATCTCAATTGAGTTCGATGAGTTCTATCTCTATGGAATCTCAGAACGGAGAGTTTAAGCACGGATTTATTGGTTTATTTGCATAAAACGCATAAAAACTCTTCATTTTACTACTCATTTTAGTGAAATTATCTTTCTAGACCATAAAATGAAAATCTTATTACTTGCACAAAATAATAATAGGTTTATAATACATTCTCTTCTATAATATGATAACCGAAAATTTAAAATTTAAAGGGATTTCAGGGTTACCATAAAATAGAGCTTCTTTGGTCGCCAAGCTTAACATACGTAAAAATTAATTTTTATGCTGATAAAACTTACTTATATTTCGCTGTTCGATGCACAACACATGCTGGACACTACTCTAAAAGAATAAAACCATGCATCGCATATTTTTGATAAGCACATAAGTTTCTCTTATAGCCTCACCTAATATATAATGATTAATTATAGATAATCTAAAAAAAAACTTCCTCATTGTTATAAGAAGTTGTTAACAAGTCATAAATACATATGTATGTGTACTATGAATTATACAAATTTTGTAAAAGTATGCTCCTAATTAAGAAAATTATATTGACTTGAATTTGGCGTTAAACCGCAGAGCTGTTGGATTTTCAGAAAAGTCTCAAATAACTTCTTCCTTTGAATCCACCATATGTACATTAACATTAATTATCGCAGTTAAAGCCTTAATGCAAAGCTTTGAGCCAGAGTGAACTATATTTCGACACGTACATAATATCTATATCAACAGCGATTTAATTTGATGTCTTATGTAATGCTGTTTGAGTTGAGTGAAATCAAGAAAGCTCATTAATTTTCCTTTCTTCCTTAAATCACCTTAAGTAAATGTGGTGATGGTGTTTATCTGTTTGGCTTCTATCACAAAAGATTTTGCTTTTTGCATGGGAAATGGTTAATTGAAACCTCTTAATTTCAGTTTCAATTGAGATTTAATTAAGGCAAACTTTTCATTGTTCATCTGACCTGAAAGGTATGGAAAATCCTCTTCTAAAGTTATGCAATGGAGTTAAAAGACGGCTTAAAAGAAATTTCAATTTCGGAATTGGCTGTATTTATTTTCATTGTTACTTTTCATGATACTGTTGCGATTTTCCAGAAATTAAAGTAATTTTACTATATTTAACTTTTTGAAACCACTTATGAACAGTTCATATTGTTTTGTTTTATAACAAATTTTGTCATTTTATTTGCAAAGTTTTGTGCCCGTTTTAATTACTTTTTACATATTTTTACTATATAAAATTTTTTTGTTTTACTTATACCTAGTCGAAATAATCGCGTTATTATTATTATTATTATTGATAAATGTATGTAGTCGTTAACGCATTCTATATATGTTTAAAAATATGATAAGCCTTCTGCATCTTCAAAGGTAAATAAATAAGCTCAAAATTCAACTCAAAAGAGGTTTTTCAACTCCGTAATATCAATGAATCATGCAATTGGCAAAGTATAATAATTTTAATATTAAAATATTTATTGGTCGAAACACCAAGTGGCAAAATTTATAATTCTATTTTATAGTTTTATTTAAAAAACAAAATTAATTTACATACAATGGACTGAAATTAAACTCCTAGACGCAAATTCTTTATAAGATAGACCCATTAAAATCCATAACATGAAGTGCGAACTGTGATACCGTGCTTCCCCTTAAGAAATTTCCATAACACTGTCCAATTTGAGTCCTTCATGCAATCACGCCAGCGGCTCACAAACAAGTAACCGGCTGTTCGTGATCGTGAAGAAAGTAAACGTGATGCCTTTGTCAATTTCACTTTCTGCAATTATTTTTAGGTGGTGATGTATTATTGTCATATTACTTGCACTAAACGAGCAATACGAAGAGAAGCAGCACATAGGTCGCGAATGAAAGGAAAACTGATTTTCTTGGAGTGATTGTGGCGGTAACGTCATTCATTTACATTAGTTAGTGTATACTAGACGCGTCCAGCCATTCGATGAGCCTATCTGCTTTCCAGATCTAACTTATATGACTGACCAAACTACCCGTTTAGGAATTCGGTGCGCAGTAAAACCTCTTGTTAGTTTATTTTAAACATTTCGTTATATTTAATGGGTGTTATTAAAGGCGGAAATATTTTCCAAGCTATTGTATAAAGAAAAGAGAGGCTTTTATTAAAATAAAAGAATTTATTATCTACAGGAAGTACTTAATGAAGATAATGTACAAATGCTGAAATACAACTAGTGAATAAATTATTTCAATTTTTAGATGATTTTATTTAAAATTAAGTATATCATGAATTTTTGTTTTATAACTATGATACCTTTAAAACACTCCCCTGACTTTCATTTTTAAAATGTTAAACAAAAATATTTTTGACATGAGATCTAATTAAATTGACAAAAAATGAAATAAATTTGCTATTGATTATTTTTAATTTTCAAGAGAGTTGGACTTAAATAGATACATACTGTCGTCTTATGTACGATTGGCCAGAGTGATGAAAAGAAATTTTCAACTGAAATCCTAACTTTCCAAAACATTTCGTTATCGTGGACTACTACCGCTATGTGCGAATCAAACCCGCAATAATTTCTTCGTTGTCAGCATGCATACATATATCCAACGAGTTTATCTTCAAACAAAACACAAAATTCCCTGGAGATATGTAGTATGTATTTGTTTTACACGTTTAAAATCTAAGTATGTCAACAAATATCAAATGAAACAAAATAACATCCTCTGCTGCTGAGTAAGCCGAAATTGAATATTGCAAAGCAATCATAAAAATTGCACATCCAGAAATGCACTAAAATGCTTTTGGTCGGTGTAACTGCATGTGAAAGGCTTCGACAGTCGTTGGACAACTCTAGTTCCTTATTTCAAATTGGCAATCCTCAACAATTTTCCGGCATCGAAGGTATTCGGGTAATGGACTTCACGTGTCATTACGAATCAATCAGCACCATCGTGATTGGATCATACAACCGTAAGTCAGAAGCATCTTGGAAATATTCCAAAAACTCTCGTTACTCAACTGGAATTTTTATGTTGTTCAATAATTTTGAAGAGGAGATAATTATAGCATAACCTAAGAAATATGTACAAATGTTGGTGAGTCGTTAGTACTAATTTTATGGCGTTACATAAACGAAATGTGTAATATTGAAATCACCAAATGTGTGAATACCCAGAAGTATGTCTAAATCGGCGCTCATACAATTTTAGTATGTAGTATGCAACTTAGAGGAGCACATCTCTAATTCCCATTACTTTGACAGCATGCCAGCAATGTGCAGGAAAATTTCATTGTAATTATTTTTATGTTTCCGTGCACACTGCTTGAACACCTAACATAGACTTTATACGCATGAAAGAGTGGAATAAATGCAACGAAAAACTTTTTCATATTTTTAACGTTTTCCCACGAGTCCAGAACTCTTACATAATTTGCGTTGCTTTTTGATATAAGATGAGTTACTGGGTATTGCATAATCTAAAATACAGAAATATTGTAGAATAACTTGCCCAACAACTTTAATAAATAATTAAATTTTCATAGTAAAAACAGAGTTTTTTTTAAAATAAAAAATAAAAAAAAAAAAATGTGAAGGCAACATTTTCCCCAATTTTTCACAAAACTAAAATTAATTTATCTAAGAATGAATACAGACGCGATTTAAATTTTATATAAAGGACTGTTGATTATTGCTTACTTTACTAAAAATGTATAAACTTGCAAGAGGTTCTTGCGTGAAGCAATTTTTATCGTTGTAATTCATAAACAACAAGATCTAGGCAATACTTTAATCGACCTAGAAATTACTTATAATAAAGATTTTTCCCTCCAGCCTGTAACTGCATTTTTTAGGCGTATCTCTTATGTGGAGAGAAATGGTAAGAGTTATTTTAAGAAAAGCTCCAATGTAAATTTATGGAATTTACACTCTTTAAATTAGGCGAAAGATAAGGAAAGAGCTTTAAAATTTAGTTTATGAAGTTCACTAGACCAAAATGCTACTGAACATTTCTCCAAGGATCAAACAAAATTTCAAAAACATTCGGAAAATCAATAAAAACGGAAAGATGGATTGGAAAATCCAATTAAGAATTCAAATTAGTTTCCAAAAATATCAAAGCTATTTGAGCGCAGTAAAATTAAGTTAACCAAGACAATCTACAAGCTACATTACTCCTTTTAAATGATCTCTAATTATTGATTTTCAATCAATTCAGTTCAAAATCAAAGAGTTTCAAAAACCCAAAGTATTTGACTTAATTGATGGATCTAATTAAACTCAAATCTATTAGGACAGCAATTATTTGGAACTAAAGGGATGCAGGATGGTTTGTTTTAAAGCAATCATTGAAAATAATAATTTTGTTTTCGGCATTAAGTAAGTTGAAACATGTAACACGGCTAAAAATTTGGGGTGTGCACTAAATAAATGAAATTAGCACATTATTGTACAAATGGAATTAAATTAATAGGAATATTCATTTCATTGTATAATAGTTCTTCTAAAAATAGAAAAATTTAAATATGTCATGAAAAGCGAAGAATAAAATAATTTCTCTATGTATCTTTTACGAATAATATAATTTCAAATTTCAATTTTAATCTCAAAGCTCTTAATAAGCACTTCAAAATCTTTCCAAATATTTACAGCAGATTTTTCGTTTTTCGATGCACACTTTAAAATACTAAATACATTATTAATTATTATTATTCATTATTATTATTATACCTTCTTTTAGTAAAAACATTTTTGTTTTATAAGTCATTAACTTTGTTTAAAATTTAACAGCGTCAGAGTAAAGTTGTTCTATAAAATGGTACTTCATTACTTAGTCCGAAGTTAGTTAACCATACAAAATAAACAACATTAACGTTCCACAACCACCGTTAAAATAACTTAATCGAAAGGCGGCCACTACATTATTTTGATTCCTGGTATAATACTCAATTATTTTAAAAGCTATCCAATTTAAACTCCATATTTCGTGCTTACTTCACGAAGAGGAATGGATTCAGATTTCAGAATTAATGTGATTTTGTTAGTTATGCTATAATTTACTCTCATATCACTCTCATGTTTTCGTAATTTTAGATGTACCCAATATTATCTCAATAAACCAATAAACAATTTTAGATGTGCACAATATTACCGTATAAAATAATTTATAATTCGATTTAGACCAATTATTAAAGTTAATTCTGTTAGGCTTGCCCGCTTGCCATATACTACATATGAAAGTTTTTAGCTTCGGCTGCTAGGAAGTTGAATTTCCAGGAGGTTTGGAAATTCACCAAATTAAGCCCACTATATGATTTTGAAATTTTATTATTAAGAAATACTCAACTATTTTTACCCCGAAAGTCATCGGGAGTTAACCAATTAAGAGATATTTGATTTTATTCTAAGTAAGCATGACTTGAATTTCAATTAAGCAATTGGAATTTCTAGATGATAATTATATAAAAATTTATGGAGAACAAGCTTAGGTTCCCGGTGTTACTCGATGCATAACAAGTTCTATTGAATTAAATACTTTTTGTATTTTTGAAATTGTTTCACCCAAATCATAATTAATTTGTGAAACCACATATTTTATCAGAACAAAAGGTAGGTTAGTTATAATACGATGTACTTTCACGCTTACATAATTATTAAATATTTCACTTGTAATAACTTCATTGTAATGCTTTTTCTTCTATAATAAACAGGCCAAATTACTTCTTGTCACAAACAATTCTCATCTTTGTGGCGTTGTACAATTCCATAATAACTATATGTCTGTGAAAAGTAAAAAATACAACAAATAATACTCAGCATAAATTGTTTGTGGGCTTACTACGGAAATCCAATAATTTTCCCTTTTGTGGGCGAGCTCCTTATTAGGGAATAATCAATCAGTTTATCCTATAATTTTCGCCGACCACTCATGATATACAACCGCTCAAAATCTCTTAATAACTGATTGTGCTGATACTTTTTTTTGATGAAGAATTCATTACAAAAATGAAAGTCTGCTGCCGCAATTGAAACATAGTCGCGTTGAAAGAAAAAATTGCATTATCACGAGAAATTTGTTGGCTTTATTCGATTTAGTTATTTCCCCTGCGAGTGTTTTGTGTATTCAACAAACGCAATTAGGTTCGCTTTTGGGTATCTCGAATCATGTGTCTCGGTTTTTATTGTCCTCCACAAGCTCGGCCTGAGTTCAAATTTAATCGCTCAAACTCTGATCGAAAATAGGTCTTATTGTGTTCGCCAAATTGCTATGCATGCGAGGGAAGCTACTGATGTCATTTCCATGCGATTGAATCAAAGAAAGGAATGAATTAGACGACAGCTCATGGCAATCACTCTTCTAATGACAGATGCTTTTGACTCCTATTCGAATAGGTGCTCTGAAGTCTACTCGAGAATTCTTGGACCGTCTCACCAAGTCTAATGAATGGAGTCTTATTTCTTACTTGGTCAGCTATGCAAATATGTCAGTAGAGCAAATAGCTAGATGATGGTAGAAATACAACAGAAAGAAAGGTAAGATAATAGGCAACCACCGCATAGCTAAATATGTATATGCTTAACGCTTACACCACAAAACCCGTCATGCGGAACTGACCTGCACTGTGCCATATCAATTAAAATGTAAATAGATGTGCCTAATTATCGCCTGGTCAATTCAGAGGTGTTAGTTCCAGGTAATAGCGTTGAAGCGGCATTAAATTGGGTTTTATTATTGGTTCGTAATCATCGCCTTTCAGCAGCAGCATTAAACCCATCCGTCCAAGAGCCTTTGTTCCACCTCAGTTGTCAGATTCCAAATAACCTTACGATGCATGTTGTCTTACATCAAGAGTACAATTTCGCACATCTTGGTTTTGGGATGTTGTGAAAGTTATGTGGAATAGGTTACGCTTACGCAAGCTGGGATTTATCAGTTGTTTATTATTAATTGGTTTTTCCTTATAAATTACTATTTTGTATTATCGGTATGCTAACTGTTTTGCAAACATTGGAAACTTTCTTCTATTTGTTTAATTTATAGATAGGCTAAGTTAACTTAAGTAAAAAGCAATTAAGATTTGGTAACGCAATTGAAACAATTTTTAAATTTTTACAAAATTCCTTTTCCGATAGTTTTTATCATCATAATTAAGTAGAATATTAATTTTTAAATTCGGCCTGTTATTTTATAAATTAAATATACTTTAAAACACATTTTTACTCATTCAACTTTTAGACCGTTTCACGAAAACATCCTCTGGGAAGAATAATTATCTCACAAACCATTTATCGAAGTAAAACTTGGCTTTGATACTTCTTCTAAACATTTTTTTTATTCACTGACTAAAAGATTTGTAAATTTAATTATTAACTTGTAATTACATTAACAAATAAAATATAATTTCCTGTACTGAAAGCTTGACCACTTCATAGAGTATAAATAAAATGTATACTCATTTAAGTACAAAAAAATCCTATTTTGCGATAGGTCAACCCCTTTTGTGAATAAAAACTAATGAAAACAAAATTTAATTTTTTTCTTTATGTATGTATATCTTTATCCTTCAAATTATTCAGAAATTTTTAATGCATAATCAAAGGGAAAAATTGCTTAGAACATTTTCTTAGCTAGCAGGCTTTTTCATAAATAAAAAATAATAATAATTAATCACTTATTATCACAATCAACAGGTACCTTAAATTTACATATAACAATGCTGCACCTAAGCTTCATTCAATAGAAGCGTTTTTATATAAAACGTACGCCTTTCAATTACACTGAAGAGGGATTTCAATCAATCATGATAGCAAGGTAATAAAATGTAAATGGATCTGAATTCTAATAAGTTTCCGCCCCTAAACATCTAACAAAGGAGAAACGATGTGTATTGCTAATTTTAGGAACTTCTAAGGATGTATTTCCTTAGAGAATTCGGACAGCAAATTTATTGTTAAGAAGGTCATTAATTAATTTAACATCAAGTCACTGTAAAAGGATACTACCTTTAGCTCTTTAATGACATGTACTTTGGTTTCTCAAAAACTAAACTATATTTTCTTTCATATTGTATATATTAGGTCCCATAGCTAATACAACAATTAAGGAGTGAATTTTCATTATGAAGAAGGTCATTCTATAGAAATTTATTGGTACACCCACCTAGACCAAATATCCGCCTTTATTCGGTTTTGTATTGTTTTGTTTTGTATTGTATTGTAACATTCAATTCAGTTGGGAGTTTGTCGCTAAAAATAAATTCCAGTTTTCATGTTTTACCATTTATTTTAGCCAATTTGTGTGTACTTTTTGCAATGCTCTTTCAACGAAGAATCAATAAAATATTATTTGAAAAGCATAACAGAAATAAAGATTATTATGTGCTTTTTAGAATACAGGTTGTTAATTCTTGATATTATTAAACTGAAGGCTTAAATTGTAAAGGTATATCACTATTATTTCTGAATAATAAATTCAAAGCGAAGTCAATTTTTGGAAACATACAAAAACGGACTTTTAAAGGTCAATTTTTATACAAGAGAATAAGAAATTTTATAAAGGTTAATTATTTGATGTCAAAAATCGTGTCATATATTTTAAAGTTGTTGACACTATACACTTGCAATAAATAATGGAAAAATAAAAGGATAATATGATGTGTTGTAATCCTGTTTAGCTATGTATGTGAGATGGGTTAAACTTATCATCAGCGCAGAATTACCTGAAGGCCATGATAACTAGAATTACCTGAAGGCCATGGTACAGTAGATCAGTCGTTAAGAGAATTGGAGCGCAAATTCGAAGGTCGCAAATTAGATTCCATGTATAGAGGGTAAAATTTGTTTTCTTTCTTTTATTTTAATCTTATCATTCGAATTCTGAATTATATGTACCTACATAATAATGATAGCAACAAAATGACTTTACTAATTGAATTATTTGCGAAAATTGAACATTATTATTATACTTAGCCACACATGTGGGAAAGAAAAAAAACCCAAATTCCATCCGCAATTAAATTGGTCCATCAGTATGACAGCATTGATCCGGTGGAATTCAGAAGACATAAGAAAATTACCTTAAGCAAGTTACGAATTACACAAGCTCACTTCACTTTCTTGAAAGTGAAATTAATTTCCCCGGCCGCACCACTCCATGGAGCACTAAAAAGCTCTTTGATGTCAGCAGCTACGCTGACCGCAGATCTGGCGGCGGCGGATCGATAAAACTTTCTTTCCTTCCGGAAGGGAATCCACGAGGGGTCTGTGCGCTATTCTTTCTGCTTATGGGCATTATGGGCAATTTGCAGATTCACTTCACTTCTCTGCAAGATCACGAATTTTCTCAGTGCGGGCTCCTCATTGAGATGCAGGAAAATTGCGCCACATGGGCTAAAGAAAGGCTTTCGACGCTTCTGCACATAGCACTCTTACTGACTATGACTTTATTTTTCCCATTCGCGGAGCCTCGATGGGACTATGGGGCCGAGTGTGCAGATTTCGAGATGAACAGAATTGATGGGGACCCAGGCACTCATGTATATTCCGATATGACTGCAGATAGCATCGCTAGTAGTTGTATCGGACTATTGCATTTTCTTTCGACCCAAGGAGGTAATTTACCGTCTTCATAAGTCATCTCCTTATGGTTCCCGTCGGATCACATCGAGAAAGAGAGGTGAAAGTAAAAGCAACAGTTTCCCAACGTTCAGATGTCAGCCAGATGCTGGCCCAAAGAAGATATTAGGCACCGAGGAAGAAATAAAAAAGATACAAGTCTAATCCATAGGAAACAATAATGAATGTTATTGGGTATATTTATGCACAGCATCTTAGCACTACATCAACTGTGTTTTTTTCCCTTTACTGTGTCATACATAACATACATACATATGTACATATATGTAAACACAATTTTATTGGAAGTATTTACCCGTGACAGTGAAAACTTCACTAAGCCGCCTCAAAAAAAGGGTGCAAGTGATGCAATTTTTCTTTCGTGAAAGTGAAAAGAGAAGGAAAAAGTGAAACAGTCAAATTTTAGCGAAAGTGATGCTTTGTAAACGTAGGTACTTTAATTGGCACTTTTTTTTTGTTTTTAACATGTGGAGATTTGCTTGATTACGAAATAAATGAGAAGATTCCAATAGCGATAATTTTATAATAACTTGATCAAATTAAGTAAAATAGAAAAAGTATTTCTCTTCATTAATTTATGTTATGGAAACACCAGTTAACTCGTAAAGGTTAAATTGTTTATCCTCTACTGTACTTTGTGTAGTAGTAGTAGGGTGGTAGTAAGTTTTTAAAATTTAGATATTTAATATAGAACTCTATAATTTGAAAGCCGATTTGCATTCAATATGACTAATCCAGAGTTATTATTAAAGCTAAAATGGTAAGCAAATTCGTGACTTAATACGTCATGTCAAATGTTAAACAACTATACTATGCAAACATTCTAAAGTAATAATTTTTCTTCAAATTAACCTAATCATAACTAAATGATATAAGTATGTAGCGCTAATTGGATCCTGATCAGGGGATCAGGGTCGCCACTTAAACCAACCAACCAACCTAAATGATATATGTGATTTTTCTCTACTTATTTATTAATTTAAAAATCTTCGTAGACTTATTAAAAAGCGGCATTTTTGCTGTTATATATCTGCTTTATGGATTTTATGGATTAATATTAAATTCAATACAAAGAAAAATGCAATTATATATTTGTCACCGTCATTTTTTATTGCAAAAAAATAAAAAAAAGTAATAATAATTCGTCACAGTTTACCTAAAACTAAGGGGGAAGTATATTTACAAAAGATGAGAGAAAAAGGACTAGCTAGCATGTCATTAGTTTAGTATGGTCCGGACTTGCCAGGTGGTCCATATGAGGTCGATGGTCCAGAAATACCACCACCTCCGATATCACCACCGATTCCAGTGCCTCCGTGTCCACCGCCGATTCCGCCGCCGATTCCGCCGCCGATTCCGCCACCGATTCCGCCGCCAAGTCCGCTACCGTGTCCTCCACCAATTCCTCCGCCAATGTCTCCACCGAGTCCTCCAAGTCCACCGCCAAGTCCACCACCAATTCCTCCGCCAATTCCGCCACCAATTCCTCCGCCAATTCCTCCACCAATTCCTCCGCCACCTCCATCCTTCTGGGTCTTGTACTTGATGAAGTAGACTTCCGGTTTGCTGGGCTGCGTTGGGGCTGGGGTTGGGATTACAATGTCTGGCTGCTCCTCTGGCTTCTTCACCAAAACGTAGACCAATGTCTTCTCTTCGTTCTGTGGTTGAATTGGGATGATTGGTGCTTGGTAAGATGGAGGAGATGGGGCCTTAATGAAGATTATCTTGTAGTGTTTCTGTGCTTGGGCTATTGAAATTGGTCTCTGGGGTCGGATATCCTCCTGCTCTGGGGGCGGGACGTGGACGTAGATGTGTTTCTGGACCACTGCTGATCCACCTCCGAAACCACCACCACCACCGCCGCCTCCGCCGAATCCGGCACCACCACCGAATCCGGCTCCTCCACCGAATCCGGTACCACCGCCGAAACCGCCGCCAAGTCCTGTACCTAAAAAATAAACGATATTTATATTAATCCTTTGTGGAAAATGTCCCAAAAATTTTAAAATCATTTTCGAACAGTAGCACTTTTTAGAATAGTCCTTTTAGGGTTAGGTTTCCCTTGTTATCGTCCATTTAATTTTGTCCATATTAAAATATAGATCCCAAAATATTGTGAAAATATCATTCTCAAGAAAAAGTAATGTCCAAAAATTTGTCTGTTGAACTCTGATTAAGTTCGACAAACTGTTTGGATGAGACGACAAAAGACGAAAACAAGTATCACCAGGAGTAAGTCACTTAATTCACTTAAAACTTTTGTTTAAACACACACCTCCGAATCCTCCGCCGCCGGAGCCTCCACCAAATCCTCCGCCTAATCCAGATCCTCCGCCTAATCCAGATCCTCCGAATCCGCCGCCTCCGAAACCACCTCCCCCGTGTCCTCCGCCGATACCTCCGCCAATGCCTCCTCCAATACCTCCACCGCCTCCATGTCCTCCGCCAATGCCTCCCCCGATTCCGCCGCCACTGCCAGGACGATTGTAAGAGTAACCGGCTTCAGGTCTGGCCGCGGCGAGGGCCAAACAGGAAAGAAGGACGAAAGCTCTCATCTTTTGTGAATATCTTTTTTAACTTGTTTAGGTAACCAGTGAATATGTTCTGAATTGAGATGCGTTGTGTTGACTGACGATTCATCCAACCGAGTACTTCAATTTATATCAACAGAAGTTTTCAATACAATTGCAGGAAATTAAAAATTACCAGCAGCCAAATTATGTGTATGACTTGCATCAATGGAGGTACAGTTCCATGCAATGAGCCACAAACGGTCAAAAAAAGCATAAAAAGAGCAGCAACATCATCAGTAGAAGAAAATACAAACTCGAAAACGGGAGGAATCTCTACGAGGCGGCATTCACTTTGCGGCACCAACCACCTACCTGACAAAACCACCAGCGTGCCATCAGCGCAGCCACCTTCTTGGAGGGGTTCCGGTTCGATCCGTCGCCGCCGCAACACACGTAAAAATAGTGTCCGAAAGAAATGGTCATCCTCATTGCCAAGACGGTAGTCGGTACCAAGTGCGGACCTCTATGGAAACCAAAAAAAAAAAAAAAAACAAATCCGCGCACTGCGACAGCGAAGAAGTCCTCTCCGTCTTCGCGGCTGCTGCAGGTAATCACATTCCCAAATGTACTTTCGGTTTCATTACCTGGCGTCTTTTTCGCGGTTCGCACACTGTTGCGCGACTCGACGACCCGAGAAAGCTCCCCACGTCGAACAATAGGACTTGAATTTTAAGCCGCGTTCTGAACGGCGAAGACGGAGTCCGACTCGACTCCGAGCCCTCACCATCTTCGCCGACGCGCCACAACACAGGCACCTTACTTAGATGAGTCCAGGTGGAACATCATCTTCAAATCTTCTTTGAAGCACCACCAGATGGACGGAAACCGCGGAAATTCTCATTACAGCCGCGGAGCTCGCCGGTTGAGCCGCATCTTCGGCAGTCGAACTGCAGTGCGATGCCTGTGAGGGCCTGCGAGTTTTCATGTGCGCGCAGGTTTATCGGAAATCACAGGTAGCTGCTACCTTTGCTACCAAGAAAAACGCTAAAACGCAAAAACGTAACAAACGCAAGAAAGCCGGAATGTTGAAAATCTCACCGGAATATGGGAAAATACTGTTCGCAACAAGACGACACACGTACGCACGGCGCTGGAATCTTCAAAGATAACAACTTTTCTCATTGTTCACTCGTTAATTGTTCAGTGATACAAAAGCGCATAAAGAAACTCGTTCGCTTTCAAAGACGCACAGACGATGGCAATGCAAATGTATTTTTTAGCTAAAAGTCGTTCCAGACTATTGCAAAAGAGTCGCTTTTGTCTTTTTTTTTTTTGCAAAGGAAGTACAACTTGTGACATAATTTTCGCATAAACCAGCTTTTCTAAATTCCAAAGAAAGCGGCCAAAGTGCACCCTGAAAATTGTACTCTCAAAACGGAAGTTCGTGATATTTATCACAGAATAAAAAACATAAGACGAATGCATTCAAAAACTTGAACTATTGTAAATCTAGTTATATTTGGGAAGCGTAAAATTTGGGTGAATGAATTAAACGAAACTCAAAAACGTATAGTAAAACATTTTAAAAATCGTTAAATGGGCGACAAGAATAACCTAAGTGTTTTGCATTAAAAATATTTTACTACACTTAAAATCATCAAAACCAAACCATTTATGCATTGAGATTTTATTCACCGCAGGTTGAGCTAATAATAAATTACCAATATCTGGATAACATGGTAGAAACACTCTATCAGCCTAAAAAATATGATTTTTTCTCAAAAACTAGTAAAACGAGGTGCCTTGGTGTTATCACGTAATATATTTAGTTATCATCTTTGGTAAACCACTAACCGTCTCTAACACATTACGTCATACTTAGTAAAAAAGGACTGCTAATAAAAATTAGGTACCAGTTTTTAAACAGAAAGTCCACTCTAAGCATGGAAAATATGCTAATGAATAAAGTTATATTTAAAAACTAAATACTTTACAGAGGTCCACTTTGATTTGAATAAGCAAGTAATCAGATTAATAAACTGCAAATTATGCAAGATAAAATTTTTAAAATAATGTTCAATTTTACCATGGCATCCCTCACCTTCAATCTATTAGAGTAAAGTTGAATCAACTAATAGTTCTAGCTTTAAAATAATATGTCATCATGTAATTGAAGGATTATTATAAATAAAAAAAAAAAAATACACTCACAAATTACAAAATATTATATTAGCTTAAGATTGTTCTGTTAGCATTTTACGATTAAAGAGCCGGTCACGAAATTTACACATTTCTTTATTCATTTTTATTTAATATAATTATAGTTGAAAATTTATAATGCAAAAACAAGCATTTCAAAGTGGCTCCCTGTTACATATGCTTTGAAAGGGCTAACCTGGACCTCAAATAAAATATATTACAATTTACATATAATCCAACTTATATTTCTAGATTTATTTAAGTTTTTTTCATATGAAGGGCAAATTTTGCTTACCTTCTAGTTGTGTGCAAAATTCAAACTTTTTCAATATATTTTTTACAGGAAGGTATTTCCAGAGTGTAACTAGGGATAAAACGATACGAGTAAATACAAGTACTTACTCGATACATTCCTTCCGATACCAAGTACTTTCTGTATCGATACTTCAAAACTAAGTATCAAGTAGGTATCGGTTAAAAGTACTCGTATCGGTATACCAATATTACGATTTCATTTTAACACATTAATTGATACATAAAACGCTCATCTACGCTGTGAAGAATATTTTTTTGGGTATCATTTATTGAATTTATTGAAACACTTGGAAAAATTAATATTTTTGGGGAGTACTACGAAAACCGACTTTTTTTCATAAAATTCTTTTTATGTATATTTTTATATCAATAAAGAAAAGATTATCAATACTTATTACTGTTTTTATTTAATTTATTCCAAATTTCACTATGAAAAATCGATCGATACGAATAAGTATCGATACTTTTCTATCAATACCGAATAAGAATCGATACTTTACGACCGATACTGTATCGAGTAAAAGTATCGATACCTCAGTGGTATCGTTTTATCCCTAAGTGTAACATTCATGAAAAGGGCAGACACCTTACATTAATCAATGATTAAAAATTTGAGAGACATTCACTGAACGGAAACTTGGGAAAAGGCATATGTCAGTGAATCAGCGACATGTGCCCTTTTCAAATTTTAGACACAATAGATTTTATTATTAATTTAGGCCCACAAAGGAGCACTTGATAAGTGTCACTGCGTAAATTACCTTGAAATTTTAATAAGCTTTCAACTCTTACATGAATCCCTTTTTGAATTTATTCACAAAGTGGAATGTTGTAAATAATAAAAATAATATAGTTTAAGAAAAATTATATAGTTTAATTTAAATTAATTTAAAAAACTTTATAACACTAATATCATTTTAGTGAGAACTAATTTCATGATATTGCAAAGTTGTAATTTACAACAGATAATTAAGATAATTAAGAATGCATTATAAAAATAAATGCATAATTTGAATGTGATTGCATAAATCATCTTAAACTGAAAATATACAGGAATTGCATAATTGAAAGCTTCGAAACCATAGTACACAATTACAGCACGGATTAATAGCGCACTTCAGACTTTAAGGAATTCATCGCGCAATGAATCAACTTCCTTAGAAAAATTTACCAACTTAAACCAAAACAAAAGAAATTAAAAATCTTTATCGCCAAGAAAAACATCAAAGCATAAATCATAATGAAAAATTGGAATGAGAAGCTGAGAAAATATTTTGAATAACTTAAATTCAAATGCTTTGAGTTGAAATAACTTGCAGCTTTGAGAGCACATATTAAATACAATATAAGGACAAATGACTTTTGTGTAGATATGAAAGTGCACAATTATTTTGATATTTACAAGGCCTATCGACATTAAAGCATTTAAGTAATTCAGTATGCATTAAAAGCCATGTCTTGGGCCAAACCCCATTTTCATTCACTTTCTGTTTAAATCAATTTTTCAAGTGACTTGAAGTTTTTAATTCGTAGTGCTTTTTGGGTTATTAAATATAATTCTTTTACGTATTATTTAACACAGCTTTTCGAATTAGTTTTTTCATTTAACTGCCAGTGGACAAACTGAAATTTATTTGTATAGAGGTTGAAATTATTGATAACGTTATTGATACCACATATAAAGAACTATTTGTTTTTTATTTTATTATTACTTCAAAATGGGTAATGTAAATATTAATAAAATTTAGTCACATATACTCCGAAAAATATGTTTTTATATTGTTAGTTACTCCTATTTATCTCTAAAATGTAGCGCTTTATGACATACATTTTTGAATTAGGTACAAACATAAAAATCCTTTAATAACTGCATAGCAATTTTTTCTGTAACGATATTGAAGCAAGGCATTAAAGAGACTGTTTTATTTTGCAGAGGTAAAAATTGTCTTCGTTAAAATAATTCTTAGGATGTTAGAGTTTTGCTCAAATTCCTGTTCCTTCCGTAATCTCCGAACTTTTAGCTACAACATAGTAGGAAATGTTTAAGGCAAATGACCCAAAGTCTGAATCACTAAGTCAAGGTAAAAGCAATATAATCTGCAGACGAAATCCCCTAATGCTTCGAATATATCAAACTGAGCCAAAATACAATTTTCGGAACACTCTAGGACTTAAGGGTATTTCAATTAGGGCAATAGAAGTCGGCAAACTTTAACAAAATTGTTAAGATCATTACAAAAAGTTACACAGCCCGCAAAGTACATATGTCAAAGAACTTACTTTTTGACAAATTATTGCTGTTTCTTATATAAATGAAATTGGGTGGCTATGTACATATGTATGTTGCAATTTCAATAATTGAGCATTTTTTGGAATATTATGTTGTAGAAAATATAATATATAAAAAATAAGTCAGCTATGAATACAACATCCAGTGCATGTTCAAAATTAGTTGTGTAATTTAGGGAGAAATTACTGTCGGGAATAGTCGGACACTTGCAAAATTTCATCAAAGTTGGAGAAAGTCATAAAAACGTGTGTGTATCATTATGCTGCTAATTGACTAATAGCCATGTTAATGAACTGGGCATAATAGGTTCATAATTGCAAAGATCTTTTATTGCCAATAAACGATATCAACATACGACACATGTAAGTGCCTTCCGTCCTTGACACAAAAAAGCGGTAAGTTAAAGGCAATTGAAAGCGAAAAGCATAGGACAAACATAAGCATTTTATATATAGCACCTGGCAGGTGTGCCAGCCAATGAATGTAATACAGGTATAAGGCGGAAAAGGGCTTGTAGAACAACTTCCCGGCGATAACGAGCGCTCTCAACGGCGCGGCGGCATCCCATCCATGTGCTAACATTCCCACAGAATTTCTTACGACAAAAGCGCTAGCGGGGGACTAGGGTTTAGTAAGGTAAGATAGGTGTTCGGGAAGATGATGGAAGTTGCAATTGACGTCTACTATTCAGCAGCAGCATTCTCTTTTTGCTTATTTGTTAATTACTTTCCCTGTAAATAACAGGTTTCTCGCGATTACCTTTGATACCGCGTTCTGTTACGAATGGCCGTATACAAGTTACGGATGCAAGAGAAGGTGGGTTCGGCCCATTCTATCGAATTTTTCCCTCTTTATGCTGCTGTTGTTGTTATTATTTTTTTTTTTCTTTTGGCAGAAGCCCATTCCCCGAGATTTATGATGGTAGGCCTGAGTTATGTAACAGCGTCGAAGCAAAGATGATGAAGATGACTAAATAATTGAACCATTTCGTAGCACCGCAGGTGACGGGCAGTAAGGCTTTGTTTCAGTGGGAAACCAAATTCAATAATTGTGATTGGTTTTATGGCGGAGGCGCTGAGCCATAAAGCAAACCTGCAGCAATTAGAGGCTACTTAAAAGATATTAAACAATATTAATGTCCACCAATTTACTGATTCCTTAATTGAAGAAGCTACCCAACTTGTTAGATTGGAATTGGAATTCAAAATTTCGCTGCAGTCAAGGGTAGCGCTGGATCGGAGCGATGTCACAGCAAACACGGTAGCAGTGTGCAGCGAGCAGGAAGCAGCACAATAGCGCAACCTGAAGATGACTGGCTTTTACTTTCGGATGTTCATCTTGCAACCGGTACGCCGCGGTCCCGCACAGCAACAAGATCGAAGACGAGGACCTTTTTCCACGGGGCCGACAATGACAGACCGATTACACCAACAGGAAGAGAATTGGTTACCTGAACAGGTACCATCATTTCCTACTCGCGAAGCGAAGATCTAATAATTCACTGGAGATGTCCAGTCGAAGTAATTGGCAAGGAAACACTCAAGACTTTGGTATCGAGCGAGGTCAGCCAATTTGTCCCCCCAAACTGGCACCCATTCAGACGGTGAAAACTGCCGATGAGGGCAGGTAAAAGAAAGTAACCAAACTAACGATTAAGCCAGAGGTAGTTGAACCACTGCTTCCTCTTCTAAACATCTGCTCAAGTTGGTATTTATTTTCTACTGAAAGTATTTTCCTGTCGCCACAAATGCTGCCGCAGAAAGTAGTCGGGGCAAAAACTTTTGAACGAAATTCAAATTCAAGTAAACATGATAATATTCTTGTAGAACTAATGTCAGCTCTGGGACTAGGCCCCCAATCTTCGAAATTAGATTATCTAGGGATTAAGTATCTCTCGGAAAATAATCACTGATCCAGAAGTTTCCTTCGAACCGTCAATGAAAAGTTAAGTTGAATTCAATAGGGATATTAATTTCTAGCTAAAGTTATTTGTGTAATTCAATTTTGATTTATGATTCAATGAATCGGGAGCATTTAAAAATAGCATCTGTTTCTAAGTTTTTAAAGATTAGATAATAAATAAATAAAGATGCAAAAATTTGGTGTACCTATACAGCGCAATTTGTAAACATTATAAACCTTGAAAAAAATTAGTTAATTGATTAATTACACCAAAATTCGTTAACATAATGCTATCAATCATATATGATTTTAATGTTGTTATAACATAGGCAGACCAAATTCAAACTTGCCAACTATTAGTTCCAAAAATCAGCACGCGTCCTAATTTTAAAGCTCATGAGTACTCTAAATCTATTCGTCTTATCCCCTCTTTATAGTCAATTTAATTACATCTTAAGATATAAAATATAAAAAAAAATTGAAATTTTTTCGGCAAATTTGCTAACAATTAAAGGAGACTTTAAATTCGATTATGTAGTTTTTGAGTTAATTGTGCATTACAGAGATATGTATGTATACAAATAAACGACATCATATATTAACGCATGTTGACATGTCGTTAAAAAAAACGGTTATATGTTACACATGTACTGTTTTTGAGATTTGGTTCACGTTCAGGTAAGCACATCAACCTGCCAGTTTATGCAATATTTTCTACGTCAACATATGTAAAATCGTATGATGTCAGTTTGTTCAGAACTACTTAACATGAAAACGGTGGGTAATAATTTTCGAAATATTATGCAAATAAAGACTATTAAAACAATTCTAACCATCAGTTACAAAACTATTCATCAAACATTCGAAATCTATTGAAGATAATATTAAAACATAAATAAAAGAAAATTAATAAGTTAGCCGAGCAGACGTGTTTCGCGACAAGTCTCTGTTGAGGTTCAACTTTAAACAGTGGCAAAATGTCGAGATTCATGAAATTTTTTGAGTTAGTTATTGATATTCGCATTCGTTGTTGATAGTCTTGTGCAGATAAGTCTATGTTTTGCATGGCTTATATGATTTATGGTTTTGCGCGGGTAGATTTAGCATTTAAATGGCTCATACTCTTCATCGCGATGGATCGAGCTTCTTGACGAAATATGGAGGACAAGGTAAAAACTTGAATCTTGCATTTTATTTTATTACAAAGATTATAAGCGGATATTTAGAACGATTCGTATATAATAAAAGGACATTATTTGAATGTTAGTGAATACCTGAGCTTTTTCGTGATTGGCTATTTAAACTTCACTTTAAACGCATTTAATGACAATATTTTATTTAATATTAGTGATATTTTTTACCATATGACAAAAATGAAATGAAAATGATAAAAATGAATACAAAAAAGTGTAATTTTAGATTTAGTTTCTGAAGGTAATTCGATAATTGGCAGATGATTTTTAGAAAAATTTAGAATATACCTACAATTTAATATAAATTAAAAAGTACTTAGGTATATTATACAAAATTAACTGTGGTATGGTTCTAAAAAATACTTTGGCAGTACTTCTAAACCTAATAGCGTAAGAAAGTCTTGTTAAATACATACATGAAACTGAGAAACTATATTTTGAAGGATTGATACTAGTCGTGGAAAAAAGGGTAATGAGCTAGCGCTCAACATAACGCAGCTTGAATTCATTAGACTTAATAGAGACTGCATAAAAACACCACCTGTGCTAGTTGCCTGCAGTTGGTCATGGCTTGATCCACTCATACTCTAATACATTTCAAAACGAAACGGGAGCAAATCGAAGTCTTCAATTAAATCAAAATAAATGGAAAGCCTTGTACTCGAAATTGATGAGTCCACAGCATCGGATGCTTTATGTTCTGGCTACACATGTCCCACGGCTGTTTGCGCACTAGTCTCTTGCGTTAGTCTTCGATCAGGCATGCGTCTTAAAGGGAAATTTAGAGTCTGTCAGTGTCTGAAGATGATCACAAAGTGAAAGGTCGTTTTGCATTAATCAGCACCGGGCACCACAAGCACCTATGCTATTTTGCTTAAGTATAGGAGCATCTACAGGAGAGGAAAAACACAAAAAGAAGATTGCTGTAGTGCTCATCGCATACCAGTCAAAACTTGTTGTAATTTTCGCGGGTCTACTTTTGCTTTAGGTGCATGCACTTACTCTCGATGAGAACCGATGTTAGTCAATGCGAAAAAGTAAAATCGTTGTCGAACTGTTGGGAAAATACTGAAGATGGTTTGCGGACCAGATGACGATTATATGCATATTTCGCTTCTGCTTTATTACCTCAGTTATCGGCAGTAGCAATGAAAAATAATCTCCACTCAAGGGGAGAACTGGTGGCATTTTAATTGAACCAATTTTATGGTTCGTTGATTGCATAATCATGTGTGACGGATCTGCGTTACTGTATCATGAAAAGGTTAGTGCGAAAATGTTACACAAATTATTGCAAAGTTAAAATAACATGCATGAAAACGATATTTTACTTTTATTCCAATTTTTATAGAAGACATTTTCCGATTAGTAAGGTGTCATGGAGCTATTCAAATATGCCAATGACTTTAAATTGCCGCCAAAATTCGATTTCGCATGGTGTATTGAACATCACAAGTCGTATCTCTTTTTTCGGTCCATTTCCAAAAGGTGATTTACAATACTTATCTAAGGAATGGTCGTCGCAATGAAAAATTAAAACGAGTATTTTACGAGCTGCAAAGGTCATTCAGGCATATTTAATTGACCTGAAGATTGTTATTGACTCTTGATCAAATTGATTTCCAACACAAACGAGCTGAGCAAATTAAGTTAAACATGAACAATTCGCAAACATTACACGAATACTGAATTGTGACAATTCATTTAAAGAGGAAACATAAAAAGTTATGATAAAACATTATATACTTAGCGATTCGTTTCATGTCGAAATAAATCTTTTGTTTCCCTGTACCCGATCTAAAAAAAATTATCTAAGGAAAAGAGTAGATCTCTGCTTTTACTTCATGAAAGTGCAAGTGGCTGATTACGTGTGAGGCGTACTAATCGAATAAAGTGGACAATTTAGTCCATATATCGCGGAACAGCCATTCACTGGTAAAAAAACTCGGGAAGATGAATTGAATTAAGTGTGCAATGAATATAAATCGCATTCTGAATGTTTGGGTTTACCGGAGAAATGGAATACAAAGCTTTCAATTGGAGTCGGCATTTTCTTCCACAGCTGTGGAATTTCTTGCGCCGTTATTAGGCGTCTGGTCTACTTTCCGACAGAAGCTCGAAAATCTTAAGGTAAGATATTAAATCGATAGTAATAAATTAAAATTTCCCTTAAAATCTTTCCAGAAGATGTACGATGATTTATTTGAAATTTAAATAAGTATTTTGCAAACATTACGCAAATTATGACTAAATTTCGCAATTCCGACATTGAATGATTTTAAGGTGAAATAAAAAAGAAAGTCTCGTTTTGCATTCGAGACCAAATTTGCCTAACATGTTAGCCTTGACAATTGAACTTGACTCAATTGTATCGAATCCACGAAAAATTACATTTTTTACTTCCAGCATTTAATAATATTTTTTTTTTTTTCGTTAAGTTAAATATAGGTATCTACTTTATTATATGTATGTAATAAAATATCAACTTTGGTAAAATCGATCGAATGATTTTTTGGGTTACTAATAGGTAAGTGTGAATACAGAAATACTTCAGTAATACATCAACATAAATAAACTTTATTCTCAACTCGCAATAAACTCGTTCAACAAAAAGCGAATGGAATAAGTGGTACCTAAGATTTACTGCAGAATATTTTGTTTGTTTGTTTGTTTGTTTGCTGTTTTAGTATGAACAGGTACTAATCATTTATGTATCAATTAGATAAGCTATTAATTTTGCAGACATTTGATAATTGTTCATAAGATTCATTTACATGGTTCTCTCCCATAGCAAAATTATTACAAATTTGAAAAAATATGATTTAATTATAGCATGACTAATTAATTGTGCAATAATTAACCAAGGACAAAATACTATAATAAAATAAAATTGGAACTAAGATTCATTAAGATGGACGAAATAAAAAATAAAAATAATTTAATGCTTAATAAATCCCGGATGCCTATAATTTTGCGTAGGCAATGTTACTCGTACATTTCTAATTTCAATGGTCGAAGCTCGAAGCAGTCTCATTCTAAAATTAGTGAGTCTCGCTGACCGGAAAAAATGTCAGAAATTCAACTTTCTTAAGGTGATTAATTTTATTCTGGAGTATTGTTTCTTATTGGTTTTCAAAAATATGAAATCTCGGACAAGTTTGAATATTAACTAAAGACTGTTATTCATCATCATAATAATATGATAATTAGGTACCTATCCTAACCGGAACGGAAAAATTAAATTAAGCTTGAAGAAATCCCTAATTCGGGTTTTTAAGGTTACCTTAGATCATCATTCTTTAAACTTAATCTATCTTACCATCTTTTGATTTCATCTCTATATAAGAATACCCAATTTTTTATTTAATAAATTATATTTCATTTCCAATAAATTCAATAGTAAAATGTTGAAATGTTCAGATTGCTTATTTTGAATTTTGTAGTCAAAACTACATAATTTGTACATAATGTTTCTAAGAGCAATAAATGATTACTATGGTATACTCCTACAATTCGTAGTACCAAAAACGTATCTAGACATTTCTTATTAAAAATGTTTATTCAGCGTTCGATAAAATTAAACGTTATTTAAATTTGAGTTAAAAATAAATTTTAAAAGTTTTATGGATTGTTAAAATAAGCAATATTTTTAGATATTTCATGTACTTTTAAATAATTGCTTAAGTATTTACTTTGATCCATTTTAAATTTTTAAAAGACTTTATATTTTACTTCCTAATTTAACTTAAAAGCACTTTAATTAGGAAGTGGAAGCAGTATGAACCCAATTGTCATTAGAAAGTGCCGCCCACTTTCTTCCTTGGGCTAAAGAACGTAAAGTAGTTTTAAATAAGAAAATGCTATATATAACTTCATTGTGCATCCGTCCCGAGATTGATGTCTAAACAAAGTATTACGCCTACGCGTTGTCCTCTTAATTTATAAGATGGAAATTGGTCGAAGCCCACAAACAAAACAGTTCACCAGGTCCATTTTGGGTTCATGGCAAGAGCTTTTCAACCACTTTCTTCTTAATTTTTTCCCCCATAAACGTCCACTTCTAGTGCCTGAAACAGACAAATACAAATTATAATTCAGCCAATGTACTGCAGCGGCAAATTACGGATGGTTACGTAATTTGAAAAGCACACTTAAGTGCGCTTGATCTTTAGCCATCTCGGAGCAGGCGTTTCCCATAATAAATAAGGCCGCCTTTCCAACACAGCCGGCGACGCACAGACGTCTCCAAAAGCCTGTTGACCATTTTTACTATTGTTGATAAACGGAATTGGTCAGCCTCTAGTAAAGATAGAGCTTGCTTGAATCAGCAACTATTTGATTAGGTGTTGGTATGGATAAAAATTACCAATTACACGCATATCAGTAGCACACAATCGGCATAGCATATGTGTCGACACGTAAATTAACAAGAAAAAATACTTTCCTAAATAATATCTCACTGCAGTTAAAAGGCTTAAAGTTATGACTGAATCTCTGGTATTTTATAGGGTAATTTTTCTGCGTGCCCAAATAAATCTAATCTGGTTTTTGTGCTTGGTCAAGTCCACCGATTGGGAAATTTTGTGCGTGTTGCAATAGCAAAAAAAATGCTTTTATATTAGCAACTGCAAAGTTTGTAGGTGTAACCATCCTTTAGCACTAGCGCCGAGTACCTAAAGCCTACCTCACCGGAGCATTACTTTTTAGCTCAGGGACGTCCAGCTGCTCGACTTGTTGCGAAGATCTATGAGCACCTCTTCCTCGTGTCCACTCTCATTCAATTTTTTTCATTTAAAAGGTATGGGAACGGTTTTTTTCGTTAATTAACGTCATGCAATGATTTTTTCATTTGTCCGCTGTTCGCGAGGCGGTTTGAGTCTAACATTTTCGGGGATTCGAGCTGAAATGACACCACCACTGTTACGAAATTGGGCTTTGCAACAACTGCAGATACTGCTGGGGCCGTGATTAATTGAATAGCTCAAAGGAAGAGTTGCTTTCCTAATCACTAAGAGATTTCTGTTGCTTGGCTGAAGCCATCGGAATGAAGATTTTTACTGTCGATAAGAACTGGAGGTAAGTAATCTCTGCTTCGCTTGAAACCGACAAAAGTCAGCTCTTTCGTTTTCTTTTCGCACCATTTTCGCAAGAAAATGAAGAGATGCTTCTTACAAGACTTTCTCACCTGACGCACTCCGAGGGCCGACAGACATCAACGCAGAGCATCGCGGTTCCTATATTTGCAATATCCCCAAAAACATTGATAAATGCTAAAAATTTTATAAAACATAAGCAATTCATATCATAGAAAATGACAAAACAATTAAAATTATGTTTTTTACGTAAGATTAAAATTTTTAATATAAAAGTCAATAAAGCTCTTCTAAAATATATATATGTATGTATACATATGTATGAATGTACATATATGAACAAATTTATTACAGTCATTACAAATTACATTACGTATCGGAACCTAAGTAAGCATTCAGTCAATAACTTAAAAAAAGTTCAAACTACTATAAAGTTTTGGATAATTTTAAATCTTTAGGAGTTTTCCAAATGAAAGAAACGAAGAAATAACGATTTTTTTTAAAAAGAAATCATTTTTCGTTTCTGCAACTTCTAAATTTATGTACTTATTTCAGTAATTATTGAACGACGTAATTACCCTATATTATATTATAAATAACAATATCTTTCGTATTTTAGCTAATGTGTTCTTGTATTATCATTATGATTATTATAATTGGAAAAAAAAACTTTGTACGTGCATTTACTTCCATTTGTATCGACTATTAATAATAACGATTAAAGCAAAACCACGGAAACAATATTATATACATACATACAGTGAGTCACTTGGTTATTCGTACACGTAGTAATTGAAACTTTAGGTAGAGCTTTTTTGAGATTGGATTAAAAAAGTTATAATATTTGTAAATAAATGTTTTATTTCGTATGTATGTAGTACAACAGTAACAAAAAATTGGTTCTTCTCCTAATATTTTTAATAATATCACAAAAATAAACAAACAGCTTTACGAATTCACGTCACTTTGATATTCGTACATAAGTAAATGTATAGAGAAATGAAAGGCATAAAAAATAACTAATATTTTGTATGAAGTCCTTTGTTCTTTATAACGCTTTGAAGTCTCTTGGGAACCGAGTGCACTAACTTTTTCGTGTATTCAGCTGAGATATTAGACCACTCGTACTGTAGTTTACTTATAAGAACTTCTTTATTAGTAATGGTATGTTTTCGAATGCGGGTATCAAGTTCGTGCCAAAGATTCTCGATCGGATTAAGATCGGGTGATTGCGCTGGAGTTTCTATGACATTGGCACAATTGTAAAGAAGCCATTCTCGGACAAGGTATGATTTATGTTTCGGGTCGTTATCCTGGTAAAACTTATAATTACCACCTATACCCATTTTGTCAGCACTTTGTTTCAGATTATTTCTCAAAATGGTGAGGTAGACTATCTTATCCATTATTCCGTTTATAATATGCAGATTTCCTACGCCATGTGCCGACATACAACCCCAAACTAAGACGGAACCACCACCATGTCTTACGGTGGCACGAAGGTTTTTCTTCTGAAGCTCTTCATTTGGTTGTCGCCAAACCATCGTCCGTCCGTCTGAGCCAAATATGTTAAATTTGGACTCGTCTACAAAAATTACGTTGTCCCAAAACTCTGCATCCTTTGTAACGTGCTTTTTCGCGAACTCTAAGCGCTGTTTTCTATTCTTCTGCGATAGGTATGGTTTCCTTCTGGCCACTCGTCCGTTGTAACCAGCTCTCCTCAGAACTCTCCGTATAGTCTCCGCACACACCCGCTTTCCTGAATGTTCCTCAAACGCAGTAGCTAATTTAGGCGCACTTAATTTAGGGTCCTCACGACTTCTTCGAACTATCCAACGACTGTCCAACTAAGTCAATAAAAACGAAGGACCTTTTTTTTTCTTATTTTCAATGCGATTTTCAGTTTTAAAGCGCTTAATAATGTATTGAATTGTAGAATGACTTTTTTTAAGTAGATTCGCGATTTCCCGTAAAGATTTTCCGGCCTTATGGTGTGATATTGCCAATTCGCGTATGTCAACAGACGTATTTTTTGATTTACGGCCCATTTTTCGCTTCTGCTAAAGATGTTGGTTAAAAAATGCTAAATCGAGAACTGAGCTCCTTCATTGACTACACAGAACTGCAGCAGATATGACTTTGTCTGTTATGAATCACAAAAATAAATGTAAAACATGTTTTAACTAGAAATTTTGAACTGTACGAATAATCAAGTGACGTTCATATTTGGGGTTGTTTTAATTTGTGTATTAATTTAATTACAAAGAAGGAATTATTTCGTAAATTGTTATGTTATTTAAGTGCAGATATGTTACCACATATGATAATCCAAGAATAATTAAAAAATTATTATATAATAGAGAGTTAGCTACAGTGATAATGGTACAGTGGGCTCTGTACGAATATCCAAGTGACTCACTGTATGTACTTTCAGTAATTTCGTGTTAAAAGCGTTTATAGGTTTATGGCATAAAGAAATTTCACTTCCACCATGGTTTTGTAACACCATACATATTTTGATTTACCGTTTTATACATTTTTATGTAATCATTTGAATGCATTTGCACTTATGAAACATTTACATTTAGCTATATTGATAAAAAAAGTAAAATATATAGAGCATTTTTTTTAGAAATCCGTTAGTCAAAAATAAAAAAATTAAGGGGGGTATTTTGCATTCAATCGGCACCTATTGCGTCACGGATGTTTAATTGAACTCTTTAACTTTTCGTCACGGATGCTACCATTAACTCGAGTCATCCATAAAAATTACAATGAAAACATAATTTATCGAACCGACTTCTCTGAGCATCTGAAAAGAGCTTTCATACGTGTGGCGGCAAAAGACCCTCTCTGATGGAATAAATATGTTCTTTACGCACCCCAAGCACGTACAGCTAGACAGGCTTGCTTCACCTTTCTCCGTTTGCCTTTTATTAGATTTGTCACGCGAAAGGATGCAAATTTTAGTAGATTTTAGCCTATAGAGCTTTTAGCAACATGTACATCACCACCCCCACACAATGGCGCCCTTTCCATTGCCCTATAAGAGAATGGTTCTTGAACTACAACAGGTTAGTGTTGTACTGCCGCTAAGTAATTTATCCCCGCCGAATATTCAATTAGAAGGTAAAAACGGAGCACCAGTAGTTGATAGCTTCTGGTGGAAGCACAAAATTTGCATTTTATGATTCTACTTCATGTAATTTGTGTCTGCGAACAACTGCATTTTACCAGCCCCAGCCTATTTCGTACGAACCTTCCGACATGACGAACAAGGAGAGAAAATTCAATTTTAATTGCAATTCTAATCGAATTTCTAATTTGACTATATAGAAAGCGATGATGCTCAGTGTAAAAGTTTTGCAATTTAGCGGAAAAAAAGTTAAAAAAATCGAATTATCTGAAAAATTTATATGTAGCTTATATGTATGCATTGTTATCTATTTCTATATTTAATGTACATCAATCAATTTATATTCATTAATTAATAAAAGTTTCAGTAACTTTTCTGAACTTTAGTTTTCCGCTTGAAAAGTGATTGACACCTATAAAGTCTAACATTTTGTTACGCACGCGGTAGAAGAGAGGTGGAGAGAACGAATAAAAGATTATTTTCTTTATGACATGACACCTATGATATAATGCTACACTCGAAGGGTGTCATTTAGGAAAGTTATAGCATGTTAAGAGAATAATGTGCACTCATAAATAAAATTGATCTGATCAAGACACAACACAAGTCGTTTGGTGTCTCTTATCCAATAAGCTAGCAATGGAACGACCCTACTCGTGGAAGGGCCTTTTCGGCAGCTAACTAAATCGAAGCACTCTGGGTAAGAGTTGTACTTAAAACTTATCAGATTGAAATTAAACTTCCGACTTTATGAAGATGTAAAACTATTTATTTATTTATTTATTTATTTTTTTAGGCCCTTAAAATTCAATGATAAATGGTTTTACAGCGATACAAAAGTTTCCATAAACTTATGTAGCCTGCTAAGCCAAACACACCCCTTGCGCTGCATACTGCATTTAAAACTTTAAATGTTTTTTTTCTAAAGTTTGCCAGCAATATAACTCATATAATATTTAACTATTTAACATATTTACTTCAAATTTTGATAGTACCTAAATATATACATATGTACATTATTGTCTAGAGAAGAAGTACATATGTATGTATGTACCTTTCTCCAATAAGTTTAAAATTTGTTGAGTTGTTATCATTGTATTACACAAAAGTATTATATAAAACACATTGTATATTGTTTAAAATCGCAAATACTTCTGATATTCAAAATCATCCAAGGTGACCAAAAATTATTCCTATGCTCTTTATAAACTTGATAATGGGTCCCATCCTGCTATATCTAAAAGTTTCCAGGACAACTCCACTCAACACCACCAAGTAATTCACCCAGTATAATTTTTTAATGAGACCAATTATAAAATATCATTGAGAACAAGATTTCAAATCTTTATATCAATTCTAACTTCTAAATCATTTGAAATTCCACCTACGTATTTATATTTTAAGCATATTGGAGCTTAAGCAATATTGATTTCGAAATGTCAGATGTCCTATCCATAATATAATTGGTATTTACCGACAATTTTAGATAAAATAAAATATTTCTTAAACAATGTAAAAGCAAAAATTCGTTTTCTAAAGAAAATATGAAATCTGACTCTTTTATTGTAATATTATATAAACTGCAAATAAACCTTACAGTCAGCCAAAAATCCGCAAAACAAATTAAGGGAACTGAAATTTAATTTTTTATTTTCATTTATCACTTTTGTTTACCACGTGTGTGATGTGTACCTTTTATAGTCGTAATTTACAACCGCTGAAATTACCCCAGCCTTGGACGCAATACGTTGTTGAATCGCAATTTCAACAGAAATAGCTTTTAAATTCGTAACCACACAGAGTATAATTTTTTATTTGCTTTTTTTAGCCAGGAAGTCTGATGATCATTTTTATTCTGTTTTATATTAAACTTTATGTCGCACAATCCATAAATTTATACCTATCAAACGACCCACTTTTTGTCTCTATGACTTGTGAGTTCTTATTTTTATGCAAGTAATAACTGCAATATCATCTTGGAATGCTTAAGCATTAAGGTTTTTCAAATTAAAGCATCGACTTTTTTTAAAATAAATATCAAAAAGCTTTGTAGATTAAACAAACTTATAGATAAAAGTTGAGTATGCAACACTATAATGGAAATCAGAAGAGTATGCAATTGTGGAACTGATAAGAAGAAGAAGAAGTTTGTCTGGTTCATACTGTACGAGTTTTGAACTAAATGCTAACTAGTAACCTATGAGATTCAAAAGTAATTTTAATATTTGTCATTTAAACTTACTTATTCGCCCAATAGGTATATTATTGATCCAACACTAATTTCTATTTTCAAAAATTTCGGGTACTGACAAATTTCGTGATGGTAATTTCTTTGACTACTACCTACCGGCATGACTATGTGCCGCCCTTTACAAATCGCTACCGTTTTGTAGAAAAACAAGGACAGCAAGATGAGGTCAAAAAAACTTGCGACTGCTCAAGCTTTAAAACACCACCCTCCAAAGCGAAGAATGTCGGTTTAAAACAAGAATGGACAGGTATTGCTCCAATGGGCAAACTTATCGAACCCCGAATCATACCTGCGATTAAAACAGTGGAAACTCAAAAAGTTCACCCATGCCAGCAAGATCAGCCAAACCGATTCTTAAAAATTTTGGAAACTTGCTACCCGGACTTGCACGAACGTCTTAAGGGCATGCCACAAGACGAACTGCAAAGAAGGACAGACGTAGAAAGACTTCGCACAACTTACCAAGTGGACTATTGTCGCATGTCAGAGTATCCTGAGGGCGTGTATGCAAGTATGACTGAAGATAAAAAGGGTCATCCAGATATGCTTAAACTTAGTGATGGCTGTGATAATTTCCGCGAAGAAGTTAAGAATGCACTGGCGGCCAAGGCAGCTGACGAGTGCATTCCAACATATATGCCGCCAAAAGCAGCTGAAAAGCTCACTTTTGGCAGTAGCGCTGGTGCTAAAGATCGGACTGATGGAGGCCACTGGGGCGTAAGTTTGTCGGTGACCAACAAACCCGGGGTGACCGAGTACATGGACTCAATCAGCAGAACCGGCTGCATAATTATAAAGAGTAAAATACATGATCACAGCAAGTGCGCCAAAGGATTAAATTGCAGTCATCGCTTGAATAAACAATGCTAAAAGTTTGTTTTTCTATACTTTCAAAAAGTACTACATCGCCTTTTCAAAATTAAAAACAATAAATTGACTGATCGAAATTTGTTTAAATGCTCCCTTCGGCATGTCTGTAATTTCCGAAGTTTTCCTAGCAGGGAAGAAGGAAAATAGAATGGAAAAATTCACCTCGCGTTGTTTTCGAGATAATAGGGCAACTTTTTCGTCTCATATAATGTAGGTGCCTATAAAATGCTTTTTTAATAATCTCCAACTTTGATCAGCCGTTTTTACAATTAAAAAATAAATAAAATATATGGAAATTGAATTACTTATTGCTACATATTACGTATGTTACATACGTTCTCAGTCCTTACATATTTGTAAAAACAAATTCTTAGATAATAGACATTTTGTAAAAAAAACAAAATCTTAATTCAAATGACATTTGATTTGTGCGTTGCAGTTTTCGCGTTAATTTTCATTTGAATTTTATTTTAAAACCGGCAGATTTTACTAAAAATAAAACACTTTGTAAATACATATATGGAATGAGAAAGGTGTATTGTTTTTATTAATGTATTGGAAAACAATGGGAGGTGGATTTTTTTCACAATTTTTTTTTCCATCTTCTCTACAAAGTACTTAAAAAACTGAAAAACCTCGGAAATGATAGAATCCCCCTCATTTCTTACGAGTCACTCTACCCACTAACCATTGCGAACAAACTTTAAAAATTGCTTCTTTCTTGGCGTTAATGTAACGCTTTAAAAAATAACGAAAAAGAACTCCTTGCCTTCTGTAATTATCCTACCCATCTATTTTGTTCTTGCCAGAAGTAATTAAGAAAATTTTCTAAGAACTTTATCTCCCCTTTTCTTTGCTGAATGGCCATTTCACACGAGCAAAAATGTTATACTAACAGGCCACTTTTTTTTTTGGCATCAGTTCACTGTTCTCTGTTTTGTTGTAACGTTGCTCTTTAAAGAAGGGCAACCTGGATTTTGTCAATTCTCTAAGATACAGGAAACACTTTTAGGGTAGGTATTAATCAGAAAACGATAGACATGGAGTAACTTACCTTTCTTTTCGAACGTGCCATTCTTTGATCCCTGGAATTTTCAGCTTCACCTGGAGGTCGTTTCCACCAAACAGCAATGGCTATCCTTGTGTAGGTGAACACCAAAACGGACAATGGTATCACAAATTGAAGAGTTAGCAAAGCTAGCGTATAATAGTAATTCTGCATAGTCGAAGGCCATTCCTCGCGGCAAATGTATCTAGAAATTACTGAAAAAATTAGAATGCGAGCAAACTGAGCTAAATTGATTTAATAGGATGAACAAATTTTACTGGCAGGTGCACAACTTTATTAGGAATACCTAAATGACTGATGTCATTAAAACTTGTCTGATTCATCATTTTATTAGATATATAAATTGTATAACTTAAAATGTAGGTATTTATAGTGAGTTATCAGGAAAATCGGCATGGAAACGTCAGCTAAGGCACTAAGAGGCATTTCAAGAAAAGTGTTTTCGGTTTGAAACTGAAAGACACCTATATAGTTCCCAAAATTCAAAGTTAAAGTGATGAAGGTTTCGGAATGCCAAGTGACATCGATTTCTCATGAATATAGATACCGGTGTGCCCTTTTGTCTATCAAATTCAGAAAAAGATTTCTCTGAATTTATCCCTTTAAGTGTTTTCCTCACATTTGTAGACCAATCTATATATGTCGAAGATCCCATGTGAGTAGTATCACTTACTTGGGTTTTTTCGTTCTGGGAATGGCACATTTAATGAGGGTCAGGAATGGAAATGAGCTGGAAAAGGTTCATGAATATTCGCAGCGCACACATGTCTAATGACCTTACTTTATCAAAAACTGATTGAAAATAATAGATTCTAACTATACTTTTTTCAAAAGTTTGATGATTCGGGATAATTGTAAACCGTGCGTAAGGACAAGTCAGCCTCTACTCACCTGTCACATTGCTCATGCCATCCCTCAGGTTGCTCCAGGGACGACACCACCGGAATGGGAAGAGCAGTCATTAACGCTATGAACCACACAACGGCTATTATGCATTTGGCGTATCTGAAAAAAGGAATCCTATAGTTGAAGTGAAAAATTATAATTTAACTTTTTTAATTTAAAAATTCTTCAAACAATTTTTTTTTGTTTCAAGAACTGACAATGAATGAGATATGTATGTATGTGTTTGCTAGCTGCCGAAAATATACTTTTTCTAACTCTTTTCCATACAATACTAAAATAATGTAAAACCAAACTACCTTTAAGTAAATAAATAAACTTTTCTTTTTAATTAAGTAAAATTTTGAGGGGTACGATTTACCTGCAAAATAATTTTATATTATATAAATACTCTCAGTTTGAAACAGCGATCTCAAAAAGTTAGCTTCTCTATTTTTCCCTTTTCAATGGCACATCCTGAGCTCCTTGATTGCAATTAAGTTTTGATGGAACCAATTCAATGCAAACTGAATCTAACAAAACAAACAGTACGCATTTATCAAAATTTGAGTAAAGGTTTTCTAATGAAATTTTGGGATTTTATTTAATTTGATTAGGTATTAGAAAAAAAAATTTAGTTCACAGAAATAAAAGTTTATCCTTCATTATTAAACTAGCATAAGTTAGATTTATTTATTATCAAACTAACTTACGCAAGATTGAAAATAATAGATGCGTTTTTTCACTATACAAAAATCCAAAATTTTATACTATAGGTATTTATGATAACTGGTATTTAGGTGTTCTCTCAAAAGTTATAAATTACTTATTACGGGTAAACAAAATCGAACTTTTCGTTGACCAAAATTTAAATTAGAAGTCAAAGCTTCATTCAAATTGTGAACAATGCGGTAAAATAGCGCGAACAATTAAAGTTAAAAGAAGCTTCTTAAATAATCAAAAATATTAAGTTGCGCAAATAACGAACATGTCATAAATTGAACTAAAGACCAATAAATTATTGATATCATTCAGATACAGACCCTTAAAGGTTCATTAAAGATTGTTAAGTACAATGAAAAAATTAAGATTTCATGAACCCCTGTATTGCATGGGACAATAGGGAGAAGAGGCGTAATAATGAAATTTTTATCGTGCAAGTTAGAAATGAAGGTAATGCTCGTTCAGGCATGGGCCCCAACCCTCTGTTTGCTCACCCTCTGGACACAATCTCAGTCCCCAAAAGGCAGCTGTTTATTATGAACGCAATTTTATGCCAGCAAAAGCATACAGAAAAGCAAGAGTTTTAAATCTCGTGGAATGAAGAAATTATTTCATTTTCCATCAAAACTTCTTGTTTTCATTTCAAAATTGTAAATTCTTGCAAGTCTGCTGCCAAGGAGAAAACGTGAAAAATATTCACAAAAAATATTTGAGCATACGCAGCACCAAGGGAAATAGGGAAAACAACCCCAGTTGAAATAAATTCAAAATCAACTGGCAATTTATAGTCGGTAATCCGAAGGCATTGGGGGTGGTTTAGTAGCAGTAAGTCAATTAGGGAAGTGTAATTAGAGCATCGATAATCACCACCACGTGCCTTCAGGTGCGATAATCTACTTACCTTTTCGTGATCCTGGGCCTCAGTGGCCACATAATTGCTATGTACCTGTCCACGCTTATCGCCACCAGCGTGTAGGCGCTGACCAGCACAGACACCGCCTGTGAATAATTAACGAGGTGGCAGAGGGTGGACCCAAAGGGCCAGTATCTCAGGATGAAGACGGACAGGAAGGAGAACGGCACGCAGAAAAGCGACATCAAAATATCACCGACCGCGAGATTCGCTATAAAATAGTTTGTGACGGTCCTCATGCGCGGCGTCGACGTCACGATGTAGCAGACGATCCCATTGCCCACCAGCGCGAACAGGAACACCGGGATGTATAGCAGATAGACGACTGTCTTGAAATAGACGCTAGAGAGCGGATCCCCGCTGGAGTCGTCCTCCTCGCAGGATAATTCACTCCAGTCATAAGCACCTGTTTGGTTGTCCCCGACTGCCCGGTGGCCGTACTCCGGGAACTGGGTGCTCAGCTCCGTCGCGTTCGTCAGGTGCTCAGAGTAACGAATCCATCGCGTGAAATTAGAGCTGATTAAATTGCGGTGGTCGACATCTGATCCCATATCAAACTGAAAGCTTTGAGGTTAGCTGGTGATTAGAATAAAATCAGTTCCGATAACATGTCTTCTTTTCTCCGCAGCTCTTGCGAAAAAATGTCCATTAAAGTCTTCTAGTTTATTTGGATGCGCATTGAGATAATTATCGAATTTCTTTAAAGTTTAAAGAAATCAATTTGGTAGAAGGAAACTGTTTTATGAACCATGACATCATTCTGGTGGTTATAGTTCTCTGAAAGGAAAGAAAATCAATTGTAACAAAAATCTTAATAAAACCCACTCTATTACCATTTCTCATATTATGAATTATCATTTAAATTACTTTTGAATTAGCAATAAAAATTATCAGCGTTATTACACTAGGGATAACTTTAATATTCTTCCTGCCCCGAACAAATAACACTTACTACTAAACAGAAGTATTTTATGACGTCATACATTTCATAGATCACTACTCTGAGAAGACTCAAAGTCTTTGAACTAATCCCACCTTACCAGAAGATATAGTTTTAGTAGCGCAATAACTTCGAAACCAGAATTAATAAATAACACAATATCCAGAAACCAGATCAGAAAATTATTTATAAAAGTAGTTATTGTTATTTTGATCATATAGGAATAATAGTTTCGTTACCCCTTCTCCTCTATCAATTTCTCTAAACCTGTGTTAGCTGGGGACATCGTTTTATTTTTCCTGTAATATTTGCACTAAGCTCTATCAGCACACATTATTTTAGATTTTTTATTTAGTAAACTTCGTAGATAAGTATAAAGGGGAATGATCATTTATAATGTTTGAACATGTATTATAAATACAGCCCTTTCATATGATACCCAACTCATCCGTATCGTTTCACTTTCAAATTTGAAAACCCCATTTCAGATACCATTTTCAATAAAAATAAAAATATTTTCATAAACCTTTGAACTGTGATGGATGTGGGTAAGCAAGTTTTACAACTGTGCCAAATTTTATAGCTTATGTAGTTCCTGAGATAAACAGCTGTGACAGACAAATGGACGAAGTCGCATCATAAGGGTTCCTTTTTTATCATTTTGGTACGGAATTCTAATATTTAATAAATTAAAACAAAAGAATAATGTTGAATTACACTAAATATTCAAAATAATGTAAGGAATTAGTAATTTTAAAACATAATTTATTTATTTTATTTTTATTTTTTTTTTCAAATAAATGCGATACACTTTTAATTGGATAAATGCCAAAGATACTTTTTCAGAGACACTTAAAGCGGTTTACTGCAACAATTTACAAAACCCTTAAAAAGTGATACCCTTTCCAAAGAAACATATTATCGCACCTCGTTTTTACCGTTTTTCCTCTTGGAGAAATAAGTTATGAACCCACAAAGCTGTTGTATTACTTCCAGCAGTTTATAACCTTCAATTTGACAACAAATCATCAGCCCTTAAAATAAATATTTTGCATAACCATGATGCCCATCACTTTTCTACGGATTTGCCATGCAAATCAGGCGAGCCAGACCTTCGCTGCCACAATCCTTTTCCATAGAAATAAGTACCGGCATACATATTTACATACACATGTGCTTCCTTCCCACTTTACAGCACTTTGCTGGAGAAAGGTTGGCAAAAGTTTATAGCCTCACAGCCAGCTTTTGTGCCGGGTCTAAATAGCTTCAAAGGAGTTGCAAACTTTTCTGATATTCTTGCTGGTTACAAGTCGAAAATTATTCACATATGGCGTCCTCTTGACGCTGATATACGAAAATATTCCGAATAATTTTAGGAGTTCAGAAAAAGTGTATACTTGTGATAATTTCATTGTAATAAAAAAATATTCCGTCATTTATCGTGGGTGGGAACATTTCCAATTAGTCTACACGCAATCAACTTTAGCAGTATTAAAATATTTTTGTCTTGAAAAAGTTGCAAGAGTCTTTTCGGCCTCTACCCTGCCCTTTGCCCTTTCTATGTAGATTCGTGCTATTTCCAAAAGCTGGCCTTTGGATAAAGTTTGAGGAAGTTTTATCCGATTTGGAAGTTACATGAATGTGGAGTTCGACACTCTTTGGTGCGTCTGCGAGCAATAATAAAAGGCTTTCTTATCTTTTAATGAGAGAAGATAATTAATAATGTTTTTATTTAATGAACGAATAACTAATTGTTGGTGGATGACTATCTCCATCAACAAAGTTCTTATCGTCCGTTAATTACTAAATATTGCTTGAGAACTATCTCAAATTAATCAAATTAATTGAGATTCCGATTTCGATAAATACATTTGTCGGCAAGTTCGAAAAATTCAACAAGCATCTCGGACTTTACCAACTCTGCTTCAACTCTGAATTGAAAGGTGATTTTGAAGGAAATGACCAAGATTTGTGATAGTACACATGTGTTGTAATATTACGATTCTTCCTCATAAACCATAAATTACCTTTTCCTTTTCTATTTCATCGGGATATTTATGGTAGCAGAACCTGCCATTGCGATTGCCGAAATGTTATATTTTTATAGCTGAATTGGAAATATTAACAAATATATATTATAAAAAGCAATAAAAACGTACTATTTTGTTATTTCTTTTATTCGTTTTTTTTACGTGACAGAAATATATGAAGACTTAGTTACAAAAATGTATTATTAAATCTTAATATAATATAATCTTCGAGCTTTGATGCGAACATAACCACAAAATATTAGATTCATAGTCTTACTTTTAAAGAAAAAATCTTGTTCCATTTCAACCACACTTTAAGTTTACAGAATAAGGAATGTAATTTTTTGACTAATTATCAAACTTTTTAAAAAAAAAACACAGAATAGAGAATATATTGCGAAATTCTGAATATTAAGAATTTAATTAAATTCAATATCCTTTGGAAAATTATAAACCTACCACATAAGAATTAGGAAGGAATTTACAGAATAAGAAAAATAAGTGTAGTAAGGTGTATTAAGGTACAGCAAGAAATACGACATAGCACATATGTATGCTGCAATACGAAACTTTGCAACACGACACACCAGAAGTCGAGAAAAATTAAAGCATATATGACTTGGAAATTTTTATAAGTGGAAGAAAATTTGAGACTACAAGATATTGTAGCGAAGGTTAAAATTTACATGCTATGCTGAGATGAGTTTAGCTTTACAATAAATATTATATAGAGGGTATATATGTATACATATGTATATGCCTCTTAAATTGAGGAAGTTTTTCCTATGGGATGTTTAGACATAATTTGAAAAGATAAGCAAATCAACGCAATGCCGCAATATTTGTGGAAATCCCTGCAGGTACCGAGAACTTCTCTAAGCATAAAATATGAAAAACCGTCTACCCTTCTGAGAACACAGGGCAAGGCGCTCCAAATAGATATTTATGTTTAAAATCATACTTTTCTTTTCCCCAGTGAATATAAGCCTTACAACTGAATATTTTCCGATGGACCTTTTCGATTAATATAAAAAGTTAATATAGTAAAAATTGAAACAGTTGATACTCCTTTGCGTGCCATCAAAAACCCTTTGAAGTTTGACGATTCAACTCGTAGTACGTAAAAATAAAGTCGATGTAGACTAAAATTCATAAAGTTTATTCCCTTGTCGACATTTTTAGTATTTTCATCCCTACATTTATATCTGTATTAAGCTATTCTTGCATTCATTCGTAGTTATGAATCATCCAAACAAATCTCGTGGGCACTACCTAAAATTCCAGTCAAACAAATTTGCCTAACAAATTGTCCAGAGAACTCTAGATTACTGGGTCTATACTGCCCGTGCTTATTATTCTTCGTCTTTATATTTTTTATACATATACGAGTATACACGAATGCAGAGAAGCAAAATCGAGCAAAAGTTAAATGTTCGACCGACCTCAATAAAGTAGAAAATATTTCTTAGAAGTCATGAAATTGCTCTAGTCCATCACCTGAATTTATGTATAATAGCTAAGGGTCTTCTAAGGAATTATCCACGAATGAATTCTTTATTATGTACAATATTTAATTTTTATACGAAATTGATGATATTTCCTCAGAAGACGTAATTGTAAATTACATGCCTATGGAAAGAGCTACTTACACTTACTTCAATTAACCGCACATTGCACGGAATCGATTAATTTGTGGATAGACGTGAAATCCCCTAAATAAATTGTATTCGTATGTAGGTGAGGGTGGAATTAACAACCTCATTGCCTCAATACAAAACCACTTGGCTTATCACCAACTTAGCAGACATCTCTCCCTACATATATTTGGCTAAGGATCATTCTTACGTGGAGATTACCAAGTTGTATCTTTAAATGCGGAAAATTAAGTGCTTTTGTGTTGCGTTTTTATATTCAAAAAAATAAAAATTGGTACTTCTACTTTGTTTTATTTATAATGGCAAAAACCCAAAAACGCGTAAAGTAATGCATTTGTTTGAATAAATCGAATAAAAATGTTTATTACCATTTTTAAAGATAATATTTAGTTTAAACTTTATTTTGTACCTACTCAAACATTTTCTCTGTTAAATTCATAGTTTCCGGTTCACAGAACGTTAAACTCGCAGTCACTGCATTGTCAAAATGTGAAAATTATTCAATAAAGTTTAGGAGAAGTCATTTTTATATACATTTTATTTGAAACTTTATTTGTAAAACCAATATTTTTAATATATAGGGCGGTGAATATCGAAAGAATAAAAATCATCTCGTTTCTCGAATATTCATCATAGTTATAATAGGTTTATTATTTTATTGAGATTTCCCACATACATATGTTCTGATATCCACTGAATTAAAATTTTACGATTTTATTTACATTTACACTTTTATAGGCATATTTTCTCTATGTATGTTAAGTTTACTACATGCAAATCGAATAGAAAATAAAGGTCTGTTTGTCTCACATTTACAGGTCAAAAATTCATAATTTTATATAAAATAATATTTTTATAATATTATGTAGGTATATAATAAAAATTAACTTTTTATACCTACTTACACATTATACATAATAAGGCAATACGTGTGAAAATATTTCTGCTTCTGTAGATGATTATAGAGCAATGAGCTGTATATGAATTTCAAGTAATTAAGAGAATCCATACCGTCGTCTTCTTAATAAGTATACTATTGTTTGTTTTGCGTTCATATTTATATCTTTTCTAAATATCAAACTACGTGACAATTAAAGCGTTTCGCCTTATTAAGGACATTATTATAAGTTTCTTAAGTTTTAACCTGGGAAGGCGAAAACCTTTAGTTTGTCACGTAATTTTGGGATATACGAAACATATGAATTGGAGCTGTACAGCAAACGTTTAATTATGAAAATGGAAGCAGCCACCAACAAGTGGCCTACACTAAGAGATTTCCTTATCACTTTGTGAAGGTTCAAATCGATTATGTCCTCTCCCTTCAAGGAGCAAACTTTTTCAAGGCGTGAAATTGAATACCCTCATCGTCAAGTGAAATTCAAGGACATTTTTTCCAGTATAAAGAGCGTAAATAGAGCTTATCATTAAGTAGGCATAGCATTGCAGGAACTCTTCAGCGGTAAATGCTTAATTGAAATTATCCCCATCTGGGCCTCAATATACATAATTGCATTCCCGTATTAAAAGGGATTTAATCGCGGAGTATTTATTGGAAGACAGAAAAAATAGAAAGAAATTTGATCTGCGTATATTCCAAAAAGGCATTATACAGGGTGCCCAATTTCTGCTCGCAAATACAAAGAAGGTAATAGTGCGTGACAATTCAGAGCAAAAACAAAAGGTAAAAATTTACCCTCATAATGGGTGTTGAAAGAAAACATAAAGGTGTAATAGCATTTCCAAAATTTAGTTCTTTGAAATATTTATGTTGGTAAAAAAATATATTAAGGATGTTATTAGTGAATAATTTTCCAAAAATCTATATTTTTCAAACACGATTTACTCGCCTGAAATTTTAAAAAGTAGCTACAATGATCAAGTTCCGGCTACTAATATTTGAAACATTCTCCCTTCATGTTCTGAATTTAAAAAATGAAACGAAAGCTAATAACATTGTTATAAATTATTGGGAAAAAAGAAATAATATAGTGCAGTGAATTCAAGAACTAGAAATCTAGAAGAGTCAAAAACCATTTAATTTGCATATTTTTGTAATTTTTATCAGAGAGTTCATAAAATGGATTATATAGCTATACATTAATGCTGTAAATATTTAAAAGTTCAGAATGTAAGAATCGCCCTATCCCTGCCATTACTCTTCTTCTGTATCAGCACGTCCCATCACTCTTATTTATGTTTAATCCACTATGCACAATCTACAATAGCATCATCTCTTATGTAAGACTTCCAAAAATATGTTTTTAAACCACCTAGCTCTACATAAGCAATATAATCAATAACACCTTTTGCTGTTGGGAACTAACTTGAGCTAGATAATAGTGGAACCTCATTTAAATCACATAATATCTGCATAAATGTTTTATCATATATATAAATGTCTAATAGATATTTGTTTTAGTTTGCAAGGCAGTAGACTGGGAAAAACAAAATATTAAAAAGCCACATTCGAACATCTAAGGAGCATGCGGCTTTTATACTATTAATAAAAATGTTGTTTCAAGTAAATTGGGATTGTGGGAGCGTCGGTTTTCGCACTAATCTTAATGAGGGCGTCGTCGTGCGACCTCACGTAAATTGAAATTTTAAACGCCTCTGGGTTCGTACAATTTTCTAAAAATAAATGAAAAAAAAAGAGGCATCTATCAGAGGACAAGAAAATCCAGAGTGACAGAATTACTCCAATGAAGTGGAAGATATTCCTTGCGATGAAATTTAAATTGAAATGTAGCTCCGATTGGAGGTGTATAATCCTTGGGCGAAAACGTCCATCTAGAATCTACTTAGGAATCACTTTAATAAATCCAAATAAATTTTCAGAGGCTTTCAACATATCTCGCATTGCCACTTTTCTTTCATCTTTCTTCCATTTAGATGACATTTTATGTAAATTGTTAAAAAGTTTTTCGGAAATGGTTATCTCCCCGTAGAGAGTGGCCGAATTTAATAGACTATAGAATTGAATTGAATTAAATATATAAGTTACCTTACTGTATTCATATACGCTAAAGAATTATACTATAGCCCGTGAGCCTCGAGACTGTGCAATAAATTTGGCAAGGATGGTCGATAAAAACACAACGTTGTTTGTGGTGGGCCGTTTTAATGAAAATCAAACACAAACAATGTTTGTTTTGCTTTTTTATGAAAGTGTTTGAAAACATGTCTCCAGAATATAAAATGCCAACAAGAATATTCTGAAGAATTCCATTCGCCAACAAGTGGCCCAATTTATGTGAAGTAACCGCGCAGGAAAATAACATTTGAAGAAAATAAATTACCACTGCGTGTGACATTGTCCGCACTCAGGATGCAGAAAATCATGTTTAAGGGCAAAATGCTATGGCTTTTTCCGGAGTTAAAATCCACAATTTTGTATGGAATTGCGCAGTGATCTTTAAATCAAACAGCTCCATCCTTCCGCATCGATAAAATGCAAACAGTAATGGAACGGCAAGTTCTTTCATTAAGCAGCTCTCACGTTGCCACAAAAGCAAACGCTTTTCATGAGAGTTTCATTTTTCTGTAGTGGAATTGAGCCAATATTGCAGACTAGCCATTGCTTCTGAAGTATCTCTTTGATATATGCGCTAGTTTTACTCCTTCCCTATTGTTTTAAATCCCTTTAATAAATTTTTAACTATCAACAAAAAGTAGAGGTCATCAATTTATGTGTGTTTTTTATGAGAAATCTGTGTGCCGCCTACTAAAAAATGTCTTTAATACGAAGAGGCGTTTTTACTAAAGTCTCATTAGTTGGCATCCACAAAGCAAGCTACTTCTGGGAATAGCAAGCGACCAAACTCATAAAACATTGAGGTCTTAAAAACTTTAAGCATAATTTTCTGCTTCATGTTAATTAGGGGTTTGTTTACGTATTTTATGCCTGAGAGGATACCAAAAGCCAAATATGTGATGATTTCGTCTGATTACACTACGTAACAAGCTTTATGATGAGTACTTGCCTACAATTAAGCTACAACTGTTAGAAAATTCCTGCCTTTTTGAGATAATGATTCTTGCTTTGAAGTCTCCCCTGTAGGTAATACTTAAATTGCATAATTCGCCTAACAATCAAATTTTATAAAAATTCAATTTGATTAATAGAAATAGAATTACAGTACTAAAAGATGTAATTGTAATGTTGTTGTATTTTTAAAGTACATGAAATAATGTCTTAACAGTGACTGTAATGTTCTATCAAAAATACCTAGGTTAATTTATAAAAGTATTGACTACGCTACAACTACCTCAAATTTTCGCTTCGCGATTACAGTGCTAACCAATAATTTTTCTATCTCATTATTTCTCTCCGTGTAGCAAGGATAGTTTTACTACTTTTCAGAAATATTGCATGTTTCGTCTAATTTTACGTGATTTATTCAGCAATAGTTAACACATTATGTAAATATAAATACATCGGAATGGGAAAATTGAGTGCTTAATCGTAGCAAAATTTAATGCTGATACTCCTGTAAAGTACATACATATATCAATTAGATATATTGTATATCATACATACATATTATAGAAAATGAGAAAATTAACTTCGGTTAAAAAGTGGCATTTTGTAATATTACAACAATTTCACAAGTCAGGTGAAAAATAAAAGAATTACGCAACCTAAAAACCATAGAAAATAAAACAAACGTTGCTTAATTAATTAAAGATCATTCTACAAGATCTCTCTTTAGTATATATATATATATTGTATATATAAAAAAAAAAGAAAAAGGTTTGATTCTTGAAAAAGCCCAATTTACAAAGCTTTAATACTGTTATTCCTATACCACAGAAGCAAAATTCACGAAACTTTACTTCAAAGCCAAAAAATTCATAGAGAATTTGTGAAAAGCAATGGGTGAAATGGGGATGGACATACTTGGATATTTTTTGACAATGAACAACAAAGAAAATTCCATAGAAACCAAGGATTTGAAAAGAAAAATTAAATGACAGAAAAAGGGTTGTCAGGGACTAGAGTGGCTTGAAAATCTTTAACTAAGAGGTAAACCGTAAAATTAATTGTATTTTGTCAAAAGACACTTTTGAAGCTTCCAATTTATTTTCAATCGCCCACTTCCTGCGGTCATTGTTATTAAAAAATTTTGTCTCGAAAATCGTGTTATGATCAACCATTCCTGTGGCACGGTTGACACAAATTAGAAAATATTTGGGCTCTTGTTCGAACATTTTCATTATTCGCCATATTAGTTTTATTTCTTTAAGCCCTTGCCTTTAAAGGTGGGATTGTGTTGATAGCGTAAAATTAGGCATATGTCCATAATATATTCCCTTAAAATGTTGGCGGAATTTAAGTTGTGAACTCTACAAAGAGAATGCATCCATACAAAATCAATTAATTGAACATTAACAGAGTGAAAAGTAAATGAGGAAATTTAACTCCGGATGTTATACCTACGTTGAAATGTAATTTGCAGTAAAATTGCATTCTCTCAAATATGCTGATAATCAGGAAATTGCCCATATTTGCTGGAATATTCTGAATATGATTAAATAGGAAATGTTCTGAAATATTGTTTGTTTTTAATTTTCTGCTGTCAGAATTTTCTTAAAAAACTATATTGTGTTAACATATGTATTATTTGCTTTTTCAATGTAAATTTATTCTAAGCATATATGTGTATGTGCTTGTATTTTCCTGTTTGTCAATATGAGCTTATTTAAAAAGGGATTATGTAAATATTACGAAAGAATTCAAATATCAGACCAAATAATTAAATAACATTTTACGAACAATTCTCTGTTGGCATTAAAATTCCTCTGAGTCACATATTTTTTAGCATTGGATTATATCGAGTTAAGGAATTTTCGGTCAATAAACAGAAACAAATTACATACAACCCAAAAACCATATTCTAAACTTATTTTCAGTATCGTAAAATTTTCTTGTTTATTTTCTTTCCCCTCAATCCCGTCTTTCAAAAAACAAAGGTATGTATTTATTCCCAAGGAATTCGTTTTCCCGGCCTAAAGAGAAAAATTTAACTCGGAAAACGACGTTTGCAATTGCTTCCTAAAAAAAAGTATCTTTTGGCTTAGGATAACAAAAGGATTTATTAAGCTCAGTCAGTTGCTTTAGCGAATCTCTGAAAGAAAGGGACTGGTGAAACTTCCACTGCCTTATTATTTCCAGTAAGCTTTCTTACACTATTACCATTTTTCGTCTTTCAGAATCAAATCAAAAACAGACAATGTAATACTTACAGAAGCAATAGCACACTTCTTTTAATTACTCCCAGCTACGTTTTATAAAAGAAGACATCTTAAGAAGTCGACGCGTCCGCAGCTTACTTTTTGGGGTGAATAAAATTTTCTGACTTTAATTTGTTTAGGCTTAGGTACATAATATTATCGCCTCGGTAGTTACACTTCTCCGGGAGGGCTTTTCGCCCAGAAAATTGAAACAAAAGAAGGGAGGGTCCTCGTGATGACGTTAACTGTTTACATTGAGGTTTATTCTTAAAGAAATTGACCAAAAATCAATTAAAGCCAAGTCAATTAAAAGGAGATATTTTTTGTATAAAACTGGAGGACCAACTTCACCTAATTGAATTCACAACATTAAGGACAATGTCCACTTTTGGGATTATTTTTTTAAGCTTCTAAAATTAAAGTAGATACTTTTAAATTACAGTTTATGTGGTGTTTGGAGTTTTAAGAAAATTAGTTCATAGAAAATATTTAAATATTATTAGTAGGTACTACTTGTATTTATCTCAAAAGTATTAAACAACCAAAATACACAAACTTCTGAGAAACTACAAATCAATGTGGGAGATAGCAAGGTGCATTTAGGCTATATTATACGTATATAAAGATAATAGTTAGGTGCAAATAAATAAATTTAAACTAAATTTACATTCCAATATCATAGTTTTAAAGATCATCTAGTTATACTGCACAGTTAAAATTGACAATAATGCAGTTGAAGAGTGAAATTAAAACCTAAAATAATTTTCTATTTCGATAGAAAACACTAATATATGTATTACAAGCCGCGACCCTGCGAATTGCCCTTTTTTGGCTATATACCTCATAAAACATAAACAGAACATAACTTCAATATATATATCAAGTTAAAATCTAACACAAGCACAGTAATTGTTCTCTTAAATTAATGGACTAAAAATTAAAATTTTCATCAGCAGCATAACGAATAAAAACACCACAATAAATCAAATTCACAGAGAATCAGTTTCAATTTTTTGTAATCTTTTCTTTTAAGTCGAAATCCTTTGGATTTTGACCACTGTAAGTTGAAAAGGTACGGATTGATCTATGAAAACCTTTCTCTTATTTACATTGGATGCCATCGCTGTGTTCATTTCTGGCACACAAAAGTCTGAGGAAGGCAGTGATTGATAAAAGAGGAAACACCTTAGCTCAAAAGGTTCAAGCCACAAACCTTAAATCGAAAGAAGGAAAGGCTCACCCACACCGGAAACTTTTTCTTACTATCCGCAAAAAAAATCCCTATCATTATATAGGGACGAATGAACGCAATTCACACCTTAATTTCCATGTATTTCTTTCGTTAATCAAATACCATTCTGGAAGATTAACACCGTGGCACACATTGGTGCTAGTGGAAGTAATCGAATAAAGTGGCAATTGTATGCTTGTCTTAGCACCCTTCTGACGGCTTTTCTATTCAGCATATAATTTAATTGGGAAAGTACACTACAAGGGAGTTAATGTCTATCGGCTTTTAATGGATTGACTATTGTAAATGCTTCAGAGATTTGACAAGCGAACTTGTTGACTATTACCACTAAATTTCTGAGTGTTGTAGCTGCCTGGTAACCGTCATGGGCACAAAATCCATAGCGTTCCTGTAATGAATGAAATGGTGCCTTTAATATTTAATTAAAAGCAACAGAGTTGTATTTGAATGATTTTATTATGCAACCAACTTCCTAATTTTCGTAATAACCTTTAGTTTTCCTCTGCTCTAGACTATAAAAGAGTATACTAACGAATCTTGTCAGGGTAAACAAATACAATAATTTGAATCCGAACTAAGTACCCACTCCCGTGTTACAGCATAAAAGATGACTCCATTAAGCGCTTTAGATGCCGAACGGCGATATTAAGGTCCTTCCGAAAATACTTCAGTTTACATATGAAATCTATCGGCTCATATAACACCATTAGAAGCACCACTCCCGCTTTCTGTTTAGACGAGAGCATTGCTTAAGTGCGAAACTTAGTCGTGCAATCGATATTCAGTTATTTGGGATGCTCAAACTTGTGAGAGGAATATAAATAAGAGGCAATGATTTCTAGTAACATGCCCTATCCTCCTATAGTTTATCGTCGTTAAGGTTAATATTGCTTGCAATTATTACACTTCTCATATCTTCCACAGAAATGGATACCCTTTCTAACTTTGAGAATATTAATGGAAGCAATAACTTATGATGCGATGATTTGGATAGGAAGGGATTCAAAAGGCAGACTCATAAAATAGAATCGTTTAGTAATAAGTTGAGAGAAGTTGCGTTTATATTTCCTGGTGTTATTGAGATTTTATACATATGTATATATTAAATTCAATGAAAAAATAGAATGTTTTTTGTTGACACTTATCATGCATTTGTTAATTGGCTAAGTGTAGATGGCAAATCTAACTATTCATTCGAATTGGGACACGGTATTATTGTAAATATTTAATGAATTTTTACCAATAATGTAAATTATGATTTGTCTCCTAGCATAGAATTTTTTCGTATAAATCAATACACAAAGGGTAAAATTTCGAAATAAAAACATATTTAATCATCCAATTAATTAAAAACTAGGGGGCTTTTACATTAGGGTGTCAGACTTAAGTACATATATTGTAGATGAAGATTTGCAAAATATATGAGAACCTCTGCCGTTTCTTATATTTTTCACTTAAAATTAGTTAAAACCTTGTATGACTAATATTTTGATTAACTTCAGATATTATAGCATTTGTGACGTAACCAAACAAAATAAAACCGAAAAACTCCTGAAATTTTATCTGCCTTGCCGTGCCGTGCCGTGCCCGCCTGTCTGTAATAATCAACACTTTTAAAGATATTAATTTTTAAAACGAAAATGTTTTTCTATAGCACACGAAAATGTGGTTTTCACTTAAATAAAATAGACGTGTATCTGTATAAATATACTTTTCGCTTCTTATAGAGCTCAAAATATATTGGTATTTTAATTTTGAACCGAATTTGTAGAATATTTTTAGCATCATAATTATAACTTGAGGTTACCATTTTTTCGATATTTTTCTATAAATTCTTGATGATGACAACGTGTCAGTCTTTAAAATCCTCTCATTTTCGCAGCCCTTAAGCACGTGCCTTTTTGCCCGAAGCAAAATCGGATTACTGAACTTTAGTAACAAAAAGCTGGAATGAGACGAAATAATTTGTCCTTATTTTTAATTATATGTAATTATATACCTCTCAATAAAAGATAATTAATATACTATGCGAAAGGGTCGTTGTATCTGTATAATAGATTGTCTTGATTGCTCATTACTTGTATCTAGGCACTACAAAACATGTAATTTAAAGAATTTCATACGAGCTAAACGAACCTATTCATTTACAATCGATTTATAGCGATTAATATCTGAAATAACTTACATGCTGAGAAGAGTATTTTATTATTAAACATTAAACATAAAGACAGTAAAAAGCGCTATTAGCACCACTGTGGCAGGCACGTACACTTTTTTTTGTATTCAGAAGAATAAAAAGCATCCTATTTTATATAACTTTTCTTAAGATTCGTTCACTGTAGACATGTTTCTATATAAAATAATTGTTCAGTTTCACTTTCGTGAGAAGATAAATCAAAAAAACTGAAAGTAAAGTAGTATAAACGTACAACGCAATTGATTTATTATTTAATTAATTAGTTAAATAATTTACGCTGCTTTATTGCATATTATGTGAGTGAATAATTAAGATAATGAAAGGGCATTTATTCATAATTGTTGCGACTAATATGTATATATTATGGTAGACATTTACAATTCAATTGCAGAAATGATCGAAAGTTGAAACTTTATCGTTGTCTTTAATTTAGCATCCTTTGTTAAATGCGGGTAATTTACCACCCAACTTTCTTCTCAGTTGGAGGACATTCTTGGAAAACCCACCCCAATCTATAACTCTTGTATTTTATGCTGAAAAGTACTTTAATAGAGCACAATATGGATTTTATTTCAATTGTAAGAGTTTTAGCTCACTCAGAGCTAACATTTTGCATAAGCTGTGATTTCGGCCACAATACAATAAAATATATTATACTATGTATAATATTTTTTGATTAAAGCTTGTTGTATTAAATATTTAAAACGATTTTGTAATTAGTCTTTAATTGTAACCGTTTTTGAACATGCAAGCATCAAGCATAATTACTTTTTTTATGTCTTGTCATATTTACTATCAATCCTTCATAAAGCAAACAACCAAACGGAAAAATATATATTTTTTAAATTTTTTTAGTTTACTCTTACATTAGCTCATTAAAACTCCAATGATATTTTTGGTTATTTTGTGCAAAAATTGGGATTTGATGGTGATTTAATCACTTTTGTAGATATGTAAGTAATAAGAACGTTTCGAAATATGCTTGGTGTTCAATTATGTTATGTTAACAAATATTATATTATTATGTTATTTTAACATATAATTCTCCACAGTATATTGTAATAACAGTTTGAAAAAAAAACAAAGTTCCAGAAAAACAAAACAAACGATAATTACAAATAATAACAAAATACATAAAAACAAATCGAATACGAAACTACTACAATTTCTATAAACCAATGTTAAGAATACAAAAACTATTCGTATAAAACCAAATACATAAATCACAGCTTTCACAACAAAGAATAACGACGAAGTGCAAATTTTCTCGCATCAGATCATCGAGGCATGGCTGCTTTATTGATATTAGAGACAGAGAGCAAACGATAACAACAAATAATTTGAAAGATAATGAGACGAAGTTCTTTAATATCACAGCCATCATGATTGAATAAAACTATTTTATTAGTTGTTATTAAATTACGATTGGCGCAACAGTGGTTAAAATTTGTCAAAATAATCATAACCCGACTATAATTGATACCAGGCATGCCTCATGTGGCATGCCGATAGAGGGATTTCCCCGTAGATTCCTCATGAGGAACCCAAAAAAAAAAAATCAGCGATCCTAAAGTGAAGTATGCCTTATGAGTTTTTCATAAGGGTCTTATGAGGCAAACATGTAACACATGTATAAACCTTACAATGAAATAGGCAACCCCACCATCTGCCTCATGGGAGGCTCGATTAGGCAAACATCAAATATACTCTTTTTAGGCTGTGCTCGATTATAGCATAAATTCCAGTGTTTTAATAGCTGTCTTATCGGATTTTCCTTACGAAGACCTTATACTTTAGAACCTATTGCATTGAGAATGTATACCTATACATATCGTTCATGCACATCATATTGCGGAAGCGTAGATGTATATTAGTTATATTTTCATGAGCAGTTACAAACATTCGTCCATCTGTACAAACGTAAATTCTAATATTCTATTGTTAACATCTAAATAACTCTGACTTAATTATTGTTTAAAAGTATTATTTTAACAAAAATTAAGCACGAAAACTGTGTTAAAGACATAAAGCAGTTATCAAAAAATTTTTTCGACCGTTTTATTATTTTATCGGCCGTTGTGTAACAGATTTATAAAGCAATTATGAACTTTAGGGGAAGACGCTTCTCAAACCCTTTGAATTTTATATATGAATATGAAGGATATCACAGCGCGGTGATCTTAACTTTTGGCAATCGATAAGAGTTTAAAATCCAGGATAATTTATGCCCTGTCGTTATAAATAAAAAAATAAATTCAACGAAAACACGCAATTTCTTCAAAATACACCCTCTTGTCAGCACATTACCTTGTCACAAAATTGTTATGCAAAATAGATACCTCAGGTTAATTTTGCGCTATTTTACGACATATCATAAATTTTTAGATTTATGCGAATATAAATTTCAACCCTTTTTCACAGGGATGTTATTTGCGAGGCTATAGACATTGTTCATGAAATCAGCCATTCTAGTTTAACCAAGCAGCTGGTTCTTTAATATCACAGCCAGGCAGGCTGTGTTACAATATTAAATTAATATAAAATTTGAGTCTATTGTCCGAATCATTCACAGAACCATCATAGCCTAACATTGTTCTTCCATTATCTATTAAGACGATGAAATATGTATCTCAAAACCAAGTTAAAACATCCTTTTATGAAATGAATCACACTCTGTTAATTTAATGAAACATAGATGACGTGATTTAATTTTGTTTGGTCGACATCAAATGATAGCAGAGCTAATATCCCTAAAATAATATTCTGTTTACATTTTAGAATTTCTGACAAAATCCTTGACGAACAACACTCGAGAAATAGGATTATAATTGTCAAGAAGTGTACAAGATGAAGGCTTGCGACCTTGACATCGGTTGTATCTTAGTAAATCAGAAGGGTAAGCCCCTCTTTTCACATTCAAAATAAAAAAGAACAAGCAAAATGAAAACATTTTCATGTTTCAAAATGGTATTTACTGAATTGATAATGGATTCAATTTATCAATTTCATGTCCTGTTAAGCCTACATTGGTTTGACATTGATATGAAAAGTCATTCCTAATTGGAAATTTTTTTTTAATCCCATTTATTAAGACTCCTATGACGAAATCAAGGCATATACGCATCAATTTCGAATTGCACAATCACTTTACGATTTGAAAGGATTTTTACCTTTGTCCCCAGTGGTTTCTGGCAATGGCGATTACGTTTGTTGAGTAAAAATCTTCCTGTTGAATCGACATTATTAATTTATAAAGGACTTTGTTTTCTTTTGTACTTCATTTTTATCCTTCAATATTAAGAAACATAAATGTCTAGAGGCCGTCTGTAAATTGCTTTCTTCATATTAGAGGCAATTCCTAATAAGCTTTATGAACGAAATCATTTCTGGTCGAAAATCTCCAGCTTTCAATACGCCGCTTCCTAATGTATGTACAATATAAAGTTGAAGGAATACAGATGTCAATCATGTGTCGGGATTTAATAATTCAAGACAAGCTCGGACGAGAACGGTCAAAACGTTAAGCTACCCAAACAGCTTATGTATTATTAAGAATGAAAAAGACAAACTGTAGTAGCTTTAAAAAATTTTAAATATTTTAATTGAATAAAGTGCTTTAAACATTTTACTAGTTGGCCACGCTAGCTAATAGGTACCTGTTGAAAACTATGATGGGAAATCCGTATCACTTATACGTTCTAACGACTATTATTTCAAATTGTTTTAATTCCCTTAGCACTTAATCACAAACCACATAGAGTTAAACTCGACGAATATTGATTAGAAATAAAGCCCACTTTAAACGGTGGATAAAAAACTGAAATCTACACCATCAACAACACAAAACCAAGAATGTAAAACTGGACCGTAACATCATAATTCACTGCACAAAAGATAAGCTTAAAACCCAGAATTTTGCACACCAGACTGTGGTATGCTTACTGAAATGAATTATTTTAATTTCTGGGAATTTTACAAGGACTTTAAAAGCTAAAAGAACTGCATAGTTTCCGCGTCCTTCCGAAAGAGTTATGTTATACTTCGCGTTCAAAACTGCACTAGAATAATTCCGTCGAAAACACTCCGGCGTTGAACATTGCGACTTCTACATTCAGTGAGGAACTACTTGACAACAAAATCCGGAGCGAATCGTACACTCGGAAGCAAACATTGCACTTATATTGCGCAACTCCAAAATTCTAGGGGATGTTGGGGATGTTTAGGAATTGTTCAATGAATGAACTTTGCTCCGCCACGAGATGAAGGGAGGCAACTACTGCTTTTGGAACCCATATAAACGAATCTTACGCTTAAACCACGTGGTTGTTTCAGCAGATTTTACTATGAAGCCAAACACCGAATATTTAGTTGATTTGAACCTTTTAACCCCTTTTTGGACTGCAAGCGCAATATAAATTCTTGAAGGTTGCTGAGTGATAGAGAGAGCAGAAATATTTAGTAATTAACGTGGCTGATTTGAAATTTATTTTAGTTTTTTTAAATCGTGATCTCAAATTACAAAATTCAAAAGTCAAACATATTCAAAAAGAAGGGTTTCATATTAAAAAGTTGAAAACAGTAATTTAAGTGAAACTCGCGTATAAAGTGTTCTATATTTAAATTCCACTCTACCTTTATTTATAAAGAACTTATTTATTGCCCATATATATTTATATACTACATACATATACAGATCACAAAACAAAAGTCTTTCAATTTATTCACATTTTGTTTTCTACTTCTTCAAGAAATATACGAGCAGGTGTCAGGAACATCGAAGTAATTTTTTAAAAGTTTTGACATTTAAATGAATGTTATAATTCTAAAATGACCATTTAATTAGTTTTAATTTAATACCTCCTTAGCCCACTTTTTTCCCTTAAATTACAAATTAAAATATTTATTTTTACATTTATATTTAGATCATTATTAAGTACATATAATTATGTCGATATTCGGTTTTTTCGTTGTATCTACATATGTATATGACAGACAAACCGAAAATTTGGTACAGAATATAAAAAGAGGAAACTATGCCAAATAAAACGTTTACTTACCAAATAACAACAATTTACTCCACATAACTACTTGAGACCCTAAAAAAGTCCTACAATTAACAAAAAATTACCTAACTCTCTTAAAACACGATTTGATGAACAGCACACTAAAAAGTTAGATAAATCGCTCCTGGTCACAATATGTAACCAAAAGACTAATTGAGACAAGTCAAACGAGCTCAAACTGAATAGGCTTATTGTTAGCCATTGAGAACATCTCCATCATCACATCATACAATTGTCGGAACAATTTTATAAGTTTGCAAAGTTTCAAATCGATTCGACAATTAAGTGGGTAAAAAAGTGAGTTGTAAGTTCTGCTTGCAATATTATGAAGTTACCGGTTAAACTAATAAAAGCATTTCAAAAAACGGTCTTCCTGTTTTAAGCATCGTTTTATATTTCCATTCCAACAAAGGGAAGGCGGAGTTTTCTATTTAATAAAGTTTCTGGTTAAAGTGGACAACGAAATACCCCACTACTCGACCGTGATCAGAGGTAAAAGAGTTATGCGGACCTATCCGATCCATTAACGATGTTAAAAATGATTGATAAAATTATTTTAACCAACGACCATGAATAGCAAAGCACATTGAAAAACAAGTCACTCTTCACCTATGTAAATTCGATTGCTGCAGAGGCCACATCCATTTAGCACTTTAATTAGAAGTACGCAAAAGTTTTAATTAAACTGTTTATTAAATTTCTTGTAACAGTGCTGCTGATTAGTTCTAATTTGTGAAACATGAAGTATGTATGTACTTCAGACAATTCGTTTTAGAATATTCAGGAAACTTTGTGCAGAGAAAAACGTACACAGTAAAAAGTTTTTACTACTTTTAGAGTAGGCAATAGATTGCCTACTCCAAGAGCAGTAATTTTACATCTCGAAAAATAGCTACACACTCAATTGAAATTTACAAACTTTTGAGGGAAATAGTTTACTTTCGTTTGTAATATTAAATTCAAGTTGTAATATAGTTAATCAGATGTGCGTAAAATTACATAGGTGATGTAATTTGATTAAACAGTTGTGTGTAAATTTACATAAGCGATGTAGTTTCATCAGCGCCAAAACCGCCCCCATTCCAATTTTGTCCCGCCGAATATTTCGATCGTCTTTAACTTTGCCAATTTTTTTTATGGGGTCTTGAAACTTTTTGACGTTTATTTTACTAATACTTTCATATTAGTTTATTATCACTGATTTAATAAAAGTCAAAAAGTTTCAAGACCCTATAAAAAAATTGGCTTATTTAAAGATGATCGAAATATACGGCGGGACAAAATTGGAATGGTGGCGCTTCTATGTGCTAAACGATTGTGTGTGAAATTACATTAGGTTTTGTATTACTTGTATGATCACTTCAATAAGACCTCAATATTCATCGAAAGTTTTTCGGAAAATAACTTCATCTTTTAGTGTAATAAAGTGGAAAAATGTCAAAAAAGTGAAAACTGTGCATATCCTGCATATCCAATATCCTTGTATTCTATCAACAAGCCCCAAATATCGGTGACGTAATAGGTTATTTAAAATAACAAATACAAAATTTTTTTTCTCAAAAAAACGACATCCACACTTTATTAATTCGTAAAATTCAATTCGGTAATATGTTATTTAATATATAAAACTTGAAAATCCAGATATGTATGTATGATATTAAACACCTTCTAATTCCTGGATGTTTTGAATAAAGCGGAGAACCTTAGACTGTGCGTTGATATTTTTTTTTCCTCCCCTGGTTGTATCTGTTTGAATGTTGAAAAAAAATCTCTGCGAATTATTCTGTATTCTGCGAATTAAATGAATTGTAATTTGAAAAACACTGGCCACAATTGTCATTTTTGCATTTAAATGAAGCAAATATATCAAAACGATGCGAATATAGATGTTTATTATAAATTTCTAAATTAGAAAACACTTGCCCGCATATATCGCACTCCATTAATCCACTTGTTTTTTATTTTGCACTTAAAAGTTTAAAAAATGAGAGTGATTCAATGCAACTACGATCTAACTGCTGACGCATCCACATGCGAAATGACATTTACGCAGAAAGTCTCAAGTCTCAAGCGTGCTCGATCTTGTTTTTATGCGAACAAGTGATTTTACACACACTGTGAGGAATTTTACTCTCAGGGGTGAACATTTCAAAAAGCAATAGCAGTTTTGCTATACAAAGATTATATTTACACATATAATTAGTATTCTTAAACACCAATATGAATTTTAGACGTAAAGTGTTTAAATATATAAATATTTATTAACTTACACACAACTTTCTTTATTTTTACGCATATATGTAGATTTGCTTCTATCTATAGTAAAATTTTACTTCTTTGAAAATAGCATTTTTAAAAAAATTTTTTACTGTGTAGTCTATAAACAATTTTTATTTTTTTTTGCTTATATACCACATTAGAGTTTTGACATAAAACAACGTCTTTCCTGACGGAATAGATAGTTAAATGTTGCAACGAAAATTGAGCACATATTGAAAGCTCATGTAGTACGATTTATTATAAAACTAATTTCAATCCTTTATCTTTCAACCCTTAAATGCAGCAGTATGAAAACCAATTAGGCGAAATTACTCATGATTCTGTCTGAAAGTAGAAAAGTCGCAAGCAGTTAATGCCACCTATCATCCGAACCATACATATACTAAACTTTCTAGACTTATGCGATTTAAACCAAAATTAGTACTTTGAACCTAAATTGGTAATTGGAGGTTTTTAGGGGCGCTGATTACAAACCAACTGTCAGAATAATTCTAGATGGTGGACTGTAAAATTTAAAAGTTTATGCGTAATTTACAAATTTTCTGAACAATATAATGATAAATAAATATGTATGTTTCGGTAACCTGAAATATGAAGAAGCTTCATTTCTGCCGAGCGTTCTTTGAGGCGCACATCTTTTTTTATGAAATTCGAGGGATTTTAAAGGAAATTTAGCGTAGAGGTATAAATCCGGTGTCGATAACACTAATTTCTTTCTATCAAAATTTGTAAATTTAAAAAACTTGTAAAACAAAATAAAGGGTTTTCGTATTTGATATAACAATTTTCCACAAATAAGGTAATACCATGAGAAAATATATAGAAATAGGGATGTTGATTTAATAGTCATAAACTAAATATTGAGAATTTAGATGTTGGAAAAAATGTTTAGGTAGACGATTTATATCACGAATAAACAATTAGTAAAGTTTTGAGCATATAAGGAAAGGTTTATTATTATATTTTATTTCAATAGTAACATAACTAAGGTTTTTAATCCTGTTCCTAAAATGATTTAATTTGTTACCTAACAGGATTTAATTTGTTACCTCATTTATTTACTAGAACCTTTAAAACAAAACTGTCCCTTTCATGCCACCTCTCCTCTATACCAATAATATATAATAAACGAGCCCAATTGTAGCATAAATTAGTTTGCTTAACTTGCCTGTCAGTTTCATATTACGAATATTCGGCTTCTAACATTTTAATTAAATCTATATTTTGATCATATTTGTGTCTAACATGTCAATAATTTAACATGAATTAATTACTTTTTCGTGGAAGTTAGTTTAATTCATATCAATCTATAGGCCTCCGATGTTTTTTTTTTTTTTTTACATTTGACTGCACAATTCAACTATTGTTGTATTTTAGCTAGATTGATCTAAACTCTAGAAATACCTTTTTAAAATAAAATATCCGAAGGGGCGAAAGCCTACATTGAACGCCTTTAGTTAAATTTAAAATACAAGCTCTATGAATACCAAATTCTCCTTTTTTAAAGGATGAACATTAATTCCGCGTTATCATAAGACACATATTAATTGTTCGTAACCTTGACTTCAAATCCATTCAACATTTTCTAGCCAATGAAATGCAGACGCAACAGTCTAAAAACAAAGACGTGATAACGAATTACAAAGGAAGTGCGGTTATCTCTTGAAAATCTCGGACGATACCTTTGTTGCTATTACGAATTTCGTTTTATTGCTCAAAAGCATTTCACATTTCAATGTTGCGACGACGATTTTCGGCGGTATATTTTTCTGTTTCTTCTCGGCAGACTTCACTGCCAGTTTATTGACAAGAAGCTAACAAAAGCGCGAGTTTTTTGGTATGCAAATTGAACCACGCGTAATTCAGGAAATAGTTTGTTAACTGCTGGATGAGTGGATTATTTGACATGAAAGCACAAAGCGCAATGGATTTACTTGTTTTCACCTTCGCCCCATACCTATGACCTACTTTCCTCAAGGTATTTATCTGAGGTCATCAGCCGGGGATGAATCAATCTTTGCGAAAGGAAAATGTTTTACGGAATAATTTCCAAAAACGAAAATAATTTCATAATAATTTCGAAGCGAGTAAAATTACAACAAGTGTCAATTAAATTAATAAATGACCGAGCGATTAAATTCGTTTAAACTCGCAATGAAAATCGAGTAATTTAAATTTTATTATGAGACATGAGCCATGTTGCCTAAAGTCATCATGGAAGACTAAGCAATTGCGAATGGAAAGGAATATTTTAAAGATATAAAACGAGTGAAACATGGCAAATAACCATATTGCATTTCTGGTTTAAATTACCCACAGCTTGAAAACTAAGCCAGATATCTAAATATTTTATTGATTTTGTGTTTTTTTATGACCGAAATCTGTAAAAATTTCGGGTCAAATATTAGCGCCCCAGAAATCGTAATTTTTCTGAACATTTCTTTAAATTCATTAGAGCGCTGTTTTAAAATTTCAATATATAAAAACATGGCAACAAAGTATACAAAAAAATTAAAACAATTTATTTACAAAAAACAGACTATTTACAGGGCCGTAGTAGAATGTCCAAACGCGACTAGAAAGTTCACGCTTTCACTTTCACATTATCTTAAAAGTAGAAGTACTACAAGAAAAATACTGTTTAGAACAATTCAACGTTGTTCTACTCTCATTCGATTTTGATTAGTAGGGTCCAGATTTGCCAGGTGGTCCGTAGCTACCTGAGGGTCCACCTGAACCACCACCACCACCATGTCCAGATCCGGAGCCATGTCCATCAAAATCACCGCCATGTCCTCCGTCTAATCCAGATCCAGATCCAGCATCAATAATTCCGATATGACCGCCATCGCCGCCGATTCCTCCACCTATGCCTCCGCCTCCACCTCCGCCGCCAAGATGGTCACCAGCTCCACCTCCGATTCCTGAGCCTCCACCAAGACCTCCGATGTCACCACCGATTCCTCCGCCGATTCCTCCGCCGATTCCTCCGCCAATTCCTCCGCCGATTCCTCCGCCAATTCCTCCGCCAATTCCTCCGCCAATTCCTCCGCCGATTCCTCCGCCGATTCCACCAGCTCCACCTGCACCACCTGCTCCACCTCCGTCGCGTCTGGTGTCATACTTGATGAAGTAGACTTCTGGTTTGCTTGGTTGAGTTGGAGCTGCTGCTGGGATGACGATGTCTGCGGGCTGCTCAGGTCGTTTAGCCAAGACGTAGATGAGGGTCTTCTCTTCGTTTTGTTGGATTGGTGGAATAATTGGAGTTTGCGGAGCAGGAGCAGATGGGGCCTTAATAAAGATGATTTTGTAATGCTTCTGAGCTTGCTGCGGTGCATGAACGCGCTGTGGAGCTGCAACGTCTTCAATGTCTGTTGGTGGAACATGAACGTAGACATGTTTGTGGACAGACAATCCTCCACCACCGCCGCCGCCACCGCCAAATCCAGCACCTCCTCCAAAACCGCCGCCGCCGCCGCCACCACCACCGCCGCCAAGGAAGCCACCTGCACCACCTCCAAATCCACCTCCAAAGCCTCCACCGAGTCCATCACCTAATCCTCCTCCAAGTCCTGAGAATCCTCCGCCAAGACCTCCTCCAAGTCCAGAGCCTCCATGTCCTCCAGAGATTAATCCACCACCACCACCTCCGCCTCCATGGCCACCACCAATGCCTCCTCCAATGCCTCCTCCATGTCCAGATCCGAATCCTGCAAGCAGGAAAAACGAATTTAAGTCACTATAGCACTCTTTTAAAACGACGAAACCGTCACCAAAAAAACCATATCCACGTCCTTACCAGTTCCGCCTCCACTGGAAATAAGTCCACCACCTAATCCACCGTGTCCTCCGGAGCCCGAGGGGCCACTGTAGGAATATCCAGCCTCAGGACGAGCACTTGCCAGCGCAAGGCAAGAAATTAAAACGAAAGCTCGCATATCGCACCGTATCGAACTGATTTTACCTTTTACCTCCGAAGTGATACAACTGAACTGATAACCAGTGATCAATTCACCAACCAATTTATACTTGGACCCATTCCAGAACGAGCCGACATTGCCAAAAAAGTGAATTCGGTTTTCCCTACACTCATTTTTGAGATGCAATGCACCTCATTTGCCAATACAACTTCAGGTGTGTGCCTCTACCCCCTTTTTCCACCACACGCTCAGGTTAATAAAGCGAGTTCACGAAAAATAAAAGGTTTTTTAATGAATCCCAAAAAGTAAATAAATAAACACTCACTCGCGAGCGCACGGATGAATCTCGCGGGGCCCAATGGACCATTGTGTTTGGGGGGCCCTCGCCAAAAAAGCGCCCAGAGCCCGTCTTCCGTCCACGTAAGAGACGTCCGGAAGGCGGACCCGCCGGACAGGATTTGCTGAGCGGCTCCATTTCTTCTGGTTGCGCAACATCTTTGTCATCCTAATTGGATCACCTCTCCCTTCGCTACCCAGCGAAGCATCAAGAGGTTCGGACGCATAATTTTAGCACACTCATGCAACAGTGCCTCGTGGCAGAGGAAAAGAGCCGAAATCTAAAACCGCGAGGGGTGCTGGCAAAATTCGCGAAGGCTTTTTAGGCATTCATTAACACGACTCGACCTAGGTGATGGCTCCGGCAAACAATTTTGAGCCAGTTTTAATGAGCCCATAATGCCCCGAGTCCAATCTCTGAGAATACGAGCAAAATCCATGAAAGATTGCCAGCGAAGCCATTTGGTGAAGCTGCCGGTGATGAAACAATTTCATAATGGGCAAATTAAAGTGAAGGAAATAATTAGCTTTTTCCAGTTGTGCCCCAGATGCAGCTCTGGGGGCCTCCTCTCTAAATTTCTTAGATGCGCACTAGAATGCGGTTTTGTAGCCGCAAACGGAAAGCAAAAGCGGAGGAGATTTATATCGCACGCAACGTTTTTGCTTACTCTTGTAGTTTTGGGCACTCAAAGGCTGCTAAGAAACGTTTCAATTAAGAAATATACACCTTCAAAGCATCTTTAGGAGGCACGTTGCGAACTAATTAAACCCAAATAACCGAGATGAGTATTGCGCTATGACTTCTATGAAGATTGGGCGATGATTTGCTGAGTACAAGGTCAAGTCTATTTTTAAATAAATCGTATTTTAATTAAAGGAAAACATATCATTGGACCGTATGAATAAGCAGATAGATTACATTATGCTTGCGAAATTTGAAGCAAATTTATTATATTTTTCCGAACATATAACTACATATATAAATAAAACTTAGTATAACCTTTTGCTCACGTGAACAAAGCAAAAGAAAATAAGATTTTGCTGTTTTGAAATAAAAGGGAGTACCTAACATATTTTCAAATAAATCCAGACTAAATATACTTTTGTGACATAAATAAAAATACAAAAAAATCATTCTATACGATTTGATAAATTAACGAAACATCAATAGAAAGTTATTATAAGTATTACGTATTATAAATGGAAACTTAAACTGAAGAGACATACAGCAAAGTAAAGTACCTACCTATTCCATAAAACTTGAACGTAAGGCAATTTTCCATAAAAAGAACTCTAGCAGCAGCTAAGAGTCACAAATCCATTCAATTTAAAGATATTTTGTACTTTATGGCAGAAGTGTAAGGGCACCTCTATAAATTTCAAGTCGTTTCATATTTTATAAAAATATGTAGTTTTACATATATGAGCCGCATTATAGTTTTGGTTTGATTTTTTAAAAATCGTTATTTAAAATTGTGTAGTTTACTTGCTGTAAACCCTGTTTTCCCCAATATAACTTGATGTTCTGCGGAAAATATCCTATTAAAATTATTTATTAGTAGTTTTCTGTGACATAAACGAAGATTAAAAATGTTTATCAGTGTAATGAATGGACATAACTAATTCAAATGGAATAAGAACATTTGTGAAATGTCAACTAATCTCATTAGGAACGCTAAGACCTAGCTCGAATCTTAGTTAAAACAGTCTGTTGCATGCAGCAGTGTATTTCCTTCAAAGAAGATTCGGCTGATTCAAAATTGTTTTGACTATAGCGTTCACTACATATAAGTGTAATACAATCTGAAATGGCAGAATTTTCAGTGTTTGTTTCAGCACTAATATGTATTTGGTCTAAATAATCTTCATTTAAGTTTGTTAAATGCTACATCTAAAACTGGGTAAAATTTAATAGAGTCCTCGAATTCCACGATTTCCATTGATATATGCACTAAGGATTTGCTTATACTCATAGCTTTACTTTCGAGCATTTGCTTTTATTCATTTATGTTCCTTTCAATAGATTTTTGTTGCATCTTTTTGAGTTTCTGTATTAAATTTATTTAATTCTATTATTCTAAAAATACTACGGTTCTTGTCTTGTTATTTCTCACTTAAACAGACATTTTATTTTTCAATTCAATTCATGGTTTCAATCGCCTATTTTCTTCCTGTAAATAAAACAAATAAAGTTAAAAAGCTAATATCAACATTTACGTCAATCTCACGTCAGCGTGAAATTGAAAATTGAAAGCTTAACTATAGATACGAAAGCAAAAGAGATTCCGAGACTCTTGGACTATTTCCGGAGGAAAATTTGTTAAATTGGGAGGAGCACAATTTTACGAGGAGTAGACATTTCTTCACGTTCCATGGTTGACTCTCACTTCTTTAAATAAAAATATTAAAAATTAAAGACGGTTCAAACTTCTTATTATTTACTTTAAACATAATTATTAAAGGGCATCAAATCACAGGAAGAATGAAGTTAAAGAAATCATCAAAATTAACAGTTGGAACTTGTTTGAAAACAAATTAAAGGCTTTTTAAAATTCGAGTTTAAAAGCAAATGCAGATTACAAGTTTAAAAACACTCAAACTTTATTCCCAAGTGAAATAAATTAATTATAACATAGAAATAGATGTACGCGGCTTTGGCTTCTACTAGTTATTCTAGTCATTTGAGAAAACCAAATTTAAATTTTTTGAATTTGAAAAGTATAATTTGAAACTCAATAGCTTAAATGAAAGTAAGATCTTTAAACCATTACATGAAGATAGGAAATGTCTTACGAAACATTCTGGGAACTCCTCTTTCTTTCGAAAGCGGATTTACTTGTACATACAACAGTGAATGAAGATTATAAACTGGCGAATGCTCTTGAAAACTTGTTTAATATAAAAATTTTTACGATTATAAAGAATTATATATTAAAAATGTTTAGTTTAAACCTTAAACTTCCATTCAACTTACGTTACAAGTTTCTCTGATCTCCCAGTATTGTTATAATACAGTTATTCGAAAAAAATCGCCTATTTTCAAAGAGATCTTAGCATTATTAAACTATTTTATTAAGATTTTATAATAAACATCTAGACTGGATTAATATTGTTTTTAACTGGAGCCTTATATAAAATTGAGTACAACACATTTCTTGTGATTTATCACTTTAAAGTCAGCGGACGAAAATAGAAGTACTAAATTGGCTTCCGTTTCTTCTAGGAACTAGTAACATAAATATAAATAGAAGCTTCAATGAATATTAAGATGTTATATAAAAATCCAAAAAACTATTAAACATGTTGAAATATTCCGTGAAATTGACTTTTTGCCATAAACCAATTATTTCATACAGTAAAAGTTTAATGAAAATCATAACAAGCGGCCGCCCACGAAAAACTTGTTTGGTACATTGTGTAGAAAGTTTTATAGATATTAATAGTTTTTTAATATTTCATGCTTTCAATTGAGCCATGCTACAAACTTCTATCATAAACTTTTATTTTCTAATTATTATATATTTCAAGAAAGTCTAAAATGCGGTATTTTGCATCTTTTTAAATTTATTTTATTTGAAAACTAGAACCAATTTAGAACTTTCATATGAGAATTCATAATTTATGGAAAAAATGCTATATGTAGAAATTAGCTATCTCTTGTTCCTTATGCTTTTTAAATCCTCCTAAGACTAAAAAGCATCATTAGCTTCTGCAATTTATAAAAATTTCGTAAATTCGCTGAGCGCGGTTTGAGTTGTTAAAACAATACTCCCTTATAAATAGTTATTATCTATAGGCCTTAATTAACAATCGTAACGTTTATTGCCATTGCGCGAATACATAGCTACCAATCGAAACCTTATATTTTGCAGGTATGGGTATTCGTTGTAGCAATCACCATCACCGTGAAGAAAGTATCCAAAATACGTTTTTTACGCTTACAGTAATCATCGTATCATACAGTGGCCTCTTAACATTTTGCGTGTTGTGCAAAACTGGTTAACTCAATGGGAGAACCCAGTGCCAATGCATTTCCAATTTTGATGCACAGCTCCCGTCGACTGCAGTGCAAATGATGGGCATAAATGTCGGTAAGTATGACCACTGGACCTTTTCCATCAATTATAAGTTTTAAAAGGAGAGTGATCATCCCGTCACCGCCACTTTTAGCTCAAACCGTAGGTGGTTTGCTCTGTTGGACAAACTCTGCCTATTCATCGAAAGGGACAATTGTGGGATTAGAATGTGTTAAATCATCCGGGAATTGTCGACGGTGGGTTCACGCCTAAGTCGCCTATGAGGCACCTAAAGAGACGACCGCAATTGACTTGTCATAATAATTGCATCACTTGCCGTTTTTCTGCGGTAATTGAAAGTGCCAAAGGAAGGAGAGGAGCCCACTGGACGATAGCCACGAAGCTTCGAAAGTAAAAAGCAATGGTCGATTCGAGAGACGATCGCGGATCTTTCAGCAGACGTGGTCGCGGTAATCTTCTTACTTAACTGGCTCAGGTTTCGATCAGTTAAATATTTGGTCCGGGGATGAGGGGAGTCATTGTGGAGTAATTGTTTTTTGGGGCATGTTCAAGACGTACTTTTTGTAGATTGTGGTGCAGTAAAAGGTCACTCACTACAGCGATCTTGTCGCATAGCTCCTTCGATGGCTTCTTCCACTGCACACATGCAGCTGCGGAGATTGGTCCAGAGGTCTGGTCACTGGCTGAATCTGGTAGCGACTATCTTTATCGATCTTCTTTCTGTATGAGTCAGATTGTCATTTCGACTTTTATTTTCGATCCTCAGCTGCTTCGCCGAACCGCTGAAAGTTTGCGGGCAGGTAACAGTGTTGAGGACTACGGTTGATTATAATCGATGCGTGTAACAATTTTATAACACCCTGGCTTCAGATAAGCGCTTTTTTTAATGAACGGAAACCATATACAGCGAATATTAAGCATTGGTGCGGTAGAGCGCACTTTTCCGCTTTGAATCACGCTGTGATGAATAATCCCCGGGTCTCCGGTCACTGAGATTGCACTGTGCAAATAATGGAATTTGCTGCAAAATATCATCTCAAATTCGTGATTTTCGATCGGACGGTTTTTGTGCAAAAAGTGAAAGGAGTCAGATTTTAGTTAGTCGCGCGTGCAGCGAACTGGTGATTTGCTTTGAATTGAATTGACTCTAAAGAAGACTGGCAGTAATAGCGAGTAAGAGTTCCAAGGTGAGTCGTATTATCCAACGTAACATGAAATAGTTCATTTCATCGTTGGGACAGTTGGAGGCCAAGGTTTTGTATGCTCATCAAAACACCTTTTAACTAAGGGAATAGGTACTTTTTTTAAATTTAAGGCTAGAGTGGATGTAAAAGGATATAACCATTTTTTTTATTAAAAAATTCACAATCACCTTTCCGAAGTAAAAGTCGTGAAGTTTACGAATATTGTATAGGCCTCTCGGTCTACAATATTTTATAGTGATAGGACGATAAACTTATGTTATGTATATTCCGCAAATAATCTTTCAGTTTATGCATTTCTATTATATCAGAAATAATGAAGCATGAAATTTGCAACTTTCCTATTTGTAAAATATTTCAAGTATTAAAATTTTGCTTATAAGTACTAGTATCCATCACAAAAATTAATTCCAGAACTGAAAAATATAATTAGGAAATTTTTTTTTCTAATACCAAAGGTAAATTAATTTCTTTGCACCGAGAAAGAACACGACCGATGTATTTTTTCCCATTACAGTTTTCTTATTCTTTTCCACTCTGCACGTTCGTATAGTTTTATTCAAACGTAAACTTATTTAACAAAACCACATTTTCTTACACTGCATAATTTTTATTGAGCCTCTAGGAAGCTTCTTTAATTAACATTCAATTGAGGAGGCCCATTAAATCTAGAACTGACTTTCTTTCAACTGTTGTCAATGGACCTCCTCAATTGAATATTAATAAAAGAGGTTTCCTAATGAATTAAAAAGACATGTTAAGCGACAACCTCTATGGATTAAAGCGATTTCTATCGCAAATGAATTTTTCATAGCTGTAATTCAAAATTAAAGCAATTTCAAATCAAGGTAATATCGTTTTCTGTTTCAATAACAGCTGCAATTTGTATACCAAAAAGAGTACCTACTATAAAACTCATTATTACTAATTTTTAACAATTAAAGAACTATTAGGGAAACCTATACGGTTATTGTTGAATTTTAATAAGTTATATTTAATTAGAATTGGAAAGGTCGCTGTAAATGTTGTTAATGTATTCGACAAACTTTGCTATCTATGGAATGACGCCGGAACCAATTTTTTAACACCTTTTAACGATCCAATAAATAAAACTAAACGATTTTTTTTTCAGAATTTCCTTTACCTCAAGGTGTTCACAAAATACTATAATATTATATATATATTTTTAAACTTCTTTACATAACTTGGTTCAAATGATTGTGTTTTAATATTAAGAATCAGAAATTTTAAAAAGTGTGGCCTAACAACGGCTTTTCACTAATTTTAACTGAAAAATATGAGAAAGGACCAAAGTTATCACATTTTCCGCAAACGAATATCTACAATAACCGTTTTAATATATGGTAAAAAATCTCGAGATTTAATAGGTATATTTTGTAAGAATTTAGTAGAAAAATTAGTTTAGGTGAAACCTTTGTATGAATTGCAAATTAACTTTTGGCACCCTGTTGTAAAAATTAGAAATAATTTTTTTTTTTTTTAATTTTATTTGTCAATTATTAGAATAGAACCTTTGGGAGGAAGGAGTATCTGCCTCCTCCAAATCCCTCACTAACCACAAGATACAGGGCTGAAAGTTAGAAAAATATACCCATTTCGACTTTCCAGAATTAATTGTACAAAAAATAGAAAGACATTTTTATTTAACCCAAACTCACTCAATTTTCTTTTGAGTGTTTTTAAATTTCCCTCCAAATATTGAGTCAACTATTCCGAGTGCTTTTGAATTTCCTTTGAATTAAGTGCCCCTCACCGAAGACATGCACCGGGCAACTTGGAATTAAAACTTTCGATTGTCTACAGGGTGCCTCAGTTAAGTTAAAATACCACCAGCTGCTTCAGGCTAAGCATTTCTTTTCTCAAGAGTTGTTCTCCTATACGAAGAAGCCTCCCACGAATCTTATCTGAACGCCGGTCAGAGCTTAATCTTTTGAGTGCTATAAATTGACCGGTGACTTGTTATTTTAAAACGCCCTGAAAAAAATTGTTAATCACAGTTTGTCTTGAGCCGGCATTTGATAAAGACATTTGTTTTTCTGAGAATTGAACCTCTAAAATTTCACCCCTTGATAACGAAAATTGGATAGTCACCCGGTCGCCCCGTTTGAGCAAACTGTACTGAGAAGACTAGAAGCAGCTAAGAAGGCTAGATAATTTTGTTATTGTCCTCTAATCAGTGATCGCTACAAGATGGCAAACCCCAATCAAGCAATTAAGTACACCCAAGTAAGTGGAAAAATATTTTCACACTATCCATTTATCACCTTCATACATAGGTACTATACTGTCAGCATCTTTGTAATTTAATATTTTTGTATTTTTAGCTATTTATAAACAATGAATTCGTTGACGCCAAGTCGGGCAAAAAATTCCCTACAATTAATCCAGCGACGGGTGAAAAAATTGCCGATGTCGCCGAAGGCGACAAGGCGGACGTAGATCTTGCTGTGGAGGCTGCACGGAACGCCTTCGGAAGGAAGGCGCCATGGAGGAAGATGTCTCCTGCCAAGCGAGGAGATCTAATTTTAAAGTAGTTATCCTATAATACCAAAATTCCTCAAGGTAAGGTCTTTTATAACGCTCTTCTCACTTAGGCTAACTGAGCTGATTAAGCGGGATACGAACTTCATTGCGAATTTGGAGTGCCTGGATAATGGCAAGCCCTTCACGGATGCCCTTCTAGACGTTGAATATTCCGTGCAGACTTTAAAATATTACGCAGGCTTCTGTGATAAGTACTATGGCGAAACAATTCCAGCCTCAGGAGTAGGCACCCTGGTGACGATGACCAGGAAAGAGCCAATAGGTGTCGTTGGCCAGATTATCCCCTGGAACTATCCTCTCCTTATGTTAGCCTGGAAATGGGGTCCTGCCCTTGCAGCAGGTTTGTCACCTCGATTTCTTAATTCGACAATAATTTTAAACAAATTTTTATGCAAAAGGTTGCACAATCATCCTGAAGCCTGCTGAACAAACGCCGCTGTCTGCCCTCCACGTAGCCGCTTTGGCCAAGGAAGCAGGATTTCCGGCCGGAGTGGTAAACGTTGTGACTGGATATGGTCCAACTGCAGGAGCTGCGATTTCGAGCCACCCCCACATCGCGAAAGTCGCGTTCACAGGGTCTGTGGAAGTTGGGAAGATCATCATGCAAGCAGCTGCTGAGTCAAACCTCAAGCGGGTCTCTTTGGAACTCGGTGGAAAGAGCCCCCTCATCGTTTTCGACGATGCAAATGGTAAGATACATTAAACCCCCTTTTGTACGGATTCGATAATCCGAAAAATTGTAAATTACAAAAACATAACTAATATAAGACAATAAACTATAGTTGAGGAGGCCGTCCAGATAGCGCATGACGCTATCTTTTCGAACCACGGTCAAAACTGCTGTGCTGGCAGCAGAACATTTGTCCACGAAGACATCTACGACGCTTTCGTACAGAAGAGTACCGAGTTGGCCAAGCAACGACGTGTAGGAAATCCATACGAAGAAGGAATCCAACAAGGACCCCAAGTCGATGAAGAAATGCAGAAGAAGGTGTTGAGCTACATCGAAAGCGGAGTCGAAGAAGGAGCTAAACTCCTTGCTGGTGGCAAACAAGCTGGCTCTGTTGGATATTTCGTGGAGCCGACAGTCTTCAGCGATGTTACTGATAACATGAAAATTGCTAAGGAAGAAGTAAATAAACGCATATTCTTGCAAAATTTAAATAATTAAAATAAAAACTAATTTTGTACAGATTTTTGGACCAGTCCAATCAATTCTGAAGTTTAAAACCATGGATGAGGTCATTGAGCGCGCCAACAACACGACTTATGGACTGGCTTCGGGTATTGTTACCAAGGACATCAACAAGGCACTTTTGCTGGCGGAAGCCCTGCAGGCCGGCTCTGTTTGGATCAATTGCTACGACGCTGTTATACCACAAGCTCCATTCGGAGGATTTAAGATGTCCGGCATCGGTAGAGAACTCGGTAAAGACGGACTTGAGAACTATCTGGAAACGAAGACTATTACTATTTTGCTTAAACAATAAAAAAATTCTGATTTTCTAATTAACTACAATATTTTGTTTAGCTTTATTCCTGATTCCTACTAAGTTCAAAAATTTTTTCTCGCCTACCAAACGAATAAAATTCCAGTTCAGGCAAATTCTTCTTAAATAAATAATTAGGGTTCAAGCATTCGAAAACAATTATACGAAGTTATTACAGAGCCAATCTCTGACACACCGATTTATTAAAAATTAATAATTATACTCAGAGCATTTATTGGTTCACAAAAGAATTTTGAACGTAAATATTCTTAGAAATGATCGCCGTTTCAAAAGAGATCAGCAAAGAAATTATTAATTTATCAGTTTAAAAGCAATCTTCCTAGAAGACCTATCACAATTGTTGTCTTAAACGCGATTATTCATTGGGTTCTCTGGGGACTTGTTCCACTCCTTCATAAGGATCTGTTTCCATTGGGTCATGCGTAACGTCGGATTCTCCTCGCGGATCCGAGGCAAATTGGCGGTTTCAAAAGCTTTGAATGCAGCCTTCATTCGCTTCTCAGGATGCTTTTCATCGGCTTCATTTATGCTAATGGGATATAATTCAATAATATTTGGGTAAAAGTAGTAGAAAATATAGCTCACCTTAAAACAGCAATAGCTTCATCAACGTTGGTCGCGACAATCGTATCTGCCATAAATCGATTGAGATTTTCCTCCAAAGGAGCCTCCGTAATGATTTTAGGGGCAACCTTTGGTGCGTTGATCTGTTCAATATTCTTGTTGCGCTTCTCGACCTCTTGCAAGATTTGTTGTCTGGTTATTTTGTGGATGGGCTGCTTAGCCTGGGTCTTAATAGACGCAAGTTCTTGCTCTAGCAGAGCCTTTGCCTCAGCCTTTTTTCGGGCCTGTTCTGCCTTCTTTCGTTCCTCCTCCTCCTTTTGCTTTTTCTTCTTGGCCAATTGCTTATCATCGTCTCGCCAGAGTTTATCTTCAGCATCCTTGGCTGCCTTTTCTTGAGCGACTTTTTTAGCATCAGCTTTTCTTAGTCTGGCCTCTACGGCCTTCGTGTTCTCACCCATCTTCTTTGGCATTGTGATAGGACCCCCTGCAAACAAAATTGAAGGCCATTTAAATTTAGCTTCCATTCGTCTCTTAGGATGAATTCGCTCAGATATTAATAAATATTTTTTTAAATTAATTTTCTTTGCTAATAATTTATAATTTTTTAAAAAATTAAAATTCTTTATGGTTACACAAAAAAACAAAAAACAATGGTTATTCACTGGTCCACTAATTCCTCCAAGCCAGACGAAATCATAAAATGTGTCAATACCGACCGTTCAAATATCATAATTTCTTTTATAACATTTTTAAGAGACTGATCTAAATTTTCAAAAAATTAGGATCCACTGAGAATCAAATTTTTGTAGGATGTGAAAACACATTAAAAAATCTTTCTACGGAAAAGGGTCTGCAATCGAAAATAAATTCAGCACCATAGAGTTAACTGAAGTAATTTCTTCCTATAATAGCACATGACACAAAAATCTCTGGACAAATTTTAATAAAACTGCGATATCATAAGAGACTCCTCATATTATTTTGATCTGTAGAGCATAACGCCTATTCGCTAAATTTTTCTTCTTTAAATTCATCAAAGAAGTACCTCTATCAGACTAAGCGGAAAGATTGAAGCGCTGAAATTATTTTGGAATTTGTTATGTAAAAAGTTTATGCATAAATTAATAAATGAACAATAATAAAAAATTATTTTAATTAATTAAAAAAATGTTTTAGTTGTATAGTGCTTTTTAACTTGTTGCACTAGTCAAAATGATTGTTTTTCATATAGACAAATTACACAGAAGCATCTAAATATTAAAAGCATTTTAAAAAAAAAGCCACATCTATTCAACTGTGGAGTATTTAGTTAATATGCCTATAAAATGGACAGAGATCGCACAGCCACGAAGTGGAAAATTTATATTTTACGTCCTTCTTCTGGCAGCGCGTGAAGGGCGAAATATGTGGTCCAGGGAAAGGCCACATTAATAAGAACTGAAAGTAACGTTTTTCCTGAGATTACCTTTGTCGCGTAATTTAACTTTTCTGAATTTATCCAATGGACGTGTGATTTTTTGGCGCAGGTATGCTCAGAGGCTGCGACCGAGAATCACTGAAACCGGTCATATTTGCAAGCACCTGACTAAATCCATGAAATATATTTTCTAGAGGACTTCCAGGAGTTTTGAAAGAAACGAAAACTACACATAAATCACTAATTTCCTACCTTTTTCACCACTTCCCAACAAATAAGCTAATTTCCTCGTCTTCGAAAACTGTGAACACTTAAACGTCAAACATTTGAGCGAATGCGCATAAATGTCAAATTAAAAGGTATTATTTGTTTGCAGCGGCTCAGTGATTCTATTGTAAAGATTAAATATTTTAAATTAAAATTATAATTCGAAGAGTAGTTCGTATTCGAATTGATGTCAGCATAGTAAAGTAAATTATAAAATAAATAGTTGGCTGTATTGTCTTTGTATATCTCTTTATTAAGTTATTATTTTTGATTTAAGACTATACTTCCATGGTCCTTCCCAGTCATTTTTTGACAGTTTTCTTTTAAGTGACGTTTGTAAACATTTCATGCTCGTGTTTTTATTCAGAGGGCTCAAGAAATGGATATTTTAAAGGCGGAAATTGCTAGAAAACGCAAATTGCTGGAGGAAACGAACCTAATTGTGAGTATAAAATAAATTTTATACCAAATTGGCAGTATTTTAAACAAAATTCATTTACAGGATCAGAATAAAAAGTACTTTAAACGGGGCGATCTCCTGGCCAAGCAAGAGGAGGAGATTCTTAAAAAATATGGCAAAAAGCAAGACGACAGCGACAAGGTAAATCTGGTGCAACACATCAACAAAGGTGAGCTTAATTAAGCACTAATAAATTCCATTTATTTATTTTTTGTATCTTCCACAAATCCGTCCAGATCAATCCTCCGACATTCTAAATGACGACAAAAACATTCTTCCCAGGAACGAGGTAATTCGGCGCCTCCGAGAACGCGGGGAGCCAATTCTACTGTTCGGCGAAACAGAGGTCGAAGCCTTCCGGAGGTTGCGACAGTGCGAGATCTCGCAGCCCGAAATAAATCGAGGCTTCCGTAACGATTTCCAGGAGGCAATGGACCAAGTCGACCAGGCCTATTTGAACGAAATCCTTTCTTCCGTGACGCCCAATTCGAAATCGGAGAAGAAGGACGATGATATGCAGCTCGACTCGTCAGTTACGTACGATTCAATTCAGGAAATGGCACAGGACATCGGCAGAGGGAACAAAGATCACGACATGCAGGTCATTACAACGCTACTCAGATTCATTCTGAAGCTCTGGCATGATCAGTTGAACGCAAGTGATGAGAAAATGACGACTAAACTGAAGATGGCTAGAGTAATTTACACGCAGACCCGCGAATACATGAAGCCTCTGTTCCGGAAGTTGAAGCACAAGAGCATACCCGAGGATATCCTGGACAGTCTGCGAGACATCACCAAGCACTTGCTGAACAGGAATTATATCGCAGCCAGCGACGCCTACTTAGAAATGGCAATCGGGAATGCTCCCTGGCCAATTGGAGTCACAATGGTCGGTATTCACGCCCGTACCGGACGCGAAAAGATTTTCTCGAAGAACGTGGCCCATGTGATGAACGACGAGACCCAGAGGAAGTACATCCAAGGATTAAAGCGACTCATGACCAAGTGCCAGGAGTATTTCCCGACGGACCCATCGCGGTGTGTGGAGTACGTGAGCAAAAAGGATGCGCCTAGTGAATAAGTAAAGCCAGTTTTTGGAATAAAGTGTTTATTAGATTTTAAGTGAATTTATTGCGTGTAATTTCGATGCCCTTATTTTTTGCCCAGCTCAGCGCACCGCTGTGATGACTTCTCCACAGCATTAATTAATGTGGCTCTAAAAATTAAAAGTCAAGAACATTTCTAAAATTGTATTGCTCCTAATTACCTCAAATTGCCTTTTTCTAACTCGTGCACTCCGACGATTGTAGCACCTCCCGGGGAGCACACCTGATCTCTGAGTACCGCAGGGTGTTGTCCGGAGAGTATGACAGTTTTTGCGGCGCCTAAAACCGTCTGGGCAGAAAATTGAATTGCCATTTGTCGTGGAACGCCCTGCTTCACAGCTCCGTCTGCCAGAGCTTCGATGATTGTGTAGACAAATGCGGGGCCACACCCCGAGACTCCAGTCACAGCATCAATCATCATTTCTGGCACCTGCTGGGCGATCCCCAGTGTGTTGAGCATTAGATGCACCTTCTCCAGGTCCTGCTGAGCCACATATGACCCGGGTGTGTACACAGTGCAACCTTCGCCCACCTGCATCGGTGTGTTGGGCATAGTGCGGATCATTTTAAGACTAGGGATAAAGCTAAAGCTCTGCAAATATTCTTAAATTAGTCCTGTAAAAAAATGTGCCTTCACGGTAGCATACTTGTTCCAGTTTATGTAAATTAACTCCAGCTAAAACGGAGACGAACAATTTATCCTTGTCCCGGGCGGTTGGAGAGTACATCGATTTCAAACCCTGGCAACAAGGCTCCAAAATGTGTGGTTTCACGGAAATAAAGATTATGTCTGACTTCTCAATAACCTGAAGATAAAAGCAGAGTTGTAATCAGCGGGGTCTGGTCACGCCACGACGAGGGGCTACCTCAGCGTTATCGTCTGTGACTGAGGCTCCGATGTTCCGCCACCGCTCCAAGTTATCCAGATTTGGCCCCGAAGCCATCACCTGCCCTGCCTTCACGATGCCCCCGTTTATGAGCCCCGAGCCGATGGCAAAGGCCATGTTCCCGCCTCCGATGAACCCGATCTTCTCGTCCAACTTAGCCATGCTCCTGCCTTGGGACCGGCGCCTCACCCAATTAATTTCGCACTGCACTTCTCGAAGCCTGAGCGCCCGCCACTTGTTTACTTCCCAGTTGCTGCGATGTTACGTAAAACGCGCTCGAAGGTCAGTAGAGAAAGCAAAAGCATGCACCCGGCGCTCCTCTGGGAAGCCAACCAAAAACACTGCGCACCTTTCCCGGCGCCCCTTCTTAAACTAAAAGCACACGGGGTGATTGATCTCACTTCCGTCCCGAATCTCCCGAAATCTCAATCTTGCCACCGAACACCTGCCAACAAACTTCTTCCGTGAACAGAAATCCAATTCGAACTGCATCGCATTGATCCCAAAGACGTCATCAATCAGCTGTTTTAGAACAAGAAAATTGGGACTTGTTCAGGTTACGGCCAAAAGTATAAAGGAACAGAGGCGGTGCTTTTAACAAATTTGTTAAATCAAAATTTACACAAACTCAATATTTAACATAAATTACGATTATTTTAACTAATAAAATTAAGCATATTAAGTTTAAACTTTGTTACAATTTTAAATAAATCCATTTTCCATAGTAATTTAACAACGAAGTTTATGATTTAAAGAAATTGCATCCTCCTCAAACAATTTGACGTTTGACTTGTTGACAACAACGTATTTAGTTCGCAAAAATTTCTGGCAGAGGTCTTTGAAGTACGTAAAAACTAAATTTGCATTTCCATCGTTCAAAACCGTTAAAATTTTTCTTATTCCCGCATTTCCAAATATAGAAATCAGTTTTCAAAGAACGCGCCCAAAACGAAGTGATCAAACATAAAAAATGGTTAACAGTTCTGTAAGTTATCTACTAAAATTTATAAAAAAACAAAAGTCACTTTTCAGCTCATTTCCCAACCACCCAGGAGGTAAAGCTATTTGGTTCGTTTTTTTTAAAGTGGTGTCCCCAGGAGGCCTAATCCACTAAACGACTTTAATTCCGAAAATTCAGAGCCTTTATTTATCGAATTATATTCCGTTTTACATATTCAATAGCAGTAATTTATTACGAAAACAAATTAATAACGGTTGCGTTAATTTCAAACTACTACTTAACTTTAAATAATTTCACGATTATATTTAAATGGATTCTTACATTTTAGAATACTTAAATTCTAAACACCGTACTAAACTACGTGTCTTTTTAATTTTCGGAACCGCATTTATTGATCACATTGTTTTAATACTTTTTTACAAATTTTGTAATTAGAGATAAAAAACTTAAGAGCCGACATAATTTTTAAAAACATGCGGAATAAATAATATAAAAAATAAATTACCGCAGACTTTTTGCGTAAAATAATTTAGAAATCGGAGGGACCCGCAAAAAATTATAAATCGGTGAGAAAAGAACGCAAGACCCAATCGCTTGGTAGGGGCCTCCCGAAGCCTGCGAAGTTTCCCACAGGAAGACCCAATCGCTGGGTAGGGGTCTCCTGGAAATTAATAAATTCCTAAAATCTAGACGGAAGACCCAATCGCTTGGTAGGAGTTTTCCGGACCCAGCGAAGAAAAGAAAAGGGAAGACCCAATCGCTTGGTAGGGGTCTTCCAAGCTCAAGGAAAATTTTAGAATAAAGAAAATAAATTAAAACGTACTCACAGGCCAGCAACTCACCCAATTCGGGTTAAAGTTACTGTTGAGTTCCTGTAATAGAAGTAAATAAAATAGAAATTAAATTATAATTTTATCAAGGTTTCTCAACAATTTTTAAATTGACTGTTAATAAATATAAGGTTAGCTTACCTTTCTCAGGAACTGAACTCAACCTGTAATTGCAGTTCATTTTTGGTTTCTTCTTCCAGAAAATATGGATCACTCAAATGCACTTCAAAACACTACCGAAATTAAATCGCGATGCACTTTTCATTTTACGCGCTCACTTTTAATAATTTTCAAACACTTTTAAAAATACACTGTTCATTTCTTTGCTTTTTCCAATCGTTTAAATATTACCGCTTTTATTAAAAATAATAAGTTGCTCCGAACAATTTTTATAAAACGCCCCGCAACTAGCAGTACCGATAAAAACTAAATGGCATTAAAAATCGCGGACTGCAAAAGGCGACGAGTTGAGGACGGAAGACTCAATCGCTTGGTAGGGGCCTTCCGGATCCTGCGAAAGTTCCCACAGGAAGACCCAATCGCTGGGTAGGGGTCTCCTGGAACTGATAAGGTTTAAGAGGATGAGAGACCCAATCGCTTAGTAGAGGTCTCCCGGAAACAATAAAAGTTTCCAATTTACAAAATTAAAAACAAAATAAATAAATAAAAATGTACTCACAGATCCTGAAATAAGAAATTAATAAATTCCTAAAATCTAGACGGAAGACCCAATCGCTTGGTAGGAGTCTTCCGGACCCAGCGAAGGAAAGAAAACGGAAGACCCAATCGCTTGGTAGGGGTCTTCCGTGCTTAAGGAAAATTTTAGAATAAAGAAAATAAATTAAAACGTACTCACAGGCCAGCAACTCACCCAATTCGGGTTAAAGTTACCGTTGAGTTCCTGTAATAGAAGTAAATAAAATAAAAATTAAATTATAATTTTATCAAGGTTTCTCAATATTTTTTGTATTAACTGTTAATAAAAAAAAAGGTTAGCTTACCTTTCTCAGGAACTGAACTCAACCTCTAATTGCAGTTGATTTTTGGTGTCTTCTTCCAGAAAATATGGATCACTCAAATTTACTTCAACACACTACCGAAATTAAATCGCGATGCACTTTTCACTTTAACACTCACTTTTCAGTTTACGCGCTCACTTTTAATCATTTTCAAACACTTTTAAAAATACACGGTTCATTTCTTTGTTTTTTCCAATCGCTTAAATATTACCGCTTTTATTAAAAATAATAAGTTGCTCCGAACAATTTTTATAAAATGCCCCGCAACTCGCATAGTATACCGATAAAAACTAAATGATATTAAAAATCGCGAACTACAAAAGGCGACGAGTCGAGGATGGAAGACTCAATCGCTTGGTAGCGGTAGGGACCTTCCGGGTCCTGCGAATGTTCCGACAGGTAGAGCTAATTGCTTGGTAGAGATCTCCCAGAACCAAAGAATTTTTCAAATTTACAAAAATTAAAATCAAAATAAATAAATAAAAATGTACTCATAGATCCTGAAATTTAAAAGTTAATAAATTTCTAAAATCTAAACGGAAGACCCAATCGCTTGGTAGGAGTCTTCCGGACCCAGCGAAGGAAAGGAAACTGAAGACCCAATCACTTGGTAGGGGTCTTCCGTGCTCAAGGAAAAATTTTAGAATAAAGAAAATAGATTAAAACGTACTCACAGACCAGCAACTCACCCAATTCGGGTTAAAGTTACCGTTGAGTTTCTGCAATCGAAAAAAAAATTAAAAATGAATAATATGTAATAATAATAACTTACCTTAGTAAAGAAACTGAACAGTGTCCTCTTTCAGGAAAAGATGTTCTTAGCATATTCAAAAGTACTTCGCTTTACCGTCACTAAACCGCGACGTAATTTTCACTGTAACTTGCTTTCATTCATTCACTGATTCATATACTAATTTTAAACAACTAAAAGGAATATGATTTCGTTTTTCTGCTTGAAATTCCCGAAAAAAAACTATTCATCCTTTGAACCGACGCGACGTACTGAATATCAGTTTCCCGGTCATCATTCAGCATTTTTACATTTCGAAAAAATCAAATAATTAAATTTTTATAAATTTGAAACATTTTAAAAAATGTGAAAAAATCAAAACATTTAAAAAAAATAAAAAAAAAAAAAAAATTTAAAAAATTTCAAAAAGTTGAACAATTTAAAGAATTTAAAAATTTTAAAAATTTGAAAAATTTAAAAAAATTTAAAAAATTTGAAAAATTTGAATGATTTCAAAATTAATTAATTATAATTTAAAAAATTAATAGAATAAATTATAATAAAATAAAGTTTGTAAAGTAACTCTTGTAATACATTTTCAAAACTATTAAAATATTTAATGCTGCAATTAAAAAAATAAAATAAATTTTATAAAATCGCTAAAACATACATTAAATAATTGGAAAAAAAAATAGAGTCTAAAAAAAAAATTGTATTCGCATGAGCCTCTGCATATTTCCGGACCAACTTCACTCGACCAAGCACCTAGAACAACTGACCGCAGCGAGCATTTGCCGCGGCTATTTATAGGCGATGGCCAGAGCGCTCTCCTGCTGCAGTTCCGTCTCATCTCGGAGTTATGTAAATTACGAAACACGGGAGAGCTCCAGCTGCTGGTCCAGCTCCAGCATCAGCTGCATTTCATATCCCACCGACCGCGAGCCCGTGGTCAGCTCAGCTCAGATCAGAGGAGTTTTTAGGGAACCGGCGACCCTCCCTTCTTAGAGATCATTCGATTTAGGCATTTTGCTCTGGAGATGGGCTAGAGGCTTGAGAATTTTCATATAATTCCTGTAAATATTAAATAAATAAAGTCTGATCTTCAACAGCTCATCCCTCTTTTAAATAGAAATGCTGAAAATTTTTTTTAAATATTTTTGATTTTTATTTATTGCGACCTAAAATATTAACAAATTTCAATGTGAAAGGTATTGGAAAAAAATCTCATCTATTTTTAAGTATGCATAAAAATCTCGGTGAAATGTTTCTTCTAATAAAATATTGCCATTCACTTCTAGGGTTGGTAAATTAAATTTATAATTGGGTGCATTGGGTGCATTTAGGCAACACTCGCCTTCAAAACAAAATAAGAAAAACCGGCCAAGTGCGAGTCGGACTCGCGCACGAAGGGTTCCGTACCATTGACTAGGTAAACAACAGTAGGTACACAAATTTCATATTGTAATATTTCAAGTGCCTACCTGTTACCATTTATTGATATCGAGCAGAAATAGGCAAAAAATGGCGTTTTTTGTATGGGAGCCCCCCTTAAATATTTATTTTATTTTAATTTTATTATTTATTATAAAAGTAAAAATACAACTGAGTATTTTGTGAATATTTCAAGTGCCTACCTGTTGCCATTATTGATATCGAGCAAAAAAGGGCAAAAAAATTGTTGTATGGGAGCCCCCCTTAAATATTTATTTTATTTTGTTTTTAGTATTTGTTGTTATAGCGGCAACAGAAATACATAATTTGTGAAAATTTCAACTGTCTAGCTATCGCGGTTCTTGAGATACAGCCTGGTGACAGACAGACGGACGGACGGACAGACAGCGAAGTCTTAGTAATAGGGTCCCATTTTTACCCTTTGGGTACGGAACCCTAAAAAGAGGGTGGGTGCGACTGATCTGGCCACACTGCCAGCTTCCCATTTGGCGCCCCTGAAAAACATTTTACAACAATTTTATAGTCGTTTTTTGTTATAAAAAAAATACCCGCCAATTAAGATTTTGTGCAAACCTTCATATTATAATATTTAAAATCACGAAAAAAAAACCATAACTTTGATAAAGTTAAATATCTGAAATAAAAATTGGCTCTATTACATTCTGATCGTTCTAAAACAAATATTACTTGTTTGAAGGGATAAAAAGAAAACTACATTCTTTTAATTTTATAATGATTTTTGAAAATTAAAAATAATTTTGAACATTTCGAGATTGGATTGAAAAACTTAAAGCAATAATTTAAAAAAATTTGAATTAGAAAAGTGTCGACTAAAGACGCCAAACAGAGATATCGGTTTATTTTGAAAGATGGCTGAATTATAATTCAATTTACTAAATTATGTTGAGCATTTCCAACATTTCAATATTTTTAGATTAATTATTTTGAAGAATAATCGAAAATACAGTTTATAAAGGAAAAAGTTGAATATGTACTCTCTTACCAATCGAGCAAACCATCAATAAGAACATTACTGAACCAAAATTAAATACACTTGCTAACTCTAGCAACTGTTATGAAAATGAAGTAGTCTACGACTTTTTAATATTTGAATATTCTGAATATATTTGATATATCAATATTTTATGAAATACAAAGACTTTTTTTTTCAAATTATTGAACGATGACTGAAAGTGCAACATCAGAAAACTCCAAGAGAACAATAATAGTTGAAGACACACCTACCAAATCTAAAGTTAATAGTGAAGACCAGAATGTGTCGTGCGGTTCTAAAGAAGTTAAATTTTGTGATTTTTTTGTTTAAAAAGTTTGTAATCTAAAAATTCCTAATTAGCAGGTTGAACTTGACGATGCTCCCCAATTGAGAAAGAATCCAGGCATGTACGACTTGTTGGCGCATATTAAACGCAAAGTAAATGGCTCGGAAACTTTCTCTGAGGACGACGGCAAAGTGGAGTCAGTTATAAAGGTTAAGCAGTTTTTTATTTTTATTTCTTTTATTTAACTCAATACTTTCTTTTCAGATTCAAAACTTCGACAGAGGTGATGAACCCACGATTTGAATTATCTGTTATGCTGCTAAAATTCAATACGAATTTTTCGTATAGTAAAATAGGAACAACCATGCCTTTTTGTTACTTTAGACGACTGTTTACAGAAAATCTCAAAATTCATATTTCCGTGGAAAAGAAAAGAAACCACATATTGGATGATAAAATACGTTTTTTTACATAATTCGCTCATATTTTTACAAAAAATTGTCTCGATCCCGAAAAATTGGGTTTTTCTTTATAGTAATTCACTTTGGGTCTTGTTTTATCATAAATTTTACTCAATTGTAAATAGGCCGATGTAAAAGTAATTTAACTTAACATAACATATTCTGAGTTTCGTTTTAACTGAATGACTAAAACGATGAAAACTTGCAAAGAAAGGATATAGGTAAGTTCATAAAATACTTATTTATAAATAAGATCGCTTCACAATTTTATGTTTAGACTAAGTTACACAACGAACAGGACATTATTTTTCGATTATACATTAAGCTAAAAATTCGAAATTTATTTTAAATTATATTTAGGCTGCCTTATGTTGAAAAAGCAAAAATTTAAAAGGTGAGCGTCAAGCGTCGAATAAAAGTTAAAACGTAAAATTTCTGTTGCAGCCGCAAAGTGGAATATGCATTTAATGTTGCAAAAGTGAATAATTAATAGAATGAATAGATAGATTTAACGAAGTTTATAAAACAACTCTTTTATACACCTACGCGTTAGAACTGATGATCTTACTCGTACTTCATTAGTTGTGTTCAGTGTTATTGGTATTTTTCTACAAGGGAACCTCATTATTCAAAATTTCAATAATTCTTCTTTTTATATATACTTAAAAAAGACTATATTTTTAATATTAAAAGATTAAGAAAGTTAATCATGAAACCTTCATTTTTATAATTTTTATAGTAAATATGTCATGCTTGTTGGGTTGATCTTGAGGTGTTGCATTTGTATAGGCTGATTGGAGGAGTTTTATTTGCAAAAATTAAAAAATCAATATTTTTCTAAATACTACATTATGGGTGTAATTAAAATTCAAAGTTCTTTTATAAATGACTTTATTTTCTTGTAAATTAAGATAAAAATTTTGTGTCAGAAAATTGTTAAATTTTCGTTTGTGTGATCGTGTTGATGAGAGTAGAAATAAATATTTTAGCTAACCAGCAGTCTAGCGATTCGGGAGTCTAATTGGAAAAAAACTGGGTGAGTGCTAACAAGGAAGAATCAGGGTCCGTGTGTATATGATTTTCGAATTAGACTCCCAAAAGCTGCGAATCCCCTTAAACTACAATAAATATAAAAACGTAAAAATAAATAAACTTAACCTAAAGCAGGATTAGCTGCTGGTACTTGATCGTGACTTCTCGGAATCCTCCTCGTCATCAAAGTCTGCATCGTCCCCGAAAAGTAGAGACTCTATGCTCGCCTCTAGCTTAGATTTTTTTCTTTCTGGCGGTCTTTCAGTCGTTGTTGTCGTAGATGTTGTTGAAACTGATGTTTCTGAATTGGTGGGCAATTTTTCAGGTTCTTCATCAGAAGAATCTTTCGTTTTATACCCAGGTGGGTAGATTGGTTTAAAACCACCCTGCAGCTCCGGTTGGAAGCTCTGTGGATCAAATTTGTTCGTACTATCTTCTGGATCTTTGAGCGGGCTGCCCATGTCTGCTCTGTCGATGTTGTTTTTCTCGTAGATAGACCCATCGGTGGTCCCAGGGAATATCGACCAGCCATTTGGTGAGTTAGTAACAGAGCTTAGACTCATGCTGGGGTAGAACGGTGCCATAAAATCTTTTTCGAAGTATTGACCCCGTGTGTCTAGCTCTTCGGTGATTGCAGCCTCTGTCTGGCTGTCTCTAATTTCTGGAATCACAGGACTAGCGAGATTTGGGTGGGAGAATTTTTCGTATGAGTGTCCTGTGTTGTATTGGCTAGGCTCGGTAGGTGTGTACGCAATTGCGATCGGGATGTCTGTGTCTTGATAGATTTCTTGGTTTACACTAGATCCCCTATTTACAACTCTTGGGGTCAACTCCGGGGTCGTTTCTCGATTGAATCGATCACTCTGGTCATTGAACTCTGCTAACGTTGAATCGGGCTTCTCTAGCGGATAGGGAAAGTTGCTTTTATTTGGCAGTTGCGATTTATTTTTGACTGTTAAAATTGGCTCCTGGGGGTGATCACGGATGACGGAGAAAGGTGTGTTTTGATAGTCAGCGCCAACGTCTCGATCGGCAGCTGGAGGTTGAGGTGGCTGTTCTCCTCTCTGCCCAACTACAATTGGATCTTCCAAGTCAGTTGGGTCGAACATGTCCATTTGGAGTGGTGACGATTTGACTGGGTATACAACATACACCGGTGACTGACCTGCATAGGGGTTAGTAATTTAAAAAGGTTCATCTATTGTTGTTTCTTAGAAGTTACCACTGTGCGTTGCAGGTGCAGGGGGCTCAGGGCTGCCAATCGCTGCTTCGGGTTGCGGTTTCTTTTGCGACTTAAGCATCTGTAGCGTTACGACAGGCTCTAGTTTTGGTAGTTCCGGCTCATTTTCCATAACTGGCTTCGGTGGGTCTTCTACCATTAAGTCTTCTTCTTCAAAAGCAGGTAGGCGTTCAGGTTGAATTTCAACCGTTGGGATGTTGAAGCTGTCACCACCGTTGAGAGGATGTCGTTCTATCCCGTAGTTCTCAACGTATCTCATGGGTGGTGGGGGTGGTGGACCCCTATGCATCTGTGGCTGTCGCTGCATATACACCCTATCGACAGGATGCAGTGGATGCGGGGGGTGTGGAACCCGAAAAATTCTTCGATTAGCTTCAGAAGGATCAATATTTATTTTAGGGCCATATCGATTTCCAACTGGGGTACGACGATGTGCAAATGGTGGTGGTAGGGATCTATTTGGGTAAGGGAGTTTCTGGTGAGTTATTCGGATATTACCCGGCTCTTTAGTATGCCCTGGGTGTCCACTTGAAAGTTTTGCATTCGGTCGAAACTGTGGGAGAATATTTGGGAGCGGGCGCTCAGGGTTTGGGCGGTGCAGCCCCAAAAGGGGCTTCCGCGTAAACTCATTATAAAGATGAGGCGGTGAAGAAGTTATGTGAGGCCTGAGATGCTCCTCTGGTAGATGCGGTGGTGTTAAATCTTCAGGTAATTGCGGGAAGCTCTGAAAGTGAAATTAAAACAATTTTAAACAATAGTTGGAACTTAAATTAAACTAAGTACTCACAACTTGGTTATGATGATTGTGCTGATTCAAGCTGAGAATTTCATGCTTATCAGGCACTTTCACTTCATGAAATGCTTCGTCTTTGAAAACTACATTAGATACGGGGCCATTCTCCTCAAGATTACCATCAACCGTCCATTGATTATCATTCTGTGGGAATGCCACCGGGTTCATTTGGACATGCGGAAGTGCTACTGGCTGAGCGTGCCCATTAACAACATCTGGGACTCCGCCAAAGTTTACAGAGCCACTTCCGATTATATCATTTGGGAATCGCACATTTGTCGTTGAAAGGGTCAACTCGTGCGTTCCGTGGTCATTTTCCACCGGACTTTCTTGACTGATTTTAATGGTCTGATAGTGGTCGTCACTAGACGAAATGTTCCGAACTGGTTGTTGGACTTGAGGTCGCATTGCTGCGGCAAGATCCTCATTGATTACCGTCCCGTACTGAATACGTTCACCATTTTGGAAAAGAGATTCTTTCTCAACAGTCCCGACGTAGTGGTTGGTTCCAACTGCCTGCTGGGACCCTAGAACAAAGGACGCTGAATTCTGACCTGGTGAAATAACAATGTTGTTCATAGATGGCGCTGGGTGGTACTGCATTTGCATAACGTTCGGCTGTTGGACCTCATACCGAACGTAGTTATTTTCGTCCTCTTTCGAAGTATCTTGCATAATTCGTTCTGTTGTCGTACTAATGGAAATGGGAGTTGTAGGCGTTTTTGGACGATTAGAAACTTTATCTAATTGGTGCAAGGTAAAAGGAGCCGGTTTTGCTGGTGAAAATGGTCGCATTAAATTCCCTTGTTCGTCCAATCCTTCGTTCGAAGGTTTGTAAGTCCCCTCATCGACCAAAGCGAGGAGTATTTCAGCTAAATTCATTGTATTTGGCTCCTTTTTATCACCAACGACTTTATATACGTCAGCTGCGTCGAGTGCTGAAAAGTTCGTAGGACTGAAATTTTCAATTGGTTTCGGACTTATTTTTTCAGTTGGACTCATCGTTGTTTTTAAAGTTGTTAAAATTTGAGTACTTTTAGTAACTACTGCAGTCGTAGTCTTTGGAGTAGTTGTAGTTATTTGGAGTTTTGCAACAGTTGTCGTTGGTGCTACTGTAGTTTTAGGTACCAATTTTGTTGTTGTAGTCGAACTTATAGGCACACTTACTGTAGTTATTTTTTCCGTTGTAGTAATGCGCTCTGTTGTCGTCGGAAATTTTGTTGTAGAAGTCTTTTGAGAGGCTGTCGTAGTTGTTACTGGAGGTGCAGTTGCCTTGGGTACTTTTTGAGTCGACGATGGTTTTATAAAAGGCCTTTCCGTAGTTGTTATTTTTTTCGTTGGCACAAATTTATGCCTAGTAGTAGTCCTGTCGGTTACAGCTTGTTGATTTGGTCTCCAAGTAGAAGACGACGCAACCGTTTTAGTCGGAGTAGGTTTTACTGGACTGCTACTCTGCTTGTGAAGAGTGTAATACTTAGGAGTACTTGTAGTAGAAGTCGTCGTTGTGTAGTTTTTGTGGTTGGAAACATAGTTCTTGTTATTCCCCTGGTATTTTAAATTTGCATACGAACTCGATACCAATGGATAAACAAATTTTGATGATGAGTATTTGACGGGTAAATTTAAAAAGTCGTGAAAGTTAGGAGAAACACTGCTCAATACGGTTGCTTTCTCTTTTGGGTCAATCACTTCGTTTATTTCTGGTTCTATTCCAGCTGGCTTTTTTGAGCTAAAATCGAATTTTCCTGAAACAGGATCTTTGTCTACGTAAAATGGTTTGCCATCGTTAAAAATTTGTTTTGGAAGAACATAATTTGCAGAAATTAGTTCTTCCTCTTCTGAATTGTCTGCAGTTGTGCTTTCTATGCTACGTGCACCTGTACTGATAAAAATCAGTATAGTAAACACTAAGTACATCTTCCAGTAATTCATATCTGAAAATAAGAAAAATGTTTATATTTTAAATATAAAGTTAGGTAATAAATATTTTATTTCTATATCTTATTTAACTTATTGAAGGCGACAAGCACGCATTTGTCGCGGAAAATAAGAACGAAGAAATAGTAAATTTTCTTTTAAGTTATTTTAATTTTCATGACAAATGCAGCGTTTTTTTATAGAAAAGGAATGTAAACATTTTTGATATAATGTACAGGAAATACCATTTATTAAAACTTTAATCTTTAAATCATCAAAATATTTGGGAAGACCTCAAATTTAACTTAAGCCCTATATTACACATGTACATGTACGTAGCTTTACTAGATCTATTTTTGAATTTTTATTGAAAAGGTTATTGAATACCAAATGATGTGATTAAAGGAACTATTCATTTTTATGGAAAAAATAAGCGCTTCGTTACCTTTAAGTATTGTTTACATACTTAAATGAAAGCAATTTCAGCAACTGTAAATGTAATTGCCAAGGCATCGGAGGTTAACGAAATTTTCTATGCTACTGCACACAGAGGAAAAACGCAGAGTGAATTTTTAATTTATAAAGAAGGCAACATATTTACAAACTTTTCCCCTTGTCATTTCCCACTGTTTGCTTCTTCTCAATTTATTTTTACCTCAAAGAAGTGAAATTCACACGTATTCTCTATAAATCCGTCGATCACGAGGCCCAGAACTCTCGCTGGTGCACGCATGATTTTAACAGACATTTTCCATCGTCGATAAAACTTATAACTGCCAAACATGCAACTGATGGACATCACTTCCCTTGTAACATTTCGCGCAATATTAATTACATTTCCCAGAAAGGAAGACACTGCACGGTGCAACAAAGAAGTAATCAATCTAACTGATCTCCGTGAAGCAGGCCAAGAACTTAACTATCTTGGGCCAGGGAAGCTAAGACGAGGAAGACTGCGATCGGGAAATAACCGGTCACTTTGAGATGTTCCAGAAATGGCTCGTTGTTTGGACGATAGTTAGTATTCGTACGTTTCTCCTTTGCAAGGTAATGAGAATGGAAGTACTTAAAATGCATTGCAATGCAATCTACACGGTGTAACCAAGCCAACTGCATTTCTTAAAAAAAAGACGGCTGTTACCTTCGAGTTACTCACCAAAAGGGTCAGAAAAAATGAAAGTATATATTTAAAAATCGTTGAGAGTCGCAAATGAATCATTTTGGGGAAGACATCCACGTCATCTCTGGAAAGGAATTTATTTCACTTTCTTCGACCGTTTCAGCTAGAGTCATCGATCGCCGATCGCGTAGGTACCGCTTCAAATGAAAACCCTATCAAATGCAGATCGCCATCGGTCCATAATCACAGAAAGAAACAACATCTTTAGTGGGTCACGGATTCCACCTGGTAGAGGCAAATTGTTGATGAGTGTGATTAAAATTCTTTGAGCCTCCTTTGTCGACAAGATCCATCTTTTGGACGCGTTTGTCATCTATCAGCTCGGCGACATTAAATAAAAGAAAGTTGATAATGGCATCTGCCTAAGCGTGCGATTTTTAATTTTTTTATTTTTTTCAGCTCATATCAATGGACGATTTCTAGACGAAGACATATTACTTTCGGTTTTTACACGGTGACTCGTCGGGGTTTTTTGCGCATTAGTGAAATTGGTGGTGAGATTAATCGGTGATACCTATGCCATCAAAACGGTGGCTTTGTCTGGAATATTAAATTAAGCCTCTGATGATTTACTAATGCCAATTGGTAGAAATTTATTTGAATTTGCATCCATCAATCTTTTGTATTAAATATTCATCTCGACGGTAACTTGAATGAATGGCACTGCATGTCCAACATTTTTAAAATTCACTATATTATAAATAATGCAGAGAAAATTTTCATTTTTTAATGATCATATTTGTAGTCTTCATTAAAATAGTAAGACAATTTAATTTAAAGGTTTTAATTTACAATACTCATTGTCTTGGACCTAGGTTATTATATGTTATTATTACTATCATTAGTTAATGTAAATGTTAAAGTTAAATCAAAATTATTAAAATTATGTAGCATCCCATAGGAAATTGAAATTGTTTGTCGAAAATAAATATCATTCGTGGAATGATTATACAAAATCAGACCCTGTTTTACTAAAATACCTTTCGAAGTTAAAAAATTGTTATACTATTTTCAAATCACAGTCTAAATGTCTTCTTTTAGGATAATTTGCCAGATATATTTTATACAATTAAAATTTAAAAATATTTATTTTTTGCGAACAAACGAGAATAACGATTTTTATGTAGGACAAATTTGGATTAATATTGCAGTCGTTTTCGTTTCGACATTGAATTTTCTATCTTGTCGATTTAAAAGAATGTAATAATTACTGAAGTTATAACTTATTTATTTCAAATTCTTCGTTTTATTCAATAAATATACTTAAAATCTCAAAACTTGTTCTAATAAGCTCAGCAGGAGTATACTCTCTAATATCTGCTAATATTGCAAACTAATTCAAATAACTGAAATATTGACTCAGGAAGCTTAAGCATTTAGAAAACATTTCGGTTACAATGGAATATAAAAAAGTAAGGGAAAATGAAAGTGAATAACCAAAGAAAGTTCCGAATCACAAAATTTAAGGAGGACCGTTTCAAAGCGAAAAAATGGTGCCAGAAGTCAAAAATGCTTTTGTATTTATTAAACACATTATCAATGTCGCACCCAAGCCGAAAAATATGTAATTACACCTTTCGGGCAACGAATTCCGAAGCGTTTGCGCCTACATCGCGAAAGAGTAAGTGCGGCGTAATGAAAACAGCAAAGGCAGTGACACACTTGCGCATGCTCTGCGGGTAAGGAAACGATACATTCATAACGCAGCATGAAGGCAAGACGCCGCTGCCGTCGAAAAACTTGAAACATAAAATTATCAAGTCACCGAAAACCGTGTCAGCAGAACAAATTCACTTGTTTTCACCTGTTGCGACCTCTCGAAGCTGTCGATTTGCTAGGATTAATCCCATTTTTGTTGGAGAAATTAAATCAAATTCTAGCAAAAGGCCAACCGGAGAAACTCTCGAGTTCGCCACCTATTAATAGTTTTGATTTTTTAAAAATATACCTGTGGAATGTACCCGAGATGTAAAAGAATTGATTTCCCATTCGTATGCCGGCCCACTAGGGTTTTGCCTGAGGTCGGGGGCCTCGGCGGCAGAAAACTGTCTTTGGCGTCTTCTAAGATCCCAATTAACATTTGACCTCGATTGTATGTCGAGATCGCTTTCGATTGCATCTTAAATCACCTCCACATTGAACTTGTATTTGCTCGTCACGGTCAGCGGTGGGGGGGTGTTGCTGAATGCAGCGGTGGTAATGAACCGCCACAGATTTGTCTGCATGTGGGGAGCAATTCTGAACATACGAAGAAAGTTGTCCTCCCACATTCCGCGATAATGTTTCAAGTTTTGTTAGTTTACCGACGCACGGAGCAATGTTGAATCATATCGGGTTATGATGAGATGGTCGATTTTGCAACGTGATCCCATTTCAACTTTAATTTAATACAAGTTGTTGCAAATTGTTTAGAGTTAACTGTAAGTCAGTTAAAACATACAGAACATCGATATTTTATATGCTACTATCCATCCAAATGTCTTCTTTGATCCGACAAACTGTTCAAAAATTTATGAAACTAATTGTAAGTAAACGTACACTTTGGCCAGATTCTTGTTATTTATTTACATAAAACAAGCAACAAAGGAGATATCAATGATTATGTTTCTAGTTTAAAATTAAATTAACTATTCATTTCTTATTCTCAACAATTCAACGATTTTACTTGTTGCGTTGCTACTTAAAATAAATTCTTTTTGGGTTAGTAACGCACTTCAAATTTGATAAGTATTTTTCCAAAGTACATATTACAATTATTTGATAGAAAAAAAATTTGAATTTAAAATATTTTCAGAGTTTTGAATTTAATCTGGAGATATTTAAATAATAGAAAACGTAAATTGTATGTCGTTAATCCTCTATCTCTATCACAAATTCGTTATTCTATAGAAGGTTTGCAGCAAAATGCAGGAAATTAATGCGTAACGTGATTCGAGTTTATATTTACACTGGGCCTGTTCGATGTACAAATTTGTGGAAGTACTTTAAGTAATAAATTGTTTTTCCGACTTTATAAAATGTTTTATACACAGTTTATCTTTAAAAATCAGCATCTCCTAAATTTTGTACCATTCAAAATGCAATCAAATTTGTACTGAGCTCTTCCTTAATTTTTTAGGAACTAATTTTTCTCATAGTTCAAGGTAATGTTCACATCTTTGAGCAGAATGACGTCATATCACTAAAGCAAATTAAAAAATCACCTTAATGTTAGACTTTAGTAGAACCCCAGAAGATCTCAGTTCGATCCCTAAAACTAAACAATTGGGAGACTAAAAGAAAAGAAGAGTTAAGAAAAATGTTTTTGATGAGTTTTTCTCTTAGTGTATGATCTTTATTTCTATCATTTTGAGTAATGAAAGTTACGGGATAAGATAATCAAAATAAAATAATAAGACATCGGTGGTCATAGAAAAAGCTATAAACATTTACAATTTTTATTTCATACAATTACAATAGGAAATCCAACAAAACTTGAAGAGCCCTATAATTTTTAAGTGTTGCTAAAATCGACTGAAGTAGTAGCATTAAAAAGGCAATAAGGAAAAGACATAAATTCTACTTTTAATACTATTGAGTAAGAAATGAACGCTTAGATTGCAATTGCCGTGAGGCACACTATTCACAGCCTTAATTGAACCTCGTCAATTGCGAGTGAGGTTTGCATGCCGAGGCTTTCTGCCTGTCCATCTTCAAAAAGAACGACTAATTTTACCTGGAGCAACAGTTTTGTCGTACCCGCGGACCGTTAGTGTGGATTCTTTCAGTCCACATCGTTCCAAGTTGGAATAGTCGCTTTATTTACACGGGCTACTGACCCAAAATTCGCGACATGCAGCATTTTTTAATTTGTTAACCGAGGCGAATTTCACGCCGCTTATGCTGATTACGACTGTGCTACCCGGCAGTGGTGGCGTCTTGAGCGGATCACTCGCGGGAAGGGGCCAAAAAACCTTACGCAACTGTCGCGTAAGAATTAGATGACGCCAGTGATGCTGATGGCTCGGCAGTACGCCGCGGGACTGTTAATTGAGGCGCACGCCGTCGGAATGCTTTCGAAAAGAATCACTGAGCCGTAGGTGATTTTGCACCTATAACAGCACAAAATAATAAAAAAAAAACGCCTCAGAAGCTCGGAGGCGAAGAAAAGAACTGACCAATTGATGGGTCTGCGGAGTTGATTTAATCTTTGCTGGTCACTAAGCGGTGCCTGCAAAAAAGTAAAAGCTTCTTCAGTAGCTTAGCCTTAGCCCGCTCGAGGAGTTAGCTATAAAAAGAAACTGTTTCTACCGGCTTTCCTCTGGTTGGCTCCCAGATTGGCTCCAAAGATTTCCCAACATTCCCAGCTGAGCATGTCGATCAGCCTCGCAATCTACGCACCTACCAAATTAATTATCGGCTAGCAGTAGAATTTAATTGTATTCACTGGAGCCACTCCAGCTCCAGCATTGGCCTAGAAACGATGCTCGGCCGAGGCAGGCGTAATAATTCATAAATTGCGCGAATATCGCTCCTTTCTTCTGCGCGGCGCGCGACGCGACGGCCGCGGTATCGCGGTAATGTCGGAAGTGGCGTTGCATGCCGTCGTTCTGCAGCACACCTGAGCCGATCTAGCGGCTGAGACGATCGGCGAAGTGCACTCCTCCTCCCGTTCGTATGCATGGCTGCATACCTGGCCACGTTTATATATAACAGGTACCGTTAGGAGCCATTGCTAAAACTTCTTATATAGGTCATAAAACTATTCGAAAAGGTAGCAAAAGTAAACTGAGATGAAGCGAAGAACTGCCCGCGACTGGTCCGAGTGGCAAAAGTGATGAATTTAGCGACTGTACGCTCTGGGGACAAACACCCAAGATTTATGAGTGGAGCAATCTCTGGCGACGGGATCTGAACTGAAGAAAGGTAGTCACGTGCTGTTCACGGTCCGATGACGGCAAATTAGCCTAATCTTCTACTTCTGCATACAATGGGAGGAAGTTTCTATTTGCCCACGTTCCTTCGCTCACCTCAAGGAGGTGCAATTTTACTAAGCAGTACCTGATTTAAAAGCATTTATAGGGAAATTAAGTCAACGACTTTTTAAGTGGGTGCATGAAGCCCTGACCCGTTTTCAAGAGAGCATAAACCATTTTAAAGATCTGACACAACAAAAATAAATATTGTCACCTGAACGCACAAATAGGCTAAGTTTTGAATTCAGTCTGTCTTCACACTCGTAGTACATTGAGTTTGATAGCAAAATTAAATAATACACTAAAGAGCTACCACCTAAACTTCCGGTATGCAATTCAAGCAGTCATTTAATAAATTGCCCGATAAAACTGGTTTGCTTTAAACCCACAATATCACGCCATAAAATTAGGAACATCGCGCATTTTCAATGCTTATTTTTCTTTAGATCGTATTAGGAAAGATTAAAAACAAGTACATAATAACAATTTTTTTTTTTTTGTGAAAATATTTTGTTATGGAAATTCCTTGTTTATTACATATAATTAACAAGACTTACTAATATTTAGTAAGATTTCTTTGACTTTAAATAAGTGTACTCTTTCCGGCATGCTTTTTATGCAGTTTTCAATGATTTTTTTCGTGTCATTGTAATTTTCCCAAATTTCTTCAGTATTTTGCTTCTGCATTTAAATACATTGTAATATTCCTGCAAGTACACACTTTCTATTTTAAATACACTCAACAGTTTTCTATCCGGTTTATATCCAGAGAATTACCGGGCCATGGAAGAATATTGATTTCATGCTCATTCAAAAAATCACGGCTCTTTTTTCATGGCATTCAAAAGTTCATTCACTCACAGGACGCTGAAGATCGTTCATATATAGTTAAATATAGTTACTTGGAAAGAAATTCGCGATCGAGTGATGCATCAGTCCATTTCTGTCTGATACGACAAATATTTATAGTGTTCCTAATTTTATGGCGGGGTACTGTAAGAAATTTTGATATAAAATCAAACAATTTTAATTCTGTATATAAACTTAACTTTAGTTCATCTTTCGTCTTACAATTAGTGTTTAAATGTTATAGTACTATATGTAAATTATTCGTTACAAACCATATAAATGCATCCGGAAAAATAAATTTAAATCAGAACAAACGAGGGATACAGAAACAAAAGTTGTAATCTGAGTAATTTTGTTTTAAAGAAAAACTATTATATTAATATCAAAAGTTACATGTTTACTACTTCTTGCTGCAGTACGAAAATCAGGCTAACCAAGGAAAATAATTTATGATCAAATATAGGTACAAAACAAACTAAATTAAATAAATCAACTACTAGGAAAAGTAAAATGTTAAAAATTGCATAGAACACAGTTGGAACGATAATCGAATGATCTACATACAAAAACTGAACAAAATTAGGCTTCTGAATTTATGTTCTCTAGTAAATAACTATGACATTTACGATAGATAATTTTGGGATCGCATAATTTATGGTTTTATTACATTATAATTTTTCAAATGTATTCAAATTTCAAACGAACCGTTTGCAGACCAACGTTACCGGGCACAAGAAATCTGATACCTGGAAAATTGACTTCAACGAAATGAAGATTTATTGACTTACAGTTGATTTTATTACAAGGTGCGAATTTATAAGATCCAATTCGCATAAATTTATTGAGAGGTACTGGAGAACAACTTGGCCAATAGCATTTAAGAGAATGATTAATAGACTAGCTAAACGGCTTCAATAAATTTCACAAGTATGTGCTGATTTGATAGTAACTAATAAAATAAAATTAATGAATAAACTGTTCTAGAAAAACTAGCAAACAGAAGTGGAAAAACAGAAGGAATTCGAAACTATAATAAGCACATTATTTAGGCGATAGAGGTAACTGGAACTTTGACGTGCCTAAATTTTCTACCGGATCGGTAGCAATGATTAAAATAAGCTACAAAAAAAAAATATAAGTTTTAAAAAATTATGTATTTTTCATTATTGCTAAATTTTCCCCTCGTGTGCAAGTAAATAATTCTAAAAACAACGAAAATCGGCTCCAAATGATTGAAACCTCACTTGCACTCGTCGCATGGACCTTTCGAATCTTGATCAAAAAATTCATAAATATAATAATTTTTTTATATCCCAAAAAGCTGCATTTTTCTGAACTTAGAAAAAATGAAAAATAAAATATAAAAGATTAATTAACTTTTATAACAACTTCTCAAAACAGTATTAAAAAGGCAGTTTCAATATCATCGGTCTGTGAAATTACTAAGCGAACTAAAGAAGGTAAAATATTTTCAGTCGATAAATAGAATTATTAATTCAAACAATGTGAGAACTATATTAAATTAATCTTTTATAAAATGGAATAATTACTGCAAAATGTAATCGCGTTTCGCATACAAAATCTGCGCTGGGCGCCGATGGTCAACGGCTGCAAAAAGTTCAACCAAAGTTCTTACTTTCTTTGGTGCGTGCTCATTAATTAAATTATGCTCGTCTGCTCGTTTGCCTGGTTATTTAGAGAAGTTGTGACCCATTAATCAAATTGTCGAACGTTCGCATTTTAACGTTTCTTCACCGTTACCCTACGATATATACACACGTTAAGTGAATTGAGTGAAAATGCATATTAATTTATGAATTTTTAATAATTTCCTCCTGCCGTTTGACCCAGTTCGGTTTCAGCGAAAATATTCTTCTGAGAATACAAAGCAGCTGGGAAGTTGCATGCAACAGAAAGTGCCAATGGAAAACAAAAGACTGAGGCGACGAACCTGCTTTTAATCGTACTGGTCCCGTCTGACCTTAAAATTTCAAATTTCATGCAATTTTATCCCGTCAAGTCCACACTAATTCACTTTATTCACTCTTTGTGCACCGGAAATTATTTGTTACACTTTTCCTTTTAGTCAATAGCGTAAAAACTTATTTAAAAATTCAAAACTGTTGAGGAGCGATGATGCCTCGCTGGCCGGTCGAACTCAGGTGGTTTCTTCTCGCGACGTATTTTCTTCACATTTTTATGAAAAATGAAGGAAACGATGCACGATCACACCAATCGTTGTGTTTATCCAATTTTCTCTTTTCTTCGAAAAGAAATTTTTTCGCCTTAGTGGACAGTGCGATTTGTCTTTCACTTAATTATGACATTGCCGAGGGGAGCACAAAACAACGCGACCACAGCTGGCCGACACTGAAACACGTCTGAGCGACAGGAAGACCCCGGACTGAGTGGCCCCAACTCTTCACCAGAAGAAGAAGCCGCCGAGCTCCGGTTCTTCAAAACGCGCCGGGGGTAAGGCAAATGAACTGCTTCAGCCGCTAAAGGAGACCTGAGGCAAAAAGTTGCGACGGAGGCTAGTTCCTGTCCGAGGCGCTTTTCTTCGGCGGGTACTTGCACTGCGTTCAATTCGTTGTGGGAAAATTTCCTTCAAGGTTATAACGCTCGAGTTGAACGATTCCGATGGCCGCTCGGACGAGTGACTAACCCAGGGAAACTTTCTTTTTCTTAAAAATTTTGTTTGTTTACCAGTGCGATTGCACAGAGCTACGTCTTCATTCTTCACGGTTTGCATAATGGCAATAGTACCGCCTAGCGCTGGCCGGTCCGAGAACTAATTACTAACCGAACATTTAAATAAAGCCATTGTCCGGATATCGCTTGAGCCCATTAATCTTGTCCAGCAAATGATAAACAAACTATCGGCGGTAATTAATATCGGAAGTTTTCTGCTCGTAGAAAGTTTAATGCACATTCCTCTGAACCGCCCACGTTATGCTTCCGATGGCAGTTTGCTTTAAGTAATAATTATAGTTAGGAAACGCATGATATCTGTGACTTTAAATTTATATTACTTGGTAAAATAAGATTTGTCTCATAATCAGTGCACATAACTAACAACATTCCGCAGCTTAAGGAGTGAATACAAAATTTAATACTGTGGAAAAATATCTACTTACTTGCTATCGACGATGTGGACCATTTCGACAAAACCTTTCCTGACTCACCTTAAGTCTGTAAAAAAAAATTACGTTAAAAAAGCTAAATGCACAATTAAAAATTATACCTTTTTATGGCAAGAATTTTGCATGTTTTCAATAAATTCTCTTTTTTCGTGCAATATCTGGCGTCACGTACAAAATCTGAAATAATAATAAATTAATTTGCTTCTTGTTTTTAAATTAATTTACTGTAAGAGATCACAAGTTCGCCAGTTTAAAGTTAGCTTAATTGAAAACGGGTGAGAGGTTTAGAACTTAAGGCGTTTTATTATTAGTAAGGATTTAAGTTAAAAAGGAGGATAAGTAATTTCCAAAAAAGTTGTCATTTCTCCTTGAGTAGATAAACACTTCTTATATTTTAACCGCATTTCATTGACTCTTCAAACCTCTTTTTTCCCCTAAATGTATGCTTACTAAAGATATAAAACATTAAAGTGGTCAGTAATATCAGACTAGACTTTAACTTTATCATACTCTCTTTATGAGTTTTAAAAATCCGCAGCGCTACTTCAAATGATTTTCTGTGAAAGTAACATACGGAAACTTCTCCCTCTTAAATTCCTGGTTTACTCAACTTACGTTTTAATGCAGTAATTAACTCTTTTTATGAGTGTTTCCTAATATTAGTAATACTATTATGCTCATGAATGCTTCGACATGTTTTAAAAAAAAAATATGTTTTATTAAATGTTTTCATAATTACCCTGCCATGGAATTAAGAGATTCTATTATCGAATTCGAAAACAAATAAAAATTCGATCTTTTTTGATTTTTAAAGTACTACTGAAGATTAGAAAGACGTTTTAAAGTAGTTTTTTAAAAAAAACATTTCTCAGAACCTTTATTAGATATAAACTTACATTTTATTTAAAAAAATTATTTCATATTTATAGTATGTAAAAAAACAAAATTAGTTTAATTTTTATTATTTTGCATTTTTATAGGTGGCGCCAAAGTTGAGTCGCCGAAAATGTTGTTGTCCTATGGCAGACAGTTAATCTCAGGATTTACAGGTCTGAAACAAAAAAACCAAAGAGATTCGTAAAGAATCTCAAGATAATCCAACCTCAATTAAAAAATAAAGGTTCTGAGAAAATTTTTTTTTTAAAAAACTACTTTAAAACGCCTTTCTAATCTTCAGTAGTACCTTAAGTTTTTATTTAAATAAACGTGATGAGTTGGAAGAAAATTTTAAAAATTAATCAAAATTGTTTGATACTTTTAGGAAGCAGGGATAAAATAAACACACCGTTTATATAAATATAGTTGAATTTATTTACATTAGGGTTTTTTGGATTATCGTTTTAACAGTTTAGAGTTAAAACTACAAAATATCCTTCTTAATTTGAAACAGTACAACTGAATAACAACGAAAGGTGGTCTTATTTTTATCCATATCTTTTTTTTCGTTTTTCTTCGGATTTTTGCTAAAAATTTCACTACCCAATGATGATATACTCTTAAAATTAAAAAATGTTCTTCCACTTTTAACTAATTTTGCACAAACATTGCAGTAAGAGATTTCTTTCTATCTCATATTTTTGGCATCTTAAAAAAATCGATCATTTCCCCTTTCAATTTCTGCCCACTATCATTTTAGAGAAAGATTAAACATAAAACATTTTTTACTGCAGAGCAAATGATAAATACTTCGAAAACTTAAGGTAAATATAATGCACGTAGGTCGTGTGTTTCTTCAAAAACAAAAAATGTGCCTGTTGTGTTGAACAAACAACAGCACTGCGATTTCATAACTAATAAAATTATATGTACACTTTCAGTTAAAACTAAAATCTCTGTTGTATTGTAAACAAATCGTAGGTAATTGAAGACGAAAATTATATGTGTCAGGAACATTGCGACGTGCTATCATTATCATTGATTCTCGGTTTAAGTTAAAATATTGGCAAAACTAAAAGCCATTTTAACTAGCGTTCACTGCCACGTCGTCCAAATATGGAAAAATCTTGGTAGTCAATGTACTCGATTGAAAATATTTAAGTTTTTATAATGTGATGCGTTTATTCGTTCGCACTAAATTTGAAAAATTTGATCGAATCTAAACCAAATTTTACCAAAAAAAGAAAAAAAACAAAAAGAAAGAAGAAACAAAAAGAAAAAAAAAACAAAAAGAAAAAAAACTGTTCACTCAATCTAAACTTTTACTATGTTAATCTCGTAATTTTATTTGTGAAAGCGTTTATTCGAATTCATTTCTGAAGGTCAAATCTTCTAATTCAATTAAAATTAAAGCAAACACGATTTAGTACTCAAAAAGTCGCCGAAATGTTCATGATGAAAATGTTTAATATCCTCAATTAACTACGATTATTTTATATGAAAAACTTTTAATCAGAGTTTAAATAAATAATAATAATGCATTTTTTCGAAAGCAACATAATTTCTTTTGAATTTCAATTAAGTTTTCTTTGGCACTTTAAGTTTAAGTTAAAATAAACAATTGGCTTTTCGCTCCACATTTTGTTTTAAATTAAAGCTTAGTTAATGAAATAATACGAAAATGAATTAAATCAAATTTTGCACTATCGTGAACCCACGAATATTGGCGCTGTGATAATTAAGTAAAGTCACTGAAGATACTAATATCTTATACAATGATGCAAATTAGGGCTATTTAAACTAGGAAAAGAGTTATATTTTTTGTTGCAAATAAACAGAGTGCTGACCTCATAGCTAGGCGGGTCTTTAGAGAGTTATAAATTACTGAATGTCTGCAGCACAACTAAAACATATGTCGCAATTGTAGTGAACTAAAAAACTTGTGCAGATATTCAAAGCGTTGCATTTGCAAAAAGATAGTACATAGTTATACACTAAATAACGAAAGAAACTTATCGTGTACAAAGAAAAGAGAACTGAAATTCTAACCGAAACCGGAAGGAAACAGGAAGTAACCTAATATTGCAGAATTCCCATAAAATCTCACTGGCAATTTAATTAAATGTCTTGTCCGTTCCTTTCACAGTTTAATCGAACCATTCGGCATAGTCAGCTGAGTGTTGACCATTTAACTTAGTGAACAAGTGCAAATTTATTACTTAAAATATAACGAACAACAATGATTGATGGGTTTTCTTTCAGTAAAACAGTACTTATCATACAATTACCCCAAAACAGGTAAGTCAATAGCAACTACATACATTTCATAAAAATATTTCTGGACGATTCAGTTTTATATCATAATATGCCTTTATTCTACAGAATAATTGATTAGATTGCTAAATATGTAATCCGCTGTCGCGCGTATCAATGTTATTTTTTCCATTTTTATTGAAAATTGTATAATTCATTTACTTCTTTAAAATAGTTTACATTATTGTATAAAAATAATTGAGTACCATTCAAAATTAAGGCGTTTGATATTAAAATTACTTTCAGAGGACCTTTACTTGTATATGTTAATTATGTCTGAAGATCATTTGACCGCTTCTCTGTACAAAATTGCTTTTAGTTTTTGATTAACTGAGAGTATTTACGTTTATTGTTTCATTACGTTTCAAGGATTTTTTTTTTACTTACAAAAATGTACTAAGCTCAATATGGAGCTTTCTGCGGCTCCTGTAGCAATAAAGATATAAGATCTGATAAAATCTGATTTCGCACCTTCTTTAGTTTTGCCATAAAAAGACAAATATAATTTTAACTAAATTTTAAATGGTTAGCCATACTCTTGGATTTACCTAGTTATTTAAAATTTATTGACGGTGATATGTTGCTAGAGAGGTGCACTGTAAAATACTTTTTTGTCTGGCTCAGTCAGTCGGTAGTGAAATGGTAAATATTAAACAATAACATTTTTCGTTTTGGCAAAATATAGAGGTTGTAATACTAGTATTAAAAATGATACATTAAATTAGGTAACACAAGCTATAAAAATTCAATTGTCAAAGACGATCTTCAAAGTTAGGGTTAATTATTAAAAGTAAAATTATTATATTTAAAAAGGGTTTGTGATGCAAAATAATTTTTATCAAAGATTCTCCAAAAATTAAAGAGTTTAAATACTATTTTGAAAAATCACAAATTAATTAACTCAATTTTACTGAAAGGAACTTTTATGAGGACGGCAGGGAATAGTGAAAGATGGGGTAGGGTAGTACAGCACAGGTTCGATTATGAGCCAAAATCGTGGCAATTTTATATACTTTATGCAACACCAATTTTGTTATGGATAGTTGGTTAACTTCCATTTAATTGATTTGAATAGGGAAAAACAAATAGGTATGTAATACCAATTACTTTTTGAATAATGCATTTGAGAGCATTTAAAAAACAAAATGCATATAGCAACTTGAAATTCACATTATTAAAATAATTTTCGATTCAATTCCGATTTTAATTGAACTTGTTTAGTCTAATAATTTTTAGAGCTAGATGGTTCAAATATTATTTTTGCGAAGAAACATCAAATTTGTTTTAAACACATATTTCGAGTTATTCAATGGAATTTTCGTACTAAATTTCGATAATTTCTTAATAAAGTTCTTTATTATAAAGAACTAAGATATGGGTAAAATTATCGAAATTTCGTACGAAAATTCCATTGAATAACTCGAAATATGTGTTTAAAACAAATTTGATGTTTCTTCTCAAAAATAATATTTGAACCATCTAAAAATATTTTAAGCTTTCAATCAGCCATATTCACATAAACAATTTAAACATTTCCTTGCAAAAATTTATAAAAACAGGATAAAGAAAAACTTTTCAAAATACATCGGAAAAAGGTAAAAAAGTAAAAAACAATAAATAGAAAAAAAATGTAATTTCAAGTTGCTATTATATTACAACCTCTTCCATAAAAAAAAAAAAAAAATTAAATAAACTTTGGATGCTGTACACAACTTTTGCGGCTTTGCTCAAACTTTTCAGCAGCTTACCAAATTGAGAAAATAAATGTTAATGTACAACAAAGACAATTGTAGGACTTACAAATATCTTAAGAGTTATAAAACATCTCCTCCTGGAGTTTAATGGTTCATTTGGCTGTCTCCCCGATCCCTCCGCCAGATGGCAGGAGCATCGAAGGAGCTGTCCCGGAAGTACGCTCATAAATTAATTAGTGCTCGTTTAAAAATAGTCTGTATTTAACTTATCTCACCCTACTTTACAGTATAATACAATGCAGGTAATATATAGTTCCTCTCGGGGTCGCGCAATAAATAACTAAAGTAAAAGGAAGCTTTGATTTTATTCACAATATCGTTACTCTTTTTGGCCGCTCTGTTTCAGCTTATCGAAGATTTGTAGCTTGGATTTTACGGCACCCTCGCACACGATCAGCCGCTGCGGGGTGGGCTTCTTGTCCATATCGAAGCAGAAGGCCTCGTAGTCACCCGCTGGATTGCGCTTGTAGTCGCTCATACGTCGCGCATTTACGTCCCCAAAGGGTAGTCCTGGATAGTCTGGTCGAAATCCAGCACCAAAGCAGTCCGGAAACGCGCTGCTTGAAGATCCACTGGCCGCAGCGGCCGCGGCTGCAGCAGCCGCAGATGCTGATGATACTCTGGTGCTTCCGTTCAAGGTCGCTGCGGTCGTTGACTTAAAAGGATCAGGTACTTGAAAGTTTTTTAAAGTTTGTCCTTTCCGCTCGAAGTACTCGACTATCTTGGCTATCTGCGCTGAACGAGTATTTGGGATGGAATTAAACGACCGCTCGTCCCACAAAAGGGAATCAGACCCAGCGAGGCTGCTGATGTCGTCTGAGCTGTCAGTGTAGATTGACGAAGTCCGGTTTTTGCAGTACAACAACTGGTTTGCCAGATGACTCTTTTGAATCAGTGAGTTTATCTCGGAGTCAAGGGCTAGTCGGTTGATCAGACCCATGTCTATTGAAGTTGCATCAGCATTGCTTAAATGATGATGATGGTGGTGATGGTGGTGGCAGGTGTACCGCTTTTTTGAATCGGCCAACTCCAAGTCATCCAGGCTCCTCAAGGAGCTGACGTTCGTTGATCCGGCGTCGTCAATGAGAAGCACACTTGAATCGTTCAAGGTCTGGTTCGACAGCTGATTTGTTGTGTAATAGCAACAGCGACACAAACTAGCCAGCTTCTCATTAGATGTGTCTAAGTTAAGGTGCGTCTTCAGCTTGTCGACGCAATTGCACATATTGTTTGTTTTGTACGTGATAGTGTCTGAATCGTCGTTGAAGCACGAGTAAAATCCGCTCTCTATGGAGTCTCTCCGGGTCAATGCCTTCAAGCTCTCTAGGCAACCGGGATCGCCTGGGTCACGCTTAGATTTTGAATTGATTTCGTTCTCGAGATCTTCAGAGGAGGCCCCCTCGTTGCTGGAGTCCTCGTGCTTCACACTTTTGAACAACGGATGACTGAACAGTGAGTTAACCTTGTATTTTCGAACAGTCCCCGTGGACTTGAGAAGTTCGATGTCAATCTTCGTTGGGACATTGTTCGACGTCGAATCGTCACTGCTTGACTCAGACTCTATAGTGCCCGTCGTCTTCTTGTAGCCATCCACGTGCTTACCTTTAGCCGCAGACACGATATTCAGGTCTGTACTAAATTTGCGTGATACAGTTGGCGACGATGGTAAGCTCTTGGGCTCGTTGGATGACTTTGAATTTTTCTGGAGGGCGGCGAGCTCTTTAAAGAACGGAGCAGACATCTCAAAACACGAACTGAACAGGTCACCCACACCCGCAGCGTACGTTTTCGGGTTCGCCCCAAGAATCTTCTTGACGCCTCGGAGCTGGGCGAGAGCTGTGAATGGGTTCGACTTGACGCCGTTCTGATCTGTGCGCGTGGGCTTGTACTGGGGATCTTTCAGCAGCATCGTCTCAGCTACTTTGCGCAACGTTAGATTAGTCGATATGGGGGACGCGGGCGTGGGAGTATTTGGGGCCTTTGGTCGGTTCATTTGATGACATCGCGCCTTATCGCTGGGTGTCGTGTGCGAGGGAAAATGAATTATATTCTCGCTGAGGGACCTTCTGTGCTGCATCTCGGCCTCCAGCAGTTTGGTGGCCCGCTTCACGCGCGTCTTGATTTTCTCTTCCGGTTCATTATCTTTCCCATTGCACAGCTGAATGCATGTCGCGTCGACCGAATATCTTTTGCTCGTATTATTGTTTTGATAGAGCAAACTGTTGTTGTTCAAACTTTCGGTATTACTTGATGGCGGAGGTGTCGACTGCGTTTCTGAGTCGCTACCATTCGGACTAATGCTAATCTCCAACGAGCTCAAGGAATAAGAATTCTCGTACACTTTTTCGTAGAGAAAGTTTACTTTTTTAACAATATCGTTGAAGGTCGGTCGACTCTTCGGATCATACTGAAAAAATAGAAAGAAGACTGTTAGAACAAAAATTCAATATTCAGAATTAATCGTGATATACTTACAATACAACAATAAAAAGCCAGTCTTAAAAATACAGGAGGTGTGTCTGGAGGACATAGTTCAACAAGGACTAAATAGTCTAAGCCAAAAGAATCAGTTCTGGGCAGTATATCAGGATCTGCCTCTATCCTTGCGATCAGTTCGCACAATATTATTCCAAAGGAGAACACGTCACTCGCCTGATCGTACCACAATCCCTTCAGGCATTCTGGACTCATCCAGTATGGAGATCCAACCGTGTCCAGGCGTGTTTTCCTGAATTATAAATTTATTAGAATTATTGTTCTCAACCAATAGCAGTGCACTAAAATATTCTAAAATTCCGAAAACGCGAGAAAAAATTAATTTTCGAAAAATGTGCTTTATATCCCCAAATGGTAAATCTACTATTTTCGTAGTTTCTATTCCGTAGCATAATTAAATTAGAATTAAACGTTAATCAAAGTTTGTATTGAGCTGGAAAAAATATGTATGTCTATAAAAAAAAAAAAAAAGACAATAATTTTTTATTGCCTTCGCGTGCCTTAAACACATTTTTAGTCTTCCCAGTTTTTCAGGTACCTAATATTTAAATTTTTTCCCTGACTTTAGGTTGTGTCATAAAAAGTTCAATAATTAATTATATTATTTTCTACCCAAAACGTATATTCATGCCGAAAACTTCGAAATAACGAGGAAGGTTCGTCATCGTTTCTTTTTAGCATAAAATTCTCATGAGAAAATAATTTGAATTTTATGGATGAAAAATTCTCTAATTTCAATTAAATTTCCCTGACTTTTCCTTGACAACTTAAATTTCCTGTTGGATACATCTTTAGGTACATCGTTTTAGAGAACGCAAAAGTAATTGTTGAAGTTACCTCTTACCTAAGGGTTTTTTAAATGGTGAAGTCAGAAGGGATAGTTTTACATAGGGGTTCAATTTTACTTAGGGCTTAATAAGTTGTAGAAGATAATTTTTTCTAAATTATTAAAAATAACAAGATGCATATTACTTTTATCGCCCTCAGTTAAAAAGGTAATCCCAAAAATAAATTCTGTATCTTCGTACTCTCTTGTTACTTGCCATTATTTAAAACTATCCTCACCCCTTCAACCCCTAGGAAAAGAAAATAAGAAATAAGAAGACAAATTTAGTTATGTCGTCCAAAACATGTGAAACGATATGAATTTTGTTATTTGCAATAATCTGGAAAAATCTTTTCTTAATCGTTTACGCGAATTCGTGATTATTTTTTATGGCGTTTTTGAAGTTTTAGACTACTTGTAGAGCGTAAAAATGTATTCATACCCTTTTTTAGGGATTTTTGCAGCAAGTCCAAAATCACCTACAACGGCGTCCATTTCTCCATCAGGCAATTTCCTTATTAGGACATTCTGCGGACAATATTCATTTAGAAATTGCTAAATATATCAGCAAAAGATAGATGTTACCTTGCTCGTCAAATCCCTGTGAAATATACCAGCGTCGTGCACGTACTGCATTCCTCTAGCAATTCCAAGTGCCAGTCTTATTTTGAGGGCAGGAGTTAATACTTCTTCGTCGTTCGCGATTAGTTGCTCCAAGGAACCGCCGTTGATATACTCGGTGAGCGCGTGCAGCTGACCCTCTTGGACACACACGCCCATAAACCTGCAACGAAAAAAATCCATTTTAAGCTTCAACTAAGTTAAGCCGCGCGGCAGTCAAAGATTAATAGACGTGCGCAAGGTGCCAATCACGGAAACTTAATCCCTTCCGAAAACATTTAATTGGTTTTACCAGTGTTTCTTGCGTCGAAAGCAAGACACTTGACCTGCATCCGAGTCCCGAGGTATTTACCCCGAAACGGTTCCGCTAATTGCAATTAGTGGCCGATGTGTTTAATTGTGCCAGACGTAAATTAAATAATTACGTCGCCAAGACTTCATGTCTCGCACGGCCTCTCACTTTAACCGGAACACCGATTTAAGTCCAGCAATTGTTTAATGAATTGGAAAATATATAAATATTAACGGTGGTCATGTACAAAAATTGGGAAATTTTGCTTATTGTCCGTAACATTGTAAAAATTAATGAGCTAAAGTTTTTCTGTTTCTTTGATCTCAATTGTAATTTATATACTGATTATATTTTTACAACATTGAAATTTAATACAATTCTAAGAATATTTTGTGAAAGCCAAAGTTGATATAAAATCGTTAACGACAAGCACTTTAGGCTCATTATAATGTTGGGCTTTATAAATAGAAATACTTTGAAACGTTGTCATAGGATTTAAGTAAAAAGGTAGCTCTCCTAAATAGGGAATGTAAATGAGAATTTTTTTGAAAAGCCTGATATTACAATTTACATATTGTACAATTTACGCAGACAAATATATCAACATTTCTTTTTAAAAATCTTAAAAATGAAAAAATGCTTGTTTGTTAAAAATGTTGTTTCTTCGCTGAAAATAATTACATTATATAATATATCTAAAGCTCCTTAGCTCACAAATAAAAAGGATTTTTTGTATTACAAATTCTAAATCATATAAAAACACCAAAATTACTCAAATTGAACGCTTTGGTTTCCAATTTGCGCACAGAAAATATCCTAATATGTATGTACTTATTCCCTTTTAAATAAGTATTAATCAATTAAATACGTTAAGTCTATGATAAATACGACGATGACACACGTAAAGCGTATACAATTCTCTATAAAATCTTTATGTTGTAACTTAAGCACGTAAAGAATAGTCAAGTTCGTATTTTTTTCGATTTTTAATTTCATGATATACATATATTCTTGAATTGTACTAATGGTCCAATGTTATGAGTTAATTAAGTATTATAACAATAAGTATTTTACATATTGTTTTGCCAACAAAGACATGATCTAATTTCAAAATTTTAGCCATCAATCAACCCATATTTTAATTTCTAATCCCAAAATAAAATGTCGTTTCAGTTCATTTATATTTCTCGGCTAATAAATTTCTAGAAATTTAGTCTCTTCAAAAGGATGCCACAATACGTGACCACTTCGATAAAAACACAATTAATTAGCACCTCTGAAGATCTTGGCATGAATTAGCGGGCGCCGAGTGTACTCTGCCAATAAATCACCTGCACACCGTCAGCGGTGGCCCTCAAAATCATCACATTCTTCAACAAGACAACGCTCCGAAAGATGTGGCAAGAGCGTCTGACTGACTGCCCTGAAACAATATTGCAGAAAGTCGCGAATCATTCGATCCCAATATGGAATTTATGCAAATTTCGCCCGCATACAGACAGGTGGCGAGTGCTGTTAAGTCGGACTTTTCTGAAATTTTATTATGAGAAATACCGCACAATCAAAACAAACACCGAATATTTTCGCATCATTTCGGAGTAGCATAAACAAAATGAAAGCTGAAAAAACTACATCATTTTTGTGCTGTTTCATGAATGATGGGATGCTTATGTGCACCTTTTTGTGCTGCCGGTGGGTGGGTAATGGCATTATAATCTGCATTGATCCCGAGCTCAGCTGCACACAGCCTCCGGTGGACCAGAAACGATGAAGAAGCCAATTCCAATGCAATTTGGAACTTTTTCCTTTGCCAGTCTATGACCCTGGTGGCTCAATGATGCAAAGTAAGTGAAGAATTTTAATTGAACGAGACGGTTTTGTTATCAGCGCTTATCTTCCATTGACTCACGCCGTGTTAATGGGAAAGCTGGTTTTAGTTCATTTCAAGAACCTTGTTCCAATCAAAATGGATTGATGCAAAAACTGCGCGAAAGTGTCTGACTTGAATGCCGATCGGTTGACCGGAAAATGTCTGGCTGAATGACTTAATCGTAGTTATGTGCATGAGTCTTGTTTCCTTAAAGTCAAACAACTTCGCATGACTAACTTTAAATAAAAAGATTTATTAAGATCAATGACAAGTCGCGCTTACAACGCTAAAGGTCGACAATGTTTGCAATTATTCGTTACAGGAAACACTTTCTGTGATTTAAGATAATAATAATAACAATTTACATAAATGGCGGAAAGAACTACATAAAAATTATTCTCGAATTTAAGCGTTCATTTAGCATAAATATTTACATTTTCTCCCAAATGTCGTACATTCGGAGGATCGCTTAATTTTTGATCTAACAAATTCCACTAATTGTTGCAACCAAATTGTTGCACTTCGTTCATTGAAAACGTGTCGGCAAAATTAAACTCGGCTCCAAGTCTACTGCAACGACATGAAAAAGACCAAATAAAATTTGCAAAAGACAGTATGAGCATTTATTGCACTTCGGTGGTCAGTAATTATTAAATCGAAAATTTCGAAACGAAATTATATTTAAGTGTTTGAAATGAAATATGAAAGGAATTGAATAAATTATAGTCAACATTTAAGAGAAATTTAATGATAGTCCAAATTTCGATGACACCAGTAGAAATATTCATTGCTTTTATAAATAGTTTTATAATTTTTCGTAATACAGAAGGAAATTTAAAAATCAATAGGTACTGCGAACACATTTTCTGCACAGTGAAATTCCTTTTTTCATAAGTGAGAAATTTTCGTGGATTTAAAAAAGCGCATAGCTCAAAATTCTATGGAGAAATAATAAAATCGTTCATTCTCAGGATGGATTTTTAAATTTAAAACAGAGTGCAGGCACAAACTTGCGCTAACTTCTCTAGTTATTACAGTTGCATTGATGAGTGAAATATCTGCATATCATAATAATTATGACCGTCATAACGTAATTCGTCTCAGGCATTTTGACATTAATAACAAATTGTAATCAGTTGGTTGCAGTCATGGTGTTTTAAAACAGCTGGGACTGCATTCGACTGGTTATTTCTTTACTGACAGCTACCTTAAAATAGTTAATCATTTTTTATGACTTTTTAGCCTGCAGCTATTAATAATTGAATAGATTTTTCTGTCCCTTGACTTCGAGCTTTTAAAAATGATCCTACTAAATGGCTACCTTCGCTTCCTAACGAATTGAGCCCCTGTGTGGTCTCCACCAGCCGCATGGAACCGGAAGCAGTAGCAAAGCAAGGCTAATTGATTAGGTAGCAAATTGCGGTGCCACTGCGATTTTATTGCGTCTGCCCGTTAAATTCATCATCTATAAAACAACAGAAGTTCGTTCCCCCGCACAAACGTAACATCGAAAAACAGTAAGACTCCGGCGACGTGCGCTGGGTTCTTCCTTCTTCCAGTTAAGTAATAATCGCTTAGCGATTTTCACATCCATGCCGACACCTTCGACGCGGAAGTCGCGAACACGCTCGCAAGAAGCTGTTCCGCAGGTGAATTCGACACGAACTTGTACTTCTGGTGCTGTGCGCCACTGCTATTAATAAATCGCGTAATTTTGCTGAAATGCCTGGAATGCTCAAAATTATGCAAAGTTATCGCACGGTACTTTCAGGTTTTCGATGAGACACCCAGTGGGAACGATGCCTGTCCCGCGGACGATTGTTTTCGTTTCATCAGCACCAGGCCTCAGCTTTGGCCGTGTTTTCTTACTCCCAGGCGACCAGGTCGCGGCCAGGCATTTGGTCATAAACATCTCAGAATTACACCTGCTTCTACCATAACTGGGGCATTGTTGTTACATTACACGCTTCGATTTATTTATGAATCCTCGAGACATTTATCGATTCTAGAGCGTGAGTCGAATTCAAATTGAGAATATTAAATAAGAATGATTCTCGGTCCTGACTTTAGGGTTTGTTACTTTTAAGACCTCTCAACCTTTCCTTCTTTAATATGTAAAATTTATTGCTTTTCAAATAAAAATATGTAAATAAGTACTTCAAAGAAAACCCAAACAAACAAACATTTCACTTCAAAAGAATTACATACTCAATTTTTCACAGCGACATTAAAATCCGAGGAATAATAAAACATCTTCGGTTTCCGGCATATCATCTACTTAATGCTGTGATTTATTATGACTCATTATACATTAGTTCAAATTCTAGCAACATAAGTTTTATAAGGAAACTAAACGTACCGAACATACATATAAAGTCAGTTAAGAATATTAAAATTAAAGAGAAAACAATAATTTAATCAAAGTTGGTAACCAAGTAGATTTAATTCGAAACTAAGACGGGATATTGAGCCTTAATTGTTCCGGTGACAAGGAAACTAAAATAAATTATGTATTCTCGCATCAAGCAGCGAGATAAAGTCGAAATTCTTGAACCCAATAAATCAGGAGAATTACTCGTTCTTTTCGGATATCCAGGGAAATAAAATTTAGCCTGACAAGACAAATGGGAATAAATCCAATGGCCCCTAAAGTAAAGTAAATGTTTCTATGTTAATTAATGTTTCTATGTTAAAGCGCTTTAAAATGTACCTCGAGGTTTAAATAAAAATGTACTTTTACTACGTATTTGAGTTTTCGATCCGCGTATTTGACTACTTGTGATTGAATCGAAAGTGAATCCAAAACGGATTAAAATGACATTTTAATTGACATCAGAAATTTTAAATAATTCCCAAAATGGAGCGAAACCAAGAAAAATTAATTTTAAATGCCTGTGAAAATTTTATTTAAATAAATAAATAAATAAATAATTTAATAATTCTTTGCTCTTATATTATATTGAGCATTTCCAAAGTCTTTTCATTCGACAATTTTCTTTTTTATAAATAAAATAATTTTTACGGGCAAAAAATCCGACAAAAATTAATTTAGTCACAATTCGATCAGTTCGATTACTCGATTCGCATTTGTAGCTGTTATTTCGATTCAATCCACCAGCTAAGCGAGATTGAAATCACTCGATCCGATTTCAATCCAATCTGCGTATACATGGGATTGAATCCGGATTCAATCTAGATTCGATCCTACATGTTCGTATTCCTTAGGAACTTTTTCCGCCAACCACCTTAAAAGATATACCCCCATAAAAGGTGCTTCTTTGAGTTCAACAAATGGAAAATCAGTCGAATAAAATATATAATAACCTTTATTTTGTACTAATTAACACCTTTCACCTAACACCTAAGACATTTTCCTTTGTGGTACTTTTTCAAAAATTTCAAAAGTTGAAAAGTTGAGTTAGTAAAATTATACATAATGTACATACATATCTGTTAACATTTTCATCATTTAGCTGCAGTTTTTAGATTAAAATATTTGCTCATTTTAGAGGGTTTGTACCATCGCGAAAGTTACTGCAATTTCAAGCATCACCACTTCATTATTTGATGTATATGTGCTGAATATGAAGAAGTTTACTGAGTATCTGTGAAAAAACATCTTTAATGTGTTTTCATCACAGCGTGAAATGCTACTTACAATTAGCAAAATTTTTGCTTGAACATTTTATGAAACCTGTTTGCAGTTTATATCTCAACAGAAGCAATTTAGTAGAAAGCCATATAGCAAGTAGAAATTAGGCTGTGGCAGCAAATTGTGAAATGCAACAATCCGCCAATTATTAAAATGTTTTCAGCTGCAGTCGAGACAACATATAATTTAGATTGGACCTAAAAACTGCTTTCGTTGATTCCTTGGACGTGACTCCTACAAAACTTGTTTTGCCCATCTATTTCCAAATACTATCTATGAGAAAGAGGAACAAAAAAAATTGTTTAACGATCACGAGAAGTGAAATTCAGAGCTATTTTTCTTGCAGGCACAATTTTTCGCATAGGCGCACGGTAGGTACGTAGATACTCTAATTCCACAAACTCTGGGATTGCCGCAGCTCCACCAATCGCTTCCCATCAATCCATCACCCATAACCACTGTATTGAGGATTTCTTGATTTCTGTGCACATGCAAACAAATCTCAGCCACCCTGTAAATGCCCGGATCTCGCGATCTATTCAATCTAGCTTAATTGTTGTGTTTTCCATCATTGCAATCTGCGAGACAGCACTAGAAATTAAGCGATTTGAATACTAATGATCCTCAGCTCATCGGAAAAATCGGATTAATCTTGGAGCGCGTTAATTACCAAAGAAATGTTCAAATGCAGCTAGTGAAGTTTTCAAAACTGGTCTGAAATGGGAATGGTTTGCTTTTCCCCGTCATACAATCGATTCTCTCGGAGTGATATGTTTTCTTATCTGTCAACCGAGACACCATTTCTTTTTTACAACCATCGAGATCCAACCCATTCACTGGCTCCAATTCACCTAATTCAGATTTTCATTAAAGTGGCGCGACGACGGCTTGATGCTATCTTGCACAATATCTCTGAAGATGTTTAGTCAAGTGTACCGAGATTTGAGTCACTTCTCGCTTTAAACTGATGACGCTGGAATGTCTATTGTAAGATGCTGTGATGCTGTATGAAGGAAAATATGAGTAACCTTGACTGTTTGAACTTGACGCTAGTCGATGACTACGGAAAAAACCTTTAAATTGCTTCTCGAGGTTGTCCGGTTTTGCATGATTATTCAATTGCTTTACTTGAAAAACAACTTAATGCTGCTTGAACAGAGTGCACCTGTCATTAAAACAGTTTGTTAAAAATAACTCTTCCCAAAAACTCAAGAAAAAGTATTGTTCGGTTGGTTTTATAGAAATAAACCGTGAACCTTCAATAATATAAAAGACAGATTGATCAAAATTTAAGGCACAATTTTAAAGCTAATTTTCTTCATAGCTTAAGATCTTAACAACTTAGTTGCATATGACTGATTAATCACGCAGTTATTGGCGAGATAATTCCGAATGTAAAAAAACAATAATTATGTAGTAAATTTATTACTTTATGGGATTACAGATAAAATCGTGAAACGCGTTTAATTAATATTTCCGACAATAAATTTATATAGATTAATAAAGTGAAGCTAACATAAAAAATGATAAAAGAAAAAGGACACCACCAGAAGTGTCCGTTTGAGCAGTAACATATTCCATACATATACATAAAGTTATTTAGTATGTAGTAATAAAAATTACATCTCATAGTTCTTGGAAAATAACTAAATCAAAGCATATTTGTAATTTCCTCACTTTTAAGTTAAACTATAAATGCACATTAGAATCAAAGCAGTCTTGAAACAATCTGACCTTTTCTTCTATGGTACCTAGTTACTAGTGGAATAGAAAGATTCGACTGTTTCAAAATGTTTTGACTATAGTGTGCGCTTGGTCTGAAAAGTACCAATTTATGAATATTGTAAAATTGAACTTTTTTCTGTTATACTCGTATGTGTACTTTTGTGAAAATTGGGTTTGATCGAGCACACTATCTAATTTTGCGAAACTTAAAATTTTTCGTTTCAACAAGTTTAGTCTCAGGCTGATCCAAATTTAAGTGCGAGATTAGATAGATAGATCCCGTCAATTGAATTCTCACTCTGACGATTTATCGAACGTATTATAATTTCCTTGACAGATTGAATTGCAACTAGTTCAAAGTATTTACTTTAAGTCACATCTGTCAGCTTAATTAATGAAGGTAACATTACGAATCAAAAGCCTTTCCTTAATTTCCAATCAGCAGAAAATGTGCAAGTCCACGGCGCTTGAGCGTTCTTGAAAGCAATCGCCGCTGCCGTCTCGAGCATTACAAACCGATTTACTTTTAATTACTCAGCTCATTGAAAGCGCAGGCTTGCGACAATCGGCACCTATAAATAACCGCCAGCCCAGCATTCCGCGGAGCCACGAATGTCCCATCCATCGGCAATTCAGTCATCAGCCGCGGAAGTCATTGAACTGTCTTCTTTTGCGCATATATTTTTGATGTATTTCCTAACGAGCCAAGATCACGTTCAATTGCACTTTTCGTTTTCGCGGAGCGCCAAGTCTCCTCCGTCAGCGAAAAGAGTGGGACTTCGTGATTCAAGGGCTCCTCTGCGGCGCGCGGAGACTCCGTCGACATTCAGAGCCATTTGCGGGCATGCATGAGAAAATGTTTAACAATAAAATTCGTTTCCGGCTTTGTTTGCTTCCACTGCACCAGATAAATAGTCTGGGAATTTGTCTTTGTCCTTGCCAAGGTGAAACCGAGGCGTGTGAGGAGAGGAGGCTCTCACACGTCTATTACCTGGCGCTGATTTTTCCCTCGAGGAGCGCGGATCATTGACGGACTGGATGAGCCTGTGGCGGGCTCACCGCTGCCGCCAGTTAATTTGACGCTGCCATTGTTCAATTTTCTCTAGAAATTTCTCTTTTCCGCGGAACCTCCGCTGACCAAGCCACTCGAAATAAAGATGAAAGCGCCAGGAAGATTGCACCTACATCTCCTTTTGCTTTCCATCATACCCGGTGGACCGACAGCCTCTTAAATCATTTCCGCAAGCCGTCGCCGCTTGCTCAAGGTTTTTACCTTTGGCGTGATTGTGATGAAACCGGCAGGTCGTCTTAATTGCGGAGGAAACCTGGAACTTTCCATTCATTGATAAATAAACGGCAGGCTTTGCCACCTGCGTCCATACTTACGACTCCCTCCCTTTAGAAGCAGTTTCTTTCCTTCCGCAGCAGTCCCCAGCTGAAAAAGTCGCGAACGCCCATAAACCGCATGCGTGAACGGCTCAAGACGACGACGGATGCTGTGACGCACGCCCGATGACTATCATTTCTTGGGTCGCGGGTGAGTTTGAAAAGTGAAATGCCCCTCGTAATAAAATATTCAGATATGCTGTGTTTGGCTCGCATGTTACCATAAATCACTTCCAAACGACGGACGAACCACCGACGACGCTGATTTTTGCTATTTTGTAATCGTCATGAGTCAAGTGGTGGACGACCTCGGCTCGTTAGGACCGTCACGTGATGCAATTTTCACATTGTGGGTCAATAGCTTTTTAAGGAGACGCACCTATCGCTGAGCTGAACTGAAATTGTGATTTCTTTCAACAGCTCTGAAGCTCCAGATTTTTCTCCGTTTTCAGAAGCAAGTACTTAAATAAAAAAATCTACTCAGCGCGACAAGGCCAATTCAGATATTGATTTATTTCTTTTTTGTTAAGTAACAAAATCGGAATTATAGCTTTTTAGAAGCCCCAAGGAAATTAAAATGGAAAACAGAGAATACGGCACTGAAAAGTATGACTTTTGGCAATATATTCATGAACATTTCTTTTCAAGTCTCATATTTCAAGAATATTATGTATATAATTTTTTCTTGTTGTATCGTGTTTCACATTACATATACGAATCGGACTTTATGCGGACACATTATCAACGAAATTTAGGTCTGAAACACATTCTGAAACTCAGGTATCAATAAGCTGAGAGTTAGTGATAATTATATGCGGGGGCTATATATCACCACCATTTTTTGGTTGAAATTCAATATTTTTTTCATAACTACCTTAATCATGCTCTTTTTAAACGAATCAAAAGAATCAACACTTTTTCCACCTTATTTTGTCTTTCGAGTGTTATTAATGGCTAGCTCACAATTTTATTCAGTTGCAGTCTTTACAAAAATAACATTAAATATCATAGACTTTTTAGTTAGTTAGGCGACCTCAATATTAATATCATTCAAAGAAACAACATAAAATTTAAATTGAATGTTCTTTTCTTCCCTAAAACGTTTCAGGGCTTCAAGATGGTAATATATGTAAGTATCAAAAAATTGCTTTAAGGTGTCGCAAGAATAGCATAAATCATCAAACATTTCTCTTGACCTTCCACCTTACACAAATAGATCTTTCTCAAAAAATTCTGTGTCTTTGACCTGGAAAATTCCTTAAATTGTAATTTATTCTCCGGAAGAGCCCATTTTCTTTTATTATACTAGAATAGTATTTATATTTTTGTTACAACCCAAGTAGAAAACAATAAGAAATCAAAAGTTATTATTAGAGTTTTACGCACGCTGTTTTAATGCTCGAATCCAATATACTACAAGTTGGCGTAGAGCTCATTTCCTATAAAAGTTTCCGAAGAACATAAAGCGTATCGTAAAAGGAATATTTTTTTTCCCTTGAAAAAACAAGTCAAACTTCCTGAAGGAGTTTTCCTACACAGGTTATTTTTATGTGGTAAAAACACACAATCTCCTATTTCTCGGAAGGTTATTTTGTTTTGAAGAAATATTGGTTGGGAAGTTGATTTTTGCTTTCAAATAAAAATACAATTTTGGCAAACATACAAAAAGGGGTATCAGATCTCACCCAAGTCATAAAGTAAAATAAATTGATGGATCTATTAAATAAAAATATGTGAATAATGTGCGTGCAACTTATCCGACAATTTCAAGGCTAGATGAAAGTAACGACTTTAGATAAAGCATAAAGTGAATTTCTTGTCTGAATGATTCGCTGTTTTCGCAAATTAATAGCACACAGCGAGCAGGCATGTGACACGCTACTTACTTCGATCAAATGACAATTGCCCAGACTACGGTTTACGATGATCAGACAATTTTCTTAATATCAAATTAGCCGTCGTCTTGATATGTTTTCCCCTTTTCCTGATTGCGATAATAAGACCGTCGTCTTCCATGACGGAGCGAAATCCCCCGGACGGCTATATTTAAATCAATAAGCGAGCCAAGAGCCGCCTGCAATTATTATTAGACCTACACCTGCATGTGATAAGATTACATAAAGTTGCGTGTTTCCTGCTGACTATGCCGCGAGCTGGATTTACAACGCAAATGGCCATGCGAACGCATTAAAAACTCAGTACGTTCGTACGCACAAAATCCAGCGCTCCCAGCCGCCCTACGCATGTGGGAATGAATTCCGCGAAACGTCTGGGATCCGTCAGATTTTCCTGGTTGGCGTAGTTGAGAAACGAAGCAATGAAGCGAATCGGCTCCTCCTGCTCTGCCGTCTCAAAGGAGTCGTGGGCGCTTATCAGATCCACCCGCACTCGACTCTGTGACATTAATTTTTTTTTATGAAATTCTGCAGGTCACGTAATAACTCTCCGCCGACAGTCGAAAAACGGAAAATATAATAAACGAATTCTTCCCCGGTGAGTTTTCTGTTGGCTCGCCTCCAGGTTTTTTTGGAAATCGCGTGTAAGTCTCGCTTTTTCTCGGCGGTGTATTTTCTTAATGCTCGAGTGATCTCATTTAGTAAATAAGAAAAACTGCAGGAGGATTTATTTTTAATTTATTTATTGCGGACAGAATGTGTAAACTTGGATAAGAACTTATGGCAGAAACAGCCTTGTTTTGATTTAATTCACCTTAACTAAATTTTGGGAACGATATGGAAAATTCCCCATTGTACTGATAATGATGATTAAACCTTAATCCTTATAGCTTAAGACAACTAGTTTTACAGATATAAAACAGCGATAAAATTGAGAGTTAAAAAAACGCTAAACATCCAAAGTTAAACGTGAATCATTAAATACAGCGATTAATATTTTTATGATCAGTTTTTGGTAATCAACACAAAAAATGTCTAGTCAATTTTTAAGATAATTTCAATTTTGTAAATTTTTGGATAAACGACCGCTGTCCACTTTATAAGTCTGTTTTTGACTTTCGGTTGCATACATCAACTGAATAATTTTTAAGAAGTTCAAAAAGTTTTAAATTTTAAACAAACTTCTAAAAATTTACGCACTCAGCGAACAAAAGAGTTTACCTTTCCCTCGCAAACAGCTGATCATGAAAAAGTTTATGCATCCCACTTGGACTTCCTCAACAAGTTTATTAAGTTCCTGGTTGCATTTTCCTACAAGGAAGAAATATCGTTCGTAATTCTCACCGGGTGTGCACCTTAGAACGAAAAGAAACGGCTCATGGAAAAGGGAAGGAGCAAAATTAGAAATTACAGAAATCGATTAAATCCCATTCAATAAGCGCAGCGGAATGCACAAGAGCCGACCGAAGGCGACGTCGATAGTCTTCGTCGTTGCTAATGAGGAAATTGAATTCTAGCCACTCACAGTGCACACGGCTGCTGCTGATTAATTATATTGCAAAATTCTTTTGTACCGAAAGACGTGCGGTTTTTGCTGTTCTCAATCAGTTAGCGAAGTGATGCCAACAGTTACTCATATCATGAGAAGGTATTTCTTAATAGCGCGATGCCTCGCATTTCTTAATCTTTTTCCTGTCGAACTGCCGCTGAGATGCAGTTTTAGGATCTTCATGGACGGAAAGATGTCTTGATCCCCCGGTAGCTGCCTGGCCAGAGTACTGTAGAGTATTAAAGATTAGTTGTTATTAATTTTACGAAAGACGGTACTTTGTAATAGCACAGCTTCTCTAATTTTCTACTTCTGTTTAAATAGCTGTTAGATAATAACGCTTTCATTCACATCAACGTTATGCGATAAATTACGATTTGTGTCTAATGACACTTAATTAACAGTGAGAAAAAAAAGTGCTGGTAAATTTTACCAAAACTGCTTCTTTCACTTTTTTACCAAAAAGGTAGTTTAGTACAATCAAAATTAGGTTGGAGTAACAAAAAGTACAAGTTACTTTAACAAAGCTCTAAAAATGGATTGTTTGCCAAAACAAAATTGAATTGGTTAATTTTAACTTGGTTTTTTAAGTGAATTATAATAGGGCTACTGGTTATTTTAATACAATGAAGACATTTTCTAAAAAGATTTTAAATCTAAATCGCTCTCCTCAGCTGCGGTAGAAAAAATCCGATTTTCGGGTACTCTCAAAATTGATAGAAATTAGTTAGCTAGCTCCGGTTTTTTTGCATTTATTGCTCAGTTTGGATAGTACGCAGATATTTTCTAAAGAGATTTTAAATCTAAACCGTTTCGTTAATTTTAACTTTAAATTAGGCTAGTTATTCGTTCTAAAATCTTTGTTTGACAGAAATTGAAAGGATTTAAGAAATTCAAAGATATTTTTAAAATTAGGTACCCAAAAAATTGTAAATTTCTTTAATAGTCTGTCTATAGAATTAAAATTGGTTTTATGTCATTTAAACAAAACCTTGTTGATTTGTCCACAGAACTTGGTTCAGTTTAAATTAACAAAATTAATTTGTTTATTATAACCAAAAATACGGTAGACTAAAAACCTTTTTTTTTCCAACTCACTTATTTCAATTTTCTATCTGCCATATTAATTTTCAAAATTTCGTTATAACCTCTTTAAGACTCCTCAGATAGAGACGAATTAGACTGTAGAACGTAATATCCGAAAACTGCTACATTATATATGTGGACCAATAAAAAGAAATCCTCATTAATCGAGTATAAAATAGCAGCTGTAATAAAATACAACAAAGAATGAAATAAAGATTATTTGCTTTGCTTTCTAAATGCAGAAAAGATTCAAGAAATTTAAAAATTGTAAATATCGAATTTTCAGCCACTGCGAGAAAATGCACAATTCTATTTGCTATCGTGTAGCTTACTCCCAAAGAAATGAAAACAGCTCAGTAAACATGTCCCAAGTGTTATTTAAAGCAATTTATTCAGAAAAAAATTGGGTGACACACTTCGCTATACCGATACAATTTCACAACAAAAACTACAGGTGACGTGAACATATTTTCACGCAACAATAGCAATAAAAATTGTTTTTCGTGACAATAAACCTCAACAGCTAAGCATTGTGTATCTTAAGCGTTTTGCCGGAAATTGAAGCGTGGGATTATTCCTCCCAAATCTAAGCTTATTCGGAACAATTTTACGGCAAAAATTTTCTCTGCCCACGACACTAACATTTGACTTTTCATAAATTTCAAGCTGGTTTTATGTCAGGTTTAATTTGAGTTGAAGAAATAAAGTACCACAAATATTCCTTTGAAATTAACGTATTTAGTTGGAATTATTTTTAAATTTTCAGTTTCTTGAGAAACTCAACTTTTCAGATAAAAATGCGGAAATTCAGTTTTTTTTCCCTTGCGAAAATAAGCCAAAAATGTATTCTGCCGCTGTTAGTGTCTATCTGGCAGTTTTACGCACAGGGGAGCAAGCAAAAATGCTGAAAATTATTTATTAAATTTTATACCATCGTCTGCAGCAATCAGCGATGCGGTGCGACGAGAGGAGCCAGTGCAAATTCAAGTGGTCTGAACTTAATTCATTCGTGAAATTTTCAAATGGCTTGACCTCCATGCAAAAGGGGATATTTTCTGTTCTTGTCGCTGCCAGACTACAAAGTTTAAATTTTAACAGCCTTACATTTAGCAAACAAAGTTTTTGATGCGGTTGCAACAGATCCAACTTCATTATGAGCCTGGTCCAATTCGGCTCTTCTGTTTCAGAAAACTGACTCGATTTAGTCAAGGGCTCAACCTTAATTAAAGGTATTCGAGGCATTAGAGCACAGTCACGCCTCCCCAACAAATTTAATTTTACCTTTGATGGACAATTTCCTCCCAACAAAACGACTAAAACTGTTGGGCAAATAGAAAACTAATTCCGCAACGGAAATGACACTGATTGTAAAATTCATCTGGATGTTTGGCATTCCAAAATTGAATGCAAGATAATTTGAACAGGACAATCACCCAGTCCTTTCTCTTCTCAAATACTTATGCGTCCGACGACGATTTGAGTACACCCAAAATTGCTTAATTCACTTTCATCGTTACGTAAATGGAGCAGAAAATCAAATAAGTGCTGATTATTCGGAGGAAATCAATTTATTCAAATATCGGCCGTAAAAACATGAGCAAGAGGTCAATAGAATTGCAAACGCCTAAGACGTGGGTGGAACTATCAAGCCGCCCGGCGCGGTCCGGCAAATAAACGACAAGCTTTACATGATAAACAATTGAAAGTGCGACGCTGACGGGACCAATTTAAGACTTGTTCGCATCACTCACGTCACGTCGTTTGTAACAAGGAAAAAAAAAGAAAGATATTTAAGTGAACTCCGAAGACATGCTAATTTGGGGCGAAAACAAGAATATCGCAATCAGCGTGAAAAATCGTTCCTGAATAAGCTCAGAATTAAGAAGGCCTCCACTGAGTTAATTTCGGCTTACACGTCGAGAAACCGAAGGATGCCCGCCTGATGAAGATGAGGTCAAAGAATTCTGGTTTAACGAACTCGATCAATTTTCGTAGTATGAAGAGATAAAAGTACGATGTACTTAGTGGGCAGGATTACTGTGCAAATAAGTCTGATGGTTTTAATTCTGATTGATTGATTATTCGCGGTTGCAACGTCTTTGCCACTGCTCTACAATTCCATTCTATTCATAAATTCGTCGTGACAACTTCTAACAATAAAGAAAAATAAGAACCATACAAAAAGTTAATTACGAGGAAGAGTTTAAAGGCCATTCCAACTAAAACAATTCGAGCATATATAATTATCAAAGTTGAAATTTTATATTAGCTACATAGCCAACCTTTGAGATATTAATTTACGTTCTTTCAACATTTAATGTTTACTTATTTTTTTTTAATTTAAAGCTTTATTATTCAAAATAACATAATGGAGCAAAGTAATAGTTGAGCAATCCATTAAAAACTGAAGAAGGAATTGTTCAATCTTTGTTCTACTTTGGTTTGTTTATATAATTTGTCTATACTTGACTGTTTTTGTTTAAGGACATATTCGATACAGAAATAATATTTAATTAAATTCATCTTCATCATTTCATCTATCGTATAATAAAGAAGTCGAATAATTGCAACGTTTTTTGTTTTAATTTTAAAATGAAAATGGTACGCACACTTTCAACCCAAAACTGTTTTTGTTTAAGGACATATTCGATACAGAAATAATACTTAATTAAAATTCTCTTCATATGTGAGAGCCAGCAGACAAAAATTTTCATAATTTACTACCAAATTTCTTATCCTAAATTTCCATGACTTCTTTGCTTACGCAAAAATTAAAATGAGATTAAGATTTAAGAGATGCGTCCACAGATTCCACCATCCGTCGCGATACCTCAACCAAGCGCACCGTTCTCGCATCAAACAGGCAAAAATATCTCCTCTGACCCACTTCCGTCACATATGAGCGGTGACACGAAAGTATGCATTTTATCGGTGCCTAATTTTGAGGAAGTCGACGGTGGACATTCAAGAAATTTTCAAGAAGAAATAATTCATTTTTTCTGTTCGGGCCAATTAATTGCGGTGGTAAGCCAGCAATTTGTTTCATATTTTCTTCGGCGATATCTTTGAGAAATGATTGCGTCTTATGAATGCCGAAGATATTCTTCTTACATTTTTTGTTGCCGCTGCCTTGCGCTCGTGTCTTCTCTTCTCCTCAAATAAATAAAAGAAAATCAACAAGTTATACGGTGTCGATGAGCTTCAGTTCGAGATTGGAATGTAAACAATTTCGCAAAGATATCAGTGTGTCGGGGACGAAGAAAAGTGCAGATACACAATTTGTTGATATCATTTAACGACCTTTCTGTAGTCTCTTCGAGCAAAGAAATTTTTGAAGAATTTCGAAAAATATTAAATAAGAAAATATTACAAAACGCATCAAAACTTCGAATTTCTTGCTGAATTTATTAAATTTAGAAATAATTAACATTTCGTTATTCTTGGCATGTGGTTTTTTGTGAAAATCGGATAATTTATTTTGAACCACAGTAGCTACACTAATACACATTTTTTTAAATTTGAGGGCAATAAAATGGTCATGATATCAATAATTTTTGCCATATACATACATATGTAGTAAAAGACTATATAGTTACATATATGTATGTAGTTCTGAAATTCCCAAAATAGATGAGAGAATATAGTTTTATAGTTCTGGCATCCGTAAGAAAGTAAGTACGAGAATATAGTCCATCGAACTATAATATTATATATTTATGGTTCTCCCAGAATATAGTTACAATTTTTTTTCAGTGTAACCATATCGTATTTGGAAACCTTCTAAAATAGTCTGTTTATTCATACTGTCAAACTTTTCATAGCCAAAGAACAGTGGACAAATTAATGATTTTGTTATTTAAACATTAATGATGTGTTATTTATTATATAGTTAACTAATAAGATTAACTCTTAATTAAACTGAACATATTTTTGTGGGGAAATTTAGTCACCTACTATTCGATAGTTAATCAAATTCTTCTTCTATTCGTTACAAGAGTCAATTTACAACGCCTTCCGATGACTAAAACTTAAATTCTCCAAGGTTATAAAAAATTAGGTATGTAGCTCACGATAAAACAGAAGTTTGCAAATTAATCAAATTAAACTAGCTGAATCTCTGTTTGTGTGACTAATGAATTAAAAACAAATTCCAAATTTAAATTTATGGCATGTTTGTGTGACATCTGAATAAATGATCATTTCACGATCAGAATTTATTTAGAAGATTAAGAAAACTATGCCAAATTCACACTGCACCTTCCTTAGCCGAAAAAAAAATTCGAGCAAAAAATGGTGTTCACTCCACAACATGACCATATAAAAAATGCTTTGCAAAGTTTTGATATCTTGCCGTCACCTAAAAAGGAATTCGCTCAACTCAGTCTTTGCTTGACCTGATTTACAGGCTTGATTAAAATTAAGTAATTCAAGAGATAAGGAGACCTATAAGGCGGATCTTAATGAGTTTTACATCTCGCGTCACGCTCATGTGACATAAATTGATTTTGTGCAAGTTTTGCAAAACATCGGCGAATCGATTAATACACAACACCTGCTGTTTTTAATATTTAACTCAAGATTCTAATTTTTTTATACATTAGAGAGTGACGCAAAAACAAGTGTTTTGCTTGTTTGGATAAAAGAGGCGTTGATTTACCAACCCAAACTTTAAATCAAAGCTACTGTTAGACTGATTATAATGGCCTTAAGATAATGACGCATTTTGGCGTCTTCATTAAATATCAATTTATCCTCGGTTCCCTTCGCATCGCAAACAAAGCATTTGTTTGAATGATTTACGCTTGTTCAACAAATTAACTTGAAGCAATTAGCGCGCTCTGCTCAGGTGTTAAGCCATAAGCGCATTTGCTCGGTTGAACAATTTTCACTAGATTCTTGTTGTAATTTCTCAGAAGGCCCTCTGCTCTTTACCTTTTGATTCATAAAATATGCATCAATGCTTCATAATTATTGAATTAAAGAAGAGATAATTTTTGATTAGATAACACAAAATACGGCTACTATCAATTTCTGATTTTAGCATCTTATGCATTAGAGAGATTTCACAATTTTAGTGACTATGCTTTCAAGAATACATCATTATTATTTCGACTTTTTTTTTTACTAATAGACATACTAAAAATGCTTCTTCTGGAAATAAAAACAACTTTTCATCCCTTGCAGCAGTTTAAAATTAAAAAAATGTATGTCGTTACCAAATGCAGGGATAGGATACACGAAGGTTATTAGAATATTAGCCTAAATTTTACGAGGGAATCACGCCCCTTTAATTAAGAAATGTACCTTGCATATAAACCTAATGCGAACAGCAATGTCTTAATGGCCATAAAAGGGATTATAACCCTCTTGAATTATTCATGTTATGGACGCAGTCCTTATTATATTTTCAAATGAGTCATGCATTGTAAATATTTTGCACGAAAAGAGCTTATTTTAGAAAACGTAAAAAAAACTAAATGGGTACAAAGGCTGGCGCATAATTTGAATATCTGATTTAAGATTTATTGGACAGCGTTACCTTTTACATGTCTTCTTCAGAAGGTTAAAAATCCATTAAATATCCGAAAGGTTCTAATAAATGGTGGATGTTTAAATTAACAAAACATGTTGCGAACAAAAACGAATTGCATTTATGTGAACAGCATGCAAGATGCGTTCTCAGAGCGCCTTGAAATTGAAGTATTACCAAAAACAAGTACAAACCTTAGTATATTTGAATGGGATAATTTATTAAGCAGTTGTACTTCTCGCAGCATATTTGGTCGGTTCGACCGCAATTGATTCATTTTCAATACCATAACTTGTCCAGTAGTTCGATGTGTCACCTGTAATGAGAAAAGAAATCAAGATTATAATTGTTCAATTGCATTGCGAAGGTTGGCTTCTATAAAAAAGAAATTAGAAAAATAATCTTAATGAATAAAATATTTTATTTCTAAGAAAACATCACAACATTTATTTTTTATAATAATTGTGTTTACATAATATGTACAACTGGATCTGAGTTATTCTTTAAGACCTTTGATCATATTGATTTAATTTTTTGTTGTGTTCTTATTTAATCAATTAATGCATAATACTTGTAACCTAAAATTATTCTTTCATATTTAGCAATCGATTAAAACGGCAATTCTTATAGAGATTTCTCAAAATACTCAATTAACAGTGACTATTAAACAAAATTAACCTCTTCAGGGACGATTTTTCCAAATTTCATGTTTTATTTGATTACATGTTTACTTATTTTTTACCGACACATGCTCAGTAAGAAAAATTTGGAAAGGAAACTGAGTTCACATATTTAACATAAAAGTGCTATTAGTAAAGAAATAAAACAAAAAAAACCTCATTTTACAAATTATATTTTTAAAATAAAGCAATTATTAAAACTGATCAAATTTTATTTATGAAAGATTTAGTATATTTTTCCAATAAACTAAAAAGAAACCTCGCAGTAATCAAACGCAACTTTGAAATATTTTGAAATCAGTTAATTTTTAAGTAGAATAAAATACTATCCATGCTGCTATACTACATTTTTTGATTTTATTGTTGGAATATAATCTGGTGAGTAGTTTTTTAACAGAAGTTAATTTTTTTCCAGTTAGAATAATTTTAATTTCTAAAAAACTAAACGTACACATAGTATGTGGCAACATCCTTGAAGAGGTTTTAAGATCATAATCTATGAAAAATTTACAAACATAAACCTTAAAAAATTTGTGCAAATTTGAAAGGCTTGAAAATTCGAAAGCCAACAACAATGGCATACAAACGAAAACACTTCATCTACCAAAACATTAATTGATCAGTATCGATCAGCAATTAGCTAGAAATAGAATAGAAAGTTGAAAATAGGAAAGTACAATTCTCCAATCCCAGTAGGACGACTACACTACGCAGCATGGCAAAAGTCCCACTAAAAATATTCAAATGAGCCAAAACTGAATGAAAAGAAGAACAGCAAAGTACTACAGCACGTTGCCGTCGCCTATTGAATTCCGATCACCTTGAAGTGATCGGCACAGTGATCTACATTCAACACCCTGTTGTATTTTCGTAGCTCCGAACTGCTTATATTCGTCAATAAGCGTTCAATGGCCGCTGATGGGATCGACTTACCTTTTACGCTTCGATGCGTATCGATCGATAAATAAATTTAAAAAAAAAAAAAATAAAGAAATAACAAAAACCAGAAATGGAATCAAACCAATTTTGCATTCATCGTTGGTTCAATTGTTTACAAATTATTTTCTGTTGAATTTCGTTTTTTGTCTGGCTTCCCCATCGACCTTGACCAATCAAAGTAAATGGTTGACATAGAACTGTTTGCGATGTCTTGGCATAGAATTCATTGCAAATTGTGTTCTACAAGATACTCAAGAGCAGAGGTACTTTTTGAAGCAGATGTAGAGCACAGCCAATTGCTCAAACAACTTCATTATTATCAACTAATGGGACGATATTACTAAGTAGAATTTATGGATGGACGATTGGGAAAAAATACATTTTAACAATCGACTCTGTTATGGCATTGGATTTTTTATTCAAATTTATAATTTAGATATTAGTTTGCACTATATTCAATTTTAAATAATTTAACGATATAATGTATACTCTGACATTATACTTATGTATGTACATTTATTACATTTATTAACACTATTTTTTCCTTAGCTTTCGAAACCTACAATAGTTATATTATACTGAAAACAGGGTACAATTGAAAAAATCATACGTTTCGACACATCAGATTTTCATCTAGACTGAATCGAAAAAGAGCCACGGAACATAAAGTACATGGACTAGTACTATTGAAGCTAATTACAAGCTGCATTGGGAGTCTACAAATTGAAGGCCCCCAAGGTTGAATTCTTGCACGACCAGAACATTACGGACCTCTGAAAGAAACGACACACCTGAAACACACCGGCCAAAAGATATGCCCAACTTTTACTCTCAGTCAACCAATTTCCTCTGGGTTAGGACACTTTGGCATTTGGCCGACTTAAAATGTTTTCGAAGCGATAAACAACCGCCGGAACGCCTTGTTGTTCGCAGATAGGAGTGAGTTATGCTGAGTGCAGGGAATCAATAAATTTCACAGGTCTTTACAAAACTGTTACTAGGGCCTACACCTACGTAGGGCCCCCTGTCCGTGCTGACACAACCCGCTTATAGCCCTCGGGCAGAGGCTCGGTGCGGCGGTGCACCTTTACATGCAGCACAGAGGTGCAAGAATTGCATTTTTAGCTTTGGAGAAATAAATTTTCTTTCCAAACACCACCCCACCCACATGTGCCCGGTGCTCTCGGTGTAATCACCCTGTGCCTGACGCAGCCCACACTCCTCCGCGCCCAAGACACTCGCCAAGAAGCCATAGTTCACTCGGGCGAGTGTACTAAGCGCCGCGTCGTGCTAACTTTTCGTGTGGGCCGACGAAGACAAGACAGACGAGGAGCAAGAGAGACCCAGATCTGGAGCAAGTGGAAATGCCACACGTGACCGGGTCTGCACACCCCACATTGCGGATAATTTGCGACTATTGAAACGAATTAAACAATTTAATTAGAGTTAATTCTAACTAATTCGCTTTTAAGCGCCACGCTAGACCGCTATACCGGCGAGCGCACCATGCGTTGCAACCAAGGCGTATTTGGACGCAATCAACTCGCCTTTGCGTGGTCGGCAGCGGCTTATGTAAGTGATTCGCCGTTTTTTGATGCATTTAATCCAGCCTGGAATGTGGCTTGACCTTTATTTTAAAACAATCGCATTATTCTTAATTTACTACAACTTGCAAAGTACAATTTATATTTTTAGAAATGTAAAAACTCTGATGTCTCTTCATTATTTACTTATACTTCGAAATATTTACACAAGACATGCGTTCTTACTTCTTACGATAAAGGACAAATCTGTCCTCGAAATCTCAAGTTAATTTAACAATGCTAACAAATAACAATAGTAACGAAATTTTCAATGATTCGATTCACTGACTTGAAAATAATGAATTAAATGTAATCATTTTCTTCAGGGCTATATTCCAAAACATTAAATTGTCTGCTTTCTTTGCCGACAAGCCAATGCAATTGTCAATAAATTCTATCAAATAATTCAGAAATAAGATATTCATTCTAGGAGAGTCTGGAAAATGTGTTATCTTGTGAAAAAAGCCTTCGGAAAAAAAAAATATTTTTGAGAAAGAAGAAAATGGACAATCGAAAAATGTCTGGAGTAATTTTTCAGATGATATGATTATAATTGATCAACAAAACCTTCTGTTAAATCTTAAACTCTACTTTATTATCTCCATAAACATATGTAGGATTTAGGATTAAAGGAAATAAACAATATATAACATTTTCAAAATGTCTAATTTTTCATTTAACATGTATAAAATTCAGAAATATTCTAAAAACTACGTAGAGAAATTAATAAAACTGGCTGAATTACGATCATCGGCGTAAACCGGTATCAATGACCTACATTTGAAACAACAAATTTTTAAACTCAATCTTCTCAAACCAATATTGTTGACAGCAAAAAAGAATTAATACAACCATCATAGGTTTCATTTTTTACTTTACGATTGAAAGTTCTAAAGATGTCTTAATCAAATAAAATTTATTACAACTTAATAGAAGTCTGTCATTCCATGTTCAGAATTTGAATATTTAAAAGGAGTAAATTTTCCTCTTTTTGTATGTATTTCCGATTAAAAAAAAAACGAATTTTTATCTTTCTTTTTTTTTTTTTTTTAATTTGAGACTCTTTCGCTCTGATATTATGTTTTATCAGTGTAAATATGTTTACTGTCGAAACCCTGGTATTGTTACATTTTCATCGAAACTGTTTTAGAGCGTGCCAATTAAGCTCAAACAACATAAAGGCAGTAACAGTCTCCTTGTTTGAAAGTGGAAAAGCTAATCTCAAACAGTTTGCAACAACAATAGTAATCTCGTTGCTTTCAAAATGTTTACAGTTGTAATTTCTCCGCAAATGCAAATGTTACTTTTACTTGCACTTTCTTGACCGGCCTCCACTTCCTAGTTATCGCAGCAAAGAATCAAATTCTTCCCGAACAACATCGCCTGTCGCGAGTTTGAGTTGCCGCACCACGCAGCGAAAGACTTAAAAAAAAAACCGAGTGCGAAACACCTCAAGAAAAAGACATCTCTCGCGCAATTCAGGGTCAATGAATTTTTCAAAGTGCGCGAAGATTTCCACCGAATCTAGGACAAATACAGATTGAAACTCAATCGAAAACGGTAAGGCAAAATTTAATGAGAAAACTGGAGAAAATGTGCTGGTTTTCTTTCTCCTTCAATGAATATCAGATCTTTCTGGTCAGTTAATCTGGTCGGCGGCGGGCTGGCGGTGGGCCACTACAGACTATCTGGCCGCAGAAAAAATTACCAAAATTATCTTTCCGCTAGACCTGACACTGCCGACAACTGCAAACAACGCCGAAAATACGACGGTCGGGCGAGAAAAGAATTCCGAACGCCTCCAACGCAAGCGAACCTATTCGAATCCGGTAATTGAAAAAAAAAAAATCTACTGGTCGAAATCCAATTTTGGACGAAAATACCCACAGGTGGGTTTGGTGGGTGGGTGGGTTCGTCATTAAATGGATTTTCTCGAAATTGCGAATCTGGGCCACCGGAGTGTGGACAGATGGAAAACGTCCCTTAATCACGAACCGAATGCTTTGAAGTGCATTAGCCAGCTTAAAGCGTAACCGGGGCTACCTCCTGCGAAACCGAGTTAAGCCGCCCCGATGCCGGGTAATGAGCTTCCGCTTCCAGCTAAAGTAAAGTGACCCGCAGAAAGTGAATTCATCGAATTAATTGCGAAACCGAAGGCGAATCCGCGTGCTGGACACGCCGGACATCGGATTAAGATGTCGTCGGTGCAGGTCCGGTGATAACCGGGACAAGCACCAATTAGCGATTGCTAAAGATCTGCTCCCCACCGGGCCAGAACGGGCCAATTACCGCCCTACGAACGCTCCTCTTACGGCGGTTATCTCTTTAATTGCGGGTCCGGCTCCCGAGCAACGCACCGCTCCACTCGTTATCATTTGTATGGAAATGCACGGAGTGAGGTAAGTCCAGCAAGCGATGATTGAGTAATTGAATTGTGGGATTAGGAAAGAAATTGCGGAGCACGCCGAAAACACGCGCTTTCCTCCGCGACCACTTAGTTAGTGGTGAGAGAGATGTAAGAAAAGTTTTAAGAAAGGTACGGAGCCACGCAAAGGCGAAGTTAATGGATGGAATGCTGCGATGCGCAGGGCGCTCTGTTTAGGAAAAATCAGGTGAAATTCAAACTGCATAATTGCGAGATTGCTGAAAACATGTTTCGGCATTATTTAGGTTTTTCCTGCGATTTTTGGCCGCTTCGCTACGGCTTTCATCGCTTAGATAGGTACTTATGATTTTTAGGTATGGATGAAAACAGAAATAAGCGGGTGGGTCATAAACAACAAAATTTATGTATAAGCAATTTAAGCAATCCACAAATTTTTACTAGTTTAATATTCCACAGCGCCCTAATATCGAAAGATGCTTAACAAGAGCGCATCTTACACAAACGAGCGTCTGACAGAGGTTGTCATGATAATGATGATAATGGCTACTATGTATAAACTCCGCTCACGTATCAAACGATACTTCTTCAATGCCTCTACAATCGCTAGTACGTGGTTACTAGAGCTATTACTAAAATACTTGAATACTCTTAAACATAACTATACTCGAATATTAATTGAGTTTTCAAATACTGCCCTTACTCGGGTTCTAGGATAATTTTTCTCTTAATTAGTCGTGTACTTAGATACTCAAATTTAGCAATACATATTTCCGTTGTTCTAGCTATTAAAATAATAATGTGTTGTGACTATGACTATGAAGATTTATTAACTTATATTATTAGAAAACACTTATTTCAAATATTTAAAAATAAATATCCTACTAAGTCTATCAAGGACTCACAAAAAGAAAGATCTCTCAACCTAGCTTAAATATTTACGGCAAACTGAAAATGAGTAATATAACATTAAAGCTTTTTATAATTTGTGATTTTCCCCTCTGAATTGTAATAAAAACAGGAAAAAAATGCAAAACAGCAAAGACACCCAAGATTTACTTAATAAATGTATTTTTATATCTTAAATTCTAGTCATGTTACTGCTGTCAACGGATCAAAAGAGAGCGTTTTCTAAAATTCAGAGAATTCAACGAAAACAAGTTTTTTTTAATTAACCGACATTGTTAGTTATTTTGCACAAGTGCTTACATAGGGGAAACACCTTAATTATTTGCAATTCTTTCATACAGCTTCGTCACCACGTGCTGCTATTACCGAAGTATTTCAGCGAAAAACTTATGTTTTTTTCCTAATTTATGAGACTTTATAATTTGACTGTAAACAGCGAGGAGAAATTTAAAAATGTTTTTAAAAGACATTGTAAAACAGTAAAATTTATATTCGCAAATGTAAGATTTCCATTTTAATTGCTCATTGCAACGCAACAGGGCGATACTATTAGATTCATTATCACGACCGCTGTTTACTGCGTTGCATCAGTTTCCTCAAACCATAAAATCTTACAACGAAATTACTTTTACTCAATAAATGCAGAAAAATGAAATAGTAAACTTGAATAAAAAATAAAGTGCTCAATAATAACAAAATTACTATACTTCCTTATTGTTGGATATAACTACATATCGGCAAGTTTACTTTGAAGTGAATTGTGGTCCTAAAACATCAATTATTATTTATTTAACTATCTAGAAGAGAAACGTTTAACATATGAAGAGATAAATAAAGAAGGAAGTGTTCGAAAAGTAAGTTTAGCAATTTATTGAAAAAGGGATCTATTTGAAGAATTTTACGTCCAATAACGAAAAATCGTTATAAAAAGTAAATTTCCTAATGAAATTTTGTCTACTATATCGCAAAACTTTGTTGACAAAATACTTTTTTGGAAAAATGTAGATACGAGGGTCACCCAGAAACATGTTAGTATAATAAATAAATAAAAAAAAACATATCAAATAAGTCTGCTATTATTATTATTCAGTATACATACTATTTTGTGGATGTCCCATATAGCGTTAAAACCTGCTTTAGAGCAACTCGTATTTGAAATTTGCTCTAAAATTTAGTAACCCTATTGAAGCACTGCTGCGTAACTGGTTCGTTAATTACAACCATTATCAGGTTCGTTACAATTAACGCTATTTGGATCACGAACAATGCTAATAAGTTTTCATTATGTCTCAAGAGATATAAAACCAGAGAGAAAGCATCAACTCATTGCTGGAACAGAAGACAAGTTAGGTTAGTGTTAGCTAGGCTAGTGCGTCTAGTAAAATCTGTTGGCGTTAAAAAGTGAATCCGGCGAATTTCTCCTTAAAAGGTATCTCAATTCGGGGACAGACAGGCGAATGATAGGCACTCATTCACCGAAAATCACTTTCTTCGAAAAGCTCATTATGTTCCTATTGTGATTCCTATCAATGTGCAGACGGAAAGGCTTTTGTGGTGCGTCTTATAGAAAATATATCCACAATTAACAGCCATTGGCGTCACCGACTGTCGTCGAAGAAGCCATAATTTCTGCACGGTTGCTGTTTGTCACACAAATCCGGAAATTCTCGCACGTACCGTTGCCGTCGAGCCGTTACAGTAACACACTACTGCTGGACAGAAAAGCAGAAGTCGTCAAAGAAGACAATTTCTCGCTGAGCATTTCACTTTGTGGCATCTTAAGAAAAACGCCAAGGATGAATGCCTACAAAGACTGATCTTTGGCCAACATGCACCCGGCGACGAAGTTATGCAATTCTTACGTAAAGCACAAGAGACACCGGGGTCCGATCGAGCCCCGCTGAATCGCGAATCTCAATTTGCCTTTTGATTGCTTACTTCCCTCACTTCCTAAACAAGGTGGCGATTTTGGATCACATCGTCTTCAGTTCCCCGACCGACGATGTCTTCAAAGCAGTACCGATAAAAACAGGCCAATCGGCTTTTTATGAGCTTCGAAATTTCTAACAAGTTTACGACTCACTATGGGATCTCAGCAGGCGGTAAGCCGGCAATATAGCTACCTTTTTTTTTTGAAGAAAAGCAAGTCGCGGAAAAGCATAATTTTTTTACCAATTTCCGATAATAGACGTGCAAAAGACAAGGGACAAAATAAAGACCTACAGCAATTGATTGGACCTCAACCCCGGTCGGTTGGGCACTTTAATTAAAACATCAGGGGAGGTAGCGCTGCTGGAAAAAAACGCAAAAAAGCAACTTTTCGCTAACCAAGCCGTGATTAATTGCCAACACCGCAGGGAAAAACATCTTTAGCCCGTGTCCCTGCTTTTTTATGTAACAATTTCTGGTCAACGTCCAATGAAATGGATAGGATTGCATCACAACCCAAGTCGGCACATTAATACTAAAATTTGTATCGAACGGCGGAGCGGTGACACTGCGAACGATACTACGCAATTCGTGAATGGATTCACGCGGAACAAGAAGTAAATCAGCCGTGAATTCCGCCGATTAGATGAAATTTGATGAAAGATAAAAATATACACATTCACTAGCCACGAAGATGCTGCTTCGACCTGTCATTGAAACGCCTCCTTATGTAAGGAAGATGATGGAATAATTGCGGCCGACCTGGCCTATTATGCCCGCCGGAATTCAATATTCTATGAAGATGACCGATATTAGGTAACTTCACTAGCCCGATTCGCAAACCACGTATATCGGGAAGCAAATGCTTATTGTTCGGCATCCGGTTTCTTTTATTTTTTTTGTAAACTCATAATACCCAGAAAAAAGATTGATTAAGCAAACAAAAACAAATTGAGACGACAAAATGTTACATATCAATTATTTGTGAAATCGATCCTTACCGTATTTTCTTCATATACGCAGTAAATCTATACTTAGGGGATTATTAGAAATAATTGAGAAAATTGCAAACATACAAAGTAACCCTTTCCCGCAGCAACTGTGATATCCTATAATTAGTTATAATTGCAAGGATGTAAACATTAATTAATCTATTCATAATAAATTTTACCTTCATCCAGAAATTTTGAAAATAGTTCATCCTTCTTCCATTTTGTGATTTTCGATTATAAGATATTGATAAAACAACAAATAGGTCAGATTTTTTACGTTTCGCCTTATAATTCTGATTCTCGTTCGGAACCTTGGAAAAATCTATAGTGCTTTTTTGTTCTCTATATTTCAACGATTTTTGAACATTTAGGACCACATTTTGATCCATAATATCTCCGACAAAAATTAATGTAAGAGGTAAATGTTTTCTTTGTTATACATATATTTTTAATTTTATAGAGAACACGAAAATATTCTATGATTTCCTCAGATTTCACAAGAGAATAGAAGGTATAATGCAAATAGTGTAAAACTGGAACCCATTTGTCGTTATTTCAACATCTTACATTCAAAATCAAAGGTCACAAAGCAGGAGTATTAAATTTTAGAAGAAAGTTCATAAAACTGCAATAACCTCATGGTTCATAATTTAATTTCCTTGCAAAACTTCTCAGTTTTACGTGAATCACGCAAAGTAAATTTTATGATCCTTGCATCGAACGATAAATTTATTCACGACTTTAAGCTGACAAATGGGTGAAATATTTAAATTAAAGGAAAGGCAAAAATGTGCAGGTAGCATGCTGAACTTAAAAAACTGCCAAGTCCAACGGACCACACGCGGCTACGCAACTGATTGCATTTTCGATAGAGTGTCTGCGATGGTCAATAAACCCGCCACAATCAAAAGAAAGTCGCGGGTCGCACGCGGCGGTACTTTCGCGTGATAACAAAAAACCGAGTGGCACACTGCAATCGATTCAGTTTTTTGATATCATGTAATCGCCTGCTCGTCTATACTTAGGTGCAGTGCTCACGTGCATCGCCAGGTGAAAGATCTGGGTACATCGCGGCTGCTGAGACTGGCTTCGGCTGTATCAATCGAACCTCGAGCGATATGCTCCGGTGGAGATTTTAATAAAAATGCCTCTGTACACATGGAGCATAAAGAGGCGCCCGTTCTTAATGGACATCGAATGAGCATAAATGCAGCAAAGAAAGCGAAAATTGCCGCTTTGCTGACTTAGGTTCGTTTGACGATTTCTCCTTTTTGCTCAAAAACGTTTTCATTATTAAGGACATTGCCAGTTGTTGGCTTTTTGAACTATTGCAGCGTCACAAGTGGAGCTGGATTAAGGTTAAACCTGCCCCATCAGGTGGCAAAACACCTTCAATTTAAGTACTTTTACACTTTAACTTTGTTCTTCTCTTTATAGCTCGAATAGTCTAACAGCCCTGCGGCTTTCAAACACATTTCTTATGAGCCCTGTGTTTCGTGTTAAAGTCACGTTGATGGCTGATGTAACACCGACCGAGTGAATTAAACGGCTTTATAGAGCATCTTTTTACGTGTCAATTTTGAAAGTGAACCAGTTTGGTCTTTATGGGCATTAAGTCGTCTTCCCATGTCCAATAGTCAAAAATATAGTAGTATAGAAGTACCTAAATAAATATCTTTTATAAAAATGAAATGTCACGAAATGCTTCATTTGATAGTGCATATCTATACTGGTAGGTATAGAGGAGTAGCATAGATAATTAAAATATGTGGACGAATATGAACACCTCTCTATTATTGAAGTAATATAGGAAACAAATTTTAAAGATTCATAAAAAAAAATTGTTTATTCCTTATAGTGTCTTGATGAACATAGACAATATGGAAATTTTAAAATTTAAAGGAATACCATTAAATTGTGTATTTCGTCTTCGTTTATTTTGAACCTACTATCAAAATTTGAAAATTAAAGATGGTGGATTTAATATGGCGACCAGTTTCTAAAATTAACGGGATTTCAATAAAAATCAAATCATTAGGACTTTAAAATTTACTATTCTTATATCTATAGGCATAAATCTAATTCTAAAGCTGCAACGGCCGATACGAACGTACAGTATTAAAATAAATTATTTATAAATCAGAAATGCAAAAGTTCGAATAACACATTTTGTCAATGAGCTCATTAGTTCTCAAAAGAAGCCGCAAGCGCCTTCATTGTTTTTCAAGTGGTGCTTCACAGAACGTGAATTTTTTCAAATTACGAATTCTTACCGCCTCTCATTGACTTCTACACCGAGATTACAAATCACGAAGTCGATAGTGCGCTCAGCATATTGCTATCATTCGTCGACTGAGTTTTTTTTTAATCTCTTTTATAAAGAGCAAGCGTCAGAAAATTTATTTCTTTTTTTAATTTGCCGGAAACTTATTCGGCTTTCTTTTATCACAAAATATACAAAAGATAAAACACCTATATATGCGTGATGCAGATATGGTGCCTAATTAGCAAATTTCGGCGATTTTAAGTTAGATAAAGTGACGGAAATGATTTTTCTTTAGTTCTCTTGTCATTAATTGGAGCTAAGCGTTTTTTTATAATAATTTATTGCTGCTCTTTTACTTTTTACGTAAACACTTTTTATACTCTTATAATGTCTTAGACAATTTTTTGCTTTTCAGTTTTGTCTGACTTTCTATGAATAATTTATTTTTCTTGTTGGCAGCTGACGCACTAAAAACATATAATATATATGTACATAATCATGTAATGTACACTAGATATTTATCTCTACGCAATATCACATTTTTTGGTAGTAGCACAAAGTCAAGGAATGAAAAATTTGATAAGCCGCATAAAACGTTGGCTGTCCTTTCGCTTCGATAGGTTTGACACAATTGATTCTATTTTTATCTGGTGGCAAGGTAAACAAACAAATCCCTTGCGCCTGGCACTTCCGCAGCACATCAATACTTTGCAATTTTCTTCGAGATAAATATTTGCTCAAATATGCCCTTCCTTTCTTTCTGGTAGCCAGGCACTTTATTCGTTCCCCAACGAATACCAAATAAGAAAACAGGGAGGGCTCCGATATTAAAATTCCCAACTTGCGAAATTCGCAAAATAATTGTTTCCTGAAATTAACAGGGTGTTCCTTCTTTCGATGAAATGGCAATAATTCCATATTTTCTACGTTCTCGTAACATATGCATATTCCTGTGGATGTTACATTTCTACGAAAAATGAGTTTCATAAAAGAGATGATTTTTAGATTTATTACTTTTGTTCGCCTAGGTGAGGCCAGGAAATTAAAATAAACTGGTTAGGGTTTCTGTGCACGACCCCGATGAATGTTTTTTGCTTATAAAGGAAAAATTGTTGTGAACATTTCAGTGAAAAACAAGTTAAATGTAGATAATTAACATTAGGAAGTCTCCGTGACAATGAATTTGATTAAACTTTTAAATAAGGACATTGATTTATTCAATGTAGCAATTAAATTTTTGAATAAAAATTGCAGGTTTAACAAAATTCTTTTTAAATGATTTGGTTTTGGTTTCTAATTTTATCACCTCTTTGTTAAAAAAATTTTTAATTTTATAACAATGAACTATAGCCAGTTTACAATGTGGTATTTACATATATTCTGAGCATTACTTTTTATTACTTATAACATATAATACAATTAATAAAAGCCATTGCAAATCTAAAGAAAATATTCTTCATGTTTCTCTGTTAATTAAAAAACAAACTTACTTAATTTTTATTTGAATAAATCTTCAAAAAATAATGCAGCTGATATTTTAATCGAAATAATGCTCTAGTTAAACGCGTAAAAATACCTTGAAGAAATCTTATGCTAGAATTATTATGACCGGAAAATAGTTCGCAATAATTAATAAAAGGTCCTAAAACATTCTTTTAAATATATCGCCTATAAAGATTTAAACGGATACGATAAAAGCATTAAATATAATCTAAATATCTTGCTGACGTATGTATGAATATTTTCACCATAAAATCTAGCACGTAATAAAATTTATGGAATAAGAGCAACTTCAATGAGCCCTCCATTACACGCTGGGATAATGCAAAAAAAAATCCACCTGTTGTTAGACTCCAGGTAAAACAATAACTTAAGCGATAAGATAAAATATTTTCGCATACAAATGATAAGATTGTTCAATATTCTGAATAATATAAGCATATTGTTCACGATTTGTAATTCCCAACAAAAATCCAACCCAATTCTGTTGCTTCGGGGTCGAGGTAACAAAGCAATTATAAATGGAATTATCTCAGTACACGAGCACGCGACTTATCTGCGAATTATTAAATCCATCCAAAGTGTCGCGATAAAATTGTTGGAAATATGTTTAAATTACGACATGCTGCATTCTTGAAGTCAACGTCATGGTAGTAGTAGTCTACCAGTTGATGTGTCAAGATTTACTTTGTATGACGAATATGTGATTGCTTTTTATAGAAATGCGGTATTTTGCAAATCTTTTTTAAGAACAGTCACTATCGCTTTATAGACATCATAAAATTATATAGTTACGTCAAGCATTCACTGAAGTTTAAAATTTAAAGATGTATAACTCGAAAACTATCCATTAAACTACGTCTTCCCAAATTAAGATTTTATTTGATAATGTATACCATACAATAAAATTTCAATCAAATCAACTGGAACGTATTTCCCATAAAACAAAAAAATCCACGATACTCCTAAGGCTCTAAGGAACACTCGTACCACAATAAATCAGTTTTGCATGATTTATTCTGAGGTTATTGCGTAATCGTATACTATTTTAAGTTAAACTACCTTACAATTATAAATTTGCAACCTATTATTAACAGAACGAGCAAAATTAAAATAAAAACAGGAAAGAACCTATCACAAAAAGCAAATACGCTTACGTCTTTATCTAAGTGAGAGTGATGCATCCGTCAAACCAAATGGAACTTATAAAGTAACGCCCTTTTTAAGTTATATCGGACAAATATTACAACTTTGTGCTTATACAAGGAATTAATTACTTCTTATAGTTTTACGTTTTGTCTATGAAAGAAAATGTTTGTTCCATAACTACGCTTCCAGAGTCCAACTTAAACTGTCTCTGACCAAATATTGCAGATGAAAATTTATCATTTAAGAAAAAGGGAAATATGTAGTTTAATGATGTAATACTTATACTTACGGCACAGTATGAAAATGTCATTTACCTGAAAGAAATAAGAAATAATAATTTAGTTATTACTTTCTACACGAAACGTTAAATTAAAATTTAAACATTTATTATATGCAAATTTGTTTACACTTTAACGACTGTCGGCTCTTTCTACAATTACTTTTCCCGGGCATTACAAAGTGTGTAATTAAAAGCAGGACAACAATATGTATTCCCAGTGAATAATGCAGATTTAAACGCCAATTTGAACATTAAAATGTTAATTAGCATAGCATTTCAGAGAAATATGAATTATATTACTAAATACTGCAAAGTTATCACCATATGGCAAATAAAACCAGTTTTTAACAGTTCAATATGGGAATTCACCGGTCTCTGTATATATATTTGGATGATGATTTCAATTTTATAATTGCATAGTATCGAAGTTGTTTATATGCGGCAATTACCTCAAACCTGATTATAATATTATATAAGAGGAAATACTCGAAAAATGTAACCCAATAATTAATAAATATGATGAATTTGTTAATAGTAATTTTATTTTTAGTAATTGTAGTTTTATCTTGTTATAAAAGTTATAACTATGTCTACTGAATACCGTTCGACTTCACCATTGTTAAAAACATAAAAAATCACCATACCTGATAACTTTTAATTAACATCATAATGATGAACGGAAACAGAAGGAAATTTTATTCAAATCATTCAGGTCTTACTTCAATCAATGTTGAGCCCTTGATTTTTTTCTGAGTCCAGCGAAAACAAACAATCAGAGCAATTACTAAGGCAATTAAAGCGTAATGTTTTTTCAGAGTAGGGTTAAAAATCGTTTTAGAATACAAAACCCATCAAAAAGAGAATATTTAAAAGCCCACTCGTTTCGAGTGTATAAAACACATTTTTAAGAAATAAAAGGGGGTAATTCCAGCCGTTATAATTACGAACATATATTACCAGCATGGAGCATATTGAAAATGTTCCCTTTTCGAAAAAAAACATTAAGAGCACTTGTGTGGAAGGATCGGGAACAAAGGTGAAAAACGGAGTGGGTTCGTAGGGAGGAGGCTCTTTATATTAATTATTTTCAGCTTAGCATAAAAAATTCTCTCTTAACGAATCATATTTGGCACTTTTATGTAATGCAGGTACCTTAGAATATACAAACGACAAAAATATCTTTTACCGAACTTGTGTGTGGAGAGACGCGATTTTTTGATCAAAATGCATTATGTCAAGTGCAACACATGCAGTGCACCCTGCAGAATGCAATCGATGGGAAAATGCAAAGAATTTTTCATAGAATTGCATGTGCGGCGCGAACAAGAAAGGCGCCCGCCGGTGTAGGACAGATAGAGCCAAAGTGAAATGGGTGCCGAGCTCCATTCATTCGCTGAGTGTGTTCTGAATTTAAGAACCCCCCCCCTACGGAATGATGGCATACGAAGAAGAAAATAATAAAAGTGAGCTGAAAATTAGCGCACTGATAAAAAGCACTTTTGATTCAATGTAAATCGCCGGGAAAATGAATAGCACGATTGTGCCAAGGCGGCGCGGGGCGCAACGCTGCTTCTTACGAGGCTGCTGATGCTCAAGAGCGGTTTCAATTATTCCCAGGGCAAGAAAATGTGCCAGTTTATCAGTGGAAATGGCAGAAAAATCGCAAATTGAGTGAATGAGTAATTGTCCATTGACACGTCATTCATTACTTTGAAAATAAACAGTCTGGCGGGGCCTTAGATTTACGCCCGCAGCCCGTCTGGTCTGCAACTGTCCTGAAACCACGCCGGATGAAATATTGAATGAATTTTCCAAGGTGCAGGTGTACGCAACCAAACCCACGGCACCCAGACGGATTGTGGGTGGGTACAGATCCGATGAATTCTCTGAAATGCGACCGGGTTGGAGACGGGGTCTACTTCATTCATTCTGAAAAGGCATTTACCGGAATTATAAGAAAATATTTTAAGACAAATGTCTTCAAGTGTCTTTGGAGTTATTTTTTATTTACATTCTTTACATTCCGTCTTACGTGTTTTCTCCGCTTTGTTTTTCAGCACTGAGATCCGTAGAAGAACGATAATGTGATTACCACTGTAAAAATAAAAGTCAAAAAATGCTTTATCGCAGTTCTATCTCAAGATAGTGAGAGTGCAGAAATGGAAAATTTTATACAATGCACTAAAGAGTGTAATTGCATGCGAATTTGCTTTTCACATAATGTACTTACATACATATATGTATGTATAAAAATATGAATTAATGCAAGCGACACATAAATATCGCATTGATTTTATTATGGAATTCAAAAGTATGACTAAGCTCAGTCACAACTGCTGACATTAATTAAGTGTTTTTGCTAAATGGATGTATGTAAGTATATATGTATGTATGTACTTATACAAGAAAATATTTATCTGGATCACACAACACTTTTAATTTCGAATATCTCCGAAATAAATATCAATTTTCAAAAATTAAAAAAGAATTATAAAGGTAATTTATATTCGATATTCTTAGATTACAACTCAGATTTTCATTTAAGTCACGCAACAAACTTCTATGATGAACATTTATTTTTTAATTTATTTATTTTTTGTATTCAATTTTGAATACAATTCTTTTAATATAGTTAGGGGAAGTCATTTCTTTTCGAATCTAAAATAAAAAATTACATAAAATAAATAAAAGTTTAAAATGTTTTCTATGAGTTTACGACTCAAAAAAAGTTGAGTTACTTCCAACGAAATCTGTTGACCCCTACGACAAAGCTATTTTCAGAAAGATAGGCACCGGTTATCAGGAGATCCGACCTGAATGAAGCGTCGAACCTTAAGGAATTACGTCGAAAATAGTAGCACTCGAGCTCCACCACCCAGTGGTATTTTTATTCCCATGGCCTTGCGCCCAGCCAATTAGTCAAAGTGGGGTCATCGTCAAGAAACGTCCATTTAGATAAGCACACATGCTCCTGCCAACCAGGAACTGGAGCCATTTTACGTGCCGTCGGTCGGCGTGCTTAGAACTTGATGAAATTGGGTGGAGTTCAATTTCCGAATGAAAGTCGGAGCACGTCCACCGGTCCACCCAGTCTAAGGCATGGCTTGGCGTCTTCGGCATGTTTGAGTGCAAATTAATTGCTCAAAATGAAAAGTAAAAAGGAAATCCGGAAGAGTTTCTTCTTTATTATTTTGGGGATCGCCGACGGTGGTGGTGTTGTTTTTGCAGCGGCCTATTAGCGAACGACATTTGTTTAAAATTTGAAGGTCTTCTTAACGAGTGAGCGATATTAATCACTTCCGCCGGGCTCAGAACGTGCCTGCTCGACTCAACTTCTGTAGATTGGTTCGACCCGCACGAATGGGCCTTCAATCGCCTTGTTTTAGAGAAGAGCTGCTGGACGCAGCCATAAATTCCCGCCGAATTGACGGAGCTGATTGACACTTTCGCCTGAGCAATGAACCTCTTCCGTAATTGAACCCAAGTGCGAGGGCTCTCACTTTATGATGAAAGTTCAATCGATTAATATGTGACTGTGGCTGGGCCTCTATTGAAGACTATCGGCGGGAATGATCTAGTCGCCTAGCCCCGCTGGAAATGGAGCTTTTATGGTTCATTTAAATTGTCATAAAACACTGTTGTAGCTGATAGCAACTAAGGATATTTTTTATTATATAAGAATTATTAAATTTAGAATTTGTAGATAACGACCGCACTTTTACATTTTTGTATAGTTATAATCAGGCAAATTACTGAAATTTCCGGAAGGTTTAAGGCCATACCTTCCCCGTTTTTGTTTCTTATGAGAAGATGTTCACCAAAGATAGATTCGATTGTTTACAGGTCATTGACTTCTTCTTCTCTGTGCCCCTAGTTTCTCATCACAGGAAATAAAAAATGGCAATGAACACTATCTAATTAAAATGCTAGTCGGCATGTTTTCAGAGATTGATATTTTTTAACAAGGTCTATAATTTTTTTGGATGATAGACTAAAGCGTCTGTATTAATTATACCATAGTTTTATATAATAAAAAATGTATATACCGCCGTACTCAGTATAATTAATTAATTTATTCTAAACCAATTTTTTAGTATCAATAACAAAGCCTTTAATTTTATATAAAATAAATAAATAGAAATCACAGATTCTATATAGAGTAAATATATTCAGAGGATATTCATAACATTTGTAAAACAAAGCAATAAATTAAACCATACCCTGAACGAATTTCATATTCCATTAAAATAATCATACGTCAATTGCAATTTTCCAGTGGATTATTTTCCCATAAAAGCAGAAATATTTCCGATCTAGTAAAAATATAATGTCTGATCAAAATAAAAACACCAAAACCACATGAAACTTGAGTTGATTGCATTTTCCCACAATTTCGCTTCTATCATTACCCTGCGCAAATTGTTGGATGGGGAATTTTTTTTACATACTGCCTTCTAACAAAGACGTATACTGAAAATATCTTGAAATTAGAAACAATTATTAAAAACCACAGCCTTGACATTACATTTAGTGACGAGATGCGGTTTCGCGGAGTTTTAGGAAATTTGAACAAAGGTCAAAAGTGAATGCGGAAAATACCCGAAGTCAATTAAGTTGTGTGATTAGATTTAAATGATTCAAAGAAAAAATTTTATTCCTGCTCCTAATTAACTTTTTGTGGTAGCAACGTAAATTCTTTTAAGTGCTTCAAAAAAACAAAAAAATAATAATAATATTATAATAAGACATCATCTGCAACATTTTATTGCATCGTGTGGCACGAGGTGAAATTCGAGAGGAGGTGAAACAGCAACTAGCTTGAGAAACTTGTGCTGATTACGACCCTTGCCATTCTGCGCAATTGATGCAAATTTAAACAAAATTTGCTGGAAAAAAATACTTTCTTTCCTCTCTTGTTACCTTGCAAAATAAATTGTACGAAAACAGAAAATTCGCCAAATCAGAGCAAAATTGAGGCGAAGCAGTTTTCACGGCTGTCTCAATTAAGCAAGGGAAAAGCGGACTATGAGCCATTCCGCTGAGTGCATCATTTAAATCGGTGTCGCCTGCAATTTTACTGTGCTCTTCAGCCGCAATAAAGAGGACGTTATGGCTCAATTAATGTGCTTCTTGGAAGATATGAGATCAGCTCCAAGGGCACTTGCCCACTAAGATAAGTCGTGATGACAACTTTTATTTTTAGGAACCAAGGTGGACATTTATGCACTCTTTGCGAAATGTAGGAAGAAGTCATGAGCGTTGTCGTAAACTGCACCACCATATTGTTTGTTGAGAATTATACAGCTGGTACCTACCAGAAGATACTTTTCGTCAATAATCTAAAGGTAAGAATAACAAGGTCGACTGCCTCTACCTCCACTACCCCATCAGAAATTGATTAATGAAAAAAAAAATTCAATACTAAAACGTCATGTAATTTACACCTGTTTTCTCTAATAAACAATGAGCAAAGTTGAAAATCAACAAAAGCATACGAAAGGAGAAATTTTCACACAAAGTTCGTTCTTCTTAGTCTTTGGGAGTCCACGGGCCGAATAAACCCCACACACGCCTTCTTCCCGCACAAAGCCGCCAACCCGCGACTAGCCACAAAAGAAATTTTTATTTGCAATTAAAATAGAGAAGACACATGCAATCATTGTTCGGACCGATTCTGACAAATTAATTTATAACGAGAGTAAAACTGGGTGCTTTTGTGCGGCGAGTAATTGAATCCACTGTTTTCTCAATATAATTAATCGCCTTGGAGAAAAATCAAAGGTGAAAGAAATTTTCTGCGAATTTCAGTTTTGAAAAATTACTTTCACTTTCTAAAACATTTTCCAAATGCTCGTCGATTCTTTTCCTGGCTAATTAAAAGAAATGCGTCGAGGGAAACGTTTACGAGTATTTCCTTCCGAATGATTTATAGCTTGGAAACGAAGAAAATAGATTCAAGTATTCCTCATTGTTACAAAATTCCTCGACGAGTTATTCATCTTTTAACATAAAATTTATTCCTTTGATTTCAAGGAGCAACACCCCGACATTATGGCCTACTCAAAATTTTTTAATTAAAAGTATGATTAATGGTTTGCCGAGGCTGAATTTCCATTATTTAATTATTATTATAGTTAAATTCGTGCTGAACGACAATTTTCTAAGCAAGCACAATCACTTTCTAGTTAAACTGAATGATCATAAAATTAGTATGTAGGTATATTTAATGTGAAAAATTGACTCTGCACTTTATATTAATATTTACTTGTTATTAACCAGCGCTTACACTGAAATATCACCTTCTACAGTGGATAAGAAATATTAATATATGTATGTACATACATATGTACTACATACATATTTATGTATATACGATTCCTTTATGTGACATGTATAAATACATAATAAAATCAATTAAACGTAATTATATATAAATTTACTTACTTATTTACACAAATTTACTTCGACTCACATGAAGTCATTGAACGTACAATTTTGAGCTTATAAGCGAACTTAAAAAAAAATTAATTCTTACCTTTAAAACTCCACTAGATTTATTTATACTATAACCTTGTAAGATTGACAAAAACATTTCATGAAAAAATATATATTTGGAACGACGCGTTATCTTTGAACGTTAGCGAAATTTTATTGATGGCTAATAAATTGCTCTAACCTAAGGATAACCTTTTTGTAACTCCATAGTTTTGTATAACCTGGACACAATATTACCTAGGATTTACGAAAGGTAAACATAAACATCAGTAAAATGTTTTATCGCCACAGGTAAAATATTTGTTCAACAATCAAACAAGGTGAGAAAATTCAGATAACAATCGAGTTATTATCTTGTTAAATCAGTTTTTTTTTTGCTAATATCGTGATATGCGTGTTGTCACTATTTTAATATATTCATCATCATCATCACGCATCTAGCTCACATAAGCATCGAAGCGAAGGAAAAAAAAATATTTCAAATTTTTCCCAATTGACCCAGCCGATCTGACACTCCCAACATTTCAAGGTTAATTTGTGGCATATTAACTCATCTGTCGAATTCTGAAAGACGTCGTTTACACCTCAATAACAAACAGTCCGATTAAGTTAAACGGCCTCTTAATAGCTCTCCTTTATCAAATTCCGACGTGTTCGGCATGAATTTGCATTCAGCTTCCATAATTAACGGCTGTGACCGAAGGAGGTCGTTGCATAATGAAAATTTTGATTTTGACCTGCGACTAATTAGCATACAGCGCATAGCGACAAAGGTGGCCCACCAAAAAAAATTTTCAAGAGCCAGCATGTGGGCGATTCAAGCTGTTGGTGGAGCGCCGATCTCGACCTTGAGTTGACTTCAAACGTGGTCTTAATTGACGCTAATTGAAGTTACTTAATAATTGCTGCACGAATTACACTTGAAAAGTCACGTGACCAGCTCTGGGGTGCAACCCTACTAAGTTTTATGCCGCTTTAAAAAATATGCAACATGCACAAAAGGCTAAAGAATGCTGCTCTACCACTTCTACCCTCCAGCATTTTGATGGTGGGTTAACCCCTACTTTGAGTTCCATTACCGCGGTTGAGTAGTTTAGTAACCCGCGACGGAGCTTTCAGCTGAAGAAGTTTCCCTTTCTACTTTTCCAGCGTTACTGCTGTAACTGCAGCGTCTCTATAAATTTTCTTTCTATTTTTTCCAATTTTCTGCTTTTTTCCGTGTTTTTTCTCAAAAGCACCTTTTATTCAACCAGCCAAAGGTTGCGGCTGCGCCAACCCGCCCGACCCGTGCAATTCAACCACCGTCGACCGAACGCGTTTGTTATTAAGCCCCCAACTACAATTCGCCATTAATGGAATTTTTTAGTGCCTACACAGTCTGCACGCCACGGAGCAGATGTTCCGCGATAGGTGTAATTTATGCATGTGGCGCGCGACTATAATCCACACATCGCCGCCGCGGTCCAGCCAAAGGGTTAGACTCAAAAGATACCTATAGATAGAAAATACATCGCCAAACAGCAGCTGGTGCACTGCATTCTTTTCGAAGGCACTGCCTGGCCGCAGTGAAAGTGAAACATTTTGATTCAATTTATGGAGATGCCCCCAACTTGCTTAATCGCTTCACGCCTGGCCGGACGTGCCATTAATCAAAAAATTTCCTAACATAATCCAGCCACTGATAAAAACCACGCTCTTTTTTATTTTTGGGAAACGAATAATTTTCTAGTGGGTGAGTTGTCTCGTAATAGTAATGACATCTTGGGCATGTACATATCTTCCAGAAGCCGCCTCGCGACGGATTGTGACGAATATTACGAATCGGCTTCAATAGCCACTTGAGCTTATCTAATCAACCCTTTGTATATTATTTGTATATTATCAGCGCAGACTATCTAACCGCATGTGCAGCAACCTCGACGGATCTTTTGTCAAGTGTTGTGACAAAAAGAGCCGCAAATCGAGGGGCATTTATTGATTTGCTGCTCAAGGAACTGCTGTGCGTTTATTATTTATTTTTATTGCATCGCTTAGCATCGGCATTGAAACAACTCCCAAGGCCACTGTTGTGTTGCGTGCGTCGTTTCGATCGATATTTTTGTTGCCGAGATTTAGGCAGAGTATTCATAAGCTCAATTAAAGACATCTGAAAGGATGAGCTGTGATTTGAAAGAAATTATTCATTGGTTTGCATAAGTACTACTTTCATTAATTTCGCTTAAATCATGAAAGTATTCCAGTTTAAAAAGTAAAGGGCGTAAAATTCAAATTTTCCGCAAAGTTATATAAAATTAAACTTCACGTTCATAAATGAATTCATTTCGTCAAAATTAAAGAAAATAATAAGTTTATAATAAGAGGAGCTGTGAAGGTTTCGTTCTTTTACAAAACTTTAGTTGTTTCATAGTTCTATTTTAAAATCACCTTTTCTTCTTGACTGAAGTGCTATTTTTTCTCTACAATAGACAGTTTTTAGATGTTTTTAACTCCATCAACATTCGTCAGTTAAAATTTTGCTTCAAACTAAAAGGAATGGAATTTCATGTTGCATATATTAAGCCTAGGTTCATTGGCATGTAATTTTTACAAAAAATTAAGATATATATTTTCTTGTTGAATTTTAAAGTTGAGAAATAATTTTTTTTCCCTTATTCTCAGGTTTCTGCTGTGGTGGCTGTTCTGCGCGTTTGTTTCGCGATATGCAAAAATCCAATTAGGAACTATCTCCTCCTAGCTGAGGTTGTCATCCTCGAAGTAATCTCTTCCAGGAAACCGAAGAAGTGCTGACTCGACTCAGGGACGCTGAGCTGGCCTTAAGACTAGAGCCCCAACTAAGGACAATATCCTCAGCGAGTAATCACCTCTGATCTTACTCATGCAGCTTGACCGAATCGTCGAACAGCACCAGTCATCAAGTCACGTTTTTCCAATTCCCATCTGATTAGAGTGTTTCAGCGGCGATGTTTACTTTCAGTGTCACATGTTCGCGGGGGGAGGTTGTGGCCTGTAAACAGCGACGACGGCACTTCACGCCGCGCGGTTCAAGTCAACGTAAACTCGGCTGCACCGCGGCGAAAGGGTTAACTCCCGGCACCGGTGAGTGGCTTGTTGTTTTATGAAATTGTCATCGGCCCGTCAACAAAAGTAATTACCTTTTTGCGCCGCAGTGCGAACGGATTAAGTTCAACGGCTGCTTCTAGATCTACATAGATCGAATCAGTTCATCGCGTTCCCTCCGTCCAAGGACGAGGGGTGCCTCCCCGCCGCATTTCCGTCGACTCAACCAGAAAATGTGAACCGGGCTGAGTCAGGTCAGGAATGAGTTGAACACTCAAAATCCAAAGTAGGTCTCTGCCGAAGGAAATGAGCCAGTGCGTGAGGGGAATTATTCTATAAATGGCCCCAACGTGCTCCCCGACGTGCTCTTGGGTCAGGTTTTTTTAAAAGATAATAATAATGAAGCCATTTATTGTGAACAAGGCCTTAACAGCATTCAACGAGATAAAGGTTCGCAAAAAATTTTCTAAAATTGATGAGGCGATAATCTTCGCAAATAGGAGCAGAAGTATGATGAACAGGTTCGCCATTCTTTATGAAGATACCAAGAAACTTGATTTTAAAGAGTTTTTTTTGTACATTCTTTTTAATTTCTTCTCCACCATAAATCGTTTTGTCAATGTTGGCAATTTACTTTCTTTTTGCCCAAACTCTACGTAATAGGTGTTAAACCCAGCTAAAATAATAAAAAGAAAAATCAACTTCATATTTCATTCAACCAAAAGTACTTCACAACATGTCACAGACGTCGATACCAAATTTATTTATAACTCCTTTTAAGAAGTTTTGTGACGTCCTTATCGGTACAAACTTGTTTTTTTCCCCTAATTCTTTTGAATTATTAAAATGATCCTGAGCTTATCAGAGTCGTCTTTAAAAGTTTTGTTTATTTATTGACGAACTCTCAAATTCTTCTATTGATTTTATAAATATATTTTTTTTTTTAATAAAAAAATGTTCAAGTATACACACACCAAACTTTTAATTGGAAATGGTAAAGAAAACTACTTTCTCTAAGAAAGAAATAGAAAAAAATCAATAAGAAATATAAAACTGTTCGACTCCCAACTCCCACAGTCATATCAAAGAAATAGGCCAAAAAGCAACGACATTAGTCAATAAAACGACACAGTGGAACGTTTATTAAGAAACCTTGACATCTTAAAAGGATGGAAGCTGCAGAGAAAACATCTTTTTAAAAAAATACGCCAAAGAAAAGCAGCTGAAGTTTTTTCGTAGAAATACAGAATACAGAGAGGTGAAGAAAAGTTATTTTCCGGACGAAAAGCTTTTTTGTCTTATTATTTCTGGCGCAATTTAGTATAACTTCTGTGATTTCCATAAAAAAACGTACAATACTGAAGTGCTTCGAAAAATGAATAATAATTTCGAAAGAAATTAAGAACGTTTCAACTAAAATAAATGGCAACGTAGCATTTACGAAATAAATCAGTGATGTACACTTTATGTAAACTTATTAAAAAATATTTTTAATAAAAATGCGTCGTCCTTATACCGAATGTAAAATGTCAATTTTCATATATTGTACAATAATTATATGTGTACAATTTTAATACTTCAATACTTAGATTTACTACTACTACTTAATTAAAAACTGGTGACCCAATTTATGAACTGAGCAAATATTTTATAATATGTACATATGTATGTCTATTTCAGATTTTTTAAAGGGAAAAACCAAATGCATTGCTATTCCTATAGAATTGCGAAATTATAGAAGCAGTGCGGGTGTGGATCCAAACAATAACAAAGTTTGTATTTCGGTAGCCACTTTGTTGGATCAGTGCCAAAAATAAATTTTTTTTTTTTTTTTTTTTCAGAAAGTAATGAGTTAGTCACAGGCCCGCTGCGCCGGAGATATGAAAATAAATTAATTTGCGCTCCCTCACTCCTACGTCGCCCCAAGTGGGCTATCGATTAGTCACCAATTTCCTGCCGTGTGGCAAGAAGAATGTATGCCCACTTAGTGCCTTTCTTAATCAAAATCTTCTTGTCGCTCAAGAAATAGCTCCCTCTGGCTGGCATTCAGCCAGCCTTTAATTCGCCTACATCCGATTTCGCATTTTATGTAATTGCACCGTAAAAGACTCTGATCGAGAAGACTTTTCCTTTCGGTGACGTATGATTTTCCATTCGATTGAACCAACCCCCAAATTCAATGCCGAGGCGCGCAAGATTGCCGCCAAGACGAACAATCCGTCGCGCTAATAACATTAGAAGCACGAAGCGTCTTGAAGGCCACTCAAAATATTTTGGACGGCCGGATTTTGAGCCATCGCCATGGAAAAAGAAATAGGGAAAATAGGGCGAAGGGGAGGAAATTTTCAGAGCTTTTCCGAAGCAATTTCTCTTGCTGCTTATTATGTGCGGCCGCGAGCTGCGGAGCCGCGGAAAGAGATTTTCCTTCGTTTTTTGGGTGAGGTAAAAGCAGAACGGAACAGAAGAACTCGGCGGCGGCCTAGTGCAATTGAATAGCCGCCGCCGCGCTGCCGCTGCATGCAAAAGTAGACAGTGCGAATCGGTGGCCTAGAAAATTGACCATCTTAAGCGCGGCGATAATTTGTTTGTCCAAGACAATACCAAGACGAGGAGGTCGTACTCTTGAGGCTGGTGATTTGCGCTGCTATCTGGGCAATGCGCTGCTCGGTTTGGTGGTTACCTCAGTGAGATACGGCAATGAATGACATCCTCAATGGTCTCTGCTCGTAATCGTAAGGAGAAGACAAAAGCAGCCGCAGAACGTAAAGAGCGTGAAAAGTCTTTAAGATGCCTCGTGTTTATGGAGGCAAAAAAGAAAAACGGTACTAACCGGCGAGTATAGACCCATTTCGTCGTGCACTTAGAATAGTTTCAGAACATGAGACTGAATTGTCGCAGTTATTCCCGCAACGCCCCACTCGAATCGCAGTTATTGCTGGAAAACAACCGCTTTATAGCATGCAGTCTGCACTTTTGCATTTTAGAGGTTTCTATCTAAAATCTCGATAATTATATATAAATTGACTTAAAGAAAGAACTGTTCTCCCAAGGTAATCCAACCTCAATACTTTTATTTAGTTATGTATATACATATATTGACACAACTTGAGCCGAAAATTTCTGAATTTACAAAATGTCCACATTGGGCGACCACCGGACATCCATGTGTTTAATAGATAACACAGACCAACATTCTTGATGTGTTTTTTTTGTTACAGATTAACGACTTCGATTGCATTTTTAACGTGCATCATGCATTCAGAAACGAAAAACAGACACTTTTGAATTTCCGTATCAGGAAAAACATATATCAAGTTTAAATGTTAACTATATTTTGGACCTATATTTAGTTAATGTTTCGGATATAATCACTGATTGATCCGATTTGACCTTTAAAAAGGTTTTAAATCGCAATTTACCTTATACGTTGATATTTTGCAATAGCAATATTAAAATTAATATTACCCTTTTAGGGTGTCTTATAAAAATAACTAAACAACAAATTGTAATCCTATGTAGACCAAAAATTGAGTTAATCTCTTTTATATTTTCAATGTCAGAGAATTGTCTAAAATTGATGCACGGAAAGCAGCTTTTAATGGTTGATTTAAACTTGGGACTCAATTACGAGATAACATGATGTGATGAGCAAATATCAGAAAAATAAATTTAAATAAATAATCCTTCCTACAGATTGAGCTTTAAAATAAAAATAACAGGGTCGCTGCAATAAACATGTTTTTAAAATGTAAAATTAATTGATGATGCCTGTTGTTTTGACTCTAGCTCGGCTTAATCTTAAGTTTGTGTACAAGATCAAGGACGTGGGATACAGCTTTTATCGAAATCGTTTTCAATACAAAGTAGGATTTTGTTGCAAAAATAAAAATTAAGTATACACGAAAATGTAGCATATAATTATTATGCACTTGGAAGTGAAACATTTTTATTATATTGTAGGTACAGTTCTTCATTTTGAAGTTACGAAGAGCATAAATTAAACTAAAATTTATTTCTGCACATCATATTGCATCAGAAAATTTACAATTTAAATTTTAATTTTGGAATGGATCTATTTTATACAAAGAACATTGGATGCAGTGTGATTTATGGTGGACAGTATTTCCAAGATTTCAGCTTCTAAGATTTTTCTTTACCCAACTAAATTTATAAATATAGAGTTTAATGAAAATCCTGATTAAAATAAGCACTAATTACGCCCTTGAATAACGATTTCTTTTAATTAAGGCATTCGTTAAAATCTATAAAATTAAGATCTCTATCTAAAAATGTTGGCCCAATTTAAAGGAAAATCGCACGAATTTAACTTGAGTCTCCTATACCCGCCGTCTATAATTGCATTTTCTTTAACTTTGACTTTCAAGCAGTGCTCTCATACTTATGTCGCCACATATTAATGCAGTGCCCGCAAACTTTTGGATGCGCGCCAAATCGCCAAGAATCGATTGGAACTTTTCTAGTTTGCACTCTTTCCGGCACATGCCATCTTTAAATGATGGCTCCTTAGGTGCTCTTGGCAGCACTACCCCGCCACTGCAAAGCCCCATATCAAAAACCGGCCTAGACTACGATCGGCTAACTAACAACATGCGATTTTTCCATTTGCAACGAGACGACCGGCAGCCCGACCCAGCAACAATAATTTATCGCACCTCATTTTTTCCTCCGCTTCATGCGGCAGGACCATCCGTCCCGAGCGCGCCTCGCGGAACAACTCGCCAGCAAGAGGCGTCGTCGACGTGGTCGTCGGCTCCGCCGCTGTCCTGTCCCGGCCCTACGTCTGGTAATTTTTAATAACCCTGCGACAACGTCGCCGAACATCATCCATTCATTTCTGCCCGTTTAGAAATGCAAATGATGAACAATGAATATTAATTGTCGCGATATCTCGGTACATCGCGACAACAGTTGCTGGCATTGCTCCGTGCCAATGGTCTTCGTTTGTCTGCCGATCATCTCCGTCGCGGAATGCCGTCTAATCATCTCGTCGCCAGGTCGGTCGTCTTGGCCACTCGGACGCACCGCATTTTTGTACATCTTTCGCAAAAACGTTACACCAGCGACGATTTGGCTATTACGAAAGCGTTTAAGGTTTTCGCGACTTTTTTCCTTCTTTTGCGACAAGCAAACATCACACTTTTGTTTGGAGGGAAAGTTATGCTATGTATACCTGTGCACCTTTGCCCGAAAGTAATAACGAAGTGCGACAGTCGTAACAGAGCGCAGTAAATGGTGCTGGGAAAAAAGTGAAGCAGTAAAAAATGATCAAGAAACTTTCAAAACTGAATTTGCGTTTTTTAACTTGAGAAACAATTAAATTTTGCACACTGATAACGCTTTTGCAGCTTACGTACTGCATTCCTTATTTCGCACTTGGCCCATTACACAAAATGATTATCTTTAAGTCTAAGACAAAAAAGAACCAAATTTTCTACTCATTACATATTTAGATTATGAGATTTATATGAGATTATGTATTGTACAATTTCAATCACCCCAAATTGAAAAAAAGTCATAGTCACATCGACTTAAGTTCAACTTAAAGGTAACTTAGTTATTTTATCTTTTGCCAGAATAATGCATCTTATTAAAAGTAATAATTCATTATCATGGCAACATCCTACAACATTCCGATCTTTTTGTTAAAATAAATTCTAAGAAAAACTTACCTTATAAACTTCAGAAAAAAATCCGGAACCGATTTTCTCCTTTATAAAATCATCCACTGAATAAAGGGCTGATACAGCAGTCTTCAATGCCCGGCATGATGGTCCGGTTACTAAACGATCCGAGGAGGGCCCCACGTATACTGGGGGCCCCGGACCACTGTGTTGACTTACACTCATTTATCAGCTGGTTTTACACCAATGCTCCGACATCATCATGTCGTTTAAACGATAATTCAACTTAACACGTTAACTCTCGCTATTCAAAGGATTCAAATCACATAGAGGGTTTTTTAGATCCCAGTTTTATCGGTTAAATTCCAACAGTGCAGTAATGATAGTAAACTAAAGAGAACAATATATGTTCCAGCAAGTTCACAACGTTGGCTCCATAGATCCACCTTCAGTCCAGAGAGAAACCTAAAGAAACCTGCGAAAACAGAAAAAATAAATAAATAAGTTAGTTTAAACAAATCAACCAACTTTCATTTGACCTTGCTTTGAACTATTTTTGGAGCCCTTTATCATTTATTTTTCAATTTTTCGATAACATGTGGCCGCCAAACGGAGCATAAACAGCTCTAATGGATAATTATCGATACTGGCCTATTTTGTAGTTTAGTCGAAAAACAATCAAACTTAAGAAACGCGTTAAAGCCGACAGTTGCCGCAAATTATCGCTGAATTTTCTGTTCGCTTTCGTTTACTCAGTCTATTTGTTTGCTTATCACCGGCGAGTATAAAGAAGCCTCCAATTTCGGAATATCAGCGAACTCAAGGAATTATGTAAATAGTCATCAGAAGAATGCAGCTCTTTTCTGCAAAAATAAATAGTACAAGTTTATCGGCGTTATGCAAAAGTAAAAGTGCCTCTATAGAGATTGCTTCCGATATGAAAGCGAAATTAATTGTAGCGGACTATATATGCCTTATCTAAACATTAAAAACTGTAAACATTCGCTTGATTTTTAAATTAAACTCAGAATTCTTCAAATATTTCCCTAAAGGGGTGATACCTAATTAGATTTTTCTTTCATCCCTTTACGTGTCTATAAAAAAAATATTACTCTTTAATTTTAAAGGTCCTGATTTTTGGAATATATCCATCAGAGGTTAAATTATTTAAAATTAATGGGTTTGAACCCTCAGGTGAAGCAAAGGATAACGTAGACTCTGTACCCAACGATTTTTGCGAGGTAATTTTAATTTTCACAAGCTCCTTTCTGTGATACCTCGAATAAGAATAATGTTGTCATTTTTTCTTTTTAATATTCTTTACACTGCAGAACGTATTAGTTAATTAGAAATAAAATTTAATGAAAATAAAAAAAAAAACACTAATTTTAATACCTATTACATTTTTATCAAAAACTTGATAATAAAAATCATTTTCTAATTGTAATTTACTTTTGCTTTTATTTCTACCATTTTTCCAAGAAGAATTTGTAAGACTTCAGCTACACGAGGAAAAATAAAATAAAAGCCAATAATTCAATTTAATTATCCAAACACAAATATGTATATTTGTTTTCAGAACATAAAGTTAAGTAAATATGTATAGCTTGGATCATTTTCGAGAATCGTAAGCAAATGTTATCACAATACAATTTGCAATCTATAGAAATTACCTACATACCTAGTTACCTAGTTGTTTGATAATCATTTTGCCGCTAAAAAATTAATTTAACAATATCTAATTTAGCATATGTATGTACATATATGCGGTTTTCGAAATATGTAGATGATTTGAAATATTATTGAGAAATTCAAAATATAAGAATTTTTATTTGAATATTTTGGGCTGCTGATTTCAATTACTTATTTGACATAGCTAAGTAATATATAGTATTTTTCATAGTTATATACATATTACAGAGCGGAAAATAAACCTATAGAAAACATTTATATATGTATCTCATTAGATTTTTCCCTTCGAAACGCGAATCTAGAAACCAAAAGTACATAATCATCGTATAATTTTTAAGATGTTATTTGTCGATTGTGCCATTGATGATAATTTTTGAGTAGTATTCAAAGTTGACGCATTGCTAACTAATTACATATCAAAATTGAGGTGTGAAATTGCCGCAAGTCACGCATACCACGTTATCTTGTCTGCACTTAATCCATTTCCTCATTCCTCCCCCGAGGACAAAATAACCACCGAGCTCGTGAGCAGTCAAAGGGACACTCAGTGCTGATTTTAAGGGTCAACAACCTACGAGCCTACGGCGGCAGAATAAACCTCTTGCTCCGTCGAGATGAACAGTTGCCCGCTCCCTTGGCAAAGGGTCTTTTCCCCCGTTTCTTCCCGAATAGATCCAGCCAGCAGCCTCCACGGACAAGTTTTCAGTAATTCGAGCACCGATAACGTTCTAATTGAAGTTAAAGAACGGAAGGAAAATCCGTGGGCTAGGCTCAGATGAGCAGCAAACAAACAGGCCGTCCGGCGTCCACACAGGCACAAGATTTCGGCGTTCCCTGAAGCGTGGGCGTTCTGGGAAATGCGGCGTCGTGTAACCGATACACGGCGAATCAAAACAATGATTCTGAAGAAATTCAATCGGAGCGGGGGCAGGCTGCTGAATTCGGCGTCTAATTTTAGCAGAAAAGTATCCGCCACCACCGGCTTTCGGACGAGCTCATCTTCGTTGAGAACGGGGACGCCGCTGTCACTTGGGTTGGGGGATTCAGGCATCAGCGGCCTCAGTCAAAACAGCGCCCGCTCGGGTGACCAGCGCTGTCCCAACTCAAGTGGCCGAGTTCAAAGGCGTTCAATGAATCCGTTAGGATGCAGCAGGGATGCTGCTCCGGGGCCGAGTACGTGAGCCTCCCAAGAATTCGCCCCTTGCCTGAGTGGGCGGTGGGTCGCATAGTTCCACTTTGCAGCAGAGTGGCGGCGGCCCCAAGGAACCCAAATAGTCGTCGCTTTGTTTACCAAAATAAAAAATAGTGCAGAGCAAGAATGAAATTGGCCAGGCAAAAGCGTAGAAACACAACCACACACACTCGGACATACTTCTCACGAATTCCTGCGGCGCCGTCCCGCTCCCACTTGCCGAGTAGCGGCTCTCGGAGGATGCCGTTGAAAACGACAGCAATACCCGTTCTTATTTTGATGTTTTTTTTTTTTTTTTGTGGTCCCTGTCTCTCCCTCTCTTTCGCTTTAATTCAATTTTGACAGCGCCGACAGGTCAGAGAGACATTTCCGAAGTTTTTCAAACACTTCCGACGGCGTTTCGCACAAAACCACTGCACCACTAAAGGGATATTTTTACACAAAACACGGCTCCGATGGACAAGGAATGTCCCACAATTGACCGCTAAGGGCCACGATCTCCGCGTAAATAAAAGGCCCCAGGGATGAAAGTCAACACAAAACTGCACGGGGACCAAAATGAACGCGACGCCTGTAGACCGAACGACGGCAAAAAGCGATTTAACGGAGATAGCTGCACGGCACACGTTCAACGATGGCAGCCGCTTCGATTCTGTTCTTTGCAGCTTTCTCGATGTTGCCTCCTCATGCCATCATTTATCATGAAAACGACATTGCCAGACAAACAGTTTTGTGTTGATATGTTGCGCGATTTTACAGACGTGTAACGAACTGCAATTTAAATAAACAAAAACCTAAACTAAACCGAAATTGATGAAAGGTAACCGATTTTTTAAAATTTTGTAGATTTTTAGTTTCTGGGAAATGCACCAATAACTGGGTTTTTTTTTTTCGTCTATCCGGAACAATAGACAATTTTATATTAAATTGAAACTTATTAAAAGTCCCCAGAATAAGGATTTGAAATTTGCATCTACAATGCATCAAATTGCCATGCTTTTTATTAATGCAAAACTTCAAATTTTGAATTAAACATTTTTCGAATTAATTTTTGACTTGTGAATAAAAGTCATTGCAATTTGATGCTATTATTAAATTTTTTTAAATCTTTCCTATAGTTTATTCAGAATAAATTTCAAATCTACGCAAAATCGTCTGTTCTGGTAGGCGAACAAAATACAGTTAATTTGTTTGGTGATTATTTGAAATTGGGATTCCTGCGAAGCAGTAGTTCCAATTATTTTCTTTACTGTAATAAAAAAAACCAAATGAAGGAAGATTTAGACTCACTCCACCAATAGCTAAATTTAAAAAAAATGAACCCTTATGCTGGGAGAGTTAGGCAATAAATGAACGCTCGTAAAATGCTAACAACAATTCGAAGAATTAGGATTTGTGAGAAGAATCCATGGCCGAATAAGGCCAGGATGTTGTATAACGCGTTGGTGCCACATTTCAACTATCGTTTCGGTATTAAATTGATGGTGTAAAATTACGATTCCAAAAATTTCAAAACAAAGGGATGGGACTGATATTTACGGACTTTGATATGTGGCGACATATTAGGAAATATATGAAGAATTGTGTACTTTATAAGTCGTGCTCCTTTGGAGCTATCAGAATCTTAAATTTAATCTTAGGAGCACACAGAACTCAGTCAATAGAAAAGGTTTAGTTATTTAAAAGTTTGCCAATTGAGCCTTATCTTTGCAAAATAAATTAATAAACAAGTTTGCCAACTGAACTCAAAGCTATGTATGTACATAAATAACTATCTTAACCCAAGTTAATTAATTAAAGCTAATAATTATGAAATTAACCTGTCACCAAATTAAACATACTGATGAACTTAAAGTTATTATTTTTTATTTTATTACCATCCGACAGCGACAATGCATGAGAGTAAAAAGACCAACCTTTCTCGATCCAAAGTTTTTAAAAAATAATTCTGTTCTGTATGCGGTATTGTAAGACTTATTTTAATTAATTTTTTCTTCGAAACAGTGTATAGATTAAGTAATTAAAGTCTCCTTTCATAATAAATGTTTCAAACATGTTTTACCCTCGTTTAATGATAATTTCAAGTAGTAAAAAACTTTCTTTAACAAACGTTATAAACTAGAACTTTTCATAACCGTTCACTTTCATTGTATCTTTTGAAGGATACCTGAAAATTAGCGTGACCGCCAAATGTAAAAGGGTCATCTGTACCTACCTGAAAATATTATTTTAAATTTCCCAGTTAACCTCTGTTCTTAGTTATGAAACAATCGGTCACTAACTTTTAGTTTGGCAGGGTAATAAATAAGCTCATAAATAGATATAAAATCAAATTAGGCTCAAAATATTCATTCTCCTCTCAGCGCAATCGGCTGAAGTTTTTAAAAATTAACAAAAATATATTGAGTTTTCAAGATCTATTGCAATTAATATTGTATGTACAAGAATCAAAAATCTGAATTTGTCTGTAGATGTAACCTTCCTCCGCACTTCCTTTTGAAGGCGAATTAAAAAGGAAGTGGCTAAATTGCTCCTAATAAAAACTATGTAACTTTAAGATTACTAAAATGTTTAAATAAAGTTAAAGTCGGCACAAAATTAAGGTAAAGAGAGTAAAAGGGGTAAAGGCCCAAATAAATGTCCAACTTATTTTATTAATTAACAAAGCGTCTCTACTTTTTGATATATTTTAGATATTTCCTCGAGTCGAAAGTGTCTTCGACGTCTTCCTGCACCAAAATCTTCTTTTTCGGCTTTCGGGCTTCAATTCTCGCCTTCCGATCAACCTCTGATAAAGTGCTTAAGTCAAGGGGAAGCTGAAATTATTTCGACTTTAACTGAAGTGTACTTTTACCGTCTTGCCGTGGTTGGTAAATTTATTACCTTAATTATTTTCCTCGGCTCGTGGTGACGGACGTTTATAGAAGATCCATCGGCGAGGACAACAACTGTGGGATAAGTCCTGGCGTACACCGAACGGTGAATTTTGGTAATTGCCGCTGTGGAAGACGAAATACCTCGTTTTGCTATGATTTGGCTAAGCGGCAGTACCGCGGTTAAAACTTTTTCCAACATTTTTAGTCAAAATAGCACCGGCGGAGCAGAAATGTCAAAAACGAGAATGACAGTAATCATGTTGATAGGAACATGTTTCGTAACATCTGCTCTTTTATGACATTTTCACCTCCTTTACCACTCAAGCGACATCTATAAAGGTATTTGATTATGCTTTGTGGCGGGTTTTTCAAAAGTAAACGGTCGGGTATTAAGTTAATAATTATTTTTCTAGTAAGTTAATTTGCCGAAAACAAAATATGATAACTTCAATATTGAAACAAATATATGTCGAAATATGAAAAACGTTTATTGAAAAATCTCTTCCTGAGAAAAACATGATTTTTTTTTGTGGGGAGTACAACTGAATGCCAGAATTTTTCCAAATTGTAGTTATATACTTAACATAACGCAGTTGGAAAATAAAAAACAAAAATTCAGTGAAAGATGAACTTTGGTATAAGCGCTTTTTGTAAAATGTAAATATACAAAATCTGTTTTAAAACAGTTTTGATTGGATTTCCATACATATATAAAAATCGGAGTTTTCTTAATTTCACCATCAGCAACTAGTCAAAGTGTTGTAGATTAGATTAATTCTTTTTGTATTACGTTGCTTCTTACCCATTTTTTATGAAAAGAGTTTAAATTTGGAGATTAAATTATATGTAAGTAAAGCATAGAGATAATATGCAATTCTTGAACTAAGCGGAACCCGACAAAACAACAACGTTTCAAGTATATTGATATATAAGTAGCTATAATATATCGAACAATATTACAACAAAATGATAATAAATGAACTACTTTACTGATTTAATGAAGTTTTTAATAAATACGTCACAAACAGAATGGAGCACTATAGTTTAAAGGTTTATTATTTCGTTTGCGGGGTCGGACGAAAAAGAAAACAATTGTATTTGCCTCAGATTTGGTAGTTTAAAAATTGAAAGTTACCAATTATTTTCGGTCTCTGAAAAATTTACATTATTCAGTATTTAAAATTGAGTTATTTGGAAAGGGGTAATCCTAAGCAAGACGTTTTTATATATTTTATTAGGTGAGGGATAGACTGTTTAAAAACACTACAAAACTCTACTACTTGATACATTTATGAAAAGCTGCGTCAAAAACGCAACATCAACTTTTAAAAATATTTAAAAACAGTGAGTAAAAAGAAAAATAACTACAAAATCAATCTGCACACCTCATAAATTAATATCCCTAATGGACCCAAGAAACAACACATTTATAATAGGTTGCTTATTCCACTTCAAGGTACCCGCTAATCGGTGTGAGAATCGCATTATAAAGCATCTTCATTCGCATCTTGTTGGAATTGTATCAAAATAACTATGTATGATGTAATAGTTGAAATCATCTGCAAATGACTATCTGTAAATGATAACTAAGAAAAGTAAAAATATTACACTCTCACCAACATATTTAAAGAGTGGTCAATGACGAAGAAACCACCTGCAGTACACTCCACTTTACTTCCATAAAGTTGATAGAAGCAGCAGCCTGAAAGAAGCTCTACTTCTTTAGACCGATATCTCTGGATTGTGTTCCCCAGAAATATCTTATTTGTCTTCAGTATCTACAATTACTATCAATAATGCTAAAATGTACGAAAAGGAGACAAACCAACCTGCAGTTTGAGATCATTTCCAACTTTAGCGGTGAAAACATTTTGAAAGATAAATACAGCAATCCACCAGCTAGATCCGATATTCCAATGCAAGTAAGTATCTCCATCTTTTGAGATTACCATGCGAAGAAGGATATAAACTTGCATAGTGATAATAATATTATTGTTCATAATATTTAAAAATTGGCCCAGCCCGAGGGCATCGTTCAGATTGCACACGACTTGCTTCAAACGGCTGTTAATATTTGTTAGATTGCTGAACTGTTGTAAAGTCAGGTTGGATTTCGCCAAGTCTTCGACAGCTTTCAAACGATAAATTATTATTCTACACATCGCACAGTAGTGAAAGGTATTAAACAAAGGATAGCACTGACTGGCAACATATATTGTTATCATGTAGGGATGAAGGTAGTTATTCCTCATATATGTCATATAAATAATGGTGCCTATTGAGAACATTACGGTGAACGCTGTTAAACCCATTAGGACAAAATTGAAGATTCTGAGCTTCTTGTAGCTATCGTAGTAATGGAAAAACTTCTTCATATCATTTTCCAAAGACATCAATGAATAAAAGAGCTGCATATGGGCCCGCTTTTTAACTACTGAAGAAATTAATAATACCATATATGTGAATGCTGATATCCAAACTTGCACACGTTGTACCAGCGAAATAATTTTGTTGAAATCATAGGGCACATCTATATCAAAAATTATTTCTACAAGAACTCGTAAACAAACTCCGAGTAAAGAGGATATTACGATCATAAAGATACCCACTAAGGCTGCAAAGTTATCGACAAATCTTGTAACAATTTGAGTTCCATCTTTGGAAAATCGAAATGGTGCTAAACCGAAATAGTACAAAAATGCAATCGTTAAGAAATAAGCTTGTGGAAGATTCATTTAGAATAAGTGATGATTTAGTTATGAACACTCTAAAACTAAAACTGAGTTAACTTCTTGTAGCGAACTATTTGAAGACAACGGCGACAAAATACTGCCATTTTACCAAGCGAATGTTAATTACATGATAGATTTTGTCTGATCCTATCAGTTACTTTGATTGAATAAGCTGAAAGTAATTTACTTTTAATGATCTCCTCGTTACAGTACAGTGGGGATAATGTAAATGCGAGATATAATGAATAAGTAAAAGGAGACCAGTGTAGCAAAGATTTGTAGCTTAAATCATTTAAATCAACTATTTATAACTATGTATTTTACTATTTGCTTCTATGAACTTTCCAAGTACCTGAAGAACATTTGTGCAAATGTAAGTTAGCGCCCTAAAGAGTATGTACGAACATTTTGATTGCAATTGGACGAATTGTGTTTATAACTTGTAAACGAACGAATGAAATTTTCTGATTTTGTTTGTTAATTACAGTATAAAGACAGATTAATAAATATTAATTACCAGTATATCGGGTGTACTTTTCAATTAAGAAGTACCTACATATATTGAAAAGTCGTCGAAGGGTCCTAACGTTTTCCAAACACGTGTACAACACGCGTAACTTCAATTTGCGAATCTCCGCAGGGCTATTCCTAATTTCTTCAATTTGTAATTGACGATATTTCGGTAAAAAATATATATATAAAATGAGATTTCAAAAATTACATTTTTAACACGTTCACGGACGTGAATGTTATACATAGATTTCACGGCGCAGTATTATGACACGAAAGTCTTACTGTCAAATCAGATTTCAATTGTAAGTAATTAAATAAGTACCTATATCGTTTGAATCTGGTTAGAGGTTGAATATTAACGACCGTCTAAAAGTAAGTCTAATATTAGCGTTCTCAGTTAGTTTGATGTAGTGAATTTTACAAGGAGGTGATGGTGGTAATTACTTAATACAAATTTGGTTCGGCTTACTAACAATAAATCTAATTGTGTCTAGATCGCAGATAGGATTGATCAAAAGCAATCTCGTAATTAACTTCAAATAGAAATCAGTACTTCGGCTAATCACCATATCGTTACTCTTGACTTCAGTGTTCGCCTAACTGCAATCCAAATTACCTAGTATGGAGCTCGTAGAGCCCTTTTCCTATGTGCTTAAAGGTTTATATTATTTCGGACTGACGCCATTTATGTTTTCTGAAGATAAATCGCAAATAATTACAAGATTTGTCGATAATTTCGCAATATTAGTGAGTGTCTTTATTAACGCTACGCTCAGCTTATTCGCGATTGCACTGCGAGCATTGGTGGAAACAATTTTTGATACTAAAACCCCAAGCCATTTCAGTGAAGTTATTCGAATGGCGCAATGGCTGCAAGTCTATATATCAGGTTTAGCTTATGCAGGAGTGATGATTCTTTGCAATGTTAAAAAACGATCGCATATGAAGCTATATGAGTTGGGGTTACCTCTAGAAGAAGACATGAAAAAGTTTTCTTACTTTGATCCTAACTACGGCAAGATCCAAAAGCAGCTTACTTTTGCAGTTTTTAGCTTATCCTTATACAACGCATTATTGACATTTAGCCTTGTCATTTACATCACTTACATGAGAAATAATTATTTGGACAATCAAATGATCCCTGTTTATGCTGCCAGCCAGACCTATGCTCAGTTTCATTGCTTTTACTACTGCGTGTTGATTTTTTATATAACCAAACGGCTCAAAAATGTCGAAGATCTGGCTAAGTCCAACTTGACTAAGGAAGAGTTCAACAATCTCGTAAATATTAACCAACGTTTGAGACAAATAGTCTACACCTTAAATGATGCGTTAGGAATAGGACAATTTCTGATTATTGTGAATAATAACATAATTATCACTATACAAGTTTTTATCGATTTCCACATGTTAGCCTCAAAGGAAATGATGTCTTTTTATCTTCACTGGAGCATAGGTGCTACCTGGTGGCTCTTGTTGCTTATTGGGCAGAATGTTTACACCGCCAAGGTGGGAAATGATCTGAAAATTCAGGTAAGATAGATTCATAAATAATTATCGTTTTGGCAATATGAAACACAATTACAGGCACGGAAGACAAATCAGGCAATACTAGAGAACAGTGAACGACAAAAATTCGAAAACAAAAACATAGAACTTTTGTTGATTTGCTCATTCGGCAAATTTTGTGGGAATAAAGTCGAATGTACCGCAGGCGGATTTTTTGTAATCGATAACTCTTTAATTACGTTGGTGGGTATAAAAATAAATAGGACAAATGCTCGTTAATTTCACAAATCATTAAAATTACAGATGGTTTCTACAATTACTTCATATCTAATTATTCTGATACAATTCCAACAAAATGTAAATCAGTGATCATCAAAACTGGCTATAAGCGGACCTCATTAAGCCATTAAAATAAATTTCTCTTTAATATTTCAAAATCTCACGATTTTTCATTGATAAAGCATACATGTATGTATGATGCAAAGTAATTTTAAGCTATTGTTTTCTTAATTTCTTCCAATTTATCATAAGTGATCGTTCCATTGGTGTTATTTTCAGATACGCCCTAAAATCTTCGCTATAGTTTTCCCGTAACCTTTATGTAGTTTTAAGCTCTAGTAACCTTGCGAGGTCTGTCCCAAAACTATCCGACCTTTGCCCATAACTAATGGTTTAATTTGCTTATACAAATCGTAATTGTACACCAATCGTAAAAATTGTCCAAGATTATCTACTCAATCTATCTAAAAAGCTATAGTTTAAATTTCAAGCCAATCGGATAAAAATTGTTTGAGCTTTACTACTCGCCACTTTTGAAAATGTAAACGCGGAATAAATACATTCAAAGTGTGAAAATGTATACTAAACACACGAAACTTTTAAAATAGAGCTTTGCTGAATTATATCTTAGGAGCATTTAAAAATATTTTTCATCAATAAATGTTAGGTGATATCATATTTGATGTGCTTTTACGTCATTTAAGCCAATAAAAATAATTTAAGAAAAAATAGTTATTAAACAACTCTTAAAAACAACGCTTTTATAAATGTACTTCAAATGACATCACATATGTACATAGCTAATCGCATTCTACTTGTCAAACCCTTTGTGAGCTAATAACAAAATTGTTATTAAAATAGAAAAAAAAACAATTCAAATGGTTTTTACTCCTTAAAGCCTTAGCCCCTTCAAACGAGAAGCTAAAAAATAAAAACAATTTATCGGTTACTAAATAAAAGATTTAATTACGTGATCTTGAGTGTTTTCTTTTAAATTATATTACTTCCTATGTATTTTAAGAGTTTCAAAATCATGCTAAATGACATGATATTGGTGAAATAAGAAACAAATTTCTGAAAAGTTTTTTCTGCCACGGCCACGGCGAAAATATTTCCGTCTGTCCGTCCGTATGTCACAGTAATTTTATTAAGAGACTTTTAGGACTATAGCGTTGAAATTTGGCACACGCATAGATTATACCTAGCAGCTACAAGGGTGAAGTTATTCTAATGACGCAATGGATTCAAGTCTATATGTCAGGTTTACCTCATGCAGAAGTGATTATTCTTTCAAATGTTAAAAAACGAGCGCTTATTAAATTCTACGATTTGTGAAAAGTTTTTTAAGTTTGATCCTAACTATGGCTAACTACGGATTTTTTATATAACCAAACGGCTCTAAATTGTTAAAGGTCTGGCTTAGTCCAACTTGACCAAGAAAGTGCTCTTTATGGAATAAACTGGAATGCACCGCAGCGGTTTTGTTGTTATCGATAACTCTTTAATTACGTTGGGAGGTGCAAAAATAAATAGGGCAAACGCTCGTTAATTTAAACAATCATTTAATTATAGATGGTTTCTACAATTGCTTCATATCTAATTATTCTGATACAATTCCAACAAAATAAATTATTCAATTTATTATGCAATGAGAAACAGCAAAACTGGCTATTAGTCGAAGATGATTAAGTTCTTTAAATTACATATTAATTTTTTTTAAAGTAAAAACATACATCATATATCGTTTGAATCTGCTTAGAAGATGAATATCTCAAGGACCTTCTAAAAGTGAGTTATTGGAGTATGTACCTCCCTCAGTTACCTTGGTGTAATGACTTTTGTAAGGAAAGTGATGGTGGTGATTACTTAATACAAATTTGGTCCGTCTTACTAACAATAAATCTAATTGTGTCTAGATCGCAGATAGGATTGATCAAAAGCAATCTCGTAATTAACTTCAAATAGAAATCAGTACTTCAGCTAATCACCATATCCTTAAATTTACTCTTGACGAATATCTAACTTCAGTCTTCGCCTAACTGCAATTCAAATTACTTATTCGGTATGGAGCTCGTAGATTCCCTTTCCTATGTGTTTAAAGGTTTATATTATTTCGGACTGACGCCATTTAAGTTTTCTGAAGACAAATCGCAAATAATTACAAGATTTGTCGATAATTTCGCAATATTAGTGAGTGTCTTTATTAACGCTACGCTCAGCTTATTCGCGATTGCACTGCGAGCATTGGTGGAAACAATTTTTGATACTAAAACCCCAAGCCATTTCAGTGAAGTTATTCGAATGGCGCAATGGCTGCAAGTCTATATATCAGGTTTAGCTTATGCAGGAGTGATGATTCTTTGCAATGTTAAAAAACGATCGCATATGAAGCTATATGAGTTGGGGTTACCTCTAGAAGAAGACATGAAAAAGTTTTTTAACTTTGATCCTAACTACGCCAAGATCCAAAAGCAGCTTACTTTTGCAGTTTTTAGCTTATCCTTATACAACGCATTATTGACATTTAGCCTTGTCATTTACATCACTTACATGAGAAATAATTATTTGGACAATCAAATGATCCCTGTTTATGCTGCCTGCCAGACCTACGCTCAGTTTCATTGCTTTTACTACTGCGCGTTGATTTTTTATATAACCAAACGGCTCAAAAATGTCGAAGATCTGGCTAAGTCCAACTTGACTAAGGAAGAGTTCAACAATCTCGTAAATATTAACCAACGTTTGAGACAAATAGTCTACACCTTAAACGATGCGTTAGGACTAGGACAATTTCTGATTATTGTGAATAATAACATAATTATCACTATACAAGTTTTTATCGATTTCCACATGTTAGCCTCAAAGGAAATGATGTCTTTTTATCTTCACTGGAGTATAGGTGCTACCTGGTGGCTCTTGTTGATTATTGGGCAGAATGTTTACACCGCCAAGGTGGGAAATGATCTGAAAATTCAGGTAAGATAGATTCATAAATAATTATCGTTTTGGCAATATGAAGCACAATTACAGGCACGGAAGACAAATCAGGCAATACTAGAGAACAGTGAACGACAAAAATTCGAAAACAAAAACATAGAACTTTTGTTGATTTGCTCATTCGGCAAATTTTGTGGGAATAAAGTCGAATGTACCGCTGGCGGATTTTTTGTAATCGATAACTCTTTGATTACGTTGGTGGGTATAAAAATAAATAGGACAAATTCTCGTTAATTTCACAAATTATTTAATACAGATGGTTTCTACAATTACTTCATATCTAATTATTCTGATACAATTCCAACAAAATGTAAATCAATGATTATTATAACTGGCTATAAGTGGACCTCATTAAGACATTAAAATAAATTTCTCTTTAATATTTCAACGGTATAAAAGAGAATCTCACGATTTTTCATTGATAAAGCATGTAAATAAAGCATGTATGTATGATGCAAAGTAATTTTAAGCTATTATTTTCTTAATTTCTTCAAATTTATCATAAGTGATCGTTCCATAGGTGTTATTTTCAGATAAAAAGCCGTCAATAGCGAGTTTGACTCACGCTCTATTATTATCGCTATAGTTTTCCAATAAACTTTATATAGTTTTAAGCTCTAGTAACCTTGCGAGGTTTGTCCCAAAACTATCCGACCTTTGCCCATAACTAATGGTTTAATTTGTTTATACAATACAAATCGTAGTTGTTCACCGATCGTAAAAATTGTGCAAGATTATCTACTCAATCTATCTAAAAAGCTATAGTTTAAATTTCAAGCCAATCGGATAAAAATTGTTTGAGCTTTACTGCTCGCCGCTTTTGAAAATGTAAGCGCGAGATAAATGCAATCAAAGTGTTAAATGTATACTAAACACATGAAACTTTTAAAATAGAGGTTTGCTGAATTATATCTTAGGAGCATTTAAAAATATTTTTCATCAATAAATGTTGGTTGATATCATATTTGCTATGCTTTTACGTCATTTGAGCCAATAAAAATAATTTAAGAAAAAATAGTTATTAAACAACTCTTAAAAACAACGCTTTTATAAATGTACTTCAAATGACATCACATACATAGCCAATCGCATTCTACTTGTCAAACCCTTTGTGAGCTAATAAAAGCGTTATTAAAATAGAAAAACAACAATGCAATGGTTTTTACTCCTTAAAGACAGCCCTTTCAAACGAGAAGCTCAAAAAAAAAAAAACAATTTATCGGTTACTAAATAAAAGATTTAATTACGTGATTTTGAGTGTTTTCTTTTAAATTGTATTACTTCCTATGTATTTTAAGAGTTTCAAAATCATGCTAGATGACATGATATTGGTGAAATAAGAAACAAAATTCTGAAAAGTTTTTTTCACTATGGCCGTTTTCAGGGTTCCGTAGCAAAACAAGGAACCTTTATGGCGAAACTATTTCCGTCTGTCCGTCCGTATGCCACAGTAACTTTATTAAGAGACTTTTAGGACTATAGCGCTGAAATTTGGCACACGTTTAGATAACACAGGTCAACACCAATTTTTGTTCTCAAAGTATTTGCAAATGATTTCTGTAGGATTTTTTCCGTAGATTACGAATTCGTAAATGAAAATGTTCAAACAGCATCCATTTTCGAGAAAAATAGGGTTAAAAAGTACAAAAGACCATATTTTGACCATTTATGAAAAATTATTACAAAATAACGGATTGAGCCAGAAACTTTTGTTCAAATAATAGTTGAAATCTTAAGCTATTATATAAAAATACAGAAGGCCTTAAAACATTTCGAAATGATCCATAAATTTGATTTTTTTCCATTAACCAATTACTTCATATAATAAATGCCGAATAAAGAACATGACAAGTGCACACTCATGAAAAACTTGTTCGATAATATGTTTAAAAAGCGCTATTGAGATAAATGGCATTTGGTTCTCTTAGATTAGGATTTAGGCTTTCATTTAAACAAAGTTACAAATTTCTATTATGATCCTTTATTTTTTAATGATGCTTCAAAAATGGTCAAAATACGGTCTTCAAAATCTGTATTATTACTACCAACACTACAAAAGCAAACTTAAAGGAGGTTGTGGGTATTTTTTAATTATTTTGATATATGACAAATAAAAAAATTATAAAATAAACCGCGACTCAAGAAAAAAATTTTTTTTTGTAGACCAGTGTAATTATACCTACCAGCTACAAGGGTGAAGTTATTCTAATGACACAATGGATTCAAGTCTATATATCAGTCTATATATCAGGTTTAGCTTATGCAGAAGTGATTATTCTTTCAAATGTTAACAAACGAGCGCATATGAAATTCTACGAGTTGTGGATATCTCTAGATAAAGTTTTTTAAGTTTGATCCTAACTAAGGATTTTTTATATAACCAAACGGCTCAAAATTGTCGAAATTCTGACTAAGTCCAACTTGACTAGGAAGTGTACTTTATGGAATAAACTGGAATGCACCGCAGGCGCGTTCGTTGTTATCGATAACTCTTTAATTACGTTAGTAGGTAGAAAAATTAATAGGGCAAATGGTCATTAATTTAAACAATAATTTAATTATAGATGGCTTCTACAATTGCTTCATATCTAATTATTCTTATACAATTCCAACAACATAAATTATCCAATTTATACAATGAGAAACAGCAAAAGTGGCTACTAGTCGAAGATGCTTAAGTTCTTTCAATTACATATTAATTTTTTTTAAAGTAAATATGTACCTACATACATAACACATATATCGTTTGAATCTACTTAGATGAATATCTCAAGGACCTTCTAAAAGTGAGTTATTGGAGTATGTACCTCCCTCAATTACCTTGGTGTACTGACTTTTATAAGGAAGGTGATGGTGGTGATTACTTAATACAAATTTGGTCCGGCTTACTAACAATAAATCTAATTGTGCCTAGATCGCAGATAGGATTGATCACAAGCAATCTCATAATTAACTTCATACAGAAATCAGTACTTCGGCTAATCACCATATCCTTAAATTTACTCTTGACGAATATCTAACTTCAGTCTTCGTGTAACTACAATCTAAATTACTTATTCGGTATGGAGCTCGCAGATGCCTTTTTTTTTGTGTTTAGAGGTTTATATTATTTCGGACTGATGCCATTTAAGTTTTCTGAAGATAAATCGCAAATGATCATAAGATTTGTCGATAATTTCGCAATATTAGCGAGTGTCTTTATTAACGCTACGCTCAGCTTATTCGTGATTGCACTGCGAGCATTGGTGGAAACAATTTTTGATACTAAAAGCCCAAGCCATTTCAGTGAAGTTATTCTAATGGCGCACTGGATGCAAGTCTATATATCAGGTTTAGCTTATGCAGGAGTGATGATTCTTTGCAATGTTAAAAAACGATCTCATATGAAGCTCTACGAGTTGTGGATGTCTCTAGATAAAGACATGAAAAAGTTTTTTAACTTTGATCCTAACTACGCCAAGATCCAAAAGCAGCTTTATTTTGTAGTATTTAGCATATCCTTATACAACGCATTATTGACATTTAGCCTTGTCATTTACATCACTTACATGAGAAATAATTATTTGGACAATCAAATGATCCCTGTTTATGCTGCCAGCCAGACCTACGCTCAGTTTCATTGCTTTTATTACTGCTTGTTGATTTTTTATATAACCAAACGGCTCAAAAATGTCGAAGATGTGGCTAAGTCCAACTTGACTAAGGAAGAGTTCAACAATCTCGTAAATATTAACCAACGTTTGAGACAAATAGTCTACACCTTAAACGATGCGTTAGGACTAGGACAATTTCTGATTATTGTGAATAATAACATAATTATCACTCTACAAGTTTTTATCGATGTCCACATGTTAGCCTCAAAGGAAACGATGGCTTTTTATCTTCACTGGAGTATAGGTTCTACCTGGTGGCTCATGTTGTTTATTGGGCAGACTGTTTACACCGCCAAGGTGGGAAATGATCTGAAAGTTCAGGTAAGATTCAGAAATAAATTTAGTTTTGGGAGTATGTATTAAACACAATTGCAGGCACGAATGACAAATCAGGCAATACTAGAGAACAGTGAACGACAAAAATTCGAAAACAAAAACATAGAACTTTTGTTGATTTGCTCATTCGGCAAATTTTGTGGGAATAAAGTCGAATGCACCGCTGGCGGAGTTTTTGTCATCGATAACTCTTTAATTACGTTGGTGAGTATAAAAATAAATAGAACAAATGTTCGTTAATTTCACAAATCATTAAAATTACAGATGGTTTCTACAATTACTTCATATCTAATTATTCTTACACAATTCCAACAAAATGTAAATCAGTGATCATCAAAACTGGCTATAAGCGGACCTCATTAAGCCATTAAAATAAATTTCTCTTTAATATTTCAAAATCTCACGATTTTTCATTGATAAAGCATACATGTATGTATGATGCAAAGTAATTTTAAGCTATTGTTTTCTTAATTTCTTCCAATTTATCATAAGTGATCGTTCCATTGGTGTTATTTTCAGATACGCCCTAAAATCTTCGCTATAGTTTTCCCGTAACCTTTATGTAGTTTTAAGCTCTAGTAACCTTGCGAGGTCTGTCCCAAAACTATCCGACCTTTGCCCATAACTAATGGTTTAATTTGCTTATACAAATCGTAATTGTACACCAATCGTAAAAATTGTCCAAGATTATCTACTCAATCTATCTAAAAAGCTATAGTTTAAATTTCAAGCCAATCGGATAAAAATTGTTTGAGCTTTACTACTCGCCACTTTTGAAAATGTAAACGCGGAATAAATACATTCAAAGTGTGAAAATGTATACTAAACACACGAAACTTTTAAAATAGAGCTTTGCTGAATTATATCTTAGGAGCATTTAAAAATATTTTTCATCAATAAATGTTAGGTGATATCATATTTGATGTGCTTTTACGTCATTTAAGCCAATAAAAATAATTTAAGAAAAAATAGTTATTAAACAACTCTTAAAAACAACGCTTTTATAAATGTACTTCAAATGACATCACATATGTACATAGCTAATCGCATTCTACTTGTCAAACCCTTTGTGAGCTAATAACAAAATTGTTATTAAAATAGAAAAAAAAACAATTCAAATGGTTTTTACTCCTTAAAGCCTTAGCCCCTTCAAACGAGAAGCTAAAAAATAAAAACAATTTATCGGTTACTAAATAAAAGATTTAATTACGTGATCTTGAGTGTTTTCTTTTAAATTATATTACTTCCTATGTATTTTAAGAGTTTCAAAATCATGCTAAATGACATGATATTGGTGAAATAAGAAACAAATTTCTGAAAAGTTTTTTCTGCCACGGCCACGGCGAAAATATTTCCGTCTGTCCGTCCGTATGTCACAGTAATTTTATTAAGAGACTTTTAGGACTATAGCGTTGAAATTTGGCACACGCATAGATTATACCTAGCAGCTACAAGGGTGAAGTTATTCTAATGACGCAATGGATTCAAGTCTATATGTCAGGTTTACCTCATGCAGAAGTGATTATTCTTTCAAATGTTAAAAAACGAGCGCTTATTAAATTCTACGATTTGTGAAAAGTTTTTTAAGTTTGATCCTAACTATGGCTAACTACGGATTTTTTATATAACCAAACGGCTCTAAATTGTTAAAGGTCTGGCTTAGTCCAACTTGACCAAGAAAGTGCTCTTTATGGAATAAACTGGAATGCACCGCAGCGGTTTTGTTGTTATCGATAACTCTTTAATTACGTTGGGAGGTGCAAAAATAAATAGGGCAAACGCTCGTTAATTTAAACAATCATTTAATTATAGATGGTTTCTACAATTGCTTCATATCTAATTATTCTGATACAATTCCAACAAAATAAATTATTCAATTTATTATGCAATGAGAAACAGCAAAACTGGCTATTAGTCGAAGATGATTAAGTTCTTTAAATTACATATTAATTTTTTTTAAAGTAAAAACATACATCATATATCGTTTGAATCTGCTTAGAAGATGAATATCTCAAGGACCTTCTAAAAGTGAGTTATTGGAGTATGTACCTCCCTCAGTTACCTTGGTGTAATGACTTTTGTAAGGAAAGTGATGGTGGTGATTACTTAATACAAATTTGGTCCGTCTTACTAACAATAAATCTAATTGTGTCTAGATCGCAGATAGGATTGATCAAAAGCAATCTCGTAATTAACTTCAAATAGAAATCAGTACTTCAGCTAATCACCATATCCTTAAATTTACTCTTGACGAATATCTAACTTCAGTCTTCGCCTAACTGCAATTCAAATTACTTATTCGGTATGGAGCTCGTAGATTCCCTTTCCTATGTGTTTAAAGGTTTATATTATTTCGGACTGACGCCATTTAAGTTTTCTGAAGACAAATCGCAAATAATTACAAGATTTGTCGATAATTTCGCAATATTAGTGAGTGTCTTTATTAACGCTACGCTCAGCTTATTCGCGATTGCACTGCGAGCATTGGTGGAAACAATTTTTGATACTAAAACCCCAAGCCATTTCAGTGAAGTTATTCGAATGGCGCAATGGCTGCAAGTCTATATATCAGGTTTAGCTTATGCAGGAGTGATGATTCTTTGCAATGTTAAAAAACGATCGCATATGAAGCTATATGAGTTGGGGTTACCTCTAGAAGAAGACATGAAAAAGTTTTTTAACTTTGATCCTAACTACGCCAAGATCCAAAAGCAGCTTACTTTTGCAGTTTTTAGCTTATCCTTATACAACGCATTATTGACATTTAGCCTTGTCATTTACATCACTTACATGAGAAATAATTATTTGGACAATCAAATGATCCCTGTTTATGCTGCCTGCCAGACCTACGCTCAGTTTCATTGCTTTTACTACTGCGCGTTGATTTTTTATATAACCAAACGGCTCAAAAATGTCGAAGATCTGGCTAAGTCCAACTTGACTAAGGAAGAGTTCAACAATCTCGTAAATATTAACCAACGTTTGAGACAAATAGTCTACACCTTAAACGATGCGTTAGGACTAGGACAATTTCTGATTATTGTGAATAATAACATAATTATCACTATACAAGTTTTTATCGATTTCCACATGTTAGCCTCAAAGGAAATGATGTCTTTTTATCTTCACTGGAGTATAGGTGCTACCTGGTGGCTCTTGTTGATTATTGGGCAGAATGTTTACACCGCCAAGGTGGGAAATGATCTGAAAATTCAGGTAAGATAGATTCATAAATAATTATCGTTTTGGCAATATGAAGCACAATTACAGGCACGGAAGACAAATCAGGCAATACTAGAGAACAGTGAACGACAAAAATTCGAAAACAAAAACATAGAACTTTTGTTGATTTGCTCATTCGGCAAATTTTGTGGGAATAAAGTCGAATGTACCGCTGGCGGATTTTTTGTAATCGATAACTCTTTGATTACGTTGGTGGGTATAAAAATAAATAGGACAAATTCTCGTTAATTTCACAAATTATTTAATACAGATGGTTTCTACAATTACTTCATATCTAATTATTCTGATACAATTCCAACAAAATGTAAATCAATGATTATTATAACTGGCTATAAGTGGACCTCATTAAGACATTAAAATAAATTTCTCTTTAATATTTCAACGGTATAAAAGAGAATCTCACGATTTTTCATTGATAAAGCATGTAAATAAAGCATGTATGTATGATGCAAAGTAATTTTAAGCTATTATTTTCTTAATTTCTTCAAATTTATCATAAGTGATCGTTCCATAGGTGTTATTTTCAGATAAAAAGCCGTCAATAGCGAGTTTGACTCACGCTCTATTATTATCGCTATAGTTTTCCAATAAACTTTATATAGTTTTAAGCTCTAGTAACCTTGCGAGGTTTGTCCCAAAACTATCCGACCTTTGCCCATAACTAATGGTTTAATTTGTTTATACAATACAAATCGTAGTTGTTCACCGATCGTAAAAATTGTGCAAGATTATCTACTCAATCTATCTAAAAAGCTATAGTTTAAATTTCAAGCCAATCGGATAAAAATTGTTTGAGCTTTACTGCTCGCCGCTTTTGAAAATGTAAGCGCGAGATAAATGCAATCAAAGTGTTAAATGTATACTAAACACATGAAACTTTTAAAATAGAGGTTTGCTGAATTATATCTTAGGAGCATTTAAAAATATTTTTCATCAATAAATGTTGGTTGATATCATATTTGCTATGCTTTTACGTCATTTGAGCCAATAAAAATAATTTAAGAAAAAATAGTTATTAAACAACTCTTAAAAACAACGCTTTTATAAATGTACTTCAAATGACATCACATACATAGCCAATCGCATTCTACTTGTCAAACCCTTTGTGAGCTAATAAAAGCGTTATTAAAATAGAAAAACAACAATGCAATGGTTTTTACTCCTTAAAGACAGCCCTTTCAAACGAGAAGCTCAAAAAAAAAAAAACAATTTATCGGTTACTAAATAAAAGATTTAATTACGTGATTTTGAGTGTTTTCTTTTAAATTGTATTACTTCCTATGTATTTTAAGAGTTTCAAAATCATGCTAGATGACATGATATTGGTGAAATAAGAAACAAAATTCTGAAAAGTTTTTTTCACTATGGCCGTTTTCAGGGTTCCGTAGCAAAACAAGGAACCTTTATGGCGAAACTATTTCCGTCTGTCCGTCCGTATGCCACAGTAACTTTATTAAGAGACTTTTAGGACTATAGCGCTGAAATTTGGCACACGTTTAGATAACACAGGTCAACACCAATTTTTGTTCTCAAAGTATTTGCAAATGATTTCTGTAGGATTTTTTCCGTAGATTACGAATTCGTAAATGAAAATGTTCAAACAGCATCCATTTTCGAGAAAAATAGGGTTAAAAAGTACAAAAGACCATATTTTGACCATTTATGAAAAATTATTACAAAATAACGGATTGAGCCAGAAACTTTTGTTCAAATAATAGTTGAAATCTTAAGCTATTATATAAAAATACAGAAGGCCTTAAAACATTTCGAAATGATCCATAAATTTGATTTTTTTCCATTAACCAATTACTTCATATAATAAATGCCGAATAAAGAACATGACAAGTGCACACTCATGAAAAACTTGTTCGATAATATGTTTAAAAAGCGCTATTGAGATAAATGGCATTTGGTTCTCTTAGATTAGGATTTAGGCTTTCATTTAAACAAAGTTACAAATTTCTATTATGATCCTTTATTTTTTAATGATGCTTCAAAAATGGTCAAAATACGGTCTTCAAAATCTGTATTATTACTACCAACACTACAAAAGCAAACTTAAAGGAGGTTGTGGGTATTTTTTAATTATTTTGATATATGACAAATAAAAAAATTATAAAATAAACCGCGACTCAAGAAAAAAATTTTTTTTTGTAGACCAGTGTAATTATACCTACCAGCTACAAGGGTGAAGTTATTCTAATGACACAATGGATTCAAGTCTATATATCAGTCTATATATCAGGTTTAGCTTATGCAGAAGTGATTATTCTTTCAAATGTTAACAAACGAGCGCATATGAAATTCTACGAGTTGTGGATATCTCTAGATAAAGTTTTTTAAGTTTGATCCTAACTAAGGATTTTTTATATAACCAAACGGCTCAAAATTGTCGAAATTCTGACTAAGTCCAACTTGACTAGGAAGTGTACTTTATGGAATAAACTGGAATGCACCGCAGGCGCGTTCGTTGTTATCGATAACTCTTTAATTACGTTAGTAGGTAGAAAAATTAATAGGGCAAATGGTCATTAATTTAAACAATAATTTAATTATAGATGGCTTCTACAATTGCTTCATATCTAATTATTCTTATACAATTCCAACAACATAAATTATCCAATTTATACAATGAGAAACAGCAAAAGTGGCTACTAGTCGAAGATGCTTAAGTTCTTTCAATTACATATTAATTTTTTTTAAAGTAAATATGTACCTACATACATAACACATATATCGTTTGAATCTACTTAGATGAATATCTCAAGGACCTTCTAAAAGTGAGTTATTGGAGTATGTACCTCCCTCAATTACCTTGGTGTACTGACTTTTATAAGGAAGGTGATGGTGGTGATTACTTAATACAAATTTGGTCCGGCTTACTAACAATAAATCTAATTGTGCCTAGATCGCAGATAGGATTGATCACAAGCAATCTCATAATTAACTTCATACAGAAATCAGTACTTCGGCTAATCACCATATCCTTAAATTTACTCTTGACGAATATCTAACTTCAGTCTTCGTGTAACTACAATCTAAATTACTTATTCGGTATGGAGCTCGCAGATGCCTTTTTTTTTGTGTTTAGAGGTTTATATTATTTCGGACTGATGCCATTTAAGTTTTCTGAAGATAAATCGCAAATGATCATAAGATTTGTCGATAATTTCGCAATATTAGCGAGTGTCTTTATTAACGCTACGCTCAGCTTATTCGTGATTGCACTGCGAGCATTGGTGGAAACAATTTTTGATACTAAAAGCCCAAGCCATTTCAGTGAAGTTATTCTAATGGCGCACTGGATGCAAGTCTATATATCAGGTTTAGCTTATGCAGGAGTGATGATTCTTTGCAATGTTAAAAAACGATCTCATATGAAGCTCTACGAGTTGTGGATGTCTCTAGATAAAGACATGAAAAAGTTTTTTAACTTTGATCCTAACTACGCCAAGATCCAAAAGCAGCTTTATTTTGTAGTATTTAGCATATCCTTATACAACGCATTATTGACATTTAGCCTTGTCATTTACATCACTTACATGAGAAATAATTATTTGGACAATCAAATGATCCCTGTTTATGCTGCCAGCCAGACCTACGCTCAGTTTCATTGCTTTTATTACTGCTTGTTGATTTTTTATATAACCAAACGGCTCAAAAATGTCGAAGATGTGGCTAAGTCCAACTTGACTAAGGAAGAGTTCAACAATCTCGTAAATATTAACCAACGTTTGAGACAAATAGTCTACACCTTAAACGATGCGTTAGGACTAGGACAATTTCTGATTATTGTGAATAATAACATAATTATCACTCTACAAGTTTTTATCGATGTCCACATGTTAGCCTCAAAGGAAACGATGGCTTTTTATCTTCACTGGAGTATAGGTTCTACCTGGTGGCTCATGTTGTTTATTGGGCAGACTGTTTACACCGCCAAGGTGGGAAATGATCTGAAAGTTCAGGTAAGATTCAGAAATAAATTTAGTTTTGGGAGTATGTATTAAACACAATTGCAGGCACGAATGACAAATCAGGCAATACTAGAGAACAGTGAACGACAAAAATTCGAAAACAAAAACATAGAACTTTTGTTGATTTGCTCATTCGGCAAATTTTGTGGGAATAAAGTCGAATGCACCGCTGGCGGAGTTTTTGTCATCGATAACTCTTTAATTACGTTGGTGAGTATAAAAATAAATAGAACAAATGTTCGTTAATTTCACAAATCATTAAAATTACAGATGGTTTCTACAATTACTTCATATCTAATTATTCTTACACAATTCCAACAAAATGTAAATCAGTGATCATCAAAACTGGCTATAAGTGGACCTCATTAAGGCATTAAAATAAATTTCTCTTTAATATTTCAACGGTCTAAAAGAAAATCTCACGATTTTTCATTGATAAAGCATACATGTATGTATGATGCAAAGTAATTTTAAGCTATTATTTTCTTAATTTCTTCAAATTTATCATAAGTGATCGTTCCATAGGTGTTATTTTCAGATAAAAAGCCGTCAAGAGCGAGTTTAACTCACGCCTTAAAATTATCGCTATAGTTTTCCAGTAAACTTTATGTAGTTTTAAGCTCTAGTAACCTTGCGAGGTCTGTCCCAAAACTATCCGGCCTGTGCCCATAACTAATGGTTTAATTTGTTTATACAAATCGTAATTGTTCACCGATCGTAAAAATTGCGCAAGATTTTCTACTTAAGGGGTAACACCACTGTAACAGCCTAAAAAAACGTGTTTTTTTGTCATTTTTTCTTGGGTGGAAGGAAAGGTAATAAAATTATAATATTGGAGGAAGTTATTTAGCGTATATTTAAGTAACAAAATAGAAAATTATTATAAAAAAATATTCAAAAATGACGGCACCACAGCCATTTTCGCGAGGCACGTAGAATTCTGCGGCACGCAGCATAACTCCAACAATTTTCATTCTTTTCATTCGAATTTGTTACAATATCTTTAAAATAAGATTTTGAAGAGAAATACGTAGGGGATTTTCGATAAGTTAATTTAATAATTATTTATTAACAAATGACTATCTTTTTTTTTGTTGAAAATTTAACGATTTAATTCAAATACTCGCCAATCACACAAAAATCAATATTTTTAAAATCCCCTACGTATTTCTCTAGCTATAAGCATGTACAATAAGTGTTTTTTTTTTTTTTTCTAAATCCAAATTTGCAGCAGCTACACTGCGTGCCGCAGAATTCTACGTGCCTCGCGAAAATGGCTGTGGTGCCGTCATTTTTGAATATTTTTTTATAATAATTTTCTATTTTGTTACTTAAATATACGCTAAATAACTTCCTCCAATATTATAATTTTATTACCTTTCCTTCCACCCAAAAAAAAATGGCAAAAACACACGTTTTTTTAGGCTGTTACAGTGGTGTTACCCCTTAATCTATCTAAAAAGCTATAATTTAAATTTGAAGTCAATCGGATAAAAATTGATTGAGCTTTACCTACTGCTCGCCGCTTTTGAAAATATAAGCGCGAGATAAATACATTCAAAGTGTGAAAATGTATACTAAACACACAAAACTTCTAAAATAGAGCTTTGCTGAATTATATCTTAGCAGCATTTAAAAATATTTTTCATCAATAAATGTTGTTTGGCATCATATTTGAGATGCTTTTACGTCATTAAAGCCAATAAAAATACTTTAAGAAAAAATAGTTATTAAACAACTTTTGAAAACAACGCTTTTATAAATGTACTTCAAATGACATCACATAACTAATCGCATTCTACTTGTGAAACCCTTTGTGAACTAATAAAAAAATTGTTATTAAAATAGAAAAAAAAAACAATTCAAATGGTTTTTACTCCTTAAAGCCAGCCCCTTCAAACGAGAAGCTAAAAAAAAACAATTTATCGGTTACTAAATAAAAGATTTAATTACGTGATTTTGAGTGTTTTCTTTTAAATTATATTACTTCCCATGTATTTGAAGAGTTTCAAAATCATGCTAAAAGACATGATTTTGGAGAAATAACAAACAAAATTCTAAAAATTTTTTTTTCTGCCAAGGCCACGGCGAAACTATTTCCGTCTGTCCGTCCGTATGTCACAGTAATTTTATTAAGAGACTTTTAGGACTATAGCGTTGAAATTTGGCACACGCATAGATTATACCTACCAGCAATAAGGGTGAAGTTATTCTAATGACGCAATGGATTCAAGTCTATATATCAGATTTACCTCATGCAGAAGTGATTATTCTTTCAAATGTTAAAAAACGAGCGCGTATTAAATTCTACAAGTTGTGAAAATCTCTAGATAAAGTTTTTTAAGTTTGATCCTATGTAACTATGGCTAACTACGGATTTTTCGGATTTTTTATATAACCAAACGGCTCTAAATTGTTGAAGTTCTGGCTTAGTCCAACTTGACTAAGAAAGTGTACTTTATGGAATAAACTGGAATGCACCGCAGTGGTTTTGTTGTTATCGATAACTCTTTAATTACGTTGGGAGGTGCAAAAATAAATAGGGCAAACGCTCGTTAATTTAAACAATAATTTAATTATAGATGGTTTCTACAATTGCTTCATATCTAATTATTCTGATACAATTCCAACAAAATAAATTATCCAATTTATTATACAATGAGAAACAGCAAAACTGGCTACTAGCGGAAGATGATTAAGTTCTTTAAATTACATATTAATTTTGTTTAAAGTAAAACCATACATAATATATCGTTTGAATGTGCTTAGAAGATGAATATCTCAAGGACCTTCTAAAAGTGAGTTATTGGAGTATGTACCTCCCTCAGTTACCTTGGTGTAATGACTTTTGTAAGGAAAGTGAGGGTGGTGATTACTTAATACAAATTTGGTCCGGCTTACTAACAATAAATCTAATTGTGTTTAGATCGCAGATAGGATTGATCAAAAGCAATCTCGTAATTAACTTCAAATAGAAATCAGTACTTCAGCTAATCACCATATCCTTAAATTTACTCTTGACGAATATTTAACTTCAGTCTTCGCCTAACTGCAATTCAAATTACTTATTCGGTATGGAACTCGTAGATTCCCTTTCCTATGTGTTTAAAGGTTTATATTATTTCGGACTGACGCCATTTAAGTTTTCTGAAGACAAATCGCAAATAATTACAAGATTTGTCGATAATTTCGCAATATTAGTGAGTGTCTTTATTAACGCTACGCTCAGCTTATTCGCGATTGCACTGCGAGTATTGGTGGAAACAATTTTTGATACTAAAACCCCAAGGCATTTCAGTGAAGTTATTCGAATGGCGCAATGGATGCAAGTCTATATATCAGGTTTAGCTTATGCAGGAGTGATGATTCTTTGCAATGTTAAAAAGCGATCGCATATGAAGCTATATGAGTTGGGGTTACCTCTAGAAGAAGACATGAAAAAGTTTTCTAACTTTGATCCTAACTACGGAAAGATCCAAAAGCAGCTTACTTTTGTAGTTTTTAGCTTATCCTTATACAACGCATTATTGACATTTAGCCTTGTCATTTACATCACTTACATGAGAAATAATTATTTGGACAATCAAATGATCCCTGTTTATGCTGCCAGCCAGACCTACGCTCAGTTTCATTGCTTTTACTACTGCGTGTTGATTATTTATATAACCAAACGGCTCAAAAATGTCGAAGATCTGGCTAAGTCCAACTTGACTAAGGAAGAGTTCAACAATCTCGTAAATATTAACCAACGTTTGAGACAAATAGTCTACACCTTAAACGATGCGTTAGGACTAGGACAATTTCTGATTATTGTGAATAATAACATAATTATCACTATACAAGTTTTTATCGATTTCCACATGTTAGCCTCAAAGGAAATGATGTCTTTTTATCTTCACTGGAGCATAGGTGCTACCTGGTGGCTCTTGTTGCTTATTGGGCAGACTGTTTACACCGCCAAGGTGGGAAATGATCTGAAAATTCAGGTAAGATAGATTCATAAATAAATTTAGTTTTGGCAGTATGTATTAAACACAATTGCAGGCACGAATGACAAATCAGGCAATACTAGAGAACAGTGAACGACAAAAATTCGAAAACAAAAACATAGAACTTTTGTTGATTTGCTCATTCGGCAAATTTTGTGGGAATAAAGTTGAATGCACTGCTGGCGGATTTTTTGTCATCGATAACTCTTTAATTACGTTGGTAGGTACTAAAATAAATAGGGCAAATGGTCGTAAATTTAAAAATCATTTCAATTATAGATGGTTTCTACAATTGTTTCATATCTAATTATTCTGATACAATTCCAACAAAGTGCAAATCAGTGATGTCCAAAATTAATTCATCAATTACTGTACAATGCTACTAGTTGAAGATGATTAAATTAATTACATAGTAACATTTTTGTTTAAAATTTGAACAGTATAAAAGAAAATCTCACAATTTTCCATTAATAACGCATGTATCATATTTATGTGTATGAATAAATCAAGATTATTTTAAAACTATTTTTTGTACTAAAAACATTTAATTAATTCCATCATCTCATATCATAAGTGCTATTATTATAATAATATTTAATTTTTTGGTTTCTTTTGAATTTGTTAAAGTCAAAGATTATATAAAGTATATTTGTTGTATATAATTTTCATTTTAATGAACCTGTTTTATAATTATAACTTTTGTAATTCCGGAGATAATGGCGGTGTTTCGGACTGTTATGTTATGAAGTTTGCTTGCAATTAAAATAATATTAATATATTAAACAGTACGCAACAGACAACAATCCCAGACCAAGGACAGACGGAAAATAATAAAAAGTTTTATACAGCGAGTAACATGCTTTTAAGGGGTAACACCACTAGAGGCATAAAAAAAGACATTATTTTGATAATTTATTTTGAGAAGATGGGAAAAGAAATCGGTTTGTTTTTTTCAGGGACTATTAAGGGTACATAAAAGTATGTAAAAAAAAGTTTTCATTCAATTTTGGATACAAAATGGCGGCTGTAGAGCCATTCTTGCAGAACGCCTTTTTTTGACATACCCAAACGGGCGGACACGTACCTCGGGAACCATAGCACCTAGAACAAAAAAGTAAATTTTTTCTTAAAGTACATATCAAAAACTAGTGAAGTACATACGATTTTTTTTTTTTTAAAATGATTTTTGCAAAAATGGCACGAGTTTGAAAAAAAGTTCGATCTTTCGTCAAAAAAATCGACACTAAATCGTCTGTAAAAAAAATAAAAATTTTCATCAATCAAAAAACGGATATGTACTTCACTAGATAATCCGATTGTGAAGTTACAGTCAAATTTTCAAAGCAATCCATCAAACGGTTTTTGAGCAGCGTGTCCGCCCGATTTTGAAAAAGTGATTTCGAGAAAAACGCGTTTAAAGTAAAGCAAAGAATCGGAGTGTTCATGTATAAGCGCTAAACGCGCGCTCCGAGGCCCTTCCGGAAAATTTAAAATTGAACCACTTAACACTTTTTTTCAACTATACATACAATTGCATATCTTTTTTATGACCTTAAAGTATTCTTTAAACGAAAAAAAAAATTTCGAAAATTTCAAAATCCTAGAGTGGTGTTACCCTTTAACTCATTTTTCCCGCCATATTTCTACTTTAGAACTACATCTAACAAAATATCTTTTAAAAAAAGGATAATAACAAGAAGATTAAAATTTGACCAAATCCAACTTGACGAAGGTGTAATTCAAAAATCTTTTAAATACCAACAAAAACTTGATAGAAGTTGTATCAAACTTGAATAATGCGCTCGGAATAATCCAGTTTTTGAATATCGTCAATAATAACGTTATTTAATTATAGACAGTTTCGACTGTTACCTCATATCTAATTATCCTGTTGCAATTTGAACAAGTTTTTAAACGTAGGAACAGAATTATATGTTGTTTTGTAACGAAATTGATGTATTCCCCAAATTATTGTAAAAGTCTTTATCTTTCAATTATGAACCAATCATTTACTTCTCCCCTATTATAAAAATTATGTAAAGTCCAGAAAATAATGATTACAAATGCTTGATTAGGGGATTAAGTTTAATTCGTATATCCCTCCAAAAGATAGCATCAAGAAAAAGCCATCACGCCAACATTAACTGCCGAAAGAAATTGATATCACCCAATTTAGTTAATCAACTCCTACATTTTGGTTGAATCAATTGTAATAAAAGTTTCTTTCGAGTGCCTTCCCTCAGTTTAGAAGTTTCTCTCATTTATTAAACATGGAGTTCGCCGAAGTTTATACCAAACTATTTAGTATATTACACTATTTTGGTTTAGCGCCATTTCACTTTTCAACAAATAAATTAAAAATGGATCATAAATTAATCGACTATTTTGCTGTGATATTGAGCTTTTTCATTATTTGTGTCGTTACTTTACTCATGATTGCAATACAAAGCTTAACTGAAACGTTTTTGGGTGAAAAGAATGAAGAAAAGATTGAGATAACTGGGATGACATTAACTGGGCAAAATTTACATACGGGAATCGCAAGTTTTTGTTATGTAGGAATGATTATTTTGTCAACAGTAAAGAAATCAACTCACATGAAACTGTTCAACACCTTGATGTCTTTCGACCGGGAAATTTTGAATTACTTCCAGTATGACCTCAATCACAAAACGTTCAAGAGGCGGATCAATATTATTTGTAGCAGTGTATTCAGTTACAATTTCATAATTTCTATATGCTCAGTAATTTACCTTACCATTATGAAAACTTCAGTTATGAGTTGTCGTGTAATGCTGTTACATTGTGCTAGTCAGACATACCCTCAAATTTACGTTTTTCATTACTGCGCAATGTGTTGTCTGATCACTTATCGATTTAAGGCAGTTGAAAATCTGGCTAAATCAAGCCTAACGAGATCACAATTCGAAAACCTTGTAACGATGAACATGCGGTTGAGACAGTGCGTGTACAGTTTAAATGAAGCCCTGGGAATGGGCCAATTTCTGAATATTCTGAACACCAGTGTAATTCTGACCGTGCAACTATTTCTCATCCTCTACATGATTTTCTCTCCTAATGGAGCTAACTACTTTCACTGGAATATTTGCAACGCTTGGTTTTTCCTCTTTATTATGATTCAAACTGTTTTCGTCACCAAAGTGGGAAGTGAACTTAAAGAACAAGTGAGGATAATTAATGTATGAATGTTTGTCCGTCATTAACTAACTAATTAATTACAGGTACTCAAAACAAATAAAGCAATGTCTGAAAACACCGCCCAGCGATATCAGGGGAAAGAAATAGAACTTCTTTCTGGTTGTCCACTTGACAAACTTTATGGACATAAACTGGAATGTTCTGCTGGAGGATTTTTTGTTATTGACTATTCTTTAATCATGATGGTGAGTGAAAGTTCTAGAATTCTTCTACGTGATTTATCATTAAAGATCACTCTTTTTTGTTTTTTAATTCAGATGATTTCAACAGTTACAACGTACTTAGTGATCTTGTTGCAGTTTAATCAAGATGAAAACTAGTCCACAACTTCTATAACCGTTATAAAAATACCAAGACAATTTGAAGAAGTTTAATTTTCTAATAACACCTACCATACAATAAACATACATTTACATAAAAAAAACAAGAATGCATAGTAAGGTGTCAAAATATTTCCATAGTCATTTATATATTTTCATTTAATCATTGTTCACTTATGTTTCTTATAAGTTAATATATTTTATTCCGTATTTAATAACTTCGATTAACTATTAATTTGCGTATTTATTAATTACCAGTTTAAAGACGTATTTAAGACCTATAAAAAATACTTAATTCAGAAATTAATTTGTATTTGGATGGAATAAATACAGATATTTCTTTGGATCGATTCATAATTAGTTAGTTTAAAATCTTTCTTAACCATTAAGACAAAGTAAAAAATATTAAGAGTATTTTCTTATTTTGATGCTCCCAAAAATAATTCTTATATTCTCTAGAAATTTTATAATTTTCTCTCAATAATTTTATATTTCTATAAAAAAAAGGCTTACCTTTTCTATACAGCGGAATTTAATCGATAGAGACGAAATAGGCTTTTAGATATTTCTATTGCCATTGATTCTTTTTTTAATCAGAATATATCACTAAAGATATCACACGTATTATTAAATCTCCCGATGAGTAATATGTATCTTAAATGAGATTTTTATGCTTTCATTTATGTATGTACATATAAATATAATTTAAATACTGGTGACGGCAGGTGATTACGCTTCGACATTGGAATTTTCTGTAGTGGACTCATTCGTATCTCGATCTTCTTGGTTATCTCCAGGTATGGCTTCGTAGGGTTGAAGGTTTCTGAAACAAACAAAATAAATTTTTTCTCATTTTGAAATTAATTTAATAAATTTAAATTAATGATATAAATTTTATTAAGTCGCGTAATTTACTGAAAAGGGAAAAATTGTAAAACATCTGAACCTTTATTATTTTATTTTCTTAAGTAAAACGTTTTTATTTTATATTTAATATGTAAATTTTTCAAATTTTAAATTTATTTAAAATCTTTACATTGTATTACCCAAAACATAAATAATAATAAAATCACATAGAACTTTCTTTTGTATTCAATCATGCACTAAATTATGTACAACTCCGAGTAAAACATAATGAAGAAGCAAGGTTTGGCCGTGTTAATATATTGCGGAGATATGACGCAACAAAATTGAAATGAAAATGCTCGAAATCATTGGAAAATATATCTCCCTTAATTAGCCTCGTATCTTTTATTTTGTAGGCTCGGATGAGAAAAACTTATACGGCTTTGTATTTATGCTAGAGTATACCTATAACGAAAAAACAGGATCAAATTGATCTATATTTATCTACTATAATAGACAGTGTTAGATTAGACTAAGAATTTTTACCTTTGAAAAATAAACAAATACTAAAGATATATTAGTTTCCAATCCAACAATTTTAGAATCGTATTAATTCCCTAATGGCTATTCAATTTTAACCGAAGTCAATCCATCTAAAATTCAATGTAGTTTCAAACCTTTCGTCAAGCAGTTCTAAAAAGACAAATTCGCAAGAATTCACCTTGTCGTAGCCATTAAAAAACTTATACTAGGAACAATGATTTTCGTGTATTTTATGTAAAACTTTGATCCATAATACATAGTCTTCGTAACAAATCGTCTTAGCGAATTTAATTTATTTTTTACTTCTAATGAATATGGATGGTGTTTCTTTATAAAAATTACAGTTTGCAAAAACTGGTGATCTTAGGAAAACCCTCTGCATAAACTTTTCTATAGAGAATTTGTTACCCTACAATATTAATAACGACTTTAGTTGTCAAGTTAATAATAACCACAAAATGGTTTTTTTACAATCTGCGTACCTTGAAATGTCAAAAAACACCATACTAATTTTTATTTAAATTTTAACTTTTTCTATAAACCTGAAAGCTATTATAGGTCGATTGAAATTGTTAAAAGTGATTTTTCAATTTCTTTCTTATTACTTGAGATCAGTGAAATATATGAAAAAATTCGAAATCTACAATCATGATGAGACAATTGAAAGCTTGTAGGGTATACTATTTAAAAAATGTTGAAGAAATGTTCATGGGGTAGAAGTGTTATCAGTTAGTAATAAAAAAACTGCAAAAGAATCAAATGTCAAAAAATATGGTTTGTATTTTAAACTTCCTATAATTTTGGGTTTTGTGTCAAACTAATAAATTTGATGTGTTATCAACTCGTGCAAATAAAACCGAATTATAATTACCACTTACTTTTGTTTATGTTTATGTTGTTAATAATATCCAAAAACAATTTTACATTAATCAAATGAACTAAGATACAATGGGTATATATGTAAATAAAATACCTAAATAACCTAAAATAGCCTAAATTATGAATAATTTTTCAGCAGAGAAAGCAATATTTAAGGAGCCCTTTATGAGTGCTTAGCATTTTTGCCTTAAGAACGTGTTTTATAAGATCAGCTGAAAATGGACATTCGAAAAAGATTCTTCGAAATATAAAAAGTTATATACCTTTTTAAATAATAGTTGGAGCAAAATAAAATGTTACACAATTTCTTCTTATTTTTTTCTTTTTATTCATGAATTTTCGGGTTAAAACTTCTTGAAAAAACACTTTCTTATAAAGTGAAGAATTATATTGTTTTTATTTTGTCTATTTATGTTAGATACACAGCAAGAACAATTTACTTTACAGACAATTAAAAACCAGCATATTTCTATGCAAAAATCAAATATAAAGATTTTTACAAGAAACCTAATTTATGTAAATCCCTATTGAGCTGTTTTTATAATGAATGCATTATGTACTTCATGGGAAATTGTATTTTTTCATTTATATCTATTTACATAAGTATTTAGTATTCAACAAAAGGTACATTAATTAGTTACAGATTTTAAAATCACGAAAACATTAAGCAAATGGTTGTAAATTTAAAAATATACCCAATTTCTTCTTAAGGCCTGAAAAACGCTTTAAAATTTAGATTTAATATCTAAAACAAATTTTTCTGTTGTGACATTCCGTCCATAGTTATTTATCAATAAAGAGACTTGTGCATTGTAAAATTCTGATATTGTTTAAAAGAATGTGAAGATTAATTCCTCTGCTGATGTTTCCCTATTTCATTAGTAGAAAGACCCAAACTATTAAATCGGGTTAACTAAAACTAAATTATACACAAAAGCGAAATATTTGTAATTTTATTAGTTTGCGCTGGATATTTGTAATACCCACAATAAAAACAAGTATAAAAACAACAAAATTATAAAAAGTCTTTATTTAAATAAAACGAATAACTGTGTGCAATAATTTACAACAGTTTTAATAACATGTGTATTTACAAAATAATTAAAATAATACTTTCAGATGTTTCACAAAAATTGCCAAAAACAAATAACAACTAGAAGTTGGCCTAAGTAAGCTAGCTAAAGTAAAATGCCAGAGTGTTAAAAACGTTTATTTTCAAAACTTTTCAATTGATTTAATATCCTCGACGGTGGTTGCTTCCGAATCCGACAGTCCACGTGTATGCCTGCAAAAAAGGTTGCAAAAAGGAAGGAACGGGCGCAAAATGGATGAGCAATTAGTTTCGAATACCTTAGGCTTTGTGTAAAAATATATTTAATTTAGAAAATGTTTTCAATAAATAATTTTAAGCCTAATTATAGTGCAGTCCAATGACCAATATTGAAAGTTTGACTGTGTGATGGATTTTAACGCCTAAACACCCCAAGAAAATTCATCGGATTTTTACCAACGAGGTTTCATCGTCGATGTGATCTGATCAATTTCCTTGAGAACCAACAGGCCTGGGTATGGATTCATGCATTCTTAAAAATTTTTTTATCGTTAATTCTTCCTTTCCACTATTAATTCCTCTCATGCATCATGCGATAATTTGCGAATCTATCTAGGGGTGGTTTGGGGTAGCTATTGATCAACCAGTAATTTTTCGAGGTTAGAGGGGTTCGCTTTAAAATGCATTTCCGCTTTTTTATCGCTGAAATAAAGGAAACGTTTTCTATAGTAACGAAATTATGTTTTTGCTATCAAGTATTAGGCGAATTACTTACAGGCGGCAAGGGATAACTTCTATGGGTCGGAACACTACAAAACCCATCTTTTAAGTTATCGGAAGCTAGTTACATTCAGTTTTAATATTAAAATGAATAATAAGAAAGATTATATACAAGGATTGCTTTAAAAGTACGCAAGTCAGAAATAATTTATTTACTATACGCCCAAATACCGTTTTCATCAAATAGAGATTAAGAGAAAATAGTTTCAATCGTTCAATTTATTAATCAAAATTAAACCTGGGAATGAGGACCTAAATTATATATAAGATTTGGGAAAAATGAGAAACACTAAGTTAATTTTACTAATTTTTGTATGACAAACACTAACAGTGTATAAGTTTTCGTCTTTTGATTTCATGTAGTGAGTACTTCTTTTAATGTAAAGGCTATAAATGACTGCATGAATGAAAATTTCGTTTTTTTGTTTTCTAAGATAGATAAAAATGATGTTTACAAAATTTTAGGGAAATTTTGTTCAGTAATAAATGTAGCGATTGAACAAGCAATTTGCGACTTCAAAAATAATAGAATCGATAATTCAAATAATCATCAAGCAAAATTTTTGAAAATATGGTTTTCCATTTCAAAGACTTTTCAAAAAGTTTAATGTTTCTTATGACATTCTTTTTGAAATTTTTAAAATGTATTACCAATTTGTCATACCTATAATTTAAAAAAATTAAGAATTTGACTTGGAAGAGTTAATATAAAAATAAAATTGAAATCCCATTATCGGAATATTCCGTAGAAAAGAAACGATTTTGAAAAGTACATATGAAATTTAATCCTAAATGAGGTTTTATAAAATTTTAATAAATAGGATAATAAATTGCTGCTCCAAAAATGTGATATTAATGATTAGTTTTAAGTGGCTAACAGAATGAATTGCTGGTGTTGTACAAATAGATGTTAAAATAAGTATTCCAATTCTTTAATGTCTTATTGCTGGTGCTGGTTCTGTTGTATCTTGTTGTAGCATAAATATTCCAATTTTGAACTTTTCGCGATTACCAAGTATTTCATTTCTCTAATTAATAGAATTTTATTGAATAATTATAGCGTGAAGTTTATGTAGTGTAAATATTAAATTTTGTAAGAAAAAAGTGTTAGTACATTCAAATTTAAAAAATAGAGCGTTCTAATGTGGTTATTTCACAATTTTATTCTTTGAAAGAACAAATAATTCGCACATTATTAAGAAAAACTATCTGAAGCCAGTTGTTATACCAAAACAAGTACCAGATAAGAATGCCAGCCACACATTCTGTTTTTAAAAATAATATACTTCAAAGATTACAAGCTACGAATAGTGCATTAAATATCTCAAAATATGAAAAGTGGGACAAGTAAACATTTTAGCACATATTTTTTAAAAGGCATTCAAAAGCAGCCAAAACCTATGCGGCAAAATATATTTAAAATTGTAAACTCACCTATAGAAAACGTAGTGCTGCAACATAAAGAATATATCAAAGCAGACCGAAAACAATCCCAACCCGAATTTAGTTGGGTCGCCAAAAATGGAGTCCCAATCATCTGAAATAATTAAAAAATAAGTAATTACAAAACTCTTCAAACAAATCATTTTTGAGCAATCGAACCGTAGTTGTACGCATTTAATATCATTTGCAGCATGCTGAACGTGCCTCCCACAAAATCTAAAAGAATATTTCCTATACTCCACCCTACGGTGCTCTTACGCCTGTAGTTCATCACAGCCTGCGGGAAATTAGAAAGTAAGATAAAATGATTATTAAAATGAATTTATCTTACTTGTGGTATGTACTTAATTAGAGTTATTGCTAGCTTAATGTAACTGCAGTAGTACAAGAAATCCAGCCATAGTATCACATGCGTCGCGGCAAGACTTACGGACGCTATTATAACTACGAAAAAGAGTCCCAGAATTCCACGTGCAATGAATGATACTCGTTGATCGCCGCGCTAAAACGATAAAGAAAACAAAAAATAAAAAAAGTTGAAATAATTATCATTCTAAGATATTTTTTGGCCACAAAATAAACCCCTTACCACACCCAGTTTTGCTTTGCTGTAGGGGACTAATAAATCATGTCTTATTGTTTCTTTAAGATTTTACACCATACTGAAACATTTTGTATAGTCCTTTAGCTTTCATACCATCCTCATTAGTTTAAGGACTCGTTCTGATGTATTTTTGTTTTCATTTTATTTTTTATTTATTTAATTTTTATTTCAATTTCTTAATAAAAATTTGAATTCAAAATACTTTAACTTTATATGAATAACGATAGATTTAAAAACGCAGAAGAATCAATTCTCTAAACGAGTTTTTTAACCGGACTCAATAATAACAAATCAATTTAATTAGTTGATTGGTATAAAATTAATGCGTTCTATTACATATTATAAATGTAATTTTTTGTTTTTAGATAAATGGCTACAATTTTTCGAATATCAACTCAAAATTTTAACTACATACGCAAATATTTTGATTGCTTTTTGGCCAATTTATAAATAACTTTATTATCCAATAATTGAGAAGATAAACGTAAGTTTTTTCTATAAAAAATTTACCCTTTCCGTAAAACATTTTAAACTTATTTCTAATTTAGTTTTAGGTTTTTTATTTAAATACTGTGTTAATTTCAAATGGGATTCTTGCAAATGCAAGTTTTCCAATACAAACGAATGAATTTTATTGTATTCAAAATGTGCATTTATAAAGACATGAAACTAAACAATTGCACGTTATGTTGCGAAAAAAATAAATTTCTTATTCATTTTTCGAAGTTAAAAAACAGTGTTTTATATTTTTATGCAAAATTAATTGCAGTTTATTTTTAAACAACAATTTAGATTGGTCTTAATTTAAAATTTCTCCCAACCTTGATGGTCACTGGTTTATATAAGTAGTCAAACAATAATAGACAAATAGCTACATCATTTAAATAATTACAGTCATGTTTCACTCCCCAATTTAAATAATTGAAAAACAAAATGAGACAAAAGTTTTTTCCCAATTTATAATATAGTCCGTATCTTTCTTACTTGAAGATAATTAGTGAAACGTCACACCGTGGCACCGAAAAAATATGCAAGTGCTGCCAAGCCCACCGCTTTTTGACCAACCTTTTTAAGTCAAGGTCAAGTGTTACAAGGAAAGTCATCCAAGCGTTCAGCTCGATATGCTCGAATAATCAAGTCATTGTAGTTAAACAAATTTTAAATTAATGAATTGACGTAAACTTTCTTTTAGCGAATTTTTATAATACGTATTTCATAGTATTAATTTTGACTGTCAATTCCATGCCATTCAGAAAAGTTAATTAAATAATTTATTATATCTTCACGTCAGTGAAGAATATAAAAAATATCGACTATATGGGAGCAATAAGATTTCCAATTTTATGGGAAATTAAATGTTTTACAAAGTCGGAGGCGAAATTCATATTGAAACCATTAGTACTGTAAATAAATCTGCTGTATATTATTATTATCGTCACCAACAGACGTAGATTTATTTGCCCATCACCTCTGAAGCAACAACTTTTCAATAGACATTGTGTTTCCTTTTAAACTGATAATTAAAAAGTATGAAAAGTTAAACTCACCTCAAACAAAAAGCATTGAACGATGGTCACCAAAGTTGCCAAAGTAGCGTGAAGAGAGAAGAAAACGTCGTTTGTAAGAACTGGATTAAGTCCTCGTGGATACCGCGTGGAGTATTCTTGTTGAATTTGAGGAATCCAAAATAGACCAATATTAAACACGCTGTACAGCATAAATCCGACAATATTCAGTGACAAGAAATCAAAATTCAATCCAATTACACTTTTTCTACGGAAATTCGTCCATATCTGCGGATAGAACGAAACGGACCACGCCAAAAAGTACACCCATCCAATAATAATGGACAAATAATGCAGTATCCAAGAATTTGCTATCGTTATTCGCAGAAATATATCTTGTGTTCTGGAATGTTTGATGACATAAAAATAAGTTTCTGCTTTTTTGTTCTGTACTTACATTGCAGCATCTTTGGGGATGGATTCTGCCGTGACTTGCAGGTGACCAGGCGCTAAGCCTCGAACAATTACATTCACTGGATTGCTCTTATCTGGCGGTAGATATATTGTCGACGGATCTAAACTTACTAAGTTTTGGTGCTGCTCGACGAAGGTCAAATTGACACGTTCGTCTAAGGTCCCTCTGCACAATAACATGGTTTCATCAATATTTTTATTTTTAATTTTTATGCAAAATTCCTACCGTATTTTTAGGGTAAAATTTGTTTCCTCACTAACGGCCAATGTGAGCTCACGGGGAGACACTGTGAAAGAGAAATTTCTTTGACCATATACAACACTAGGAACTGCAAGAGACAGAAAATGATATTATTTTTAAAATATTTCAAAACAAATAATCACAATTAACTTTATACAAACCTACTAAAACAGCTATCACTAGGGGAAGCACATTTGTACTAAAGTATGAGTTGCTCCGTGCCTTCATATTGACTTCTTTTATTTAATCTAAAAATTCACAAACACATTTATCTTTAACAATTCCGTAGGACGATTAAAAAATTAATTTTTTCGAGTGTTCTCCAAATTTTAGCAATAGTAGTTCCAAGTTTCATCACTTAATTTCAACTGTGTGTCTTTTCCGACTGACAGTCTTATTCTCTATAAAATTCATGCAGCACGGAAAAAAACATTTGTTCAAACAAGCTGTGAGAGAAATTGCAAATTTTATTTTTTGCTTTCGTGTTTTGTGCCACATTTTTTGCATTATTCCTGCTGAGATGTTCTTTTAATAAAAGCTGGGAACACAATCTAAGTAAACTCTGATTATATAAAGCAAGTATTTAACGAAGGAAATTAATTTAAATTCAATTCGAAAAATATTTTCCAGTTTACCTTGGTTAGAATTGGATAACTAAAAAATTACAATATAAAACTAGTAAGTAACGCGTCCACACTATCGCCGAATTAACGAGTTTTATTTCGGCAATAAGTGACAAAACTTAAAGATTTTGGGCTAAAACGGCGGTTTTCGTAAGTTGGGCCGTTGAGAACGTTTTTCAGGTAATATAAAAACAAAGAAGGTAGGAACCCAAAACCAGATGTGTCCTCGAAATTTTTGTATTTACCAAAAACTTCCTATGATGGGGTGATCGTGGTATAAAGGAAAAGCTTTTGACTGTTTTAACATCAATTAAAGCAAAATAAAGAAAATCAACATTTGCTGAAAGGTAAAATGGAAGAACATTTCATTCAAGTGTTTTAAGAACAGAATACAGACAGACTAAGAATGTTTACTAATAGTTATTGCTTTATAAATTTAATTCAAAAAAAAAAAAAAAGGCGGAATTAATAAAAACTTACGAAAAAAGTGTGTATGCATAAGAATTTTCTGTGGAGAGGGTGCTTAAGCTTGAAAATTGTTCTGTTAACCTCCTCTTATATAATATGACTACACAAGTTTTCTAACTTGAAGAAGATGTGTATTTTCATAATATCTTGATTTGTCTATATATGGAGAGAAATGTTTTGTTAAGCTACGCTAATCAAATCCCTAAGACGTCTTCTTTTGGAAGATCCCAGGAATCTTTTCTCTTAATCTACATACTTTTATCTCACAGTCAGTTAAAAAAAGTTCATGTAAATATTAGATTTATTCCCAGAATAGAAAGTAGGTACATTATTTTTCCTGCTAAAGAATTTATAAAAATTGCAAAGATGGGAAAGAAACTCAGCACGAAATCGAAACCCAGTAAAATTGAATATTATTACCAAAGCACTTAAGACACGTTTCCCCTCACCTAACCATTGCACGATCCATCAACCTGGCAAACTAACGATTATTTCCTACCTACCCGCTGGCCACACATTCGCATGAAATCGAACGCTTTAATTCCCCCGAAGTGTGAAAATCTACAGAAACTTGTTTTCTATTAAAATCTATTAATGCTCGCACGCTATAAAATATGCAACAATTCTCGGATATCTGGTTGCCGGGCATAGAGCACTTGTTGCGGTTCTATTGCGCCTATTTCGTATATAGAAGTAAACATGAAAATTCATAACTTACGGCAGGTTCAACGTTCTTCCGAAATAAACAAATCAAATCACCCGTCCGGGTGGTGAAGAAATGAACCCTTTTGGGTTCGACTCAAAATATTCCCGGCAGGTCGGTGCGCAATTGACCAGGTAAGGTTACACCTCATAAAGCAAAGTAACCCAACCGTGAAACCCAACGACGACAACACCATACATAGTCCATATTTCTACCGAGCTGCGGAAGTGCATGTCTATGCTCAGTAGACAGCATAAAAGTTGTTGACCTAGTTCATGGAATGTATTGATTAGATGGGTCCGCCAGCCCTTAATTATCATTGATCGATAAATGGAGTGATTGCCTGGACAAATCTTTGCCGAACTGATTTGCCTGCGATTGGGGGACTTGAGTAAATTTGATTTATTATCGCTCATTAGTGAGCGCATCAAAGAAATCGCGATCTAACCACCTGTAAACAATCACGAAAACTTCGTGAAATCGATGTAATCACCGTGAAATTGCCCTAATCACGTGAAGCCTTCGAAAAAGCGTGCGGCGGCGTCGCCCGAACGACGAGTTGTTGATAAGCAATTAGAACTGCCGTCCATTGTGGTAGTGGTTAGTTCAATTAAGTCTCAATTCAGAATTTCAACGGCCCTGTCCAGTTCTTGATTTGCATGGAAATCTGAGACAGTCTCACTTTCCATTTCCACCACACGCAGGAGGCGATGCGCAACATCATTTAATTGATGTAAAAGTGGCGGATCAAATTCACTTTGATAACTCGTTCGACGTTACACGATGATAGTGAAATGCTATTAATTGCCACTTTGCGTTTTATTTTTAGATTGCGTTCTTTGCCACCAAAGCATCATGATTCTTCGCGGAATGCCGCAAGATGTTATTTTAAATTGATAAGAAGTGATACGGCAAAAAATTTACGTTTTGCAATTTTTTAAGCGTAAACAGCTTTTTTTAATTATATCATAAAATTCAAAGTAGTGCTCACGTGTTTTGCAATATGCGTTCATTTTACGATCGCACATTAAATTCATCCATCGATTTATAGTCCCCCCAATATCACTCGCATTTATAGTTTACGTAGGTAGAATACAAGGACAACAAACAGAAAACTAAAATAATAATAACAAACTGGAGATTAAATTTGTTGATTGTAACAAAACGTGCACACTTTGAATTTTCATTTCATTCTTCTCAAGACGCATTGTATTGCTATTAAACTATTGAGCTGGTCTGACATTAAAAGAAAAGTTACCGATTGTACAAAACCCTATTATATAAATACACAAACTGTTTTGATATAAATGATTGTGGTCTAAAACAAAAATTGCTAAATAAAAACGTTATTCAATATGTACAATAATTAAAAGATTGCATAAAAGCCCAATTTTTTGCTTATTTCAAAACAAATAATTTCATCACCTTATGCACATTAAACCGTGCCATTGTAGGACACTACTTCACTTTTAAGTATAATTATTTTCCGAACTTTAATCTCATTAATCTTTAATGCGTTTACTTTAGAAACGATAGAATGATTAGAGAATCGAAATATGTGAAATGCTTAAAGTGAATGACCAACTTTTTATTGTTAGAAGACATCACAATGCCGAGCATGATTGTAGTGAACTCTACTACGGATAATTTAAGGTGTTCATTAAGTATTAATCACCAAATTCGTTAAGATTTCAAAATGCTTCGTTTTTTTCAGTTGATTAATTAAATTCACAGAGCGTTGTTTAGCTATAAATAAAATAAATCGCTTAAGACTTGTTCCGTAAGATTATTTATTTTATCATAATTAAACAGCTATAAAATGAAGAATTGGATTACAAAATTGACGAAATTGTCTGTCTGTGAAAATAAGAAAATTGTGACGAAATTCAACTTTTAACTTTAGCATGAACCATATAACATGTAGTGCGAATCTTTTAAAAATCAAGGAATGATAGAATTGTTTAAAAAAAATGTTTTAAAACTATAAAATGTATCATATGATTAGGTGATTTTTAAGATAGGTATAGGGTTTTTCCTGGTTTGAATTAATTTGGGTCAATCAAATCGCTGGCAACCTTACACATTCAGGGAAGGATGTAAGAGAGTAATTTAGCGAAGATTGGTGAAATGTCGGCTATATGTATGTATGTATGTATACAAAATAAAATTGATAACACCTGCTCTATACAACATGTAGCCAAAAAGTACACACCAAGTAGCCAACAGTCCTCAATATAATAAACTTTTATGTTAATGAGAAAAAATTCTTTTTAAGAAGATCATAGAGTGGGCGTAAGACATCGACGCGGCAGAGTTATGAATTTAGAGTTTAAGAGGAATGTTTTTTTACACCGGGTTGCAACAAAAATAATGAAACAGAGCACACACGTCCGACTCACGCAGAGCTTTAAATTAATCTTAATAAGCAAAAGTTGAATGCCCTTCAACGAAAAATTATGGGTTGACGTTGGGAATGATAAAACGTAATTTGAAAAGTACAAAATTTTTACTTCAAAACATCTATAAACCCCACACATTAGATCCAATCTAGCAAATATGGTATAATATTGATGACTATCGTAATCGTTCACTTTTTAGTATTCTATTTAGTTTTGTTTATAGCAGCATTAATTTATAATAGGTAATAATTGTGTGCGTTGCGTTGCTTCATAAAAAATCTATAGAAAGCAACACAGCTAAAATGTAATCTTACACGCTTTCGATATAATCTTTGAACTAAGCTACTTCAGTTTTCTTATCTATTCATCTTTGGCAATAAAAATGACAATATACGACACTGTCGACAATAACTTATAAACGAGAAATTAAACTGTCCTGCAGCGATAACAAAAACGATTAGAACAATAGCCAAAGCCTCACACGAAGGATGCATTAAGATTTTAACTTTGTCAAAAATACTTGAAAAATTGATATCATTTCCATTGACGAAATATTCATTGTATTACTTATTTATGTGCTTCACTTTTTGTTTTATTATGAGTACTATTTAAGCGTCTACAAGTGCACGTTTATCTCAAGAATAATTTACAAATTAAAATGTTAAGTGATGCAATGATGTTCTTGACACAAAACATTTTTGCACTAGCCCCACAGCATAGTCCAGCTGTATTGAGATGCACTATGGCAATCTTTTGAAAATTTATTAAAATCGTATCATATGTATTTTGTATTTCATAAAATTTTTGCGAGAACTTGAGAGTCTCGTAAATTGAGCCTAATGAAAATTCAGCAAAAACAAACACTTTTTATCTGGGAATCGGTTAATTGTAATTAAACTCGCACGCAACTATGTCGATCGAGGAATGAATGAATTGTTGCTCTTTGCGTGCACTCGATTTTAAGTTCAATGGCGTGACCTTCAGCGTTATAAAACTGTGAACACCCAACGACAGTAAAGCTAAGAAAAATAAATACATATATGTACATATATGTACAAGTGTAGAAGAAAACGAAAAAGCAGTTCACTGCTATTTTGTTTTGGTAGTTCTATAGAAATTACCACCTTGAATAACTCGTTTTCGTTCTAAGCGTCTAAACAAAAAGCCAAAATATTCAGACTGTGTTCTTATGCTGCATTTACATATACGATTAGTTTTAAACTCTTCGCATTCCACAGGTTAAAGCTCATACTGTCAATCAGATGACTTCAATTGAAATTTTTCAATTAAACAGAAAAATCCCCTGAAACGCAAATTGTTTACTGTCCCTCCCATGTTCAGTTCATATGCAAAACATGCAAGCTATTAAGATAATGATTTTTATGGTACATTTTCCTTTGTTGCGTGCCATAATGACTTCAAAGGCAAAAAAAACAGTATCACTAAAAAAAAACCGTTGTTTTGCAAACAAATTTGAATTTCAATAATAAATATTGCGTAATATGTTCACTGCACCCAAGGAAGACATCATAGCCAAAATGTTATAACTGACTGATCTGCCGAATATTTCACGATCAGCCGAATCTCGCCGCTATTAATATTAAAATTTAAAAACGAGGTGAATGCTTCACAAAAACTGCTCTTTCCTAAGATTTGACAGTCTTCTTCAAGAGTTTTTCATACATTCATAATTTCCGGTGAAGATTAAAACGCTTGATCACTACTGATCTTGTCGTGGAATTCGTGAAAGGAACATATCGTGATTCTGCACTATTTTAATTAATCAATTGATGGAGGTTTCTCCCACAAATTTCTTATAAAAATGATGCGACACTTTTCTTGCTGAAACACCGGCATGATTAGTTGATTTTTACAATTGCGTCATACTTTTTCCTGAACTCCTACCAGTCAACTGGGCAGACCGGTGAATCACAATTTCATTTTCTTTGCAACGTCACCATTACCATTATCTTTATCTTTTACCTCCGTCCAGAGCAAGTTCTGAAACTGGTTCCGCCGACATTGAAATACCTGCATGATCGTTTTTTGGACCACAGAATATGCTAATCTTTCACGATCGCACGCTATAACTGAAATATCGTTGAAAAAAGATTCGTTATCAGCTAAAGCGCGCCAACCTATCTATGGAGCATTGAAGAAATGAAGGTAACTTTTTGCGCAAGCTTCAATGATAATTACATAGCACCGGATCTACAAAATTCGCACTGAATCACCGCTCACCGCCACCCCCTCATCCAGAGGGTGCTTATCAGAGCGGCATTAAAATAGATACGAATGCGTCTATTATAATTTATCAGTCCCTGTTATTACGTTGCAAGATTCGGGTCAATTTCAAAGGTGTCAACACATTTGACTGATTATTTTGGCGCATTCATACTACTCCAATCGGAATGGTTACATTTCCGCAAAAAAAATGCGATTTGTAAACAAAAGGTAAACAAAAGATTGGATAATATTGCAACAAGTGCAGAAACGGAAGAAATTCAGCGACAACACGTAGCTTCCGTTGTGGCGCATTTTTGATATGGTTTTGTTCAACAGGTTGTGGTTTTTCTCAGGTGCGCTCATAGCGACCATTTAATACCGATTTTCAAATAAAATATATTGCCGCAGATAACCGCAAACTATTATCATTGCGGGGCAATCTCGGAACGGCCATGAAGGTGAATTGCAATACATATTAAAATTCCAGCTGGCGCGACATTAATACCAATCAATTGGTGTGGATGGTTTTATGATGAGTATCGGATGAAAACAATGCTCAACTTGAGGAATGTGGGATACAATTAAAAAGAAAAATACATAATAAAGAATTACGATTTGATATATGTATGTAAGTGATAGTTGCAAACTGGTATCGAAAAACACAACAAAACTCGTTTATTAGATAATAAATACTATTATCCACTATTTTTTGTCATAGTCGTTGATTTATAAGATTATTCTTTTGGAGTATACATTTGCAAAAATATACTAACATAACCAAATATAAAAAATTATATTAATTAAAATAATCTATAATTTAATGAAACTTGTATCCCCCAAATTAGTTATTCAAAATTTTTGTGGATTATTAATTCATAGCTATTCTTTAAAAAATCTGAGATTTTTGTTCAAATTTACTAATGGTAATTAAAAAACATTCAACATTCGTAATTTTAAACTTTCACAATCGTTTATTTAAAAATTCATAAGGTTTTATACTCATATGCATTTAAATTTGAAAATTACTTTTGGTCAAATAGACCCTGTTAAAACTTTAAGGCTCGCCAGAGGAGTGCATGCGAATGATTAATATTTTCGATTTAATTTTATTTTCATTCTAATTTTAAAATATTTATTACTGATCACAATGTTCACAAAAATTAACATTAACTAATGATAGTTTAAACTACATATGTATATGCTCATTAAAATTACTGCAATTTTGTAATAAATTTTACTACCCAATGGTTATTTAATGTATTTGTTATTTGAAAGAAAATATATTTCGCATTTTAGTTTTACATCCATTTAAGGAGCTTTTACGAAAATTTTTGTTTAAACTCTTTTTAAATTTTAAATTTCCGAAAACACGTATTTTTTTTAATTGAATAATTTGTATTGGTTCTATGAATTTTTAAATTTCTCTTGGATAATTTTAGTTTTTTACATTATTTAATTGATTTCATATTCATTTCAAATGTTGCTAATGTCGATAGTTATTCATTACTTAAAATTAACTTATATCATAGTAGATATTACTCGAACTTATTAGTGAGCAATATCAAGTTATGTTGAGTAATAGTGAATAATTTGAAGTAATTTCGAGTCATCTTAAATAATTTTGAGTAATGTCAACTAATACCACGTGATATTGCATAAGGCTAAGTTTTTAATTTTAGAATTCTATTAGTCTTATTAATCGTAGGTATACTGGTAATTTATTTGGCGTTCATTACTTATAATTATATTAAAAGTACAATAATTTAATTTTGGATCATATGAGTCTATATAACATACAAATATAGCTAAAAATAACGATGAAAAGTTCTCGGATATCAAAGTAAATTTGATAAGCAGCATATGAACAGCGCTTTCTAACAATAATTTAATTTAACTTTCTTTGATACAAGTGCCTTGCGTAGCCTGAAATGCACTTCATCTTATTTACAATGCGCAATTTCAAGGATTTTATTTGCGGAGCTATTCTAGGCAGAACAAACATACAACCAACACCCTGGGAATAAGTCACTAAAACAAGCAGTACTCCAAAAATGCCTAATTATCGTAAAGAGTTGAGATAAGATAAAAGATTGTCATTTGTCTACGGTTCCGCCGATTAGATGAAAAACACAAAAGACAACAGAAAATTCGGGGAGCTCCATTAGACTTAAGCATGGGAAATTCTAGTAATATCATGACGTTGGTAAATCGGGTGATTCAAGACCAGGTAGATAGCAGGTATCTAAACGTTCGGCTCGCTTGAGGCGAGATAACCCGACCACGGAAGAGTCAGAGTTACATAAATAAAAGCATATTCCTTTTACGTCCCCAGCATTCGGACGACGCTCTCTCTTCGGCCGTAAATGCATTAACGAAAGTGAAATCCGGTGAAGGAAATCGATAAAGCCAAAAATCACCCAAAAATTCAAATATCCACCAAAAGTGGAATAAGAAAAGAGAAATAAAATGACCGCGACCATAGAGTGCATTTCGAATTTGTATCTTATCGCCCTAATGCTTTAATAGTCCATTGTAATCGAAATCGCAAGAAAATCGAACTGAAAAGCGGTGTTAGAAGGGGCTCGGTATTTTAACTGCTTAACAATATGAGAGATCCACAAGTGAAGAAGCTACGAATTAGTTTCCAATCAAAAGCAATTTAATTTTGCTCTTGTCACATGGAGGTGGGGAGTGTGGCGGTTACTGAACTACTAGCGTGCCAGTAAGAATTCTTAGAAAATCTACGATGACTGACAAATTTTGTACGCCGACCTTTATTAATTGAAACCGGCGGCACTCTTGGAATGTATAGACATTTTAAATTTTTTTTGGTTCAAACCAATTATTTTCGAAATAGACCACTCGAAGAAATTAAAATAAGAAAAGGGTATGAAATTAAACGTGGCACTTACCTTGCTCCGGAAATCACAAGATTCGCACAAACAAAACAAGAGAACAAACAAAACACTGGGAATGTTGAAGGTAGACGCTTTTAATATAATTTTTTTAACGATTCACTTTTTGTCCGTCGCTCATGAGTTGTTAGCCTAGAAATGCGCGCAAGAAGTTGACCTTAAATGCGCTCCCAAGTAGCCGAGCTAGGCGCTGACCATTTGATTCAAAATCGGGGTAGAAGTAGAACCGGGTGGAATGTGTTATTTTTAATATAAACGGCGCGAGCACCTTAGCGTTTAGCACTTTCGAAATTAGCTAAATAAAAATTTCCAAACAAAATATTGCCGTTGCAGAAAAAAAACAAAAAAAGCACGAGTGTAGAATCTATAGATGTGGAAGATATAAGACTTGTGCTGCTAACCCCTTCCTATCTGACTTAGTACGATGGAGGCTCTGCGACGACTGAAACTTAGCGAACTGGTGAATGTCGCAAGTGCCTTGCCTCTCCAAGAAGTCTTGCGATTGCGACCAGACCAATGCGTTATCACATCGCAGTTCCAACACGCTGTCGATTGCGCCGCGAAACTAAACTACAACTGCCGGCGATCGTGATGACGACGACTCACGCCGCCGCGAATCTGAGCGGTTTCGCGGAGAGGACGGCTTTAATTCGCTGATTGTAATTAATTTTTTTTTTTTGCTGTTATTGTCGCCTCGATTAAGGCCTGCACCGCACCAGACACCAGACCACCTCGGAAATTTCGTTTAGTGTAGTTTACTCTGCTCTTGCACTATACCCAAACGAATTTTCAAAAAAAAATTCTGAAAATCTTTAGTCCATTACAATTCGACAAAATATTTAACCATTAAATCAACATAATTTATTCTGTATACACATCATAAGCATGTTGCCACAACTTCTACATGGCACAGTATAGGCTCAAGACCCCATTTATCCGATTTAAATCGCATCACAAACTGTCGGCGAGGATCAATCCAAGCCAACAAGAGCCAAAGCAGACAGAAGACGAGACTCAAAAGACCACAATAGCGTAACTTTCTTGCCCTTAATCAATGCAGAGGAAGAAGAAGAAGTATCTTCTGGCCGTGTGATGCGATCGGTGGAAGATCAGTTTCAGTGGATGCTGCGAAGAGTAGGGCTTGCATTTTGACTGACTATGAAACTACATAAAAACGTGATTGCCACTTTTTTATGTCGCTTCCGCGGCTAATGGGTGCCGACTTTGGCGCAGACATAAAATATGAGCTGATAAAACGGGCATGACTTGCAAATTAAGATGTGATTTTTCCTGATTTTTCTACACAGCGATTTTGTCGTTTCTGTGGGAAAGTGTAGCATTTGAGTGGATGAATAGGCAATCACTGTTACCTGCTTTCTTAATTTGTTTTCTCCAAAATTTTAATATTAGGTAAAGGTTAAGAAAATTAGATGCATTTCAAGATCCAGTAGACAGTGGAATATCCAAAAGCAGGTTTTAGAAAAAGCAAAATAGAGCCTCTTTGGATACACTCAGTCATATTACATTTGATTATTGCGTAGATGTAATATCTTCAAACATAATACTCTCAAAAATGATTACGAATCATTACGAAATCATCACGTTGCAATTTTATCTTCGCGAACGATGAAAGAGTTGCTAATGAATACATGATATTACATAGCATTTTGCTTTGGAAGATTTTATCCTAGTGCTGCACACCCAAAATCAAAAACTGCTGGTATATTTAACTCCAGATTTAATTTAACAACCAAAAATATGTCTGCATGATGCAGCGCAAATAATTTAATGAACTTTCGTAAAAGCGGACGGGATCCTTCATTTCATTAAATATATCGCTGCTGTTCGAACTGTGTACTACTTGAATTAATTTATAGCTGAAGTTAATAAATTTGAATTATTGATATTTTGTTAAACACTATGTTTTGTTTGTACTAAAGTTGATCTAAACAGTCCAACGATTCTAGTTCTAACACAGGAAAAATTCCAAGCATAAGCGAAATGCTCTTATAATTATAGTTGCCTTGCAATACTCTACTTTTTAATTTATTATCTTCTATTAGTAACACAATGTCGGAACCAGGGTTAAATAATATTTATCAATTCAATAATGTCGCAAAGTTTCTAAATAGAAATTCACTTGAAAGTTTTTAAAAGTAATTTTATCTACTTACACCTGCCGAAACGACATCGATAAAGAAAAACGACATTTAACACAATTATAACTTTTAGTGATAGAACATCATGCAATGAGTTATTTCGTTAAAAGAACTTAATTCGATCTGAATAAATTGTTTGATATTGATGAGTAAAGTAAATAGCATTATGTATTTTTTATTTAGTGAATACTTTCAAGGTAATTTTTAAATTGGAAAATTAAACAAAAATATTACGTATAGACAAAAGTCGTTCGGGTTTAACATAGCTACACAAAATTGAATTTCAGATATGTCGTAGGTATTTTGAATTTACAATTATGACCGCCAAGGGTGTTTGTCGTTTAAATTATAGTTTGGATGGGCATTTATCGCATTAGCTAGAGGAATAATTTCGTATCCCCAACAAATCTACTTTACATTATTAGCATCCATAGATTTTGCTTTTGTATAATGGGGCCTTCAAAAACATTTTGTATAAAGAGGCCTTAAATAATATTTTATAAATTATAGCTACAATTTAAGGTGCAACAAACTTGTATTTGAATCTGGTTTCGGCATTTTCTGAATTTTTGATGATAGGATGGAAAAGTTTGTTTCAAGATTAGCATGGAAAATTAACTTATTTGATAGCAATTACCTGGCACTTGACCGGAACAAAACGTTGCTGATTTGTTATTTAAAAAATTCACATTAATGCGTATTTAAAATTAAATTACTGAAGGCCTAGCATATCTTAATAGGCGAGGGATGGACTGTTTAAAAACTCTTAAATATATCTATTGGTGTTTTTTGTCGTATTTGTGAAATACTTTGTAAAATATTTAAATCTAAAAATTTTTTAACAGTAACTTTCAGCTATTTGCAAAGGTAGGATAACATTCTTAAATAAATATAATTTCCAGACTGTCTGACTAAAATTTTATCAAAAATAGTTTACTAAATTGGGCCCAACAGATTGAAAATTGCAGACCTCAATTCAAATTCAAATTTCTTCCTCTGCAATTTCTAAATTCGTTATTCCACCCAACTTTTGAATGAGAGTGTAAGCGTCATTTAACATTTAACTCTTTCATCAGCAGTGACACCTTTCGTGAAACTATCGAAACTATCTGACGTCTTTTCCCGCGAACACATGCGATCCGAAGAGACTCCCAAAACTCGGCGCAATCACTCCCCCTGTTTCCATTAATAACTCCCGAGCGGACAAAGCACTGCCGAAAAACGTAATTCAGTCATAAACTCAGGTAAAATCAGTACAAAATGTAACAAGCCCCACAGCTGTCATCGTCCCTTTACCTGTTGCAAGCAAGACAAAATGAATATTTAACAAAATCTTTTCCCTGAGGACTTCCGATTGATGCAACGCTCACTATTTAATCACTTTGACTTGGAAACTGCATGACTAAATCATTTTACACCCACAATTATTTAATGAAACACATCTCAAGACAATGTACACAAACTGCGGACACAACAAAAATAACACAGCGACTAACTATCACTAGATATTTAAGCGCAATTACTTGTTATCACCATTAAATAGGGCGAATTGCCTTGCTATTGCTATCGTTTGCACTCTAATTTAATAGAAAAAAAAACTCGCCTCGAGTGCGTGAACGATGCAAAACAAAGCTCGCCTGACTGCCCCAAATCAAACCCAAACAAATGCGCCAAGGATAAAAGAATACAGCGGTTGGATGTAATTTAGATCAAACATTTGTAAGGTATATTCAACAATTTTGTTTAACAGACTGGAGGGAAAATTTAAATTTAATCAACTTCTTCAACCGTTCGGCCGTACCTTGAATGCGAACTTGCATTCTTGGCACACCTGCCCTCGCCGCCGGAATGCAATTTAATCATAATTGGACTGCACGCCTTCCTGATTTCCTTCATTTTGTACTCGTACTCGTCCTTCTTGGCGGTCGTGTTTGCGTCCAACCAATTTATTAATTCCTCGCACCATCGAAGGGCTAAATTTTTGTCGTTTTCGCTCAGCTTATCGCCAGCTTGTTCCACTGCGCTCTTAACGCTGTAGATGTAACTTTCTAAATTATTTCTTGCGCAAATCCTTTCCCTTTGATGGTCATCCTCTGCCTTGTAGCGTTCCGCGTCGATTAGCATCTTCTGAATCTCCGCCTGCGAAAGCCTGCCCTTGTCGTTTTTAATGGTGATATTCCTCGCCTTTCCCGTGCTGTTCTCCTTCGCGTTTACGTAGAGAATTCCGTTGGCGTCCAGGTCAAAGGTCACCTCGATTTGGGGCACTCCTCTCGGAGCAGGGGGAATCCCCGACAAATCGAACGTTCCGAGGAGGTTGTTATCTTGGGTCAAAGCGCGCTCGCCTTCAAAAACCTGAATAGTGACCGCGGGCTGGTTGTCGGTGAAGGTTGAGAAGGTCTGTGTCTGTTTGCAGGGGATGCGGGAGTTTCGCTCGATCAGCTTTGTCATCACCCCCCCGGCGGTTTCGATCCCTAGGGAGAGTGGCGTCACGTCCACCAGGAGAACGTCTTGAATGTTGGAGCTCCTATCACCGCTGAGGATCGCCGCCTGAATCGCCGCTCCGTAGGCTACAGCTTCGTCGGGATTGATAGAGAGGTTAAGACTCTTTCCGCAAAAGAAGTTCTGCAGAAGGCTTTGAACCTTTGGGATGCGGGTGGAGCCCCCCACCATGACAACATCGTGTATCTGCTTCTTATCTAGTTTTGCATCCCTCAGAGCCTTCTCGACGGGCTGCAAAGTCGACCTGAAAAGATCGGAGCATAATTCCTCAAACCGAGCTCGCGTAATCTTCGAGTAAAAGTCAATTCCATTAAATAAGGCATCCACTTCAATGGTGGCTTCTGTGCTAGAGGACAAAGTTCTTTTAGCCTTTTCGACAGTGGTTCTAAGTCGACGTAGGGCTCGCGCATTTGAAGACAGATCTTGAGAATGTTTTCGCCTAAACTCATCGCTAAAATATTTAACAAGTCGATTGTCGAAGTCCTCACCCCCGAGATGAGTGTCCCCAGCAGTCGCCTTTACTTCAAAAAGCGAACCTTCGTCAATCGTTAATATCGACACATCGAAGGTTCCACCCCCCAAATCAAAAATTAATACGTTCCTCTCGCCCGAAAGATTTTTGTCCAGTCCATAGGCCAAGGCGGCTGCAGTGGGCTCGTTGATGATCCTGAGGACGTTCAGCCCGGCGATGGCTCCAGCGTCTTTGGTGGCCTGACGCTGGGAGTCGTTGAAGTAAGCAGGCACTGTGATTACAGCGTCTCTTACTTTGCACCCCAAATAGGCCTCAGCAATTTCCTTCATCTTGATCAGGACCATTGAACTAATCTCCTCGGGAGCAAACTTTTTTTTCGAACCCTTAAACTCCACACAAATTTTAGGTTTGTCATCGTCTTTAACGACTTTAAACGGCCAAAGTTTAATATCCTCCTGAATTTTTGGATCGTTATATTTCCTTCCAATCAATCTCTTTGCATCAAACACCGTATTTTTCGGATTCATAGCGACCTGATTCTTCGCAGCATCACCTATCAAACGCTCGGAATCGGTGAAGGCAACATAACTCGGGGTAGTGCGATTACCCTGGTCGTTTGCAATTATTTCAACCTTCCCGTGCTGGAATATTCCGACACAGGAATAAGTGGTACCTAAATCAATTCCGATCGCTGGCATCGTTGATGTTACTCTGCACTAAAATTTTTTCGTACACGTACAATTTTTAAGGAAATTAGCAATATAAATGAGAAGTTTCGTGGCTAACTTGACATGCAGCCTACCTACTAGAAGCCTGCTTTAAGCGGAGCATATTCAAGTGTTCTGCAGCTGAGTGGTTTGCGAAAATTTAGCAAAAAAATAACGTTTCATTTAATGAAACTACATATTTAAATTTTTTTTTAAGATGTTTTCAAAACAAATTTGAAGTCATTATGAAAAATGCAAGAAAGAAATTAGAGAAGAAAAATTATTGAAGCGATATGCTAAAAAGGGGCCTTGTAGCATTTTGAAAAGGCGATCATGTCGTTTATTTAAGGAAATAAATAACCTATTATATTTTAGAGGACAATACGAAAATTTTGATCCAATATTTTTTAATTAAATTCGAACAGGCAAAACTTCAATTCAGCGAAAGTTGAGTAAAGTTAAAACATTGTTCCTTGAGAGTTGTAATAATTTTATTTTAAATAGTGTTTATATTTTTTTATTTTAATAATCAACAAAAGAATGATTTATTTCTTAAACAAAATTTTAGACGGTGTTCTTTTAAATTAACAAACATAAAACAGTGCAGGAACTTACAAAAATATTTACAAAGTAATGGAGCTTAACTAAAACGTCTAGATTAAAATTGGAAAATACTGGCAACATCTTTAGTCAACTTCCTCAACTGTGGGGCCCGACCGGCCGCCGCCGAAGCCTCCCGCCTGCTGGCCGCCCCCGTGGAGTTTCGTCATGAAGGGCGTGCAGGCCTTGGTGATCTCTTGCATCTTGTGCTCGAACTCCTCCTTCTCGGCGAGGGTGTTGCTGTCCAGCCAGCGCAGGGCGTCGCTGCAGAGCCCCAGGAGTTTGTCCTTGTTCGCCTGTGGGAGCTTGTCGCCGGCCTCCTCCGCGGCCTGCTTCACGCCGAACACGTAGGCCTCGAGGCTGTTCCGCGCGGCGATCCGCTGGCGCTGCTTCTCGTCCTCCTCCGCGTACTGCTCGGCCTCATTCACCATCCGCTCGATCTCGGCCTGGGACAGCCGCCCCTTGTCGTTCCGGATGGTGATGTTCTTCTGCTTCCCGGTGCTGTTGTCCTTCGCCGCCACGTTCAGGATCCCGTTGGCGTCCAGGTCGAATGTGACCTCGATCTGCGGGACTCCACGGGGCGCCGGTGGGATGCCCTCCAGGTTGAAAGTGCCCAGCAAGTTATTGTCCTTGGTCATGGCGCGCTCGCCCTCGAACACCTGGACTGTCACCGCGGGCTGGTTGTCAGCGTAGGTGGTGAACGTCTTCTTCTGCTTGCACGGGATCCTCGCGTTCCTCTCGATCAGCTTCGTCATGACTCCGCCGGCCGTTTCTATGCCCAGCGACAGTGGGGCTACGTCGACTAGGAGCACGTCCTGGATCTTGGAGCTTGTGTCCCCGCTGAGGATCGCCGCCTGCACAGCTGCTCCGTAGGCCACAGCCTCGTCCGGGTTGATGGACAAATTCAGGGACTTTCCGCCGAAGAAGTTCTGGAGCAGGTTCTGGACCTTGGGAATGCGAGTGGAGCCTCCCACCAGCACGATGTCGTGTATCTGGCCTTTGTCCATCTTGGCGTCGTTCAGGGCCTTCTCCACCGGCTGTAGCGTGGCCCGGAATAAGTCCGCGCAGAGCTCCTCAAACCTGGCCCTGGTCACTCTCGTGTAGAAGTCGACGCCCTCGTAGAGAGCGTCTACTTCGATGGTAGCCTCTGTGCTGGAGGACAAGGTGCGCTTGGCTCGCTCCGCAGCTGTCCTCAGGCGTCGTAGGGCTCTGGGGTTAGATCGCAGGTCCTTCTTAAATTTGCGCTTGAACTCCTCGGCCAGGTAGTTCACCAGGCGGTTATCGAAGTCTTCACCACCAAGGTGGGTGTCGCCGGCTGTCGCCCGCACCTCGAACAGGGAGCCCTCGGCGATGGCGAGGATGGAGACGTCGAAGGTGCCGCCGCCCAGATCAAAAATTAACACATTCTTCTCGCCTGAAAGGTTTTTGTCCAAGCCGTAGGCTAAGGCGGCTGCGGTGGGTTCGTTGATGATCCTGAGGACGTTCAGCCCGGCGATGGCCCCAGCGTCCTTGGTGGCCTGGCGCTGGGAGTCGTTGAAGTAGGCCGGGACCGTGACCACCGCGTCCGTGACTGTCTGGCCCAGGAAGGCCTCGGCGGTCTCCTTCATCTTCGTGAGGACCATCGAGCTGATCTCCTCGGGCGCAAACTTCTTGGTCTCGCCCTTGAACTCGACGCAGATCTTTGGCTTGCCGCAGTCGCTGACCACCTTGAAGGGCCAGTGCTTGATGTCGTCCTGGATCTTGGGGTCGTCGAACTTGCGCCCGATCAGCCGCTTCGCGTCGAAGACCGTGTTCGTGGGGTTCATCGCGACCTGGTTCTTGGCGGCGTCCCCGATCAGCCGCTCGCTGTCCGTGAAGCCGACGTAGCTCGGGGTCGTCCTGTTGCCCTGGTCGTTCGCGATGATCTCCACCTTCCCGTGCTGGAAGACTCCCACACAGGAGTAGGTTGTTCCTAGATCGATTCCAACTGCAGGCATCTTGCTTTGATTTCGATTTAACTTTTCACTTAAAAACACTTTGAAATTCACTTGAAAACACTTGGAAATTCACTTTCAATGTTAACTCGCTTACAATAACTTCGCTTTGCTTGTTTCTTCTCAACTGGCTGTTCGTGGCCAGAGCAGTGGGTTTTATACTCAGCAGCCAGCGCGGGAAAAGTACTAGGCGGCTTGTGGAGAAGTTTGCAGAGTGTTCCAGACAGTGCGAGACACACTCGCACGTGTTAACAGAATCACTCTCTGAGAAGCTGAGTGGTAAAATATGAGAGAAGTTTTCTTTGCTCGCGGAGAGCGTGAGAGGAAGGGGGCTGTATGTTTATGAGCGGGGAGATTTAATTTCGGCTTCTTTATCATTTGTAAACAAAGGGAAGTTACGTCGTCATCGTTCCCTTTGGGATGATTTCTGTGCAGAACTATCCCGAAAGGCGGAAAAATTTGTTCGCGAAGTTTCCATTTCTGGAAAATGCCTCCTAGAGTTAGTAAGAATTATTTCACGATGTTTCGTCAGCCTTTTTATTTCGATTTATTTGAAAATGCGTCGTATCGTTCTTGCATTTGAGCCCGCCGCCGCCGCAAATGAGCGGTGTGTTTACTTTTTCAATTTATAACAGGTCACACTTTTTTTTAGCCGAAACAGAATAATGACCTTTAAAAAAGCAAAATAGATGCAGGCTGACCTTGGTCTGGAGATAATTAGGCTTTTTTGTCCATGACCAAGCAGTTGAGTTTATCAGTTTGGTATTACAAGTATTAAAGTCATATTCACGGACCGAAAATAACCGTTATTTTGTATTTTTCAAATAAAAAAATCGCAGAGAAATAATGATCTGATCTTGTTGCATCTTCGGAACAATTTTATCGCCGTCAAGTGAACTATAGATTTCAGGCGTAATTTTAAGAAGTATAACCAATAAAATAAAAATTGTTCAATAATGGTTAATTTTCAATTAAAATTTATTGGTTAATGTTTAATCATTATTTAAAAAAAATTTTTTTTTTGTTATGAGATAAGAGTTAGCATTTAACTTTTATAATTCTTATCTCAAATAACAGTTATTATCCAATTTATTTTTATTGGTTACCGGGTAAGAGTTATCTATCAACCCTTATAATATTTCTCAGTAATGAGAGTTATTTCTAGATTTTATTTTTTGGTTAGCTCCTACAGTTTTTGACCAATCGTTATCAAACTCAGCACATAGTTTCTTTATATAAATACGCTCTATTTACCTCAATCCTAAACAATATCTTTATTTTAACAATTTTTTTATTGCAAGAAAAAGTACGAAAAAATGGTAAAAATTTCGGCCCCAACCACAACAGGGCAGCTATCATACTAAATTTTCACATTCCTCAAAAAAATATTAATTTTCGATTTATTTGTGGGAAGTGAGATTCAAATAGAAGAGGCACTTATAAAAAACGTAAATTTTTTTGAAAAATTGATTTCAGATGAAAGTTGTGACCTCCGGGGTGTATACAAATTGCCCAGCCGGATGGCGACGTACAATGCGCGGCAGCTGATATCTCCGTTATTTTTCGAGGAAAATGTTTGAAAATTTCCGAATATACTCTTGAATATATGTATAAAATGACCCCATGGTATAAATAAAATATATATATTCCTTGTGTGTTCAAAAAATTCATGAAAATCACTAAAAATACGCCGTCCTACACCTATTCCCCCCCTTAAATATTCCTGCCCTCTTAGACCCACATAGTTCGAGGCGAAAATTATTCTTTACCTACTGTTTTGAAATTTCGTAAGGTATAGACAACCACAAAAATATTTATAGACTTCATATAATCGGAAAGAGGATTGATTTTATGCGCACCAATAACAAATATTGAATAGAGTTCAGCTTACCAATTTTCTTCTCAACCAGCCTTAGACATGGTTGCTTTGCTTTGAGTGTCGAAGTTGATTTTATTGCGAATATATACATATGTAGATACTTCTCCGAAGTGGAGTCTATTCTATTGATATATTTTTCATTGAGTTATTTTTCCCTTTTATATTTATTCCTTTGTTGAATAAAATATTTCAAGTGTTTCAGTACTTTCTTCATGGACAATAAGTACTCATAATTCCAATTGATCGTATTGATATTAAATATGTGCAGTACGAAATCGTCTGGAATTTTTATTTAAAAAGAAAATCTTAGCTTATACGGTTAAGAATATTCAGTAAACAATTTATTCAAAATCACAAATGATAGTAACAGTCTAGCCGTCGACCGAAAAGGTAACTTTAATTAAAACGTGTTTTTCTCAAAACGACTTTTTTCACTAAGCGTTGATGATGATGGTGGTGAAACAACTTGTGATCTAGCCCGTCTTTCAGCGTCACCTATTTTTTATTATGTTATGATTATGACTCATGAGAAAGATGTACATTGTACGTAGGTATATTGTTTTTTAATGGCGAGGCAAGTGTTATAAAAAAACACACACATCTGGAACTTCAACTATAGATAATGTTTATTTCAATTGTGAAGAAATGGACTTTATATAGGACCGTCTTAGAAAGAACAAAATCTTATCATTAGAACCACTTTCAATTGTTCGACAAGTGAGCCGCATTATAAAGGCTGAAGTATTTTAAGCATATTGACGATTCTTATTGTAAAACATGTATTTGAATATTTTAATAAAGCTTAACTTCCTAATATCTTTGCATTTATATTTGTAAAACAGAAGAATTTAGCAACTTAAGATATGCTTTTCTTGTATGGAATATTTCTTCTTTTACAATTAAGTAAGTTAATTTATACATATATAATTAATTATAAGTTTTTTAAATTGAAATTAAAATATGGAAAACGGAAATTGTGCTTCAAAAAATTTCTAAAACTATTGCCGTATTCCGGCGTTTTAAAAGTAAAATTGAAAAATTTAAAACTATCGAAATAAGAAGAATAAGGGCAACAATTTGACACCAAACAAGTTATAGAGGGAAACTGAATTTCGCTGGAATTAAAAATTTGGTCGTAAATCCCTTCCTGAAGCTTTTAAGATGGTTTCTTGAATTCAAAAGCAATAAAAGATTTAGATTTTGTATAAAAAAATATTTTATTCAGTCTTCTTTTAAATTAACAAATATAACACAGCGCAGGAACTTAAAAAAATATTTACAAAGTAATAGACCTTAACTTAAACATCTAAATTAAAATTCGAAAATACTGGCAACATCTTTAGTCGACTTCCTCAACTGTGGGGCCCGACCGACCGCCACCGAAGCCTCCCGCCTGCTGGCCGCAGCTCGAGTTCATGCGAGGCTGGCCGCCCCCGTGGAGTTTCGTCATGAAGGGCGTGCAGGCCTTGGTCAGCTCCTGCATCTTGTGCTCGAACTCCTCCTTCTCGGCGAGGGTGTTGCTGTCCAGCCAACGCAGGGCGTCGCTGCAGAGCCCCAGGAGCTTGTCCTTGTCCGCCTGCGGGAGCTTGTCGCCGGCCTCCTCCGCGGCCTGCTTCACGCCGAACACGTAGGCCTCGAGGCTGTTCCGCGCGGCGATCCGCTGGCGCTGCTTCTCGTCCTCCTCCGCGTACTGCTCGGCCTCGTTCACCATCCGCTCGATCTCGGCCTGGGACAGCCGCCCCTTGTCGTTCCGGATGGTGATGTTCTTCTGCTTCCCGGTGCTGTTGTCCTTCGCCGCCACGTTCAGGATCCCGTTGGCGTCCAGGTCGAATGTGACCTCGATCTGCGGGACCCCACGGGGCGCTGGCGGGATGCCCTCCAGGTTGAAAGTGCCCAGCAAGTTGTTGTCCTTGGTCATGGCGCGCTCGCCCTCGAACACCTGGACTGTCACCGCGGGCTGGTTGTCAGCGTAGGTGGTGAACGTCTTCGTCTGCTTGCACGGGATCCTCGCGTTCCTCTCGATCAGCTTCGTCATGACGCCGCCGGCCGTTTCTATGCCCAGCGACAGTGGGGCTACGTCGACCAGGAGCACGTCCTGGATCTTGGAGCTGGTGTCCCCGCTGAGGATCGCCGCTTGCACCGCTGCTCCGTAGGCCACAGCCTCGTCTGGGTTGATGGACAAATTCAGGGACTTTCCGCCGAAGAAGTTCTGGAGCAGATTCTGAACCTTGGGGATGCGAGTGGAGCCTCCCACCAGCACGATGTCGTGTATCTGGCCCTTGTCCATCTTGGCGTCGTTCAGGGCCTTCTCCACCGGCTGTAGCGTGGCCCGGAATAAGTCCGCGCAGAGCTCCTCAAACCTGGCCCTGGTCACTTTTGTGTAGAAGTCGGCGCCCTCGTAGAGAGCGTCTATTTCGATGGTGGCCTCTGTGCTGGAGGAAAGGGTGCGCTTGGCTCGCTCCGCAGCTGTCCTTAGGCGTCGCAAGGCTCTAGGGTTAGATCGTAGGTCCTTCTTGAATTTGCGCTTGAACTCCTCGGCCAGGTGGTTCACCAGGCGGTTGTCGAAGTCTTCACCACCCAGGTGGGTGTCGCCGGCCGTCGCCCGTACCTCGAACAGGGAGCCCTCGTCAATGGTGAGGATGGAGACGTCGAAGGTGCCGCCGCCCAGATCAAAAATTAACACATTCTTCTCGCCTGAAAGGTTTTTGTCCAAGCCGTAGGCTAAGGCGGCTGCGGTGGGTTCGTTGATGATCCTGAGGACGTTCAGCCCGGCGATGGCCCCAGCGTCCTTGGTGGCCTGGCGCTGGGAGTCGTTGAAGTAGGCCGGGACCGTGACCACCGCGTCCGTGACTGTCTGGCCCAGGAAGGCCTCGGCGGTCTCCTTCATCTTGGTGAGGACCATCGAGCTGATCTCCTCGGGCGCAAACTTCTTGGTCTCGCCCTTGAACTCGACGCAGATCTTTGGCTTGCCGCAGTCGCTGACCACCTTGAAGGGCCAGTGCTTGATGTCCTCCTGGATCTTGGGGTCGTCGAACTTGCGCCCGATCAGCCGCTTCGCGTCGAAGACCGTGTTCGTGGGGTTCATCGCGACCTGGTTCTTGGCGGCGTCCCCGATCAGCCGCTCGCTGTCCGTGAAGCCGACGTAGCTCGGGGTCGTCCTGTTGCCCTGGTCGTTCGCGATGATCTCCACCTTCCCGTGCTGGAAGACTCCCACACAGGAGTAGGTTGTTCCTAGATCGATTCCAACTGCAGGCATCTTGCTTTGATTTTGATTTAACTTTTCACTTAAAAACACTTTGAAATTCACTAGAAAACACTTTGAAATTCACTTTTAGTTCGCTTGCAATAACTAAACTTTGCTTGTTTCTTCTCAACTGGCTGTTCGTGGCCAGAGCAGTGGCTTTTATACTCAGCAGCCAGCGCGAGGAAAGTTCGAGACGGCCTGTGGAGAAGTTTACAGAATGTTCGAGACATAGGGGAAAACAGAGGAGGCGTGGCTTCGTTAACAGAATCGCTCTCAGAGAATTTCGAGGTTCTGTTATTCCTCTGTTGCTATTCTATTACTGCAAATGTAGTAAGAGAAGAATTTCATTCATGGAATCGCCGAATTTTTGGCTCCAGAATTTTCTGATGATGAAATTATTTCGCTGATGAGTCATGGATTTATTTTTGATAATTTATTTTTAGCTTTAAATCGCTTGTTTACTGATAAAAATAGTTTCGCAGGGTTTGCATAAAATAGATATTCAAACTAAGTAAAATACCTACATATGTACATAATTTAATTTCTTCTAAAAAGAAGGTCATGGTCAAGGTCGGAGAATAAATCGATTGCAAATCTTGTATGATATTATTTATTAATTTTTTATTTAAAAAACTAGGCACAACAAATTATGTTCTGTAAATTTGCAGTTTAATAAAATTGCATCATGAGAAATAAAATAAATTACACTAATATAATAATAATAATATAGAGACAAATTGCAGAATCGATATTTTTTAGAGTGTTTGTGTTTATCTTCTGAAAAAGGGCTCCCAAGCAATTTTGATTCAGAGCCCACTGCCGGCTAACTACTAATGGCTAAAAGGACCTAGTTCTACTTAAAAGAAACCCTATGAATTAACTTGGAATAGATTAATTGAAAATGATTAAATATCCTTTCATTATTTCCTTCATGGATGCAATTCGGATAAAATTTTAGCTGCCGTGAAAGTCTTTAAATCTTTTTTATATAATAGTTATACCTAATTTAGTATTTGAATTTTACTCTAGTAAGTGCTCATATAAAACATATAAATTGAAGTAATTTTAATTTTCCAGAACAAATTATGTTCTAAAATGCCTTCTCAAAGCAATTTAATCTTCTATACACCAGAAAAGTGTTAAATTAAACATTTCAACTTTTTCTTTTTTAATCGAAACTATTTATTACTATCGAGAAATATTCAGTGAAAATTTAGAATGAGATTTTAAGTACTTTACGAGTTAGTTCCTTGGTTTTAAATTTTTAAACTCGGTGTTCTTGTAAGAGTTTTGTGGGGATTTTGCGTGCAAAACAAAATAAGATAGTACAATTAGAATTTAGAGAAATTCTTGGCTCATTTTTTTAGATAAATCTTGTCTATTTGTCATCGAACCTAAAATATTTAAAATATTGTTTTGTAATGTTAAATATAAAAATTTATTTGAAAAATCGTTCAATTGATTTAATTGAATTGATGGAAACAATAATTTCGGTGTTAAATTGTCTGACGGCAAATGGTCAATTGAATTCCATTTGCGAATTTATTTACAAAAATTAAAAACAAAGGAAAAATATTTTTCTGAAGCGAGGCGGTAGAATCAACCAGAAGCAGAAGGTTCTGGAGCAAAAGCTCTCGACAATTCTGGAAAAATAAGGGCGCAATTGTAAGGGGAAAGCAAGCCCACCCCGACCCTCGCGCCAAGGTCACAAACAACAAAAGAAAACAAAAGTTCCCTTGGAAGAGAGCAGATGTGCCTACGCTGCGTGACGAGAGAGCGAACCAAGCATTAGCAGAACGAGCCGTTAACATTCTGCTAACATCTGCTGTAACTTCTCTTCCCCTCTGTCAAGAACATTCTGTAAACTTCTGCTTACGCAGCGTTGGCACATCTGTTCTCATCCGAGGGGAACTTTCGTTTTCTTTTGCTGTTTGCGTACAGGGCCCGGGGTCGGGGTGGGCTTACAAACATAAATTGTTCTGGAAAATTAAAATTATGTACTTCAATTTATATGTTTTATATGAGTACTTACTACAGTAAAATTCAAATACTAAATTAGGTATAACTATTATATAAATTTCTAGGCAAAGTTATGTGAATGCCTTTTTTAGGCGAAAATCACAACAAATGCTGCCTGAAATTCTTGCTTTAGGAAATGTCCCTCTTATGTAAAATTACAGATGAGAAAAGTGTTTTTTACAAATAGTGATGACTAGTCAATGTTGTATTAAAATAAAATTATGGACAAACTCATACCTATAAAGTAATGGCAAGAACCACCAAAGTTGCTAAACGAAATTCGCACGGGGTGAAAAATCAATAAGAGGAAAATAATTTCTAGGCCGAAAATTAAAAGATTTAAAGACTTTCACGGCAGCTAAAATTTTATCCGAATTGCATCCATGAAGGAAATAATGAAAGGATATTTAATCATTTTCAATTAATCTATTCCAAGTTAATTCATAGGGTTTCTTTTAAGAGGAACTAGATCCTTTTAGCCATTAGTAGTTAGCCGGCAGTGGTCTCTGAATCAAAATTGCTTGGGAGCCCTTTTTAGGGTTCCGTAGCCAAATGGAAAAAAACGGAACCCTTATATGGATTCGTCATGTCTGTCTGTCTGTCTGTCCGTCCATATGTCACAGCCACTTTTTTCCGAAACTATAAGAACTATACTGTTGAAACTTGCTAAGTACTGTGAACCGCATTAAGATTTTCACACAAAAATAGAAAAAAAACAATAAATTTTGGGGGTTCCCCATACTTAGAACTGAAACTCAAAAATTTTTTTTCATCAAACCCATACGTGTGGGGTATCTATGGATAGGTCTTCAAAAATGATATTGTGGTTTTTAATATCATACTTTTCTAAACTGAATAGTTTGTGCGAGAGACACTTCCAAAGTGGTAAAATGTGTGTCCCCCCCCCTGTAACTTCTAAAATAAGAGAATGATAAAACTTCCACCGAAAATTGGTTTGGACGAGATCTAGTAAGTAGTTTTTTTTTAATACGTCATAAATCGTAAACCGTAATTTACCTTTCATTCAATCAACTCAAATATAAAAAAAATACTTTTTGGAGACTTCAACGAAGATTTTTTAAAAGACAATTGTATACTGTCATTCATGCAGAACGCTGGATACAGGACGATATTACCACCTTGTCCAACTACGCGAGGAGGCACACAAATTGATAATATTTTTGGAAATATTTCTTGTCAAACTGGAATATATATTAGCTTGTTTAGCTATCACAAGCCTATATGGGCTAGCATATAGTTAGATCTAAATCCCATCATTTAGGTACCTAATTATAATGTTTACTTATCAATAACTTAATTTAAAAAAAATACACTATTATTAAAACATCGATCAAAGTTACAACGAACTACAAGAACTTTTATATTATGTTACTTGCTGCTACGGAACCCTTCATGGGCGAGTCCGACTCGCACTTGGCCGCTTTTTCAGAAGATAAACACAAACACTCTAAAAAATATCGATTCTGCAATTTGTCTCTATATTATTATTATTATATTAGTGTAATTTAATTTATTTCTCATGATGCAATTTTATTAAACTGCAAATTTACAGAACATATTGTTGTGCCAAGTTTTTAAAATAAAAAATTAATAAATAATATCACAAGATTTGCAATCGATTTATTCTCCGACCTTGACCATGACCTTCTTTTTAGAAGAAATTAAATTATGTGCATACATACATATTTTACTTAGTTTGAATATCTATTTTATGCAAACCCTGCGAAACTATTATATTTTTATCAGTAAATAAGCGATTTAAAACTAAAAATAAATTATCAAAACTAAATCCGTGACACATAGCAAAATAATTTCGTTATCAGAAAATTCTCGAGGCAAAAATTCGGCGATTGCATGAATGAAATTCTTCCCTTACTACATTTGCAGTAATAGAATAGCAACAGAGGAATAACAGAACCTCGAAATTCTCTGAGAGCGATTCTGTTAACGAAGCCACGCCTCCTCTGTTTTCCCCTATGTCTCGAACATTCTGTAAACTTCTCCACAGGCCGTCTCGAACTTTCCTCGCGCTGGCTGCTGAGTATAAAAGCCACTGCTCTGGCCACGAACAGCCAGTTGAGAAGAAACAAGCAAAGTGAAGTTATTGCAAGCGAACTAAAAGTGAATTTCAAAGTGTTTTCTAGTGAATTTCAAAGTGTTTTTAAGTGAAAAGTTAAATCAAAATCAAAGCAAGATGCCTGCAGTTGGAATCGATCTAGGAACAACCTACTCCTGTGTGGGAGTCTTCCAGCACGGGAAGGTGGAGATCATCGCGAACGACCAGGGCAACAGGACGACCCCGAGCTACGTCGGCTTCACGGACAGCGAGCGGCTGATCGGGGACGCCGCCAAGAACCAGGTCGCGATGAACCCCACGAACACGGTCTTCGACGCGAAGCGGCTGATCGGGCGCAAGTTCGACGACCCCAAGATCCAGGAGGACATCAAGCACTGGCCCTTCAAGGTGGTCAGCGACTGCGGCAAGCCAAAGATCTGCGTCGAGTTCAAGGGCGAGACCAAGAAGTTTGCGCCCGAGGAGATCAGCTCGATGGTCCTCACCAAGATGAAGGAGACCGCCGAGGCCTTCCTGGGCCAGACAGTCACGGACGCGGTGGTTACGGTCCCGGCCTACTTCAACGACTCCCAGCGCCAGGCCACCAAGGACGCTGGGGCCATCGCCGGGCTGAACGTCCTCAGGATCATCAACGAACCCACCGCAGCCGCCTTAGCCTACGGCCTGGACAAAAATCTTTCAGGCGAGAGGAACGTGTTAATTTTTGATCTGGGCGGCGGCACCTTCGACGTCTCCATCCTCACCATTGACGAGGGCTCCCTTTTCGAGGTACGAGCGACGGCCGGCGACACCCACCTGGGTGGCGAAGACTTGGATAACCGCCTGGTGAACCACCTGGCCGAGGAGTTCAAGCGCAAATTCAAGAAAGACCTACGATCCAACCCCAGAGCCCTGCGACGCCTGAGAACAGCTGCGGAGCGAGCCAAGCGCACCCTGTCTTCCAGCACAGAGGCCACCATCGAAATAGACGCTCTCTACGAGGGCGCCGACTTCTACACAAAAGTGACCAGGGCCAGGTTTGAGGAGCTCTGCGCTGACTTATTCCGGGCCACGCTGCAGCCGGTGGAGAAGGCCCTGAACGACGCCAAGATGGACAAGGGCCAGATACACGACATCGTGCTGGTGGGAGGCTCCACCCGCATCCCCAAGGTCCAGAACCTGCTCCAGAACTTCTTCGGCGGAAAGTCCCTGAATTTGTCCATCAACCCAGACGAGGCTGTGGCCTACGGAGCAGCGGTGCAAGCGGCGATCCTCAGCGGGGACACCAGCTCCAAGATCCAGGACGTGCTCCTGGTCGACGTAGCCCCACTGTCGCTGGGCATAGAAACGGCCGGCGGCGTCATGACGAAGCTGATCGAGAGGAACGCGAGGATCCCGTGCAAGCAGACGAAGACATTCACCACCTACGCTGACAACCAGCCCGCGGTGACCATCCAGGTGTTCGAAGGCGAGCGCGCCATGACCAAGGACAACAACTTGCTGGGCACTTTCAACCTGGAGGGCATCCCGCCGGCGCCCCGTGGAGTCCCGCAGATCGAGGTCACATTCGACCTGGACGCCAACGGGATCCTGAACGTGGCGGCGAAGGACAACAGCACCGGGAAGCAGAAGAACATCACCATCCGGAACGACAAGGGGCGGCTGTCCCAGGCCGAGATCGAGCGGATGGTGAACGAGGCCGAGCAGTACGCGGAGGAGGACGAGAAGCAGCGCCAGCGGATCGCCGCGCGGAACAGCCTCGAGGCCTACGTGTTCGGCGTGAAGCAGGCCGCGGAGGAGGCCGGCGACAAGCTCCCGCAGGCGGACAAGGACAAGCTCCTGGGGCTCTGCAGCGACGCCCTGCGCTGGCTGGACAACAACACCCTCGCCGAGAAGGAGGAGTTCGAGCACAAGATGCAGGAGCTGACCAAGGCCTGCACGCCCTTCATGACGAAACTCCACGGGGGCGGCCAGCCTCGCATGAACTCGAGCTGCGGCCAGCAGGCGGGAGGCTTCGGTGGCGCCCGGTCGGGCCCCACAGTTGAGGAAGTCGACTAAAGACGTTGCCAGTATTTTCGAATTTTAATTTAGATGTTTAAATTAAGCTTCTACTTTGTAAATCTTTTCTTTAGTTCCCGAGCTGTTATATTTGTTAATTTAAAAAAGAAGACTGAATAAATTACTTATTTTATAGAAAATTAAAATCTTTTATTGCATTGGAACTCAAAAAATCAGCATAACGAGTTAAGGAAGTGGGCGAGAAGTTTTGCGACTGTTGACTTATTTAGTACATCAGCAAAATGTTTTCTATTCCTTGGAACAAGTTTTGCTCACTATCCGGCTGATTAGTTCACACTATACATACATAATATGTACATATGTGGACGGTTATTATTTATTTTTAAATTAAAATAAGTCTGATAGAAGGGAATTAAAACCTGTTAAAAAACTATTCCATATACACTATACCAATTTATTCTACTGCTTTCAAAATAATAGAAAAATATCGTAAATATTCGAAAAATGAAGCATATTCCATTTCTACATACCGTGTATTTCTAATGGTTTTAATTAAGTTTGGGTTTTAATCTGTGACACTATCCACTGAAAAGTCATTTGCAATTTTTATGGCTTATAAATTCATATATTTTTAAATAGATCTAGATAAACGCATGAAAATTACATTTACATATATGTACATATTTACATTTAAAAAAAGGCAGAACTAAATACTTATGAAACAAAGTTGACCAAAATAAGCTCATACAAAAAAGCATCCAAGTAGCCTTTATAGTGTACAATTTGTCTAAGCGAACAGCTTACTTCCGAATGTTTTCTAAATTTTGAGAAATGGACGACGAAAAGGTAAATTACCTTTTAAAATAAAAATCAGGTTTTTAACTCTGTAAATTTTAGTTAAATTTGAATTTAAATGAAGTTTGGAGAGTGTGTAGGAAAATTCAGTCGGGAATTTTTAAATATGGCTTCAATCTGTGGGACTATTTTAAGCGTGTGGATCCAAATAATAATGGCTTGATATCAGGTAAAATTAAGATGCAGTTTCATGATTATGATTATGAAATACTTTCTGATAATAGAGGCAAAGTTTGTAACTGTTTTGGGACAACTTAAAAACATAATTGGACTTTCGGAGTTTGAAATACGAGAAGTGACTGATTATTTCCGACTACCGGATGGCCGGATCACTTACGATCAGTTTTGCAGTGTGGTTTGTGAAGAAGGTATTTTTAAGTTTAGTAGATATTTAACCTTGAGCATTAGCTAAACTGAATTTATATAATTCTGTTCCACTCTGAATTAATTTTAAGGACAAAACCATAGCAAAAATGTAGATTTGGTATCAGGCCTGGAATGGGACGACCCTATGCACGTAAATGTTGTCTCAAAACCCGAAGAAAGAAGACTTTGTGTGCTTCTTACTAAAATTGCCCAATGTGTTCGCTTGAGGGACATCGTGCTAATGCCGTACTTTCAGGACTACGAATTGGTACGTGTTTAAAGTGCATTAAGATAGACGCAATAGTTTTTCTTCTAGATAGCAAAAAGCGTAGGAACAGTGACGGTGGCACATTTCTCAAGAGTCCTACATTTTCTGGGAATTATACTGTCTGAAGACGATTTCTTACTGCTTTTGAAGAGATATATGAAGAACTCCTACACTGTTAATTACGTTGCTTTTATTAAACATATTGAACTAATAGTCAAATATTTGGACGCACATCGAATAATTGATTACTCACAGGTTCGTTCAGGTTTATTTTAACTAGAAAAAACAATTAAAATATATCATGACTTATGATTTTAGGACATAATTGAGAATTTCCCTGGTAGATTGATTGATGTCGCATTGCCTAAGTTGCCACGCCCCGAAATTGGTAAAGTGCGAATATCGGAAGTATTCGGTTTAGAAACATCTTTCCATCCCTGCTTTAAGAGAGACCATGCTACAGAGAGGTTGGCGAAAATTATGCTTATGATTAAGCGCCACGTGTTTGAAAATCGTATTAGACTTCATGATTTTTTTGATGGTTTTGATTCACTCAAATGTGGCTATATAACAAAAAATCAGTTCCTTCGATGCATGGATAACATTGGTGTTTCCGGACTGCATCGTCTTTATTTAACTGAAGACGAACTTGAGATAATTTGTAAGGCATACGAACACGAATTTGATAGTGATAGATTCGCTTGGAAGCGATTTGAGGATGAAATTGATACTGGTAAGTTCCAATTAGTGATTACACAAAATTTGGATTATGTTCCACGACTTTTGAGTCCTATGTATTTTAAAAGTAAATTTAAAAATTTTTAAAGATTTTGCAATTTGAAGTCCGCAAAATGGTTTTTCTATAGATAATTTAGATAGATTTTACAAAACAGCGAACTTTACAACATCCCTGCACATCTTGATTTAACAACAGACTGTCGAAATGTAAGCAGTTTTCTTTTGAATGTAAACTAATTAAAACATTTCTTAAAAAATGTTTGTATGTAAATACACAATTTCACAATTTCCAATTAAGCAACATCGAAATCGTATTAAAAAGACACATGCTCAATAGGTTTAAAGTTATTCCTATTATTGTGGCATTTGTTTTAAATAAATCAAAACTGTATGAATAAATTTAATATCATAAGCCAGACTTGAGCCAGATTTAGTTTGACTTGACCTAAGCTTATTTTAGTTCAAGCCAAGCATACACATATAATCGCATTATCCAATCAAGATGAATATTCTGATTCTTTCGAATAGTATTTACAACAAAGGAGTTGGAAAAGAAGCCATTCGAAATTGTGGCGTGTCCTCCTGAAGAAGTAAAAAAAATGGAAAAGCCGGGTCATGAGAACTGGCAGGAACAAAGGCCTGGAATCAGAGACTTATGCGAGGAGGCCTTGCGTAAAATAACAATTAGGATAACAAATAGGCGAATTTTGCTGCGGCAGTTTTTCAAGGATTTTGATAAGTACCTTAAGCAGATGATTTATAAAAATGTGATTTTATTGAATATACTTTCAAAAGGCTTAATAACGGGCATGTAAGCAGAAGTCAAGCCAGGCAGGTAATTCTAACAAATGGTATTTTACTATCCAATGAAGAATTTTATGCCCTTGAGCGGCGTTACAATGACGACGTGGGATTTAATTACACATGGTTCTTGGAGGAAGTGGATCCATTAGACTTTGCTATCCCTAAGGTAGAACTTTGAAAATTGTTAATATAGAACTGGAGGAGTTACAAATTTGTTTCTTTAACAGTTCCAATCGCAAGAAGAGCCTCAGCAGGTTAAACATGACGAGAAGTGCTTACCTGCAAGACAACCCAACCAACAAGATGTGATACTTGCACTTGCGAAAGTTAAAAGACAAGCTGTTACAAAACGAGTGAGGATTATCGATTTCTTGAAAATTTTTGATACTCACTGTCGAGAATTTATTTCGCGAGCTGACTTTATTCGAGGTATCGACACAGCCAACATAAAGCTGAATTCGGACGAAGTTAATTTAATTTGTGATCTGTAAGTTTCTTTAAGTTCTGTGGTTAGTATGAAATGATAAATTCACTTTATTACTTTTAGGTTCAAATCTCCTCTTCGACAGAACTGTATTAATTATAAACAGTTCTGCAAAGTCATTGAAGAAGTGTTCTATCAAAATTCTTTAGAACGAGCTCCGCTGATTGTTCCACTGCAACATTTCCCTTGTACGGATTGCTTCGAATGTTTCTTAAACTTTGACGACCGGACTATAGTTTCGAAGGCTTTACAAAAACTGGCCAAAAAGCCAGACCAAATTTGTAATCTGAACTCAATATTTGAAGATTACGATAAAGAAAAGTGCGGAACAATATCTCAGAATCAGTTCTTGCGTGCCTTGACGCTTCGAAATTTGATTCAGCTTATAGGGAGCAGAGAATTCGATACGCTGTGCAAGGCATTTGGAGTAGAAAGAGGACTTCGCATGGAAGTCGATTATCGAGCATTTATGAAAGTTCTTGATATTCTGTTCGCAAATAAACGTCCTTAGCTTTTATTGTAAAATATTAGTGGTTGTGTAGAATTAGTGCAATATAATAAATCATATACACTAAATTCTTTTCTATTTTAGAAAATGTTAAGAGTAAGCACGAGGTAAGTAATATTAGTAAAGAATTTAAGGTGGATTTAAAATAAAACTCAAGATAAGTCTTACACATTTTTTCCTAAGTTCAAACAACATGTCTAAAGATGATCGGAATCAATAACCAAATTTTTGATTTAGGGAAGTTATTCCATCACCGGTTTGATTTTCAGGTGGGACCCAACCAGAATATTTTTCAGCGTCCTCAAGCTCGACGGTGTCATCAATATCAACATTTTCCCGTGTTTTTCCTCGTATTCTAATACGCGTTCTCTTTTTCTTGGCAGCTGAGTCGTCTTTAGTTTGATCTTCTTGCTGATCTTTATTTTCTGCAGTTTCCTGCTTTTCTAAATCTTCGTCTTGAAAAGCTGATTGTAATAGATTTGGGGGAATAAAAGCAGGTCCGAATATCCTTTTTGAATGAATATTCGAATCATCTGCATGGGGAACATTTTCTTGTACTTCCAAGGAAGTATTGTTAATTTTACCGGGAACCTTTTTTTGATTTTTTGAAGAGGCATCTGCTTCTGATGCATTTGTTGGTAAATTGGAGTCCTCCTTTTCCTCATTCTCCTCCACTTCCTCTTCATCCGATTTTAAATCTTTTTCAACAGATTTTGTTTTTGTCTCAGAGCGCGGTATGAGGAATTTTTTCTTATTTCTTTTGCCAAATAGAGGAAGCAACGGTTTGCTTTTCGCTTCTATGCTTGGAGATTTAATTGACGGGAGCTCAACGGGTTTTGCAATTTTTATTAATCGCTGCAGTTTTTGTTGTTCAGATTTAAGTCTTTGCTGCTCGACCTTTTAAACGAAAAATTTTATATTAGTAAACTGTTATTGAAATTGGAGAAAACTAGCTTACCCTCAATTTCCGAATCTCAGTTTTATCGAAGTTTGAATCCTCTGATAAATTTGTCATAAAAGTATCCAGGTCATCTTCCTGTGATTCCAAGATTTCTTTAGATCGCTTCGAGAGCTCTTGATACTTCAAAATGTTCTCATCCACAGATGCTAATTTTGTTATTATTTCTTGTTCTTGCTTGAGCTGCAAAAACGTATAAATATTTTTCAAAAGATACCTCATAATTAATTGTCGGATTTGAGAAAGCTTGAAATTTAGTGACTAAGCAACGCCTAAAGCTCCACAAGGAACAATGTTTTTAATTTTCGTCTAAGTTTCTTAGAAGGCGCGTTGAACTTAATTTTTTGCTCATTTTATTTAATCTTTAATTTCTGATTATTCAATCTATTTATTTTGCAACTTTTACATCTTCAAACCTCGCAAATATCAGGCTTTGCCGCATCATTCTTTCAATCTTCATTGAGTAGGGCCTAAGACAGTAAATTGGTAAATTTATTTTAGTCGAATACTTAGTCAACCAGCACCGCTCACGGAATTCGCACATTTAACAATTAAATTGCAGTGCGAAGTTAACTTGGTATATTCATTCACATCTATTAAGTTTTTTGTAAGTGGTTTTTAAGAAATCAAAAGTAAATCTTTCGGGCAACCATATCATAAGTAATTGCGGAAAATTAGATCTCGCTTTGTTTAGAAAATTCCGAGCTCCCAAGTGGTGGACTATTGATTGATTAATTGATGCCTTTCGATTGATTTGGCTTTTCATCAGCTCTGAACATTTTGAGCAGAACTTCTAAAACCAAGTATGTATGTATGTATTTAAATGTTTTGAAAGAAAGCTTAGTAAATTTGCGTGCCTCAAGAGGCAGTATTATTAAACTTCTTTAATTTCCCTATTAAGGGACCTGATATTAAAATGAGGTCACATGTTCCTGATGCGAATTACTGAAGTTTTCGTCCGCTTCACTTGCTAATTTGTTTTCTAAATTAAATACTTGGAAAACCAAATGCTTATAAAATTTTTTCACCGTCATAGCTACACATTTCGTTGCATTTAAAATATTTAGACGAGAATATTTTCGTATATTATTTTTAAAGAAAATTGGAAAAGATATCATTGATGGTAATTTGATTAACTTTGGACAACGTAATCAATCCAATCAATTCCAAAAGTCTAGCTCCCCAGAATCACTAACTCGCAATATCTAGTTATTTTAGCTATTGTGGAAAGTAATTTTTGTTATTTTTTTGATATTTTTAATATCTCGACAAGTATTAGACTGTGTATGAAAAATAATGTGGCATTTAATTATCCTTAATTAAAATCAGTGAAAGTTTCATTGAAAACACGTTCCCAAAGCATAAAGGCTTTAAAAAGTATATTTTATGTAGGTATACGCAGTGCGAACAATCAGATAATTTTAATAAGCGGATTTTTCTCGGCATCCTTTTGGGCTGTAGTGAAAATCTTGGGGCAGAAGAATATTATAAAAGGACTGAGAATTTTAAAATCCTCTTTATTTGTTCTGTCCAGTTTTCTTAATTTGTGGCGGCTAAATTTTGAAAATTTAAAAATATACATCTCGTATTCTTGTCCGTGGCCTTGTCGTTTAACATTTTTAGAAGTTTGAAAATATTTTGGAACAATTCAAGATTGCAAGAAAAATATCACAGTTATTATTATTGAACTTTTTGGTGTTTTAATAGATTTTGGTAGTTTTAACCATTTAAATTATATTATGCTTTCTTATCATCATTATTACATTTATTAATTTACTCACCAAATCATCATATGTAAGCGTAACATTTTGTGACCCAGCTGCTTTGCGTTGCTTCTTCCTTTCGACATCGCCTGTTCGGTCCAGGAAGTCATCTTCATCGTCAGAATCTTTCGTTGGCGCCTTGCGTTTTAAGGGCTCTACAGGAAAGTTGTAAAGTTGTATTAAAAATTGAAATTCAAGGACTTCTTACCGTGATGAGACTGTCGAAGTACCCCGTGTCTGTCTAACATCCGGCACGCTTCAAGGGCGCACTGAGCCACGCAATCTTTTTTCTTGCCTTTATGACAAACCTCGGCAACGAGGGGTTTGCCGTTTGTATCATCGATTGGTAGTTCGACCCTAGAAAAACGCAGAAACTTATAGGCTTGCGGTCTGGAACAGGAATGTGTTAATTGTAATTATTACCTGCAAACGAAGGTGCCAGCCGACATCTCATCCACGTTATATTCCAACTCGAGGCCCTCGCGTTCGAAGAATCCTCGAAGAGTTTTTTTAGGATCATCCAGAAATATTTCCTCGTTATTTGTTGAAGCGTAGGGGTTCACCGTCAAATCGGTTTCCTCATCCGCGTCCTCAGCCATGCCCCAGTTGATGCCTTCTTTCTCTCGGAGCTTCTCCTGCAATTCCGCTTCTTTTCGTTTATTTTCTTCCTGCTGAACCCTCAGCTCCTTGAGCTCTGTGACCGTAAGCTGAGATTCCGGCTCTTGGTCGAATTCCGGGCCCTGTAGAATGAAGCTGCGGGTGCTGGCGCCCAATTTTATCATGTGGCCGACCTTAACTTGAATAAAAGTTTTCGGGGGAATTCTCATTTTATTGAGGAAGGTTCCGTGGGTGCTCTCAATATCGTAGATGTACCATCCTTGGCCAAATTTTGCATCTGCCTTCGCTTCCTCTTCACTTTCCTCAAGTTTTTCTTGGCCCTTGTACTGGAGGACGGCGTGATACCGCGAAATTGTGGGGTGCGCCATCACCACATCGCAGTCGGGCAGTCTCCCAAAAACCCAGCAGCTCTTCTCCTGCAGGTTGTCTACTTTCTCAATGATTGTGCCCGATTTTAGGACCTCAAAGTGGTAAACTAATTCCGGCGGGGGCTCCTGCGACCACTTCGGCTCTTTGTAAGGGCAGACCTGTTTCTTCTCCTTTTCTACATGATCCGGCTTTCCGATACCACAGTCACACTCCACTGTAGCTTTGATGGGCTCATTGCTTGGCTTTTGGGGTTTTTGTAAAACGCTCGGAACTTTAAAAGAATCTTCGGACATCGCGGAAAGCAAAAGGTAAACAAGTCCGCGGAGTTACTGTCTGTTAAATGTCACTTTTTAATTTCACTTTTAGCAGTCATCAGCGCCATCTGTGAGAAAGTCATGTATCTCAAAGACTACGCCTTAAAGCATGCAACTGTTAAATACAGGCAGAAAGTCCGCGTTTACAGAAAATTTTTGATTTAAATGTATAATAATAATTTGTTGATTTTTTCTAGTGAGAAAACATTTTTTAAATTCTTATAGTTTGAATTGTATCAGTGATAAAATACTCGTACATGTTGTTGCATTTCATTTTTTACTTTTCTGGGTTGAAATTAATATATTTTATACGGTCTGCAAATTTATTCATTTCTTATAAGTATGTGTCTTAAAATTAATAGATACAATTAAAATCAAAAGACTTTCATTAATATTCATAAGATGATGATTTTAAAAGTAGGACATATAAACTTAGTGCAACATACGAGATTTAACTGGAGAAATTGTTGAAATTAATATGTTAATATAAATATCTCCTTTCTTTTGTATAAATCAAAAACAAAATTAAGTAAAATTAACTTGATGGTAAAATGGATCATACGGTCGGTCGGTGATTAGATTAATTAGAAAAAGTTATAAATTCTGCTTGAAACAAAATTGCGATTGAAATGTACTGATTTGTGTAGAACGTTATGTGTAAAATAAAAGTTTTCTTGATTTCTGCCTCGAATGCAGAATTAAAAAGGATGGCGATATTTGAAGGTCTCGTGTTTCGGTGTAGCCTAGAATTTTGAACAATATTCAAGAAAATAAAACTAATTAAACAACATCACACATTTGCGCTGTACCTTTCTGCACTTTGCGATTGCGACCTTGATAAAATCTTTAAAAAATCAATTTTTGTAAGGTGAGCTAATTAGTTTTAGAGACTGATATTGAGTACTGAGTACCTACTTTTAATATAATAAAGGAACGTACCAAAATATATTTAGGGGGCTACGCATTTCATTATTTAAGAATGTAAAAAGTTTTCAAGGAACGGAAAGAATCATCTTTATTTTGAAATCTGCATTGTATAGTTGGATACTACCAAAAACAAAAAAAATCCCTATATTTACAAATACATATTTATCATTATCATATCAATTGTAATTTTTATTATTTCATATAACTTTTATTAAATTGTGTAGTTTCTATATTTTAGAATTTTTATATCATCGTTACATTAATTTTCTCTTCGACTACTTTAAAAAGGACAATTTATTCTAATTTTACCTATTTTGTTTGTAATTTCACAGACTTTAAAAGTTCCAAAAAAGTTCCTATATTTTTTTAAAAATAACATAAATCTTGTATAGCAAACATAATGATATAGTAAATGAACAGGAGGAGGGGTGGGTGAACTTGCCTCATCTCACTACACTATGGAAGTTACTACGCCTCCGAAAACTCATCAGATTTTGAATATTAGAGTGCTCCATTAGCACTCATGAATATTTGATTAATTGCATATTAAAATTGAAATATAGCTCGTTTGGGAATATTATGCATCAAGTCAAGGGTGTGAGGATGTCGGTTCGGCCGGCCTTGTATTTTGCTGTGTTTAAAATAGTGAATAAAAAGTAAGTAGAAAGTTTTACTCGAGAGTCTGCTGTTGGCGAAAAATAGAATAATTTCAGTGTAAAATCGCCCTCACTTGAGGGGGTGGAAAACAAAAGCCGCATTTTCTTCACTTCAGCAAGGATCGATCTTTGGGGCACTTGACTTTTAAACTATTTTTAGAACATTTGTTTTCACTGCTGCAGCGTTGTTGTGGTAGTAAGCCAAATTGTGTAAATAGTCAATATTTGTTTGACTAGCATCCGTAATTTTGCTGAAACGAATTATGACTTTTATCAATGAAAAGAGAGTTTTCTCTATGAAAAAATTCCCGTCCACTATCGACTTTAGTTATTGTAGTTTGAATTTAGTTGAAGACGACGTCCAGGAAGGTTATAATTAAGTAACAATTAAAACTGGTAGCTTTCAATCTGAGGACTTGTAACCGAATGCCATTGCTCGGAAGAAATTTGCCCGTGAGACTTGAATTTTTGCTGATTAGAAAAGGGCTTGTTCGTGACACTGCACATCGGGTCATTAAAATTGAATCAGATGTTTACTCCTCCCGAAACCACGGCTCCATCGTGCGCAAGTATAAAAAATAAAAGGGAGCTCGAGGGGCCCTTTGAGCTCTTGTTGCACACATAAATCATTTCGGGATGATTATTTTATCCTGTGCATGTCTCATCAAGCCTGCTGGCCAATCGGCGTCTCTTGACGTCATTAAATTTGAATCAATATGCCCCTCTGAATGGGGATGATTCTCGGCCCCAAGTAAAGCTCCTATCTCTACGGGGAGCATTCATTCTCTACATGAAAATCCTATTGAAGGAAGCACACCTGAAAACGTTGAAGTGAAAGCTTCTGCCCTTCGCTGGTGAATGTAGTTGTTGAAGGACGAACTCCCACAATATCCGCGGAGTGTTTTCAGTCGCTTATTAACCTCTGACTCTTGCAGATTATCGCAATTTATATCGCTCGCCCTTAAGAAGTACTATCCCAAAAAGCTAAGGAGGGCAAAAGGCATTTTCTTGTCTGTCCATCCTTTCGGTTAATCCTCGAAACCTTTTGTTTTCTTGAAGTTGCGATCCGTTTTTAAAGTGTAAATAAATACATATCTGTATAAATTTCTTTTGAATCGGAGTTGTGAATTGGTTCTGTTGTATAAATCAAGAAATCGATACCAATTATGAAAATGCACGAGTTTAAGAGGGTAGCAACGCAATAGACCCCACGCAACATCCGATAGAATTTTGGTTAATTATATCATCTAGGAATTTTGTCTGAATGCCGAATTCTCAATCCGTCGAGTGTAAAATAGATATAAAAGTTACAAAAACTGTTCCGAGAGCACATGTGCGGGCTACGCTTTAGAACAAGGAACAGTCCGTCTCAAAAGACGTCCTTACGCTGGGGCGATAGTTGTTTCGGGCGGAACTCACTTTTCATCGAGTAAGGCGGTGCGGCGCTCCAGCCCCAACACCTGCCCTTCGCTATCATCAAACATACACCTAAATAATCTTGCTGCTTTTCGGGCTGATCAGATTTTTTGACTTTAGTCGCGCAAAATGTGAACCAGCTTCGGTTAGTTCATTTTGAAGTTATAGCTGCTAGCAGAGTTCTTTCTGTACTAAAAAAAAAAAAAAGAAAAAGAAAAAAAGAAGGATACAACCCCAGGGGGTTGCAATTTGCAAAACGTTATACAATATACTTGCGAGTTCTATTTTCTACAGTGTTTTAAAATTTAGCAAAAGCTGAAGATATTTATTGTTAAGAAAAGTTTTGTTGCTATATCAAAGAGGTCTATTTCGGCATTTCGGCAGTCGCGTAAAATAAAAACGCAATTTTGGACATGGATTTTGTTCACTGTTCTGACGAAAGCATAATGTCTGTGATGTGTTTTAAATTAGCAATGCTGCGAGCCCTAATCTTTGAAAAGTGAGCTGTTGTCGGACAACGTTCTTCGTCCTGCGGAAGGCACAAATATCGCAATTTCATTGATAATCATCAATTTGGTTCTTGAATTTGGTAAGTTGAAACAACTTCTTTTAGGGTCCTCTTTTTCACCTACGGAAAATGTTTTTCACCATCACCACATCTTACATAACGCTCCTATGTACAGTCGGCCAAAGCAGTTCATTGAACAGATATGTAGCTTCGGACTTCGGAAGCTTTTCCTCTCGTGTGTTTTCAAAACGTCCCCGCGTCCCTCCCGAAAGGGCAGGGTTCTTCTGTTGGACCTTAATCATATGTATTTACTTTTAAACCTGGCTCTGACGTCTTTTCAGCCAAGTAAATTTTTCAACTACATTAACCAGTTAAGTCACAACACTATATAAATCAAGGGCATTCTGAAAAATAAGAATAGTAAGATTCATTTTGCATCCTTCAACTTAGTAACGAGGTTATGGGTTTAGTTTACTCTTATTTATTAGTGTAGAAAACCATTAATTTTTGTAAATTTGTTATATTGGTAGATACTCAAATGACTACTTGAACCTTGGGTTATAGTCGGAAAATGTAATTTTTTTCCGGAAGCTGGTCTTCCACAAACATGAGCAGCGGCCGCGGAAGTGGTGGCCAGGTAGGGCCAAATGCACCTCCCCAAAACGAACAGGGGAGGGCTTAGCCCCCCCCCCCCTCCCTTTTTTTGCCACAAAGTAATGTAAGATTTTTTATGCCGTCATTCTACAAAGGGCTTTTCTCTTTTAAGTAAAAAAAATAAACAATTTTTTAACACGAATTATGTACGTTTGAAGTGAAGAATTTCTATTTCTGAAAGGGATAGTAATGTTGTGTGTCGAATTTTGAATGTTTAATGCGATCGCTTCCCCTACAACTGAACAGTTGTTTGACTTAATTTACATATAGAAAACATTTTAAATTAAATAAAAACTAATAATTATCCGGTGCAAGAGAGGATGGTTACGTTTGTCGTAGAACGAGCCCCCCCCCCCGTCAAAAAGTACTTCCGCGGTCCCTGAACATGCGTCAATAGTAACCCGGATTTACTATTTCTTTTTGTGAGATAATTGGTTTATAAGAAAAGTTAAGCTAACGACCTTCTTTAAGCTAAACAGCAAACTCCTACAAAATTCTATTAACTCCAACTCCATTAATTCCAAAACGATTTATGTTTGTAAACTTGTGTTATCAGGTCTTCGATTTTGTTTAGCTTCTAGACTAATTAACTCGAAGATAATAACTAACTTAGTCATTGGATATAGTAGTAGATAGCATTATCATTTAACTTTGTGAATTTCTAAATTTTTCGGCCGGAATACCTAATATTTAGAACTAATAAATTCTGTTCAATTTTCCTAACATACGAGTACAAATAGAATATTTAACAAATTTCTATATTCTTTTTCCTTGCAAAAGACTTTGAAATTTTTAAACATAGCCAAGTATAATATAATACCTATGTATGTACTTAAGACATCTAGACGATTTTAGTCAGGACCGCTTAAAATCGTTGATATGTGCTGCGAAGGTATCGTTTACATTTCTTAATGTGCTCTGTGGGATTCCCCAGGGCTCAATTCTTGGACCCATTTTCTTTATAAATAAAGATTTACCGTTGGGGTTAAAAATTGTAGCTTTCACGTGTATCCCGATGGCACTTAGCTTATTTATCCATGCTGCTGGGTTTAATAGAAGACGCGATTTGCTAAATGAACGATCACCTTGGGCATTTAACGAAATGTCTGAACTGTTTCAAAAACCTAATGCGACTCTATCTGAAAATTTTCATTAGCTACGCCTGTTTGCGCTCTGAAGTTTTTAAGCGACAATTCTTTATACAGTCTGGTGGGAAAAATTTATTTTATTTTAATTATAATAAGATTGAGACACACCACAACAACAACAAACTTTCTTTACATTTTTGGTTTGGGGTCTTAAAATTTCTGGTTAGCCGATTAAAAAATTGTTATTTTTAGTTTGTCTGTTTTCAAACAAAATAATCAGACAGTTTTATGTCTCATAATCTCTTTGGCATACTTGTATATACGACGAGGCAAAGGATTGTTTACGCTACTATTCTAAAACTGTGAATGACACGAATTTCTTCGTCTACCAAAAATTACATCATAATCATAAAGGAGTAAATTATGTTCTAATAAAACGATTTCGTATCACGCAGTATTTCGTATCGACTTAATGTGTCATGTAATTTGAATGAAAATAAGTTATAAACAAAGAAGAAGAAGCAATATCAAAATACCAAATATGTAATTTTACTTTATTGAGACACTCGTTAATAGAAAATGTTTAAATCACATAAAATTATTTATGTGAACTGTTTTCAAATTCAGACATAAAAATTTTATTGACATATCTTACCTTACCCATCTCAAAAGTATCATTTCTTATTTGAGACGCTTTCATTGTAATTTGCTATTTCTAAGATAAAAGTATAGTGAGAATACATTTACAATGATAAAAATGTATTTTTGTTACTAAAGCAATTTTATACTGAATCCTTATATGCGGAGTTATAAAACAGACTGATTTTTAAAAGTTGTTAGAGCGGTTACTAATACTATCTATATTGAATAGTTGTGGAAAAATCTTACTTCAACACTTCTGCTCTAATTTGTAATTGTCCTTTATTATATTGGACAGGTAACCCAACCTTTGTTTTCTGCTTATAATAAAATAAAGAATTTAATCGTTAGTTTAGCTACGAAATTGACCCGGAAAGAACATCATAAGATAGTTAGCATATTCTTGCTGACGTGACATGTTACGTGTTTACTTCTATCGAAGGATAATTCGCTTCAATGGTCGGCCTCCAGAACTGAGTTTACCCAGACTGATGCCATTATCATGTTAACTTATAGGTTTGGGCTTATGATTGGAATTCCGTAGGAAATTGTCGGTCGATAATTTGAATTGCGTCCATAACCGGACGTAACGTATATTGCTTCCTGTGCGCCGGATGCTGAAGTTTCTCCCTCAATTGCGGTCGTTTGAAAAATTGAGTAGATAAAAGGGATATGTGATTTATGGCGTCTAAAATCTCTATGCATAAAATTTCACATAGAAGTCGTACTGTGGGAATAATTCAGGTTCGATTGTTTTTATCTTTTACTTAAATTTCCAGAACGGCGAAAATAAAAACAGCGACAACATGATTAACATCGCAGGAATTGTGAGCATTGTTCTGTTCTATCTTCTTATTTTGGGAGTTGGCATTTGGGCTGGGCGAAAGAAGGAGGAAGGTAACGATTCGGAGGAGGAGGTGATGCTGGCGGGACGATCGATCGGTCTTTTCGTGGGAATATTCACAATGACGGGTAAAACTGGGATAAATGCGCCGATTTCTTGAGGCCAATAATTTTCTTATTACAGCGACTTGGGTTGGTGGAGGTTACATAAATGGCACGGCCGAAGCTATTTATACGTCTGGGCTGGTTTGGTGCCAAGCTCCTTTTGGCTACGCCCTCAGCTTAGTCTTCGGTGAGATCTATTAATTTTGAGTTTTTAACAAGTTTATATAACCATTTGTCAACAGGTGGAATTTTTTTTGCGAATCCCATGAGAAAGCAGGGCTACATCACGATGTTGGATCCGCTCCAGGACAGCTTTGGAGAACGCATGGGAGGACTCCTTTTCCTTCCTGCACTCTGTGGGGAGGTCTTCTGGGCAGCTGGAATTTTGGCAGCTTTAGGTATACATTCTGGATGAATTATCTTCAAATCGTACTTTTAAATTCTGAATAATTACAAAACTCTTCAGGAGCCACACTATCTGTTATAATTGACATGGATCACCGCACCTCTGTTATACTCTCTTCATGTATTGCAGTTTTTTATACGCTTTTCGGAGGCTTATATTCCGTAGCTTATACGGACGTTATTCAGTTGTTTTGCATTTTCATCGGTCTATGGCTGTGCATTCCATTTGCATGGACGAATGATCATGTCCAGAGCCTTTCATCAATGGACGTCGACTGGATTGGATCCGTTGCTCCGAACGAATACTGGTATTACATCGATTATGGTCTTCTTTTAGTTTTTGGAGGAATTCCATGGCAGGTATATTCAAATTTTAAAAAAGTCTATATATACCTACCTATTATACATATTTGATTTTGAAATTAAATACACTCAGTTACAAGTTTCTTATCCTATTGCACAGTAAAATCTTCGTTTTTGAAAAGTTTGGAAAATATGCCAAGATTCTGAATGCCAAAATTCTTAGCAAAATTTACTTCTAACCCTCTTCTGTGTGAGGCAAGATATTGCTTACCAGATTTTTATTTAGCACCACAAGAAAATAACTAAAATAATTTTTAAAACTAAAATATCAGCCAAATTAAGCACACTTCTGTTTTTAATTTTCACTTCAATCATATAGAACTGATTCAGAAAACTAAGAATTAAAAACAAATAAACATAAATGCATCGTTATTTATAATGTGAAAAGTGTAAACTCTACTAAAAATTGCTTCATTACATACATAATAATTTCCGTCAGTGAGAAAAAATTAAATAATAAATGCAATTTTTTATTGCTAATAAATCCAAAATGTGTTTTTTTTATTACTTTTGAAATCATATTAATTGCATGTGACAAATAATCACATTTTTATTACTTAATGTTATGCTCGAAAATGTAATTATATACATATAGTCATTTTTTTTTAATGTTATTTCTCCGACCAACAAACAAAAATAGTTTCGAACGAAAAAGATATCTGCATTAGAATTACGACCCCACAAGTGATTCTCTGTTTAAGTGTTACTGGTAATGCTTTTACGGCAGCATAAAAGTAAATAAATCGTAAATAATCGTATTTACACAGCCCAATTATAAAATAAGAACACATCTTTAAATAAAATAATCATATTGACTATAAACTGTTTCAGATTTCTTGAATTTCATATCCAAATGGTGTCGTAACAATTGTAGAGTATTGAACCCTTAGGTCGAAAAAAGTTGTTTCAAATAACTCAATCGAAAATTACATAACTAGTAGAAGTTGTGAACAAAAATTCTTTAAATCGTGTTAAGTGTCGTATGGAAAATTTAAATTTCGTCGAATCTGAGCCAATAACGATCAAAACTCAGTGAACGTTTTTTGCATGTTGACAAAACTAACTTGCATATCAAAATCGCAAAATCGACATATGAAGAGCGTGTATTGGTTTTTATCTTAAGATGGACCTTCTTCAAATTTTCGCCGTCTTTGTTGTCGTCCTTTCTTAAATTAATACTACTAATTTTGTCATTTTATCCAATTTTTTGCTTGCAAAATTTCCTATATATTTTTTGGAATGCACAGAAAATATAGAATTTTTTTGACCTATGATAGTGTTGTCTTCCATTAAAAGCTAATCAAATAAACTAAAATTTTTAATTTTTCTTCAAGGTCTACTTTCAAAGAGTTTTGTCGAGTAAGACTGCTGGGCGAGCACAAATTCTCTCATATGTTGCTGCCTTTGGTTGTATTCTAATGGCAATCCCACCGGTTCTAATTGGAGCGATAGCGAAAGCTACTCGTAAGTATCATAAACATTTATTTTCTTAATAATTATGTCTGAATCACATGAATATTTAATTATTTCAGCATGGAACGAAACTGACTACAAAGGTCCATACCCATTAACGCAAGACGAAACTAGCATGATATTGCCCATGGTATTACAATATTTAACACCCGATTTTGTATCTTTCTTTGGTTTGGGTGCTGTTTCGGCAGCCGTCATGTCCTCCGCAGATTCATCAGTCTTATCTGCTTCATCAATGTTTGCAAGAAATGTATATAAATTAATATTCAGACAAAATGCTTCAGAAATGGAAATTATTTGGGTGATGCGGGTATCTATTCTTATCGTGGGTGTACTTTCAACGGTAATGGCACTGACGATTCCATCAATTTACGGCCTATGGTAAATTATTTAGTAGTAGTAAAAAATATGATTTTCAAAATTATAGTTATATATCTGTATAGTGGAACTTAATACGTTTTCATTTTACAGGTCGATGTGCTCTGATTTAGTGTATGTAATTCTGTTCCCCCAGGTAAATAAATTTAATTTATAATTTTCATTTATGTAATTTATGATAGTATGAAATTTGAACAGCACATTTTCATAATGTTTTTGTTTTTTGCAGCTTTTAATGGTGGTACATTTTAAGAACTTTTGCAACACTTATGGCAGCCTAGCAGCTTATATTGTTGCATTTCTTGTCCGGCTCTCAGGAGGTGAACCCTTGTTGGGCCTACCACCTTTAATTCACTATCCAGGGTACGATAGTGTGGGCGAACGCCAACTGTTTCCTTTCCGAACTATGGCTATGACCCTAAGTTTGGTGACCCTAATTTTCGTATCGTGGTGGACAAAGTACTTGACACTTCTAATTATAAGTATTTCAATTTAATACAACAATGGTTTTCCACAGGATGATGTTCGAGTCAGGAAGACTAGCTCCTGGCTATGACTATTTTAGATGTGTGGTTAATATACCTGAAGATGTACAACGAGTGGGAGAACCTTCAGAGGCTGGAGAACAAGTAAAATTTAATTTTTGAAATCAATCGCAAAATTTATTTCTACATTTAAAACACTTCCAGATGTCTGTGATGGCTGGATCAATGGGGCGAATGTATGGAGCAGCCACAATGGTTGGAAAAGACGAGAGAAATGGCCGAATAAATCCCGCTCTAGAGCCCGATGATGATTTACCAGTAGTTGAAGCACAAAAGAGCCTACAAATGAGTGGAGGCGGAGGCCAAGGCGCTGCTGTTCCTGGCACAGATCAAGGTCATACTGCCTTTTAATAAACCACTTGCACGGAGTTGAACCCTTAGTGAAACATGAATTTATTTTTCTTTTCACATTTTATACTCAGGTGTGAAATTTGGTCGCAAATAATCATCGGGTTGATTGTTGATACATCAACAGCAGATTTCTGTGTTATTTTCAAAGCGGGGCAAAATTAGTGCACAGTAGATTTTAAGTACACTGGTAGAGTAATGTAATTGCAATAATAAAAAAAAAAAAACATTAGAACTGGTACAATTATAGAGACGATAACAAAAAATTCAAGGAAACTACTGCAACTGAAACATATCATAAATTTACGACTTAGTGTATGTAATTGTTTTAAACGTAATGTATAGTGCAATTGTATTTGCATACAGTTTTTAAGAGCTGATTCTGAACTAAGGATTGTTTGAAGGGACTGTAGTCGTTTACTGCAAATTAACTGAAGCTTTACTATTTGAAAAACAAGTTTCAGTCTATTTTTAAACCCCGATCATTTTATTTAACCAGTCCAAAAGTATTCTACGTTTAAACACGTTAAAGTTAATTTTTTGGTTTTGCATATTTTATTTTTACTAGTTACACGAATGCACAGAAAACTTTATCAAGTAATTAGTACTTATTTAAAACAAAACAATGTTCTCACAATAGAGACAATGGATATTCTTATAAAATAGAATTTGTAGCGAGCAGTTATTAGAGCGCGGCAACTAGTTCGCTTGTATGTAGTCCTTATTTGGACTAATGATTTATTATAGTTTAGACAATTCGGCATTTATAGTTAGGCAAATTTGAGGAAAAGTGACTACTTAGGCAGCAACGGTTTTGTAACATATAAATAGCTTTGTAGGTTAAACGAATATGCAGAAAACATAAAGTAGAAGATTAATGTATGAAATGAAGCTTAAAAACTAAGGAGCATCTAAGAATCCTAGATGAAGTTTTCGAGAAGATTGAATATGAATATTAAAAGTATGTACGCTGCCTTATACAATAGACCCCGTAAAAAGTGAAATTTCGCAAAAAATATTGCTTGTTCCTCTCGTTGTTGTTGCTCTTGACAAAACTAGTGTATGTGGTACAATAAAAATGATATATTTTAATATTAGATATAAATAATTTTATTAAGAAAAACATGGAATGGTGAAATACAATATAATTTTTTAATAATTTAGTACAATCCTACGTAATTTCGTGCAAACTATTATAATTTTATAAATACAGATGCAATAATTAAAATTACAGAAAAAAATTATTGCAATCGGATCGGAAAGAAAAAATGTATATTCCAGGTTTGTCAAGCGCAACTACAAATAGTAAAAAGGATTGAAACTAGTTTAGCAAGCAGCTTTTATTGAAATGTGGGAATAGTATTTTGTAATACTAAATAAAATATGGAAAAGTTTTTGCATTACCGCCACTCATAAAAATGCCCAAAAGGAATCATTGACCGATCATAATAAAAAACAATCTCTACTGTTTACATTGAATGATTCTGTATAAAGCGTAGATTGGACTTAATAGTAGATATTTGCCACCACGATATGCGATTTCTTCAGATTAATTGCAAACGAAATATCTATTCATCACCGACATATTGTGATATGATCGCATTTATAGTTTCTTTTAAGTTCGGGTTTCTTCAAGCCCTTCTTTACCCTGCAAATAATGAACTAACGCAAATATCTCAAATCTCATTCATTTAGGGAACTTGGAGTTTTAGTGAATGGGAATTTTTTGAATTTGAATTTTTACATTGTTAACCATTTTGTTACAACTTAAATTCAGTTTAAATTTCATTTATGTTGCGCTTAGATACATAGACCTAGTTTTCATTGATATTATTGTAGTTTTTATGAAATAATAATATTTTAATAAGTTACTTAATGACATCTTTATAAATGTCATTGGAAGTAATAAAACTCAATTAAATGAAGATAAATAATTTATACAAATTAGGAACTTCCTGAATTTGAATATATCATTTTAGTTTTTGTTCATCTCCGCTGAGACGGTTGCCAATACTTGTTGAGGAGATGGTATTTTAAGAATTTTAGATAACATTGGGTTTTCAATTCCTTCACTTAGTTAATATTAGTTTTGTGATTGTTTTCCTCTGTTTTCCATATTGTATAGGAATAAAGCTGGAAGCTACATATAGATTATATTTCATTTTAAGTGCGCACTTACATACTACATATTGTTTTCGTTTCGAATTAAAAATGTTTGCTCAACTATTGAAAAAAAAAAAGGTTTTACTATTAGCTTTGATCCATGATTTTATTGTTAAAGTACGCGATTACATGTCAATTACGTGGTCCTTTTGACTCAAAATAGCTTGAGATTTTATCTTATTAGTACATAGTAAAAATTTGAAAATGCTTTTGTTGTTTTTAAAATAAATGCTCATTATGGCTTGCAATGAACTTTAAAATTTGTAGTAAATGAGTACAACGACCCTTCAAAATACTAAAATGTGCTTAACTAGAACTGATTGAAGTATATAGATACCTAAATATACGATGACGTAAACTAAATAACCCTATACAATAACGTAATATTAAGTGATGACAAGCAAGCGATACATATCAATTATTGTGACCTTCCACAACTAATGCGCTATACCAGAAAACGAAAACATATCATTTTTGAAATATTATATGTATATGTAAATGAATGTATATTATATGAAAAAAAAAATGTAAAACAGAAAAGACATAAATGAGATTTATTAGGTGTTAATTATTATATATATATTAAAAAAAAAATGTATAAAGGATGTGGTGGAAGAGAATCGGAGGCGGCTCGGAATCAACGTGTAGGCCAATTCTTGGATATCGTTGCAGAATCTGCTTAAAGTCTTTTTGTGGATTACGGATTGTTGGAAAATTCTTGATGTTAAATGTTAAAAAACAGTATTTCATTGTTCTCTCTGTTTGTCAAATGGGGCTCAAATTCTGCACAAGAGAGCCTGATGTACCTGGTGACATTATATATTAAAATTATCATTTTCCTCTGTAACGTCTTCGCTAATACACGTAGTATATTTTACATAAAATTGTTTCATGGTTAATAAATTAATGAACTGATAGTTCTAAACTTGAGGGGATTGTTCCATTTGTAAATTAATATATGTATGTATATCGTTTTATGCTTTATTTCCCAATATTTACATATATAGGAAGTTGTAAAAATAGGACATTCTTTTTAAATTGTTATCAGATAAATCAGGCTCTTCCGTTATTGTTTTTAGTTACAATACAAGTAATAAATGTGAAAATTGATCTATAGTTTAAGTAAAATTGTGCAAATAACTATGAATTAAAAGTGGTTTCTTTGTTGACGAGAGATATATTTGTGTATTATTTCAATTTCTTCACGAATAGAAATATTATTTTTGATAGATTATTCTAAAAAGGAGTATTGGATCCAACAGTGATTTGATTTTTTTTATTTCGTATTTTTTCTTCAAATCTGGGTTGTTAAGCACTGATTCACTAGATTTGCAAAAATCACATAAAAATATACCTTTTACTTTTGAATCTTAGGCTTATAGGACAGGTGCAGGAAATTAAATTCTGAGGCTATTCTAAGTCTCATTTCTGATAGTAGATTTTAAATGTACGATCCACGCAGAACGAAATCTCTAATAATTGAAAATGTGTTTCATTATATTATAGATTTAAAGTTAGTAAACTTGAAAACCCAGTGATTGTTCTCTGGCATCTTGAATTTTCAAATTTTATTGCGAAATCAGCTTATCGTTAACTTTATACATGTTTAAAAAATAAAGGGGTAAAAAATATGACATTTAAGTGGAGAGCAAGGCAGGATAAGGATCATCGATTATACTGAATATAATTGACTAAATTTTAGAAAACTAACTTTGAATATGAAATAACAGAATTTGTCATTGGAGCATTTTATTTGCTTTTGTTTCTTATTTTCTCGGAATCTTAATTAAATTGGCAGTAAAGTTACTTGCAGTATACAAAAGGAGGGACTTCTTTGAGTGCGATTGAAATCCTTACTTAACTGTATCATTTACGTTAATTTAAATGTCGCGAGGACTCCTGCATTTTATGAAAGTTATAAGGCACTTATGGTCAGTTGAATACTTAAGCGAAAGCGTTTTTGTTTTGTTATTTGTTTTTAATAACTATAGCCGCCATCTGAAGAGTAGCTTTGAGGAAGTGTGTCAGGAACCCCACTGCCATTGTAGCCCCCACCATTGCCACCTCCTCCGTTACTGTACCCTCCGCCACCGTTACTTCCTCCTCCGTTGCTGTAACCGCCACCACCCCCGTTGCTGTAACCTCCGTTACTTCCTCCGTTACCTCCTCCGTTGCTATAACCTCCGTTACCTCCTCCGTTACTATAACCACCGTTACCTCCTCCGTTACCTCCTCCGTTACTATAACCTCCACCGCCTCCGTTACTGTATCCTCCACCTCCGCCACCTCCTCCACCATTACTGTATCCTCCGCCACCCCCTCCGCCATTGCCATTTTGAGGTGCACCATAACTAGAGGAAGGTGGAGATGGAGCACCATAACTTGAAGATGGAGCTGCTGGCGCTCCATAGCTAGAAGATGGAGCCGCTGGAGCTCCGTAGCTTGAAGATGGTGCCGCTGGCGCCCCGTAGCTAGAAGATGGAGCTGCTGGTGCACCATAACTTGATGATGGCGCCGCAGCTGCAGGAGCACCATAACTTGAAGAAGGAGCAGAAGGAGCACCATAACTAGAAGAGGGTGCAGCAGGTGCTCCATAGCTAGAAGAAGGTGCTGCAGGAGCTCCATAACTTGAAGATGGGGCCGCAGGTGCACCATAACTTGAAGAAGGCGGTCCAGCCGCTGGAGCACCATAACTAGATGAAGGTGCTGATGGAGCTCCATAACTGGAAGAAGGGGCTGGTGCAGAAGGTGCTCCATAACTGCTGGAAGGAGGTGATGGTGCACCGTAACTTGATGAAGGTGCAGAAGGTGCCCCATAACTGGATGATGGTGCAGAAGCAGCGGGTGCTCCATAACTAGACGAGGGCTTACGACCATTTCCATTTCGATTTCCGTTTCGGTTTCCGTTTCCATTGCCATTTCGTGGAGCTCCGTAACTCGATGATGGTGGAGAAGGTCTTGAAGGAGCACCGTAGGATGAAGAAGGTTGGGAAGGAGCACCGTAACTTGAAGATGGTTGAGAGGGTGCCGAAGCAGATGGTACTCCGTAACTAGTGGCAGGTGGACTGTAACCACCTCCACCACCATTTCCTCCTCGTCCTCCTCCTCCTCCATTCCTAGGTGCACCGTAGCTCGAAGAAGGTGCTGCAGGGGCCCCATAACTAGATGATGGCCTTGAACCACCTCCATTGCCGTTACCGTTCCGACTTGGAGCTCCGTAAGAAGATGAAGGTCGACTTGGTGCTCCATAACTGGAAGAAGGTTGGCTAGGAGCCCCATAGCTTGAAGAAGGAGCACTTACAGAAGGCGCTCCATATGAAGATGATGGACGGCTAGGTCCAGAAGCGGGTGGGCTGTAGGAACTTGGAGGTGATTTTCCATTGCCATTCGATGGTGGTAAGTAGCTACTTGATGGAGCTGTTAAAAAAATTCGTAATGAAGGTCAAAATTTGAATATAGCATTGCTAAGCTGACCTTCTCTCTTAACGATTTCTAGAGCAGTAGACAAATCCCAGCACAGCCACAACAATGGGACCACCTGAAATGCATTAAGTCATTAGGCTCAAAATTACAAAATTTTCGCAAGACGCAAATTAGACTAACCTGCAGTGGTAGCAACCGCATCTCCTTAGCTTAAGCTCAAAGTCTGCAACAGAAGAGAAAAGTCTTTTGTTATTTAATGGGTTCAAAGAGATGCGGACTGTGGGAAAAAGTTGCGTAACGCGTCAGAAGCACGACCAGCCCGATGCACTCTTGCGCGAAATAAAAAATTGCCTGCACCCAAAGTCTGGGCAGATGCAAGCGCCCATGCCGATGATTGCATACATCACTATTGTTGGTGAAATTTAAATTTTCTATTGGCAGTGGTTGGAAAGCGAAAGTGGCAAGTGATGTGCAAGGTTTGAAACACTTCTCTTTTCGCGGAGAATGATGTAAAATGTTTCGAAGCGATATAAACAGGCGGGCTTCCTCGTAAGGTGCTGGGCATCATTTCGTTCCCGCACTGCCTGGTAATTACCTGCCATTAAGATTTTCAAAAATTTCTGTTACGAAGGTTTGAGAGGGCATCCAAATTATCTTCTCTGTGCAGCCAATGCCAAGTTGATGTTCCCATAAAATAAACAACGACTCGAACTATTCTTCACGCCAGGTATTCGGACACGGCTCTAAATCTCATCTAAGTGGCAATAAGTCTTTAGAAAAAGGCAAACTGCTAACATTTTACCATAGTAGTAATCAATTTCGTTCGAAGATTCGTTTTAGAAAGTTGCGCAGTCAACTTTCTGCATTTTCAGTTTAAAAAAGGCTTAAGAATAAATCCACTTAGGTATAAGAAGTAATTTTATTCGGCTATGATTTAGAGGGACGGTAATACATTTATTAAACTTTCGGTCAGCATGAAAACACAAATTATATGTTCAATAACGAGGAGTAATATAATTAATAGCTCAGTAATTTTGAATAGTAAAATAAAGATGACCAGTTACTAAATCAGAATTGGTATGCTAGGAATATTGTGTTAAGTATAGTTCTATAACTATTTTAATAGAAAAATCTTCAGTAAGGTAGGTATTTACTATGAGTAGGTATATGTATTTTCCGCGCAGACCAGCACGCATTCGGAATTTAAATTACCACAAAAATTTATTGAAAATGTCCTTTTAGAATATCGAACGCGAAGAAAGAACTGGCGAACTATTTTTCTGACTGACACCACTTAAACCACTTAAATAAATTAATTCCCATTTTATTTTTCTTCTAGTAAATAGGAGAACGAAACTTAAGGTTTAAAATACTGGAAATTGGAAACTTGTTTATCGAATTATTGTTTTTTTTTTCTAAATTAAAATCATGATGCAAAGAAAAATATACTTATTTAAATATTTCCATTAGAAGTGAGTAAAACCACGATGGCTGTCTAATCTATCATATTACAAATTTTGCTTTGTTAAATCTGAATTTTATTTTGATGTACGAGTTCAAAAAATAAATTCAATTCAGTTTAAAAAATAACGATTATTATTAATCTTTACTTTTCACTATTTTGGAACAAGTTTAATTTAATATTTAACAAACTTGTTTAATAACAGCAGTACCTAATATCAGCATTTAAAATAATTTCAAAATCATATCAGAATATTTTATTTCTAATTGTACGTGTGATTTTGACCAGAACGTGTAAATTACAAGATGAGTGCTATAAAAATTAAACATTAGCCATTATCAAGTAATCGAAAAATGTAAATTATATTTTACTTCGTCAAGTAGTAATTTTTTTTCAGTTCAACTTTTAGATACACTTAATTATTATTTACGATTTCTGATATGCAAAATGTATGTGATGTTACAAGAGAATATTCTTTTAGTAAATAATAATAGTTAATAATAATCGAGGTATAAAATTGTAAAAATTAATTGTAATTAACCAGGCGTTTCAATATTTCATTGCGATTCTTTTTAGTTTTATTGGCCATATAAGTAAGTTGGCTAAAAATACATATTTTTATTATTATTAATTGTGAATGTTAGCACTAACAATTTAAATAGGCCCTTGATTAAGATGAAGATTTTTTAAGGACACACTTTTCTATCTATTCCCTCTGTTAGCACTATCCACTTAGAGAAATTTTAGTCAAAATTCATATTTTTTCAAAGCATGGCTCAATTCAAAGGAGTTATGTTGTCCACAGTTTTTAACTTATATTCAGCTAATACTATCCTTTGTAAGCCTTTTAATATAAGTGAAGCAAAAATTATATATCCAGTAAAACTGTTCATAAGTAGTATTGTTATTAATTATATTCACAAAAAGATGCACTCACAGCACCACCAAATTCAAAGCAAATTCTCGTAGTTCCGAAATGTATTCCTTTAGGACACGAGTGCACCAAGCGTTAAAATAAGACTGAATAATTTACCGCTAAAAATCGTTGCTTTTATATGCAGATGGATTTTTCTAATTTCAGTACGGTGTCATAAGACTGCTAGTTATTACTTTTGCTCCTCTTGCTACCAGAGTTTGTTTCTTTGATGTAAAAAAAGATAATCAACTTGAAACAGAAAACGTCTCCAAATCTGGGGAGAGAGATAAGACGATTAAGGAGCACTTATTACATGAGAGGTTGCAAAAAAAAAAAAACATGAAAAGTGAAGCAGAAGATCATCTAAACATACCTTCAGTTTGGGAAAATGTACCACTTCATTCAGATCTTTCGAAGATGTAAAGAAGAGTGGAATAAAGCAAAAGCTTGGAAGACAATTACCTTTGGGACACGTCAAGTGCGAAAATACTTACGAAGCAAGTGAAGCAGTAGGCGATGAGGTGCTTTTCTCTTGGAAACCCACGGAATTTTTCTGCGAACTTTGATGATCTTAAGATGAACACTAGGTTAGTAGAAAGGGAAATTATTATGCGTAGCGCTGCCTTGGAACGCAGTTTTAATTTCAGTTTCCTTGCTGTGCAAAATGTTTGGATGTTATTAAATTGCACTTAAAGCCACCTGTATTAAATTTTGACATTGGAGTAATTTGCATTTTTTATAGAGACCATTTACTTTGAACTTAGGTAATTGATGGGATGACTCGTGAAATGAGACATGTACTAGTCCTGAAAATGAAGAGATTTTAATTTCCGAAATATTCAAATATTTCCAGCCTCGTACAGTTAATAACACATATTAGTTAAACAGAAAGGAAAATCAGTTCCCTTAAGAACTTTGCAGAATTGTCAGATATTATTCAACATGAATTTCCGTAAAAGAAACTTCTCATAAAAATAAAAGACATTTGGCAGACAATAACTTCCTAGGAGAATTTTATGATTTAATTACATATTAAATGAGTACCAATTAATCGCACCGCTAAATTAAAAATATGTTCGTTTTGATGATATCGTATGGAAGGCAAATTTATGCACATTAATAATAGGAAGAGGAGAGAACAGAGTAATTGGTTTAAAAATAATTAGCACTAATTTTAAAATAACTGAACATTATTTCTGAAGCAAGAAAATATATTATTGATAAAAACTTTTTTCCTTTTTTCACATTCACTGTATTTAATTAGAGTTAATTCAGTGATATTTTCAGTAATTTTAATTCAATTTATTTTAATGTATCCAAATACTTAAACATTATTTTAGCAGAAAATAAATAATTAACATTAAATTAAAAAAAATAGCAATGCCCATTCACTTGATTGTGTGTTTAGTAATGATATCACTTTTTCAGAAATCGGTGGATCTTTAATTTATGATCTCTTTGAAATCGCAAAAAATTTAACCTTTCGTATAAACATCTAGTTTTACTGCTGTTCAATAAAAGCATAAATGTTTGTTTATAAGTAACTATGTAAAGAGCATTCTAATAGTGAAAGGAAACAAATAATCGGGTTACCTTAACATAAGTAAAGTGGGACAAGAGCAGAGTTTTATTAAGTTTCAATTAGACAAGCAGTATCAAATCCAATAATATTAATTTTACGAAGACGCAGACTAAATATGGATAGAAAGATCATCAGTCCATATAAAAATAAAATAAAAGGCATAAATTAATTTTGAAGTCTCCTCACGGATTTTGATGAAACCTTGTAATGTAGGAACGTTCATTTCGAGTTAGAAGTAAATTTTGAAAAGTGACAGTTTTCAGCATGTTTTGTTGAAGATTTGTTTTAGAATAAAAAGGTAGAAAAATCATTTTAACTTAAAGTATTTACATAATTTACAACAAAAATTAGTGAGAAATTTATTTCCATTAACATTTTATTGAATAATTAGATATTAATTTAAGAATTTTTTTTATATCAATGCAGGTAAGAGCTATACCAATAGCTTGGCTTTTTATGGTTGTATTTATAATATATTTTAGTCGCAACTGCTTTATCTATAAATATATTGTCCAAGGAATTGCCGGGTACCTGTGACTTATGCAAGTGTAGACGAATCTATACCTACAAGAAAATTTCAAAATTGCAATTGCCTGCATTGATGACATAAATATGGCCAATGTGTGGTTAAAGGCACCATTAATTCTAACGTAACAATTTTGTGTAACTGCGATGCATAAGAATAAAGGAAATTGCAGAAAATGTTTGCTTGCTGCAACTGCAATCTTAGTCTAGTTATCTGTTTGACATGCAAGCTCCTGAAGCAGTTCTCATAAAATTACTAAATAACTTAAATTGCACAAAGTGCTACAAATAAATTCAAACTGTTAAGATGTCTAGGTTCTTTTGTAACACAATCCTGCAGCATCACTTGGCAGTCTTCGCGACACACATCCCACATCACAATCTCGCATAGGGTTCGCTATGTCTTCCAGAAAATATTTCCCGATGGTAGTTGCTAGTTAGCATAGTTTCCATCATTGCATCTTGTTTTAATTTGCCATTGTGTTCTTCGTATTTTGTGGACATCTGGGAAACCGTAATGAACCTAATGTAAGCCGTGTCGTGTCACTTAATTTATCTCCTCCGCGTGCTTACAAAAACATTTCGTACTCTTACAGGTGAAAGTATTGATAGCAATCGGCAAATGGCTGCGCCAAAGCTTCATGTTCAATTCATTGTCACGTCTTTATTCATTCTTCTACTTGACGCCAGTTCCGTGTCTTCACATTCGTACACTCTGCAGAATATCGTCTTCATTCAGACTTTGCGATGGAGGATTTTTCAACTCAGAATTGTTATCAGTGATGTAATGTTGGGCCCGTTTAGAGGTTTTACAAATTGCACACTTCCTGTGTTTCGTGCACAAAAACGGTCAATGATACATTTGTTAATACTGTCTAAGAGACTATCTCAAGTATCTTTCTGATCTTGTGCGAACTATAACTTTTTGCTTTTTTAATGAGTTGTTCTTTCATCGCATTAACCATTAATCATATTCGCTTCATTTTAAACGCCGATAGTATCCTAACCATGTTAAAGTTAAATTGTAGTAGCTTTTTGTAATATACTTTTGTTATGGATTTTTTAGAGACACCATTTCCATTATATAAAAATTTTGCTAAATGTCCTAAAACGTCATATAATTTTCAAAAGTACTGAATCTATCCTATAGTTTGAGAACATAATTTGAAAAACGCAGGTCGGTTTGAAGAAGAACTTCTAATCCTTATAATGGGTATATCAACTTGACTAATATGATTTGCAACATGTTCAATATATGTACCTATGTTAATTTGCTGAAATATATGAAAAGAATGGATGCTTTCATACATTCATATTTTATTTTAAGGAAATTTGGAGGATGTGCATGAAATCCTATTTCTGTTAAATTCAATAGCTATCATAGTTCTTGAAAACAAAATTTCTAATTAATAAAATCATATTTACATAATTTCCCAGGAGCCGTCAACCAACGTCACTCCCGAAAAGTATTATGTTGGCCTTTGATTCACTCTGTACATAATCAACTGCTACCTAGCCTCTATTCAATCTCAATGCGAGCAGCACAACTTGATGCACAAGGCCTAGTTACATTGCTCAAATTTTGACATTGATAGCATGAGAAGATAAAACATAATACTTGCAGAGATAAATCCGGACTCTTCCTTCTGCACATAGTAAGAATTACAATGTCCAGTAGGAGTATAGTTGGAGTCCGCCTGAAGCGCTAGATATTCGAGGTCAGACAACAATTGCGCATAGAAGTGCTAGATCTAGATGTTGCGAAACCTTATCTGCGATTTGTTGAAGAATCGCTAAGAGCTGAGACATCGGATTGCACAGCGACGTTTCTAATTTAGTCCATGTTTCAACCTTGGAACCAAAGCCGTGAGTGCAGACTGCTGGTTGAAATGAAGAGGAACTAGATGAGACAGCCAACACCACCAAACTGCTTTGGTTATTATGCTGCCGTCCGTCTGGTCTAACGATTTTTAGTCAGTTTTGAGCAGATTACGTATTAAACATTGGTATCGCTAAGAGATGTACGTTCATTACGTTTTCGTGACTCTTTAATCCAGCTCAGATGTGAGATCATGATATAGTGCCTTCGATAACTATGTTCTGCGATGGCGTTTACTAGAGGCCAATTGCACGAAAAATGCATGAATTTTATGCTCACATCATTGCCTGCAAGATGCAACCACATCGTGTCGATAGGCCTGAATTTTGCCAATTCGTTTCCCAATCATTAGAAAAATCAATTTAACGCTATGTTAAGTTTGCATATCTTCAAGATATATTTCACAATTTTTTAACCTGGACATTGAACGTCTTTACATTTAGAAATTATATGCTATTGAAGGCGATTCAATTTGAGTCTCAATCAGGAAATGAATCATTAATCAAAATGATTGAATTTATATTACGCATAAAATCGTTTCCCAATTTTAATTAAAACTTAAGGTCTCAATATTTAGTGTCGACCTCTAGTTCACTTTTTGTTTATTATTGTAGAAAACATGATTTATTTGCTTTTTCTAAAAGGTCTTCATTAAAAAGCGAATCCTTGAAGAGAAAAAATTAGTATTTTTTGTTTTATAAAGATATGCTTTGTTGGGAAAATATAGAAGCAAAAAAAAAAAACAATACTTACAAATTAATCTTTTTCAAGTATAGGTATAGTTACAAGTACAATCGAAGATACAAATTATTGTCAAACGCTTAGGAATGTAAGAATTTTTTATCTAATTTCTAACTATGTAGCTTGTAGTAAAACTATATATATTTTACAAAATTTAATTTTTCATGGATTTCCTAAAATGCTATACATATAACATTAACCTCTTCACTACCTAATTGGAAAAATATAATTCCCGTAAATAACGAGGTTCAGGTAGATACAAATTAAAAATATTATGCATAGGCATAGGTGTAAAAGAAATTTAATCATAGAAGCGTGTTTCGCGTGCCATAAAGGTTAAAAACCCTTTCGATAATTATTAAATTAAAATTCTATTTTGAGTAAGAATGCGTACATATGGTCTAATACATTGACTAATTATAGAAAATTTTATGCGATTACCAAGTCATGCAACCATTAAACAAATCTTCTCTGAATTAATGTCGTCATTCCTAGAAGCAAGTATGATGGAAAATTCTCCTAAAAAGCTGCAATTCTTAATGAAAAGTGGTGAAAAGCTTGTGAGTGTGTGCTCACCAACGTCATCCAGTGAGGGGCATTGTTCTGAATGATGGATGCTCTCCAAAATGTGGCAAATTTTCTGGAATCTCACGCAGGTCTCCAGGAACCTCAGTTGGAAAACTTATTGATTCCAACAAAGCTTCGGCACACACCAGCTGACTTCAGATTCGACGTGGGAACTTACAATTCATGTAACTTAAAGAGTTCCGCCTCATTGTAAAAAAAAATTATTGGCCACTCCCTCGCAGCCATATTTAATGTGTGGCGAAGGATTTTTTGATTGAATTTGATTTTGGAGGTCACCAAAATGTCATTGGGAGCAATACTTTCTGCGAAAGGGACTCATTCCGTTCTTCACTAATCAAATGATTGTCGAAAAGTTCAGTCGTTTCTCGTGGTGGGGGTTGAATACAGAAAAGTCGAACACGGCAGAAGCTACTTCTAGTTGAAGCCATTGATTTTTTTTTTTTTTTCGTAAAACCAACTACACGCTTAAAAGGTGAAGAGCCTCTCTTGAGAATCTAAAATTTGCCTTGGCCGCCACTGCGGATTTTTAAGAAGCGCACTTACCCTTTGTGATTGCACCAACACAGCGGAAGGGAGGCATCCCTGCGTTGGATTCCGATGACGTCAGGTGTGGAGAGGGGCAATTTGTTTACAGGACTATGATTCGATGGTAAGCCTACTTCTTGATGTCCTGTATTTATGTCAATGGCATCCTGAACACCGCTTTCTCACGCCAACTTGTCATTCATCCATTTCTCAGGTTTCTGCACGCAAATTAGTTATTTACTACGCATTTTAAGGACTGAATCTAACCTTTTCTACAATAATTCGTGTCCATCTTAATGACTTCTTCTACTATTGTATTACACAATTCAAAGCTATTATTAGCTCTTGGTCTTATAAATTTATTGTGTTCCCTGCAAGCAATCAATTCAGTCAAATTTAAATCGTCTATAATGTTGTGGTGGCCTATTCAAATAAATAAATGTTCATTCCTAAAGTAATAAAAACAAATTTCTATTTTTCTACAATGCATTATTTATAAGAATTTTTTATTATTATTATTATCATTATTACTTTGAAGTTAAAAATCGACTCAATAAAATATATCACGCCATAGAGAAAATTCTATTTGCCTCTATATTCTTAATTCCAATTTCCGATAGTAATCAAATCCGTGCAGATTTCAGGAAATTTGAAAGCAAGCTAAAACAATAAAAGGCTAAGCAAGCATCGAGCTCTCTGATGCCATCCTGCTTTTGAATATCTTCCGTTTCGAAGAAACTTGAGATACGTTGGAATCCGGAATCGGATATTAGAAAGATTATCTAGTTGAGACAGTATCATTCTGTCGTAAACATAAATATAAATATAACTATATTAGTGTAGAATGTTGTATACATTTATTATTAAAATCAATTAGTAATTTTCATTAACCCTTTACCGACGAGGCGGTCGTTCATTTATTAGTCAGCAGAATGAGAGTAATTTTATAAAGAGAACATAATTTTGCTTAACAATAATTCATATAATTTTTAATGTTAATAAATTTTAAAATAACTAAGGGTGTGAAGTTCGGACTTGCTCGATAAAATTCGCCCACAAAAGTTTAAATGGCCTTTCTACATGAAAAATATCAAAGTTAAGACAATTCAAATCCACCCATAACCACGAAATGCCTACAAAAATTAACGCGCACAGTAAACAATATACATACTCTACTCATGTTTTGTAAAGGCTATTTCTATTGAATTGAACTATTTTCCTAATATTTAAAAGTTTTAATTCTATGATAAACAATTAAAGCTATGTTGGGATAGAGATAAAAGGACTCAAATATTTTAAAGTTTTCTTATCTTCATAGTAACATTTGCTTAAAGGAAATAATATAATTTAGTGAACCAGAGTGACGTTAAAATACCTTTTATTTATTATTCATTTAGGTCACCAAAACGTAACAATGTTGGGAGGAAATGCTTAAGCAATGTTAAACAAACCAATCGATACTATTTGCCAATCACACTATTTGTGTTCAACTGATTTGGTTAAGAATATATATATGGATATGTACATATATGTAAATTCATCATTTAAGAACTTGTCGACCGTAATTAAAAAGAAAGTATTACTTTAATCAATTCAAATTCCAATTTAAGAGGAAGTTTTGGGTGAAACATATATTAAAAAAAACAAAAATTCAACAATTTCCCAACAATTTTAGCAATAATTGTTATAAAAGTTTGCCATACAATTCTGAGTAGGTAGTAGAAACCTTTAATACCTTTGTATAGAAAATCATCCCGCAATGGTAGAAAACGTAAATTTTAAACATATGCGTTCTTGACTGAAATTTACACAAATTAAATTCTTATCAATAAAACGTTTTGAAAACGTAATAATTTTATAAGTTAGAAGAATATTCGAAATACTTTATTTAGGGTATTATCAACTCTTAGAATTAACCCGTAAATGCTTTTCAAGAACTAGAATAATGAAAAACAAAATAATTCTACTTAATACTCGATTGAAACTTTAAGTTACTTATTTTACAGAAAATCTTCAATCGGATGCCAACGCCGAGTATCAAAGTAATTATATATACTAAATTATTATATAATACAGCAAAATAATGATTACATCTATTGCATATCTTCAAAAAATGTATTTCGTTTCTTGAATTAAGTCTGCGAAAATATATTTGTGTATCTAAATGTTAATTCGTTAAAAGGGATTCCAAGAGATTGGATTTTTCGAATTGATCTTTATCCAGTCTTAATTTTCTGGGAGATGGATGAATTCTAAAAGATGAACCCCTACATACCATTTGTAATACCTTTAAAGCTAAGAGTAATTCCTTTCAAACTCGAACTGTGGGTGGACTATTCCAGGCCAATGCGCTAACTATTAGGCGGACTATAAAATATTTATAAGAACGTTTTCGAGTCTGCCTGAGCGCAAAAGCATAGATTTCCGGATTCATTTCGTTGGACTTCGTTACAAATCGATTCGTGAGAAATAGGCACTTATTTAGTGGCACACCAGGGAATTCAATAATCGTGTTGTGCGGCTCTACCTTTAGAAAAGTTCCTTTGGGGTACAACGTTAACCGAAAATCTTGCAAAATCCTCCCAAACCAGACTCGCTTTTAGCTTAGTATGTGTTTGCTAGGCTAAGTTATATTGTGGGAAAAAAATTTAAGCGAGGAGCGTTTCTTGAATGATTGCAGCTCGCAGCAAGGAGATTATGGGACTGGAACAATGACGTAATTTGGTATTCCTCCAATTGAAGATGTTGGTTGGTTCATGCGCAAATTGGAGCTCCTTCCCGAGCTGAAGGGGAGCGCTCTTTGCCGAACCTGGAGCATTCAGGAGTCAAGCAGATAGAAACTACCTTTGCTGCGATCAGGTCCACTGGTCGTGTCGGCTGTGTGGGATTTGTTAATAATTTATTAAAAAGCAAATATTGATTATTTTTTTTCCGGAAACTCTTGCTTCAAAGATATTTTATTTCAAGAAACTCGTTATTTCGCGGTGTTCATAATTTTAGTTTCTCCCAGAAAATCTATCCCTGGTCAAGTGTAAAAAAGGTTTAAGTGCTTTCAGTGACCAAAAGTGGATTTCATTAAATTACTCATTGAAAGCCAAAGTTGAAAAGGAATTACCTCTGCCATTTAAAAAAAGTACGAAGTGGCGTCTTCAGCGGGAAATAGTAGCGGAGGAGATTCCGCGTTGTTTTCAAAACTCGGAGGGTCCTTGTTCGGTGGTCAAAATTCTCCCCAACGAGTAGTCTCTAATATCCGCGGATTTTTATCAAACCGATTTAGTGGGGCTATCTCAGATACAGGTAAGCTTACTAATTTTTTACATTTTGTAAAACTATTATTTTATATAGTCGTGGGTTTGAACTGAATTAATTTCTCCATAATATTTGAAAATTCCATGGGCGTTGGGTAATTTTGGGCAAAACCGAATGCAAAATAGATATTAAATCTATAGTAAAACTTATTTTTATAGCACAATGAATTCTGTTTCTAAGAAAGTGCACAGACAAACAAAATTAATACTCAATGTTATGTAATACATTGAAGCTTATTCAAATTCTATCCGTTAATAGCCGGGTCACACCCGCCATCTTGACGAACTGAAAATTGCGAGCAAATCAAGTTTTTCTTCCGAAGGAATTTTCTTTTAGTCCTAAATTTTTTTTCTATTTGATTAAAAGAAGTTCATTTACAAAATGTTTTTCTTTAATTTATATAACTGGAGAAAAAGTGCACTTACAAAGCGGTTGGATAATGGAAGTGTTATTTTTACATTTATAGTTTAGTGCGCAGCTTCAATATTTCTCCATGTGCGTAGAGTTTTTATGAAAAGGAAAGAAAAAAATTCTTGGTAGATACGCAGGCTGCTAAAAGTGTCCAAACTATTATAGAAAAAATAATAATTAGTTGTGTACTTCCCACCCCGTGATAAAAAAAAACATTAATGGTATTCATTGAGATTAGTATTATAATTGATTTTAAAAGTGTTCGATAATTTCTATTTGCATTATTTTATGGAAACGTGCTAATTTTCGCACTGTAACTATATGATCAGCATTACGAAACGAAAAGAAAAATTAATATTTTCGTCAAAAGAAAAATAAGAATTTCTGGAAAGTAATACCAAATTATATATAGTCTATAAAATTGTACCTGTATATCTAACATATAGGAAATTCGTATGTTTTATTTTATTATACCCCTCTAGATCAAATAACAAATCAATCAATAAAATTTGCATATCTTTCCGGAAATAAAAGACTCCTACTGAGAGCCCATCATGGCAGTAAATATACAAAATAAAAATAGCTTTTGAATAATTGAAACGCGAAAGAATGCAAAATAAAACATGAATTAATTTAGGTACTGTTGCGAAATCTCAAAACTCTCATAAAATTGCTGACCAGGTTCTGCCCTGACGACTCTTTGTTCACATCGACCTATTTTCACATTATGCTTTGGGCCTTCGTTTCAAATACTTTATGTTAAAAAGGAAATATCCAAATTTTAGCATGAAAAGAATAAATATTTTATGTTAATTATTGTAGTTACGTGAATTTACCTAAAGAACTAGTGAAGGAAATGCGTGAGGTGGAAGCTAATCAATCACTTAAACTATTTCCGGTGACAAAGAAACTTGTGTCTTATTCCGTTAATAACTCTCTATAAACAGTCATCAATTAATTAATTTGAACTAATGCCTAATAACCAGTTATCAATCAATTTAATGGCAAAATTTTGAATATAAAATGAATTATGGTTTCGTAATGAATGAAGATAAAGCGATCGATTTTTGCATTGAAATTTATTGATGCCTAAGTACAATCAATTAGCTATCAATAACGAAACTAAAGTCTTATAATTTGTAAGTATAAAATAAGAGCCCTTTATAACTTTTAATAAATTATATTTGGATCTCTTACGGACATTATTTATTGCATATCTCTTTTTCTTTGGTCTAGTCCCTAAAACACAGGGCTGTTAAAAACTTCTAAAATTATTTTATTGTTCAATAAATCCTTCGTAGTCTTAAGGATAAATAAAAAATTTAAATGAAATATTTCCTATCAACTAAGGTTTTGTGTATGGCTCGTGGCAGACATTCCCTTTGAATATAAATGAGACAGGAACCCTTGAGCAACTTCCACTGCCAAGTTTAACTGAAACTCATTGAAGTATTTGTTACTTGAAGCCAAGCAATTTCAGAAAATATTTCGGTTACCCGGATACACTGACGAAGAGGATGGTAACCTCTTCGTCTACGATATCTAAAGTAATTTGATACTATTGAGCTTCAGGTGAGACAATTTCGGGCATCAAGTTTCGTCGACGTGATGTTCTTATTTTCAAGGAGGGAAAACTGAAGAGGGTAAATTTTATTTTACTGAAATAAAACGTCTTTTATATTGTGAACGAACCTTAAAATGTGCAGAATTTCTAAAACACGATTATCGAGAAAACGTGTTTCACTTTCTTTCCCAAAGATCGATAAGTACATAAAAATATCCATTGAGATAAGGCATTTGAATAGTAAAATGTAATCCTCCATCTTAGACTTATTCAATATTTTAAATCGGTTTAAAGCTCAGTTCTATAACAATATTATGGATCAGTTTTAGCTAAATTTAAATTTTTGTTTTTCATTTTAACTTTTATATTTCTTCATCTTGATATCGGTATTCAAATGTTTTTTTGCTTTTTAACTATTGGTGTTTATACTATGAGGCTTTTAAAATAGGCAGCATTTTAATGATGTACTATTCATACATATTACGCTCTATAACTCGAACTACAAATCTAGCGGACTCTATATCTCGAAGAACCAATATGTAAACATTGCGGACTCTGTAAATTGAAATTCTGTCTGTAAAACTCTTTACCTCGAAGTAATTAAATTTGAATCATGACTCTATAACTTGAAGTATCATAGAATATATATGCCTCTATAAGTCGACATTGACAGTTTAAAAACTCCTTATCTCGAAGTCCTCGATAAGTCGAAGATTCGTTAACTCGAAATTTGTAACCTTTCCCTCCCTTGAAGTTCGAGTTAAAGAGGCTCCACTATATTGCACAAGAAAAAGTACTTTAAAAGAAAATATCTTCAAAAATCTATATACATTGTAGACCGATATCTCAAATTTATTACCATAATTTGGGGCAATGTCTAAAATTGACTGTGGTGAATTCAATGACTTCTTCAGTGCATAATCTCCAGAGAATTTTGCGGGTGCAAAGGTTACTCATGAGTTTGTGGACTAACTCTTCAATTGCGAAAATGTTGGTTATTAACAAATCCACCCCGATCAACATACCTCTAAAAAACGTTTGTAGATAGTGCCAACTGAAATTGTTCTTCTCAAGGTAAAGTGATTCTCTGGCTAAGGTCTCGTTTAATTGAAAAGCCATTTACAGCCCCGTTGTTTTCGTTTCCTATTTGTCCTGACATAATTTCTTCTCTTCTTTACGGTTCTATTTACAAATTTGCTACTCTGACAATTTCATAGCTCATTTCTGAAGGAGTGGTGGCACGAGGGTTCTTGGATCGATAAAGGTCTCTCTCATCGCCTAACCTTCTTTATATTTCTCAAGCCCTTGCAAAGTACAGAAGACCAGCTATAAATACATACGAAAAATTTTTGAGTAAAGAGGCAGGAGACTGTACATCGCCGGTAGGCACATTTACATTTAATTTTAACCACTAACACAACAAAAATTTGGTCCCTCCGAAAATTAGTCCACACAAGGAAAAACGAGCAAAGGGAAACAAAAGTGAAATTGGAAAAGGTAAGGAGGGCTTTTCCGCCACCTGACGTAAGGCCGGCGATTCAGGGCTGTATGTAGAATTTCTATGGTACGGCGGGTTCAGGAGACTTCACCCCCGACGTACTTCAACTGCCGTAGGGCTTTCGTTCCATCCAATTGCTGGGAAACCGTCTTTCCCTCTTGGTTTACTGTTCAAATTTATTCCCCTCGCGCTTTGTTTTAAATTATTAATGTTGCATTTGCGTGAATATTTCATAATGCTATATTCTGACTGTTTTCCTCATAATTATTGATGGATCTAGCATCTGTGGGGTTTTGCAAGCCAACAGATTTATGTTAATTCATCAAAAGTAGTATATCTACCCATTTTTATTAAACAATTGTTTTATGTATATTTTTTCTGCTGTTTATATGTCTACAAATATTCGAACGTCATAGAAGCCGTTACTTTAACAATGCTAAAATGAAAGTTCGTACAATAGTCTAAAGCTAAACTATATACATACATACATATATGTAAAATATCTTTTAGTAAACTAGAAAACTTTTTTCATAGATTAATTTATGTATTTCATGAATAGAAAAACGCTCTTGTAATACGTGTTTCTCAATAAATTAAAAGTAGATTTTACATGTTAATCATATTTTATAATTAACCGGGAAAACAAGCTTTCATTTGAATTTTTTTTTTTTTAAAGTTATTTCAAAAATGATCAAAATACACTTTTTCTCACTATTTGATACTAGTATTTTCCGCAGATGCGACTGTTTTCATGATCTCATATATATTTAATTATTTAAATCAATATACGACTGAATCTTTTTGTTCGTTTTTTCGACCTCAAATTAGTGTGAACTTTTTGAAGAGGAAGTAATTTACGAATAATTATCCTCCTGCCTGAATAAGGTGCAAACAAAATCGATAGAGTATGTATAGTGCTATATAAAGTCCCTTTTCAAAACCCCAGTGCACAAATTAAATCCAAAGGATATTTCGTGCGTGACTGAGTTGTGAAAAGTTATTCCCCCTTGCATGTGAACCAAACATAAGGTTTATTTCTAACCTTCTTTGGACTTGAATACTTGAACGCGAGACCCACGCGAGCAAAAGGGAACTTACGGATAATAAACAGGCGCATAGGGCAAGCACCACTTCAGCCCCCGCCATCAAGCGACATAAAAGCGTCGTGCCTGAACCCACCGATCTCCGGGCGCTCTTAAGAAACATTTTTTTTCATTATTAATTTTGTGAGCGCTCGCTGTTCAAGCAGGTGAATACGGTTCAAATTATCGGATACTTTACCGCGAAGGGGGACGAATGAATGGCATTGAAACAAAGGGAAGGCTCCGTCTCTGCGGACGGATTAGTTAGGCTAATCCCTTTCCGATATAAACAGAGAAATTTTGCAATTTTCTTTCAATACCGCAACGAAGTAGGTGATGCCCTCCTTGTGGCGCAGGAAATTCCTTCCAATTCATTAGACACCCCCTGAATAAGTTTGCTGGTCGTCCACAAGGTAAAACCCACCTGCTGAGAAAGAAGGCAGCGAGAATCAGTCGATAATGATAATCCCCACTTGTTATACGACTTATGAAGCCATAACAGAAACCAAAAATTGAACACCTCGGCGATATTTAAATCCTCACACTTTGCCCTCCTCAAAATGTAAATTGAAGTTCATCAGGTCTCCAAATACTGCGGGATTCCACTGGGACAAGTTCAAGAAATTAATTTCTTCTTTTAGAAGGTTTCAATAACATTTCGAAATTTTTTCTTTATAATCGATAATTGGGTTAAAATGTAAAAATGTCATATTTTGGCAATCATTCCAAAATATTTTTAAAAAATAGGAACAGGTTAACCTTTATATGAAACCACTTTGTTGTTTCATTAAAATACGATGATAGTATTATTTATTTGTTGATACACCTGCATTAAATAATTTTTTTGAATTACAACATCAACCTGATATGCTCTGACACATTGCATTTTCCGGCCCATTTGCAAAACTCCATTCAAAAAATGTTCTCACGTAAAGAGTAGCATTATTTAAAAATTATGCTTTGTAGAGATTTCAATGAGAGAAAATTACCCAAGATTGTTCGATGCATACTTTTGTAGAATTCATAATGGATCTCATTCATAATACAAATTCAAATCACATCGCAAGATTTCGTACAAAATGATATACATATGTATAAACAGAGCAAAACTCTGCAACCGAATTTAATAAGTAGGAGATTTAATGTAATTTTACGTTTTGAATATTTCAATTGCATTGAATTTAATCCAAAAAAAAGTTTAATATGCACGTACGCTAAAGTTTTTTTGATTTGCCTTTAGTGAATTAATGCGGCGTATATAGGTTTTGGTGTTGAAACCGCCAAATAATCCTACTGTAAGTTAAATTTTTTATGATTGAAATGTATGTCCGTAGAATAGACACAAAGGCAAATTTAAATAGATACTAAATTTTGTGTTCATTTAAAAGACGATAAAAGAAAAATAAAAGTTGCAATTCCGACGTCAAGACATCCTTTCCACCACAGAAACAACATTTCAATCATAAACAATTTAACTTGCCATATCACCCCGTGGTCTTCGGAGAGTTTCGTAAATAATGCGCCTAAATAAACTTTGATACGATTTAATTTCATATCGGTAACATGATATACGAAAAATACTAACGAAATATTGTTTCTGTGTTGTTAAAGGTTGTCTGAGCGGATGTGGATTGTCTGAGGACTTCCGGAAACAAATCGAAATGGACATAGAATAAAGCCTGGACAACAGGGATCATTCAGAAACCACTAAAAATGCAGGTCAAAAGAAGCGCAGCGGGATAACCAAATTAACTATACCTTAACAAAAGTTTGTATTATAATTTAGTCCTTTTCGGTTAAATTAGTTAATTTAATAAGCGAAGATGTCGTCGTTTACTATCCCCGTAATTAATTTGGAATTGAAGGAAGTAAAGGAAATAGTATGGGAGAAAATTCAGGAGCCGACGTCACAGAGGAAATTGATATTGGTGATAGTATCAATTGCCCTACTCTTGGACAACATGCTTTATATGGTCATTGTGCCCATAATTCCGGACTATCTAAGGTATATTGGCGCATGGGGTGAGGAGCCAACACCTGGACCACCGATAACAGTAGGAAACATAACAATTTATCCAACAGCACAACCGATAGATCATCATGGTCAAGATTCCGCAACAGGAGTGCTGTTCGCATCGAAAGCCATAGTTCAGCTGATGGTTAATCCATTCTCAGGGGCTCTTATAGATAAAATTGGATACGATATTCCCATGATGATAGGTTTAATAATCATGTTCTTCTCCACTGCTGTCTTTGCGTGCGGAAGGAGCTATGGCGTCTTATTCTTTGCGCGATCACTTCAAGGAGCTGGCTCAGCGTTTGCAGATACATCTGGTTTGGCTATGATCGCTGATCGTTTTACGGAGGAATCGGAACGATCTCAGGCTCTTGGTATTGCATTAGCATTTATAAGTTTCGGCTGTTTGGTAGCACCACCATTTGGAGGAGCATTATATCAGTTTGCTGGAAAAGAAGTTCCCTTCTTGATATTAGCTTTGATATGTCTCCTGGATGGATTAATGCTGCTTCTAGTAATGAAACCTCTTAAAGAACAGCTAATCCGAAGCAGAGAAGTCCATCAGCCAAGTATACCTATCTGGAAACTTTTGATGGACCCTTACATTGCAGTTTGTGCAGGAGCTTTAATGATGTCTAATGTTGCACTGGCCTTTTTAGAACCCACAATATCCCTTTGGATGGAAGACAATTTGACCACAGATAACTGGAAGATTGGTATGATCTGGTTACCAGCATTTTTCCCCCACGTGTTTGGGGTTATAATAACAGTCAAAATGGCGAAGCAGTATCCGCAGCATCAATGGTTAATGGCAGCTGGAGGACTAGCCCTTGAAGGTTTATGCTGCTTTATCATACCATTTTCATCATCCTATAAGGTTCTAATGATTCCGATTTGTGGTATTTGCTTTGGTATTGCTCTGATAGACACAGCGCTGCTGCCCACATTGGGCTATTTAGTCGATGTGCGATATGTCTCCGTTTACGGCAGTATTTACGCAATTGCAGACATATCATATTCTGTAGCTTACGCAGTAGGACCTATCATCGCTGGAGGCGTAGTCGAAGCAATTGGATTTACTGCACTTAATGTAGGAATAGCAATTTCAAATTTATTGTATGTTCCAGTCTTGGCGAAATTGAGACATATTTACGACTTTAAACCATTCGAAAATGAGGCGAATATTTTAATGTCCGATCCTCCAAACAAGGAATATCAAACATACACGATGCACGATCAACAGCCTGTAGATGGAGACTTTAAGAATCACCTGGAATATGGAAAGTATCAGCAAGAGTCTGAGGGGATGCAAGAAACAAATATTGACCAATCTCAAAATGGATATGTGCAGCAATATGACAATTATGACCAACAAGATCAATATCAACAACAGTACCAACCAGGTTACCAAGAGCAAGGTGGTGTTTATCAACAGCAGCAAGGAGGGCAACAAAATCAATCATACCAACGACAGTTGCCGCAACAACCAGTCGCGAATCCATTCCGACATGGTGAGCCACAACAGCAACAACAATATCACCATCAACAACAGCAACAACAAGATTCATCAGGAGGAAGAGTTTCGAATCCATTTAGACAAGGCTTTTAAAATCTTGTCGTACCCAAAACTAATTTTAATTTACTTTTGTGTTTTCCTTTTCGAAAGGATATCCCTTCTACTCCGTTAGCAGTTACCGAAAACGTTATCGCTTTACAAATTATACACAAATTATACAAATCACCAAGGAGTAGGAATGTTTACATGAGTAAATCAATTTTATTCAAGGTATCGTATTGTACAGATGATATTTGTTTACAGTATATATTTAGTAGACCAATCTGTAAGGAGTATAAACTTTGGGATAAGGAGTATTGAAGTATATTTCGGAAGTAAGTAATTACTTTTAAGTGTATAAACTGTTAATAGAGCACAAACGAGTCTGTTTTCAATTGCGTTGATAAGCGAGATTTGTTCAAACAATGTGAATTATCAGAACTTCTTTTTTATGAGATCTTTTAAAAACATATCAATGAGCTTGCTATTTAAAAGAATCATGGAGCAAATCAACAAGACTGAACAAGCACTTTGCAGCCCATGCAATTAGAATTTAATATGTTCTTACTTAAGAACAGAAAGTGATTGGAATTAATTCATATACATAATTATTGAAAATTACAGCAAGACAAAATTAGAGACAAAGAAACAACAAAAAACAAGTTAACTTTAAAATTTTTACAAACGATTTCTTTTAGCTCAAGCTTGAAAATTTAGGATGGATTTCAATCATAATACATAATTAATACTACACGTAATATGTACATATTTGGGTCATTCTTTGATTTTTTTTCTTTATAAAATTTCCAAAATATCTGATGATTTAAAATATATACGTCCTTACTATAAAATTAAATCATAATATTATACAAGTCGAGTGGTAGAACTAAAATCAATCGCTAACCTAACTTGATTTTCAATTGAAGTCAATTTCAAATCTAATATAGAAGGAGTCGACGTAGTGTGACAAGGAGATTTATTCTCAGTGTTTTTAAATAAAATCGCAAATCAATCAAATGTCACTCCTCTGGAACATATTTTGTTTCGAATTCTTTGATGGAATTGGATTTACCTTATAAATCTTTTCTTACTAAAAGCTTTTTCAATTTAAGAGTTTGTTATCTATTCAATTGTATACAATGATAACAAATAATTAAATGTTCTCTGGTTATAACATTCATAAAACGTATGAGATACTATAAAGTATCTGGTTTCTTTCTGGACATCTACAATACAAAGCAGTAAAACATCTCATTAAATTAAAATGAGTATCTAATCGAAATTTCTGAAATTTTAAATACCTAAAGGATGACTCACTTACGTATTATAAGATGTGAAATTCAATGAAATCCACTAATATTTTCAATTTTTAAATAAAAATGATAAATTTCTTGATTCAAGCATTCTGTGTACTATGTATACTTATTAAACACTTTACATACAATATTAGAGATAATTAAATTCAAATCCGATTTCAATTCAATTTAAATTTGAAAGTCTCAAAACTAAAATAATTAAAACTAAAAAACTTGCTATATCCAAAAAAAAAACAAAAGCAGGGCTAGAAAGAATGTAGAAATTAGTTTATCAAAGCAAGTAAAGAAAGGAAGAAAAATTTATGAAAGAATTGAGAATTAAAATTTTATAAAAACATTAACCTTCTTTATAAACCTTTATTCTAAATTTAGAACGAAACGGTTAACTCCATTTTATGGAAAAACGAAGTCAATAAAGTAATACTGACATGCAAAGTTCTGATGCCCGTTTTCATTAACAAATCTTAAATTTAACTATCACCTTTAAAAAAATATGAGGCACCCCCAATATTAAATTGAGACTTAAGGCTAAAGGAAACGTCAAATTTAAAGTACGAAAATCAGGTCTCAAATGAAGGTATAGGTATATATTGGGCTTGGTGTTAACTAGTACTATATTTTTAAAAGAAATGTTTAAAATATGCGAATATTGTGGAATGAATTTGGAAAGACGAAAAAACATTCAAGGAACGAGCACTTTCGAGAAGACTTACTTAACAAATTCTTATACTAGAAGATTCTTTAGTGATTTTTGGTGAAAACGGGCATGGGTCTATTTGAAATTGAATATAAAATTTTGCGCAAACATGCACCTCGTATATGCTCCTAATCGTGCGAAATTCAAAATACGTGCATAACCGCATTTTGTTTTGTAAAGCGGTCATCCAGATGGATATAAATTTTGAAATATCTGGAATTCTTATGCCGTTGTTATAAACTACATTAATTAAACTGTGAATTAATTAATTCTGAAGGAAATAATGAACAGTAATTTTATTTTACAAGTAGATAGCTTTTTATATGTCTTTATAATTACAGAAGTGTTCTAACAACTATATTTTTTCAACATACGTACGAACGATTCTGAATAATAAGAAAGGTAAAATGTTTAATCGAAAGTAACAACTCTTAACTCAATGTTGCTTTCAACGCAATTGAATACACAACTCCTTCATATCCCACAAATCAATTTGCTGTATACATATTTAGTATTTAAGAACTTAGATATAAGTGATTGCCGTCAGGGACCACCCCTTTGGAAGCTGCATCAGTATCGCTTACATATCAAACAAGTTTGCACAAATATCCTTGGGTGCAGTGGAAGACGTGGGTGCGAGCTACGGCTGTCTTCAGTTTTTATAACTTTATTTGAATAGGTTTCCAGATAAACTTCATACGAAAGTATTCGTTAAACAATAATAATGAATACTATTCGGATGATTACATATCCTGAAACTACTTTAAACGTAGACCTTGACATATCTGCTTCAAATTATCAAATATCTTGTTTATATAAGCTTTAAATCGTCAAGTAAATTGTAAATATAAATTTTAAAAATACGTATATTAGTAGATACTTATATTTCACATACATATTTTCATCGTATTTTGTAGTAAGAAAAAGAATAGATGTAAAAAAGTGAAAAATGAACTCATCTGTCATATATAACCACTGTCAAATAAACAATAAGTAACTGTTAAAGGATTGAAATTGCAGTAGAGTACAATTCAACCTTAATTAATTGATTGGTTTCCGTATACGTAGATACGTCAAAAGTACGTTCGTTTTTACTTGATGGTTTGAAGCTGGATAAACAAAATATTATATTAATGAAAAAGTACATGTCAAGCTTAAGACACAACCAAGGTAACGATACATATCAGAACCATATGGTTCGCCTGTTATTACCAAAGTGATATTATATTATTATATACATTATTTATATGGAATTATGTGTTAGCTATACTTATATATAGTCGGTAAGAAATTTTAAACTTTCACGAAGAATGTACAGAGAGCACAGCGGTATCGTGTCAATTTTAAATAGTCAACAGAAACATATCAGTAAACGGCCATTTAACGTAAGTTCACTAACAACTCGCCTGTTGTGCGATTATTTAGCTTACATCTCATCTGTGACTTCATATAGATATTAATTTAGGCATAATTTTATTTTACAATAATAAAATGCGGGACGCGTCTCATGCTTTCTGAACCTTATTTTTATTTTATTTCGTATTGTAAAGCAGTTTTTTAAGTAAAAACATTACTTTTCAAATAAAACACAGCTCCAATATCAAGTTCAGATTGCTAAACATTAATAATATTCCCAATAAAATATTCATTTAAAGCAGAAGAAGGGAACAAATTCAAGCCAAAAAAAAAGTACCCAATGCTTTTCTGGATTAAAAATTTATATATTAGTTTCGTAGGTGAAGTTTTAGCAAAGACTTTAAGGACTTTTTGAGCTAAATTCACAATGGAGACGTTAGTTTAAGCAGTATTTAAATGGATACATGATTAATTACCAAATACTAACTTAACCTAATGCGCTCAGCATTTTAGCTTACCTATCTAAAGCCGCGTCGTTTTCAAAAACATAACAAGACACAAGTTAGTTAGACTTTATTAAAAATTTTTAAATCGGATTGTTAGAAGTAAAGAATTACAAAGCTTTCCGGCATTCACTTTTGGTTGTTATTGTCTTGTAAGTTTTTTATCAATATTTTTATTATAATTTATTTATGGCACGTGAAATTAACTTGAAACCTAAAAAATCATGAGAAATACTAACTTTTAAAAGAGGGATTGTTAAATGAGCTCTTTATTTTAAAAGTGGGTTGAACCTATTATAAAAACAAAAAGTAAATGATATTAATAGATATAGATTAATATAATGCTTTTATCTGAATATATTTATTTAAAAAACTGCTTACAATTCTGCGTTTATAAATAATAATTACAACAATTTTAATTTTCTCCATTAGTTAACAATTACTTTTATAATTTGTAAAGTAATTTAGCCAAAATTCATTATTATAAATATTGTAAATGAAAAACTTAGCACTGAATTCAAAACATAGAACTCATGAAAAATCTCCCATCAAAATGTATCAATTAAATTTATAAATGCTATTGGGAAATATGCAGAATTTTGATATATTCCCAATAGCAAAGCAAAATATATTTATATTTATTACATAAATTTGAAATGTTTAGTGATATACAAATATTTATATCTAAAATATATAAAAGTACATATATTTAATATCTACAGAAAATGGTACTTTATTTGATGAAAGGTTATCCCCTTTCACATTTTAATATGTAAAAAAATTAAAACACATACGAACCAAAGCAATGTCCAGGTTATAAGTATATTTTAAAAATTTTAAAATATCACTTAATTAACACTTTAAATGATGTGTTTTTTTTAGAATTAAGTGTAGAATCTATTCGTAGGGTGACAGTCTATTCTTAAATTACATATTTTTATCTTATTTTTCTGCATTGCAATGTTTACATTCATTAAAATCTGAGCAAAGTGGATGAAATCCGAAATTAATAATAAACATTTTTTATTATCCCAATTTTAATTATTAGTTTAATTATTGGCATTGTCATTCTTGTACCTAAACAAAAGTCCTCGTAAAAGCACCCAAAATCTATTTCAACAACTTTAGATTTAATGTTGCTATAGAATTAATTTATTTTTAGTTATATTTATATATGTAAAACCATACTAAATATGTGCTGTGCTGTTAAGTAAAATAAAAGGGCTTGGTGCAAACATATTACGAACAGAAAAATTATAAGGTATAACGCGATTCATAAGTTATTAAGAAATTAAAAATAAAATAAAACTAAAACTTGCTCAGATCATTCAAAAAGTTTTAAATATATAAATTAAACCTTATGTAGTTGCAATCACAGTGATGAAGGTTTTCACTTAACAATGATTTACAAAAAATATCAAGGAATGCATTGTATGAGTGCCTGTGATATCGAAACAGTTTTGTTATAAATATTAATTAAAATATCGGTTAGAAAGAGGAACTGATCAATGTAACAGTCCAACGGCTTATCTGTGTTCATAAGTACATCTTTTTTTATGAGGATAATGTCATTAAAGAAAAGATCACGTAAAGCGAAAAAGATATTGTGACGTGAATGTCGATTATTGCGCTATTCAGTAGGATGTTAGAAAGGTAAAAGTATGAACTAAGAATGAATCTGTTAGCTGTGAATAATAAGCAAAACTACAATTAATGAAAGAAAATAAAACGTTGTTGTGAAAAACATTGAAAGAATGTTACCCGAAAGATATTAGTTAGATTGTAAAAAAAAAAAATCGCCTCACTATTCCAAAATGTACATGGCTAACAATAAGAATGACCTGCCAACAAAGAGAAACAAATACTGGAATTATGAATTATAAAAACATGCAATTGAAGCTGATTATTGCTTGGAACAGTTTTTATTATTTTGCTTTCAACGCGTAAAATTAAAATTCTAAAAATTAAAAGTAAGGTTTAGAATAATGAATGTGCGAAAAAAAAACCCATTTTCATGTACACATTATCTTCATAACTCATTAGTCTATTCGAAGTGTATGGTACCAATGATCTAAATATAAACAAAGTTACATTCCACAAAAATGTACCAGAAAGGTACTCCATGTAAAAATCAGTGGATAATTTGTACCTCCGTCATAGTTAAGTCACAAATACTGGTGTATTTGCATTAGTGCCGGCAAAGTGTAATAAAAATCACAAGTATTATAACAAGTAGGGGTTATGAGAAGCAGAATTAATATAAGTTAAAAAATGGTAATACATATGAATATACATATGTATATGTATGCAAAATATATGAAATAAAAAATATAAACTAATTAATATAAATAACAATTTTTTTCAATAACACTAAGTGTTAGTTTTCGTTAGCTTTTGTTCCTTTAATTATTATACTTCGTAAAAAACATTGTTCAGCAATGAAAACACAACAGTCGATATATTTCCAAAATTTATGTTATATTGTATTTTAATGAATTAGAAAAAGAACAGACGAAGTAATGCTTGTTTAGGTAAAGTGTAAAATAGTTGAATGTTATATATACAATAAAAATTCATGTAAAATCTTCTTGTTCTCTCACGACGCCTACTGCTATAGTTATAAGCTCTGTAAATTATTTTATAAATAATAACAATTTCTAGCAAAAAAAAAAAATGGAGTTTTGAAATTATCGGCACTTGACTAGCGACGATACGAGTTTAATTTAATCCGAAGTTACTAGTAAACAACACGCGCTGATTAAAGTAGACTTTAATGTTATTTACTTTCGTTCGAATAAATGTTGAGATAAACTTCCTTCAAATGAGAAGTGTACACTAACTGTAAAATGATCCCAATGTTATTACGATGTATGATACTGAAATATTAAACTATGATTGTTATCCGAATTTGATGCGCTTTTATTTTAACATTACCATTTACATATCTCTGGATTTACATGAAGTTTCGTTATATTATTTGATATTTATTCACTCCTAAGTGACTGAAATGTTAACATCACTTTGGAGACTATTTTCTTATTTCGCGGATGAGACTATTTTTATGATCAAGGGATGTTAAATTGCATAAAATAAACTATATATGATGTATAATATATACGTGCAAGATAACCTTTAAAGTAAAGACGAGTCCTTGGGCTGTAAGGTATTTTCATCATTATCTAATTATGTCATGAAAATTTCCGGTAAACGGCCCCTTCGCATAACTAGAAAATGGGAACGCTTTGTCAGCAACTCCAAATTCAATTGAGGAAAATCTATTTCTACATGAGGGAAATTTGGACATCTCACGCCGGAACTAGCGGAAGGCTCTTTGAATTATTTGGATAATCCTCTTCACCCATTGTGAGTAAGTTCTTTTCAGGGGTACTTCAAAAAAGAAAATCAATACTTCTCTGACTGGCCTTAAGTCTATTTGAAAGGTGTCTTACAAAAGACTTTAGTCATACAACTTTTTTTTACTCTGGAACTTTAAAAGGACAAAAGATTTTCTACAGAATCTTATAGAAGGGGATACAGAAAAGCAAGCACTAGGTGTACATTTTTGGTTAGATAAAATAAATAATTCAATATTAAATTTTGAAAGTAGAGACAGGGACTAAAATAGAGTAAATAATTTCAGAGATGATTTCATATATAAGTACATACCTACATACGAGTATATGCTCCTATCAAATTTCATCCAACTTATATAATTCAACTTTGTCGGTTCCCAGAGTTCGGGGGGAACCTGAAAATCTTACCACTCCGTTTTCGCAATCGATATCAAAATACACGTACGTGAACGTATTCCCTTTATCTCGGGTAGATTCATACATACAGTGATCAAGCACCTTCCCTCCGTGTCTGGAACTAAAAGCAGATCCCGCAACCCCCGAAATTCTCATCCTCTGTGGTTTTTTCTCGTCCCCTTTTCAACGAGGCCAATGTGAACTTTATCCATAAGCCCCGGCTTACAACACTTTTCCTACACCATTTATTGTTGCGGGTGTAACCTCATCCCTGCAGTGCCTTCATTTAGCATCTACCCTAGATCTGCGTTTGGGGAATATACCCTATATTTTGTATCTGTTGATATTTATAGCAGGAATCTCTTTGTTTAGTAATGTTCAGCAGAAATTCGCCGGCTTCTTGTACAGGAGGACCGTAAATTGAGGGAAATTTGTAGGAAAAACTTTTTAATTGGCATATGGAAAAGTTCGTTTCCGTGCTATTTTATAGGTGAAGAAAATTAAGTTACCACCATAATGCCTCTTTCCTGGAATTCGAATTTATCTAATTGCTGTTTCGAATAACATCTAAGATTGGTATGTCACTTTGGTTTATTTTCATTAAAGCATCCCGTTAATATCAGAATTAGTGTCAACGTTACAATACTGAAAGTCATTACATTAGTCGATTTACTGGAGAACCAATTAAAGGAAAATTTGAACAACTTTCTTTAACTTAACTTCTTACACAAAAACGTCCGACATTTCACGATTCCCGACTTTACAAATTTGTGAGTAGAATCTAGCAATTAAATTTTTCAATTTATAACACTAGAATAAAGTTTTTGTTATACTAATTGTGAAAATCTATTTTGATAGCACTCTCTGCCCTAACTTGATTTTAGAAAAAAAGAAGTGGAGAAACAAATTTAAAAAATTCATTTTTAAAAATTAACGATAGATCACAGAAATTAAAACGTTTTATAAGTGTAAATTTGAAGTGTTAAGACAAGAAAGAAAGAAATCCCTAAAATTTGATTCACAATTCTTGTGCAAAAATATGTTTCATCAGTGTACCTACTCTTACAGCAGATTACAATTAGAAATCTGTTCAGGTTCAAGATGTTTTGTATTTCATGTCAAAAGTGTAAAAGATATATCTACTAAGTTAAACTTCAAGTAATTTCAAATTTGATGGAAATAGTTTAATATTCAAATTCAACTTATCTAGCAAAAATCCAATTTGTTCGTCTTTTTTTCCAAAACGCAACGAATCTTCTGTAAATTTGAGTCCCTGCGGAAGATAATGATTAGGTTTAGTACAAGTTTTACTGTTCTCAAGGCAATCTGACCTTAATTAGTGGGAGCGCGTAGTCAAATCACACAAAATGTATTTAATTTAAGTCTAAGGCCTATTTTCAATAATTTGGGATATTCAGCATCCAAGAAACAAAAGCTTCTTCATTAATTGCACAAAAAATGGAATTCAGTTTCACTGGAAATATTTCAATAAAACTGTCTTTGTAATAAAGCTTTTCGTAAATTTTTAGTACATTTACAAAAAAAGCAGGTACCTCTACTAAAAATCTACATCAGACTTCGGTATTCATTAAATTACCACGCTTTAAAAAATTTCAAACACTTTTGTTGTAAGTACATTTTATTGAATAATCCAATTCAGGTAACGAACGTTTGTTCACGGTAGTAACGAAAGGCAAACACTTTTCCCCCTTTCTGGATGTTTGGATATATTCGACCGGGGTTCGCAGACAGACAGGTTCCATTCTATCTTCAAAGGGGACTTATTTCACCATAGCGCTGTAGCACAGAATGATAAATTTTCCGGACAACAAACAACTGGGGGAACGTTCGAGTACCACCGCATCCGATGTCACTTTTGGCAAGCGCACATCTTCATCCACCTTATAGTCGACATGCAAAAACTTCACCCATTCTTCCCATTTAGGTTCAAAATTTTCAGCTTTAAAGCATTCCTTATGAAACTAGAGAACGATTCCATCTTAATTGCTTAATTTGACTTCCCGTCAAAATTAGATTGTTAGCCTCATTGTAACATGACAAAAAGGGTCTGGAAATTGCGGGCACGTGACTTATTGTTAAATCATCCCTCGGCATTATTGGGCCCAAAAATAATAAATTGCATTAAATGGTATTGTTGTCAAAATTGCTTTATGGCTCTTAATAAGCCCCTTCTTAGGTACTTAGGAAAATGAATTTAACGAAACGAGCAAGGGATAGTGAAAACGATCAGGTATACATATATTGAATGGAGAACGACATGCTCTTTTATTATTCATATTCGTGTAGATAAAATAATAATTCAATAAGTTTATAGTAACATAAATGAAATATAAAACTTGAACTAGTCATCTAAAAAAATTAGGCGTAAATACATAAATTTAAGATTCAGTGCAATACACCTTTTTTCTTCAAACTATAACTAAAAACCCTACTGATTTGAATATACCAAGTATATATGTATATCTAAATATATGTAAATATCGTATATAAAATATATCTGAAATTAAACAACAATTCTAGGCCAGAAAACCATCAAAACTTCTATAACTTATAAATATAGTAGATACATATGTACATATATGAAATCGTAATCGGGATACTCTTCTTCATATAAATAAAACAGCATAAACTTTAAAATAAAATAATCATTTTTAATTTCACTGCAAGAAGCGCGAAGGCGTTCCTATGACCGTTCCATTTGTATAATTACCTCCTAGGAATAACGATTAAATAAAACAATATAAGGAAATCATCCGTTCTTTCCATTTACTATTTTCGCTTTAAAATGAAATGAGATCTGTGCAATTTACTGGACTCATTAATTTACGTCATCGTAATGTTTTCTTTCTTGTCTTAAAAAGGGTAGAGTTGTCAGCGGCAACCAGCGAAAATTAATTTTAAAACTATCTAGCTACAGGAAATGACTTCTTTTTTAATTGCTTTGTAATGGCTTTTAGAAGCTCAATATATAATTTCTAAACAAGAGATAAATAATTTTCAATTATTTTATAATCCTTTTAATGGAACCGTAAGAAAATAATGATACATTATTGGAAAACGGGTATTCGTATTTGGAAACAAATATGAGAAAAAATATCAAGAAATTTAGTAACTTTCTGTTTATGTTTGACATGTTCAAAATTTTAAATAAAGATATTTAAAAGTTATAATTTTCGTTATTGAAAAAACAAAAGTTTTCATATATGTAGGTACATATATTTAAGGGACTTAAAAACATAAGATGATAAGTTACTTTACATAAAATTCTTATCCAAATGTTAAAATGTTCCTTCTAAAAGTTAATCACTTTTAAAACTTATCCCATCCCATTTAAAAATTACGAGGGCACATTGTTATAAAAACGAAAACAACTCGTCGTCGTCCGCAGTAACGAATATATTTTTCATGAAAACAAGTCATAAAATGACTGCTGATCTATTTAAGCTCAGTTAAAGACACAACAAACGCAAAAAACGTGCTGGTAAAATTAATCAACCGAAAAAGTATCCTCCGAACGACCAAGAAAATGAGGTTGTCTTCTCCTTGACAGAAGGCTCATGTAGAGTTAAACCCCTGAGCCCAATGAACGAGAAGAATTTAAATGGCAATAAATCCAAGTCATTTAATACCACCGAGTCATTGTTCTTGGGGTTTTTCGTTCAGCAGGGGGTGAACTAACGATGAGGTACTCCCCCTCTAACCTGACATCCTGAATTTTCCCTGTGATTGAGATGGAACCATACAAAACGTGCATAGAATGTTAACTTACATCTATATAGTGTTTTCGCATTTAAAGCACAAAGTAGATGATTACAGAATGGGAAATATACTCGTGGGTAGAGATACGATTAAATCAACATACACATCTATATTAAATTTGTAACTATTTCAAAATCAAGTACTTTATAGTAGTATGAAGTTAGTTTTTTCCGCAAGAAAGTAAATTATATTATTTTTATAGTAACACATTAATACATATACCATATACTAATTACAAGGCAGCAGATTAACAGAATTTCCTCATTTAATAGAACAAGGTTTAAAGCAAGAATAAACTTTCATAAATTAAATCTATTAATAAAGGCAGCACAGGTTTTTATAGCTGGGGATGGTATTAATAATGATAGGAAAGGTAGTCGAACATCACAATTTCAAACTCAGCATGACCATTTTTGGGTATACTCCAATAACGTCTACCGGTAGACGGTAGGTATGGGATTTCAGGAATATTCTTGTCTCACCAGGGGGTCTTTTGCATCTGACACGCTCTTTTTGATTTTCCCTATTTCACTGCAACATTCGAAATGCCCTTTTACTCGACTGCGGGGGGTAATGTTGTCATCAAAACTTCATGTATATTATGTATTTATGTTGGCATGAATTTATGTATAATCGTGCGTTGACTTTGGATCTTAAACAGCTAAAACGATTTTATTAAATGTCAGAAATCAATGAAATTCATCGAGTACAATAGCAATTAAACAAAATTCAAGATAGCGATTCCGATTGTTATATGTATACATATGTTTGTATAGGGTTTTTTTACTAAACCTCAAATAAAAAAATTGCTAAATGATTTTAAAACTGAGCTAAATATTTGAATTAATAACTATTTAAATAATATTCATCATTCATAACTTTTAAACTGATGCTATAATAGTTAATAAAATCAAATTCGTGATAAAGACAAAATTGATTGAACGAAAGCATAAACGCAAGTGCGTTCGCCCAGATTAATCAGTTCTTCTCTGTTTTACAAAATATAATATAAATACTTATATGTACATACATATATGCATGTAAATATATTTTATGAAAACTTAATATTCCATGGATCATTTTCCATTCGATTATCAAAATTAAACTATAATTTTCGGTGGAAAACCTATATAACTGAGAAACATTTTTATGGATTTGAGGGCAATAAAATTCCATATCAATAATTTTTGCAATATAGTAAAAGACTAGTTCTGGCATCCCTAAGATAGATGAGAGAATATAGTTTTATTATAGATCTGGGTTGCGTAAGATAGTGCGATAATATACTCCATTAAACTAGAGGTGTGGTTCACCCATAATATAGTCTTGATCTCTATGAATGAAGACTAGCTCTATAGTAGTAAAACAAAAACAGTTTTTGAATATGTATAATATAATATATAAATGTAAATACTTACTGAATGTAACAAATATCTCGTCTTATTAAAATACCGCAAACTATATGTAGGTTATTTTGAATAACTTAGCTACATTCGTGTCGAAGTTCATAAGAGTTTTCCGTCAAACATAGTACATACACATTTGTTATTTTTTCGATGTAATGCTGCTAAAAGCGTGAAATGACTATTAATCTTCCTGAGTCTGCTGCTGTCCGCATCAAAATCCCCTGTTATCCCGTAACATAACACAATTACCTCGACTCGTACCCGAATTAGATGCTACCAGCCCGATACCAGCAAGATAAAATCGTAGCAAGTTGTGAGTGAGGGTGGAGGGTTCGGATCCCAAACACTCAAACGAGTGAACGACTGAAATGATTGCCCTGACACGAAATAGACGTTTCTTCAACTTCCCTACAGGAGTGAAATAGTAATTTTTTTTCTTGATCTTTACAGGATGGAAAGATTCTATTCTTTCCCTGCCCAAGAAATGGCTCTCTACCACAGAGGGTACCGACGAATTCGGATTTCCAGAGGTAAGTCTACATATATGTATAGAATCAAAAAACCCCAGGGTTTCCCTACCGTGTTTTATGGCTTTATCTTTAGCATTGCCCAGAACTTGGGAGCATTTCTTACACAGATTCAATATAAATTAGCTTCTTAAAGGCATAGGGTGTTCTGCATTAAAATTCAAAATCCGTTTCTCGAAAATGTACATATAAATGTGCTTATGAAGGGGGCTATGTATAGTAGAATTCCTCTGGGATACCCAAAATGTTTCTGCAAATGCAAATGTTTGACACTAACACAATAAAAAGGGATGGTAGTCCCTGGGGGCAGCATCCTGTGCGCACTTGACTGTAGGATTTTTTTTAAAAGACTTTTCTACCATTGAGGGATCACCTTGTGTCTGGGCCGAACAAGGGAGGGTTACATTGATGAGGTAATTCCTTCCCTACAAACCTTCTTCCTTCTTAGTAAACAATCGAAAACAAAAGCGGTGTGTCTGCTTCCTCCCGCTCCTTCTGCACATTATTTGCCCTTCTAATTAGGACAAATAGAATTATCTTTCTGTGTTATGATTCGGACTGAACACGCCGGCCAGTTGCCCAACATCTCCATGGACATTGTGGTGGTTGTCTACAGCGATCGATTTTCAAAATGTATCCCGCAGGGCACGAGTGCGCAGTCTGTGCACACCTATATATATGAATGAGAACAGGTGAATTTGGGGGTGTATCATCATAGATGTATCTGGTAATTTCACCTGGACACGAACAGTTTGGAGGCAAACAGATATTTTTATACAGTTCGAAATTCTATACATATATACATCATACGTGTTATAAGCCCCCAGTTCCCCAAATTGAATTGCAAACATAATTAAATCAATTTGCAACTTTTGATGGTTAGGCTCACTGTATTGAGGAAAGACCAATAATTACAAAATTACTGCACGTTCAAATCGAAAAAATGGATATATGTATGTATGTTCATATTATAATAGAATTTATTCAAAACAACTCGTCATTACTAATAAGTGCAGACACTTTTTCTGGGGATTGTGATATAATTGAGATTCAATCAGAGGAAAGGTATTTAGAACACCTTAACTAAAGTAAATATTCACAAAAATTACATAGAAATGCAGTTACAGTTGTTTAAAATACGAATATTAATTTTTCTGAGATTGGCTTAATTTGTAATTCAAAATTAAGAAATGAAGGGTCAAGTGGTTAGGTATAAATAAATTTATACCTCAAAATAAAGTAAATTTTACTTCAAAGTTTGAGGTTTAACAAAAATGTTTTAAGAGCAAAATTATTTTTTTTATAATTATGGTTTTGGATATATGTTAAGCGTTAACTTAGATTATCCAGGAAATTTTAGATTGTATATGGGTTTTTAAAATTTGAAAAACAAACAAATCTTAAAACCAATACTAACTATTCTCAAAAATACAAGAATTGCTGTAAATACTACATATTAAGGTTTCTCATTTTGGAAATTAACTTATTTTGTAATACTATATGTGCATGAAAAATCATTGATAAACTTGAGGGTAATTAATGTATATACATATATGGTATTGTCCATAGCATCCCCTAAGAAGAACTAACCATTTCTTGAGAGCTCGAAATAATTTAAGCAGCACTAAAAAAATTAGTTAAAATCCAGTAAAACCCTCTCAAAGAAAACCACCGGCACGAACAAGAAATGGGGAAAATAATTATTTGTGCTTTACTTATCTTAGTTTCATAACACAAATGTAATTGTTTTGTAGAACTTTCTTATTACTAGCCACATACATACGTTAATTCGAATAGGATTAAAAGATTAATTTGTTTTTCTGATGAAACTGCAAATAAATTTAAGTAAGAGATTACGAAAAAAGGGCTATAAAACTAATTTATTATTGCATGAACATAATACCTATACTTAATTTTGTCTTAGCCCATATCTTAAAGCACTTATCAAATGTACAAATATCACTAAAAGTGGTCGCTTTTTAGATAGTGCATACATTTTAAAGATATGTATGTATGTATGTACTTTCTTGTGATTAGTTTGCCTCTCAAGAGTTGTTTTTTATTTTACTATAATAAATTTATTATTAATATTTTCCTTTATGTTTTCTTACACTTTTCAGAAATTACCAAAAGTACCCGTTCCATCTCTTGACCAGACCATGGAAGAATACGTAAGAGTATTAACTCCAATTGTGACCACAGCGCAGTTGGAAAGAACAAAGACCTTAATTAAGCAGTTCACAGCAGTGGACGGCCTTGGACCTAGATTGCAGCAATATCTCCTTGATAAAAAAGAATCGGAAGACAATTGGGTTGGTATCGTTTAATCCATTATCACATTTAATTTACTGAAGATAACGAAGAAAACGGAAATTCATTAAATAATAAAAAATCATCATTAAATGAAATGTCACTCGTTTTAACATTTTTATAAGTTTATTATTTGCGAAAAAATTACATTCAGTACATCATAGTTTCGAGTTTCCTAAAATTTTGATGGGGCATTGGTTGGTGGCTTGGGGGGATATGTTGGACTTGCTGTTGGTGGAACAGTTGGTGGTGGAGTTGGTGGATGAGAAGGAACTGGAGTGGGTGGAGTTGGATACCCCGAAGTTGTGGGAGGATATGATGGCTCAGAAGGTACGTCCCGACGGTTAGTAAACAGAAAACGTGCAAAACGCTCCAGACTTTCTTTTGGCACTGATAGAGGCAATATTTGCACTGGTGTGCGTGGCACTGGTAGTGGAGGTTCTTCCCAATCTGAAGGATTTACACAGGCCTGATGTTTAAAACTGAACCACAAGTCATCTTCGCAATTCTCATGGACTGGTTCTCTGAATCCTTCGCATTTGTAGAACGCCGTACTCTCGAAATAATCAGGCCACAATTTGTTCAGTTCATCTTCAGTACAACTTGGCTTCAATGCCAAGCATGCTGCCACAAGTGCAAAAACCACAAAAATTGTTCCTACAAACGATAACACTTTAAAAATCAAATTCGAAACATCAACAAATTTCACGCTTACCTTTCATATTGCTTTAGTGAATTCAAAACTAGAACTAATCTACCTGACCAGGAGACCCTTGTATTTATATGAATGCGAAATCTTCAGTTGATAATCAACATTCGGCAGCAATATATGTCATTTTCAAGAACTTGCACTTACCGTGAAGATCCCTTATCTACAGGAAATAATTGAAAGATATACTTCCAGTTAATGTTATTATTATACTCACAACAAAAAATGCCATTTAGTCAGTGCCTAAAATACATTGAGCTTCAGAAGACGCCGGGTCAGAAGAAATATCTAATCAATACCACAGTAAGCGCATTAAAAGCATTATCGTTGCGAATCGAATTGGTAGAGATTTAATTGTTTACGTGTACTCCCATTTCCAAAGTCATTCAATTCAAACGTACATCAAGTACGGATTACGCACAGGCTTTTATCAGTCTATCACATTGAAGAAAAGAAAGAAAAGTGCTTTTTTTTACAATTCCATCAAAGAAATCTCATTGGTTTTTTATAATTGAGTAGACATTCTTTTCGATTATAAAGATTACTTGGTGCGAACTTTATCTATCGTAATCAAAATTAACATTTAATAACATAACTCATGGAATTTATAACTGAGACAATTGATGATGAATTTTTCTAAGAAATCCCACCATCGGTTTTATTTTCGTCATTGTTTATTTCTATTGCGTTTTGTTTGGAAATAAACAAATTTACATTAAATACATTTCGTGACTTAAATTATTTGTAAATATCATACATTGAGAGAAAATTAAATGAAAATTAATATAAGCGAAAATAAAAGCTTAGTATCAGTAGATAAAAATTTCCAAATTGTAGTGAGAGAGGGTTTACAATTTCGCGGACTAAACTACTATCAACTATAAAACAATTTTATTTTACGTTTTTTTAAAAAAATTCATCAGTTTTGTGTCACCGATTTCTACCACTATTCGAAATTTTAAAATAAGTTTTAGGAAAGCTCTCACAAACATGTATTTGTAGCATAATTGATTATAATTTATTATTTCAACCACAGTTAATATTTTCAGTTCATATGCAGGTCTTTCAAGCAAATCACAAATTTTATTTATATTTAATTTTATAGAGGTTGAAAAACTATAGTTATTTTTACAGAAGTGTCGGTAAAATGATAGAAGTTAAAGCTAAATTTAAGTTAATATCTTACCTACGTGGCTCGAGTCTTTCTTAAACCTATTTTAAACTTAACTCAAATCGAATTCAAGTTTAAAATTTTATCAATCATCATGAAAATTATAGTTTGGAAGTTTGAACTCGGTCAATCTACGTTAAAGTTCATTTACAAACCTACAAAATAACAACGTCATACCTATCATAAAACTGACTTCGTAATTTAGTATTCTATCTGTGAAAAATTCAAAAGGTCATGCATACATTAAAGATAATGTATAATAAATATATTGCAGGCATATAACTACTGGTTGAACGATATGTACCTTGATGTAAGACTACCTCTGCCAATAAACTCAAATCCGGGAATGGTATTACCTCCTCAAAAATTCATGACAGTACATGACGTTGCTCGTTTTACTGCGAGAGTAATTGAAGGGATAATGCAACATAAAGAAATGCTTGATAGGTAAGTTACATACACGGCCTATACATTTTTGAAAAGGTAGAATATTTTCTTCGACAGTGGAAGTCTACCACTCGAAAGAGCGGCATCCCGGGAAAAAAATCAACCTATGTGCATGGCCCAATATTATCGACTCCTTGGATCCTGTCGACGTCCAGGACTTCAAAGAGATTCCCAATACCTGCCCGAACTGCGAGAGGATGAGCATATCATCGTTATCTGTCGAAGTCAAATGTACTGCATCCCACTTAAGGCTAAAGATCGTGGAAAACTTTCAGAAGATGAAGTGGCATCGCAGATATTATTTATTTTAAGTGATGCTCCATGTCTTCCGGCGAAACCACCGCCCATTGGGCTATTAACTGCCCAGCCCAGAGACAAATGGGCCCAGGACAGGAACACTTTGTTACTGGAAGAAGTAAACCAACGAAATATAGAGCTATTGGAGCAGGCCCTAATTGTGCTCTGCCTCGACGAGCCCATGACTAATCAGTTTAACGCAAGGGGCTTTAATGGGGCCAAGCCGTGCGGACACTTCGCTGGGAGTCGGGATGAAACTAACATGGCCCACCAAATGATTCATGGCGGTGGTAGTTCCTTTAATACGGCTAACCGATGGTTCGATAAAACAATGCAAATCATCGTTTGCACCGACGGTACCTGGGGCTTGTGCTACGAGCACTCCCCATCCGAGGGTATAGCTGTTGTGCAACTTTTAGAAAAAATTTTTGAGAAAATAACTTCAATGACTCACGACGAAGAAGGCGTGCCGCAACATCACCTCCCACCACCAGAACGACTCGAATGGTCCGTACCCCCGGAAGTTTTTAGAAAATTTTCGGTGGTTACAAAAACCGTTGATAAGTATGTAAATAATATTGTAGACACCAGGTCAAAAACAAAGTTACCTAAAATTCATTTATTTTATTAAAATATTTATTGAATTTTAAATTTCTTTAATATAAAATGGTAAAATCAACATAAATATGCAACTTTTAAGAACAGAACGCAAGCGGTGTCGGTGTGGTATCCGTCTTTCAGAGCCTTTTTAAGGAAAAAGCTATTTAGAAAAGCTTTTGATTGACTGTTATTAATCAAACATAAATAGAAATTCTTCTCAATTGTTTACTGCTCCATTAATCACAATTCTCATTGTATGGTGTACCTCCTGTAGTCAGAAACAAGAAAACAATTAACGTTGGAACTGATTTCATGAATATAAGATTTTCTGGTTCTTGACCTCGTGTTTTTAATAACAATTTTCGAATACTCATTATACGCTAATATTAATACATTTCAGAATGATAGATAGTCTCGACTTTTACGTGTATCGTTACAAGAACTATGGCAAATCTTTTATAAAATCATGCCAAGTAAGCCCAGATGTCTACATTCAACTTTCACTTCAACTGGCCTATTTCAAGTAATTTATTCAATAATTAAATATTATTGATAACCCATATACAATTCTTGCTTATTAAGACTCTACGGATTTCTGGTGTCTACATATGAAAGTGCTTCAACGAGACGTTTCCTCCTAGTAAGTACGCAATAACAGAAAATATCTTAAAATAGCAAAATTCTATTATTTCTAATAAAATAAAATAATTTCAGGGACGCGTGGATTGCATAAGATCTGCAAGCTCCGAGGCGTTAGAGTGGGCGAAAGCAATGTGTCAAGGTGAAGGTCCCAAATTGGACGCGGAAAGTGACCGAGAAGACGAAGAGAAAAAAGATGATTCGAGAAAAGTCAAGTTTAGCATCTACAGCGTAATTTTACAATAAACATAATAAAACAGAATTGGCAGCAAATATTTTCATTTTGCAGAAAGATCGACTTCGCGAATTATTCCGTTGCGCTGTAGCTCGTCAAACGGAAGTTATGGTCCAAAATATCCTTGGGCAAGGAATAGACATCCACCTTCTAGGCTTAAGAGAATCAAGTCGTGAAGTTACTGGCTCTGCTCATGAGCTTTTTGCAGATGAGTCTTACAAAATTGCGAACTGTTTTCTTTTGTCCACCAGCCAGGTATTCCTTATTTAAATGGATCAGACACCTGCACATGCACCAACAATGTATGAAGCTAGATTGTACTTGCACCGTGCACCTTTTGGTGTTGCCTATTTTATACAACATTTTTATAGTTTACACCAGATTCAAACATTTTGATTCACATATCTAAACAGCGCAAATATAAAATTAAAAATTAAAAATATACTATCGAGGGATGAAGCTAATTAAGTGAAGATTATTTAAAGGACGACCGGCTTTCAACAGGTAAATAACTGCACATCTTTAATATTTTATCTAAAATATTTTCTATAAAAATCGACTTTAAATATATATACCATATATTTATTAAATCTTGAAATTATAATCAATATAATATCAACATAATAAAGTTATGATTAAAAAGTACTAAAATAAAAAATACCACAACATTGATTAAAAGATAAGAAGATAAAAAATCATAACAAACCCAAAAATCAACTAAAAAGAAGGAAATAAAACATTAAAATTCATCGCAATATACCGGAATTTGAAAAGAAATTATAATTTTTGTTAGCTTGTACAACTAAAAATCTTTCTTTTTGTCATACTTTGATAACTTTGTGTAGAACGAACAGCAAATCGATTCATTGGATTTTGAGATATTCTTTTTATTATTTTCATAAAGCAATTTCCAAAAAAATCGTACTAAAGAAAACTTTAAAAATCGTAGTAAACAAAAATTTAAAAAATGTCTCGACACTTCAGGTTCACTAATTTTTTCTAAGCTACAGCACATTGCTATTTCTTTAATAATCCTTTTAAACGTGCCTGAGTAAAATTAATAAAAGGTAAGTAGTCACACAAAAATATTCAATGATGTATTTATAAATTCTAAAAGACTGTAAGTACTTAAAATTGAAAATAAATTAAAACTATTTATTGACATCAATTCTTATCACTTATCGAATTATCAAATTAAGCTTGCTTTTACTTTGCTCTCAAAGTACATACTGCGAAAATTAGTTGGTAAACATTAGCAATCCTAGAAAACGTGGAGCACTGATGATAACATAGTTATGAAAAAATATTGCTTATTAATTTAAGGCACAAAGCACCCCACTTCTGGCACCAAAACCTTATTTAAATGTGTACATATTATTAAAGAGTTCATATCCCGTGTTTAGGTTGCATGCAGCACAGATAGCTTCATGGGTTACGGGCCAGTTACCCCTCGAGGCTACGGATGCTCTTACAACCCCCATGCGAACGAGATAGTCTTCTGCGTTTCAGCGTTTTACACTTGCGAAGACACCAGTGCGGCACGCTACGCAAAGTCCCTTCAGGACTCACTCGACATGATGAAAGATTTGTTACAAACATAAGTTATGAGAAAACGCAAATTAAATGCACAACAAAATGTGGTTATAAGCGCTGGCATAGTAGTCAAACATTTCAATATAGAAACGATACATATCAAAAAATGCCTTTAAAGCAATTGTTAGATTAAATATTAGAACATATTTATTTCAGAATCTATATCGAGAATTATATATAAATGTTAGCCTTTTACAGTTTTACATATGTGTACAAGATAGTAGTAGAGTGTATCTGCAATTTTTAAAAATTAGAACATGTCACTTGCATGCATTCTCGTGTTAAACTATAGTCAATTACCGTGTTATTGTGTTCACAAATTTACCTCTATTTAGAATCAATGTCTTTATTGGTACTGGGTTATTGATTTATGTAATTGTTGTGTTTGTGGTACTACTTAATTATTATATCTTCAAAACATATTTATGCAATTTTGAATTCGTTCAGAAAGAACTACATACTGTATTAAATGTTGGTACGTATTAGCAAATTGCAAACGTTTGGGAAAACTGAGTTAATAAAACAATAATTCTTGTTAATCAATAAATGATGTGGAATGGATTTATTTGAACTGTTATTAAGCATCCTAATTATGTTGATAAATGTTACATTTATGAAAAAAATTTATAGAAAATTTTATTTTATGTAACTTTGTACAGATAAATGAAAACATTTCTTAATTAGCAAAATTTAGTAATACATGTTCCTGTGATAGACGAAAAAATACATACATTGCAAGTTTTACAGCAAAACAAATTATATAGATAATTATTGGATTGTTTTAGATATGACAACGAATTTTATTTAAATAACAACCAGTTTTTCTCTCATATGATGACTATGGGATTCGTTTTTAATTTTGGCACTTTGACTTAACCCTTTGCACTTCGTGTCACCCATTCGAAGTGATTGTCATTTTGCTTTTTACGTTATTTAAAGAAAATACTACATTTTACTATTTGGCTCAACTAAGAGCTCATTTCCTTCCTTTACAAGATATAACGTAAAGCTGTACTAATAAGTGCCAACGATACCTCGTTATGCTGATAAATATATAAATTACAGATGTCTAGTACAAAGGGTTAATTAATACCAAATGTTGTTGTCAGATAGTTTTGTTATTATATTTTCTTTACAATGCAAAACATATCACTAGATGATAGTTTTTAGAGTTTAAGAAATGAATCAATGCATACCCATACATATCATACTTTGAGTGTAAAATGTTAACATATAAAGTGAATAAAATGTAACGCACCAATCCAAGGTCTTTATCTTAAAATGTTTCACACTTGTAGCTCACCCTCCTTCACATTCTTTTTAATTTGACTCGTTTCTTCCGTGCTAAGTCCATGATGTTTTAAAATTAAAAATACGCAGACTTATTTAGAAACAAGCCTAATTGCTTTATATGAAATTCTTTTTGATTTTTGTATTTTGAATTTCAATCGGTGTCCTAATAATATTTTTCCTGAAATTTGTGAAAAACTGCTTTATTTATTCACCCACTATCTAGAAAAATAATAAAAATGCATAAAAGCTTTGCAAATTAAAGTTGTAAATTTGGGAATACTACACTGAATGAAATTCTTTAAAGTAAAATGCATTTTCATATTAAAATTATATATTTGTAACATTCGTAAATAACAACCATGTTCTACTCTACAATATTAACCTTTAACAGCTTTTTCATACACATCGGGAAATGCAGTGATTTGTGTAGAGTACCTGATCGCTTTCTTGAAATGAAACGTTCACAACCAAACAAACAATTTCTTATCAAATAAGCACGTAAAATTCGTGAAAATTAAAACAATTTATTACACTAAATTGGGAGTTAAAACATCCTCTTACAAAAACCTTGCGTCCAAAAATAAAACTCTTAGGTGCAACCTGCTTACTGGACTAAAATCGCATATCAGGTACTATCACATTTACAAATGTTTTACTAAGCAGTTCTGCCGCCTAATTTTAATCGTCTAAAGCAACTACATGCCACTCAAACATAACACCGATATATTTTTTATTTAGTTTTTTGAATATAAAATGCATTTTAACCCGTTTTATAAAAACTCCTCAGTAATGAAAATCACTACAATTTCTGCCTTCGGAACGACCTGCGCCCTTGACGATTACTTTTATCATTGTTTACATCTTCTTCGAGCTCAACCTAGATAGAAGAAATTTGTGCAAGATTTATGTTTTTCCGTAGTAACGTGTGAAACTTACTTTGCAAAAATTGTGCTGCAGCAACTCATTTGCGGATCGTCTAATTTTTGGGTCATGTTGGAGACAAAGATCTAAAAATTCATGACCCTCTTGAGAAAGACTCTCAGGTATATCTGGAGTTTCACCCATTCCTACTTTAAACATTATTTGAAAGTTGGAATCAAACTGCCACCAAGGCCGCTATATAAATAAATTCATATTTTTTATTCTTTCAAACTTATTATTAGTAGAATTAAAACACCTTCCCAGATGTCATCTCAACAACAACACAGCCAATGGACCAGATATCGGCCGCTCTGCCATGACCATCAGTATTTGTTTTTGTGAAGACTTCCGGTGCCATATAAGCTAAAACAGAATTAAAAGCAAAGATATAATTTCGTACGTTACAAATGATTTTCCAAAACTAAATGCTGCACGAACCTTGGGTACCAACGTAGCCTTGTAATTCGCCTGGAACAGTTGTATGCGCCTGAATTTTCACCGCTGAACCAAAATCTCCTAGCTTTAAGCTATTACCACCATCAATTAGAAAAATATTTGCAGTCTTAACATCACGATGAACGATTCCATGTTTGTGTAACTCTGCTACCCCTGAAAGAAGTTGAGCAGTATATCTGCGCGTTAAACCCTCATGAAGGCCGCCAGATAATTCAACCAACGATTCCAAAGTTCCTTCAGAACAAAGCTCCATAAAAATAAGAAGTTCTTCCTGGAATATTTATCTCAAAACTTAGTTACTCACACTAACGTAAAACTACATACCCTGTGAATCTCAATGCCATAATATTTAACTAAATTGCGGTGATTCATTCCTCCTAAAATTTTAAGTTCTTCTGCGACCTTCTTTATTGCTCGCGTTTCGCCTGGCTGAATAGGAATTTCTTTCATAGCCATTAATTCACCAGTGGAGTTGTTAACAGCCGTGTATACTTTCCCAAAGCGACCTTGTCCTATCTATTATTACAAAATTAAATATTAAATAATTTTATTTTGACCCCATAATCAAAAAACAATAAACAATTTGAAATCACCCACCAACAGCAACGAAATAAATAAAAAAGTAGTTCTTAGAAACTGAGAGTTAGGCCTGTAAAATAATTGATTATTTTTGAGTGGTAATTCAGAGTCAATTACCTCATTGTATTTAATTTATAATGAATACATTCCTAAACGAAAAAAGGATCTTCATCCAAATCCGGTTGGAAGTAAAACTAGTTTTTTTATTAAATTATATGATATGAACTTTATATGATACCAATGTTATGCGTGTTGCTGGTTGGCATCAGTGTTATACCAAAATGCCCATTTTCTTCTTTACCTTAATGCCTCGATGCCACCTAAAGTTAACGCTCCTAGCTCTGATCTGGACCTTGTCGGTGGAGTTTAGGGATCTGACTTGTCCTATTAGACTTCGCTCCCTTAGTTTATTTTCGATTTCCATATCTAAACGGTTAACAGCATCTCGTACTCTAATTTGTCTTAGAGCAGGACTCTCAACCGAATTCATACTGGGCACAATAAGAGTAACTGTGTGCAAACCATCCCTCTTTTGTTCGAAATCCGCCTCATCTACAGAAAGACCAGTTGCACCACTTCGATCTTCCTTCAAGCTAAATTGAGGATGTAAAAACTTTTGCTGCGAATTGATAATAACACCAGCAGACATTGGGGTCCTTGTTGGAGTTCGTGATCTGCTCGTTGCAGGGGATGAAGATTTTCTTGTTCGCGGTGAGGCTTTCTTTTTGGTTTTCTCCGGTTCTGAAATTATCCCTATCACATGCGAAATGCAACAATCCATTTTAGTCTTTAAATCATCAAATTGTTTATCGTCCAAGTGCCGAGTTATTTGCGGATCACAAGCAAGAATTAAAAATTCTAAGCCTTGAGAAGCCCAACGGGGCCGAACACCTCTTCCACGTTCACAGCGCTCTGTAACGAATAGCATCCACATTTTTGCGAAAGTTATAATCCCCAAAGCTAAATCCAAATCACAATCCTCTTCCCTGCAGCTCATTATCTTTTGTTCAAACAGACGGATCACATCTTTGTTGTACTCAAAACCGAATTTATAGCCTTGATGTAGAATTTCCCTTGATCTAGATAGAACTGCTTGCTTATCCTGCTCGTCCATTTCGATCATATTCTTTATACAACATCTTTCTTGAACTCGTTCAATAATTTTTGTTAATTTATCCCTAACATCCAGCACATCTTTTTGTAACAATTTAAAAGCTTCCTTTACAGCAGGACATACAAAATCACTTTTATGTGTCTTACTCAAATACTCTTCAAAATGTTCTCTATGAAAATCTGGCTGCTCAACATCTCTGCAGAAAGTTTTTGCAAAAAACAAAACCTTTACCGAACGTTCTCGTTCAATAGTAAATAATGCTTGCGTTTCTCGGCATATGGTAAGTAGTTGCCATTTTTTAGCATCATGGTGTAGTGAAGTGTCCTCTATTTGTTCGTCTAATTCATGCGATCTATTAACTAAGCGATCACTAATATTTCGAAGAAGATTGCGTATAATCAGACTGCAGTTAAGCATATTAGCACCATTAGTAAACAAAAATTAAAATTTTAAATGAGACTTACCAAAATTTTTTTGCTGCTAATGTGTGCATTCTTGGTATCATTGGACTAACTAATTTCGTGAATACCCATTCTTTTTCCAAGGCAGACTTTTGGTGAGTTTCAGGAGCTGCCACTAAAACCCATTGATCAACATAGTCCAAATAAAGCTTTATAAAATAAATACAATTAAAACCAATCAGATCCAGAAGATAGACGCACTTACCTCGAGCACTTTTTTAACTGTTGAATCAAATTGATCAAGAATTGTTAAATGTTTCTCAAGTTCAACCTCTTTGTCTGCCAATGCTGTGTTAATATGTCGGTTATATCTTTCACGGTGAGTAAGCGCCAATGTAAGTCCTTCACGCAATTCTTTCATTAATTGTTCAAGACTTAAAGGATTAGGCTTAGCAGGTCTTGTTTCCAACCTCATTCTCAAAAATTCGTGAATAACCTCTAAAGGAATAACTGATAAAAAAATAAATGTTGGTATATAGGAGGGCAGTCCAAGAGATTTAGCTTCAGGACTCCAGAACCCATATCTTCTCAATTCCTGCACTTGTTCTGGACTTGTATTAAGCTCAAGATTCGGGTCCTCTTCTTCTTCGAAGAGATCTGTTTCACCTTCCAATTCCTCGGTTCCTGGTTTCTCTAAAGAAATTTGCGCTTTACTTAATACGACATGATGAAGTTGATGAAGAAATGATAATGATTTTCCAAGACCACGAGACTTGAGGACATTTTCAATATATTTCCTACAGGAGGTTGGTTAAAATAATTAAGAGGGGAGATTCGAAAATCTTTACCTATACAAAGTGGTGGAACGTTGCACATTATCGTACGTTATATGCGCTAGAGGCTCGACTTGAAAGAGATTAATATCATTGATACACTTGGTATACTCGCCAACGGTTGGTCCAGCAGACTGATTACTCGCTAGAAGTTCCGGACAAATGGAACTAAAAAATTCGGATTAAAATTTCACATCAATGCCTTGCATATTTATTTACTCAGAGCTACTGTTGCTTTCACTAGGACTTTGAGATTCTGTCGCTCCTTCTAAATGAAATTGAACTTTTGGACCACTCCTCCTAGAAGAAATTGACGATTCTGCCGTATTATTTGCCGAATCATTGTCCTGAGTTGAAGAAGCAGAACTTTCTGTTATAGAGGTTTGTACCGGCCACTGAAACTTTTCCCCTTGCAACCTAAATGATTTTTAAATAGACCTAATTTCAACTACTGAATTTCCTTATTTTTACCTTGCCAATAATTTTCCAAGTATAATTAACTTCAGCCTATGATGCCTTGTTATGTTGTACCATAAACACATTGCTTTAACGCGACCTACAAATTTCTCGCACTTATAAACTGGATGAAACACTGCCATTGCTTGAGATGATGGATACAAACTTTCTGCAGATTCCAAACGCGTAAGTAATTCCTCAACTTCTTTGAGAGCCCGTGATTGCTGTTCATTACAATCTTTACAGTACATTGACAAGCATCCAACGCAATGAATCTGAGAAGCTGCGAATAAATATTAAGGTATTCTAACCATATGTTGGATATATTTCAATTAAGAGAGTTTTGCAGGCAAACCCCGTTAAACAGAGTACACTATTAGAAATTATCCAAAAGTATAGAACAAATTAACGTAATAAGCTTTAGAAATTATTTTTTATCCATAATGGAATACAACTTATCGGCTCTCAAACGCAGTCAAAATTTTTCTAGTTGATAGATCGCTTATTTGTGTCTCTAAGTCGAAAAATAATTCAAATTTTGAATTATCGTTCGAAACAAATATAAGTATATCTTCAAAATTGAAAAACCACTATTATATTGCATCATTGACATTCTGACACTTTAGCACACAAATAAAACGTTCAATCATTCCTACGCAAAAAATAATAGAGCTCACCTGAACCTAATTTGTAGTTCTCAGAACAAGATTCTGGGCCTAATCCACTATCTACACTTACACTGCTTGATTCACTTTTATACTTTGGCTGAAATCTAAAATAATCCTTGTGATAAATTCAAATGAAACAACCCAAGTCACAAAAATAAAATACCTATAATTAAGAATCTGTTTGAGTAAATCTGGAACTTCTTGCCGGGCAGTAAACAAATATTTATCCTGCTGCTCTAAAGTTCTATCGGCTTGCCAAGCTTGAAGTTCTAGCCAAATTAAGTCTTTTAATTCAGTCTGCCAGGTATAGTCCTCATGCGAAATCTGCAACTTCCAAATTAATTATATATATTCTCACTAATCTGTGTTGGAATTTCACCTGCTTCTCCTGCCTATCGATACTGCCTAACTTTATTAAGTTTGCGAAGGTCTCATGAAATTGTTTACGACAAATGAGCTTTGGTGAGTCGGCGGCATCAAACTTGCACTGCATTTGGGAAAACGACAAGGGGGGAGCTGAGGAGCGACATCCAACCGGCCTGGAAGATACGCTCATATATCTGTTACACGACTCCACAAGCGTTGGCACTGATGTACGTGAAATTTTCGTAATTGCGGATTCCTCGATCCGCTCATTACTTGTTACATAGCTGGAGACCTTTTTGTAATTTGTTGCTGACGCTGTGCCCATCGAATGTTTTAAGTCGCGCTCGGATTCTCGCAGAAGGGCTTGTGCTCTTTTATCGGTCCTTTTTGATTCCTCATCGACGAACATTTGATTCAAAATGGCACAGTCCATAGTATTTCTCCTTTGTACTCTAGATCTAGAAAGACGGCTCATTCCTTTTTTGTGCATGTTATCCCTGAAATATTAGAATGTTATAATTAAACTTTGATTAAAAAATTACTGCTTTTGAAAAAGTTCTTACGCCTTTTGCTTTCGTTCCCAATCCCTATTCTTAATTTTAATTCGAGTTCTTGGTGGAGTGTTCCCGTATTCTTCGAACTTTGCAACAAGCTCATCTGGTTGTATGTCATCATAGCCATAGCCAGATCCACTGTTATCGATATTTACTGATATTATAGACTTTGGTGGCGTTTTCACCCTGTACTCAACCCTGCAACAAATTAATTCATTTTCTTCACTGAGTTTAAAATTTATTTTATTGTTACCGTCGATACATTGCTCTTAGCAATTACTGCCGCACAGAGAAGAAACTTTCTAACTGTTCGCAGCCGGGAATCAGAAATCGGGTTATGCTAAAGTAATAGCACATCAATCATCGTGGGAACGAGGAAAGATAAAATTAATGTAATTCGGTTTGTATGTTTCGCTGATAACGCTTTGCGATACGAATCAAGTCGATCATTTTCTCTATCACCTATCTAAAGGCCAATCGACGAATTAATTATGGCATTTTTTGCTAAACAGAGACAGGGTATTTAATATATTTATTTACATCTATTAGTTACAAAACTTCTACCATCATTATTAAAATTTACATAGTTTTTTCTGAAATTTCTTATCCTGAGTAAAGATGTCAGAGAGAATATGCTTTTTGTTTTATCACAATATACCCTCAATTAGTGTCTCTCTGAAAATTATTAAGCTCTACATCCAATAATACACATTGTATTATGGAAATGAGATTATTTTTCACTATGAATTGCCTGAATTTACTCAAAGGAAAATATACGAAACATACCCGTTTTCTATGTTCCAAAAACTAAAATAATATTTGTTTATGATTATTTAGAAATATTAAACGCACATTCAAAAACTTTTAGTTTAAATAGATTTTGTTTAAACATTTGTGAACTTTCAACTTATAGTATTTTCACATCTCCAAAATTCCAATTAGAGTAATTTTCGTCCAATAAATTTTTCACTAACTAAATAAATTAAGAAAAATCTCAAAAATTATAAAGTTCTGTATATCTTCTACTAACGTAGTGGTTTTTATAGTTCTTTCTAAACTCTGAAGTAAACCGAATAATGGACAGGGTAATAAATTGCTTTGGTTAGAAGCTTCTGTTTCGCAGGCACAACTTACTAACTGAATTGAATGCAAAATTACGCGACTGCCACATTATGGGGTTCCTACGTTTCAATCATAAATGCGCTGATTTACGCTTTCCATTAAATATTCTTATCATCCTTCTGTATTAAAGCAAAAATAAAATTTCTTATCCGTTAATTACAACCTCTCTCCAGGCAAACTAAGAAAGCCGGCAATTACCCGGTCTCACTTGTTGTGATATCCATTTATTGAATATTTATTTTCTTGTGGGTGTACCCCATATGGATTTTATTAGCGGATTAACTAAACAAAAATTTCAGAGAGAATCTACAATTCGAATAAGTTGCGTAGGAATTATTTGGGCGGAATACTGAAAATGTAATTTCAACTAAGTGCATATTTGGAATAGTTAAAGTAGATTTGTGCATTTGCAGAGTTCTATCCCGCGTAGGCTTCTTATCGTTCTTCAGTGCTTTATCGGCTTTGTACGAATTAAATTAAACTAAAACTCTTGCGAAAGCACCCCACAGATTTTGCACTATCACTTCATTTTGGGAATCTTGCTATTTGCACAATTCCGCCCGCTTTCGCCGAAGCTGCAAATCGCCCGAGATGGATAGATGAATTTTACTTACCCACCTAAGTTTTAAATGCGTCTAAATATAATTATGCGGCAAAATACGGTCGGCGTACATTCCCGGGACGCCTGAGTTAGGAGCTCGCAGGTGAAGGGGTCTCCTGCAAATTGAGTTCTGATCTTCCGAAAGTCTCAAATTTCCGCGAGTTAAGCACTAAACTGCGATCATGTTTATTGTGTCGGCTGCGATTAAAACAAAAAGAAAATGCGGAAAATCTCACCTTAAGTCGTCTTCATCCTCTCCTGAGCTGTAATTTATGGTGATCCCGAGCCGTTTCTTCCACTCAGCGTCTGCCATTTCGAAGCGTGATACTTTTCCTGGGTGGAATGAAACTTCCAGGCAAATTGGAGCGTTTATTACCTACCGAAAACGCCGATTTCTTAAACATATCACCCCAGATCAGGTGTTCACGACCATGTCTTACGTTTGACAATTTCACGGTTGACAGCGGCTCGACTCGAGGGAAATTTTTTTTGTAATGCCTGCTATTATGCAATGAAATATTTCCCATTTAACGTAGGGAATATTGACAGCGGTTGATGTCTTCGATATGTGCATTTGAATAAAACACGCTAGCACTTTTCATTAAAATTTTTTTAAACATTTGAAATGTGCATAAAACTGAACCGAATTGAAACAGATTTGAAAACAGCTAATGAAGTGGTAAACTTTATTTAAATATTTTAGGTAAGTAGCGCACGTACAGTACAAATCAAAATTTCTGAAATTTATTATTTAACTATAGAAATTATTGTTACAAAATAAAATTATATTTTTTTTACAGAGATCGAACTACTTTACAAGGATTTGTGCAAAATGTTTTAGTAAGATAGTAAGAAATTGTTATTGCAGGCATTTGCACTCGAATTTTTCAAAATAAAAAACTCTATCTTGGTATTGAATTTATAGCGGATCATCACGTCAAGGATATTCTTTAGGTGTTTTTACTGACAATATGCTAAATTTTAATTACCACATGGAGAAAATAAATGCTGCGATCTTATTTAGCCATAATAACACGAAAAGAAAAACAAATAAAATTGAAATATGCTTACAGATTTAATATATCAATCATATAACAAGGTATTCGTATTCTAGATTATTTAAAAATTTCATTTAAATAAATTTCTTAAGAAATGCTTACTTACTAGGTATACTATGAAATATGTCCCGAATCCGTTCATTTATTTTACATTCCTATTCCTCAGACTGGCGGAATGGTGAATGATTCTTTATGAATCTTTGCTTCAGCTATTGATATCAAAGGTTAACTAAAGCCTATTTAAATATTTAAGAAAAAAACATCTAAATCTCAAATTCTGAGCTATTGCTAGTCGTGGGCCTCTTACTAGTTTATAGTTAAGTAAGTATAATTACCCAATTCGGTTACTTGTTGTAAATATAAATGACTAATTATTAATTTTATTTAATGTACGACTTGTTTTATATCATTTTTTGTTCACCTATATAACTACATAGGGGATACAACTTATGACCCGCTAAAAGTAGGATCATTTTTGAAATGTAATAATCTAAATTTAATGGCGCTTCAAAAAGGGTACTTTAAAGTAAAATGTTGCTTGTTATAATTATAATACTTTGTCAGTTGTTCTCAAATATTAAATAATCGTTCGTAGACCTGCAATTTTAGTTCAGTTAAGATTAAACTATAAGGGCATATTAAGATCATATTTATTTATAATACTACATATATAACATATGGCTAATTTTTGAAAGAAGCTTTTAAAATTTTAGTACCTGGATTTTTCCTTTTAAAACAAAATGTCTTGTTAAATTACTATACATATTTAGCTTTTTAAATTTAAATTTACAATAGTAAACACATATATAGTATATTACTTAAAAATTAACATTAAAATATGGCTATGAACTTCTATGACAATATGTCGTGAAAAAAAAGATATATTACCTAATATTAGAGTGAACTTACAAACATGAATTTACTAAGAACGTTCCATAATATAGAAAAAAAAAATTAATTACAAGAATTCCGACATACAAAGTTTCATATACATAAGCGTATGTACATATACATATATTCAAAAGATTTTCTTATTGTGAATGCGCTGTAAGGTGCATCAATATTGATTACTTATACTTAAAAATCGTATGTCTTTAGTAATTATAATTAATTACTTCAATAAATGAGGAATCCCTTAAGGCGACAATTTTATTTATTACGGAATCTGACGGTAGAAACACTACAAAATTTCCATCTAAAAATATTAGGTTTTCTCTTGTTTGCGGTTTGTTCCTTCTTCAAGAAAAGCTCTTTTTCCTGGATAATTATCACATCCACTGTGAATGTAGAAAATTTCCTGCTTTGTGGGAGGAGCCGGGACTGGGGTTTCCCGAGGGTAAAGCTCGGCCAATAAGGACCCCGGCTAATAATTGTTTCCAGCCAATCCCAGTGGCCGCAGCACCCTTCGTTGCCAGTCAAGTGGAAATATCGCAAAACAAAAACTAGTCCCGGGCGATTATTTAGCCATAGCCTGTGGGATCAGGAGTAGTTTACAGATTTGTAATCCAATCCACCTTGCGTACGACTTGCCTCACTTCTTGAAAGACGAGGATGTGATACCGCGCCGGCTGGGTCGGGCCTGCATCCGGAAGAAAAGGGGAAGTAGTCCCTGCACCCCCGGGGAATGAACTTAAGCCGTGCACGATGAACGAGATTAGTGGCCGCAAAGACAACAAGAAATGCCTCAAATTTTTTAAATATTCCGGTCAGTTGGTGTGCATCGTCCGGTGAACGCATTTTAATTATCGATGGAGTGCAGTGTGTCGATCGGATCAGAGTAGTTAATTACGGTCGTTAATTTTATTTAGGAAGATTGTCTTAAGTACAACTCCGTTACGATGCAGCCTCTCTTAAAAAATCCGGAAAACAGTGTATCCGAGATAAAAGTCGCGGGCGCCACTCTTACAACAAAAAATCCGAATACTTCGAGTCATCGGCCATCGTCGCCACGACAATTTTTCGAAAGACTTTACGGCAATTTGGAAACTTCTTGTGCAGTTAATAAAAATAAAGTTTCAAGTGAATGTACTTCGCAAAGTAATTGGAGTATTTTCCCCATTTTTCCCGAAGACAGGTGCTCGCATTAATTTATTTTTTTTAAATTTAAAATTTAAACGAATTCTTGGTTTTAGGGTCCAAGAGGTGAACTCGATGTTTAACATGATGCAACCTTGCTACAATGGATTTAACTTAAATAGCACTGCAAACCACTTGCATTATGCTGCAGACGGAAGAAAAACGTTTGGTCTAACGTCTTCCCCGAGTCTTCCGGTTGGCTTATCAGCATTCCGTAAGTAACAACTCTTATTTGTTCGATTACTAACTTATTAATCTAAAATTATGTTTATAACTTAATGCAATGGCAATAGTAACAAAACAAGTCAGTTTACACTAGCATACTATGCGTTTTTGGGAAATTTACATACATATGTTTGCTAAAGCAATTAATAATTTTGCAAAAAGTATCTACTCTATAACTTTTATACTTGTCGTTGATTATTGATGCCATTTACGGTTCATAATAGTCTATTATTTTTCTTTTACATAATAATTTTGATGGCTTAATTTTGGACAAAAACATAATTTTCGTTTGTGTCTATCATCTACGGAGTTTTTAATGCTCATTCAAATATGATGGCAAGTGAGGAAGTAGTATTATTTATTTACTTATATTTCATATCGCATAATAATGCAATAATTGTAATAATTATTTCCTTTAATTAGTTGTCGAGTTTTTGGTTTTATGTGTAGCAGTTATTTATAATTTTGTGTCATAAATAATACAATTTCTTAAAACCAAGTTTAGTGACATATAAATTCATGAAATATTAAAATATTTAATATGAAAGTAAATGAAGTGCGACGGAAATTAAAGTGGCACATATGTGGGTTGTTCAAACATTATATAAAAGGTGTAGTTATTATTATATAAAAAGTATGAAATCAAATTTTAAACTTTTCTCGCCATTTATTTGTTCGCTGTGATAATTTACAATGCATATTAGTAACAAAAGAAACCAGTCATAATTACAACAAAATTATTTACGAAAGATAGGTATACAAAAGACAATTGAGTGTAAAAACAAAAGATAAATTTAAGTAACTTAAATACTTCGTCAGCCGATATTTCAATTGAGAAACCGATATATCAAAATCGATAATATAAGAATGTAAGTTCAACATAATCTAGCGATGCGGATGTTATGGCCTCGTGTAAACCATATAGTTGGTATGATGCTGAGAAATGCAAAGTGTTGTAATGCCTGAGGCCATGACGATGAACGGAAATATTAAATAAAGGTAATAACTGCCCGGTCTCACATTCGCCGGTTAAAATCTCAAATCCAAAGACGATTCTAGAAATTATGCGCCTCACTTCTAGCGTTACCACGCAAATTAATTTCAAACGATCCCTATAAGATATGCGAGATATGCCATCATATGCATATTGAGGACCACACCCAAACTTTAATAGGATGCTATACATACATGTTGCCCGTGTCTTCGTCTGAGTGATAATAATAGTGCACAGATATGTTCTTTAAAAATGATTTTAATAATTAAAATTATATTGTTTAATCCGTCTGAACCGTAATGAGCGTAATGATTCCTGTTGCAAATGTTGACTGGGTCTTTTAACTACAAAACTGCAACATTTCATCAAAATTCGTGCTTTAGACGTATAATGCAGCTCCAATGAGAAATACCGGATGATATTTTTTCTAGTGCGGATGTTTTCTGTTATTTGTCGAACAGATAAAAATTCAAAAAACTTCTAATTATACACTATTTCATTTAGCTGCGATGCCTGGAAATATTCAAGTTCTAAAATAAAAAATCGATGATCTAAAAATTAAAAACGAATTTATAATAAAACAACAATTCCATTGGTTTTTTATGTCTTCACGCCGCAAGTCAATACTCCTTATTACCTTGAATCATGTATAATTTATACGAACCATATGTGCGTACTACATATCTGCTGAATCAATTTCAGAGAGGTTTGTTTTGTTCAAAAGCTGGTATTTGTGAGATGATTCTTAATTAGTCATGTTGCGTAAAAATCGGATATGAAGTTTTGAAGATCAGGGATGTAGGGATCTCGGCCTCTATTTTAGCTGGAGACTTGGCATTTGAGCATAAATATTTACAAAGGTTTGAATTTAGTAATACTTGAGTCTGGAAAGCTAAGACTTTGTGCTGGGTTTTATAATTTTACTGCCTGGCAACTGGTATTTCACTTAAAGCATGATATACCAAATTGAATTCTGACGCATATCTTATTAGAAAACAAATATTGGGCTAGAAGCTTATGACTTAAGACCCACCAGCATTAAAGTAGCTTCCAATCGTAAAAGAATTTTCAATTTGGTTCTTTAGTTTTTAAAACTACCTCTTACTGCGAACTCCACATTCTCTCTTTATAATATTAGAATAGTATGCATCAGCATATATAGATATGTTATAGATCAAGACTATTAGAAATTTATTCATATTGCAACAATAACATATTACAACTGTTCAAAAGAAATATATGCATCAAAATTTTCCACATAATTCGTTTTAAATATTCCTTTATCTATTTATGTAAATAGGTATATCCAAAAAATCTTTGGACAAACAAATGCAAGTATTTCGAAAACTGTCGACATCCGGCGGTGCACGGAATACTTTAGATTGTGCCATCCGATTGTATTTTAAATTTTTAAGTACCCATTCGTGGGATGTGCATTGATCGTCAAAATTGTTTTGTTCCAACAATTTTAATGTGAAGTTGAGATTTTATAAAAACTAGATTTAAGACTTATTTATTAAATTTTTTTGATAAATCAGTGAGTCCAGGCTGTGGAACTAAAATTTAGCCCTGCATGTAGGTGTAGAATGGTATTATTCAAAAGCGGTAAAATTAATTATGAACGCTTACATCTTTGTAGGTAACTTTTATAAAAAACAAGTTTTATATATTATAGAAAAAACAGCAGTTTTCAAGTAAATTACATTTTGTTGTTTCAATCAGGTTCCCTTAACTTTTTTGCCTTACACATGTTCCGGGCGAAACTGCTTTGATAAAACCATAATAAGCGATGTATCGAGTTACAATATCCGACTAGTTGTGATTTCAAATTAGCGATCATTAAACAAATGTCGCCTTTCAGTCTGAGCGCATTGCAAAAAATAAGAACAGCATGTGGCTGTTACCTGTTAGCATACTGCAAAAAGTATTGGTTTTTTAACAAGCAGAAATGCAATGTAAGCGATATAAAGAGGAAGCCATCCAGTTAAACAGTCTGGATTATGTGACAGTGAAAAAGTTGGCATTGGCAAAAAGGATTTACCACAACAAAGGTATGCATGCGAATAACCTCCGACCAGAATAATGAAAATAGGTATTTCCCGAGGCTCGAGTATAAGTCGATTTTGTTACTTTCACGGTTAGCCAACTCCTCACTGTCGCCTTCAAAGCGAAATTTTTCCCCGGATTGTGGGTGCTAGACGTCTCAAGTCTACGTGTTCTTTGCGGCCCTACTTCCTTCATAATCTGCTTACTGTTTGGCACCACCATATGTTCGTGATAAAAAATTTCCGATTTTTTACGTTTGCGTGTAATAAAATAGTTGTGGGATAAATCATCCCCTTCACGCGCTTGGCCAAAGAGGATGTCATACATCAATTAAATAAGTATAAATTCAAAGCAGTTATCATCGTGATTATCGGGGGTGATTCAGACCACTCATGGATACGTTTAATGCCCGAGTTAAATGCTTGAATGGCCATGTCTAAATTAAGCTATTGCATGTTACAATTAAAACCACCCTTGCGTTTGCACCGCTGTCTAAATAAAAACGTGTAATAATCCACTTGAAAAGTGAGAAGATTTATTTCCTACGTAATTCCGTAACAAACAACGGAAATGGCATATGCAGTACTACATACCTCGGTCGAAAATATTAAAATATAAAATGTTTCTGAGAACGCCGAACAACGAGCAGATCGGCTTTCAGTAGCGTTTCTTTATTCATTCAAAATTATCCGGACATTTTGTTTCATTCCACTCATGCCGTTTCTACGGAAAAATGCGTATAGTATAGGGATTTTTGGAGCCCAAAAGCAGAATCTACGGATTTCGGATTTTATACCTCAACCTATAAATTTTATAAGAATATTAAAATTTGTTAGCACAAAAGCTGGAATCGGGATATCACTACTCTTTGTGGTAATTTTATTTGTGTTTCAACTTGAAAAGATTAAATGATTGGGCATAGATTTTTACCAGCAAACATCAATAGAGCTATAATTAATTGTAAATTTTTGATAAAGTTATTCGTTTTAATAACTTAAAAAAAAATTGTTTCATTGAGTTTTTAATATTTAAAACTGTAATCATAATCTTTGAAATTTCAAGTGGAAAAATACGTACATATTTGACTTAAACATTTTTTTTCGATTCGAGATAAAATAAAAAGATATAAGTTCCATAAAAATCTTTTCAGTATAAACTTCTTCTGAGATAAAAGCTCTATTGCACTGGACTAATAACATTTTTTATACTATATTTTAAAATAGGGCGTTTTTGGTTAACTATTAGTAGTCGGGGAGCAATTATAGGCATCTAAATTATTAAACGTTTTCGCGACTACCGATTTTGGAATTTCCAAAAAATAATTATTATAGGTGTGAAAAGCTGTCCATTTATAGTTTGGACTTTATCTAATAAAGCGATTGTTAGTATACTTACCTAAGAAATTATTTTTCTTAACATAACTATGGGGAAGATATGTAATAAAGCCGCTAGTCAAATTTATAATTAAAATATTTTCGCATCTAAAAATAAAAACTTTGCTTCCTGTATGCTCGTATGTGTACATTACTAGTTATTACTTATACTTTAAGCAATATTAATTAAAAATTTTAACATAACAGTTGCTAGAAGACGAAGAAAAGAAGGACGACCTAGAAGGCAGAGGACAACATTTAGCAGTGAGCAGACACTAAGATTAGAAGTTGAGTTTCATCGCAATGAATACATCTCCAGAAGTCGGCGATTCGAATTGGCAGAGACTCTCCAATTAACGGAAACACAAATCAAAATTTGGTTTCAAAACAGACGCGCAAAAGATAAGCGAATTGAAAAAGCACATATTGATCAGCAGTACAGGTAAATAGATTTTAGTTAGATTGTTATAAAATTAGGTACTATTTAAGATTTTAAATTATATTGAAGTTTTGATACTATTTTATTTTGTCTCTAATTAAAGGAACTTTGTTGTTGCAAATGGCCTTATGACTTCAGTATTAACACCAAGCAGCTACGTTCCCATCGTGGCAAACCCTCAGCAGCCGTATCATCCCCAAAGTACACCATTAAGAATGGCAGCTACAACAATAAATGAGATGCCTCGAAGTGATATTAGAAATAGTAATATTTGTAGCATGTACAAGGGAAGCCAAATAAATTCGTGTTAATTATACAGGAAGCTAATTAATTCAATCCTTGTTTTAACCAATTTATTAAATCTAAAATGAAACAAATAATCAGATGTGGTTATACAAAATCAAGTTTAATTTCCTAAAAAATGCGGCAATTGTAGTTGCACGCAATCGTAAATAAAGTGGGGATGAGAAAGTAGCAGACGGATCTGTGGAACAATTTATTATCATAATGAAAAGCCCGTTCTTAATTCTTGCATGAATGGAAGTGAATAGAAAGCGGAAAAGTAATCAGCTTCTAAGGAAACTCAAGATATGAATGCGCGAAGAAAATTATTTGTGGCCCTCCCCGCAGTCTTAAACTCTAAGTATGCACTTGATAGAAGAAGAGTTCCTGGAAAGTGTTTTCGAAACTTTCCTGGCGTTAAATTTATAAGTAAACAGAGGATTAATTACGGTGTTACTATAGTTTTGCAAGTACCTAATAATAGTTCGTACATAAGCAAACATTCCCTTTACAATACCATTAAGTTTAATTGTGTTAAGATTTGTTTTTTGTTTCGTCGAATATTATTGACAATTACGAGAAACTTTCTAGCAATTGCTTAAATGGCATTACATATTTGCGTATTTCGCACAATCTTTTACTAGTTCCTTTTTTCATAATAACAGTTTCGATAAAGTCGACTAAGCTATATTAATATGTAATAAGCGATTTATTTATATGGCACTAAATTCTAATCCAATAATCGCAAAATTACATTTAAGGCTTCGTAACATATTATCTATGTATGCATGTGTATTCTCTCTAATTTAACATATAAATAAAAGTGAATAACAGTAGTCAAAGTAAATCAAAAGTAGGTAATGTATTGAATTTAATCTAAAATTAATTCCGTCATTTTTAATTTCCAAATTTTGATAGCTAATTTTAAATCAGTTTTACGCAAATGTATTAACATATTCTATTGCTTTATTACAAATACAAATGCATATTTTTTAGCATTGAGAAAGATTTTGCATGTATTTGCTCATATACAAAGCATCTGCCTGCCCCTATTTCTGTATTAAAAATGCTTTCTTTTAAAAAAAAATAAGTTTTAACGCCTGTACTATGTGTTGATCAATCGAATGCGATTATTAAAATTAATATCATTTTGTACACATATTAAATTTAGTTCTCCTATCAAAGACCTTAAATTAAATTTCAATATAATCCTTAAAGGTTTTTAAATTCTGATCAACTCTGCCATATCATTTTTAACTTCAAACTCAAAAGGATGAGAGAATTGAATCGACTACTCATGTCTTTTCTTTTCAACTCTGATCTATCTGATTACGATTATTACTTTCATCAATATTCTTATTAGACAGGTTTTGGGAGTTCAACTAATAAACGTTTTTATGCTTTTTTTGTACTTTCGATTGGTCTGGAGGAAGATTTAATCAAATCTCTCTTCCTAGATGACTGAATGAATTTAAGTCTTTCAGTTTTCTTAAGAAAGATGTAAATTAATTAAACTACATATTTTAATTATTATGTATTTATATTCTACCGAATCATGATAAGTTTTCCAATTGGAGTTCGGACTGTACTTGATATTTTCGGACTTTCGGAAAGGTGACATTTGAATGTTGACATTTCAAAAAGTAAATAAAACAGCATGGTAGATTTTTTTGATACGACTCCCGGGTTTTGTCCTGATTGCGGCTCAATTTTTCCTGAATTGTATAAAACAGGGAATGTGAAATGTTACAATTGCAAGAAGGATTTCCCGCCAAGCAGTAAAATCATGGTATAAATGCGACAAACTCGTTAAAGTACAATCTAACTAATTTTAGTCTTTGGCAAAATGGAAGTTGAGTATACGATTCGTTTCAACACGTATCAGCCCGCTAAAAACAAGGTGAAAGAAGAAAATAGCGCCGAAGAACCCGACGGACCCGAGGTGGAGCGGAAGTGCTCCAAGTGCGGCCACAACAAAATGTCCTACGCAACTGTTCAGCTCCGGTCGGCTGATGAGGGCCAGACGGTATTCTTCACTTGTCTCAAGTGCAAGTAAGAAGTGAACGATTTATCAAATTTTATGAAAATTAATCGTTTGGTTTCCAGGTTTAAGGAATCGGAGAACTCTTAATGCTTTAGCCCTTCAAGGAAATTGCAAATTACTTCATGCGATTGTTGTTCCCGATTTTTGTATAAATGTAAAATCTAATAATTATTAAGAAACATTTAAAATAAATAACTTAAAAATAAAACTAGTGCAGTGCTACAATTTTATACTGTTGCCCTACGATGTTATACAGTTGCATAAGTTATTGTAATTAGAGTATAAAAAGTGGAATTTTTCGGACACTTTTAAGATCGTTCAGCAGATATACAATGCGTTATAATTAAATCAATTGAGGCTGCAAAAATTAAACTATCAATTAATTCCTGAGAATTACGAAAGAAGACGACTCAATAGAAAATATGAGGATAACATTAATTGCGAGTAGAACGATGCTTTATTATCCTACAAGTCGCCATCCACAGCGGAATAGTTCGTTGGATCGCCGCCATTATCCGATTTCGTTCCACATTTCCCTGCTCACACTTCCTCTTTCATTTTGGGTGTACTCGTTGCTGGAGAGGTTGCGTGCGTTTATCACGGGAAAATATCGAGTAATTTTTTTGTAAACTTGTAGTGAATAATTTAGTAGTTAATAAGGTAAAAAGGAAGGTAACTACTTAATCCGCAAAAATGTCGACTGACTGTGAAAATCAAAACGGAGATTCCAAATTTAACACGAAGATTGAAAATGATGACGATGTAAGTACAGTAATCAGCTTAAATTATTGTGATTATCCTAATTATTAAGTCCGGGAATAAATGCTTAAGCTTTTAATCCGCTCGGGCTTCTAATATCTTGTTGATCTTAAATCCCGCGGAAGAGTTTTGCAATTTCTTAAAGACGCAATTTAAATAACCCATGTGACAATATGGCGGCAAAGAAAAAGCCGGACGGCCATTTTTTTTTTCAAGTGACGCCGATCAATAACCTAAATCGCGCCTTCCTCTTGCAGGAAATTCGTGAACTGGAACATCTTAGGAAATTATTTATCGGAGGATTAGATTATCGCACTACAGACGAGTCATTGAAGGCCCATTTTGAGAAATGGGGGAAAATCGTCGATGTGGTGGTAATGAAGGATCCAAAGACGAAAAGATCTCGCGGCTTCGGCTTCATTACGTACTCCAGGGCGTATATGGTTGATAACGCTCAAAAAGCCCGCCCACACAAAGTTGACGGAAGGTATGTTTTAATTTGCATTGCTTTTTTTCGTAGTTTAGTGTAATTAGTCGTAGAGCTCTTTTGTTCTCTAGTTTAGAATAATTTAGTAAAATTATGGTGGTTCTCTCAATACACCAGTTACTATAGTATGTACCTAGATTTGGGTTTCTATATTCTATCACTTTGTGAAAGTTTTGTTTAAAGTTGTTAAATAGGTACAAATTAAATTCGCAAATATTGCGGTCAATAAAAATGGTGTCACTTCCAGTCATTCAGTAATGTTAAAGCCTGTTTTTAGTTGATTAACAGAATATCGCGATAAATTTATTGTGTACAAGAGGATCATTTTGTTTTCACAAACTTTCCCAATATATTAGTGAACTAGGTATGTATATGTATGTATATATTTCGTTTATCCTTTCGACTTTTCCCTTTAAGCTAAAATTTTGCGATATGCAACTAATACAATAGAATAAAATTGCGATCAAATATATTTATTATTTTAAAAAAACAGAAAAATAATAGCAAATTACCAACATTTTCATTTCGCATTTATTATATCTGCATCAATTTGGTCTGTAGTTCAGCTTTAAAAGCCGTCACATCTTGCTTAATTCTTTAGTCATATGATATATAAAAAAATATATCTTCGTTAATCAAATTCCTTTAACAGTCCCAGCTCCACACAAATTGTTTCTAAATTCGTGCGGCGTTTCATGACTGTAAGATTAAATGCTGTTATTATACTATTGTTGCCTTATTTTTTTTTAGTAATTTGGTGATGGAAAAGTATCTGCTACATTGTTTTAATAATATAATATTAATAATATTTACTAATTACTAATAGCTTGTTTGTGAGGAGTAAAAGTGATAAGTTTTTCGTTTTTCTGTTTTCTTGATAAATCTTGAAATTTCGGCTTTGAAAAATAATTGTTTCCTAATTATGCCTTGCAAAAGAGCTGGCTACGATAAAATGTTAATTTGATTAAATGAGAAAAATTACCCAAATGATATAAAATGTGTATCACGGAAATATCACAGCTTGATTACACAGCAAGTTACATGATGTCATCCGCCTTGCATTTTTTGCGGAACTTCGTTTCTGGTGAAATTGAAAACATGTCAGCCGGTCGACATTTCAAAACGCATACACACGAATAAAAGCCGCATTTGAACTATACAATGTTTTGGGAAAATAAATTTAAAGGACAATCTGCACTCGAATTAATTGAACAATTTCTCTGTTGTACAATTCGTCAGAAGGAGAAAAATATAATACATACCTAGAAATTTCTTTCTACATACTAAACATTATATATTTTTTATTATTGAAATATTGTCAACAAATCATGTATTTTTTACTAAAACGAATTTACAATTACTATATACTCAACTTAAAAACAAGTTCAAGAAAGCGTCTGCAGCTGCGCTATTAAAAATTCTCCCCTTTAGTTGTTTCTCTGCTACATATGCCTCAAATTTCGAGATATAAAATCTTTTAAGGGTTCGAGAGAAATGAAGGGTGCATGACTAGGGATCGTTTTAAAACCTTGTGGAATACCTATTTTTTTTTCGTAATTGAAGTATGGAAAATTTAAAAACTTGTTCATCAACTACTAGATATTTCATTTTCTGTTAAAGCCTATAATTATAAATAAATATCGGAGTTTAGTTTATGCTTAGCTTTTACAAATAATCTTATACCACTTTATTCAGGTGAAGCTCGACTTCCTTTTTGCTAAAGTATGTTTGGAATTGAAATTTTTAAAATTACACACGCTTGGGGCAGAATTTTGCATTGATCCTATTCTCTAGTTCAACGATTGCCGAAATTAAATTAAATTCAAGGTTTCTATTTGGTGGAACTCTTATTGTTAAAATAATTATTTTAGCATCTACACAGCTCCCTGAAAACTAATTTAAATGAATGAATATTTTGATTAGTTCAATGTTAATGCTGTAAGAGTAATGGGAAAAGCCTAAGCTATGTTATACGAATCTTCAACATATTCGATATAACACGCAGCTTTTGCACAGCTCTTGTATTCCTCAATTAGACTTACAGCTTATATTTACTTTTTTTCACTTGCATAGTATAGGATTTTATGTTAGGTATAAATAAATGACGTTAAAATTATCCCGTATGCGTTTGGAAGGTTAAATAAGAAAAGTTTGAATATAAAGACATCAATTTCATCGTGAACTTTACCTCTTTTACAGAGTTGTAGAACCAAAAAGGGCTGTTCCAAGACAAGACATCAATCGCCCGGATGCCGGCGCAACAGTCAAGAAGTTGTTCGTTGGAGGTTTGAAAGATGATCATGATGAAGACAGTCTTCGAGAATATTTCAACAAGTTTGGCAGTGTGCTTTCGGTTACAATTGTCACTGATAAGGAAACTGGCAAAAAACGAGGATTTGGCTTCGTTGAATTTGACGACTATGATCCTGTTGATAAGATTGTTTGTAAGTTTTAATCGCATATTTATTTTTTAATTTTTTTGAATCACTTCCACAGTCCCAGCTCCGCACAAATAGATCCATAAATTCGTGCGGCGTTTCATGACTGTAAAATAAAATGCTCTTATTATACTGTTGTTGCCTTATTTTTTTAGTAATTTGGCGATGGAAAAGTATCTGCCACATTTTTTATATTTTTATTTATTATTATTTTTTTTTTTTTTTATTTAGTATATTTGAGTCGCTTATTTTGAAAGTGGCCTAAGTCCATTTGTTAAAAACCTCTTTAATAATAATTGAATATAATATTCTGTTGTCTGTAAGTAAAAACAAATAATGAACCTAGGCCGCTTTCAAGTAAAGAAAATTTAAAATATGCGCAACTACACTTAACTGCAGTTTTAATATGTAATAATTTTCATATTTTAAAATGATTTTTTTTTTTTATAGTGCAAAAGTCGCATACAATTAAAGGAAAATTGCTTGATGTTAAAAAAGCTTTATCGAAACAAGAAATGGATCGTTCCAATCAAACTGGAGGTGGCGCACCTATGGGCAATCGTGGGCCAATGATGGGTGGAGGTGGCGGTGGTGGCCGCGGAGGACGTGATCGTGGCGGTAACCAAGGCGGTTGGAATAGAAACTCTGGCGGCGGTGATAACTGGGGCAGCAATAGTTTTGGTGGCGGCGGTTACAGTCAGAATAGCGGCGGAGGAAACTGGAACAATCAGATGAATCCTTGGGATAATGGACCCAACCAGGGTGGTTGGAATCAAAATGGTCCTGGCTTTGGCGGTCAAGGTGGACAAGGCGGAAATTGGAGTAATGATAACTTCGGCTGTGGATACCAACAAGGATACAGTGGCGGTCCCGCAAGAAATGCAAACTTTGGAACAAACAGAATGAACCCCTATGGTGGTGGCAGTGGTGGCGGCGGCGGCATGGGTGGCGGGAATTACGGTAAGGCTTCAACTGGTAAGAAATCTTTTTATATCTAATAACGTTTAAGCAATATGCTTGTTTAATGAAAAATGTTTTGTATTATATGTGCACGACACTCATTTCTCATTAAACGACTCTGTAACAAGTCTTATGATTTAGATAAATGTTCTTTTGAGCTTGTACACAGCTCCCTGACACAACTAATTAAATGGAAATACTTTGATTAGTTGAAATTTCAACGCTGTAAGAGTAATGAGCAAAGCATTTAGCTATGTTATGCGAATCTTCAACATATTCGATGTAACACGCAGCTTTTCCACAGTTATTTTTTTTTTTTTTTTTATATAGTCTAATTTAGATTTAATATAATACTTTACCCATCGCTAATCTTCACTTAACCGATATAGTAGAGAATTTTATGTGTCAAGTGTGGTTTTGGAATAGCTATAATAGGAATTAGAGATTTGAGGGACACCTTTTTATTTCAGGTAACATTCAAAGCGGTGGTTACGGAAATCAGGGTTATAATAGTGGCCCCGGGAATATGATGGGAGGCGGAGGCGGTAGGAGATATTGAGGTATGTTTTTTATAAACATCAGTTATTAGGATAAACAATGCTAGTCGTTTAGCTAATTAGACATATTTAAAAAAAAAAATACTAGCAAGGACATTATAGGACTTTTAGTTTTATTCACACTCGGTGGAAAAAATGCTATCAAGTATACCTAGCTCTATTAGGTGTTTAAAGAATATTTAGGGTTACAGCATCTTTAGCCTTTGATATTTCAAACTTTTCGAGAAATTTTATACCCAGCACTCTGCTTAGAACTCTTAAGATTTCACAAGGGGATATTAATTGGTATTGAATTTGCTCTCTCAGTTTGCTGTTTCGACTGGTATAGGAAATTTGAGTAGTATAATAAATACATTACCGCCTTTAGATAGAACAAGAATGTTTCAACGAACATTTTGCAGGCGATCATGACATTTTTATAGCTGCTCTTTACGAAGCCTCCTATAGACTACAATTGGAAATGTTGCCATACATGAGTCGTTCTTGTATTACGTTGCTCTCAGCTAAATTAATTATATTCAAATTGAGTTAGAAGAGTGAGGAGATTGCAACTAAATTTTTAATTTATTTTATTTTTATTCAAATTTGATTTGTTATCCAGAATTTAGTGAAAATATTTTATGAATTTTTTTCCGTATTTGGCGATATGAGATTAGATTAGTTAAGTTTTGCTCTGCAGAAATGTTGCGTGTGGACATCCTAGTTGAAGAAAAATTTTGTAATTCCGGCTTTTCTTGCCGTCAACAAACCATTGTTTCAAATACTTGCTCTAGTTAAAATACAGTTGCCTAAGCAAATTTTCCCTATTTCGCTTGAGGCTTGAATTTGAAGTAAAATTAACAGATAGCGTTGCAGTTTTATCAAGATTTGTGGTTTTCATATAAAATCTAAATTTTTGCATTTATTTCGACGTTAATTTTTCAAGATATACTTTATATATTATATATAATCATAATAGCTTACAAAAGAGCGACACTTAGGCTAGGTATAATTTAGTTGTAGATCTACTTTAAGGCAAGTGACTTCGGCCAATATATTTTCATAAAATTTCTTATAATAGAGTCGCTATGGAAATTGTATAGGATGAAAAATATACAGGAAATAGACTAGGAACTAAAATTTTCCATTCAATAATTTCTAACTCAATCACTCTAAAACAAAAATTGTTTAATAAAGAACTTACACGTTTACGAACAGCGCTCTTTTATAAGTCAGAAATTAAATTGAGTTACGTGCAAATTATAACTGTAATACCAATCCCTGTAGTACTAGATTAAAAAATTATTCATGCAATGTCATGTACCAAAATATGTTGATTATATATTCTAGAACTTACATATTTGCTTTTCAAGAGTAAATTTCTTTTCTGATTTTATTATTACTTAGGTTAACTCAATTACTGTTTCATAAGTCGAATCTTTCAAATGCGAATTAATTTTACGAATTTTAGAATATTTTTCCGTGAACGTGTTGTTAGATATCCGTAATTTTTAACTTTGATTGAGTGTTATTGTCCTTCTGAACTTATTTTTAACTTGTGACGATTCTGTAGTCTTAACAAATAGATTCAAATTCCGTCGAAGTGGCACATCTGCAAAAAAAAAATATATTGTGGCGGACTTGTAATTTCATTTAGTTACTATTAGTTCATACTTCTTTAATTTCCTCTTTCTCCTTTATACAAAATTTTCCTTCAATAAAGACAGTATTTTGTATGGAGCTCCCAAAGCTCGAACAAATTTTACTGTTTTATTTCTAAGAAATGTTAAGGCTAGAATACTGTAATTACTTTTATTAAACAAAAAAGAAAAAAAAAAACGGAATAACATTACCACCAAGTTTGAATAAAAATGCTAGTAATGTGTTACGTTTATTGAACAATTGCACTTTTTGAACTAATTTTGAATTTTTCCTTTACTTCTGATAATAGGTAAAGAACAAGGTCAGATACAAACATATGAGGATAGGCAGTCGAGAGAGATATATTGATAGTGCAGAGAACAAGAAAATTCACAAAGAAAAAGTACAGGAATATAAAAGAAAGCAGTCAAACAGAATATTCCCCTAAACCAACAGGATAAACCCAAACATAGAAAAGATAAGGATTATTTTAAAATAGTTAAATATTATACATAATATTAAACATTTTGACTAAGCTTAGCGTGTAATATTTTATCACCGTAACATTTTAAAATCGTGAAATATGATTTTGCAGCATTATAAATTCTCTAATGTAAGAAGTTTCACAATAGACAGAACTATTTATGTGTTAGAAATTAAAATCGTCCATTTAAAATGAGGTATACATAAATGTATATTTGAAAACAAATGATTCAGTTAATTTCATTAAACAACTTTCCTTTTAAATAGCCTTTTAAATTGTTGCTTGTGTTAATTCAGGAAGGTAGTATTCGTAATTTAATTTCTTGCTCTGGGCTGGTTCCTGGCAACAAATCGAGATTTGGACGACAGCAGTTTCTAGGATCTTAATATTAGGGGTCACAGTTGACTCTTGATTTCATTCCAAAACGAGTTAAGGTCGAAGCAATTAGTTTGCCGAAACGATGTGGTGATAACTTCCAGAATTTAGAAATAGCATAACATTACGAGAGCAGAAGTACAGCATACGCATGCTGTGGTTGTTAAGAAAATTTCTGTTGCAATTCCTTTAGATAGCGAAAAGTCACACACGTCGCATCTGAAAATATTCTGTTGGAGCTAGATGCATCTTCATGGTTATCATCATTTGCAATACGCAACTAAAAGTGAGCATATTTCGTAAATATGTATCGCGTCACTCATTGCAATACGAGGTAGAATTCGAGAATAGTGAGAGAGAGAAAGAGAGAACTAATGCTTTAGACTAGAGCAGAACAGCAAGCATCGCTGTAGAATAAAATCAATTATAATCTCTTCAATTTTGGTATACCTTTTTTAATTTTAAACATTTTTTCTAAGATCACTTGGGTCACGAATGATTGACTGACAAATGACAACGAAAGTTGGCTCTCTTAAACTCACGCTCACTGTTCGGCGAAGTCGGTAAGTAGCAAATTAACTGAGCGGAAATCGGCGCCGGTGGAATGGTAAGTGTTTTTGTTCTTCGCCCTGAAGACAGAGATGGTGTAAAGATTTCCAAGTTTTTTCTAGCATTAAAACTAAGTCAAGTTTTAGTGTACTCTTACTTTTTTTATTTTCAATAAATATTCTGACCGGAATTTTTAGTTTTATTTCCTTATATTTTACCTCTAGTTGGATGTTGTGCTGTTGCGACGACTCGTTATATCTTTTTATTCAGAATGTGAAGATTTACATCGGCCACTCTTGAACTGTGTATGAAAAGAAAACTAGATTAGATTAGATTTAATTTGGAAAGAGAGGCCCAGTGTCCTACTGGGACTGCGACAAACAGGCCTATTGTGATTCCCTGATTTCTAGTTATACTTAAGTGCAGTCCTTAAACAGGCTAATTATATCAAGAAAACTATAAGTTGAAACCTCTGCAAATTGAAGGGTACTTTGCATGTGAGGAAGTCGTAAGTACATGGGAGAGAGAGTTTTTTTTTTTAAAGAATAAAGACTAGGAAAAATGTGACTATTTTCACTTTTGGGGCCGCTCATTGAAAAAGTTTGAATTCAATCGAAAGGAGGAGCCTTTTTGCAGAACAATTTTTCAAGTTTTTAAAATTTCATAAATTCATTTTAGTTACCTTTGACTTTTAATTTTCCGCACATTACGTCAAAATAATTCGATTGGATTTTTCTAATCGAATTATTTGAACGCAAAACTTAATTTAAATCGAAGGTTACTGAAATGATTTTATGAAAATTTCGAGAACATTAAGGAATTTTTTTCCAAAATGCTTTTTAAGCTTTCGATTAGATTTCCAGTGAATTCAATGATCGGATCCGTAATGTTTTGAGACAAGAAATTGTATAGAAAATTTGATTATTGAAGAAGACTTCTATGGAAATACAAAACTTCCATAAACAAATTTTCGGAATCGCAATTAATCGACAGAATTGGAAATGTTTGGATTTTGAAGATAAGAGCATGGTTTACAGTCAAATTATTTGCGATACACAAAAGTATTTTAGATCCATTGTAAAGAAACGCTAATTATTTAAAAAATATGTCCATCGATTTTTTTTATTGCGTATACAAACTCGAAAGAATGCATTCGAGAAAGATGCATTTAAAATTTTAGGAACATTTATTGTGGTCTTCACTCGGTTGTAACTAAAGTATTTCAAATTTTGTTCTAAAATTTCAACTGAATATTCTTCAAATTATCGAAAATTTTAATATAGGTGAGAACCTACGATTTCACTCAAAATACAGAACATTGTAAATCTCTGGATTAGTGAAGTTCATCTACCAGGGTAGTCCCAGAAGTAACCGATTTAACGAAGAAAACGCAACAAATTTGGGAAAAAATATCTTTATTTCTCTACATAGTGTCGTTTTAGTTCCATACAGATACTCTTCCCATCAATTTTCAATAGCTCCGATATCCTGTTTATAGTAAGAATCGTCGAGCTCCTCAACATAGCCATCAACCGCAGACTTCATCTCTTCATTGTTGGGAAATCTTTTACCACCGAGCCATTTTTTCAAGTTTGGAAACAAAATAATCCGAGGGAGCTAAATCTGGCGAATAGACTGCATGAAGAAGCAATTCGAACTTTAACTCATTGATTTTGGCCATCGCGACAACGGATGTGTGAACTGGTGCATTGTCTTGATGAAACAAAACTTTCTTTTTCGCCAAATGCGGCTGTTTTCTTGATTTCATCATTCAAACGCTGCAATAAGTTCGCATAATACTCTCCGTTGATTGTTTTCCCTTTCTGAAGATAATCAATGAAAATTATCCCACGCGCATCCCAAAAAATTGATGCTATGACCTTGCCTGCAGATGGAGCTGTTTTCGCATTCTTTGAAGCCGATTTTCCTCTTTCAGTCCATTGTTTTGAATGTCCTTCGTCTCAGGTGTGCACGCATTTTACGCACAGCTTTCTCATGTCCAAATTTTCAGCTTGGCAGCCCATATGTCCTCGTTCAAACTCTGCCACCCAATATTTTACTGTTGTAAAGAGCACACCCCTCCCAGAGTAGAATCTGACCCCGTTTTTATATTGGTTGGCCTGAGGCTCTTCAAATGAAACTATTGTTTCATAACGATAACCAATTTTTTCCATTTTTGCAAATTCACTGAGAGCGTTCACTATTGATGGCTGCCAAACAAATATTAAACAACATAGGGTTGTCAAACTTAAGCTTTATAAGGTTGGTACTTTCTGCCATAGTCATTCTTTTGTGGCGACGTTCGCAGTTCAGTTGGTCGAAATGTCAATTCGGCACATTGACAGCTTAATAAAAAGGCTCTTACGCTGATGCCATATTTGTAGCATGCTTTTTCTGACTGTTCCCGGAATTGTGTGATATTAAATATAATAAGAATACAAAATAAACAACCAGTTCACTTTAATATAAAAGTAGTTTTATTGTATGTCTACCCCGATCAATATAGACTACACTTTTCAAACAACAACCGCCATTTATACGTCAGGTCGAGTACTTCTGGGACTACCCTAGTAAGTTACGTGAATTATTAATTTATTTCTGCATCTAGGGAATCTATATATATCAGTAATCAAATCATGCATGAAAACTATACACGCTATATCCTTGATTTACCCTTCATTCATTTAGAAACGTAAAAAAGCAAACGTTGCGACTAGTTAATTTGTCTAAACTTAGAATGCGATTTGAAAATATTAAAGTGTAGCGAAGATAATTTTACAGGTGACTATATTCCAAAATAAGGTGGCAATTTAGAAAAATGCACGACAGTTTTGTTAAGCTTTGTTTGATTTATCTGCTATTAGGAGAATATTCAAATTTACAAGTCGCATCTTGGCAAAGAGTTCCGTAGTTAGCTATCCTGAAGAATGAGGGTGTTTTCAAGAATTCATCGCATCCGCAGGCAGATAATAAGTCGGGTCGCAGCAATCGACTTTTCAAATTTTCATCCACATTTTTGAATGATTTGCTTGCAAACTCGTCGGCTTGTACAAAAATTTTTATTCCTTGTTTCTTTGGAAAGTAGAGGACGATCGAGTCTTTGTTCAGGTAAGGAAGAAAAAGTAGTGTAAGAAAACACATTTAAAAATCAATTTTTATAAAAATATATTAACAGTGTGTATTCTAAGAACCTGCTTATTACCTGAATAAAAGACATTTGAAAAAGATTGGTGTGTCATTTGCATATGATCGAATTAATACTTCAAATTATTTTAAATCTGCTACAACCTGAAAAACGATAAAAGGGAATAAAAATAACATCATGTGGGCGAATAACTTTTTTGTTTATATGTATGTATTTCAGTGAAAGATTTCGTAATAATAATTAACAATTGCAAGCCAATGAGCAATACTTTAATTTGTTTAAAACTATACTAATATAATCAAAAATTAAATTTTGTAATGTATTTATAAAACTAGGCTAGTATAAAAATTGATTCCCGTTTGGGTACGTTCGTCAAAATAAAGATTCTTTCTCCGGCATTGCTTTGGTGTAAGCGTGCCAACTGCACCTGCAAAAGGGCCTCTTCCTCATAGATTTTTGCGGCAGTTCAGTGGACTAGCCCTTTTGTATGTTTTGGCAGCTTGTTCGGCCACTGCGCGAGTGAAAATTATGCAACTTCGTGTTTTCTAGTTATCCGCATTTGTTAATAGTTGCTAAATAATAAATGAGAAAGTTCACCAAAATCCGTAAATTCGTCCGGACCGCTCCTTAGGTCCCGTTGGAGGCGAAAATTTTATTGACTGAAAATTCTAATTTGGATTAACATTTTTGCCGTTGTGTTCGTGATTTGACGAGGTGTCAGTTGTATAAGAAAAGTACATTTTATTCAAAAATTGATTCGGAGTCTGCTGGTGGTGGTGTGACAAATATGGATAAAAATTAACATGGCTGCCCGGGCTGGAACTAGTTTTTTCGTCTCCTTTGTTTAGTAGGGAATCCAAAATCAAAGGAGAATTTCGGCGGATCTGTGCACCGGATTGGGTCGTGTAGTGCGGCTTCAAATCTCTCGAGCCCCACAAAGACCCAATCGAAATTGTCTCGGTTGAACGCGGAGTGAACATATTCCTTCAGATACTTTCGATCTTCAAAAATGCCGAGTGCCTCATTCACCTCGTCCCGATCGTACGTAAGGAGATCGAGACGAAAAGGTAGCAATCGGATTGCGTTGCCATCCAGAGCCTCAGGTAAAAAATGCACTTAAACGTAGAATAAAAAAACCCCGAGCTGTGCAAGGCTTCTGCGGAGTGTGGGTGAAAGAGGGAGGTGGGCTCAAACTTTTACTTTTTGCCGAGATGCAGTTAGGATGTGTTTTAACATTTTTCCAATTTTGCCTGTGTGATAATGGTGTGGTTTGAGGAGAGCAAACGTAATTGATTTTTCCCCACCGGAGGATATACGCGGACAGCCTTAAAAATAAGTCGGCTCCCCTCAGCACCGCTCGTCTTCTGTTTTGGCCTCCGACTCCCAGCATAATTCTTTAAATTCAAATGACCTTTTCAGCGCAACAACAAGTTCGATCAGTTTTATTTTATCATATTGAACACCAGGCTGGGGATTAATGCCCGACCGGGAATTGCCTGCTAGCCTCCTTATTTTTGCAGGCCAACATCGAGGCCCATTCCCATTCTTGTTTTCATTTTGCAACCGTATCGAAACTTTATTATTAATGCACTCTGTAAATCTCAAACTTTATTTTCTATGGATCCGAGTGACTACCTTGCAGGCAAAAATGCGAATTGTGCGGTGTACCTTTGATGAGCTACGCATGGATTTTCTTTACTAAATTTTCGATGTGTTAAATTAATGTTCCTGACGTAGGGCCTACAGATTTGCTATGAAAGGAAAGAAGTGCCCATTTAGAACACGTGCACTTAATTCAACTAGCAAAAAAAAAAAATTTCGAACTCAGATTTTTTGCAACCTGATAAAAATACAAATTAATGAAATATGTATTTTTATTGACTATTTTCACCAAATATCATAACATTCAGAAAACCAAAAATTCTTTTAAAATTAATGAATCTTAAGAACTCATAATACTTACCTAATAGTATTAATAATAATAATAATTATTTACTACGGTTATAGGTATCTAGGCTTGAATAGAATTGAAATTTATGCATCTTATCTTCGAATCCGAAAAATTTGTTCGATTCATTTGAATTAAATCCATGGTACCGCAGCTTTAACTTCTGAGTTTTGAAATTAATTTTAAATTATAAATCAGCTGCGAGAGTTCTTTTTCTAACCAACATTTCTTCTAAGTAAATGTTTGGATACTTAGTGAAAGAAGTTAACGAGATGTTAACATAAAGAAGGAAAAAGAGGAAAAGGCGTTGCAGATTAAACTCTTCGTTCAATCTCAAGTTAAGTCTTCAACTCAATATGTAACGACATTAAATTTTAAACTATAATAGGTACATTACATATATCTACAAATCTAGTTTCCATAAACAAAGTTTTCTGTACAATTGGCTGCAGTTGGGAAACTCACATGAAAAACTTGTTCCAAGTAAAATATGGATAGGTACTACCTAAGTTAAATTTCTAGCTTGATTTAAATTTGAGAATGTACTTTCGTTTGAAATGCACCAAGGGTTTGGTTTGTACAGCGTTTCAATCAAATTTCAAAAAACTCAAAAGATTTAGATCTAAGGGATAAAAATTTAAAAGTAAGTAGACGTCCCTTCTGGCTGAATAATTTGACTAATAGTAGTAGTAGTGTAAAACTGTTCATTGTTTAGCAAAGAGGATAATTGCATAAATTGTAAATTTTTCGTTTTATGCGTACTTATTTGAATTAACACAGAAATATTACATAATTTATAAAATACAGTGTATTAGTTATGCTTTCTAGGTTTAAAGAAGTCCATCGGTATCACATAAATATATTTTTTAAGCTTACCGTCTTTAATAAATTGTAGCACCTTTATTTTCAGTAACTGCTTCTTAAAGTAATCTAGCAATTAATCTAACTAATATTATTAAATTTTCTCGTTCACATGAACATTTTCTTATATACATCTCCGTTTTAGGCTATAGGTGATATTTTATAAGGTCATTCTAGGTTGTCACAAACTATCCTCCCCCTGTCCGTCTACTTTTCATAGGTCCCATCTTTTCATCAACTTTATTGCCTCATTTAGCATTTAAATATAAATTAAATTAACATGTTGTATTTTGCATCTAAGGAGAAAAAACTCCATAATGCAATTTAATACACGTTTGATAGACTTTTCGTTTCTGCGTTTTATAGAGCTCTGACAAACGGAGGGCCTTTGAAACGAGACTAACAGAGTTTCGTCTACTTGCTCCTTTTGCGAAAACATTTATTAAAACAAGCTGTTATCAAAAGTTTTTCTGTACATATTCTACTTTCTTCTGAATTTTTTATAGCCCTGAAAATTGCCGTCGATGGAAAAGGACAAATCTTTTTTCAAAAATTCTACAACCCTAAAGCATATTTGCATAAGCACTATACAGAAGTGGACTGGTTTCGGTAGCTTACGATCAAACTTTCGGCTCCTAGCAATCTAGCTCCGTTTGTTAGTAAAAACAAAAAGTTCATTGTAGGTGCATATACCTAGATAATCCGTTTCTAGTTGCTTTCCTAAAAGCGAATTGAACGGGTTTATTGTAGCTAAATTTAATGTTGTGCACAAACAAGATCATTTTTCTGTTTAAGCACAGCTCAGTAGCAATTGACAAATATATTATTCTTCAAATTTGAACTGAAAAAATTTAATATATCCTTAGCAAATATTTTGGATCAAATAGGGCAAAACATGCCAACTCTTAATTTGGGTGCAGCACCATCCGGTGGGCCAAGTGTGAGCGCTGCGACCGCATCAAGCTCTTCGAGTACCGTGAGCCCTCCCAGTGCATCAAATCCTATCGTTGCTAACGGCAGTGGTCCTAATAGTTCTTCCTCGATACAAAGCCCCAATTCCAGCAATAATCAGCCCAGTAGCAACAATTTGAACTCCACAAGCGGAAGCAATGCAGCCACAGCTAGTACAAGCTCGTCATCATCACATTCTGGTAAGTGCAAAAATAGTATGAGGTTAAGAGAAAAGAAAAAAAAAATGTCTCATTATAGTCATTTCAGTTTCCATGTCGCCTAATTCATCGAACGTTGCAACGGCTTCCAATGTCAGTGGCTGCAGCCACCAATCTCCTTATGATTTGCGGAGGAAGATCCCTGCAAATCATGACTCCTGGTGTAATGGAGCAGGGAACTCATCTAATCATCAGTACAGTTCAGTCACTTGCGATGATAGCTGCTATATGCTTCCAGCTCGAAAGCGGCCTAGAAGGGTCTACACACCGGCAGCTGATGCATATGTACCTACAGCCGCACATTACTTACAGTATGAAATGCCCGACGAGGTGTTGTTGACTATTTTCTCATATCTGCTAGAGCAAGACTTATGTCGATTATCCTTGGTATGCAAGAGGTTCAATACAATAGCTAACGATACTGAGTTATGGAAAAGACTCTATCAGTCTGTGTATGAATACGACTTACCATTATTTAATCCAGAACCCTGCAAATTTTTATTCGTTAAACCTGAGGAATCCGAATATGCCAACCCCTGGAAAGAGAGCTTTCGACAACTCTATCGCGGTATACACGTCCGGCCGGGATATCAAGAAAAAAAATATAAGGGCAGAAATATTGTATATTTTAACACCATTCAAGCAGCTCTTGACTACCCGGATGAGAGATGTAGTGCGACTGTTAATCAGCCTTCTACAAGTGCTGCAGCAAATATAATTTCCATTACAAATCATAGTAGCTCGTCTTCTTCTTACGAAGAAAATCCTCCCCCTGAGAATGGAGGGAGTCTTATATTTCTTCATGCCGGACATTATCGCGGCGAGTTTCTTTTCATCGATTCAGATGTTGCTCTGATTGGAGCTGCTCCTGGAAATGTTGCTGAATCTATAGTATTAGAGCGTGAGTCTGGATCGACTGTAATGTTCGTAGAAGGCGCAAAACACGCGTATGTTGGGTACATGACCCTAAAATTTTCTCCTGATGTGACATCCACGGTTTCGCACCACAAGCATTACTGTCTCGAAGTGGGGGAGAATTGCAGCCCAACAATTGATCATTGTATTATTAGAAGCACCTCTGTTGGTAGGAGAGAATTTTTATTTTAAAAGATTAAACAAATTAACGTTCTTAAATTTTAGTTGGTGCTGCTGTTTGTGTGAGTGGAGTCGGGGCAAATCCGGTAATAAAGAATTGCGATATAAGTGACTGTGAAAACGTGGGACTGTATGTCACTGACTACGCCCAAGGAACTTATGAGCAAAATGAGATTAGCCGTAATGCACTTGCTGGGATTTGGGTTAAGAATTTTGCAAGTCCCATTATGAGAGAAAATCACATTCATCACGGCCGTGATGTGGGAATTTTTACATTTGAAAATGGAATGGTAAGATGAACGGTTAGTAGATTAACTTTTTACTTAGAAAATGCTTTTAGGGTTACTTCGAGAAAAACGATATTCACAATAATAGGATAGCAGGATTCGAAGTCAAAGCTGGGGCAAATCCAACCGTTGTAAAATGTGAGATTCATCACGGTCAAACTGGTGGGATATATGTTCACGAAAATGGATTAGGACAATTCATAGAAAATCGAATACATTCTAATAATTTCGCCGGTAGAGAGGAAAATTTTTATTTTAAGGACTTAATAAATAGATTCATTTTCCAGGTGTGTGGATTACATCCAATAGTAATCCTACCATACGGAAAAATGAAATATACAATGGACACCAGGGAGGTGTTTATATCTTTGGAGAAGGCAGAGGTTTAATCGAGCACAATAATATATATGGCAATGCCTTAGCAGGAATACAAATTCGTACAACAAGTGACCCAATCGTAAGGCACAATAAAATACACCACGGTCAGCATGGAGGAATATACGTTCATGAAAAAGGTCAGGGCCTAATTGAGGAGAACGAGGTGTATTCCAATACCTTAGCAGGAGTGTGGATAACAACTGGCAGTACTCCAGTATTGAGAAGAAATCGTATCCATTCTGGAAAACAGGTAATAATGCTGGTTAGTTTTCTTCTGGGTTATATTTATAATTTTAAACTTAAAGGTTGGAGTATACTTCTACGACAATGGCCATGGCAAATTGGAAGACAACGATATATTTAACCACCTTTATTCTGGTGTACAGATACGTACTGGAAGTAATCCTGTGATTCGAGGAAATAAAATTTGGGGGGGCCAAAATGGTGGCGTTTTAGTTTATAATGGTGGTCTGGGACTGCTGGAACAAAATGAGATTTTTGATAACGCAATGGCAGGAGTTTGGATAAAAACTGATTCAAATCCGACACTGAAACGTAATAAGATTTATGATGGCAGAGATGGCGGTATATGTATATTTAATGGAGGAAAGGGAATTTTGGAGGAGAACGATATATTTAGAAATACCCAAGCTGGAGTTCTCATATCCACCCAAAGTCATCCAATATTACGACGAAATCGAATTTTTGATGGGCTCGCCGCTGGGGTCGAAATTACAAATAATGCCACCGCGACATTAGAATTTAATCAAATTTTCAGCAACAAGTTTGGCGGTTTATGCTTAGCTAGCGGGGTGCAACCAATAGTTAGGGGCAATAAAATCTTCAATAACCAGGATGAAGTTGAAAAAGCTGTATCTGGTGGCCAGTGTCTATACAAAATAAGTAGCTATACTTCGTTCCCAATGCATGACTTCTACCGATGTCAGACGTGCAATACTACAGACCGCAATGCTATTTGTGTAAATTGTATCAAAAATTGTCACGCTGGGCATGATGTGGAATTCATCAGGCATGACAGGTGAGTACTTTTGATAATTCTGATTAATAGCCGTGACCAGGTGCTTTAGAAGTAGAATTAAATACATATTCGAAATTTTTCTAATGTTAATTAAGTAAATTCCTATTGGGTGATAACGAGGAAATCAAATTTATACAGTTTTGTCTTTTAAAATTAATTAGCATTAATTCATTTCATTCGTAGAATAGAACTTGTGATATAATCTAGATTGCTCTTTCCTTTCACAGAAATATCTGAATTTGTGAATAAAACAATAAGCCTATCAAGCAAATAAAATTTTATGTTATACTAAACTGAAAATAATTTTTTTAATTTTCAATTGCGATGATTTAATGCTAATTTGTTCGTCAGTTAGATATAATCCGTTTTTTCCTCTACCTAGCTGATTGACTTATTCCTTAATTTACTGATAAATACTCATTTGTGCTTTAAGCTATTAAGTACTTTTATGTAACATAAAAAATCATCTTCTAAGCGTGTAAATTTTAAAAGTGGTGTATTAATTAATTTATAGCACAAATTCGTACTTGTCCGTAATTTGCACGTTTCGAAATTTCAATTCCTTGGGTTGTTGGTGTTTGGAACAAGAATTAATTATAAATAAATTATTGTACATATAGTAGTATTTAGTCATTTAAATACAAACTGATTGTATAAGTTTGAATTATTTATATATATATATTATGTTTGTCTTTCTATTTAGGTTTTTCTGTGACTGTGGGGCTGGAACATTAACAAACCAATGTCAGCTTCAGGGCGAGCCCACGCAAGATACAGATACCCTATACGATTCTGCAGCTCCAATGGAGTCGCACACTTTAATGGTAAACTAGGGTCTTGTTGTTTTTATAATACTGTGTTAATAGGTGTTATATAATAACATTATAAACATAAATTTGCGAAATAACAAATTAACGCGTCTTGAGTAATTTCCCTGGTATTAAAATTGTTAAAAATTATTTATATATAGCACTTAAACTAAGAGAACAATTGACGTAAGCTAAGCTATACATTTCAGTAGATTTTACAAAATTATCTGAATGAGAATATATATTTCTTACGAGTTTTTTTTTCACTTAATAAGTTAATCATAATAGCAAAATATTCTTTGTACGTTTTTATAGGCAATGTGTTTTTTCTTGGATTTGCTATGTGAGTAGTGTAACGTGTGATTCAGTATTGTGCAAGAAGCGTAGGCTTAACGGTGCATTTATTTATTTCATCAGTTTATGTATTCAAATTAAACTCACATTTAGGACTTAAAACTATTTTTGTTTATTTTATTTCTCGATTTATTTATTTCACTCAGTGAATAGCGTATATATAGGGCCCAGAGTACTGTTAATGTTGTTTATTGAATACGTTTTGTTTTATAGAAACTAATGCGATAAGTATAATGGTGTAAATATTAACTATATATGCTGTAAATTAACTATAATAAAAGAATGCAAAAATAATATGAGTACGAACTAAGTATACAATGTAACAGTTCGCACATCTTTCATTACACAATTTATTACAACGTATTGGGTGAAAAAAAGAACGTAATCAAAACTCTCTTCCTTAAGTAGTTGCATATTTTGGTTTAAACGCGTGCTTTTATAGCAATCAACAGGCCTTATCAAAACAATCTTAATAATTTTTTTATTTAAAAGATGTTATCTGCGTTTAACTTACTGGAATGTGTCTCTTACATTTAATCAACTTAATTTAATTCTATTATATTATACTTTGGAAGATATTTTTGGATTATAAAAGCAAATATTAAATTACCATTTTGAAGTAATTACATTTTTCTATTAAAGAGTCGTGAACATTTTATGAAAATAATGGGCCCTATCGTGGAACTCGAAAAAACGAGCTGTGAAGTGAGATAGGCTTTTAAATGGCATATGAACAGATTGTTTCAGTTCAAAAAGAAAATAATCGTTTGTCAGTTCCACAAAAGGAAATAGAAAAAGCTCTTTTATTATATTATTGTTTTTATACAAAATATGCATGGTTAGCTGTGAAAGTTGTAGGATTTTCACCTTAATTAGAAATAAATTTTTTAATTGGCTAGTCTAAAATCATCAATCAAAGGTTTAGTGCGAATTGTGACTAAAAGTCTTTCAAAGCTTGCAAATAAATACATCCACTTTTTTTTATCGCTTCCAAAATTTAGTTTTTGATATTTTTATTGTTTTAAGTAAGTTTGATTAATTGGGAGTACACTGCATTATTGATCAACATTTTTATCACAATTATAATAACAATTTAATTCTGGTCTCTAGCCAGTGGATAATTTCATTAAGTTTTTTTTTCTTCGCTATATTCGCCACAATTGGACCCTTGTTTTGCTTCTGTTGCTGTTTTCGGTCCTTTCTGAAACCAAAATATCTCAAATCATTATTATGGTTGACTTTCATAAATTTACATATTCGAATTGATTAGTAGATAAAACGAACATAAAATTATGCATGCATTTTGTAAAATGAATTTCGTAAAGATCAACTGTTTTCTGCAATTCAGTATTCTTTAAAACTCCACTGAAGCTTAAAAAAAGTTGCAATAAAAGCATGTCAGGATCGATAAATTCAGGACAAGTAGGATAAAAAGAAATCATGGGAAAATGTGTAAAAATGAATAATTAAGGCTAAAAATATTTTTTTTTTGGGTGCATTCATGTACAATATTTAATTTAATTTTTGAATGCATTCAAATTGAAGAAAAAAGTATTGTTCCTTAACAAAAATCCAGGACTTCCAATACGATTGTTTTACTGAAGTGCTATTCAATTGATTGACTGATTGGCCCTTTAGAATACTCCGACCTTGCATAGTGCTCTAAAATATTTTTATAGTAATTTTAGATGGGCTAAATATGTTTTTCAGAAATGTCACGCAATTGTGACAATTATATAAGTCGGATTATATAGAAAGATTCAGTTTAAATCCTTGACTAATGATTAAAAATAATACTAAGACTTCAAAAAACGCTTTTATAAATGTGTTAAAAGGAGTAAAATAAATTGAAATATTGATTAAAAAATTTTTCCCGGACAAAGAAAGAAACAGAGTTAATATAAGGGTTGTAAAATAATATGTGTTGTAAAAGGGACTAAATTCAATAAATTATTAATTTTAGTGTACTTGAAGTAATTGAATCTCAAACATAGGACACTTTCGTCATGTATCTGATCGTTAAAGTAAAATAAAAATTAATAAAAGTGCAAGTACATATAACAAAATTAATTAAATTGCAAGGCAAATGTAATAGAACAGAATATTTTTCATTATTAATATGAGTTTACATTACTTATTAACCCTTTGCACTATAATTTTTTTCCTAGTTTGTTCTCGGCCAACTCTGATTTAATTTTTCTGGTTTCGATATCACATGTTAGGTGTGAAGTAATTACATTTAAAGTTTAATGTTTTATTAACAAAATGAATGTTCATAAATAATGTATACAATACCAAGATACGAATATTTAGTTTATTGTTTTGTATATTACGAGAATAAACTCAATACTAACAATAATTGAATTGCGCATGTGCATATAATTGATTTTTTCAAACAATCTTGAATGTTTATAGAGATAAAACCGTTGTGAACATGTGATAAAGAACGCTAATATTATTATGCTGAGAAGTGTATAATACTAGACTTTTATATACATACACATAATTTCAAAGCACTTTTGAAATAAAACTGCTTCCCACTAATTTGTTTTATTAACTGCATGAAGTGTCACGCCAGAGGTGACTTAAGAGTTTTAGAGAAAAATAGTTTTGTCACGCCAGAGGTGACTTCATAGTGCAAAGGGTTAATATTCCTGAATAAAAAAGTTTTTTGTGCTGTAATATTTAAAAAGTTAAGAGTCAATTTGATTTTAACCGAGACAATAATGAAAAAAAGGAAACGAATTCGTTCGTCTTAGCTTAATTCCATATAATAACTTTTTTTTTTGACAAAACATCTACACACCAAGGAAAATGCGAAGAGAGGCTTTTATAATTGAGCTAAAAAAGAAGCACTACTATAAAAATCTCTTGTTTTGTTTTTATTAAATAACAATTTCAACATGCATAATTTTACTTTATAATGGCAAACCAGTTCTTACATGAAATATGTGAAAATGGATAGTTTATTTGATAAACACTTTTCACATGATTTCTTCATAAAAATAACACAATTGCAAAATGGTTGCAAAAATTAAAAACGCACAAAGAATTACAAGCGCGTACTTAGGGATGACGTAAGCTACTTCATAAACAAATCCAAAATCTAAAATCTCACGCTATATAAGTTGCCCTAATTGCTTATGTATTTTGATTGAAGAAGCAAAATTGTATAAAGTGCCAATAATATCAATTAAATCAAACTATCCAGTAACAGCTTAAATATTTATTGTAATCTTTCACGGAGTTTTATTTATTGATTCTAATATCTTTCTAGATTAAGATAATTTTTGTTCTTGTATGTAACTTATGTTTAAGATTTGCAAGTATTTTAAAAATAGTTGCAAAGTTTATTATAATATTATTATTTCATTTTGTATATTTTTATTGATTCGATTTTTTGAATTGATTAAAAATCAACATTTCCAATTGCAAGGAATCGACTTTTTATGGGTATGTTTGTTCATTATATTGTGCTTGTTGTTCCGTGTTTACGTCGGTCTTTTCAGTAACACCAAATTTTGCATTTAACGCCTGAGAGGCAAATGGTTAGGGCGGTATTTTTACTATTACTCTAATTAAAAATACTCACTACTTTTTAATGTAGAAGGTGTTTCTTATTTTTAAACGAAATTTTATATTTTGCTGCCCAGAGTGAGTGAGTCATTTTTGTACAAATAAATAAAATTAAATGCTGATGTGAAGCTCGTATTCATTAAGTAATCTATGCCTTTTGCGATTCAGGTTCTTTTTATCAATTGGCCTTAAATATATCTTTTCCTCACGAAAGTTATTTAAGCTATCTTGTGGGCAAAAATTTATGTCGAAAGTTAATATCGAAATTTATCAGCGTCCGCTTGATAAATAAAGGAGATTTCATTGAAGACTGAAATTAGATTGTTTAATGAATGCCTTACTGCTAAAAAAATAGAATTCGTTCTATTTTATGGATGCATTTAACAGTTTATGGTTCAATGAGGTTAAATGTAACATATATCGCGTCGAATTCTGAAAAGACCGATTTAATTATGGTAAAGATTTTGCTGCGTCAGCATTTCGTCACAATGTATGATTGGTAAAATAATTGCGTGCAGAATGATGCGGGTTACAAAGTTCTATGGGGAACTTCAACACAGCAATTAAAAAGTCGGCTAGTTCTGATTAAGAAGCCACTGTTGGCAGCTCACATTAGAGAAGGGATTAGTATTAGTATCAATTGAATATCCAAATCTGTTTTCATTTTTTAACTTCAAAAATCTCTCGAAAAATTGTATCTTCGGTCATCACAATAACGCTTGGTATTACAAGATGATTTATTTTTATCGTGGCTAAATTACCAAAAAATTAACATTTAACAGTTTTTTAAATTTATTCTAGAACTTTATTTCATCGTTATAATATTTTATAAGTATCGTTTTAGTATAACTAAAAGACTAGAAGAGCAGATCTGTGAAACATAAATCAACATCAAAAGGTGTTAAAGCTCCTACTGATGAATTATTTTCTGGCAATGAATTTTTTTTATGGTTCATTATTATTTTTATATTTAAAACATTTCAGTTTAATAACTAGCTATCCAGTTCACGACGTTAAACGCAGAAGGCTTCTAAGTTGACATTCCAGAAGTACATTTTTTTTTTAGAAGCACAAAGTCCCTAACATGATTGTAATTATTTGTATATGGAATTATCGTTTTAGAAAATAAGAAATGCAGATAAATAATTTAAAATAGAAATAACTTTCGAGAATCCTTCATGTTTCAAAATGTATTTAATGAAACAATGAAAAGTTTGTGTGGTGAAGTGCAGGTGAGATATAATGAGAGATGGAGAGTGTATTTAAAAATTTTTTTAGACAAAAAATAAATTTTTTTTTGATTGTAAGAGGAGTATAACTTTAATTAAAATATATAAATTCTTACAGTAACTATGATACTATGTAATACTAGTTAATGAGAAAGAAGTAATAAATTTTATTAATGAAAGTTAAACTTTTTTGACTAGCTTATGGTTAACATTTATTCTAGCTTCCTTCGAATTCCATGTAATTTTCTTCTAATGATTTATCGTTCTACATATGTACGACGTACCGGAGTTAACTCAAAATCAGTCATGTGAAATATTTCCCATGCGAATTGAAATTGAAATGATGTTTTATATAAAATGTTGAACTTTTAAAGAGTTAAATATAATTTGATATAGTGTTGAAATCACAGAAGAATAGAAAAGGATAGGCGGTCTTCGAATTCTATGTTTTACTGAAATTTTACAAAAAACTGTATGAGAAAAGGTCAACAATAAACAGCCAATGTGGCAGCGCATCCAAAATGACGATCCTGTAATGTTAGCTTTTATTAAGATCTAACAAAAGTTAGTACACTGACGATTTTGATATTGATAGTTTTAAATTTGTTGTCCAAATTTACGATCTTTTAACGCGGATCCAAAATAGAAGCCTCCGTATTCTTAATTTTTTATATCTAATCATCATAACTAAAACAAATGAAATAAAAAGTTTTAAGAGGATAAGTATTCGAGAATTAAAATTATTTCATACTTTTTTTTTTGGAGCTTCCGAATTTTTGAATTTGTTTTTATTATTTTTTAACCCAGCTGGAGAAAACTAACGCGATTGAAATCAGTTTTTCTTAAAAGTTTATAATTTTTTGAAATAATGCAAAAGTTGTTTTAATTTTGTCGCGCTTTCCAAAATATTGAAAAGAAATTGGAAAAATATAAGGTTTTATATTGAAAACAAAAAACTGAAAGAGCACAGATTTTTATTAGTTGGTTTTATTCTTTTATTTCTTTTAACTAACTAGATATAGGGAAATAAATTATTTACAGAAATTATATACAAAATTGTAAAACTATAGCTTATGAAGGTGAACATCAGTGCGCTGCGGATAAAGCACCAGATGCAGAACTAGCATCGTGAATTGTTTAGTAAAAACGGCTCTCTGAAGGACCTCTCCAGATTGTGCAGCCGTTGTTCCAGGTCAGTCATTGAATTTCGAAAGCTGTTTCCCCTGGGTCGCATAAGAACTCGTGGCGACTGTTGGGTCAGGTCGTCCCTCACCCCGGAAAACGAATGTCGCATACCGCGGCGGGAACGATGACTTCGGATGCTTCTTCGAAATACCCCACCATTGCTATTTTGCGCTGCCCCTGAGTTTGGGTGGAGTTTTTGGTGTGAATGGTCGACTTCGTTGTTTTTCAATGAATCTTCATAGCTATCACTAAAAGATGCGATGTTGTTGGGGCATGAGATTTCGGTTACAGGTGAGACAGATTGGTGCTACTCACCTGCTGTCGCCACCGCAGCAAGCTTGACTGTTCAGTCGATTACAGGTACATTTTGGTTTCCCTTCGCTGCGCCGCTCCCGCAGCATCCGAAGAAGGTTTTCTGAGGGTGTTTCACTTCGTTCATGGGTTATGAATCCAACACCGGAGTCATGCCCGCTAGAGTGGTGCGATTGAACTGATGTATCTTGGACTTGAGATCTTCAAGAAATTTACAAGAAAAAGAGATAGAAGCCATGCACCTTAGACGGCTGGAGGCAATTACTCACAGGTTGTTCGTTTGGATCTGATTGAATCTAAGGCATGCAGCATCATGGTCCAGTAACCCAAGATTGGTGTTGATCACCGACTTAGGGAGCGGCACGTCTATGTATTCCCGCGGTCGATCGCTGCAATATGAAATGTGGCAAACCATTAAATCAGATATTGTAAACAAAATAGAAACGCGCTACTAACTCATAGTGCGAAAGTATCCCCTTAGTTGTTTTTATGGCGGGAAAGATCTGTGGCCGCTGATGGTGCACAAGGTCATCGTGATATGATCTCTTCGAGTCTGGACTGCTCGTTGTCGCCGTTGTGTTCTTGCTGTGGCCAGTTCCCAATGTGCTGGACACCCGGGCGATCGAGTAGGCCAGACCGGTCTCAGATGGTGGCAATGAGCGTCGTCTGTGGGAATGGAAGAAAAAGAAAAGTGCTGAAAACTAAAACGTCTCATTCGAGCACCTTTCGCTGGTTCTTCAATTCTTCTTTGGGTTGTTCTTACTCGCCATTCAGTTATGACTACTATATTTAGAACTTTAGAATTACATGCAATAAATTTACCAATACAACTTAATTTTACCGTTATTTTAAATTGAAGTGCAATACAGTGTTTATTGGAAACTGGAAAGTATGTACAAGAACTACCGTATCATGGAATCTTAAGATGTAAACAGGTGAACATGAGGAAATAGCAAAACACCTTTTAAACAATTTTTATTTAAAACTTGCTTTTATTGATTCCGGTTCCAGTTCCACTAAACATTTTGTATTGTACACGTGTGTTAAAGAAGTTAGGACAGCTGAGATTTATTGGAGGATGATAGTAAGACGTTGCAATTTACCGTTTATATCGTATGCAGATTACACACAAAGATGTAGCCAGACCGCCAGCAAAGACTATAACCGCTAGAATTATAGATACCAGTTCAGTTCCGCTCATAACTGCATTATGTGACTTAGAGTTGGAATGTGATCGGTGTTTTCCTAGTTCGGATAGTTCCAAAATTTGGGTCGTTGGGGGCATTGAAAGATTCTTCATGTCCAATAGTGCCAATGCTCTGAAAGTTATTATATTTATATAGGAAATTTTGTCATAGAAAATTTAATTGAAACTTACGCCTGTAGCTCCTCCATATCGACAATTGTATTAGCTTTCCGGTCAACAGCATAAATGTAGGCATTAGTCCTGAATGAACAAAACAAGGTTTAATTAAATAGTATTTTTCAAATCTAACGTAGTTACAAAGAAATTGTTTGATATTAATTTATAAATGTTGCACTAGTAAACCAGCAAATAATTTTTACAGTATTTATTTACATGTTAATTTTTTCTTGGAAACCATTCTAGAGATTTTGGAGTAATTTATAAAGTACTATTTTTGAGAAAGTCAAAGATCTTAGCTGGTAAAGAATTATGAATAATGAGAAATGCTATTGCTTCAAGGGTGGAATTTTGTGTTTGAAAAAAAAATTAAAAATACTTACGCTGGTTCTAGGCCGCCGTTATGTGGTTCTAGTAGTCTGACTCGCACATCCATTCCAGTGGCATTGCTTAAACCTTCAGTCAGCATGTCGACTTCCCTTTCAACTTCAATAGGTTTCCCAGCAATTACTAATCTTACTTGCTTATTTTCATCCAAGACATAGACAAAAACATTTACAATACTGCTTTTTCCAGTGTCATCCCCAGCTCGATCAGTTGCTTTAACGTCGAAACCATACACTCGTTGGTCTTCTCTAACTGGTCCTAGAACTCTAATTTTCCCAGTCCATTCGTCGATTCCGAAAAGCCTAGAGGGCTCATTTAGCAGCTTGTATTTTATCTCTGCGTTAATACCAACATCCATGTCTGTCGCTTCGACTTGTGTTACTTCGAAACCAAAGTTTGCGTGATTTGGTATCACTGTAACAATAGGACGTCCGTTTCCCTTGAATTTTGGAGGATTGTCGTTGTCGTCCCCAACACGCACAACAACCCGTACCTCATTATCTTGAAGACCATGGATGCGATCACCTTCCACGGGGTAAGTCATTACTGGATATGCCCTGCTTTCACGAGTGACAAGGTCAGCTCTAACTTTAAGGCGGTAATAATCTTTAACTTCCCTATCTAAGGATTCCAAAACTGATAGAGTACCATTTTTAGGATCGATACTAAACATATAATAACCGTCTTCCTCAGGCTCTGGAAGCAAACTCCACTTGAACGACTCTTTCAAAAGAGCCGAAGAAACGTTGATTTTTATAAGCTCCATCGGAGCTTTATTGTTTTCTATAACTTCCACCTCGTAGTATTTATGCGCAAATATGTTTCCCATTTCTTCTTCTTCAATAACATGATCACCCTGCAGGTTGATCAGTAGCATGGCTGAAGATGATTTTGAGGGACTGCCGAGGTCGGATGCAACAATTGTTAGATTAATATGCTCATACCCATTGTAGCGATTGAATTTAGCTATTGTTGTAATAATACCATCTCGAGAATCTATTTCAAACAAGTGGGGCATTTTATGGTGTAATAAGGAGAACATAACTAAACCATTTCCATTTCCTGGATAGTCTTTATCAATAGCAGTTATTTGTTTCACAAAAGTTCCAGGTGCTGTATTACGGTTAAGATAAGCCTTGTAGATTGGAACTTTTGTCATCATTTGAATTTTATTCATTACATCTTCTGTTACAAGTTTCCGTCCAGTTTCTTCTAATTCGTCAGTTTGCCCAGGAATTATAACATCATCATATCCGATAAATTCGGGAGGATTGTCGTTCACATCCAAAATATTAATTTCAACTTCAACTGATCCTGTCAGACGGCGACCAGGTTCGGCATTATCAACTGCAATCACGAAAAATTCGTATTGCGCTTTAAGTTCACGGTCGAGATCGCCATTGACTTTCAGCACTCCCGTTCTGGCTGATATCTTGAATGGAATTGGTTCACTACTTTCTAGCTTATAAGTTATATTAGAGTTAACACCAAAATCTTCATCTGTAGCTTCAATTCGATCTATCGATTGATCGTAGTATACGCCCTCCTGTAAGTCAAAAGTATACCATGATTTCTTGAAGACAGGCGCGTGGTTATTGACGTCGATAACACTAAAAGTTATGCTAGTAATATCACTTAATCCACCAATATCTTTTGCTGTTATGTTTAAGGTTATTTGGGAATTCGCTTTCAGAGGATGATTTACTTTTATCTCTCCCGATATTCTATCAATTCCAAAAAATCGAAGCGTTCGAGGGATCGATAAATAAGCACTTGATGGTGTTACAATTTCTTTAGTGATTTCATAAAATATTTGCGAATTTTTCTCGAGATCATCATCAGTTGCTGTTAACTTCAATACTGGCACACCAACTAAAACGTCCTCCATTATCGAAAAATGCGGTGGAGTTTTCAATTTTTTCGAATTTCTTACTCGAGATTTTCTATTATCGCCCCGTCGTTTTCTCGAGTTTTCTGTTTGATTAAATCCAGATAGTCTAGGTGTTCCGTGCATAAAAACATTTTCATTATTAGCAGGATCACTTTCCATCCGCTCAACAAAATATATTTCCATATCATCGGAATATTGCAAGATTTCTATTCCAGAATCTTTGAACACAGCTATTTTCTCAAAAATTGGAGCGTTGTCGTTTACATCCGCAACCAAAATATTTAATTTTACTGATGAAATTAGTCCACCACTATCTTTCGCTACAAGATTTAAACTGTAAAGATTTTCTTGTTCTCTATCCAACAGTTTGGTTCCAATAAATTTTACGCGATAGTGTGGAGTTTTAATTTGTGTGAAATTTTGGTTAAACAACTGCATTGCAACAAAACTTTTCTCAATATCAAATCGCTCTTGAGAACCGAAGAGTGGAAGAGTTTTATTTTTAAATTCTACGTAGTCGTTTACTAGCTCTACACTAAATATGTCTTTTCCTTCTCCTGAAATAGCTACAGTAAATTCTGAATTTTTTCCTAAATCAGCATCGAATGCTCTGATTGGTCGATTCACCATTACTTCAGTTCCAATCTTGCTATTTTCGTATATAATTCCTGAATATCCTTCAGCATCAAACATAGGCGGATTATCGTTTACGTCGTCAACATAAATGTTCACTTGGTAAATACCAGCTCCACTGACAAAGCCTTTGGAATATTCTGCAATTATAGTCAGTCTATATAAATCTCGGGTCTCTCTGTCTAAACCACTAAGTGTCATTAAGGTCCCATCATCCATAATTGTTATTTTATTTATAACGTCTTGCTGATTGGCTATCAAAAATCGTAAACCGACTGGCTTATCTGATTTTCGACGATTTTCTCTAGGTGGGTCTTCAGAAGTAGTGTTATTTCTGACTATCTTTCTTTTACTCGAAAGAGTAGTTGATGATTCCAGCAGGTCTTCACCCACAAACAATTTCTTAGTGGTTGAATCTTTAACGCTTTTTGGTTTCCAAGTGGACATCCGTCTAGTTGAAAACATTCCAAAGTTGCGAACTGTAGGATTTGTAGAACTAATGTATGAACCATCTTCTACGAATGAAGGTGTAACGTATGAAATCGTTGCTGAGTCTTCTAAAATTTCGCGACTCTTACGCTTTTTACTTTCCATGAATGAAGAAGCCGGGAAACTTGTTGAATTTCGACGAAATTTTGAATTGATATGTCTATTTTGGCGAATGTTGTCATCTTTGCTAGATAAACCGACCAAATCTTTTAGGTGTGTTAATTTTTCGACACCTTTTCTTCCATTTTTATATAGCAGACGTCCAATTAGAGCTCCGGGAAGATTTTCTTTGATGTGAAACTCAATCGGATTCAAATTTGTTCCTCTGTAAAAGAGGATTGTTGGATTTAAATAAGTTCCATAAATATATAAATTTTTCAGAATAAGACAAAATTTGAATACATTTAGAAAAATAAGTAGCGATGATAGTGTACCTCATAAGAATTCCTCTTTCGTCATCAGGACTGACTATATGAATGGTGACATTAGTGACTAAAACATCTTCGCTATCTGCAACAACTCCTTCATCAATTTCTATCACTTCGCCGCTTTCGGTTATTTGTTTCTGTGATTTTGAAGATCTTCGTATTATGCGTCCTCTCTGTTTGTTTGATAATTGCTGAAATTTTCTATGTAATTCATTATTATTAAAATAAAACTAATTACTTACAAAATTAGCAACTGCTTCAAAGTAGTATACAACCCGATCAAAGTCCTCAAGATCCCTGATAACAGTCACGATTCCAGATCGTTCTTCAATAGCAAAAGGAACTCCTTCTGCGTATGAATGAAGTAAATCATACATCACTTCTCCATCTTCCTCATAGTCCAACGTTGTTTTCACCTGACCCACTGATGTTCCAACAGGTACATCAGCACCAACCCAAAATTCGTATGGCGCACCAACAAAATCAATGGTGTCTTCATCAATTTCTGCATGTACTTCAATCGTTACAACAGATAAGGAAAATCGTCGCTCAGATGGATTTGTCGGCTTTTTGGAAAAAAAAATAAATAAATTAACCATATAGTCTGTTTACATAAAACAAATTCTCTTACCTGATCAGATGCTTCTACAAATAAAGCAATTCGTCCCTTCCTCAATGGTCCTGATACATGCAACGTTCCAGTTTGAGAATCCAGACGAAATGGTATGTAACCACTACCTTTAGGTCGTTGCAGGTCATACAGTATCATACCGTTTCGACCTTCATCTGGATCTTTGGCTGCAACTTTACCAACCATAGTACCCACTGCTGCATTTACATTAACCTTAAATTCATATAGGTTTCCATTTTCGAATTGCGGAGTATTGTCGTTGGAGTCCAATAAAGTTATTTCGACTTGGACAGACCCAGCATCCTTAGGGCGGTCTGTGTCGTAGGGAGGAATACGTTCCACAGCCTGCACCACCATAGTAATAGCAGCCCGTGCTTCCCTATCTAATAATCCTTGATCCCGAACAGTTATCCACCCTGTGCGTGCGTCTATTAAAAATGCACCATTTGGGTTTTCTTTGGCCAAGTTGTAGAAAAACTCAGCATTTTCGCCCTGGTCTTTGTCTATTGCATTTACCTGAAGCACACTAAAGCCGCTGGGTAAATTCTCAACAATTGAAATGTTGTAAAGTTCAACTTCAAACTCTGGGGCGTTATCATTTAAGTCCATAATTTCAATTTCCACACTACACACAAAAAGTTAATAATGTACTCATTTTCAAATGTAATTATTTTTGAAATACTTACCGAGCTAGAGCTCTTTTTAAAGGACTGTCCTGTTGTCTTGCTTCAATTTGCAGGACGAAGGTATTTCCCGGAAGACTTTCCTCCTCAAGATCAATTTCTTTTTCCAAAAATATTACCCCATTAATTGGGTTGACTCTAAATAGGCGTCGTTCATTGCCGGAGATTATGTCGTAAATTAGAGTTGCATTCAACGAATCCTGGTCAACGGCCATTATAGGTGGTGTAAAGTAAAGTGGCAGTTGAATTGATTTTCCCTTCAGATAAGATAAAACAATTAAAATTAGAAAAAATTGGTAAAATTCGATCTTACTGTCATTGGATAAAACTCATTTATTTTAGTTCTATAAACGCCTTCAGTGAATTTTGGTGGAAGATCGTCATGATCCTTAACAATAACTTTTAGAGACGTATTGGACTGTTTCATGGGTGTTCCACGATCGCTTGCTATTACTGGTATCAAAAACTCTCGAATTCCATTGTCATAGTCCAAAGGACGTTTTAGTATAAGCAGAGGTCGATGCGGGCTCTCTAAAACAAAGTGTGGTCCTCCGGGGTATTGATCAGTTTGACCTAGAGTTATTTGTACATCTGAATTTGGAGTGTTTGGCTTGTCTCGATCAAATGCTTCAATTCCTTGGTAAAGTATTGTGCCTGGCGGAGTTGATTCATCTACTTCAACTATGTATGGCTCGTGGAGAAATACAGGAGTATGATCGTTAACATCTTCAACATAAACTGTAACCGACATGTAAGCAGTCTACGAATTTGGAAATTTTAAAAAGAGAAATAATGCAAAGATTTTATATTTTTACCTCTTCTTTCCTGCCAGAACCACCAGTGCAGAATATTCGAAATTTAAGTAAATTGTGAGGAACATCACGATCAACTAGATCGTCCAAAGATTTTTCCAAGATTATTTGTACTGAAGTCGAATTAATTTCTCTAATTCTAAAATACTTATGATCACTTGATCGCTCCATTCCCCTGATGGAGACAGATGTGCGGGGATAGGCGTGTAAATTTAGTATCTCTCTTCCTGGCAGGGTGTCTTCGCGCACCCGAATGAACCGCACGCCTTCAGCTTCTGTTGCTTGACCATCTTGAGTATGAAATACGCAGGCTTAAAATGTAGAAAAAGAAGAAATCATTTTAATTCCGTAAATTATGATCACTTTGAAGAAGAATCGTGATTTCTGTCGTTCAATTAGTCGAAGAAAGTTATCAGAACTAGCGTTTTTTCACTTTACGAAAAATACTTCCTCGTCAGTTTAGTGCCCTTTACTGGATCTTTCGTGCATTAGTTTGATTGCACTTCCGATCCTACGTAATCTAAAACTAACGCAAAGAAAGGTTGTCTTGCGGTTTCTCATAAATTCATTGAACTTTATCACAGTTGGGTAAGACGATGGCCGCGGCGTTCATTGCATTTATTGCTTAGTACTGTTGCATTGGAATTCAATTATGTATAATAGTAAATAATAAATAATGATCAGAAGTGTTTAGGACTGAAATGGTTTATTGTATTATTTATAATTTAAGTTTCTTTTTGATTTTGTTTGGATTTGTATTTGGAACTTGGTTTTGGTAAACATTTAATTTTATAAAATAGGTCAGGATTTTGATTTGTGGATTAGTTCAACCACTTGGATTAGCCCAACGTTTTTATAAATGAATGTTGCAAATACTCTTTTCTCCTCTTTGCTGTATTGCTGAGTTCGTTCGTTATGGAAAGGATTTAATATATAATATTAAACCAGAAACTTCAAACATAAATTGAGACAAATTTGTCAAATGTGATAAGTTGCTTAGCAATAAGTCTTTGAAGATAGGGTTCAATACGCTGACAACTTGTTTGCACCATTATGAGTGTAATTTTTAGAGAGACGCGTAAAGCTATTTTAGGATTAGTGTTTTTATGCGGAATACCTTAAAACGTTTAATTTTTTATTGGTTTGCTATTATATATTAATGTAGTCTAAAGATCAACGAACTCATCTCTCTAGGCGGAAAAATATTTCCTAATCATTATGTGAAATAGCAAAATCCTTCATCTGAAGTTCGGTAACCTTCACCTTCCTCAAAGTAACAACATCTTTATTTAGAATGAAAATGGTGTGGCGACTATTCAGCTATATCTAATGAGCGCTAGTCACCAGTAATTGGATTGCTTTTCCCCTGTTCGTGTGCTTTTATGAACCGTAACTGTGACGCTTTAAATAAAAGCTTAACACAACACAACCATTCAAAATTGGCTTTATTCATTTTTAAGCATTTTTTCTAAAATTAAAATTCGTTTACCCTCCATTACATAAATCACTTGGCGAAAAGACGAAATATCTTAAGCATTTTAGCTATTATACAAATTGCTGCAAATTGTTAGCAAATTATGAATGCTTGAACATCGTCACTGGGGACAGGATAAACAATTAATTGCATAAGGTTTGTTCGCGCCGCAATTTTATGCTTTTGTTGGGCGGCAAAGCCAACAGTGTGGTCATTAATGTCCGAAGAAAACAAAAAAAGTGGTTCGTCGACGTTCGGATCTTTTTACTAATTAAAAGAGACTCTCAATTAGAAAAGATAGTGAAAGTGCGACAAGCGATCGCTCGACTCGTTTTTGTGCCATTCTCTAACTTTTAACATTAAAAGCAATTTCAAGACTGATATCTGATTTTGGATCACTTAGACACAGTTCAGTCATACATACATCGATCACTGACCCGATCACATAGGTCTCCGAAAACGCACAATGGACGATATTAGGTTCCATGAAAACGCTTTTCAGAAAACAAATGGGTTTGGTCCGATAATTTCTCATTGTTAAAAGTTTAGGCTGAGTATGGCTTGGTTTTGCGCATGCCACACCACAAAAAAATCATCGAGTTCCGCCCAAAACGGCAAAATTTCTGACGGAAACACTTCTATCTTCTTTCTTTTGCATTATAAGCACTTAAGATGTATGTAATGTGCCTTTACTTACCAATGAGCGCGAATGTACCGTTTCATGAATTTTAATCAAGTTTTGCTGTAATTAATCCAATGCTGATTGCGATTTTGGACAAAAACGGTTAGTTAACTCGCTCGAACGGTAAGGTTCAAGATCAAGATCGACTTTAACTCTGATCTGCATCTAAGGTTGTTCGTGTGTCATTCACTGATTTAAATATTCATTGCTCATTTCGGTTCCTATGTTTTTGGCGTATGTCTAGCTTTGGTGCTGCAAACCAGTGATTATCTGGATCACGCACCAGAAGTCACCATTTTTCCTGAGAAGGAAGTAAAACGTGAGGGAAATTTATGTTTCTGCAGTTTCTATAGAGGCGGACTTGGCGTCATGGTGCCTACGTTCAACAATTATCAACAGTTCGCGATATGCCTCCTCTGATTGCTCGGCCATGCTGCGCGGCGCTATGCTGAGCTAAGCCATGTTGGCCGTCCGAACGTCTTTGTAATCACTTTCCATTGTTTTACGTAACCGCGTAAAATAATGCGTTTCCAGCAGGAGCTCTCCATACATTTTTGCTCAGAATTATTTATCCGTTGGTCATTAAACTGTTACCGGTGTGATTATTGGGTAGTGTGGTGCTTAGCGCTCACTTAATTTCTAATTCCGTCATCTTCAAGTGATTTTGCCAAGGTGAATGGATTCGAAAGCAAAGAAACTATATGGTCACATTATATGCGACAATTATTATTTTATTACTTTGTTTTTTCTATAGTTTTGTGGCTAATACTAGAGGAAATATTTTCTTGGTTTTGCTTGATATCTTCGAGTTATATACATTTGATAAGTGAAATCTCTAATGAAAAATTGTAATTGAAGTGCTCATTAAATTTTATTAAATAATTAAAACATTGTATAGCTATGTAAACGCTAGTTAGATAAGTTGGGTTCATTTAAGGTTAATTGTTCAAAATTAAAAATTGTTGAAACTCAAAATCATTTTTGATCCAAGGAATTCTGATTAAAAAATTAGAAATCGAAAAAATCTGTTTCGAATCGGAACATTTTCACTAATATAGTCGATAACCGACGAAAAGTTTAAAATTAATTTATCACTGTATATCTGAAATTTCCACTTATTGCACTACTTCCCTACCGCGGACACTGATTACGAATGAGACAGCGTACTTTGTCCGAAAGCAATAAAAAGCGTTTCTACTTATTATAGGATGATGATGCACTTCAATTTTAATTTAAATGCAATATATTGGAACAGAAAATGAAGTGGTTTCGAATTTGAAATAAAAATGTTTTCGCTTTAATTTAAGAGTGTTGTTAATAACGTGTTTCCATTTTTAAATTGAAAATATTTTTAATTGAAATGAGGAGTTTTCATAAAAGTGAAATCAATATAAAGTTGATTGCATGCATTAAATTTTAAAATGCAATATTTCTCTCTGTGAGTGCAGAAGGAAAAATAAATTTTTAGAGTATATTCTTTAAGAATAACACTTAGATAGTTGATTTTTTTTTGGTCATTAAATGTACTAATATTGTTTTAAAAATGCCTTAGAGTTTTTTAACTGAGCTTAATTTATATATAGCTAATTTATGTTGCATATTTTAACAATGAGAAAATTCCTTTTCGCTAATACTATTAAAAAAGAGTTATAATTACGATTTCCTGCCTGTTCACATATGCCTTTCATATTTTATATGCAAATTTCCAGTTCACCGTAGAAAATTATTTCAAATGAAGGCAAAAATAATTTATTCAAAGCGCAATATTCCCACACTTGCCATAACGCGGAATTTATAATTACAAGTATCGATTGGGGTGCTATTGCAAAACATTTTCACAACAACCATCATTTTCAAGACAATCGTCCTAAAACCACTCCCCTTATTCGTAATATAAGGAACGGGGGAAAAAACTGAAAAAATATCAGTCAATTGCATGACGGGCCATTTGATCTGATCTAGTTGAATAGTCTCGACGGGTCTGGGAAAGAATCACGTTTCATGCAAAACGCACAAAAAAGAAAGAATCCAGTGGGAACATCTCAGCGGATTCTTCGTTTTCAATATGAAATATTTGCAGAGCCTTAGTGCCATTATTAGTGCGAAAAAAACTCCCACAGGTAATTTATAGTGGAGCAGTGGAAAGCTGAACTGATCGTCGTTCTATGTTGCAAGTTGGAGCCTCCGATGGCATGCAAGTGCACCACCGCCGCGCCGTAGAAAAAGAACGAACAGTCGAGCGACACTCTATAGCAAAAATTCAGAGTAAACGCGCGTCTTATTTCGCTTGCTCCCTTTGATTAATTCAAGTCGATGAGTTCGTTCTCACCGTCCCGAGGAAGACAATAGCCCAATTGGGCGCATTGCAGGTCGTAGTTATGTGTTACGGTGGAAACTCAAGACACCGTGAAGTACAAAAGTTTTCCCAACCTCGTGACATAATGAACTTCTTGTATGGTAGCTAATTAATGGTCCGTCCGCGTGAGCTATCCACACCGCTCGGTGTCAATAGTCAGAAATATACCACAGGTCGGTCTTTGACTACATATGTCGAAACCATTCGACGTAAATTCCGCTAAGTTATAATATATATTTATTATTTTTGCAAAAGTAGTAATAGTATACAATATTAAGCTTTTGGGTAAAGCAAGTAGGGCATTCCATTTGATAGGACTTTTTGTTAAATAATTCAAATTGGTTCGAAAAATTAACAACCAGCACACCGGAAATTACCAGGTGCAAACAGCTTACCATCAAAGGCAGATGTCGAAATCGGTGGCCACCGGAGCGCCTACCATACATCACATTTATTACATAGTGTGGCCGTTCAGATATGTATTAATTCATCGCTGACCAATTTATGCAACCCGATGTTGGTTAATCTCTCCTTAAGACTGCAAAAATTACCAGATATATCGAAGCTTTAGGAAACCATCGTGAATCGTTTTTGTTTTGCTGCAAATCATTTTGCACAAGAGACCCAAAAGAAAAGGAATTTTTTTTTCGTGAGTTACGAAACTTTAGAACGCTATCAATCGAAGCCTAACCTTTTTGCGGCTTATTGTTAGATGAGGTTGTCGTCTCTTGAACGCTTGCTCTCAAAAATGAATAAATCAGGTAACTTCGTATATTATATAAGGCTATGTATGTAGGTACATGTATAAAACACAAATTAGTACACATATGTAAATAGTGCGCATATAATTATACTACTAAAATTCTTAAATATATAATTAAAGGATTGATGTTTTCCGTTCAAGAGTTTTGTTTATCAAGAACATTTAATCTCATAAAAAAAGGCCCTTCCAATTTAATTTTTGTTGGTATTCAATCGAATCTTGGAAAATCGCAGTAAATTTAGGCCTGAACTTCCTCTTAACCTTGCCGGTAATGGTGCCTGACCCACGATTAATGCGTATAATTTTTCAAAAATATGCTAAATATTTGGGAACGTTCAAAATTTAGAAATAGGAACGTCCCGTGGCGTGGCAAAGTCAGAACAATATTCAATCTATTTTGAGGGTATAAATCACAAACCGACTTTTTAAAAACTTTGACCTTTTGGTTTGTTCGCTTGAAACAATAATTGAGCAATTGAAATGTTTGTTAATTAAACATTAAGGTCTCAGTGAGTGATGCGTGAAGGTATTGACACATACTTTACAATTTACCATTAGGATATCTCAGAATTAATTAACAGATGAACGACAGGAAATGCTGTTTATCGACTTGGAAATGCCATAAGATAAGATTATCAAATTGCACAATTTTAATCAGCATTTAAAAAAATAGAAACTTAGGTAATTGAATAAAAAATCTTTTTTGAAAAGAATTGGAAGGATTCTGGATGTATTAATCATAGCAAAAGTATTATCAACAAAAACTCCAAGGTAGATATAAAAAGTTTAATTTTTTTTAAAAAGAAGGGCCAAATATAAGTTGAAATCGAATAGAAGTTGAAAACTAATGTTTTAGAATTCAAATTTGAAACAATGTCTTTTTGGGAAAATCCATGAAGGTCCATTTCATAACATAATTCAGTTGGCTATATTTTTTCTCCGAAGCAATAATTAATTTTATATTATTGACTATTTGGCTATTTGCTTGCTCAACAGACAAATTTATTTTCCAAAATTCATGCCTCTACATGGGCGGCGGCGACAAGGTTCAAAAGTTGCCTGGCTGGAGAATGGTAGCAAACAGACAGAAAACTAAGTTTTTATTAAATTTTATGAGGTAACTTTAAAGGACAAAACAATGTGTGAACATTTAAGGAAAGCAAAAAAGTTGTAGAATTAGAAAACTCATTCCAAATAAAACAACACCTCCACTATCAACAGAAGTGTCTCATTCATATCGATTATTTTTACTTTGCATTGGAGGTGAGTCCTCGAACTTTCGAAAAATAGGCAATATATCAGGTTTAACGATAAAACTTCAGAGTAAAGATAATATCCCTTCGAGTTAAAAGGTTTTAAAGGCCAATACTTTCCATTAAATTGAACTCAAACTAATCTCTTTAGGAGTGGTTATTAAAATAGATAAGTAAAGCCATCTCTGATTAAGCACTATCTCTCTATCTGGTGAATGAATTGCATTCAATCGCAATTAACATTCTTCTGCAGTAAAAGTTAATGTGTAAATTTAAAGAAAATATTTACATTATATACTTTCAAGATCAATGTACTTTACAATTGCATAAAAGCACTGCGTGACTAAAATTGGAACTTCTAATTTCATTCCGTTTGGACTCATCAAAACCAGTTTCCTTACGGTAGGTCAGGTTTAATTCAATCGATGAAAAAAGAAGCAAAATCGTCGACCTTAACCGAGACAGCAGAAGACTCTTCTCTTCCTCTTATTTTCCATTTTTTCCTATAAAGTTAACTCAAAATGAGTCGCGGTAAGACGAGCAACTATCGTTCCTCTTAGCTGCCTTACTGTCTTCACCTAGAGCGACTAACGGACTCGCAGTACACCTGATATCTTTAAGATTTACACCGAAGGAGCGACTACGTGGCCATGGCGATTTTGCACGGGTTCGTGATACTGCACGTCGCGACGTCGGAGCGCGCTAGGATTTGCGTGGTTTGGTGGCGGCGGGTGATATCGACTTGTCTCGATAATCCGGTTGGCCACTTGATAGGCATCAAACGCAATTTCACTTTGATATAACATCGATTGAACCCCTCGTTGATTCGCGATCGCAAGCGGAGTACGAGAGCAAAAGTAATGCACATCACGCACTTCGTGATTATTTCTTTTGCATCAAAAGACATCGTGGAGTCTTGGCGTTTTTTTATATTTTATAAATAATTATGGGGCAATGCGGCATGAATTTATTTAGACACTTCAGAAAATAGAAAAGACGAAAGCCACTGCTACTGTTGGTGGTAATTTATGGGAAAAGTAAAATGAAAAAAGCCGTCAGCTATTCATATTTGGAGTCAACCCAATTTTACTGGTTCAGTGCACTTCGACTGAGATTTTTTAAGATTCTGATCGTTGGTTTGCTCTTTCAAAATTTTCATTTATTGTAATTTAGGTCTCAAATAAAAAGCGAAACTGTTGTGAACGGGCTATAATTTTAGAATTTAATAAAGAAAATAATTCATATGTAAGTACCAAACATCTTCATAGAAAGCTGCAATCTTCTACTATGATTATATTTAAAAAATTTACTTTTGTAGGCAATGATGTCTAGTTGTAGAAGCATAGAAAAGTATTAAAAAGCAAGGTAAATTACAGTAAAAACTTCAAATAGACAACTGCAATTTAACTCAATTATAAGAAGGAACAAGTTTACTCAGATTCCGGAAAATATCATTCCAAGTTTTTCTATAAAAGAAATCATTTTTTTTCTTAAAAGCAAAATTCCGTGTGAATGCATCCTGCATTTTATACATTTTAATTACTTTACTTCATATAAGAGTACCTAACTCTCTAACCCCGAATAAAGTTTTCAACTTAAACACAACGAATTGATATATTGTTTTAGTTAAAATTATTTCTCATATACGAGATCGTTCATTTGATACCACTTTAAGAAAACTTTTAATTTAAACAAATAGTGGAGGGAGTTAAAGAGTATAAAGTTTCTTAAGCTGTCGATTTCCAATTAATTGAAATTCCTCGACTTGTTCCAAGAATGAATGCTTCACCTGAATTTAATTTTGTAATCGGAAAAGGTAATTTGTATGTCAAAGAGGAAGAGCTTCAGAACTGATAGCAGATGAGTTTAAATGTAAATTTTGCAACCCACCAATGAAATTCAGTGCAACTTCAAACAGTATTAGAACTCTTGTGGTTTGAGACTTTACGTTGTATATATGTATTTCTGTGCTCGTAAAATAGAGTTACTGGGAGGTATAGTATGTATAGGTAGATTAATTAGGAAAGTTAAGAAATTTCTGTATTTCCTTATATCAAAAAGACTGCTTTAATTTGCGCACTTCCGCACCAATAATTAAATTGAGATTGAGTTAAAAAGTAAGCTTCTGCAATCAATACATTAATTGAGCAACAAGAGCATTTTCTGGATAGAGAAGTAGACACTTGAGAACAACCTTACTGTACTGCAAAATTACTCTAACTTTTTTAACAATTTGATTATCCCAAACTAAATAAAATACCAAAATTCTTTGATTTCTTCATGACAATCGATGAATCTTTTTTGAGTCTGTTCGTTGTAGTTCTTTATTCATATTTTTATTTGTTATATGTATGATATGCAAATTCTAACATCAAAATAAATTATAGTACATATACCTCTGTTTAAGTTAATGGCTCGAGTTACCTGCATAGCCGTGCAGATAAAACGAAATATACATACATAAATAGTACATATTTATATCTTTATGATATTTATGCTTAAGGCCACTGAACCGAAGAACGATAAAAGTGCACGAAACTCAAATATGCATATGTATGAAGTTAATATTTTATTCATTATTTAAATTATTATTTGTTAATGTATTGTATAATAATAGCACGGATACTATCTATTTTGATGATTTTGTAAATGCGCTGCTTTTAATATTTTAATGAGATTAATTAAATACATATTTATACCCATTTGTTTTCTTTTGCAAAAATGTGGTATAACTAATTTTACCAATATATAAATGACAAGAGATTCAGGAGATATGTATTTCCAGAAAACACTTGGAAGTTTTAAACATTTTGTTTTGTTTTCATAGTTCCATGATTTTATTGCAATGTACATACTTCTATGCATTTATTTATATTACATACTCCTTGTTCAGAAACCTAGTCACGTCTACTAGACTCAGTTAATAGTTGATCGAATTAACGATGGATTGTTAATTACCTTCAGCGAGATATGCACTGACTGCAATAAAAAATAAGAACATCCTGAGTGTGTCCTTTTCCATTTCCATGTTGTGTTTAAAGGTTTCGTTGTTGGGGTGTATCCATTTGGTGTTAAATATTGCACAGAAACTATAATTAAAATATATAAAAATCGCCCTACTATCACATAGTCGAAAGTGGTGGGTCACTCAATCACATCGGAATGAACTCGAAATAACTTTTTCGCGTTTTTAAATTTCTGTTTTAGAACACCCAACCGTGACCAGTTGACTTTCGACGTCTGAACAGAATTAGTTTTATCCGATAAGGAGATCGTGCTAAAAATGCAACTTGCAGAAGAGCACTCTTCACTGGTTGTTTTCCACACAACTTCCTCTATTGCAACAGTCAAACCCACTCTCACTGATCAATTTCACGGAAGGTTGACTTTATTCAGCGGCAAAGATGGAAATGGTGACGATGGCCTATTGAGATCAACACTTTGGTGCAAGATTGAATACTGTTGAAGAGAAAATGTTGGCGCAAGCCACTAACCAACATCCGTCGCGGTGAACAGGTGCGCCAAGACTGAATAGCCATCACGAAGAAGTTTTACCATTTTTCTTGCAGAAAGCAAACCAAGCACTCAAGGAAACCTATTCGACCAACTTGGATTTTGTGGCTTGATAGTTGAAGCTAGTGCAAAGCCACCGCCACCACCATTTCTTTACTTTCTGCTGTGGTTAATTTTTCGCAAACTTTCCGGCTCTGCATCTTTTCATTCAGAGCTTCTTTTGTTGCGAAGAAAACTGATAACGCCTTCGATCAGTAATTTAGTACTGCGGTTAAACAATCAATTTTAATTTTCAAAGTTCTGGGTCACTTTGCGTACTAACAATAAAACCTTTTCTGTATCCAGTCGTATCTAGCGTAAACATGCGAAAGGCTCGTAAAATTTAGTTCAAGGGGTCTGTGAGGTAATGTATGCAGTTTTCCTATAAAACTCTTAATTGATCTATTCCTGGCTTAGTGCACTAGGTGCTTTAACCCGGTTCGACAAGTTAGGAGGCATGCATATTTAATTATAATTCCCTCAGATACTATAATTTTTCTTGACTTTTCCTTTTTCTTGCAAAGTTGCTCTGACCAATAGCTGAAATCGATTTCCCGAATACTTTTGGTTGCTGAGGTCGTCAATCAGCTACTTTACTACATATTACAAGTCGATGCTGTTTTGCATGCGTCGTGAGGACCGTTTCATTAGCTGGATTCTCCATGGGTTCCTATGAATGGAAATACGTAAAACTTTATCTATGGCGGTATAATTTTTGGGTTGAGAAACCTGAACAGTGGATAGCGTATTTTGAAGCTGATTCAGAAGAGAAGGATTGATGTGGAGCAATTTCTTGCATAACATATATGTAATTGCCGAATGGAAACGGCTTTAGGAATAATATTCATATCTAGCGCGTTAGGTGCTATTTTGCAGTATTCACATCTGGCGCCTATATGTAACATCCAGGAAGATATTAAATAAACGTTTTATGAGCAGAAATTCATTCGTTACCTCACTTCTTGTTCCTTGTATCATACATTGTTTGGTTGAATAGCGAGCTCAAGGCCATTAGATAATTAGACAACAGCAACTAGCTTCTAAATTGCAGGATTTGCTTCAAGATTGATTCAATTTTTCCAGCACTGATAGATACATAATGTAAAAAATATCCAAATAGCACCAACATCAAATCAACAACTTGTATCAATTTACTGAGCTGCTTCTAATTCAAATCTAATAATGGTTTTGTAGATAAAAATATTGCTTTCTTGTTTTATAGCAAAATACGTTGATGTCTTGAAAAGTTTGAGGTATTTTTAAAGAATATGAAAATTTCTTAAGGAATTCAGTTTCTTTTTCTATGTAATGTATTTATGACTGGAAATCGTTTATGAAGCAAAATTAAATGAGCAAAAATAAAAACTTTTTAAACAAATTTAATTTTAATCTTTATTGTTGAGACTGCTTTCAAAACAACATCACAAAAATATTCAATGTTTTTAACCTCGATTTTGTGTTTTGCAATCTCAAATTTCTGGTTTGGACCCATTCCAACATATGGTGTATAAAATCTTGCAATCAATATTTAACTTACATGTATGTTGTTTTCACCTTACGTAACATAATAATGCGAAAAGTCGAAAAGGCACTCATCTTCTCGCGAAATTCGAATTAAATTGAGCAGCTTTTCGGTTATCTCATAATCACATAAAGTGTTAATTAATTCTCACTAAAAAGCGTCTTCCATATCGAGATCAAACATATTACATTACACCTGCGATAAAACCTAAATGCACTCGGAATGACCGAATGCAGCAAGTTTTTACCGTAGGATAAAACTCGTGGCAATCATTTACCTGAGAAAAGACCTAATTAAGTGTCCACACAAAAATTTCATGAGTTGATTACAACAGAAAGTTTTGAGCCATAACTCACGGCAAGTTAACGCTTTTTGTTTCATCAACAAGTGGCTGGTTGCGGCGTGGAGTCAGCACCAGCAAACCGCGGCAGCAGCTCAGGTTAATTGTTCTAGGAACCTGCGCTGGTCACAAGCCAGGTGGATGGATAACCCTTTCCCCCCTCGGGAAGATGGCGAATTTCTTGCAAAACATATTTCATGAAGATTTTGCTCCATGCCCAGAATTATCGTGGATAGTGAGATCCGTAACCGTAAAAGAGCTGTCGCATTTTGTAGGTCAATTCTACAGGTAAACGGTCTGATGCAACAGCCATGTCCCGAAAGTGGAACTATCTCCACTTGCCATTCACGAATTTTTGGCATTATGAAAGACATTTTTAAGTAAAGATCAGAATAATTTGATAAAACAAAATTCTTTCTAAGAATTTCGGCTTTTGTGTATTCTTTAAGAATTCTAAATGTTCTATTTTCACTCTAACCCAAGTTTATTGCTTTAACATATTTGAATTTGTACAAGTCTATTCGATTATACCTATTTTAATGGTATATTCGCCAAAAAATTGGCCTATTTCTTTTCAGTCCTTTTGATCTCACCTTTCAACAAAATTTTGTCACAAAACCTACATAGTAAGTTGGAATTACGATTCTAAGACAATTAGGCATGATAAAATAGTCCTCCACATACAGGTCCTTCACATTATGTTCCTTTACTAGGATTTCAGAATAAATATTTTGAGCTATGTAACTTTCTTATTAAAAATTCTCTATAAAAATAAAGTTTCAAAAAGTTAAAATGATTACATCTTATTTTTAACTGAAGCCTAGTAACCAGTAGTAAGTCATTAATGTCTGAATCACAAATGCATGACGACAAGGAAAAATTACTTATTATAACCATAATGATTTTGGAAGGCGAGTCGACGATAATCCTTTATTTTCGATAATAGCAGCTTAAAATCATAAATAAAAGGGAATACGAAAATAGAATTATTCAAACAGAGCTTGAATTTAAAGCTTGCTTATTAATTTAGCCGTGCTCCAACTCACTTTTTGATTCACCACGAGTTGAGTTCAATGAGAATATCGTTTTCAATGGCGTGTGTTTCGTTCCAAGTAACATAAAAAAAATTGCATATAACCGCGGCACTTGAACATATCTTTTCAAGCCTATTGATATGTGAATACTTGAGTTGGTTTCTGTGATGTTCTTAATTTATTTAAGCATATACAACAAATCCAATTAACATAAATATAAACAAAAGATTACAAAATAAAGTATCAAATATTGTTGCTTTTAAGTTTTTAATTTCATTTTGCATAACAACTTATGTATTCCCCTTATAAATTACACATTATGTTATCCCTTTTTTATATTTATTATTTTTATAATCATTCCAACTTTACATAAGGCTTAAAACGATAAATATTAGTGACAATGTAGTATTATTAATATTTCGCTCTTCTTAGAGAATTATACGCTTCGTTTAAATGATGCATTTTGAAACTGAATTAAAATGATTACTTCAGCTACCACTGCACCAATAAATGCCACCGTAAAATCATTGCTCATGTTGAAGAGCCCAAAAATGTCAATGTTTTCTTTGAACGCAGACACTTGTAACAGTAGCATGTCTACCTATTAAATTAAAGAAAACGATTATATAAATATAAAAGCAAAATTAAGAATATTATTCTTACACTTCTCTGTAATCTCTCATCAACGTCCTCATGAAATATTTCAAAAAGATCTATATCAACTACAGATTTTTGTATACACAAATCAACTGCTAGTAACAGCAATGTGATATTACAAATCTCTGTGAAGCAAAAAATAAATCCAGAATAGTAACCACTTTCATTATATGCTAATGCTAAATAATTAAAAAAGAAAATTAGTACAATAGACGTGAATGAGCTAAACAACGACAAAAGTGTTTGAATTTGAAAAAATTGTTTTAATACTTTCACTGTATTTGAAATATTTAAATGAATTTCAGCAATTTGGTCTATTTCTTCACTATAATCACAAAATTTTTGAATTTTCAAGCCCTTAATTTCCTCGCTTAAAGCTGTGTGTTTTATTTTTACAACAATTTTATTCAGATGTTTTTTCAAATGTTCATACTGAGCGCCAATTGATACAAAGCACAGAAAAGATACGTTTATAAGAGACGAGAGCACTATCCACATGTAAATAACTACACTCCAAGCTGCGTAAATCATTATAGTGAACGTATTTCTCTTGCTAATTAAATAGGGAATATCACTCGATATTTGGTAAGTACATATAGCCAATTTAGTAAGAATAAGAAACAATGATTTGGATGAAAAGAAATTCACATCTTTTGTTACACCATAAATATCCTTGAAGTTTTCCAGGAAATTGTTTAAAACTTTAATAAGAGTACGACGTTTAAGTATTTGAATAAATAAAGACACTAATGCGTTTATTGAGAGAATTGCATATTCTATAATATTTAATAGTTCTATAAGAAGTTCCCCTTCTCGATCGCTGTACGTCCAAGTGAGAATCATATTCGCTGGAATCGAGGTCAGTAGCAAAAGAACACAAAATATTGTACAATATATCGTTAAAAATTTTGAATATCGTAAAATTCCTAGTTTTCTATCATAAGAAAACGTTACAAGGCCAATTAACTTGGAACAGTAGAAGAAGGCTAGGATTATATAGACAAAAGTAATGTTGACGCGATTAAACATTTTTTATGACTAAATTCTATTATTCTCTATAGTTGCTTTATCCGACTATGTGATATAATTTTGCTTATGCAATCGTTTCATTAAAAATTCTGTTCAATAATTAGTAGAACAAACAAATGATTCATTAGTTGATTGATTTAAACAAATTTCAGTAATAAGTTATGACGCAGGAGAAGGTAGTCAATAAGACGCCTTTCCGTTCTTCACATATTGATTTAATTTAAGAAAGTTAAGTTCAAATAGAACAACTGCTGGTGATTTTATAAGTTTGCAAACGATTTTTAAAATTATAGGGTATTTCATGTCCATGTACTTACAAGGTATAAATTAAATTTTATAATATTAATTTTTCCAAACCGCCCAAATTCCTTTCCTTTTTTACTTTGTATATTGTAAAGACGGCCTATTGTGAAACTTAACTAAAATTTTGTTAACAAGGGTTTATTTCCTATTTTTGTGATGTAATTTTTATTAATTATCATTTATTTTTTGTCTTCTTTATATAACCCACCTTAACGTTTTTAATAAATTTCTTATTATTCTTTTCAGTCGAATTTTATTTGAAGAAATTTTCATTGATTTATTTTCGATAACAAGGAAATAAAACTTGAACGAAAATTTTAGGAAAGGAAAATATGTAAAACATAGGACTTTAGAAAACAGTTTAAACGCTTTCACGTTTCTAATACTCCTAAAGTTGCTATTCAAGGACCATCGATCGATCGCATGGAGAAGGTTTTGGTGCGAAATATTTTTCTGTTGTTTCGAATAAATCTTCCGTAATAAATCAAGCAATTCTCAGATGAATTAAGGGAATGATGGCTGAAATCATATAAAAATACATATGAATGTATCTAAAATCAAAGCGAGGAGTAACAAAGCATATACATATACATGTTATATATGTTTGGGGGATTGTTTTTAATTAAATTCTTAATTTCTGAACTACGATGTAAAATAAAGTTCATTTTGTAAGCACGAAAATTTCACATTCGATTTAACTTTTAATTTGGGTTTTCCAACATACATAACTAGATATTTCGTACCGTATCCGAAAACTATGAGGAAGGGCTTAACTGGCACGAAGGCTGAAGTAAAAATATTTAGGAAGTAGAAGTGAATTTCGAAATTCATTGTGACCACTGAGCCATTAACTCGGACAAGATTACGCCCTGGCAGTAATTAACATAAGCATGGACGAGCTGGCGATCCGGAGAGCAAAAGTTGGTAAAACTTAATTGCAGCTCGCCTGACCGCACAACAGATGGAATTTGATGTTCGTAAGAACGCGACTTTTCCACCCGCACTGCGGTACCTTTTGATGGCCTCTTTTTAAGAGCAGACCCACACCCTTCGGAGTTGGTAAACGTGACGCGGTAAACCTTAAGAAGATGAAACGAGATTGCCCTAAGTATCATACTTGGGCTCAAATTAAAGCAGAAGATTAAGGTAATACTTCCGTACCGTATCTTTTATAGGCATAGACCCATCTGAAGAAAAAGTAGATTGTCGTTGTTGTAAGAGTTGTAAGAGTGCTCACTGTTACGAACTGGAAAACATCTACAATTAGCTCGAATCCCAAACAAAAAATTGTAGTCTTTCATCTTATCTGATTTCCATTTTCAGAATTTTCTTTTTAAGTAAACATATTAATATGTATGTAGTAAGTGTAATGTGACTTTTATTTTTCTCTTTTCCTCATTGTTGTCATCATTGTTTCTCATTTTAACACCAAATAATACTTCAAAAGGTGTCCTTTTTATTGACTTTTGGAATGAGCTGTTTACTGCAATTTGTAGTTGGGGTATACTATAGTATGTATTAATGTGTGTAATCGTATCACTTTTCGGGAGAACCTACTACATTAATAGTTCTGGTTATTTTTTCCACTGGACCCTTTTATATTTTGGATCCTAAATTTGGTTAATTGATCTCGGAAAATTTGAGTTAGTTAGTTTTCCTTGTCAAGAAGGTGAATTTTACCCTCTTAATAGGTCAGGGGATTTTTAGCATAATGAATAATAAAACAAGAACGGGGTTTTTGCTATGTATATAAAAAAAACGAATGATAAATATTCGTTAATATTGTAAAAATTGCAAAAACAGAAGTGCAACAAATTTGACGACCATATAGAAGCCGGTATAGAGGGTTTCGTCGAACTATAAGTGGACAGTTGAAAAAGTTTTGGTGCGATAAGGTTGATCTTATCAGTTGTAGGTATATATGTGCATAGTTTGCAAACTACCATTTAGTTTAACTTGGTCTTTGGTCCTTTACACTTATATTGTTATAATTATGGATCATACGGACGCGAATCTCTTAGGAAAAAACGAGCCTGAGATAGCTCCAAATGTTTTTCAAAGTTTATCTCGCACTCGTAGAAAGATTCCAGTTCCTGAACCTGGTCCTTCAGGAAGTGTATCTCATCGCAGAGTTTCGATCGCAGCATCTTCTGATACCTACGACACCGATAATTCTCATCTTGGAGTGGCCTTGATATTCAATCATAATTTTTTCGCTGATCAATCTCAACTGCCGGAAGATGAGGGAAATTGGATTCGACTGGGAAGTGAATATGATCGCGAGCGATTGTATCGGGTTCTAAAGGACTATAGATTTGATGTGCGTGCATACCAGGATTTAACTTTTTCTCAAATAATTAAAGTACTTGAAGCTGGTAATTTAAATAAAAAAAATTTGGAGAAGAATTCATTGCGACTAATTTGTGCTATCTTTCCTGCAGTTTCTAAGGAGGACCACAGTGACAATGATTGTTTGTTTGTTGCTGTAATGACGCACGGAACATCTGGAAGGCTTAGCGCTTTAAATAAGGATTACCCTGTGGAGACACTTTGGGAAATGTTTTTAGGCTCGGCCTGCAAATCTCTTATTGGAAAGCCAAAATTGTTTTTTATCCAGGTAAGAAGACCATAGTTTTATCTGTTTACATAAAGTACATAAAGAAAATATGGTTCCAATGTCACAGTCGTTGTCTTTGTCCTTCATATATTTATTTTCTATACCTATACTGAATATAGGTAAACGTGACTTCGGCTGAATTTCCTATAGATGGAGATATCTTCCACTTGTTCTTTATCACAGAAATTTATAGAGTGCTCATGTTTGTCTATGTTTTTTTATATTCTCGAACAAAGGGTGTATGGTCTTTGAAACTTTCCAATTTCACAACCAGACATACATACATAAGTGATGAGTAATTGAAGTGAATTCTTTGTTAGAGGTAGCAAATGGACTACTTAAACTAATTTGCTATAGATAGCTAAAAATAACATTTGTGTATTATAATCAAACGTGTGCTCGTGTTGGAGGTCTGATTGTCAATTGTTTCCCCGATTGATGTTGTGATTCATAGTTGCATTTGCGTAGGGAAATTTTAGACAGAATGTCTTTCGATAAGAACGTTTGATAAGACTGCGGAACAAGAAAAAATGATTTAATACTTACATACTTTTCACTTTTGAGAAATACATATAAAACGCATTATCAAATTCTAGAAAAAACGATTACTTTTGAAAAAGGTTAATGCATTTTTGGTAATTCTTGGAAACAGGCGAGGCAACTCAGAATTTATCGATTTGATTTTTTGTCTCCACATCTTTTCCACCGCTAGTTTCAGTTTTTAAAAATTTAAAAATTGGTAAATTAGGTAAACTACATTTAGGAGAGAGTTACGGAAGGCTTCAAAAACTCCAGAGCGTAATTATACGTTTTTTTTTCTAGCAATTTTCATCTTTTTATCTTTGATCTTTCATATTTCACCGCGGTACTAAAAAAAAATGTTTCGTACGTCCAATTCGCCTATTCGTCTTTATTAGACGATGGAGAACTTTAGACACAGTTTGAAAACTATTATTAGAAACAGAAAACTTTCGGTAGATGCTAAAATTATTGATATTTCAGGCTTGCAGAGGTGAAAAATTCGACAGTGGTGTTCAATTTAGAGGTTATACAACAATGTCTAGGGATGCTACTGATTCCAGAGGTCAACAAGTAACGTACACAATTCCATCAACAGCTGATTTACTTGTAATGTATTCAACATTTGATGGTATGTATGCAAAGTTATGAATATATTTATATTTTATTAATTATGTCTCAATGTTATAGAAAGGTTTTCATGGCATAATCCAACACATGGTTCATGGTTCATCCAGAGTCTTTGCGCTGAGTTAGAAAAAGGGCTTAAATCTACCGAGCCGACAGAACTGTTTAGATTACTTACAGCAGTATCACGCAGAATTGCTTATGAATACCTGTCGTATCCGTATGTTCTAAATAGAAGAAATATGGATGAAATGAAAGAAATGCCAAATTTTGTATCAACATTAACAAAAGTGTTTTACATTATGCCAAAAAATGAATGAGAGAAATATCGAAAAATACAATGTTTAATTTATGTTTAATAAAATTACCTTTTTTTGATTTAGTTAGTTTTCCTTGTCAAGAAGGTGAATTTTTCCCTCTTAATAGGTCAGGGGATTTTTAGGATAATGAATAATAAAACAAGAACAGGGGGTTTTTGCTATATAAAAAAAGCAAATGATAAATGAGGCTATCAGCGCAGAAGTGGTGTAACCCCAGACTAATTCTTAGGAGATAATGAGGAATTAAAATGTGGTTAAATTGTTTTTGAATTGCATTTATTTTGTGAACATTATTTCAATTGTTTTACCATCTATTGATAATTCTAAAAGGTGGCTTACGCCACTATTGTGTTGAAAGATCATAATTTAACGAATTTATTTTACACAAAAACCCTACCCAACAAAAATTGTGGGTTACACCACTTCTGCGCTGATAGCCTCAAATATTCGTTAATATTGTAAAAATTGCAAAAACAGAAGTGCAACAAATTTGACGACCATATAGAGGCCGGTATAGAGGGTTTCGTCGAACTATAAGTGGACAATTGAAAAAGTTTTGGTGCGATAAGGTTGATCTTATCAGTTGTAGGTATATATGAGCATAGTTTGCAAACTACCATTTAGTTTAACTTGGTCTTTGGTCCTTTACACTTATATTGTTATAATTATGGATCATACGGACGCGAATCTCTTAGGAAAAAACGAGCCTGAGATAGCTCCAAATGTTTTTCAAAGTTCATGTCGCACTCGTAGAAAGATTCCAGTTCCTGAACCTGGTCCTTCAGGAAGTGTATCTCATCGCAGAGTTTCGATCGCAGCATCTTCTGATACCTACGACACCGATAATTCTCATCTTGGAGTGGCCTTGATATTCAATCATAATTTTTTCGATGATCAATCTCAACTGCCGGAAGATGAGGGAAATTGGGATCGACCGGGAACTGAATATGATTACGAGCGATTGTATCGGGTTCTAAAAGACTATAGATTTGATGTGCGTGCATACCAGGATTTAACTTTTTCTCAAATAATTGGAGTACTTGAAGCTGGTAATTTACATAAAAAAAAATTGGGGAAGAATTCATTGGGACTAATTTGGGTTATCTTTCCTGCAGTTTCTAAGGAGGACCACAGTGACAATGATTGTTTGTTTGTTGCTGTAATGACGCACGGAACATCTGGAAGGCTTAGTGCTTTTAATAAGGATTACCCTGTGGAGACACTTTGGGAAATGTTTTTAGGCTCGGCCTGCAAATCTCTTATTGGAAAGCCAAAATTATTTTTTATCCAGGTAAGAAGACCATAGTTTTATCTGTTTACATAAAGTACATAAAGAAAATATGGTTCCAATGTCACAGCCGTTGTCCTTGTCCTTCATATATTTATTGTCTATACCTATACTGAATATAGGTAAACGTGACTTCGGGCTAAATTTCCTATAGATGGAGATATCTTCCACTTGTTCTTTATCACAGAAATTTATAGAGTGCTCATGTTTGTCTATGTTTTTTTATATTTTCTAACAAAGGGTGTATGGTCTTTGAAACTTTCCAATTTCACAACCAGACATACATAAGTGATGAGTAATTGAAGTGAATTCTTTGTTAGAGGTAGCAAATGGACTACTTAAATTAATTTGCTATAGATAGCTAAAAATAACATTTGTGTATTATAATCAAACGTGTGCTCGTTTTGGAGGTCTGATTGTCAATTGTTTCCCCGATTGATGTTGTGATTCATAGTTGCATTTGCGTAGGGAAATTTTAGACAGAATGTCTTTCGATAAGAACGTTTGATAAGACTGCGGAACAAGAAAAAATGATTTAATACTTACATACTTTTCACTTTTGAGAAATACATATAAAACGCATTATCAAATTCTAGAAAAAACGATTACTTTTGAAAAAGGTTAATGCATTTTTGGTAATTCTTGGCAACAGGCGAGGCAACTCAGAATTTATCGATTTTGTTGTATGTTATGGGGGTTCACTGCCTATATGTTGTGAGCTTCGTAATATCGCTTATTCATATTTTGTTAACCTCATAGCTATAGATTGATAGGCATTTTAAAAACTCACATTTAAACAATATTCTAAATACTTTATTTTCAAATTTGATAAGTTTACTGATAAACAAAAACAATTAATTAAAACAAATCTGCGTTTAAAAACAGTTATTTAGTTTAAAAATTTTTTTATGTATAGATTAGGTACATTAAAATTGAATGCTCTATCTTTTGAACAAGAATTCTAAAGAAACCACTTTTTTATTAGTTGGTGTTATAAGTACATATTTAGGCAACCCTTTCATTATCATTTATTTTATAACCCACCTAACTAATCCTACTTATTTAACTATACTTCAATTTATTGATACGTGAAGTGTAATTGAAAATTTTTCTTTACATTTATAAAACTCATATGGTAACCAAATGGTTTTAAATATTTGTTTAGCTTAGATTCGTTACTCAATAAAATTGTTCAAATAACTTCTAATAAATTCTTTTTGTTTAAATATTCTAAAGCTAATTTTTGTCCTAGTAGAGTGCCAAATTAAAGTTTCCTTAGAAAGAAATAAACTGTTTTTAATATACAAGTAGCAGTTTCTAAGTTATAAATAAAACAAAAGATATCGATAAGCCCCTCTTAAGTTTAACGTGAAGCTTTATTCTTTCTATTAATTTGGCAAAAATAAAAATTTCGAAAAAGCGTAAAGGTCGCTAATCATACAATATACCATATACCAATTAGCGAAACAGTATATGTATATGTAAATATGTTACGCAAAAAATATCACTAAAGAAAACCATATGTAGTGTATATACTTATATCGTTAATCGTGCTTAGATGGAAGTTTGATAGATAAGATAAGAAATGATAGCAGGTGCTCCAATATGTATGAAATGTCTAGTGAGTGATCAGTTTCACTTCAAAGACCGTGCATTAAAGTTTAGTTTTATTAAAATGGATGAGACGGACGTTTCTCTCTTAAAAATATTCAAAAAAGATCGCGAGGATAGTGAAATCCACCTTGAGACAGCGAAGAACGAAAATAGGAAACAAAGTGTGGATAAGGTGGACGGTCCATTTGGTCCGAAATTCTCAATCCCATCTCATACCGATCTTTATGAAACTAATCATCCTAATCTTGGAGTGGCCCTGATTTTCAATCACAAAACAGTAGACGGTCAGGCAGCACGGCAGGGCACTGACAGGGATAGAGATCGACTTCGTAAGACCTTTCTTGCCTTCGGATTTGCTACCAGGATCTACGACGATAAAACTTTTGAGGAGATTAATGATATTTTGGAAAGTGGTTGGGAATGAGCATTTATCGTCGAATTGATTGGGATTGGTAATTTCGGTTCATTTTAGCTGCTAAAGAAGATCATAGTCAAAATGATTGCTTGTGTGTCGCTGTGATGTCTCACGGAATGACTGGGAAAGTATTTGCTAAGGACATGGCATATCCTGTCGAAAGACTTTGGAAGCCATTTTTAGGCACTGAGTGTAAAACCCTTATTAATAAGCCGAAAATTTTCTTTATTCAGGTAAGTGCGAGAATTCAATTGGGGCTCTTCAGTTTTTAGAAAAGAGATAACGCTTTGGACAAGTTGTTGCCAATACATGAGCAATTAATATTAAGGCAAATATTGCAAAATATTTTTAGATTGGTTTTCGCTACTCTCTTGTAGTCGTGATAAATGAATTGATAAATGAGTGATGAGTGATAGATTAATTTTATTTCCGGGTTTGAAACTTTCCTGTTTTGTGTGCATAATAATATTACATATATATTGTATTATCTTTTGTTATCCAGTTTTACTTAAGTAAACTCCAAAAAAAGCGTAGAGTATTAAATATTGTAATATGTTTTAAATTTTATAATTCATTTTCTTGATTATTGGGTTGGAAATCAACATTTTGTTATCTGTCGAAGGGTCCGTTAAATTACGTTTGAGCCTATATTTTTATTATTTGAAAATGATGATGATGAAAATGAATACTACCCCCGTAGGTCGTTCTAGATTTGCTGTCGTGGATGCAGTATAATGGTTAGACATAAATTGTTTATCTGTTCTTTAAAATTATTTTCTTGTGCATTTTGATTGTAATTACCTATATAGAATTTAAAATGCAAAGAGATAGGACAAAATACATACATACATATATTGAGTGAAGATTAGAATAAAAATGAAGTAAATTCAAATTTCAATATGTCTTAAAATTTCTCCACATCTTTTCCACCGCTAGTTTCAGTTTTAAAAATTTAAAAATTGGTAAATTAGGTAAACTACATTTAGGAGAGAGTTGCGGAAGGCTTCAAAAACTCCAGAGCGTAATTATACGTTTTTTTTTCTAGGAATTTTCGCCTTTTTATCTTTGATCTTTCATATTTCACCGTGGTACTAAAAAAAATGTTTCGTACGTCCAATTCGCCTATTCGTCTTTATTAGACGATGGAGAACTTTAGACAAGTTTGAAAACTATTATTAGAAACAGCAAACTTTCGGTAGATGCTAAAATTATTGATATTTTAGGCTTGCAGAGGTGAAAAATTCGACAGTGGTGTTCAATTTAGAGGTTATACAACAATGTCTAGGGATGCTACTGATTCCAGAGGTCAACAAGTAACGTACACAATTCCATCAACAGCTGATTTACTTGTAATGTATTCAACATTTGATGGTATGTATGCAAAGTTATGAATATATTTATATTTTATTAATTATGTCTCAATGTTACAGAAAGCTTTTCATGGCGTAATCCAACCCATGGTTCATGGTTCATCCAGAGTCTTTGCGCTGAGTTAGAAAAAGGGCTTAAATCTACCGAGCCGACAGAACTGTTTAGATTACTTACAGCAGTATCACGCAGAGTTGCTTATGAATACCAGTCGAATGTTCCAAATAGAAGAGATATGGATGAAATGAAAGAAATGCCAAATTTTGTATCAACTTTAACAAAAGTGTTTTACATTAGGCCAAAAAATGAATGAGAAAAATATCGAAAAATACAATGTTTAATTTATGTTTAATAAAATTACCTTTTTTTATTTCTTTTAGAGTTTTATTATTCAGCGACCTTGGCTAATTAAGAGTGCAAATTTTCTGAGAACTGGAATTTTTGAATGTTAATTTAAAGTATATTTGTTGAAGAAATTCACATAGGAAAACTAAACATTATTTGTTGCTAAGTACATAATTATAATACTTTAATTGTTTTTTTTGTTTGCGAGTATTGGACCCGAATTTCATTGCAAAAAATTAATTCAAAAAATTGTCCAAAAACGGGTTTAAGACAACCTATATTTTGTATTTACATTTGCATTCATATGCAATATTTCTCATATAATTCTAAAAATAAAACGAATTTGCTTGTTGGTCACACAAAGTTTACTTCCACTCTTCGGCAATAACGAAATATTATTAGGTACACCCAGTGCAATGAAACTGATATGTAAATGAACCAAGGAATTGTCAGGAATTCCATTCAAATGGTGCTCTGTGGAACCATCTTGGATTGGTATTCATTTATTTAAAATAATTTAATCGATTAATCGATTATAGATTAATCGATCGATTAATCAATTATCGATAAAAATAATTTTTACCACATTAAAATCTACCTCTTCTTTCTGGCTGCCGCCGAAAGGTATATTTTTTGAAGTACGCGGGGGTTAGCTGTCAGTAAAAATGATTTTTTCCGGTTGTAATCCTCAACATTCGGCTGCTATCTTGAAAAAGAAGGATGAAACCAGTTTTTTAGCTATATCTGACACTGACTGCCAGTCTCACCAAAATATTGTAAAGAGCTTTAGATAATTAATTTCCCTATAACTTTTATTAATAACGTTTTCACCTAGAAGTAATAATAAAAAAGTTATACGGCCCAAAAAAACGAAACATCTGGAGAAACCAATCATTGAGGGGTTATTGAAGAGTTTATTTTAAATTTTTAAAAGAATACAACATATGTAGCTTTTTTGTAGAGCATTATATATAATGAATAGTTTCGACTATTTATTTTTTTTATCTTCTCAATTCGTTTGGATTTGACAGCACTCTAAAGGGAGGGGAATCTCAGATAAAAAATGCACATTTTTAAGCAAAAAGTGCGAGTGGTTTCGATTCGATAAGTATTTAAGATTTTTATGATTATAGCGTTAATAGTTGTATTATATTACATTATACGGTGCTATCGGAAATTATATGAGCATGAATTAATTTTCAGTAATCTTTCCCTTCTAAGGATCAGCATTTGTTAAAAACGAATAAAGGGATGATGGTAGCGGATGTAGGTATGTTAAATCTTTGTCTGTCCTTAATTATTTGATAAAATTTCGTTTCAATTCGTCAACATAAATTGGTTTTATAATTTCCGACGGAATTAGTTTAAATTTTTGTTCGTTGTTGTCACTTTTTGTAGACTAATTGAAACGACAATTTATCAAACAATTAATGACAGACATAGATTTAATGTACATCCATTGGCATCATCCCTTTACTCATTGTCAACAATGCTGGACTTTGGAAGAGAAGGAATGCTGAAAATAAATTAATGATTAACTTATTTTTGATAGCACCGTACGGTATAATACAACAATTCGTGAAACAATATAATCATAAAAAACTTAAATATTTATTAAATTGAAACTACTCGCACTTCTTGTTAGAAAATTTGCATAATTTACTTTGATTTTCTTCCCTTTCAGACTTTGTAAAATATATAAAAATGCAGAAAATTAAAAAGGTAAATAGTCGAACAAATTTGAAATTAAAGGTGTAATAGCCCCTGAACGATATTTTTCTGCAAATGTTTTGCATTTTCGGCGTCAAAGTTTTTTATTATGACTGGTACGTAAAAGTTATAGAATTTTCTACAGAAATATCCTTTACAACATTTTTGTGAGACTCGCGGTGACAGAGAGACTTGTTGCACCCTTCTTTTCAAGATGGCGGTCGAATAGGAGGATTACAACTCCAAAAAATCAGTTTTAAACTCTCAGCCAACTCTCCCACGGATTATAAAAAACAAATGATTCCTACCCAAAATGCACAATTTAACCCTTGTTTACGACCATTTGAATGGGTTAAAACTCGATTTTTTTATTTATGTGGAGCTAAAAAGCAATGTTTTGTCAAAGTAGACACAATAGATGGCATTTGGCATGTTGGTTCTCCTTGGTCAATTTTTTCACAATATTTTTCAGTGGCAATGCGACGTTGTACGTTGAGTAGCAAATCAAAAAGTAGAATGCCATTATTATTTTTAGCCTTTTCAAGTTCTTCGCAAAGCGTCTGAATGAACCACGATCCTTCATCTTCGGGACGAAGTGCAAGCTTTCCTATGGATGTATTCTTCATTAATTTTGATAGTTTTTTAGTTTAGTTTACTTAAAAAAACCTTTATCCGAAGCAAACATCGTTAAAACGTCTGCGGTTATCGGAATCCTTTGGGTTGAATTGGTCAATCCATCGTCTGCATGATAGCGTACTTTCGCCAATATATAGCCCTTATCGGTTTCTTTTCCACGGCAAGCCTTTTGATGGAATTGTTGGACGTTTTAAAAACATTCTTAAAAGTTGTCTGCCGTCTAAACTCACCTGAACAAAGAAGAGTTTCGGCTTTCCGGCGAGGGTTGGACATTTCGTGGGGTAAAAATATTGGTAAATATCCTCAAGATCATACGTAAACCCTTCCGCGGCTGTCAGTTTTTTTCCATCATCACAACCGTGCGTCATAATTACCATCAAGAAACAATTATATTTCGAGAAGTCCTTCTCGACTACTGCATAATTGTAATAATAAAAATAATAAAAATAAATATGTAAACGAAATTTAATTTTATCAGAAGGAAAACTTACATTTTTTTATTTGATTATGAATATCTGTTAATGTTAGATTATCTTTTTCGGGAATCACTTCAAAACCATATTCTTTTAAAATGTTTCTAATTCTTACACCGTCTAGTTCTGCGCCCTTTCTGCCAGTTATTTGATTTATTATAAAAGCGACTCCCATTCGTTCATGATTGAACTTGTAATACTTCACGGTACTAGCTGCCATGATGGCGACACTGCAGCAACCCAGAACTAACTAGGGACATTTATATGTAGTTCAGAAAGTCCAATTCCTAGAAATGCAATAGTTGCTTATAGGTTATCTTATCGCAGGATAAATTGCGTACTGTTATCAAACTTATTATAACTGCTAATATGCAAGGCATGCACTTCTAAAAAATTCAAAGTATCTAACAAACAGCTTTCTTAAATTGATATTGCTTATTGCACTGTTTGATTTCCTGCAAATATCAATTGCACTTAAGTGTTACTACTTGATTCTTACAATTTGTGAATGAATACCTTCATTCGCATTATTTCTAGAAAAAATTTAAAAGAAATAATTTTTTGAAAAGCTTCAAACGTTTTCAGAGAGCTTAAAATATTAAAACATATATCAATTTGAGATAGTAAGTTCTTCTTCATATGTCTATTCTTTGTGGACATATTGCCACTATCTGCACTGATATCAATATATAAAAATAAATAAACTGTGAAGTGGTTAAAGTAATACATTTTGAAAGATTCTCGGAAAACTACTTCTATAAACTTTTTCGATAAATATTTACTATCACTGACTTTATCGTTTTTTATTTATCTTACAAAAATATGTTAATCTGTTATATGGGAGAGTGTTGTGATCAAATGGTCTTTTATTTTCTGCCAAAGTTATAAAATAAAAAGAAAAAATAATATCATAAAGTAATTTTTTCTAAATTTGTGATTTATTTTATTTGTATTTAAGTTGTTCATATTTATTTTAATAAACTATTTGTAGAGTTATAGTAAAGGAAATCTCCTTATTTTTAGTAACCCAGTAGTATCAAGTTTTGGAAGGCACAATAAATATAATCAGCATTAAAACATTTTTTATAATTTACTTTTTCTCATTTAAATGCTATTGTGGGTTAGGTTAACTTCAGAAATTACTTCAAAGCCATAAAGTTCTAAAACTTTTTTAGTTCTAACACCCTTTTCGTCTCTATTTCTGCAGACTTTTTATGACCAAATGTTTTGTGATTTAAAATACTTATGTACGAGCAATGCTCCATTTGTAAATTTATATAATTACGCAGATCTATCCGCACCATGATGGCAGTATCGTTTTAGGGCAGAACTAGGCAGGGTGTCTTATAACTAAATATAAATAGAAAGTCCATTTCTTAGAAATGTTTATAAACGGTTTTTCCGTACCTTATTGCAGGAAAATCTACTTGAAATTATCTCAAACTTCACAGAATTTTATTGAATTTAATGAAGATATGAGCTTTTTAAAAGTAGTTATCTTAATAATTAGTGTTCTTCAATTGATTCCCCTCCCCTTATTGGAATACATATTAGACTTCCTGAAATCTTTTAACATTACTGAACAATGAGAATTTTATGGTATCATTTTTCACTTTAGCAGGAGTCTATTTGTCAATATTAAGGGAACCATAACTCTAGTCTTATTTTCCATAGTTACCATAAGAAAATGGACAATTGAATTTTCCAAGAGCACAAAAATAACACCAATCGAAGAACTAAGGAAATAAAACTCGATTTATGTGGTGATGTTTTATCTAAGAATTTGTATAAACATATGTTTTGCCCCTTTTTCAAATATGTAAAATATAAATTGAATGTTTTAGGAGCTTCCACAATGCACGGGTAATTTAATTGTAGTTCTAAAACATCGCTTAATAGAAAACCCTATAAGTTTTGTGTGTGATTGCTCAAAATATGATCTTTTTGAATTATTTCCAGAGGTAAAGAAGGCATTTCAGATCTAATATTAAGTAGAATGAGTCCAAAGTTAAAAACGGGTAGATATGGGTTTTGAATCTTGAACATTTTATCGCCAAACCTTTGAGTTCACTAAGCCTTGACCTTTGGTTAGCCGATATTATGACTCCTTGTTTGTTTTTATAACAACAGCATGGAGTTTGGAGGCGGGAAATCCAATGACGTAATTTGAATCGCGTCGGCATTGACGACTAAAGGTTTAAGTGTTCAGTTGAGCTCCACTACAAAACTATAGCCCAATGAAATAGTTTCATCTACGTCTCCTCGTCAGTAAACCCGACGAATAAATTTAAAAGTAACAAATGTCATTGGTTAGGTTTAGTTGGTTTATGAAGACGCATGACGAAGAAAATTGATACTGCAAAATAAGGTCCTTGTTAGAGTGAAACATTTGGTATTTTTGTTTTATAAATTTTATTACCAAAAACATATTATTTTTATACCTACAGTAAAGTAAAGTAAAAAATTCTCCATATAAATTCACATAAAATCATGAAATGCAGCAAAAGGAAATCTAAAATACAAAAATTAAATACAATAAAAGTGAATAAGACAAAGAAACATACATATTTACAATAACAATTTATTTTCATAATTCAGGTATAATTTTTCAGTTCATGTAATAATTATAATCAAAATATGTACATGGTGGAAGGATGTGTTTCCAATATTGCTTTATTCAATTCTATGGAGAGTCCTGATCAATTTTTCTAAAAATACATTCTTTCAAAACTTACATTATCTTTAGACTGGGATTAATTTCGTGGGATGTTTCTTTCCTAAAAAAATTGATCAGGACATTCCATCGATGGGTATAAGCATGTTTAATTACAGCCATGCGGAAGCCTTTGTAAGATAAATCTAATACTACGTGAATATAAATAAATGTTTCCACATAAAGGAATAATGATGAATTAATATGGTATAATTGGGTAGTGAAAAAGAGGATCCTGTGAGGCAGGTTGCTCTAATGTTGTCATATTCATTATTGTTGAAAATAGAAAAGGCGGCGTTGGCGCATTTTTGCTCGCATCTATCGCACTCATAACTAATCTAAATAAGTTAATTAATTCCGTGTTGTTAGTTTTGTAAGCCATACGCTTTTCAAATGCTTTAAATAAGCAAGTTTTGTTATCGCTGCAAGACCGCCCTGTTTCAAAAATAAATATAATTAATAAAAATTAAGATTTTTATTTTTATTAAATACAAACAATTAGACTTAACGTTTTTAATAAGTAGTTATTTATTCTATATTCAGACATCAATTTTCCCTATTAATTTAGTTTAAACCTTGAAGAGTTATGCAGGCTTTTATTTGAGTACTCAATCAATCTACAATTAAGTTTTAAATTTTCCTAAACACTTTTAAGTTTATTTATTTCGACAATTAGAAAATATAGATCCATTGTTTGTTTTGAAAGGACCCTATATCACTTTTTGCATTTCGACAGGATTAGTTTGAGTTCTGGCGGAATACACAGGGTGATTGATTACTTACCCCTCACTTTGTGCATGAAAATCAGTACACCTGGTTTGTATGGAAGTGGAATTTCAATATTTTCAGTTTTGCAGTAATCCATAATTAAGGGATTTATGTTATCATTACATTGGTCCAAACCCTGAAATAATAAGTTTAAAAAAATATCAATTGAAGTGAGATGCATGTTAGACTAACTCTTTGCAGACTTACTTGCAAAACGAACACTTTCGGTTTATTCCTTAGAGTTGGGCAGACCTCCTCCGAAAACGTGTTAAAAATTACACTAGAGCATATTTTTTGGTTAAGTATCAATCGTTTTCCTGCCATTTTGACGAAAAGGAAAACCCACAGTGTTGATATTTGCGAAAAGTTTATTTCGCGAACTATTTTTGGAAATTATAGGATAATCTTTCAGTTATAACTAGACTGCGGATTATATGCAAATGCATATTATGCATTTGTTAAGATAAACAAATAATTTCACCGCATAAATTATTTATATCATTAGAAACTTCAATTTATACATATGCACAATGATATAAATAATTTCTGCGGTGAAATTATTTGTTTATCTTAACAAATGCATAATATGCATTTGCATATAATCCGCAGTCTAGTTATAACACATAGTAAAACTGCAAACTATCTATACCTTTGTTTAGTATAACCAATAAGTCGCTAACATCTGCAACTCCATACAATTTCACATGGGGAAAATTATCTTTTCGATTTTTAAGTAAGTTCTCTAAGAAGTAAGCGTCGTGATCACAAATGTTTATATTTTTGTCCATGATAATTACCGCGTAATTTGCCATTTCGACTTTCCGCAAAATAATTCACACAACTGCACAAATGTGTCACTTACCGCATCTTTTATAGTTGACGGTTATCTATTCCTCACAAAAAATGTTATCATATCTAATACCAGTTAGAGATAGCATTTAGAAAAATTTTTTTGTTTTTTTCAAAATTTTAGCTTGAGCTATGCAAATCAGAATTATGAAGACATCTTTTAAATACTTTATATGTATATATTTTTTATTCTTACTAAAACTGTTGGCATTTCTAAGACTAGCTCGGTTTAGCAATTAGTGTTTAGAATTAGAGGGTAATAATAATATTACGTTTTGAACGAATCACCAAAAAAAAAAAAACGGGTACTTTGCGTAATCAGAGATTAGAGAGCACAGTGTGCAGCAGTCATGAAGGGCGGTTGCAACGTCTTATCTTATCTCCAAACTATTTACGATAAAACATTTTGCGATTTTGAACTTGTTGATTGAACTGTTTATTAGACACTCATAAATAGGGTTTCATTGCGTTCATTTATTCGTAGATTTCTAAAAAGCATAAAGACTTTTAGGTGAGTATTCTCGCATTTAAAATTATTTTTTTGTAATCTTTTGCAGTATAGTTGTCGCTATCATAAAATATTTGATTTCGATGATTTTTTTCAGGAACATTTCTACGCTAAAGGAATGGATATTTTTAATAGATATTTTTGATTTTAGTTCACACAATAAAAGCTTTAAATCATAGTTCAAAAACTCAAATCGATCCAGGAATTGTTGCGATGTAATGGGTATCAATTGTAACATAGTTTTGAAAAAATGCGTTTTGAAGCTTTTCTGGTGACTCCATAATTTCTACAAGTTTTTGAGAAATTCTTTCGTTGTGTTTTCAAGAGTGTAAAATTATGTAGCCCATTTTGCAACGAATTTCGAAATAACTGCTCTTAACATTTTGTAAGTGACATTTTTAACCCATAATCAATAAAGGAAAAGAATAATGCATAAATATTGATGGAATTTTGAACTACTATTTCTCATTTGTTTTTTAATAAATAGGAGCAACGAATTCATTTACTTAAAACCCGAAACTTTATTAAATATTTTATTTCTTTCTTATCATAAAAAGTTCATTTTGTTGTATTTTCCACTTGAAGAAGACTACCTCTTCTTTGTGACACTCAAAAGTGCAGAGGTCACACTTTTAACCTGTGTGCTGTTTCCTGATGGCAGTCAACCTTAAGTTCAAGTGTAAAAGAATGGATAACGTAAAATCTCCTGAAGAGTCTCGTTGTAAGTTGTAACGCATTCGAGCCATATTCATCATGTAACCAGAGGAGCGCATTGCTTTTACCAACACACTAAATTTGCTCATCGTAGTCAAGGGAATACTTCTTTTTTTCAGAACAAATATCTGCATTGCCGGTTTCTCGGGAGGGTAACTACTTGTGGATAAGACTTAGCACTCAAAGCGAGGAGTATCTTAAGATTTTATATACATTATATATAAATATACATATATATACAATACATATATATGTACTTTCGTATCCGTGCAGTGAAATTTCCACCCCCTGGCCTGTCCAGGGGTTGCGCCTGCGGGACGAATTTTTATTAAGGTTGAAATTCGCGACGACTCTAGCTGGAGATATGTGCGGGAAGCACGTTGAAATGTTGTCTCGGGTGAAATTTATAATTTCTTTCGCCCCGACGATACCCACGGAAGCAGTCGCTTTTAAGTGAGTGTCCCTGTTGTGGATTATTGTTTTCTGCATCTTAAACGACGTTGTAAAAGTGAGTAGGTAAGGACGGAGCGTAGTTGGTTGCCTTTGTAAAAAGTTTGTGAAAGTCCCTTTTTGTTGTGGAGAATATCCTGCGGCAAAGAGGCTGCATTCAAATATTTTAGGTGGATGTTTACACGATGCGCTTTTTCCTCTTTAGAAACTGCATAATTATCATCCGGAGAACGCCCCTCCCCCGCATCGCACAAATGTAGGGAAGTATTATATATTTTTGTCTTGAAATCAATACTCATTTTTGCAACTTTAAAATTTGCCGGTATTCTGCTTCTCTGTCTGTATTTTTCCCTGTAGTCCGTGATAAATAACTCTGATATTGTCCTCTCGAAAATTACAATGGGATGACGTGAATAGCAATCGGACTATCCTCTAGCTCGTTTTCCAGAAGTCGTATAACTTCTCGTTTCTGATTCTCCCATAGATTTGATAAAAAGCAATTTATGGCTACATTGTCATTCTGTGGGTAGATGGTGGTCATTTCGGTTCGAATTAATACCAGACAATGGCTTCCATTAGACCTTCAGGGAAATTACTTGAAACCATGCCGTCTCGTATATTTAAACCGTGACTTCCGGGCGAGAACAATTTTAGGATGGCGTAACTCACAATATTTGATATCGTGATTTCCATTCACAAGGACATTTTGAATTACAATTACTATTTACTTTATCTATTAGAAAACACGTATTTGGGCATTAAATAATAGTGAATTTATTGCTCAAAATGTACGTAGATAGGTAATTCATATAGAAGTCATCCGATTAAGGAATTGGAGGCGCTTTAAATTTAAACTGTTTTTAAAAATTGATTGGAATTTGTGGTTTTATGATGAGGATATGCATGTATGTATATCTAAAACATCGATCGACTCTTTTTGTAATAGACTTAAATATTAGAATATATATGTATATAAAAAAAATAATTAAAAGTCATAATTGTTAAAAGTTCTAAAAAGAAGACATAATTTAATTTATTTTTCTTTTCTTTTTACATGTTCGTTAGTCTTATACATACAATAAAAACCAGAAACATATAAATACATAACTGCTTTGTTACGAGAAAATAAAAGACTCATATTTTTTTGCTTTAAGCGACTTAACTTTAACTTCATTTAGTATAATAAATAATATTAATTCACGTAAAAAACTTTGAATGAAGGCTGAATACAGAAAATTTCATAGAACAATTCTAAAATGTTTAACTTTCATTATGCAGAAATAATCAAAACGTGAATAAAATTTACTATATTCGCTTTTCCAATTTTTATTAATTATTATTTATTTTTAGCAGTTTAGCACGTCGTGGTCAGTAGGATTTGCTTAAAATAGAATTACTAAATTTTGCATATTTCCATTTTTACCTACAAGTAATAACTTAAGAAAATGTTATAGATTCCATATTTCTACATTTATTTTGATTAATAAATTGAATAAAATACTATATGAGGCGTTTTGAACTGCAATTGTTTAAATTGGAAATACAATGAAAACTACTTCCTCTTAAGAATTGTTTTCCTTCAAATTCGGGTAATGGTTATCTAAATATGTAATTACTTCTCTTTCTCTATTTTTCAATATAAATTATTTGGAAAGTCATTTTCGTAGAGCAGAGAAAATAATTCAATGCGAAAGTTAAATTTTTTCATTCTAGACTAGACTAGACTAAAGAAACTTTCTGTACGGTATTAATCTAGCTATATAAGCTAAATTAATGTTTTGAAACTCAAATCTTTATCTCAAAATCTAGTATTGATAACAATACGTTCAAGAGCTCCTAAATTATTCATAGTTTGCATATTTCTGGCAGCCGAGTAATGAACTATAAATTCTATAAAACTTGGCTAACTTCTGGGAAAGCAAGTAAAACTACAACAACAGGGACTAGACGGGAGCAAGGTTGAGGAGACTTTATTTAGTCCCTTCAAAATGCAAACTCTAAACACCGCGAAGACATCCCGCAGCATGAATATTCCACCCCTGTTTAAATAGGGCAAAAAACCCTACCAGTTACCATAATTATCATAATCTGTCTCAGCGGCACTAAACAGAATCCAGAAAATCTGTTTTGCATCAAGTCCCACCTTTTCGGGCTCACTCTGTTCCGTAAACTGATTGAATTTGCATAAGCACGTTCGGAATTCATGGAACTCCCCAGAGGGGCGGTTCTGCTTTTTACTGATTTGAACGCCGACATGGAGACAACTGCGGCAATGGAGCCTCAAAGAACTCCACTTTTATTGCGTATTTTTTACCTTTTGTCCCCGAAAGGCTTTCACCAGCCAGAATTGGCTTGTTCTACATGATTTTTGCTCTGCTCAAATATTCACTCCACGAATCTTAACTACATCAAAGCAATCCAATTCGCGCAAAGGGATGTTACCGATGTCGCGACGTGGTTCTTAAAGATGTGTGACACAGGTGCGAGTCGAGCACATCCCTTTCTGAATAAATCAGCCACAACTTGTGAACCGCAAGTGTATGCTATTTTTTCAGATTATGGCGTCGCGTACGGGGCTGAGATGGGCTCCGCCACCCCATTAGGCACTTACACCCGCGAGACAATTCAATTTGTTGAATACGTCAACATCAATCGCGGGATGATGTTAAATATTTATAAGCCCATTGTCTAGAGTCCCGAGTGTGCCTCATTGTAGTTCAAATATACGGGGGTTGGGATAACCCAATTGCAAATTTCTTCCCTTCACGGACAGGTCCAGGCGAACTTTTTTCGAGGTGTCGAACCCGTGAAAAAGTTGTATTTCTGTCGAGGACCACTTTAAATGCTTTATTGCCACCTAAAAGCGGCGGTCAATTACTATAACCCCAGGTTATCTCTGAATGCATCCTATAATAATTTCACCTCCAATAATCCGTGTCCCAAGGTTCAGTCTCTGACGAACTTAATTAAAACGGTCGGGCCAAGCGTTTCAGTGTCGCTGAAGTGCATGTAACTCAATTATGCATTCTCATACACATAATTGGCTCGTCTGGAGTGCAATATCAAAGTGATGAGGTTTGTGTGCATATTTTAAATTAACTATTGATTTTAGCTCTGGCTTTAAGGCTAAATGAATCAACTGCAACGGCCGCAGCCGCAGCCCCAATTATAAATGTTTTTGCACACACCGTCGCGGCGTGGTGCGATGCTTGGGCACTAAACGCAAACGTTATCCTGAACTGAAAATCTATACACGCGTTTCGCGGCTGCATAATGCGATTTTACTCGCTATGGATGCTTTCAGGGCTGCGGTTAGATGTGCTATTGTAATTTGATCTATTGGAAGAGCGGCTCCATGGATTGAGTTCAAATCAGAAAAGAGCATATGTGGGTTGGGGCTTAAGTACAATATTTTAAATTTGTATAGGTACCTGAACTCGCGCAGAAGTTTAAGTTGGTAGCAATCCTGGGATTAGGCCAATGATATCTCAGTTACCAAAAAGTATTACGCCAGCAAATTATACATAGGTACTTGCATATTAACTTCTTAAACTTTCGAAAAACACAACCCTCCTTTTGCAAAAATAAACATGTGCAACATTTTCAAAATTGGCACTTTTAAAACAAGAAAAATGAAAAAATTAATGTTAAAGGAATTAAAATAAAAAAACCTTTAATAATTAAAAAAAAACAAGCTGTGTGCCCGATGAGATATCTCATCGACAACAATTCATAAATGACGAACTTCCATACAAACTTTCATCCCCTATTAGTTGATGAATTATCAAAAATCCTTTCTTAGTACTCACTTACGTTATATAATATTTATAAGGAACTCCTGTGCAAAATTTTATGCTTCCAGCCCCGGTTTGGACTGTGCGTTGTCAGTCAGTCAATGTTAGAGATTTATTAAGGTACATATATACTTAAAAGACTTATCTAAGTAGTGCACCACTTCATAAGTTCACTAGCAAATTTTCATGGAAAATATAACATAAAAACAGATTATAAGCGTCCAAGTTTTTGATGCGACTCGAGTCAAAAGAAGTTATTTTGAGAAAATTGCTATTAAAACTTTTGACTATGAGCTCTCTACAAGTCTACCTTACTCTGCTTCAGCAGCTGGTTTTTAGCTGTTTAGCATATATAACATACATACTCTTGAAAGTATAATACAATTTTTTAGGGTGTCGATAGTAAAAAAAGGAACCTTTATAGTTTCGCCATGTCCGTCCGTTCGTCCGTGTGTCACAGACTTGACCCTGGGCGCTCATGACCTTAGTTACGACACTAATACTAATATACAAATTTTATTTGGAATATCAGTTCTATATAACATATTTTAATGCAATAATTATTAATTTTAAACTGGTTTTTAATTTTATTCTCATCCAATCATAACCTTCAATGTAACATTAAATCTATGTCCCGATTTTTTGTTCAGTCTGGCTTGCGGAAGGTGAAACATGTATACATATATGTAATTATTAAAATTAAAAAATGTACTTTTCAAAAAACGTGGTTAGTACTAAAAATACAACAATTAGAATAAAATGTAATCGAAAATACATATGTATGTATATCTTTAGAACTTCTCGGATTGTATAAAAGTGAAATTATTGCTCGTATTGTTTTGAATTTTGTTTTTGGATAAAGATTATAAATTGCTTTTAATATCTTAAACTAAAACAAACTCAGCACTTTAAATCGCATTGAGACCAGTAATAAATCTGGCCATGACAAAGCCTAACTTTCAGTTCACCCAAAGAATTTCGAACTGAACTAACTTAAACGTCAGACCGAGCTATCTGAAATTATCAAATAAATTGGATAGAGTAGATTATCCCAAAAATTTCACATTGTTCATGTTGGGTTTCCGAAGAGGGCTGGTCTGGGCACAGGTCTACCCGATAAACAGTGATTCCCATCGGTTCAAGGGTTTGGATAACTTTCCTCTATTATGCATCTTTCCATCAGAAAGAAATCCCAGTCCTCGTCGGGAAAAGGGCGCCCAAGTTTTCCACTCTATCCAGTGTCCTTCCTCTGTACATACATTTTGTGAATGACATGAAAGGGGACGTGAAATGTTCGTGACAGTGATGCAAGGGAAAATAGGGACATTTTCCCAACGTCATGAAAATAAAGGAGGGATAAGTTTTGTACTTTTCCTTTTTCCTTTGCGGTTGGATATGTTGCCATGAGATAAGGCCTAAAAGAACTTTTGGTTGCACTTCAGCTTGTTGGCAATTGTTGTCGGGACTGTGAGGAGGCGGAGTGGAATCAAACCGCAAATCTTGTAAAATATAAGTTTTGCTCGATTTCACTGCCGTGACTCGGCTCTTTCATGGCATTATTCAGGACTGCTTCAACAAATCCATGTTGGTGGAGCGACGTATTTGGTTCAGAACCACCATACATCCCTGCCTCAGTCTGAGCTGAAACAACGAGGATCGTTCTCCTCTTATCTGATGACACCGGGACACTTCGGTGATTATTCAACCCTGTTAACTGCACATAATCGGATTTTGGAACTACACCAGCTAAAACATAGCTAAGCCGGAGCATGAACTGATTAATAGGGAGCCGATAAGCCGGGCTGACTTCAGGTGTGTCGCAGCGTGCGTAGTTCCAGGAGCCTCATCCTCTTGGCTCGGAATGCATTGTCGCCGGATGGTGCATCCTTCTGCAGCGCACGTGAGCCAGGGCACCATCGGTGATATAGTGGTCGATTTTAGGATCGCTTTATTAGACCATTACTTTAATGCTGACGCATGCACATTTAACCACTAGACATATCCTGGGAGTGATTGCCGATGAGCAAGCACGATACTCGGGAAATATCAGATCATCCCACAAAGTACACCGTGTACCCACTCTGTCTACGAGGAAAATCATTTTCGGATGCATTTTGATGACTCCTGTTTAGTTTAGATCGAAATTGCAAACATGGCCCTGAGAGAATGTGCCTGCTTATGCTTCCTTATGCTTCAACTGGCAGTTGAATGAATATAGTTTAATAAAAAGCAATAGAGCTACATATTTTTAAATTAAAGAAGTTCTGTACAGGTAATTAATTCTGATAAACTATTTTAATTGACTTTCCTTTCTTGAACATCAGTTGTAAGTTTTGTAAAAGTTATTTTATGGAGTGTAGACTGTATTATTTTTATTATATTTATACCTATCCCTGTTACCAATCGAGTACTTTTAAACTTACTGTTGTAGTAGGTACTTGCAAGAGTAAGGTAGCTTTGAGGAATTAAAAAGTATTTGGGTATTTCAGTTTGAGAATATTGAAGTATTTGAGTCCTGCAGAATTAGAATAATCCCACTTATTATATCTACACAACTTTTAATGAAACTCTCGTGAAATTGTATCTTTTCGAAATTTAAAAGTTAATTTTGAACAAATACTTCTTAATTAAGTACTCAAATACTTCCTGAATACTTAAGCACTCGAGACTTTAACCAACCACGGCGAATACTTGAGTAGTTGATCTTAAAGTTCTCAAATACTCATTTATATTAAGAAATAAATAAATAAAGAGTTATCTTGAAGATAATGATAAAAGTTTGCAGGGTTTGGCTGGTGTAATCCTATTAATACACACAAATTAACACTGAAGTTTGTTTGATATTTTTCATTTTTTGGTAGAAACTAATACATAATTCAATTTAAGCTACATTAAATTACAGGGCAAGTATTTTGCCCTTTTATGTTTTTCGCTTTACGATTAAAATAACTCGTGTTAAAGACTGGTAAGAATTTTAAGCCCGAATAAAGAATAATGGCTAAATTGGAGAAACAAAAAATCTTCGGTATATCAATAAATACAATCTTTAAATAAAAAGGTCATAGCCAAGAGCTTAATACTTCCAGTGTACACAGACGGAATATTCTGAAGGCGATAATCCCGAAACCTTTTCCTTCCGAGTTTGGCCAAGCATATCTTCTATTTACGTGAAAGATTTCCTTGTTTGTATATTGCCCAGAATTTTCCCCATAGGAAAAGAAAAGCCTTTTTCCTGCACGGATATTTTTTTCTTCTCACTGATGGTTTCATCCCCCACCTCCTGGAATTTTTTGCTTTTGACAGAAAGTGATATATCGGCTCAATAACCTCTTCCTTTTCGCCCACGGAATAAAGCCATCTTAATATAAATGTACCACCGAAATCAACCCTGGTGTATACCAGCACATTTTGTGTCTTCAGGCAGATTTACATGAGGGAAATGATGTGAAATTATGCGGAAGAAATTTTAAGATAAAGTGGAAATAGGTGAGGGTGAATACCTCGATTGTCACACATGGCAGGACGTGATGAGCTCACGACTTATCATAAATTTTCTGTTGGCTGGTTTCTGCCCTTTTTCGTGCCTAGAGCGGCTAAGGTATGCACTGGGAAAAGGAGAGGTGCTGGCTCAGAATAAATACAGGTAATTGATTTTGACACCAGCCAGTCGGAGCTTATCTCTGCCTGCCTTCTATATAAGATGTGACAATCAGGGATGAGGTGAGTGATTTCATCGGAGCTACCTTGCTTAGGTTGTCTTTTATTGAAAGTGAATAATGAATTTTAGTTGAAAATGTCTTTCCTCATTTTCATTTGGATTTATTGCTTTCAGATATTCAACCCAAATATTTCTAACTTCTACGTACATCCGTCCTATTACCATAATTTCGCAATTTAGCGGAAAGTAGTTTCAGAAATTAATAATTAAAATAATTGGGTATTACGAGATAACTAGATAAATAAAAATATTGAAACTACATTAATGTCAAAAGGTGCCAAGATAGAACACATTTCTAGAAAATGCCTCCCATGTAAAATCGTATTTTAATGTTGCACGTTGCATACCCTATACCAAGAGTATAAGTTTTTATAATATTTTTTTATTTTGCGCATTCGAAAAGGTATAACAGTAATATTTAAATATAAATTAAAGTTCTCAAAGGCGTAAGAAGTATTCATTGCAATAAAGTCCTTGATAAAATTTCAACAACACAAAACGTTTGACATTGAGATGAAAATTTTATTCGGTTTTTAAATCTCACAAATATCTTTCTTCAAATAATTGAAATTATTTTTAACAAAAACCAATTGAAACAACGTATGTAAGTAAAAATTGATCTAAGGTAAAATTTTTTTCAAAACAACAATAGATAAGATATTGTAAAAATTATATTATTTAGGGCTTCTGAATTTCAAAAACAAATGTTTTTATTTCATGCCTTTTAGATTCATAATTTCGAGTTCTCAAAATTGGGCAGCAAATTTGAAATTAGCAATGCATAATCTTCCATGTACTAATTTTTGTTATATTTTAAGAAAAGATAATATTAGAAGGCCACCAATTTGGGTTTACCATTTCTTATTTATAAAATAAGGTACCTATCGAATTTGTAGTTAGAGGTTCAAAATCTTTTATGTATGTACCTATGCTTGAGCGATTTCTAATATGAACAAGTAGAACAAGAAGTAACAACTCATAACTGTTCGAATAAGCCAAATTTAGTATGAGTAAAAATCTCCTAGTTTTTCGAAAAAATCATTACGTAGGTCGACGTATTCGGTGTCACGCCAACAAATGTTGATATTTTTATTCTGCTTTTTTACAAATATTTGTATCAATGTTTTCCCTTCATATTGTGAACGTCCATGCTGTTTTAGTAAACAAGTGATTGATTGTGTAACAATACCATTAATTAAATTTAAACTACAATAGTACCATAATAACTAAATTTAATGTTTGTATTGAAATCGAAATAACTTCAGCTCAGTTTTGGCTTCGCTGCAATCAAAAGAAGATAGAAATTAATGATGTACCCTTACTAACGAGTACATGTCTAGTCATATGCAAAAGAGCGCACAAGCAGAAAGTTGATAATAGTGGATAATAGTGAATTGTTCGTTAAACGGATTAGGTATGCATGACATTTTTATGCAAAACGAGATAAAATACCTTTCTGCTTTACCCATTCGTTCCATGATATAAGCCAAGCCGGTAGAATCGATGCAATGCAATCCACCGGCACCCCACGCCAATTCCGTGTAAAAGAGATATTCGGCGTCATTACCATTTTTCATTTCCGAATTGGAGCTCTGAATAGGCGAAATTTCCAAGGGTCGGAGGTAGACTAATGCCGCGGCAAATTTAATTGGCATCGAAGTAGTTCAAACTGCCGGGGCTCCAGGGCTCCGGGGCTCCGGGAACAGGACAACAGACAATCGGAGCATGCATGATGCGGAAGGTGGACTTGTTGCAGTCCCTGTGCACAAGATAAATCCTGACCTCATTGGTTTTACATAGATTTATGGGGAGCATTTTCACATTTTAGCCCTAGTTATTTGTTCCGGCCGAAATGCTTTGATTATCGTGCTAAGCCGCCGCATTAATTTCGCACTCGGATTAGGCGGAAGTATCCATTCGTCTCGTAATTCTAGTTTTAGTTAGTCCATGTGAAATTGGCTCTAACTAACGACGGTTTTGGCAGATATCCGAAATATGTAATGGGACCCGAGATAAATAATTGAATTAGCATACCCAATTGCGTCCCGTGACTATTTACATGACTGCCTCTGGAGAGATCTGGCGGTAGTATGGAAGTAAATTTTTGTGCCGCAGGGATCAAGCAATCAACTTAGAGTCGAGGAGAACTTCCGTAATTGAATTTAGCATCGTTCGTACTCCGCCAAGATAAATGACAAACGAATGTGTTCCACGCACTAAATGGGCCGCCCTGGGGAGGGCGCTCCTCTGACTGAAAGCTACTCATTTATTATGCAAATAGCGCAGATGTTCGAGCGCCTGAATAAATGATCTGTTTAAAGCCCCTGAAAACAGAAACTCCCGGGGGGCGCAGGTATTAGTGCGCGGGATTTGAGAAAAGTTTCGCGTAATCGGTGGAATGGGACCCGGGGACTAGGACTCTGAGTACATAACAAATGGGTCCCATAGTAACAGCTCCGCAATGACCGCACCACAAGCCAACACCAAAGTCAACTGCAACAGTCATTCCTTAGTTTTTCCTGGACGCGTATCCCGCACAAGTACCGGCATCCAGTCTTTCGGAATCCGCTCCAGGATCAGAACGCAAAAGGGAAAAACGCCAGCCATTTGCGGACAACATGACTGCACCATTCACAGATCCGTAGAGGCGGCAACAGCGGAGTGCCAGGACCACTGGGGACATAAAAACTTTAATTGGAAGTCTTTCCTCCGACAACATGGACCAAAGGAGCAGCGCACCACAACCACCCGGCTCCAAGGTGAGCTTTAATGCAAAATTCCAGGGCCGTTTGTTTCCTGTAATCGCCCTGCGGTAATCGACATCATCCCTACGTCCTGCGAAAAGTGCTCCACATCCTGGCGCTGAGCATTTTATTTCTGGTATTTTCCTTATGCCTGCAGCACCGGCGGATAAATTTAATGAGATTCTCCTACAGGTTTATTCGCGAGATTTTATCTACCACGCAAACTGTTGCTGGATCACGCCAAATTGGAATTTTAATATACTTTCGACCTACGTGGACCTGACGCGACCACCATATGTTAGCCAGCTCGAGCGGGATGGTTTAAGCGATACCCCCTAAAACTAATCCTATTTATGGTATCGTATATCTTCCTGCGCTTCGTTTGATGTAGTCACGTCGTCCTAGCTACAAAATTATTTAGACCAACGCGAGAAATAAACGTGGTCCGTGGACATGACGGCCCGCAGCACAATCAAATTTTAAATAAGTGAAGGAAATTTTGGTAGCCAGTCTTTTTACTATTCTTAATGCATCATAATTTCTCGGATCATTTAATACATTATAAAGCCATTTTTATCTTATGTAACTTACAGAACAATTCCCAATTGGCCAATGAAATAGGTTTAGTATAGGTACGGAAAATCGGACTAAAATTTCCAGGACATCGCATTGTCATGGAACCTTAAAAATTTTTAGTGCAGTTTTAAGTTAAGTATATTAATTACATTTTAAACTTTTTTTAGAACACATAGTATTCACAGAATCTTATTAAAAACAATATGATTTTTAAAAATCAACTCTATCTTAAAGCTTCTATTTAAAATTCAATGTTTTAAATGAATTAAAGAGGAAAAATTAACTATAATTGATTATTAGAGACGAAACATAATTATAATTTCATTCCGTAGGTATTGTTATGTGAATAATTTCGTAGAATTAAAAAAGATTGCCATATTTATTGAATATCAAATTGAACAAAAATAATACGGAATTTTATAATTCATAGAGAATACATGTAATTTGGCAGCTTATAACTGATCAATAGCTACATACTTGAGTTAATTTATAGATCAGATGAAATTATTCTGTTTGCACAAAGAACGCATGAGAAATCCGCTAATAAATTGTGAAATTAAGTCCTCAATAAATTATATCCGCTTTTGTTAAATGTTGGCTATCGCTTTGACCTTTGTCCCTCTGGCGCCGTAATAAAGGTTTCGGATAATCGAATTGAACGGTGGAAGCTCCACAGCAGCTCGGAATCAACCCATTTTCAAATTGTCAACGATATCCCCAAAAATTTCTGACGTTGTCGGTTTGATCAAAGTATCCGCAAACAGCAGCGTTTCGTTCGCTCGAAATTAAAGACAAACATTTTCATGAAATTTAGCTATATTTCCCGATTCAGCCAGCCGCCAGCAGCTAAAGATTTATTTGTTTAGAGGGTGGTTCGGTTTCCGGGATTTATGATTTGCACTCGAAAGCAATTCCTGGAAGCCCACAGGGTCTTCAGCTGTCAGTTTGGCGATGTCAAAATAAATGGCATCCTGTGAAGTTATACCGTACGCATTAAATTTGTCGCTAATTACATTCAGAATGAGAAATTTATGGGCACCACTAAAAGATAAATATCAAAAGGGAAGTGGTCGACCGGCACCCCTTTCAGGATTTATGGGCAACCCCCTGATGGTGTCCGACGGATGAAAAGAATGGAGCCCGGGTGCTCCGTCGTGTCGCCGCCCCGACATCCGGTCCGGGCACGGGCACGGACCGGAGCAACTCCAACAGCAAAGATAATTTTAATTACGGGAAGACAAACAAAATTTATTCTTCCCTGAAGAGGGATCGCAGTGTATAATTGGCGCTGAGAAGTGATAGAATTCCACCGAAACTGGTTGTCCTTCCCGGCGTGTCTCCGTCTATCTTAAATGCTTTTAGCCAAATTAAGTGCGATTCCCTGCTGCTTCTGCTAGATTTTAATTCTACTCACGCTTTTCTAAAGTCATTAAACGTAAAATAGATTCCTTTATTCAATACGGAAATTCATACTCAAAACTAGTTATGATGATATGAAGTGCTTTAACGACATAAGCAAAATGTTACAATTGACTTATAATTATAATATATTATGTACCTACATAATAATAAATGCAATGAATTTCCAGGAATTGAACTGCTATTTAAACCTATCCCGAGAGAGAGGGTAGATAATTTTGAATGTGGGTTAATAGTCATAAAGGTTTAAAATAAACAGAGACAGAACCAAAATTACCACCTACTACGAATACTGATAGTCGAAAATAATTTTACTGATTTCAATCAATATTTCTATTGTACATACATATGTACATGCATACTATACATATTATACCTTCTCTGCCAAGAGGTGGTTGCTTTAAGATTTTATACACTAAAAAAAAAAAAATAGCGTTGTAAAATTATACCAAATCAATGCAAATTGAAGCATTCGCAACTATCCCGGGAGATTTGTTTAAAATCAGCTAGAAATTAACCAGAAATTGGTTCAGGTTCCGCTTTGAGGCCCGCAGAACTCCTAAATTAAACCCGATTTGTGAAATTTTAGTTTTAATAGAAAGGAAACCTTTTAGGGCTTTAAGCGAAAATATTTTAAAAAAAATATCGCGGGAGCAAACATTTCAAACATCAGTACCATATCGCGGGGTTATGATCATTACGATATTTTAAATTAATCAGGCAATCACGGCATACACAAATTTACATTGAAATTGCAATAAAAGATCAATAGATTACTTCGACCACTTTGTAATATATGTATATTGTATATATATTATAGATTGGCTATGTGCAGATCCCATTTTGATAAAACAACTTCTACCATGTTAATTCGTTCACTATTGAATCATAAAAAATTCCTATGGTTCCATTTTGGAATGCAAAATAATAAATTAAAATATTGTAGTAATTTTGACAAATTTACAAGGACTTTTCTCTGAGTATATGGTAAAAATGACAGAGTTTACAAATACCTAACTTAACTATAACAAAATTAGTGCAATTTAGTACTAGTAGTCAAATGTTTGTTTTATTTTAGTATAGTTTGCAAGATCTTAGTTCTAAAAGTGATAATCTATATATGCATTCAATGTAATTTTTCTTTAAAATTTCAATACATTTCGCAATGTTTTCCAAAACATTTAATAATCTGAAAAGTGGCCTTCTTTTGGACGAAATCACATAAGTAGCATACAGTCACCGTTCTTTTCCTGCTGTCCAAATCGCAGGAGTGCAATTATTCTAGGCACATAGAAGGAGAATTTGCATAATATTTTCTCCGGGCCAACTGCTGCTTGTCAAGATTTTATCACGGAAAGTCAACAGAAACCTTTTTTTGAGTCAACAAGACGTTACGACAAGTGCACTGGTATTTGAATACCAAAAATTTTCAGAAGAAGGGAATAACAAAATGTCATTGAAAAGGATCCTGACAATCGAACAGGACAGATATGGACAAGAGGAAAAATTTATTGATACAACTGCAGATGCTGAACGAAAGGCTTGCAATGTGCATGTGATTTGCATTCCAGCAGAAATCCTGATAAAGACATAGACGGCAGGAGCCCGATACACGAGTGCCTCGAAAAGCGCATTGCACTCGAAACGGACGAGTCTGTTGATACTGCTGAGATGGTGAATATGTCGAAGATTTCGAACAACCGCTCATATGAATTTGCATGAGAAAATTCTTGTTCCCTCTAGGAGATTAGGTTGAATTTCTTCGGGGGGAAAGTGCGATGTACGACAGTATTTTCCCAAAAAAATGGCGCTCCTTTAGCTGTTTGGAGCGCAATCGTCGCCAAATTAAGGCCCACCCGCGCCTTTAACCTGGCGAAATTAAAAACGTTTTTGCGATTCCATTTAATTTCATGACTCGTTAGTGCGGGACCATCTTGGAGAATTTACTGCCGTAAGACGAATTCTAGCCGAACGTGCCGTGCCTTCAGCAATTATATTCACAGGAAAGGGGATTCGAGTGCAGACAATGTAGCTCTTAAGTTTTCGGATCTTGAATACCTGCAATGCAGAAAGCAGACTGTTCCGGCGGGCACCTCTTCCAGAAATTTGTTAAGGGGAATTCGGCCCGGAGATAACTAGGACCGGGGGAATAGTCAGAGTAGTCAGTGCCTAATGAATAGTGAAATCCATTGAGGCAAGGCACAGTGTTGCAAGGGCTTAAGTCGCTCGTGCGATAGTATAATTAATTTTGTACAAGGATTTTCCGAGCAAACTTAAATCACTTTAGTTAAGGCTCAGGCCAGGGATCTGCGACTGATCCCGAAGGTGAAAAAAAGGCATGTTGGCTTGTAGCTTGCTAGACGACCTCCGCAGTGAACTGTGTTAAATTCACAATTTCACCGAACCACCACCTGACAAATAGGCAAAGAAGATTTCGTATTAATTATTTAGGATTATTGAAAACGACATTTTGCACTAAATACTGGGGTAATTAAGCATTTTACGGACTTTAATGGCTGGAAAGTGTTATAGCATGCAACATAATGATACGAAATTAATATTAATTAAAAAAGAATATTATTCAATTGGATAAAATTAACCATACATCTTTTGTTCTAATGTTAACCATATACTTTTTGTTCTAATCTTTTTGTAGTTTTCGAGAAAAGCTTATGTCTGACGTTCAGACAGACATAGAGATGTTTTTTCTCATATTCATGTAAATTATTATAAATAATTAAAAATATAAAATTAATTTAAGCTGAACAGTCTAAAATTTTCGGTGATGAAAACTCTTCTTATAATTTTTAAATTATATGCAATATATTTATAATCCAACAAAGTTTTAGAGAAATTTGTTATACAATTTTTTAAAATATTAACTACCATTTGATCAGATAGTAGTAAGATTTTCTTAACTACGATTCATTAAAAGTCTAAATTCTCAAGATAAAAATTAGTGCTAATCACCAGTCACTCTAGCGAAATGTATCAGAATAAATCGGTTTTCTCAGAATGTTGTTGATTAATCCAAAGTATTTCGAATTTAATAAAATCAAGAGAACGTACTAAAAAAGCATCCCAGAGGGAATTTAATTAAAACAAAAAATAAACTGAAAGTTTTAAAAGCGCGCTTCGCAAGGTATTTTTTATGTACTGCCGAGGAATGGGAATTTTGTTGGAAAAAATGCGCTATTCGTGCTGACGGGCAACAGATTCGATAGTTGGAGTAATGCAATTTCATGAGAGAGCACTTAGAGTTGCGACTCGAGTGTACTTGAACGGAAGCTGAATAGAATTCTTGGGATTCCTCGAGGACTTGAAAGCACTTTTACCCAAAAGTTAAATGGATATTCGAAGGCGGTTTATGAGCTTTCAAATATTTGATTTTGATGGGTATTTACAATCAGGTTGATGGAATGCGGATATAAATATTCGGGAAGACTAAGGAATGATGACAAAGTGGCTAAGGTGAACGAATTGTGTCCTTTCTTAAGTGGATTGCCGCACAGTTGGGCTCTCTGCGGTTGTTAAAGGAAGGAAAGGCAGGGTCGCATTATCCTTCCCTATCTGATTTCATATTTCTATTCTAGAAACGAAAGCAGCCCTACTTCCATCCGTGCAAACGGGTTGATTTAGGTACATATATCCTGCCGGTGGTAAAAAATGCATACACTACATTGTAAGTCAAACTGAAAGGGTAATTTGGATATTTCCTGGAGAATGATAAAAATTTTAACGACATCGTTGTAACGTATATAGCTGTCCTATGAATATGAATTTAGTTCAAGGGTCCAAAATGAAAGAAGCCATGAAATATATTCCAAAAATGCAGTAGAGCACATAATGCATTTCGCCGCCCCACTTCCCCGACTATAAAGATGATGATTGCGTCGCATAAAAAGCAATTCAACTTCATTTATGTCAAAGCCAGTCGTAGAAAAGCGGAGGAAATAAAGCAATTTCCTTCGCCAGTTTTTATCACGAAAAACTGTGATTTAATAATGCAGACGGCGGCTAGACGACCCGGATGAGATTGGATATACGGCGAAATTTCTGAAATTTTCATACTTTGCACTTGGGCAAAGGTTTGCTTTGGAAAATCACTTTTTCTTTTAGTGACCCCCGATTGCTAGTTGAAAAGCTGCCTGTTAGTAAATTAAACAAATTCGGTTTCCATTTCATTATTCAATTCGACTTCAGTCTCACTTTGCTCTAGTAGCCACTTAAGTCTATTTCCTTGTCAGTTATGCACTCCATTTAATTACTTCGGATCTTCCAAGAGACTTGGTAAATAGGCAAAGACGATATTTAGCACGAAGACATACAGCCTTTATCCCAAGGCGAAGCTTCATCATCACGTCAATTCCTTGTAATTGATACATTCGACGTGATTGGAATTTAGAGAAATGGTTAGATATTTGGATATACATATGCGTTTTAATTTAATAGATTATTTTAGTTCTCTCTCAATAGTCAGCATATTTGTCAGAATATTTTAAAATAAGTAATAAATAAATAATAATAATGTCTCATGTTTCTCAGTTTTTTAAACAAAATCGAGCAAAGAAAGAAAATATTAATTTATTTCATATAGAAAGAAAATATTTAGTTTAAAATTAAAAGTAGATGAGACTGACTGTCGAGTTTGAAAGCTTTTGATTTAAATATATATTTTCATATGTTTTTTTTTTCAGTGTACATTTGTTGTCTTTAAAAATATCTTCCTTCATATAAAGTTGATGAATTTTAAAGGTATTTTTTGATCAATAACCCCAAATTGATTCTAACGCTTGTATACCTTTAAATTTGTTTTTGAAGCAATCATTAAATAATTTCCTAAAGAAAACTCCACAAAAGCTGTTTTTTTATGTGTCAAACATTTTTATCATTTATTGAATTCCTGATGAAAATAAACAAAAAGCCTCAGGGAAGAAACAAATCTTGTCAATATTAAGTTCAAATAAACTCCCCCAGCTAGCGCGTATCGCCGTACATTTGGTATTTCAGCACATGTGAATGTGTGTGGGTACTTCATGCTGGAAATATTTTCTCTTTAACTTTTTATTCCACCACAAAGTAAGGAAACGACAAAAATTTTCTTAAGGTGTATTTTTGACATATTATTTTGCCTGAAGCTTACATTTTGCCTTTTATATTGAAAAACATCGCGTTTATGATGTCACGTAAAAACGTTATTTCGAGATGAGATTACTTGAAAAGAATCTTTTCAATACCAGAAAAATATTTTCAAAGAATACAGCGATACGTATGAAGGAGTAACACGCTCACTTTTGTAGATGTGTTTCATATTTTTCGCATTTTACGAGTAAAATCAATTCGCAACCTTCTAGTCATTGCTCTTTATGGAAGGATTGATATTCAGATATTTTTCATTTGAACATTTTTATTTCTCTTGAAAATTCATAACTCTTTTTCAGGTGAGTATCACAACTACAATTGTTTATTGCAAAGAATTTATAATAAATTATAAAAAAAGCAATATAATTTATTTGAAAATGTTCAACGCCATAGAGATATCATTAAGTAACGACACCATGAATCTTTCTGATTGCAATGAACTGACCACAAGTAACTGGTTCTATCTACCTGCCTCAAACACGCAATCTTCGTCTAATGGCTTAAGGTGCATATTAAAACTGTTAATCATTAATCACAGTCAAGCCGTATAATAAGAGGCACAGATTATTCATCAGTTGCTCCAAAGGTGTTGAGTGCGTAAGATGAAGGTTCGATTAAGTCTTCAGGATTTTATCTCATAGTTACACTAAGGTGAATGCTTCATAAAAATCACGGCATGCGGTTAATATTGCATTTTAAAGGTATACATGAGGGTAATTTAATAACAACTTTCAAAATAAAATAAAAATAATTATAAAAGGGAAGCGGAAGGTAAAGAAAACTTTGTTATTTTAAAAGTTCACATGTTTTATTGGTGGTTTTATAGCTAAAGTCTGACTCAAATCTGAATGGAGTCGAATTTAAGAAGATAGGCTTTAAATTGCAAAGATTGGACTAGAATGCAAAAATCAGTTAAAATTTTCTTCGTTAACTGAGTATAACCTAAGTAGATTTTTTTTGTTAAACCCCAAAAAGATGGAAGTGTCCACGGAAAAAAATTTGTCGTGAATATCGCGACTTTTCTGACAATATCTCTGTATTTTCCGACGGATTTTGGGATAGTGCATATTTTTGGGAATATTTGTGCAAAAAACAGGGAAGTTAAATCAATTTTAATTCACGAGAAATACCAATAATTTTTACAGAATGAACAAAAATAGTCATCACTATTCAGAAATTGTTGGCATAAAATATTGAAATAAATAGCAACCACAGAAGGTTTTTTCACCATTCTTGAAAGTTTTGGGATTTTCTTGCCATGTCTTTAGGGGAAGTAGCCAATTAAAGCAGTGCCGTTTCCAAATTTTTGAAGGAAAAGAATCAGCGTAAAATGTTAACATTAACTCCTGTAACTTTTAAAGAAATCTGCTATATTTTCAACATATGTGGTTGAATTTTATAGCGAAAGCGTTCATGAATTGATTGGGGATTTTTGCCATCCAAATTTTTTTCCGTGTCGTAGTAGTAGAGTTTAAAGTAATAACTTTGTCGGTATTTATATGAAAATTCCTACGTTTCTACTCTTGCCTTACATAAAGCTACCGCTCCAAAATAGCTGTTTAATTTACAAATGGAAGAAATATATAAAATTTATGCAAATACATTCCAAAGTGAAGGGACTGCGACATTTCTATCAGGTGAAGACGCCCAGGAAGACATTTGGGCAAGAATGATCAGTTGCCTATTTCCGGAAGGTAGTCCCGGCCCATGTGCGTCTCAATCATCGAACATTTTTCAAAGGGCATATTTGCACGGCAATGACGGCGAAGTACATGAATCAAACTCCTTTCCGTAAGGATGCCAGAGCCCTTCGGTTTGTTCGACAGGAACGGAATCCAGCCGAACGGAAAGGTAAAAGGCAATTCATCAAGTCTGATATGTTGGGCCCGTACGTCTTATTGGCAGGATGTTAGCCGTATAAATTTATCTGACAGGAAATCAGGTTCATATTTCTATTAAGGTGGAGGACTCAATTTGCAAATGGATTTGTTCCGATATATGGAAATTTCCCTTTTTTCACGGCACATGGGTGAATTTCGGGGTTATGGCGGAAAATCATCGAACTTGGATCAATATAAATAATCGAGTCAATGTCCTACCGTCTACGATTTTGTTAGCTCTAATTACATCTACTTACCACGTCCGACAACTCTCTGGAGGGCGGAAAACTCGGCTGTAATTAGGAGCACTTCATTAATTAACTACAATTAGACTCATGAGAATTCTAGGGAGCTTCTTAAGAAGCCATCTTCCTTTTCCCATTGCCTTGAGCATACGGGTCGCTCTTACACCTCATTAAACCTCTAAAGGAAGATCGACCCGGCACAGGTGCACAGCCCTTCTGAAGCCTGCCCGGCACCCTTCACCTGGCTTTTGGATGGCGCGGTGACGAGAACGGCGGAGTAGGAAATTGAGTAAAACTTGTTAGCAAACAACACCGGCGGTGATGAAATCAGAGCAAGTAATATCTGCTCTGCGCCAGCCCGATAGATTCGATGGTTAGTTTTACCTTGATTAAATGATGATGCTACAAATTTAAAATATCCTGACAAGTACTATCCGCTGAGAAGTGAAACCTTCAACACTTTTCAGCAGACAGCAGGTTTATTATTTATAAGGTATAATCACAAAATCGTGTCGCAAATTATAAAGGGGTATGAGCAATGAGTGGCTTTATATTACTTTTGTTACGTAAAGATAACACATGATATGATTGATAAGATATAACGACTTACACTGTCAATACTTACTTTACTGAATGTTTATTAAAATCTCGCGTAGTGGTTGCATTGTGAAACCCATGGATTTATAATGTACGAAATTAATTTTAAGTAGAATTACGCCTATTCAATCTATACAAGGTATAAATTAGCAGTTGTAGCAAAAGTCGTAATTGAACATTTTAAACCGATCATATTTTTTTCTTATACATACCTAAGATTTGAGTATTATACCTTATTGGGTTTCACCTTATAAATATTTAGCAACCTTAAAAAATCGTTTTATATCAATTAGTCAAAAGATCGCATGGAGAATTAGTGAAACCTCATTATAACGAACGAAAGAATTAAATATAATTATTTTTATAAACTAAAATGTTTGAAATTTCCACGGTAATTAAAATGTGCAGTAACTAGGAACGAGTGTGTGTGCCAAGTTTCAAGTCTTCAATGCAACACGAAGTAGGTGAAACATTGATTACAAAGTTTAAAGCAATTAAATAAACCCTTTTAGTAATAAACACTTATTGCGAAGTGCAATATGATGCAAATGCAATTTACTACGTATTATGTGGTAGAATTGAACATTGATAACATGTTGCGTGCCGATTAAGAATTAATAATGATTGAATAATGTGAATTCTCGGACTTGATTAGAAGTCCGGAAGTGCGGAAATGATGTTTTTGCACTGAATCATATTTTTGTACAATACATGTACCTACACTACGATCGTCTATTTCTTTACTTTCTTGATGAAATAATCTTCGTTTATATATTGATATTATCTCACACATTATTGAAAGTTCCTTTGAAATACATCGTAATATTACGAAAAATATATAAAGGTGAAGAACGTTTTCCTGGAATATGAAGCGAGCAGTTTTTGAGTAATGAAAATTAAATAAAATGGGTAACTGGTTCTTTGTAAAAAAATAATTAAAAAAAAATTGTTTCCTTATTAACAACTTAATAATATTGTATTGTCATCCAGTTCTAAGCTATGTTTAAAAGTTCCAGTCTCTATCTCATTCGGAAGTTAGTTTAACCCTTTGTACTCGAAGCTTTTTATTATTCATATTACCAGCAACTCGATAAACTCGAATCTTATACGCTCTACTAATGAATAACAAACGATGATTAACTTGAAATGTAATTAAAATTTCAAGCTAAAGTAATAGATTTTTAATGATACATAAACAAAACTTTCCTAAACCGATTTCATTTGTAATTTGTTAACAGAATAAATGAAGATATTACGATTTGTTTTTGTCCTTATGTTATGAACATAAAATTATTTACATTGTCTCCATAGCGGAGCCCTCGAGTTTGAAGACAAATTTTAAATGGGCTTCGCTCCGGAGCCCTCGAGTGCAAAGGCTTAAAATCGATTGCAAAATTTGTACCGAACAGACAAACAGAAACGAAAGCGAGCTAATAAAAACGTGGTAAAATAAATCAAAGGATGGGAGGATTCGTCTAATTTAAATGCCTCAAAGAGGCGAGGAAAAAACTGCAAAAAGTACTTACCACGTTAAGTCTTTTGAAACATTCTTGAGTTCCCTTTGGTGGAAAAAAACTCAGAGCTCAGCGACTCACAACACGCCTCAACTCAAAATGGCGCGACAATTTCGGCGGCAATTAAATGGAATAAACAAAATAAAAGTTATATGAAAACAAAAAAGGAATTACTTTAGTACCACAACATTTTTCAGCACTTCTTAAACACAATCACACAAAGAAAAACTACTTACACGACATTTTCGCGGTTTTTCATCGAATTTTCGCGCGAGAACCGCTTTTCTGAGAAGGCACCATGATCCACTAATTTTCGGAAATGCGCCAAAAGGTGACATAAGGACGAATTTGGAAAAACTGTTCATTTATGATAATTTCGTTGTGAACCACTCCTTTGCGGGGCGTTACGATCGGTTCGGGTAGTCTCTCGCCAGGCTCCGCAAAATCTTAGTAAGCGCCATTTTGTTTCGTTCGGTCCGCCCGCCAAATGCCTCCTCAGCAAATTTTCTCCTTCGATAAATTTAATTAAAAATATTTCACGCTAATTATTATAATATTTCGCTACCTTGCAAATAATTTTATAATTCGAATTCGCGAAAAAAATCGAGAGTGCGCGAGTGGACAGTTTTATATTAAGAAATGTTTCGATGCTCCGCGGTGTTTTTTTGGGTGAAAAGTGAGTTTCTTTGTTCTCGTTTCGAAAAATTCGGATAAAAATATTTCTTTAATTTTTGTTTAGCCGTCGCTTAAGTTATCGGGATTTATCTGAGTTGAGGCTGTTCGTGTATCGGTGTTTCTTTTTCTCCAATGGGAATTTTTAGGACCTTAAGTGTAGAAAAACTCAACTTTATTGTGGTAAGTACATTTTGATTTTTCCTGGGGCTTAATTTAAATTTAAATTTAAATTTATTTCTCAACACTTTCTACGCAAAGGTTGAATCCAGCAATTTTTGGATTGTTTGGAATGATTCCCTCGTTTCGGGAGAGAAAAGAAAAATTAAATTTTTCTTATAAGAATATTTTAAGCGTTTTCTTAATATATATTTTAAATCACAAAAAGTTTAAATTAGAATGGAAAAGACATATTTCTATTCAGGATTACGAATACAACTTTTTTTTTTTCTTTTTAGGCAAAGCAGTCACAGTAAGTCAAGTAAGTACATACTTAACTTAAAAGCCAATTTTTTCAAAATATTTTTATCTCATGGAAAATCGCACTTGAGTGAAAACCCCAAACGCAATTACTTAATCTTTTGAAAAATTCGAGCCTAGTAAAAGATTTGCTTATACACCTTCATTTATTTGTAAAAACAGTCGTACCTAGGAGATTTTAGTCTCTTTATGTATGAAATTAATTTACAATTTTAATAATAATATAGGTAATCTTATATACATTTATTTTGATGTATTTGTCTATGAAAAAGAAGAGAAGTCGATAGACATTTTTAGAACTTTGCTTAAAATGACTTCATAAAAATTCAAAGTATCGTAATGGTGTATAATATTAACTATAGCAAAAAAACACAATTTTATTTTCTTCCCATATGGCGATTATCCGATTATTCTACCAGTTAAAATTCAGATAACTCTAAAAAAATATAGCTCGAATACCTATTTTATGTCTTGTAAACATATTATAAACAAATAAAAAGGAAATAATAATTTAAATAAAAAAAAAATGTTTAATATACCACGTTTTTAAAGCGGACTAAAAAGAATAAAATAATTTCTCCTAACTTCATGCAGATTTATTACCTCATACAGATTGTCCTGAATATTTCTAATTGTAATTTTTTAATAGCTATGAAAATTCTTGTAAGATTTAAAACGAAAAACGTGGGCCTTCTGCAATAGATGCATGAATAGTTCGCCTAAGTCATCAACAATTTTGTTCCACTGCAAATGATGTGAACTGTTGTGTGAGTTTTTTCAACGACAACTACTCTTCACACTCCTTGTTATTATCTGATGCATGGGCCCCACGTTTTCCGTATTAAATCTTACAAGAATTTTCATAGCTATTAAAAATTTACAATCAGAAATATTCAGGACAATCTATATGGGGTAATAAATCTGTATGAAGTTAAGAGAAATTATTTTATTCTTTTTAGTCCGCTTTAAAAACGTGGTATAGTGCTACAAAATATTTCTTTCTTTTCATTTATTTATAAATTCAAATTCTTACAATTTATTTATCTACATTTATAGTTTTTGAACATTTACCGCTTGTATATTTATTTTATTTACATAATTTATAATTAAAAGCTCTTAACGTTTCCATCGTTATAAAGATATTTGCTAAAAGATTTTAATTGCTGTTGTCGAAAAGAACTTGCAATTTATTTCCTCTCAATTAAAGAAATACATTCTACAATTTTTACGTCTCTGACTTTGTCCTATTTTCCTAGACCAAGCTATTTCCAGAAAAATAATTAAGCTGTCTGTCTTTGGATACATTTCTTCTTTCCTAGCATTAAAACATGTTGCAAAATTCCAAGGAATGTGGGAGATACACGAAATTACTTGACCAGAGGAGGACATGCGGAATATTTCGGCCGAAAATTGTTTCTCATTCTTCAAAGAAGTTTTTATTATAGCAAATAAGCTTTGGAGGGAATCTTAACCACTACAAGGCGCTGTGAGTAACCTCATAAAAGCGGAGTTGTGTACAAAACACAGGGTGTGCTGCAATAAAATAAAATTAATCCCCGTCCAGAGCTACTGCACTAAGAACATTTCTCCAACTAACCACTTACTGTGTATGTTTAATATGAGGCCATTTCAGGGTTATTAACGTCATAACTCAAACAACCTTTGGGTCCGATACGGGGCTCTATGAATAAGAGTGCCACGGAGCCTAGCGAGTGCGAAATAAACGCGGTCTGCACGAGTTCCCGAGTAGCACCTTAAGTACCATTTCACGCACCGAGGCTCAATTTGGCGAATTTACGACAGGCCTAAATCTATGCTGAGCTCAGCCGCCGTTCTGCGCTGCGGCCGTGAAGCAATGCTTCACCTGGAGGCTCAATTACATACGCTTTTATGTTTGCCAACTGAGTCAAAAGGGAGCACCGGATCACGAGTGCTCACCCACGCTCCGGGCCTTTTATGCGCGAAATGTTGACAGTCGAAGAATGGAAAATGACCAGAGCTAGCCGAAGTGCTCGCCATTACGTCCCATTGTACGGCAACCGGCTGCATCTCGCGAAATTTAATCCAGTCGCGGCCTGCCGAAGAAGAGGTGCTGAATCAGAACCCCGTGAGATAATCAGGCTGCTTAAATTGCATCGTATAAATTTCAAAGATCTCCAAGATAAAATGCCCCTCTCACTGCTCGACTACCACTCACAAGTCAAAGAGTGAATTGACCAAGCGTTGTTGAGTCATTTGAATAATCCGTAGAAAAGCCATCCTTTTGTGCTGAATGCGCCGTAATACCGCTGAATGGACTTTCTATTTTTACTAGCCACGGTTCGATTATTTTTGTCTACCTTAAAAATTGCTTCACCCAGGAAAGTTTAGTCGCGCCTGCCAAACAAATATGTAGTAACATTTTGCAATACGAACTTCGAAAATATTTAACTATTTAGATATACTATTTGTAGCTATATAGTTCATAGGATTTTAAGACATTTTTATAAGTAATACTTTGTAGGCCCTCCTTAGTTTCGATAATATTTTATTCCTCCGGAATTGTTATACATGCAAATACAAAATGCATGTATTTTATATTCGAACACCATTAAAATGTATGTCAGAAACAAAATTGGATAAGAAACTTAGGAATTATACATTGGGATAGACAGACAGGCAGAAAAATAAATTCTAAAAATACGACATTTCTGGAAAAAGTAACTTAACTGTTTTATTATTATATAAGTACAAATTTATTGCAACATCGCTTAAGGAAACCATAAATCAGCGTAATTATTACAATTGGGTTATATTCGCAAAATAGAATTGATATGCACATATCCCTGCGGTGATTGGTTGGATTAGAGCATGTTCTTAATGTTAAGCGGTTGGGGCAATTTTAACACCAAGCGACATACCACAGCAAATTAATTGCTTCCCTGTAATGCTATTATCTGGTAAAACGAAAATCGAATCCGCGCCTCCGGGCTGGGACACGACCGAATATTCGAGCGCACTGAAATACTGCCCGTATGCTCAGGAAATGCCTCGTTATAAAGGTGAATGTCACCCCCAGGCCGTACAACTCTGCATTTGCATGTCATGCATTGTTTGGCGCACAGCACAAGGAAATGTTTCCGTCGAATTAGCCAGATTTCTAAAAGATTTTATTTCAAGGAAAATTGTTTGTGCTTCTTGCGATCTATGTGGCTTTGTTAAATAATGGGCTCTAGGCTGACATATTTTAAAAATTTACTTTGCTCTAATGTGAGAAATACGACAATTTCGACGAAAGGAATCAAAGCTGGAATTATTTAGGGAAACGATTCTTAAAATTAGGAATGCCTACTTTGGACTTAAAAATGTTAATTTTTATTTTGCTTTGTTTTAAATTTTAAAACAAAAATGTTAACATTTATTTGAAAATGTGAAATATCTATAGAAGAGTCGCTAAGTTGTTGAGTCAACTACAAAAACGGAGTTCTGGAATGTAACATAAATCTTAAAAAAAATTTAAAATGCTAGCAGTTACTCTAAATCTAATTAGTACTCGTATACGTGTGTTCTTAAGAGTGTATTAACGTTCCACACCAGAGAATACCTTTAATAATAGAAAACAAAAATAAACAAATAATACCTGAAATAATTGATGTCGAATTCGTAGTAAACATATCAAAAACCTATTACCCATTGCTTGCCAAATTCAACCAATTTATGCAATTCTTGAAAATTGTTAACAATTATAATATTGAACATATACCAAATTTTCTTAAAGTTCTACATATTAACTCTAGACCATAAAGCCGTCAGCCGACATCGTACGAGGAAAACCAATTACTCTAGTAAGAGGTCTGCCGTTCTTAATTAGATTTGTTCTCCCCAGGTAAACAACATGGCATGACCATATTTATGGGAATGTGTATGTTTGGTGAAAATGGAACTCGAGCTGACATTCAATTTCCCCAAGCCTTCTCAAAATAGGAAGCCAATAATTGTGTTGGTTTGTATTTTCTGCCCTTAGTTAATGTTTGGGACAATAATTAGAAAATACTTAGGCAGTTATTGTTTTTTTTAATTTTTGCACATAATAATATATAATAAATGACTGACTGAATATATATTGGTAATCTTTCACATTCTCTTGAAATATTAATTACGTTTTTGTAAATAGCTCAACAACTTGTTTTCAATGGCATTTAATTATGGAGATAAAGTGTAATTGCTTTTTACTTAAGATCTTTGAAATAACGAGAGAGTTTCCCAGATTTTTTATTATATCGAAAAACTTTTCTATAGTATAAAATCGAGGAAAGTTTATGAAATTTTCTTTAAAAAAACGTGCCTGTGCCGAAGGAGCAAGTCGTTTCGTGCACTACTCCACGGAAATCACCTCCATTCTAATTACGAAACAATAAATCGGAGGATAGCTTTCCACTTTTGCATTGTAACTCGAACTCGACTCGGGACTCCCTATCTTGTAAAGTGTGGCAGAAGTACTTAAAAGTTCGTCTCCCTCCTCCCGGAGCCGTGATATACGTCCTGGAGACCTTCTTGCACAATCTTGGAAGGAGGCAACATCTGCGAGAAATTGCGAAACTTTTCGCTGTCATCGTCATGTCCTTGTTAACGTAGGTGGTGGCTTTGGGCCTGATATATTACGTGACCAACTTTATACTATAGGTGCTGCACCTAGCAATTTTCTATGAAAGAGTCTGGGGGATGTAAGCGGTTTTACGGGCTTACGTTTTTACCGTCTTCAGAAGAAAGTAAACGTGTTCGGGGAGATCAGGACATTTTGATTCCTGTTGGCGATTTTCACCTCATGTAGCTGCTATTGAACCGAATCCTGAGGCAGTTTAGCAATTGATGAAAAATTACAGCAATTTTAAATCGACCATATCTTTCATTGGATACTGTTGCGCTGGTATCAGAACCGGAAAATTCAATCCTAATCCTATTAAACCTGAATTGCCTTCGTGCAAAAATTCATATACTTAAGATAAAATACACTCAAATTCGATAGTATAAAATAACGCAACACTAAGTAATATTGCAAAAACTTCAAAATCATGATATTATATTTTACTTCATAGATTAAAAATACGGATTATTTGCTACTGTTACCAAATTCGCATTTAGTGCAGCTTATTTGATTTCGTTATTGTGTTACTATCATGCTATCATACTTTATGTAAATATATAATAATTATATCATATTAACAACATGAAAATCTTCAAGTCACTCTTTCAAACTCATCTATTTTTGCACAGTCATAACTTTAGTTTAATTCTTTGCTGCTTATCAGGAGCCTTATCTTAGTAGGTCAGCAGCACTAGCCAACATCAATGATGATATTATATAATAATGAAAATCGACTAAAACTAAGTATCTCAAATATATTTTCAGACAGACAATGTGGCGCCAAAAATAAACAAGGAGATTGAATGTGTCACTTTGCAGAAATGCGAAAGTCACTAGTGATTCATACGTTTTCATAATTTATTAAAGAAAAATCAGTCCACTGATGATTCATACCTACAATTGGTTTTATGCACTCAATTGTTTGTTTTTGGTGAATTCATGGTAGAGGCTATTTTTAGAACTGATTCGATAATATAGGACTATCGTAAGTGGGGTTTCGGATAATAAGTAGTTGCAGATGAATGACAAATTAATAATAGATGATACAAAATTAAATAACATAAGGTTGTTTATCTCTCCCAAGTAAGATTATCATAAAGTTTTTCTTTATATTATATTATAAGTATAATTTAATTTTTTAATCAAAAGATATTCTTATTTTATCTAATATGTATAATTTAAATTATTTTTAATTTTACAAAAAGCTGCAGTTTATCCTCCTAACAGCTTGTGTGCCTAACCTACATACTTTAGTTAGAAATGTGATTTAGGAAACTGAAATAACAATCTGACAAAGAAGTGGAGGTAAACAATTTTCCACAAGAGCCTTTTTAAGGTCAGCCGGAAGAGTTTGAAAATGTTCTTATTTCCGAGCAGGCTCTTCGTTTTTCCTTCCTGCTTAAAAGCAAATAGCTGTGTGTGTCAACAAAATTCCATCCGGCAGCTAATGAAACTACAAACCATTTTAGGGTATTTCGCAGAGGTCCATGTAGTCGCTAGCTCTTTAAACGCGCTATCACGAATCGACTATAAAAACGGAGGGGAGGGATAGAAGAAAAAAAAAACGTCTACGGTGGTTTGGTCGAGTTTATGCCAACAAATCAGACCAGAGAAAACATCTCCTGAATTTCAATGATGAACGAAGTTGTCAACCCTTTGAATCAGTTCCATACATTCGTAAATATTTCAGTAGTTCTGTCTTGAACAGTTTATACAACTCCGAAGTACTTGTGCGGCACTTTCCCATGATTGATCCTTTCCAAAAGGTGCTGTATCTACCTTGGTTGTGCCGTGGTATATAAAAGAGATACTTGCTCATATTTTACTTGTTATACATAGGTTGAAATTGACATCGCAATTATCCTGAAATGAGCAATGAAAATAAATTGGATTTGAGTCATTCTACGAAGAATTGCCGAAATTTGGGAAATGGTACGAACGTGTATTATGAAGTATAGATCTATCCATTTTAGGCTTTTACCTCAATGTTTTTGCAGAGTTTTATCCATAATATGTCGTAGAGTATATGGCCAATTTTTCAAGGAATTATATAATTTATTTAGTCTTGATAAAGATTTCAAATTAAATTTTAAATAACCAGTGCCAAAATGTTTAAAATTACAGATAACTTCAATTCCAGACGCAATCTTTACAGACCCTATAAATTTGATTGTGTGTAGGGACTAGGCAGATTGGGGCAATTTGTAATTGATAAATTCACCCAATTTACGTATTCATCTGGAAATTTTCAAGTTATCTATTGTATATGATGATTATATGCACTAATAATTCTTAAGTTTTTTTTTTCATTTCAATAAAAGTACCAACGAATTTTGATAGAATTTTTTAAAATGTTATTTCAAAGGATGGTCGGTAATTTTGGCAAACAGGACATTTGGAAATTAGGTATGTGATCCAAAATGTGTATATGTATGTATAATTATTTAAAACGCCATATTATAGTGGTGTGCGAGTTTGTTATTTAATATTTATAATACTGTTCTTCAATACGAAGTTTCAGGAAAATCATCGAAGTTCAATTTTCAACTTCGATTTTTTGTGGGATGGCACAACTGCAAAAATAAATTGGCCTTAATTTCATCCCGTTTCGAAAAGCGAATAATTATCTGTCGTTTGTGAAAATTTTAATTAAATTTCTTTGCCCGAATGGGACGTGCAATCAGCGATAAGTTTGGTTCTCGTTTTATTAACAATTAATAAATAGTATGACGGCAATATCCACACAGTGCGGGGGTGGTCACTGATGGTCCTGGTAAGTAATGTTTTCTCACAGTTTTATAAGAACGCAAAAACAGAGGACGTGCGATATCCGCAAATTAGCGCAGCGCCACGAGCACCGCACCAGCAGTTAGTGCGGTCGTATATCCTTCGGAGCTTAACAAAAACCGAAATGTGCTGCAGACAAATTAAATGAATTTCCTCGCGCAGTTGTTTTTAATGGCTCGGATTACCTGGCCGAATTTATCGCTGTTGGAGTTATGAAAATTAGCTTTTTAGGGCTCGTTTGCTGGGTGCGCAAATGGAGTACACGTATAAAAAATCGGATGAAGGATGTTCTGTTTTGCCGCACCGGTTCGAAAATTTATTCAGCTAACAAAAATGCTATCGTCTATATTTTTGGAATAATATTTGCAGCCGAGTGCACTTTTTTGGAATTTACCTAATGAACCCCAAATACTTCCACACAGTGGGATGGTTTGAAAAAGTTTATGAAGTGCATTAATGGCTCAGTAAACTTGGTTGCACTATCAAAGGTGTGGGAGCCGCCTCCTGCAATGCAGCCCCATTATCCGGGGAATTTTCGCAAAAATGTTCGAACCTTAAAGTTCATTCTACTCCCCAAAGAAGGGCTCAGGCTCACTCAACGCCACATACTTGTGAAAACTTAAGTTTTTTGTTGGCAAATTACTGAGGTATTTTTGTGGCTATTAACGCAATTTAGTCAGCCGCAGAAGCACTTTAGAAACCATAGAAAATTCGAGCATTAGCTAAAATAATTACTTTGCGAAGAGGTTTGGGAATAATTTAGAAAAGGTCACTTAAGTAAATGGGGATTATCAACAAAAGGGCAGGGCTATGGAAGCAGTGAAAGTCGGTTTGGGGGGAAGTGGACCGACCGGAAAACCAATTTCATAGAAGATTATTAAAGAGTTGGAACAGATCAAAGTTGAAGAAAACGCCCGGTCGACAAGGAAATGATGTTAATAAATGGAAGGGCGGCTTAGCTTTACGAAATTACCTTTATTGCGAATATTTCATAAGGACGCCTAAAGTTCGACGTTCAACGTTTTGCTAATTTGATTTAAAACAAATTTTCAAGGAAATTTAGAAACTTTGGTGAGATGCGTGGCAACAAAGGGCTGTTTTGTGAAATACGAATAATGAACATACTAATTCAGTTGCCTTCAAGATATAGTTTATTTAATGCAATGTTCTCGACAAGTCATGCAAATGAAGGATCGCAAAGGTGCCCTATTGTTTTAGCTTTATAGTTGAAGAAATACTTTTCTTGCAAAGTAACGAAACACAAGTGTTTCTAATTTTGAATATGTGTTATACATTTAGGTAAAGAATTATTAGTCAGTAGAAGTTTGTTCGGTAAATAATAATTTTTAAGTTGAGATCGATATTAATTAAAGTATTTTTAGCAACTAAAATAAAGTCTTAATTCTAATTTTTAAAAAAAAATCCCTTTTTGCCTTGTATGTAAGTATGTATGTTAAAATATTTTCGTAAAAATTGTTGTGTAAAAATCTCTATGAATTTAGCAAGAATTTAGATATATCAGGGACAGAGGAATTAACATAGATAATAAAATTTTTGAATTAATTAATGCAAGTTGACGGTTTCACTGGCTATTGATACTATTTCGCTAGCTTCGGGCTGCTCATTAAGAGATACAACTAATATTTTATGAATTAATTAAAAATTTTATGATTTCGAGTATTACTTACTTTAAATGATTAAAGAAATTCATCAGATTTTCTTAATTAAAATTAAAAGTTTGAACTTTACTACTTTCACGATATGAAATACATGTATTGGGTTTTATATTTATGCTTTTCATAGGGTTTTAATATTTCTTGCCAATTTACTTTTGCAAACAAAACATATACCTAATATCAATTATAATATCTAGACTACAGGCAATTTTTTTGCCACCAACCAAATATTAAACATATTTCGAATGATTAAAAAGCTGTAGCTACGTTACATTTTAACCGAAATTGGAGTAATTCATCCAGTTGCATAAAAACATTTACAAATTAAAAAGCCATCAGGGGAAAGAATATTTTAGCAATTCTGGTAGATACATACGCCCGTTCGCAAAAATACCTCCCTACATATTTTCTCATGGGCAATGTTTTCCATAAACAAACAAAAGAGAGGAAAGTACACGGAAAGGATACATTTCATCCGTAAATTGTATCCAATATTGATTTTCTTTATTACTTTAACGGTGGCCCTTTTTCCTGGCAAACATCATTAAAAAATTAACAGGAACTGCTGACAGGGCATTTCTCCTATGTCAACAGCTTTATTTTGATACGAACCAACTTTGTCTGTTATGCTCTCGGGGGTAGTTACTCCAAGGCATCCGCTCTGGACGACTTAATAATTTATTTAAATTCAAAAATTGGCCATTGACAATATTTGACCCCTGTGTTTTCTCTGGGGACACCTTTTATGAAACATTAATGCGGCCATTTTCTTCTCAAAAGGAGCTCCTTCCGAAAGTAAATTCAGGTTGAATGGCTTTTAGTGTTTCGGGTGAAAGGACAAGATGAAATTCGGTGTGCACAATAAGGCAGAATTCCGGTCACTTAGAAGGAGATAACGGTACCAAGTCAGATTACAGTGGAAGTGGAAGAAAATCGTATTGCAACTATTAAACCAAAATTGTTTTCCTTCCGACATTTTCTTGAAATTGAAAATTAAATTACACAAATTATGGTTCAATTTGTTCTACCTTTCATAGAAATTCATTTTTCACCTGATTCATTTATAATTGATTCATCTGGGGTGTCGCTTCCAGTTCGCACTTCTAGACGACAACGTCGACGTTTGCTTTTTTGCAATGTCTAAGGGTTGACTGATTTCATTTCTATTATTAGCTCTGGTAATGAAAAGTTTCAGGAAATTTTGTTCTGACTGCCAAATTTTATTGAGGATACGCCCCGGAAATTACTTCTTCCTTTCCCCCTATTTGACATCCTCAATGGATTCACTTCCTTTTGAAGAGAGTTGCCCTTCCTTTTTTGTTAGGGAAAGCGAAAGCGCACGAAATTCTTCACAGGCGGAGCATTATGGCCAATGTGAATTTAATGGATGACGAGTTTGGAAACGGAAACGAACAATCAGCTGCTTTCGAACTTTAAAATTTATAACCCTCTCCACCTTGTCTAAAGTGATTTTTGGTGCAATCACTCCTAGATTTTACGGGACGCAAAAAGAGCTTGAATTGATTACAGGATTTATTAAACATCTTCTAAATTACGATTTGTTTCCTTGTTTTGATTAATTGTTACCTTTTGTCCCGAAGCAGATTTTAGTTCATAATGCATTAGAAAGTCTCAGCCGAATATTCGAACAATAATAGAGGACAGATATGCTTTTCATGTATGATTTTAATAACTATAACCTTTTGTAATTAGTCTAAACTATTATAAATAAATTACCAAGATCTATTTAATTTCAAACAATACCTATATACAAAGCAAACTGCGTTTTTATTTATCCAGATCAAAAAATAATTAAAATCTTAAGCTAATATATCTATAAATTTCGTGACTTTAAAGTGTACTTTACGTTTGAATTTAAAGAAAAATATTTAAAATTTTTTGTACTTCAGTTATTACAATTTTATAATCTTCAAAAATTCAAGCAACTTGAAGAAGCGATTAGGTAACTATATTTAAATATTTTTCGTCCGATTTTTAAGCCTCTACTGAAATTTATTTTTATTTAATCTTCCGATACAGATTATAAAATAACATAGTGATATATGTTTTGTTTGTTTTTAATTTAATTACCAAGCAAACACTTTCTACGGGTAAATATGTTTAAATAAGTCTTAAAAATGAGACGTCTTCCTACGGTGGTGTACTAAATATTTATGTTCCTTAACTTGAAGCATATTTGAATATTTGATGTTCTGCAACTTAAAGCATTTTGGAAATTTTTAAGCATCTCAGGAAGGTGTATAGTAACCACTCCTCGTAAATAAAGATAAACTTGATGCGTTAATACCAAGACGAAACTTGAGACGCGAGAATCCATTTAGAAAATTGGCGGTAAGCATAAAAATTTCAGTTCTCCCCAAGGAGAAATTTTCCGGATAACAAGACGCCGTACATGAGAAGTTCTTGTAATTAATTCTCTTCGCAAAAGCAGTGTTTATTTACAAAACCATGATTAAACCTAAGAAAACGAAAAGACCCTTTTTGGTTGAACCAAGGGCGCGCAGCCACCGAAAAATTTCTCCTTGGTGCAAAAGATGGTCGCAGAAAATCGCGGTGTAAAATCCCACAAACCCATCTGGACAAATTTTTTTTTCCATATTTTCCGAGAGAGTAGTCTTCTTTTTCTCGGTCTGGGATTTTGCATGAATAATTTATGCTGCATGAATAAATGCAACTTATCCAGAATCCCATGGAGACAGACAATTTATGCGACAGGACATTGCCACACTGTCACCGGGGCCGCCTCCGCGCCTCAGACTCTGCAGACGACGACGGACGACGACGGACGGCACCGCAGCTCCTCTGACTGGTGATTGTTGCGTTTTATCGGGCAAAATGTTGATCACTGGTTACAGCGCGAATAAAGGCCCTTGCGCGGCGAAGACACAATTGGAGCTGGAATTAATAGAGGCTACCGGGGTAATGAAGCGACTGATAAATAAGAGATTGGACTCGATTCGATTCGCTGCAAGGGCGCAGATACGTCGCCCTGCCTACAGTCGAATGTCGATCAATACAGCGCCCACATGTGGTGCTTTTACCCGGAGTCCTCATCGACAAGTCGTTAAAATGTCGACTAAATAAATTTTGCTACCTACCTCCATCATTACGTTTATTCGATTGAAAAGAAATCTTAGTGGTGAATTTTCTGCGATAAAAAGTGATTATCATGCAAACGCAAAAGCATTCATAAAGTAATCAAATTCGCTATAAAGAAGAAAAGTAATGTTTTATAATTCCCCCAGCAAACAGACAGCCCTGGAGCATGAAAAGGAATATGGAATAAAATCCTTGAAAGCGTTGTCCTCTCGTCACATGGATTCATTCTTAAGAAATAAATGAAGAAAAAAAAAAGTAAAGAAAAAAGTAATTGTATCTACTTATCCCGAGGGCCTCAGACTGTTTATGCAAATCTTTGCCTAGCGAAGAAGTCCTGCAAACGCGGGAAGAATCACCTCGAGAGCTCCTGGATCCACCGCCACTACTTTGTCCCAATCCCCATGTCTGAACCTTTCCGACACTAAAAAAAATAAAAAAATAAATAGAAAAAATCTCCGACTTACTGGGTCTTTTGGGTTGTTGGACGCTAAAACTCATTTTGTCTCTTTGTCAACATGTCACAGGTCCGTGAAGAATTTGACTCTTTATAGAAAGACAACTTTTAAATTACAAAATATCTTCTGGTTGGCATCCTGAATTATTCTAGGGACCTTTTAAGCCGATGACAAATTAACAATAATGGACCCTTTTCCGCAGCTTTCCTAGCCTAGTCCTTCTGTCTCTCCTGGTTCCGACAGCTTTTGCACTTTATTGCGTTTGGGAAACAGACATTTAAATACTTTTGTAGTTTGGTTAAACATAATTTGAGAAATTTTGGAAAAAAATTGTTACTGAAATTATGTTAAAATTGTTGGTACTTCTACCTTTTATACTGTAAATACATCAATTACACTAAGAATGTGGAACATGACTACACAAACGGGGAAGGTACCTACATTTAATATTATCACCACAATATTAGGCAACTTTCTAAATTTTTACAATGCGACTATTATATTGTGAACTTCTCAAAACTGTAAGGTTTTTTGAAATTGTTTTTTTAGTTTTTTCGTACTCTTTCATCAATATCTATAAAGCTTTTTCACACAAAAACGCTTTTAAATACTTAGAACTATAGCCATTTGAAATGAAATCCAATCTTTCTGAAAAAATTTTAGGACAATTAATTTAAAAATGTTTTAAAAAATATGTACATATGTATGTATAAATTTTAAATTGTAACTTATGGTCAATAATCTTTTAGTTTCGTAATTGAATTATCTATAACTATATTTAAGAGTACAATTTCTCATTCGGATTATTAAGAACATATTTTTGCTCTATAATAATAATCTTCGGTTGACTTCTGGCAAAGTGTATGCTTCGTAATTTTTCTAAAGGAATTTTCCCAATGTTCTATAACTCTTTTAATCCAGAGTGCCACTTCTTGTTAGGGCAGCATTTTGTCTTCTCGCCTGATATATGTACTTGAATCTACAAAGCTAATGATCATCAGACAGATTAAGGGAAAATAGAAAAACGTTGGCTTGTGCATTTCCATGAGGAAAAAGCACGCTGCTAAAAGAGTTAATTTATTTTGTTAGCCGCAAAAGTGCAGTCCATCATTAAATCCCTCGCAAATCAATAGATCCTGGAAAAATCCCTGGATTTGCTTAGTGCCAGGAACGTGAGAAAGAAAAACAGAGGGATCTTGGTGGCGAGCTTAAATTGGAAAATTAATTTTCACTCCTTCTGGCTGCCATCTCGTATTTTTCTTTAGCTATTCGTCGCTGAGAAGCTCTCGGCGGCACACTGAACCTTATAAGAGGATTAGAACTAATGAAGCGCGGAATTAATTTAAGACAGCAGCGTCAGAAAGTTTATTTCTTCTCCTCCATTGTTGTGTTGCGGCGCTATTGCTAATCTTCTTCTGTTAATTATTTTCGGTATGAGACGTGTTTGCCTTCCAATTAGAGACTGTTTTGACGACATCGTTCGGTGTGTGCTCTATTTTTCGTTGTCTGGATCTTCACGTGGCTTAGTAGCTTAGTTTGTTCACTTCGAGCAAATTGCTTGGAATGAATATCCTTAGTTCTACGACATTAGCTCTGTAGGAAAATACATGTTGCCTAACGTTGCATTCGTTTATCCTTATTTATTATGAAAAATTTCCTTCAAAAATGTAATTGAAGTTAAATATTTTGTTCTACAATATTTTGTTACAGAATTTTCTATTTTAAAAAAAAAGTAAAGTAATTGTACATCATCATGTACATCTTTTTACAAAACTATGTATTTATTTTTAAATATCTACAAACACAATGATTTTGAGTTGGAAATATTCATTTTAGGAATGCTAGAAATATTCACACTAGTTAAAGAATTTTGTGTAAGTAATTTCTAACCCATATTTGATGCATACGTTTTTCCTTTGAGTATATTTTTTTTGTATAATATACAGAGGCTTTTAAATCGGTGATTAGAAATCTGTAGACAAATTTTGAATTAAATTTGAAGCTGTTTGTACCTTTATGGAAGTTAATATCATGGTGTTTTGGGTCGTTGATTACATAGGATTCGTAAGTAGTTTCCTTAACAACCTTGGAATATTAAATTTCAAGCAATAATATTGTAAGTGTCGCTTAAGAAAGTAATAACAAAAAAGTATTACATTAACCATCAAAAACCTGAAAATTAGTTTAATTCAAATCTGTAAAGTAGAAAACAATCAATAGAATTTTAAAGGAAAACAGACGATTAAATTTTATTCGTTAAGGGTAAATTTTTCTGTCTGATGTTATGAGTACCTATCAAAACCTAAATCCATAGAGAAAACTGTAATAAAAATAAATTGAAGGCATTATTTTACTACCTCCTTGAGAGAAATGAGCAGGTAACACATTAGCCCCCAATTAAAGTGATATCGTCTTAGCGCTAATCTTCCCAATAAAACCAGAATCTAAGGCAATTTCTTAACACTTAAAGCGATTTGAACGTTTTCCCCAGACGCGCACTGAAAGCGAGGCAAAAAATTAAGTGCTAAAAACGAGCCCCAAATATGAAATGTTACGACTTTGGCCATTAGGAGCACGTGCTGGTCATTACTTACATTTCGCAAATAAAGACCACATGTCGCTCCTTTACAAGTTTCGCATCATCGAGCATTGTCTCACTTTTTCTTCCGGCTCTGGACCCAAGCCACCTTTTTCCTCCGCCATCTGGCGGCTGTTCCAATATAGAAAGTGACTTTGATTGTACGGCGTAATTTCGATATCCGCTAAAATGGCGATTTGCTACAACCTGGACAAGCTGTAACGTTGTAACGTGAGCGGAAATTCGAAAAGGAATCATTTGAATTTTCATTCTCGCGGAAATGTTGGTTATTATGTTTCGGCATTCAAGGCTCGTTGCATCTCCAATTAAAAGGGCTATTGATTTGGTAATTACGAGTTAAATGATTGTAGACCTTCCAGCTTCCAGGAAGGTTATCCTAATAAAGTGGGCTTCCATTTCAAAGGCTTTTCCCGAAATACTTACTCAGGCCGGAGATAAATTCCCTCCATGAATTAAACTTTTGACGACTGGCATCCATCCTTAGGCTCCTTCACCGTCATGGCAATCATAGAAAAATGGGCAGACATTAGAGTCCTATCAAAGGAGAAACGAGCTCCGCAGTCATTCCTTATCATCCTGAATTTTAATGAATAATTCCAGGGTGCTCGCATCCATTTTTCGGGGGTTAATCGAGCCTAAAATCCCTACACACTTCCAGCCAGTAATTGAGTTTTATTGTCACCCATAAAATTTCATTTCAATGTTTCACTTTTCAATGCTAAATTGTCTTTAAGGAAATTTAGATAGCTTTAGGCCTTTTGTTCTGCCGAAGTGTAACCGTCGTGGGGAGTGTTCCGTAATGCGTTCATTTGCGGAATGGAATGACCTTGACTGGTTTATTGCTGCACTCCGTGTTCATCAGACTTAATGTAGAACTCTCGGGAAGAGGAGCCTTCGAGAATTTCCTAACTTACAGTGGGAATATGATTGAAATTACTGTCAGCAATGCTCTGTTTATCGTTATATTGGGCGTTGGGAAGAGTCATTAAAATCTACATAAAGACAACGTCGCCCTGCATATTCAAATTTTGGGGTCTTTATGCTGAGGGACTTTATTTCATGGGGCAGAGGCCAATGAGTCCAAGAGACACGCCTTTCTGGAGTAGAATTTGAATATTCTCTATAGTTATGATTATTGCTTTGTTCATGAACTTATTCGGTTTATTAAGCAATTATTTTCATATCTGCTATGGCTATTAGATCTCTATATTAGACAATACGCACATTTAAATTAATGGCGATTTCTAGTGTTTCAGCTTCAAAAAATAGATCTTTTTTCGTATTTTTCGATACTCTGAAGCCTTTAGAATAACCCTATGTAATCCTTTTTATCATAGTTATTTGCCCTAGAAAATGAGTTATACGCAATTTTATGAGGACCGATCGTTCGAGCGCGCACTATTTGGAAAAACTTTAAACGCGTTTTTCTCGAAACTGTTTTGTGAGTTGGCGCGCAGTACTTCGATATGTAAAAATTATTAGAATAGAATAAACTCGGGCAGACATGTGATTCGCATCGTGACCTGATTCAGAATTTTCACGATATTAAGGACGAAAAAAACATAATTTGTTAACCCTTCTTGAATTTCGCGCTATTTGTAGAGATTTTGAAATTTTGACTTGAATTAGGTAAGAGCGGTAGTCACAAGCCTCTACTTTAAGAATTTGACTAATTTTTTTCATTTAAGATAATTCGAAGTGATGAAGGCATGCCGCCGTGCCGCGAAGGGATGAAGGCATGCCGCCGCGTTTTTTAGTGAGCGGATTCAACGCCCTGAGTCACTTTTAAGAAATTTAAATCTCATCTCCTATAGAAGTGAACTAATATTTTTAGCTCGATGAGAAAGGAAAAGTGGAAGCAGGTAAATTTAATCAGGTAATATTCCAATATACTTTTATGCTGCATCTTCTTCATACTTTTTAAATTCAAGGTTACTTATTGTTTTTCTAGGTGTATTTATATATTTAATCGTTTTAAGAAATCAGAAAATTTTGGTTATACACCACCCAGAAAGATAACAAAAATAAATCGATTTTAGCAATAATAATTGCAATACTTTTATCTTTTAAAGCATTGCCTTGATAAATTATGATCTGTAATTCCTACTACATATATGTAGATTCTGCTTTTCTAATTCACTTAAAAATCTTTATTGGCTTGTGTAAGTGATCTAATTCGTGGATTATTTGCTATTATTATTATTATTTCTATCTATTTCCTATTTACGGAATTTCAAATATACTCTTGTTATATATTTTTATTTTATATTATTTATTATTATTACGAATTCAAGGAGAAATTCTCGGAACTGGAAATTTGTATATCTAATGTCTTAGATTTGCTCTATAGCTTGAATAAAAGCCTGTTACTAATGTTGTTGCAACCAATAATCATAAATATTTTTCGAAATAGTTGGTATCTTGTTATTATAACATAGAGACTGTATTTAGGTATTACCTACAATGTTTTTTCAAAAAACTTATTTCACTGCAATGCGTTTATAAGATTTTCGCTGAGATACTTTTTGTTTATAATTTATTCGTTGAACTAATTTAAAATTCTTGGAATTCTGCAACATTTTTTTTAATTTAAAAATATCTGAACGTTTGCAAGTATCCTTAAATATGTATATAAATTTTTCTTAAGAAAGTAAGCAGAACTTGAAACAGCCATTGTTTGTAATCATGACGAGCACGTTCTAGCCATCAGTTACCCAGCGAGAATAAAATCCACCTGCTATTTCAGCAGGAAAAACATTTTACATCTCTGAAATAAGCAAATAGCCACAGCGTTTTCTAAAAATATTATCTATGTACGTTTCGTTCTGCACAGGCTTTTAGCGTAAGTTCTATCGTACTAAATTATTGTTTATGATCCAAACGCAAAAATGAATTCATCCCCTTAAAGCATCCGTAGGGCGTGGGCTGCTTACTGGCCACCGATTTAATGAACAATTCATATTCAACTTGCCCCGAGTGTTATGAGTGGGCGGGACTATGTTGAAGATGGCAAACACGCGAAGTTCATATCTCTTTATTTGAAAAATCGGAGCATAATAAAACAGACGATGTATACTTATCGATTTTGCTAAATTAATATTGTACTTAAAACTCCTTTCATTACAGCACTCCTCGAAGAAATTAATTTAGTAACTCGTCCCAAAACTCTAGTGCGTGTCTTTACATCAAAGTGTGAAAACAGGCAACATGGTTTAATTTTGGGAATGAAACGAAAACTTTAGCACAGCTGACGAAATGTAGCAAATAAAATATATGAGAAAGCAATAACATTAGAAAAGCCTTTGTGGCTGGCAAACAGACCCGAAATATGCAAATCAAAGGGAAAGGAAACCATTTTGATTGAAAATTTCTTATCCAACCCTTTTCCTTCAGGTTTCATTGAAATATTTGAGGAAGCCCCATTGCCGAGGATTACACCGTTTCTGAGTCGAATTAGTTTTATGTTAATTAAGCTGATAGTAGTTCGAAGATCCCACTATTAGACGATAGAACAGCCGGTAGCCAAGAACTTTGTCCCATTTTAAAAATAGCCTAATTTTTTCAAGTCCATTCAAAGGATTCTCTGTTAAGATATTCACATCCCGGTCACGACAGAGAAGCATATGACCAGAATTTGGCAGAGGAAATCAGGAGGGTGCCAACTACCTCAGCTCATCTAAAAGTAACTCTCATCCGCCCCGCTTCCTGTAAACTACTCTTGAGTCGTAAAACAATCTGCGAGATTAAGACGACGGGGCGTATTATATTCAAATCTAGCCAAGTGGCCCTCCCGGGGCATAGTGACCGGGATTAGAATATGTAAACTTTTCACTACATTCGTCGGAATAAACACGTCACTCGCCTTTGAGCCGGCTCGTACAGGTCGACTAACTTTTGGCATAAATTTTATTTCGTGCGCAAATGCACATGGGGAACTTTCCGGAAAATGTATTCTGTCGGCTGGTGAATTTGCGTTTTAAATCGATATTCCTAAGCCTTTGCGAGAGGAGGTCTCGACATTTTTGGATTATAAAATTTTATTGTGGAGACCTTACTATCACACTTCATTTAAAATGTGGCATAAACTTTTTCAGATTTGGTAACACAAGGTTTTGAAATAGTTTTATTTGTTTTGTAAGTTGTTGACTTACCAATTATGCATTCTTAAATTTATTATGTAGCTGAACCTTAAGTCTTTCAGTTCCGTTGTTAAACAGTTCTCTACCTTCAATTTATTAAACAAAATATTTAAATATAGGTACTACACATCCAAAAATGTATTGCAAAAATAAGTAAAGGGAAAAAAAATAGTTTTTTACGAAAAGCTTTTATTTAAAAGGAGACGTCCGTTATATTGAGTTTCGTATTCGACTCTTCAAACTCTTTCATTTGATTCCCATATCAAGGGGGTTGTAAAGAAAAAGGCACTCCCCCATCTTGGAGGCGTCCGCCATATTGGATTTAGAAAGATCTTACATATCCTATATTGCATTGTCTCGGGACTTATATACGTGTACATAACGTACGTACATACATACATACGTATGTCGGAAAACAGGAAATTTTTCAAAATTGAATTGCAAGATTCTAAGCAGACAGGAAACGTAGTAAGTTAAATAAAAGCTTTTAATAAAAATCAGTTATATCGCTTGTGATATACATTTAGATTATATAATTCTGCCGGAACAAAATAAAGTACTTATCTGTTTACATATACTATCGATTAAAAAATTATATTTTATCTATACTCATACATTTACGTCGGTGACCTTGAACTATATATTTTTAACCGCTTGCTGTTCACTATTTTTATCTATAGTATGCACTTAAGTAGGGCGACGTTATATGCATTGTTTGAAGTTCTTAAAATTTATTTAATGGGAAGTTACAGATAAATAAATACGTAATATATGATAGTGTGATTATGTACTTATGAGTAAAAAATTTATGAACGCAGTAGGATCATCATCATGGAACCAAATATAAGTTTTGCACTGGTTTTACAACTTACATCTTATTGTTTGTAAATTAAGACTTCTTAAAGTTGTGTTGCTATCCGATTTAATCTGGATCAAATACAGATTGATTTAATAATTCAACAAATGATAGAGATCGATACTTTCAAATTCATTAACTTCTTATCCGATGAAAAGAGAACAAACAAAGTATCTGCAGATCGATTGTGATTACGCTGACTATTTAGGTAGATACTTTTGTATAGTATATATGTATGTATATGTAAATGAAAAAGAACAATTTTATACCAGGTTACATTTAAAGTGAATTCCGTTGTTCCGGTTCTGCTATATTAATAAATGAAAATTATGTTTAGTATATTTAATCTAAAAATAAACCACGAATGAAACTAATTTTTATTTAATATAGAAATAAGAAAAATATGATTTTTAAATAAGTGACCTCAACAATCCCATTGAATCAACTTTTATTAAAAAAGCAAAACTAAAAAAGGCTTTAGACGTGAAATGTAAGGTTTATGGTAATCAGCATTATGAGGTTAAAATAAACCGCCACTGTTTTAAAAAATATAAGTTTCTGTTGATTTCTAAGGTAAAGCTCTAAGATAAATCTTCATTTTTCCTTTTCTGAACTCCTGAGTTCTTGGTAATATCCACCTAAGCATAAATAAACTTTCCGCAAAGCAGCTTACACATTTTGAGTTCATCCAGATGAGAAAAATGTAAAAAAGCAAACCCCCAGCGCACTTGCCACCCCCGTCCGGTCGTCGCAAAGTAAGTAAGTCTTAATGATTTTAAATGTTAGCTAAAAAAGGCAAAGTGCGTTATCCCCGGAGGTGAACATCTACATATTTGCGAATTTCGAAACTCGGGTGGATTAATGCAAAAGCTGCTCCGCGGTGGGTGTCTCACCCAATTTCCATAAGTCCAACAAAAATACTAGGGATTAATGGTTGTCCCCTTGGAAATTTATTTATCTACCCCTGGGCGAAGTGAGCGAACTCGTTAAGACCCGCTGGTGGGGCAGATTCGCTTTGTGCCATTTCAGAGATAAAACGATTATTCAAATTCTGTTATGCCGAAATAAATATTTATGATAAGTGAAAGTTGCGAAAGGCACCACTTCGCCTTCGCCGTCGCCGCCCTAAGTCCATAATTTACAAACGGCACGACATCCAGATAAAAGCTCCATTTAATGCTGGTAATCTTTGTTCTTAGGGCTCCCTGGCAGAGGCTTCAGACCTCTGCGGAGCTGATAAAAAGGCCTTTGGGTTTGCCCACAGTCCACCAATCGTGCAGAGTTGATGAGCACTTGGCCTTAGGTAATGCCGGGGCTCCCTCGGAACTTCCCGCTCCAGGTGCTTTGCTCATCCTCGAGTTTTGATTTGCCTAATGGAGCCCACTGGACGAACCCGAAATGTAGACTAACTGCCCTCGAGTGTCGCGAGTGCACTTGATTGGTGTAAACAACGAGGACCTGTTCAGTCCTGTCCTCGGGCTGTCCAGAGGGCTGTAGGGATGCAATCTCATTTTCTATTCATTGAGAATCAGTTTTGGTATTATTTAGTAATTTGATGTCTAATGGTCAAGGAAGCGAATAATTGAGTACATTGTTCTTAATTGAACCCTGTATTACTCCAGATAATTTCTTTGTTTTCATCTGATTAACAAAGCTGACCAAAATTCGATATTCCATCTGATATGTTTCAAATTGAGTATAAAGAGGTTTTCAGTACACTTGATTCCAAATCTGTTATTAAAACAGAACTTTATAATATTTATGATGGTACAAACTTAGTCAAGTTAGTCAACCTATATTCAATTAAATTGGAGTTATGGAATAAGAAATTCTGGTATCAAAATTGACGAATTAAAAACAACATATGTACTTAATCGAATTTAAACAAAAGTTGATACGTACAGGTATTTAGATTAATTAATTTTAATGGTGCACCCAAAGAAACAAAAAAAGAATATTTAACAAAATTGGATTGTCACAAAAATAGGTATTATACTTAGGGGGTGTATTTTGAATTCTGATGTATGTGTATATAGTGGAAAAATTCAATATACAGGATCATTAATTTTAATTCTACTATTAAAATGGAAAAATTGAAATTCCGAAAATTTTCCATCTCCGATACGATCTAAGCCCGGAGAAACTTTAGTGCACTCTAATAAGAATAATCTTTTTCTGGGGAAATTAAATATTTTGATGTGGTACCAGGAACATTTCGAAAACCACTAAACCGATTGTTTTCTTCTTTGAATCTATCTAAGAGTCTTCGATTGGGAAAAATGTCTCGAAATGTATTATTTAAAACCTGAGTCCAATTAGTATTCCAATAATTTCCTTACAAAAATTCTAAGAAAAAACATTTTTTTTACTTTTCAATTACATATCTATCAATATGATTCTTGATCAGGTTTTTCAATCGGAAATAAGAAGAGTACATAATACCAGACTGTAATTGCTTTGATGAAATCTAACTTAAAATATGTTGACCATTGACTATAATATGACATATAATATGACATAGAAAGTTTTTTTTATTTTTCATAACTCAAACTAGAAGTGAAGAAAAGTCGCTATAAATTCTAAAATTCATGAAAACTTTTATCATGGAACGACAACAGTTTTTTCAAGGTTTCTTATTTCGTAGTAACAGTACGAAACTCTACTTTCACGTGTTTCGATACGTATGTTATGTATTTGATGGTTTTTTTTTTTAAAACTTGTGTTTAAGCGTTTTGCGCAGTCGTGCCCCGTCTTTTTGTCATAGTTTCTTTTGGTCAAGGTCGGATCTTGAAGATATTAAACCGATACCACATCCCAAAAATTAAGCAGTCGAACAACTTTTTCCACCTATTAATCACGGGAAATGCGACAATTATCATGAATACAAATCCCCAGAGATAAGGGGCTGCGTCGGCGAAACTTTCGTCCATTAAAACTGACAATAATAAAGTTTCGCCCTCGGAGAACAAAAATAATTTGACATCGTCCCCCAACTAACCCTAAAACTAGAGGTCCCAGCCGCAGCGTCCGCAGAGTCTCATGAATTTTTTAGCAGTCTCCGAAAACAGTCTGCGGATTAGTATTCCTCGGCCGTCCGCCTTAATTACAGACCGGCACAACCGCGCCAGCTCTTTAAGACCAAATGAGTTTAAAATAAATTTAAAGCGTGGATGAGCAGTCTGCAGATTTGAATGCGGGACACGAGTTTAATTCCCTGGTGGTTTCGCAGCCACGTAGTTCGTCCGTTTGGTTTATTCTCTGGTTTATGACTCCTGGCGTTCGCAGAAACCCGTCAGAGACGGAAGGATCGGGGTGAGTGGGTGGGACTAGGCGTCTGAATCTGAACCACCCCCGCAACCTGCTGCTGTTGCTTGTTTCGGTGCACGTTCCGACTTTATTCAACTTTTATTTTTATTAAGAGCTCATAATCCTTTCGTAAGCATCTCCCTAGAAACCGCACTTTATAACGTGTGAAGTGGCTGCACGAGTCTAGCATAATGTTCGGCTGGATGCATTTGTCGGACGAGGAGATAATTAACATTTTAAAGTTGCAAAAGCAGTTTCATCCCGCTGAAGACTGTGCAAGAAAATTGTGGAAAAAGAGCACGGCGCTGTTTTATCAAGTAGTTCGTTAAGCTCGGGTCAATCTTTGATCAATAGTCGTTTTTTTGCTAAAAGACTTTGGCCTGAATGGAACCAAAATAGAACTCTGTGAGCCGTCCATAAAATTTAACCAAAGTTGTTCAAAGTAGAATACATGAAATGAGCTTTAAAATTAAAATTTATTACCCCATAAATCACAATTCTCATATATGTACATATGTATGTCTGTATGCATATTTAAAGTAAAGAGGAACAATATATAATTAATTAATCTAAAAGCATTTAAATATATTGCGCTTGTTTAAATGCTTAATGTTTTACTAAAAATAGCACTTTATTCTTTTTATCATACATTTCTATAATTTTAATCAAAAATTAAATAAATAAAAATACACAATACTTCTGAAAAGTAATTAAAAACAATTTTGAATACCAACATAATTAAGTACTTTTCTATATTCTATTGGTATATATTTGTATAAGTGTACGCTATACTTAATTTTATTACCTATTTATTAAAAAGGTATTTTCTACGGGATAATAATTAATTGGGAATCAATTTCAAAACGAATGAATGCATTTCAAGTTTGGCTAAAAAAAACTAATTTCATAAATAGGTATATATAAAGTTTTAGTTTACATGTTTTAGGTGATTTATTGGACCTTTTAATATTCGTTCGTAAATGTAGCAACGATGAAACAAAATCTTGAAGACAACATTATTTGGAATAAAGGATGTTTTGTTTATCCCATTACCCAGGCTGAAAATACAATAAATTAAAGGTTTCTTTAAAGAAAAAAAAACCACTAATTTGTTTTGGTTTGAAATCAGCCAAGATATTTTACATTTTAATGACTCGAAAAACTTATTAGTGCTAAGTTACATTAAACTATTTGCCCTTTTTCCCTTCACAGTATTTCTTACTTATACTCTTTTTCCGGCGTAATTAAAAACGCTTCTCGGATTGCACCTTGGGGTAAAATAAAAATTCCTTCATAGCTCCGCAGGTTGTGTAAGGTCTTTTAGAAGATCCAATTTGCGGAGGAGTATGTAAACTTTTAAATATTCATCGGCGCATCTTTAGCAGGGTTTTCCCTTGGCAGTAACGAGGTCAATAGCTGCAGTAATTAAGAGAGGGTAGAGGTATCATTAAATATTACAGGAATTCCCCACTTTTTACATAATTCTTGGAGAAATGTCTCCATTCGAGTTCCGGCAGCGAAAGGGTTCCAACCCTTTGAAGCTTGGCGCTCTTTTTGTTTAACATCACGCCGGGGTTAGTTTTCCACCGCACAAAGGTCTCTGGGGGTGTAAGTGGTGCCGGCATCTGCGAAATTATCCAGTTTTTTTGGGTCGAGTATCCCACCATTTAAAATATTTATAAAATTATGTTTTTCCCTCGATGAGAGGCGGTGAGAGCTTGGTTTTTAACTCCTTTAACTCGGCATAATCGAGGTATGTTAATGATGCTCAAGCGAGTACATTATGCAGCCGCGTTTCCCTACAAATTATTTTTGCATGTTTTTGCATAAAAGCGCACAAATCGATTACGATAATGCCACTTTGCGGTTGGCCTAGTAGTACAGGGTGTGTCATGCTTTTTGTGACTTCGCTTCGTGTTCAATTGGAAAAAAAAGTAGCAGAGCCTTCCATTAAGTACTATATGCTTTTTAGTCATTACGTTGAGGAGATGCTGCGTGACTGTTTGCTGGTGAATTAGCACCCAGTTGAAAATAAATCGGGCATATATCCTCGACGGAAATCGCCTGAAAATGGGCATTAAGTTGACTATGTGGCAGCGCTACCAAAGTATCCCCATTACGCCGGGAATGATATTATCATTAAAAATACGATTGTCGAGCAGTACATCATAAAAGAAGGCTGCTGTGGCCCGTCCCCAGATGGATCCCCAATAAAAGCGGCAGTAACCCGGCTACGCCCTCGGCTGGCGAGGACATTATGTCATAATTTAGTTCGTAAATCAAGAAGGGCGACGGAAGTGCTCGGTTTCGCAAAACAGTGCAAGATTGCCCTGGTTGACCGAACTACTTCTGCAAGTTTTTTGTCTGCCCCGGAAGGGATGCTAAAATACTGCGTAAAAGGGAGCTATAGACCCAGGACCCGATTTATTGCGCCGTTTCCAGATATTTTTTATGGCTGCGAACTTTATTCGTTTATGAGACATCTCTCCAGAGTTATCTCACCGTCCCACTCTTTGGGACGCAAGTGGACAGAAAAATCGACGACACACTTAGGAAACGTTTCACCCGCTATGACAATTTGTAAATTCCCTCATGGGGCTCCATTAAGAAGCAGTTTGCTCAGCATTTCTGGAAGTTGTTTTGTATCTGAGCTGTTTTAAATCGCAATTTAAGCATCGAGTAAATCGGGGGACCAACTTTATTTATGGACTAGAGAAAATGAATACTTAAGTATTTGTGAATAACGTCGAGTCCATTTTTTATTGAAAATTACTGGATTTTAGTGATGCATTATGTACTATATGGGTACTTCTCAGAAAATTCCTTAAGTTCATTTTATGCTACAAGTAGGCGTTATACTTCAGCACCTAAGTCAGTATCTTCAACTATAAAACGTTTCCGAAAGGGCATGGTATAGGCCATGTTTTGTAAACGAGCTATTGCATGGCATATAAGTATTTTTATTTATTTTGCAAGAATATATCTATAGATACATTTTTATATTTTGTACTTTGACTGTTTCACTATAAGATGCATATTAATAATTATTATATTTACTTCAATTCTTTCACCACTGAGCGGTTAAATCCTTTCAGCTATATTTCCTTAATATAGGCTCACTTAATTTAGATTTAAAAACTCAGACTTTATTAAGACCATAGAAATTGACGATGAATTTACTCTTTTTCATTATCTAATAGCAAATTCACCAAAATGATTAAAATTTAAGTTTTAACTAACGATAGTTTCACAATTTGATAAAGATAGTAAGGCCGAAAACATACTTTATATAAAGATAATTATAGTTTATTTAATTTTAATAAACCTAAAGATTTTTTACATCGTTATCTTTTAACTTTTTGAGAATTAACACCCACATAAATGGGCCTTGTTTGGGTATCTTTACATACAGGGTGATTGGGAAAAGCGTGTACCAATCGATTCCCTGAAATCACTCCTTGACCCTTTATACATATTTTAGGTTGAAGTTATTATTACTTGCCCAATTACTCAAACTACCCTTCTTCTGATAGTAATTTCTTTTTGGAGATTCGATTAAGAAGAGTAACTCATCGTTTTTGTAATTTGTCTTGTATCTGACCTGTTTTAAAACGCAATTTAACGTTGTCGAGTAAATCGAGGGAACAACTTTTTATGGGGAAGAAATAACTTGCTCCAATATTTTCCTGCCCTTGCAGGGACAATCGTTGGCGACGCACCACCGGACACGTTAAATCGTGTGTGGATTTTGCTGAGGGCAAACGACGTAACAATTCATTAGACGTCTCCAAGTATTTGCAGTCTAGACAAAGTGGATAATCCAGAGGCAATCGAAATCCTTTCAGGAGAGCCGACGAAGGCATGACGCAGTGGAATCGGATTAATCGTTCGGCAACAAATCCGCAACCCATCCACCACCGCACCGCAGAGGATGAACTTCTTTGGGGACTTTTGTTCCGCAAGAATCTGCCCCAAGTCGCCTTCTTACTGCTCCCCGTCGCACTTCTTGGGACACTTGTTCTATGTTGTTCTTATGGTTGACAAAGAAAAAATGTCCGCACGTCTGCAGAAATCATGAGTTGAATAAATTCTACAGAATACAACTCGAAAAAGTTCAGCTCTGAAGATAGAAAAGTTTTCCCTGCGAGAGAGCTGCGGAGATGACTTGCACCAAGGAAGCCAATCTCGACTGACACCTCTTGGAATGCTCCTTAAGACGTCCCGGGCCTCCCCGGGGCCCCGCGACTGCAGAGTTCTTGCCCTATCGACAGACAACGCTCGGCTAGGACGATAAATCTCCCTACTCAGATCGGTACATCAGATTTACTGTAGGTTCTATCTTCTATCAAGCGAGCGTTTTCGTGATGGAACTTCCCGGAAGATTCTATCTTTATTTCATGTCAAATGCCTCCTGGATGTGACTGGGATTCTATTTCGACTGAAATCAAGCTTTGGCTCCGAGCTGGAGCGGATTCCCCCAATTAAGTAAATTTCTGACGACGTGCGATGAATTGCTGCTTCCAAGATAGAGCTATAATAAAAAGATTGCATTTTTGATGAGGGCTTAAATTGGCTCTGCGCAGAATAATTCTAATCTTATGGCGAATTTCATGGTATCCATGTAGATTACGTGATTATAGAACTACATTATATACGCAGTTTCACGGATGATAAGCATGAATTGCAATAGCAATTCATTCAGCTACGTTTTTTAGTCTATCTAGAACAAAACATGTTGCATAGATTTGATATAATATCCCAAGATCATATAGGACAGATTTAAAATTTTCTAAAAATAGCATAAAATTGCAATGACTTTCATCCACTTTTAAGTCAAAAAATAATCTGAAAAATTGTCAATTCAAAATTTGAAGTTTTGCATTAATATACATACATACATATGTACCTATATTATGGCAATTTGATGCAAATTTGAAAATTTGGAGGACTAAATTAAATTCAATATAAAATTGTCTATTGATCTGAATATACGAAAAAATGTAGCTCGTTTTTATTCATCAGATTTGTAGTATAGCTAAATTGATTATTGCGACGATTTTATTCACGAATAAATTTATCTGACGATTGAAAAATTGGACCTTACAATGATAAGATTTTTACTATTATTAATTTGTTCTACCACGAATGAAATAGTGTCCATATTTATATAAATATATTCATTAAAATCTGAAAATTTGTATAGCTTTATTTTGCAGAGTTACGCTAACTTAAGCTAAGGTCACACATTGCAGTTTTTACCTTCCTGCAGCACAAAAAACTGCGAAAGTCGTGGGTTGCAATGTGTGATTGCGGCTGCAACCATGGTTGTCACACATTGCAACCCACGACTTTCGCAGTTTTTTGTGCTGCAGGGGAGTAAAAACTGCAATGTCTGACCTTAGCTTTACATAAATGAAATTGTCTGCCCATGCATGTTTCCCTGAAATAAATCGTAAGGCAAGGGGTTAATTAATCGTAGCCATCTCCATTTTGAAGGTTAAACTCTGAACGGACTCGTACGGACTTCATGATTTTTTTATTTGTCATGTATCAAAATAATGAAAAAATACCCACAACCTCCTTAAAATTTGCTTTTGTAGTTTTGGTAGTAATAATACAGATTTTGAAAACCCTATTTTGACTATTTTTGAATCATCATTAAAAAATAAAGGACCATTATTTGAACAACATTATAAGCTCCTGGCTCAATTAAAATATGGTATTTTTTCGTATTTTTAATCCTATTTCTCTCGCAAATGGGACCTGATTGAGAATGTTCATTTACGAATTCGTAATCTACGGAAAAACCCTATAGAAATGATTTGAACATGTTTTGAGAAAAAATTTTGTGTTGACCTGTGTAATTAATAGAGGGGTTCCAATTTTCCCATTCTCTTTTGTATTTCGGCTCCATGGCAGTGGAAGTGCTGGATTCAAACGAATAATTGGGATCAAAAATTGGACTTCAATTGAGACATCTCAGTTTTCCCTGTTTAGACGAAACCGCTCGACAAAGAGCGTGAAGTCGCATTTGGTTTCATCGGGTTTTGCCACAGATCGGCCCACTCCGCACGGGTTGCAGGTGAAAGTGCCCTGGAACTGTCCACATGCTCCCCAGGGACGGCGCGTAATGCGGCCGACGACTGTTTATTTGATGTAGCTTCCAGGTGACAAATTAAAGGCAAACAAAACCGGTAAGCGAGCGTGAAAAGCCACCGCACCGCGCTCAATGGAGGCAGCCACTTCAAAGCAAACAGCGGCGCCGGGACGCCGCCGCTTGTCTCTGGCCCGAGACCCGAGTGCTTGGCACGCCGTTGACAATGGCGGAGTCGTGGCTGCCATCATGGCGGCGGCGGCTACCAATGTTTGCGAACGCATTGTTTCGGGCTGATTGCATTCGGCCCCGCATTAAATAAGCGCCGGCTTAATTGTGCGTCAAAAACATATCGTGGCGCTCCGATGGCAAGAAGTAGCGCCCCATTGTTTCGCGCATTTTTCCAATCCTTTTGCACGTTTGCTCGCGGTTTCGTTCTATCGAGGCGAACAAATCGCTTTGGATGGCTAAGTTAAGTGAAGTGTTGAAATTTCAAAGCAAATATTGAACTGACCGATTCAAAAGAGATGCCCGTGGGATTTTACTCGTATTTGCAGATGCAGATTTCTGTAGCTCGCCAACAAAATGCTGCACTTAGAGCAGACTTTTCATTTTATGAACAGAAAATTCCGATGCCAAAACATTGGGAAAAAAATGCGGTTGGAACAAGCAGAGTGTTTGCTGATTAAAATGGAATTTGGATTTGACATCGAGTTCTGTCTTTGTCTTATATAAAAAGGAATAAACTTTAAGGGGTCATTTAGGCAGAAGTGTACTCAAAAAGGTGACTATACATATGGTACGTACATAAATACAAAGTGGCTCAAGAAAAAAAAAGTAAGTACAAGGGCAAATCATGATCCACTATTCACGGAGAAGTAACGTATGTAAACATTTCTCTAAATTTCATTTTTAATCTTTAATATAGTATCTATTCTGTTCTATCTGTTTCTTTTTTTCTTCAAAAATACCTCCCCCTAAAAAACCCAAAAGAAACATCGAATACATATGTATATACAAATGATATGAAAGCTGCTTTAACAAATATTCGAAATTGTATTGACATTTTGATAAAGTTATGTTTTGCAAATTTTTTAATTTATTATTATTTATTATACCTACTTATCTTTACGAGATTTCATTGATATTATAATATATTAAGTATTAACAGGACGCTTTTTTGGATCCGGTATTTTGAATTCTTAGATTTAGGGACATACAAATCGCGATTTCATATATAGTCTCTCTATTTTTGAAGTCGGTTAAAAAACGAATACAATAAACTGTTTTCTTCCTAACTTTCATAGAGTGTCTTTTATAGACCTTTGGAAATTGTCAAGTTTTTGATTTTGTGTGACTAAAAGCGCAAGTCATATTGATTGATTGATTTATATGTATTGATTTGTTTTAATAGTATGTATTCCTTTAAAAAAATCCAAGTCTGCCGCGGCAACACCTATTTGAATTTTTGAAGGTCGCTTTGATACAACGTGACATTTTTAAAATATAATATTATTTTTGCGAAAAATACAAAAATATATAAAATAATATTTTCTTTTTACATGTCCAGTCCAGATTTTATAAAGGACTATTGAGCTGCAGGACAGCTTCCCGCAGGTCTTAGTCTCTGCTCGATGGGAAGCGTGCGGTTTTACATGATTTAAAATTGAATTTCAACAGAGAACTCTTAACATCTCACTGGGGAACCTGTAATTCATCTGCGTTGCCCCGTGAGACAGCTACCGTTGATTTCTGTGCTCCTTATGCAAATAGCACTTTAATTTCGAAATTGTGCTGTCGCCACGAGACACATTTTTCAAAATGTCCTGACAGCCTGACGTGGCACAAAATGAGTTCGGGAAACATACTCCTGAGTGGTGGGAAACAAAGTGAAGAGTCCTTCTGCCTTTTTCCTGAAAATATCTCTCCTCTGTGCCTCCTGTGCGCTGGTGTTCCACCTCACCTCGTATTCTGTTTTGTTTTTTGCTTAATACTTTCAACTGCGGAAGGTTTATTTTTGTAAAGCTTTGGATTTGCATAATCAAAATGTGCGGGAGAGCATGAAGAAAAGTTTTCTCCTTGTAAAAATTGTAGGTTGCCGGGCCCTTAAAGGAGATGAATGTACCCGCAAAGATCCCGAATTTAAGGAGAGATTTCATCCCTTTGTTTCATTATCTCATAAAACTCGTCGAGGGGGCGCCGAGGAGGCACTGAGGACGTAAGGAGTCCTTGCACTCCTTTCGTGGTCCTGGAGCTGCTGCTGGATAATAAATCCATTAAGATTATGGATACTCTTGCGAGCATGTGAGAGCTTTTAAGTAATGAACTTCCTCCATACATCACGGCTGTGCCCTTGCAGTAGTTCATTTCGGGGCCGTAAATGGAGCACGTTTTATAACAGCACCCGCCCGGGGCCCCGGTCCCCAGAAGCCCCAGCAGCTGCAGCAGCTCCGCAGCCCCGGCAGCCCCAGAGAGTGACTGCTCCGAGGATTTTAATTAAACGTGAAACGAAGCAGTCACCCGTGTAAGATGGTTTGATTTAGTGCAAGACCCAATTACTCTGATGCCGGGCACTGCTCACCGCACCTTCGATTTGATCTCGTCCTGGACAATCGCCGATACTTCTCTAACTTATAAATTTGCAATGTAAAATGACATTACTCGCGTCTGAGCTCATTCAATAATTACGCATTAAGTCCAGGTGCCCGCGATGCCACCAACAGTGCCTAGGTAAATTATTCGCTGGCCATCAGTCAGCGGATGTCGGCCCGGAATCCGGCCCGCTCCGGGCGTCCGCTGCTGCTGATTGGAACTATGGCAACTCAATTAAGCGCAATCAGTCATGGGGTGTTGACCAGAAACTTTCTACTCGAGTTAATTTGCATATATTAGCTGGTGGGTAACGGGCCGGAATATTTACATAAAACATCGCCATTACCTCTAATCGCCTAGAAACAATTTTGATGGATGCTCTTTTTGCCCGCAGTCGATGGCCGCGGTTAGTCACATGTGACACTCAAGGAAGCATCTCATTTTTCCTTGCCATCTCAGTAAGACAAAATGTTCCGGCGAACTTCCTCCAAATTCAAAGGACGTCTAAAAATATTACATTCAAAAGGAAAAGTGTTGAAAACTTTCCAGAAGTATTCCCAAAAGCTTTTTCAGGTATGGGATAATTTAAACGAATTTCCATAGAGATGAGTTTATGATAAAGTCTCAGATTTTTTTAAATTTTGCTATCGTAACTTAAGTAGAAATCAAAACAAATTAATATTTATGCCGTCTGTAGTATTCTATAGTAATTCTTGTATGTATCAAAAATGGAAAGAAATATCTCAGCTTCTGCTTGAGGAACTTGAGGAACGTCTGTTCAAAAGAGGCTATTAAAGTGGTCAGTATTTGTACGTAGGATGTTTTTTTTTTTAAAAAAAGAATCAACAACAATCAAAAATGGAAATAACATCTTTTGCTCAGATATTCTGAAAATAGCTCCCTTTATTTGGGAATGAAATAAAAAATAGGCTATTTTGATCAACTTTTATACTAATTAAGTTTAGAATAGGTAAATACATAGTAGGAAATAGCTCTCTTCGAAAAAAAAATTGCACTGACTAAACCATACCGATTTGGAAAACAGCATTTTTTGGTGAAAAATATTAAAATAAATAAATTAAGTAGTAGCACCTTTCGATTGGAACAATAAAAATAAGGCTAATATTTCTTTAAGAAACTAGACACTTTCGATCACAAGTAACAATAATTTTAGGTAAGATTTTAGATTAATAGTGGAATTAATTAGTAAAAAAAAGACTTCGAATAACCATAAGGAGGATTAATTTTATAGTAGGTATAATTTGTATCGGTTGAAAATCCGAAAACGAACTTCAAATTAGCATTTTACCGACTAAAAGTTGCGAATGGATGTTCTTCATAAAATTAAAATCCAAAAATCTTTTAGTTAACAATAAAATAAGAGCAAGCTGATAAAATATTGAAAAGGGGAATATACAAAATCAAATGCAAAGATTTTTCAAGAGTTTAAATTCGTTGCCTCAGTGGCGGTATTATTCGATAGTAAAGACACTTCAGGATTTTAAGTGACCAGATTCTGAATCCTTAAAAGATTACATTTCATTAAAAACAATTTATTTTAGTAATAGAGGTTTAGAGGAAGGTATTTAATTTGTGTATTAGACATAATATGCAATCTGTTTTTCTATACATTCTTCGCCAAATAGAGGATTACTCATAGATTCAATCAAAACAATCTGATTGAAAGAATACTGCAAAAGGAACAATTCATATTAAGTAAGCCCATTAAATCAAAATGCTTTTTGGCATCATCTCCAAATACTATTCTAAATGTTATAGCACAAATATGTAGAAATTCATGCAGAGTTTTTCTTGGCTGAAAATACGCAGAGGATGAAATTTTCACATGAATGTTATTAAGGAAAGATTTTCGAACATTAGCCAGTCTGCTTCCGCTGACGTTCATCATCCTAGGGAAAATCTTCATCGGGAAGCAGAGCGTTCTGCATCGGAAAGGGCGTTTCGGTAGCCCCGCAATCTTGAGTGGTATGAGCACATGAAAATGCACGAAGTAAACAAAGAGATCCTCAGTATGAAATATGCATAAGGACCAGAGTTGGGAAAGTTATTCACTCTCATCGCACCCATGAGTAGTTGAACGTGCCCTGAATTTGGAGATTCATTACCACGGCTGAAGTAGAACCCAACTGACGAATCGATTTCTTATGTTAATTTGCTGCAGTAGAGCAGTAAATCAAAGATTCTTCTCACCAAACTGGCATAGATTAGCTGGTGCGAGAAATGAGATGAAATTACCTGGTTAGACAGAAAAGTTTGGCCCACTTTACAAAGTTCGGGGAGCGAAATATTTCAAGCTATTGGAAGCAAATCCACCGCAGCCCCACCTGTAGGAGATACAGCCGCAGGGATGAGTGTCTAAACCTTCGGGATATCTAAACAAATTCCGAACACTTTGCCGGCTCTATCCGGATATTTCCCGAACCGCCCCGCCATAAGCAACTTTTCATAATTCATCCACTCAAAAATCCCCGAAGCGCATTATTTAAGGTATAGCTCAGGTAAAAACCTCCTGGCTCCGATTTAGTTTTTGCGCCGCGTGCCGCATGAATAAGTTATGCCCCGAAACCTGCTCCACTCGGGCAATATAACTCTGAGCTGGCTTAAAACTTGAGAACTCCGGGCAAACAAATCTGGCAAACTCCATCTGGAAGGAGCCCTTCAAACGTACTATTGATTATGCCCTAGGAGAATATCGGAGTGCTCCTGACAGAAAGGATTCTGTGAATTTGACTAGATATAAAGTGCCCAAGATCTAATTTTCGGTCGAAAAGTTAAATGCCAGCCCAGAGAGTCATTTGGGGTCCGTAGAAGTTAATTCGTGCCATTGTGCCATACGAGCAGATCCTGCGCCTCCTTATGCTTATGACATATCAATTTATCGTCAAATGAACGTCGAGAAAACTTTTCTAATGTGGGTGACTTCAAAATTTATCGCAAATATGCCGCTGAGGGGTCCAAGCATGCTCCAGATGCGATTTCCTCTCCTGGATATGGGGGGATGCAATAAATCATTTCTGGATAAGCAAGCGTTTCATCCAGAACTAAAAATATCGCCAAATGTAGCCCGTACCGAGAAATTGTTTCTCTCAGCTCCTTCGGGTAATTTATGGTCTGCGTATTTTATGGAAATCGAAAAGAGTACGAGATTACATTCTTGTGAAATTTCGAAAAGATTTCTCTGTAGTCTGTACGAGCACAACATACATACATATTTAAATTAAAACGAAAAATTATCACTACTTTAATTTTAGTATTTTGTCTTAAACCGTAAAAAAATATGATAGGTAGGTACCTACCTTAAAAACATGTTATAAAAATCACAGTAGCAAGACGTACATATTTTTAAACTCTATTATAAGTTTAATTAAATCGAGTTCGGGGAAAATTCAAAACATTTTGAACACTATGTATTACCTATACGCACTTCGAAATAGTAGTTCTATCTTAGCTTTGAAGTTTTTTTCAAAAATAAAAAATTGCACATTCTAAGTAGTTAATAAATATTTTTAACATCGATTCGATAACAAAAAGATAATCATAAAAATCAACGTCGTATTTAAGTTAGAAGGCGAATAATGGTGATTTATGAAGTGAAACATTGAGTTTGTCTATGTTGTAGGCTATTAGGAAAATCAGGCTGCTGGCTAAAAGCCTAGGCGCACAATACACTTTTCGCGCGCAGACAAGCACACGTTTGTGATTTTTATATATATATAATATAAATATTTATTATTTTAAAAATATGCTATACTCCAAAAATGCGTGCGCAAAAAGTGTATTGTGCGCATAGGCGTTTAGCTAACGGCCTGATTTTCCTAATGGCCTACGACATATACATATATTATATTTTATTAGTAGGTATGCATAACTATGTATTTAGAATATTACGAGTGCTTTTTAACTTGAGAAAAAATAAATTGATGAGATGATTAATGATTTTTCGTAAATACGGAGTTTTGTATTTTTTAATCCTATTTTTCTCTAAAACGGGAAGCAATTGTACATTGAAATGTACAGAAAAATACGTTTTTGTCTGAAAAACTTCTTTCGAAATCCGTTTGAAGTAAATGGATTTTTAAAGTCATCGTCATTCTTTCTACTTTAAAAAAAAAATAATTTGAAAAAAGTAACTGTCGACTTCGAAGATTTAAAAGATATTCGTCACGTTACCGAATTAATTAAATAAATCCAACCACAAATCTATTCGATCGACCAAATCTGGTAAAATCTCCGGATATTTGCACTTTTTCCATCATTTTGAAAAAACAAAAGTGCGTTTTTTCGTTCGTTTTAAGGCGGCAATTTGTATCTGTCTGCGGCGCGGCCAATAAATTATTGTCGAAAGCCTCTTAATGACTCAAGTGTCAATAGCGCACATTTAGCGCGGAAGGGAAAAAACTGGAAGGATTACTCGAGGTCATTAATAATGAACGCGGGGTGACTATTTTTGGAGTCACTGGCGAATTTTCAGCACATGAGCCAGTTGGAATTTGTCGATAATCCGATTTTAGTCAATGATTTATGGCATCGGACGAAGGTTGCTAGAACAGCACCCACAAAGTCCTGGAACACAATCCGAAGGACGAGACGTTGTTTACACAGCGATGCTACGCACTGCGTGTGGAATGGGATTACCAATTAGTTGAATTGTTGTTTTTTTTATAGTTTCCCAACGATTTGTTATATAAGTAAACTTTTTGCGGGGAATTCCTGATTAATTAATATTAAACGTTACAAATTTCCGGTAGATGCATAGGTGTTTACATGATTCTTTCAACTATGGTCGTTTTCAGAATCACTGATCTTAATTTCATTTAATTTAGGTTGCATATTATTTAGTTAAAATAAACTTAAAATAGGCGACATTTTGTATATTCTTAGAGTATAGTGATTTCCATTCAGTTGCTCGTAATTTTAATAATACTAAAATTTTAGTTTGCATAATTTTATATTTTGTATTATACTATTACTCCAGAACCTGTATGTAAAATTATTGTTTTAAAACAATAAATCTCGTTTGTTTCATATTACAGAGCAAAGACGGCCAATGAAAAATTTTTCGTATATTTTATACCATAGATTAGTGTAAAAATACACAATATATAAAATATATAGAAAATATAGAAAATTACAAATATATTAGCTTTAATTTTATCGCATTATCTAAAGTAGATTTGCACAATAGGGTGTATGTGTATATACATATTTTAAAACATATTTGCTTAATATTTCCCTTTGTAAAATTGGATTAGTTGTGATTGTTCAAAGTTCCAATATTGTTAAAGAAAAAATTTAAAATACATTTTTCCAAAGCAATTGATCGTGTTTTGAACACAAACATATCTTAACAAAACGAGTTTAATGCATATGTTATATCATATAATATTGTAGTAAAAAAGTCTAATTAAAATTTTAGGTTGTAATTATACCTAAAAGTAATATTGCTGCATTTTTATCAATTTCTCTAAAATTAACAAAAGTGAAGATTGCTAACTTTACTTCTTTCTATACGTGTTAATTAGGAGAATATGAATTCAGAAAGCAACTTACTAAAAGATATCAATCTGAAGGTAAAACCTGCTATGTAATTCCTCATGAACTCCCCGATAACCCTGGTAATTGCTCAGATTACACTCCCGATAATTACTGACATGCTCTCAAATGCAAACGCCAATATCCAGAGCAGTGATCGAACAGCTCCGAAGCATTAAATTTGTCGTAGCGGACTAGACGCAGACTTTAAAAAATTCCCATCTTTGCAAGTCCTCAGATGGAGAGCTACCCTGAGTTATTGACTATAGATGAGATATTCAGCTGCTCCGGAACGAGGGTAAAGGATGACATTTTCGTGCCCTGCAACTCATATGACTTTTCACATATTTTATGAGGGCCCCTTGGCAGCATGTGTTTCCTCGCGAAAATCAATTTTAGACCTTTTCTCATTCGGTGCCATTGGGCTGGTATCTGCTAGCAGATCCTTTCAGCGGAATTTTCATTTTGAGGCATTTCCAGTGCGGTTTGAAATGGGTCACGTAGCACTTTTATCGGTTGATTTCATCGCTGAAGCTTTTCGGTTTTTTCGTCAGACCGCCCAGAAATTATATAGCTGCATTCGGTTTATATTGTATATCTAGCTTCAAATATGGAGATCAGGACCCCTTTCGAACAACTGCAGGATATACATTTTATTTATTTTAAATTACCATCTCTTCTCAATAGCGCGTTATTTATCGGATTTCGAGAATTTTAAAAGATTTCGCATGGATTCAGTCCTGAATTTCGAGTGGTACTTAGGAGAAGTTCTTCAAATAGATTCCCAACTCCAAATGGAGTTTGCCGACCGAATTATGTTCGCAGTAAAGCGAAGATGTCACGCTGGGAATATTTCAAGGAGCAACACGCAACAGCTGCAAGGACATGTTTACCAGAGAAATTCGGAAAGGAGTAAGGCGAAACAGCTTGTTGGGAAAGTAATGCACCCCCGCCTCGCCGATGGCGGGGCCATCTATAGATAACTTCACTTTGTATGCTTATAAACTTAAAGCGAACAAACTTTAACAGAGTGTTTAATTATAAACTGAGCGGAAACATTTCAAAATCGGAGGTGTATACTTAATGTACACAAATCCTTCCTGCGGCACATATGAGTTCTGCAGATAAGAGTCTTATTTCGATTCGAATATGCTGGAGAAGCACTAGGTAAACAGATACTAAGGACCCCATTAACGTGCAGTATTACTTAAGAGATCCTGAGACTATCTTCCCGACACTTACATACAGCTCCTTCTGCTCCGGAGCTAAAATTGTGTTAGATTACAATGGAAAACTTACACAAAACTTTGTTAATAAAAGCGATTTCCATAATTTATCATAACCAGAGCAAAACTTCTGTTGTATGAATTCTGCAGGCCGGCTCGGTTTTAATGCACTTAGGACGACACACAGCAGCACATCTGACGCACGGATGCTGCCGGAATCCAGCGAAGAACCACGGCCGCGCTCCGGGACCCTAAGTTTTACGAATATACGGCTTAATTCGCCGAAATTTATGAAATTCAAGCACAATGTGCTCCGAATAAGTCAATTAGAGCCTTATTTGGGCGGACTCCAAGTTACCGTGGGGCGAAGTACCCCCAACGAGCGAGTTTACGTTGCAAACTCTCGGGGTGTCGGGCTCCCCAATTCAACACTAAAACAAAAAGTGTGATAAGTTGAATCCTCCGACTCCCAAACACTAAATTGCACGGTTGATGCAAGCTAGCAATTTTGCTTTTCGCGGTGTGTTCACGGAGCACCTCTAGATCTTCGCGGTGGCCGTAAATTCCCAACGTAATGACGGAGAAGCAGAGTAGCACAACAAAAATACTACTTTTTGTATAAAATGATTTATACGAGGATTTCCAATTAGTGCTACCTTCAAGGGACCAGGATAAATTAAATAAATTTTTCGGGTTTTTTGTATTCCACATTTTAATACAATACACCTTTATTGCAGGATAAACTAATTCCAAAAATTCGCGTGTAATTAAAAAATTTCATAACATAAGTGCAAATCAAATAACCTTTATCATCTTAACTAAAATTCTTTCTTAATTATGTCATAATTGACTGAAGTCAAGATATGATATGTAAGTACTGTATACAAAAGCTAGGAAATAAAGTTACTATAATTTTAGAAAAAAGAGGTTTGCCTCCTTATGTTTATGTATATGTATATAAAATTCGAATTTAAAATTTCGAAAAATATAGACAGAGTAGCTTCTTTTTCAAAAACTGTCCATTTACTTTAAAGTACACATACAAATCTAAATAGCATTAAAAAAAATAGTTCTTTTCACAAATAGCAACTACTCGAATGGAATATTTTATATAGCCAATTTTAAAAATGTCTTTCTATCCAATAATACTTATAAAAGATTAAGGTAAAAATACTTAATTTGCACATTCTTTCCTGGAATAATTGCAGTCATAAAAAATGTTTCCCAATTGGCTATTTTTCTAAGACAATATAACTTTTTTATCGGTCTCTGCATTTTATTGATTGCCATTAAACTTCTCCAGGTTCAATTTAATATGAAAACGATAATGAAAATGAAGAAGTCTTTTTCACTATCTGAGCAAAATCAGTTCTGAAATATGTGCCATTTCAGCACTGACTATAAAACATATAATGAAAATACGATTCGGATCAAATAAATTAGCAATAAAACGTATTAAACTCCACATCTGGAGCTGTGCCAAGTGCGAGTCCCTTCTTGATTCATCTGAATCATCTGGGAAGAATGATGGGGCGCCCATCTAATTATAGACACATTAAAAGATACAACCAGTGACAAATTAATTTGGAAATTTACTGCGGTCGTGCAAATCTCTTCATTAGCGGTGAAAGATAAAATAATTCATTATATGGCTGAGGATGTTCAATTTTTTGATCTTTTTAACTCGACAACCCCGAGAGAGATCTGAGTAAAGTTTGATTGCTTTAAAATTAATTACAAATTGAATTCAACGCCTACAAAACTTATAAACTTCCGAAGCAATTTCGTTAGATCAAATCCTTAGAAAAGTTTTGGAACTCAATTCTCAACAGGCAATTTCCTCAGAATAAATTGTCGCTTTCTGAGAAACTTTTCTTATAACGCCTCCACGAATCTTCTCCTCACATACATTCAGTTGTAATTACCTCGTACTTTCTGAAATTTCAACTCTTTTATTTTCTAAATTGGCTTCGTCCTTCTAATAAATTTTCGGAGTTAATTTCATTGCAGGTGCTCCAGAAACACCTTTTCTGATGAAATGCCTATGTCCCCGCTGTGCCGGGGAGACAACAAAAATTTCATTATATCACGTTCCAGCACCAGAGACAAATGGAGTTGCCCTTTTATTAAGGAATTTCAGAAAGCGCAAAACTCCCTCGCAAAACCCATCCCACTCGGCAGCCCTTTGAAACGGCTCTGAAATATTCTATGCCACTGGGAAATAATTTTCAAGTAATTAGCCCCGGGAGAGCTTAAGAGTTGTAAAATTCTCTAGAAAATTCTTAAACTGATTCGAGCCAGTATGGGTGACTGGTAATTAACTTAAAGTGAATAAAAGCATTTGAGGAATGATCTCGGCATCTCTGATAGGAATTTATATGCAAATTCATGAACGGCATGCACTTTGGGCGCGGGGCAATTAAAGCCCTACGTTTGTGGTGGCTGCCGATTAAATTAGCTCCGCCCCGGCGGCGCTTCAGGGAACTCCCAATGGTTATTGATGATGACTTCTTCCTCCAGTTAGGTGGTCTTCAATTTGTAAAAGGAGACTTTAATTGAAATAATAAAGTATAAATTTATGCCTGCTTAATCGGCCCTTAATCGAATAGTCATTAATCTCCTCCCCCGCAGTCACGCACCGAGTCAAGTCACACTCTGGCGGACGTGGTCGAACGGCCCGATAAATTTCTTCAAGGTTTTCTTCGTTTCGGTGGGCCGGGATCCAATTCTAGACCGACTCCGTCGTAATGGTTTATCTCACTTGATTAATTGATTAGGACAAACTTTCATTTATTTTCCCCGCCTAACTTTAGAAATTTACAGCTGGATCGAGTTACTGAACTTAATGGTGTCAGTGGGGAGGCCTCGACTCTTCCAGGACGGCGAAAATAAAAGACTTGGTCATTTAATTTGTATGGAAATTAGGATAAAACTTGGGGAAAAAGTCCTTATCAATGGATCCAGTTGTAATAAATTCGTTAGACAGCTAAAAGTTTGGTTAATAAATCTTTTAACCTAAGCTCGTTTGCTATGGTTTTATCCTTGACGAAAGTATTATTTTTATAAAGTGAGGTCAAGGTCAAATCATAGAAGCGAACAATTGCTTTTTAATTTCTTTGTATTGTCAAAATAACTTAAGCCAAATTTACTTTTTAATATAAAGTAAGTTAATTGAAAAAATATATCAGCCAAGTGTGGTCTGTTCGGGTAGACAGGGTTCAACAACATACATTTTATAATTATGAATAAATCGATTTTCATATACATTAGATATGGATTATGGATATATGGTGATATGAATAAAGCAAATTCTACTATTCCGTTTACCTTAAACCTCTTTAAACCTCATCCAAATCTGTTTATGATGGCTAAAAAATGAATAAATAACACCACATTGTACTGGCATGCTATGAATTGATTCGATTACGTAACTTCTATAAGTTTATTTGCCTTGTGGTTCTTTCTAAGTTTCTCGGATACTATAAATGCCAGGTAGATACACTGTTTTAGTTTTTATGTAATATTCCCAAAAGGAAAGTTAAACAACAAAAGACTTACTCGATTCCATCATATAAAATTTTAACTTAACTGATTATATTCATAAAATTAACATTAACAGAAAATTAAATATAATGATAAACTCGACATTTCTCTATATTCAATACCTTTGCAAACATTTTCATCTATTCGTTTTCTTTTAAGAAAAATTATATTATTTATTATATTATAAAAATGTTCATAACTTTGCGTTGAGATTTTTCTTTCGATTTACACCTTCCTGAGCCTTAAAACTTAAATTTTCGATCTTATTGACGATTTTGTTTACACAAAGCAATAGTTATAAATTTCATCTACTTTAAATCAGCAAACATAGTTTAAATATGTATGTCGCAATCGTCCGTAGCAAATTTATTCATTTTGAATGATGAATTAGGTAGGCTTTACTAGGATTGAAAGAAAAATCGAGAGATTACGAGTTTGATTTGTTTTAGTATTGTTATTAAAAAGGCATGATCCCTCGACTCTTACAATCTGTAGTATATGTTAAATATGTATTTGGAATTTTTTACTGATGAATATTATTACAAAATGAAGTCAAAAGGAGGAATAAAATGTTAAAAAAATGTGTGAGAGATTTCGGAGATCCCCAGTATCCCTACAGAAGATTTGAATCTCCGCATAAGACATTTTTTTACGAGCAATGTGAAATTATCTAAGTCCACCAAATTCGGAAAACTCAAGTTTTTCTAGAAGAGATAGAGTATAGTAGTCTTTTGAAAAACTTAGGCAATATTATGAATGTCGCTGGAATACGCTGGAATACTCGAGGGATATACTGAAAATTTTATCTCGGAAAAAGTTTTTTTTTTGCATATTCGTCACTTTTGACCCCAAATGAACGTTCCACAAAAAGTTTCATCATCCAAAAATTATTGAATAGTCTGTAAAATGCTGGGTCGATAGACTTAAATAAATAAAATAAAAAGTGCACTGTACTTACTTAATAAACATTTCCTATTTTCTATTATTTGAGCTTGCGGGCGAGCCTCTGTTGCCCCGGTGCGATTAATTGCCTACCATCAGCATTCAATTTCCGAGTAGATGGCCGTTGGGGCGACACAGCGCCGGGGATATTACGTTCATTTGCAGCAAAAGGATTCCAATTTGTTTATTATTTGTCGCAATATACCAGGGTACAAATGGTTGAACATAAATCCCTTTTTGTATCCGCACATGTCCAAACGAAGAAATACGAGCGTCCCCGGGAAGTTATCACAGGACGACTGTGATATGAAGTCAGGTAATTTATCACCCCCGTCAGCCAGGCTGCCAATGTCATTATTTAGTGTCACAAAGGAAGATTTCATCAAATAAGTTCCGGATTAAGTCACTAGTGGCGAATTTGTCCTGACATCATGTTACAACCCCCAAGTATCCTTTGTTTTCATTCTTTCCGCCGACCCGAGCCTCCGTCTGGCTGGCCCAGATTTCAGATTTTCTTGCGGGCAGAGGGCTCCCGTGGCACAAAAGGATGTTGACAAACGACGTGGCCAGTGTTCAGGAGATTTCCTTCGCTCCACGTCCGCTCATGTGACTAACGTTATTTGACTGTGCAGGCATTTCGTTATTGATGGCTCAGCTCTTCCTAAGAAGGCCCCAGGCACAGAATTTCTGACGTATGAGCCTGCAGGGCTCCATAAGTTCGGGTCCATGCTGTGGGCACATGAGATAAACCGAGTTAATTATTTTAAGACCATCGGGGGTCTTTGTGCGGCCCCACAATCAAATCTCCCATTGGCACAACTAGGTCTTAAAAGGGATCGCATTGTCGTTAAATTTTTGAGGAAAACCCTTCAAAAGCATTCATGGCGGGCTCCGTAACAACCACGCCGTATAAAAGGCGCTCTGAGCGGGGATCTGAAGGATCTAGAGACAGTTGCAGACAAAAGGAGTCCCTCAAGCAAAAACCTCCGAAGGAATCATTCACCCGCCTCCGGAGGTATGGGGCTCTTTAATGCCATTAGCACTTACAAGAGCAGCCCTTTTCCACAAAGGGCGATGCAGAGGATTAAGCGTAGTTAGTCATAAAATTAGGAAAATAACCTCACATTTCTTACTCGAGAAGACTGCTAAATAGCACCACTAGGAACGGCGATGTCACATTCGCAAGCAAATAAACGTACAGGCGGCTGGTAAAGAGTTAGCTCATAATTAATTCGCCGAATTAACGAGCAAACGGGATGTGTCAACAGCAGCAGCACACTGTGACATATTATGTGAGCAGCATCCGACTCATTCGCCACTTTCTGTTTTGTCAGAACGCTCCCTTTTGCCTATTAAAGTGCCCTTCACTTACATCTCATCGCATGACATCAAATATTTGTTAGCGAATATTTGCCTGCTTACTTACGTAGCAATATTCCGGCGCTGGTGATGAAAGATGCGATCCGACGTTTAATCGGCTCATCTGATGAATGCTCTTAATTGAGAATGACATAGAGCTTCTGTGGACCCTGGGCTTTTTATTTTACTTTTTTTAAGGAAATTATGCAAACAATTACAAGCTCCTTTCAGCCTACCAAACCATTTGTAACTTCCCTTGTTTGAGGATTAAGAACTTGTTCTTTTAGGCAGATATTGAATATATGAAATCAAATTATCTGCAAGTCCATTCAAATAAAAGGGCTAGAAAATGAGGTATCTTATTGAATAAATGTATTATTTAAATATTAAATAGTAATAATTAAGAAAAAAGGGTTCAATCTCTGTAGTATGAATAATTTAAGCAATCATTTAACAATTGAGTGAGGGTATCGCATATAATTTACATATGTACATGCATATACACTTAATTCTCTTTTTACACGATAGATACGTTCCCAAAAAGTTCGTGTAAAAAAAATTTGTGTAAAAAAATATATTGGCTAAATGGAAAAATAGTAGATTAGTTCCAGACCTAAAAAAGCAACTGAAAAGTACAATAAACAATATTAAAAAATTCTTGCTAGAGTTCACTTAAGAATTTATTTCGTGCTTACACATTTTAATTCATTAAATATATTATAAAAAATAAATTATACTTTGAAAAAAAGAAAATAATATCTGAAATTCATCATGAAAAAAAGTAAAAATAATATAAACAACAAAATTTTGTGCTTTGTCACTTTCTGACAATAAACGCATACGTTTGCGTAAGACTACAATATCACTGCTATCACTAGAATTATTTTGTTCATCATCTTGTGAAATTATTTCTGTATTATCATCTCTAGTCTCGTGTATTGAAAATCGTGTTAAAACAAAACAATTCGTGTAAAAAGAGAATTCCCTTTTCTTTTTAACTCGTGTTAAATCAAATTCGTGTAAAAACATTCGTGCAAAAAAAGAATTAGGTGTATTACATTTCTTTGAAAACTCACTATATTAGTCGTTATTTTTCCAACTGTATAAGTTAGTAAGGGCATATGCATCATACATATGTATATTAGTGTTTTATCTTTCGGTCCCATAGGTCAAAGTTTTAGCTCTCGATCTAAAAGTAATCTTGCTGAAATTTTTCAGACTTGTGGATCAAACCGAGTGTAGTTTTCCGTAATATTTGAATTGGAAAAAATACTCTTGTTTACATAAACGTAAATAAGTCTTTAAAAACAATTTAAAAAAATGTCTATTAGCAACATTTTGTTGAGAATTGAATTTACTACCTGAAAGGTTTTATGGACTAAATTCGTAAATGTAGTAGTTTCAAGGATACTGAAAGTCATAAAACTTATATATCGGCCGAATTTTATCATTATGTACATATTTTTGTGATGACAAAATATAAACAAAGTTTGATCGAAATTGCTTTAGAAATACGGGGACTATCCCCTCAACAAAATAAAATTAAATAAAAGTGTTGGTAACAAAATCATATTTAGTATGCATGAGTGCAGTCCCAATGCTTGATTAATCCTTACCATTTTTATACACGACTAAGAAATTAAACTTAAGTAGACCAAGTTTAATCAATAGGAATTAAGAAATACTAGAGACGTCGGTTCTAAATGTTTTTTTTAAGGAGTGAAGTTTTAGGTACATAGGTAGCGGATTCAGGAAAGTTTAAAATCAAAAAATTAAACTTTAAGTTAACTTTATAAAAATTGATACATTTAAAACCAAATATTCGAAAAAGTAGACGTTAAAATGCAATAATTGTATTTATCAACAATTACATTCATACATACATATATGTTAAATATGTTCACTAGTTTTGTCGAATGCGTTTCCCTTGAAATGAAATATTAAAAAGTTTCAAATGTTATTCCCGAGATTTTGATATGTGTTGGTGGTGTTAAAGTTTTATTAGGTCCCATAACCCCTAGAGGAGCTCCAGGAGATCGCAACAACCTTGCGCTGCTGTGAAATTGCCGTATCATCAAAACTTAAACAAATAGTCTGAGCAAATATGAACCCATTGAGATACCTACGCCCGGCCAAACATCCCGGGAGCGAAGGTTCTGTTGCTGGTGCTGAGCAAACTACGTTGGGTTATTTGTACCTATGTATCGGGCTTAAGTGGCAGACGAAAACCATTTCCACCTGCGGAGAGGTGTGCAAGGGTAAGTAACCCTCCGGAACCTGCAAAGTTGTTGTTGACACATCGAGTTTTCCGTTAATTTCCTGAATCACTCATTAGCCATTTTCTTGCTGGGGTGCTCAATTTGCGGAAATCTTCTGCTCAAAACGGATGAAATTTGCCATGCAGTTCATATGCCGGATGTAATACAAATTGGCGAAGAGCTGGAGGTTCCGTGTGCAAAAAGATTTGTTTCCCTCTGAAGGGATTTTGGGGATATTTTGTCTGCAGTTTTTGTTCTTGAAAAGGCTCAGACGGAGGATTACGCTCCTTCCAGCTCCGTGCACGCAAAAATGGCTTCTCACGCATTTGGAGCCCTTATAAAAATTTAAACCATTGTTTTATATTCATATTGTTTGAGCAGTCAAGCCCAGGATGGTTATTGAAGGGATTTCTCACACGTTTTCCCCAGTCGCTTAATCAAGAAACTTTTAGGACCTGGGACTTTCGGTGCCACCAGCAACCCCGATCCGGGCTTTCGCTAACGAGCTGGCACAAATGATCCCGGCAGCATGACTGACTGTCTTTGCATTGTTAAATCGGGAAAAAATGTGAAAAATTTTATCGCCAAAGTGCCAGGAATATTAAGCGGAGGGGTGCCTTTATTGCGAAAATAGGTTAAGATCAGTAGATTACAAATGGAGTGAACTGCTTTGTGGATGCCGCGCACCCACCCGCCCTCGATTGAGCCCAAATACAATGCCTCCGACCATCCATCACCCGGCGTGACACACAAACAAAACCCCCCTTTCCGTCAGAAATGTTTACCTCGGCCCTATTAAAAAGAAGCTGCCGGATGAATGAGGGAAAAAGAGTCAGGGGCGGGGGCGCAAGGCTCCCTGAGCGGGGACAAAGGGCGGAAATCCGTGGAATGTTTTCCCTTGTACCATTTCCGAAATTGATTTCCTGACATCCAGCAAGTGCTTCACAAAAGAATTTCATTCGCGATAATGCCCCGACCTAAGAGCTGCTTAGGTATTTTTTTTCTTTCCGGGGGACTTCAAGGGCCCCTTGTATAATTCCTCGTCTGGCCGCCGCATGTACGCGCCTCTTTTTGGCATTATTACTTTTTTTCGCCGACGCCGATGGACTTTTCACTCGGTCGACAAAGCATGTGCTGATAAAGGAATACTGATCTTGATGGGTACTTGACCCACTGACGAATTATTTATTTCAAAATCACGTCAATTGAACTTCCTTCGGGCGCAAGAGATTCTTTTGGGATTTGTAATGGGCTATTTGGAGAATGGGTTCTGATTGCCGACTCTTACAGAAGCACAATCCCTAGAGGTGGATAAGAAGGCTTATTTTATTTTCTGCAAACGAGGGTGTTTTTATCTAACTTAACTTAAACCAAACCAAAATGAATTTCAAACTAGACTTGATACTACACAAAACTGAAAAGTTAGTAACTTTAGTATCGACTGAAAACCGACTATTAGAGTAGATCATAAGATTAAACAAGTTTCAATATTTTCTTTGAAATTATTAATTTTATTTTGTGTTCGTGATATTAATGTTTTAATTGATTAAGATGTTAGTTATAAATGCCTCCCTTTCACTGTGTTAATATACACAACATTTGTTTTAAATATTTATTTTTTTTTAAATAATTATTAACATACTAATAACTCAAATGGATTCTGGGAAAAGTTGCAGAAGCAATCTTACATTACATACCTAAAATTAGTCTTTCGTTAGAACTTAATTTTAAATTTCAGCAAAACTTAATGAAACATAAACACAAATTGATTCGAAAACATTTTGATAGTGTTTTATTTAAAATGGTTGCCATTTTATAAACTTTGTCGTGATAATATTTGCTTTCAACAAATTAATTAATTTAAATGTCTTCCTAGTCGAAAGTCCATATCCAAAATTTACAAAAATCCAACCCAACGACTTTCATGTTAAATTGTTCGACAAAATATTTTTCTATTTTATTAATTTTGGTGTCTGTCATTGGTTAATAATGTGGTAAACGAGTATAATATTTTATAATATCACTTCTCCAGTTGACCATGATGCTTGCATACTTTCGCAAATAACTCTATTTTCATCATCATATTCATAATTAACCACATCAGTGAACATTCTAAAAAAAAAACAAAGCGCTTAAAGGGTTAAGTAGGTATAAAGCAGACTTCCAAAAGTAAGTAGTTTATCACATTTGTTAATTGTTTCATAATTCCATGTGCAGCAGCCAAATATAAAATTTTTTCAGCAGCAATATATTCATTATTTGGTCCCCAATAAATTTGTCTATTAAAAATTAATTCCCATCCGAGCAAAAGGGCATTAATATCAGCAATAATGTGACAACTAATTTTTACTTTTTGTAAATGCACAAAACAGAAAATATTATTTTGGCAGTATACAGTATCGAATTATGCTATAACGTGGGGAGAAATTATGGCATTAATAAAAACGTGAGAATTTATTAATTTCATCCATTCAGACAAACACTCCATATATGTATGTATGTAGGTATACACTTTATGCTGGCAGTTTTAAAACAAAGCAAACACGAAAGATATAAAAACACTAAATTCGATGCGAACAATGTTGACTGGCTGCAGAAGCGAGCAGCACCGATCATCAGTGGCATAAACGTATTCATTAAAGCCAATAAATGCAATTTTTATGCGTTTTTCATTCCCCAAAATATGGTCGAAAATTTCATATTGTGCCGTCGACCTCTCATCTTTCATTTGCAAGTTAATGCGCGAAACGAAAGTTTTAATTGCATCTCGTATAAAAAGGTTTTTCATTTGTGCGGATAAAGAATTTAACATTTAATTAATGCTCTTTAAATCCGAAATACCGATTTTAAGCAAAAACATATTATTACCATTTGAGTATACTACATCGAATTTGCTCTTTTCAATTTCAAGAAGATTGGTAAGTACTTACTGAAATGGATAAATTTGCCAAAATCAGTTTTAATCGCATAAAAATAAATTTGAGATGCTGATGCAGAGTGCTTAATCTCTCCCCTTATAATACGCAGCCCGAAGAGGATTAAAACGATTTAATTTTCTTAAGGATTTCAATCGCACGTTTTGGACGCAAATGGAATTTTAATCAAATCATAAATGACTATATCCTTTAAATTCGAAAATAATTCGGAAAAAAAAACAACGAACTCAATGGAAAAAGTTTAAAAGGAAGAAAGGGAAAAATTCATTAAATTTGGAAGCAAAAGCTAGAAAATTAGCATTAAAATTGGCACTCTTCCTGCTGAAACTTTCATGGAGGGACGTGCCCGGAAAATAAATTAGTAGAGCTTTGCTGGCCTGTTGTACTAATTATTTAACTGGAGTCTCAAACGCTTTAGTGGTTTTGCTAAAATGAAGTTTATGTGAAAATTTAAGGAAATATGTGTGCTTGCATCCTCTTTCAAAGATGAATTTATTTTGAACATGCATTTTCACTAACTTATTATAAATGATATTGCTTTCAAGCAAACTTAAACTAATTAATTATTATGTTACAACCGCAGGAATTACAAAGCACCCAACTTCCTGACCCTTTTAATAACTATAAGGTTTGCAATCAGTATGCTCATAAAATGATTATTATTCTGCTTTTGTATTGAACTTCTGTTAGCAAAATTTCGACTTGCAGCGACCCAAAAATAAAGCTATGTTTTCACCCTACTTCGTAATTGGAGTATACGCAATAATATCATACTATGAAATTTGTATAGAGAAATTAAACTAGACCGGAATGTTATTCTAGTAAACCTGAAATTCTAGAACATTGTCAAAAATTCTGATATATGTATAATAATTTCTAACTGCAATTCATACTAAAATTCATTGGATAATCTGGAAGTTGTCGCAATATTTGCTGAAATTTTCTGTAACTTAAGTTGAATTCTAATAATATCCGTACATCGGATGTTCCAGTTGTACTGCTGGAATTCTAAGAGATTGCACGACTTTATCGGAGCATGCTTAACTCATTTCGTATTTGTAGTTTGTCATTCAACTTCGATCTCTTGAGAAGCTAAAACCTGTGATGTTGACTTGTCTCCAATCATTTACAGTGTAAAGTACGTAACGTAATGCATACAATTATCGCAGATGGGAAGTTGAAATTGAACAAAATTTATGTTGGCTTTAACTTAGTGCTTTGGTGGATCTTTAAATAAAACGACGTTCATATGGGCACATTAAGTTGGACTATTAATGGGGACGCCCCATAATACTTAATATTCTCATGTTTCACTGCTCAATGCTGCCTTAGTTTTATTGAATTTTCAGCATCCAACTAAAAGTTACTGCAATATCAATTGTACGATATAATGCATTTCTGGCAAAATTTACTGAATTTTTAACAAAACCAACCAGAATTTAACACCAGATACAGTAAATTTTCCTAGATTTCAGATGAACTTTACGGGTGAAGCAGACATTATTTCCCAAAAAATCACTGAACTATCAAATAGAAATGCAGGAAATAGAATTCAAGTGATTCGCTTTACACTAGATTTTGGATTGTATAAGGAAACCAACTCTAGTTCCAATTCACTGTACTTTTGTGAGAAAAAATTTATAGTGTACAGTTTATTTGAGAATAATTTTTTAATTTTTTGTAATTTGTTCATTGTTTTTAAATTGTTTGTATACAGTGGACGTTATCAACAAAATTAATCAAAACTATTTGTATGTAATTAATTATTATTAATTTTTTTTTCTTTTTGTTAATTAATTAGGTACATAACACACTTTTTTGCTCCCTGAATATGTTTTAAATATATAAACGTATATAAGCTTACAACTCCTATTTAAATTAGTTTTTCATTCTAAACATCAAACTTATTATTCAGATCAGAAAGCATTTTTAGGATTTCGTATATAAGCTGATTTTTTCCCCAAGTTAACTTTGAAGACCTAAGTTTAGGTTTATTTAAAATTAATTTTAACTCTCTTAACTTGCAATATTAGACTTTGAGATAAATAGAATAAATTAAATATACATAATATAATATTATCGAAAACCTTTGAGGCGATTGTTGTATGTATGTAAGGAACGTCTGTTTCCCTTGTGAAATTCATTTGCTGAAAAAAAATGTCTCATGTTTTAAATTAAAAGGTACTAATTTAATTTAGCGAAGAAGCTTTCGTAATAAATGGATTGAGACTGTTAAAAACAAATTTGATGAAAGACATTCTAAAAGATAAATATAACCGAGTGCTTTTCGCTTCGTTTATACAAATATTTTTTCGCGTTGTTGAATTTTCACATGTTTGAGTTAATCATATTCTCAACATTAGAGAAATTTCATGAAATATAGGTACTTCCGTGCATCATATGCTAATAATTCTAATGCATTCACGTTTGTCACAGGTCTCTCCCAGTTCACATTAATGTAATTATAAAGTCTTCCATCTGCTTGGTCAGTGTACAGTGGTGGCACCGAGAGTTACTCGCACAAGGGTCAGGTGTAATTACATCACAAGTTAGTCTAATCCTCGCCGGCCAATGACACCTGAATAACCTCCGGGTGCAACTGAGTGATGACGAACGATAAATTTCTGCCCGTAAAATACACGTAGCACCCTTGAAGGACAATTTTGCCTGATTTGTCGCAACTGAGTGATATCAAAATCTGATTAATTGCCGTCTGGGGGTTAATTGGATTTTCAAACACTAAACCGAAGTGGTCGCCATTGCAAAATACGAGCAGACTCCTGCCTCAGTTGCCTGACCTGCCCCCGCACTAATTTATTTTGCATAGCGTCTATTTTTGCCTAATTTGAGATGAGTCGAGACGTGAAATTCTCGAGTTTACACGTTGATTTTGGGTAAGTGCTCCTTTTGATGAAGTTTTATACAATATATAGTCTTATATATTTTTTTGGTGTTGTTGCAAAATAAAAGTCTCTTAGCTTTCGTCATCATTTCATGTCTGGCAGGGCTAGGGATGGGTATAAAAATAAATCAGGTCGACAAGTATCTTAGACTCGGCGCCAAAAATTACACGGTAGTGCAGAATTAACGTACCTTAGCCAGAATGCCTGGCTGATTTACGTTAATTGTCCTAGGGATAGCATAAATTACAAAGTAATTAGCGAGGAATTCTACATTCGAATTTCGGTAGGACCCACCATTCCCTGCTCAAATCCCGGGAATGAAAACTTGTATGCCTCCGCCTACGACACGGCGGAATCATCCGGGAGGAGTCCCTACTTTCCTCATGATCCTTGCCAGCGACTTTTCCTGGCATATTAATTCGCAACCAGTGCAGGCCCGGATTTTCCCCCGACTGGGACGGGGCTCAAATGTCTTCGGAAAAGATTAGACGGAAATGAATTTTATTCGCAATCCCAGGCAAGGGCTCGGCGTACGCCTCCGACCATGATCTATTTCAGTTTCGCCGCAATTAATCACGACAACTGAAAGTTATAAATGAGTGTGGCGGCAGATACCTGTGAGGCCCCACGTGCGGGTTGGGGCGGAGCCCCAATCTTAGGGTTGGGCTCTTATCGCTGTGGCAAAAGTGTTGACATGGAAAAATGCGTGAAAATTGTAAAATAGAAATGTTAGGATGACTGTAATTAACCTGGTGACATAAGGCTCTTATCAGATTTAAACTGCAATGTGCCACTTGCGACAAACGATTTTCATATAATTTATTAAAATAGGGCTAAAAAGGTCTACCAGGTAACTGGGTTACTAACTACTATAAAACTATGAATGATAAAGATGGCACTTTACGTAGTAATTAACGTTTCAAATTTGTCCAAACGTTTGCAATTAAAGAATTCTTTGAAAAGGAAAATTTTATGAAAGGGCAATTTAATTAAATGTGACCTATCTATAATAAGTTACTAATTATTTTTTGGAGGTTGGTTTGGCTCAGGAATTTTTTCAAAACAAAGTTAAAAATACTTTAATACTTTGATATTTAGCTATTTTTAAAATAACATACACTGAATCGGAAATAGTATGAGAGGAACAATTATTTTTTCTTTTATCTCTTACATTGCGCATGTTTTGGGCACAGTAATTTTTCACAGATTATTTACCTCTGTGTAGATATAGAAAAGTTTATATTATTTTATATATGTATTTTATAAAAGTTTTCGTAAAATACAATGTTTCCAGGAAATTTTGTCCAAAATACAAGCATAACCTCGCCGCTAGCGTATTCTTAGAAAATGCTAACAAATTAGTACACGATTTTTGGCCTGCATGAATTTTAATAGCAATTCAAATAAAATACTCGTAAATGGCGAAAGTTAAACAATGTCCAATTAGAAAATCAAAATCGGAGCCAATTTGAGAACTTTGAAAAATTGTCGATGGAAGATTTTCACAAAATGAGTTTATTTTTACGTATGTATGTATCTCTTTCGTGTCTAATTTTTGAGAAGAAAGCTATTAGCTATCGTTAATTTAGAGATTAAATATTCATCATTATAAATAAGCATTACGTCTTTGAAATAAATTATGAAAAACAAACTTATATTGTGGCAAGAATGGTAACTTTATTTTTTTATTCTTAGAGTTACCAATTTTTATGCGGATTGCGCTAACATCTTAATTTTTAGAGCCACTACATATCTTTTCAGAAATCTCGTTTTTTTTTATTTTATTATATATATGTACAAATGTACATATGTATGCTCAAAGCTAACTTTTACAGAAGCTGAAGGAATTCTCTTACTCCATCTCTACCGAAGTTATTTTCACCGTGGATTGATGAATTTCTTAAAGTTCTTTGAAAGTTTAATGACTTTTTAAGTAGTTCCCTAGACCTTCGAAGCAAAAATATCGATTCAACCAAGCATGTTCTTTCGATCCTTCTTGAAACAAGTTTTAGCACGTAGTCACGTTTCGGTGATGTAAAACTTATTTCTGAATCTTCCCGATGGCCCCTGTTACATATATAATCCAGGCGTGAGACATGTAAAAACTGGTGCATTTTCAGGAGAACTATTGCCCTAAAACTGTGTTAATTTTTAATGCCCTTAAAATGTAACAATTTCGCTTCGTTAGACCAACTGAGCTATGGCAGAGTGCATACAAAAATATTTACAATTGCTATTACGAAAACTGTTGAAATAGGCTATAAAGAACACCATTCGGTTTTGAATAAATTGAATTTTGATGAAACAAATCATTTTAAGATATTTGGTTGAAATTTTTTATCTGCTGTAGAATTAATTTCTTAAAAACTTTCTAAATGAAAAGTGTTTATGCATAATCAATTTGGCGGATTTCTTTTATTCAATTCAATGAAACTATTACTTCTATTTAATGATATGTTGATTTGAAAAAGGATCCCAAATTGTGGTTTTTTGCATAATCTATCACCTTTTCCTAAACAACTCTATAATAAGAAAAATTTTGCCTCCAAATGTACTCGAAAGGGCCTCCAAATTGATCAATAAAGAATTGAAATTGCAAACGGAAAAATGAAATTTAATGCACCAATGCAGCCCATCGAGTTGTGTACTTATGAAACTTTTTGGTAGGAAAATCTGAGTCGCTGGCACTTTCCCAGCATAATTTGGTGTCATTGGCCGCGGGAAAAAATTTCCGATAGAAACTTTTGCGACATTATCTTGAACATTTGTTCCTCCTCCAGCTGGTCTTGTTCAATACTTCTACAGTGCATAATTCGTGAGTATGCAATCAAAGGCACCGACCGGAAGCCACTCGAAGACACTTTCCAACAGTTTGCCTCTTTTTTCTTTGGAAAAAAACATTTTTTCAAGCTGTCAGCAGGACCAATTAATAGCGCCTAGAAGACAGTAAGTACCAAGGGCTGTAAAAGTCACCCGAACTACGTTCGGAGTTCAAAAGTTTTTCGTTGGGTGACGATGCTTCTGAAAAGTTTCAGCTTTTTACTCCCGTCGATTCGTTCTCAAGATTATCACAAATACGGAGGAGGGTTTTCTTCGTTAAACAAAGACAATGGCCGGAGGAATTGTATCAACTTGAAAGTTTCAATTTTTCGCCATTTTTTTGCTACTTTCCTAAATGAGGAAACTTTCTGTGGAAACTTGCGCGATGTTCTTAGGAACGTAATTGAACCCTTGCTACCTTGTAATATGGTTAGAACTAAGTGTAACAACACTTAAATTTGTAAGTGCGCTTTTAACGTGACCCTTTTCCATTTATGCAAAACCGAGAGGGATCCAACGAGTTTTTTATTTCGGCTTTATCTATTTTCTTCCACCCTCGGTTTAAGTGAGTTATGCTAGGAAAAGAAGAACAAACTTTCCCTTTTTTAGAACTCTACCAAATTACTCCCAAGGAATTCCGGTATAATACAATATGACGGGCAGCAGTTAAGGGGACCAGTAATATTTTGAATTGGTAACAAGAGAGTTTAAGTACACTTTTTGATATTCCCCTTAAAAAATTCCTTTTACACTATGTAAAGATCTTCTATAGTAAGTGTATATCACGACTATCAGAAGCTACTTGGGGACGGTTTTTTATATTTTTCTCAAGACTATCAAAGTAAATTGCTGCTCTTCGTTTAGGTTGTTCAAAAGAGAATAAGAAAATAAATAAGATAGTTGGGAGCTTAAATTGTAAAGCAATCTGTTTGTAAACCATGGGTTCTTCATTGGCAACTTTATTAAACTAAACCCAAAAAACTAAGCTAATTTTAAAAACCTCAACTGTTGATGATTAAAATATAGAAATTTAAGGATTTTTCGAAGTGTATTTTAAAAAAAATTAAAAATTAAAAAACAATTCAAAATTCATCTGAGAAAAAATTCTAATATAAAAAAATTGATAGCAAACCTAATATCAGAACAACCACTTATCCAAATGTTTTGAAGCTACTAAATTTATTATAATAGGTATTTAATTAAATGTTTATAATCAAGTCTCAGAAATCAAATAACCTCCGTGAAATTTTGCAATCTTAATGTTTTCGCTCATCTGTGTCTGCTAAAGCAGAATTATTTTTAAAGACAACTTAAAATTTATCACTATCTTTTGGAAGTAGGTTTAATTTATATTCCCCTGGGGTATTTCCAATTTACCCACTTAAATCTGGCAAGTGGCACAAATTTAAGCAGAAAAAGGTTTTAGTACTGCTTGGGGAATCAAAAGTGAAACGTGAGGTGGTGCAAAATCTTCCAAATCGCTTGAAAGTTACTACTACTTTTTCGGTTGCTTGGCTGAGGTCGCGAAGGTAAAGTTAAGTCGGTTTCCATCCACTCCCCTCTCTTCGGGCGTTGCTGGCAACTTTCTAATTAGTTGGTCACAGTTTTCTCGGTAAAGTTTTGAGACAATGTAAAGTTCCGAGGGATTGTTTTTCTTCCAACAATTACTCGCCGCAGCGGCAGTCCAAAGTTTCTCCACTTTCTGACACGTTTAAATGATGCAACTCGTCCCTGCGGGTGTGCATTTCATGTTTACAGAGTCTTCAAAACTCTAGTAAAAAAACATCTTCAAAACTTGTCGTCAAGAGAAGGTCAATAAATGAATTGAGGTGAAAAACGTCCGAAGTAATTTTTGGAGAAAAATTTGGTACTTCAATGAGGCTTTGCAATCGGACATAGTCCCTAAAGAATTTTAATTGTATGCCAGCCCATGCAAACGACCACACACGGCCCTTTTGACTGGCTCGAAATGGGCCTAAATGGGCCCTGACATTTACACCAATTAAAGGGCAGTTAATTACCATCAAAACCAGATGACAATTAAACCTGTCCTAGAATTCGACCTAATCATTACCACTTAACGACATGCTCAGGGGCGGAAATATTCATTGCGTCTACGAGTTCGTCTGGCAAACAACTCTATCAGCAACCGACTATATGACATCGTATGGCGATTACTTAATTGAAGGCACAAAATTAAGGGATTCCCTATGTTTCTATGGTTTCGCCGGCGTTGCTGTTCCGATGGCATCTTGCTTTCCAAATTTCGAGTTCTAAACCATCTCTCTGATTGGCTTGTTCCCCATTCCGGAATCAATTAAGAGAAATCTGTTCGACGACGGCAATTTCTATGCTCCACTATTGTAGGGCATTTAATTCGTTTTATTGCCCACGTAGCTAATGGTCAACATGAGCTATCTTAATTACTTTAAGCAGCGCTTCGAACGACTTCTGTTGTATACCCAATGAGTTATCTAATAGGACGCAGTCATACAGAAGAATAAATCAGTTTCCGTTTTTCCTTTTCAATACATTTTCTTGTAACAACACTTCTTAACAATTTAATACTATCGTTTTTTTCCTTTTCAGTTTCTATCCACTTTTAGATAGATTGCTCTTCTTGCAACTATATAACTATAATATTTAATTTCATTTGACTTATAGATGGAAATTCCAAATTTATACAACATACATATGAAGGTTCGGAGTTAAATTCAACATTCTAATTAAAAGAGAAACAAATCAATTCCAACATCTTCTTTAGTTTTTAAAGAAATTCATCAGTCGTTTCTTCAATTGAGGCATACGTAGATAAATCAACGTCAATAATGCCACGATGCAACTAAAATATGTAGTTTTCGATTATTGGTTCATCTTGGTTCGGATGTAGAATATATCGAGTAGATTACAACATACCATAATAGGCCTATACGAGGATCAAATATACTTAATAAAGATAATAATTGTGGAAACCTTAAAGACATGTATTTTACATTTAATGATAATTTAAAATGGATCATAAAATGTATTTAAATCCTCATTAAATAGGAAGCAGTCGATTGTATTGTTAATTTTTCTATAAATTTTAACATCGTTATCGTCACCAAAAGAATTTTTGAGAGTGACAGAATATAATTCAGAATTGACTAATAAATATTTAAACTAAAAGGATATTTTGTGAGAAGATAAATTATAATTGGTTAATAAAAGACTTTGATTTCGTCATCATCGTGCTATCGTCCATAATTATCATTATCATAATTAATATTTTTAATATTCAGAAAAATTAAAACTATAAGAACCAAATTGACATACAGTGATTATACTTTTTTGATTAAGCTGAGCGATAGAGGAAGAAAACGATCAATTTTCGTGGTCATTTCTTCGTTACGTTCAAGTTCGACTTCTCGCAAGAGATTGATGAGTTGCCTTTATAAAAATATAAAGCGAGCACCCCTGGCACCAATATCCCTATTCAAAGTGGATCCACATTCCCTCTGAGGGCAAGGCAAGCCATTCTAAGGACCTTTATGAGGAGCTCCACTCGCAAATCGTACTTACGTTTTCCATCGTAAAAAGCCCTTTTGCAGGGTGCACATTTGAAGAGGCGGTGGTGCATCATCGCCATCGCGTCGTCCTCATTTCACTTTTATGAAGCAATTTCCTTTGGACAAATCTCCCTTCATTGGATAAGGGCGGCAAGGAGATTCATTGACGCGTAAGCTTGAAAATTTTATGAACCAATTTCAATAGGGAGATATGCAACTTGATAAGGAATAGTTTTGAATATCAACTTTAAATGGGTTTCGAGGGGGTGATGAGGAAATGTGCATTTGCCAGGATACCAATGAAAATCTAAAGCCCTTGTAACTTCGTATCGCATCACAAATGGTTTAACCTTCAAAATGCTCACTAAATTACCCACGTCTCGAATTTTAATGCAATTTCAGAATTTTGCGTGTCATTTCTCATTGATAAGACGACGACGAATATAATTTGCATATCGTCTGTACTGCCAACAGCCCTGCATATGCTGAGATGCTCCCATCACATGGAATTATGCAAATTAAATTGGGGAACTTAAAGCGTTATAAGCTTGAGAGAATTTTCCCCTCGTACATCTTTGCTAACTCAATTCCGTTTTATTTTTTCCTCTGGAAAATTCCTCATGGTAATGCTGATTAGAGTACAGAAGGAGTTCAGACGCAAAGAGGGAAAATTGACGGTTTTACGAATGTAAGGGAAGCTCTGAATTATGCACATGTACATTAGATCATTTCGGTTATATGGCCCGCAGTAAAAGTGGAGCCCTTTAAAATCTAGTGCAATATAACATTCAATGCGGCGCTCTCGGAGCCCAATAAATTATACAAGTCCAAGCAGCAACCTTACGGCAGAGAACATAACTGACATCATACTGCCGGGTTTTTATTGTTATTTGCTTAGTAATAGTGTATGCTCTTTATTACCACTTTCATATGGGCCCTATAAACATAACAATAACCTTATATAAATTAATCTTGTTGTGTCTTCCTCTAAAGATAACTAAGACCTTTTCTATGTGTTCCATAAAAGAAGTTCTTCAGATAAGAAATTTGTAACTCTGCTCCTAATTAATTTGTCACTGTTTTATTATTTACTATAATATGAGTTGTATGTAAGCGAAAGGTTTATAACCAGGTTAAGGAAGGTACTAAATATGAATTTTGTTTTTTATTAAAATATTTCGTACTTCGACTATTAAAATGTCCTTCTATACTGAGCACTGTTGCTCAATGAAGTTCTATCATACGATAACATCATAAATGCAAAATTACATATAAAACCTCTCCTTTTATGGAATATTAGAAAAATATATGGTTTTTTTAAATATTGTAACAAGCAAAATACAAAAAAGAAGAAAAGTTAACAATTTGTTTGAATTTGCAGGATGATGTATTTTTCAGTGTTCAATCCTTCTTTACTGATGAAAAGCAACCTTTTTTTTTCCATAAAGTGAAATGTTTACATGCACAGCAACTCAATCCGACAATTTGTTTAGGATAAAATTGATCAATTTTCTCATTCCACCATTCAGCGAAAACAAGTTTCTTTTTACCTTAGTTATCATGTCGAACAGCAGGTGAAGGTGTTTCCATTTGCAGCCAGAGACCGATGTGGCCCCAGTCGAGCTTTAATCGCTTTATGTAAATTATGGCCGCGGTTGAATCTTGTAAACACAACTCGTTCGATCAGCAATTTAATTGGACCACCCGCATTAATGCACCACCTCGAGGCGTATTATTACGACCGCGTCCTCCTCCCTCCTTCGGTTTTATTGAAATAGTCGGATCGCGCTGAGCTCCGAAATCGGCCCAGAGGCCAAGGTCCACCTTGGCCGATTCTTTCATTGATTTATGCCTGCCGGCAGGGCGACTGGTTTATTTCTTCATTTCGAAATTTATGGATCAGAAGGTCCTGCCCAAATTCGGCTCGAGTTACGTCTCATTCCCCGTGCCTCCGGGCAGAAACAAAGGAGGTATCAAATGACCAGTTGCGTATGATTTATCGAATGATAGCTACCGTCACCGACAATTCGCCTTTATTTATTTGATCGAATTTTGTTTTTTGGAGGGAAATTAATTCTGAACTGTAGGCCGATGTTAGGCTATATTTGCCCCCGATGACTGCTCCGGTCTCCACCAGACAAATAAAGCTGTCCTCGCCGCGCATCCAGAATTTTATAGGCGCTCCACATTAATCCACTCCCGACAGTCTGGCAGTCCTGGTCCTAATTGAACAACCTGGTGATTGACACGCCGTGCATTCCAAAAACGCACTATCCCCGCGCTCGTGAGAAACAATCATCTGGGGCTAAAATAAGCGAGCTCCTCCGGCTCGTCGGTCTCGTTCCCATCAGAGGCGAAAAAGGTGAAAAACATAAATTAACATATGCTCGCGAGGTCTGCGGCACACATCTAGATAAAAGGGGAGCATTTGACTTTGCCGGATCACCGCTTCTTTCAAAGCGCACTGCGAATTCCTTGCGTCTTAAGACGTTATCTTTCGTGACGTGACATTCACCAGCGCCCAAAATAACCTCCCTCATAAGAGTGACGAAATGGGCCAATCGGTGCGACGGCTCACCTAGAGCCTATCCGACGGCGACGGGATCGACGTTTTGTGGTGAAAGATTCATGTTTAGTAATTAGTAAGATACAAATTCCTCCTCGTCTTGTTCTTGGCGTGGGCAGATGTTTGCCCGACGCTCCAGCGATAGAATTTATTGGAATTTTATGGCCAACAGATGATGCAATAAGTTGAAGATTCTAAAGTTCAAAGTTTAGTAGAGTCTTTTTGTGGTTGACCCACCACTTTACGAAGTTAATCTAAATCTAAGCATTAAAAACATCAAACATATTTTCCTGAATATGAGACCTAATTTAAAGTATAACATAATTTTTTCCAGCTGTGCACAACAAAAACTCGTTATTAGATTACCATTGAAAAGCAAAAATGACTGAAATTTCAACTTGTATTTTGTAAGAAAAACAGATAACACAGTTTTTAATCTCATTTATTTAAAAGAAATCAATCATTAATAAAAAGACACATATGTATATAGCAATTTTCAAATATTGGTTTAAAATTACATCTTAAACGTCTGTATCTTCAAAACCCTAGACCCTAAACCAAAACATAAAATTGGGACGGATGATATTTCCGTAAATTACGAATTTGCGAGTTTTTAAAAACTTAAATAAGGTATTACAAAATATTCTCAATCTCTAAGATATGGCATAAATTTTAAACAATATTGGTCCTGATATTTAGGTGATAGTGAATAGAACTTCCAACTTCTTTTAAAAGTTCTTATCCTATACACGTTCTTCTTCTTTTTAGTTATACGATTTAGTGTAATTTCAGTATCTTTATTATTCAGTCATACCTAATTATTTATCAGAAATTTTCCATCCCATGTTTTCGTTGGCTTTTAATAAATTCATTATATCTACATATTTTTAAATAATTTAAGAAAATATTCCAAAATGTTTAGCTATCTTAAGTTGGTATTTTGTGAAATTATAACCGTTTTGTGGAATTTTAAAATTGTCTAGTAAATGTATGCTATACTAAATTTTCGGTTATGTATTTAATTCCTAAAGTAAAAGAACAGCCTTTGGTCGATTTTTAAAAAAAAAATGTCTAAGTAATAAAATTGACATACAAATGTATGTAAGTAGTATGATATTATAGAACAATGAACCAATTCACTCTTAGTTCATCCATTGAAAGCTTTTATTTTCTAGAGAACTATCGACAGGTCTATTAGCATCTGTGTCCTTCAGAGCCAAATTTATTGGATACAGTGGTACAACAAATGAACGTGTGTTTTATAAATCCAAATAGAACACAAAATCCAATTTGTTTCGGATGTAACAAAAATCTAGGACGAGTGTTTTCGTCAATCTCCTGCGGAGGAGTGCAAATACCGGCGCAATAAATAACAATTCGATCAGAGCATTACTTAGTCGTTTCCATCGCAACGTAAGCTGCGCCGTCACTTGATTGAGTAACTTCCCGTCCATTGATATGTCAACTGCTTGTACTCCGCGCCATCGATGCCATCGCGAACAACCCTTTTATATTTCTTCATTCGTAGCACCCACCAGCCGGGTCGAGTCAGTCGTCGGAGGGAAGGGCCACTTGAATCCCTACTCGAGCGTTACTTTGTTGTGATGTTTTTCCCTACTGAGGAGTTTCCAGCCAGTGACAGTGTTCAAATTTATGATCACTTAAAGAGACGCCACGCCGGAGGTACCCACTGCCACGTATATCATCCGAGCGGGCTAAAGGGCCAGCCGAGAGGACTCCCGACGTGGAAGGGCTTCAAGGATGTTCAAGAAACATTTGTTTTAAGCCGAAGGCACACCCCGCTCGAATGAAGGACTCTCGAGCGGCAATCGTCATTGGATTCGTTTCGGAAAATCTCATGTTGAGGAACTCCCTGAGAGCGACCAATTTAATAGGCTGAAAGGGAAGCCCAAGGAATGATTTTATCCCGTGGGATTTTGCAAGTGGATCAAAAACCTTACGAGGTTTTTTCGGTAGAATTACTTTTATTCGAAATTCGAATTTATACTTACTTTTTATGTCTTGGCACGGTTTTTGCTCATAAGATTTTATGAGACTCAATAAATTTCTATGAATTAAGACAGCTTATATGTATATGATTTTGTATAATACATACATATAAAATGCATATGATTTTACATATGTATACTATAAACGGGGTAGAATCACTCTCTACTATAATAACTACAAACAATTCTTTAAACGCTTTGTTTTTGATTGGACATACATTTTAGTTTTTAATTTGCTAAGAGAATTTCATTTTCTTGAGCAGGCCAAATTCTCTGCAATTCTTAATATGAAATACCCTTCCTGAAATTTCGTGGAGCAAACACATCGGCATAAATTCAGTTTGAGATCTCCTCGCGGATTTTGATTAAAGTTTGTAGGAATGTCCATTTAGGTTTTTTTTTGCATATTCGGCAGTTTTGACTCTAAATTAACAGTCCTGCAAAGTTTTATCGAAATACATAAGAAGACCTCAAACTCAATCTGATCCACTACATCATTTAACTTCTGTATGTATGTTCATGGGCTTAGGACTAAACATAGACAAGATGATTTCAGGAATATTTTCGCTTTTGAATTTTTACTAGTTATATTAATTCCCCGTGCCTTACTGTCTTCGTTTAACATTTCAGTTTTCTCTAACTTACTGAGAAACACTGATTCTTTAAGATTAAATAAAACAAAACTGAATAACTTCTAAACAAAACACAATTCACACAGTTAAATGGATTGATAAAATAGAGATTCTCTACCATTCCGAATAGTATATCCTGTGTAGGTCTACAATTGAGCAGAAAGTAGTCAGAAGATGCTATTCACTAGCAAAACAGTCAACATACTTAGTAATTCCAAAAACGGCAGGAATTTCAGTTTGTATAAGAATGCGGAAAAAGGAAGTAGTCGCTTTACTGCTTATTGCAGCAAAATAGTTCTTATTGTTATTTTTTTCGCGAAAATTATGCTGGGTTAAATTGTCTGCTTTTTAATTGCAGAGCAGTGCAGAATAGCGAACATTGTCTGCGTTTGCAGTGACATTGACACCGGCTGCTCGAGGTATTAGAAAAGCCATAGCCACTTTAGTTCGGAAGGTGCTCCTCCGGCTTCGTTGCTGGCAATGTGAAAATAATTGCACCTGAATTATGTGCAGCATCTGAACAGTTTCACTTGCGATACATGAGAACAGTTCAACAATGCAGGACAAATTACATTTTCAATTGCAGGACGGGAGAGGTGGGCAAATGGATCCCTCCGTGGAAGGTGCCTAATGGGCCGTACCCTGCAACGTGTGCACCTTCGGAAGGAGAGGTGCCTTCCAGATGGAATGTTTCTCTGCTGAAAACTATCTCAGGTATGTGCATGGGTGCTAAGGTTGGATGGCATTTCAGGAAAAGGTGTCCCACTATACAAGACAAAATTGTTTCACTGGCAGCATAAGAAACGACTGGAAATTTATTAACTGCCTTCTCGAAGTGAAATTCAGCGAAAAACTGTCAATGCTCCGACGGAAGTTTTAAGAAAACACTTCACCGGGCGACAAAAACCATTTATTTTGCAGAGAAAATGTGCTGCATGTCTAATTATACCAAAATTTGTTCAGCTCACAAAAAAAGCTATTCGGATCGGAAGCAAGAAAATAGGTATTATTGTTTCAAAAATCGATTTTATCAGACTCAGAGCATTGATGGTATGGAGCTTCCATTTCTGCTAGACGTAGGTATTTCAGAAACTAGATAACTCGGAGTTCCAACTTCACTGGAAATCAGAAGAATACGAGATGAACAACTAATTGACGGTTAAATTCAAAATTTAGTTTAAATTTAGTCTTAACGAACATAATCTTAAAAATATTTTATCGGATCAATTTTAAATTTTCCAACGATCTTAAAACATTATATACTATTAGACAATAAAACAAAAACAATAGATATTTTCAAAACTACGATAAATTAGGAATACTTGATACAGCATGATAGTATATAATTGTTTGTATAACAATTCTATGTATGTATGTATGTATGTTTCTTTTGTTTATGAGGTAGTTTTCGCTGTTTTTATGAAAGTACTTCCAAGAAAATACAATTCCGTAAAATTAACATGGAATGAAATGAAAACAATGTGCCGTGGTATATAATTCCGGATTGCATGGTTTAGTTAAAAGCTCTATTTGTAAAATATGTATATGTATGTATCTGAATGCACTAAATGTACATATGTATATCAATTGGCATTTATGAAGATAGCTCTGAATTTCTCGTAATGTAATTTTTTTAAAGATTACATAAAGATTTTCGGGGTATTTTTCATTAATCGTTATCCTGGCAATGAAATAAAAATCAATCCTTTCTGAATATTTGTAACCATCCGAAAACACCGGATACCACCAGCCGGTATTAATATTTACGTAATGTGCTTTATTTATTCAGTCTTATCAGAATTGGAAATTGTGATAATTACGAATGGAATTACAGATTTCACGGCATGTGTCTACCAACAGATGTAATATGTGAGTACATGTTTTAAAATATTTAGCTATGAAATTACTCTACCTATATTGCAAGAATGTTTGTTTATTGAGATAATAATAATAATAACAGTAGAATTTAATTTTTGGGGTGCATAGTAACAGCCGGTTATTATACATGCAATGTATTAACGAAATGTTCTAAAAAGTAACAACCTGTTTCATCGCAATATATTCAAATTTACCTTGATTATTTGCATTGTTTTAATTTTTTTTCCCCATTGAGGAATCTTTCATTTTCTCTTTTGAAACCCAAAGTCACTGGCAGTATCCCTTCAATTTTTCAGTAAAGGTTTCAGGACATAAATCTGCCAGATGACAGGACTAAAATGGATGAGATCTTAAAGAATTTTCAAATTACTCTGCAATATTTCCTTTCTGGGGTTGGAGCTCAACGCAATTCAGAGTATTAGGAAAATACCTTTTCGCCGATAAAGAAAAATATCATTGAAACTTGCGGGGGTGGACGCTGGTAAACTTCGATAAGTTCTGTCCTTACAACGGGCGCAAGAAACCAGTGGAACCCAAAAAGACAATGGAAAGCGAATGAAAAGGACGGATGAAAAAACTTGTGTAAAATTAAATCGATATCAGCTAACCATTAAATCTCGGCCAAGAGCTTCCCATTTCCTCCGTTTTCGCTCGGAAGGGAAGAGCCGGCTACAAATCATGGCCACAGATATGCCCGAGGATTGTCGTTGAGAATTGTGGAACAGGATGGTCTCGCCAGATAAAAGTCCAATAGGGAATCGCAAAGAAACTTTATTAAGCGTAAGTTTTCTGGAGAGGTTTAAGTTTCCACCAACGGGGAGACCTGCCGGGCCTCCTGGGACCATTGGGTCCCTTAAAAATTACATAATAGAGGATGCAGGGGATAATCAAGTGGGTTGCCGTCGATTTACTGGACTCACCTACTCCCATATTCTGATAGGGTGGTTGACCCACTTACCAAAAGGGTGGGGGATAAAACCCGGACTGATTGATTAAATCAATATTCTTGATTAAATGATGGATCCAGTCGTCATCCAATTATGAATTCTAAGTGCGCAATTACTACGGGGATGTGAACGAGCTCGCTAATTGTGTTCCTGTTAAACGAACAGGATTCAATGATTCCACTGCATCTGCTGATCGAAGACTAATTTTTGTTATGGAAATATAAATATTTTTGGTAAGCTTTATTACAATTATTAATTATTTTATCATTTGAAAATTAAAATACAGACTTTCCAAATAATATAAAAAATATTATGAAAACAAATATTTTGTATGTGCACTTTCTTTAAAATGCAATCCCCTTTTTGTATGTAAATTTGTCGAGTCTTGCAATAAATTGCAGTATCTTTGATAGCTTTTACTATATAGTAAACTATAATAAGAAACTAAGAATTTGTTAATTGTTTAGTTTCAAATTTGAAGCACATGTTTTTAATACTATAATCTACTACTATAAGTACCTGATCGACGGCATTTACATACATATTTCTTTGACCAAATTAGAGCCCTTTTGATAATATTAATATAGGAGGAAATGGAAATTTTATTTTAACAAAAGAGGAAATAAATTAATTTTTTTATTCAATATAATCTATAGTATGGGGCTATAGTTTATATCTTGATCTAGTCATCGGAATTCTAAACCCAAAAAAGAAATATTTTCTTAGAAACATATTTCCAATATAATCAACCTAAATGTTGATAAATTAGGCTCTGGTGGAATTTTTTTTTAAACTAGTTACAAAATATTTTTTTTTTAACATAGATGCTTAAAATATTTTGTCTTTCATGGCTGAAAAGAACTAAAGTTCTGATTCTTTTGAAGAACATATTTTTACTACTTCGGATTCAGAATATTCTTTCCCTGATTATTTCCACTAGATGAAACTAATTGAATGTTTTTCATCTAAAACCAGAGGTAAATTTATTTATTTGGCATAAAATAATTAATTTTTACCTTACTACTTTAAAATTCAATTTTAAAACAAGCAAAATACAAACTGACAATTTGTCAAGCAGGTCAGTTTAGATCTGAAAATATTCTGAATCGTTTTGATCTATAGATCGAAGCAAAGTTTTATTTACTTTTCCAAAATATTTTTTCCGTAAGCTTTATCTAAGTTTTTTTGGGTATTTTGAGAAAATACAAAAATCCAGTAGCATTGTGGCAATTTATACGTGATGTTTTTAATTATTTTCAGCATAAGTTGTGAATTTTTCTTTTAATAATTTCCTAGTCATCTTAAAAGCATAAAGCTTTTTGGCATAGTGTCTATATTTTTTTCACCCGTAGTCTTAAATTCTGTGAATAACTAAATAAATTAATGCGGAAGACTTTTTTTGAATAACTTGCCCTACCATCGCAGAAACCAATTGGACCTCATCCAAACATCAACAGCAAATCGAACAGGGTGCCAGGGAACGCCCCGGAATCATTTTCGCGGGTTCGTCAACTTTAACAACTAGACTCCAGGCTTTGTCGGGATCATCGGAGCTGGTTTCAATCGCCGGATAAAAATCCGCTGAAAGCCCTGCGAGGAGTGTGGCCGCAGTTTGCGAATGCAAAAGAAGTCGTCGCTTCACCCGGCGGCCGGGCGGGTCGAAAAAATTGCGAACCTCCAGCAGACCCACTTCCAGCGGCAGGGTTTTTACAGCACCCACGTCCATTGTTGGCCGCACAAACTCAATAAAGCGCTCCCTCCCCGGCAATAAATTTGATCCGGAAACCGCAGACAATAGTCGAACAGAAACAGAGCAGCAACAGAAGCAGCAAAGAAGCATTTCCCTTTCGGCGGAGGCTCCGACGGTCGAGGGCCGAGCGCCTCCGCTGCCCAAGCGGGGCCCCGTCGCAGCGGAGAGGCAAGCACCAGCAACAAGTCACTGGCAGCAACTGGCGGATGGCCACGGAGCCACGGAGCGCGTCTGGATCCGGTCGCTTCGCCCCAGGCTCGACGGAGGCGGCCGTCGCGTCGCTCTCGAGCTAGAGACGTTTTATTTTGGGATTTCTGGTTCCCCTCAGAATTTCCCGGCAACAGCTTCGTCGACTCGACTGCACCGAGCGCTCCTTCGGGTGTTTACATAACGAAGCAATGAATTGTGGGCGGATGAATGGGAGAATTCACCCGTTCATCGCTTCGGCGCTCTTCCTGATTTCACAAAATGTACACAGCTCGGCTCCCCTTGAGGGTTTCACTAAAGAGAGAAATTTGCATGAGATTCGCAGCGATTTAGCGACTCGTAGAAAAAATTCTAGTCTTGTTCGAAAAATTATGTCAAACAAAAAAACATGTCAAACAAGTCAAACAATCTTTTCTAAAACATATTCATTAAAAAACTAAAATTATGTTTAGAACCAAATTACCGTTAAAAAATTAGAGCACCAAAATGTGTAGAGAGATTGAAACTTTTGTTTGTCTAATTTGTTTAATTCTTACTTAAATTTAAATTCCTGGCAGTCAAATCGAATTGAATTTCAAACAATCTTGGTATTCAAACTCAAACCAACGACTTTTTAGAAAGCTTAATTTGAAGTTTAAAAATTAAGTCTTAATGTCGGTTCCAACTCCAAATTTTAAAATTTCAATTAATGCTAATTTATATCTTTAACGGACGTTACTTCAATAGTAATACACTTCAGAATATGCTAAAATAATATAATAATAATAATAAATTTTAAGCTTTTGTGTACTAAGAATCGTTCTTAAAATTGCAACTGATAAAAATGTTGAGTAAACTTTTGAAAATAATCCCATTTCCTAAAAACTTTCTATCAACAATTAGGAATTTTTTTTTTCAAAAAACTTCGTCCTAGGTAGACAACGTTTTTAAATAAACTTAAACGTTTTTGAATGCTCTAAATTCGTGACTACGATTTCGCTGAACTACCGAGAGGAATGCCTGTTTTATTACAAAATGTGGTATAGCTTACTTTGGCATTAACCACTTCTATGTCGAAGGTTGTTTTTCCATAATATTTGTGGTCCGTTTAAAAAAAAAAATCTTCAAATACATATTTCTGTAATTCTTTGTTTGTTTGAAAGAGCTCCAAAAATCGAATTTATTACAGCATATGTATATCTTGGAAATGTAATTATGAACAATTGCTACTAACTTTAAAGAAATTCGAAATACTTTCTTAGTACGAAAACTAAGAAAATTCATATTTTTAACATTTCTCTAAATTTATTCAAAAATCTCGGACGTATTGGACTTGGAAGAAATTAAAACAAAATAAATTCGTTTATGAAAAAATTAATTAATTAAACGAATTGTGATAGATGCTTTAACCTTTTCGTATTTTTTATTTTATATAATAGCTGAACTTTAATTTTAAATTTTTTAATAATAAGTATAATAGCACCTGAAAGAATACGTGAAAATCAAAAATTCAAATTCGGTTTTTGTGTCCGTTCAGTTAGTAAATGTAAGCTTACAAAATAAATGCGAATTAACTCTTTGAAAGTTACTGAAAAAAATAAAAATAAATAAAGTGACTAAGTTTGAGGCGCGAGACCCGCGAAATGCCCACTTAATCAACAATTATCAAAATGAACCAAAACCTCGACTCGCACGCACTCCGGCCTGGATGAACCCATGAACCCGTTCCGTGGAGTCGGGAATGAACCGGGGTCGAGAACGAGATCCACATCTCACGCACCGCAACGCAAGTGGCCAGGCCGCCGCGCACACCGTCGCCGTCGCAAGCACCCGTGGGTCCGGAGGTGGCACTGGGACTTGGGAGTCTTTCGGCTCGGCGCGGCGACGGCGTTCTCAGTTGCTCCGCGACTTGATCCCTGGTCGAACGGTGGCTTGTCCGCTTCTTTCGCGACGTTCCTAGCGCTGATGCGGCTGCAGCCCTCCTGGATAAATCCCAGTCCTGCTGGATCCCGAGTCCCCGGTGCTCTGCGACCCAAGCCCAACTCCCGGCGAATTGCCGTGCTCCGCTGTGCGTAAAACCGGCGTGTGCCGCCGTGCTCCGGATCGAGCTCATCCGGCGCGAAGGAAGAAACCAGGATTAAAGTGATTCTGTTTTTTTTTTTTTTTTGATTATTATTTTTGCGTGGGAATTGCGGGAATCCGCCGAGCACCTCGAGTGGAGTCGTGTCGCCCCTAGGCACCGGAATGTGCCGTCCTCGGAGCGCCAGGCCCGATCTCTGGATTGGATGATGTCGGGCGAGTGTTTGACTCGTGTTCGCGGTGCGATGTGTGAATTAAGTCAAAGTGTCCCAGAGTCCTCGGGAGGAGAATCGCGTAAATAAGTTTAATTAAGTAGACGAAGCGCGGCAGAATGGAGATTCAGGCGGAGCCGAGCAAAAACGAGAAGGGCCAGGGCCACCTCGAGGGTGGCAGTCCCGTCTCCTTTCTGAATTTGTTCTTTTATGTGATGTGCATCAGTTCCATGGGTTTTTCGCTTTACGCCAATTTTCGGCAGACACACGTCGAGGAGCGGTTCCGGCACCTCCGGCACCTCGACGACAGGATAGCGATGATGGAGGCGAAGCTCCAGGGCTTCTCGAAGGCGGGGGCCGCCGCGGAGCCCTGCAAGCCCCCAGTGGATTACGAGCAGCTGGCCAGCTTCATGCGGAAGATCTCCCTACAGGTGGACGGCATCCGCCGGCTCCGGAGGGACGTCTCCCACTTGCAGATGACTCGCCGCCAGCGCCAGGCCTCGGTCCAGTCGTCCCAGGAATGCGTCTGTCCGCCAGGTGCGTTTCCGCTCAACTCTTTTTTTCAGTTTCGTTTCACGCTTTAATTCAGAAGCTTCCTGCCTGTCCCACTTATATAAAAAACAAAAAAAAATAGCCAACTATCGTACATCAGTTTAGTTACCAAAATTCCCTCAAGATTTCCAAAATCGCCGATTTTGCTGAATTTTTCGTGCAATAGTTCGTCCTTTCATTGCAAAACTTTAATGGAATACCTTCAGTATGGCCTCACTAACGTAGACCCGCAGTTAGCAAACTTACTGAAATTTTACACCTTTGCATACTAAGTAAATCTAACGTATTGAGGCTGGTTGCTAAATCGATTGCATGTTTACTGATCCTATTTTATAGCGAGGCTTTCGACCGAATCAACCACACCCACGCAATCTTTATAAATGAGCTCAACATTCTTCGTGAAATGAATTTTCTCGTTTTGCTAAGCCATAACTTGCGCAACATTTTCTATGTATTTTGGAGTGCGATTTCTGAAATTCCAAATTCCTTCAGCATTAAAAACACGATCTTTCAAGGGGACTATCAAACATGCGAATAATGAATTTATTTAACTGCGCTGTACTTGAAAATATTTGAGTTTTATTAAATTAATTAAACATTAATTTATTTGTTTATAGAAATTTATCTGTTATTTTAATACTTCTTATGTTCTTCAATCCTTTTCGAAAGTGAATCTGCTTTCCAATTTGAGGAGTTCCTTCAAAAGTGGATTTTTATGTTTGCTTCAAAATTGTGGTAACTATTTTACATTCTATGACTATATACATATATCTGGATAAAACTTTTATACATATATTTTAACCTCGCCGTTTACAATCAGTTCAAATCAAAACTGGCTATTAAAAATTTGATATATTTTGCACCGACTAAACTATTTTCTTTTCTTCGAACTATGTGCTGACTTCTAAAAAAAAACTGTTATACTTAAGTATATTAATTCCAAAAATAATATTTTGTTTTTAAGTCAGTCTTTAAAGAAAAAAATATATAGCAATGAAATTTTTTATTAAGAGTATTCTTCAGCTAGATTGAAAATGAGGGCACTATCCAACCGTCCGACTCCACTAAGTTACTCTAACTCCCGAGAAATTAGGTCGAGTGTAGCTTGATTTGGGCAACTTCCCGTCAGTTTAGTTCAAGTAATGTCAAGTGCATGAAATAAAATGTTGAGCCTAATGCTAAACCGATTTTAGGGTGTTTTGATAGAGCCATTTTTTATTCATAAACAACACGATAGATTCTGGTACATTATGTCGTTCGGAAAGCCCAGCCAATGCATTCCCATTTGAACACCCAACAAACTAGCAAATTGGATCGTGTGTAGACGTCTTTATATTTATGTATAATAGAAAAAATTAAAAATTTCTAGAAATTCGTTCTTAAACACAATATTTTGGACATGAATTGCACTGATTATAATTTATTAAAAAAAAAAACACTAATGTATATAATACATAAAATTAAATGGATTGAACTTTTAATCGCAGTTGTTTAAAAAAATCAAACACTAAGATTTTTCAAATTATTTTTATTAATTAAAAGTATCTCAGTAAATTTAGCATTTAATATTACCTAACTAGACATACTTCATATTCTAATAAACGTTCCAAAAGGCATTTATATAACTACTATCTATATGTTTCAAAGCCCTCAAATGTGATTCCTATTCTGATTGATTAGTATAACTACAAAAATGTTGGCCAATGCAAAATTAATTACAGATTTATTAACACAGAATTGAAACTTTTTCAAAAATAAGGCATATTGCTACATAGTATAAGGACTTGAGTTATTATTATAATTATCGATTTGAAATACAGTGAATATTAGTAGAATATAGTAATGATAACTCTTTTAACTTTAACCAACTTATCTTTATTCACCTTTCGGGTTGTAATTTAGCGCTTTAAATCAGATGCTCCCTGACTTTCCAGGTGACCTGTTCGGGTCTCGGCTCAACGGAGCACCCCTTGAGCCCCTCGTGTGCGGCACTCGCGTTGCACTGACCTGGGGCTCAATTGGCAGCCGCTGCACGATCCTCGGCCGTGTCACGATCAGATATTTCTGGTAATTCCTTTGTGTCGAGGTAATGTCTCAATTCGATTTGATTTAAGTCGAGTGCGAGCCCGAGTTGCGTTCACGTGCATTTATTACGCCTTCCAGACAGCACCAGTCCTTCCCTCTGGAATCCCGCGATAAAGATCACCGCGAGGTAGATCCAGACTATCTCCTGCTCGAAATATCTGAAAACGGCTGAAAGGTGTTGCCTAGCCCTGCGAGTGATTGCGTTTTCAATGGGCGGCGGCGTAAAGTCCCCGAAGGGCCCTAGCGGCCGTTTAAGTGCATTTTTACGGGCTGGGGGTGCCCAGGTGGGTGCAGGGCAGCACCGTTTTTATTTTTACCTTTATAGCTGCCTAGGAAGTGCTGATTTGAATGTGGAAATCGCTTTTTGTTTCTTTCGTCTTCGTTTCGAGCAACGGCAGCAACCGCCGCCCGAAGGCACGAACGTAAATATTTTATGAGCTCATAATCGGCTCCAAACGCGCGAATTAGTGACGAAAGGTGCAGCCGCAGAAGACACTCCGCAGCGCTTTAAATTCGTTTTATTGACCCATCACAGGTGCCCTGCTCTGTCATTGAAATGAACGAAAGATACAATCGCCGGATGTGTTACAATGTTCGATAGACAGGCAAACACCTTTTTTGAGCTAACGTGAATTGGAACAAACACTTTTTACACGAAGATAAATTAAGTGGCGTTCCTGAATAAAAATCGGATTAAGGTTTGGAGTGAAATACTTGACGCACCTACGGAATTTTAGATTCATTTCAATCTATTTCAGCTCGGAAAGGGCTTACCTTAAAGTACTAAAATGCACTTTGGGTGTGTAAGAATTACTGAAGATTTATTACTTAATATTCTTTATGAAAGATATGAAATTCCATTATTCGAAAATACTAAAGGATTTGGAGTTGATAGAATTTGATTATCACTTTTCTTAACACTCATAAAGCTCAAAGGTAATCTTTTCACTCTTTTAACAGATAATAAGACGTTCAAAATACTTAACATCATTTAAAATGAACTGCTTAAATATTTGTAATAAATGGCTTTTGGTAGCACACTTTGAAAATTTATAGATTTTATGGAAAGTTAAGACCCAACTAGAATTATCTCTCAGTAAGATGCAAACATTTCAAAAACCTTGAGTCCTCGCATTTGTTATACTATATCTTTTGAAAATAAAAGTCGTAACAAAAGTTATTATACGTGGCGTTTTTAAATATTAGGTATTCATTAATTTCTTGAAATTAGTCTATAATTTTATCTATTAGTATTATATTACAAATACGAACACATGGCTACGAAAATGAAGGGCGCTTTTGGAAGAAATTAATACATGTGCATGTGTTTAAAAAGTTTAATTTTAATGAATTTATATCATTTTTATTCATAACTATGTACATATTTCGCGAGATGCAAAGTCTATCCATTTATTTTTGAAAAAGACATGGTCCTTTAATTTATCGCAGTATTTATTGACAGTAAATTGTTATACTTCTTTAACGTTGAATAAAGTTCTGTAAAATGAGAAAGGATACTAACTAAAAATTATCTAAAGATTACCTATGATAAAACTGAATTTATTTCCTGATACTTGTGTTTCCAGGTATCAAAATAAATATTTAATGCACCGAAGGAATTCCTGTAATGAAATCTTGGAAACGCATGCATCACAAAATTTCACTTTATCGTAGATTTCATTCCGCAGGAAATCTACATTCTGAGTGATTCTTAAAAACCACTTCAAACTACTTTCTGTAATTAAATTCATTACCTCCTCAGGAGATGGAGGCTTCTGCGAAATAGAGCTAAAACTATGATGGTATGGAGGAAGTCAATTACCGAAAATGAACAAGTTAATTCGACACCATCGCTCTCGCCTGCGAAAGAATAGACTCAGCGAGACTTTTACATTCGTACTGAACGAGGCTGGCTCGTGCTCGAGTGCTTTTTACATACTCTCCACCAAAGAAAATAGTCTTATCTAATAAGTGGTAATTTCTAGAGTGCTACTAAGTCGACTGGCGGAGTTCTTCCACTAAATGAGAGAGTTTTAGAGCCGCATCTTATTCCCACGCAGGCGAATTCCGCAGACAGACGAAAGAATTTGTTCAGAGGGATGAATCTGCCACTTAGCGTGCTAATACGCTGTTAGTTAAAAAAAAAGTAGGCAATTTATTTATTAGTAATATGTTTCTTCAATAAAAGTCGTTCGAATTACAAAAAACATCATTAAATTATTCAAAAGGCCGGATCAGTTCGGGTTATATTCTCGTAAAAAAAAAAAACCTTTTAAAACACAGCCAACGCAACGTCCAGATCCTTTTCCTTTTGAAATTTAAGCAAATTTAATTTTTTTCCATCATTTCCTTTTATGTTAGATGAAAACTTCACTTGTCGGTTTAGGAGAATCCGAGAGGGACTCCATTCGGATCGATTTCGGGTATAAACCTTTTCGCTTCTAGCTAAATAAGGCCTTTTTTGAATTACAAGTTAAGTTGGTGTCAGAAACCGTGAAAAGTTTATATAAATTTGTTAAGAAACACTCTAAGGAATTGTTGAAAGTATTGCGGAAAGAAAAAGAAATTTTTCTTTTTGAAGTATTGCTATTTAAAACAGGTATATAGAAATACTTATATTTTTATGTGTTTGAAGAAAACCCTTTATCAAACGAAGTAGCACATAATTATTTGTTGAATCCCCTTTATTCAATTTGGACTTCGACTTACAAAAATAAAGAAGACAAATAGCATAATTTTCTTGGTTTTCGTCGGTTTTCGCCGTTGCCTCGTTTTACTATCCAAGACTCATCAAAAATCATGTTGACTAATATTAATCCGCTTGAACTTCTTGTAAAGTGGCAACTTTTTGTGAAAAATTTCCAGAACTCAAAGTGAACTGAATACAGAGCGTCAATAAAAATTAAATAAATCATAAGAAAAAGTGAATTAAAAAAACCAAAACATTCGACTGTTTGTATATAAAGAACTGAAGGCAACCAATTTACAAATGAGAAGAAATATTTGTAGTCTCCAACTGTATGTCACGATTTGATAGCATGAATTTTAGAAAGTCGACGTAAATTTTTAACCCTACTAAAATACATAGGATAATAATAGTAATAGTAAAATTTTTAATTTTTTGTGTCTGAGCTTTATAATTACTTGTTTATATATTTTCAATTACTTTTTTTACAAACAATCGCGTTTTTTAGGGTTCCGTACCTCGAAAGGAAAAAACGGAACCCTTATAGGATCACTTTGTTGTCCGTCCGTCTGTTTGTCTGTCAAGACCCTTTTTCTCAGGAACGCGTGGAGGTATCAAGCTGGAATTTATATCAAATACTCAGGTCTACTGTCCCTTGGAGCTGTGAAAAAATCAAACTTCTAAGCCAACGCAATCAAAAGATACAGCCGTTTATGCCGCAAATTTCCGCAAATTTTCGACACTCGCAAGGGAATCAAAACCTACAGGGTACTTCCCGTGAACTCAGAATCTTGAAATTTGGTACGTCTTATAGCACAGATAAAGGAAAAATTGCGAAAACCGTAAATTTTTAGTTACATCATATACTTAATAAAAATATTTTTAATAATTTTAAACTTACTACCCCTTTCCTCATGAACGCGTAGAGGTATTAAATTGAAATTCATATCATCATAGCACATATAAAGGAAAAATTCCGAAAACCTTAAATTTTTAGTTACATCACATATTTTTTTATAATTCAAATTTAATAGATAATTATAAAGTATATCGATACGGAACCCTCAAGGCGTGAGTTCTACTCGCACTTGTCCGTTTTTTTTTTTTTTTTAATTAACTTTTTTTATTTTAAAATTTTTAGTTTAGTAACAAATCTGTGAACAAATTGTTTCGTACGTTTATTATATAAACATTAGTGTATATCGTTTTATCCAGACCTTTCATTTGATACCCATATCAGTGTGTTTGGAAAAAATAAAAATATACATACATGCGAGAAAAATGGCGGCCATATTTATTTTTCACAAAAATTTTATAGTCTATAGCACGCCCACAACTAAAACTAGTCTAACGGCACCTCATTTATTAAAATCCATAAAGCCGTTTAGGCTGCAGGGCATGACAAAGAAACTTACATTCATACATACGTATACATACACCCGAAAAACATTACCCTCTTTCTCAGTCAGTCGGGTAAAAAGGAACCTACTAAGTATATCTAAAGTCTATTCTTTTCTTTAAGTCATTTTAACATTCGACTATTTCGATACTCTGACCTTCTAAATTTTAGCCCGGATGGTTGTATTGGAGGAGGTTTAAGATTATGGTCCAAGTCCATCTTTTATAAATAATTATAAATCTGAATTATTCTTCCCCATAATTTCTTCAATTTCGAAAATTTAATTAAAATTCTTATTCCGGTCTGAGCTTGGAAAAAATTCCAACTTGCCTTCGTTCCGAGTTCGGATTAACATAAATCCATTGTTCGTAAAGCGCTGCATTCATTCATTGTTTAAATTGCCTTTCACTTTTCCTCCAGGTAGAAAAATGAGCAGTGACGCGATTACAGAATAAGTCTCATTTCTTTTGCTTACCCAATTAAAATAAATGGACACAAACAAAAGACCGTGAAACTGCAGTTTATTACTCTTCATTTTTCTTATTATTCTATCCTTCCACAATCTTTCTCATTTCAATCCCTTGAAAAGAACCTAAATGGATAATTTTATCCAAGAATTAAGATTTACAAATTTTGCTTGGAATGGATTTTGAAAAACGTTAAATCCACCGTCTTATTAAAGACGATTTTCTTTTGGATCATTTCCCTGTCATGAATTGAAGACAACAGAACTGAACAGAGAACATCAAAATGACTTAAGTCTTCCATCAATATCCCAAGGACAACAATTCAAAGAAATTGCAAAAGGGCTATTCTTTCCGCTGTCGACATTTCTTATTTTTTTGTTCCTGTCCGCCTTTGATCTCTGCTCTTGAGTGAAATTCGTTTTGTTCTTGCTGACGTAATAATAAAATATTCGTAGGACGATTTCTTGTCTTGAAAATCGATAGATCAGACATTTGACGCAAACAAATTCATTTATCCTCTGATATTCGAAGTATTCTCCCGCACCTTCCGTCTAAAAATAAAAGGAAATACGATGCAAATCGTCTTACCTGGCTGGAAATTTTTTATTTCTTAACGAAATATGATGAAAAAATTCGAATATTTAAGATTATTTAAATTAAAAGATGTTTGCTCTTATATCCCTTTTTTTTTACTTCAAATTCACCGTCGTCAAAACGCATCTTCAACAAATATTTACTGATTGCATGAAAGCAACTCAAATTGACACCTTTCTACTGAGAAGGAAATTGGTGTGAATTAGTTTACCATTCGGAAAATAATCTCCTTCCTGAAAATGCTTATTTTACACTTTCATTTTTCTTGTGCTCATTTTCGACCGCAAAATACTTTAACACCTATTCTTGTAACTAGTTAGCAGAAGAATGTCATAGGACTGTTTTGTGTTGTGGTTTTCATTATGGTTTTAGATCTCTTTTGACGACTCAACATTAAATAGAAATGAAACATTTTAATTGTTTTACCCTACTTTCAAAAAAATGCATCCATTCATTATTCAATTATCCACGATTTAAACATTAAGAGAGCAGCTTTTTAGTAAATATTGATTAATATATAATACATACATATGTACGTACTTCGAATGTTTATCTGGAAAACAATTAATGAAGTTTATATAATACCTCATGATTATTATTAATTAAACCGCATGGCTAAAAGATCCTTTAATAAAGTGTGTACCTAATTACTTTATAAACGTATTGTTTATTTTCGATAAATGAAATAAATACTTAATTTGCTAATAACATCACAAAAAAGTAGAAATATTGTATTAAACCTTTTCATGATTGAATTCGTAATAAAATTAATTTGTTCGAATGTTTACACATTTCATTTGACGAGCTATTAAATTAAATTAACTATTTGGTAAAGCATTTAAATGTTTATAATGCATTCAAGTGGAAAATGGCAGTTATGTTTTATGTTGTGTGAAAAAAGGACATTGCAATAGATATACATACATCCGAGATATTGGAGATATAAATTAATCCAAGAAGTTCATTCTACATACAAAAAAAAAATGATTACATATTTATGTTTTATTGTTTGTAGTTTAATTAATTTTTTTTTTCAAGGCAAAAGGTGAAGTCGAAATGAACTAGTTAAAAATAGGATGCAGTCAAGAAAACGTAACACGTCTAAGGAGGAATTCACCCAAAGCACTTATCATAATGAGAATAGTCTGACCCACTTACAGTCAAAGTTGTTGAACAAGTGCACTGGAAAGTTTAAGATCTTTTGAAGAAAACAAGTCTTATTGCTCAATTTCTAATACTTCTCAGTTTCATCAGTTTCAGAACATACATTCACGAGGGACCCATTTTCGAAGTTTTGAAAACTTCATCGGCGGCATTATTCGCGTCGGAAATGTGTTTGCGTAATTTTTATAAAGAACTCCTGGATTTTCACCTTCTGGGGCAAGTTACCATAGCTGAGTTTGCGGGGGTAAAATGGCATATCGTTTATTTGAGAAGTCGTGTAGTGTAATTGACAGATTACCTGGGAGAAATTGATGAATTTTCTTTTCAATTTAGAAAAAGTTCGGTTGAAGGAAGGTAAACTTAAATTCATTTAATTTTCTAAGGCGCTATTAAATTTAACACGATCCGTCAAGACATTGTAAAAATGTCTTAACTTACTAGACAAATTAGTATCTGGCATATCGAATGCGCTACTACAATAGGGCCAATTTCTTTCTCGTTCAATTTATATTATGGAAACCCAATTGTAATAAATTAGACAAAAATTTTATTCTATCTGATAATAAAACATTTAAATGTCTACAACCTTAGTAAATATTTGAAATCTTATTAAAATAGAATATAAAAACACAAAACATCAAATTTTCCTAAATTCCATATCAAATGGTTCTTTTCTTTAAAGTTTTATTTCTGTGTTGAAACTTAATAAAAGTTTAATCTTTTCAAACCTTAATTTTCTGTGAAATTTGCAAATTTTCAAATGTAGAAGCATCGAAGGAAAATTCTTGAATAACTGCTTTTCCTGCAGTTCCACAGGGCACGAAATATTTGCGATACACCCGCACAACTCGCAAAATTTACGGTTGAATCGCTGCAAAACGACATTGCCCACAAATCGATATCATCGCGGGGATTCAGAATTTCTTGAGGAAAAATGGGCCACGGGTCTTTTGAAAATTATTCATCGTTTTTCCCTCCTCGCCGCGCCAAATGGAATATATGCTTCATCTGGCCAGAATAAATTAAAATGCTCGCGAAATTTCCTCCCCCGCCCCCATGTCCCCCTGGTGCGATTGTCAAATCGATGCATTTACACAGGCAATGGCAATATTTCCATGACTTCCCAATTTTCCCTCATCTAGGGATTTTTCCAGCTTTTCCGGAGCTCATTTATCGCACTTTGCAATGTAATTGATCACTTCGATATCATCGAATTTTTACTGCATCTGCAGCGGGATTTTCTTTTTATTGTTTTTATCGTCTTTTCAACTTTTTCCGTCCTTGTTGAGTTGAACGCTTGAAGCATAAATCTTTTATTCTGAGCACAGGAAAAATCATTTTATTTATCGTTAATTTGTTGATTTTGTTGGCGGTCAACGAGCTGCTTCAGTTTGATAAATTATTGTGCTGCAATCTATGAAATTCTGGTTTAATGCAATCAATATAGTTTTCGACATTTTTTGCATTTTGTTGTGGCTGTGCAAGTAATTAATGAAAACTTTAAACCACAAATCGTGATATAAGTCGGAAAGTGTATGAAAGTCAAAGCACAAATGAGTATTTTCTAGCAGAATATCGTTATTTGGTGCAATTTAATTAATTGTTCGTTAAGCTTTCTAATTATTGCTAAGTTTATTTCCTTTAAGAAATTATGCTCATTAGTATAGGATTTTTACAACAATAAATATACGTTTTAAATAAATGTAACAAACTAGCTGAACTACTGATTTTTGTATATATTGCCGCGTTTTGGGCTATACAAATGAATTAAAATGAAAATTTTATTTCCGAGGATTTTTACCTCGGCGAAATAGTTTTTTATTAAACATTTTCCGTATTGGTGGAAGTCTTCAGCACCTATACCAAATTAGCCGATTACCATGGTCTAGGGCTTAAAAGTTTCGATATAATAAGACAAATATCAAAAATTTAATTCCAAACACAATTTCATACTACAATGAAAACAATTGGTTCTACAAAACAAAAAAAATTTTGATCTACGATTTTCAAAATAACTTTTATCGACTTCCGATTAATAGAAAGCGAAATTTACACGCAAAACTGATGACTGGGCGAACAGATCTCTTTTTAAGTTTTTAATTTAAATATATGTATGTTACACGTTACGTTAACTAAATAAAAAATAACCTTGATAGTTACTTTCTTATTCTACATCAGCTCCAAGTTTTAAAAATGGGTTCGGGTCGACCCTATGCTTTAAGGAGTTAGGGCTAGTCAGAGGCATCAAAAAACTTAATTTTTTTAATAGTTGTATACAAGTATTTACACTACATTAAAAGTAAACGTAGTAAGTTATCTGGTAGATTGTTAATCGCTCTTTTACAAATAGTGATTTGCTATTTGCTAAGACCAGAACTTCTTAGTAGTTTATCCAAAATCAATGCAACAAAAAGAATTGTTAATTTAATAAGTTATCTAGTGATTAATCGAAGCTTTTTATGTTTTCTTCAAATTAAACAAAGTGGTGACATTTGAAAGTAAACTTTTAAATGTTTAAGATAAAAGGCGCTTGTTTTTTGGTTATAAAAAAATATGTTTCGGTAAAAAAATCCTTCGATTAAGCACTAGTTTATATATGCTGTATAAATTTCATTTAAATCCATCGAATAATTTTCAAAATATAAAATATAGTGTTTGAAGATGTAATTTTGAGAAAAAAGAATCTAAAGTTTCACTATCTGCCGTCAATAGTAGGAAAGTCTTACGGTTATTATTGCATATTTTTAAAACTTTGAATCAACCAAACATTTTCATAGAATATTTTTGAAATATTGTAATTTGAGAAAACCCTGACTAGCCCTAACCCCTTAAAAACAATCCTAAAAACAGCCTACAGAGATACAATTTTTGTGTAATATTTCAGTTAAATTTGTATACATTAGCAATTAATAGAGCTATATTTTTTAAAATTCGATTTATTTCACCCTGCAGACCTTGCTTTATCCCCAAAAACACAAAGTTTCAAACTTCTTCCGTATTCAGGTTCAAACGTTAAGCACACCTGAAATTGGGTATCAAATAAATTTCCCCCCGGAAGAAAACAAAGTAAAAATATTTCCCAAACAGTCGCCTCGGACACAATCGAAAAGTTCTAAAGGTGAAAAATGGGGGTGCCGTTTTATTCTAGGGCTGCTCTTTGTCGCGGGGCCAGCTATAAAAGCGGGCGCGATAAAAAATGTTTCATGATTCCAATTTGCGTCATCGGCATTATCGTGGGCGGCTGAGTGCCATAATCTATTAGGAAACAAGCGAATTCTATAAAATGTTTTTATTACTTCTCCGGCGTGTAGAGTCGTCTCGTCGGACGGCGGGACTCCTCCCGGAGGTGACTCCGCTCTGGCGGAATAATTGGGGCACCTTAAATACTGCGTCCCTTTGGAAAAATCAAGAGAAACGCCCATTGCCAGGCGGAGGGTCAGGACCATCGAAAAAAATTTTTATTTCAATGAAAAATGATAACGAGCAGCCATTGTGCGGTATCACGGGCGCAGGCACGCCGAAGTCATTCACATCCAAGAAAGGAAAATTCGTTAACGATAAATTAAATTACACTTGATCGCTCTGAATTGCTGGTCGGTCTCCGAGGGTGATACACCCGGCCCCGGTACCGCAAAGACGGAGCACATTCAACAGAGTCCCCCGCTTGCGGCCGGGGGCTCCGCATTACTTAAGGAGGACACTGAGAACCAGTTTGACCGGAAAAGATGACAATTTACGTCTAATCCGTGGCTGTGGCCCATGAAACGAGGCCACAATTCTTTTTTATTGGGAGGGTTCCCTTATTGAGCCTTATCGGGAGGTCTGGCCCGGAAGATAGTCGAACAAGGGTTGATAGCTTTTTGGGGCCAAACAGGCGTCGAATAACCGCAAATCACGCCACGTGCGAATGCACAACGTGGGGCTCTGGCCGGGCAATGTGCACCCCCTGAAAATCCCGGCAGGACAGGTGTCAATTCGAACAGTTGGGACAGGGTTTCATTGCCCGCAAGCATGCCATATTCGGGGGCGCAGCGCGGTTTCGGTGAAAGCGGGGCTATTTCCGCCGGGGCGGCCCCTCGACTGTAATCCATTAGCGCTCGTCATAAGCCCGCCGGAAATGGTTATAAAGTGGTTCAATTAGACGAAACAAAGTGGTGAGTTCGCGCTAAACAGCTTGCGTGCCCCAAATTAATGTTCGATCGGTGCCCCGACGACGTGACGTAAGTCTAACGAGTTGCTAAACAGGAGGCCCGCGGAAGCAGTGCGCCACAGGTGAGTCATGGAGAATCGCGTGGTTCTGAACCCACACCTATAAATAACTCCTTAAAGACGTTGCCAACTTTCGCCGAGCTAATGACTTACTCGCATGCACGTTCGGGGGCTCCCGTGTCCCGCAGGGGGCCCCAAAGTCCTCCTCGTCACTGATGCCATTAGCATCGTTCTGATTACTTGCCGAACGCCCCAGGACTAGGGCTTCGCCCCAGCCACAGGTGCGACGGATGAGGATCGGCACATTTTCCCCCTCCGAGGGCATCGGTGTCCAATAAACGGAGATAGTCGCCACATTACCACGGGCCACCGGGGACCAGACGACGAAGGTCCGCAAAAGTTCCAAGCCAGCAGTTGCCGGCCAAATTCGATTTGATGATTTCTGCTGAATCGGGGAATCCCCTCCCATCCCGAACGGCTAGCTATTCTTCCCGATACGTGCGCTAATATCTGCAGAAGCGCTGATTTATCCCCACTGGTCCTCATGCAGATTTATAATTGTATCGATTCGGGCGCTCCCCAGTCGACTTCAATTAGCTGCCGTAATCGAGTTCCACCGATGGATCTAAAAGTCTAGTCGCTCGGTTGGATGAACTCCCATTTTCAGGTATTTTTCTGCTTTCGTTTCGCTCGAAATCAAATTAAAAGTAGAACTACTTTTTGTTCGGGAGTTGTAACAAGCCACTCTGAATTGTAGTGAAGTTTTCTGGGCGCATTTCCCTCGAGAATTTGAATAACAGAGACAATTGCGATGATACTTCAGGTTCAGGTTTCCGGGTACTGAAAGATGAATTATTTGAACCAGATAGAAATTATCATATTTTTTAGAGGAAATCAAATATCTATTCAAAGTATAAGGAAGAGCTTCAGTTTCAATTTCCAATTGGAAAGGAAAATGAGGTTTTCGATTATTGTAAACTCTTGAATGGACAGTGCACCAAATAGGATGAAGCCTTTTTCGTTTTGCATAGCACGTTTCCATGTTAGTCTCGACAATATGTATGAAAGTATGAAAGTTTGAGAATGTCTTATGAAACGATTTATGATCATATTTTTTAGAGAAGAGGAGAGAAGAGAATCTTATTCACAAACGTTGATCAGATTGCAAATTTAAATTACGAAACACCCTGTGTATGAACAAAAAAACCTGTTATACCTTTACTCATATTACTCATATTTTTAGACCAGCTTTAAGTAGTAATATAAAATATAATAGTAAAAGATTGATGAAAAGGTATTATATTTTATAAGAATACTTTGAAGTAGACCTTAATTTCTGTTTATTTCAAATAGAAACAGAAAGTCAGTACTTCTTTTAACAGTGGCATCGATATTTCTGGCTTGATACACATGCAAAATACCAATTATTTTTATTCTATATAAACGTATATAAAATAAATAAAAGTAAAAGCCTAAGAAAGTTATTTATAAATTAAAATAAAACTGTTGCGCTTAATGCCTGCTACTTTATAAAATGTTCGCCATAAAAAATGTTAAAGATCGAAATATTATGGATCCAAAATGGGCAACTAAAAATTTAAATCTTGCATACACGGCTGCCCAATTCTTTAATTTTATCATATCTTTTTCTGAAAATATATTCTCAATAGAAGAATTGAAGAATCCTATCTCTCACATCATAAAATACCTTTCGTGATGTTTCAAACAACGCCCGTCAGAATAATAAATACGACCATTATCGGCGAATCAGTCATCTGGAAGACAAATTTCCTCGCCCGACCTTTCGAGGAGCATTAAAACTTCTTTTTGAAACAAGCGCGGGGCGAATGGCTGACAAGTTGACAATGTTTCACCATTAATTTTATTTGTTTTGGCCCGTCCAAAATGCGAAAATAAAAGCGTCCACGGTGCGGCGTGTATAGGATCTAAAAATAGCCATCCTTTTCGACGCTTTGCAGATTCGGCGATAGCCACAACAATTGATAGTCGCATTTTTCCACAGCCCATGAATATGCCGAAAACACGCAGAAGAGTGCGGATTGGGATCTGGGCGCCTATCGCGAATTGGGGCCCCATTCAGCGGGGCGCCCGAGAAAGTCAAGCCGCGAAAGCACCAGCGCAGCGTTCCCAAAATAGCCCCGGTTGGACTTTTGAAAAGTTGCACCACTGGAGGAAAACAAAAAGCGGAAAAAAGTTATAAATTGCTGCGGGCGCATTTGTTTGTACGCCGTAATTGCGGAAATTGGCTGGAGATCTCTGTTAAAATTTTCTCTGGAGCAGTTCAGGACTGCACCCGGACCCACCGGGTCCACCCGCCAGGGTGCAGCCATTTGGTTCTGATTAAACCGCTAATTAATGAAAGACTGCTGCCAGTGTATCTTTTCTAATTAGTTCGCCCCGGAGTGCTTCGATTCTGAGGGAAATATGACGAGATAAGGCCCTGCATCTCCGGCCGATAGGTGAGTCCGGAGGCACCCGGGGCTGTGGTCTTGTGTGGGTTAAATGGGTTTTCTTTGATGATTTCGGTTCAATGGATAGTCTGTCTGTCTGTCTGCTGCAGAGCTAGTTTCGGGAAAACAGAATAATACACAAACGAGGCCTCTCCCGATGCATTTTGCCAGCGGAAGTTTAATTTAAATTCAAGAGATTACCGGGCATTCCATTGATTGAGGAGGACCAACGCCGGACGAACGCTGAGGTGTTTATTCGAGCACTTTTTTAATGTTGACGGTTTAATGAGCGTCCTTTCCTTTTTTTTACCTGCTCCCGATATTCTCAATTAGTTCCATTTGATTAAATTAGAAAAAATAATTGAAAATAATTGATACATAGTACCTACATACATACATACATATATGTACATATGTATGTATAGTGTTGGATACTATATCACTTTACACATGCATTATTGAATTTCCAAACTTCTATAAATCCAAAATTCGAAATCAGAAACCCTAAAAACCTCGGATTCAAATAATAGGCTGTACTAAAAATCCATTAATGGTGAATTTCTTCATATATTACAAGTACATATATATAATGTACCTACATATGTACATATATCTAATGTAAAAATAAACGAAACTTTGGACGGAAGAATCTATTCAAATTCAATAAATTACCATTAAAATTAATTTAAATTTCGATCACTTTGAACTTTGAACGTCAATATCTATAAAATCTTCAAATTAATTTTTTTATTCGAATATAATATACCTATAATATTATTGCGAAAATTCAAACGGACTTATAGAAACATGAACATTTAAAATGAATACCATTCGTTATAGGTCGGAATTTAAAAAGTATGAGACGAAAAGAGGGGTTAAAATCGTCCACAAACATTAATTTCATTGCCATATTCTTCAATTGAACTTGAAAAAGGAAAACAAAACAAAATTTCGGTATAAATTTCAGCTTGCGTAAAATGAATGGCGACTCGGATTTACCGGGAAGTAATCCAAAAATAGACTAGAAAAAAAAGATTGCAAAAGTACAAAAACATGAAAGGTTATTGAACCCTTCTAGCGAGGGTCCGACAAGTACTGGAGCAGTGTTTTTATTTTATGGTCCGATTGTCGAGGTTGATTCAATTTGATTAAAGTTGTCGTGAAAGTCCAGATGGTTCTCAATTTCAGCCAAAGTATGCAACTATACACGAACTGAAGATTGGTACTTATTATTGTTCGTGCTTATTTGGGGTTAGCTCAGAAATGTTCTGCTACTGTAGTTTTTTATAGAATGCAATATACTAAATGATCTTCAATTAATGACTTATATCTATATAAATTAAGGTGAGTAAACAATTGTATGTACCTACATGATTCCCTTCTTTGATAGCAAATTTTGAACAATACATACATTGATTTTTGCGGCAAATGTCCGTTGCATCCAAAAAGCTTAGTATCATGCTAGTTTTCGCGTCCGCTAATGCGCCAGTGTTCATAAATCAAGTTAAAAGAGTTAACAAAAGGCAAAATGTGAAACAATGAAGTCAGTCATAAATCAAAAGCATAAGACAATCAAAACGAACCATGAGTAGGACGAACTAGATTTAAATTGGCGTGGGGCACGCGATCGATGCAAAATTTATTGGCCGCAGATTAATAGCTGCAAATTTCACAGCTTGATAAGATTCATCTGAAACGGACTTTGAGGGTTATATGGGGCTCATGGCATTCATGTGTGACAAATGGCATGAGTTCTATCTAGAGTCAAGAGAAAAATTTTTTTTCTTAAATTCTAATTTAAGTCGAAGGAAGTGGTAGAGAAACAAGCAAAATGCACGGAGAGGAAAAACAAGGAAAAGAAATGGTCTAACTTGTTCCATAAATCTTAAAGCCCAGCGCAAACAAGAGACTCCGCGGCGGAGTCGCCTTCTTATCGTACACGTGTACTGCAAGTCGTTTTCATTTTAAGGCCATCGCTGCTGTGAATATTAATTGACTTGTGAGGCACATAAATTTAAAGTTTTCTCATCTCTGCCGTGATATGCGTGAAAATGCTGTGCTTACTGCAAAAACTTGTTCCACACAGTTGGTGAAAATTGTTAATTAGAATGTGAGCGGACAGCGATGCCAATCATTCAAATTAATACTTCAATCGCTTCTGAAAAGAATTTCCACAAAAATAAAGAATTTATATTATACAAATAAAATTAACAACAAAATTATAACATCCCAACTTGCTACCTGATAAAAAATTTAGTTTATGTTAAATGCTGCATAAATACATTCGTATAAAAACAAATAAATTTAAATTCAGGGATTATTTAATTTTAACTATTTCATTTCAACAACTCCAAAACTTTTCGGTTTCCTTTTATAAAACTTCTTGAATGACCCAAAAGAGGAAAAAGTTGCGTTTTCCTGCAGACAATAATGCGAAACTCGACTTCCCTGAAACTAGGTTTTAAAAACTTTCTAATGTTTTATAACTAGCATAAATGGGAATGAAATATTTCCAGTTTCCATTTCATTCTTTTGGATGAACTCTCCCACCACACTGAACTAAATTCACAGAGTTAGAGTATTTCTCTAGATTTTCAAAGAATATCGTATACAACTCTACAAATGCGACACAACTACTTATACATATACTAAAATATGTTTCGTTTCAGAAGTATCACAGCTCAGCTTTTTTCCACATAATCACAACATCAAAAAGCTTCTTAAGGTTTTTATATTCGAAATAATTTTTTTTTCTCAGTCAAATAATAGAAGAAAATGTCTTCCATGGGTAATGTTCTTGCTTTCTATAAACATAAAAATTATTTTTTCAACAATAGAAAGTAGTCCAGTGTCGACAGCACCTTTACTTTAAAAATAGCTCCCAAATATTGTTAACCCAACAAATCTAAGACTTCAATCGATGAACTCCTAGATATATCAAGAATATTGGAAAAATAGCAATAACAAACTTGAATCTATATTGGGAGGAAAATGTAAAGCAAAGTGAAATGGTTTCTTGCAAATAACTTCGAATCAAAAATATAAAAATATAATGGGTATTCTCGCTTTGGTGCATTCATTCATTTCATATAGTACCTACACATTTGATTACGTTACAGCTTTCGAAACGTATTTTTTATTCATGAGTGTTAGAGTAAGTTTGTTCTAAAATGACAGACAAGTGCGAGTAGAACTTACACTTCCGTGCCTTTATATTACCATAAAGCTTAGTAAGTAGTTACTTTATAATTATTTATTCAATTTTAATCCCAGAAAAGAAATTAAGGTTGTCACGTAATAATTCTATCAATTTGACTTACATACATAAAAAGACAATTCCACATAGAAATTAAAAATGAATTATTTTCGGATTATTTCCTTTACTTGCGCTATAAGACCTTCTTTCGTGCCAAATTTCAAGATTCTAAGGTCAGCAGGAAATACCCTATAAGTTTTGATGGCCAGTTAATGAGTAGGAAGTCTGTTAGTATGAAAATACACTTTGAAAGGTCGTATCTTTTTATTGCATTGAGCTAGAAACTTGATTTTACAGGATTATGAGGCTGTTGACTTTAGTATTTAGCTGTAATTTTCAGTATCATCAAATGCTTTTAAAATTTTATTATATTTTTTTTTGTCATGCGATAAATAGATTACGAGATATTTGCGAAACTATTTTGAAGACCATTTACATCTTAATTCTTCAAATGCAACAAGAAGACAGTCAAAGGTGTTTCCAGAATTTATTTTATGATCAAATCATGTGAATTTTTCGTCGTTATAAATTTATATGCCTGCTACAATTCCTCACTTTAGGGCAGGATTTAATACTAAATCAAATATTCAATCTTCCCTTAAAACTTTATTATCCTAAAAAGTCTACGCGCGGGGCTTGGTCAAGAGACATGCACCAGGAGAGCGGTGCTGTTTCATCAAGCAGCTCATTGAAAAATGTTTGCTTGATGTAAACCCGTGACTACAGGAGCTTATTTGATGTTTTCATTTCAGTCACCCATAAATTTTCGGCCAGGATTAGCATAGTAAAGAGCAGTCGACCCCATCTTCGGGGCACTAAATTTCTGTGACAATGACAAAAATCTTGACATTAGCATGCCTGAGTCCCCCCATGGGTGACACAGGGCCATCTTTGGGGAATCTGTCTGCAGGCGCACACACCTCGTCCTCAAACAATGCTGAAAAAAGGCAGAAGAAAACGAGTTGGATTAGCGCCCTCATTCTAGAATTTACAGATTCCCCGGACGAAGGGCCGGAAAGACGCCAGCGCAGCACTCTGTTACGAATAGTTTGCATGTGGAGCCGGGGGCACCCGGGGGAGAATTTATGGCGCCCCATGACGCCGCTGTTGACAATTTTCAAGTTCTACACGCGCTCCGAACAAAAAAGAAACAACTTTAATTTATGTTGTTAATCGGCTTTTGGAGCCCTTCGGGAAATTCATTAAGACATCAACGGATTCGGTTTGTTTCAATTTTGAGGGGCCGCATACACGTCTGTCCTAAGAGCAGCTCGGCTCGAAAGAAAACGAGTCGCCTCGTTTTGGAGACGTATTTTTTATTAATGAGATAACTATGTCGAGGACGGATGGCATTTCCTGGGAGCTCTTCAGGAATTGATCGAATTTCGATAAGGGCTCGGGGGTAATCGAAGGGGTAATCACTTCACTTTGATTATCTTATTTGGTCCTAATGGGGCTCGGGAGGTTCACGCTTGATTGAATTCATGAAATTTAGGGATTCATTACGGTGGAATGAAATTTTCCGATATCAAAAGAAAGAGGCGGCCTCAGCTAGAGCCGAAGGAGCCCCCACCACTAAATAGGACTTTTCCCTCGATGGGGAAGAAATCGATTCACGTGCTGGTTTCGCGAATTTCTAATTGCAGGAAAAGGAAACACAACAAAGGAAAGGAATTTTTCGAAAATGTGTCAAGAACCTTTTTATGGAATGGGCGTCATCAGATACGAGATTTTCTCATTTTAACAAGCCATCGATCCAATTTCCCACACTTCACCGGGGCAACAAATAAAAATTTTCTAGCGTCTGCTTAGGGTGATATAATCTTTGAAATTCCGGGCAGATTAGTCCCTTTTTTGCTCAGTTCGCCTATGAAATTTGATCCATGACCTTACACCACCGGGAGACGTAACACGAACCAAGGTATATACCTACAAAGGCGACCTTTTACCTGCAATTTGATATCGCAATCACAAAGGAGTGGTATAGCGACCGAAAAAATTCGACTTAAAATTCACTTCCAGGCGAAAATGAAGACGGGGGAAGAATTCGGGACGAAAGGGCCAACCGTGGCTCTTTCTTTGTGATGTCCTCGTAGGACGCTAATGTAAACAGGTTCGGTCCTTTTATCTTCGGAGGAAGGTTTGTTTGGATACGATTTCACGCCGCATTTGTCATGGAAATTATCCGTGACACTTCAACCAAGTTTCCCTGGTAATTATACACTACGTGCGGAGCCCGACTGGATGTGGTCGGGTCCACCCAGGACTCACGGGGCCGGTCATTGAGTGGGTTTTTTGTACCCTCGGATGGATTATTATGGTCGTTAATTCCCCCTGCCTGCAGGACGCATCCTTTCCGGGAAGTCGGCAAGGAAATTGCCTTTATGGGAGGGCTACACGTGAGCTCTAATTTCAATTTCTTTTATGGGTCCCTCAATTTTTATGTTTATTTGTTAATTTCTTATAAGCTGGATTAGCTTTCAACTTGGCCTGAATAGCCAACCAGGGAAAATATTATACCTTTTTTCGGGCTGAGTCTCTTACAAAATTCCTTTCTTTTGGATAATGGTGAGCAAATAGCATCTTGAATAGGTCTGTTTTTCTGTATTTACAACAATACATGCCACCTTAGTCGAAAGATTATTTCACGTACGTGATCATGAAAGATTATTTTTACCTTTTTTTTAATTTTCATGCATTAACATTGAAACGGAAAAACTAAATAATACAGAGTAACACTGATTTAACTTTAATTAGCTAGCTAGCTAGTTTCAGTCAATAAAAATAACAATAGTTAAAAGCATAGTTGCACCATCATAGCGAGGACTTCTTTGTTTACATACCTTCGCTTGCGCAAGATTATTTCTGATATTCTTTAAATTTCTATTTTATAACTATTGTAAGATAAACACTCCGTCCTCTTGACTTGACTATAAAAAGAGAATGTTATTTTCTATGAAATTAACTTCTACAAAATTATGTAATTTGGTAGCATTTTCGTTCATTTTAATCAATCCAAGACCTGACAAAGCTACATAATTTTGCTTTGGGAGTTGTAAATTTTTGCGGCTTCATTCTGTAGGGAACTTTGCCTTTTGATTTAATTTCTCTGTAAAAGGAATATTCCATATAAGTTATATATTCGAGTTTATTATGAAGAGGCTTTACGTCATACAACTAATATATTGATATAAAATGAGTCTGTTTGAGTATATTCAAGATTTCCAAGATATTAAAAATTAAAATATTGAAAAGAGGCAATTTCCCTTATCTTCAGCATATTAGGTCAAAATGCTAGTAAGGCTTTTTTTTTGAAATTCTGATAAAATTTTGAAAAGTATGCATGGTTTGATCAAATTCCAAAATGATATTTTCGTTTATTTCAAAGACTATTCTGAAATACTTTATAATTAAACAAGGTGAATCTTCCTTTTCATAATTTTCAACGAAACTTTCTAGAAATATGCCAAAACTGCAATGAAATCTCTTTTAAAAATATGAATGCTAAATATCTCCGGAAGTACAAGGGCTCGATAAAAACTTTTTGCATACCTAATCGTCACTTTTCATCTTAAAATATTTTAACAAAACTTAAACTTAATTTGTTCCGCAATGTCAAATGTAAAACTTTAGCTATATATTCAAATTCTTAGATTTAATATTTTACCACTACTTAACTACGTATTCATTCTTGCAATATGCAAAAAAGTTAAACCTCAGTGAGGTATAAAAATGTTCTAAATCTAAGGATATGCTTCCAATGCTCTTCGTTGAAAACGGAGAAGCGTTTGTACGCCTCGCGGCGATGTTTCGAAGGCATAATTTGCCTGTTTTAATTAAACTGCTGTAACTAAACCACCCCGGGAGCCCTACCGGTCCCCTCCGGGTGGATGTCGAGAAACAGATCCATTCACGTGGAAAACACGCTATTTGCTGCTGTTCGTCTTTAGCCCGGGGCATGCGATAGCGATACAAAGATGCTCCATAGTCCCTCAAGTCGTGGTCCTTTGTGGACGAAGGGAGGAATGTTAATGTTTCGCTAAATACTAGCCGGAGGCACCCGATTATTTTTTCAAAGTCGGCACCGCCACAGCGCCCTTGACGCGAGGCGGCGAGTGAAAGCCCAGCTCACGAAACTGAAATTGAAAACAAGCAAACGATCCGAAGCAGCCCATTGCTCCTTTTAACGCAGCTCGTCGCAGCAAACGAAGCAGCCACCCAGACGACGTCTCGTGTGTCATCCGTAAGCCAGCCAGCGCAAATGTTTGAGGAAAACCACCTGTTCTTGGAAGAAAGAGTCCGACTCCTTGGCCCTGGTACAGCTCCGGAGGCTGCGAGACGGCTGTCGGATTTCTCGGTGCAGAAGAACATGGCAGAGGTCGGCATTTACAGCACATTAGCGTCACTAAGTCCTTTGTAAACAGTCATTAATTTTAATGGAGAGTAAGTTGAAAGGAATTTTTCGTACGTAGAGTCGACAATTTGGATGATACTGGTGCCGTCGCCGGTACCAAAACAGCAAAACGCCAAGACTTTCCGAATTAATTCTATTTGGCAAAGTGCTTCACTCGCACTTCTTCCATGGATTTGGTCTCTACGCGCAGGGATTTTTAATTAATTTTAAATTAATCGGAAATGAGAACGAACTCCAAGCACTAGCTCCTCTTACGTTTCTGCTGATATCAGCAAATTGACTGCAATTCTGATTTTATTCGAACGTGACTAGCTATCGTTGCCTTCTTTTTAAGATTTGGCTCTTTCGTCCGTTTCAATTTTCAGGAGATTTTTTATTTCTAAGTATATGTACATATGTATATAATATTCTTCTGCTGCAAAAACATTTTCCTACAAACTACCTTCTTTAAATTTTATAATAAAACAATGAATTCAAGTTTTTATCGTCTGTATAGAAATGAACGTGAAATATTTGTTACATATTAATAAGTCGCCTTGAGTGTAATTAATATGTGGTTAGAAGACGAAATGTTTCCTTAATTGTGGAACTAAATATTCAGGAAATATTGTCGCAAGAGATAATTACCTACTCGTTCTACACTTAAGCACCTACTTTAAATCATGTTAACTAATTTTTTCGGATATTACTTTAGAAATTAAAAGGCGATAACTTGGAGAAAGTTTGGTCATTTCGAGCAACGTAATCGTTAAATATTTATTTTGAATATAAGAAAAATGTATGTAACATAAAATCAACAAATATGATGTTATACAAACAGATAAACAGTGAATTCTACAGCTTCAACAATTTTATAATAACGAATACATATTGTGACCTTTAAGTAACAAAGGACGTTATGAGCCTACTACTACTGCGGTGCAATATTATCTTTTCTGGCATAATGGAGAACAAAATATTATACTCAATTTTAAGCTTATTATATGTACAGTGCAACCTCGATATAAAAAATCGGAAGGGAACAAGTAAATATTCGTTATATCAAGTAATTCGTTAAACTGAGGTTTGTTATATTGAGGTTAGGTTGGTCTAAAATTTGTTATAAAGAGGTAAAAAAATAGTTTTATTCACCTCAACATTACGTACCCATCTTGTTATAGCGAACAACTTCTACTAATAAATGATAACACATTTTTATCAATTTACTGTATGTATTTTCTATTTAAAAACAATTAGGTAGGTAACAACATTTTTCCCTTAGATTAATAATCAAAATTAAATGCAGTAATTAGAGGTATTTACACTTTTTTTGATAGTTGAAAAGTCGTTATAAAGAGGTTGTTCGCAAAAAATGTTCGCAATGTAAAGGTATATTTTACATTGACTCTTATGGACAATTCAAGGGGATTACGAAGAATTCGTTAAATCGGGGAAATCGTTATATTGAGGTACGTTATATTGAGGTTGCACTGTATATGTACTATTATTATTGTATTTTTTCTAGTCATTAAAAAGTAAATACATATATGTAATACTTAAGCTTGAAACTGAGTATAGTATTTTGTTTTCATTATCGCAGGAAAGACAATGTTTCAGCGTTTTTTTAAAAAGTACTATTTTGGATTGGAGTAGTAGTTTATTATTATTAGATCTATTATCGTTAATGATCCTTATTCTTATTCCTATTTTTATTTTTTTATGATTCTGTAGGCATATTTGAAGCAAAGGAAACGCAATCGTTATTACAAACCTTACCATTATAGCCTATTGTGACTTGAGAGACAAAGCTTATAATATACAACTAGTAACAACATAATTAATGAAATGCAAAACTAAATATATTATATTATTAAATATACTGAAGAAAAATTACCTTTATAATGTTAAATAAATCAAACTTGAGGCAGCAGGTATGTCCAACACATTTAAATATTTTAAAATTGACTCCAATCTCATATTGAAACATTTTATTATTGAGTATCTTTTACTAAAAATAAATAGTTTATTGATTGGCTACCAGACTTGGCAGATATAAAATTATTTTAAGGCTTGGCAGCATCATGAGAGTATCAATAAATTTCTCCCGGTAAGGGTCCCAGAAAATAAGTGAACTAAATTCCATAGGCATTAGAAACTGGCTAACTTTAAGGGGGCAAAGTGCTAATTCATCGCCATTAATCAGTACCCCACAGACTTAAACAAGAATCCGAGTCACTGGTTCGGCTGCCAAACCCACTAATGGCCCCTATAAACCCTTTGAGTCTAGGAAAATCCCGGTGGCTTCATAGCAGTTATATTAATTGCAGCTGTTGATCATAATTTATCGCCGTTTGATTGAGAGATTATGGCCAGGACAGTGACAGCGAGGTGCCCGCTTACGTTCGTGTCCTCCGTGACCATTAAAATCAAAAAATTCTTAATTTAGCGCCCGGCGGCCAGCATGCTGGTCGCACCGAAACAATGTCACAGTGGAGTTCCCGAATCCCGTGGCATCCCAGCGGGACGCGCTTCGAATAACATCGCCTAACATTTTTGGAGAATCTTTTAAATTCCTCCACGGAGATGATCTGTGTTTGGCCACTTCTTAAGAGGATTGTTTGGAACACTTCAGTAAATGTTGTCTGCTTTAAATAAAAAAATTAACGAAAAAAAGTGATAGGAAGATTAAGGAGGCAAGTTCAGGGAATCCGGACCATTACCATTAAAGTAAAACAAATGTCCATTAGCATCCAGATGTTAATTAAAAAGGGCATCGAATGCACGCATCATTTCATGCACGAAAAGAAGCTAGAGGCACTTAAGACGGCCCACAGATCCGTCAAGATTTGGCCAGGGATTTCGTCCCGCCCGCAAAGGCTGTTAAGTGCCGATGGTGAGGAAGAGACGCACTCAAACAAGGGAGCGATAATTAAAGTTATTTATGGATCCCGACGCTTAGCGATGTGATTAATGACGCTGGGCAACGCTTCACGATCGATTCGAAAACGAAAAACGAACTGATGGCGATTTCGACAGCTGATGCAAATAGATTCGGCGGAAAATAGAGCAGAAGGTTTGTCTACCGGAGATTTTAAAGCAGGTCTGCCGGAGGGCTAATTTTAGATTTAGACATCGAAGCGAAAGTGAGCGCCGCAACCTTGAAATGGTGCAGCAGGCACTTATCAAGGCTCCAAGTGTCCGGCGATAGTTCCGCCTCACGTAAATAATTTCACGCCGTTTAAGCCCCCGGATTAGACGTGCTTGCATGCGAGCCCTTCATTAGTTCCAATTAAGAAGCCACAATCAACTTAACGTGGTCATTGTGGGAGCGAAGGGCCAACTGACACGCTTGCCTTCTGCAGCATAATCGGATTAAGTTAATACGATTTCTGGTGCAGCCTAACGACCCGAGCGACAAGAGCAGTTAAACCCCTCTGCGCTGATTTAGCGCGAAACCAGTCTGTGCACTCTTCCTCAATCCTGCTCAATTGTTAATTCAATAAATTCTAAGACCAACTATGCGAGCCCGACCCCGGCAAATTGGTGGTGACAACAAATGTCTGGAAGTCGTCATCTCCACTCTCCGGCATTTTCATCCCGTGAATTGGATTCAGCTGACTGATGCATGCTCGTAAAGCGTTTAAAGCGAAAATGAATATTGCCCTGACAGTCGTACTATCCTGGGACTTCGCTCCCCGGCCCTGGCTCTGTGGAGTTATTTTTCCAGACGGAAAAAGGGAAACGTGACTTAGGTACACCTACTTTTTAAAATTAGCCCTGGTTGTTTTGGGGCTTACTTTGACTTCTATAAGATGAGAAGAAGGGAATAAGTCACGCTTTGTAACTCCCATTCAGGCCTTGGTAAATTGAATTATGTACTTTTTCATTTCACATAAGAATTTTATTACGAACTGAATTAACCCAATTATTTTTAACTAGCTTGCCCGAATCGGTGTTATCTGTGCTGTGTATAGTACTGCGATCCATACACTCTACTATCTTCGTGGTAAAATGAAAATTAGTATCATTTTCTCTCGTTTACAATGTTTTTGTAAAAAAAATACATTGAGACTGAGCCTAGCTTGGCTTAAGTCTGTTCACCCAAGAAACTTTACTACCAAAAATTCATTTTTCTTCTTCGGAAAGACTGTATAAAAAAAGATCGGTTGGTATATTATGTTCCCAAAATCACACTCTTAAAAAAATGTCTTTAGTTATGTTCTTACTGGTATATAGTAATATATAAATATGTAGTTTATACACTTTTATTTTGAAAATTCAAACTTATCTTGCATTGTACATAACTAAAGTTTCTTAATAAATAAAATTAAAAAAAATTATACAGGTAATTATTTGGAAATTGAAAGTAAGCTATGTATACTTATTTCAAACAACATCGTAAGAAATAATTTATTCACAAAATATTTATTCAATATTTGCAAAAAACGGTGTAGAAAACTAATTATTAATTCATTAAAACATTAGAACTTATATTTCATGAAGATGACTATCGGCCTTATCAAACTGTATTAGTAAGATGACGTAATTCAATACACTATTTCCAAATATCGTCAAAAATTCATTCCCTAATTCAAAAAGCCCGTACATACTGAGGCTGCCATTAGTTGACAGTAAAGCCGATTGGAGATCCTCGAACTTAAAAAATGTAATTTCAAATAACTTTTTTAAAAATCGATACAATTTAAAAACTTACTTTTTGAACCACCGCCGTAGAAGTCGTCTTAGCAATATTAACTGGTAGCTGTTTCCAGTAGAGAGACCTCTTCTTCGCAGCATGGATCATCAGAACGATTGCGATCAAATTAGCCGCCTCCATAAAACACGCCCAGAAGCCCACAGCCACGTCAATGAATTTTTCGAATTTTAAGTCAAGATAGTACATGTAGAACGTCGTGAGAATTCCAGAAAAAGAATTGTACAGCGACAGCAGAGTGTTCAATTTAAAATAGTCGTGTACTGACGCTAGTGTCTTACCAATGCTTGAATACGTCTTGGTAATTTCCCCAAGGTTGGTTTCAAAATTAAACTTATTTAGAGCAGTATTGTCGCAGGATTTCAATTCATTGATAAATTTATTCAAATGTTGTTCCAAATGGTCGTATTGAGTAATAATTGTAAGTAGGGCTACAAAATACATATCTCTGAATGCTCCGACTATCATCCATACGTAAGAAATCGCGCACCACGACCGCACCATGTATCCAGGGTATAAAAGGAAACCCGAAACAGAAATGATAAAATCGTTAAAGCACGCCATAGCTGAAATCGCAAACTTTACAAAAAGTAGAATCAAATGTTTCCTTTCAAAAAATGTCTGTCTTTGCGTTAACACAAGCACAACTCTGCAGTTCTTGAGAACTTTCCAAAGAATCTCCTTAAATGTGCCCTTTTTAATTAGCTGTAGGGAAAAAGATAGAACACCGTTTACAGCTATAACGACATAATCCATAGAATCCATGAACTGTGCAAAGAAATGTCCGTCCTGGTCGTTAAAAAACACGGGATAAATTATAACCGGGGAAACGACAAGTGGTAAAAAAACACAGATCACTTTTGCATAGATGGCGGCGAGGCGTGAATCTTCAAATACCCCTGACTCTCTTTCAAAACGGAAAGTAATGAGGCCAAGTGCGCGACAGTAGTTGAAAAATGAAATAAGTACCCGCGAAAATGCTGCATTCACGCGGTCCGTCATTTCGCGGGATAGTTACGGCAGGCACTACCACGGAAAAAATTTTTACAACCTAATTCGAAAATAGGGTCGACTAAGAAGCTAATTAATTAAAGTGCTTTTATTAATGGAGTGTATGACATAGAGTTGCCACCTACACTATAATTTATGCAACATAAGTAGTATTGAATTGTAAGTGAAACCGGGGCTAATTTGCATAAATTTGTTTTTATCGATATTTTGAAAAGTTTTCCCATTAGATTAATTTGGTTTCTCGAAAGAGCAACTCTTAAACTACAATTTCCATAAACACTTTTCAGTTCATTTCCATATAGGTATACATATCATACATAGTACATACATGGAGTGTTTAAAGCCTTTTAGTCAAACTATGCCAACCTCCGGGGTATGTTTGAACATAGTTGGTAAAGTTCATATTCGCAATATTTTGGTAGTTCAATTAATAGAAAATCTGGGAATTGTAACAACCCTTTTTAAATAATATTATATTAAACAACTATATTTCTTCTACAAAATTAAAATAATTCAGATTTTTCGATCCAAATTTTTATGTGCTGAAATACCTTTTAGCCATTGTTCAACATATGCCAACATAACTCAACAAGTGCTCGAACAGGGCTCTTAAAAAAAGCGACGCCATTCTAAGTACATAGTTTGTCTGCACTGTTGCAACTACAGGTGCCAGACGGTTAAAACAATGCTTTACATTATGTATACATAAAAATGAGCAATTGGGGATTTCCGGTAAGCGCGTTACACTGCTTTTAGGTAATGGCGCGTAACTATTTTCTTAATATAAAATAAACAACAAAAATGCGATTTTTAGAGAATTTCTGCAAGCTTACAAAATGAATTTACACATTATTTTGATTGTTATTTTGTTCACTTAAAAAATGAAAATTTAGGTTATTATAATGTCTTTACAAAAATTACTTGTTTTTAATTTCAGTTTAAATAAATTCCTTTTATATTCTACCATGTAAACATATACCACAAAAAATATGTGCACAGTGTTAACCATGAAAAATGTTCCAAATTAATTCATCACAATGTTTTTCATTACATAAAGAATGTCGGTGAATTCATGTGGTTCAGGAAATAAAAAGAAACTCCTCCCTTAATTTGAATAAATTTCCCTCAAACATTTTTCAAAGCAGCGTCAATAGAAAACGAGCAGGAAAATAAAATTCTCCGCTTTTAAGGCAGCAAGTCAACAACTGAATCTTAATTAAAGCGATTGATGATTCACACTTAAAACTTAACATGAATAAGCCCAATGTTAATGGGAATAAATTTTGTTTTCTTTTGCAACGTTTTAACATTAATTAGCCGAAAAGATTCATTAATTGTCGTTTTGTCCACTTTCGTAACTCTCTTAATCCTCATTCCATGATTTAAGATTTCTCGTAGGATATATTTCTGCAATGACCCATTCCCCAAAATGAAATATCGCGTTAATTACTGAGATTTACAACAACAGATCTCTCAACGCATTAACTTCGTTTTAAATGTTTCACCAAATATTTGCAGATTAAGTGACACGAAGATCGCGAAAGATTGTTCTAAATTAGCACCGTCTTCAGTCCACCTACAAAACACTGCCAAGATTAGAGCCACTAATTCCTCATCAAGTAATTCATTGAACTCGATTTAATCGTGATTCAATCATTGATTATTTTATTTTATACCTTTGTAAAAGTGAATTCATAAGCTCTGTATTTTAACTTATGACTTTAATCAAGAAAATCCGAGAATAGTTAGCTGCCAAGCCGCGAAGAAATGGCCACATGCCAGCAGATAGGTCGTAAACTCAATTGTGGCCTGTCAGCCGCAATTTAGGAAGTGGCCGTAATTTTCCTAATTGTTGGACACTTTTTGTTTGAAACATCGGCAGACCGCTACAGCTATATCTAGATCTAAATCTAGATCTAGATAGTCGAAGCTTGAAGGTGCATTAAGTTGTCACGGAAGAAAAATATCTGTCCCGAGGTCCTGAGGAGAGCGCTCAAGCAAATTGGACAGGACCGTCTGACCTTGCGGTGATTTAGTAGGAGGCCCGGGCCTCAGTGGGCCATTTGACTGTTCTTCATCTTCCCGCAAAACATTTCCAAAGTGGAAAACAATGTCGTCATCGGGAAGATTTTGTCATTTAATGTCCTCTCCTCCGGGAGATGAACGCGGCGACAAGGCCTCAGCCGGCGACGATGACAACGCAGCCCGTGGGCGATGTCTGCCTAATAGGAGAAAAGTGAAATGTTTAATTTTCATAGGTTCATTCAACGGCTTTAGCGACGCCATAAATTCGGATCCGCCAGCACTGTTCTGGCTGGTATTTTTTTTTCATGAATTTTCATTATTTTTCTCTCACTTCCCGCGAGCCCTAGGCCCGGCCCCAAGTCAAAGGCTGTCGTTTTATTACAAAAATTTTGGGTGACTTATGGGCGGCTCGCCACCTCCCATTTGTTTTTTGGAACTCACATGAAATTAATGCAAACACGCGGACACGGCGACACGGTCTGGCTGACCGAAACAAGTGTTTTTCAATTTATGAATGTTTTTGATCAGTGCAAGTTGTAGCACAAAGTGGCGTAGGTTGCTGATAAATTTGTTGGCGCTTTTTATTTTTTAACGAGCAGACTCTTGTCACTTCCTCGGCGTTATAATGATTTGTAAATAAGAATTCAGAAAAGAATGCTGCATCTGTTACGACTATACAGATTTAGATTACATATATTCAGTAGCGTCCTACTAAGAACTCTTGTAATAAAATGTTACATTCTCCTCATTTTTTGAGTATAATCATTTAAAAATCGTATAAAATTTATGTTGTGTATAACGTTACCAAAAATAAAGTTCAAACGAAACAATTTTAGCTTCGAAAATTTATTAAGCAAACAAACTGTAGTCTTGAGACATCCTTATATTTAATTGTTGGTAGTTTATAAGGTTTTTATGTAATAAATGCAGAAAACGAATTGCAATTGCTAATAAAATAGGGCTTAACAATTTTACCATTACAAGAAGACCCTAACAAAATAGATGTCATTATAAAAGTGTCAAGATTTATGTTAAATTTCTAAGATAAAGGCACCTCAAGAATTAAAAGATCGTATTCAAAATGTCCGAAGCGTTTGAATTTTTATCTGGATAAGTATAATAGATTAAGAGAATCAGGGTTATCTAATATTCTTTCTGGCCTATTGGAAAATAAAGAAAATACTCTTAACTTAAATGGGCAGCATGGCATAAATATAACATAACTATTATATGTTTTCTCATAAGCAACAGAATTCATTCTATCTTTGTGCAAGTTTCAAAACTAAAATGGCTTAACAAATATCATTGAATAATTTCCACAGGCTTGTAAACTTTAGCTGATAAAAAAATTCCGTAGTTTCAATAATTCCCTTAGGTGTTATTTGAATCTGGAAACGAAAATGTATATATTGAATTCTTTAAATACACTTTGTTGGGTCGATATTATTAAATACGTTACAAATTGGACAATGCCACCTACATAGACGTCGATGATTAAATATTCAATTGAGGCAGAGGTATTTAACTATACCTAGCCTAAATAAACGCAAAATAATTATTTACTGCTAACCTTTGGAAACGGCTTCGACACAGACCTAATAAAATCGATAAGTTTCTTTATAGCTATCCCAATAGTAATTGTAGACAGACAGACAGACAGACAAAAACTACTTGGAATTACTTTGAAATGGGAATAGTCCTTTGAAAAAACATGCAATAGAAGAACGGCTGGCGTCACTATATCAATCAATTCGAGGAATATTTTTAAAGCATGAGGGGAAGAGTGAATTGCCGGTTGAATTAACAAGGGAACAAAAACCTTTTACCTCTGTAGGTCTTTGGTTTGCCGATTCCTCCGAAGCACAGTCCTCTTTTGAGTTTACATGTGAAGTAGATGTCTATCATTATTCCGATGAACGTGCGAGGGTAAAAATCAGATATTCCATGGGTACCCTCCTCGCATTGCTGCGCTCGCTGTTTATTTTCCTCGTGGTCAATTCAGCCGCAGACCCGAATGAATGTAACTAATCTGGCTTTATGATGCAACACCCATCGATAAGGTTCGCAAAAACCCATTCACACTGACCGCATCGCATACGCAATACGATCTGTTGCGGCGTTTCATCGCAACCCCGAGCAGAACCAGGCTAAGCAGAACGTTGTGGAAGGTTTTCCTTCCCTCCATAAATCCTTCATTAGGCGAACTCCCAACTAAAAAATCTGATGGCTTATCGCTTTGCAGGAGGCCAAAAAATAACGCGCTTTTTCTTCCAATTTCAGGTCCACCTGGACCACCGGGGAAACGAGGCAAACGCGGCAAAAAGGGCGACCCTGGAGAGCCAGGAGCTGCGGTAAGTAAAACAACAAAATTATTTCAAATAAAATTGACTCGAAAACGCCAATTCACCGCTTTGTGGGCTAATCAATATTCATCGAATTTTTTTATATCTCCCTTTCAATTTTTCTCACTTTTATTACTTTCATCATTTGCATTTTTCGACGATTCCCGCTGTCGCTCCAGGCCCACTCGGGAGACATTCCGTCATCCTGATTATTATTTTTAGGGTCGTGGAAATTTTCTGTATGCGTAAAGAATTTTCGGTGAATAATTATATTGATGGGTCGTATAACCGAATTAGTTTGCTCCAATAAGGCAGTACTTTTTGATGAAGCGGTTGGGGACTTCTACATAGAAATTCGTTTTAACACTGACCTTGCAGTCTCCGGCGACTACAGCAAACAAAATGGACTGATACTATTTATTAACTCAGCTGTCCTCGAGCCCTATCAGTAGTCACTAGAAGAAAATAAAGGGAAATGAAACGTTAAATTAATTGAAGGGAATGGGCGCCATAAATTAGCCTCCCGCTTCATACAGGGCCCTTCTTGACGGAAGCAGCCGCCGTATTAACCGCAGTAATGCCACTGATTAAGATTTTATTGCTTAGATTTACTCTTTTCTTATAGGCGCTGAAGGGCCAGAAGGGGGATCGCGGGATTATGGTAAGAGTGCTGCCGCTGTAACGCTTTTCTTCTTTTGCTTCCCGTGCTAAACGGCTTACTTAACAGCAGTAGTTTGGCTCATTAACACTAGACTAATTGCGGTTTATGGCGTAGCTCATTTGCACCGCCAAGAACCCGCTGTTTAATTTGAATAAATTTTATTTTGTTCCGGTGGAGGATTAACTTAGTAAAAAAACTAACAACCTAAAATGCTTTCGTTAATTTAATGGTTGCAGGCAAGAAGAGAATCTTAAGATGATTTGTTATTGCGGCTTAAGAGATATCGTTCAAGTCCGTGTACAACAATAAGGGCCGTAAAAATTTCTCTGCAGGAATTAAAAAGCCTACTTTTTTTAAATTTGTTTCTGAGATATTACAAAGCGTTCATATCTTTTTAATTTTTTCCTATTCTACTTATGTATTGTCCGTATCGCAGATGATGATAAATTACATTTCAAATTATACATAAAATTTTTTAACATTCACAGAACTAATTCTAAGCCTTAAGACAAAATAATGTCCTTTTTAATCCATCGAATGTGCCAAATTTTTTAGAACAGATCGATTAAACTGAATAATCTATATAACTAAAATGAAGCGAATTTTCCATTGAAGTATTTTTTTTTGCTTTTACAAGAGTGCTTTGCAAAATCAATAGATTGGTCAACAAACTTAATGTTTGTTTTCTATTTCCAAGTGGCTGATTAATTCAATGCAAACTACTGTATTTTATCCATTTTTCGAAAAATCATTAAAAAATTAAGTTTTGTCATTGCAGTTTGTAGCGTGGCTAAATATGACTTAAATGAAAACTTGAATATCAATCCGCTTGTATGAAATAATCGATTTGTGGAAAAAAGTGATATTTGGATATAATAGGAATAAGGTTGAAACTTTCCGTTGAGACATGTTTTATTTCATCAAAGTTAAGAGAATTATTTTATTTAATATGCCAACAAGAAAGTTAACAATTACTTTGAACTCACGAGAAATATAAAAATTGAGGAATGTGTCTATTATAGATGAAAACCTTTAACTTGTCATAATTAGTTAATTAGCTACTTGGAGTAGCATTTTATTTTCTTAAATCGTTTAATTAAAATTAAAAATAAGTATTCTTTCCAACAGAAAAAATTTCTATACTATTCAAAAGTTACCTCACTTAAGAAAAAATAACTTTTTGATTTCTTGGTGTCGATCGACACTATTCAGACAGGGCTAATACCAGAGCTTCTGTTAAACACTTCATGAATTGTTTAGATTTAAAAAAGTTTCAACAATAAAATTTTCTTACCTGTGGACATTTGTAATCTCCTTGAAGTTGTTCCTGAATCCCGACCGTAGCAACAACTGGAAACTATTCTTAACCCACGTAACCAGTCGTGACCTCGTTCGGGCCAAGTGAGCAACTTTAAGGGAGATAACAAAATGCGCTAGCAGCTGGTGCAGTGCAATGCAAAAAATATCTGAAAACTTTGCCGGCTGCAAAACTTAACCTGTTCGCCCTTCTTCTCGTCCCTTCCGAGGGCGGAAAAAATAAACCCTTTTTGTGTGCTCGCCAGTCTCCATGCAGGCACTCGTTGGTATTTTTATTAAAAAAGTTAATGTGAACCTAAGGTTTGTATTGTTCGACTTGAACGCAATCTCCAGAGGTTGTTGAATGGGCTGTGCGGTCCCATGGACTAATAGAGGACTTCATAGCCCACAAGGGAAAATGTCTATTTCCTTGGAAAATAGTCTTAATTTTAGTAGATAGTAGATACTAACGCTTCGTCAGCCACTAACCTTTCTCTGTCGCTGGGACTGTTATTAAAAAAATTTGCATTATTCAGTAAGAGTTGCTGTCGGCGCTGTACTGAATATAAATTTAGAAGGAAACACTTATTTGCGTCTTTGTTTCACATTTCCCCATAAATTCGGAAAATTTGACGTTAAATCTCACGAAGAACTTTCTTTTCCTTAGGGGCCAATAGGTCTGGACGGTCCCAAGGGCGAAGCGGTAAGTTTCCCGTAAAATTTCCTCGTCTGCAAGAGTAGTGTTGAATTTTAATTTTATCCCATGTTGCAGGGGCGACCTGGAGATAAGGGCCAAAAAGGAGATGTTGGTCATCCGGGAATCGACGTCTTCCAGACAGTGAAGGTAAGATAGGAAAAACTTGATGAAAACTTCTACCCCCGTTCCTAACCTTCCAGTCCAACTCCACTTTTCGAAGATACTCTCCCTCATCGCTTCTAAATAAACTTCTCTTCCCAGCTGATCGTCCTTTTAAATTCATAATTATGCATAATTAAAAAATTTTTTAAAAACAACACAAGCACTTAATGATACCGGACTTCGTCCACACCTTTTCTCTTTACAATTTACACGAAGGGATTAAAGAGATCGGTAACTACGCTGCGCGGTGGCACCCTGGGTTACGCGGAAATTGTAGCCGTCAAGGTACTTGCTCCAAAATTATTTCGCCTCCCGCTGTAGGTGATTCTTTCGACCTCTCCACTTTCCTTGTTTTCACTGGAATGAAAAGGGCAACTTCGCCCTTTTCCACGTTTTGTAGCCTTAGATGTTTGACTCCTTGTAGCTGCTGTTGTTCCATTTGTTGTTCTAGAGCTCATAAAATTTCTTAATATGCTGCGACCGGAGAAGAGTTGATTTCGTTTTATATCATCCCTCTCGGTGTTGTACATTCGCAAATGCAGTTTTATGAGCGAAGTAAAGCTTCAGTTTGTTTTTATTTTTCCCTCGTAGCGTAAATTTCCTTTGTTTATCAAAATAGCATGATGTAGGTGTTCGACTCTATCCACAAAGGTAGCTATCTTCAAAATAATTAAACTCCACAAAAACGAAATGTGAATAATTCGCACCTGTAAAGTAAGATATATGTATTTTTTGGTACTAATATATGCTTTTATTATAGAAAGTTTTATGTGTTTTTTATTACGGACAGTTTATTTTACTTAATGTAGACGTTTGAGTTGTAGCAGTATAAACTTCATTTTATTTAATAATATATTTCACATAATCAAGTCGAATATGGTGGGTGGAGGAAATTAGAAAAATTACTAAAGAAAAATCAAAAAGTAGTCCTGTATTGTACAAACCAACACGACTAGCACGTTTAAAAAGAAAAAGAAAATTCTTTATATAGTTGCGGAAAGAAAATCAGTTTAAGAAAAGCGTTACACAAAATTTTTCCTTTTCTAAAACATTAGTCTCTTTAACAGCAAATTGCTTACGATTTTGAAAAAAATCAGCATCAAAACGGCAATAATTGAATGGTTTTCACAAGTTTTAGGGGTCGTTTATAACTTAGTAATTTTATTTTATATTGGACTCATTCTACAGATTTTAACTATTTAACATACTGAATAGACTACACCCTTGGCCCTCGTAGATCATTCAACTTTAGATGCTACCAAACACACGTAAAATATCAAACGCCTAATTACCTCGATTACCTTGGCCTTTTTTTAACTACATATTTTCGGGCTACTTAGAAAAATAATAAATTTAATTGTTCAGTTTAAAACAATGATAATTCCAATAAATGAGTTCAAACTTTAGATAACGAAATGTTTTATTTTAGTATTGAATTACTACCAGACAATTTTCATTACAATTTAAAATTTTTATGCATACCGTCATGTAAATTTATTGAGTTTTATCAAAATAAAGATCAATATTCATAAAGTGCAGTTCCGTCCTTCTCGTAATTAAATTGCACTAACAATTTCAAACACAAATTTATACTACAATCAACTCTATTAACAAGACCTATTAAAAATCTGCATGATGTAGCAACACTTAGAATTTTATTTTATTTATACTTAAGTTGAATTTTTTTTTTATTATTATTTTTTTATAATTTGTTATCTCTTTTGTTGTAAGGGATTACAAGAAGCTGGCGTAAATATATCAGCAGCAGCAGTAATCCAGCTTAAGGTAAGAGGTAGTACTTAGTTTTTTCGTAGTAATTGAGTATCGCATGCAAATAAATTTAAACTATTCTAAAACTTGTCGGGATTATTGCTTTATTTGTAGCTTTAATTCCCCTAAAGGCAGCGCTGGCAACTGCTAGCTAGAGAGCACGCAAAGTGATAGTTGGTAAATGTTTGCCTAAAAATTCAATAACTAAAACCCACCGCAGCCTTCAATTTCGGGATGTTGGTGAATAGTGTGTCTAAAAGTTCGGCAGTTTCATTGGAGTTTTATTGCCCTTTGGTGCCTTTAGTATTTCAGCACCAGCCATTAGGGGCAGAAATTGCTCTATTTCCTTATTTGCATTGGTTTTAGCAACTTTTAGCTATTCCTCGACGCATGCACGCTTCCGTAGCAGTTTTCGCCACTGATTGCTTTTTTATCGAACTGTTAGATGAATGCCGGGTACGATGGGCGATTCAAAAGTTATTAAGCAATTAAATTATAGAACTTAAATGCGATTGTTATTAATTCAGGGCGAACCCGGAGAGCCTGGCCCGCCAGGACCACCGGGGCCTCCTGGTGTGGTTGGAACACCGGGACACGACGGCGAAAGGGGGCCACCAGGTGAGACAGGACCAGCCGGGCCGCAGGGACCACCAGGCGAACCCGGACCGATCGGACCACCTGGTGAAGTGGGTGCACCAGGTCCAAAGGTATGTACAAATTTCTCGCAATTCAATTCGAATTTTCGTTAAGCGGATCGATTAATTACTGCTAAAATGAGTAAACAAGTGCTTTGGAATGTTTACTTATCCTTATTTTGTATTTTTGAAAAGGGTGATAAAGGACACATCGGATACAAAGGGCGGAATGGACTGCCCGGATTGCCGGTACGTTCACTCCTCCCTTGGAGGATGATTTTTAACGCTTTTCTGCGGAGACAGTATCTAATCTTCAAAATTTATCTCTAATCGTCGTTGTAGGGCAGACCGGGTCCGAAAGGCGACCGAGGATATTTTGGGAAGAAAGTAAGACACCATAGGCGCACATTGCCAATAAACTTCAATTACTTAAATGGGTTCTTGGGCTCTTCCTCTGTACCACTTAACTCTTTGTAATGTTTCCTCGGTATAACTAATATTCTGAATTAACTTCTTTTGCAATTTAAATTTCAACTGCTGTATCTCGGCCCCTTTTGGGAAGGAAGCATTGAAAACACCCCTTCGACCCGATTCATAGTCATTTATCATAATTCCCATCGTACATGCAACCAGTACATATAACCAGAGCTTGTTGAGGGTACTTACAGACCCTTTTAAAATTTATATGCCGCCCTAGGGGTGAGACCAGCACTTTGAACCTTCAATGAAAAACGATGTGTGGCACAGCAGGGCATTGTTAAAATTCAAATAATTCATAGTTTTTAAACGAAGCAGATAAAAGAATATCACGTACCCTTTCTTTTTTTTTTTTTTTGTCAAATACATTCAAGTAAAATTTGAACATAGTATAAAACGAAACAAATGTGTCCACAATGTTGGTCTGGAGAAAGAAACAAATTTCCCTTTATAAATTTTCGTTATCCAAAGGGATCATTCGAACAGTATCCAGATTATCTTACGTCTACTTCACATTAGAAGGCTTTTGTAGTGCTGGTGTTTCAAAGTCGTCCACTTTAAGGCACTCCACCCTAATTGGCCCTCGTCTGGAGGGCATTCCTTTTAATTTTATCGCTCTTTTCAACTATGTAAGGACTAACCAGTTTACGGTCATTTCAACTGAATAACTGCCAACTCAGAGGTATTTCAGCAGAAAAGGTTTTGACTAGTTTCAGGGAGCAACCTGAACGTATCACCTCCACATTTCCACGCACATGTAGGGCAGATGAAAATTTGAAAGCTTCCCTGATGTAAATTTCTCTGGAGCTCCCCACCTCGGGCACCTTATCTGCAACGCCCCTGGGGGTCAGCTCACGTTTATCGAATTATATTAACCCCTCGTACAAAAGATATCCTTTAGCCAAAGTAGACTAACAGAAGAGCAATTGCAGTTTAAAGTTGCAGCCACATCGTTCGGGTCCTGATTAGATAAGAAGTTGCCCCGACACAAAGTAGATGGCTGTCTCAATTAATCTGCCATTTATCTTGCTTTATTTATTTATAGGGTGACAAGGGAGACAAGGGAGACAGAGGATTGACGACGACCATTAAAGGTGATGAATTTCCAACTGGAATTATAGAGGGGCCGCCGGGACCACCTGGACCGCCTGGTAAGTGGTAGTAAAGGGCAGCTTCTGCGCTCAAACTGCTTTTTGGTTGCCCTGTTTATTTGTTTATTGCTACCACGTTAGGTACGTCGTTCGACCGATGTAACAAGCTGTTTTCACATGTTATTGAGGGTTTTCCGGTATCCTTTCAAATTGACAAAGGTGAATTTATGCATAAACGCAGGGAGGATACAATTGAATTCATTACGGTTCAATTAGATTTACAACCCCCGTCCTGCCACTCGGTTCATTACCGCAAAACGCTTTGAGGTTTCTTACAACTAAGGACGACGCTGTTACATTTAATATAATACATTGATACATTTACATTTTGGGTCCAGATTTTGGGACTGAAAATTTATTAGCATAACTTCAAAGGATTACAGAAACATTCAATGGGCCGTGTGATTAAAAGTTTACAAATATTCTTACAAAAACAAAATTATTAATGAAACTGGTGTACAAAAAAGGAAAACCCTAATTATTTTTATTAAACTTTACTTAAATGATTGTATATACATATAGCATGTAGTATAACAGAGTATAATAAGAGTCGATATCTAATACTACTATATATGCTTACAATTTGAAACATAAAAATAGGAATTTAGCATTTTTGGAATACTTTCTCAATTCTAAATAAAATATAATACAATAGAAATAATATTAAATTACAAAAAGTCCTCTTACGATGTTGAGTTGTACGTGAATTGCATAGTTTCAATTACATCTTACAGAAATAATAGATAATTATTTTATTATAAGGAGATAAAAATAGGTAAGAGAATAAAGCCTTTTCACAAAACTTATAAAAATTACAAGAAAAAGTCCACAAGCCTTTTGGTTATAATAGGGAAAAGGAAGAAGTTATGTTAGTTTTCTAATGCTTTAAATGCTTAACTATACAATTTAAGCAGTCAGTTACTACTACGAAATTAAAACAGATTTTTTCCATCAATTTTGTAGAGGGAAATAAAAGAAACTTGATTATTTAAATTAATTTAATTATTATTTTTAGATAAAATATTTTTTAAGTCATAACAAAATTGAATAAATTGATCAACTGAATTCGATTCCGCAAAAGCCTATCCGATGATATATGTACATATTTTTAAACTCTATCGCAAAGCTTACTATTGTATGTAGATCAATTTAAGGTAGATGATAAAAGCTAGGACGCCCACTATATTATAGTTTTAGTTTGTCAGTTTCAGCGTTATTTCCTGAAATTTTTAATAGTGCAATAATGAAGTAATTTATTTTTATAAATACAAACGTCCGGTACCTTAAAAAAAATGCAAGTTTATAGTTTTAATAGTGAAATTTGCATCCTATTTTTTTACTGTATTTTACATTTTTTAATTATAGATATAATTAATAATATTATAATACTCTAGCGTCTATATAATAGTGTAGTTTTTTTATGATATAAGTGACACAAGGTAGAAAAATGTTGTTTCGAGGAAGACACGTTAGAAATTTAAAGTGGTTGCCACGCCCACGATACTTCAATGCGAATAAAAGTTAAAATACTCGATAGTATTATAGTTGAAACAAACAAAACTCTAGCAATTTTAAATATATATGTTCTAAAACTCTAAGGTGACTTCACAGTATGTTTTGAAATACTTCTTCATTTCAGGTCCCGAGGGCCCTCCAGGTGCGAAAGGTGAACAGGGACCGCAAGGGCCACCAGGTCCGCAAGGTGAAAAGGGACCGCGGGGTAAACGAGGAAAGAGGGTAAGTGACAACATTATTCGGCTTAAAATTGATTTTCTATGTAATTTAATATCTAAACGCCACAAAGTACCCTTCCTCCCCGACCTGTCCGGCCTCTTCCGAAATAGGGTGAATTCAATTTGACAACGCAAACAAAGCAGGTTCTGGTCCAAGAGACCTGTCGAAGAGCCCCCGATGCCGCCCACTCAGAAAGGCATTCCTTCAGCCTCAATTATCTGGGCCAGCTCCAGGTATCAAAGCTCCTTTTGTTAAGTGTTTTATTGAAATGCCAATCCGGGGCTCCGGAGTTCTGTTTATCAGGAGCAGGAGCTTTGAACACTGGCAGGATAGAAGCCACCGCTGGGCAGGGAAAGAATGCAGTATTTTTTTACGAAATATTCAAAATAACCCGCTCACGGTGGTCGATGGTCTGCGCCTGCAGACGCTCAGACAATTGATCAAATCCAATAACTAAAAATCCTATCTGTTCCCGTCGGGATCCTTCCCACCCCCGCATCCCACTTGCATGTACTCGAGCATGACAGAAGCAGACTGGATTTGCGTTTTTCCGCCTGTTCCCATCATTTTTTAGGTCCCAGCCCCATGTCACACTACCCTCGAAAACTCCTTTCGCTTTGTTTTACATCCCGCCAGGGTAGTACCACACAATCGTAGGGCTTGGCTTGTAGTTAGTTAGGCTAGGTACTAACAGCACGAGCCGCAGGAGCACTACCTCAGATGCATGCCGCCCTTCGTCCGGGGCGGAGGGAGCATGGGACGCCTGAAGCACTCGTGTGTTTGCACTAATACAGCCGCATGCGACCCACCGGGTCCTTTTATATCTGCAGGATTTCACTTTCCGGCCCTGGGGGTGGGAAAATGCACCCCTAGGACCTAATGGAATAAGCGGGGCAAAAGCCCGTTTTTCGACTTCTTCGATTTTTGGATTAGCAAATAATTGAAAGTGCCGAATACTGGGAATCAGCTCAATAAAAGTTCTTGCTCGGATCGAACTGCCATTGATTTGCCTTTGTTCATAATGCGAGCTCCAGCCCTAGCACCCCCGCCGGGCACGGCACTTTCACACAGGAGCCGGATCTAATTTGCATGAGGACTGAGGAGCAAAATCTGTCGGAATTTGGCCGGGCGAATTATTTAACTTTGATCAAAGTGCTTCCGAAGTCGACTGTTACAACGTCTAGGGATGCATTCAGGGGATGAAACCCCGGAGCTGGACCTGGACCACATCATCCCCCCAGTGTCCCATTACAATCGACCTGTAGTCTCGGTTTTCGCTCGCTGCTCCCAACTTTGACCGCAACTAATTAAAGTGAGCTGCGGAGGCTGCGAAACCGTCAAACTCTGCAGCTAGCAGCTAGCGAGCATGCAGCACCAGACGACGACACTACAGCACATTGCACTTTTGGCTGAGATTGCACCCGCCGCGCGACATGCACATTTTCACCACCGCGGAATGTGTGTTTTTTTCATTTTATCCCATTTTACCCCTTTTGTTTTTGTCCCCCTTTTTAGTTTTATTTTTGCTATTTTTTTAAAGTGGTCTGTTGCCGCTACCACAAAACCCAATGACGTACCCTTTTCAAGCGCACAACGAAACGGGCTTTGGTGATCTATCTTTTTTTTTGCAGTAGAGTCCTGTTTCCGTAGTTTATGGTGCTTTTCCTCACAGTCACGCTTTAAGTTTTAAGTAGCACTTAACACGCTTTTTTATGTAAGTATTATGATTTGTGTTATTAATTCGCTCCTAGAGCAGTGTTTCACCCACAAAACAAACGTAGTTTATGTGTATTTTGAGCCAGAATGAAATTCAGAACTTCCGACATAAGTAGGACATCTGAATATGAATAATGACGCTAAAACCTTCCATTAAAAAGTTATAAGGACTGGACGACAAAAACTAATTTAGAATTTACAAAATACGGTTTTTGATTAAACTTTTACATATTTACTTTACGCCAAACAATCATTAGTAACTGACCAAAATCGCGTAATAATCGTTTTTCAATTTTACACGTCTTCGCTAAACTTGCTTCGCTTTTTAACTTTCGTCAATTTTCAAATGTAATCAGACGTAAAACTAAAATTAGGGAAGCTACATTACCTGAGTCATTCGACATCACCAACTTTTCTATTATAAAACTTTCCTCTAAAATGTTTTTTGACTTTTTCACTATTGCATTTCAAAATATTAATTTGCTGACAATTCTTGCGAAACTTGAAAGTTGGTTAACAAATCAATACCTAATTTAAATTTTCGTCTAAATTCAATAAAAACATGATTTTCGGGTTTGTCGAGCTAGATCATCTAAATTCAAAACACTAAAAAGGCAGCTTCGTTAAATTTATCCGATATACTTAACTATCACAAAATGTTAAAAATATTTTCGATTTACAATTAAATTTGATCGTTTAATAGCAATTGTTTCATTTCTTTATGCGTTTATCAAATTATGCTGAGAGTTTTAGAAAAATAGAGTCTTTAATTATATATAAAAGAAATTTTAATTATTTTCACGCGACTAAATATTCGTAAACGCTATAAAATGTTTGAAGACTGAATATCATTCTGATTTATCCTATATGACCTTAAAATGTGAGCCAAGTTTATAACTACATAACACTTATAGATATTCGGTCAAGGAAAGGATGAGGACTATGAAGATCCAGCGGTTACCCTACTCAGAGGTCCTCCTGGGCCACCAGGTCAGGCAGGCAGAGATGGAAAAGATGGAAAGGATGGCCAAAAAGGTGATCGGGGTGAGCCGGGCGAGCCAGGCTCTTTAGGACCACGAGGTCTGGATGGACTGCCAGGCGAACCTGGAATTGAAGGTCCCCCTGGATTACCTGGTTATCAAGGACCTCCAGGAGAAAAAGGAGATCGGGGAGACATCGGTCCTCCTGGCCTGATGGGTCCACCAGGTTTACCGGGTCCACCCGGCTATCCAGGGCCCAAAGGTGATAAGGGCGAACGGGGCGACTCGGTGAGTAGTTAAATATTTTATTATTTTTTCCCCAATTTTATCTAACTTGAATTCTCCCAGAAGTATAGGAAAATGAGGCGGAGACAGGACGAAGGTATGGCTGATGCGCCGCATACGCCAACAATAGAATACGTAAGCTCCTTTTTTCTTATAATTTTGTATTCATATTTACAAAATAATGACACCAAAATATTTCATCATTAAAATCACTAAGATTCTGGAGGAGTTCATTTTTCTGTTTTCAAAATCCAAATTACCATCATCGACAACAGATTTTTCTCTCCGCACATTGCAAAGATATATACGTAAATAAAACTCGGAAACAAACATGCAAAATAAATTTTTCCCGGTAGGTGTGCACTATGGCAACAATTTTCTATTCAATGCTGGAGGAGGTACCGCAGCACTTGTATGATACATCAATTTATTTTTTCCCAAACATTTTTAAGGCAAACAAAAAAACATTTGAATTTTTCTGGTTCTGGTTGCTATGAACTAAATGTTGAACCTCACTCTTCCCTCGATATGGGATAGAATTCTTTCCTGAAAGGGATTTTATAAAATATACGTACATGAAATTGAGACCAAGTGCGAGTTTACCTTTATCAGACAATAGAACACGTTTTAATCAAATTGTAAATGCTGTAGAATAATGAGGAAGAGACAGTATTTTCTTGTACCATAAAATATCGAAATACAACTCATTAATTAATTATATCCATAATAGAAAATACACCTTAAAACAGCGACGGGTATTTGCATTTATGTATGACAAAATTTAGTTATTTTATCCACTGAGGTTGAAATCATCATACATATATACATGAGGGGCACTCTCGGTATTGTTGTAAGCCCTACAAAAAATATACAATGATATCAAGTATTAATTAAAAGTAAACGTAAAATATGAAAACACATTCTGAAATTTCATTTTATTTCTTTATAAAAGCAAAACAAACGAATGCATTTACATTTCAGGAAATCCATTTTTGGTATTTGATATTTATTACGATGTCAATGAAACCATTATTCATTAATGGACTATTTGATATTTCTCGTAGGTAGCAAATTCATGCTCTATGTATAAAACCCGAATTTTCAGTTCTGAAAAAATATGCCTTCTTTTTTAAACGCACAGTGAATAGATGTGAGCTGTCACTAGGTCTAATATAAAACATGGTAACAAAATTTTAGTCATGTTTAAGTTTGACTTGCGGACGAGCGACCAAAGGCCTCTTTTCCTTTCTCAACTTGCAATATATGAAACCATAAAAGCCGTCATTGCGATAGACAAATTCAATGGCAAAAAAGAGTATTAGTGGAAAAATATTAGTTTTTCAAAACATTGCTTTTGAGAGTTTTACAGAAATTAATTGCACTTTTTCATCCGAGCCTCAGTCTGAAAAAGCTAGAATCTGCACAAAGCTAGTCGCGGTGTTGTCCTTGTTTTAAATGTAGGGACGACGATAAAATATAAAATAGAAAAAATCGTGAATTGTACCTTTGAGTGATTATACAGTGTACAGAGTGCTTTAATCGTAGCGTCCTTTACTTTAATGAATAATATGACATAAACTGAATATACAGTAAAATCAACTAATAGTCTCATTAAGTGCCACTCAGATATGCTTTTAATATACTAATATTACATGATTATGCTTATATTGTTCTACATTTAATCAGCTTTTGAGATTTGCATTATTTATTAATACTGGACATTTACGTAACTAATTTTAAAATAAGTAAAACATGCTACTGCGTCCATTAGTATCAGCGATACAAAATAGTGTGCAAAAAATATATTTCTTCCAAAGCGAATAAAAAAAACAGGTACCTGATACTATTTGTTTCGCTTAATTTCATTACTTTTTTTTGCATAAAAGAGACGATTGCATATATACAATAAACTCAGATTAAATGTTTTTTGCACCTAAATTCCCACTTTTGTAAATCCCAGTAAATGGTATGCTATGCGGGAAAAAAAAAACTCGATTTTTGCTTGAAAGTTTATTTCGGAATCAATACATTCGCGTAACAAGGCAATTAAAACACACCATCGCATCGACCATCGGATTATTCCCAAAATTATGTTTTATGCAACATTTCCAATTTACATCAATAGAATCCTTGATAACGACCGGTCGACCAGCGGGCCCAGAATGAAAAACGTCGTCTATTTTGCATACGAAAATTATTAGTTTTTCGCAAAAGTTCTAGCCCTATGGATGTTTCGCTGCCGCCACTGCTGGTGGACTCAATTAAAATTTCAATTTTGCGTTTATGGGGACGTAGAAAGCACCGCTCTGGTGGCGGACTAGCTTTAAAAGTGGAATGACTATCGCGGGGGGATCCGAATGGATGGACTCTCTGGCTGGCTCGGTTTTAATTAAATTGACTACGAAAGAGGAAAGAATGCAATGTTGTCGCTGAACCTTTGAATGAGTAGAGTAATTGTCGCAATTAGAAGCGGATGCGGGCCAGCCGTCGTGTGATGTAACAGATGCGCTACGTGAAGAATTTTTGTTAAATTTTCTAAAACTATGTCTACTCTTGCAAAAATTACATCATAAACCAAATTGTTTTAATGCTTTTAGCTTAAAAATACTACCATTTTAATAATCGCTTTAGTGTTCGAATCGAAGTTTCGTTTTTGTCATAATATGAGATTTGACTGGACTCGTGTTTATTGCAATTAATTATAAGCCTTTTCATTTACCATGATGATTTCTTAGAAATACATTAAAAATCAGAAAAATATAAATAGATACATGTAAATTGTATTGAAAGTTTATATTATAAAATTGTTATAACAAAACCAGATATAACCCAATTACTATATATCAAATTCTGGGAAATATAGTAAACTAAATGACTGCATATTACTTTATGAGAAAACAATTTTTTTTTATCAATCCAGAGATATTTGTGCATGTTGTATGAAATTTGTTTTACCCTAGGGTAAATATTGTTTTAAAAGAATGCAACCAATATCGAAATCAAACTATGTCTCGATAAAACACAATTTCTACTTCTCTTCAATTTTTATACTATTGAATATACCTCAGCGGGATTTTTAATTCCAATCCAGTTTTTTCTATTTTAAAATTTACTCAGTAATTAAAATTGAAAGCCAATGGGATCTTTTTTTAATTAAATGAAAGGCCAGAGGCCTTTTAAATTTTTCTGGAAAATAAAAGGTATTTTCGGAGCCGGTTAAATGCCGGTTATCCTACGAAAAACATATTATTTTTGATAGAAAAAAAAATCCTTAATTCGAGCCGTAATCTTTCGGGTTTGCGAACTAACTATTTTATTCAAAATATTAATATTTTTCAAAATAAAGGCAAACAAATCAGATTAATCCTTTTCACCAATATATGCAATATAGTAGCATGCTTTTAATAAACCTGATTACGATTACACAAAAATACGTTTCGAATTTCGCAATATATTAAATTTTTTGTCTTAACATCTTTAAATCTGGTAAAATTAAAGCTTTTGAACAGGATATGACATTTTATTCAAGTTAACACTCGTCCAGAATCAGTGATGAATTCTTTGTAAAAGGGCTCTCTTCACACGTTCATATTTAATTAAAGCAGGAACATAAAAATGAAATTAAATATTGCAGCTGTACGGCCCACCGGGTCCACCAGGTCCATTGGGTCCGCCGGGGCATCCAGGTCTTCCAGGGGATCGTGGATTGGATGGTCGAAAGGGTGACCGGGTAAGTGCTATTTACATTGTTGAACACATTTCGAACATACTTTTTCCATCAATTCAGAGATTTCAGTCAATAAACTTTTATTAGGGCGACAAAGGACAAAAAGGGGATCAAGGTCCAATGGGATTACCTGTAAGTGAATTAAATTTTGTCACACTTTAACTATTTATCCCCACTCCCCTGAAGCGGTCTCGAGTAAAGCAATTTTCTTGTTTTTTTTCTTCTCTCGTTTGTTCTAATCGCAACATTTAGGGTCCGATGGGCATACGTGGCGACTCTGGTCCGACGGGTCCAATTGGAAAGCCTGGACATCCGGTAAGTACGTAGCCACGGCTACACTTGTGGAGTTTAAGTTTGCCCTCACCCCTCCTTTCTTTCCCCGAATCCGATTCCACTTTCAGCTGCGATAAAATGGGAAGCTGGCATCAAATCAAATCAAATTACCGACACTTGAACCGTAGCCGCATCTCTCTGCTTATTAATTTTTATTTGATCTGATTATGGTGAGAATCACTCCCGGCCACTGGAGCGGATCTTCCAGGGCAGCTGTTGCTACCACCAGCGTCCAGCTCCAGTTCCAGCTCCAGAGCGTATTTCGGGGACGCCCCGGCCTGCATATTCATTTGCGGCGGTCGTCTTGCTCCCGGTGCTAATCAGGGGCCCTGGTGCGGTCAGTCTGACCTCCAAGTAAACACCGTCTGCCGACCGCTGTTTTCTCTGATCCATTGCGGCCGTTTATCACGTCGTGGACCCGGTCAACGTGCAACCTCACGGACCGCATGTTTACTTTTGTTAGTTATGCGATCACGGAAGGAAGAATAACGCTCTAATGGGACTTTTTTATGGACGGAAATTGTTTGTTAGGTGGCACCCACTGCCGCACGCCGTATACCGGCATATCTGCGAGCGCACTTTCTTCGCTTTTTTGCAAAATTAAGACACAGGGAGTCGGATGCTGCGTGGTCCTTTAATTTCGGACCGTACAGAGGTTTATTACTTCTTAACGCTCCGGTGGCGCCGGCAAATCCCAAATCATCCCCGACGGCCAAGCTAATTTCGAGCGAGCCAATGCTCCTCCGACATATTGCGCTGTGGCCCCGTTCGTTTCGGTACTAATTAATTTGCCGAACGGGCGGAGGGAACTGAAATTCCGAGAAGTAATTTGTACATGAGCTTCTGTGTCTGCATAAAAGCTCCAAACCATGTTCAGTTACTTCCCTGCGAATATGGCAGAAGTTAATTAAAATGTGCCCGCCCCACCGCGATGTGCCGTCCACGCGACTAAAAACAAAAAGCAAAAACCTCTCGCTTTTATGTCTGACTTTTGTGGTCCATTTCAAAAATGTTCAACACAAAAACTTTTCCTATAGGTGTCACTGAAAGGAATTTGCAGATGTTTTATATAATTGTAACTTTTTACAATATATTCTCCTGGAATTTGCATATCTACAATGCTGGATTATCTGAATCAACATGTTAAAAAGGTCTGAAAATGCTGGGAGTGCAACAGATTTTACAATACTTTATATTAAATAGATTTAAGATTGCAGCATACTATTCAAACGGTCTAAGTTCTAATCATGTAATTCCAATCATATAATTCAATGTACCGAAAATGAAATTTGGTATCGAATCTCGTTCTGAAAACACTCTGTCAAACGACGGTATCTACACACATAAAGTGGCTAAAGAGAAACGAAAAACACACGAAATAAAAATTTTGCACTGAATTGAATGACCTACATATAAGAAATATTTAAATTTTTCAATAAAAGGCATCAACATATTAAGAAAAAATTTTAAATATGGAACTAAAAAGAGAATGGTTATTTTGGTTTCTCGGTTCATTCGCAAAATATGTTTTGAATGGATATTTTTTGTTATTATAGAGTCAAAACAATCGGTATCAGGAAAAACGATATTGATAAAAATTGCCAAGAATGTACCTACATGTAAAATTGGTGTAAATTTTGTGTTATTTCTTCTAGTACTTCTCACTCTTCGAAATTTGGTATACATATTTATTCGTAATAAACCACCTGTTACTAAGGTTTAAAACCAATGAAAACAATGAACTTTAAACAAAAAGAGAAAAAATAAATACTGAAAAATTCTCATCTTATCAACTTTTCTACAATGTCTATAAGCTTCCAAACAACAGACTCTTCAATTAATTGAAAACAACTGGCCCTTAAAGTAATTGAAAAGAAAACCTTAAAACGCATTCATAAAATTAAACTTTTAGATACCGTAGAAAATTACTAAATTAAGGAAGATTCCGAATTAAATCTTTCAAGCAACATTGCTTGCATTCAAACCAATATTAATCCAATTTCCTCAATGTATGACTAAGGTCCATCCTATTTCTGGAGAGCACATCTGCAGCGGTGAATTCCTCTAAATGTCTGCTATTAAAACGTAAAATTAGAAAATTCTGACCCGGTTAAAATTGATATTAATTACATTCCAAAACTATGCGTTAATTGGCTGATTCTTTCAGTGGGATCTTAGTTTATAGCTATCCAATAATAGATTTTTATTACTTGACTAATGTCTAAATAGTTACATTATCAGAATCTATGTCGTTAAAAGAAATATTTAACTAACAGCCCATAAATTTTCCTACTTAAAGGTACCAATGATTTTTCACAAACTTGAATATGTGTTTTGCATCCAAAGATAAATTTATAAGCCCTACCTTTTATCCTCCGCATATTTATCCTTAAAAATAACCCATTCGAATATAAAAAGACAAAAACCACTTGTCTAATTGCCAAAAATGTTTGAGTAACATACTAACTAATTTATTAAATGAATAAGAGCCCTTTTGAAGAACATTAATTGCAAACTTTTAAGTTTAACACTTTCTAACCTACGCAGTGTGATTAAACCTCATTCATCTAGGCTCTTACACATTGAGTAATTTTTACCAACAACTATATTTTTGAATATTTAAACTGCTTACTAATTTACATTAATCTTTCCCTAACAGGTATGGGCTTATTAACATGCACCCAGACAGTATCTGCTACTACCACTACCACTAGTTATTCTAGCAATTGATCTGTTGGGCCATATATGTGTAACATCAGAGAATGGTTTTCATCTTAAAGTAAAGACATAATAATAATAATGAAAAGTAAATTCGAAAAATTGTGTATAAAGAATATAAAGTCGAAATGCGTCGAATAAAATAACTATAATAAAAAAAAAAACTTTCTCAAAATCTGTAATATACATATTTAAAAAAACAAAGAGAGAAATTGAAAAAAGTGAACTAATGGATTGAATAAAAGGTGTATAAAATTCAAAGTGACTAACCTTAAAACTAATCGTCCATTACTTATCAAAATGAGTGGTATCTTTTTTAAAGTATTTCAAAGGCTATGATCAATATTTTACAATAAGAGAAATAAAACAAGAAAGTTTCAACAACTGATATTTGTTTAAAAAGTAAAAAAGAAAACATAAAGAAAGTATAGATTAAAATTAAAAAAAAAAAAAACTACAGTGCAAAGCATATTTGAAATATAAATATATAAAATTGCTTGGATTGGTAATATTGCATGAGACTATAAATAAATATTGCAAGTTGGTAACCTTTTGTACTCATATATTTTTTTTTGAATTTTGTTTGCTTGTTTTGTTTCTTTTAACAACATTTTAATTTTTATCCTATACCTACATAAGTATATTAAATTAAAACACAACTTTTTGGAAACATACGAATAAAAAATAGTACTCGTCTATAAAAACTCCAGCTTTATTTTTATCATCATTCGCAATGCCTGTCCTTCATTAATGAATTAAATACATAATAATCTAGCTCAAATTTTTTTAAAAATATAATTACACTGCTGGCTTGTTATATTTAAATCGCATATTTTTCAGATTGAATAACTTTTAATTGATATTAATCTTAAAAAGAGTATGCATTTTTGTTAAACTGCACCTGTATAACAATATTATTTATAGGATATCGAAGAGCATTAAGTAAAACCTGTGAAATTATTTTCACAAAACATATTCACTTGAGCATTTCTTCACAGTTTTCTTAGATTTAGTAAATCTAAGATTAAGTAGATTTTCTGAAATCAAGAAATTGTTTTGCCTTCCGATGCTGTTTCTTTCAATGGTGGTGAATTGTGTAGAAAAGATAAAAATGAATGGAAAACAGCTGATACATGTTTAGTTAATTTTTATAACATATATGGAAAACTGATATTTCAGAAATAATGTTCATAAATTTGTCCTTTCTTTTTGAGACAAAACCTACAAATATTAAACATTAAATTAATATAATTTATCAAAAATTTAAAACTCAAATTAATAAGACATCTTATTAACTTTCAGTCAATGAAAATTGTGCTGGATCGGTAAAGCCCGTTTTAAAACTAGCAAAAGACTTAATTTGCATAGAATACCAAGGTTAAGTGTCACTTACATCAATTTTCTAAAAATCTAGCGTAATTTTCATTTTTGCACAAATCACTACAGAAAGGATAAATTTAAAAAAGAAAACAGTTTCAGTGGGAACGACAAATACAAATTATTTCTTTCAATTTCGTTATTATTTTGTGTGTTTTAAATATCTTAATCTTTTTCAAGAAGGTAATAAAAATAGTATGCTTTAGAACAAAAATCGTTGGTTATGTTACGAACAAAGCGCATTTACCTTTACTTCCAAGATATTACATAAACTTTCCAAAGCCATTATTCTCAAGACTACAGAAAATGCTGGATTTATTTTGTAACTTAATTTAATTTGCTTTTTTGTAAGCAAAAATGCAAAAACATGTATCATGATGTTAAATCTCCACATGTTTAATTCCATTCTTGCGTCGCTCTTAGATCCTCTCAGGCTTTTAGGTAACTGTCATCAAGGATTATGCACGAAAGGGATAATCCGATTTCGTACAATTAACAATCATTTGCAGAAATTGTAATTAAGACAAGTTATGGGAATTAAAGGGAAGAAACCAGCAGTCCCAAAGGAGCAGTGGATGATGGCGGAGCAAACTCTTTGCTAATATATTTTAAAGCGGCTGCCAATTGGTCCATGAAACAATTGCATTTCATCCAATTAGGCAGCGTAACGTTTCGAGCGACTGTAGCGTCCTGTTACGTAACTTTTATCTCACAAAGCTGAGTTGGCTCCGGGCCCGTTTAAGGAGTTTTTACAAAGCGCCAGAGCAACAATTCATTGTTTAGCCAGAAGAGATGAGGACGCCCCTGCCTCCTTTGCTTCCAGGGTTCTGTTGAGCTTTTCACAACACTTTTCAAATCTTTTCGAATCAATTCAACACTTTTCAACGTTTTCCAGCGTTCCTCCCCGGTGTTTTACGCTCTCAAACTTGCTGAATAGTGAATCGAGGTGTTTGTAGAGTTTCTTTTCAACTTTTTAACTCGGGTTAGTATATTACACATCCACACAGCTCTTAGACGTTCTTCAGCAATTTAGAACGGGAGGGGTGGGGGAAGGAGTGCTACTGTAGTACTACAACTCGGCGCAATTATTGCGTTGCAGCAGCTTCTTCATTAAGCACTTCTTGCACTTGCAACTGAAGTGCATTTCCATTGTTTCTGCATTAACATTGTTCTGTCTTGTCCGGTTAAATGTTCGCTTTAAATCTGAATGCCCCGCTTAAAGTACATACTTACCTTGGTTGAGCCATTATGCAACGTACTTAGCCTGCCACAACTCAACAAACATTAAAGTCTTAGGAGTATAAAAACCAGATTGCTTTCATCCCCTGTCCACCAGTTTTTTATAATGAAGCAAAGAATGCGTGCAGTTGCCCCGTATAATGAAATTAAGACAATTTTTCAATCCACAATATAACGAACATGTTTGGTTTGTATGCACATTTTTAATTATTTCCGCCCCTCTTTTTCCGGGCAGTTTTAAAAAGGATCTGCTCGAATTGCCTGGTTGGTAGAAAGCCAAGTGCCTAATGACACAATTGGCATTCTCCCAGCCCATGAAAGTGCGGAAGAATCCTTCCAACAGAGATATTTTAGCGCTGTACTTGAACATCAAATTAAATTCCAAAAAAAAAATCCGAGGAGGAATTTTTATGCACAATCAAATTTATCTCATTAGGGTTGACTTTGAATCACATAAATTTCTCGTGTTCAACGTTCTACGAAGAATTCAGCAACAGAAACTGATAGTCCTTTGCTCTTTGAAGTGGACGTTAAACTCGAGAATGTTGTTACTCGGCAAATCAAGGGACAAAGACCTGCTTGGTTTTTTCCTGTACTGCATATAAGAGAGCGAGAGTTTTTTTCTTCTTCAGCATCTTTGACTATATCTCGATTCATCGATTACTGTGAACATTATTATTGATTTCAATTTAAACGAGTTACATTTAATGTGTTGAATCGAAAAAATAGATTGGGAAAGATTATAAATAGTCATAACAATTTTTTTTTTTTTTTCTATTTTTGCTGGCTGATTCCTTTCAGAATTCAATTCCAATAACAGCTTTGATAGAAATTTCAGAATTTCGCAGAATATTTAAAACAAGGGTTTTCACAAAACTCTGTTTGTCTTTAATCGCATATAAGTATGTATAACAAATATAGAAGTATAAATTGAGTTTGGGGTCTTCTGACGGATTTTGATGAAATATTGTCTAGAAAAAATCGAATCTTTCATATATTATTATACATGGAATTGACTATTATGGAAACTTTTTTCTAGCCGAGACATTTTGTTCACATAGAACTCAATTTGAAAGTAAGTCTCGAAAAATTGTTTCGTTTTATAGTTCCAGAATGCGACCTTTAATATGCCCTTTGTATGTATATTTTGTATTCCAATTTCCTTCATTTGTAAATTAAATTATTTAAGTATAAAAAAATATTGTTGAGACTCAAGAATATTTCCTGGACAAGTCCTATTTATATGTATGTATGTACAAATTTAGAACTTTATGAATAAAAGTTCATTGTGAATTAAATTCGATCAATATTCATATAGTAAAATACACCTAAGTGCTTTGAGAAATGATTTGCATGGTTCTTCAAATTTGTCGTGAACACAAAGGTATTTATTACACAAAAGACAAAAGCTTGGCATTTCTCTTGCATTCTCCACTGTTACATGCAATCTTAGTTGTGCAAAACTAATGTCCCTTAATTTTGCTAAAACCCTTTTATTTGTACCGCAATTATTTACTTGCAAATTTCAGAAATAAATTCAAAGAAAGGTTACCAAATATTACCACTGCAAAATTGAAAAGCTCAAAAGAAAACCCTTGGGAGTTTCAAAAGTATCAATGGCTGTCTTAAGTCAAAGCTGATTTCTAGAATGTTAAAAACGGGCAAAGATTGTAAATGTAAATGTTTATATTAATTTTTGTAAAATAAAATAAAAACGTAGAAAAAAGTGAGAACAAAGTGTTGATAGAATATTTTTATAATTTACGAAAACATCAACAATGAATATAAACTTTGAAATTATATCCGGGACTGCAGGCTCCGGCGTCCTGCCCCTGTGTAAATAAAGAGTCCCGGACAAAGCCGACATTCTCCAGTAAATAAATGTACATGAATGTATACAAAATTACGAAATTAAGTAAACTAATTAGTATTAATTAGTCTATTAATGTATTTGTATTGGATAATTAGGTTAGAATAACAAATGAAAAATAATGACGTGCATCGCATGTTGTTTTGCTTTTCTTCCCATCGATTCATGCTCCAATATCCCTCCAAACCGCAGCCCGAGCACCTCCAATTTCCCAATGCAATGAATGCAATCCTCGTCAGATCGAATCCACTTCTTGGTCCTGTCCGGAGGATAGGTAGCAGTGCACCAGGTGGTAGTAATGTAATTAAAATGAGTGAACTGGTGCATGATGTTTGCTGGCTTTTCTGCTAATCACCATACGAAATTAATTCTAGAGTCGGAAAAGGTTTCCACCACGTGACGAAATGTAATTTGTTCCCATTGTTTCGGGGGCATTTGTGTCGCTAAATGTTTTCCTATTGGAGCGGACGGTTTTCGATTGATACGGAAATTAAACGTGTAAAATATATTTCACGAAAGGTGCATGCGGTGCCCAGTGTTCGCCGACCGTGCGTTTATTTAATTCCATTTTATATTAGCCCGACTAATCTCAATGTTCGATGCATGGCATCCCTCCCATTTAACTAATTTTTCAAATATTTCATTTTAATGTCCTCGTTTGAATTCATGGCTGAAGTTCTCGAATTTTATCGAAATATCCAGTTTGTATTTTGATTTAGGTATCATATTAATTCGGATGATTTTGGTTGGGAATCAGTATTCGTAAAATATAATCCATCAAAAATCAAACAATATATTTTATTAAACTTGAAATTCCGAAAAAATATAATAATATCCAAATAATACATTACATATGTATGCACATATATGCAAATCCTATTTATTAATTCTGAACATGTATTAGATAGCACTACACGAAATTTTTAGATCCCCATTTATTTTACATGTATCTAAAGTAATTAAAAATTAAATTAAAAAAAAAAAATGTGGTGTTAGATCCAAATATCGGTCAGAATTGGTAAACTATGCAATACCAAATACACAAAACTGGAATACCTCTAATTATTAAGTCATTTGCATAACAATCTGCTAAGCGGTATTTTATTTTTAAAAATAAATGTTATAGTTCTCACAAATTATTAATTTTATCTGACCAATTTGATCAATAATTAAAACCACTTACTTGTTTTTAAGGTCAATTACTTGGTCTAGCTGATCGATTGTGACCAATGAAATTTGTATTTATGAGGAATATTCGCGATAAATTGAATGAAATTTATTGTTGCATTTCGCGTCGAATTCAAACACATATTATGAATTTCAAGGTCATATCAAGACTTACTTATGATATTAATATTAATTCGCTCACGAACATTTAATGTCTAATTAGTCATCGTACAAAAACAAATAGTGAAAGGTAAACCGTGTAGGATTTACATTTTTACTTAATTTTATTCAAGGAAACAATGTCTTTCATTTAAAACTGTAGACCGATAGAAGGTACTATGTATCATAAATAGCTTATATTGTATATATAGCACCTATTATAGGTATTTACTTTATTTATATGACTTATTATAGTATATTTTTGAATCATATAAAAACTTAACTAATTATATCACTGCTTTAGAAATGACGTAATCTGAACTGGTTGATTTTACAGCAAAGGTCAATTTACATCCTAAACATAGCTTTCGAAATTCCCATAATTAACCTCTCTAAGAACAATAGCCCCAAAATCCCATCATGAAAGCCACTCTTAGCGCCAATAGTAAGAGCTGGAAAATTCGTGGCAAATGGCAATAAACGCAGACAGCGACTCCGCAAGGTCGATCCCATATCACGGGATTCATTCGCCAGCAATTGAAGGACTCAATTTCCCATTCAAAATTTCATTTCAACTCGGCAGTCGTTGCAGATAAGCGTTCCTCGCAGACTCCCACTCATCCCCCGGGGTTGGATCACAATAACAGCGGATCAGTCTTCGTGCGCGAGTAATGTGAACTAAGTTGTGAAGCATTTTCAAGGTACCGGATAATTTCTCTGTTTATCCTTCGCAGGGTATGTAACCGACCGAAAATCGAATTTTTCCACGTCCTTTTTCGGTTATGCACGAGCATCCCTCGTTCACATAACGAACGATAAAATTCTAGCAAATTTAAAGCACCCCAAGCTGAGGGAGTAGAAGGAAAATAAATTAAAGTGGCTACAGGACGAGGTTTCTAATTTATTTAAGTAAGCATTCGGTTTCTATTTATCTAATTCCGTCGAAAACAGCAAAGCTCCTCGAAGGAGGTTGCTGTCCATTATCTCAAGACGACACTGAAACCTCAAGGAGTCGTCCCACGTGGAGGAGAATCATTTGGATACAATGTGCACCTTCTAGAATTGATGGAAAAATGAAAATCTACTTTAAATCAATTGATTTGGATTGAATTAGGTCACTTCTGTGCATTTTCCGGTCGAGTAAGTAGCCAGCAACCGACTCGGCCGACCCGGATCCACTTTCCAACATTTCTGCACTCTATCGGGTGCATGAAATTTCAACAACTAGCTCAATCATCGGAATTAAATTAAGGAGATTCAATTTAAGGCACTCTCATCCAGCTGGACCTAAGAGCGGAGTAGGGAGGGCCTTAATTAATTTTTTAAAAGTTTGACCATGTGCGGTTCATGCTCTACCCATCCTCCCGCGCACTACGCACACATTTCACACTTTATGCTCTTTTACAAGGTATGGTGTGGTGCGCGAAAATTTTAATTAGCATTAATTAGATTTAAAAAATGTAAAAACGAGCAGTCAAAAACTGCTGCAAATGTATCCTGATGTATGGCTTTCCGCTTCCTCACTGCCACCGATCGAGGCATGTAAATTTGCAAACTGGATGAAATTTTTGTACGCCAACTACCTTTTTGTTCGGTGAACAGTTTTACATAAATCAACTTTAAAGGCCGGTGTGTGCCAGGAAAGCAACAAATTGGTACAAGCCGGATATTTCATTCAATTATTTTTTTAAAAATTAAAGCAAATCTGAGCAAAAAGGTTAATTATTTTACACTTACGTTCAATACCACTGCAGTTGCATTAAACGGGTTATACTATAGCCCTATGGTCTAATTATGTAGACAAGATTCATTAAATTTTTTAAAGATAATTTCATATTATTGAAACATTTAAATAATTTAAACATTTTAATATTACAATAAGGAATATGTGTATTTCAGGAATATTAATATTTTAATGAAAACGAAAGATTGAACGAATAACGCGGATGAATTATTTCATAAAGTTGTAAATTACCAATTTATTAGTAAATTTGCATGATTCATCTCGCAATATTTCACAATTTTTACAGGCATTATGTAAAAATACATCAAAGTGGGAAAATTGAATAAACATAATCGTAATAAAAACAAAAAGAAAAATTTAACGTGTGTGGAATTTGGTAATATTACAACGACTTTTAATGTAATTCACATTTTATCGTACGAAAATTACCAATGAATTGGAATGATGAATTTTAAATTGCAATTGCAATGCAGAAAGTATATTTTTATATCAATTTGTGTACAATTTAGCAATTTTAAAAATCTATGTAAATATGCATTTTTTCGATATTTGTGCAGAAGTATATATGTATATAAAGTGTTAAAGGTTCTTTTATAGCAAAGTTTGTTTCCTACTTTCTTTTCTCTAATATTGAACTATTTTTATTTATGTTAGCTCCAATTAAAATAATTTAAATTAGTCTTAGGGCCTGTGTCAATTGATTTCCGACTAACATTTCAACATCATTTCAATCAATTAAAATGAATGTAGCCGTTAAATGCAATTTCCTTTAAATTTTCATTTCGACTGTCCAAGTATTAATTGATTTTGTTCGGTTTAATATCAATTGTTGTAATAAAAGGCATACGTTATAGATAGTACATATTTAGATATGGAAATAAATGATAATTTTATTTATTTAGCTTTCAAATGCATCATTTCTTTACTACCTTATTTTCGAAAACGAAATTATTGAAATTCGCACACGATATTAATATGTATATACATATATTAAATATTTCGAGATGTTACTCTTTAATTCATCTCCCTGTAAATGTTTCCGAAGGATGTTTTAGTCGTTTTTCTCCATATAAGAGTAATATTACAATGCATAAATGAGTACTTTTAATTTCTTGTTATATAATTTTATCCTTTAGTAAATTAGTCTAATCAATCGAGCACTACTTGTTGTATACTAAATGCAATATTTACGTTCTCTAATAACAATTTTACATCATTGCTGTTCATTTAATATTATTCACTGTGTTGTAAATTTAAAACGTTAAACGTTGGTAAATTTTATGCCAACGTTTATCATTGTGAAATTTCTCATTTATTTTTTATGGTATATATGCAATATTTTATTTAAGTGTGATGTAAGCTGTACTGTGAGTTCATTTCATTATTGCAATCCATCACATATTCGTAATCCACCGTATCGAAAATACTGAATAATTACTCTTGACAAATTACTCACGCCATATCGCCTTAATCCATCCGTCAATAAAATTGCAATTAAAGTTCACATTAAAGCGACTTGAGGGGCTCGATAAAATTCTGAAATACGTCAATTAAGAAGGCAGCCGAGAAAACCGTCTTACAAGCAGCGGGTGTCGCTTCGGTTGATTTAACTACGCGCGTAGGAATCGACGGGCATTATTCACTTATTGAACAGACGTAGGTACGTAAAATATGCTGCTCGATTTCGACGCGACATGGCGTTAGCTTCTGCCGCGGAGACAATGTGGCCATTACTCTTCCCGGGCAGAAACAAAAACAGCAGGCGTGCAAAAATCATTCACCAATTCAGCATCGGTAGACATGACGAAAAATTCGCAGCATATCCAGCGTCCGGCAGCGGCCGTGCATTCTGCGTGGGCTGCCATGAGAGTCGTCATCTGGACGGTAGACCACCAGTTTTCAGGGACCATTCATTTGGTAAATTATATCCTTTGCCAGGAAATAAATTTTAAGGGAAAAACTTTACATACACCAGCGCTCAGCGCGAGGAATCCGACGAGCTATTCGAAATGGAATTCAGAAAATACTTTGATTTCAATTTTGAAAAGTTGTTCTATATCTGTCGGTTGTACCTCGAACATACGATTAGGTCTAGACCGATACAGTCGAGGCTTCGTACGTAGGCATAGGTACCAAAACCGAGCATGTGACCTTTGTTTGTGCAGGAATTGGTCCATCCTGTCGCCATTATACAGATGGCGCATTCAAAACCAGGATGGCCGAGGTTGTTTTGTAATGATTTTGTTCCCATACGAATATTATCAGACCCAAAAGATTCTAGAAATTCAAGGAATGAGGTAAAACAGACCTATACTGGCATAGATCTAAGCATTGCATATACGCTTCCGGAAATATTCCTAAAATGGATTTTAGGGTAATTTCCTTGCGCTTTGTTTACGGAGAATAGTTCCCTCGGAATTATTATTCTCCTTTAAATACTTGCTGCTGGCAGAATTTATTCATATGCATGCACCGATGAGAGGAATATTGTAGTAAAATTCCGGCTCTTATATAAGGTACCTACCTAAATTATGTTTAAATGGAGTGATGTCGGATGAACTCTTGAAGATCGGATACCTTTGTTTTGAATATGCACGAACATATCGGATTTTATATGAACATTTTCAGAATTTTCAACCGTCATGAAAAATGACACAATGATTAAAACTAGGAAACAGCAAACAGCATTCAGGTAGTGGCAGCTTAATTAACCACATTTCAGTTGATTGACATGTGATAGCCACACAACGCGTGTGGATGATAAATTCATAATTAGCAAATAGTTTGTCTACTTTACATATGACCTAATTTTTAGTAGAGAAGAAATTTTAAACAAAAGATACACATAAAAGCAGTGATTAAACCACATAACCGAACATATCAAAAGATTTTTCAAATATTCAAATTGAAAAAAATCGGCGGATAAAATTTTGATTACCTATAAATTCTGATATGAAATGTATCTTTAAGAAGGTAAAGAGAAATAAATTTGAAATAAAAGGCATTATTTAGAGAAAAATATTATAATGTAACAGAAAACCGCATACTTTCACAATTTCGTTTACAAACTCGTAATCTATATGAATGCAAAAATATTAGGCAATTCGGTCAACCAAGTATTTAAATTCCCATGGGTATAGTTAAATATTTTTTTCCCATTTGTTTATGATTGATATTGCATAATTAGTCTACATAATCACAAAACAACTGTGGTAATAAGTTTAATTTTCAAAAAACATTCGGATACGCCTATATTTTTATGGTATCAATTTATGAAAGTAGTCTCTATTTATCAGATTACCTAATAAAAGATTATTCCATAATTTATGTATGCTCCAATATCTATTTTACTGAATAATAAAATTATGTATGAATGTAAATCATTTGTCCATTTGCAGTAAATTTAAAACCCCTAAGCTTTGCGTAAGCTGGTTTATGCAACCGATGAAAAAAAGTTAATTTTGGATCACATACACCACTAGGGGAACTGCTTCTACTTGGCTTAGCGTGAAAAATGTTCCATTAATCGTCAATTTTACGATAAGTAATAAAAATCCACCGATTTTTCCGGAAACACATACCACCCAAAAAGGGAGTATCCTCATGTTCTGCCGGGATAACACACAGAAATACAAAAAAATACAGGTGCGTCGAGCCCCACCCCCCTTTTCACGGATCCGAATGCAAACTATGCGAGAATTATGTGCTAAATATGTGCTAATTATGTACCGAAAAAAAATTTTTTGTGCTCCAAAATTAAGTGCTTTTTTTAAACACTCAAAGTGGGGGGTGTAGCTCGACGACGAGTTACACCCCCCCTCAAATTGTGAGCAAAAACATTTTTTTTCTTCAAACTAGAATTATGTGCTTTTTATGTGCTTCAAGAATGTGCAACAAAGAAGTTTGTAAAGTTAACTGCAAAAAAGATAGTCGAGATTTTCAAAAAGTGTGAATCCGATAAATTACGCGGCATGCACTAAATTCAATCAAAACGCGTAACCAAATTTTTTTCTCAGCAGCACATAATTCCTTCGTCGCCTTCAGTCGAATAATTTATTGCCAATTCATACAAAACGCGATTTCGAGCTGCACCCCCCACCAAAATTATGAAAAATATTTCAAGTCCAAAAAAATGCAGCACGAAATTCGTTCCCTGGCTTAATCAAGAGCACATAATTAGCACGTAATTACTGTGCATTGATTTTATAAGTATAAAATTGTTTATTTATAAAAAACGCGATGTCGAGCTAGACCCCCCTCAAAAATTATTTACAAAGCTCCAAGTCGGATGGGATTGCAGCACGGATATCGTTTTTTGGCTCAATCAAGAGCACATAAAGAGCACATAATTCCTGTGCTTTTTATTTCCAAGCACATAATTATTTGTTAATAAAAAAGCGATTTTGAGCTACCCCTCCTAAAACTTTGGAAATGCTCCCAACTGGGTGGAATTGGAGCACAAAATTCGTTTTTGGGCTTAATCGAAAGCACAAGCACATTAAGAGCACATAATTTCCTATGCCTTTCATTCTTGAGCACAAAAATAATTGTTTAATACAATAGAGATATCGTGCTGCCTCCCCTTCAAATTTTGAAAATCATTATTAATCAAATGTATAAACACCGCACCGAATCAGGTGTTGCTTATAATTTTTATGTTGCGATTGCTCACGAGACAAAGAGTAATTAGAAAATATCCGTGCACTGCGTATGCAGGGATCTCTGAAGACAAAGGGTAATAAAAGATATCGCACCTTTCCGAAAAGCTTGTGGCGACCAGCGACATTGATAACTTATTTTTTATAAATTTCAATTATTTATCTAATTAAATGTTAAGTATTTTCATTTAATTCTTTTTATTAAAACTGTTTTCCAATTCAATACTTAAAATTAAAGTACTTTGTGTCGCTCACAAAAAGCGTGAAAACTAGATATGACGGAAAATTGTATTTTGATCAGGGGAGTTAGGAAAAATAAAAGAGTGAGTTTTTGAAAATATATTGAACTAGGAGGATGTAAAATAGGAATTGTTAGGAATGTTTAAAATAAATAATATTAATTTCAAATAAATAATTATAAAGAAATAAGAAGTTAATTGTTTAAAATAAACTAACAACCAAAAGAAGAAATTTTATATAAAGTTGGGATAACGATCCCACAAGCTCAATGTAAACAAATGTGCTGTTCGGCACAAAGGGTGACGATCTGGTCGAGGATCTTTTAAAGGAGGACTTGAGGATTCATGCATTTCCATAATCTAATATTTACTTGCCGGTTAAAAATCTTTCCCTAATCCACTAGCACATCCACACATTCTTCAGTCACGGGTAATCACTTCTCAGGCAAATGCGACTATGTAACTCTCAGCCACAGGAAGACAACAAGTCTTTACATGATTAATCTTTTCGAGCCTCGCTACAAATATTTATAATATTAAGGTTGTATAATATTAAAGGAACATTAAGATGATGTCGCAAGTGCCGAAAATTACGTGCTACTCCCGTTATTCATAAATTTGCACGCGCCCATTACATCCGAATTTTCAAAATTTGAGGGGTGGGAGGTGAACGGTGGTGCAGCAAGATATTGCTTTTGTATTACACAATTATTTTTGTGCTCGCAGATGAAAGGCTGTCGATTAAGCCCAAAAACAAATTTCGTGCTCTCACTAGACTCGACTTGGAGCATTTATTATACTTTCTGAGGGGGGTCTAGCTCGAAAGTGGGTTTTTTATAAACAAATAATTATGTGCTCTCGATTAAGCCAGGGAACGAATTTCGTGCTGCATTTTTTTGGACTTGAAATATTTTTCATAATTTTGGTGGGGGGTGCAGCTCGAAATCGCGTTTTGTATGAATTGGCAATAAATTATTCGACTGAAAGCGACGAAGGAATTATGTGCTGCTGAGAAAAAAATTTGGTTACGCGTTTTGATTGAATTTAGTGCATGCCGCGTAATTTATCGGATTCACACTTTTTGAAAATCTCGACTATCTTTTTTGCAGTTAACTTTACAAACTTCTTTGTTGCACATTCTTGAAGCACATAAAAAGCACATAATTCTAGTTTGAAGAAAAAAAATGTTTTTGCTCACAATTTGAGGGGGGGTGTAACTCGTCGTCGAGCTACACCCCCCACTTTGAGTGTTTAAAAAAAGCACTTAATTTTGGAGCACAAAAAATTTTTTTTCGGTACATAATTAGCACATATTTAGCACATAATTCTCGCATAGTTTGCATTCGGATCCGTGAAAAGGGGGGTGGGGCTCGACGCACCTAAAAAATACCCTGTTCAGAAAAGGGGCCATTAAAACCTCAGGAAAAAAAAACCCGATTCCTACTTTAAAGTATCCAATACCATTGGCGGCGGTGGACGGTTGCTTCGACAAGCGAAATAATAATAATAAAAAAGGGGGGCGTTCAGATTAAATTGAGGTTCGAGGTCAGCGTCGTACCATTTGGTTTTACATTGCGACACCTTGTCCGCTTAATACGAACATGTGCAATTAAAAGGCGTGGTGTGGGTCCATGTATCCATCAGCGTAATCCATTGCTTTTTAAGTATGTCAATTTGATGTGTTGTCAAGCTGGCTGGTTACATTTTCATTATTCGCGAAATTCGTTGTGGCTTCCCTGGTTAAGGGCATCCCCCAATATTGTTTGTGAACGTTAAATAATAAATGAGGGCTTTATAGCACCATCACGTCAACCGGATTGGCCGCACATGACGGCGCAGCAGGAGTTATTTAAGGTATTAAAGCTTAGTTTTAATTATTCTTATTTATATTTATTCCCTTCCGTACCTGAGCCATGTAGTTCGACTCTCCATCAAAAGTATGACACTAATTGGCTATTAAACTGAAAAGAAGAAACTTAAATGTTCCTATCTTATTATATTTCCTATTTAAGCTTACAATTTTAAAATATGAAAATATGAAAAGATAGAAACTCTAAACCTCTATGCTTCCTTGTACATAGTTTAACAACCAGTCTTTTTTTCATAAGAGAACTGAAAACTTACAGAGGAAATAAAATAATTATTCTTACCTTTTCTAAAACGATCATTTGTTTGTACTGAAAAAAACCACGCTGCAGTTGAACTTCTTTTGATTAATTTCACTGTCTACTAGATATGAATGAACGTAGTTTTTTCGGTTCCACGTTAATTTATAATTAAACTTGAACGGTCAAAATGGTTTTAAGAAGAGATATCTACAAAAAGAACTTTGGTATATTTTCCAAAAAGAAATTTTAAAGGGAGGGGATTAATATGTGAGCAATTTTCTCACTATTTTTAACGTATATTTTGAAACATAGATTTAATTATTAGTAATATAATGATGAATTCCCCAAAACTGTTTCGTCTTTAGATTGGCTAAAGAAAAGAATAATGGAGTTTTATTCTAAAATTTTAGCATTTACAGCTGTTATGTTTTAAATAAAACCAATGCAGTTATAACCAGCGAAAACACTAATTTTATTAGCTTTATTGAGCTTTAACACTACGAGTAGAACTACCAAGACCCGTCAAATTGACGGGTACTCAATTTCTTCCTTGAATAAAGTATAATTTTTTAAAGTGACCTCTTAAGATTTATGCTAGAACTTATTAAGGTTCAAAATTACGACATATTCAAAAATCTTTTCCCATTTATAATTACAATTTTAAATTTGAAAGAATATTACATTAAAGGTACAGAAAATTACTAAAATTACAAGCTAGTAGATCTAGTGTTAAAAATGTGACATATGTATGTATTAAAATGTTTTACAATTTACTTACCTGTATTGAAACGACTTTATTATATATACCTAAAGCAATATTATTATATATTTATAACAAAAATTTCGTAGTAGTATATTTAAATTTTATCCTATTTTTTACTCTTTTCTAACATCAGATGTAAATATCTTTAAGTTTCCTTTTGCTCAGGTTCTTTTTCGTTAAAGTTGCATGTACGTGTCATACTGTGGTCTGTGAAAATTTTTTTGAAAATATCCTGATTTACCTCAACTGGATTTATATTGAGAAATGGGATTTTTGACCCGTGTGATTTACAGCGTAGGCTCATTAGTCGAGCGATTCAACGCCCAGCAAGGCGTGATCCACGCAGTCTTATCGGACTCGGATTACGCCGTTAAAATTTCATCCGCCTTGCGAGATGGCGAATAAATCAAATTAACGCAAGATCTTCCTGAAATTACTCAGACAAGATAAATTTGTCCCCGCATGAGGTGGAACAGGTAGGCTGACAGGAGGTCTAGCGATGCACCTGAGTCCAATTAAAGCCTACACGACACGGTTCCTTTCCGCAACGTTTTCCGTCCGCTTTCATCATTATTACCTCATTTCCCCTGCCGTAGAGAGCCTTTTCCTCGGTGGATATCATATGCCATGCCGAGGTGTCAGAAATTATAAGATCCAACCAGCCCAAGTGCTTCGTCTACTCGCGGGACAGCGAACGTCTTAAGTAGGAAGCGCTAAGTGTCTCTTAAGTCTTTAATTTCTAGACGTTCGATAGATGGTGGAGTCGCCTCGTCATCGGCTTTTGTTTTTCTCTCATCGTTTTTCCAGCGACAATTGCGCGCCTCATTGTGGACGTCAATTGCACGGATGGAATTTAATTACACTCAAAGGAGACAAGAAGACAGAGCTCATAAAAATGTTAAAGTCAAATCGCCTACCCACACAACCCCGTTTTACTATCTTAAGATTTTATGGAATTGAAATGAGTCTTGACGCGGATGAGGCTTCATTAATTTGTTTCGGTTGATCGACTGATGCAAATTTAATCGATTCAAATTAGCAGCAAGTCAAGTGGGAGGATGATCGCAAAATACCCACTGAGACAGTGCCAAGAGCTGCACATTTATTGTCAATTTGGCTTCGGTTTTATGTCGGCATCAGGAAGAGCTGGCTTAGATCGCATGCAGAGTGAAAGAAATGCATTCAATTTAATTGCACTTAATGGTTAAAGTTTTAAATTAATTTTGCTCCAGAGATACCTATTTTATGCCTGTCAGCATGTTACGCTCGCTTAATTGGTAATTGAATTCTGCACTAACACGGTTTATTCCTTTATTAAGTCCTTTCCCTCGCAATAACCTAAATATTCCTTTCAGGACATTCTTCTGCTCATTCGTCGAGTTGCATTTCCGTGGCCCGTTTTATCTGTTTAATAGCACTCCTTTCTGCTTTTGATAAATTAAAATCTCGTTTAAAATTTATTACGTTATAAGATCTCCGTTAAAATGACAAATTGAGGAGAATTATAATCCTTTTATAATTGCTCAAGTCTGCTGGTACCTGGATCCTATCGTCATCGTCGTCTGATATAATTTTAATCTCCTTAAGTAAACGTTATATATCTTGTAGATTTCAAGCCTGTTATAGATTAAGATATATTTACATATAATATACATACACTAATATATAAAAGCAAATTTACTCTTAAAATTTCACTCAAAAGATATTTGAGAAAAATATCTTTCAAGTGGCACTTTTATTTTCCCATCACTTATTTCTAAACCTTCCGAGCTCAAAATTGTGCTCCAACTGCCATAACTTTATGGGACGGGGAATTTTCAAGGTACTAAGTAAAATGAGAAATTTTTTTAAAATAAGAAGTTTAAAAAATGACTTTTCTTTATTCTCAATTAAAGTGAATCTTGGTACCCCTAAGTCTCTGAAAGTAGTTCGTACTTTTCAAGAAATAATCAATTCTTAAAAACTGAAATTATTTTGCTGGAAACAAAAACTCAAGTTTGCATTTATCTGTTGAAAACCGCATTTTTATTAACCTATTCCCTTCATTTTTATTAACACTGGATAAACAATACCAGATAGACTCACATTTGCATCCAAATACATTCATAAAATTTCTTGGTAGGAGTACGGAACGATAAATGCAAAGAAGGTAAATCGCTTCAGTTTTTGTTTAACTTCCATGAACCCAAAATCTCTCTATAACACTTTCAACGAAAACCCCATCCCGTCCAGACATTTAAAAATCAAATTAAAGTTGAAAAATACTAAAATCTGATGACAGAGCATTGCGATATCAAAAAGGTCCAGCAAATATACGAAAAAAATTAACGAAAGAAACTCTTCTCGAGGAAAGAGACCCAGGTCACGTAATAATATAAACATTTGCCCTGAAATCAGTTCTGAAACTCCACTTGACTCCTGGCAAGCTCCATCCCAGCGTCACGAATTAATTCGACTAAAAACCTTATCAAGTCCTAAGAGGAACAAAAAGTTAAAGTACTTAACCCCGGAGAGCGGAGCATGGGTGCAAAATGTCTGGGGGCACCGCAGACTGCGACTGCACATCTCCTGGGTTGCACTTTATCTTGTGCGCTGAGTTTTCCCCATTTATTCCAGATGATTTTCAACGACCTTCTTTGCCTTGCCCCGGCCGACACAGGCAGCCGCACATGGGGCTGGGGCTCTGGAGCGCTGCTGGAGCGCTCTGGGGGCTCCCCAATAACTTCATTTTTCCCTGACCCACATACCTGGCTAGAATATTTTGCTGGGCCCACGTCTTTTTCAGATTTCCCAGATTTGCACCCTTTCGGTGCATCTCCCCTGGCGGGCAAATAGGAGCAGCATCACACTCCGGGGGCCTCGTCATTTTCTTCGTCCCTGATAAAATCGGGTAGATGAAGCCGGCTGAACCCATGCTCGGATGCTAATCCTGGCCAGGATAAGCCCGGACGGAGAAAACTTTTTCAATAAAAGTGTAAATATACTCCGATTCTAATCTTATGTGCTTTCCTCCTTTTTCATTTCACCTGCTGAGACGATTCGTCTGCTTGTAGGCGATACCTGCCCAAGAGCAGGTTGCCTCACTTCCACCTTTTCGGGAAAGTTACAAAATGATTCCATGGACTGGATTTAAGCGAATTCCTGTATGCGCGGCCGTACTCCACGAAACCCTGGAAATTAATGCACTATCCGAACGCATTTTGCTCTATCCGGCCTTTGCCTCATTAACATTTTAATTAAATTTTCAATTTTTCGCTGTTTTCCTTCAATTATTTTAATTTTTTATCATTTCTTTCTATCAACAGGGTCCACCTGGTCTGGACGGAATGAAGGTAAGACGCCGTGTCGAGGGGATCGCGGGCACGTAAAGCCATCGATTTGCCTATGCCTGCGCCCCCGCTTACTTCGTGTTTCATTCAATTTTACCTAGAATTAATTTAATTTAAAAAAAAAATGGGGTAATTAAAATTCATAAAACGTTCAATACATGTAGGGCGCCCAGGGGGAGACCGGACAGAAAGGGGAGCGAGGGGATCCCGGATTGCCGGTAAGTCTCCAGCCAGATCATGAGTTGAATTTTTAATTTTTTTATTATTATTTTTCGTTTTTACGTTTTACATCCATCGAAAACAAGAGGAACTTAATTAAAACTCAATTCCAGGGCACAGACGGCATCCCGGGCTCCGAGGGACCCAGGGGTGAAAAGGGCTCCAAAGGTGACCCAGGACCGCCCGGAAAAAGGGGTCGAAAGGGGGACCGGGGGGATAAGGGGGAGCAAGGTGTTCCCGGCTTAGATGCTCCGTGTCCCCTCGGCTCAGATGGTCTACCACTTCCGGGCTGCGGCTGGAGACCCCCGAAGGTATTGACGGTATCAACAGTCCTCTGTTTCTGCCCCCGTTTTCCTATTTGCATACGGCGCCCAATTGCGCGTGTAATCACCAGCTCTGTCCGCTTTTTTCACGATTTGCCTGTTTCTTTTAATTAACTCCACTTCCAATGGGCTCTTTGTCGATTTATTCAAATTTCCTGCAAAACATTTTTTTTTTTATTTATTTATTTTTTTTTCGCCATTCGGAGGGAAGCTTTGCGCTCCTCGTTGTGCCAAAGTTTTTAATCTCTGCCCCGCGGCGCCTTTCGAGCATAATTTATTTTAGTGCCTCGCCTACGAACGGATCGATGCCAGGCGCTAGAAGCATCCACCATCCGATGGTTGCGGAAAAGCGACAAAACATTTGTGGAATTTTCTTTTATTGTCTTCCGTGATCTTAGGCCAGCCGTAGTTCGACTTACGCCTGGTGACACCGGTGACACCTTTGCAGGCTTGGCGGGCTCTCGAAGAAATTGCAAAAGACATTTTCTATACTAACGATGTTATGGCACTATGACAATTTCTAGTCTAACGGCCGACATACATGCATAATTATATCTAGCGTCTTATGCTAGTAACGGCTAGCCGCTTCAATCGTGATAGTTGGTCTCAGCTGGTGCCATGGGAGGTCCTCGGGCCTGCTGGCTCTTTTAATGAATGGAATCGTGTTTGCACTTAAACTGACCAAAACAGAAAAGTCAGCACCCAAAAGGGAAGGAGTGAGTAATGCTAAGTTGGCTGGAGTCGTAACGATTAAGTTTCATGGCTACGGGTATCGAATATTTTCCAGTCAAATGGTTATGACCTTCTTGGGCAAGGGGATAATTGCAACATTTTAATGGAAACTTCGCAATTTGTCGTCTCTGAGAAAATACATTCTATTTCAGTGATTGTGAAAGTTGCAAAACATTTTCCCGGAAATAAATTGCAGACATAGTGGATAAAATAGCAAAACAGAAGGCCCTGAACTCACTATCAAGTGTATTTGATTTAATTGGAAGGTCAGCAGTATAGAAACAAACTTAAATCGCTATTCTGCTTGGACTGAACTTTTCAGTTAAAAGCAAATCCGATTTGAATGGAAATTTGTAAGAGTATACTTCTAACCGTATCAAAAAAATACTGCACCCCCACTATGTAAAGCATACTATACTACAATACTTTGGTCTATACTATTAAGTGTGCAAGTACTAACAATTTTAACTTAAAGCCGCTAGCCGCGGTTATCAGCAAACAAAAGTCCATCATTTGGAAATTTAACTTTAAATGTATGAAATAAATATCTTTGAAAAGTTCTACCTGAAAGATAAATAGCAAAATCAAAAATATTTTATCGTATAGCCAATGCAGGACTAAATTAAATTTAATGTACTACATTAAATGTTTGCATTTGACTTTTTCTTATTTAAATTTCTCTATTTAGACCACTTGAGTCCATGTTTTATTACGTTTTGATTTTAAACACTGCTGTTACCTGCGTTTATAATCCAATTTTTATCATACCTTGCGAGAGAATTCTACTCCAATTTGAAAACCACTCAATCAATTCAAAAAGCAAATAAAAGTTCAAATTCATTTCCTACGAAAATGAAATAAATCAGAATTTTCTACTTACAATTTCTCTTATAAATTGATTCGCTTGAATGATTTTGAAGGCTCTAATCTAAAATATTTATTTACTAAGAAAACAGTAACTACATAGTTATTACTCACTCCTTTTTATATTGTATTTTGGTTTTCGTAAATTACAAATTTGGTGCTACATATGTATTTGTACTTGCTCGATTTCCTGATGGCAGTAATTAAGTCACCAGACTCATGACATGGGTAATAAAAGAGACGAACAAATATATGTACGTATAGTTGGCTTTATTATAGCTACCGACCATTCTGGCGCCACGTGGGCTTCAACGTTGAAATCCTATCGAAAATTGGCAACTTCAGCAAATTTCACAAGTGAGCAACGAGCAGTGCAATTTTTAATTAAATGAACAATTTTTGAAAGTAACGCATTCAAACTATAGTTTCCCTCCACGTTGTGCATGTGCTGCATCGACCCGGATGTCAATCTAACAATTGGACATTGAAATTTTATTTTAAAAAAAAAACTGTTTTCTGTAAATCAACCTATGCAGCGAAAAATTGTCACATGATTGAATGGCAGCGAAATTTGAAAACTAAATTAAAATTAAAATTTGGGGCAGCAAATATTGATTTTATTTTCCTTAACTGCCTTTAGGAGCACACACAATTTCCAACTAATCATGCATATTCTACTGCTAATGGTTTCAATAATTTGTACTTTCTAATACCTTTGATGACTAACAATATTAACGACACAATCCAGGAGCCAGTCATATCAACTCCCATTCACAAAGACTATCTGCCCGATGTGACCGGACCTGATAATGATAGTGAGTATGAACACGAGGACGAGGAGGAGGACCCGAGCGATGTCGAAGAGGAGTACGATGATTACCAGGATAATTTGCATCATATTGATTAATGCCGAGATGCCATACAAAAAAACGTGATTTGAAAACAATGTGAGACATTCCACGTAACCAAAGGCCAATATCAAAGAGAGCTTCCACCACTTACTCCACTGTAGAATTTTTTGCACAACAACCAGAGTGCTTCTGTTTATGGATGGAGAGCCTCCCGCCAAACTTTTCATCTTGCGTAAATATGGCGCTGTAAATGCACTGCAGATATAAAACTACTTGGCCTAATTTTACTACCTCTACTAAAATACGTTCGATTTCTTATGGTACGAAGAGATTTCTGTGCAGCAGTATTTTTACTAACGCAGTAAATATAACAAAGGTTTTGTAGCACTTCTGTAGATTCATCAGTTTTTTTATAAGTTTAGCTTTTAGTGTAAATAGTCAAACTGCGGTTGCTTTTAGCTAATATGTTAAATTTAACTGAATAATTGATTGATTGTTATATCTCAAATTTATATGTATGACAAAAATAAAATTAATTTGTTTATCAAAAATGCACTATTAACTGCGTAAATTTGCTGACAAGCACGCATTTTTTTTTTTAATCCAATTTCTATTTTTTACACGCTTTTCGGTTATCATTTTATAGTGTAAAAGAATTTCCTTACTTTCAAAGTAGTATACAAGATTTTTTTAATTGCACAGCATTCAGCAAAAATTCAACATATTAGCAAACAAAACAGTTTGGATATTTACTTAAATCAAAAGGTCCAATTTAAAAATAGGCAAAATGTATATAATATGTGACCCAAAATATATATTTACAGGAAAAATTTCTAGACTGGCTGGGAGAACTTCAAAACTTAAGAAATTAAGGCAGCAACCTAGTGATATACGTTTTAAACACAAATATCAAACAGATTATCCCCTTTAGTCATCTTGCTGAAGACTTGTAAAATACAGAATTCAACAAAATTACAAATGGTTCAACGCCCACTATGATAAATGAATTAATTAGAAGGACTATTGACAAAATTTTAAGATATTGTAATTTGTTTAATTTTGTAATAGGGAGTTACAATCGCTGTAGAATATTCGCTTTCTATGTATCATAGTTACTTTATGAACTAAATTTTAGACTATAAAGTTTACGATTTTAATAACCCTAGACAAGAGAAATTATCATCCCCAAAATATACAGATGTACACAACTAGAGTTAAGATATAATTTCCTAAAAACTCCTGTTTTAAAATTTAAAGTCGAATTGCAAGAACTAAAACTTCTACTCGAACTATAAAACAAAGTTGAACCAGGTTGTTGTTTTACTTATAAGGTGATTTATTTATTTTAGAGTGCTAATAGGTAATTCTTGTTCTTATATACATATATATACATATATATATGTATGTTAAGTGCCTATTATACCATTTGTATATCTCCTGGAGAACCAGTTCAATTGTTATAAGCAATTGTTATGTGCTGTAAAAAGAACTCAATGTTTCTATATTGTGTAATTTTATAAGGTCGTAGGAATGTAACGTCGAACAAATCTATTTGTATTAATAATTTATTTTTTAATGATATACCATAAGAATAAATTAGATTGTACTCAAAGTCTTACAAGTGTTTATTCATGTTTTTTTCCCTGAATTACTAAACCTAAAACCATACAACATTCACGAATAAAAAAATCTTCTAAAATAAAATCGATTTATGATCAGAGTACTTTCACGCAGAAACCTTAATCGGTTTAAAGTTTTAATTATTTAAAATCTATTCAAGTGTTTTTTTTTATTACTGTAGTATAATTATGGTATACTGATAATTAAAAATATTAAGAGTTGAAGAGTAACTTTTGCACCTCGAATTATATAGAGATGGCTAAATGTCTCCAAGTTGAGAAATGTGACAAAAAATTCTTTGTGACTATCGCAGTAATTATTATTATAATTAAATGCAATTAAATCGGTCTTGGATGGAATATTTTTTCATAAGAAGACCTACTTTTTAAAAGTCGTATTTTTGTTAAAGACCTTTTTTTCTTTAGAAGAATGATTGCGCCCGATCAATAAATTTATTAGTTTTGTTTTACAAGTTTTTTGTAATGCAAAACTCAAATATTCTTGTATTGATTAAAAATTAAAAACATTTTTAGAAAAGAGTAATTAAGTTTTAGTATTAAAAAAATAAATAACTCAATGTAGTAAAAAGATACGGTCGGTCCTTCCCGACCGTCTTTAATAAACGATTTTCTCTGAAACTACTCGACATAAAATTTTTAAATTTAATGAATTTTTTTAAACATTTTTCGGGAATTGCATTGTGAAATTAGGTGTAAATTGAGTCAAAATTATCAGTATTGAGAAATTCTAACGCGATTTGGATCCTTATTTATGGGTTTTATGAAAAATTTTTTGAATTTATTGTTTCTACAATAAAAGAATTAAAGAAAAATATTGAGATTTGGATATTGAAATTTATTTCAGTAAAAAAGAAATTGCCCATAATTAAAATAAACAAATTTCAAGTGGGCGAAAAGCTCGTTTATTTAAGCAATTTCAATTTTTTCACATATTTGTGAACCGCGTCCTTGGGATAGGGCTTCACGGCGATGCACGTCGGAATGTTTTCCGGCTGCTCGATCCACACTTTGTGGGCGATTTCATTTTCCGCGAGAGCGGCGCCGACCTTCAGCAGAGTGGCTTCATCAGGCGCCTAGAATGATATTTGGTTCGAGCACTTGCTAAAGACACCCGGCATGGGAGAATTGTTTACCTCCAGAACGACTTTGTGCATGCTGTCCAGACTCTGGAAGTAGGCCTGTGTGTCGGGATCGTCGCGGAAAATGTGCCCCACGGCAGTCGTAGCGTGGCAGCATTGCGCAATTATCGCTCCCAGGGGCCAATTAAGCACTTTTGACAAATCTCCTCGCACTATCACGTACTGCACCAAATTTGACATTTCCAGAGACACGCACCGCACTGTGGTCTGCGATGGAATGGAATGTGAGGCGAACTGAATCTTGTGGTAAACTGAAACTTCTTAGAATTTGAATTAAAAGTGTATTTTCTTTTGAAAGTTATTGCTTAATTGAAGGATTTGTCGTACTTAAAATCAGCTAATATAAGCGGAAAGTGAGATTTTACTAAAGGATTTTAAGATATGTGAGATTTTCGTAATTTTGGTATAAAATCTCCTACCAACCCACAGGACTGAAAAGTCTCGTATATATGTGTGGGTGTCGTCGAAGAAACCCGTCATAACTCTTGCAGAGAGTGCAGGGTAGTTTGCATCTGGCTCAAAAACATTTTTAATTTCGTTTTAAAACGTTTTAGTTGAAATTTCGCGAAAGTCTGTGGTGCTTCCCATAAATACTGAGGATCTCTATCTCCGGTTAGCGAGCGAATTTAAGATAAACCTGCTGAAAATGGCTGATAACCATGTGGATGACATGAAACATTGCTACGAAAATTTAATTGTAATCGATGTCGGCGCTAATTTAACAAATAAAAAGTACAGTCGTGACCTGGACTCAGTGATACAAAGGGCAAAGGATGCAGGTGGGTTGATTATTTATCAATTTTAAATTATTAGGGTCGGGCAGTCCCATGGCGCTCTTGATAACTGCGGACGTTAAGTCATCGGTTATTTTTAACTCACACATTTCGCTTTGCTGTGACGTGAACTTTGCCTAAATTGCGTGCGAAATATTTTACAAGGCATTCCGCGGAGCAAGGTCAAGAAAATGCGGAGAAGCTCCTTCCCGCTGCCGCAAGACTTTTGGCAGGACAGGAGCTCCACTGCCCGTAGAAAACCGAAGGCCTCTTCGCGGACTCATCGAAGCAGGAGTAGCGCTCCGCCCATCGGCGGAATTAGAAATTTTCCATAAAAGCCAGAGCAAGGCCAACGTCGGAAAGATTTCCGCCCGCCGCAGTTCGGCGCACACGGCAGATGAGGTCTGGCTGAGCTGGAGATGCGGTCGCAGGCATCCGCTGATATTTGATCTTCGGAGCGCGTATCTTTCAGTGGGCTGAGGAAATTTAAATGGACATGCCGAGTGAAAGTAGTTTTCGTCAGCTGATGATGCATTGTTGCCCGTTTCTGGATCATTGGGCGGCTATCGATGCGCCCCGAAATGCTTTTCATTTACAGCGGTTCTTACACGCATGCTAAAAATGCAACTCTTATGAAACGATTCACACGCAAACCGAATTAAGCAATATTCCGAGGTGGCGCACCTCTACTTAAAGTCATTACACTCCAATTGGCTTTCGGTATGCAGAAGTAATTGGAAGCATTGTAAATCTTTTCCGTTTCCACCTTTCTCTTTGTAGTTTTTTGTTTGCAAATACCCACATTAAGTTATTTCAAACCTCGCAATAAATCTTAAAAAAAAAAAAACCGAACGTTAAATAATCCCATAAATTTTCTTCACACAGGCGTCCAAAAAATCATGGTTCCAGGAACATCAGTTAAATCCAGCAAGGAAGCCCTGCGGCTAACACGAATCTATCCAGACATTATTTATTCCACAGCTGGAATTCATCCGCATGATTCAAAGTCAATTATCGAAGATCCAAGCAGTTGGCTTGAACTTGAATCGATAGCACAAGCGCCGGAGTGTGTTGCAATTGGTCCCTGTGGCCTGGACTATCAGCGAGACTTCTCTGAGCCAGATGTACAAAAAGAAGTTTTCGAAAAACAAATCTGTCTCGCTTGTAGTCTAGGGAAACCACTTCTTATACACGAGAGATCCGCCCAGGATGATGTTTTGGAAATATTACAAAAGTAAGTTAAAACTGGACATTTTTATTGGGATGGTTTTGTCTAAATGTGGAGCACTTCTTTTAACAGGTATCCAAACATATCAGAAGTAATCATTAGAGGATTTATGGGAACCACAGAGGAGGCGTTGAAGTATCTTGAGAGGGGATATTATCTAGGATTAACAGGTTATTTATGTAAGGTAAGTGTGCTGTTTGAGAAACGATCAATTTTGCATTTTAATTCCTGAGAATTGTGAAATTAACTAATTCTTTAGGGGATAATTTGCGCTCAGGTAACAGCGGAAATTTATTCTTTTGTGGTTTCTAAATAATTGAAAGTCATCTACAAATTATAAACCAGGTTTATATTTTTCTTTTCGACACCTTTAAAGGGTTACACCTGTACATGTGTACATGTGACAAAAAAAAAAAGTTTTTGGAACGAAGACTACAATTTGTTTTGTAATTATTCCATTCGATAGCACAAAATTTAAGGGGGGACAACCATTTAGAACCTCGAAATTGAGCAGTTTTTTCGGAATTTTTTTGAAAGGGAAGAAGAAATGAATGGATCTTTTTGAAATTTTTACAGTTGATTATACTTATTTTAACGAGTATTTTCCATTTTTATAAATAAAAAAATATTGAAAATTCACGGAGATCTAGGATGATGAACCCACATGGTCGCGGAGGCATTCTTTTTGCGGTGCCAAGTGTGGCGCCGTGAAAAATGATCTGAAACAGAAATGCAAAAAGATGCGGTTAGCATATGCCTTGAGTCAATTGCAAGACCTATTTTTTTTTAAATAAGTTAAGAATTGTAGAAATGGCAGATATAAAATCAAAAAATTCGATATTTTCAAGACAAAAATTTCGTTTTGCTGATCAAAAAAAATCGTTAATTTTGAGAAATTTCTATTATTTTTAGGTCTTGCACTTGGTCTGATATGTTAGGAACACGTGTGCAAAATTTCGGCCCGATCGGTTGAATAGTCTCTGAGCAATCGTTGGCACCGAAAAAAACAAAGTGAAAAAAAAAGTTTCGAGAAAAACGCGTTCAAAGTTTTGATATACATATGTACATATGCGTGCACCACGAAAGACGAAAGAGTATACCTGCGCTCGGCTTTTGGGTTTGAATGGACGTTGGCCTAAGTTATGAAGTTTTTCGGATTGTAGACATATTAAAGTAACTTTTGAAGAAAAAAAAAAAAAAATCGATTTTTTAGAGATTCTAAATGGTTGTTCCCCCTTAAGCTGTAGTCTAGTATTTATATTACAAAAAAATCAAAAATTTCAACAATATTTTGGGGAATTTAGCTGCTATCCCGGTGTTCTTATTTTAAAGTGCCTTGCGATCATTGCAATCATTTAACTAGCATCGTATCATTCTAGCAACAGGATGAAACATTTAAGGAAAATTAATGTTTAACAAAACGACAACTATTTGAACAGGACGATAACTTTACGGACTAAAACAAACTTATTTTTTGTTAAAAGGGAAAATCTTTCATTCAGTCTATAAATAATTATGTTAGAAATAAGTATGCAAAGTTCCACGTTAATCGCATCATTAGCTTTAAAGTAATCGTTATCAGTTTGGAAAATTTAGATGTTTACAGAAATGCAGAAAATGTTACGTTATTCTTCTGATTTTATTAAATCGACTAGGTGTAACCCCTTAACTGGATCTAAGACTTCTGCTTGCTAGTCCCAAAACAAAAACCAAAAAATTTTACTAGTAAACAAAAATCTACAGTATTACTTAAATATCATAAAAATGCTGATCCAAATTAGCGCCAATATAATTAATAGAAGTTGGCGCTTAAAAAAAAAAGTGCGGTGTCCCGGGTGATTTTGGCTCTTGAGGACATCAGAAATAAAAAATTGAAGTTGATTATTAATCTATAGATATGTCATTCTCGCCGGAACTAGAATTGTTAAATTTTATTGAAAAATAACAAAATGGCGGACTTGGAAAAAAAAAGTCATGTTTTTGAAGCACAAAAGGGGTTGTAAAATGGAAAGTTAGGGGTGAAAAAATTTTAATCTAGTTCCGGCGAGAACTACAGGTGTGTAGAATAACCAGTTAAAATTTCAGACAAATCGGTTGTATAGAAAAAAAGTTATCACCTGGGCCGACCGGAAAAACGTTGTTTTGAGAAAAACGCGTGTAAAGTTTTAAGAATCGATTTTACCACACCGTGCAACCACGAGGCGCTCTCGAAAATTCATTATAACTCCGTTCGTATTTCGAATTTCGGTCTAAAATTTATACAGTATATTCTCAATATATTGTACTTTCGAATTAATTAAAAAAAAAAAAATTCGAAACACTCAAAACACCAGACTATTACCTTAAGTGGCACGGCTTTGTGCTGGTATTGTCGAATAAATAACAAATAAATGAAGAGCTAAAACGATATAATAGAAGAATCATTTTAGTTTAAATCAAACTAAATATTCTTTGCGCCCGCAAATACACTAAAAAGCCCTTTTTAATTTGATAAAGGATAAATCTGATACAGGAGTGAGAAAACTTCTTGAAGACGGAACATTGTCGCTGGACAAACTTCTAGTCGAAACGGACTCGCCCTTTATGTACCCCAACACGAGAGCTTCGAAGCTTCCGCAGCACGTTAAGACTGGGATCACAGAGAGATCACTTTTATATTTACATAGGTGAGTGCCCCCGACCACTGAGGCTTAAAATAAAAATTCTAAGCGGCTTCTCCGTTCGCAGGTATTGTACTTTCCAAAGAAACGAACCTTGCAGTCTGCCAGCTATTGTCGAGATGATCGCTGCATTTATGAAGAAGACCCCGGAGGAGGTCGCCCTCGCAACGGCCTTCAATGCACTGAAACTCTTCGGACTGTCTCAGTAACTACGACAATTAATTTGACTTTTATGTTGGTATAGTTTATTTTAATTTTAAGTTATTTTTTTTTTATGTTTTTGCTCCGCTATGACAATCAGTCAGTGCTTTAATTTGACTATTTTTTACAACACACAGCTGGAGAAGGTGCCGTCCTTCGTCCAATATTCAGTCAAAGGCATGTAAAATTTGTTTCTGGCAGAAATGCAAGGATTTTATTTTTATATTGCTTTTCGTTTAATACTTTTATTTTGTAATTTGTATTTCATTTCGTAAGATTCTATGACCCCTGTTCGAATTACTGAATATCGCAACAGGAAAAAATATAGAAACAAAATTCTGTTTTGAACAATCAAGTGCTCCCATCAGTGATCTTATCGCTCTTTTAAAATTGTTAGTAAATTTATATACAAGTTAAAAGTTATTTTAAATATTTACCGATGGCGCCATCGGAAACTATTATCTTTAGAGGAAAATTGAAAGAATTTAATTGTTGCTATTATTAAAACGTAGTTAGGACTGATTATAAATAATAACTTGTAATTTCGTGGCCCAGATTAATTCTCCCATTGAGCCCTTGTGTAAAGTAAAAGTATCATTAAGCGAATAATAAGAAAATAATAACTGCAGTTATATGTGTAAATCCGTATTTTTGTAAGTGCCATACAAACAAATTTTAAAGCTTTTGCGAGGAATTTATATATCATAGAATTAAGGCAACGCTATACAGTTTGTACATCGATATTTGTATAATAATTTATATCGGTAGCTAGGACAAGCAATATTATTTAAAATAATACTGAAAGAAATGTGATCTACTATTATATGTAACGTCATCGAGTAGTTTATATTTATACCTTTTTTAGATCATCAAATAAATCATTGGTATTTTTAAATGTGTTTTTCATTTGAAGCCAGTGCGAAGATGCAATAAATTTCAAGTATTAATTTTTTAAAAGCATAGTAACTTAGTCGTATATTATTGAGCCTTTTGATTTATAGAAAGCACATTTTTAAAAGTTATAACAATCACTCACCAAAATAAGATAAAGAGTTCATTTAAATTTATAAAAAAAAAAGTACATGCTCAAAATGGATTATTAAGAAAAAACCTTTTGGCGGCTCTATAACAAAGAAGACGAGACAAAAGTCTATTAAAAAGCGGCCAAAACTGATGAATAAGAGAAAGTATCACACAAACGACCTTTCGAAGGTGGTTGATTCGTCTAAAATAACACTAGTCTTCTCTTTAAAAACAATTAAGGTTCCTGTAAAGCATAATTAAGTAATTGATGTTTATTAACAAAAACACGTTTAGTTTAGCGCACAATTTTTTTCCTTAGATGTTTACCTGGAAAAACGAATTAACGTTAACAGTCAAGAGATTCTGGATTGACGTGCAGAACTAACCAGTTTTGTGTAAATAGTGGAAGAGATAAAATTTTAAATTCATCATTCCGACCGCGATGAGCTCTTTACGGAAATTAGAGGACATCTTCTCTGACGTCAATGTTTCGATCTTTAACCTGATGACTGAAAAATTGGTAATTTGTAAATGGTCACAATCTTTGTACGATCGGTTGGCTAAGAAAATCCTCCCGTGATCGAACATGGGACTAGAACATGTTTTCATTTTTTGGAAAAAGTATAAAACTAAAAGTATCTCAAAATCCACTACCTTTTTTAATCACCATCTTCTGAAATTACATTAAACTCTGCGATTAGGGATTTAAAAAATAAAAGCCGAATCCCAACTTATCTTGGATTTAAGTTCGATCTTGTAAATTAATAAAAAATAAACAATTCAGATTTTTTTTTGTGATCTATTAAATATTTTCTAGAATACCTGGACTACCGTCCAAGAAATAAGATTACAGTCAAAAATAGTGAAACCGGGTGCTTTTCTTGTATATAAAAAAGAAAGACGAGATGTAAATTATAAAGAGTCTACTTATACAAAAGAAAATATACAAAAATAACAACATTTAAATAACTACCCAAATCGTTGTATATTATTCACGTCCTCGAATTTTTTTAAGTGATGCAAATTATCCCACCAGGTTTTCAATCGATGCTTTAGAATTAGCTGGAACCAGGGTGTCAAGGGTGCGCCAAGATTTCTGATCTCGTCTAGCTGTGCCCGCTTGATGAAGCGCACTTCGCTGACTTCGTTCGGATTTGGGTGAATGTCGACGTTCTTCTGCAGGAAGAGGATGTAGTCGATTTCATGCTCGCCCCAGACCCCGTCCCCGGGGTTTTGGTAATGGATTCGGGTCAGAAAGTGGAAGTTCTCTGGTCGGGCCTATACCGCGGGATTTTTGTAAGTAAATTTGATAAATGGAGCATAAAGTACCTGGGCGGAAGGAATTCCCAGTTCGTAGTTGAGCCTCCGCTGGGCGGCCCGCCGAATTCCGATTGCGTTGGTCTCCTCTCGCTCGCCCTCGTGGTCGTACAGCGGGTGGCTGCAGCACGCATTCGTGTACATGTCGGGGAAAGTTACCTGGCCCATGCGAAATTGTTTTAGCAATTAAATCCAAGGTGAAATCGCTTATAAGTTACCTTATGAACTGACCTGCGCTGCAGCAGCATGTCGCCGTCCGAGTTAAACAAGAAAACGCTGAAGGCCCGGTGCAGCATCACTTTACCCGCCGAGTCCACTTTGTGGCAACTGCGTTTTGAGGAGTACCCCGAGGGCACGTCGTTTTCGTCCACTAAAATGCACTGCTCGTTGAGGGCCCCTTCCTGCTGACTGTCGTGCTGGGGGATGGGCGCCAACGAGGAAAGACTCCTCGCCTGGCAGGACACCTTGCATTTGGCCGCGAAATTTTTTCCAATCCTGATCATTTTCTTTTAAAAAATTTTTACATCACACACGATAAAAACGGTAAAAGCGCCACGACGCTAACTGTTACAGCTTCTGTAAACTAATGACTTGAAAATGAGCAGTCAGCGCATTCCCCCACGTTCAAGAGAAACGAACAAAATAACTTGAAATCTCACGCGGAGCGGGGCACGAGTAATTTACGATTCTAAAAAGCACTGGAGGAGCCCCAGAGCGGTACCTTCACAACAAAAACGAGGAAATGCCACTGGCCCAGTCTTCCTTCAATCTTCAACTGTCAGAGGGAGAAAAAGCCATAAACAAGGCGCAACAGCATTAAAAATATTTGACAATTTCGTCGAAAAATTTCACTCTCGCATGTTGTCACACCTGGCAATGATAAATGAATTGTCAGCAAAACTGTCAAAATAGGGGGCTTATTGGTTGTTATCGGTGTCAGAGGAGTCAGGCTACCCAGGAACAATTTGATCAAATTACTTCGAAATTATGGTAAATTTCACATTTTCATCGTGAAAAAATTAAAATATTTCACTCATTCTTCCAGATACGATTCATTTTAATTCAAAACCGAGCCGGTAAAACCCGACTGGCCAAGTGGTACATGAATTTTGATGATGACGAGAAACAAAAATTAATTGAAGAGGTTCATGCTGTGGTCACTGTCCGGGACGCAAAACACACAAATTTTGTTGAGGTAAGAAACCACCCCGAAAATGTGATGTGAAAATAATTGGGGCTGAAACGCAAATATCTTTATCTTGTATTGATTTTTTCATCCATACGCCTCCTGAGATTTCCGGTTCAGATGATAAGCGAGAAAAGTTTTTCCTCCGCAAGAACTGAACTTGGTTTAGAAGTTTAATTGCATAAAATTAGTAAGTTGCCTTTTGTTAATTATTTTTAACACATTAGGCAACACCAGTATGCTTAGATCACGGTCTTTAATCGACATATCGAATTTACTTAAGAGTCGAACTTAATCCGGCCTTTTCTCCGGGATAAATTTAAACTGGATTTAAAACTCTCAATAGATCAAATTTTAAAACGAAAATAAGGTGGCTATGACGCCACAAACGTTGTATAAAATTTCATCATTGTACTTATGATTCATCTGTTCCATCGTTAGCCCAAAATATGAATTATAAAATCGCGTATAACTCTAAATTCACGAGCGTAAAGAAATATATAATTAAAAATATGTATAAACTCACTTTTAATTCCTTATATTATTTTCTTTTTAAACTACTTAAATCTCACTTAAAACAGAACTCACTTCTTTACTCTTGAATATCTGGGCACAGAATAAAGTTTTGTTCGCTAAAATCATGATCCCTTATTTTATTTTTTTCTTATAAAACAAGCAGATTCTCAGGTTTTATGACAACATTACAAACGATCCCTTTTACCTAAAAATGGGAAAAGTGGTGCATCGCTGGTATCGTCGTCAGTCAGACAGTCCCATGAACCTCATTTCAATTCCTTTTCTAAAAGGCTCACGCTTATTTTTAGCTTGTAAAATATCAGGCAATTCCTGCTCTGTGTGTTCAGCTGAGCGAACCTCAGGAATTATTGTGTTCATTAAAAAATACCGCATGAATCTTTTTTAAAATTTCAGAAAACAATCATTTTTCCTATACGGATTCCATAATTTTTTAATATGTTTTAACCATGTCTCTCTGTCCACCTTTTTACTCAGGAACTTACGAGGAAATAAAAGAAGACTTAGCTGTTGTTTTGACTGAAAAGAAACTCCTTTTTTAGTTTGTCAGGAGGTTTATTAAATATTTTAAAAATAACTTTAATCAGAAACCGATGCGACCTACTTACGAATTCATTCGTGTACATATTTATTTTTATTTTTTAAATAATAAGGCAAGACTAACGTCAGTTTTCTTCTTAGTTCAGAAATTTTAAAATAGTCTACCGACGGTACGCTGGACTGTATTTTTGCATATGCGTCGACGTGAACGACAATAACCTCTGCTATTTGGAGGCGATACACAACTTCGTTGAGGTCCTGAACGAGTACTTCCACAACGTTTGCGAGCTCGATTTGGTCTTCAATTTCTACAAAGTGTACACAGTGGTGGATGAGATGTTCCTAGCTGGTGAGATCCGGGAAACATCACAGACTAAAGTGCTAAAACAGCTTCTTACACTCAACTCTTTAGAATAAGAGCAGGAAACGCCCAAAGAGCTATATTATTTGTCATCTGTTTTTTTCTTTTTTTTTAAATAGAACTTCATTCCTCTGCGGTTGCGAGTAAGCCTGTTATCGAATACTTTTTTTCCTTTTTTGTACTCTTTTTTCTTATCGTATTTGTCCTTCTGCATTTAATGCATCTTGGAGTTATTCGAAATATTATGTTTAAAGTGAAATTATTATATATATATATATGTAAATGAGGAGTAAAATAAAGGTATTAAGTCGAATATAGTTATTCATTTTCCTAAAAAAAAACCTTTTTAATAGAAAAAATTCATTTGATTTCTTGTAACAATTTTATTCGTTAATAAACTCTTTAATGGCTAGAACAATGTGGGGCAATTTAACCGCTTCGCACAACATAATCTTCCTATAGGGCGTCAGACTGCTATCACCTTCTAGCCAATCCCCAGACATTCCCGTATCAGTTTCAGTCTGGACGGAATACTCAAAGCTGGCGATAGCCTCCTTAAGAATAACTTCCTCCTCAGGATTCGAATACATGTCCTCTGCTGGCTTACCTTTTTTAGACTCTTTCCTGTAGAACTTAATAATCATCAGATAATGAGTGAAATTGTAGTCCATTTTCTTATCATTTGCACGTCGAATTTCTTTGTACAGATTCTCAAGTAAAGGCACGGATATCTGCGGTGGGATGTTGATGAAACGTTCGTTGAGCAGGAACCCAACAGGCCGGCTGTTGTTCCCCAGGATGTCTCTAAACTGAGCTGCTACCGAGTCCTCTGCATGGCTGGATGCTTTCTCGATTACGTACGCCCTCAGCTGTTCTATGCACTCCAAGTCCTTCTTGGACATCATGTTGAGCACTGTGGTGATTCCGAAGATCATGTTCGAGTCGTAGAGGTCGTCCCCGTCATCGTCATCCTCCTCCTCGTCCACTTCGCTCTGTGTCACTACACTTCCGATGTAGTTTTGCCCTTAAGGTTGAATGTTATGAGTGCGAGTTCTACGTGAAAACAACAAAACTCTACCTACGATCTCCTCTGCCATTTGCGTTATATTTATGTGAGCTTTGAGGAATAACTGGTGCAGCAGCTGCTGTATCCCGGGCAAGTCTATGTCTATCGGGTTTCTCCCTTCAAAGTCTACTTGAATTTCCTGTTTGAGGATTTGGGGTCAAATATATAAATTTAAAATTATGCTACAAGTCGCTTTTACTTCATTTCCTGTGTAGCGATCTGGGTCGGAATCATCACCGGACTCAGCATCGCTTTCGGCTTCTTTATTCTCCATTGGTTCGTCATCTTCCAGGTTTTTCTTTTTAGACGATGACATGGTAACTTTTTAAAATTAAAATTAATACAACGCGCCGAAAAGCTAGCACATGTAGCGGACAGCGTTAAGAGTGACAGTAAAATGACAGCTCTTTCAAATTAAAAATGCTTTTAAAAAATGCAGAAGGTGGCGCTGTCCTCAAAAAAATTGTGTACTATTTTTAGATTTAAATACAAAATTGATAAATTTATTCTATTTATTTCTAAAGATTGTGACAAATTAATTAAAAATATGCCTGTATTTAATTTCTCGTAATCTTTAGAATCAAGCAAAAGCGATAAGGCCATGCAAAATTCCACTTAAAACTTCAGATATAATTTTAGAACTAATTTAGTACAAAAACGTCAAAAACGATGTCTGACATTTCTCAATTTTTCATATCAAAACGTTCCGTAACTTAAAAAGTGGAGGATGCATCCCGATTTATCGCCTCATTTACATACTCCAGAGTGCAATAAATTAATACAAGATTTGAAATCGTGCCACGAAGACGTAAAAATTCTTGAAAATACTTAAACAAACAAAAGCAATTTCTCAAATATTTTCAGAACCAATTCGCGAAGTTCCTGGGAAGGTGCAACAAAGTCGACCAGCAAGTAGTTGACTGCCTGCGGCAGGAACGTAAAAATAACCAGGCGTTAAATCGACAAAAAGCTTTGGAAAGGCAGCAGCGTGTTCAGGAGAACATAAGATTGTTAGATCAACAGAAACAAAATTAAAATGGATCCACTTGCGCCTTACTACTTTGAAGAGATTGAAGAGATTATCGGCGGGAAGAAGGTTCCACCGATAACTGAGGAATACGTCGACAATTATCCATCTGTAGTCGATAGATTCTTTACGCGGTATTACTACAAAAAGCCGAACTGCCCTGGGGAGGACTACTTGGTCCTTTTCCACTCAAATAGAGTCTGTTTAATCTGCTTATCCCCAGAGCACATCGCCCTGAAAAGAGGAGTCTCAAAAGTAACTTTTGATATTGGGAATACTGACCGCAGCCAAAATCAGGTTAAAGGAAAGGGAAAGAAGGGAGGCATGATTCTACAGGAGGACTCAACTCTGGCCATCATCACGGACAAGGAAAATGTTTCCTATAAAGTTCCCAGTTGCATTCGCGGGAAGCTGATTGAGGTAAATGAACGGGTGAAGACCGCTCCCGATATTTTGTCTGTTGAGGGTGAAGGATATTTGGCAATTGTCCTGCCTAAACCGGAGAATTGTGATAAAATAAAGTCAGCTTTGCTCACACAAGAACAGTACCTGAGTGCGGCATAAAATTAGTCCCTCCACCAATCGTTTTTTAGTACTGACAATAAACAAATTCGTAACAGCTAATGTTTTTTATCATCTATTAATTTTAATGGTAAAGAAAATTAATAAAACCCTTAACCAACTTGGACACCCAAAAGCACCTATTTAATTCAGCTCGAATGTCCGAACTTCTCCGAAATGCTATACCCCATCATTCTGCGGTAAGTCCATAAATTGAATTATTTTTAATTTTGCGATTACCAAAAAATTATATTCTATAATTATGTTAGACATGTTAACAGCTAGAACTAGGGGCACATTTTTGTAACACAATTTATTGTCTTGGCCCCCAGCTGGCTTATCTACCTTTCGAATTTAATAAACCTAATTCTTTTATTTTGAAATTTATGTGAACAAATTAATAAGTTTGATGTTCAAAACGTAAACTATTTGCCAACATTTAACATGCGGTAGATTCATTGGCAAATAAAACTCATATATTTAGTAACAAACCAAAATTATTTTTGATTTTAATTTATGCACTTTTATCACCGTCCAGAATGTTTGTTAAATTATATGACTAGCTTTTTTCAATGATATTCCAAATGTGCCGGTTCCCCTGCGCCCCAGAGAAATTGGCAGCTATTCAATTCCACAAAAATTAGCCCGTTTCTGCCCACTCAAAAGATATAGGAATTTCATATTCTTAGCTGACTAAGTTTGGCCCCTACTTTTCTTGTAATGTTGCTAGGTAAAGGATTCGATTTTTTTTTTTTTTTTTGGAATATGTACGTTTATGGCTTCCTTGGAAAAAAGCTTTCGATGTTTCATTCCATAATTGAACAGATATCGATGGGGACGCAAAATTTATTTATTTAAGAGATGCCTTGACCGGCCCGGCCAAGGACATGATCGCTCTTTACGAACCATCGGCAGAGAATTATAAAAAGGCGCGAGAAACCCTCATTACTTACGAAAAGAAGCGCATCTTGGTGGACAAGCACATAGATGCCATTTACGCTATCGCTCCTTTAACAAACGCCACTTCAACAGGTTTGGCTGCAATAATTAATGTCGCGCGTCAGCACATTAATATGTTAGAATCTTTGGGAGTCAAGATGCGGGTCTCTAGAAGCGAAGGAAATTCAACGACCGATCCGGACGATCCACTTCACGCATTAATCGTCCGCTGGCTAGAAAAACTTCTTCCATCCGATATTCATCAGGAATGGGAAAAGACCCTCAGCTTGAGCGAGCTTCCGACTTTCGGAGTCCTCTGCGATTGGGTCATGGAATATTCGTTCCGTCTCGCTAATCGAGAACAAGAGCGCCAAAGGACCGGAGGTCCGGGAAAGCGCTCTGGCGATCAACAACAACGATCACATAAATATAAAAAGGACCTCGGTGGTGCTCGTGCCTGCAGCACGTCCACTACTTTTTCGAATGCTTCAAATTCATCTAATCACTCCAATTGCATTCATTGTCAGAGACATCCATAGTTTCGCTCTTCAGCGAAAAATCCGCTGGCATTTCAATCCTCCCTTATCTCCTCATTTCGGAGGAATTTGGGAGGGCGCCGTTAAATCATTCAAACATCACTTCAAACGAGTGGTGGGCGGGCAACTTCTCACTTTCGAGCAGATCAACACCCTCGCAGTTGAAATAGAGGGTATTCTGAATTCCCGACCACTTTGCTCTCTTTCTGCCGATTCCAATGATCCAATAGCGTTAACTCCTCATCTTTTGACAGGTCGCCAAATCACGCTGCTTCCTGAGAACGATTATCTGTCAGTTCCAGCTACTCGTCTCTCTGTCTGGAGATACATTTCCAAGGCCCGACAAGACTTTTGGAAGAGATGGCATTTGGAATATTTCAGCGAACTTCAAAAACGCCAAAAGTGGGTTAAGGACGGCGATAAGATCGAACCCAACTCCGTAGTTATAATCATCGATAAGAATCAACCTTGCACGCGCTGGCAGCTGGGAGTGGTTCAGCAGACGCATCCGGGGAGCGATGGCAACACCAGAGTCGTTACCATCAAGACGCCACAAGGAACGTACACGAGAAATATCATACAGTTGTGTTTATTACCCTTTCACGCATAACTTCCACCACACATTACATTACATACATATTTTTTTTTGTTCACTCTCTTGCTTTTCACACCTTCTTACACCTTCGCTCACGCTCTGTCAAATAAATCTTCGTCCCCCACACTGTCATATAATATTTTTCCTCCACACATACCCATATACACATAGTTGTGTACTATGTAGTAAAATAATATACCTAGTAATTGTAATAGTTTCATTCGAGGCTTTCTTTGGCCGTTGCCTTCTGCAATGGTCTTTTTTCCCTCTGGGTTTAAATAAATTTTCTTACCTTGTTTTCTTCGACCCAAAAAATCGATGTTTTTTCATTTAATGAACCTCTAGCTCCTTACCCCATCCTTGTAGTTTAATATTTCTTTAATCCTTTGTATTGTTCAATCCCCTTTTCTTCATATAATTTTGAAAAATTACGGGTTTTAGGCTAAGAACCTAATTCTCGACGAAACATATATGTATGACGAATAACTAACATAGTTTTTTTTTTCAAGTTGTCGGGCACGAAAACTCGTCAATTTTCATTATCGTTGATTTTTTATATTTCATTAATTATTACTTCTTAACTACGAAAAAACAGGCACTATTTTGTTGAAAATTTAAAAGAGAAAGAAATGGTTGCCCTTAACAATCTTGTGTTTTAAAATACTATATTACATATTTGATTTTTTGTTTTAAGATACAGCAATCTTGTCAGCCGTTGAAGAGCAAATTTTTCGTGGGTCTGCAATTTACAATTTGTCTAAACAAAATACATTTATATAAACAGAATTTAAGGATACAGTAAGAACGTACCAATCCTACAATCATAATAGTACCACAATATTAATTTCTAGAGAAAAGAACCCGCAAAAAATTCGTTTGTTCTGGACCGTCACGATGGTGATTAATAATAAACGCCGGAAGAACTTTTTATTTGCTCTCAATTCTTCAAATATTGCCTTCAGTGGTTAATTTTTAAACTGCTTATTAATAGATACTTTACGGACTGCAGCAATCAAGTAATTGAGTTTTGGTAGTCAAGATGCTGTAATGTAAACTTAAATTCTTTTAATAATAAGTTCAAAATGCATCATTGATCTTTCTACGATTACTTTTATTTAAATAAATTTACTTCTAACGAATTGATTTAAGTATATTTAAACTCAGTACAAATTCGTATGCACAAAGCATTTACACAATGTTGCGTGTTTGTTTGAATAGACATCAACGAGAAGACGAACACAATTGCAGTTGATCATAATAAAATGGTAACATCAGTTCAAGTAATATTAACTGATATGTCCCTACCTAACTAGCTTAGAAAGAAAGAGTAACTCCTTTACTTTGTGTCTCTAATAGTACCTTTATGTGTGTATCTTATATAACAAGACAAAACCTTAGATGTTTAATCATCAGGAAGTTTATTGTCTAAAGCAGGACAAACGAAGAAAGCTTAATGGAAATAAGAAAATAAACAGTAAGATATACAAAAATAAAACGGAAAATAATCTCAGTAAATGCTTTATAAACAGATCGGTTAGAAAGGCTCGGTTGAACCCGAAGATAAAAGTATTGTTGACTTGTGTTTTTCACTTGATTAATCCACTACTATGCTTCAGTGAGGGAAAATAAAGTAATAAGCAATGAACGAATTAGCAAACGGGTGGGAGATTTAGTTGTTATCTAGTGTAAGCCCTGCGCTTCTTTAAAACCGATTCCAGTTAGTCGACTTAGTTTGAATTTAGTGTAATATTTGCTTCGCGGTAATTGCAACAAAAGAAAAAACTAAAAATCTCAACAATTTCGTAGCTCATATAATTTTGCCAAAAAGCCAACAATTAAAGAAGGTCCTAATTTCGAAAAAAAAAAAAATTCTTCACGTTATATGCGTGAAGTCACAGTGTCTAGCCTAAATTGTCTCACTCTCATCATTTCGTAAAGTTAAATAAATCACACAGAATTTATCAATTTTATATGAAGTTTTTTTTTTTTTTTGTTTGAGATATTTTGCTGTATTTGCGGCTTTTTTCTTTCGTTTTTGTTTTTGTTAAAAAGCTACTATGGGACTGCCCGGAATTTTTCAACTTTTACTTTTATCGTCTGAATCGATAGCAGTCAGAGCACTATCAGACATTTTCTTATATTTTCCAACGAGCTCTGGTAAATCGTAAGCAATAGCAACGTCCAACTTGTTAATTGGACAACCGCGGAAGTAGGTGCACGTTTCCGACAGCTTTTTGAATTCGTACAGAGGATTCAAACGGAAGAAGTCTCTGTAGACCTCTGGGTCGGGCAGATCATAGCGCGAAATGTTAGTAAGGGTCGACAAGCCCTCATAAATGTGATAATTCTGTGGATTTTCGATAATTTGGTCAGATATACGTTTCTTGTTACCGAACAGAGTCTTATGGTTGTAGTACGTAGTCAAGTAGCAATCGACCATTTTTGCGTGATTTCGTACGCGAACCTGAAATTAAATAACAATTTATACCGAAACAATTTGATAAATTCAAATTAATCTTACTGCAAAACGACGCGCACTGGCGATTTTGTTCTCAATTCGCTTGTCAATAGCTCCACGAATATCTCTCAAGAACGCACGTTCTTGGGCCTGGAGTAGACGAATTGGGGAGCTGGTTTCATAAGGGTGAGACCACAGGGATGCGGTGTACATGACGGGCGGCTGGGCCGAAGACATCAGTGGAGAGATATTCCAGATAAGAGCACTTTGTACACGAAGTAGTTCCTCTGGTTTGACGGTGTCGGCCTTGTTCAGAATAATACGCGTTTGATATTCACGTCCTTTTAATTGATCGAGAATAGCTTCCGTCTCTGGTCCAACATCCAATTTAGCTGGATCGTAGACTAAAAAGATTATATCTGCGCGATCGATAAACCATTGACAAGCATCATTGAACGGAAATAGACGGGAGACTTGTTTCCTTACTTCCAAAATTCCAGGAATTTCAACAATGTTCACCTAAAAAACGAAAATAATTTGTTAAACTTATTCTGAACTTATTCTAAAACAACTAGATTCCAGTCCAACATTTTCATTTAAAAAATTGCAGAAAATTGGAAATGGATCGGCCAAATACCCAAAAGTAATGACTAACAACTAATAAGTCAGTTAAATAATGCTGATGAAAAATTGCTTTTAATCAAATCGAATAGAATCGAATTTTATAAGAAAAAAGTTTCCTGTTCCTAAACAGCTTTTCTGACTCATGTCTTGAGCGAATATATGTACTGTATAAATATCCACAATCGATAAACGAGTACTTAAATTTCTACCTTTCTGATGAAAGGGGTTATTGCTCTGAATAATTTCAAATTATTTTATAAAAGAATCCGTAATAATCTTTGTACATATTCGGCAAAGCAGGCCAATTAAGGCGGTTGTACCGAAGGTGTAAGAAATCTTTTTTTAAAAATAAAAAACCAATTTTTGCTACATGTGACGAATCCTTGGTGACTGGCACTGATCTAAAATCAATACATATTCAGACGCAATCAATATTCACACAAATTTGCCAGCTAATTAGATATTAACACGTATTAATTGAATTTGATGCTGTGGCTGTTATGTAGACTGATCAGACCTCGCGTGTGTTTATATATAGCCCAAGAAATATCTAAAAATAATTTTCATTTCACACTAATGACGTCTTGCTTGCTTAGTGCACATAGTGGTAAGAGGGAAAGCGTCACGCGCCTCTCTTTATTTCAGCGACAAAATTTATTTCGCTTTTTTCGCATTTTGCATTTTCCATAAATGAGTTTTTACATTATTTATAGGCGACTCAAAAAAACACACTAACCTTCTCTAATAATTTATTAGGGAGCTTCAGCCCACGCAATCGGTCTTCAAGTCCTTGGCCAAATTTCTGTAGACCGGAGAACGTCCAATCAGCTGCTAATTGTGTACCATCTAAAACTTCTGTTTCGTTGCCGTGCATTACTATATTAAAGTAAGCTGGGGATGGTTCCGCTCCTTTTGTTAAAATAAATTAAATTTTAATAATAAGACAATTAAAACAAATTATCTTTGCAAATTGAATTACCTGATCGAAGTGAGTGTAATGTGTGCTCATTGTCAGTTAAGTAGTTGATGATTGTTGATTTGCCACCGCTCCATGGACCCATGAATAAAATTAGTGGCTTAGAGAAAATTTCTGGATCACTGAAGTGCCTGTTGCTAAGATCTCTGTATTTGTAAAGGGTCTCCAGAGGTTTAACAGCATTTTCATAGATGCGTTTCAAGTCACGTAAAATGATTTCGGCTACTCTATCGATGGCTTGTTCCTTTTCCTCAAATTCATCATCAAGATGAAGCAATTCATCGATGTGTTTGCGATCACGAAGATTTTCGGGGATATCAACTTCCTGCAAAAATTAAGTAGAAAAAATATGAAAATTTATTTAAAAATATGATTTTGACGGCATAATTACCAGCAGTAAGTCATCTTCAGGTTGTGATTCTTCTTCAGATTTTTCATCATCTTCGCTACCCTCTTCATCATCACCATCCTTACCATCACCTTCATCCTTTTCGTCATCGTCATCGCCTTCTTGACTATCGCCTTCATCCTTTTCATCTTTAGCGCCGTCGACTTCCACATCTTCGCCACTTTCTTTATCATCATCTGCATCTTCCTTTTCTTTTGATGGCTCATCGTCATTATCATCATCAGCTATGCTGCGCTTTCCTCGAGACTTAAGTTCTTCTTCTTGCTCATCTTTCTCATCATCGTCATCCTTATCTTCTTCTGTTTTGTTGTCATGTTCATCGTCCTCGTCATCTTCGTCAGCTGATTGCTCCTTAGATTTTTCTTCATCCTCATCATCATCTTTGTCGTCATCAGCAGCTTCAGTCTCTTCTTTGCTGGCTTCAGCTTCTTCAGAAGCTGCCTCTTCTTCAGATTTTCCTTCTACATCCTTTTCTTCATCATCGTCACCATCATTTTCGTCGTCATCCTTATCCTCTACTGATTCTGCGGGCTGATTATCTTGAGTTTCGCCGGATTCTTCATCAGGAGTAGCAGTCTTACTTTCATCTTCTTGGCTTGTACCCTCTTCATCGTCATCATCTTGTCCTTCGGCTTCCTCAGTTCCTTCATCGTCGTCTTCACCAGATTTAGTTGCATCTTCCGTTTCTTCTGAAGCAGTGGCATCGTCTTGATCATCATCTTTATCTTCTTCGGATTTTCCATCCTCATCTACTTTTTCTCCAGTTTCATCTTCCCCAGATTTGGTGTCGTCAGCTTCATCTTCATCTTCATCGGTGTCTTCCTTGGCTTCTTCAGATTTACCATTATCTTCTTCAGTTTTTTGTTCATCATCGTCGTCATCATCATCGTGATCAGCCTGATCGGCTTGTTCAGGTTCTTTTTCATCGTCATCCTTTTCATCGGTGTCATCATCGGCCTCTTCTACAGTATCTTCTACGGTTTCGACAACAGCATCTTCTGTTGTGTCGTCGTCATCATCAGCCTCACCTGTATCATTCTCAGCTGATTCACCTTCAGCGGCTTGCTCTCCACTTGCCACTTCTCCTCCGGTATCTTCGGCACTCGTTTCGTGCTCCTGACTATCTCCACCTGAATTCCATCGGGCTAAGTATCTTCGTCACTAAATTTTAGCTAATACTAGACTTACCTGACTCGTCTGGTTCAGTCGGTTCACCTGTCTTCAGCTCATGGATTGCTTTTTCAATGTAAGGTCGGCACTCGGATTCGGAGGGTCCGACATCCGCGCTCACCTGCACGTCTGAAAGAATTCGATTGGCGATTAGTAAAGAGGACCAAATTGCCCTATGGGACTGTGCCGCACGAGCTGATCGAACCAACGCGTCCTTGCCGTATCTAAGAAGTATATTACATGTATATTTCTTGGCTGATTGCCCACATTTCACGAAATTTTTTGTATTGTGTATCTTTTCGCTTGCAGATTAATATTAAGTCATTCGTTCCACTTACGCAGCGCGCATATGAGAGTATGTGAAGCGGCTCTGAATATTTTTAATACATGTGTAGAACTCATGCTGAATTAGCAATATGACACTAGACTTTCGTAACGAAAATAAGTAGCCCTTGCGGCCAGGACTCGAGATAAATTTTTTCCCATCAATCATCGGAAGTTATCTTTCACTTGGTGACCCGCTATCGGCTCCCGTCGATTTTTCGCCACTTTAAGAATAAAACAAAAAAATTAGATAAATCCAAAACGCCGGCATTCCTCGCATCTATAATTAAATATTACACATAGCTTCGCACAGTTTTTACGTTGCATAATTTTTCGTTATATAATGCCCGGGGATCCTGCCGGTATCCTTTAAAATTTCACCATTTCACTTCACATTGGGGCACTTAAGGCTTAGTCTCAGCGAACGGGCGGCCAAAATTAGAAAGCGGGCAAGAGCGTGCAGGTTGGACTCAGCTTAATTTGGTAAACGGACGACGGCGGAACCTACCCTGCAGGGAGAGGGCGAACATCGTGAGCCCCAGAAGGACCCATAAGGAAAGTCGTCCCATTGTCACTAAATCACTCCGTCACTCTTAACTAGTCTTAAGTAAGTCAGCCAAGTAGTAGAATTTTCGTCGCGTTTATTGCACTAGAATTGAAAAATTAAAAAAAAAATTTTTTTTTTTAGGTATTTCTCGATATTTCACGAAGAAAATAATTCGCAGCTATGGACTCGCATAGCTGGAGCGTATTATTTTACTAGTTTGGATAAAATAAATTCTCTAAAAGTATGAAAAATAAAAGTAAAACAATTATAACTTTTCAGTCTCCCGTTGAAAATGTAGTTTTTATTTTTAAACGCGCCGTCGATCTCTCCCGGTCTAATCCCAATTCGTAACAGGGAAACCAATATTACCTTGTGACCGCGAAAAGTCGACGAAATCCGCTCTCTTGGGAGACGATAATAATAGAACAGAAAAGTCTTCTGCAGATGATTTCTGTGCTGTCGGAGGAGTTTGTGTCTTTAATTCGCTCATTGATACCTCAACAGATATTTGATTATGACGAGGCCGCATTACGTATGTGATCTGCGACCAAGTAGTCGTCCATAGTGTAAACATAATATTTCTCGCGATATTTCATATTTTCGTGTTCATTTCAGAATTACAAGTGTTTCCTTTCTCATTATAATGATATCTTACCAAAAAATTTGCTTCATATCAAATTTAGTCTTTAATTAGCTGAAACAGTGCGTGCGAATGAAAAATTCCCATTCACATATACAATTATAATATGATATTATTGTGATTAGCTTGCCAACATTTTACTCTAGGCAAATTTTCGCATTTTAAGGAACAAATTAAAATATAGAATATATAGATTTTATCTAAATTCAAAGGATAATCCAGGTCGTGTGTGATTTTAAAAAAATTCAATACATTTGCTCGCTTTTTGAAATATTTTTCATATATTTTTGTTTGTTTTTATGGTTGAAAAGTTTGATGTTATCTTTGTATAGAATAATTGATGGTCTAGTTTAATAATGAAAAGCAACAGCACTAAAATAACCATTTCAGGAATCGTAATAGAGTACCGGATTTATGTTCTGTATAAAATTAAAAAAATAAAAACCAAGAAGGTATTTTTTCACATTTTAAACGTGTTAAAAAATGTAAAACCATTTATAAAATTAATGAAGCACATAGTATGTATTTTCTTTGGGAAGTACCAAAAAGAATATTTACAATTACTTTTAAAATTCTTAAAAAGATAAATGGATGAAATTAAAAAATTATAAAATTAAACCTGTATCGAAACTTCAATTATTTTCTTGTAAGACTTTAGATGTTTATTTTAAATGGAACATAAACATCCATCGTGCTGATATCGCATCTCTAAATTTAAGCAAGATTAAGATATATTTTTAAAACGGACTACGCTCATTTTTAATGAATAAAACGTGAATATAAAACTTTTAGTAGTAAACAATTAATCCAATAGATTGAAAATTGTAAATTTATGAGGTTCGAAAAATTTGTCTAAATTTTTTGTGATCTATAATTTGATAATGTTGTAATTAAATTTTTTAATTTGTTCAATTTCATAAAATCAATTCAGGGCCAAATATTTTATAGAGAAGAGAAGTTATTAACTCTAGTTAAATTTTAAGATGTAGTGGTCTTATACAATTTTCAAATCCAAATTTATTAGTTGTATAGTTTAAAAGACAAAAATAATGCAAAAGATTTTTAATTTTGTCCAATGCATTAAGAACTAAGCTAATTTGTTCGTTTTTTATTATTATAAATATTACTATACTTAAAAAAATGGGGGAAAGTATACTGTCAGTTGGCTGACAAAACTGACCAAGTGAACAAATTGTGATTTTCAATTTTTCAATATTATTAAATCAATTTTTGAAAGACTTGCTGGCCAGAAGCCCTGTCTTTGCATTATGTAGCAGAATTATAGACTTCCTAAAAAGTAAAAAGTAATCCCAAATAAAATAGTTTTTTTTTTCACTTGGGCGTACAAAAAAATAAAATTGGCAAAACTTGAAAGTTTAAAATTTAATTCATATTATGTATGTAGGTACTTTCTCGACACGTGTACCATATATGTACATGTATTTCAGATCTATGAACTTCTCTTTTTCGTAAAATCCAGCACCTTAAAAAAGTTCGGTATTCCGAGGGCCGTGGTGGGTAATATTATCCCAGAACATTATAAATATCGAAGTTTAATCTTGAACATAGTTTGTGATACAAATGCACTGCAAATGCAGTCCATCCATTCGACTTTAAGTAAATTGCAAAGCAGGTGTAACTATCAGATCACTTCTGGGTATTGCTTGTAGCTCCCCACCCGCGGGAGAGCGATACCAAAATTAAAGTTATGAAAACGTCTGAGTACACTACCAAGATTGCGACATACGCATAGTTAAGCCAAGAGTCTGTGAACGTACATTAATTTTCATTGAAAAGAAAAATAATTTCTTTATTTTTAAATAGATTTTCAGGTGGGCACCAGAGAGCGATTTCAAGCGGTGCCGCAAAACCGATACCATCGAGCAAATAATTGCCACACGCATCAGAGTCTTGCCAAGTCCTTAACCTTTGACGTGCTCGAATCTTAAGAATGCTCCTCTTGAGCCACTGGCGGCGGCGCTTATCGCCAGCACCCTGCAAAAGTCGCACTGGGACTGCTCGTGATTAATTTAAAAGGCTGTTCCCCGATGGTTCACCAAAGATCGATTGAGTGCACGATGGACGTCGTGCCAGAAGGGTATTTAGGGCGATTAATAGAGTAAGATAATTATGGTGACTGATTTATTTATACAATTTTAGAAAGATGACGTTGGTATTGCATTTTCTGACACGATCAGTGTCCTAACTTTTTAGCAGTCGGTACGATCGGCATCATCTCGCCAGACGCAGATATGCTTCGTGGTGTGGAAGACGGTTCCTCCTTGGCACTGTTGCTCCACAGGCTCCCCATGGACACATCGGTAGTACTATGAAGGATTTAGTTGAGTAAATTCTTGATTAAGGTAATTAGAAATGCAAAAATCCTTACCTTGCTGCAGTCCTTGTGTGGAATGAAGTCGCTTCCGTTGCACTTCACGTTATCTGGTACTGGTACTGCTGGCTTTGAGGGCGCGTTAGTTGCTGGCTTCTAAAATTAAATTGATTAAATTGCGCTGATAGTTCATTGTCAATAACGAATTCTTCGCATTGACTGTGTCTTCGCGATTGTTTTCTCAATTCTTGAGGCTTTATTTATGTTCGTTTCAAATGGCGCGAATATTTTATCGGTTAAATTACCTGGGTTGGTGCCCGCGTTGGATCCACTGCTGGTTTCCTAGTAGGATTTTCTGGTTCAATAGCATTGTCCTTATCTGAAGGTGTGGATGGTGGCTTAGACCATTCTGGTTGTTCAGTGGCAACCCTTGTTGGTTCAGGAACCTTATAGTCGTTCATGCTGTAGTACAAAATTTTCATCAAAGCATTTTCTGGTCCGCAAAGTCCATGGAAATCATCCATATCAATAGCCCAGGTCATTGCTCCGGCGTAACCCTTTTGTTTGATGAAGTCCATCTTGATTTGCACAGATTTTGGATCTTCATAGCCGACCCATTGATTTCCCTTGTAGGTGTATGGTACTTCTCCACCCTGATCCCATTCGACAGTCCATCCCTTAGTTTTGTCTTGCACTTCAGTACAAATTTCGTAGTAAGCCAAGAATCCTGATGCATTTGTGTAAGGACCTGGTGCACCACCATCAGCCTCTTTGTTAACGTATGTTCCAGGTTTATAATTGTTGTTGGAGGCACTCAGTGTGAATGTACGACCGTAGAAAGGAATACCTACAACCAGTTTATTTGCTGGGCAGCCCATATCTTCCCAGAGGGCTAATCCATCCTCCTAAAAATTAAGATATTTTTTTAAGTATGTTTTTTGTAGACGTATTTTAAAAGATGTAAACTTACGACATTGAGTTTTTCATAAGCATATTGGTCATGAGGTCTTTTATGGAGCGGACTGTGGACATCGGCAAAACCAGCCCAGTTACCTCTCAAATCGTAGGTCATGGCATGGATGGCATCTAATAATTCGCAAAGTTGTGGAACATGGTAACCTTCATTCAGCCTGAATTTAGCAACTGGTACAGCCATTGTAATTTCCCAGCCCTTGCCTTGCTCATCGAATTTCCTTCTGAGTTCTTCAACGAAATAAAAGAACTTGTCCCTATCACCGAAGGTGCCACCACGGTCAGTTGCTCCAGGATATTCCCAATCCAAATCGAAACCATCAAAATTGTGTTTGTTCATGAATGCAACAACGCTGTCGATGAAGGAAGTCCTCCTGCTCTTCTGGGACACCATTTGGGAATATTTGCTACCACCTTCAGCCCATCCACCAACGGCTATTTGAAGTTTCAAATGCGGATAACTTTTTTTCAAATCGGTGAAGTTCTTGAAGCCACCTTGGACGATATCATTCTGCAAAGAGAGATAAATATTAATAATAAGCTCTGAAGATCTAGACAAATCGATTTTCTGAATAATGGTGAATGGTGAAGTTATATTAGATTTTATGAAAAAGTTAATTCTTGACACCATTGGAAACTACTGCGTTTTTTAAGGGTGATATAGGGTTTTCTAGTTCCCTTAGCTTTCGAAATTGCTTCTCTAAACTCTAAAACTTATTTTTTGTGCCTTCTCTTACATTAAAAATTAGTTATGGTATATAAGCCCAACTATAAATTAAAGAAGATACATTTCAAATAGATAAAGTAAGATAGATGAACTAATTAAAGTATAGTTTCAATTTAGACAAAAACTTACCTCAGGATCAATAACCAAAACGCTCCAGCTCTTGTCATCAAGACCAATAAAGGAGTAAACCAAATGAGTACACAATTCAGCGGGGATATCTTTGATTTCATATCGTCCAACTCCTGGTCGGTAAATAGCCCAGTTGCTAAAATAGCAAACAATTCTTGCTGGTTGCTCTATTTAAAAGAAATTAATAAATAAATTTTTGAAATTTAATTATTTCAAATTAATGCTGCATTTTTTTACCTGCCAAACAAACACCAGCCAACCCTAGTAGAAGAATTGGTATCACAGCTGCTAATTTACCTGAAAATCGAGAATATATTCAGTAATTTATTGAAAATTGATAGTCACTAGCATCCAGTTGTGATTAGCGTTAAAAGCAATAAATAATTTGAACGATACGTGTTTAAGAAGCCTGATGTTAAATGAAAGATTTATTTTTGCTGCCAAAATAGATTACATGTTTGTTTATGCTTTCTGCGATTTGAAGATGCATAAGTTGAGAACGGTGCATAGTGATGATTTTTCATAGACAAAGAACATTTTGTCGGATATTAAATAAACGTGTGCATCTTTCAATTACAAGTTTAACTTTTTATATTTAAATTTAACATAAACTTTTACATACTTCAAATTGTATTTAAAAACTGTAGTAACAATATTAAAATAGTGGACTAAGATTTTGTGCCCAAAGTTATTAGAAACTTTGAAATAGTATAAGCAAACTAAAAAATAATCACGAAATAATTATCACGTAGCAAATTTCTTGTAAGTTTACGGAGCGAACAATTATAAAACGAATCCCGAAAAGGAATACTTGAACTAACAACATAAGACCGAAACGACAATAATTTGTAAATGAGTTCGACAAATATCGCACAAGAAAGGGATTCGACAAAAAAACTGTTTCATTAGTATGCTAAGAGATGCGGCAATAATTCAAGAACTGATTACTAATTTGCATGCTCTGCAGCACCAGGTAGTAGTAGTGTTTAGGTTTATTGAACTTGAAATTTGATACACGCACTATTCGAACCGAGGCAGGTAAAACTAATCAAACGAACAATAACGCAAAGTATCACAATCTGAATCACTATTCACTTGAAGCGCAGGTGGTAGCCCGGCTGTTGAGATACTCACCCATCTTGCCTTGATGAATGAAATCTTTCGATTGACACCCAATTAATGAAATCAAGTTTTTATATGTGACCACGAGCTACCAGCTTTCTTCACTGGTAAAGGTTTTATTGAAGAAATGCTCTCTTTTGATGTTCGGTTAGAACGTCACAAGGAAGAAATTTCTTCGAATTGCACCACTGCTGTAAGCCTCACTTACTGCCGTGAAGAGACAATGAGGCTCCCGCTTTTATTCTCACGTACTTTGCGATTGTGAAGAATGAAAACGAATACTATTGATATTCGTGTCTCGAATTTCCCTGTCTAGTAACGCTAGCTCCTTGTTTTTTAGTGACCATGATTGCACCTTTTTCTGTTTGTCTTGCACTTGAAGATATTTTGATGTACTTAAGAAATATGATTCATGTTGTTGATAACTTGCTTTAAATTTGAATTTTATTAAATGTTCAGTAATTTTTTATGTTTCCGCAACGATATAGAAAATGATAGCAAAATATTTTTCCCGAATATTGATACAGTTATTTTAAATTCAGTAGTTTATGTATTATGTTGTTTCGATTTAGTTCCAAAAACCTCTAAAAACACACACAGAAAAAAAGTTATTGTGTAAAATTTAAAAACTGTGCGGGTATATGTAAGCAATTTAGTGGAAATAATATCCTAAAAATATTATTCTTGGAACATCCCTTATTTCTATAGAAGAGAATTTAATTTGTTTAAGTGCTTAATGACTTCATTTACTTTCAAGTAATGATTCTTAGAATTTGTACGATTTTGTCCACGACACAATGAATGAGCGTTCAATTTTAATTTCGTTAACATAGCCTCATTAACATTTAAGTTAACATTTTCAATTTTTTCCATGAATCGCAGGAAAAGTGATAGACGATTTTTTCTGTAGACGCCTACACTAGAAAATCTAAAAAGAAAAATGTGATTATATAAGGTCATCATGAAAGCAACGCTTTGAAAATAATAATAATCGCTGTATTGACGATTTTTGATAATATTTGAATGAATAAAATATTAATTGGAAAGTAAGAACTAAAGCTAAAATTTAAGGAAAAAAATTCAATTTTGAAAATACCGAATGCAAAATATTGGAAGACCTTGTGGATTTCTTCAAAAATCCTTTTTAAAATATACTTGATGCTGGAGAACAGCCAGGTGGACAAAATCTATTCTTATAAAATGTTCAGAAATTAATCTTTTCGTACTTAAAGTCACGAAAAATGTTTCTTACTTTTACTGCTAAAATAAAGTGGATCTATTGATTTGATAAACCCACAAAACGAAAGGAAAGTAAAAAATTAGGCTTTCTTATTCTTATAATGTCGTAAATTTAAGAGGCGCGTAGTTTTAAGGTAGACAACGCACGTCACGGCGCAAATGAATTTGAAACGAACACACCTCTTTGGTGCACGCGTCGTAAACTCTTTTCGTAAACATCAACAAAAACGCATATAAAAGTCTAACTTTTCTCCAACTTCTTCTTTGCTATTTACCTGATAAGAAGATTTACGTAGTTTTCTAAAATCGACGTATTTGTGTATTTTACGATGTTTAATGCATTTTCCTGTTTATTTTTTTAAAGTACTATTCGAATTTTTAGAAATTTTATCACTATAAGTAGTCACTACTTTTATGTTTATTCTGAGTGGTTCTCAGTTAATCGTACTGTGGATAACTAAATTTGGATGATGTTTTTCAATTATTTCGGTACTCTTAAAATTATAGCCCAATTAAGATGGATATCACAAATCTCAATGGTGCTACAATAAATTCAATTTACGGCAACTTTGAATGGAACAACCCGTATATGCTTTATGGCATGAAATTCAATAACCAAAAATGGTTTTCTCAGAAAGATATTAACAAACCAAAACTTTGGCGAACCCACCCACAACATGGGCGTATAATCGAAACCACAGGAGGGAGGCAAAGTAACAGAAAATACTCCTTAAGATTTCCATAAACTCTTAAAGTGGCGCCAAGATCAAGGGAAGAGGTGAACATACTCAGAAATTGGGTCGTTAACATGAAAAAAATGTATGAGGAGAAATGGGAAATAAAATTAAATCAAAATCACGGTATCTATAGTATTCCGGGCAAATTAAGGTCTCGCGCATTCGGATCAAACTGGGAACTGGTTTGCGTGTCGTTTTAATTCTTGTCATCAGGTACACGTCGCATCTTGATAAGGAGGCCACAAAGCCGGAAGGTTCTTGAACTCCACCTCGACAGAATTATTGTTTACGTTAATTTGATCTTAATTAGTGAAAATTTCAATATCGTGCGACGCAGGAACATTTTATTGATAATAAGAACTTCTATTAGAGGTATCTAACTTGAGATTGAAAAGAAATTACAACGCACGTAGAATATTTATGAGTTTCGATTTTAAAATAAGAGAACCGGGAATCGAGACAAATATAGTCCACAGTTTGTATTTTTGGGTTTATGGGAAATTTGGAGTGTTTTTATATGTCTTTTTTTGCCAACCAACGAAGAATCGCTTTTTTACGTTTTTAAAAGAATTGAGGTGTGGTGCCACTTTTAATTTTATCTCCTTTCGCTTTGTGCATTTTAGTCGGTATAAATTCACGTTTCCGTAGAGGTTGGCTTCTCGGTTGCCGAATAACCTGACCTATTTCGTTTATTTTCTCAACAGTAAATGAAAATTTCTTCGAAATATTTACAATGGTGTAATAAAATTTGTTTTTTTTTTGTATTAACATTTTCTATATTCTCAAAATCGATTGACTATTGCAATCCCAGTTTAATTAATTAAGTGATTTTATTTATCAAAATGTCTTTAGACATTCATTAATTTTTCTGTTTCGAAAGATGAAGGAATTTCCTGATTAATTCAAAAATCAATTAAAAATTGCTATCTTTGAATTAATTTAATCAACTTGATGCACTAGGTTAAATTGCAAATTGCAAGCCAATAAAAAAAGAAATTTCAAACAATTACTTAATCAAACATTTGCCACCAACTGATCAAGAAGGACTCAATTAAATAATTTAATAATTGATAGAGTGTGGTTAAAACTAATATTTTTGAAATTATTAAATTAATTAATTTAATATCATTAAAAATTTATGTTTTAGGTTAGTAAACAATTTTGCATAAAATAATTAATCACAGTAATATCAAATGGCCTGGAGATAGATAAAATATGTATATTAAATTCCAATAAGCTGGGTAAGCACCTGTTTCAATACCAAATGAATGGTTTGGAGAAAGATTGTAATGTGACCTAGAATATTATTATTTTTCAATTATTTGAACAAGATAAAGAATAAAATAGTGGTTGATATGCAATACACAAATTAATAAAGAATCTTATATTCAAATTATAAATAATTAAGAAAATTAAAGGAAGTTGTATGGAAACAACAGGAAATATGTAGTCGCTTTAAAAACAGTAGTTTCATAGAGAAATAACAGAATTGAGAATAATTTAATAACATTGAAATCTTTGTAGTTTGCAGTTCATCTTCTTTTTGAAAACACTTCGATACATCTGTGCCAATAGACTGTGAAATAAAATCAATAATCCCCATCTGCTGGATAAGTTCCCGTTGCATATTGTTCAACCAAAAGAAAAACGATTACTCAAATATTTAATTAATGTGATACTCAAAATCTAAGAATTTTACAAATACAGGTGGAATGGTTGCTAATGCGGCCAACTTGATAGGCTTTGTAACAAGGCTTTTCAAAATCTTGATTGTTTTTGCAGATGTTTGATTCTGGATAGACCTTACGAGAGAAAAATATAAAGATCGAAAAGTGTAAAAGGATCAGAAAAAACCCTTTGCGTTCTTACATACGCCAAGCCAACAAATTGCATAAAACCCTTCTAAAGATTATTACAATTTAAAGAGAATTAATGGACAAAACAATTTTTAGATCATCTGCATACATTAAACACAGAAATAGTCAGAACGAATGGAATATCATTTACAAGTAAAAATAGGAGAGGTCCTAAGTGGCTTCCTTGAGGGACACAACTAATATAATAATTTATGTTTAGATGTCATGTCCGACCTGACCGGATATAGATTATTTGGATTATTATTTAATGGATTAGTGGATACCAAAGAACGAATGTTGTAATTAATTGAATTCGTCAGAGTCCGAAGCCATCGAACAAATTACGGGTTTTTCGAGCCCATCTCATCAATGTTATTTTAATGTTTGTTTGTATGAAAAACATATATTTAAGAACTGTTGTTGATTTGATTTACGTTATTTTTCTTTCATTTTCCTCTTTACCTAATAATCATCGTCTGTGATTAATAAAACCAATAACAAAATTAAAAAGCAACGCCAGCCAGTTGTAGGCAGGCAGTAATCAAAAGTAACTCGTCTCAATCGGCAGAATTCGAACCCACAACGCTGTTGAGGCGGTGAGAGCCTCGCATGCTGTGCTGCAATCACCAACCCGACCGCAACTAGATTTTCAGCCGGAACCGAAATCGAATTTCGGCCGAAGTCGAAACTTATTTAAATAAATTAAAAGTCCTTTTATTCTCTGAAATGTGGCATCAGTCAGTCTTTAATAGTATGTTTTAGACAATAGCAATGAAATAGCTTATTGTATTATTGTGCATTAAATAAACGATAAACTTGGTCAAAAGTAAACGAAAAAGTGGTAACTTTACTTATAATCACATTATAAAAGGTAAAATAACGCTTTTTGAGAAAAAAAACAACATATTCAATTTTAAGTTACTTTTTTAGAAGCTTGAGATTGAAGTTCTAATTTTTGGCCGAAACCGAAACCGATATTTCGGTCGGTCACTATTCTTCGTGTACTCGACGTTTTAGGATTAATGTATTTATGTTAGCTAAGACAACAGTCATGAAATAAATACGATATTTTATTTAATTCATTAATTTATAAAAAATTAAACTAATTCATAACGCTAACTAAGATTAGTAAATAATCTGTTTGATAGCTCAGATTCAAATTCTTCAAATTCTAAGAGACTAACTGAGCTAGGGTCATAAGGGAATTCCTTCTTTTACAACAGGTTTTCTCACAAACTTACCTTGCAAATTCACTAGATAGACATATGTAAATGAGCAACATTTGGGAAATTAGAAGAAATCAGGAGCGACTGGATATAAGGTTTAAAATAATAATAATTACTAAATTTATTTTTCATTGATTTTATTGCAACTATTTCAGATCAACTCTTAGAATAACATTAAAATTATCGAGCTACGTATTCTGCTCAATTTGATATCAATATCTTACATCTAATGGTGTTTTAACGAATTTGTCTGCTGAGTTCTATTCACTATTTACTAATACTTAAATTAATTTTCTGTTACATACTTTGCTCTCTAGTGCTAAAACAATGCTTATTTTAAATTGCAACATAAGTCAAACTGAATAAAAGAAATTTTGCATGAGAACCAGTCCTTAAAACTTAACGTTGAGCACCAATGAAATAAATACCTAATCCTAATATGGTCTTTAAAGAATCTGGTACTAAAAATAAAAAGAATCGACAAAAAAAAAACGAAACATATTCACCTAATATTTACAATGTGATTCAAAATTATTCTTTTGTTGCATTTAGATATGATTTGTACACTTTTATGTGGCCGAGGGATTATCAACCCCCCGAGCGAACTTAAAACTTCAGTACTTTAATTATGCAATTATTGCATTTCCCCTCAAATCACTGACGTTTGAATTGAAACTCTATTTCATATTTACACAACAATTCAAAACAACGCTAATCGCAACTTGAAGTGTTTTAACATCCTACGCTTATTAAAGCTACTCGATAAATGATATCTTCAACTGTTCCAATAAAAAACCACAAATTGACCAATGTCTTGTTGCGTTGATAACTTCTTATGAATTGACTATGTCTAATTGAAAATTGTTCAAATTTCATATTTTTTCCCCGCTTTTTGTTTATTTTGTTGTAGTTACTACAAATTCGTGTTCTGCCTCGAGCCCTTTCGATAACAATTTCAGCATAAATTCAAAAATCCGGGAAATCAAGCAATATTTTTTGGAAAAATTCAGTCCAATTTGGTTTGTCTTACTTAGGTTAAGATGTAGACTACTAAAAATGATTACTTCTTGGATTTAACAGTCCTCGCATTACCAACGCGCTATAAGTACACTATTTCTTTTATTATTGTATTCGTTTTTCCCATTAGTTATTTAGTTAGTTATCGTGGGAATGAGATTCTTGATGATGAAGATGAGTTAATATGCTTGCAGAAATACACGAAGCCAATGGCGTATGATGATTTAATTTGGAGCTAAAAATAGCATGTGCGCCTGAACATCGATCAATCTAAAAATTATGGTGAAGGAGTCATTTGAGAATGATATGCTTGTGATTTTATATGTACTCGTTTCTCTGGTCGAGCTAGTTTCATTGTTTACTTATTCGAATACTAGAATGATAGTGCCTAAGATACGAAGTTTCGATAATGATCTAATGTGACTACCTTTATTATCTTTCACTTGATGACATTGGAAAATGGTCCATGTATTAGAATTTTATTTAGTACAGACATAACAGTCGGTAAATTAAATATTTTGAAATATAATAAAATTATTATAATACGTTAAATGCTTTTCAATTTAAAATTTTATATTTTCGAAGAATTATTTGTAAATAAGAGAAGTTGTTTCTGATGTATTAACTGCATAAAATATGCAAAATTGTAAGGCTTGAACTTTTTAAATACTCAAGTCCCTACGACAGCTTTAAAGGACCATTCCAACTGAACTGTATCAGAAATATTATAGATATTATCCTACCGAAACTACTGTCACACTTGAACTATCTGAATGAAATGGTCTTAATGATTTTCTCAACGTTATTAACAAGCTCTGTCCGATGTGTTTAAAGTGCTTTCTGCAATACGACGTAAATTCACTCGTGTGCGCTCGCATTTCTAGAAAGGTAGTCTTTAGTAATTAATTTCCTAAGACGACAACAGTTACCAGTTAAAAACTACCAATAACTAGGAATATTTAATTAGTTCACCGTTGATATCAGTACAGCTAATGTTGGAAAACGTTTTTGTTTTAGTATGAACAAGATTTATGCTCTAAGCTCAGAAATACGAAAAGTTTGTTAAATTGTTGTTACTTTTTCTCTCTTTAAAAAATGAAATATGTTTTCTTTTATCAATTGGACGGATGAAATGAAAGTTACAAGTTACATAAAAATTACCAACAGTTATCAATGTATAGTGTGTTGGTAAAAGATACAAAACTTATTGGTAAAAATTAATGTTAGGCTATAAGTTACGTTATTGTTTCTTTAAGTAAAAAAATTTTCACGTTGCTGGTAAATTGGCAGTGGATCTGCGGGAGATGATCTGTCTTCCTCTGTTGAACTCAATTCTGCTATTTTTGATGGTAATGCCGCCATTGCTTTCTCTAAATGTGGGAAGAAATGTAATTTGTTTAAAATGTTGCTGTATAGTGTTTTAGGATTTCACATCTAAAAATAATAATAAGCTGATGATGGGTTCGGGAACTATATCTAAGCGCAGCTTAAACGCATTTTACTTACCGTGTTATCTATATTGCTTTATTTAAAAAGATATTTTTCAGTTTTTAGCATATTTTCAATGTAGTTTTAATTACTCCCGTTTAATTATCTAATTTTATACAGTCTAATAGTTTAAAAATATACTATTTTTTTGTAGAAAAATCTATAAATTAATTTCTTATTTTGGAATGCTCTAATTAAACCTTAAAACGCTGTCTAGAAAAATATTTCTTTTTCTACAGTGAACTTGAAAACGATAGGAATATTTATCAAGTAGTAAAGGGATTTAATTCTGAGAAAAATTAAAAAATATAAAAGTACAAATATTTAAGTTCCAGAGTGCTATAGAATAGAAAGGTTCAACTCCTTTTATTTTTGTCTGCTTTCTTTTCCACTACAATTTTGGCTAAACTCATGAAAGTTTTTGGTTTCCAATATGACAGATTTAAAACGTAGAACTAATATTAAAAAGATAAACTCCCACTTGTTTGCTTAATGTTGTCAGAAATGCACTTCTTTAATCTTACAATTAAAATCCCTTTACTAAACGATTAATCGCTAGTTTTAAAAAAAAAACATGTAATCGATTTTTTATACAAAGAATAAAGAAGTAAATGTACCCCTACGATGACTGCGAATAAAATTCCTAGGAAATAAATGATTAACACCATGGTTACACCTACGACGCTTATTTTATTTATTTTATAACCATACCTTCCAAATATAACAGTTATTCCTTCCCGATTTTAACCAACAGAATAGCTAAAATATGTTCCTTAATCTAAAATGAAAATAATGGAACTCTTGAACTGTGTAATTGCTTCAATATTTGCTTTCTTTTCTAAAAGAAATCTATTAAAAATCTTCTAAATAAAACTCCTAAACTACCTAAACTCCTCCAATTAGAAAGGTATATAAAATTTAATATCTAATTAACGCACACAAATGTCATGAGGGCATATCCAGATTAACTTGAGTGCTGTTATCCATGAAATTGAACATACGCCAAGAATAAAATGTGTTTTCAAGCAAAAATAAGAGTGCAACAATAAATCAGTACAAACCTTTGTATTATTAGAGAAATTAATTTGTTTTTTTTCTTTTAGGCAAAGCAGCTCCGCACAAGCACAACAGAACAGCTCCGTTCACTACTTTGGATTAGACTGGCTAGGATTTCCTAAACACAAGAACAAACACAAGCAAAAAAATAATAGTAAAATAAAAATGTTTAACAAAAAATATAAGACAAAATTTCGAACAAAATTTACATCCGAACAATATTTGAAAAATTTCGAGCAAAATGATAGATAATATTTTAAAAAAAAATTGTGATATGCGCGCAGTCAATGGCTTTCTATGAAAATGATATGATCGCAATATGAGGATGAATGAGTGATTTTCAGTGTTCATCTAAAATTGATAAATCTGTTAATTATCTATTTGAACAATCAGTAACAAAAGTATGATAGTTTAGAAAATTTGTTTTATGTCTAGACAAAAATGAATCGATTTCGAAAACAAAACTTCGATTTCGTCACAAAAACAACATTCATCCAAGAGCTCACGAAAACCATAAATTTGACCTTTCGCTAGTTTGCAACGACCGCTTACCTGCGACTATTTTACTCATTTGCATCACTTGCTGAGCAAGAATCTGATTGAGCTGCAGCAGATGCTCCCTCTGCTTCTTTTCAGCGTTTATTTTACTTGGAGGCACACTTACTGTATCCTAGAAGATTTTATATTTTATATAAATTATCTATTTTTTATACCTCGCTTTAAATTACATTTGGAGTATTAATCGGTGCCTCGGCCAGCATTTTTTTAATGGCCTCTACTTTTTCTTGCCGTCGCTTTTTCTCTTCTGGCGAAAGCTCGGGAGTCTAAAATACAGAATTTGGTATTAGAAATTCAAATATGTACCTAAGTATAAAAATTGTCGTCACCTTTTCTGGAATATAACGTTCAGGTATTAGGATTTTACTGGGAGCAGCTAAGAGCTTATCGATAGTATTTTCCGAAATCTTTTCTCGATGTCCTAAGGCTGACCTTACAACATCGGGAGCATTTATTCTAGGTCTCAAAGCAACTTCCATATCAAGATCATCCCTTGCTCGCCAATTTGTATTCTAAAAAAATAATTTTATTCAGCTATTTATAAAAGGCAGGATACTTATTAATTGAGTTTAGATTTTAATTTAAAAGTTTTATATTGTTTTACTCGATTAATATACTTTACTTACATTGCAATTCATATCGTTCTCCGCTTGTATATTTTGCATGGCCTTAGCATTAACATTATTTGGTGCGGTGTAATGTCGTCGTTTCTCTTTAGGAACAGCTCGTTTATGTTTGTGCGCTAAAGGAACTTTTTCCGTGTTGTCTTCGGAAGCACTTCCTGACATTTCACTTATGATCTGTCTGGCTGCTTCACTCTGGAAAATAGGGCTAGTCAGACTCTGAATCGATTCGGTCTTATTTTTCAGCGACGAGGAGTTGTATTGCTCTTCATTCTGGGAATCCATATAGTGAGAAATACTCATCTTATCTTTAGATACACTATAATTGTTATACGCAGAAAGATTCGAGTTCTTATCGGACATTGATACTGGGTACGGATTTATGTTTATGTAATAGTCGTTATATCGCATTTGAATCGTAGGACTGGGCACCGGAGCATTTGGGTTCACGTAAGGTTGCGCCTTTAGTGGTTCGTGAGATTTCTTTTCCTTGTTCTGTTTGAATGGCTCAAAAGTTTCGTTATAAGTTCGTGGAAGTGATTTAGAGCGAGCGTACAAATCTTCTGGTAGTTGGGTGTGTGTTTCTTCCTCCAACACTTGATCCAAATTTTGTATCGACATAGCAACATTTGCCGATCGCTCCCGGTCACGATGCCTTCTTTCAGATTCTCTTTTAACTATCCGAACTGTTTTAATTTCCTGTTTTTCTTGATTCGACAAATTTGCAAAACTGTTCTCAACGAAGTCTTCATCCATTCCACTACCTTCGTGTGTCTCAAAATCTACGTACCGCCCAATTCGATTATTTTTACTGTCGTAGCCGCTTAATTTGCTTGAAGTCGAGCAATTCAGGTTACTGCTGCTATTTGCCGATCCGGTATCTACGTACAGTGGGATATTTAAATTTTCCATAGAAGCACCCCCAGTGTGATCAGTGCTGACCATAGAGTCTAGATCTGTTTCTGTCCAACAAGAACTGTGCTGCCGTTTTCTAATATGCGAAGAGGAAGGCATTGAGGAAGAGTCCTTGCTTCCAATCTGCTGATATAAAGCATTTGAATTTTCAGTCAGTTGCCGCACAGCTTGACTGAGTTCCTGTCTCTGTCGCTGCATGTCTCCGACAAGTTGCTGGACCCGACGAAGCTCTGACTCCAAAAGTGCTGTAGTACTACTAGCGTACTGAATACTGTCGCCAGCCCCTTGACTTCCTCCCAACGCTCCTTGGGATCCACGGGATCCTCTCGAAGCTTGCAATTTTTGCCGCAATATCAACAGTTCTTGTTCTAAACGTGCATTTCCGGCAACAGTCTGTTCTAGTTTCTGGAAAAAATATAAACTTTTTAATTACATTTTCATTCTTGAAGCATGTTTTCGTTTAAACGATAAATGAACGGTGTGAGATAGACTAGCTAAACACGTGATTAGAATGAATGGTGAATTGTTGTTAGTCAATAGGCATTTTTGGGCACCATTTATAGATGCAACGTAACCAAACAAAAAGCGTAAATAAGAAGGAAAGAACCAACGTCTACTAGGCACCTCGTCTACCTTTGAATTTTCCGCAAGGAGCTGGTGCACTCGCGACAATTCTCTTTCGAGAACATGCTGCTGCTTTTTAGCAGCTTCAAGTGCCATTGGGTGCCCGTTTGTATCCTGTAGTCGTGCTCGCAATCCACCAAGGGCTCGCTCAAGATCTTCTTTATCACGCTGAAGATTTTGAAGCGTCCCAGACTCCTCTTGGAGCAGCTGATCCAACTGGTAAAGTTGCCGAACTTTTGACTATTTTTTGTGTTGTTAATGTGAATTTTTAACCATTCGTGAATCAAAACAGAGGGTTACATTACCTGCAATTCTGTGTGATTCGGACTAAGACGATCCCAGTGCTTTTGCTCCTCCTGTAACAGTCTACGCTCTTGAACTTTTTGATTGAACTCAAGTCGATCCAGCGTAACAGATTCGGACTGGATATGTCTACTATTTTCGTTGCTTCGGTATAATGAGCCCAATTTGACCATATTGTCGACTAGATTCACAAGAGGCTTGCTTTTTTCGTATTGCTTTTCTAATTCCATTAAATGTTGTTTCAGGTAGTTCAGCCTTTGGATATTTTCAGAACGTGATGGCCCTTCACTAGTGCGAATTCGGTTCTATTATGAAACATAAAAAAATTAATATGACGACTGCCGTAGAATTCCTACAAAATAATTTAAATATGACTAAGTGCGTTGTGTTAGTATGAACAAAGCAGTAGTTATTATTTTCCACTAAAATTGGTATGTTAGTACTAAAAAAGCAAATCCTATGAATGCCGATTTTAAATTTAAGTAGTTTTATTGTATTTTCATCTACTATTTAAGAGATACGCAGCCCTAAATAAGCAAATATCGTTTCCGTACGCACAAACAAAAAAACAATATTATTATCTTCAATTACTTCCTTAAATTATATAATATAATATTCTAATTTTTTATTGATATCCGAAAGTGTGCATTTTAAAAACGAATAAAAATGTTAAGGAAAATGAGAATTAAAAAACCAATTATTTTTTATATCATTTAAAAAAGAGATTCGTCGTAGGCGGATTTTATTTTTTAAACTTTTAATTTCCAAAAAATATTAAATCAATTTCGATATATTCTACGACGACAAAGTTATGTATGTAGATACTTGAATTTGAAAGAAACTCTACAATTAAACATTGTGAAATTTTAAAGCTAATTAATTTAATTTTTCTGTTTTTGCGGCGGTAAAGTGCTTCGAAAACTATTTTCAAATCCATGAATCACGGAAATCGGAGTATCGCCGTATATCCGATTAGATAGAACTTTACCACAGTGAGTTTTTGTGGAGGTCTAAAAAGAAGATCATATGTATAGTGCAGCTTTCAAGGGAAGTGTTATGTTATGTTTTGTTTCATAAAACTGTTTCTACGCTAATCTACATAATTTAAAAGTTTCCTTATATTAAGAATCAATGCTCTTTTTTAATGTCTGCATATGTTAAGTATATTTAAATTTAAACTACTATGTTTTTGCAAGTAACACATATATAATGTACCGTTAATTGCCTATACCTCTTTACATGCAATGTTAGAATGATGTGCTCTAGTAAAATATAAATTAATTCTATGCGTTATTTTATTTGCGTTCTTTGTTAGCATCTAGCATCTAATTTTGGAAAAGAATTGTGTAGCAAAATGACCTGCAATTCGTGTATTTCAGTGCAACATTGTTCAATGGCTCTGGCTGTTGTACTGTTCTGCCGTCTTAATTGTATCAACAATAAAACGAGCTCTTCGTGTGTACGACTTAGAAGATCTCCAGCAGACATGTCCAAATTCTGTGAAAAGTGTGTAGTTTGTTGTTGAAAATAAAAACAAAAACAAAAAGTGCTGTTCGTGTGTCTTTTAAGAAAATAATTTAATACGATTTTTCATACATTTTATAAAACGAAAAGGGACTCACCCTAATTTGTGAACTTGTTTCTCTCTCCAGTAGATCTATTTCTGCACGGCTTCCACTTTTTTTCAGAGGATAGTAGTTCTCCCTATCGTAGTTGTTGAGAATATCTGCTCCCTCAGTCCGGTAATAATTTCGATCTATTGCGTGTTTGTTATCCAATGGAGTTGAACCGTACTGGTTGTCAGCAGTTGGATCAACGGCTATTGTATCTGTTGGGTCTGGCTTTACAGTCAGATTTACTTTCGGCAAATTGCGAACATTACGAACAGATATGGATGCTGAAAAATATTATTTGTTATGTCCACACTGCAATATTTTCTTTAAATATTTATTAATTTGATTTTCTGGTAAATGCGGTTGAATAAACTCATCAAATTTTCTTTTTTGCTTTTGAATTTAAATTTACATCAAACGATAGGTATAGTGCAGTTTTAAACAAAACATTTTTTTTTTTGCATACAAAGCAGCAAACCGAAATCTTTGAAATTGAAGTATAAATAAAAATTAAGCTATGTAATAGGAAATTGAAAACACTCCAAAAGTTGTCATATTGTTAAAACATACGCTTTATAAACTTAATAAAAATAATAGCAACGATAAAGCATGAATATTTCATTACATATGTATGTATGTATAAAATATTCTAATTGACATAATTGAAAGTTTTGAGCACGATACAATGCCAATATCGAAAAAAAACATACAATGCGACAATTTTAGCATCAGGTTATATTAAAACTAATTGGTGAAAATACTTCCTGTACACATTCTTCAAATGTTGACTTCACTACAAATAAACCAATTTGTGTGAAATGTGAAGAACTGCTGCTATTGCAGAAAACACATTAAATTTATTCATCAGTGTTATTAATGAGTACCAGAGTTGTTTTATCGTAGGGTGCAATTATTTCGATTAACGAAAAATAAGTCGGATTAAATCGCAAACCCTCTTACCAGAACGATTCATTAATTTTTAAAAAATAAAAGATGTTTTGTATATTTTCTAATAGAAGATTATTTAAATAATTGGTGGCAGAAGTAAAAAAGAAAAGGTGTGGCCTTTAATTTTTTCAATAACAGTTTTGAAATCTGAATAAATTAAGTGCGAACATTATTTGGAGATTTCCAATATAAATTTAAATTGATCTGCACAAACCAACTAATGCAAATAAGATTTCGGTTTACCTTAGCTCTCAAAGTTTTTTTATTCAGCAAAGATTGTTAGCACATTTTCAGGCTTTATTTGAAAACATTAAAAACTAAAAAAAAAAGTATTAAGAAAAACGTATTCTTACCGCAAAAGTATAAAGGGTTAAAGAGTAAACATACCATGGATTATTTAGATTTTTGTCTTTTTTTATATTTTTGATTTTATTTTGTGTTTTAAGGAACATGGTAAAGTTTTGTAAAATTTATCATGTGATCTGCAGTGCAATCTGATTGTGTATCCGCAGTGCTGGCTATGTGCTCACTATTTAAAGCCCCACTCCCGATATCATTATTTTTCTCATTTTTCGAAATACCTCCCGCGTTCTTCATTAATCCACTGGACATTGAATCCCATTGCCTAATTACTTCACGATCAATCTCAACTGATTTTCTAGAGTAATTGGACGCAGTGTCTTCTCGGAGAGTTTCATAAAGATCAGATTTATCATCAGTGGCCAATTGTACGTAAACATCATTATCATCTTTGAAATCATCAGTCCACGGAGCAGTTTTTGGTTTAATTGGCTCGCTCAGACGTGGTCTGTATGCTGATCTTAGTTGATGGGAAACAGTGTCGTTAACATAGGTAACATCTCTTGTAATTTTTGGGCGAATCTGTTTTTCTTGTTCATAATCTTTAGGAATAAGTTCGGGGATAGCAACTGGTGGGGTGTGTGTCCCTAAAATTCTGTCTAGATCGTCTAGCGACCGAGCGTGTCTTTGGGACACCTTTCTAAGGCTCTCACGCCACAGGACATCTTCATCCCAAAGCTGCTCACCGGCAGTTAAGTCTGAAAGTTTTGAATCGTTATTTGCATTGGCTCCATTGGCAATAGAGTCAACATTTGGAACTTTTGATGTAGGTGAGTAGTTAGTGATCTTAATGACTGGTGGAGTTAGTACGGTAGTGCTTGGTGCTTCCAGCCCACTATTACCGCTTTGCTTCAAGTTTTTATAGCTAAGTTCTTTTGATACATTCTTCTCGATGTTTTGTCTAGTTTTATACAAGTTTTTACTATTTATAGTCTGATCCTTGTCAGTAGCGTTAATTATCTCTACAGAAAGAGATCGGTTACTTGAAAGACCAGTTGTATTGGCGTTTAGTGGATTTTTCATGCTAATAGGATTTTGGATGTGTGATATACCCGTTCTGCGCAGATTAACGTCTCTTTGATTGTTTAGAGTTTGATTGAGTCCTATGGGAATGTCTCGGGTGACAAGATCGGAGTAGTAATAAGGTGCTGATTGATCCGACACATTGCTGTTGTTTCTACTATGGATTGGTGTATTTTGCGTAAGATCATATGCTGTACAGAAGCTCGTTTGATCCATGTCAATTGACGATATCGTCACACTCTTTGCGATTTCTACATTAAAATTCACATTCTCGATCGCATTTAGATCTTCCGATTCGCATTGAGCGTCGTGAAGAGACAGGTTTTTCTCTTTTAACAGTGATGGTATTTTACCTTCTTGATTTTGTGTAGAGTTGGAATTATTTTTTTCAGTTAAAGCAATATCTAAATCGCTACCTATTTTCTGTATTGAGTCTGTCGACGAAACGAAGTTTATATTTCCGTAAAAATGTTCATCACCTTCATTTCTAAATATTTCGGGTGGTTTTATAAAATTCGTGATTCCATCGTTAACCCACCTGCTATCTGAATTTTGGTAGAGGTAAAGATCACTTGTCTGCAACCTACTGAGGTAAGAATCAAGATCTGTGTTTGTTAAAGTTTCTTCGAAATGCTCACTCATTGATTCTATTTCGCTAACTGATTCTTCAGAAAGTGGTCTTCTATTGCGTTGTCTTTCCAACTCAGAATCCGATCCTTGTCGGTGCCGAAATTCGACCGATTCAGTTTCACTGCTATCTGTAATTTGCAATTTTTGAGGCAATGAACTATTCGATTGATAACGACTGCCAACAAAAGACGGTGAGTTATTTTTTAATTTATTATAAAGATCAAAATCTGAGGAAGTATTCGAACTGTTGTCAGTGTGGAAGCTATAGTTGGAGTCTGAAAGTGTTCTATCGTGATTTTTTAGAATATTCGGCTTGAAATTGCGGAATTTTGTGAATTGGTCTGGCAAAGATAGACGACTTGTCTTATGCCCTTCAGTTTTATTCAAATTCAGCGATGAATTACTGGAGTGGATTTTCGGTATTTGATCAAAAGACAAATTAAGTTTGTCTTTTCTCTTCACAGTATCATAATTTTCGGACGAAAAAATTTCTTCTGTATTAAGTTCGTCTAAAGGTGGAGGAGACGATGGAATTGGCGGGGGTGACACAATTTCGCTGTCTGAGCTTTCGATGCAATTTGTAAGAGGTGTGCCAGCACCTAGGTAGTATGAGGCAGGTCGAAAAGTATCAGATAAACTAAACCTTGACCGTGACCTCATTTTTACTCCTTCCACCTCCTTTGAAGATTCATCGTCAGCATCAGAACTTTCGCTGTTTAGAACCGTGTTTTCGGATGCCTTTAAGATATCCGGAAGATCTTTTCGTTTTATTATTCGATCGGAAAGCTTCTTTACTTTCTTTTTAGATAAATCAGCTTTTTTAAATGTATTTTTCTTTAGAGTGGATTTTCCAGTTTCTTCAGGCTGTTTTTCTTCAATTTTAATTTGTCTATGTGAAAGTTCCATGTATAATGGTTCGGGATTGACTGGAGAGTCCGTAGAAACGCATACAATCTCATAATTTTCTTTGGTATCGTTTTCAATTCCTTTGGTCATTTCTACATAAGGATTTTCCTCGCAGTCGATAGGATCTAGTCTAACAACACTGTTGGTTGGACTCAGGACAGACTTTTTGGGTGTCATTGGTAAATAATGATTCTCTGAACCAACATTTGTTACGGACTCGTTTTCATATAGGTTTTCATCTGATTGCAATGTGTACGAGGGAAAAGTATTTGAATCAACCTCTTCAAGGGCTTCATCTAAGTCGTCATCAGTGTACTCACAATTTTCTTCATCTTCAGCTTTTCCTTCTTTGTCAGACTCATTTACTTCTTCTATATTCGTTGCAATTGTTTGTTCATCAATTTTTTCATCGATCGACAGGTTATTATTAGCCTGTTCATTATTAGCCTGTTCATTATTAGCCTCTTTATCTTTTTCTGGTTCACATTTTTTCACTTTTTTGTCTATTGTGGAACTATCGAAAGACTTTGCACTTAGAACTTTGATCTGTAAAGTTTTTTGCGTGTAAACGGGTACATATGATGTGTTTTCGAGCAGAGAGGTATTTGAATTATTTTTCACAATATCTGTTGGGGATTTTCTCTTAGAGGGGCTTGTTCTAACATTAATGCTTGTATCAATATCATTTGAGGAAGAGGGAGTTGGAGATGACCTTCCTGCCGGCGAGGACTCTGGCCCATCTGACGAAATTATAATTTACAAATGAGTTTCTTTCATAAATAAGTAAAATGTTTTGCAATTAGCTAATTCCTATTGAAAGGCTGTGCCTTTGTCTAAAATTTTACAAATAATGCTTAGAAGACCCAATAACCTGAACGTCTTTGGAACTACTTAGGTAGAAAATCCCACAACCACTTTATCCAACTTATTGTTACCTAAATATGTAAACAAAATTTGAAGATCCAACCGTGAAAGTCATGTCATGCAACTCTGTTCGGATTTTATTTTGTTTATATAGTTGTGCACAGAGTTTAACGTTTATTTCCAAATTCCATTAGTTGTTTTAATCAGAAAGTATGTTAAGAAACAATTGTGAGACTTTAAAAGCTGGTTGAGAAGAGCAAATGACTGATTTTTATATTAGTATTAAAGGGAAGCCAACTGGAAATGTTTAGTCAACGGCTGTTTTTAAAAAAAGTCATATTACTTTTTCAATAAACTAATACTGGTACGCTCGGCAGGAAGGCAATTAAATTTTGAGTTTTTTTAATATTACTTGTGGATACTAGCTATATACAGCTAAGAGAGCAGAGAGATTGCACATACGAAAATTCGTATGTCTCTTGTTTCAGTATTTTCCTAAAAACACGAAAGTTATTTGAAATAAACTAATAAATTATAAGAATTATAATAATGTACATTTTCAACAGTTCAACTAATAGAAAATACTTTTTAGATTCATACAAATTTTCTATTCAAATAAAGCGCCCCTTTTCCATAAGAACAATTACACGACGGTACCATATAATGCATTTCTATAAAAAAGTTAAGTTATTACTTCGAAAGAAAAATATTTTAAAATTCGCAGAGGAGTGCAATAATATTTCTTTAATTTTATTAAAATGTTTAGCCATTAAAACTTTCCGCTTTGTTTTTTTTATTCTAAAACAAAAAAAATAAAGTGACAAAGAATATTTTCGTAGTTAATTTATGTAGAATTTTTTTCAGAGATTCCAAATGCGGAAACGAACGCTGAGCTTCCGAGAAAGTTGTGAATCTGCGAAAAACATGCCGTAAAACTCGAAGGTCTATTTGCTTTATAGAAATACCAAAATCACAATATGACTTCTTTCAACACACATACGCCCGTCCCGCCCCATTCAACAATTTTTTTTTACCTAATTCAGCAGTTTCATTTTCAGTTTCGTTGAATTTTCCAATAAAAGAAGTTTAGGGTTTTAGTTAGAAATACAATGTAAAATTTGTTCAATTCTATGTAATTGCACTCCAATGTCACGACTTCGATGTAATATACTACTTTATTTTGGATGCTCAGGAAAATTGCAGGTAAATAAAGTAAGATAGTTTTCCCTAAATGAGGATGTTTTTAGAAATGCATTTAATGGCCATCGATTGAAATGCTAACGACCGTAGATAGTTAAAACAATGAGCATGCAAATTAGCTAAAATATTGAAATAAAATGTAAATTTCTCTAGTACATACCTTCGTCGTCGGAGGAGTAGCTATTGTAGCCAGCATTCGCGTGCGTTTCCGACCTACTTCTTTGGATCCCGTGAGTAGCAAGAAAGTTTGGCGTGCTAGCGACCTTGGTCATGGAAATGTTCCCCTGCTGCGCACCCTTCCTCGTTAGGGGCGACTGGAGCATTCGTTGCTTCCACTCCAACAGCCGCTTCATAGACTCTTCCCGCTTCCGTTCTCCATCCTTAATGGCGTCCTCCTCCTTCCTCGGCAGACGGGCACTAGCCGATCTCAAAAACTGCTCACTTTGACTAGCCCGGTAATCTTTAGCATTATGGCGATTTGCTCGAGGTACACTGGACACGGTTTGGGCAATGGGATCCGAAATAAGTTCATCCCGCTTAGCATCCTCATATCCCGGCTCGTAGCTAATTGTGTTTGCGGTGCCCGCGTAAGGACCTATGTCCTGGCTCTTGTAGTTGGACAAAGTGTGAGTATGCTGATTCTGGGGGTTCTGCAAGTACAGGGCACTCTGTCGCATCTTTTCAGCGTAGCTCGCCTCCGAATAGTAAAAGCTATCCGGCGTTCTATTTATGTCCAAACTTGATTTAGGTCTCGGCGCTCTGACCGGGTCTGGCTTTATGTTTGCGGCCTCCGCTCTAGCCTCATACTCCAGAAAGTCGGCTGAATGAGGTCGCATAATTCCCGAAGGCTGCAGGGGCTTCGCTCGTAAGTTTACGTGCTGCGACGTCGCCTGCGGAAATGGGAAATTAAAAATATTTATATTGGTCACAGGAAAATGAGTTTTATACCTCCAACTGACTGGGAGCATATCTCGAGGGCATTGGGGGGACATGTTTATCATTATTGTATGTGGGTGGGCTCATCGGACGCCTGTAGGCCCCAGCCTCGGCTGGGCTCTGATGCATTTTGGCCTGGCCCAAATTGTAAATGTCCTCGTAATCAGAGAATATTCTGTGCTGGCCACTTTTTGACCGCCCATAAGCATCTGGGGTGCGACGCTCCACATTCGGGTAAGTCATCCCGGATCCCGGCATTAAGTGCTTCGGGTACTTCCTTTGATGGGCCCGCTGGACGTAGAGCTCTCGCTCCCCGTAAATATCGTTACCGACGTCATCGTTGAAGCGTTGCGGTGCCCGAATTATGTGATCCTCCAGCTCCATGGCTGGCGGATAATTGGCAGGAATATTCGATTGCGGGGGCGGTATATGATATGGAGATTTATGCTGGCTGTAGACACCGCTGACCGTCATGTTTCGGTCGACGTTCATTTGCTGAAATTGGGCGGAAAGGGCGTCCGAGGGCCGCCCGTGCCTCACAGCAGACGTTACATTTCCCGTGCGGGTGTCGTAGATCGCGTGGTGCTGGCCCTTCTGCTGGATGGTTGACATCGGCCCCTGGACCCCTGCCTGCTGCCTCTGCTGACTAGATACATGGCGGCGAGATTCAGTGGCTGTTTCGCATCTGCAAAATATATTCATTGCATTTCAGATGGATGAGCTTCTGCTGCATTGAATGCAATTTGTTAAAAGAACGCATGTAGAGGAGGCAGCGCCGGATTAATGCTATTGACAAATTGCTAATTTCTACTCAGGATGCAATTACATTGGCTAATTAAGGGTAAAAATAACTGAACTGAAGCTTAATTTTACAGGGGACAGAAAAGTATGTTCAAATTTTAGCGGAAGCACTATTATAGTTTATCTGAGATCTAGAAGCACATGGGCATGGGATACCCTCTATTTTAAATTTTTCAACGCGCATTTCTCGATTTCTAATCAATATAATTTAAGACAGTGACTATTTTCACCTTAAAAAACGTGAAACCAGAAACCAGAAAAAATAAATTCATTCAAATTACAAAATGCCTATTAACTAAAGATTTTCCTTTTACAAAATGCCTACTAAATAAAGATTTTACTTTTACTGTGAATATATTTTTTCTGGTTTCTGGTTTCTGGTTTCTGGTTTCTGGTTTCACGTTTTAAGGTGAAAATAGTCACCTCCATAATTTAAACTTGTTATTTCAATCGACGCATTGAATAGTGTAGGAAAAGAAAAATCAAAATATACTAGAACTTTTTTTTTCTTTCTCTACTAAATCCAAAATCTATTCTTTATTTATTATGCTTTGTTATTGTTAATTTTAACCCAATTTTCAACTATATCTTTTCATTAAACTCATATCCTTACCTTGCATTTTATAGTTTATTAATACTGATTTTATATATGCCTTTCATGAAGAAAATTCTATTATTTTGGGCTTTATTTTTATTATTTACCTACGTATTTTTTTTGCCACACGAAAACTTTTGTGTTCAAACGATCAAGAAAATTATTATATTATGTACATGTACCTTATAATAAAATTACATGTAAAAACATTTCTTTGATATATTTTTCTATATTTATCAAATACGAAGACGAATGCATTGTGAGATATCTCCCTGTTTATATTTTCAAATTTTTTGTACCTTTCGAAGCTTCTAGGAAAATAAAAACTTCCTTCGCCTCCACAATTTCTTGGAAAATCGCTACCTTACATGAACCTATGAAAAATAAAACATTTTTTTTAAGAAACCGAATTTTATGAATAAAAGAAATGAAATAAAATAATGTATAAAGAAAACAGTCTGGTGCCATTTTCATGTTTGCGATACTATTTGATATTTAGTTTCTTTTGTTTAATTATATACTTAACGCATATCTATATGTATTTATGTATATACTATTCGAATTATTTGTGGTTTATTTGGACAACGCAAACAAAGAAAAAAATACAATATTCGGTAGAACTGGAATCCACAGGGTGCCTAGCGTGCGGTGCCAGCGATGAGTTTACCAATCGCACTGTGAACTACTGTTTATGGTGCCATTTTGCTTTGAATTGCCGTTGATATGACACTCGTATTACATAAAGCTAACTGAAATATAACTATATATGTATGTACATAATATACAAACTTGCAATATTAACATTCATCGTTTTAATGAAATCTTGGAAATATTTCTGTTAGGTTTTTTTAAAATTTTGCTTAATTGTGCAATGGTTTTGATGATAATACAAAATTTAATTTACTTTTGTGCTCTATAATTGTTTTCTGTCCAGTTTTCTGAAAAGCTACAGGTTTTCAATAAACTCAAGAGAACGAACAAAATAAAAAGCTGAATGTCATCATACGAGTACCTAAATGGTCGTGAATTTAAGGACATTCACAGAATTATAAGAAAACAGAGGAAAAATAATAAATTCTTATAAAACTCCACTCATAATTAAAACGATATTTGACAGTTTTATTTCACATGGCAAAGACCCTTTTGTGTCAGAAGGACCAAATTTAGCTACAGGTTCTTGGTTTGAAGAATTTGAACAAGATTAGAACAGCTTATGTGGTTTGAGGTAATGTGTTCTGCAATTTATCTACTGGTTTTTGTAGGAATCATGCTCTGATTGCTGATTAAATTCATATAGTAAAATTTTGTCTACTCTACGTTCAGAAACAGTAATTGATTTTGGGAAATGGTTTTAGAAACTAAGAGCCAGTTGCTACGGAAAACGAGTTTTTGGCACTTTTTAAACCAAAATAAAATCAGTTATTGCCGATTTTTCTATTCAACACACACGACTTTTATGAATTAAGAATACTTAAAAACATCTACAAAAAGTGTATTAACTTTATATCCTCTTCTGAAATTCTTTAATTATTTATACTATATAACTTGGGTTTATGCATACATATAAGGTTTAACAAAAAGTTTAGAAATAAAAATGATAATTAAAGTAACTAAAAGCCCGCCTACGGTATGGTATCTATGTACTTAACAAAAATTATAATCAGTGCGATATGCTGGCTCACAAACATAAAGAGGACGTTATGTTCGCACATTTAACAAATTGTTAATTTCGCAGATATTTTCTTGTTAAATGCAATTAGCATAAATAAATATTGCACGGAATTCTGGTGTATTTACTTCATTTTTTTTCAGTGGGTTTTTCTTGGTGTCCCTTGACACTGTTTTGGGGGACTTATAAAATGCCTTGCGAAAAATTGGTTGTAATATTTTGTTTTTAAACTGACTTGAATAATTTATTGTATGTCTGTATAACAACATCTTTCGTACCTTTTTTTTCTGTTCCATTAAATTATTATATTATGGGCCAAAAATAAAATAGCTAACTTTCCCCAAAACACACAGAAATTCCGATTTTGATTTAAAAAATAACGTTATTAAAATGTAGACTAGTGAAAAAGTTCAATTCAGGTTAACTTTTGGTTCTAAGATTTAAGTGCTTTAAAGTCTAAGTCGACTTAACAATTTGTTATTACTTAAAGTAACTAACAAGTTGTAGGAGCATTTTCGCACTTCTCAGAATCAGTGTAATTTCAAGCATTTTTGGATGAGTGTTCCTAGTACGACTCTTGTAATCCTTATTATACCTTTTGAAGATAAATGAAAGGATGTCCACTTCTATAAGAAAGGAGTGTGGGAGTTCTATCCCAAATGACATAGGGGTGGGGGTGGGAATTTCAGCCCTCAAATAAATAGTCTTATAAGCAATAGCCCCGGAAAATGCGTAAAAGCCCCGGGAAGAGGTCGAAGTGTGTGCAAACAACGAATTAATCCAGCGCTCCTCATCGAAAGCACCTAAAGAGGGGAATTACCTGTCAATGGAATTTTCAGGACTAGGAGAGGAGTACCCTCCGTCGTTCACCCGCTTTGGCTTCGGCGGAGCATTAGCATAGAGTGGCTGCTGGCCCCCGCCCCCGCCGCTGTCGGAGGCAGGTGTCACGGGTCCTTGGGGCACACTAAGCTTGCTCTGCTGGGACTGGAACGTGTGAATCCCGGAATCGCTATTTTCTCCGCTCTGGTTCAAGGAGGAGACGCTCGGCTGGGACGCCTGGTCCGATTCGCTGCTCCCCTGCATCATGGTGGCGGCGGTTAAGGCCCTCACCCACTGGCACATTTGTTCAGCGTTTTCAGCCGCCAGCCAGTAGGTCCTCATGTTCGTGTGCTCGCACTTAAACGCGTACTTCCGGTAGATTTTGTCCTCCGGGGAGCAGGCGGCCACTTTGTACGACGGAAGCAGGATCGATCCCAGAAGCTTCTCCTCCTCGGGCCCTTTGTAGTAATAGAGGCAGTATTCGGAGAGGACGAACCACCGCTTCCTCCAGACCTTGAGGCCCTCGGAGCCCTGCTTGTAGAGCCACCCCGACAGGGTTACGGGGGATGATGCTGGACGCTTCGTCAGCGGCGACTTCAGCGCCGTCATATTGCCTGAACTTTTCTTCCTGTCGAGCGGCAGATGCGATGGGCTCTTCGGGTCCTCCGTTGGGGTTTTGGTCTTCCCGACGGCCCCAGATATTTGCGTTTGGCACGCCTGGTTCACGACGTGCCCGGGATGATTCTGCTGGATGTAGACGGGTCCATGATCGCTCGGGGTGCCCGTCTCCAGTTTATCCTGGTGGAGCCTCTGCTGGCCCTGGTCCTGACTCTGCTGGTAAACAGCCTGACCCTGGAGCTTGCTCGCCTGGATCAAGTGATGGCCCTGAACATCCTGGTGATAGTGCGGTCCCCGCAGGTCCAAGTTATTTAACTTCACGGGTCCCGGGGCCGGCTGGCACTGGCTACTCAGGTTGAGGGTGGTGGGCGGTAGGTTCCTGTGGGGTGCCTGGCTGATGGGCTGCTGCGCCTGGGACTGCATCGAGGGCGACGAAACGAAGCTCTGGCTCTGGATGTGAAAGTGCGACTGCGGGATCGGGGGATTGAGCTGCTGCCGCAGGGCGAAGGTCCTCTGCTGGTGGGCCAGGGCCTCGTTTTGGGTCTGAATCTGCTGCTGGATCTTGGCCTGCTGCAGCTGCTGGTACTGCTGCTGGAGGGCTGCGACGGGGTGCGGGTGGCTGTGGCTCATCGACACGGGGTAGTGGGTCCTCGCGGGGGCCATCTGGAAGCTCCTCTCCTGCGGGGACTGGTAGAGCTGCTCTGACCCGTACTGGCTGATCTGCTGCTGGTGGTACAGGCTCTGGGCGGACTTCCCGAACATGTGGCCCTGGGGCGCCGTGCTGATGGGCGTCGACTGGGACCCGCTTGAAGGGGACTGGTGCTGCGGGTTCTGCAGACTCATCTGGGGGTAGCTCGTGCTCATGCTGTGGTACTGCGATGGACTTTGGAAGACTGGCGAATGCGGTGGACGGTAATCTCCAGAAGCTGGATGAAACGTGGATGGCACCTTCTTTTGTGGCATTGGCTGCGGCGCCAAGTGTGAATTCGCTTGCTGAAGCTGCTGCAGTTTCTTGCTTTCCATTGTCGCTGTGAAGAGCGGGGGAGACTCCAGCCTAAAAATAAAAAATAAAAATACTTATTTATATTTCAAACCAAAAAAAGCGATCAGGGGTGTGAAATAACGCTCCATTACTATGGAAGAAAAGGGCAAAATATAACTTTATTCGTCTATTTCTCCGAACCTAATCATTGGAACATTCCTGAAATAATTTAATTGCATGTATTGAAAAGTTCTGAAGTACTCTCTAAACAATTTTCGTTTAAAACTTTTATTCACTTTTATCTACTAAACTAATACCAAAAGCACCTTTCTATAAAATGTTGTTGCAAAATTTTCTAAAGTTATGAAGTATGTAAACATGATAAAATTATATTATATCATAATTACTAGATACTAAACTTACAAAATAAGAAAAACTACAAAATTCGCCAATAATTTTGAGCCGAAAATTTTGAATTTAATTCCTAAAAGAATGATTCCGACCTGCTTTAAAGTGTATAAAACATATTTCCACTGGTCATATTTTCATACTTAAAAAAAAAAAACTGAAATTTGCAAGTACAATTATACTGTACAGAATATTATTTTACACCGTAGAGGCAGAAATAACATTTTAATAATTGGGTGTAGCCAAACCGACTGCATAGGGTATTAATTTAATTTAAATGGAAAGAAACGTGATGCTAAATAATAAAAGTAATTTATGTTATTGATCTAACTACCTATCAGGAATTCCACGAAAAGTAAGATGTAATTTTTAAATATTCTTGCTCGTCTTGCTCGTACCTATAAAAGAGGTAACAAATTCAATAAAAACCAGTCTTATTCTGAGAGTGCATTATGAAGCAGTTAAACATTTTAATCGTTGTTTTTGCCATTTTGGCCCTACTTTTTTCAACATCAGTAGTGGGTCAAGAGGAATCATCAACGACAGGACCATCGATAGTAGTTGAAGACAAAGCAGAGCCTCCAAGAGGCCCCATATTGAGGCTACCTATACGTCCGATTCAGAATTCAGAGACGAACCAGAACTGAAAAGGTTTGTCTGGATAACTTGGTTATTTCTGCATTAAGAGATTGTTGAAATAATAAAGAACAATTGAACTACAAATTTAGTTTTAATAAATGAAGTACGCAATTTAAGACTCACTGTACATGCTGATGGAGTAAGTATGCCCAAATTGATTAAATAAATAGATGAATTTTGGATAGCTTTGGCACCATAAATATTTATAATAGTGCGCAAAATTTCACCTAATAATTTACTGATATCACAAGATTTCATCAGAGAGTAAATTCATTTTAACATAATGTAATTCAATATAAGCCATCATTTTTAATACAACTAAATGAAATTCCTGAAATGCCCCAAATTAATTTATTTCCATGAATAACCTCAATTAAATTCTTTCCTCGATTAAAATTTGAAATTGATATATTGGTATGAAAGAAATCCTTTTATTATTTTTTTTTTTACCAAGGCGGCAATTAAAGCACTATTGGATATGATACCCCGATAAATTCATTTGCAATGCAATTTTCAGGAAAATGGAAGTATATTTATATCTTATGTTATTGTTTTTTTAAAATAATAATTAACAATTCAATAAAATACTTGACAATTTTGGAAAACGATAAATTTGCATTAAGTTCGGTAGGTTGAACGCTGCCTGTGTTGGACAATTACATAAGTATGAAACCAAAAGTTAATAAAATAATAAAAGATCGATAGTTTATAGCTTAATATTGAAAAGATTTAATTTAGTAATTTTAACTTTGGATGTTTTTAATATACATAAGTAATAACACCCAAATTATTTCTTCTATTTAATCTCTGGGAAAAAAGATTTGGATCAAATTTATAGTTTTCGTGCTCCACCTCAAAAGTTTTTCGTGCGAAATAATAAAATATCGGATAGTCACGCCACTATTATATGAAAAGTAACGAATGCAAAATCAAGAGCAATATGCGAAACAAAACGTTAATCAACTTATGCTTATTAGGTAACACCACTTACCAATCCCATAGTTGCCACAAACAGGTGAACATTTTGCAAGCACGAGCAGTTGGCGGAGATCGTGATAGTGAAAAATATATGTAAATTTGGTACAGGCAGTCGGCGTGTTTTAAAAATAGGCCTCAAATAGGTCGCTGTATATCTATCTACGAAACCACTGACATGAATTTTTATTTTATCTATCGGACTCAGTTCAGTCCGACACCTTGCAATTTCACATTGTTGCGGCTTTAAATAGTTCGTCCAATTGCCTTCATTGCAAGTCGGCCAATAGCATCCTCAAGGCAATCGCTACCAAATCATAAACGCACTTTTTTTCAATGTTATTGTGGCGTTGTCCCAGCATCACAAATTTTGTGGGAATTTGAAATGTAATCTTTAGCAAATGGACCTAAAATAAGACGTTGCAAGAAAATTTACATTTTTAATAGGGTTGTGATGACACGCTACGTTTACCCCTATTTGTATTATCATTCATTAAACGATGAGTGCTGGTTTGAAGAATAACGTAAAACTGAAATCCTCTCGAAAACCTCAAAAGGAAAAAGAACCTTTGCAGATTTATATGAATGCACCTACTTTGCGACTATTGCTCTCAATCACGCACATTACCTGAAAAGGTTATTAAGGTGATGATAAATCCAAATATACTCAAATTTTCAAGTACAGGACGTTTACAGTCGGAATTCGCTGAATAGCAATTAATTAGCAAATTGAAATTGCTTGTCGGTCATGTTGTGTGCGCTATAAATTCACGGCAATAAAAGCGGGTTTTATCTAATTGCGATGCTGAATTGTGGTATATTGCTCTTAACCTCATTGAGATAAAAAGAATTCAGATGGAAAAAGCAATTAAATCAACATGGGCGTAAAATAGACTAAGAAAATGCATAGATATAAAATCAAATCTTTAAATCAATCTGCAATCAAATTGTATTCAGGTAATTTATTTTTACATTGAAAAAATAATGAAGTCTTGTATGGAATACATATTAGCTGTATTCGGAGCTTGGAAAATCCACGAGATTTTTAGGAGAAATGGTAGCACAAATTTCAGGACACCTTGTATGACAAAAATCTGTCCATGAGAATTTTTTTATCACTAAGTTAGAATATACTACATCTCGAAATTTAAAAGTTCAAGAAGGCCCAATGTAGCGATCAACATTTCTATTTTTTAATGGAGTTCTATGAGTTCTTCCGGGATTCTATAAAAATATAGCAAGAATTGTTTTATTATTATTACTTTCAATTCGCAATATTTTTAATTTTTTGTATACGTTTCACTTCTTTTAAATTTTTAATAAGATTCTAAGTCACAGGCATAAGTCACATTGCAATCTTCAATTCTCGTTTTACCAATGGTTGTTACAAGCTAAAAATCTAAAATGTTTCAAGCTGCTGAGAAATTCTAAAGTCACATAAATTTTAGGAATGGAATTTCCAATATATTCCGGAAATGTAATGCTTGCCCTTTTGCGATGCTCCCTCTGCATTTCGTAAAATTTTAAGGTAATGCTTTACTGCGATTTCCCTCCGAAAAGTGCTAAAACGAGCACTAAAATGGCAGCAGAAAAACCTGGACGAGAGCTGGCGAGTGGAAATTCAAGGGAAAATCTTTCGACATGCCAGAGCAGAAGCACCGGCGGTTCAGACGATACCATCAGAAGGGCCAAAGGCACGGAGCGGCAAAAGTGTGATTCTCATAAAAAAGTGTAGTGTTCTTGTCCACATTCAGTTTTTACTACGCATTCCAACTCAACTAGAGGACTAAAAGAGCAGCGAAATGGGGATGGAAAATTACATAAGTTTCAATTTTTCTCACTCCATATTGTCTTTACGTACTCTGCAACACCCAAAAGTCTTTAAAAATTATTTAAGCGCACAAAACTTTTATTGGAACTGGTAAAATCCTGAGTTTTTTTCCAAGAAAATCTGTTGGCTCAACGCCAGGTTATTCTCCAGTATCTTTGCGGCTTTTATTTTCATTTAGGTTTTCTTTTATTGAAAGAAATGTTCAGAAGTTATATTTCCTCTGATTGCCTTAGCTTCTTATCTAGGGTCATTGAAAGTTACCTGAGCTTTGAAAGTTTTATAGTACCTAGTATTAAAAAGAATAAGTTCTTCGATAGTTTCATGTTCGTACTCCATTTAATTCTCTATCTTTTGTTATTGATTTTCACTAACGCGAATTTTATATAGCAGTTATTAACAAAGATTAAAACTTAGGTTATTCTTCTACTTTTAGTCTATTCTTTTTTAAAAATAAATTTAAATTAAATATTCATCATTTATTGATTTCAATTTAGGGAAACGAAAAATTATCGATACTTTTCGGTATTGAATAGGTACTTTGTGCCGACACCGATAGTTTGCACTTTTACTCAAACGGATATTTTGATACCAATACTTTTAGTAATTATTAGTATTTCCTTATAGGTATTATATGGTATCTTATCGTAAAGTTATACTTGTATTTAACCGGTTCTTATGTCACCGTATTTGTCGTTATGTGGTTTTGAACAGGTGCATTTATTGAACATGTTCAACCAAAATTATTTCAAGCATGACATTCTGAAAGATGTGGCCGAATCAAATAAACTTGCATTTTTTTCTTAGTAACTCTAAAAAATTCTATACTTTTTAGATCAGATTTTTTCTATGAATTATTATATACATAATACGATTACTTATAACTACGTGATAACTGCAAGAGTGATTTTGATGAAATGTTACATTTTTGTAGTTAAAAGATTCAGTTAACGTTTACAACACAATTTTTGAAGACGACTGAACGAAAGAAGTTTAAAAATCTGTTTGCAGTGCTGCAAATACTAGCTCTTCATTATTTAGTTCTTGATAGACGTGCACATTCCTCCATTCATATTGTGACCACGTCAACGGAGCTGGGACCAGAACTTAATTTATGAATAAACACATTTACCCTAACAATATAAACAAAACAAGCATTCCAAGCAATTATGCTTAAGATCTACTTACTTCTTGCTCATAAATTTGATGCAAAATGAAGTCGCCTCAATTAGATCGACTAACTTTTAATGATTAATTTTCTTAAAAGCTTCCTCAAATTTTATTACTTCAATTGAAACAAACATTTGAAGTAGCTTTCCAAGAATTTCTTTAGCATTACAGTTTGGGTCCACAATAAAAATCATTTCAGTAATATTAAAATTTTTGCTTAAATTTAAAATAAGAACCGTCAATTTTCAAGATACTAAAATTATATCAGCTCTCGTTATAATTTTAGGAGTATTGATGTTTGTGGGTTTGTTTAAAGGCGGTTTCGTCGTATCCAATAACGAACTCAACACAGCTTTTTTTCCCTGCTTTGGTTACCGAAATGTACTTGTATTTCGCAAGTACAACCTTACCTTTTGTCTACAAAAATTAATGAATGAATAAAGTATTAATTGCGTGTCACAATTATCCCTCCGTTCCGTTGCTATTCACAATATACGTCTCTGATTTCGAGGGTTTCGCTGCCTATTTATACCTCGTTAACTTGAAAATTTTCCCCGGTAATCAAGGAGGAATGGTTTTCATTTTTAGAATTTGTTTACTGAAATCATAATCGTTCGCCTCGTCATTTCGAATTGGCGGGCTCAAGAGTTGTATGCCCGCCGAGGATGATTACCCTCTTTATGAGGATATTAAGACACCCATATGCGGGCGACTAAGATACACATAAAGCGAAATCGAAAATTTACTGCCCGCGAAATTATTTCAGAATGACCTTAATCCAGCACTCGACAGCGTTTGTCTGGAGTGATTACATTTGCTGTTTTCGTCTAAACAATGCTATAAATTCTCATGTTATTTTTTGATTTGAATATAATGTAAACCAGCGATTTAGGCGATTTCGCGAATTACTCGGTGCATAACAAGTGGCTGAATTGCGTGGCCTCGATTCTTTTGATCTTAACAGTTGTGCTCCACTTGTTGCCAACTTAGCAGGCTGAAACTGATTAGTCACACCGTCGGACCTTCACGGTCAAACATCTGCCTAATCGTTCTTCAAATATCAACACCTGCCGCTGCTCTCCGACGTCAATCATTTGAGTATAATTTAAGATAGACGATCTTACTTTTCTAATTCTTTAGTAGTCTGTTTTTGGTATATCGTATCTTATTTTCGAACAAAAGGATATTTCGCTTTGATTTAAATTTTATCAGCTATAGAATCCACATCGCAGATTGAAAATTATCTACAAATAACGTTTTTAAGTTTTTAATCCAATAATGTGGGGACGGAGCAACCTAATAGCATTAACTCCAGGTGGAGCGGCAGAACTCCTACCTACTTATCAAAAACAACGTCTTGAGCCTTAATCCTACTTTATTATAATCGATAAATCAATAATTAGTTTTATATATAGGTACATATTAACTTTTAAGTTAAATATTAATCCAAACTTTTCAGTTCCAATTTGAGTTTTCCATGAATACAATGAATAAAAATTATGGCAATTTGATGCACTATTACCCGTATTATTAACGCAACTAGTAATCATAATTAATATCTGCATTTTGTTTTCAACCGAGACATATTTCAACATATACATAAAATGTACAATATTGATGTACAGAGCAGAGAACCTAAATAATATGATTTGCAGTTCTCATTTTAATTTGGATAAGTGAATTTAGCTATTTTCGGGGATGGATAATAGTATTTAAATTAATAAAGGTTCCGGTAATTTTTTCTATTTATCTGACTTTGGAGTAATTTATGTACTCAACCCTGTACAATATTAATTATTTATTCATTATTTATGTACATACATTTATTTATTCTTCTAAAATTAGAAAAATCAATTACAGTTGATGAGTGACTGAACGAGGGTGGTTAATTACATTTTCGAAAAGCATGACATGATACATATTCCCCGGTCAATATTGATTAATTATTGATTATAATCTGTGTAGTTACTCCAGTCGCAAAAATATACCTATATCCTCTGCAATTTGTAAATAGTTTAAAAAAAGTGTATGGGATTTCTTCAAAAATAAAAATCGCAAATTGATAAAGGCGACCAAGCATAAAAAGACTGAGTCTAATTAATGAGTCCAGAAAATAAACTGACACCATTTGTCCTTTAACATTGACGTAGTAAGAGCTTTGGTTGGTTTTTAAGCTCCCGGCAAAGACCATGTCAACCGCAGAGACAACTTTTACTTTGTGGAAAAGGAAAGAAGCTATCAATAAAACGTAGAAAGTGCGGTGTCGAGTAACAAAGTTATTTCTCCCAAGCAATTTTCCGGCTGGAAAATAACGTACATAAGTATGATCAATTCTAAATGCATCCATCCATTTCCTCTCCCCTGAATGTATCCTCGTCGTTTTCCCAGAACGTCTACATTTACAAATATTTTAAACAGGAAGTCATCAAATTGCCTTTTCGTTCTACAGCCAATCGAGGGAGAGCAGAGTAAACCAATGCAATTTCCTTGCCAGACAAAATTGCGCCCCTCGTGTCGCCGAGATCCTTCAATTTCGAAAAATGAATTTCAAGCAGGAAGCAGGCTCTTTTGCGAGGTATTTTCACAGGGTACACTCGCAGCCCCGCGCACAAATCACCGCCGGCACCTTGCGCCTGAAGAACGTAATAATAATTGATTATTGAAGGTTTCACCTCCTGGCGTCCTTGCGTTCTCGAGTAAATTCGACTAATTTCGCGTCGAACGTTCAATATTTAGAGAAGAAATATTCCCGGTGTTTAAAGACCGTGGAGAGGTATTGCGGAGATTTGATTTTAGCTGCAAGTTCACCCGACAAATATTTAAGGTTAACTGCTGCTCCCACCTTTGGAAAAGGTGGCCGCATTAACGAATCTATTTCGAGGAATTCATTCGATGGAATGTCGTCGACATTGGCAAGAATGAGAACTAATTTTAGTTCGATCTCTCCGCCTTTCAGTCTTTTTGTGGACAAAATAACTTAGACGAGTATCGTGTTTTTGGGTGCGCCTGTTTACGAGCAAATTCCAAATGAATGTTTACTTCCAATACTTCGCGTGCGTGATTTTCGACATTTCTTCTGATACACTCTTGAGAAGTAGCAAAAAAATTTAAGTGTTCTTCCCTTATTTGCGCACAAGTGCCAAACAAACAATTTCTATGAAGAAGGAATAGACCGCAAAACTTTACCAAGTTTTAATGCGCTCATTAATAACTTATTATCTTTAGTAGGCTCGCACGAAATACTTGGCGTATCATAATGATCCACCTGAACTCCTCAACCAATTACAACAGTTCCTACGGACCGACTTTTATCAAGTATTTAACAATTCAGTATGACATCAAAGATAGCACGCAATTTAAGTCTTTTACAACTTCTTTAATTTGGAAGTGTGAACAGGGAGCTGTAGGTAATTTACAAAACAAAATGTAATTTACATATAGCACAGTATCTCGGCGTGGCAAAGTAGGTCTGCTACAGTTTCAATGATTAGACACAGGTCCTTTTCCTCTGTGAACCCCTAATGACTTTATAATGAGCATTCAGTTCCCTCTGCTATTAATTTCCAATTAAAAAGTTTGATAAATTTGCTACCCGTCCCAAAGCATTCAATTCTCCTGATGATTCATTGATAATTTATAAAATAACTTTCGTCGGAACATCAATCAAATTGCGGATTGTACAGAATTTCTTGAAAACGATGGCCATATCAGAATTAAGGTCAGATTTGTAGCTAAAAGGCCCGGTTTAGTCTGTTTATTTGGTCAGTCAGTTAGAATGATAAGGATGGTATTTAATAAGTCAAATTATTTTATAAATTCATGTATAAATGTGTCATACTTTACCTACTTATAATACATTAAAATTTTGTCTTTATCAGAATATTAGTTTTAGTAGTTTAAGCCCACATTACTTTTCCATCTTTAATAAAATAAATAAATAACACAAAGAAAAATAATCCAGTGTATACCAACAAATTTGAAACTAAACAAATCTCAATCACAAAATTATTCAAGTTTTTTCAGCTAAATTGTAATTTGCTTATAGACCGACATATTCATGTTAATTTAAAATTCATGATATAATGCATTCATCACTCAAAAAAATCCAGTCCATCCAAACGGATCAGAATAGCTGAAGAAATGGGCAGAACTACCGACATTAATAAATTACTCTACATCCTGCAAGTCCTAAATCATAAAAATAGTTCGTTACATGGAGAGAATCCTTATTCTGGAAACCTGTCTGCTTACATCACGATTATTTTTTCCCATCCGTAGCCGTCGAGGCCTTATACTCAAGATAATGAAAATTCATGTGAAACTGAGGCTATTCAGTAAGACTATCGTTTTGGAGTGGATCCAACTTTTAAATTAAAATAAGAAATTCCGGAAATGTCCCAAATTTTTATATTTTGGCTCCCTTTCCCGGCAAAAATTGAAAGATATGCCCGCTTTTAGCGGGGGAGGTAAAAAAACTTTTCATAAACATTTTTAGATAAAGAGAAATGCATTTCATGCATTTTTGTTTATTTGCTCTGTACAATGTCCCTTTATAAAAATCGTCAACATACCGAGGGTCGACAACAAAAACGCCCGTAAAGCATATTCCGGAAACAATATTAGTCCGGTCAACAGGATGTTGTACACAGCAACATCGAATGCAGGTCTGGTCCCTCAGGCCTGTTTCAACAAAATTAATGATCCGAATCTAGAGGCTTTAATTGTGCTTGGGGGGAAGGCCTCATTTGTATCAATTGTGTCCATTGAATTGATCGGGGAAGGGGGAGGGGCCATTGGTCCCAAAAATCATTACTCGAACCGGGGCTAAATAATGAGATTCCTCTCAAAATAGAATCGCTGCGGGATTTAATCCCTAAATATGAAATATCCTGTAATTGTGCCGAATCGAACCGTAAAACCCAATTGAATGTTTGCGCAATTCTTTTCCTCGATTATCGGATTTGCGGCCCACATAATTCAATTCAGATTTAATTAGCTTATTTAAAGCTATTCTAGAAAGACCATTGTCTTGGCTTTACTATTTTTATATCATCAAATGTATTGAGCATTCAAATAGAATAGTACAAAACAAAAAATTAAATTATTATTATCTTTAAACATATCGTTCGTATGTTTCATTGAAGAATTTAGTTTCTGCAGTCGACTGCTAAATTCAGTTCTGCTTTTCTTAAGCTTAATTGAGGAGTAGGCTGCAAAGAATTATTTCTTGAATAGGGATCGAATTTTCGTGCACGAAACACGTTTTGATGAATTAATTTCATCTAAATAATCTCGTGTAATTTAATAATGACCAAGCAAGTCGATTGGATGCTATAATACATTAGCCAAAATTAAAAATATAATAATCCAATAACTTTCTTTGAGCCGATTAGCTCATACAAAAGTTTTTTTGAAGGTATAAGCGATGAGATGAGTCAGATCCTGGTATATTTAATATTTATAATACTCACAACAAAATAAATGAGGAAGAGTAATACTTATGTAATTTGTATTTCGAAGTTACATTCTTTGGAAAGTATGATAAAATAGTTGGACCTGGAATACAAAAAACCCAGGTTTGATTCCATAAGCCTAACTGAATATTCGAAACATGAAACTATTTAGAGAGTAAAAAGACGGACAAGTGCGAGTAGAATTCACTCGTTGAGAGTTCCGTACGGCGTACTGTTATAAGGTATTACCGTTCAGCTTAGTAAGTAGTTGCTTTATAATTATCTATTAATAAAGTCTATTATTTTGATTTAAATAAAAAGAAATTGCCATTATGTAAAATTAGAAATTAATGTTTTTTCTTTATGCCAATTTTTAAAATTGTAGGTCACCGGGACGTACCATATATAGGTTTTGATGATCAGACAGTGAGTGGGATTTTTAGTGTGAAAATACACTTTGAAAGGCTGTATCTTTTTATTGCGTTAAACTGCGAACTTAAATTATTCGAATTTTAACTTGATACCTCTAACCGTTTCTGAGAAAAAGGGCATTGAATCTAGACACATGGACAGACGGGACAATAAAGTTTTCCATTTTTCCATTATGAGGAACGCTAAAAATGAGAAATTTGTCTCAAGCAATTTTTTAATATAAATAGGAAATTTTTTTGTCAGCAATAATTACAATACAATATAACTAACAAATAAAATCGATAGACAAAATGGGGAAAGGAGTTGTAATATATGATTAATTAAAAAAAAAATTATGAATTATAAATAATCAAAAAACACTCCTGTGTTCACTAATTTAATAAGTAACGTAATAATTCAAATTAGTATTGATTCCACAGGTCGATATGAAAATGGTTTATTATATGGCATCTACAATATGTAAATGCACAAATTTTAGTTATATCATTTCCTATTAAATTAGTGGATGAAGAAAGTATATATTTTCGAAAAATTCCGTTTACTCAAATCAAAGACAAAACCATTTTTAGAATAGGTTAATGACCTTTTTAAAAACCACTTGAATTCGTCGAAAAAAAGGGTTGACTTTTAATCTCCTTAAAAAGGAAAGAAATATTTGTTTATTTTGCATCCAGAATTAGATCAAGTTAAAGTTAAAACAGGAAGGATATATAAAAAATTGTCTAGTCTAAGTCGTTTCATTAAAGTGTTTACAAAGTAACTGCATGTTTAGCTCATAAGGAAAATTTCAGAACCAAATTCATTCAAACCAGCGCTCAAAAATTGATTTTTTTCTGTAGAGGCTAATATAAAATTTGCGAAATATAAAAGCAATCCGAAATTCAGCCTTAATTCCCGAGAAACACGGAAATGTTAAGTTCATTCACGTTTTTCGATCAATAGCCTCTGAACTCATTCCGTCACAAATCCCATTACACCAGGAACGGGCATTTTCAAGTGTTACGTCTTAGTTTCGGGCACTCCGGCGAATCCGTCGTTTACGCCCGTTTATTGACCCAGTTCACGACGTTACGCTGCACCGTCGTCAGTTCCTCGGAATCACTTGCACTAGTTTCGATCCGCGGAAGCACCGTTCGGGCGCACTTTGAACTTCACACTCGGGTGTCCTGCGGCTCACTGAGGACTGCGATCCTCTGCACTTCGCGGTCCTGGTCTATCTGAGTTCGTGGTGCAGGCCGCGATCCAACCGGATGCGTTTTTGTATGCACGTCCGTCTCGCACGGTCGCGATTAAGTTCGGAAGACGAAAACTCCGTTGAAACTCCTTGGAAGGAGGAGCGGCACGGCACCGGGCACCGGGCACCGGGAACCACAACAGCAGGACAGAGCTGCATGAATATTTTATTATGTAATTACAGGTAACTTCTTGATTAAAGCGTATGCATAATGCAGGGGCGCGTCTTTCAGAACGCAGCTCATATTCATTCACGGGCAATTTCTGTCCCCATTCAGCACAGTGCCGAATGAGCGAGGATGGTAATTATTTTCGTTTGCTATGCAAATACGACTGTGCTTTTCGAGTCTGTGGATTTCTTTTAAAGCTTTAAGGCTCCTCCAGTGCCGAAGACGCAGAAAGCCGTTTAAGAAATGGGCGGGGATCATCGATGTCCTGGCCGATGCTGCTGCACCGGCTGATCCCCGAAAACTGTATGTTCAAACTTTGCATATAATCACCGAATTCGCACTATGTAATTAAGGTAATTTCACGGATTGCAGGCGCTTTAGTCGGGCCGACTGCATTCACTAAACAAACAAACTTCTTACACTATCAGCGGGACTCGCTGAAGAAGCAGGCCCCCAATCGAAAGGCCAAGGAAAAGTTGCAAAATAATTCTCAGGTAGGGTAAACGGCAAAGTAAAACAACTTCTCAATTTAACTGAAAAGTCGAACCGAACCTCACCGACCGATCAATGTTGAGGGAAAGTGAAAACTAAGAGCCTCAAAGATTTTCGACGACCGTTTTCTCGCCAACATGAGCGACGGCGCAGAGTCGGTTCACATAATTTTCCCCAAAAACCTTAGGGAGCCTCTCAACAGCACGAAAGCTTCTCTACGTCGAGGTGTTGCCACTGAGGAAAAACACGCCCGTGTGACCCAGACCGGAAGCTTTGGCAATTTAACGACTCATTAAGCACGTTAATTTCCGAAATTTTACATCCGCCCCACTAAAAAACTCTTTAAAAGAAAATTAACCCAAAACCACACCCTACCTCAAAACGAGTCCCATAAAAAGCAACACTTGTCTGGCAACACTCGGCAATTTTCCCGAGTGTTCCCGCCCGTTGAGCAGGTGAAAATTAACCTCAGCCCGAGGGGCCTGCTCCCGTGCTTTGGGTGAACAGGAGCGGTGCGGTGCGTCCAGCGGCCGGCCCAAGCGCAGGTGCTCCGGTGCTCCGGTGCTCCTCGTCGCGACCAGAGCGCTTTTATCTTCCCACATGTGCGCCTATGTCGGCGGCACTCGTGAGGATGTTTTTGATTTTCCCACGGTAACTTTTCCCATTAATTTAGCCCGAATCTACGAGCATTATGCAGCGTGGCACTAAACCGTCTGAGCGGTAGCCTTTTCCCGTTCTGTAGAATTTCCGACTTCCTACGTTAAATTTTTTGGGTTGAATAAGTCCCAAAAGTGCCTAATTAGGCAGTTTGCGGGATTGGTTGAAATTGGAGCAAATGTGCTATTTCATTGAATATGGACTTTGTACCACACGCCCGGAGGTGATTTACAAGTGAATTTTGTGGGAAAATCCGGCACACATGCCACTGAAGAGGGTTCTAGGCGGTTGATATTGCTTCAATTATGCGGGATGGATTTACTTCGGTGTTAATTAAAAAAAAAAACCCACATACATATATTTATTATGCAATTAGGGCATTTAGGTAACTTCAAATACGAAATTTTTTTAAAAAATACATCAAATTTTACCTTCTTTACGATTATATACCCTCGCGACACCTACTAACTTAGTACCTGTATTTAAAAAAACACCTTTTTAACGCCATACACAAAGATGTTAAAATTATCCGTAAAATTACTTTGAAAAGCATAATCTTTATATATTAAATTTTCGTTTTTACCACGCAATTCAAATTTTATCACACATTTGGGTTCTATTTTTAAATGGAAGTTTTAATAGAGTCAGTTTAATGTATGCAGAAACATTAAAAATAAAAATTTTACGCAACCAATTACCAATTTCCTCTTGAAATGAAAATTTGCAGTTTATATTAATAAGTATAGGTATAACTTAATACCTATTAAAATATTCCTTATCAGTAACTGGCAAATGTAAAATTAACGAAATATTTAAAATGACACTTAAGTAATGATTAATGTTTTTCTCCCATTACTTCGAAGCACTGTGCGGTAACACTTAATACCAGTTTAATTGAAATTTTCAACAAGTATTCCAATATTTAGAATTCAATTTCCAAGGCTATTTTGAAATAAAAGTTCATATTTTATTCTTTTGTGAAATCAACGGTAAGCACTGATAAAGAATATCATGTAATGAAAATCCCAAGTCATACCTATATCAAAATTTTTCAAAGACGATGATTTTTTTTTTAACAGAAGATTCAGTTGAATGACATAGATATTCTTATGTTTACATAAGGATGATCCGAATGCTAAAGAAAATTTATCTCTGACTTCCTTCTTCTTTAATCTAAAGCTTTTATCTTTGAAATGTTGAGAAGGCTTTAGCAGGAAATGTTGCCAACTAAACCTACCCAGAATCCTGTTTTGTTTTTGAGAATATATGGTGAAAGAATATGGAATAATCTAAATCGGTTGGATTTAACTTAATCTAGACACTTGCATAAAATATCTATTGTGGTTTTATCTTTACTAGAAACGAATTTTTCGAAACGAATCTTTGTTCAGCGATTTCAGGAAATAAAGCAATATTCGTTTTTTAAAAAAATGATATATACGCGAAAGTAGAAATTATATTGTCTACCTTCAAAGGCATCCCCAAAGTCCAAATGTAAGAGACATACTGAACGACATTTAAAGAGCTCTCTGAGGAAACCCAGAGCTTTTTTGGGCTTATGTTTCTCCTAAGTTAGGGGCTATGTACAAAAATACATATAACAAAAGTACTCATATTTTCCTTTCCTCCGGGACTCCTTGATTTAATATTAACAGACATTTAATATTAGCAACACTATACGACAAATGGTTGGCTGCCATTTGACGAATGCTGCACCATTTCTAATTTTTTCTCCCTATTTCACGAAATTAAAAAAATGAAGCAGTTTTGCTGTGCATGCGTACGTGTGGTTCAACATTTGTTTGCATTACGGACCAAAAGTGGGGTGAAGTCAACTCCAAACTTATTTCGAGCAACAAAAATGCTATTGTACCTTACAACGTCCAAGAAGTTGTAGCTTTCAGGACTCAGCTAAGGAGGTCCTGCTACCTGAGTGCGTTAAATATCGATTATTTGAAGAACACACAAACATCATGTAAATTTCGGTAGTTAACAGACTGAAAATTTATTGACTGTTAAGTATTTTATAGCACCAACGAGCACTTTACGATTAATGGCTTTATGCGTATTTGAATACTTTCACATAAACAAAAAAATATTGTTCGATATTCATTTAATAGTATTTTAATCGGTATTTATTGGGGAAAATTATTTCAATTAATTTTATGAAGAGAGAATTAGACTATACGAAAATTAAACCGAATTGTGGTTAAAATTGTTTTACCCGCCCTTTCCATATAACACTAAGTAGACTTTCAGCTTGATCCCTTCCTTAATATTCTCAAAAGTTACGCAACTTTTCACATTAAATATGAATGAAATTTCAGAGATTTCAGATAATGTTATACATATAATTATATTTAAATGTATCATGTATGTATTGTTCAAATATTTGGTAATTACTTTGGTAAAACCAGTATTATTAGATAGAATAACATAAAATATCATAGCCATAATCTTTATTTATTAATTTGGGTAGTGGTCCCATAATTGCTGGAAAATATACTGTACTTATTATAGCTAAAAGCAGTACTTTCTTTCGGAATAAAAAATATCTAGTTTTAATGACAAAATACAACATTTTAAGAATTTACGCAAATCTTTACAAAATACTATTTAATAGCCCTTAAAGAAAATATTAATAATTAGTAAATTTTTATTATTTTATAACACTTTTACTATACATACATATATATAAAGCTTATATATTTCATAATATGCTTTTTTAAGGAATATAATACATTATAATCTAACCTTTTGCAAAAAGTATATCGTTTCTTCAGTTTATCGAGAAATAAAACTTACCTTTAAAGAAAAAATTGCATTCCTTCCAGAAAGTCCATTCTGAAATAAAAAAAAAGGGAGAATGAAAATAGTTTAAATTAAATGTAATTAGAAAGGTTCTTTGACAGAACTTTGCTTATACAGACTCCTTTGAACTTAAGAAAATCTCTCACATTTCTCAGAAGATAAAGGTGCGGAATGTCTTTTCCTACGAACCAAACAAAAAAATGAAGAAAATTAAACTAAAGGGACTTTCCCCGGCTACGTAAACTTTAAAGAAGTCACGACTTTGACCCATTTTATGGCAGAAAAAAGGAAATTCTTCCAAGTATCATACATATTCCACCACGCATAGTAATCAGAAGAAAGTGTGTGGATGTTGCAGTACCTGGAAGCCATCACCCGAATCATATCACGTAGAAAGGTGAATAATGTCTCATTCTGTTTAATTCAACACGGCAGTGGCATTCAACACAAAAGAATTGTCACCCAATTGCTGGATGGTCGACGTTTAAATAGCTTTCGTCACTCGTCCAGATGAGGCCATTAGTGACGATCTGTTGGGTTATTTATGGGTCGCCAGAAGCAATTTGCCAATTTGCTATTCTACGTGCGTTGTGTTTTTTTGAAAGTTAATTTCAAACTGGCAAATAAACAGCAATTACTTTCTTGTTGAAATAGGAATTTTGTTTTTCGAATACAACAAAATTCGTGAATTGGGTAACCAATGAGTATGCGGTGAAAGGAAATATTTTATTTTTATTTATTGCATAAGAGTTTCAAATTTTTATTTCTGTAAAATCAAATCTTAAATTGAAAAATTGACGAGTTCCTTAAAAATAGCAAAATATTTAACGAAACTTAAAAAACTAATGGGACGCAATTGTTTTCTATGATATTATTTATGGGGTAAAGCATTTCAGTACGATTATTTTCAAATATTTCTCAAACGATGACCTTTTTTCATATTATTGTTAAAGTTGGTATGGTATTATGTAAACATTTAGCAAAAAATTGCAAAATAAACATCGTATTATACACCACAATTCGTTCTCAATAATTATTAAATGATATGTTGAATTAAAACTCTGTTGTAAAAATCTGACTGATTAAGAAACGAAAAGATTAGTTTTCTTGTTTTAGAGTTTTCGAACTGAGAAAAACCAATACCATCGAGTAATACTTTTTTGATGCCTACATTTCTATAGTAAGTACCTACTGTTAGTTTTTAAAACAATAATTGAAAAATGTAATTCTTGTTGGTTCATATATTAAATCAAGTCTCACAAATTAAATATTCATCAGCCATTTTTCTTGCTCACATATAAGCTGATTTTAAATAAGTATATTATACAAAGTAAAGAATTGTATAGCTGATTAAATCATATAATGTGCTTGAAATGTGTACGCTTACATTTTTTATATAATTTACTTTTTGTATTTAACTTTACAAATTCTCTTCCAAACTTTAAACTCAGTGAAATTACTTTAAAAAAGAATCCAAAGTAAAGCATCAGCAAAATACTTTATTTATGAGATAAATTTCATATACGTGAAGCTGTGTATTTCAGTTAGTTTTCTAAGTAGCACACCGAAATATATATATGTATAAAAAGAATTTCAAACGACCAAATCTCATTATGTTCTGCCGAAAATTCATACACAGGTTCAAAATAAATAAAACCCCCAAAAGCCAACATTGTTCCGAAAACTTTCTGCGGCTGGGTTTATTAATACCATCCCATTTTGTGGTGAGGAAGCTTTCGGTGACGCAGCACGTACATATGTATGTTTTTTGGCGGTTCAATTCATCTAGTTTTTGGGGGGAAAAACTCTCCGCAAAGCGATCAATTAAGAACTAAATGGCTTCTGAATCATTTCACGACTGCGCTTTTTTCTTCCTCCTCAGACTGTGTGTTCTGTTCTCGAGCCGAGATAATCTTAAACAAAAGAAATCTGGTCGAGAAAGCCGGCCATGCTCCATTAAGCACAGGCCGATTCGTTCATTAGCGGCAAGTGAAATAAACAATTTCTTTGGACATTATGGGAAGAAACGTTGAAGGAAAGAAACCGACCACTCTGGAGGTCGAAGAAAGGTTTCCAGCTGGTTCCCGTAAAGAACATCATCAATACTATTTCGGTAACGCTTAGAAAAAGAAACATATTCGTCGCTGGTGGGTCAACAAAGGGCATTTTTCACCTGACCTTTAGGACGGTCAATTAGGAGCTTCACTTCGAGTGTGAAATTGTTTTGAGCACAACATTAAGCAGATTTTTACTCACTTAGAGGGCTTTGACTGCTTTTCAATGGGTCATTCTTGTGCCCGGCGCTGCATATCAACAGCTCTAATCCTAGCTTACTCCAAACACCGTGATTTAGCATATGTAGCACTTGTTTACTTAGGCAATGCTACTGAATTGCTTTCTGAAAAGGTAATAGAATTTAAGTATCTAAAATAGCTGTGGTCAAGTGGGTGAAGCGAATTGAATTCGAAAAATGACAAAGACAGCGAGGATTAGAGCGCCGCCCGGTACAAACTATAGTGACAATTACTATTAATGGACCATTAAAGTTCCATTCGTAGAAAGTTTTTATGCCCTCAATGCCCAGCTCATGCTCTATCCGGTTGAAGTTTAACCCAAATAAATTTTCTTTTCACGAAAGACTTTCGGTCAGAAGGCAATACATAAAGTACTATAGTAAAGACAAACACTGACTTTCTTATGATACTGAAGTTTAATAAAAGATTTAAAGTAAAAACTAATCTCAACTGCTCGCAAACTCGAAATTTTCTGTATAGCTTCCGCTTTTAAGACTATAAAACCTTTGAGACTAAAAATTATAAAGTTTTAGTTCTTTGATATGTTAGGAAAATTAATATTAATAATTTCTTACCCTTCTGAAGACGTTACAGAAGAACTTGGCACTTCACCCTTTTAACTTTGATATTTTTATTTTAACAAAGCGGACCTTAAACTTAAAAGTTAAATTATAATTTAATTATATACATATTTACAATATTTAGAATAGAATAGTTCGCAATGATTTTAAACATAATAAACAATACTTCAAAAATATTACTTCATATGGCTTAATTTCCTTTATAAATAATGGACCATGAAGATTTTCTTTCTAAATAATAGACCTTAAAATATAATTTTAACGAAAAATTGACAATTTCAATATAACAAAAAGTTTTTCAAAGATGGACAAGAATTTCAATTATTAAAAATTACGTTATATGGAAAGTAGCTTAAAGGGCTTTTATGAAAATCTTTTAATTTTGAAATTTATATAATCAACTTTCTTTTAATGATATTTGAATAATTCTCTTTAGCAAAATATTTGAATTTGGAATAAAAACATTATCTATAATGAGACTCTTAATAATTAACTTCATTTCAGTATCAAGACGTTCTGCATTAAAATGTAAAATAAAATATTTGAATTCATGCACCTGTTTCAGCTTATTATGACGTGTATTTTATTTTACCCACATCTCCAAGCTACAAGTGTTATTTGAATTGCATATTAAATGTCCTTGTACTAATTTGCACCTATTCTTCGGGCCCCTATTCAAGTTTGCATCCTTTAGCATTCGGTGGAAACGCTTTTAATTAAGAATTCATAATTATGCAATGCCAAAGACTCGCACTAAAACAAAACTGAACGAGTTCCACCTAGTTTTGAGGCAAGTTTGACCCCGCTTTCAGATTTTCCCCGGTGCTCCGCATTCTCAAAACCCTCAATCATCAAAAGTTGAAAATCAATTTCCCGGCAGTATCTGTTTATTTTAACAACAAAGCGTGCCGAGTTACGCTATTTAGCGAATTGGCGATACCATCGATGCGGGGGTGTATTCTCTCTAATTTCATGACCAGAAAATTTCCGATGAAATTCAGGTCAAATGACTGCGCTACTATTATTACAGCATAAAATTTGTTTATCTTCCACCAGCGCTACTCGCTAGAGTGCTAATAAATCTGAAATTCGTTTATCTGAAAAAACGAATGAAGCAGTAGCGGACTATAGCCACCTTTGACGGTGTCACGCGGCGTTGGATTTTACGAGGACAATATCGGTATTTAATATTCTCTTCAAAAAATGCCTCTAAAATTTGTTTACAGCGCTCTGACGTGTATTCGCAGGGCTAATTGCATGTGCATAAATTTATCCCCACGTCTGCTCGGCTTTATAATCCTTGCATGCTCCATTGCCGTCTTATAAATTTGCGATGCGATGAACTTCCAGAGGAGACTGCCTTAGCCCTGCAAGATCGTGCGCCAGCACTGGGGAATTCCTGCGGGAGCAGCCTTGTGGCAGGCTAATTAGACGTATTGATTGCAGAGGATTTCCTGCAGAAGGCTTAATTAAAATTTATTTTGCATGGTGCAGCCAAGAATGGATTGCCTTCTATTAGACCTCAATTGGTTTGACAATTGAACTCAGTTTTATCGGGACTTCGGCCGGATTTAAGGCATTAGGGACTTCAAGTGTTTTTCAACCAATTGCAGCTACTGAAACTCAATTATACATATATGTATGTATGTACGTATTGAAGATGCATTGAATGTATTAGGATCACCCTAATTGCAAGGACATACCTTCTGTGGATTGTTTGCTCTATTCAATTAATAATTTCTTGACTTACTGGTAGCAGACTGGAGACTTTTTATGTTATATATAATGTAAATTTGAAGTAAGGTTTAAAACAGGTTTTATGAATCATAGTAATTGAACTTAAATGTTTTACTGATATCTTAATCTTAAGACTAGGGTTAAAAAATCATTAAATTATATAAGAGATTTTTAGAATTTAGATGGGATCTTCTTTATAACAAAATCGGTATCAGGCGTGTCACTAAGAAGCTGAATTCAATGTAGTAACTTTTTAAATGTCAGAGTATTTTTCAGCCACGCATTCAGCTATTGCACGCTAAAAATACAAAAAATTTACTCCAGTATTATTATCTGTTATGAACAACGCATTATGCATAGTTACTTTTATTAATGAACGGAGAACATTAAATTAAAACTACTGTAAATCAGATACGTGAGCAAAATCTTTAGTACCATGGGCGTCAATCAGAAGAACGTAAAATCCAAAACAGAAATTCCTAAACTAATTTCTCACTGCACACAGCCGCCGGGACTGGGACAATTTTTGTAAAGTAAAAAAGAAGTTAACTAACCCAAGGAACTGTTAAAAGCCCGTACAAATCAAGCTTAAAGACGTCTGAATATTTATAGCAACTTTGAAAAGTTTCTCCATATTTTGAGCAACACTTCCACTTTCATGTCCAACTACTTAAGTGGCCACGTTTTATTCGCACCCAGGCTTGTATAATAATCAACAGGCAATTGTTGGCCAAAAGTGGCCTGCACTTCCAAATAGCCCTCCACTTAGTTCATTTTGTGAATAATTATGTCAACAAGTGAGCAGCGCTCGCCATAGAACAAAAATGAGGAACGTGACTTAGCAGCCGCGGCGGCGTTGGAGAATGGGTTGTAAAAGAATCAAAAAAAATAAAGAAATACGCTGCAAAACAATGACCATCACGTACGAAAACTACTTAACGTTCCTGGGCGTATGAAAGATTTCTGAGTAATATCCAACATCATCGACGAGAAGTCTTAGCAGTTGGTTTTTTCTTGTGAAAACAGAAAAAGGAATGAAGTTTTACAAAATAATAAGACCCGAGTGTAGGGACTGACCAAATCATTTTTCATTTTTAAACCTTTTTAAACATTATTCGTTTCAGTTGGTTTCTCAGTGAAATTTTTGAATGAATCAGTTACGTGGGAGTACAAAGGCAACAGTTGAAAACCTTTTCTTTATAGGTAAATTTCTGGCTGAATGCTTCTTTTTATAGGCTAGAAGAAAAACAAGGAAAAAGATAAATTTTTTAAATCTTTATAGTGACGAAAAATGTATGTTTGCTTACATACCTACACATACCTATATATATTTTTTTATGAAATTAATTTCCAACGTAGAATTAAAATTCCCATTGAACAAGAAAAATCATCTTAAATTGAATGTTTCTCTTTACAAAAGTAATGTGGCTTCCTTTTGAATTAAGCTAGCATCCCTTTTCATAATAAGTTGATTTCTTATTGCATTAAAAAGCAACCTTTTGAGACCCAAGTAATGACATGTTAACTTAATGCCAGGAAACAGAGGTAAAGTGTAGTGAAGTAAAATGTGATAAAATACACAATGTTGTTTGTACAAGAAGAATAATACATATATCTAAAAATTATATAAAAACCCTTTTAAATATAGAACAAATACTGATGCTTTCAAAAAATAAAAGTCGTTTTAAAGTAATAAGTACGTCCCTTTGGATGAAAACTTCCAAGAAATCTATTTAAATATACATAAATATAGTATTTGTTTGTTTCTATACAGACATTTTTCTCTTAATGTGTGTACAACTGAAAAAGTTGCAAATATATCCCTTATAACGCGGTACTTCTTTAGCACGGTTTCGCTCTAAGACGCTTTGAGAATTTGGTAAAGCCTTCAAGCCACTAAACAGTTTACTCTAAAAAGTATTATATAAAGAAAGGCCTCGATCAAAATATCAGTAATATTTCCGAAATAAAGATCCTTTAACTGGAAGGAACATAAAGTTTATAAGAAAACTTTAGAAGTGTTTAACGTCGTCTAGGGAAATTTAAAAAAATCTTTTAACACATTGTCGATTGGTCACGAGTCAATCCGTGATATGTACAGACGTTATTAACAGCTCACGAGTTAAAATCGTGTTCTAATTTGCATTACCTATTGCAATTATTCAAATTCGATTCGATTAGGAAACTATAATTATCATATTCATAATAATAATAATAATTTATAATAGCCGGTGACATGCGGTAGCTTTCACGTAAAATTACTGGTCAATCAATGTGTTAATTAAAAGTGAGCAATCTAAAATAACAGATAGCGGATAGAATTTCAGTGAAACACCCTCGGTTAGTAGTGCTTATGTAATGATAACGAATTATTTAATTCATATTAGTATGTAATAAAATACCATATTTTTTTTTCCCTATAGCCTAACATTCATTTTAGTATAAGTTCTTTGATTCGCATAACCCTGCAAGTTTTAGGAACTTAATCCCCATGTTATACGGGGGCAACCTGTATCTGAAACTTTATATTATTTGTGTTTTATATTTTGATAATGTTGAAATATTTATTTTCAATTAAGTTTCCAAAAATCCATCTATTGAAAATATGATGAGTGGCCTGAAGATTTTGTCTAGACGGGAGAATAGCCTAAATAATTAAGTAATAAAAAAGGTTTCCCTGGGAAAAACCCTGTCTTTATTGTAAGTGCAATAAACATGCATCTGTTAAAAAGGACACTGAAAAGCCTAATGAATGTCTGGAGCCCACTCCTTCTTTTTTAGGATATCTAAGGACAACCTTAGGTTAATTTTTTACTCAGTCTCTTGCAGATTTTCAAAGTGAAACATTCGTGTCCGCCTTCTAAGAGTTCATCTTTAATTTAAATAAAATTATCATAATTAATAAAACGTTGAGTTATAATTACTGCATTCCATAACCTATTTCCCAACAGATAAATAGTAATACTAATGTATATGATGAAAAAACCGATGGCAAACATATGTACGTAAAAGTATGTGTACATGGTCACTCCTCAAATCTAAACTATTTAGAAAATTTAATTTTATCAAAGTGAGAGTTCCGTTCATACAACTGATAATAAAGCATAAAATAAAGGCTAGATTAGTTCCGCCCTAATACACACCTTTGAGTGAAATACACCTCTGAATAGACCGAATAAATCGTAGACGGTTTTGTATTTAGTGCCGAACCTCCGGAGCACCGCAATCAATCACAGCGCCGAACACAATCCTCAAGGATTTCTTGATCACTCCGTCGGTTGCGGCGGTAGTTCTCATTAATTGCTATTCAAAACACGGGACCGCGTGGTTGGTTAATATTACTGAGTCGCAGCGGAGATTCACGGAATGATAAAATTACAGACAAATAGAAGTTTCACGAATCAAAAATAAACGCGCGAAACAATTGGCCGCAACAAGCGCGACTGAATCCATCCACTCGAGTGGACAATGCAAAATCTGCGTGAGCCACTCAGCTCTGAAAAATTGCACCGCGGAATGAGGTGCGGTTTCAATAAGCCGCGGTACAAAAGATCCTTTCCCCGTGAATAGCTAATGAGGATCACCCGAGGCGCCTGGGCGCATTCCCGGGTTGGAAATTTGCAAAAGGTAATTAGCATGGGGCCCTCGCGGCCCCGGCGACCGCCTCAAAAGGAGAAAATCGCGCATTCATGTGAGTTGTTGGGTCGCTGGTAAAAGTGCCCTCTACTTATTAAACCGCCTCGGACAAGTGCTGAGAAAGTGAGATTTGATCACGGCGTCCATTTAAGTCAATAAATCAAAAACTACTCTCGCCAAACAACTTTCCTGGACCGCTGTTTGCCAGCAAACAGCTCCGGCGCGGCAAGTGTTTTCTCCTTCGTCAATTAGGGAGAATTTTTCAAATGAAAATTCGATAAACATTCTGCGCGGGGTGCTGTGCCGCTGCGGCGAATACCCGCGGTGCCGGGGTCCAGTGCAGCTGCCGATAAGATGAAATTGATCACGTTTGCGGCAAGCTGACGCGAACGTGCCTCCTAGCAGTTAACGCGTTCGTTGCATAAAACTATTAAATATCCGGCGGAACCCGCACCGCGGTAAGAACCTCACACCGATTCGCAACGAGCCGCGAAACCTGCCCGTTGGCCCCCTCGCCACTTTAACGAAAGTAATCCGGCCTCATAAGCGCGGTTTCACTTCGAAACTTGGGAGCGGATGAAACGATTTTATAGCGCTCTAAAAGGGCTCCAGCGCTTCCTGCGACTTTCAGAAAAGCAATATTTTGCTGGAAAATTTAACTCAATCGCATCTAACATACGACCCAAAGGTCACTTATTCGTTATAACTTCAAGCAGTTTTATTAACCGATAAAACTTTATTCTCCTTTAGCTTTGAAGCAAAAGCGACAAATAGCTACATAACTACATTAAAAGTTATTGACCAATGAGTCCTGCAGTTACTTTCCGTATTATCAATTTATGCTGCAATTGTTCTGAAGTTTAAAGCCATTTATAATTTATTTTAAATTGTCAGAAAAAGGACAAGAAAATATAAAAAAGTGCGAAATAGTGTTTTATTAATTTTAGTTAAAAAAATTAATCTAGCGACTTCTGTAGGGTTGTCGTCCAAGAAAAATATAGGGAAAATCGATTTAAAGGTTTGAATTAAAAAGAACCCAGGTACTATTTTTAAAAGGAATTTTGAATGAAATAACAATTGCGCATATTTCGAAATAATTAAACATAACCAAGTTATTTTTATTCAAAATGTTTTGCTTTTTCTCAAATTAAATGTTATCCAAAACTTTGGGTAGAAATTTTATAAACGTTCTTTATAAAATAAATTAATTCATGTCCATTATTCATGAGCTTTTGCTTGCTCAGCTGGCGATAAAATCTTAAAATGGGGTTTTTAATTCCATTTTTCTCTTCCATATAGCTCATGTCATATTATCATAAAATTAAATCGCATTTTGCACGGCCCTTGCGTTAAATTCTTTGCAGAAAAATAGAAAAAAATGTGTGATTTAATATCGTTTAACTAGGTCGTCTTTTGTTAAATGTTCAAAAGAGTTCAGGCTATGACTGTGTCGGCAGAACCTTCAGCTTTTCACCAATTCTGGCGCTGAACCCTATAGAGCTAGAAAAGGCATAAATATTTCTGGAGCCAGCTGTATACTTCTTGCATAAATTGCACCTTCGTATAACAAGCTCTGCCAAAACATCGCTATTGTAAGGATAATGAAGATTTTAAAGTAACTCCGTAATTCTAAGAAAGGAGTCTTGGAATTTCTGTAAACCTGCAAAAGACGTCGGTAGACATTGCGCTGTATTGCAAAGCAAGACAAATTGCGCGCACGTAATCCAGCAAATGGCCGTTCGTTACCTGCAAACAAAGTCCTGCTCCGTAAGGAGATACTTTGCTTCGGCTAAATAGCTAAATAAAAAGAATATCGGTTAAGAAAGTGCACAAAAGAGTCGTTAAACGCGCCAGAAATAATTTTCTCCCTGGCGAAGTGAAGGTTTCATACAGACGATGCCGTCCTTTCCAGAGGACAAGATCCCTTCGGGACAAGTTCAAGTTGCTCCTATGTTTATCCACTTGATATCCTTTTGTTATCAGTTTCTGGCAAATATACGACCACGTCCTTATGGCTCAATTTAGTTCACGCGACGGGGAGTTGAGATTAGATCTACACTTCGCCCTTATTCAGGTATGAGCAGACTATCGAGTCGATGAGGAGCAACAATAAAAGTGTCTCTAAAGGTCAACTTTTGTGGGTTTTTAATGGGCTCGTTCGAAGCACCCTATTATTTGTCACCGTGAGCTCCACCACTATTTCTTGGTTCCACGAGAATCAGCCATTAATTACCCACCTGCGGAAGCGCTCTGTCTGCCTAGTTAGTAATTAGCATTAAATTCGAAAAGAAAGGAAAAGGTGGCTGCCTCCCGCGACCAGAAAAAAGTAAAAGCGAAGGCAGTGCGTTCCTAAGCTCATATTTGCCAGACATCATTAATCAGATTAGATCTGGAGCAGCGCCTCTTGCGTCGCGGCGAAGACGAAGCGAAAAGCACGGCATGACGATTTACTCCCAAGTGACACGCCCGGGGAGGAATTAAGACGCGGCAGCGGCGGCATTTAAGCGTTTTTTCCTTATGCCATCCGGCATTTTCCCACAGTTCCTCCGCCAGAATTGCATTTTAATTGTGCATGGCGTGACTGCTTCTTCTTGTGATTTCACACTCGGCTGAGCGCCCGCCGCGGCTGCGAGATATGATATAATAAAAATAATCGCCCGCTAAGCCCGCTAATAAACCGAGTGGGATAAATATTTTTTGGTAATCAGAGCGGCAATGCACGCAGTCTTACCTTGACTATGGCCTAGTAATTTCTGGCCATGAAATCGGCGTGGGGTGTTCCATTACAGAGCGCGCCCAACGGTGGGTAAAAAGCGCGAACGCATTATGTCACCACCCGCGAAAATTCTCATGCAACATAATACCTACCAACAATAGTACGAATTTCGTTACACAACATAAAACTGTTCTCTGGATTGCAAACTCATTGCCTGTTGTAATGTCCAGGGCCAAAAAGGCGGAGTGTACTCTCGAAACTGCAGGGCAATCGAAATGAGGCTGAAATTCTACGCACACGATAAATGGAGTTAATTAGAGCAATTTTAATGAAAACAAATTGAGCTTTTAACCTATTAAAGCTGATTGCAATTTGCAAGTAATACTCGAAAACGCCATACACATTGACCATTATTGTCTCAAAAACAGAGTAACAATGAGTTTTAACGTATCACACTTATTTACTTTTGTATGATAGTAACTTAAACAGTAATACAGATATACCTACCTATATAATTATAAAAATCGATTAAAAGTATAATATAAAAAGTGAAAAGAATGAAATTATTATTTTTTCATTATGCGATCGATTTTTTAAAATGTCTTGTTTTTTTATTTAAAAAGTACCTTACCAAATTCGGTTTAACATACCTAACTAAATCACAGTAAATCATATTACTTGAGATGCCATAATTTTTTTTAACATCCGAAACCGAAATTTATGTTCAGGTCATATTCAGTCGTATTGTGAATATAAGAAATTTCATTAATACTTAAATATTTCTTAAAACGCTTCGTTAAAAATGTTAATAATTCAGAATTTAAAGTAAGTGTTATTCATTCTTTAATTTTAAATGAACCAAATCGGAACAGGAATGGTCACCGTGAAATACTTATTTTCGGAACTGCTTCAATGAAAGGCCTCTAGATTTTATAATTCCAAATATTTCTACATGTAATTTACGGTTTAACTTAATGAAATTGAAATATAATGTCTTATAAATTGACAAAGTTTTGTTTGACGAAATCTTTTATGGTTCCCGAAAATACATCTGTACCTTTCCAGTATTAGTAAATACCACCGCATAATTTTTATATCTTCAAATCTTTCGCCAGTTCAAGAAATTTTAAAGTTTCTTCATTTCATTTAAAATAATTGTTTCTCACGTAAACTCAGCTCACCATTTATCTGCAATTTCATAATCTGCAAAAATTTCACAACCTCTTGAATTACGCTGCGTGCCGCTACTTTGGAAACGGGTTGTTGTCCAGTTTCTTGGAAATACGCAGAGCCGGTGACACCGCACCGCGGGGATATTATTGAATTTTATTAAACATGTTCGCGATCAAGTTGTGCGTGCAATTTAATTCGTGGAATGAAGCAGTCGATTCTGGCAAATGGTGAGAGTTAAAAAGTTTAATGGATAAAGTATCGAAGATTTTGGGTACCTCCGATCGAAGGTCTGAATTTCGTCCAAATTTTATCCGTTTTTATCAGTCGCACAATAGACGCCCCTGAGCCCGAAAATTTACGTAATAAAATCAAAGGTTAATGGCTGTTTTATGGGTGCCTCGCATTAACGTCGGGTTTGGTTTCAATCAAAAATAAATTTGGATGTGTAATAAAGACCATTGTGAGATTAATGGTTAGACCAGTTAATGCAAAATATTTTAAGTACTTACTCCACTATGAAGTGAACACAAAAATTATGTTTTAATAATTAAGCTTTCAATAATTTCATATTAATTCAACAATCGGAAGTGTCGTTACAGCGAAAATATTCAGCAAAGCTCCGGGCTGTTTTAAAATATGATTTCATTTGTAATTAAAACACCGTAAATAATCTCCTGATTCGATAAAATCCTACACAAGTCCACATGCACAGTTTACCTCAAAATTTGAATTAAAACGTGGAACATATTTTAAAAATACCTCACGAAAAATCCAATTACATGCTCACGGTAATTAAAAATCGGCAGTAAAAATTCAACCTCGAAACGACATTGTTCAAAAAAAATATTGCTAAAAGATTGATATTTGCATGCCTGGCCCGGTTTACATGGAATTTCGTAAACGTTTTTAAAATATTTCCAGTCGAACAATTTTTCGGCCATTGCATGCCAAAATGTGTGAAAAATTTATCCACAATCGAAAATTGTTCACAGATTCTTCATATCTGCTGGAATGGGACAGTCATTGTCCGTTTTATGTCTCATTGGTTTTTAAATGATTAAGTGGCACAGAGTGGCACTATTTTATTTCGAGTACAATTCTAGGAATAACTTTGTTTTTTTTCATTCGTCAGTCGATTGCTGTCCGGAATTCGTATATTTTAGGTCATATGCAACACATGACCAAGCAGATGTAAAGACGTGTCATGTTATTTAAGAAAAAAACATTGTATACTGAATTCTACCCGCTTCTGAAAGAAAATTGTGGACACATGTAGATTTAACCTTAAGATGTATTTTTTGACTTATATTACATCGAAAAAATGTAGAAATAAACTAAGGACGTTTTCACATCAGTGTACAGATCACATATTTTTAATAAAATCAATATTATTACAGGACTATTTTAACTCCTTTTGGGTTCTTAGGGACTTTAATCTAAGTATATGTAGAGACTGAACTTTCGCTGATTTAAATTTAAGATATTTAACGCAGTTGATTTTATGCAGTGAATACTTAATTTTCGGTTTTAATTAATTTAATTTACGTAAATTTTCTACAAAAAACAATCAAAAACTTATGGTGAATAATGAAAAAAGTAAATTTTTTGTAGTTTTTACATTTCCTGTAATAAAAACTATTTATAACACGTTAACAGATTAATTTACCAAGTTTTAATTTAATCCAACCAAATATCTTGGATCATCGACCGTCACTCTAATTTTGGAATAGTTTTTTCATTATTATAGAAAACTTTCGGTTTTTTTGTGACGACCTACGCACCCCGAATAAGTGCTAATTTTCTTATTTGAGAAAACATTTTTTCGTTGAGGAAGTTATTCAAATTTGGAAGACTTTTATTTTACCTCAGACCCTTAATCCTCCCAGTGGATTGGCTTTTTGTATGTGCTATAAAATTTCAATCAAAAGGAATTTAGTCTCTAGAGAGGTTTTTACAAAGCATAAAATGGGACTCGTTATTCGAATTAATGGACTTGCTCAGCACGCAAAAGAATAGGGCACAAAAAGTCGACTGCTGAAACTTTTAACTAAAAACTTGCACTCGACCTCTGGACCCCCAACTATTCCTGCATTCAACTTAGTTGGCAAAACAGCGGTGAGCTAAGAGCTAATGAAACTCGCTATGCCATGTGCTTTTTAATGGCTGCTGGAAAGAGGAATTTCTTGCAACAGTCGCGCAATTTCAAGCAGGCGTGCTCAAGAGCTCCCCGGCTGCGTTATTATTATTAAAGGCGCTATCAAGGATTTGTGGGCCAACACATAACTCGACTTGGTAACCAGCTGAACCCTTTTCGAGCCCCCTTCGGCGCCCGCAAAAATGGCCAATTTTCCTGACTATTTTAATTTAGCGCTAGAAAATAATTTCCATTAGTTAGCAGGCGTATTGATTTTTGCCTGTATCCTTACTGTGCACAATTTGTGTCACGTCAGACTGGCACATTCCGTGCTACGTAGTCTGGGCACACGTAGAGTCCGGATAGAGTCGGTTCGTGCGGAAAACAATACAAAAATGACTACGTCTTTCTACTGCTGGAAACTACTGGCGGAATGGTTTTTATTGTTGATCTAGCAGAAGCACACCCGTGATTATGTGTGTCACGTCACTTAGCGAGGAAAGCGTTCACGCAACGCCTTAAGCTGCACAAAGGTTTCTTGACCTTAGCCACAGATACTTGGATCCGATGACCTACTTCGGATAACGTCTCAACGGTCGTGTTCGAGAAACCTAAACAGCTCTGCACAAATCCAAGAAATCTGCACTGTCCGCGCCAAGTTATTTGTTCGAAGTTTAAATTTTTATTTTCGGCTTCATCACGCCGCTGACCAATTTTATGCTGACCTCGGTCATTCGTCAGCGGTCTTCGCAAACGTGAACGGGGCCCCGAGTCAAGTGAGCCTGAATACCTGCCAGGAAAAAAGCAAACAGGTTGCATTTATGTTCGTGCAGCATGAAAAGGGAAGACGCTGGAAATTAATAAGAATTATCATAACCAAAGACGTGCGCAAACGGCAGTCGCGCCAGCCTAGGTTCATTCCGGGTGTTTGGCGTTTTACTTTAAGGGGCTGCACGAGATCTCCATCTCGTTTATTATAATACCTGAAGTGGCTATGGCCAGCTGCCCGGCGGAACAGGTAAACTTGCTCACGCACACGTGAGGTGAAAGTACATCTCACCTTTCGTTTCAGCTATTGAAGCAGCTACGTGAGCAGAAATCTCAGCATAAGATTAGTTCGTAAATTGCGCGGTGCGCAAATCGAACATTTCTGTTTTGTTTGTTCCGCTCGAACGAAAACTGCCTTCGATGCGAACAAAACGCGAAACTGCGCGAAAGTATGCTCGCGATGGCACTTTTCATTTCACACTTTGCACCTGGGCTCGTCGGCCAGTGGGCAGTGATCTTATTTTTCTAGAATATTGAAGAAGTCTTTTATTCTTTAACGGGAATACTTTTTATTAACTCTTTTGTTTCTAGATCAGCTTCTTGAATATTCAGGAATTTCGTAAAGATAATTCGTGTGGAAAGCGGAAATGAAAAAAAATTTTTGGGGTTGGGTTTTTAGTAATACTTCTTCGTTCCGAAATATTTCTGGGTTAAGGAATCAGAAAAAATCAATTCCAGTAGCAACATAACTTAGAAGATTTGAATATATGTACATAGGTACAAATTGCAAATTGCATGAGAAAATACATCCATATTCTAATATTAAAAAGAAGGACTATTTGTTTATTTCTTTAAGGTAATCTCAGATAGTACTGAACCGATTTTTATGATCCAATTTTTCGATCGGAGAGTTTTAAATTTCAAAGACGGTTTTTCGGAGTTACTGTTGAGTTCAAATTTATCATCAGAACTTTGAAATCCAACTGAATTTCAATCTTCTCTCTCAAAACAACAATAAGACGAAGTACGTGTGTATTGAAGCATTTTTATTAAATTTATTAGAATTTATAAGCCGTATTACATGAAACGGTTGCATGTACGAAAAAAATATGTATACTATGAAACTTTTTGGTAAAGAGTTTTCTTATCCTCAAACCTTATACCAATGATATTAGGTGTAAATTTCGGTATTGCTCCAGGATTTAAACTAAGATTAATAAAAATATAGAAGATAAGATGTAGTGTCTATTGCGAAGATGTCACTGCCCCAACGAATCCAATTATCCGTAGAACAACACAATGCATTGTCTCAAAGACAGTTAGATTCAAATTTAAAGATTATATATAGCTTTTCCACGTTGAAATGACCCGACCTTATGTCAACATCTTTGAGTAGCTTCCCAAGTGGGTATTAATTAAAAAATGCATAATTTATGAACTGCACAGAGGCGCTTGGGTGAGAAGGACTAATGGAACAGGAGCCAGAAACCAACTAGGGAGAAGACAAAGTGTGTGAACAGAAAAAGGTGCTGAACTGCAGGCTTCTTCAACAAAGTTTATTTTCTTATTTTTCTCGATATTATCCCAGAACTCGATTGAAAGCGTCGACCAAATAATTGGCTGCAATTATTCGCTTTTCCCAATCGCTGTAGAATAGAAGAGCAATCTTTTCCGACATTCACACACATGTCGAGCCGCGGAAACGATTTTCCCCGTGGATCAATCATCTCAGGTAGTTCTGCTGTTTTGAACAGATTTTGCCGAGAAAAGTTTGAAAATTGCTGCTCGATTAACAAAGGCTCAGGGGAAACTCATTTTGATTGCTGTGTTTAATATTTTACAATTGGATGCTTTTTTAAAAATCAACTTGAATCCTTCCCCATCCCATCAATCGCCAGGTGGAAGGATAATCGAAGCCCACCTGCAGAAATAACGCGCAAACACACCTGGCTGTCGCGCGATAGACAATTGTGGCGAGCGCCGTTGAGGATTTGTTTTGGGCCTCACAGGCAACTAAACATACCTCGAAGGTTCTCATTAGGCGAACCGGTGGAGAGGAAACGAATGCATTTAATGAAACAATTAATTTATCTTTTCATAATAATGTTATCTCTTCATTAGGCATATGGCTTTTTACCTCATCCCCAATCGGAATTTTACTCTCATTAATGGGAAAACGAAAAAGGCTGGTTGATGGTAGGTTCCAAGTTCCAATGCGTAATAGTTATAAAGTAAAATTTACGACTCAGCTTTTATCGTTTTTCACATCATACCTTTGTATTTTCATTATGACTCTGCCATGGTTAATATATAAAACGAATTTAATTCCAATTATCAATTTACATCAGGCTCTAATTAAACCAACAAACACAGCATTTGCTGGAAAATGAGGTAGCTATTTAGCACCTTTCAGGTATTTTTCCGCAGGGCAGCATCAGCACGTAGCACGTTAATTGAAGAGATCATAAAATTTAAAAGATAAATACAAATTCAAAAATTTTCCACGATTCAATGAATTAACTAATTTTAATAATTTTTATATTAAAGCGTAAAATGAAACTAGGAAATTCGAGATGATTATACGAAACAAATCGATTCGTGCATATGAAATGAGGTTCACCGGCACGAAAATAACTAATTATCAGTTACAAAACTACTTTGGGAGATATTATAAAATATAAGAGAAAAATAATGCAAATTACTGCCGAAAATTGACCGTTAAAATGAATTTTTGTATCAAGCGACAAAAAAAAAAAAAAATCTTGTTTCCATAATATCGCCGAGATATTTTTGGTTGGGCGACACGCGCAGATAAAAATATAATTTCAGAGAAAAATTTATAAATGCATAACATCAAGGGTCGTGTCGCTTGAATTAGCAATTATTGGTTCATTCAGCCAATATAATCAGCCAATTTCTAAGGTGGAGTTTTACTTTTTCCCCACTTTTCTTTTTTTAATGAATGAATGAATGAACACGAATTTTAGCTCGTTGTCTTCCCAGAATACATATCTGGAACTTTTCAGACATTTCTCGGAGTATAAATCTACTATTGTTTGTTAGTATTATTTAGTAATTTGACCCCTTGAACTATATGCAGTATGCCTCTGTTTAATAACTTAAAATTAAACCACTTTCTTATTTTTATCCTTTCAAAGATATTATAGATATAGGAATATTTTTAATCTAGCGCTAGGCGTAGTACCTAGCTATTACTTCATTTGGGTATAAAATGTTATCTAACTTAGTCGAAAGAAAAGGTGTTTTTCTTTAAAAACCCAGTGAATATGAAGTCAAAAGCTTATTACCTTACTTACTACCTACTTTACTTTTTACTTAATTATCGTCGTTTAATAATTATGTGGGACAGAGAGCAGTATTTAAAAAAATTCTTTAGCCATATCCATTTCTCTAGGACTTAGTTGATCCATCCTGACCCTTAATAGCTCTGTAGCTCTGAGGTGGAAAAAATGCCAAGGCACGTTTAGGATCGGTTTAAGAATTTTGTTTTGAGCCATTTATAATTTGTTGGTATAAGTTGGTATGGTGGATTTTAGCATAATTGCTTGGAAGCTTATTTCTCAGGCTTAAAATTGACATTCTATTGATAAATTTATTTTACCCTGTATATATAATACATAATGTACCTAAAAACCACTGTCCGCTGAGAAACAAAAAATCTAAATCCTTATTGATTAGAGAGTCTTGCAAGAAATTAAACGCACTTTGCACATCACAAGTTTTTTAAGTTTAAGTTTGTAAGATGTTTGTGAAGTCGGTAGACTGAATACATTAATAATTAAATTAAGACAGACAAGTGCGAGTAAGACTCGCGCCCTGAGAGTTCCGTACCTTTATTAGGTATTATAAATTAATGATTTTCGGATTTTTTCTTTTACTTGTACCAAATTTCAAGATTCTAGGACCTAGTACTTCCCGTTGACCTAGAATCTTTTTTAGAGGACCTTAAGGCGGCAGACTTAAGTGTTTGGTATTTATTTCAACTCGATACCGAGAAAAAGGGTCTTGACGGACAGACGGATAAGAAAGTAGTTAATCCTATTTCAGTTTCAGTTTTTTCATTTAAACTAAAAACTCTATAGGCATTGTAAATGAAAAATTGAACTGTAGAGACAATTTTAAATTAAACTAATCCATAAAACAGCAGCACAGAACTAGAGGTCTATTCAAGGTCAATATGTTTTTCATTTTATGAAATACATATACATACATATTTTTAAAATCCTGCAAATATCTACGATATGTCGCCAAAGTTTAGAAATACAACTTGAATTTAAGTTCGCCTATTTGCATACGGTGCACTCGATCATTGACCTCGACAAAAGCAAAGCAGCGTAATCTACTAAAAGTCCTTTTCTTTTTGTTGTAGATACGCAGAGTCATTTAGGTCCAGTCGTTCTTGGCGCTCTTTTTCTTGAAGTCGCCTATTAATTACGCAAAAAGACGCTTGTGCAACTGGACAAAGTGTCTAGTGATATTCTCCGCAGTTCGGCCAAAACCAGACATTTTGAGGTAAGTCATAAGTGAGCGCTTAACCAGCTTTAACATTTCACGCATTCCTGAAATGCCAGCAGAGGCAATTATGCGGCAGCTCGGCAGTTAGTGCGCTTGCATTGCATCACAAGAATCATAGTCAGAGTCACTCCCGAGGAGGTGGAAGACGGCGGCGGCGCGGCGCCGGGGAGACGCCAGTTACTGACACACTCGCGCCGAGAGAATTATGGTTATTAAGTTGATATTTTACCTGTTGATTCACTCCTGAAGTATGCGCGAGCCCGGCCCGATCATGGTAAAAATCCCATTTGGTTGCGCTCCTCCGTGCAAGTGTTAAAACCGTCCAAGAGCAGCACAACAGCAACAGGTCTGATGACGACGGCGATAACAGCAAAAGGTAAGAATAAGAAAAGGAAAAAAATCCCACTGTCTACGTGAACGGGCTGCTTGAGAATGCCTTTTTCTTCCAAGGTGGTTGAGTCGTCGAATCTCCGGAGCCCCACAGCGCAAGCACTAAAACATGGTGACCTGCTGACACCGCTGAGATTTCTCGACGTCTTCAAGATAAACTCGGGGGTTATTATCCACTAAATGTTAGTAGAAATTGCACCGACGACACTACTTCGAGTGGGCATGACCAAGTGGCCAGTTCGACACCCGGATGCGCGGGGAAGAAAGGATCGCACTGGGTTCGGGTTCAGATTCTAGATTCAAGCACTTTCTGGGAACGCGCTGAGTCACACAACAGATCCAGCACAGAAATTTTTAGCTTTTAGAGCCACATCCGTAAAAACTTCACACTATACATGCACTTTGCGGTGGCGGTTACCGCTCTAAAACTAACTAACTAACTAACTAACTAACTAAAAGCAAAGCCACAGTGCACCTCTTCTGTAATTAGAATTTTGCTTAAAGTTAGGCAGAGAAGGCACTTTGTACTACCCGCGGCCAAGGCACACGTCCTCAAGACTTTGCTGCACGAACAAAACTACTCAAGAAAACTTGTTTTGTTGAGTGCTTGGCCGCTTGGTTCGTTTCTTGTTTGATGGCTCTGTGCCCTGTGTGTATGATGCCGCCGGAGCACCGGAGCCCCGGAGGAGGAGGAGCGCCCCACCCGTCCCGGCCGTAGCCCCAGCGTCATACACGTTTGCAGCAGCCGCTCTGAAAAGTAAACATCCCAGAAAAGCGGTCGTCGGTGAATCAAACCATCGGCCAGGGAGGTGAGGTGGCAAAGGTAGGTACAGCAGCAGCAGCAGCAACAGCACCCACACCACCGCGTGTGACTACTATGCTCTCGCTCTATGCTACGCTTTTATGCTGCGCTGCGACAGCGTGCCACACACGGCGCGCGGTGATTCGGTTCCGAAGTGGTGCAGGGGGCTCTTACCTGGTGCATGCCCTCCCTGCATATTCAGCCCGACCCGACACCCAGTTCCAGTTCCTTGTTTCTTGCCGTGCCTCTTCCGGGGCAAAGGGTATCCAACTTGATTTTACCTATTTTACCTATCCCCCCGCTGTGTATGAGCTGAAAACTTAAAAAGAATCCCGTACAAAAACACCTCAGCACTATTTAAACTCAACCTCACCTGAGTCTTTCATACCTGGGCGCAGTGGTGTGTGCTGAACAGGTAAGCAGTGGCCGTTACGAAGTCGGTGAATTGAACATTTATGAAATACATGAAAAAAAGTGAGGTTGGCGTAGTGCCCTGGAGGTGGGATGGAGTGGCAACGTGTCGTAGTGGGCTTCATTCCACACCTGCGAATGTGCCAGTTGGACGTTTTTCCTATGCTCCTGTGGCTTCGCTTTATGTTTATAAGATCATTCGCCTCAGATTAGAACCACCTGTTCGGATTGGAAGTCCCCTTCTTCACTCGACTGCGACCGCGGCAGCATCATCGGACGTCGCCGTCGACTGCAAGTGTTGAGATACTTCGAAGATCCAAAACACTTGGCTAAGTTGGCTGGAACTAAATTAGAAACATTTACTGAATTATGCTTCATTGCTTTAATCTTTAATCTTGATCAGTTTGCCTACTCTTTGGCGCAATTATTCCGGAAAGAAGGTGGAGAAGGGCAGCTGAATTACGAACAAAAGTCGATTAGTGAGATTAAAAGAGCGGTATTTTGGATTCAACATATTTTTACATAGTACTTTTGGTATTAAAGAAGCTACTATTTTAAATCCGTCATTTTAAATTTCCAAAATTATAGGTACTAAATTTAAATTCAGCGAATTTGAAAGCCTCCATATGCCTATTTTTGTGAGATTTTAATATTTCAAGTAAGCCATTTCTCTTTTTGCGCAGACTTTCTTTAAATTCTTAGCATCTTCAATTTTATTTTGATTCACTGGAAACTATCAATTGTTCAATATTTTCAAAATTATATATTTTAAGTACAATATATATTTAAACATGAATATAGGTTTTTCTTTAGGTATTTTTTTTAACCAAACTATGAATAGACTTAAAATCTGGCGTTTGAATTTGTTGAAATAAATAAGACTTTTATATACATACCAAAATATATAGTGATATTTGAATTGAGTTCGTTATAAATTGTAACTACTTTCAAATCAAGAGGGAAATTTTACATTTCTTCTCAACGACACAAATCTTTTCGCCCATCTGGACGAGAACTTCGCAACTACCGATGTAATCAGAGTCAGATGTTTTTGTATCTTGCTAATTCTGAGTGAGCATAACCTTTCTTTTTAGAATAATTTAAATTATTTTAATATTAATACTTATTGTTGCAGCGCTCTTGAGACATTCTGTTTCCAAATTCCTTAAAAAGTTGTCTAGTTAATTTATAAATCTCAATTTAACCAGCCATGAAGAAGGTGCTGATGGTTTGTTTAGGTGAGTACTTTCGTGAATAAGTGAATTGCTTGAATTGACTGAACTCCGTCCAGGGAACATTTGCCGGTCCCCAATAGCCGAGGCCGTCTTCCAAGAAACAGTCAAGAAAGCCGGCGAGGCAAGCAGCTGGGAGGTGGACAGTGCGGCAATCGGAGACTGGCACGTGGGGAAGCCCCCCGACCGGAGGGCTCTGAAAATCATGAAGAATCACGGCCTGGACTACAAAAACTCCGCAAGGCAAATAGTCGACGAGGACTTCGAGGCGTTCGACTTCATTTTCGGAATGGACGATGCGAACATCTTCGAACTTAAGGAGCTAGCCCCAAGAAACTGCAAGGCGAAAATTTTGCTCTTGGGGGATTTTGGACTCGATGCGTCAGACAAAATCATCAGGGATCCGTATTATGTAAGATTGCAACAATTGCAACATAACTTGTAATTCGGCCATTCCACACGCGCATTCTCGGTGAGAATTCAAACTGCGGGTTTTACAGGAAAAAGGTAAAAGGTACAAGGAGAAATTTCTACAAAAGTGCTAGAAGTTGTTTGAAATTTTGTATGAATGACTGCATGAAGTCCTGTGGATGTTCTTGCAGTCAATCATTGCGTCATTCTGGGTGTGAATTTCGGAGCGAGCAAATTAAATCCACTTATTTTGCTCCTAAACAAATGGTACATTACGAATTCATAAACGAAAATGTCCCATCACATCATGTTTTCGAGAAAAATATTAGGTTTGAAGAGTACGAAAAATCATATTTTGAACAGTTTTAAAAATTCACTATAAAGTAACGAATTCTTGTATGAGCTCGTAATGTGGTTCATGAAACGCATAACTAGCGCAAGCTCATAAAAACTAGTTGATGGTATTTAATATATCTAGATAAGAATTTAGGCTTTAATTTTTTATTTTCAAAAACGTTCAAAGTACGATTTGTTTTAGTTTTCATCCTATTTTTCTTAAAAAAATATGATATTGATTCAGTTTTATCCCAAACTTTGTAGATTCAGTTCAGTTTCGGTATTACTTAACATGTTAAATTCAAACATCAACTAAAAATTTGACAATAATATTATTGCACTTATTTGGAGTATCAATTAAAAATATATTGCAATAATATTGATCGTATAGGGACCGCTTTATTTGATGGAATAATATAATTTTATTGAACAGATGGCAAATTCTGTTAATAATAACATAGATATTTAGAAACATATAAAAAAAAAACTGCAACCAAGTACTATAAAAAACGTATGACTTCTTCACTACCGCTTCTTCCTTAAAAAAATTGACTAAATGACTAAATTGACTAAATGCATGATAATGGCAAAATATCATTCTTGCAATTGCATGTCACGCAAAACTGATGCGAGTGCATCATGCACCAAGAATGCGCGCGTGACACGCGTCCTCATCCTGTTTTTGAATACTGCTGCAAGAATGCACGTGTGCAGTGGACCATTGACCCGGATGATTTCACCCACTGTCTCAATCTTTCAGGACAGCCACGACAGAGGTTTCGAGAAGTGCTACCAGCAGTGCTCAGTGGCTGTCGAGGCGTTCTTGAAGGCGGTTAAGGAAAATCGTGTCTAATTTGTGATATCAAATATTTTGCACAATAAAGAAACTACTGGACAACTTTGTAATTGGATTTTTGCTTTTATATATTCCGTGCAAATAAGTTTTTACTATCAAACTCGACTAGTCAGAAGTCTGAGGTGCTATTTTAAGCTTTTTAGCAAAATGACAGAAGAAGTGAAATTACCGCGGGATTTTAAAGTTCTTTTCGTTTGCATCGGTAAGTAAAACATAATTATTACTGAAACACTAGCCAAGAATGAGTTTGAATTAAAAATGTGAAAAAAGGAGACATTTTATAGACAAAACCTAGTTCCAATTATCGTAATTTCACAATTTTACCTAATTTCACAATTTTACCTAATTTCACAATTTTACCTAATTTCAGTTCGAATTGTAAGTTTCTCAGATTTAATATTATCACCGATAGTGCAGATTTAAAGTTTTGACTAAATGTAGGCTACTAGTTTTGTCCGAAAGGTTTTTTGGGCGTAACATGAAGAATTATCTTATTATACGTATAACAGATAAAAACAGAAAACTCGCATTTATCGCCTCAATCTTATTAAAGAAGATATAGTAATTTTGAAAGGTAAATTTTTGTGAACATTTCATTTAAATGTTTGTTTTTCATTATCGCATATGTGATTATGAAAAACAAACCACTTTATATAAAATATTTTAATTTTACGAACACTCGATATTTACACGTCACAAATTAAAATGTAAAAGCTTGAATGTGATGCTCCGGGGGAAACCGGAATTTTAAAAGTTCCCTTTATACGACGAAAAACCCAAAATATGAATCGAAATATCCACCGGACTAAAAACATGCATATTGCATAATTAGAGACATTTATATACAGTACAAAATCAAATATATGCGCAATAACTCTTAAGAATCAATACTTCGAAGATTTAAAATTTTAATTATTTAATTTCATGTTGTATGTGACGTCACTCGTTGTATTAATGCGCGTTCTAAGAAAGTAAAACTACAATTTGTTCAAAACATGGTTTTTCTTAAAACTTTTACGTTGATGCATATTTGTATCTTTCTTTCTTTTTATAATATCTCTAAAATGTACGTAGAACCTCAAGCTATCATGAAATAAAAACTCAATCAAAATTTTTTAAGCAATTTTGACGTGATCAGTTAAGCGGACAGACAGCAACAAATTTCAGAACAAGACTATTGCGTTCTATTCTATATCCGTAAGGAAAAAGAAAAACACAAAACGAGGTTTTTGAAAAAGATGTTGATATTGTTAAATTTGCAATGTATTTTTAAAATTGGAATTTTGAAAATGTATAAGTATATGTTAATTTAAATTACTTCCTAGGAAACTCATGCCGTTCTCCAATGGCTGAGGCTGTATTAAAAGGTATTATCAGTTCATATACAGATTTACACTGGGAAATCGATAGCGCCGCATTAAGGACTTGGAACGTTGGATATCCCCCAGAAGACCGATGTATTCAAGTTCTATCAGAAAATGGATTAGTTAGCAATCATATCGGACGAAAAGTAATTTTTTTTTAAATTTTTAAAAGTTAAAAATCGAAAACTAAAATTGTAAAATCTTTATCTAGATATGTCTGGAAGATTTTAACAAATTTGATTTCATTTTTGGAATGGACGATTTTAATATCAAGGAGCTCCAAGAATTAGCGCCGCCTGCTAGTAAAGCAAAAATCTTATATTTAGGGCAATATTGCAGAAATCCAAGAGACAAAATTATTGTGGATCCTTATTTTGTAAGAATATATACATTTATCTTCCAAATACGTCTCAAATTAACAGATATTTTTACAGGAAAATGGAATTCATGGATTTCGCAGGGCTTATGATCAAATACAAAAGAGTTGCGAGAATTTTGTAAAAGAACAACTTGGTGAAAATTAAAGTACATAATATAATTTTATTTTTATATTTACTATGTATTACAATTATAATAACTGGCACAATGTACAATATTGAATTAATAAAAATTATAAAAGCATTAATTAAAAATCTTATTTATTAATATTTATTTATACAGCAACGCGAAAGTGTCGAAATTTTATACAGAGTTTTCTTTTATAATGTCTTCTAAAAACTGATCCCACATTCTTTGCAGTATAATAGCCGCCTCAGTGCGCTCAGCTGGCGATAGTACTGAATATCTAGAAATAAAGTTTTTTGTTAACAATGTAGGCACTCGTAAAATGTTTAAGAAAGAGCAACTCACTTTACGGAATCCCAAACGAGTTTTTTCAAACTCTTTAACCCATTTTTACTGCGGGTAAAACACATGAAGGCGTAGTAATAATCGTACGACAATCCCTTAGCATTCCAGAAGCCTGGATCGTCATTAGAAATTACCAGAGGAATATCCTCCGACATGTAAAACGCCGCTGGATGATTTCGTAGATCTAAGAGCAAGTGAAGGACTTGATTCGATATTGGATTTATCTCAATTGGGATGTTTCTGTTCTTAATTACGTTCCACATGACGGGGTGTTTTATAATAGCAAACCCATGTCCTATTCGTGTGGTGTTGAGAAGCAGGGCATCTAAAACGTTTTCATCTACGTCGGATCCATACCAATCTATGATTTTTAAACATGTTGGAATTCAAGTTTTTTATATAAAAATTCATTTGCATTTACTTACTTGTTTCCCCTGCATGAAAGAAAAAATTTGTATTCGGTGGTAAAGTACTTAAGACAGGCAAAAATTCGTGAATCGGTTTGCCAAGATCTTCCTGTCCGACTAGATCAAAACCAATTACAAAATTGGGAAAGTGTCGCCTAACATGTATAAAATAGAATTGAAGGAAACATTTTTAGATTAGTAAATTTCTGAGTATTTTTCTTTATTCTTTCGTCAGCAAAAGTGTAGAAGACCAAAAATATGATATTACATTACTATCCAACATAAATTCGTGTTTATATGTGCGAAAATTTGCTTAGTGCTTTCAATTAATTATTGTCTAGGAAAATTGTTCTTCATGACTTTGTCCCAAACTTAATATTTAGGAAGATAGCATTTTTCAAAATATCATCAAAATAAACTTACTTTAATTCCTTGTATATAGCAACTTTTTTCGTTAACTTTTCAATATCAGCCTGTCTTGATGTAGAATAAATAGCTTTGGCTCCCAAAAAATTTGGATGATTCCTTTTAAAATTGTTGACAATTTCTTGTAAAATCAATGCCATATCTACTGGGGAATATGTGTTACCAAATTCATCGTATCCCTAAAATAAGGAAAATATAAATTAAATATTTACAATTTAATCATTAAAAACACCTACGCTTCCAAAAGATGTTCTAAATTCGATGTACATGACTCCATCCTGGTACATTTCTTCAAGAACTCTCTGATGATATATCCGAAACACTGGCAGGAATTGCAAAAGACCGGAAATAGTTTCGAACATTTTTTCAAACTTTGTCCAAACAGTTGCTATGTGGTAATACTCAGCTGGAATTTTATGTTTATCGAAATTTGTTAAATATAAAATAACTTTCAATAACTTACATTCAGGATTTTCAGTGTGTAAATTAATTAATTTTTCCAGCTTCTTGTCATAAGCTTTCCTGTCTCTAGCTCTGTTTCTTTCCTCTGCTACACTTTGGCAGTTTTTATAGTATGCATTATATTTTTGGAAAGTAAGTAGAATGTTCCCGGTATCACTTTCGCATTTAAGAAGGCCTGGATAGTAAGTAAGATTTTGTATTACCCATTCCGAGGATGCCATCGCTGTGTTATGACCGTGCAGAAGTGCTCCTTTCGGCATTCTTTTTATAAACTTGAAGACTTTACTTTTTTCTATCATATCCTTTGCTCTAAAGAAGTGCAGTCCTGGAGCATAACTTGATGGATCTAATAACCCATTTCTAACCTATATTATAAAGGTTTGAAAAGTGTTGAAAAAATATTTCAATATACACATTACCTCTTCATTTCTAAACTTCCTTAATATTCTCTCAATGAATTTTTCTTGAGGACTAAGAAGTATCTTTCCTCCTGCTGCCAAAATTTCTTCAGCATCAAGAACTGCATTACGAGCCGCTTGATAAGCTAGTTAAAAATAATTTTGAATAACCCTCCTCTTAGATTTTTAATTTTAGTTACTTACTTAATGGTTTTTGAAGACAATAAGCGAAGTGTGCAAAATAAGTAAAAATAAAAAATAAAGATGTTTTCATTCTCTGCGCTGTGATTTTGAGATATGGACCAGATCTGTTTTAAAGAAATTGAAATAAAAAGAATAAATGTTTTGATATTTCACTGTTTTGTTTGAGTTAATGTGTCATTGACATAGGTCTAGAAATCAATAATACAACTGTTCACTAAATCTTTACTCATTGTTATTTCATGACGTATTTTCCGTCCTTCATGAATACCAGATTTACAAAACCATGGGCTGTAGAAGATGAGTGAACCCATCATTTGTATAAACACTGAGCTGACGTACTTTTAATTGTGTTATTAGGCAGTTATTATTGTTCCCCGCAGGTGTTTAGCACTTGACGCTTTTGCGTAAAAACGTACTAATTCTTACTTTTATTTTTTATGATTTATGCGCGACGGACATTAAAAACCCACAACTAAAATGACTTCCTTCCATTGGGGACCACTATTTATTTTCCAATAATATCAATAATATATCAAAATAAGAAACATTCACCAAATTTTAATTTATTATTTTAATTATTTCTTTTTTATGAAGAAATATTGAGCCGATCGATTTTGGTCAAACTTGGCCTATATGTTTATTCGAATTATCGTCGTATTTGTAAGTTATGTTATGTAGCTAAAATCTTTCAGCCTTTGGTTTGTGACACCCTTTATTTTCATTGTAAGCCGTTCTTGCAATTATTTCAGCATAGTTTTCTTAAAGGGAAATCAATGACAACCAACTTGCTGGAATTTTCAAATTACTGTATTGCAAATATTAAAAGGGTAAGGTTGACAGAATTAATCATCAAATTCTGCTCTATAATCTGAACCTTCTCGGATTTCCCTCTCTGTTTACCAAATGGTTTCGCTCTTACTTGTCCCAGAGATCGCAGCGGGTCCTTTTCCGAGGCGTTCTGTCCAGATAAATATTTAATATCTCAGGCGTACCTCAAGGTAGTCATCTGGGTCCTCTCTTATTCATCATATTAGATAAATGTACTTATATTTGTTTCTCACAGTAGCAGTACAGTGAAGATTTCTTAGATTCGCTCTTCAAAACTTTCACCTCGCTATATAATTTAATTTATTTCCATGTAGACCGTATATTTCTTAATCGATTTCGATTAAACTTGACTAACATATTCTCTATGACAATATCTCAGCTATGTTCGCAAATGGTCAATTGAAATCGGTCAAGGGGATGGGAAATTCAGCTTTACTTTCCCTTATGTAAAAATCATTTTTACCACATTAAAATTTACGCCTTCCTTCTTGCTACCGCCGAAAGGTCTTTTTATTTTTTTACGAATTATAAGTTTGAAACTTAGACATAAATTATACAATTTTGGCAAGTTTCATGCACATACAAAAGAGGTTTATTGGAAAAAATTTGGTTTATGTAAAACAAAACTAAATTTTTTTTTCTACTTCAAAAAAATTTAGGTGAAGATAAAGTGTTTTCCTTATCAAAATTTGAAAGAGCATACTTGAAAATAACCCAATATGTACTTTTCAAATAAATTTCAACCCTATCTTTTGAGTTTAATGCCTCGAAAATGTTTGTAGGAATTAGTACAATCTGGATGTTAATGATTTAATGGCCAATTGTTAAAACATTATGTTTCACGCGGAAACAGATCAACAGCACTTGAACAAATTGGAAAAATGCATGTTTTTTATCATCTGCCAATGTTGACATCTGCGAATATTGTAAAATTATTTGATTTGCAGTTGTAAACACCATCTCTTTGCGACACACCTTCAAACTTTTCTTGCCATCCAATACTTCCACATGGCTTACTAAATTTATGGAATAGTTACAAAAATACTGCCAGTGTGGCTAAGAGACGAGAAATTCGGAATAGATCAGATTAGTACCTATTTTCTAAAATAATTAGTCAAATGAACTGCAATGGAACACACAAAACAAACAACAAAGCAAATTAAAACTTACTGGTTTATTGAAACTATGCTTATTAAGTTTTTTAAAACGTTACTTAAGTTCACTGTTTATCTGACAGAGTGTCTTAAACTAGGTGCGCACAAGACACCAATTGCAAAATATTTGACTTACTACGGCATTTTTTTGGCCTTTTATTCTTTTCTAAATTCTTTCATGAGTAAGATTGATCATCGCTTTCTAAAACATTTGGTTCTACATAGAAACAAATCTAAATGTATTGTGAACAATTGCCCATAAATCGAAGGATGGCTTACGGCATTTACGTTGACAACTGTACGATTTTAAAGTTTGATTTCGAATGTTGAACAGTGTAGCGTTTCACCTGTTGAAAAGTAAACCTTGAAAAAATCCATTGTTTTCGCTATTAATAAGACTAAAGGAATTTAATTAACTTCTTTTCAGTTATAAATTCAAAAATCAATCTAATTTTTAGTTAAAAAAAGAAATATGTTAGTAATTATTTGAAACTTTCAAATAACTATTTCTTTTTTTTAAATCAAGAAACTCAAAAATTTCAATGTTTGCCAATTGAAGCCAAAAGGTAGTGGATATTTTCCTTAATAGTGATATTTTTGCTATAATATCGTGTGTCATTAATAAGTATTGTATCCCTTATAGTGTATGTATTGGCCTAGTTATAAGTATGTATATCTCTCTATATTATTTCTTTAGCCTGTGTATCCGGAAAGTACTGAATTAGCTTGGATCTTTCAAATAAAATGTTATTAAAAATTGTGTGTCAGCGATTAAAATTGCTATTAAAGATCCTTGCCCCTTGGAATTCCTTTTCGGAATCTCGACTTTGATGAAATATGTAGACTAAGGATTTTCGAAGACAAGAAGTGTATACGACATATAAAATCATTGTAAACGAAGAGAAAATGCTACGGACCCTTCGGATATTGAACTTGACGGGTAAAATTCTTTAGGTTAATTTTTATTTAAAACGATTTTTGTTTTTGATTCCACGGTACTTTTAACTTTATTTAATTTAATTTGTCATTTTATTTTAATGTAGAATTATTTCAAAAAACAAAAACGTGAGCTACATATAAAGAATTTAACTGCCATGTCACCCACATATGGTGACACCAATGGTTGAATGCGTGGCTGAAAAAAAATCTGGCAGTCAAAGTTTTAAGAGTTATTGTATTTAGAAAAATTGAATTGAAGAAAATAGTATTAATTCTTTATTAAATTTGTAAGCTTCTCGGTAAAAAACTGTTTCAAGCGTTTTTTCTTGTGTTTTAATTGTTTAATTTAGTAATGTTGTTTTTGTTTGTTTAGTTTTGAGTAAAACAACCTACATATTAAAAAATTATTCTTCATCTTCAACTGAAACACTAAGACATGAAAACAAGGTACGTATTTTTTATTTTATTGTCTAAAACTCGTAACTTGGAAAACAATAAGAAATCAAATCCGAGATCATACATATGTATTTCTAAAGATTAAATTCAAGTAAGTAATAAATTTTTTTTTTCCTGAAAATTTTTTGTTATGGAAATTCCTTGTTATACATAGATTGACAAGACTTACAATATTTAGTAAGATTTCTTTTTCTTTTAATAAATGTATATCGACTCTTTTTGACGTGCTGCTTATCCAGTTTTTTATAAATTTTTTATATCATCGTCATTTTCTCCAGATCTTTTCAATATTTTACTTCAGCATTTGCATTTTGCACTGTAGTATACTTACGAGCATACACTTTCAAATTTATGTATGCCTAACAGTTTTCTACGGGGTTTATATCAAGAGAATTACCGGGCCATTGAAGATTATTGATTTCATGCTCATTCAAAAAGTCCCGGCTTTTTTTGCATGTATGGTGGCCCACCTGCCCCATTCTACATAAAAACGTTATAGGACGCTGAAGATCGTATATACATATATATATATATATATTATGTAAGTATATGTGTAGTTAAATATAATTACTTTTGGAAAAGAATACGCGATCGTGTGGTGCATCAGCCCAATTCTGTCCGATACGACAGAAATTTATAGCATTCCTAATTTTTATGGCGGGATACTGTAGGCACATATGTTCTCATTATATTTAGATCGAAATCTCGATTTCAAACAAATTGTAAATCGATCGTAGCACGCACCCAAAATTGAAAGAGGTGCTAACACAAACGTAAATATTAACAACTAGAATTTGGCGCTGAAAACACATTTTTTGCTTAACAGATGTATGTTTTTTTACAATTGAGGGAATTCATATCAAAGTAATTTATTTCCAAATAAAGTGTTGTTGCATATATAATTTCACTTTCATGTAGTTGCACAGTGGTTAATCGCTGTCAAGGCCCACATCACCACCCAGGTATAAAAAATTCCGAGAACTTTAGTGATTGCAATACTAATTAATTAATCGAAAAAGCTACCGACAGATTTTATAAAAATCCCATTAATTGCTACAAATAGTTCAACCACTTATAAAATAATAATCGATTTAAACGGGTCCGTTTTATACTAACTTAACTCGTCCATTCGTTCACAGCGGAGTTAGAATCACACTAGAGGAAGAAAATAACTGAAGAAGTTTTCTTCGAGCCTCCATAAGCTCGAATCACTTAAGGAGGTAATTCTCGACTTAACAGCGTGTGACAAAATTATTAATGCAATAGAGGGTGTATTGAATCATAAGTTTATTCAAATTTAGCGTTGATAATAACTTTGTTACTCGGCGCAATGACACAGCATAACGGTTTGATTGTTTTAAGATTCACGCTGAGGTGCCTAAAGCTCACTTGCGTCCGCCCCTATTGTTTGCGGACTTACGAGGTATGTAATTGCGAATTTTGCTGTGAACAAGGCCTTAGGGACTGTTCAAACGTGTCTGCACTATTCTAAAAGTAGCCAAGATAATTATTACTGCGAAATTACACACTTTAACACAGCTTTGTTTGTAATTGCTATAGTTTAACATTCATTAGAACTTCGATAAACATCTTTTCTAGGGGAATTACATCACAAAAATTAATGCCTATTAGCTACGACTACGAGGCCTTGTTTATTTCCTTTATTTCTTGCTATATATTTAATCAATGGGTGCGGTGGTTTCAAACTTGTTGAAGCATTCATTTCACTCTGAATAATAATGAATTGGCACAACTCTTAATTAGTACTTATCAAAAAGCTTTTAATTAAAGGGTCAACTTATATCATATTTTTTAGTTTAAAAGATACAAGTTTTAGAAAGTAAATATTATTAACAGATTGACAAAAATAAGATTTTATTATTATCTTTTTTTGAAAAAGATAAAATTTACTGAAAGAGCGAGAATTACATCGCAGAGAAATTACCTTAAATTATTTATTAAGAAATTTCCGTTAACAATATATCATACATTGCATTTACATTTGTGATAAACTGATTTTATCGATGGAAATTAATAACATAATCCAAAAATATATCCCATTTCTTCGTAAATAGTGTTTTGAGCTCTCTTCGTTCAGTGTTCGTTAAAACAGATAGTCTGAAAAACGAGGAAATGTTAACTAAATAAGCACATATAATATTATTCTAAAATTCATGAAAATTGTATAAAAATTTTATAAATTGAACAAATATGCAAAAATAATTATCATACGCACTCGATTGAATTAAGTGCAAGTTTTTTTAATGTCCTCAAATCGGCATCTGCAGACGCAAGACTCATGAATGCATAGTAAAAATCATAGCTCAATCCTTTCGAATTCCAAATTCCTGGATCGTCAGCAGATATAACAATTGGTAGATCAGAAGCGAAAAAATAACTCCCTGGATGGTTTCTTAAATCCCAAACGAGTCCAAGGACTTGATTGGAAATTGGATTAAGTTCAATACCAATTCGTTTTTTCACAACTGCATCCCAAATATTTGGATGTTTTGGAAGAGCATACCCATGGCCTATTCTTTTAGTATTTAATAAAATAGCATCGAGCAAATTCCAGTCAGTCCTTCCATACCATTCTAGAGAAAGAAAGAAAAATTCTTAAATCCTGAAATTGTTGTTATTTAACAAATGATTTACTTGTTTCTCCTGCATGAAAAAAGAAACTAGCGTCTCGAGGAAGTTGCATAAGTTCTTCTACGAATTTTTCGAGTGGATCTCCAATCTCTTCGTTTCCTATCAAATCAAAACCAATAACAAAGTGTTTTTTCTGAACACTAAAATACAAATTTATGAGGACAAAATTTTATATAAACCTAATTAAAAAAAAGCTTACAAAACATCTACAAATTCGTTAACGTATTCTGCCATTTGTTTCTTGGTTGCTTTATTTCGTTTGGCAAAAATTACTTTCAATCCTAAAAAATCTGGATGTGTCCTTCTAAAGTCGTTTACAATTTTTTCAACTTCATCAGCTACATCGACCTTGCTGTAAGTCCTGTTCGTTCCATATAGCTGAATTTAATTGAAACACTAAGCACTGGTTTTATTCATAACTTTTAACTTACCGACGATAAAGGCATTCTAATTTCCGCATATAAAACATTGTCCTCGTAGAGTTCCTCCAGCATTCTTCTGTGATAGGCCCGGAACACAGGCACATACTTGTAGAAGTCGTTCACAGTGTCGAATATTTGCTCGAACTGAGCCCAAATTTTATGGGGCTCTGATATAAAAGCTAAGTTTTCTCAATTTATAAATACATACTTACATAAATATACAAATTAAGAATTGCATACCTTCGGGTCGAGCATTATACAAATTTATGTGCTTTTCGAGCTGCTTGTCATACTTTTCTTTATCCTTCGACCTCAGGCGTTCTATGCAAACACTTTTCAAAGGTGTAGCACACTTCGAAGAATTTCTAAATGTAAAGAGCAGCACGCCGCGACTATCAAAACACGTCAATACGTTAAATTGGTAGGTCAAATTTTTTATGATCCACCTTGACGACACCATTCCTGTGTTATGACCGTGTAAAAACGATCCCTTTGGCATTTTTTGAATAATCCGAAAAATTTCACTCTGCCTTATCAATGGCTTTGCCTTGAAGAAGTGCATACTTGGCGGATAGTCATCAGGATTTTTCTCACCTTTGTATATCTAATCAATTAATTTAATACAATATATAAAAATACGAAAACATAGAACTTATTACCTCATCTCTTTTTATAGACATCAAAATATCATTTGCCTTTTGCTCCTTTGGTGTAAGGATAACTGATCCGCCTAAAGCAATTCGCATTTCCGACATTTTGATGCGATGTGAAATATCCGCGTAGGCTATAATATTTTTTAATTTTAATACTTTTTAGTTAAATTTGTTTTTAATTAATATTTTACTGTAGTTGTACGACGGCTTTTCAGTTGCACGTGTATCAGATGATGACGAAATTGTAAGTACGACTAAAATTATGGCCAACATTCTCCTAGGAGACATTTTCAACTGTAAATAAATATAATATGTTCTGAAGAATTTTGAAATTATTTGGTTAAACTATAACTTAGTTGTCTTAACTCCTGGAATGTTCGCAAATCTTTGGAAGAACTAATGCGGAAAGTGTCTTTTTAGTAAATTAAAGCATTTGATTATTATTTTGCATTATACCTTATAAAAAGCCTGAAAAAAAATTGTGGGTGCAGTTAGCATAGAAAGAAAAAATTATATTATAATTTCTTTTAAACTACGTAAAATAAATCACAAAAAAGAAAATTATTTAGTATAGTATAAGGTTTTCCAACTCCATCATAAACTCGAAAATATACAACGAATAAAGATCGATACATATTTTCTCTATTTACATATCCTTTCCACATGGACAATTAAAAAAGAAAACAGAAGAAGAAGCAGAATTTGACTGCCTTTTAATATTATTGAGCCCATCATCTCTAATTGGAATGATAGCACGTTCGCAACAAATTCACTTTTGATAATTTTGTCTCAATTCAATTCAACTCAATTCTGTCTGTCTTCGGAGTATGAAATTTGCTCAGCAAAAAAAGGGAAAAAATTAAAACATGTGCCCGAAAGGCGCATGTTGACCGAAGGCAATTGGTTAAATATGATTATCATATTTTATTTGTAATATTATACGAACGAGTAGTCTAAGGTTAAATAAACCCCTCACTTTATGATCAAATACTTTATATTAAAATTCCTAAAGCCCTATGACGAAGGATGGAACCGATCTTCAATTTTAATTTATATTTTCATATAAAATTGTCTCGCACATTTCGCTCCTATTGATGATCGATATACATGGATTACTCCGTAATTTTATGTTGAACGTATTAACGCTAAAAAATAAAAATTCTTCATAAAATTTATATCGAAACTTTCAGTATATTTATTCTGCAAAATTTCTAAAAATTTTCAATAACATTACAATTTGAACTCAACATTGGGACACTTATTAAAAATTACGTTTCTTAACAGCGTAACTATTTATCACATTTTACAATAAAGTTGTTTGCACTATCAATTCAGTTCCTAACAGAAAAACAACACAGTATAATTTTATGTCAAGAGCCACGACCTTGCACATAAAGCATAAAATTTGCATTTTCAAAAACGAACGCACTGATTAAAAACTTCCCCTCTGATATCGCGAACTATTGTATAAAAACCCAACGAGGGTGAATCCAACACTTATTTTTCTATAAATTTTATACAATTTATTTGAAAGTATTTGCTTGTAGTACCTTTTGCTGTGATGCTGTAATTTGTCTGCAAAAAATCTTTTAATCGCGAATTTTTTCGCAAGATCGCCTACTTAGCGAAACGAATGTCCATAAGACAAACTTGGAACTACACACGGTGAATAGTGAATTAGCCTCTTCTTGTTCCAGTCGTGATCTTATCAAGTTCATTCCAATTGATCTCCAACGTCTCCTATTTATATACTCGCGCTGTGGTCTATTTGCATAGCCTCAGATGGTCGTTATGGAAAAGATGTGTAAACATTGATATTTTCAATATGCTCTGCAGGCTTGCAAACAGGTGCAGATATAAATGGGTCACTCGCGGAATTTCATATGCAAGTTATTAAGGTTCGGTTTTTCTAAGATAGTCTGCTAATTGATTAGACATAAATCTGTACATTTTTTTCAATTGCTATCAATATTCAACTGAATAACTTGCTCTTTAAACTTAACGACTTTTTCGGGGTTTCATATTAAACGATATTTTACTTTACTTTATTCAAAAAAAAAAATAAAAAGTAGCTCATTTGATAGTGCAGACGTGCTATTTTAGAGGCTGGGCCTGGGAATCCAATTTTCACCTTGATCTTGCTCCTGCGTTTTTATTAGGCGATAAACCGAGTGTTAGAGAAGTCAGCGGCTGATTTACATTACTATTTCCTCTCTCCACATTTTTAATAATGACTGTTATTGATGAATTGAAAATCTTACTATAAAATTTATTTGCTAATTTGTTACACGAAACTCATGCAACTTTTAGGTTTTGTTTTTATATTCAGTAGAAAATTTGATTATTCAATTAATTATTTATTTGACTATTGTACATTAAACTAAAACATACTTAACTAGCATAATTTCTTTGTTAAAAGAAATCATCCCTAGTTATCAAGGCTTTTTGCCCTTAGTATTTTTATTGGATGCAAACCACCCATGAAGGCATTTTGGTACTGGTCCAGGTGTTTTGAATTCGCACCGTCCAATTTCTGTCCAGCTTTTTGCGCACAAAACTAAAAGTCCAACTTTATTTTCCTCGAGGTTTCCCCAAACCATAGCTGATAGAACAATGCCATCATCTTCAGACTAAAGGTGAACAAGTTTTTAGATTATTATGTAATTTAAGAGATTCTATCAAAATTAAATTATTTACCTTTGAGTTCGGCGATGGAACAAATATAGGCTCGCTGGGGTAACAGTTGGTCTCGCACCACGTTAACTTTGATTTCGTGATAGTGTCAACTTTTATTAGCTGTTCTTCGGGTTGGTTAAAAATTAATAAATTATTTTTATTTATAATACTTAAATAGTGATTCAGAACGAGATACAACTAAAAATTTAAGTAATTAAATAAACCGGAGTAATAAATCATCATCAAACAATTTTTAATAATGTCTCCGGTACTCACAAAACAATTGTTGAGACATATTTAATTTTTTTAATGAAATTCTGGAAAGAACTCTTCATTTGCCCTGTGGATTGTTTTAGAGGTGGAAGAAGGTATATTTTAATTTTTTTTATAATCTTGAAACCTATCAGCTTTCCGAAAATTTTAGCTAGAATAAAAACATTCAATTTTTTCTGATAGAATTTTGTTATTTATTTGGAAATATTTTGGGCAATATTTTAACTTTCTACGCCAAACTAATTAAATACACAGTGCTTTGATTTTCTAATTTTGAAAGTAATGAATTTTAATTAAATTGGAGTCAATGAAAAACTACAATACATATATTTGTTCTGGGGTACTATCAAAAGCTTTTGAATATGGTTTATAAATAATACCTCGTCCTGTATCACGCTTTATATAAGCAAATGTTATACGAACCGTTCCAGGATTTTCCGCATCGACATCAGAACTGATAGCATAAAAGAACCTATACTTCCGCCCTGAAATTAAATCACCAAATCGTTTTGAGCCCCAGCGGCAGTGTTAAGTTAATTAAAGTCAGCAAACATACCCACATAATTTTCGTAATTAATACGCGGAGTTTCACAACCCATGTCACAAAGTAGCTCCGGTTGCACGGCGACGCCTCCGTCGTGCATTTTGAATGCTTTCGCGTTGGATCCGCGCAGCGAAACGAAATTCTTTTTTATTTCGACGCTGCTGTGCGACTCTTTAAGATGCGAATTCGACAAATCTTGGTACTCTGACTGGGAATGCTTTACGAGGCGCCTTGATTGAAAGGAAGTCGGAAAAATACTTGTAAATGAGAATGACTTAATTAGCACCCTTTGGTCGGAGGGTGTATCAATTTTGAGTGGGAGGACGAATCGGAGGGGTCTGCCGCGAAACATTTCCGCGTATCTTGCGTTATTTTGCATATTCGCCATGCTCTCGATGTACATGCAATTTATCATGGATGGATCCTTGTAGCAGCATATGTCGACCACTACGTGGTTCTCCTCTTCGTACTGATTGATTATGTGCAAATAGAAAAATCCCTCCGCCCGGAAGGTGTGCTTCACCTTCCCCGTTCTCCGGTCCATCAAATGGATTAAAGTCGGCTTGTTGCCGAACCACTTTAGGCTGGACGCCAACTTTTCGTTTGTTATCTGCGCCTTGAGATATTGCTTAATAGAAACGCTTAGCGGCTGCTCCACGATTACAAAGTAATTTTCTGTTATGCCTGGAACAAGGTTTAGCCGTTTAAGGTTTTTGGTCAGTCTAAGGGCTAACTCCACTTACCAAAAGTGTGCATGTAGCCAGGATGAAACTTCCACCTGCAAGGGACCACTCCGACCAGGTGCGCCTCCTCGAACATGTGTTCTCCTCGCGGAAAACAAATTATGTTGTAGGCGGGTCCTAATTTTGTAGCCGACATGCCCAAGTTGTAGACTGTTCCGTCCGACATCACGTGAGGATGGGAAGTGTGGTTGATAATGCCAACAAAATCAGAAACAATCACTCTACCTTCTGTCGCTAAAGTTTCGGGGTTTATTCTACAAAGAAAAGAATTAAATAGCCATAAATACACCATAATGAAAAATTGAATCATCAGAAAAAAATCTAAAATTACACTAAAACTGAATAATTTTTTAAAACTTTTCATTTTGATTCCAAAAGACACAATATGAAAAAACAAAAGGGATATTTTGCATTTGAGTTAAAACTTGAGCTTTTCGGATCCTAATTCCCATATGCTCTTCGCTAGGTTGACCTTTTTAACCTCTTGACGCCCTTGGCCACATATATGTGTACGTTTAGTTTTTTAGAAATTAAAATTATTTTAACTGAAAAACAAATTAAAATCTGTTATAGAACTACTCATTAGATTATATTTCAACAATAAAACCAAACAATTTGTAGTATGGCAGCATGGATAGCAGTTTATTCTACTTGAAATTAACTGCTTTCAAAATATTTCAAAGTTGCCTCTGACTATCGCGTGGGTTTTTTTTAGTTTATTGGAAAAACATCCTAAATCTCTGATAAATAAACTATCCAATGTATGACATTTGGTTAGTTTAAATAAGTGCTTTATTTTGAAAAAATAATCTGCAAAATTAGGTTGTAAGTAATCAAATAAAACATGAAACCACTTTTTCCACCTTTAAAAAATTCGTCCCTGAGGAGGTTAATTTGTCTTCACTTTAATTCACAAGAAAAATCTCCTCTTACGTTTTTAGATGCATTACATTTGTGTAGCTTCTGGGTGTCAAATTTAACAATTAAAATTATCAAAATTAATAATAAATTATGTTACAAACCAGATATAGGTTTACAATATGTAGGTCATTTTGTTCTTTGCTTACCTGTGAATTACCGGGCTCTCAGTGAATGTATAGTACTCATCTCCAAAAGGATAAACAGAAATCATGGAATTATCCGACGTGGATGATCCTGGTTTAAATACTGAAGCTACGCTATTTGGATAAAGGAATTATTTTATTATTAAAAGGCATTCTTGGCATAAAAAATTATTATAAAGTTTCTAGAAAAATATAAAAGCTATGTAGATAAGATCGGAATCATAACTACTTTTGGCAACAACTAAATTCATTTAATGTTGTAACATTGATTTTTATAAACCGGGAAAAGGACATCATATACAAAACAAAAATTTTTCTGATAATTCTTATAAAAATGGGAACTTACCGCTGGAAAATTGATTGGCATGGATCAGGTACAGCAGAAGTACCAAATTCAGTTATAACTATTCTTTGTGCGGCCATATTTCTCTTGTAAGTTTCAGTTTGGACAAATCTGCACTGATAAGTCACTGTACCATTTTTAATACCAAACCTGTGCACCAAAGCCGAGCTATCGAATAGATGCTGAAATTGCATATCGCCGACCTCCAGGTTTCCAGGTCCATTTCTGAGGAGGCTGCCATCAATCCACGCGGGAATTATGCCTTTCCGATTTTTCGTCAAATAAGAAGACTCAGGCACCAGAAAATGCAATATATTTTATTCAGTTCATACCTTTGACCATGCCGTTTATTGGCTTAATTATTTCCTCTTTGCATGATCTTAGCCAAACACTTGAATCGCAATTCGGATAGCATTTTCCATCACCGTTGATACGAATACTTTCTGGGTCATGTGCGGCATGATCAAATTTAACCTATAATTACATTTAAAATTACTAAAGAACACTTTACTTTTCATAACATTTTAGTTATAATGCTTGTATTGAATACTACTAAATTTATACTGTAAAAATAAATAAACTAGCTTCTTTTGTCCCTGTTTTTGAAATCAAAGATTTCTTATAAAATTTGTTACAATCAAGCAGTTTAACCTACAGAATCTTTTTGAAAACCTGTTCAAACAGACAAATGAGTGAAACGATTAAGTTTGTAAACAAAGATACTTCGATAATTGGTAACCCCAGTGACGCAAATACGAGCATTTTTAAAAAATCGGTGAGCAACAAAGATCTTTTGTTACTTTCGCTAATTCATTTAAGTTCACCTAGCAATTGAATTTTCTTCATAGAACATCGACTTAAACGATCATCGTCTTCTGAAACCAGATGTTTTGCAGTTTTTATAATCCCTTCTGTCGCTACTATTGAGAAAAATCTCATATAATAAAAATAATAAATACTTACTGAATTATATTTTTTAATGCAAATTTAGTAAAATTGTCGAAGGTTTTTAAGCTACATATGAATTAAATTAAACCTATTTTAGTTTCTTTTTGCAATAATTTAATTAAACTAAAAGTTTAATAAATGACGGTTCATTTTGTATTACACCGTGTCATGAAAATTGATGAACTAGTGCTTGAGCTTTGCTTAAACCTTAAACCACCATAGTCAAATTAAAAAATTAAATTTTAGTTTATAATCTCATACTGTGAAATCAAATATTAGAGTGAAAAAAACAAATCTGTAAGATACGCAATAATTAATATGTAGTTTTTAGTGATTTTCGATACATTTTTTGTACCAATTTCAAAAACACTCGCATGTTTTTCCGATCTTATATCATACCAACGCGGTGGATAATTTTTAGAACAGATCACGTAAGGGTTAATAGGATATTTTCTTATGATCACCGTACAAACATTTGAAATATGTTTTTTTCTTGTTAACATAAAAAGAAATTTTTCGAGAAACTTTGGATATTTTTGGTCGGTTTACGTATATTATTAATTTTACGGTTAAATAAAATAATAATAATAAAAAGAACACACCGCAAATAAATCTCGCAAAAAACCTCGAACCGAATTCTCCATTCCTAGAGCAATCCACTGAATCGATAGTTTAATTTGAACGATTCTTTTATTCAGTTTACCCTCACTAGCCGCAATGAAGATTTGAGAACAACTAAAATTGTTGGTCAGTCGTCAAATCCACAGGGGTTCAACAGGTACTTGGAACTTGAGACGGCGACTTGAAAGGTTTCCTTCCAGTGGCACTGAATTTAATGAAGCGCCCACGCACCTCGCCAGACTTTCCTCCCCCGGTAGCGTTCGAACGAGGACAAGGCCTGACCTTGGACCCACTTTACTAAGCCAAGGTTGAGTGGAGTGATCAATGCCATCGTGGACAGAGGAGCCCCAGTTCAGCCGCCCTGGGGATGTGAGTGGTGCTCTCGAATTATTTGCGACAATCAAGTGGTCGCGGTCACTTAACAATTTAAGCCTCTTCCGGAACATATTGACATATGTTTAAATTGCAATTGTCTTGACTAATAGCTCTAAACTAGGAAGACGACGTAATAGGACTAATTTGACCGGGGATGCATACTTGTTGAAATTTGTTTAAATTCCGACATGGCACGAGAATTTCATTCGATTAATTTCAAGCTCAGGTAAAACTCGGTCAAACGTCCACTTTGAGAAATCAATACCCAATACATTAAGTAAATAATATAAATTAAGGTCTCGCCCTTTGACGAGGGAGTAGGAGAGAATCGATTTATTTTGAGAGAAACACAGCGACATTTCATTTTATTACTTACCTTCGCTTCCCTCTTCAAGAATTCGAAATTGATATTTTATAAGAAATAAGAAGCCTTAGAGCAGTGTCGGATTACCAAATATACAGAAACACGCCTATGGGCCCAGCGACACCGAATCAAAAATTTTATAGCAGCGAACAAAGAAGCGTAAAATCGCATTTAAATTAATGAAACGAAATTCCTAAATTTGTTTTTGTATTTTTAACTGAAAAAATCACAAAATTGCATGATAAAGTAATTTAGGACGTATCCAATAAAAGACAGGTTATAATTAAAAAATATATATATATATTTTATTGTTAACAAAAGATTGATAACAATAATTTCTATGGCATCGAAAGGTGCAAACATTATTTAATGCTTGAAAATACGCAGGTTAATATCGTTCATAATACATTGAAATCGAATTGTAGCCTAAGAGAGCTTAACTCCACGATTAGTTTTCTAAACTATAAATTTTCATATTAAAACAATAATTAACAAAATAAAAACACAAATTTGTAACAAAAATAAATATGGAATCCCAAATCTGCTTCAGTTCAAACAGGAATGCGATCTCTCAGGTATGACATCAGCGCTTCTGTTCCTTTCTCCAAAATTTGATGTCTCGGTTGGCGGAATTTGTTGCCAATTAATTCAAGAGAACTAAAAGAAATACAGATAGAAATTAAACTGAATGTTTTAAGCCACGCTTATGATACTAAAAGCGGTTCTAGGTTACAAAGCCCGTCAACTCTATCCAATTCTAATTGTTTGTGATTTTTTCATATTTACAATTATTTTTTATAGTGATTTGATATTGTTACAGAATTCTGCCTATTTTTATCTCACGCTAATTAACTTACCAGAATTAGTAAGAGTAGTAAGTAGTGATAATACATATGATATAAATTTTAGTTTAATTTTTCGGCATATTCATAGTAAATAAAAAACAAATAGAATTAGATACTTACGTAATATTCTGTAGTTTTCCCAGAATAGGAGGAATATGGTCGATATCATTGTTGGATAAATCGAGCGTAGCAAGGCGTTTTAAAGCTCCAAGCCCCTGCGGTGATGCATCAATCGAAACAATTTGATTTTCTCTAGCTAAAAGCACCTCCAGACCCTCCGCGTTGTAAACACTTTTGGGAATCTCCTTAAATTTATTGTTTGAAATATTTAATTCGCGAAGTGTGTTCAAAAGACCAATTTCCTCTGGTAAATCGCTTAGTAAATTCTTTGAAAGATCAAGTCGCCATAATCTGTTGAACTGCGATATGAAACTTGGTACTGATTTAATCAAGTTTTGTGAGAACACAATTTCTGAAACGTTGTCCTGTAGATGGGCCATGCTAAATAGAAAAAAAAAAAAGTTGCTTAGATAAGAATCGGAAGTTCCAGGTTATTTTATACAATCTTTTGAACTGTTAAACATTTTAACACTTGATAAAACTTTTGGAAACTCTTTACGTAAATTACCAATTTTTTGCCTACATTTCTTTACAATTTTCTTCTATATTCAACTTAATCGATTCGGGAATTTTTTCTAATAGCAATATTTATTTATTATTCACAAGAAAATTAAAAAAGAAAATTATGCAATTAAAAAAAAAATTATGCAAGAAGAAAAAATTACAAAGCATAGTGCTCTAAAAATGTTAAAACAAAATCTAGAAAACTAAAACAATTATTAAGAAAATCTGTTTTATTTTTTGATAACTTGAAGCTCATTTCATTTTTAGTCGAATTCTCCAATTTGTTTAGTTAGTAAAATAATGTTAAATAGTGAAGTTTTTTTACAATCTTATTTCCTAATAAGTACACTTATTAAGTTGCAATATTTAAATTTTATCGAGTAATAATAATAATATGACTCTGAAACAGACATGGTAACCGATCTTCATTAGCATCTACCAAGTGAAGAGAGGCAAGAAAATATATTTAAAACAGACATACCCTTCGGGAAGAGTTGTGAATCGATTCTTGGACATATCGACAAGGCAAACATTCTCGTCTTTGGCCTTAAGAAAAACTTCATCTGGCACACTTACCAAGTTTTTCATATTAACTGTAAGACACCTGTGCAACCTCATTTTGTATCTAGCACAATACAAAAAATTATTACCTAAAGTGCAACTTCTTAAGGCGAACCGACTTACCTATCTGGGAAAACATCATTTTCATCACCTATGGTCGCTGGAGTTCTGTTCTCTACTTTCGAATCCATTTGGGCTCGATCACGAAGAGTTTTCAAAATCCTAGTGGTGCCGCACTGAATAACGTCACGCCGAATCGATCGAATCGGATTTCCGTCCAACTGAAGACTCACTAAATGCGCAAGCGTTGCAAGCGAATTGGGCAAACTGTCGATCGAATTATTCGATAAATCCAAGCGGATTAAGCTTTGTAGCATCGAAATTTCATCAGGTAATTTTTCAATTTTATTATCGCGCAAATCTAAAATTTTAAGCTGGGGCAGATGCTCACAAAAGTCATTCGGAATTTCCTGTAAACAACGTTTGCTTTGATTTCGCCGCGAAAAAAGTAGTTGACCAGTAACATTAAACGAATAAAATTAGGTGTCTTCGGAAATATTCCCATCAAGCTAAATTTTGACACAAATCATCCCATACAAAAAGTCAAACACTTTTTAAAATCAGTTTTCCGAAAAATCCCTTTAACCGATTTATTAATTTTCTTTTCCTAATGTATTATATTAATTTTAATTATTTCTGTCTCTATTCTGATAATTTGGCTTAGTTTTTCATCAAGTTTTTTAAATTCCATTTAAATCTTTCCCTTGAGTTTAGTTTAAGTCCTATTTATTACTCGTACTTGTGACACATCTGAACCTTAGTATTACTAAAAAGTTTTATCGAAATCTGACCAACAAATTTTCGAATCTCAAGGGAACCTTTCTGGAAGGTGTACAAAAATCGCGCTCAATAGGAAATCTTTTCCAAAATAAAATAATAATGTTACTGGACTATCGGTTTTTGTTTGCAGCTTACCTTGATGAAATTGTTGGAAATGTGAATTTCTTTCAGCGATTCACAGCCCTCGAATTCAGGCAGTTCGGTAATATCATTGTGCTGGGCGTAGACACATTCCAGCTTGCGAAGACCACCCATCGGGTTAGGCAGAGCTATCAGCTCATTATTCATAAGGTCCAGTTTCTGCAGAGCTTTTATAGGGTGATTAGAAAATGAGAATAGACAAAGGTCTAACAGATCCAAACTGACAAGACTTACAACGCATGTTAACGAGGTCTTCGGGGAGATGTTTAATTTTGTTGAAGGCACAGAGTAGTTGTGTTAGTCGAACCAGGAATCCGATACCGCAGGGGAGAGTTGTTAATTGATTATTTGATAGGTCCTTGTAAGGAAGCGCAGTTAAAAGATATTTGTGAGGAATAAAATATTCATTCCCGCACTTACCAACACCTCTAGCATGTAAAAATCGCTTACGTCGGGACTAATATCGTCTAGTTCATTATACGACAAATTGAGATACTTCAGCTCGCGAAGTCTGAAGAACTCCTCTGGTAGTTGAGTTAGTTTGTTTCGACTTAAGTTAACTCTAAGTAACTTCTCTAGCTGCCCAATTTCTTTAGGGATAGATATTAGGGCGTTATCGTGGAGCTGAAATGGGTTTCTTTATTACGAGAACGTGTTAATTGAACCACAGCAGTCTTACGTCTAAGACGGTTAGATCATAAAGGTTACTTATATCACTAGGAATTGCTGCGAGTGTGTTTGAGCTTAGGTCAAGGTTACTTAACAGCTTCCGGTTCCACCAAGCCTCCTCCGCTTTTGTGCTGGTCAAATCTAAACTGACTTCCACCTCTTTTTCAGCCTCATTAAGCTTCCACACTTTATCAGGCACTAAACATATGAAAAACGCATAATTTAATTAACATTGGGCAGAGTCCTCACAGAACAGTAATAATTTTCCCCCCCAAGTACTCTTATCTCACCATAAACACGACAGTACTTTCTTTTCACTTTGCGTTGACTCATGGAGAATTGCAATAAACGAAGTAGAAGCACACTTGAAACACTAAATGCGTTTGAGATCTAACCAGTCTGCTTGAAATCACAGAAAAACTGAACTGCGATTGATTTATGAAAAATGAATATATTAGCTCTCTAGCCAGATGCCTAACGAGCCGTGAAATTGTTACATTGATTGCATGCTTGGCATGGTTTGCAGAAAAATTTACTTAAGGATAAATGAAGTAATAAAAATTGTGCCGGAAAACAACAGATGTTTAGCATGCCTGTAGTTGTATGTACATATTTCCCCCACTAGGTCCAATATTTAAAATTAAAATAAAATTGGTCTCTCAATCTAGCAACAAGATCAATTTCAAATTTTTAAATTACACTCATTTTACTAACAATAGAGGAAATTTGAAGAAAATTTAAACTCTAAACATATTTTCATACTTTTAAAGTACATATTTGTACAAAAATCCCATCTTACATAGTAAATTAAGTTTACGGTGACTAATATTTTACATAATTCTATGTACACAATGTCTCTTTTCCGTAAATCGTTTTAATAAATTCCGCGTATCCAAAGAACTGACCATATTTTACCCATCTGATTTTATTTATCGTATATTTACATTTTTCAACTAAAACAAAATTAGGGCTTGTGGCATCAAAGTAAACTTTGGAACATTTTCAAAGCAGTGAATTTCAAGTAGGATAAAATATTAATAAGACAATACCTTACTACGAATTTTTTATTTTTATTGCTGAAATTCAGCCAGATAACTCATTAAGGAAAGTTAAACGTGGCAATATTAGAAATTATGGCGATTATAAATCCAAAACTCGGCTTTTCGAATTAAACCCTAAATTGTAGGCATTTTATTGTTTATAAAAATAGTATGGTATTCCTATGTAACCGCGGTTCGCGTTGGAAAAAACTTAAAGAGATAATATAATAACTACAAATTTTATTTAATAATTTATTTCATAAAATTCGTACTTACTTTTCAAAAATTATATATGTATGTACTTAATTTATGGGAAAATGTGCTCCTTTTTTACTTGTGGTGATATCCAGTTCTGTGTCTTTTCAAGTACACATGGGAAAAAACGTAGAATATTATGTTATCGTTGGCAAAATTTATTTTACATTAGCTCTTTAAATAAACTTAAATTAATTGAAATTTCACTGCAAAACTTAACGTTTTCCACTATTTGAAAACATCAATCACACTGACTGATGTCGTTTATTTTCTGATCTCTGAAATAGAACTCTTGGCCTCTGATCTCACTTGAACTTGAGCACTATAAAAGTTGAAAGTTACGTACGCATAAAATAAAATAAAGTCGAACGGAAGCGACCATCGCTTTTGCTCTAGATTAAAATACGAACTAAAGTCTATCTGCCCAAACAAAACTAGATATGATTTTGACCTTCAACTAGGTATAGCTTGCTAAATTCTCTAGAAACTACTGCATGAAGAGTAAGCCACACCCTGTGATTAAATGAAATTATGCCAAACTACTGAAGCGATAATTTTCCAGATACCATTATTAAAATGAACGAAATTTAGATTTATTTAAAAGGTAGTTAAGCGCTGCATCCAAGCACTTCTCACCTGTGGCTAAGCCCCTTCCCACCAGCTTCAGCACTCCCGACTTCCGCACTTGCTTAATTAGGGCCGGCGTCATCAGTTTGTCGTCCTCCGACTTTTCTCGCTTGTGGAAAACCGGGTTAAGGTTCTTTAGATTTGGCCTGGTACGTGTCGTCATCGCTGAGTAAATTTTTCCTACTTGTTCGTCAGGTGAATTATTTCAAGCGAAAGCAGAAGGAACCTCCAGGGACCGCCTGAAACGTAAACAAAAATCAGCTGGCTTAGCTATTGACTCTGATGCACTCGGGGCTACTCGGGGGGATCTTAGCAGAGGTTCTCAGGGCGCACAACCTCATTAAAAGTAAAAACCTATAAATAAGGTTGCGGCAGTGCTGCACTATTGATTCGTCTCAAAAGTTAGGATAATATAAAATAATTAAAATACGAGGACATTTCGAGAAGTCCTTGTCGTTTTTTCTCCGCGTTACGGGAATAAAATATTTTAAATCATTGTATATACCTTACATTTTTCCGATTCTGTTGATTTTAAGAATAGTGCATATTTTTACTGAATATGTTTGTTTATTTTTATGCGCAGTTTACCCGAGGAATGTCACTGTCAACTGGGGTTTCCTTCTTCTTCTTGGCCCAAAAATTCAGCAGACTCGGTCCCAAAACTCTTTTTGAACTTTTATGCTAAATTTTTAACAAAAGCTCTTTTCATGCAAAAGCACAATTTTTAGCTGAGGCAGCAACTGGAACAGTGTTTCTGAAACTGTAAAAAACTTAATTAAATAAATAATAAATTAAATTAATATATAAAAAGTAAGTATAATTAACAATATAAATTTCTAAACATTTATGGCGGAAAAGTATCATTCTTCAGACGTAGGGCTGAAAATGAGACCCAATTTCATAGAACTACTATGAAAAATACAAAAAACTGAATTTACATTGGAATTTTGTCAAATATTAACGACTATTTAAGTAAAAACCGCCAAATCGAATTTTTTGATCTACTAAGGTGGCCTAACGCCTTAATTCCTAAATTATACAAAGGTATAGATAAAACTTTAAAAATTTAGTAATAAAAAATATTAAGAACACACAAGATTAATAATAGACATGTTTATAAAAGATAACAATAGTGGCCTTATAGAGATCTTTGAGAATTTTTTAGAATGATAGATTTAACACATTAGAAGAGTGTACACCGCACATATGTACATAAGTTATACCACATTGGGACTAAATAAAATTGTACTAATAATAAGTTTTATTAGACCGTTTTCTTCCACAACTTTTAATATGATTCATTACTTTCTTAATCTTATATACATTTTTCTTTTTCATATACATACATACATATGTATGTGGGTAAACTATATACTGATTAAAAATAATAATAATAATAACAATTAATTAGTTAAGTAATTTTATTTAAATCCTTTGGTTTTTTAATAAACATAAACGTAATCATCCTGAATAGTAAATTAGTATATTCCAATTTTAATTAGTTTGGTGCATACCAAAATTTGTGAAATAAGCCGAAAGCACTGGTTTTCCTTGGGAAAGTCAAGAGCATCACTCGCGTGAATTAGCTCTGTTTAGTGAAGGTGATGTTTTAAGCTAGCTAATTATAGCACATTTGTTTGTGGGCCTCGAACAGCTGAGCAGCGTAAAAAATCGCACATGAATTTCGAAATCTCAGCGAAGCGATCATTTAAATTTGTTTCGTAAGACTGTCGTAAGGAAGTGGCGAAGTGTTGTGATTTTTGCGTGGTTCCATCGGTCTTGACGGGCTGCATGTGGTTTTCCTAACAAAAAGAATATCTCTCCACTCCCAAGATCATGAAGTGGTTGTATGACGACTTCATCGCTGGATGCATTGGTGGTTAGTAAATATCAAAGATTTAATAACTGAACTCAGTGGTTTGAAGAATATGACGCAACAACTTGACCATAAAAAATGAATCTTATTCTCAAATTCTAGGTGGTCTTGGAGTTTTCGTTGGGCATCCTTTGGATACGATCAAGACATGGCAGCAGGCATCCAATCTTAATATAGGCAGTGCCTGTAAGCAAATATATCAGCGAAACAATGGGGTAAAGTAAAAATTTTCGTTATATTATATCATATATTCTAGAATTAACAATCACAAAAATATTTTAGCTAAATGGCTTCTATCGCGGCATGTTTTTTCCGTTTGTAACCGCTGGGGGTATTAATTCTATACTTTTTGGAGTCTACGGAAACCATTTGCGACAATTACAAAAAGTATGCCATAGTGATTACCAACGTGAACAGCTTGAATTTGAAAACATATTCGTCGCTGGTTCTATCGCTGGATTTGTTCAAACTTTCTTAGCCTGCCCCATTGAGTTGATAAAAGTTCGACTACAGACGCATCATTGTAAGTACCTATGTTTTTTTTTTCCCTCCGCGGTAACCTGACCCTCAGAGAAAGCAGACCACCTTGATCACCTTCATTTTTCACAACACGAATAGACCCTTCGTGAACACATCCTGAGAACTTAAATGATCTTGTACTGCAGACTACAATTCCTATGTCATTGGGCAAAGAAAAACACCCTTCAAATGCATGAGGGAAATCGTCCAAAACAAGGGTATCTCTGGACTTTACCGTGGTCTGCTACCAATGATGTGCAGGTGAGACCTTAACATAACTTTTTCAAAACATCATGATCTAAGAAATTGTTTAGAGACGTGCTCCCTTATGGAATTTACATGCTCGCCTACCAGTACACCTTGAAAATCTTTGACGAAATGGAAATCGTCAGGGACAGACGTCGATGCACCAGCTCGGACCGAATGACCAATTTGGAAGTGGTCATCACCACCTTGGCAGGGGCTCTTGCGGGGGTGATGTCGTGGGTTTTGGTCATTCCGTTCGATGTCGTGAAGACGATCATGCAGGCTGAAGAAAATGCGCACTACAAGAGCATAAGACACTGTATGCAGGTTAATGTGAAGGTAAGAATCAAATAAAACGTCCCAGAGTTTTATTTTGATATAATTGCACAAAATGATAATTTAAAATTATCCTGTTCGTCTTCAAGTTACGGTTTATAAAAACCATACTCACTATATAATTTAAATAAACAACTCAATACTACATATAGAAAAATATCACCGTTGCTAACGTTACTAATCTATATAATAAAAATTAAACAATGCTCAATCAACACCCGTTTTCGAGAAAAAATAATAGTTAAAAAATACGAAAGATCATATTTTTGCCATTTTTGCAAATTCATTAAACAAGTTAGAAATCAGTCGATATTATTGCAAATATTAAAAAATTAAAATATTACAGTAAACGAAATAAAATATAGCCTAGCATTCAAATACTCGCTATGAATTTAAGCTCTCTATTTAAGAAGGAAGTATAGTCCGATAATAATTATTACAGGACTGAAATGAAGCTGCAAAATTTATAATTTTACTATTTTTTCTCAGAGATATGGATGGAAGAGTTTGTTTAGAGGTAGCTGGATGCTTGTTGTACGAGCTATGCCTGTAAATGCGGCTACATTTTTGGGCTACGAATACAGCTTAGAATGGTTTCGAAGTCTACAGCCTGTTGATACTACAAATACGCACTTCTAATTTACACAGAGCTATCCTTGTGAAACATTGTTTTCTGTTATTTTGGTGCAATCTATGGATGTGATAAATCTTGTTACAAATTAAGGAATACCTTATTCAAAAACAAATTTAAAAAATACATGTACAAACTGTGTATCAACTAAAAATATAAATTTTTAAATTAGTAAAACGAATCTGTTTTTATATTTTGTATTTCGCTTTTTGCGTTTTGACTACTGAAAAAGTATTTCTGAAGGATCACATATTCTTAAATTCAGTATTTTTTTTTTTTTTTTTTATTGTAAGATAAACACAAAAGTATATTACCAATATATGACAACGATAATCACTCCCAAGTAATCAAAACATTTCTTATTAATCGCTATATGCATTCCAAAAATTAAAATCTCTTTATAATCACTAATTTATAATTTTAGCGAACATCAATATTTTACCAAAATATATGTAGGCCACTAAAGAGAAATTAGTTTTGTTGTTTCATTTCCAAAAATAATTTGTTTTCAGTATATTTTACGTAAGGCAGTATTTTCGCAAAACAATTATAGAATATTAAAATAAGTAAAGCTGTTTTTTCTCGACCTAGACATTTATACGACCCTATTTCAGCTCCATCGAGCTAAATTTTTCGGATGAAGAATTTATTTTTAAATACAGGTACAATTAATTCCAAAAGAAGCTCATTAGTTTTTTTATCTCCAACTCTCCTCTAAATTATTTTCTTTTTCTAAATTTGAATATCAATGCAACAAGCAAAAACACTACGTGGAATCTGAAAGTCTAGGAAAAGTAGGAGCACAATTAAAAGGCACGAAATAAATTTGTTTATGTTTAGTTTCTTTATATTATTATACAAACAAATGATAATGAATGCATTTCTTTATTATAATAATGACAAAACAGATCACTTTGTAAAGGATAATAAATGTGATAAATAAGATGATAATTTAGTTTTATTTTAGTTTGTATCTTCATATTTCACCTTATTTCTGAATATATTGTAAATCTACAACAACATATACATAATATTATATATTTGTTTTTTTTCTCTTTTGTTTTTATCTTTTCCTTATTATCTTATTACTTTTTAAGTCATCTTCATTTCTGAAATAATCTTGACCAGGTGTTAAATTAGCTTAACGCGCTCGCCTCAACTAATAATTTTTGTATGTTTTTCTCAGAAACTTTTATATAAACCTTATCAATTTGTTCATATACTTCGCTAATCTGTAATAAAGGTAATGTTATTAGTCCTATCAATTAGTAATTTTGGTATGTATCTCTAAATTGTTTTATAATGTTTACTTTCTTCTTATAATTATTGTTATCATTTATAGCAACAATTACACTATCGTAAGCTTTAGTCAATTAGTCAATTTTCTTTTTCATATTCTCGTTTTTTTGTATATATATATTTTTTTGTGTATTTTTAAGAAAAAGACCCCGTCTGGTTTGGCTTAGAGCTTAATTATCTTACAACGAAAAAATGCTTCATAGATCTTTTTACATTACATTTTTCCTACGATTTTAGTTTCCAAACATAACAATATTCAAGTAATATACAAAGCTAAAAATATATTAATTGTTTATCCACTGAAAAATAGATCACCTTTTTGCAGTTGTTCTTCTCGATTTTTACCTACTAACAGTGTTTTATGTTTTCATCTTAATTATCCATTATTTTCATTTTATTCTTCAATATCATGCTGTGAAGAGAATCTGTGCTCACTTTTTATTGAATAAAAGCAACACACATGCATCAGACAGTTGTGTGTGCACGACGGAAACAGATATTGAAATGCAACAATCAATTTAATTGTCGTCAATTCTGTTATCCGTTTCAGAACACTCAGAATACATTTTCAGTGATTTTTTCACTGAATTTATTGATCAGAGCAAAGCAAAATACGTTAGAGAAAATACCTTGAACTGTTGCAATAATACGTGCGGAAAAGGATATCACACTACATCACGTGAAATTCATTATTTATTGGCCGATAAATCTAATTAGACGACTCAGAAGACTGTAGCTGTTCAGTTTAATCCATTTTGCAAGCGTTGCTGTTAACTTTCATTTACTGCTAATACATTTCGCCTCAATTTAGTTAAATTATTAAAGATAAAATTAATCCTAGCTGAATTAATTCAAATAAATTTATGAATGTCCTCGTCTTACTTTTCATTTATGGCCTTTGCTTTTAAAAGAAGAATTATAAAATTACAGTGGCTGCAACAGATATCCAAAATAACTTTTTAAAAGCTTCAAATAGAAACACTGAGATTTGGGATGGTCTTTTTAATGAAGTATGATTTTGTTTTGAATTTTTGATTATAAAAGAATTATACTTTGATTAAAAATTACTGGGCTTATGTTCACTATTGCACTAATTTAAGAACTGGGTCATAACATAGCTGAATTACTGATATATTTATTAGATGTAATTCTGCTATAAAAGTCGAAACAGACTTATTTTATTTAATGAAGTATGGTACAAAGTAGTCTTTAAAGAAAGTGCACTCCTCTTTGGTATTTTTACTGAACCAAAACTATTTTTAAATTGAGATATGAAAGATTCGTGACTACTTTTTAATTTAGGATAACTTCAAGAACGTGTTTCCACGCTGCTGATGAATAATTCAGCGTAAAAGTCTTTGAATTATCATTAAAACCCCTTTTTGAACACATTCAAAATTACATTCGAAGAATTACGATATTTTTCTTTTCTTTTTAAATTGAATCCTTAATTCATAATAAAAATCTGGTATGTTCAAGAACAATGTTCTAATGTAGATTTCTAAATCCAGCTTAAAAAGAATATATGAATTAGGCAGTCGATTGAAGAAAATTACATTTTGAATACGACTTATAAATTAACATTTTAAGTTATAAAGGGAGTCCAGTAGTTGTGATTTTATATTTTTATATTTTAATCTCTGAGACATAAATATAGTTGTTGAACGCTCACTTATTACGCGAATTAATTATTTGAGATTTTTTTAATTTATAACACAGAGATTGTTTTCATTTCAAATAAGCTCTAGTAGATTAGAAATTAAGGAAACAAAAATCCTACCAAATCTGTATATTTTTTCACTTTTTATTACAAACTTTTGTTTTGTTTAGAACATAGAAGCAAAAATGATAGTCGCGTTGTTAAGCAATACTTGTTTTAGTGAACCCGTTCGCGATATACTGGTGGCTTGGCTTGTTAGTTAATTACCTCAGATCTCTTACTTGAATAATTGAACACATTGTCTTATTTAGTTACTATTGGTAAATAGCACACAAAAAATATCGGCGGATTCAATTCGAATCGGATCGTATAATTTTTTATAGTTCAATTGCACTTACATATAATTCAACTATTAAAGACAAAACGGAACGAGTCGAAATGAATTCGTGGTTAGGACCCCGCAGTTATTTGAGATTTGGGAATGATCAGTTGACTGCATTTCAGAAATTGCATTTTTAAGTTGGGTTTAGAAGTTAATTACGCGAACTGGACTCATATCGGCGAATTTGATTCGAATCACATCGTTCTATCCAGAAAATCTATGTGCAGCTTTAGAAAGGAAACACTTGAATTGAATCGAATTTGCAAATATGGGCCCGAATTTGGCAACCCGACCATATAGTGGTTTTTATTTACTTCGGCAAGAAATGCATTCGCTTAACGTTACTATGATTTGTGTGACTTTTAATTGTGCTACGCGTACATTCAATAGATGTTGGATTATCGATTGTTGTGCTCTCCATTCATAAACTGAATTCGATTCATCTTTTAAGAATTTTAAATTAAGTCACTTTATTCACTTCATAAAGCTGAATTACGGGAAAAAATCTCCAATAGTAACTTCCATCATTCAACTTGTAAAAGCCAAATTACATGCTAAGAAAAAATTGAAACTCAGCTCTAAGAAAACGAGTAAAGTAAACTAACTCGATTTCTTTTATAAGCGTAAATGTCTTAAAGAAATAAAATTTTGATTATTTAAAATAAAACTTATATATGAACATTTTTCTTGACAAACAATGTTGTTTTTAGCGGAAACAACGACGTGTTTTTGTGGAGTGGATTCAACATTTACATCGTAGTGTTCAGTTCAATATCTGGCAATGGAAAAAACGAACACATAACATTAATATTTAAACACTAAAGCTAGTTATTCACTGTCGTTTAAAATCAATTGCGTTTTAAAGCAAAAATCTGACAGGGAAGGATTTTTTTCTTTACCTTTTCATCCCCAGCGACGAAAAATCAAATTAAATAACGAAAATAAATGCTTTTAACTAATAATATTCGCACATATAAACATCTTTCTATTTAATTGTTTTATTTTAACCGTTTTTTTTTTTACATGACAACTGAAATCCAGAGACAGAAAATTAAAGAAGCCTTAAAGCCTTCCGGCATTCTGAACGAATTAACCGTCCAACACTTATTACATAAAAACATTGAAATTCAATGAGATTGTGTGACAGGGAAAATTTACAAAATAATTGTGCTCTTCTTCTCATTATAATGTCTTATTTAATCCTTCTAATTGTCAACAAATATTACACACAAATGGGACAGGGAGATAGGGACGATTCTTAAAATTTTTCTTCAGCAGCAACAATTTCACAATGCAGGTATCGCTTATCATTAAAATTACAACAAGTATCCTATCACTTGCAAGTATTTTTTTTTTATCAGTATTTCCCTTCTTTGTAGTTATGATCAAGTTACACGTTTATTTTTTTTAAATGTACATGAAAGTGAGCTACAAACTAGGGAAGGACTAAAAAAAAGACTAAAACAAAAACTGACTCCTTAATGCCTACAATTTAAGTTTAGCTCTAGATTTGCTAACTTAGCTCACCTAGCGAGTTTAGTAGCAGTAACGAAAGAGAACGGTTTTAAATCACGTAAAAATAAACAACAGTGTTTCCACGATGAACTCCTAATCTTATGCATGTAAATGATGTAGAGACACCTTACACAGAATGTTTAGAAATGTAACCGCTAAGATGCTTTCTGTCAGTCTATAAATTTATCAAAAAATTTACTTGTTCCGCTTGTATCTCCTGGAAATAATGAGATTGTTAATTTACAGAGATATAAGTTGCGTGAGAGCTGTTACAACTTAAGGTTGATGGTACTGTACAAAAGTAAAGAAGTATTTGTAGTACATAGTTTGGTTCGCTATTCGCTCTGGGCTGTTTTCAGAGTTTTTCCAACAATATTTAATAAAAATCTACGTCCTCCCGCCAATGTTCAGCAATTTTTTTTTTTATTGTTTTTGTTAAGTTCGTTTTTTTTCTTCATGAGCTATCGTTTTATTTATAATGTTTTAAGACTTTTGTGAAATGTGTGGTAGTTACTTTTATAGTTATTGCTTAGAATTTGGAATACTTTTTTTTTCTTTTGTTTGGGTCTTCATAAGATCAATACAAGGTACTTATTAATGTTTTTTTTCTTCCCAGAAATGCATCGCTATTTTTCAAAATCTACAACAAAGAAAACGACCAACGTAATTTAGAAGCTATGATCTCTGCCGGCAAGATTCAGTCAAAATATTATAGCTAATTTTTCGCCAAAGATTTTAATAAGGCAGTATCATAGAAAACAACAAAAATTATCAGCATTATTCGAACTTATCAGTAAACAAATTTTTAAAGAAAATAGAGAGAACACAGTTTTATCCAAAGAATAGAATAGGCGTTTGGTCGTCTTGCACATTGAATAACTTTTTTTGTGGTATCTGCGCGTGATTGCGTATCGGTTCTTACACATTGCAAAATTTGACTGAATTTTAGTAAATTAATTCATTTCATCTATGTTTCCGATTGAACTGAAAAGCAGTACTCACTACCGTCTTTAAAATTGGAAACATTTTCGCTAATAAGTGCCGCTCCAGTTTATTACTTTATGGTAAAATAAAAATGGGGGGCTCATACATGAAAACACATGAGTCACTGCAGGCACGCCAGATACGCCATCACAACCTAATCCTTTTATTTAGACAAGTACGTTTCAAATTTCTAATAGCTTCAAATTAATTTTTGTAGAAAGAAAAGATGGATCAATAATTTACAGCACTCGGAAATTTTGACTTTACTTGAACGATCTGAGGGAAATTACTGGTGAAGAATTAAATGAATTTCAGAAAAACGATACATTTTTTCTATCATAAAAAAATCCTTTGAATTTTAGAACTGCTTTTTTATTAAATGATCTCTACCGATCCATTTTTCATCCAGTATACTTTATACGAAGAACTTTAAAGAAAACATTACAGCTTTTTAGTACACTTTAAAACAAAGGCCAAATAGCAAGCAATAAATGAAAAGAAACAAAATGACTCGAACACATTTTTCTATTCTTTAATTCAATTATCAATATGTAGTCGATATATTTCGTGGGAATTGAATGATCTTATTTTGGATGTGTAAAAAACAAGCTGATGAACAGCAAAATATTAAAGCAACATTACTATAAAAGTTACATAAATTTTTTTTAATTTCTGAAAACTAAATAAAATAAAAACGACCCCAAAACAAATTCACGAGGCTAGTGTTTTTGTGAAAATATTTCATTTTAATATATTTGATGAATTTTTAATAGTTTTTATTGGATGATGCAAAAGAAGCCAATGAAATGTGAGGAGCGGGCGTCATAAGATTTATTCTCAACCGGAAAGAAAATGTCCTGAATGGAAAAGATATGTATGTTTTTATTAATTTATCTTTTAAATAAGTAGTCTCACACTGACTTAGAAGACCCTAAATATAAAAACAAAAAAATATGCATTATTAACATTGAAATTTATCTGCTTGACTTTCTGGCGCAGTCCTAGATTAGATTGGATTTCTCTTGTTTAGTTACTCTCTAATTGTTTCCATTCTTCTATTTACTTTAATATAATTTAAATAGAGCGTTCTTATAATCGTATTTGTTTCTTGTAAAGTATTACTTGCTTCTGTATGTTTTTTTTTTTATCTTTGTTTTATATGCAATAATCATTGTAATATTACTAGAGTTTCATATATATTTTCATTTATATTAATGTATTTGCATGTGTTCATATTCTTTATGATTACGCCTTGATACCAAGATCTGGCTAGGGTTTTGGGCACTCCGCTCGCCGCACAGTCCTCATACTCAACTTTTGTTACATCCATTTTGCATTTGTTTATAGTGTTTTTTATTAACCTGTTAATGCAAGGTAATTATCTCAGTACTACATCACTTAGTCGCCGAAATGGCGACCCCAGCACCCGAATTTGCAGTCATTCCCTGCTGGCTGGGTAGCGAGGATCCAGTGTTGATGCTTCCACCAGTAGAAATTGTATTTGTTGAAGAAAGCGTTGAACTCGACTGCTGTTGTACCATATTTTGTCCTGACGTATTATTTTGCTGCTGATGCATATGCTGATTATTATGAAGCTGAGAATTAACAGACTGCTGTGGATTTCCGGATGTCGAATTATTCATGGACGAGTCATTAATTCCTCGATTCGCGGATCGGCTTATTTCTAGTTCATGTAGTTTTTTCCACAATTCTTCGCGATCTCTTTCTCTTTTCTTCTCTCTGTAAAACAAGGTAAATCGGGGTACTTTGTTAATACTGTCACTAAGTTTCAAGCTGTTTCGTTGTAAAATACAATATATAAGCTTTAAATTGAAAACGAACGCATCTGTGACACAGTGAAAATTATGTCATGATCTACGACGCACACTGATGTAGAAAACCAAATACAGAATTTGTCTACGTCAGAGGAGCTCTGCAAAAAAGACGATACGAAAAGCGTCAATTCGGAAATAAATTGTTTTTCAAGATGCAGTGTGCATTACAACATTTCTTTAAATCAAGAGAAACTTGGCCCGATCAAAATTGCCCAGAAAAATTATCTCAACGGTTTTCGTAAGCATTGTATGCACTAATTTGAATTTTAATATTCTGGAAAAATCAGTTCATAGCCTTTTTCATAAAATTATAATAAGGCAAAACCCCAACTTGTGGCCTGAGGATAAAAGCGAAACAAATGATGATTTTAAATCATTTTCAATCCACTTGGAAGAACATTGCTAAAATTAAAATTATTTGCGTTAAAAAGTAGTATCCAAACGTTAATGATCAACTATGGTTTGGCGTCAAAAAGCGTGTTTGTCAAATTTCATTGCTCCAGATTTAGCTTTTTATCGAAGAATTCATATGACCGATATGTTTTTACGATTAATTTTGCACTCCGGAGTGTTATGAGATTAAAAAAGTACAGAGAATAGTACCTTAAGTGTTTTGTGGAAAGTTTAAGTAACTATAAAATTTGTTCAAAATATTTAAGTCCAATAACTTATTTACAGAAATATTAAAGAAAATAACTGAACTTTAAGCCTGTCAGAGAAGCTCTTCAATTCTTTATAGATTCTATTTTAAACTAAATGAAAAAAAGAGATTTTTCCATTTTTCCATTAAATGTAATTTATTTTTAATTAAGGGATTTTATTGTTAGTTGAGAGCGAAAAAGGAGAATGTAATTTTGTCTTCCAGCTTTATAAAAACTAATTTAACTATCGTTTCCACATTCCGCGTTCATCATCAATCCCTTGGTCAGCGTAAAGTTCACAATTATTCAGGCCTATTCCAAGATTCGTCATACTTTCGATTTTACTACATATTTTCAATTATTATTCCATGACCCCTAAATACGGTTGCATCAATGCTAGTAGGATTATAAGATAAAATATAATTTCTAATTATTTCGTAATTGCTTCAACGGATCTTGGAAAAGAGCCATTTATATTGAAAAGCCAACTTAAAAATATTTCTCTTAATTTTAGTAACTTTGACACAGAAGCATATGGGCCATTCAAGTTTACCTATTTGTACTAGAACTTTTTTTAAATTAAGATATAGAGCATAAATATCAATAAACGAATTTTTATTTTACTGACTACAATTTTACATAAAATTATAAGGGCCGATTTTTCAATAGTCAGATTTTATTGTCCATAAAAAATTAGCTTGACAGTAACGAAAAATTATTTCTTAATCCATTTGTAAAAATTGGCATTTAAATATTAACAAATAAATTCGTAATTTAGGGCCCTATTTCTTGCTTTACATAACGAAAAGAGGTTACGAAAGCCCTTTTTAGATAAAAATTCCTTAATAAAGTTTATAAAATTCTCACAAATTCATTTCAGCATCCTTTGACTTCAATTAATCTTTCTAGGAACTTTATTAAGGAATTTTTATCCAAAAAGGACTTTCGTAAGCTCTTTTCGGCGCAGAAATGACGATATTCGAAATAGGGCCCGGCCCTTATTTAAAATCTCAGCCAAATTGATTATTAAACAAATTTTATTTGTTGAAATATTTTAATTGGATACTAAAATTTTGGAATGGAATTGGGAACATGTACAAATTTATGCGTCATTTAAATTTGATTTTGATTTTGATTAAATTGTATGAGGTTACAAGACACGCAAAACGAATGTTGTTATCTTGCAAATTTTCCGTATTGACTTTTAGCTATTATTAACGCTTTGCGGTCGAATGTCGCCGTACAAACGATATCACGTTTCCGTTCACTAGGTCGAAAATAATTTCGTTATTTATACAGTAACTATTACTTTTCTTTAATACGTTCGCGAACATTTACTGTCCAGGTGTCCAATAAACAAAATATTTTTCATTTGACTCCATATGTATATTTAACTTAAGGCTTTTAGTACATGATATCGCTTTATACTAACAAATATATTCCACCCAGCGAAAAATAAACTTGAAAAAGTTCTCGACCGCAATAGGTTAAATTATTTGCACTATTTAATGAATGCATTTTTATACGTATTCTGAACCAAATTGAGCTTTAAGGAATACCCTTTATGCCGGATAGGAAGTATAAATGATAGACAGGAGACATGAAACGGTCACAGACTGTTACACAGTTTTTAGTTTCCCATCGGTGAACTGTAGGATGTAAATTATAAGTCCAAATCCGCCGCACATAAAACCATTGAAACTACTTAGCAGGCTTTAAAAATGAGAAAATTTTCGCATGTGGCAAATGAGCACTCGGCACAAAACCTACTTTTAATATTTACTTTTTAAATGCAATAAAATGTAACTGTACATGAACTTTGATTTTAGTTAAACTTTAATAAACTTTAATCCGTCTATAATGACTTCGGTTAGTGTCGCTTATATTGATTTATTTTTAAATAGGTATATTAATTTATTTTTACATAAATTAGTTCGATTACGACTGACACTATTCATTACTCGCATGTTTTCCTTTGAGCTAGCGCAGTCAATATCATCACGTCTTAATGTTTTGTTTCGTCGCCCAAAGTAACGCACTGATCGTCTAATGCTACGTTCACGAACCAGCTGTATATATTTTGAAGATATGCACTAAATTTTCTTGAAAATCAGTTCAGTAATTCTTGAGATATTGTGGCCACCGCCAAGAGGATTTTTGGGAAAAACTGAATTTACGAAAAACGTGTGTAAAGTTTTAGGTTTGGTATGATACTTCTACGTACACATAATTTTTATTGATAAATTCTAGTTCAAACTTAGTATTACATATATTACATTGTGTTCAATTCATTTTCAATTACATTTGTCATTCTAATAAGCGAAAACTATAATAAGACAATTACATAAAAGTTTTTACTTCATATAAATTTTTGTTTTTTGGTTTTATATGACGCCAACATAATTTAATTGCCACTTCCCTTCAATGTCATTATAAGCGAATTCCACCCTATATAATTTACGCCGAAAGTTTAATAGCTTCATCGTGTATGAAGTCATAATATGTACATGATATTCAGCTATTTAAACTGGTTTCACCTTAACTCTTCCACCACCGGACGAATCTATTTTTTGATAAATGTACAGGCAGTTTTTAATATGTGTACTGTAGGAAAACTGAGTGTGTACCTTCCTTAGAGCTTACAGGTAGGAGCAGTGAAGGATCAGAGAATGAAAAACAAATACACACCCACCTATGTATATAATGGAAGTTCAGTCGCGCAAACAACCGAGCTAACTAAAGCTCCCAAAAATTCTACTTCTTCTAAAATTTAATAAAATTGTAGTTGTTTATGTGTAAAATCGATTTGCGTAAAATTAGATAAACATCTCAAGGAATGACCCATATATACAAACATCAATATATATGAATAGTACATACTTACTTTTGCCTTTCAGCTTTATAACTAGCCGTCAGCTCGTCAAAAAGTTTGGAATTCATTTCCATAAATGTTTTTAGAACATTATACACAAGTGCAACTATAGTTTGATTCCAATGTTCTTTACTAATTCGATATAAAGCAGGAAACATGATTGGCATTATAACAGCATTATTCTCTTCTATAAGAGACATTGCATATTCATTATTCCATAAATATAAGGCTCGCTCTGCGACCTGTAATGTTAAAATTAGAAAGAACTAAATTAACAAAGGAACAATTTATACTGAGCAAATAGAAATTACCTGAAAGTGGGGGCTTGAAACACACTTGGCTATTTGCCTAAATAGTGGCTCCTGTATTTTTACAAACTGTGGTGGATCAATGACATCTAGAATTTCTTCAATTTCACCTAAGAACATCACTTCTTTTTGTGAACATGTTTTTGGCCAAAACTTCAATAAACCTCGCACCACAGGCTCTGTCAGTGATGCATCCTTTTCGAGAAATTGAACAATGCAATATGCAAGCTGAGCATGATATAACGATAAACATTTCACTTTGTGCAATGGCAATAAAACTTTAACCAAAAATTGTTTATGTTCACTTTTTAATGGCAGCGCAAAACCATTAATTATGCTGAAAAAAGAAATAATAATTAAAAATTAGTAAATTCAACTAGAGATGTGAGGTACAAGCATGTGTATGTTGTCTACAATATGTTATCGACGTCCTATCTCAAAGCTATGTATATAAAAATGTAAACTATTCCAGATTTAACATAGCTCTGAGTTGGGAATGATAACAATTTATGTACAATAAAATCACCGGTGTTTTAAAGGTGTATCCTGGATAATTAACAAATGTGGGCTCACCTTCCAAGAATTTCCAGAAGTTCTCCCACGCCGTTGAAATGTTCCGTCTCGTAAATGAAACGCAAAAATATATTATTTATTTGTTTTCGTATAAAAGCGCGTAACCCTAGAAATTTTCCGTAAATCCGATGCAGTACTGTTTTAAGGAAATCTCGCTCTCGTGGATCTTCTGAATCAAATAATTCTAATAACTGTAAAATAAAAAATTGTTTTTAATTAAAAGAAAACATATGCAATATTTAATAAACTTAAATAAGTACTTTCTTTGATATTTTAAAAAAATTGTCTATAAAAAGGGAAGCGCAAGTTGAGCTTCTTATAAAGTAGTTTTTTTTAGATCAAAATAGAAATTTTACTTACTTGTAAAACAAACTTTTGGTCAATAACACGTTTTCCAATAGTTGCTTGAAAATCTTGAGACTCAAGAAATCGCAGAAACACTTCATATACTAGCTGAAGGTGTGGCCATGAGGCTTCGAGCGTAGGATCATCTTCTTCCGGGTCGAAATCAGGATTTTCACTAGGAGGCAGTGTACGAAACAAATTACAGGATATCTACAGTAAAACGGTATGATATTAAGTACAAATTTTGAAAGTATTAAATATAAGTATTGCTTTACCATTCTAATAATCTCTGGATATACAGCCTCTGTTAAAACCCCTCTTCCATGTGTTATGTAGGTGGAAAGGTCATTGAGAGCAGCTCGCTTAATTTCTTTTCCTTTCAGATCGGCCACAGGATCCATAAAATCAAAAGATACGCAGCATTGACGCAACTTCCGAATAAACAGCTCCTCTTGCTCTTGACTTGAACATTCAGCTGGAATGAGATACAATCAATTGGTGAGAAATTTTCCTTCAAATGCGTGCAGCAATAACACAGACCTTTCAAAGGTGGTAGCTGTTGCAGCTCCACGTCCTGCGAATTTCGATACCTAGAGGAACCTTGAGATTTTTTACTTTTTTTCTTTAGTGAACGCTTCGCAAATGGATCAATTCGATCAACAAATGTTCCCGAAGACATTTTCACAACTTTTCACTATAAATATCTAGGTAGTAACTCTTAATCCTCTTTCCGTCCTTTAGATGTCCTCTGTTTATTCTGTGTTCGGAACTGAACTTACGATACCTACTGCTTTTTATTCTATTTACAGAAAAACTAGAAATATTTTCCAGAGATTAGCAAAGGCTGCGTAGAATATTTAATACTCGTGATGGATAATACTACTTACGCGGCTTAATGCTATCTCGTTTGGAGGGATTGCTGATGACTTTCTAGTTGTTGCTGTGATTTTTCTTGCTCTACGGGTAAGCGTGCAGGATATGCAGACAGTCCACCGAATCTAGAAGTAAAAATAAGATAGTATGAAAATAAATTAGAGTTTAAGTAGTAACATTTCAGTTCAATTTATTTACAATAATGTAAAACATATTAATACATATCTTTTATTTTCTGGAGTTTTTAGACAATTTTAAATTTATCTTTAGTTGGTAATATTTTTCACTGTGTAATTTTAAAGGTAAAGTTTTACTACCTATTCAGCGATTAGCCTTATGGCACATATGCATTTCGTGAAAGTTTACATTCATTACCAGATTCTAGTAACAATAATTTTGCAGGTCGTTATTACCTAAAAATTTAATGATAGCCAAGGAAAAATTTAATGATAGCCACAGAATAGATTAACTATTTAACAGGATGTCTGTAACGCAGTGACAATCCTCTTTCGTTTGAAAAAACTGTATACAAATGTATTATAAATTATACTGATCAATATTTTTGATTGCTCGTTTATGTCACAGAACAAGCGATAGATCATTTTGATGATTTTTGTCACAGATTGAGAATCCGAAAATTATAATTTTCCACAACTGAATAACTATTTTAAAATCGTTTTTAGAAATGATAAAGAGGCTCAAAAAAAACCTTGCACAATTCAAATTTTTATGGAGTATCTTAAATACTTTTTATAAAATACAAAATATATTCAACTTGAATGAATTTTTGATTGTGAATTGTTGTGTGCTATGAAAAATTCGCTTCGAGAAAATGCGTTATAAATTTCTTTTTTGTTGTCCTAATTTTTAAAGGTATTCAAAAAATGTGCCAAAATGGGTTTTATCACTTTTTGCTCGTATTTTTTTCAAAAAAATTCACCTTCTTCTCAGAAAATGCTATCAAATAGCCTATCACATGACAAAATCCTTGTTCACAAGTGTTATCTTTCTTAAATTTCGAAATAGTTTCGTGTTTTCACGCACTTGAAAAGTATTACAAAATGCATCCTCTGAAAAGAAGATTGAGTATCAATGAAAGCTTGCACAAAAAATGAAAAGTAACTTATTCAGCCACTCAGCGAGTTAATTTTTTTTACTCCCTTACTTTTAGATGCATAAATATATAGCAATATGTACAACACATATACATTATATATATAACGGAACTCTAGATACAGCGATTTTAGATTTTTCAAGAACCTACTTTTCTTCTATAGGAGACTTATAGTAAATTTGGAAACATTGAAATATGGAAAATCGGGGTTTCCTAATATTTAAAAAAAAAATGCATATGACGCAAATATTCGGGACCTTGGCTTTTACCATTTTTTGCGCCAATAGCAATTGCTTATTTTAAAGATACTTTTCACCAAGATATCACTATTTAAGGTGCACTTACCATGAAACACTTCGAAATCAAATAGTCCCTCTTTAAAAAACAAGTTTCTAGTTTTGAAAATCAAAATTTTCATTATATTCAAAATAAACTGTTGCACTGAAAACGGCATCAATTGCAGAAGGGCTAGACGTGCACTGTGCGAAGCCAAAAACCAAACTGTGTGCAAGTGCAGATGCAAGCGAAAATTATGGCTGCTGTAGCAACATAGCTTTTGCCTAAGGGAAGAAATTATTTAAACATCTCGACGCCCACACCAAAGCTCAGGAGCAATATGTAGTTATCAAATAGCTGGAGCAACTCAATATTCGAATAACTCGCTTTTGGAATCTTATAAGCACATTTTTTGAAAAGCTTATTAACTCTTGAAAAATTATTTGTTTATCTTTTCAATAACTTGTTAAATTCTTTTTATGAGAGCTTGCATTTACGAGCCACAAATTAATTCGATGATGACAACTTGTGAACGAACCCATTAAATCACCTCCGACTTTCACAGCTCAGTCGAAGGTATATTTAAACATGAATCTATTGATTTTTCATGCCGGGTTATAAATTAATTGGCAACGTCCGTTTTTTAAGCGCTACTTATTGATGATATCGAGTTGCGGCTTCATTCCGACAGGTGCATATAGGTGTGAACAATAAGAAAAGATAAGTTTCACCATTCGATAGTGTTTCTATTGTAACTAAACACACGGAAAATTTCTTTTGTCTATCCTTTTAAAAATTGTTGGGTGAACATGTTTTGATGGATTTTATTTCTCTCTGTCACAGCCCAATCAATGATGTCCTAATATTAAGAATTGAACCAGGTTGCTAGCCCGGTTATCGTTGAATCAGTGCAAGGCGTGCTGTGTTCATACTTGCCTTCATTAGCCGTGATTTGCCGCAACACTGGAAAAAGGAAGGCTTCTGAGCGTGACTCATGAGTTATACATGCAGGAGGCAAGGCGACCCATCATTACCGTAGAAATATATTTTTAGGAACCTTTCACATTTGTGATATTGCGTCAAGCAGTGGAAATTCTCGAATATTTATTGACCTTATTAATACTAGTCATTTAAAATATGATTTTTATTAGTTTGTATTAACACAGAGATAGAGCAGACCAAACATTTCTAAACTGAATTGAAAAATTCTAATATTTTACGCTTACTCGAAAACTTCGTTGATACCTCACAAATCGCAATACTCCCAAAAAGTGGAGTGAATTTTGGTTTTGTCAGTTTTCCGTATTCCAACATCTTACTCACAAAAAATTTCAAAATTGGAGCGTTACAGACTTGCATTATTATTGCATTTGGAGAGTTACAGAATTGCATTGTTATTTCATTTGGAGCGTTACAGATTTAAACTCGGCTTAAGACAGGTTTTAGCTAGCTTAACCCATTGACTGCCAGTTACGAGATATCTCGTAGTTGGCAATAGCTGAATATTTAGCTGAATATACTCCCGGCAGTCAATGGGTTAAGCCAAATTTGAATCAGGATTAAGCCTAGCCTTAGCCAAAGTTGAGCCAAGCTTGCATCAGGCTTAGAACATATTTTAGTTCCGATTAAGACTAATTTAGACCATGCTAAACTGGACCTAGACCAATATTAAGCTAGACCTGTAGTATTTTTGATCGAATAGTCCGCAGGAGAGTCCAGGACCGGTAGATTTTTATGGGGAAAATATAACTTTTATCTTCTTGGTAATGATTTTGCTTGCAGCGATTTTGACGTTTGTGTTATTTTATTGGTCATGGCTTATGTTCACAAAAGAACATTGATTTATAATTTTATACAAGACGAAATTTTTAATAAAGATACTTGGAGTTATTTTTATCTCATCATTACAATATCATAATAAACTGAAATCAGAGGTGTTTTGTTTTATCTCAATAATTAAAATGTAAATTGTGTTAAATCAGTAATTTCTACCAAATAAAAAAGAATCGCTACGCCTGACAATCATAATTTAAATTTCTAACAATCAAATAAATAATTAATGTGAACTAAAACAGAATTACGTTTAAACTGTACTGTGATTCGCGAAATCTCAAAGTTTCAATTAGCCTGCACAATTAATAATTAACGATTTTTGCATCAAGTAATAATTCATTTTTTTTTCCACAAAAATTAACTAAATAATTTTTTTCCCATACCACCGCCGAAAGTTCAAATGTTTGCCCTGTTTTGCGGGAGCAAAATGCCACTTTTTTACCTCGGGAACCCGGTAAAAATGTCGTATTTTGTTCTCTCGGGGTAAAAAAAAAGTACCATTTTGCTCCCTTAAAACAGGCAGAAAATTCGAACTTTCGGCGGTGGTATGGTAAAAATAAGTATGTTCACCTCGGGAACAGAATAGGACATTTTTACCCGGGTGTTTGCCATCCTCGCTTACGATTCGGGAGGCAATTTTACACCCCGATAAAAATGTCCTATTTTGCTCCCTTGGTGAACAATGTACTATTATCTTTTGGAATATTTACCTCTATTTAACATTATCACTATATTACTAATTAGTAATTACCACATAAAAATGATTTTAAGCTTTTTTATGTCGGATAGATACAATTAAAAGCTTTCGTTCGTGCAGTGCGTAGGTTGAATCACATCATTATGAGATTTAAAGTATCCAATTTTGTTATTAATTAATTTCTTTTTATAGAAAACAAACTGCGAATAAAAACGATCAATAGAAGAACAATCGAATCTTTTTTCTGTTCCATCGGCTGGGTAATAATTCATTGCAGAAACCTTTTCTGTTTACTTAACACTGTTGAAGATTGTTGCATAAGCAAATATGTAGCATCATTTAGCAAGGTAGTGTCAACGAATAGACTGCATACGACTAATAATATTTTATAAGGATTTTTTTTCTTACAACCGCATTCAATCAGCTCTCGCGTTAGTGAGGTATAAAATTGCAATTTTGTTTCTTACATAGTTATTTTGAACATACATACTCAAATAGATCAGATCAATAAAAACTTTTTATAACACAAAGAATTCTTTCATTTTCTAGATTTATAGTCCATCTCGAATAGCACAACTTTTTGTAAAGCATATACTGGTAATGGAAGATTTGCCATAAACAGAGAACATTTTATGGTCTTTCTTCGTAATGGAGCAATGTTCTCATAGGTATAAATAACGTAGTTTTATGACAAAAATAGAAATGTTGATATAATTTCGATTTTCCTATTTTATTTGATTTGAAGTGGAGTGTAGTTAGCGCGGATTTCTTTTTAACACGCGTGGAGCACAGGTGCGGCTCGATTTACCAAGTGAAATTTTAATATGTAATGCAAAATCTTATATAGTTAATCAACTTCTAATAGCGTAACTAACTTTCAAAAGCAGTATTTCAGTATACAATTTTTGTTGTTGGTTTTACAGAAGACAATCAAAATCCCAATTTATAAAACCGTTCGATTAAATTCGACCATATTAAATAATGTTTGGACTGAAGCATATAATTTGAATCTTTTTGAATGAAAAGCAGTTGAAAATATACTAGTAGGATTGGGATAGTAAATACAAGAAATGACCAATGCTCATTCAAACAAAAATATTTTGTATTTTAACGCAGTGTCATTAAAACGCTATGTATTCAATATTAAGATAATAAATATGCCTTATTATCCACTCTCTATTCAATGGTTCTTCCTTGGAAAGAATTGCAATTGAATTGAATTAAGTTGAAGAACTCAGTTATCTGAAAGAAATTGCATAATTACCAAGTAAAATTTTCCTGCGGCCTTTAAATTTTTCGATTGTAACTACTTGAATACCTGAAGAATAAAAATGTTGCGTACATTCGATCATTTAATTTGCAATGCAACTAACAAAATATCTGACTATTAAAATATTGCTATCGTTCCCTGTATCCAATTAATACATTCCAGAAGTAAAGAGTTTCAGGGTTTTTAAGATAAATTAAGAAATAGGAGGATAATCCATAATTATCATGTGAAGACCTGCAGCTTCTTTATACTACCTTATTAATTTTATTTTTGGATACTCGCTCTAATGCAGATCTGTGAATAAATACATACTCGTATATCAAGAAGCCAAACATTTTTAGTTTTAAAAGTTTAACGTATAAATGCGAGCTTGTCTATATCCAAAGCAGAAATGAGTTCCTCTCTGCATACAAATTTGCTGACAAGCACACGTTTGAGATATAATATTCCGGGCCATAAGTTGATACCTTTAATGTGGTCCCCCAAATTTTGAATTTGATTGGTTCAAAGTGCAGAACATTCTGCCCAATTACATATACAAAAGAGAAACTCATTTTGAGAAAGTTAAGATTAAAGTTTATATCCTATCTTTGGGGTAACGCTCTACCCAGCTATTCTAATCTTAAGACTGATGTGATGTAGTATCAAAAATTTGTTCTGGTCACAAACCCCAAAAACATAACTAATAACAATATTGTGATATTTTGTTGAGTGCCTATTTTTCATTTTAAAGAAAATGATCAAATATAAGCCTTACCTGTTTGATATAAAAACATTATGCCTTAGTCGGATTATATCCGCTATCTTTACACTATTTAGTCGTAAACTGAAAGACATCGCAAATTGTTCGTTCTTTGATAAGAGTAAGCACTGTTAAAGAGATAAGAATCCACTCGCCATAGTGAAGTGAAATAAAATGAAAATGTGTTGTTCTCTTTAAAATTGAAAAAAAAATTAAAATTCGTTTCACGGTCGATATTTCATATGACCATTCTTAAATTTTGTATTTAATTTCACCTTGCGTTATTTCGAAGGTTAAATTTTCTTATACGGATATTGTGAGCATCAAATGAATCAATTCAAATATTCATTTCTTGACATTGACCTGCTTCCACTACTTTAAAATCAACAAAGCTCTATTTATTTTTCGGTATTCCTTTGAGGTCAATACATTTTACCTAATGATTTTCCAATTTCTTTAAGTGTTCAAAAAAAAAAGAGTAAAAATTGAACGAAATATTGAAGCAAAGAAGCGTAAACTAACAATAATTTTATTTAAATTGTACGTACTGAAAAATAAATCGAATTATTATAAGAAAACATAATTTTATTTGAAATCATTTCACATTTACATAACGATATTCAATTCATTATTTTTAATTGGTCGTCAAAAAGGTCATAATAACCGAAAATCATAAAATACCAAAATTATTTTAGTAGAACCAAATTCCAGCTGATAAACAAATAATCGAACCTGGGAGCCTAATTATCGAACGTGAAGTTCTTAACACATTATCGGTCGCCCATAAATTTAATAAATTATTCAAATGTGTACATATCGAAATGGCAAATAATTTGCTTTGTCCTTGCGAACATTATGCTGGTTCCCAATAAATGCCACGGTACGACAACCACAAATTCCGAATTATTCAGTGCGTTAAATTGCCCGAAATAAACTTCGCACTGGTTGAAGAGCAACTGCTTGCAGTGCATTTATACAGTGAGCAAAATTGATTTGTTAATTAGAGGCATCAACATTTTTTACATTAAATATTCCGAAAAGCGTAAAACACTGTTCTTAATAAGTGATGAATTTATTATAATACTTATATCATAGGTGTACTGTATTGATCCTTAATTTATGCAGTAGTTTTAAACAAAATCGAAAATTCAGTTATAAAAGAGCGAAATTGTTTAAGACGTATCATTGCATCATTGGTAATTAAAATAATTACTAAATAATTTATTTATTAATATATAAATTAAAATTATTCAATATTAAGTATGACGTTCCATTCTTATTAATTCAGTCCCATGTGTTGTTATTCTATTACAAATAAAACATATTGGTGTTTTCGCACAGTGGTTAAAAGCTGCCCAAACCATAGATTTCACCACTAAAATTTTGACTTAGGTGTGGCGAATTTCCTTGAGGTAAATCGCACCAATAAATAAATCTATCGAGACCGTCTAAATGGAACTTTTTTTCATCTGAATATATGAGATCTTGCCATTTGTCGTTCGTTATAATTATGGTGTGGTTCAAGTATTGGCTTTTTGCGTGGTTTTTTATACGTGAAGATGAAGATAAAGATAAAATTTGCTAGAAACGTCGTTGCGTCAAAGGTAGTTGAAGAGTAGCTTTAATTTGAGCAGCACCTAGACGACCATTTCTTGCTATAGTTTTTATTTATTTGTTCCTTTTTTTTTTGTTGCAGTTGTTTCCATACATGCTACCAAGTTTTTAAGTAATTCTATAGATATAATAATTCTAGATTTTAAGCATAACAATTAAAACAATGTCATTCGTTAGTTCCATCCTAAACCACATACTATGGATGCACTGTACTCATTTAGAATTCAATTTCCGATGGAAAATCAATAGGTAGGGGTTCTACTTGTTTGTTAAATTACAGCCGGGCAAATATGATGATAAATAAGAAATCTTTAAGTAAGCTGGATCACTCTAGGCAAGCTGAATTTCAGCGCACAGCACGTGCAAGCTGAGAGTATCTCAGGATGTTCCGAAAGTTGTCCTTCGACAAAAACGTGACACGACTCTTTTATAAGGAGTTACCTTCGGATGTTTCGTTACAGCTGAGAATTAAAATAAAAAAAAAAAAAAAAGTTTTAGGGATCTGGAAAATTATTTATTGATGAATAAATATGAAGCAACGCCTTCTTAAAAACAATAACGTCTCCCTTAGGTATATCTAAGGAAGTCTCGCTTGAGGAAAGAAAAGCACTCAAAATATTTTGCCCAATAACAGCATACGAGGTCGAAGTCCCTGTCGGGAATTGAAAAAATACCATATATTCCCATCTTGTTACATAATGGTGAACTCCCATTTAATTCACATACAATAAAATTAAAATTAAAAAATAGAATGGCGTTCCGAAAGACCTTTTTTTGATTGAATTGTTTAGCGTATGCCTTTTTTCACAAAATCTCGTTAGCCAAATGTAGGCAATTACCTTGGGCAACATTTTCGATTTGCTTCTTCCCAATATTCCTCACATTTTGCACCTTTTTTTACAAGAAATTTGAAAACCATCAGACATATCTATGGAACTAGAAGAGGTTTAGTAATATCCAATTATAAAGTTTACTTTTTATTGGGATTTGTTTGAGAAAAACAGAATAAAAGTTAATTTTGCATGTGCAGTTTAATTTCATGATAAAAACGCATTTGTGGCTTATGTATAGCATTTTTAAGGTAGGCGCAGACTGACGCGGTGGTGGAGGCGGTGGCGGTGGCGGTAGTGAGGCGGTGGGAGTAACGAAGCGGTAGCGGTGGTAGCCGCTCACACTAGTGCGGTGGCGATTGCGATTTTGGTTTTTTAATTTGCTTCATTTTAATACGATCTCTGAAAAGAATCAGTACTATCTTGTAATTGACTATTTCTAACAACTTGCGATCACGCGGTGAAATGGTGCATACAGCGGTTGGTGGCGGTGGCGATTTCTAATCGCAGCACCACCGCTCATCGCTGTTCAGCAAATCGCAATAATGAGTGCTTACACATTTGAGAACACATGCAGCGATTAACCGCCTTACCACCGCCACCGCCACCGCCATCACCACCGCGTCAGTCTGCGCCTACCTTTACTGTGATATATACAAAGCAGTGATATTTCAGTTCAATCTAAGTGCATAGATTTCCGAATCGAATTGTGCGATGCAAATTTTTTAATAGTTTATTAACATGTCTTAACTACACCTTTAGAAAATATATAAAATTTAGCTTTTGTTCTGAAGACACATGAGAAAGTATTTTTCAGAGCTAGTGGAATTTTCACTAGGGATCTCAAAATCAATTTTACTCAGAAAATTGTTTGGAGTTAAAAGTGAAAAATTCTAGGACAAAGATTTGCCAACTCTCGCAAAAGGGTCCAATAAAAATACATTGAGTATTTACTCTGTCTCCACTTCTGTACGTCTTTGCTTTAACACGCAACAGCAGTTCGAAAAAAATTATTCATAGGTTGATATTTCCGGCGGTTGAATTATTCCTTGTGTCCAAGAGACGATAAGACCTAGAGATCTTTTTAATTTTTTACTCCCGTTGATATCGAAAGAATGGTGTTAGTATTCTAAAGGGAAAATGAGAATTTAAAATTTCATGCGAAATCTTTAAACTCCATGACTGTTTTACTTTAATATTTTATAGGCATCGTTTCCACGGGTATACTTCTCAAACAAACTACCCTTTTGCTCCCATTCATCTGAACGTTTCCATTCTAAAAATATTTTTTCAAATCGATTTTTATTAAATATTTCAAAAGCTGCCGCAATCATAGACTCCGGTCAACTATTTTATAGAGGCAACAACATGCCGAGCAATCAGAGAAACCCTTTTCTACGGAGCTTTAGGGAAAACAAAAACATTTAAATCGTTGAGTGTGCAGTGCGGCATAGTGGGAATTTCCAAGTTTTTCCTAGCTTCTTGAAATCTTACATTAGATTTACGACCCGCATTCAAGCTTGTAAGACAGAGCGTGGTTTGTCTAGTTGTAAAGCGGAAATTTTTATATTCAAATTAATCGATCAATAAAGGGAAATGCAATTTTATATTGGAAATTGACCGATTAAATAGTTGTCTGATAACAACCTTGTAGTCGGCAGCAAATTGTATTAAAACTATAAAATATATTGAAGCAAAAGTTGCTAGTTAATGTTTGCGTAACTTTTTAAACTTAATTTGAGTAAACTTGAGCCAAGCACAGCTAGATGGAAACTGTAGCTTTAAATTCAATTAATCTTTTTGAGTGTTTTGCAATATTTACCAATGACCATAATAATGCATGAATGCATCTATACTTTTATCTAAGTTTTGATGAAATTTATCACCGGTTTTGCAGAGGTTTGTCCATTCAAAGTGCATATGGAGTATTTCATGTGAAATCACCGAACGTTTGGACCGAACCTTTTTGATTAGGCTCACTTTTAGGTTTCAGCCTTCCGTTCCTCAAAAGGAAAAAAATCCTTATATCTCGCGTCCGTCCGTCGCTGTCACAGACCTTTTTCTTGAAAACGACGTGACGTAAGAATTTGAAATTTGGCAGAATTTTAGGTCTTTGTGACGCGCGCATATTTCGACAGTTCAAAATTATGAAATATATTTTTTTATTTAACGACCAAGAGTTTCAATTTTTCGACTACTTTCAAGCCTCATTCTCACAATTGAAAAAGAGAAATCTCAAATAAAAATGATGTTTCTTAGTATGTTTGGGTATAGTAGTTATTTATTTATTTATTTATTCATTCGCTTAATACACAACCTACGTACAAAGGAACTTAAATGAAACTAAGTTATGCGATTCTAAAAAACCAATTTTCACTATATAATTTCAACATTTCTATTGAAAACCTAAAGTATTGTATAATTCTCAAAGGTATTTCAAAGTGGAATAACTACATGTTTGCATTCCTTTTACAGGATGCCATAAGAATTAAGTATTTAATTTTAATTACTTGATGAGTTTATGTAATCAAATTGAGAAATGTTCCAAAAATGCACTTAACAATAATTCAAACCCGCAGCTGACAGCTCAAAATCCGTTAATAGTACGAGCAAAAGGGTCCGAAAAGTGTACCATATTGATTAGGCATTTTGTAGGAAATGAGTAGTCTATTATTAGGTATAATCTGATGAATTTGTTTGTCCCTCGAATAGGTTTTGCACCTGCAGAGCGATCCTCAAATTAACTTTTATTAACCCATAATTTTGTTGTGGTGAGCCTCTAATCGAGTGGTACTATTTCAGTACACCACACGGCAAATGGTATTGTGATGGAACAGGGGGGACGGTGAAAAGAATGGTGGCGAGGGCCAGTCTTCAGGTGGTTCCCCATCAGCAAATAGTAACCCCGGAAGAGCTGTGTGGGCGAACTTCAAAAAATCTACCCAATATAACAATTAGACTATCACCGCAACAAAAGTATGACGGTATGAAAAGTCAATTAGACGATTGCTTTGGAGATGCAAAACTTATTCAAGGGACACACAAATTTATCTGACTGTGCCTCAAACTATACTGTCCGAAGGTAGAGTAGTTATTTAAAAATAAAATTCAACATCTGAAAAAAAGTAGATAGTTACCTAAAAACAAAAATTTGTATCAATTAAAATAATTGAATTTTAAGGCACCATCTGTTTCTTCCGTCCTCATATTTCTTACTTTAAAAAACTAACTAATAAATATATGTACATATGAGTTTATGGATGACGAGTCTTAGAAGAAAGTATATACAATTAGAGGGAAATAAACTTTCAAGGAATAAAATTGTTGTTGATTTAGAAGTTATTCACTATCTAACAATTCTCCTATCATTTGCACTGAAGTTGCATCGAAATTTCGACTTTCATTAAATTTAAATCGGAAGACAATTTTTCTCGATTGCACTGGATGCAATAGTTATGTAAAAATTATTGCATGTTTTCCCCTTTAATTAATCGATTATTTTTATTCCATATCAATACTTTCGGACGATTAAATGTGAAGTGTTTTATATCATTTAGTCGTCTTGAGCAAACAAAAGGTCAACAAATTTGTCTGCTTGCTGCATATATCAATCTCCTTACAAAAACCATTGAAAGTTGATCCAGCGACCAAAACACGATTAATCATAACTATAGTAAATTAATCGATTATTTTGATACTATTATTATTGCTCAATTAATCTAATAAACGATTAATCTGTTATTTACATTTTTGTCATCTTTATTAATATGAAAAAACCGGCCAAGTGCGAGTCGGACTCGCGCACGAAGGGTTCCGTACCACTGACTAGGTAAACAACAGTAGGTACACAAATTTCATATTGTAATATTTCAAGTGCCTACCTGTTACCATGTATTGATATCGAGCAAAAATAGGCAAAAAATGGCGTTTTTTGTATGGGAGCCCCCCTTAAATATTAATTTTATTTTAATTTTATTATTTATTATAAAAGTAAAAATACAACTGAGTATTTTGTGAATATTTCAAGTGCCTACCTGTTGCCATAATTGATATCGAGCAAAAAAGGGCAAAAAAATCGCGTTTGTTGTATGGGAGCCCGTCTTAAATATTTATTTTATTTTTAGTATTTGTTGTTATAGCGGCAACAAAAATACATAATTTGTGAAAATTTCAACTGTCTAGCTATCGCGGTTCTTAAGATACAGCCTGGTGACAGACGGACGGACAGACAGCGAAGTCTTAGTAATAAACCCTAAAAACGAACAAACACTTGATGGTAGTTATTTAAACGCGGATCAATTTGTTTACCTTTGTTTTGTTTTGAATCATGGCTGCTCAAGACGAAAATAGTGTTAAAAATTGAGAAAATTAATTAATAGAAAAAAAAAATTTAATTATAATTGCCGCCTTTTTCCACATAAATAATATGTAAAAATCTAAAAGTAAAAACTGAGCAAATGAGATATTCGCTAGAATAGTTTATTTTGTCTTATAAGAATAGTTAAGAATAATTTTGCTGTTTTTATAATTTGATTGTTTTCTGATCATTTTTAGGCAATAATGAAAGTAAAACTGAAAAATGTCTAAGATTTCTATTTACATAGGTAATAATAGAATTAAAACTTGTCAAAATTAAGATATTGAAGCCGCTACGTATGTATATTCAGCCCATTAAATTTGGACACATTTCCATACCCCTTATATTTGAAAATAAATCAAATCTTGAGTGGATTCAGAATTTAAGCTAACAGACTTTTGCATATTGGTTGCATGAGGGACTATATTGTGATATATTCTATAAGTCAATATTATTAATTGTAATTAAATAATGATAAATTTAAATGAAATTATTTGAATTAGACTGAATTGAATTGCAAATTTCAGCAAATGCAATTGAAAACTTGAGTCCGCTCAATTTACAATTCTATGTGGTCAACTTCGCTCAACATTTGAGACTCTGATTCGCTTAAGGTTTACTTGAATTTATACTTTACACTACGAACTTAAAGGCCCGGCGGGTTGAAATCGAAGAGGTGTCTGTCTTTACACAGGATGTTTGAAAATTACGTGTATCAAAATGGCATGCTCTTACAATCCTTTCAATTTAATCATATTTCCCTAGGGGGAACCAAAGGGCGAATATCCCAACAAGGTGAATTTTTAACAACACCAAATTCCATGGAGCACATTGAAAATTTAATCAATTGTTTCTTTTTACCAAATTCATTAGTTGAATGATTTTTTGTTTTAATCCAATTAAGAGGCCAGCTAATCGCTTTACGCGAAGCCGGTCGGTCCCTGTTCCGTGATCGCGGAGAGTGTCAGAAAAAAGTTCTCCAAGTACTTTTTACTTTTGGCTATCTCTTCTTCCAGTTAATGCTTGATCAAACGGTGGATATTTGGAGGCAGCCTTGACGAGCTCCACGTGAAGTAGTTTTGTCCGCTTACGTTTTTTCGGGGGACTGGGTGCTGATAAGACAGCAGATGGACGTGCGCAAATTACGTAAAGTGCAGAACCGGTTGGGAGCGCTTATACAAAACAAAGATTCATTGGCGGAGAAAAGAAATTGCAGAGAGCGGGCGCACAGCAGGAAAGAAAAAAATACAGCCACACAGTGGAATTATATAAATTACAGCAAACACTTTCTATCGGGGGAAAATGAGGAAAAACACCCGCGGGCGGCGCTGAGCGTGGCAGGCCTGGTGCTCCTCTAAGGCGGTAGTAAATATAAAAATTTGCTGAGAATCCGTTTGGGATTTATTTTCGTACTACAGAAGTTGCGTGGGACCTAAACAAAAGCAGGTTTTTCCCTCATTCCGTGGGATTACGCAACGAAAACGGCATTCAGGTGGTTGTGCGACTCACAACTCCATCCAGTTCGATCCGGGGTAGCAATTTCTAGGAGAGTCAAGACAGCAGCCCTAGCCCACCACGACTGTATTTAGGGGACAGTCTGGAGCTCTTTTGTGTACTTTGGCCAGAGTTTAATTGCCTCATCGCGCTGAATGTGTGCGGATCAATCCTCTGCTGAGAAAATTGATTTTTCGTGAACGTTACTTAAATCGTTCAAAATCAAAGCTACAAGGGGGCAATTGAATCATTTAATTAGAAAATCGCCCCGAGGAGCTCCAGCATTCAAGTAATTAAACCTAGGAGGAAACAGAAATTGTCAATTAGGCTTGGGAAATTGGCAAAACCAGGCAACCGCAAGTGCGCATCAATTAGCTATGATTGGGATAATGTGCGACGTTTTGCGTTTGTGACCTGCTCGGTATCCCCAACTGAGATTTTCTGGGCTCCTTCGGTTGCTGATCGAAGGGCTTTCACATTTTTGCTGGGGTATTTTTTCTTGTTTCTTAAAGCAGCGGGAGCGCTCAAAATGGCGACCCGCCGCAACAGCCCCCTGGAAAATTCAATGTCAGAAGCCGTTCGATTGTATTGCCCCCGTCCCGCACGAAGCAGAACGGCACAAACGTCAAATGATTCACGAAGGCAAGGTGCCATGTACCTGGGACTGGACAGTGCTCCTTAAGACGGGTGCAAGAAGACGGGTGTTTTGCTTCTATTTACCATGACGGCGCTGTCCTCGCGCGACGACGACGGCAGTGGCTGGCGAGTGACGACTTGATGGGGCGGCCGCAGGGAGAAACGTTGTTTATTCCACGGGTGTCGCAGCGAACCTTTTGTCCAACGTTTTTGATCGCTGCTGCTCCTGCTTTTCACCACTTTTGAGCACACACTCGCGACGCCTTTCCCAGAGTGGCTCAAAACTCACATATGTACGCGAGCCATTAATTCTTTTTTTTTCTCGGTGCAAAATAATTGATAAAATGAATAATGAATCACTTACACAGGGAACGAGCGGATAAACAAGCACTCCACTCTACACACACACCCAAACCCACAGAGCCCCAAGTAGCCCACACGCTTTTAAATCTTTCTTTTTTCCTTGTCGGGCCCCAAAAACTCGCCGCTCTATTCATCAAAGTCAAAACACTTTTCTCCAACTTAAGGAAAAATTTCGTTCGTTTTTCGGAGTCGGATTTTCCTCCATTTTTTTCACGGACGGGCAGGCAATTCTCTGCGGGCCGTACGGTCGCCTGCACCGAGAAGCACTTCCTGCTACAAAATAAGTTGATTAAGTGCACTCGAAATTATTACAAAACTCCGCATCCGACTCGAATCTACGAAAAAGAATTTTTACACTGCGGACAGATTGAGCAAAAGATATACCGTCATCGCGCGGAGAGCAAGGCAAAAATTCAATTCTCAAATAGCATGATGTGGTGAAAAAAACAGGGGCCGAGTGGAATCGAACCGTGCTCTGGAAGACTGGACTGAGCCAGAGCGGGCGACGTTACCATGCACAACAAAATCCGCTCCAATAAAATTGTTCCAGGGGGGGAAATGTCACCCCAGGACGCAGCTGCCTCCATTTGGATGGGGGCCGTGCACGAAATCGCTTAATTTCTTGAGCACCGAATCCAAAATGAGAATAAACGCATTTTAAAATAAGGCGATTTTAACTTTAGACGTCGCGACATAAAACATAGTCTGAAATTTAAAATCATTGCTTTTTACTTCAGTAGCTTCTAAATCTAATCTTAACACAAAGATTACTTTTAACGATATCATAAATTGTTCATATAAAATTATCAGAGATTCCTGAATTGACGTTATTAACAGACTTAAAAGAAGGAATTTCACAATTCGGCTATATTTTTTATGTACTCGTATGTCGTATTTTATTTAAAGAGGGGGTCCTATATAAAATTGGTTAAAATCTGATTATTGAGCACGAGATGAAGAAGGAAACTCCTCAACGGATAACTGACATTTCACCTGTAATTATTATATCTTTATTTAAGCATCTTGAAATGAAAATTCAAAACGCCGACCTCTTAAGTTTCATTGAAATTTCATAAAAATAAATTTAATTATATTGCGGCTTTGATGACCGTTAATTTCAAATTCTTTGTTCAATTTTTAAAATTCAGTCGTTGATTAAATACTTGACGTATTTTAGAAATTTAATATATTGGACTCAAGACGCCATATTTTCCGGCTCGCTCAAGGGTATGTACGCAAAATTTGATCACAATCGGAACAATGGTGTAAATTCGTACAACGAACAAATAAAGACAACATTTAAAACAAAACCTGGGCTTTATTATGGAACACGAATAAGCAACGTTTCTCCAGCTCAGAAAATTGTCTACACATCTTTTGAAAGTGGCTAAATAAACATTTCGTTTTCAAGTCCACTTAATCGCATTATACCAGTAGTTTCTAAAGGCATCACATCCTTGCAATCCAAGGTTTTCACATTTACCAACGACCTTAGCCTTCGATGAGATTCAGTTATCATATTTGCAATATAAGAAGCCAAACAGGTGCAAGCAGCGCCAAAACGATTACGTTTTTGATTTAGGAAGCAATAAAGCTAGTTAAAGAAGTTCGCGAAGGTGAATTGGTTTTCCTTTCCCATCATATCGGAGGAAAGGAGCAGAAGGACCCAATTTCAAAATATATCCACTAGATGTGTCCAGTTCAGGTCAAAACAGTTTTTCCTCATCTTCTAGTCTTCCCCTCGCATCCTCGTCGTCCTTTAACGAAACATACAGTGAAACGGCATTCTGATGAAACTTGATGTATAAGGAGGCGTGGGTGGTTTTATCCTCACGGAAATCGGACGAGTGTGGGAATAAGACGCAGAGGAAGAGCTTTCTAAAATTAACTCTTGCAAGGAAGCGTTGTAAAATCATTTCCAAATCACATTTCCGAACTGTTCAATCTTATTTAGATATTTTATGCGGCAAAATACTTTTTATATCCATAAATCACTAAGTGTAGTGCTTATTTACAATTTTTCACGATCAAAGTTACAAAAGTTATCCGTTTCTACGCAAGGAGCCTTCATCTAAAAGTGCACTTTTAGCTGAGAGCTTGATTCTCTCGACTAGCTACATAATAAGCTTAGGAGTTATAAATTAAATACTTTTAAAAGGGATTAATGTTTGCCTCACAACTAAAACCGTCTTATAAAGTTGAGTTTTTCATTTTAAAAATTAATTTACAACATGCATCACAAAAGCAAAATAAAGGTAAAGCCGGATTGCTTTTTCTAGATTCTACATATGTACATAATTGTAACTTTCGGCCTTTTAAAATCGAACAATTGAAGCAAGAGTTATGAATCCAGCTAGGTCCAAAAAGGTCGTTTCAAAAAGAACTCAATTAAAAGTTAACTTTTGCATGCACAGCTGTGTTAACTGCGATCATATAAAAGGACACAACTTTGTTATTTTTACGAACTTAAGGACATATTAATTATAAATTTGTGCCTATATGTATGTACTCTAAGATGCAAACAAAAAAGATGCTATTTTGGATCCGTCACAGTGATATTTCTTCTTAACACCATTTTTGATTTATGAAAAAGTATCACATTGCTCTTGTTTTTAGTAGTTTTATGCTTTTAAAAGTTAAAAAATAAGATAAATTAAGTTTATCCAGAAAAGATTTTAATACGATAGCAACAAATATTAATTCTGGTCCCACTGGAGCAGATAGATTTAAAAAATGAGAGATACTTCAGACAACAGATATCAGGAGGGGACAATCCTTATTGTGACTGTGCTTGTTTTAAAGTAAAAACACAATTACTGTTCAAGGGATTTTTGCTTAAGTTAAGTGGTTTAATAAATGTTGTATAAAAACTGAATATTGTATAGCTTCTATGCAAATTAAGTTTAACATTCTCGCCATAAATTCGTTATTTAAATAACTTGAACTTAAGTGCACCAACAGAAGTGTGAAATTTGCGTTAGAGTTAAACTTAATTTGCGAATAAAGTATAAACTTTACACTAAAGCAAATATCAAAGCAGCTCAGGATCAGATGTGCATCCCATCCCATTTGCTTTCTATTTAAAACCATGAAGAGTGCCCTTTTGTCAGAAATTAAATTAATGACTTGATTGGGAGTGGGACATCCTACGGCCCTTAACCCTTTTAGTGCCGGACGACGATATATCGTCGTTCACTACACTTGCGAAAAGTGCCAACGACCATATATCATTGTGCGTGCGATTGCGTCTTATTCTTCACATTGTGAGAAAACTTTATCTCAAAATAAATTTATAAACCGCTATAAATGATCTAAATTCATTGCAAAAGAATTTAAAAATTTGTTTTGGGTTTAACAAGGGACACAAAAAAACGCAGCAAATAGTTATCTGAGAGCTCGTGTGCCACGGCGTGCATCAAGACAAAAATATTTCTTTCTGTCTTTGCTTGGATTTTCTAAAGAGGACAGAATTTTTTAGGACTAAAATTGGTTATTTTATTAAAAATTACTAAACATTTTATAGCTACACTTAGTACTACGTGACCTACATAAAATTGTGCTCAAATGATGACTATTCTTATGTGCAAATATTGTTTGTTGAAGAGAAACTTGTTTTTATGTTTTTCATCATGTTTTATATTGATGTTATTCGTATGTTTTTCAACAACTATTGAAATACAATTGGCATTATAGTATTCTCTCTTTCTTCCCTAATACGCTGCATTTTGAATTTTTTAAATATCTTTCTTACTTTGCTTTCTATGATCTTTTTCCTGAATCTTAGTAAAATCGTCAAATTCGTCCGGTTATCTTCGCATAGGCACAAGTTTAGCGCTCGGCACTAAAAGGGTTAAAGTGCTACTTGAACTAATTTCCAAATTGATTTGTCAAAATGGGACTTAATGGTCGTAGAATTGAGAAATAATTTTATAAGAAATTTGACAGATTAAGATTTTATTTAATTTTTCATTAAGTCTGTCTATTTTAAATTGCAATGCTGCAAACGGACCTAATTCATTCGTTTGAAAACAGTACAGTGAAAAATTGGTGATTTCTAGTGCTGGTGCAGATTGTACTCAATTGTACTTGCACTGACGCTAGAATAGGTTTCTATTAGTTTTGCTGTTGTGAGCTTTATATTGTAACTATTACTTCTTTGTAAACAATCTTGATCTTACGAAATTAAGAGGTTCGAGAACTTTGGATTCTTTGTAGAACTAATTGTTTGTCGAGACAAACCTTCTTTATCGACTGTCGGAGAACATTGTCGCGACCTTATTCAAGCTCGTCTTAATGACGGTCCTTTGCTTAATTTCCTTAATGCAAAACTATGAATAAAAGCGATCCCTGCGAGCATAAATAAGTTATAAGCGGAACCCATGAATAATTCAGGCCACAGTCTACATGTGTTCCTTTGCTGCCCGCGTCATCTGGCAACGTCTTTTCATTGTATACAAATCGGGTATTTTTAGCACTCCATGAGCGAATTACTTGCGTTTTCAACAAAATGCACCAGAAATCGTTCGGGCCAGGACCGACAGGCCGAGCCAACAAAGTACTTTTCTATTTACAAATTATATCACGACGGGTTTGACAGCCACTCCTTTACACGAGTGGCAGAGTGCCATTCTAGGAGACGGCAGGCAGTGGAACACGGCTCACAGCTGGCAGGCATAGGAATTCGGGGGACGCGGACTGGGCACTTCTGACCACGGCGAATCCCACCTCGAAATAATAAATGAAATTCTGACTAAACACACACCACACGGGGGGGCCAGAGTTTTCGGAGCTAGGAAGAGCCGAGCCGGTGGACAGGCGAAATTCGGCCGCAGTGAAAAAGAGAGCAAGCATCGCGGTGCAAAATTAATGAAGCTCGCATATGCCCAACTTACCACGGCACACCAACACACTTACCATCTATAAATTGTCGTCTCTCACCGCACCGAAGAATTGAAGGAAAAAATCTTCTTCTCAGCTTTAAAAATAGTTTTTCTGCCACATTTAGCGTTCGGCGGAATTGTTCCAAGGAGCACTCAGTTAATTCACACACAAATTATACACGAGCACAGCAGCTTCGGGCCCCGTTGCGCTGGCCTCCAGAGTCGTCACGGAGCAAAATCCTCTAAAATTCTAGCAAATGATTAGCGGCAGACATTGAGCTGTCACAAGAACAGGGTCCCTCTGAGCCGACAGGAACTTTATTCGCATTTTACTGCGACCGCACCTGGGTTGATCGATTGCAGCGGCATTCGGGTAGATCGGGCTCCGCTTTAGGAAGAATTTTCACAGTCTTTCGCGGCTTTTTAACTATAATTCCTGGCAATTTTCCCAATCAAACGTATGAGCGGCGACTTTCATCACTTTCATTCACGAGAAAAAGAGCAACTCTCCACACGCTGCCATATTCCGTATTTGTGTGTATGTCCAGCTGTGGAGACTATTTGAGCTACTGGGCAAATTACCATAAACGAACTTATTTCTTCGATTTTTTCAAAACTATTACAATTTTAGGACTACGAATTAAGAAATTACTCTTCATTATTGAAAATCTTTAAACATTTGTTGCTGCATCACTCTTTCAAATAATCTTTGAATAAATTGAGCACAGTGGGTGCATTCAGCTGGTAGTACTTTTTGAAACGTTACGCAATCTTCTTCGAGCGCTAATTTCAAATCTATCGCAGGTAGTACCCAAAATAAGTATAATTTTTTGGGATCGATTACTTAATTACTATTCTTTCTTTTCTTTCTATTTACTTGCTATTACTTTTAAAATACTTTTCAGAATTGGTTCTTAGTGGTTTAATATATTTCCTTCACTTTCTTACATGCTTTCTTAAGACTGGGAAATTAAGGTACCCCAATTTTGGTTTTTATTATTAAAAATAAAAACCTCAGCTGAAATAATTATTATAGCATGAAAAGCGATTGTAAAAAAATTGTGTAGGTATAGAATGTCTCAAATTAAATTTTGCTTGTTTCAAATTCTAAGATCCAAAAATAAATATAAGTTTAATTCCAATACCTGGTTATGTTTACAATTTATAGAATTTTTAATGTTATGAACATTAGTTGTACATCATAATTTAATGATGAAGCGATAAAGAATTTGTTCTGAAATAAACTCTTCTGATTAAAGAGGCAACACCTAAATGTTTTAAAAATCACTTTGTTTACTTTATAACTAACAGAGAAGAAGTGTCGTATAATAATTGTGAATGCAGCACAAATCAACGTTCTTCAATAAATAAACTAAACTTTGAAGATTTAATAAATTTAACATTTCTATTTAGGATTGGTGCCAATAGTATGAAAACATTCAAAATTCTTGTTTAAAGCATCTATTTCCAATATAAAGTAATATAATTTTATAAACAAAAATACAACATATGAAAGCGTTTAATAAATAAGTTAAAAGGCAAAATAGAGTAGAAAGAAGTCCCAAAACTATAGAGGTTCCCACAGAAAAAATTATAACGCATATTCCCAGCCTTATTCTTACTCTTTTCATGTTGTAGAAAAGGCAGTTCGAATTTTTATATATATTTTTTCTTCATGTTTCTTTATAAATAAAAGATATTCACAGAACGACGACTAAAAATACTTTCTACTTTTAAGAAATACTTGTATAATTCAGACTCGAACATATTTACAATTTCATTTACAACGAAGTAAGCTTATTTTAGTTTGAGAAATGAGCATTTGTGTAATTGCAAGGAAAGCAACTGAAGAATACGATTCGTAAAAATATGCTTAACTTTCAAATTTAAGGCGGGATATTCAATTAGATTTTTCAATTTTTGAAATAATGCCCAAAACGACAAATATTCGTTAAATTAAAGGCACGTGTGCTCTTCAACATTTTTAAGACCTATCTTCATATATTCTCGCAACCACATGCATCTGCCCAAATTCATTTCTTCGATACAACTTCTTCCGCCTCAATTTTCTTGACCTTCTCCTTTTCGTTAGCGCTAAGAACGAAGATCGGCGATCCATAGTCAATATATTTGTCGCCATTTCCAATAATTTTGTTCTCGTTATAAGTTGTAACCGCTTTTTTTCTTCCCCTCTTCAACATTATGAAGACAACGAATATACTAACTAAAAATGCAGAAGCAGTCGCCAAGATGAAGACTACCGTCTGCAGCGTGTTCTCTGCTGAAGAAGTTGCCTCCGCCATTGGAAGCTGAAGACTTCTATGCACAAATCTCGAAAGAGTAATGTCTGGGCGTAAACTTCCGTTTCCAAGAAGGAAATTGCTGTGCTTCACCATTTCTTCAATAGCAAAGGCCGTATCTATTTTAGAGTCGTCATGAAGCTCAAATCGAACAAGAACGTTTCCGTCGAGTTTTTCTTGGACACGAAGATTCTCTACAGAGCTGCCGATCAAGTGATTGAGCTCCACTTTTAAAAGGTCGTACAAGTTGGACAAATTTCGCAATGGGTCTCGTTTTAAATGTAGTTCAATCGAAACGGAATCTATTGGGGTGTAAATGCATTTTTTTGATCCTTTTTGGAAGGTATCTGTTAAGGGAAGTTGATTTCCAGCGGCGTCAACGCACCAACACTGATCACCGCTGCACTGAGTTGGAAGAAAGGCGCCGTTTTGATCGCAGGCCACAGGAAAAGATGCCGTGTTGCTTAGAGCCCTGCACCTTGTCGTTGTCTTCAATAGTTTTTTAGTACTTTCTGAAACAGGCTTAGAGCTAACAAATGAATTTACTAATTTCAGAATTTTTTCAGTGCTGACTGATTCCTCTTCGAATGGAGCTTGAGTGGTATCTAACATGATCGCATCAGAGTTATCATCAATATCCACCAAAATAGTCATTTGTCTTATTAATTCCTCCATCAGGGGGTCAACTGGTTCATCATCTTCCTGCATTCTTCGTCTGGCTTGCCGATGATTACACACTGGCTCCGAATCTCGTGTAAGACTTCCTTTAAGCGGAGCACCCTTTTTATCAGCACACCAACAAACTCCGTACTGTCCTTTAAGTTCGTCATTGGATTGGGAAAATCCTCGACCACTTTCGATACTTTTTCTATCTGGCGGAGCATTCAGGCATTGAACTGGACTCCAATGACCTGTTATTGGATCACAACGTGGTTGAAATAGCACCGATGGCTGACCCGTGCGTTTCGCTGCTAAGCTGTTTTTCAGTTTTAAGCGCTCACATTGGGACAGTACTGGAATTTTTTGAAGATTATTTGAAATTGTACTAAAATAATTAATGTTCGTTTAAATTAATTACCTGGACAAACAGAATTGCATGCCTGTTCACTGTGGAAAACATTTTTACTTTGGCAAGAAGCACCTTCATCAACACTTATAACCACCGCAACACACTTGTTTGATTTTGGACTAAACCTCCACTTTGTTGTGTTAACAAAACTGGAACCTTTCGCCAAACAGTTTGGATCCAAAGATTCGAAACACACGTCTCCTATAAAATATAAAGTTTTTTTTTTTAGATATTGTTAATTAACATAATATAGAAATTAACTTACTAGTTTTTGGGCAACATACACCACGTTGGGACACAGGATTAAGTTGGCAACTATGGGTTGTTGGACATGATTCATTTTCATTTTGTGGTCCACAAACAATTTCTAAACCACCTTGCATGAGCGGCATTCCCTCAGGACAAACACTGTCTCGTTTTGGAACGCATATAGGCATTTTTTGGCACGGTTGATCAATACATTCCACACTAATCAACTGGCACTCTTCATCTGCAAGACACGAGGTTTCGTCGCAGATATTTCTGCACTCACAAGTTCTGCACCCACTATTGTCCATTTTGAAGCCAGACTCGCAGGGCGAGCAGTTCAACAGAGGGCAATCCACTTCTGAGTTTATTTCGCATATTGGGGTTTTGCCTTTGGTTCTGGTTCCGCTCATTTCCTGACCTTGTGGATCGACACACCAACAGACATTGTCGGGTCCGCATTGAATGTCTCTCCATTTCCCAGTAATTTCGTCGCATTGAGAAATGTACATATTTCTGGCAGGTACTCCGAGCTCGGAGGCCTGGTGCAATTGAATTGTCTGTAAATGCTGACAGGCTGTCTTCAGCTGGGGCTCCACGCACTGCGTACCACAGCCGTTGGAGCAGCATCGCTTATTCCCTTCACAATGGGCATCTGTCCTACATTCATAGTCGCAAGTATTGACGTCTGAATTTTCCGAGCCTGGGGGTACCAAAAACGGGCATTGACCTGTCTTACGTGGTAGACAAGCCGGAACCGGAGGACAGTACTCATCATCGCATGAGACATCTACAGTTCGGCACTCCATCCCTTCTCGACAGGTCACACCATCGCAAGGATCGCGACAGTGGCACGCCGGGCATTTGGTCTCAGAGTCTAGAGTAAAACCATAGTCGCATCCCATTCGACAAGTGATGTCTAAGCATTCGATAGAGTTTTTAAGTCTAAGATTAGAAAAAATTCGTGCTCTATTAGTATTCAAATATGAATTTGAAGAAGCTTACCTATCGCAGAAATCTATAGTTACATTGAAACCTCGCGAATCCGGAATTTCAGTTCCAAACCCATCGGCACACCAGCATTCTTCGACATCCATTTCAATCATTTCATCATCATCAGCAGGTCGTTTGCTAGCAGGTACACTTTTCTTGATGTTATTCTCAAACAGTTCAGTAAGACCTTGATGTAAACTTGGACTGGCATCCACAACTTTGGCACTTCTAGCCATCGAAGGACCAGCAATTTTAACATTTAACGAACTCTCATCTACTCTGTAGAGTTTCAAATTTTGCGCATCCCTCTTTCCACGTGCACTGAGCAGAAGCATCTTCATCTGTCGAATGGTGTTTTGTTCGAGAATCTGCCTCTGTTCAGCGCGGGTTACCATGACCTTCTTTGTCGCACATTGCCTGGATTCATAGCCTCCATCGGCTGCGCACCTAGGTGACGGTATTCCTAATTGCATACCTTCTTCTGTACCTTCCATGCGTTCAGAGAAATCTCGCAAATATTCGCACACTGTAAAATAAACGTTATAAAATGTAAGCAATGTTTCCCTTTAAAATATACACATATGTTAGACGCAAACAATAAAAAATATATCTTATTTTAAGACTTCTAGAACATAAATAATTCTTTAAATACCATATGTTATGTTTTTGGTATATAATATAATTAATTTTTTTTTGTAATCTACTTGATTTAGGCCATTCGTTAAGTAATCATAAATCAAAATATCATAGAAGTATTGAGTTCATTTATGACTGGCAGGGAATTTCACACAAGTTTCCTCAAGGCTGCTAATGTTATATTTTAGGGTTTCTATTTTGTCACTTTTCTAGCACTTTAACTCAGTTTTAGCCGATATGTGAAATTGAAAATTTACCTAAACTGAAGTTTAAGGTACCCTCAGGACGTAAGCCCATACTGTGAAAACAGACACTAGGGATATAATTTTTTTTGATTTTCTATTGTATTAATTTTTTGTAGTATTTGAAAATAAATAAAAAGTGCATTCATTCGTTTATGGCGCCTTGTAAATTTGAATCGCAGTTTATGTAAATGGATCCAAATACTTACTCGTTTGCTGTCTGCCTTGTTTTTCGGGGGATTTTGCTACCTCTGGTTCTGGCTCAGGACAACAAACGCGTTTAGGCTCCTTGTGCAATTTAGTGCATCTATAGTTAGCCGGACAAGTGATTCTGTTTGACATTGCTCTGCCTTCTTTAGGGTCCTCGTCGAAAAATGATATCGCTTGAAAACTACGAGACCCTCGTTGCTCTGCAATCGTAAAATTATTAGAACAGCTCTAGTAAAGAATTGGATAATGAACGTACCATCAATGCAGTAGAAAATTTCACCGGTGCTATTATCTGTGAGCGGGGTACCGGTCTCGCAGGGATTTGAATACGCGATGTCCGGCTTGCACACAGGCCAAGATGAGCAAAGGGCTGATCCGGAAGCGCAAAGAGGATCAACAGCCACTTCGCAATGCGAGCCCATGGGACACATGAACCCTTCGCAAGGTTCGGCACATTCGCAAGTTGGGCAGCCGTTGTGGTCGTTTTTAAATCCATACTCACAGACAGCAGCGCAAATATTTGTGTCGCATCGTTCCATGTTGAAACTTCTACCTAAAGAGCGCCCTATGCCATTCTCCAGACTATCACAATTTACCATTTCGGCAGCGCCCATTGTCCCTTTGACCTTGTGGCCACTTTGGGGGTCAACGCACCAGCAAACCAGCCCATTTCGAGAGCATTGCTTTGCTGAAAATACACCTCCTTCTCCATTGCATTCGGGGATGTAGCCCCTTCCTTCCCTTTCGCTAACAGCTAGAATTTCTGATAAAGCCTTCGCCTGATGGCACGTAGTAATGTTAACCGGCTGCTGGCAATTTAACTGGCATCCCTTCGACAGACAGCACTTTTCACTGTTTCGACATTCAAGATCATGGGAACAGGGAGTGCCGCACATATATCCAGTCTGGGGAGAGTACGGGGTATTTTCTGTATTTGGACATATTCCTGGTTTTTTGTACTGTAAAGAGTTTGGACAGCACACCCCATAGTCGTTGCCTGATTCAACTAGGCACTGATACAGTGGAGGGCACGTTGGCTTCCCTGGGTTGATTCCACATAAAAAGGGTCTAGCGCTTCCTTCAATGGACAGAGGTAGACCAGCTGGACACCAGTTGTTCAAACTCCTGGCTTTTTTACACGTCGGTACAGGTGGGCATGGCTCGTTTTTGCATTTAACCTCCTGCTGGTGGCACGTTTGTCCTCGTGGACACTCGATACCATCGCAAGGGTCTCTGCATTTACAAACTGAGCATCCACTCTGTCGATCTCTAGCAAATCCTGAAGGGCAGTACATACGACAGCTGGATTCTGCACAATGTTCTGGTTCAGAGCAGCTCACACTGTTCCGAGTCTCATTTCTGGTTCCTGGTAGTTCCACTCCATAATCGTCTACACACCAACAATCCATTCCGATGCTCTCGTTCGCACATTGGATTGGAGCAAATTCACCAATTTTGGTGCATCTTGGTATTCGGATTCGTTTCCCTGTACTCGAAAGGGACTTTGCCCGACGAGATTCTGCTCGTCGTAAATGCTGACATGCTGTGAGAGAATCTGAAATAAAAATTAAAGTATATTTTCGTTACATTGTCGATTGAATCTTTAAAAAATTGATATATTTTCTTTTGTTAATAAAACGATTTAATAAGATCTTGATGTTACTATAAGGGCATGGTTCGAAAGAGAAAGGCATGCAATATTTTTTTGCATTATTAACTCTCTGTTCACCCTATTTATTTCGCTATATACCTAAGTAAAAAAGAAATTGCATATAAAAAAGGTTATATACATATTGTATGTATGTATAATTAGTTTGGCCCCAGGATAATTTGTATGTATTATAAGACTACATATATGTAAGTCATATTGAAAGTGAATTTTTGATCTGTACTCGTTCATTTATAGCTCTTTGCAAATTCCTCGCTTATTGCTTATTAAAATTTAAATTAAATTATTTCCAACGATTTAAAGCAGTAGTCGCTGATAAAATCGAATATGCCTCACCTTATGAGGTTTCGTGATATAAGGAGATTTCACTTTTTCAATTGTTCGTAAAAGTTTAATTCCAAAAACACAATGCGCACTGAAAAAAGCCTTTCAAGTGTGATATGATTGCTTTTGTTACTCGAGTCGCAGAACTCGTTTGAATTACGATTTGCGATGGTATCAGCATAAAATATTTCCACGTTAGAAATTCCAACAGGGGACAGCTCCTGTGTGCAAAAGACGAATGCGTGCCCGTGCCAACAGCGGCGCGACCGGAATTAAAAGAAAACTCGTTGGCAACAGTGTGAAAGTGACTTCACGCTTCCAATAATAAAAATACAAATTTTAAAGCAATTTATCGTTGTTTAATTGTTTTCAATGCGGAAGTAGAAAATTAATTGCCAGCATAAGGCAAGTGTTTCATATTATTTTGTTCGTGTTTCCGAGTTCCATAATCCGTTTGAGGCTTTTACGCATATCAAGGTAATTCTTAAAACTTACCTCAAACAACCTTGAACTCTCCTTTTGGAGTTGAGCCATCAAAAAAGGATTTAAGTACATCATTATATCTTTCAAATCCAGAGGTATTGGTATCAATTTAATTGATCTATGAAAATGGGAATAAAAATATGTTTGTTCTAGAAATATTCTTTGCCAAATTCTGCATACCTATATACATACATTGTATTGTACATATATGAAAATATAAGACGTTACAATAATTGCTTTTCATTTTCACTAGTTCTGGTTTGAAAGACATTGTTTTAAGAAAAATATTTAGAAACAACGCCTCTTTTAACACAATTTAGGTATATATAGGAGGACAAACTTTTAGCACAATTTACTCAAAAATCGCTATTGGAGGATTATTTTCTAATACTAAAAGATTCTCAAAGACAATATAATTACGAAGAATTAAATAAAGTCAATTCCTATTGTAATTTCATTATATTAATTAGAAGTAAAGTACATATGTAGGTATACATGTTTCCACCAGATGTGTTAGTAATTATCATTTTTATTCTTGATTTCGGCGGAATTCAAATCCGTTCGAAATGTTAGAAAACTTATCGTCGCCTAAGATAATTTATAATTGTAATACATTATTTTTTTATATAACTTTGGATAGGTAGGTCCTATCGAAATATAATAGATATTAATATTATTGCAAAGATGTGCATATTATGTGCAAAACGCATTTTGCCTTAAAAGAATATAATAAAATCGTCTTTATGACATTTTGGACCTGAGGCACTTTTAAAATAAACGGATCATATATGAATGACAGAACTCGCCAATTTACAGAGCTTATTTTAAAATCTCTCTTGAAATTAGCGTATTGCACGCCTTTTATGTATGTCCCGCAAATTATTTTAAAGTTCACTTAAGTGTGCATGACCGCGATTATGAGTCATAGAAACATGCTTAAGTATTCTGAATAAATTTCGATTGCTTTCAGTTTCATGTTCTCCATTTGCTTGACCTAGAAATTTGCTACACTCTATGTAATCAATAGAATTCGATCTCTCCGCATAAAATCAGCTTTTCTGTACTATCAGCCAATAATGCGCGATCGCCGCTGGAACGAGCGATATGTGCTCGAGACCCCAATTAGACGGAGCTATGCGGACGACACAAGTGGATAAAAACATCCGGTTAAATTGATTTAGCCGATGGGAGAAAGTGCACTCGAGGAGGTCTCCTCAGTTCGCAGCCACCTCCCTGGAAAACGAAAGTCATCGAGTTCGTTCACTTCGACTTCGGACCAGAAATCAATGGCCGGCGTGACACGAAAACCCCGATCGTCCTAGTTATGCGGCGGTTAGGTCTCTTCGATCGCGATCAGCTACTACTCTACTAATGTATGAGAATTCGGGCAGAATTTAAAAAAATTTCTACCCATCGGTAAAAGTGCATGTTCCGAAAGAAAGCGTTCCGCATCTCTGTCGAGCAGGTGATCTTCGGGGAGTTGATCTCGCTCCAAGCGCCATTGTCTTCAATTCGATGACGATCGACGCTTTTCAGAAGTGCGGGAAGTGGCCTGCACTTCGCGGCTACGGCTGAGCTGATGGGCGCGCGAAAGAAGCCGCATAAATGGCAAGAACTCGCTAGACCGTTTTTTTTTTTATGCCCCCACATAAGAAACTAGCCTGCTTCGTCTTGGTCTAGGAAGTTAGTAGTCTTCAGCCGACGCCACTTCCCTTCCCCCGGCGCGCTGTGGGCCGGCCGAGGGGATAGGAAGCGCGGCGCGGACTGCAACGAAAAGGAAAAGAGAAGCCGACACCGCATGCGCGCTGACCGACTGACACACTGCGCTTCTCATAACGGATCTGATACATCTTCATCCATTAGCGGCGAATTCATCGGATGTCTTCTTCGGCTTCTTCAATCTTCAGTAGGCGCACAAGACAAAGGTAAGCAGTGCGACAGTGCAGCTAAACTTTTGCATACTTAAGGTGAAATGTTACTTCGCCACTTTCCCAAAAAATCCGTTTGAATTGAAAGATTTTGGATTTATACCCCCTGAAAATTGATCTCTTGATTAATTAATTAACGGCTAGATCAGCACTTTCGCGGAGATAATTTTCCAATATATCTTTCTTCGCAACATATATGTACATACATACGTGGGAACATATTTGCGAACAAAAGATGTGTCGAACGGGTAACGGTTTTTAAGCAGAAGAGTGAGTATTCTTCAGGACTTAGGTAAATAGGTTGATGGTATAAGATTTCTTGAACGGGACTTTTTCACGGCAATTTGCAAGTTAGCTGAAGATTAAATGCATCTTAAGGTACTACTGCTCTTGGCTTCTTCTGGTAGTTGCTATTCTGCGATCAAGGAAGTGACCTCTTAAACTTAATTATTCTGGGGCCATTTAACTTGACGTAGAAATTTAAAATACGAGACTTCTTCGTTTAATATCGAAGTCTATAGGGCGTTTCATCTAAGGCGGAGTTGCTTCGTCTAACAATATTCCTGATATGATGATATCATATGCTATTTGGAGTTTTTGATGTAGGAATTATCGAAAATCGCCGATCCGGTCACAAGTAAAATTCGAAAATAGGACCTTCGGAAGACTTTCAGGAGCGCTCTGAAGTTTGGCAGGTTTTTTATCGAACAGACTTAATATTTGCACTCAAATGCTCTGACCGCTTTCTACATTAGTCACAAATAGCAAATATACATAAGCTAAGATTTTTCTGGGTCTGTGTCAAGCGTCAGTTGATCAAAAGAAATAAATAATTGAAATAATTGAATCTATGTATATACATACATACTGCTCATTCTCAGTTTTCTTATCAGCGTGCATATTATGTTGAGAAAGAAGTCCAAGCATTGGGATATTGGGGTCAATGACTCCTTAATTTAGACCTTATAAATTACAATCAACCATTAAAATTAATTATAGAATTCAGAGAATTGTTAGGCACACGTCGCATTCGAAGAACGTATGAGGTTACTGATCCAATTTTTTATCATTATTTGTGCAGACTAAAGTACATAATATATTTCCCAAAAAAAAAAAAATTTAATTCTTACAATTATTACTTGACCACCAGCAATGACCCTGCAAGGGGTATTTTATCAAACTTAGCTTATTTTGGAGAAGTTTTCGGGAATCTTACCTGGCGCTTTTTTTGCTGCAATTTCAACGATCGCCTGATTGCAAAGGAGCAATCCAAAGAGAACAACTTTAATGCTTATGTACCAGTGGTCATCATAACGAGCCATTTTCGTGATTCCAAAATATCATGCAAGCGTTGTATCTTCCTCAAGGCATGCCTTACGGCCACTTTGTTGCCACAGCTTATATTTTCCCCAAATTTGCTCTCTGTGCAGTTGATTCAGATCTAAAAAGAAAATAAGAAGGAATTTAATTTATGTTTTGCGAGTTATTTATGAGGATGCAGCTGGAAGGTATTTTAAAAGAGGTTGGAACATTATTTTCGGTACAAGAAAGAATAGCAAAAGAAGTTTTAAGGAAATTGAATTTTGAAATTTGGCATATAATATACTGTAAAACATATATGTATGTACGAATCTCTTCGAGGGTTATCCGTCTTCGTCCGATGTCAGCGTTTAATTACACTGCTTTCCAGAATTACTTAAATACTTGTATTAGGTACCCAAGAAACAGTTTCTTGGGACTTTGAAAACCTCTTTGGGGATTGGATTTGGAAAGTAGAATTAAATTCTGTAAACACCTAATTTCGTATAGTTTCATGAATCAAACAGACAGACTGACATATCATATCTTAATTCTAGCCTAAAAATTGAATGTATAGACAAGGAATGTATATATATCTACAATCTAATTATTAGTACGATGAAAAATTCAACAGATTTAAATATAAACCGGGTTAATTTCACTTGTATTTGATAGTGTCAAAATTATGTAACGCCTTCTTATATTACTTACAATTTCTGTTCTTTTTATTTCAATTTATTAGGTATTAGATACCTTTAAAACTTTATTTATTTATTTTTTTGTTTTTGTTTATTTATTTCTAAAACTGCTAACTATATCAGAATGAGATCAATCCTAGTCCTTTCGAAGGATGAAGACAACGAAACGTTTGTTTTAAAGTTTATATAATTTCGTATGCATTATTTTGTTAGTAAAATTCGATATAAAACAATAAATTCCAATAATATATGTATATATATTATTTTCTGCTGTTCAATTGTTCCAACTCATTGATTTTAACCTGCTTTGATTTCAAAACCAATTTACGGTAAATCAATTGAAATTTCCAAAAATTGAAATCATGGATAATTCCCCTAATCAAAGTGTCGGCATAACAGACCAATAAAAATTGAATGGATTATTTGCAAAGCCAGCTGATAAATGATCGCGAAATTAAGCCAGTCACGCACTGTAGTTGTGCGGGCAAGTCAACCTTAAGCCTTAACTTAAGCCTACTTTCTTCGCAATGACTCAAGATATCGCTTAATTGGACTGCAGAACTAACTCGAACTGTGGGGCAGCGCGTTTGTTGTAGACCGCCACGCCGATGCTGCTGGACAATTTCTGCGCACTGATCAAGAAGTTTTTTGGGAAGGAACTGGTTTCGCCAATAAATTTAATTTTGGCGTGTTCTCTTGTTATCTTTTTATTTTGAACGCCTCAGGAGCCACTACGGTTTATTGTGAAACGAAACATTTTTAGCCAAAAACCCGAAGTCAGGCCGCATAACTTTTGAGCCAAAACGAGCCGGGAGGTTTCTCTCGACTTAATGCAAAATTGGAGCTTAGCTCGGTGGTCACTGACTGTTGTACGGTTGCGGCCCAAACGGCAGGGGAAGTAAAGTTTGAAATAAAATTTCGTGTCTTTAAGAATTCTGCTTCCCATGCTTCAAGTTTGAACTCCCAACGCGGTAGAGCTGAAAATGTAAAGACTCTAGACCTGTTGCGGCTTTGAAGACCTTGCGAAATCATGTGCACTTCCACTAAGTCAAGGTGTCAGGGTAATGTTTTCTTGCACTGGGGCCGGGGGCATTGTCGTAGTTTTGAAATTAATTTTATAAATATTCATACGCGTTAGTAGAGATTTACTATGTAGTTGAAATTAGAGATTGACACGAACCGCCAACGTCGACTTATTTAGTTAGTGATATTGACATTTTATTTAATTAATTGCATAAACGATTAACTAAAAAAATATTCAAATCAATTTGATATAAATACATTTGTAAACAATAGTTTATTAATAAAACGCAAGGTAATACGGTATACATATAGTATTCATTTATGAAATTATGGTATAAAATAGTATAAAAGTTGCTAAAGCATTTGTCATTGTCATTGTTTCTTTGATAGGTATTACTAGGTATAAACCTTAAAATTTTTATATCACTTATATTAAGTTGCGTTTTTCGAATATCTAGTTCCTACGATTGAAACTAAACTACTAAATGACCCATTTCATTTTAAACCGAAAAAAATTTTCGTGTTTCAAAATTTTATAGATGCATATATCGAGATGATAGAGATAAACAAAAATTTATTGGTATTTTTTAAGCCCCTCACTTGAAACTCATTTTTTATTTTTACTGTATTATTAAATATATTAAAAAATTGCCATATGTATAATACCATATTGTATATTGTGATTGATTTTTGCCATTACCAATATAAATTTTAATTCATGAATACTAAGATATCTGTACAAATAATACTTAAAGAAGCATAAACACACTACCGCTCACAATTATTCAAACGATTCATATGTTTGCAATTATGAATGGATATTTTTTTAAATAAAACAGTGTGACCAAGTTGTGGCCCACATTTGCATTCCTTAAGATGTATTTAATTGAAAAAAGAATAATAAGCTAAATAATACATAAATTAAGGTCATTACACATTTTCTTCAATATATCCATATTCAATACATCTCGTTTCAACATTGAAGAAGTTTTGTCCAGAGGTCTTCATTACTTGTAGGACTTAGAGCTTGATATGAATCGTTCGAATAATTATGAGCGGTAGTGTATATCGCTTCAGATCATTAAGGCACTAGTTTTACTTATCTTAATTTCTCCTTTTAATTTATTATTAATTGTTGGAAAGTGTACTTCAAAATGCTTAACGTATAATTTAATTACATCAAATCGATAGGTCTGGCAAAAGATTTAGGGAAAACGGTTGCCTCAAAACCTCGTAGAAATCAGGAGGCAAATGGTTGCCGTCTCCCAGGAGTGTCAATTACCTCAACCTCGTGAAAGTTGTCTTGTATAAAAGATTGCAGCAAATTCACCATTAGTGCTATAAACAGTGTCGAATGGGATTAGGAAATGTTGCACTATTTCCTAATGCAACAAGTGGCGATTCGATATTACTGCATGGATTGAATTTCGCACTAATTGAATGAATCAGAGATTTTGTGTGCGTGTGCCGCTTTCCCGCCTGTTCGTTTTACTTTTGAATTTCATAACGACTCCGTACGCGTTCGGTGCGGTGTCTCATGCGTGCCGTCTTCAAGGTAAAGAAGTGCTCGGAGCCCCAACTCACGATGCCAACATCCGCCAATGGAGGCGAAGTAAGACGCGTTCGCCGCTTTCACTTTGCCCACTTTTCTGCTTTTTTCAGTATTAAAAAAAAAATATCTTTGAGTCAGCAGTGCTGGCGCAGTTGTGGAGGAAAGAAACTGTAGACTTTGGGGCTTTCTTCGATGTCTTGTGAGCAAGTTGGGGTTTTCCTGTCTTTGACCCCACAACGGTCTTCCAAAAAAGGCAATTGGCAACCATAAATTATCCGGTGGTATTGGATACTTTACCTGGGCCTTACCACCTGAAAGAACTTCCTGTTTCACTTGGATATAATTTTCGTGAACTGCAGGTGCATTCAACTCCAGTTTATCTCAATGGGGGAATTCATTGCCGCCAATTGTGATACTCTGAATGTCGAACGGCATTGTATGTAAAAATTAGCATAATGAACACCAGTCTTGGATAACGAGGTCTAAGGTTTTTCTATCGGCGGGAGGCAACTACCATCGATCCGACATTGCCACTGTCTAAATTCTAAAAAGTACCCATGACCGGGTAATGAATTCAGAGATTATTATGCTTTAATTGGGTTAGTTATCTAATAATATGGCGGAAGAACAGCGATTTTCAAATAAATAACAGCATACAATGATTTCCTCAAACGTTTCATGCAAATTCAGCAACTGTGGTAAGCGCAAAAAATTCAATTGCTGAAAATATGTGTGCCTCCGCAAAAATTCTTTAAATTGACTTCAGTGTTATAAACGAAGAAGCTATAAAAAAAAGGGTGCAGTTATGGGGAAACCAAGCGTAAAAATCGGTTTTTATTATTTGTTTAATATTTGCGCCTAGGTGTGGATTATATGCATTCATAATTTTTTTAACTCGCTAACCAAAGTAGACGAAAAAGATGAAGCGTGTTACAACAGTCGAATTTCGACAGCTTTGTCCACTTAATTAAGATGTTTTTAAGCATTTGAAACAATTTTAACCGATTTATATATAAAGGAGCAAAACAAGATAGGTTTTGATAATAGTCATAAATTTATAGTTTTCTTTCGAAAAAACTGTTTATGGACATTATTTTAGCTTTACTTTATTCTTGTAATTTAGGTTTGGGCAGATATTAGATATTTTTAAATGGAATTTATATTTTTCTGCATTTTAATCACTAACATCAAAATATACCTACTACTTAAAAAAATTTCGACTAGTATTTTTACGAAAAAATCCTTATAACAAAACAATAATTTCTCATTTATTATGGATTAGCGAATACCCGGCGTATGCTACTACGTGTCAATAAATAAAAGATGTTTGTTTTTAGTTGATTGATTGATTCATATGAAAATAAATGAAAAAATTGAAGAAGCTTAAAAATTAAGAGTTGCCCTTATTTGCATTTTTTACTCTTTAATTATAGTCCTAAAAAGTAACGACAACAAATATGTGGGATAATATTAAATCGACCGATTTTTTGTATGACAATGATGGCAAATTTTTTGTTTTATTCCTTATAGAATTTTTTCAAAATTTACAGTTATGGTATTTGGATGAATTCGTATGACCATTCAAAAAATAAATAATTTTAAAGCAGTTTATAAATATGTCGCGTCGCTTGCTGCAACCATCTAGCTTTACAATTTGTTAATTTAAAAATGACTAGGTATGTACCTTTAAAAATTTGAGACAAAAGTTTGAATGCTATAACTTTGAAAAGCCGGTGTGAATAGTTGTAATTCAGAATGTTGTTTTTCTTTCGAAAGGATAAACAAAAGATGAAACGAATACACTCATTTGGAATAGAAATAAATATATAGAATAAGCAATTTGGATACTTTTAAAGCTTAGGTCTTAACACCTCAATCCGATAAATCCCATTCAAGATATTGTGTCTTTTGCGGATCACATAGCAACTTAGAACAGTATTTGAACATAGTCTGCTTTGAATGATCTCCGAACTTCACACTCATTACCATAATGATTCACTAAAAGTGATTTATGATACTTTCGACCTCGTCCGAATTTGTTTTTCTTCAGAGATCATTTGACATAAATGTTGAAAAGGCACTGTAGTCGAAATTAAGTTTCATATTGAATATTTATTTTGCACTGCTTCTATATAACTTTCTTTTGAAAAGATTGTTAGAGCAAGTGTTACCTACTATTTGTACAAGAAATATATCATCATCATATTGAAATAGGATCAAATCTTTCTAGGCTGTATGAGGAAATTCTAACGATTTAGGAGTGAATAAAATGCAAATGGTTATATGCATTATAAAATGAAAACAACTTTTAAGAAAAACTACATAACAAGATAACAATATGCTATTTAAGTGAATACAAAATAGTGTTGTTCGGTGACTTACTTAACATTCTTGCCCGCTGAATTACGAATGGTTATGTCACGCTTTGTAACTAAAATAAACATTCTGAAGAACCGCCTATTCGACTAGCGATTAAGCGGGCAACTTTTAGGAGACCTGATGCGAGTATTCGCGATTACGTTACAAAATTGCAGCTAGAACGACTTCCTTTTATGTTTTCACAATAAACGTTCTCCTTTCGCAACTTTTCAGTGCGTTAATTCACCGGACTGGAAGACCGCGTCGTTGTACCACGCCAACGACTATTTCCTGCTAAGTCCACTCGAGTGAGTTTTACCTGCCCATTAGAAAGACTTCGCGGGAGCGCAACGATGGGTAGCAGTCAACTTTCGAAAATTGCGATGTTACTGATGGTGAGTAATATTAGTTACACATAGCCAAAAAGGTAGGATGAGAAGAAAATACCCAAAATCAAAGAACAACATTTTTAGCCACAACTAACCAGATAAGAATAATAGGTATCCAAATTTGTATTAAATTCACTTAAATATAGTCCACAAAATTGCGAAAATTATCACTTTAAAAAAAAAATATACGAAATTCACTCAATTTCCTTTTTCGATTCTCTTCGCGAATGACGACGGATTTTCGATTCACGATGTCGCGCGATAAACCGGCAATAGCATGCAATTCCACCTTTCGTCCAAACAGAACTGATCCAACTTGGCGTTGGCGACTTTCGACTTGGGTTCCAGTGCGATCCCTCCTCATGCCACGGGAGACGCTCTAACTTTTTGTTTTGCTAGATTTTTCACGCATTTTGCAATGAAGATTGGAGCTTTCGCATCGTCTCACCTGTTCATTCAGTGGATGCTTTGTGACGGCATGAATGGCAGTTTGAGAATTCTTATCAAGTAGTAGGTTTTCTAGGTTTAGATTAGAAAAAAATATTTGTAGGGTAAGTTAGATAAGTTTCTTAGCATACATAGATTCGGAGATCGGGGCCACTTCAAGGTGAGCTTCACTACAATGAATTTACATTAACTTATTTTAACTTCAAAATTCCATTAACTTCAGTAAAAGAAGTAGCAAAAACTGGAAACTTTACGATGACAATTCTATCCGATTACATGTTTCTTTTATAACATAAAGAAAATGTTATTAATACTAGATCAGCATGAGTTTCAAACATAAATACTATATTATATCTAAAGTTAAGATGCTGTCTTGGGCATAAATTCATGTTGGTTGAATAATTTCTTTAAAAATCCCTACTGTATTCTTTTTTGCTTTAGATGATCTTGATAACCAACAGTTTCTGAAATTTTGAGGAAAATACTGTTTTTTTTAAATATAATAAAAAGGGGTACTTTCGAGTTTCCAAACCCGGTTAAAGAACTTCCCTCAAAAGTATAGTTGGTATTTCTAGAAAAAGGCATGAAATATCATAACATAGCAATAGGTTTATAGTTAGAAATGTCTTATTTATTGCTATTTAATAAATTAAATTAAATAAGACAAGGGATAAACTAAAGTCATCAGACCCACTAGAAAATCAGTCATTTCCAAGATGTTTTTATAAATATAAAATAACAAAATATTGTGAAAACGAAGTTATATTCTATACTATTGAACGCCATCAATAAATAACATAACGAATAAGTTACCTTTAAAATTTTGAATTTATCATTTACTCAAAACGAATGAATCACGTTTTGTTAGCGCGGAAAGTTCATCGATGTAACGCCGCGCGTATTGGGAATTACCCGAGAAGAGGAAGTTATCGGAGTCTTTTGTGGGCCCGAAAACATATGAAGGTGGAAGGTGCATTAGTTTTCTGTTTCAAATACCCTTCAAGATTACATGAGCTTTAAGAGTTCACACGAAATTGCGATAATCCGAATTGAACTAGGAAACCCCAACATCCCATGTCACGCCACCTTGAGCTAAATGCTTGGTGAAAGTTCCCACGTACCAGAAGGCAAAATTGGACCAAAATACCGGCCGACACATCCGCGTGAAATGCTTGTTGCCGCCAGCGAAAAACGTACCGGAAGTAGAATTCTTTCCAAATGAACGATGCACCGACTCACAGGTGCTGGTTCATTTTGTGCCTTTGGTAAATTTCTGGATTTACGCCTCAAACGCCGTACCTTCCGAAGAGCTGGAGCATCGATCTGAGCTATGGCCGCGGCCAGACCCAGCGCAAAAAGATCGAAGCACATTAACCCAGATTCACCTCACTTGAAAGAGAGGCAATTCCTCCTGGCACAGATTTTAGCCGGGGGAACTTTTATGAATCGAACTTTTGGCAATTCGGCGCGGCGCTGATTTGATTGCTTCACTGTAGTTTAGAACAATGCTCGACTTTTCAAGCGAGCTATTCAACCATTTCAATTGTCCGATGCCTTAGCACTCCCCGCCGGCAGATTGTGAATTTATTGGTCCAGAAGAAAGTTAATGCCTAAAAGGATTATGAACCGAGTTTGGAATCGTTGGGACAGACGACATTTCGAATGTACTCTTGGTTTTTAACACTATTTTCTACTATTTCTCAGATTTTATTATCTATGAAGGTTTTGTCTAGTGCTGATTATTCATTTCACTATTCATTAAATTTAAAACAAATGTCTAAAATCGAAGAGATAAATCTATATAAAAGTTAAATAAGAATAGTTTAGTAGATATACCTAAAATAAAGAAAATATTTTATTTTGTGCATTTATAATTTGGAATCGTAAAATGTAGAGGTTAATAGGCTTCACTTTATTTAAACGCCAATATTAATAATGGAAGTACTTTAAAAAATTAATGTTTGGGTTTTGTTTATATACTGAAATTTCACGCAGAAAATGTTACTTAATTAGTTTCTATTAAGATAAGTTTTGGGTTCTACGTATTTTTAGTCGAAATCAAACGTATGTCCACAAATTGAGTTTTCAATCTGTACACATATGTACATATAATTTGAGAAATTAAAAACTAATACTTTAAAATATGAAAACTTATCATGAGAGGTACAAATAAAACAAGAGGTTTGGACGTTGCATTTGACAATTTATTTTTATATATAAAAAAACAATCAAACGTAAATCAGATGTCTTTTACAAACTAAATAAAATAAATAAGACATTGACGAGAAATTAAAATACAAATGATAATGCAAAGAAATACCTTACCATAAGGGAAATCGCAAGATTAAAAGTTAAAATGTCTTTAGCATTCACGTACACAGGACCGTATTTTCGCTATGAAAATAATTCATCTTTTAAATTCTCCTCTTAGTTTGTTTGCATTTCTCATCCGAAATGTTGTTAAATTACAATTATTTTATGTTCATTTAATATACACATATTTGTTTTTTTTTGTTTTTTTTTTGTTTTACTCATTAATGTCTTTACAAAATGCATTTCATCTTACATTGTCTATTTCAATACCTGTATAAATTTTTCTTGGTTTTTCCACTTTACTTGTTGTTAATAGAATAATAGAACTTCGGACAATAAACGAACGAAACTCCACTCAAACAGGGTAAGAAACAAACAAGCTACAGTAGTAAAATTTTAAGTGCGCTAAATATTTTTTTAAAAAAAATCGTAACAATTTCAACATTGGACTCACGAAATCAGTGTAAAGATAATACAATTTGATTCTCCATCTTACGCTAATTCTTCCATTTTCGATAATTTTTTTTTTGTCTTTTTCATTATTTTCCCTTCATATTTTTTCTTTAAATTTATTATAAAAAAATTCTATCACATTATTAAAAAATCAATAAACTGATAATAGATTTTCTTCTCAGTTATACCTCTTTCTGTTTATGTTCCTCGTTTGACGGTTATGATTCCGACTCATTTTTCGATTCATAATTGAGTATTTACCTAGCTGTTCGATATATGACGCACTGCATAGAGTTTATTGCTACTAGCGGCCTGCTTTTGCACCGAAATAGAATCATGGATTTTAAAATACAGCGACAAACAAAATTCCTGTATGACCTACTGTATTTTTGCTATAACATTTTTATAGCTCCGGTGGGAAGTTAGAGGGATAATCAAAATATATTCTTAAGAAATAAATAGGAAAATTATTGGGGCAAGCTCACTGTATATAAAAATGTCTCAGCGTTTGAACTTTATTGCACCTTTTGGTCTGTAGCGTTAACAATTGTATACGATTAAAACCGTTTAAAAACGCTTAAATATTGGGCAGTAAAGGTTTATTTTTATCACCATGAATATAAGGTCTTTTACGAAACCTAACCGTTAGTAGATAAAAGTGACGAAAACAAAATTTGTCTCTTATGAAAATATTACAAATTAAAAGGTTCCACCGAATTGGCGCAAATCCAACATTATTGTTTAAAATAATCTTATGTTTTGTTGGTAAAAAAATATTAACTAATTGTGATTCACGATGCTAAATGCTTGACAAAGTCCTGCAAAGAGATATTATCTGGTAGAATACTCTGTAATGGATTTGTGATGAATTGTTTCTGAGAGCAGTAAATCTGGCAACAATCAAGGGAAACTTCAACACATATTGGTTCGATTAACTAACAGAAATCAACAGGAATCTTTAGAATGTTTTTATAAATTATCTTGCAGGTGAAAGTACGTAGCATATATCGAACCTGGCGATAAATTATATCTATCCAATCTTTTCACGTTTCACAGATCCACCTAAAATTTTTTTTGATTCATTCAGCTAAAATAGCTCGTCGAATATTCCTTTTATTATTCTTTCTTTGCCACTTATATCTTTTTATCGAAAAACGTTTAAAACTTTTTATAGCAGCTGTTAAATTGAGAAAAGAAGTTTTTCACAACGTGACCCAAGTGGTTACATAGTTACAATGCACAGACACCTCAAGAGCCATAAAATTTACAGTATTTACCTCCTCTCTAGCCCTATAAATATTACAAGTTTTTCATAAAAATATATGCCTATGTGGTTACTATATATTGATCAGAATCTGATTATACTGCTTGTCGTAATATAATTCAATATTTGGAAACAAATGCATTTGATATCTGCAAGAAACTTCGGTATTCGATCAATTCAATTCAAACTCAAACGCAGGACGCTCTTCGCCATTTTTTCACCTAATTATTACTTTTTGTATGAGAGAGTATTGAGATTTCGAAATTGATCAGCCGAATGAAAAAGATGTATTTTTTTTTTATGTTCAAAATGTTTCCTCGTGTGCCGTCGGCATGTTACGTGTTAGCGTTAAATTTAAGTTTTGTTTTTTTCCTTTTTTAAATATTGTATATATATAATCAATACTTATTAATTATGTACAACTATCGGGGTGCTGACTTTGCTTTCGTTTAGTCTTAGGCTCTTTTGGGTGCTCAATGGATGGCCTCCTTGGATTACCTAATGTTACTAAAGCACTTGCTACAGCTAAACCGGCCGCTTGGCCGGGAGGAGCATGTTGAAGGCCACCTGTAAATTAATAAAAAAAAAATAAATCGATTTATAAGCAGGACTCGATATATAACAAATTTAATTAATTCATTAATTATCAACTTCTTAGTTGATTTAGATTTTGAATAGATTAAAATATTTTATAAAAATATTTTAAATCTCGGTCAAAGCCTTTTTTAAGAAAACTGTGTTGCATTAGTCTATGATTATTTTGCAACAGTTGCGACATAAATAAATACAGCGATTTAAAAAGCATTAGAATTTTAATTTTTTCATTTTGGCTTTGTGCTTTCGATTTGAAAAAAAAAAAAAAAATTGTTTGAGAGCATCTCCACCTACAAAGCCATAGAAAATTCTAGAGAGATGACTCTTCGTTAGACCGGGTGAAAAACTGAAGACAATTTACTTACCTGTTGGCAACCGGACTAGAAGTGATAAAACTGCAGCGCGATTGCCACTGCACGGCTCTAGAGCAATCGGGCTGGGGCAGTCCTGCAAAATATTTAAAAATTCGTTTAAATTTCTTCATCAAAATAAAATACGAACCTTTTTACGCTTTTTTGAAACTGAAATCGTTTCAAGTGTTTGAGAGATATCGACATTTTCTCTATTTTCTATTTCTACCATGACCTGCAAAAATAACAATTGTGTTTTATTTTTCCTCCCTCCTAAGGGGTAGTCCTTTTTTACCTGAGAAAAAGGGCGCGATGCCATTTGTTCCATTTCTACAAACAGCCGTTGTCTTCTACGGAATAAATCATATTTTTGTTTTATTTTCCAGAGCACCGCAGCCATAAGTAGAAGCAATAGGAAGCACGATGAAAAGGTGATAAAGAACTGCTGAAGATTCAATTTCGGGTACTGTGAAAACGCGATTTGAATCCAAAGTGGTGGTTGAAAATCATAGACGTAAACGTAGAACGTTGTAAGAGTGACATTATCTACAATTCCGTACAGGTACTCCCCACGAGGAAAGCGATGTCGGAATGTGGAACAATTCACCGCACTGAAAAGAGCCCGCTCGGAAGCAGTTGCCGTGCGAACGGTTATATTCATCTTTGCAGGTACACTGCAAGTTATGCTAAAGTCCGCATCGATGTCCTGCTTTGTCGGTGAATTGCGGAAGTTTATCTGAGTGTAGTGACGATCCTCTTTCTTCGACAGGTTAAATGTAAATTGGTAGTCAATCGTAAGATCGTAGTAACATGATCCTTTCGAAGGATCGCCGTGGTAGTGATTTTGCGTATCGCATTTCTCGCAATGGTCGCCCACCAGTCCTTTCGTATGGCAAAAGCACTTCCCCGTGTCCATGTGACACTGGGAGGCTTGACCATTGCATTCGCACTTTTGGCACATCCCTCCATTTATGGGATTGCCCCAGTAACCTGAAGAGAATTGATTTAAAAAAAATAATAGGAAAATTGTAAACTTCGTTCCGATTGCATTTTATATCACATTTTGTAATTACATGTCTTTTTAATTAGTAATGGAAATTAGTATTGCAACTATCATTTCAAGATCTAAAAGATAAAACACATACAGTGAACAACTTCTTTTACGAAAGTAATCTAGACACCTAGATTTAATATCTATGATGAATTCCAAAAAAACACATTTTGAATAATTTGCTATGTAAAATTTCAATCTGTTTTTAAATCAAGTTACAAATAGATTAAGTATTTTCGTCATTGCTTATTTTGGTCATCCTTCTTTCTATTAATTGTCGCTTTGAATGATCAGGGAAAAAGGACTAAATAATAAATTCTATATTAAGATAGTAAAGGAAAAATTAAATACTTGATTCATTAATTTCAAATTGATAGTTGATGTAATAATTGCATTAAATGGATCGATAAGTAAGGGGATCGAATTACAACTCCATTCTTATTTCTTTGAATAGCAATTACATTGCTTATTTCCATTAATTATTAAAAAAGAATGGAATACACAAAAGCAGTTCAAATGACATCGAAATTAATTCCAAAAGGAAAGTATATGCTTTAAAACTCAGTTACTAAATACTGATTTAATTACCTGGTCGACATTTTTCGCAGTTCCTTCCTGTAGTTAGATTAGAGCACGGCTGCAAGCAATTCAATTTGTCAGGGCAAGTGCTGTGGCCATTGCACTGGCAATCTGGGCAATGAGTAAAGTGCCACAACGAGGATAGACATTCAATCTGTTCCTGGGGCCCGCTAGCCCCTCCCGGAAGGCACTTTCCTAGGCCAGTTGCAGAGCCATCGTCGCACCAGCCACAAGCTGGGTCATCGCGGCATTGATTGCATGATTTGTAGAAGCCGCACTGCGACCCTGAAGGTCTGCATTTAGAGGGGTGGGTGGTCCATTCTCGACACTGCCCGTAAGGGTAGCTTGCAGTATACGCGTTTCTATCAACGCAACGCTGTTCGTTTTGACACCAAATACAGTCGTCTTCGGTACAATTTGTGCACGTAAGGAGGGTGGCGCAGGGCGGGGGGCATTGAATATCGCTTGGATCATTCGTTCTATTGCCCAGTGGTCTACATCGGTTGGCATCATGATCCCAGTGGCAGTTTGGGTTTGAAGAGCAAGAATGGCAACAGTGGAGGTGTTCACAGGCACTACCTGGCTCATCCGGACACTGATCTAATCTTTTTATAAGGGAAAATCCATCTGCGGAGGGCTCGCGACATTTTTCTTTTGAGCATGTCCCATTGCCGCAATAGGTGCACCCAAAGGTATTTGAGACACAAGACTGGCAATTAGTGAGCTCACCGCACCGACTTACATCGAGCAAAAGCTCTGTAGTCATGGTGACCCTCCCTTTAGCCGGGCATGTAATGTACCCATATTGATCCCTTCCCACAATTGACACCTGCTCAACTTTATTAAATGGGATGCACTTAGCCTTTTTAACATCCCAAAAGCACTTTACGCCAGGCCGGGCGTTTAAACACTTCTCCTGCTTCAGAAAGTAGCTGCAGTTGCCCGGTGTGTACTTAAGTAAATCAGATAACAATTGGCCATCGAAGCCTCCGTAAATATAAAGGGAATCTTCGAACATTACTGCGCTGTGTCCAAACCTGGAGAGATCTGAAGTCAAATCCTTCGGCATGTCTTGAATATGCCAAGAGTCGCAAAATACATCGTACACCATCAAATCCTTACTGTAGCACTTAGCACCGTAGCTCTGCGATGTGTCGTTGTGGGTGTTCCCCCCAAACACCATCATTAGTCCAGCGCTTACAAAATTCGCTGTATGGAGGAATCGTGCACTTGGAGCGGATGTAAGCAAGGACCAAGTTCTTGTTGCTGGCTCATAAGCGTATAATTTATTGCTCAATATTTGAGTGCTTTCGCTTTCAGACACAATTCCGCCATAAACGTAAATTTTGTCTGTAAATTTATCATAGCTGGCGCTATGCCCATATCCTCCCTTTACTACGTATCCACTTGTTTCTACAATTTTCCATTCCCGAGTCCCAAAATTGTATTCTTGGACTGTGTTCAAATAGCCGTACCGTGGCGAATGACCAAATATTATGACCATGTATTGGTAAGTACTTTTGTCCCCGAAGCCCGGAACCAGGGTTGCTGTATGACCCGCCGACTTCAGTGGACCACACATAGTAAATGCTGTACCGTTGCAAGGCTCAGCCTTCACGGTGATATTTTCCCAAATCTTGGCGCTAACATCGAAGGCCCACAGCTCGTTGCAGATGCCCTTCTTCCGGATCACTCCCCCATACATGAAGATCTTATCTCCGTACATAACAGTCGAAGCTGCGTATCTTAATTCCGGCACGTTGTTGCCCCCCATGTGAACAGTTTCCCAGACTCGTCCATTAAAATCGTACATGTAGAGCAGCTCCCCGCGATCATAACTCTCTCCACCAATTATGTGGAGGGTGTCGCGCCAAACAGCAGCTCCATGAGAAGCACTTCCTGGGGGCGGGGGTGAGAAATTCAAAGAGACTGTTGTCCAAACGCCTAAAGCGGTTCTTTGAGAGCAATCGTTTCCAGCAAAACCGCTGTAGCATTGGCACCTTTAAAGGGTTCTCGGATAGACTAAATATAAAGAAAATAAACTGAAACTTACTCATGTTGCTCCCTCTTGCACTCGCCCTGATTGAGATCAAACGAGCAGTTGTTCGGACAAATTTCAATGTTGCATGCCTCTCCGGTGTATTGGGCATAGCAGGTGCAAGTGCCATCGTCGGCGCAGGCTCCTCGCCCCGAGCAATTCATGGCTAGAAATAAAATAGGTACAACTTACTAAAAATTTGAGAATTACATACTGAGGACCACTATTGTAGTAAGAATAAAAATATTTAATAGATCAGGTCATTATACCTACATAAATTGTTGATTTTGATAGTAGGTTTATTGTAACATATTTAATGCATTGAGCATATTAAATTTGTGTTAATTTTTTTATAAGAAGCAGTCATGTAAGAAGTTTGCGCTTTGATTTTGTTGAATACACTTAAAACGGAAAAACAAAATAAATAAATAAAAAATAGTTTTAACATACAAAAACATTTTCAGAATTCAATATAACAAATGGTATAATCATATCGGTCGTATTTATAAAATTGAGTGAGATTGATCTCCAGTTTTAAGATTGTACTCATAGTAGGTAGATAGTCAAAAAGTTAGAAGCAAATTGCAAAAAATCAATCTAGATTCAAGCATGAAATTTATCTTACTAAAAACAAAAATTAATAAATAAATAAATAAATGAATAACATTTTAAATGCATTTTCTACATAAGAAAAACTAGTCTTTGAACGAAGGATGCTTTCATGATTTTGTTTCTTACCATAAAAAAAAATCGTAAAGTTTACTTTGAGAGTCTGCTATTTTGTTGCGAATCGTATATAAAAAATATATGATATACTATAAGAACAACTCGTTTCGAGTTTTTATTTCAAATGGTATAAACCGGAAAAGGAGTGGTCACTGTATAAAACTCCTTTTTGCAAATGCTCTGAGAACCCGATATCTCATCATTTACGTTTGTATAGACGACTGTATTTTGATCCTTTGTTAATTGTTTGTGGGATTGATTTTTCGGAGACAAAGGAGAAAGGAGGAGATAGTTTATTTAGTTGTGAATGTAGGCTGTTCTGATGATAACTTTTATAATTTTACGAGTATTAGGCATTTGTTATCATTTTGTCTGACTATTTTATATAGTCTGGTTTATAGGAGTTATCAGATTTGAGTTTGTTCAACAAGAAGGTCCATTAGTTGTAAAAGATCAAATTTATTAATTAATCCTTAACATAGTTTTAAGGGAGGAAGAATGGAATGGAACGATTTTCTAAATTATAAGAAGACGATGATGGGGGCCATTTTACTACCAGCATATTTGTATATTTTTCAAAATAGTAAATTTGTAAACAGACAAACATTACTCTTTAAACACAAGTTTTAGAGGGAGAGGCAGTCCCAAATAATCGATTGAACATCCCGAAGTTTTAATAGTGACAAACACACTTTCCAGTATTTAGGTCAGGGAATGACCGAATGAGATATTTCGTGTTTAACATTTGATAGCCATTATAGATAGAAAATATTGCCAGAATCAGTATTGGATAGAGCCAACGAGTATTGCGTGCAACAACTTTAGACTGTAAACTCACCTGAGTTGTCCGTGGGGCATCCATTTATTTTGTAGGATATATTGAAACCAGACATGTTGTACGCATCATCGCTAAAGAAATGTAACAGCGCAGATCCTGATTGTGCTACAATTTCTGGCACCCGTCGAATTGAGAAGTTCCTTTTGTACATCAGACCACTGCAAAGAAAAGGAGGAAATTAACCAGGCCGTACGCAGACGGGAGTTACTGGAAGACAGACCTGTAAACAGCGAGTAGCGGAGATTCGACGCTATCTCCGTCGTAAATGTACAGGTGATCCCACCCGCACTCGGTGGCGAACTCCTCTAGATGTAATCTAATCTTGGGAGCCTTTTGGCTTGGAGTTAAGCCATTTACGACTCCATTTACTCCACTTGTTGCATTATCGGCCCCCCGGGCGTCAATCAACCAGCTGCACTTGACACTGACGGAGTAATTGCCGAAACCGTCGTGAATAATGCCCTCGGGTTGCGTGAGCCTAGAGAAAGAATGTTTTTCTTATATCACCCAGCACTGGAGGAAGCGGTATGGATTTATCATAATTCCATTGCCCGAATTAAGACACTTTGAAGGCTTCCAGCGACCAGGCGGAGCCAGATTGAATCAGTGCCCCTGCCGAGCAGGGGCTCCGCCTGGCTGGGCCATTTACCAGAAGCACCTATGCGTCAACATATTGTTGACATAATTCGGGCAAACATTCACCTGACTTTTCCGCCACAATATTGGCAATCGGGTCCTTGCCATCCGTCCGGACAGACGCAGACATTGTTCCTGCAGACTCCGCCGTTCATGCAGCCTGTGCCCGAGGTGCAGTTGAACGCATCCGCCTGGACCACCACTGAGACCCAAACGACGAACGTAAGGACGAAAACAATAAATTTCCGACGGTACTTCACATTGAAGGTTTTTTCGAGCATCTCTTGTCGCGCCAACATCTTACACTTGTGCGCTCATCTTCTTGGTTAAGCGCAAGCACACGGTTACAGGAGACCACCGCAAATCACTTTTAGCACAGCCAAGACATTACTTTTATCGCTTAAACGAAAACTTTTCCCTTTCAGACTCTCCTTTGACACAGCTGGGCAGGTGGCACACATATACAGAATACAGAGTGGCAACATAACAAATGTCAACTTCGCACCGATTCCGGTTCAGTGGCCGTTGTTGTGGCTAAGGGCCCGTTCCACCCGCCGGAAATGGAACGAACTGTCTTCAAAAAAATTTTAACGGGCGTTCCGATTTCTTTAGAGGATTTTCTTCCCTTTTCGATTTATTTTTGATTGCAAATGTTAACGCTTTAAGTGGTTACATCGCAATGAGTATTTAGGAATTTCTTTTGTCAAATACTTTTAATTTATCTTAGCACTTATGTAAGACTGAACATAATTTCTCAATCAATGAAGTTTAATTATTTACGTTAAATACAACAAAATATTAATAAATAAAATTGTATTATTTTGAAAAACCAAACTGTTATTTTCAGACGGTCCGTGATTCGTGCTGTCTCGATTTAAAAATTGTTGCAGAAGCATGTTACCGTGGTAAAAGAACAATTAATAAGAGAGATTAACATCTAAAATCGTTATGACTGAACTTGCCTTATACAAATTATTTTATTGATTCAAGACTTCCTTACTTTTCACATCGAGCTATCAAGAAAATCGCACTTGTAGTATTTGTTATTTTTATAGCGTTCAAAAAACTGTTAAAAAAATTGAATGACGACTGTATAGAACTACGAAGAAGACTAGCTCTAGGGCAAACAATAAATAGCCCTTATTTTTTTTCTTCGTGATTTTTTTAATCGTTTTCGATTCCCTGATTCCTGATATTGTACATATAAATAAATTTTAAGACTCAATAGGCGTTTTTCTGAAAAACAGCATTTTTCGAACTTCAGCAGGTGATTAAAAAAAACCGATTGGAACGATAGGGTTCTATTTTCATATTCTGTAGATTCATGGGTATCGTCTCTAGCAGAATCATAACGTTATTGTGAAAATTTTATATACATTTTCGTTTTACTTGTGTATAAATCTTGTATTAGGTATGTCTCTATTACATTTTTTTTTTACTAACAATAAAATAACACTAACAGAACATTTTAGTTGGCAAAGAAAAATTATAAGGAATGTTTTTTATTTGTTTTTTGCTGAGATTTGTCATTAAATTACTATGGAAAAGGATTCTAATAAAATTAAATCACAATTAAATAGCCTTATTAGATTGTGAAAAAATGCTTGTAGTTATTAAATATATAGTATGTAGGTTTAAAAAATTCAATAAGTCTCCAAGAATTTTCCAGTGATTTGTTTGTAGCCATGTCCAGAAAATTTTTGTTCATTTCGAAGTGATTAAAAAAAAACGTTGCATATGTTTTATGAGGTAGTTTTTTATTTATTACTTTTTAACAACGTAATAATAATAACATTGCGAAATTCTGGCAGTGACACTGCCGGTTGGAGTAGAACGCTGGCTAAAGAATGGTAGTGACAGTGTCGGTTGGAGTGATAATTCATTTATGAGGTTAATACTAATAAGATTGGATAACTAAATAAATATATACATAAGTGCCCAGGTAGGTAGTTTTATCGGTTCAAGAACTTAATTCTTCTTTTTGTCAATTGATTTACAACATTATAGATAGAAATTCAAGTGATACTTGTTATTTGATTTACTAAGAACTAGCAAGTTAAAAAACGAGTCGACATGCTGCTTTAAATTAGCAACCAGCGGTGTTTTAGAGTTGTGCGAATTTCTAAGGACTGCTTTGTCTAATTTGATTGATCGGATCGGCGGCTACTTCGACAGGTAACTCCGACGCCTTTTTAAAAAAATCAGAAGCCGTATCTACTCAGGCATTCTGGAGTTGGAAAGCTCCAGGGCCAAACCATGGCAACAGCATTGGTCTGAGGATTGAGTTCGTTATCGCTACGTGGGAGTCGCGAACTTCCTGAGGGCCCATCGTCAGGTGGTGTGCGATAAGGCGCGGGCGGACGGGTGGGGGTGGGAACCACGTGTTAACGCCCGGCATCGCATGCTCCCCGTGGCTCGTTCCTTTGACGCTATTTCGTGGGGGGAAAGCAGCAACATAGAACTTTCTCCTCAATCAATAATGAACGAAAACCGAACGAAGGGCGCAGGGCGCTTTCCGACGAAGTCCCCAAAAGCCATCGTTAGCCAGTTTTATATTTGACGTTTCTAAGATTGCATCGTCGCGAGGGTGGACCTTCCGGAATTTTTAGTGGAGCAACAAAACGAACCCCAAAAAAAAATATATATATATACATATAGAAATTGACTTTTATCAATTTCTTTCCATGGCCGACGGAAATGCCGTGGAATTTTATCATCTCGCAGCATGAAGCTTTTCAGCACGTTCGTTTGAGTGGAGTGCGAACCGTGTCTCGTATCTAATTATTTTGAGATTTTCTCGGGACGGAAAATCGATGCGGCAAGAAGATAGTTTTCGTCAGCTGCACTCTTGAGCCCCACGGAATCGTCTTCTTCGTCAAAAGTTGAGTTCTCTGTCTTGAGTCGTTCGCACGATCCGGGTCCCGTCCTGTGCACTGGATAGTGGGATTTTAGGCCCTACGAAGTTCACAAAGTGCCCATCCGTGCCGAAGAAGTTCTTCCTTGTCTTTTTCTTTAATTGCGTGATTTGTGGTCGCAGAGGACGCCCCGTGTATGCAGCAGATGGTGCGAGGCTTTTGATTAAAAAGGAAAAGGATACGACCGCCACCTGGAAACAGCCCTCGGAGGAAATCAGTGGACCGAAATTATTCCCAGGTGACTAGGTGCTTAGCACCGTCCTTAGATTATTTAATTAGTCGAAACGTGTCGTAGTTTACTTCTTGAGACATTAAACAAGACGTTGTGGCTTTCCCACTTACACAATGCTGGGGCCCAACTCCAAGCGAATTCCCTGCCCGAGGCTTCGTGGTTTTGTAACCATAGAGAAGTGCTAGGGCGCTCATGTAACACGGTCGATTGTCGAAGCTTTTCCAGATTTACTTCCCTGACTTTTCACCCTTTGGGCTTGATGTCTCCAAGCAGGTTGGCTCCGATCGTTTGACTTGTTTCTGAAGCCTCCACCTACGAGGGCCTCAATATTAATATTTAAAATATTATATTTATGACAGTTAAAAGTTCACACAGCATCCAATTAATTTGTCGCCCCATTATCTACTTTCTAGCAGTTTTAAATTTTAATAAATAATAGACATAGTCGTAGTCCTTGAATCGACAGAACCAATAATCCCGAAAGTGGCTGTAGATTTCCCGATTTTTTTTTTCCTTCAATGCGTCTGCCAAGCAAAATCAGACAAAACAAAAGGTGTGCTCGGATTAATTAAGTTCCGAATAAGTCTCGAGCGAATGTAATAAATCTGCCGGGAGAAGACAAAGCAAAATCGAGAAGAATAGGGAAAACTCTTAAGCCCATTTCTATGCAAAGCATTGTTGTGGTGAAAATTCACACCATTCCACAGCGACTGAGTTTTTCTTTTATTATGATTTTAGTGCACTTAAGTCCCAAAAGTAAATCATCCTCCTAAGTCCCACCTGACCTACTGCTTCATTTTATCTGCTTTATTTTTAAGCAAACATTCTGGTTTCGCTCAAGTACCGCTGCATTGCACCCTGACCATGGGTGCTTTATCTTTTTTCCATTACACGGGGATAATTCCTTCTGCTCCTCTCGTTGTTAATTTGGCACCGAGATTTCCTACTTTCCATGTGCAACGGCAGCGGTACTTATTTACCTTTTGCGGAAACTCTTTGACTTTTTTAAGCTACGAACGGAGGTATTGTTAATTAGCGGACTGTTTAGTTCCGGAGAATTTTTTAATTCGAATGGAAAGTCACTTTCTGTCCTTCGGCTTTGTTCCGTGCACACATATGCGACGGAAACTCCAGAAAGCTAAAAATAGCCAGTGTGAAATTTGGTCTATGACCCCCTCAGGTATTTCCTAGCTCCACCACTTGTCTAAATTTAGATTCTGTTTTTTATTTTTTTTTCTAAACGTCTTGTTATTTGTATGGGTTACTCTGAAGCGGTATCAGACTGCGATTTTCCGGGAAAACATGATATTTGCTTCTTCTATTTAGTACACAGACCAACTGAAAATTTGATGCCGAACAAAAGATAGATAATTTCTTGGAACAAATATATTGCATTATATTTTCCATGCACTGGCCATTTCAGTTCGAATGCGAGTACTTAACACTGTTTTTCTCGAAAATCTGTCGCAGGTGAAAGAAAATTTTCTTTCCCGAATTCGTAATCTTCGGAAAAAATATCCTAGACTTATTAATCAAATGGTAACAAAGGTAAACTCAAGAAAGGCATTTTACTAGTTTTTTGATATGATACTAATCTAAAACAAGAAAAATTACAAATGTGTCAATATATTTAAAGTATCCCTAATTTTTCGAATATTTCTAAACATTTACCTATTTTTTTCACATTAAGTTAAGAAAAACTGAAAAGCAATTTTATATATAAAATTCTGTATGAAAGAATGATTTTGTTATTTTTATGTGTTGACTTTTTCGAAGTATAATAGGGTATATTGGAAGATGATAGAATTCATCTCGATTAGTAACGATAACAAAAAAAGACGGACAAGTGCGAGCAGAACTCGCACCCTGAGGGTTCCGTAGCATTATATTACCCTAAAAGTTAGTAAGTACTTATTGTGAATTAAATTTGAATCATACAAGAAAAAAATAAGTTTTTCACGTAATAATTTTGACTAAAAAAAAAAAACTCTTAAAGTATACATCTAAATGACATGATGTACAGGATAAGTTTGATCTGCACTATATGATTCAGCTGACTACCGTTTTTTATTTGATACTATTTATATAGGTATAGATCTAAAGGCCTTCATAAGTAAACACCTATTTTTATTTAAAACATTTTTTTTCAGCAACTATTACATTGTCGAAAAAACCTGCAGTTTTCTGATAATCTATGACCCAATATCTACCAACCCTATTTAAATCTAAATTTTAGCTTTACAAACCTAGGAGATTAGGGGGGAACGGTCAATGAGAAAAACCTCTGTGACAGACGGACACGAGAGTGATCTTGTAAGGGTTCCGTTTTTCCTTTTAAGGTACGGAACCCTAAAAAGGAAAACTATCTATCTATCTATCTACTTAGAAATCTAATAGAGATTAAGAAAATTAATACCTTTTTACTCAATGTATATTCGATATTATTTACTGATAATTGAATGTGTTTATGTTCACCCCAATTAATCTACTATCATATATTACTGATAAAATGCGAATGGTTTTATCTGACCTTTGTATATCATTGAACTTTAAATCAGTTCCGCTCCTATTAATAATAAAATCGATTTTGAAACCGTAGATGCATGCAAGTAAATAAAAATCTACACATATAAAAGTTATGCAAAGTTTGAAAACAAAACAGAAATATTCAGACCAGAAAAAATCATTAAAATACATATGTATATTTTAGTAATTATAAAAAATAATTCTTAAAAAAAAAAGGATACAAGCCATATTTAAGATTAAAGGACAATTTGTAGTTTGATATTTGTTTCAATTGTAGTTTGTATACAAACTTCGATTGACAAAAATAAAAGAATTATTATAAATATGTTATTCTAGATAAAATAATTCGTACTTTAAGCATTGCAACTTTGAGAAGAATTGTTTGTAAGGTCCCCATGGAACATTGATGTTTATTTAAAGTGCGATTATATGCATAAAACACAGGAAAACACTTTCTATAAACCAAGAACTAGTGTGAGTGAGCCTTTGCTTTGCATACCTTCGATGAACAAGACCAATCAATAAGGGATTTGCGTGCAGAACTGTCTTATTTATTGGGACAATTACACTTAAGGACAGCGCATGAATAGTGGAGGAGCATAAACTTGGGCAACAACTATTTTGAGAACTCACAAGCCTGATTACGAATCGAAACGAATCAGAAACAATAAAAACCATAACGTCCCGACCTTCTTATAAAAATATTCCGATTTCCTAGATAGCTGGAAAAGTTGCACGCCAATTTTTCAGAAATGACACACGATCTCCGCCAAAGTCTAACATTTTGAAGAAGGGAGGAATATGAGAAGAGTGCCAGGTACTCCATAAACTGAAAATGCACTCAGTGCCAAAGCTGAAAGTGATGAATGAGGATAGCTAAAAAAGGGAAGTAGAAATTTGCAGTGCCAGCTGAGTGGAATGGACACGCCTATTTGCTGTTACATCAAGGACTAAGGTTTTTTCAAAAAATTTTCTTTCATTTTAACAAGCCAAGGTCGTGTCACGTGTGTTTCCCAGCGGGCGTGTCGTTAACGCGTCAATTTTCACAGAATAACCGTCGAAAAAAAGAGGTTTTACAACACCCAAAACGAAATAAATTAATTCTAGGCTTCGCTGTTGAGCACGTCGAAGGGCATTCATACACCTTTGAGAACAGAAGTTGGTTCGGTTTGGCACAACAGTTCCATGTTGGGCTGATGCCAAAATAAGGTTTTTACAAAAGTTTTAAACTGTCAATGATCTTTTGAGTTTATTGTAGTGCTACAGTCTAGCAATGACAACACCAATTGGGGGGGATGTTGAAACAACTGAGTGTCTCCCATTTTTGTATGCTTTGTTTTAACATAGGAGTGGAGAACGAGTAATATAGGGGAAAAGCCCTGCAAAATCACGTGTGCTAGGTGGCACTTATGCCCTTTGCACAATAAAAACGTAAAGATGTACAGTGCTCGAGAATTTTACGCACAGGCGTTTTGCCCAAAGCAATAAAATACAATCAGCATTTTTATGACTTTTTTACAGCACAAAGGTTGCTTATGCAGAGTCTTCAAGAAATAACCCGCACACGTTCAAAGTTCGCCGGAGGTGCCATAAAGGTATGATTACCTTTTCTACCTTTGGATTCAAAGCTTTCGAGAAAGAGGTATGAACCAGATAGAGACTGTAAATCTTGGTGCTAATGACTTCAAATTCCATTCTTGGTATATGTTCAACACTTTTGCATAATAAATGGCTAATCGTGCCATAAAATTTTTCATTAAAACGTTTGCTTTATATAATAGTATGATAAAAAAGTTTGTTTTCAGACTTGATATAAGCTTTCGTTAACACTAAAGAAAAGAAGGATATGTGTTAGAGGATACTCATAAATCAGATCTGTAATAAATTATGCATTTTAATATTTTTATTGTTTAAATTTGAAGTTAATAGCAGATAATCTATTAATTTAATAAACCTCAATGAAACTCTTCTTGTTTCAGTAAGTTATCTCTTTATCTTTCTTTCAAAAGAAGCCTTAGAAAACTTCGTAACCTTAACAATTGACCGTTTATGAATGCCACAAGAATAATTTAGTTAATTATTTTTGATCACAGTTCTAAAACTCTACAACTATAGTTCGCAAGTTAAACAATTTGTGATGTAATGTACATACATAATGAATGAAAGTTTTTAGGAGCCACCTAATTGTAAGCTACAGTATTAAAAATATTTAACTGCAGTTGACATGATAGGAAACGACTTTTTAAACGTTGCGACTAGGTGTAAAGCTTTTAATAAAATACCAATGAGAAAAACACTAAGCATTCAAAAATCACAATAAAGAAATAAAATAAAATACATACACATGATTAAATCTTCTATGGATATGTTCATTGCATCACATACAAGAACAAGGCCAGTTAAATGTTGTTTATGCTTCTCCCAACCGAAGGTTTTCATTAAATTGAAAAAGATTCGGACCCCATTAGCTGGGGTAGTTTAATTTGAAGAACAGCAAACAAAGCACGTAAAAAATTAAGAGGGCTCGAAAGTCTCCCCCAGTTCCGTTCGCATCATGAAAATGTAGCACTTAAGAGCTTAAATTACCCAGAACCACATAACCGAAAACAACTTATCAAGGAGAAGAAATCAGGACTCAGCTGAATGTTTGCGTATATTTTGAGACGAAATTTCTTCTTGCCCCAGAATGGCACATGCGGATGTCTTCTCGGCAGTTACCTCGAAGCCCTAATTAACAGCCATTACACGGAATAACACAAATTAACCAAATCTACTTTCGTCTAAGTCACATCCTGAGAACGCTTTACGGAGAAATTCATCCTGTGAAGCGTCATTCTAGGCACAAACAAATTGGCAACAAATTACCCAGAAGCTGAGCTTCCGAAGTGCTCTTCCAGGCGACTGGCTCAGAGCCACCCCCATAACCTTAGGATCTAATCAAGAATGGGCCTAAATTATTATTTCGGCCTATAAACTGTTACGACGGCTTCTAATGATTTGCTTGAAAAAGTATTGGCTATCACTTCGATGACCCACATCCTGGCGACATTACCATCTTGTAAATATATCTAAATACATTTTGTTGCAAATTTATAAATCTACTCGGAGAATAGACGTTTTTACTATTTTTTCCATAGAATTGAATTATAAATGTTTGTAAAAGCAATGAGAGGACATTTCAGTTACATATTTTTGTAATAAATCTTGTGACCTTTTTTTAACTTTAATAAATACAAATATTCTTTTGTTTACACTAAAAATAAATATTTTTTATCACCGATTATATACATATGTATAAGTATGCTGCTATTACGTTGAATTGATGATAGACTGTAAAAACTCGTCGAATCAAAATCCTCAAATATTTTTCTTAGATCTGGAGAACTTACTGATCAGCTCAAAAATACATTTGTGTTGGCTTAAAACAATGCAATTAATATTCATGTTTTGGGAACATTTTTTCTGAAAAATTTGATTCAATTGCTCCGGGGAACTGTGCTCTTTCGAGTAAAAGTAAATTAAATTTTAAAAGATTTGAAATTTCAGTTGTCGAAGTTTGGTTCCTCAAATTTGCTGCAGTATCCGTACATTTGTATACATTCCTTTTTCTCTCTCAGCCTTTTGCGTAATCATATTTGCTAGGATTATACAATCATCTCAGACTTTATTTTAATAACGTGTCATTTTTCAAACTCATGTTAACTTTTCTTAAAAATATTATTTTAAGTAAAACGCAACAGGTAGAAACAGTGTAACTTGCCTGAAAAAAACACACCTAATTTGTAATCAAGCAACACTTGAAATTTCAAAGTTCGTAGAAAAACTTTTAATCTTCGCCGGCATAAGATAAGAATGTGTATCTACAATATATACTTTGAAATAAAAAATAACCATTTGCTTTTTTCAAGAAGAAAGTTCCTTAAACTTTCTTTCACTCTTCTCTGAGTGAATTTATAAATTACAAAAACATTAAAATTGGTGATTTTAAGAAGATGCATCTTATCACACCAGAATTATGCATTAACGGGTTAGTTAATGACGGCGACCAGAATTCCACGTCATTCGCTAATCCTTAAAAATAGGACAGCCGGGGGCCCACCACCCAGTCAGCCGCAACTGATGAATTATTGATTGGCACCAGGTAGTTAGCATCAAGGGCCCCATTTCACCCCCGCCCAGCCTCCGAGGGCTGGAGTGCCTTGAACCGGAGGCTCTCACAATTCGTGTGGCATCGTGTGGGAATTTTTGCTGCAGGAGGATAAAAGTTTTATTGTTGCTTTTCTCTTTTCACTCTTGAAGCGAACATGCGAAATTATGTATTAATTTTATGCTCGGCTACGAATGGTGCCCTAAAGTTTCGGCATTATTTTTTTGCTTTCGGAACCGGAAATGAAATGGATATTGAGCTCACACCTGCAACCGCAAAGCTTTAATAATAAATGATGAACTTTACTTTCACAAAGCAATTGCATTTTCTGTTTGATAAGTATCGATCATAATTTTGATGGGTTTCGACATTTGCACTCGTAGGGTTAAATGATTCCAGACTCTAAGAAAATATAACGATAGCTTTGATACAGTACATTTGATGAGTAATAATAATAATTTAATACATTGATACTGATTGGATTACAGCATTTATTGTTTTATAGAAAGAAGATATTAAAAATTATATAATTACGAGTATTTCGTAATTCACATTATGTCCTGCGTTCTTTTTCGCGTCCATTCACCGAGTTCCAACTAAATTAGTTTACGATAACAAAGTCGCAAGACGAGAAATTGTATAAGTTGCCACCTTTCGATTTAAATATTTACTTAAATTGTTTAAAAGTTATAAATTTTAATAGGGCCATGTGTTATAACAAACTTAAACACATTGATAAAATATTGATTATTAAAGGATTTAAAAAATCACGGAATAAAATTTAAACACAAACTCCTATTTCCAAAAGTACTATGTATACCTAATGACAAAAATCTGAACTAAAAACAGGACCCCTAACTCTATTCCTTTCAAGGGATAAATAAAGCAATAAAGAAAACAATTGGTATTCGTGAGATTTATACTATATATACATATATATAGAAAAACCTCAAGTATGAATCAAACTCAGATTCCGTATAACAATCATATCGCTAGGCCTAAGTAAAATATAAGTAAAATTCATAATTCTCTAATCGTCTAAAAAATAGAGAATTAAATGAGTTTTCATTTGGTACAAACCTTAAATTGTACCATGCTGCGGGTCTAGTCTTTAAATAATTATATTCCTTTATATTTCAGCTAAAATAAACGTGAATGATGATAAGAAGCCGGGGTAAGAAAAATTAAGCGGTTTTTCTAAAACCCTGCCCTGTGAGAGTGGGTGTCAGCAGTAGACAAAAATTATTCAAATATCTCTGTATATGCAAATAAATATACGCAAACATCTATATAACATCTATTGAGAGGTCCAGCGCTTGCAAAATTAAGTTCGACAGGATATGCATCTTCACTTCGAGAAGAACGTGAACACGAAATGCGACTGTTCGATTTTATCGCTTTCATGGATGGGCAAGGTACCTGACGACATACCAGAGGTGAGTTTGCACAACGTTTTCCCCCCTTAATTTTCCTAATTTGTTTATTTTGGAATTTGCATAAATTCGATTATTCCCTACTCAAGAATTCATCTTAATCCGGCAACGGCAGGCGTGTGTAATTTATAAGAAATTTATGCGACACAGTACAACTTACAATTTGCATAGTCAACATAAGTCCTCAATTGAAGAGAGTGGGACCCAATTTATATGTTAAAATTGTAATAAGGCGACGGATGTAATTTTTATTTTCTACAGCAGACGTTATACTTTTCGATACTTAAACTCTTTTTGTCCGAACACTGATATTTTTTGTTCTTTTGATTCTCGAATAAAAGGGGGAGGGATTCTTCGTTCCATCTCCAGCACCCATATGCATCCTTTTAAAGAAAAGAATATTGATTCCACTCCCTTTCCGTTGTCTGCCATTGACAGGACGTATACTTACCTACTTAAGCCATGATTGAAGAGGAGAAATTATTATTTTCTGTAGGCTGTATTGACGATAAAATTTCTTGAAGGACGCAATGTGATGGGATACAATGATGAGATAAAATTGAAGTTTATTGGACGATCATTTAAGTTTTACGAGATAAAGGAAATTCTTAATATGTTAGAAGCTTAATTGTTAAACTTGAAATCCTATTTTCACCGAGAAGCATCATTTTATCTAACAAAAATGGATTTAAAAATAAAACCATAAAATGCCTATATTCATTTCCAGTGTATCATATTTTTATTCATGACAATTCAGCGTTTTCAGACTTAGAGACATCCAGAACACCTGCTCAGTATATGAAAAATGAAATGTCACCACGCACAAGGATTCGGCGGACCTATTCAAATCCCTCAGCATAAAACCAATTTTTTTTACGAAATAGGAAGACAGTAAAAGCTAAAGAAGTGGAATCTTATTTGAAATATTTTTATCAAAAACGCTAAGTAGGCCTTCTTCTACTTTGTTTTTTAAGAGGTAACAGCGATTTCATGTCGAAAACCATTAAGTTGATTTATTTTCGGTTTAAGTTTTTTTCAGCAAGTCTCAATTTATAACCGCCCGCCGTTGTATTTCTTGTCCTTCTTCACTTCACTGCTTATCTAAAATTTGCCTGCCAATTCGTATCACAACAACATGGAAAAAGATATCGTAAGAATTTTATTTAACTTTAACTTGTATCTCTCGAGCAATTTATATAAAATTGTTTTTCTGTATCTACCAACGAATGACCTCCACCTCTCATATCAGAAATGATTGCTTTTCAATTGTTTTTAGACATGTTTTTATATTTCAATCCTTTGATTTATCAATACCTTGAAATTCGAAGCCTAACTATTATGATATGGGTGTTGTCTTTAAATTGTTTATAAATAATTATTTTTTAACAGTATTTTTTTATTAAATAGTCGAGGAAAACGAACCGTACCTTTTCCTCTAGGACACTGTATCAAACCTGACAAATTAATACATTACGCGGTGTGCCATTAATAATACACCTTAAATATTAAATAAGTGAGTCCCGTGATGTCTTTGCGTTTCCTTAACCTAACAGCCCCTTGGGAACCGAGCCAATGAGACGCGGATCTTCTAAATTTTAATTAAATTTCGCAAAGTTTTAATGAAAAATTCCTTATAACAAAGTAACAAAGTTTTTAGTTATTAGGAGTGGTTTATTTATTTACGTTGTTGCTATTCTTTACAAAATGTATATTTAATGACTGTAGAGAGGTAAGTTAGCTCGATGATGAGTTTCCTTTGAGTTTGATTTAAACTCATTAAAAAAAATTGAAACAAATTAGTAAAGTCTTTCTGAAAGGGAGGTGGAGAAGAACGGTTATTAATCTTGAGATTAGCTTACTCTTTAATTGTCTATTACATTTAAAATTTTCGGATAATCAAGACAGAAAACGGATTAGTATGACGAAACTTTTATGTGTATTACCCTAAGAAGCAACCTGCCAAAGTCCTCATTCCTATTAAACTGGTTTAGGTAAAATCGTTGACATTTTGTCAAATTACATTACAAGCATTAAATAAAAATTGAAAAAGAAACCTTCACTTATAATTCGTAATACACTAAATGAAAAGATATAACACCGTCTGTGGGATCATCATTTTATTCTGAAATAATTTCATGCCTCTCAAGTGCGAGAATTGTCGTCCATGTAGTGTTCATTAAATCAGGAATACTTTCACGGATAACAGCCTCCTTGAGTTATTTGAAAACTCCTGAAAGAATGCTGCAGAAGAACATGTGCATGTGAAGGTGGATACAACTCGAAGCAAATGTGCTTCTATAAATTTTTGTAGCCACCTTTTAATTGATTCAATGAGGACGATATGATGAAAGAAATGTGAAGTGTCCGTAAAGAAATTCATGTAGTTTAAAGAATACACTTAAGAGATAAGAAGATGAGCAGACAAAAAATGTATGTATTTATTTATTTTTGCGAGCTTGGTCATGAATTTGAATACCTATAGGTATGCTTTTAAAAGCTGAATGTGGTAATTTTGTGGTAAAATAAAAATAAAATTCAACGGTCTCCCAGTAACAACTTATTTAAATTTCCTAATTATTTCAGAACATATTTAAATGTTACTAATGACTTGCTCTAAACGTAAAGGAATTATAAATATTTTTGGAATACTGTGGGTAATTCGAAATAAGTAACAGGTTTTACTATTTCTGCTGGACTGGATTTTGACGACATAATATATTAAAGTAAATGTTCAAGCGAATAATGATATAGGTAACGATAAATCCAAATGTTAATATGTACATAGTTTTGACGTAAATAGCAGAGAAACGAGACCCAAAAAACAAATTTTTTAGATAGTTTGCTGCTATTTTTATTTTATGCAGCAATTTTTCCAATAGGAGTTACACTTGTTTAAAATATTCAACACCTAATTAGTTCATGATTTCATACCGATTTTACGATTATTTTCAATATAGGTTGCAAAAATGAGCGATAAATTAGGTCAAGATTCCATTTGTAATATCGATTGAAGATTTTGTACACAATTATAATATAAATTACACGAACCTTTTGTTGATAGTTACATACATATATATTAGTTTGGAATTCTTTAGTTCTGTCTTATAGTGAGAAAAAAAATATGGAAATTCTAATCTATTATAACATTCTTTTCTTATTCCACATTAGCTATACAATTTTTCTGAAGTAGGTATTGAAGGAATTTTTATTTTTTAATTTGCAGTGGCTTTGAGCTTATTAAACTTTTTTCTTTAAAAATTCTTTTACTTATTATTTTACACAGTTTATATTTATTACCCCTTTTACTTTTTGCAATACTTTTCAAAAATATGGTTTGTATGCATTAACGACAATTTTATAATAATAGAAAGAATATTGGCGCAAATAACTTTGAAGATATTCAGTGGAAGTTAAAAGATCAAACGAACTAACTTTTAAAAACAATATATTACCAAACTTAACAAATAACAAAGATAATAAAATTTTATGCTAGTAAGTGAGTTGCAAAAACAGTGAAACTTATAAAAATGATAAGAAATGCATGTAAACTAGATTTAGAGGCATTATTCTGCAACACTTCGCTGGTCGGAAGCATTGGCCTGAAACTAGCCGGCTTTTTATCGGGCGTATAACCGAAAAGCCTAATTTTCACAACAAGCCCCTTTACATCTTCGTCATAAATAATCGCCTTAACGGAATAGTCGCTGACCTGAGAAAACGTTGCACTCGCGGTGTCCGTCTTAAAAAAAAAAGCAAAATACAAATTCTGTTTTTTGGCAAAATTCAACTTTTATGATCTTCATTACTCACTCCGATCGTCGTGAATTCTGCAAAAGTAACAAAATTGCTGTCTATATAATAAAAAGTGATTGAGTGGTTTTCCGGCTTTTTGGAATCTTCAGAATATTGGTACGTTTCATATAATAGTACATCATCTGTGTAGGGGTATTTGTGTGGGAATAAGTCAAAAATAAAAGCGATGGATCTCACCTGGCTGCCTCTCCCCGAGACTCAAGACATTTTCATCATCATAGTCATCTTCATAGAATTCATCATCATCCCCGTACTGATCCGGGAGCACCATACTTTCAAGTTTTTTATTCGGAAGTAGTGCGGGATGGAAGTTGGGCGGTGCATCCTTGTCGTCAACCACAAATACGCGAATTTTCACCTCTAATTCGGGGGAGTGGGTGGCAACTACGGAGCCCTCCAGAACCCTGTCTGGAGACAGCCCAAAGAGGGCATATGCATTCTGAGTGAAAGTAAAGCTTCTTATCACGGACAAGGGCCTAATCAAAGTATCTTACAGTATTTGCTTCAATTTCAATGTATGAGATGGATTTTGGGACGGGGTACTGAAACTCAATTGTACGATTAACAAGTCCGGCTGATTTCGCCCTTTCAAGGAGAGTGTCGTTTATTAGAAGTCGATCACCTGCCATGTAAATGGAAGCGGAAATTGGCTTTATTGGGACTTTAAAGGAAAATAAAAATTTTTAAATTCACTCACCTTCAACACGAGCACCTAAGCCGTAAGTGGACGCACTGGCGGTCGACGTAATAAATAACGTCATTAAAAATGCACTTTGAAACCTCATTATTCCGGTTAAATACAATAAAACACAAATTTTCAGGTCACTCAGAATGATAGTCGGGAGATGGATGTCAACGTTTCCGTCACCGACTCGCGATTCCCAAAATACCACCCGTTGACATTGAATAGGAAGGCACTTTAGCGGGAAGCTGCAGAGTTGCCATGGGAATGTTTTGAAAGAAAATTCGTTTTCCCAACCTACTCGCTTGCTTTTCCGGGAATTTATACGCTTCAGAATTACCCCGTGAGCGAATAAAGTCACGCTTCTGTATCGTTCGTTTTTAAAATAAATATTCTAATGACGTTGGCTTGCGAGCGTTAATCTCTTCCTTATTTTGAAATGAAATATTTGTAACAGCTAACAATGTTTTGATATAAACATTATTTATTATTTTAATTTTAACGTTACCCTTTTGGGCAAAATAAAATTTACAGAATGTAAATTATTTTTAAACAGATATCAAAATTTAGTAAACATTGGATAGGATAGATACATATGTATAATTAATTTAAAGATAATATTACACTGATATGATATATGTACATACCAATTGGTTTTTAAATATTAATATTTACTAGATCAATACTAATAATAAAACTATAGCTGTTTTTCTGTCTGTTACGCCATAATTACTCAACTGATTTTAATACAATTTTGCATACATAATTGAGCCAGGCTTAACATTCAAAAGATCGAATCCAATGCAATAAACTATTTTAGAGAAACATAATGCGACCCATTCTATTACTCTTAACGATTGTGTAAACAGATCATAAAGTTTGTTATTTATAAATTTATATCAGACAACATAATCTAAAAAGAGTAATTATTTTGGGGTATAAATAGTCTTTTCCAAATCGAAAAACGTAGCTTTGGAATTGATTATTTTGTCTTTCGTAAAGAACATTGGGCGCAATTTAAAAATATGACTATTTGTTTTTATACTATTAGGCATTACGTGCGAAATTTTCATATATAATTTGTGGAGGGCAATGGGCAGTACCATAACTTCAATTGGAATCAACTAGAATTTTTCGTCCTGGTGTGTGAGTCTCTAACCCACTTCAGGCGTCAAACACACCTTAGTGCCTAGATATTTAATACCCTTGAATAAACAAATATAAAAATTGTTTCTGCTAGAAACATTTAAAACTCTTTAACAGTGAGCGATATTTACCTAAGTCGTGCCCTAGGCTGTCTGTCACTCCCTCTTCATTTTTTTAATTGACCATAGGATATAATTAAAAACACCCTTAGGAGCACACCCACGCCTTTATAGCCATTAATAACTAGTCGAGGTACTTTTCATTTACATCGCCCCATCTGTAGTGCTTAATAGACCGCCCTTCCCATGGGGGTAAGCAAAACCAGCAAAAAGAAAAACTTATCAAATTTATGTGCTTCCTAAAATGTATTTTTGGGGGTAGGCTATTTGCTGGTGAGGCATCGATAAGAGTAGTTCAGAATTGGTACTGAACTCCCAGCGCAAAATGTTTACTGCTCACTCAGACAGAAATTATTTGATAAAAATGGTGGAAGAAATTGAATTGATAAATTTCCGAAAAAACTCCTACAATAGACATGTGGTTTGGCACGATCATAATAAATTGCTAGAAGCTCGTACGGCTTCACAGGAATAATTTATTAAATATCTTTGATGGTCCAGACACACACTCTACTCACCGTGCCGTGAGATAACCCGATTTTCGGCATCGCGCAGATAATTGACGTTACGTGTATCAACTTCATAAGCACTCGCTTGTTATGCAATTTCAACTAATCCTAATTAAATAAAGGCAAGGGTTGAAGAGGCACGCAACACGCCCTGCAATATAACAACCTCCGGCTGTACATAATTGAGACTGTGAGCTTTTCAGTTAGCATTACAAGAAGAGCCGGGATTATGCTTTCCAGAAGTATGGCGTCGGCATTGTCGATTCAGTTCGGGCCCTCTTATGAGTTGGATCTTGTTTGGGGCACTTTGTACAATAGTTTATTTTTGATAACAAACTGCTTGCGAGGACAGGTCCCATTCAAATTAACTTCAATTAAAATTTCCACAGTCGTAATCTCTGCTATTTCAAAGCGTTCGTTCACTCGGTAAGAGGAGATAAAACTCCTTCGAGAATTTCAAAATAACAAACTTTGACTGAATGGAGCAACTGAAGCATTTCTAATGATATCAGTTTCCTTTTGGGTTGTGGGACAGAAAAAGTTCACATTGTTTTAATTTGTTGATTTGGATTAATTCTTCGGAAGGTTCCCACGATTTTAGTCAAATACGCGTACCTGAAGTATTCAAGACCATTTCATGCCAACGAAAACAAAAGCAAAATATATTAAATAAAATCCAGGTGAATTGCCACTAATTAATTGCCCTGACGAAGCATAAAAGACCGAGCTGTTGAGAATGTTCGAAAATTTTCAAAAAGCCTTTCACCACGCACCCATTTCCGGGTGAAATGTATTGCCAGGAATCATTTATTCCTCACATATTTCATTTCTTCCGTTAACGTCTGACACTGGCAGCCTTCACCTTTTGTTTTAAATTATTTAATCGAATTTTGTGTCAGGGTTAATGAAGCTACGCAAGGGCTGTGCAGGTACATTTATAAATCAAAAATATGTATAACTTTTGCAATTTATCAACATAATTCATCGATAGCATCTGCTCTTACATAAAGTAGCCACTTCCGGTGATAGTTTTTCATAATAATCATGCGGGGAAATCATTTTAATTGGAAACGATTTGTACCTAATAAAGAGAGAGATATCTTTTATGATTAATAGACCATTAAAGCAAAAGGACGTTTGAAAATTTTAATTATGTTATTAAAATTTTGGAATCCAAAATATAGAATAAAATATATAATAGTAGTAATTGTTACTCTTTCCAAAATTCATTAGAAATTTCTGAAAATACCTACTTTATTTTTAACTCCACAATTTTGATGCATATGTATATTACAATTTAAATAAGAGCCTTGTAAAGTCAGTAGAAACACTGTATCCGCAAATTCCACATTTTGATATCAAATTTTAAATAAGTACATATACCCAAAACCCATATACATATGGTAAATACATCAATTATTGCGAAAATCCTACCAAATTAAATAATTTTGGTTAGTCACATTGGAGAAGCCACTTTTAATTTCTCAATTTTGATAACAAACTTAAATAAGAAATCCTAAAATATTTTTTATACTCAATTTTAAGCATATCTGAAGTCATTTCGACTTTTGGCCAGCTTTGTAACAATTTGGAACTCTGTACCTACGCCACATCGAATACTCGTAAAGGAGAGTACAATAATCTAAAAAATCTATTAATATTTCTAAAATTAACTTTTCAGCTATTCCAATTCCGAATACTAATAAATTTAGAACTCCTACATGCGGCTGTTTCTGCTACTAATAAATAAAACATCCAACCCACCAATTTCCTCTATCAGCAGTTTCGGAAAAGCATAATAGAAATAAAATAAAATTTATTCGCTTCGAAATGTGAAAATTCTCTCTCATTTGGAAGAAAATTATTAAACGGAAATGAAATGCTTTCACCTTTTCACCCCTATAAAATTAATGGTAAGGGCGAGTTAGTTGATTTGAAATTGTAATCTGTTTGCTCATGGGGTTTGTTTCCGTGACTTTCACTTTTATTTTTGCTATTTTCAGCTGTCCTTTGCATTCTTGGATCTTTTAATTTCGTTGTCACAAGTAAAACGATTTTTTAATTAAATCGAAATGGGAGGTATGTATGTCTTTAGTATCTATCTCTCTAATCCACCGGATGGACGCATTCTTTCTATGCGGCGGCAAAATAATTTTGTTGATTTTTTTTTAAACTGCCCGGTAAAAATCTCTTAAAAGGTTACTAAATTGTTTTAACCAATGCGAAAAGGGTAATAAATGAAAAATATAAGACTACTTTTAGATTCGTGGAATATTTTCCTAAGATGACAATTTTTAAGAATTTCTTTGATATCAAATATTTAATTGTGTCACCTCGGACGGACGAATGGTAACATTTAAAATTTAAAATTTGAATATGAGGGATGAAAAGAACTTTATAAAGTATAAATAAAACTAGAGAAACACATAATTGGAAATAAAAATAGAAAGTTCGTAAGAGACATTCCTTCACTGGATAAAACATTTTTACAAGTTTTTGTATGTTTGTATGTTTAGGCTAAATCTTGCAAGTCAATTTTTAACTAGTTTTCATTATCGAAAAAAAGTGAAATTTGGTACACTTATGTAAACCTGATGACAAAGCAATTTAGTTAGTATATTTAATAATGTTCTACGTCCAGTAAGGCGGACACCCCAAGATGGCAGCTTACCTTTTTCTTCATAACCCCTTTGACATGGCTATCAAATGAAAGGGTTCAACGAGCAGAAAACGACAGGCTATGTGACGTCATTCTAATCCCAATACTCTGAATTATGGTCACTGCAAAACTAGAACAGAACACTAGTCATATACGGTTATGCAATTTTTATTTTTCTCGTAAACATGCGATATTAAACAGTAGTTCAAAAAATAATAAAAGACCTAAAAATAAATAAAATAAAACATAAAATGTTCGATCGAACTTACTTTTGTTAATACATACTGCATAAATCAAAGAAAGTTTATAATTATATAACGAATTTCTGGTGTCGTTATGTTAAACCGAGTTTTGGAAACACACTTATTTAATTAATTTGAAAAATCAAATTTGTTTAATCATATTTTTAAAATAAACCTCGGGTTTTTAAAGATGGTTTAACATATGTATTTTATAGGAAGTTACCCATAAAATACAAAACCGCAATATACCGATCAAATTAAAAATTGTACTAAAACAACTTCGTGACTAATTTAAGGTCAGAAAACATAACACCACCCACACGAAACTTGAAACTCTTCAATTTCTGTGTTATTTTCATCAAAAACCGTTTTCCTGTGAAATGTAAAAAGTATCTGATAACAGTAAAAGTTCATTAAGAAACTTGAAATAAAATCATCCTAATGGCTTTGAATTTTTCTTGGTATTTGCAGGACGACGGATGGAAATTGAATCGAACCAATTACTACCAGGAGGGCTGGCTGGCCACAGGTAACATAAGAGGAATTGTGGGTGTCACATTTACAACGTCCCACTGCAAAAAGAATATGGATTATCCCCTGAGGACGAATTACAATCTGCGAGGACATCGCTCAGATGTAGGTTTAATTTTTACTATGCCTTCGCATATATTTATAGATCTACTGCTAGAGAGGGTTGACACTTAGTAAATAAGCCAGATGCACTGGAAATTCAATTTAAACAATTTTCTAAGCTAATTTGCAATTTTTCCGATTGAGGGAAAATTTAATTCCTTTTTCTGTATTCAAGATTTTTAGATTACATGCAAATAGTAAAAACAGAAAAAAGGAAATTATTTTTCTCTTGTATGTATCTTACATCTGTTGAATAGTGAAAATTTAAAAAAATATCATTTTTCTTTTCGGTTTATATACAACAGTAGCTATACTGTTTTACTAATAGATGTAGACTTGTAGTTTCGGTTCGAGTTGTATTATTATACGAGTAAAATGATTCCGAGTTTTCGTTTTAAATTACATATTGAAAATACATATCTTTAACAATTCTTAAAATTTTTCAGGTTATCCTAGTAAAATGGAATGAACCCTACCAAAAGTTGGCCTCTTGTGATAGTTCTGGCATAATATTCGTTTGGATAAAATACGAAGGTCGCTGGTCGATAGAATTGATCAACGACAGAAATACTCCAGTCACACATTTCTCTTGGTCGCATGATGGTAGAATGGCATTAATTTGCTACCAAGACGGATTTGTGCTCGTCGGGTCAGTAGCAGGCCAAAGATATTGGTCGTCTATGCTCAATCTAGAGTCCACTATAACATGTGGAATATGGACACCAGATGACCAACAAGTCTACTTTGGAACAACTCAGGGTCAGGTCATTGTGATGGATGTCCATGGTGCTATGGTTTCGCAGGTTCAATTATGTTCAGACGTCGGCATCACATCAATGGCATGGTCTTGTGAAAAATTTAAAATGGAAGAAGGCGAGGAAACGGAGCCAGGAGTAACAAACGCTTGTATGTTATTCAAAAAATTTAAATTTCAAAACAGCAAGAAAATAAATGATATTTGTATTGCAGCTAAACGAACATTTGTTTTGGCAGTAAGTTTCCAAAACGGCTTCATTTACCTTCTCAAGTCCTTTGATGATGTTTCGCCAGCACATATCAATACTGGCTTGAACGGAGGTTTGGGTTTTATGATGGAATGGAGCAATTCTCGAGAACTGTTAGCTGTTGCAGGGACATCAGAAAATTGCACGTTGGACCCTCAGGGATCTCCTATTTATGAGAATCTTTTACAGTTTTATACAGAAAACGGAACGCTTTTGTATACTGCCCGAATACCGAACAGTACGACATCAGTAACGGCATTAACATGGGGACACAATGATAAGAGGCTTTTTATTGCAACCGGGACTCAAGTACATATCGCTTGGGTGTCAAGGAGAGTAGCTTCTCTACAGCTACTTTGTCGGCTACAGATTCAAGCCAGTATAGGGTCAGAAATGACATTGCCATTGCTGCCTTTGCCATCTAGGATAAAATCTTTAATAGGAAATTTGTTTGCTCAAACTATTCGGGTAAGCATTCATATTTATCGTTTAAATTCTTCTGGTTCGAAATACCAAAAATCAAAAATCCTTTAAGGTCAAAAATCCTAATCTCAAAATACAATATGAAACACGCAGATAAACAAGTATTTGTCTTTTAACTCTTTGATGCGCGTATTTCTCCTTGAAGATTTTCTTTTTTTATAAAGCTTGGTGTACAGGACAGGAGTGTTTTGTTTAATTTAATAATTTGTCATGTCATTACCTTTTAATGAATGAAAAGAAAACAATTTAATCAAATTACTAAAGTAGAAAACAATCAGCAAAAACTTGAAGAAAAAAAATGTATTAAGTCTTACGGGTTAAATTATAATAATGCATATAATTTCAATTTGACTTAAAGCGCAATTGCTAGCAAATGTGTACGCAGAAAAGCTAACAGATGAAGAAATGCGTCGCAGAAAATTTTCGAGCTAAAGAGCATGTATTAATGTATTTGTTCTTTAAATCTTTAAACTATTCTCTACGCAATTTTGGATTTTGAGAGTTTGCCTTAAAGATTTCTGGTCTAGATATGTAAAACTATATAACTGAAATTCAAAACATCATTTTAGTGCTGTGTACCTGATTCTAAATCATTAAGAGAGTTCGTATCACGTCCACCATCGTGCTCGACGCGATTGCATTGCACAATGATTCGTCATGATGACGATTCGAATATAAGCTCTGGTACTTGCTATACATTGTATTTGGAGTATTTAGGAGGGCTAGTACCACTTTTAAAGGGAAAAAGAACGTCCAAAATACGTCCAGAATTTGTTATATTCGATCCACAAGTAGATGGTTAGTTAAAGAGTTAAACAAAAATATGTGGAGGGCAATGTATAAATTCATTTTTATTTTGGAATAGATTCTTCAGTTTTTTTACAATTTTCACCGGATTCCAAGAGTTCATCAGGATCTAGTCACTCGACAGCTGGATTTAGTGGCCGAACGGACTCATCTGATAGTGATTTTGAGGATAGGTGTCATGGGTCTCCAAAAACTCCTAGAAAGAGGAAACCACGATCAAAGCGAAGGCACTACAGCGGTGGTGATAAGCCGAATGGTACTGAAACTGAGATTTTGGATGAGTTAGCTTATGTGGATACCTTACCAGAAGTATAATTTTAGTACCTTTTTGACTTGTTAACTTTATTGTTTTTCTTTTATCTAGGAAGTGAAATTGGTTGAAGTAACATCGAACATTTGGGGAACGAAATTCAAAATTCACGGCCTTGCTAAAACCGTTCCGGCCAACCTTGGGCAAGTGACTTATAAAACTTCTCTACTACATTTACAGCCAAGGCAAATGACTCTTGTTATAACTGAGCTTCGAGATGATTTTCCAACTGGACCAGATCCCAGTTTTAATCCGAACTTATTTTCAGAGGATGAGGAGGACTTAATAAATCAAAATATTGAAAAGCAAGTTCAACAGCCACAGCGACGATTAAATGAACCTGCTCCCCCAATTGCACCAATGTCGCCTAGGCCAAACCGATTTACGGCACGACATAGGGGCGCGGCTTCAAATGGCTGTCGAATTTTGGAAATGGGAACCCCAATGAGCCCATTAGCCCGAGCTGAGTCATATGATGATGATACTCTGGTGGGGAATGAGGTCAACGAGCCCAGCAATAATAGTAAACCCATCCGACCTAAAAACATTGAGACTTTGTCCACAAACCCACCACGGTCTGGCCCTAGTTACACTAGCATCATGACTCAGTACAGTCGATCCTCGTCTAATTCTAGCGGACAGTCGAGGCATGCAATATCGCCCCTATGTTGTGAGGGGTCCGTGCCAACACTTCAGTCACCCAAGAATGCCGTAGCTCCGAGTGATATAATTTTCGATAGACCTCCTGCCGGCCAGACGACCTTAATGAGCTATTCGAGCAACAATGATTATGCACATAACGTCGTACAGGTCAAGAATGCTTTGATACCGGACCAAATCAGAACGACCAATGCTCACGTCAATCCCGTCCCATTAAATTTAAATCTTAACTTTGAAAAGATGGACGCAAGGACGAAGGAGAAACAAGGAGGCAAAAAAAAGGATATGACTTTCATTGACGAGGACAGTCAGTCGCCAGTCGTGGCAACAACCAGTGCGTGCGTGAGCAATGGAGAATTAAAAATCCGACGCACTCCGACGGTTGTATCTATTGCTCCTGCACTGCCTGATTCGATCACACGAAGTTGTAGTGTGGGATATTTAGACTCTGTTGAAATAGTCCCTTCAGACGAAGCTTTGTCTATGCTACGGAAAGATGCGCCTAACAAGCGGTTGATATTAGTTGATAAGAAACCTCACAAAAAGAAAAAGCACCATCAGGAGGTGAGTGATCCCTTATTTCTGGTATCTATTTATGCAGCGGACTTCTTCCCAATATTGATTAAAATTTCTTTATTTTATTGATTTGTCCATAATTGTAAAGTTTGTGGTGCGTAACCCTTCCTGCGTGAATCAGACTCGCACTTCACCGGTTTTTTAAAATGTGTTTACATCAGTTACTTCTGACATGCACGAGCCCAATTGTGATGATTCTGAATTAATCTAATAAAAATTTGATTGAAATCAGCAGAGCGTCACCAAAGAAGACAATTTAAAATGGCAGATATTCTGCAATTTGATACAAAATGGCTACGCTACGGAGGATGTTTGAAATCACCGGTTCCGAATTCGACCCTTAATTTTGAGATTCACAATGCCAGACCCAAAATGGCATCCTTTTGATGTTATTGCGTTATGTTATGTTATGCGTCTATTAAATCACAAGTAGTTTATTTTTTACAATAATATAGCTCTTATCTAGAGGCTGCTAGTAAGCGAACATAGTGAAACTACAAAATTTATTGTGCATAGTAGTAGAAGCAACTTCTCGTTTTCAGCTGTTTTGAGCCATAGTATAATAATTTTTATGCTATTATGTTAGCTCTGAGTGAGACAGAATTTATTTTAAAATCGTTCTAAGTGATTTTTAAGCGAAGATATAAATTTGTTGTAGTTAGGGAGTCGCAACAAACTCGTTTTTTTCAAATTTGGAATTGGAACCGACTTTATAGATTAATACCAAATTTCTCTAAAGAAAATGAATTAAATAATGTATTTCACCAGGATTTTCGAAAGCCGAAACTTCATCAAAGCGGAAAATCTAAAAGTCTAGATTCGTGCGATCTTCTCTCAGCCTCAACATCGAAAGGAAATCAAAAAACTCAAGATAACACGATGCCTAAATTGCACGAAGTGGCCGAGAGCGATGGAAAATCAGACAGCGAAAAGTCCTGCGCCAAATGTTGCAGCGGTTCCGATTTCGACAAGTGCACGCGTTGCCAGAACAAGGACTTTACTTTAGATAATGGTGAAAAAGGAGCTCAAAAACTAGAAATCGTTAACAGTTGTAGTAGTAGCAGTTCTAGCAGTAGCAGTAAGAATCGTCTATCTAGTATGAAACCGACTCGCAGCAAAAACAACAATTTTGCTGAGCCGAGCGGAATAGTAGGGAATTCAAAGTCCAGCAAACCTATTAGTGACCCTCGCAAGAAGACTGACGTGATCACCAGCTTTACAGATAGTCCACTATTTTCTAGGAAACATAGATTCGGCAGCAGTAGTAACGGCCACGCCAATATCAACAGCGTTAACAATAATGAGTCCATCTCAAGTAGTTCTCTTTTAAACGGTTTGAACGATAATCATTCGCCAATACTAAGTGGAAAAAACGAAAATAGCTTTAGTTTAGTTAAGCAGTTGTCCGAAATTAGAAGGAGGAAGAAGGAATCTCAAAGTAGTCGGGCCGATGCCGCCGGCTGCGACGGTAACCAAATTGAAATTACCCCGGTTGAGTCCAAAGCGTCCGTTTCGCTCCATACACAGGTGATTTTTATAGCTGCATTATTAAGAAATTAGAAAACAGCATTCTTGGATTCCAGGCTCTAACAACATTAGAAAATATCATCAGCCGCCTTCGAGATTTGGATGAAGGGAAATTCACTCCGCCTGCGTCTCCGCAGAGATTACCACGAAGCTCCCCAGCGTCGCCTGCTCCAAGTAAAAAGGGGAAACGTCATCAAAGTGCCTCACCGATTCGTCATATTTTAAATTCACCCCTTTTGAATCGACGCCAACGAAAGAAGCAGCCTATAGAGAGCTCCGACGAGGAAGGCCAACTCACCAACGGTTCTGGTGAAGAAAATGGTAAACAGTACCGGGATCTGGAAACCTTTCAAAAGGCTCAATTGAGGCAGAAGGTGCGGTTTTATTAATATAAATATAATTCTTTTAAGAGGATTTTTAATATTTTATTTATTTATTATTTTGTAGCTCAAACGTGGAAAAATTGAACCAAATGGAACTTCATCACATTCCAGTCCAGCGCCCCAAAGACGGGAATTTGTAATGCACAACAAGGCTCCGATGTGGAATGAGAACAGCCAAGTTTATCAGCTCGATTTCGGAGGCCGAGTAACGCAAGAGTCGGCTAAAAATTTTCAAATAGAATTTCTTGGAAAGCAGGTTTGAAATTTTATTTTTTTCGAATTGAGATTGAATCTGCGCGAATTAAGCGCTGGAGCAAGTATCGACATCAAAGTACTGATAATAAAAATGTTGTGTAAAAGTACTCGATATCAAAAACTATCGGTACTTTTTTCGTGTCCTCCTTTAGCTCAAAAAACAAATACGTACCATAAAACCTATTAATTTACTTTTGAAAATTTGGCACCTAAAAATTCTTTTAGTGCTTTGGTGCATCGTTTCAAGGTCTAATATTTGGGATAAAAGTAACGCATAAAATTTCAAATTCTACATATACAGGTGGTCCCATTTTAAGTGCGGACTGCCCTAAATTGCTTTAAATGACTTTAAGCCAAAAACTATTTTAAACAAAACAGTTTCACTTTCATGGGACTATCTGATGGTGTTTTTTTCATAACCTTATCATAAGTCATAAGTTGGTTTTAAGATCTTTATTTTTTAATTGGAACACAAATTTTTCTTTATAATTTCAATTCGTTGGAGAAACAATAAAAATATTTTTGAGATTTTTTTTTAAAAAGTTGTCGAGATAGATATAATTCTTCATATTAAAAATTATCCAATTAATTTTTATCAACTAGGAAATAACTAAAGCTACATAAATGTTTACTTTAACAAAAAATTTAAAACAGGGAACTTACCTTATATTTTCAGGTGATGCAATTTGGTCGCATCGATGGAAATGCATACACACTAGATTTTCAATATCCATTTTCAGCTCTTCAAGCTTTTGCTGTAGCTCTGGCAAACGTAACGCAGCGTCTTAAATAAATAGATACAAAAAAAAAAAAAAAACAGTTTAGCTTATAAGAAATACAATGTCCATCCATTCAGTTGATGATCTAAGAAGAAACCAAAGATTATTATTATGTTTAGCTGAGCATAATGGAATATTAAACAATTTTAAACGATTTTGTATGCATGCTTTGAGGCATTTTTTATTGAACGTTTTGCGAGAAATGAAAAAAAAAATATTTTACTTTCTTATAATAAGTGTGCAATAATTAGACTTTTTATGATATTTTACAAATTTTTATAAATGAACAGAAGAAATGGTGTACGCGGAATGATGCAGTTTGTAATTCCACAGGTACAAATTTACAGTTTTTCATTGCGATCCAAAACAAGAATAAAATATTGAACGATGGTTTCTACTTTCCTAGAAACTTTGAAAATTGAATATTTACTAATGATATTTGAAAAGCGTTTGGTAAAAATGTCGTTTTAACAAACAGCTTCATACAAATATTGCGCTTTAAGATATATTTGAGGGAAGTGCTATTATCGATGTTTTTATTCCTGTTTATTTATTAACTAAACCTTACCATGTTTTTTTTATCTCATTCCTCGTTGATTGGATAAATCATAGTCTAAACGTGCTAAGTTTGTTTAATATATCTATACGTGTATACTCGTTTAAATATGCAAAAGAGTACTTCCTGTAAATCGTAATTTTGGCTTTTCAAGAGTGTGAAACAACTGTGTATTCATTATTGGTGAATTTAAAGTACATTTTTTAAAATCATTGTCATACATATCCACAACAATAGCAATCTCGAACATTTCAGGCAATAAACAAAAGGGGAAAAATATAAACGATATTTTTATGGAAGCATACACGATAAATAAGTGAAAAAAAAACAAGGTTACACAAGATAAAATTATAAAAGCATATATTTTTTATCTTTAAACTTTGAATTTTCTCAAATTTTTCTAAATACAAAATAAGTTTTATCGCAAATTTTGTTGCATTATTTGCTTGGTTTTGAAATGGCTTAGAACTTTAAGCGGATAATGGCTTTATAAAACGATGTAAGAAAAAAACGAGTTTTTTCTGAACACCATTGAACACTTTTTCTAAAGACGTTGTTATAATTCTTTATATGTATTTAATTATTTTACTAGGTGAAATTGAATATCATACGAAAAATCATTCTCTAAACATTCTAGAAATTGAGTTGTATATCTTGTAAAGAAATTTTATTTTATAGTCTTGTAAACATTCGAAGAAAACTCAAAGAATGTGTCTAATATTTATAGTCTCATAATTAGCTGAATAACTTTCCGCCCCATTTATCTGCAAACTTGTTGTATGATAAAATTTTGGAATACGAAATTGACAGTTTTTGAGGTATATCAATGTAGGATAATGGGCAAGAAATTTTGAAATGTATAACAATAGAATGACTTTTATGAAAAATTTTTTTTATTTACATATTTACTTTTGAGCACATTCCTTGTACTCATATGAACTACATATATCTTTTCTACGGCCTGTGTAAATTAATTGTAAATTATGACAAAGACAGATTTAAACATTAATTTTAAATTAGAAAATAGGAGTTTACTTACATAAACGGATTCAAAATTATATAAACCTCTCTCGCAATGCAGTAATCTTCAAATATTTGTTGAAGACTGATTTTTGTATTATATTTTATTTTTTACACTGAGGATGTTGAAGTTTGGTATACGTTTGGTTATGTCCGTTTCCAAAAACAAATTTAGTCACCGCGTTTTACAATGCTATTAACCGCTGGATATTTCTGAAGAACAACCTATTCTTATTTTATTTTCAGTTGTGCTTTAAATGTTTACAAAATATTCAAATCAATTACTCAAAACGTCGAATATCTAGCGCAAATACGATATTTTTACAAGTAGTACCTTCATTTTCTAGTAATACAGCCAATAAAATGAATTTTCAACAAAACCAACAAATAGATGTACTAATGTCCGATCCATATTTTGAATATAAAAAACACGTCTTAAGAAAAAACCAAAAAATAAATGCAAATTAAATTTCGGAAAAGTAATTAATACGATTGTACTTACAATTAGATTTAAGATAGCTAAATGCGTAGTGTATTTATTTTAAATAAATAGTTCTTTTTTACAATGTTAATTTGTACTGCCTAGCTTCTGTTGTCGATTTTTCCTGTTTATTATATTTCCAGTTGAATTCTAGAACCTGTTATGTACTAATTTTATTTGTGACTTCCAACGCCTTCACACAAAACATTGTTTTAGTTACACGGCGGTCTATGTTCAATATGAGAAATTGTTAAAAAAATAAAAAAGATTTTGTGATATGATTTATGGTAGGAATTTGCTTTTATTTCAGTTTAGTAACGGTTCCTTATAAAACTTCACTATTACTGCGTTTATAAAAAATAGTTATAAAAACGCGTAAATTTCGCGTACGGAAAAATATATGTAGGCATTATTTTAGTTTCCAAAAAATATAATTTATTGATAATAAAATGTTAAAATTGTTTGAAAAGTAATGTATGTAGATATATTGCTGCTAACATGACAATTCTCATTTTGAATGTAGATTTGCCGTGAATTGTTATTAATATGTATAGACTATTTCTATCTACAAACTGATTATGTTAAAATTAAGTAATTTAATTGCTAGCAAAAAATTATAAAAAATATTTGCGCCAGACATACTGATTCTGTTAGCAAATAAGAAAAAAAGATGTGTAAAATGTAACAAGCATTTTCAAGTCGAGTATATTATGTTTTTACTTAAAAGTAAATAAATGTATGGCAACATTTCTTACTGAGTACCTACCGCACTTTTTTCTGTTTCCTATTGACATTGTTTTTTTCAGATCAGCCAAAACGCTTAACAAAATTGATTGTAAAGCTCTTTAAGAAATTATCTAAAAGTTCTTTGTGTGTAATGAGAGCAACGAGCGCTTCTGAAATGTGTATTCCTTTTTTATGGATAGATTATACTATGTTAAGGCCACTACATAAATTAATACAGCACGACCGAAACTTATTTGGTTTCTAGGATATCCTAATACACCTCCACAGGGCAATTAAATTGAGCAAGAAAATGTTTGATCGCGGATCCAAGCGTTAAAAGTGCCAATCCAAAACGTTTGTTGTCGAGTCCGAACTAAAATGGTAGTTTATGTACTATAAAACTATTGATTTTAACTAAATGACAGTTGATCCAAAATTAATGAACGCAGTAATATACTTACTCATATTTTTCTCCAATGTTAGTTATTTGAAGGCTTATAAATCAAAATGCTCTGGCTCTTGTTTGATTGTGAACATTTATTAACTAAACAAAGCTCTTGTAATACTTCGAACCCGAAATATTCCTGTTTTGAAGCTTGTTTTCTTGAAATTTAAGCTGCGTTTTTTGTTTTTATTTTTGAAAGAGTCGAGAGTGTGGGTCCGATTTTCAGCTCGCGAATGAAACGTGTTTCATGTAGACTAGAAACAAAAACACCTTCTTAAATGCTAATCGAGGAAAACTAGAGTATAAAACATGTACGAATGTGTGAAGATATTTCTAGCCAAAAGGGGAAGTGTCTGTAGAGAGTGTACACGAAATAGTCTGCCAGCAGACGATAAATTGAAAAACAGATTTGGTTCCTCTCTATCCTCATGCGATACACTACTACTTCGTGATATTAGAGTTTCACATTTAAGTTTATGCCTGCTACGTGTTTCGCTAGAGTAGCCTAAGATAAAGGGCATGGGGATAGCATGCGAATGTGATTTGATTATATTTTAGAAAAAAAATAAACAACTAAAAAGTGTCTCAGTAAAAATGAAAAAACCAAAGTTTACTAGTGGAAAGCAAAAGAGAATTAAGGAATTGTTAGCCTCTCAGCATGGTGATGATGAGGATTGCGCAACGATTTTCACGAGGGGCGGCAATTTGTCAAATTTCTAACCGATATACAAGAAGCGGACTTTCTAGAGCGTCTTTTACTACTCGAACTCTTTTTATTTGATGCCTTCGAGTTACTATTTGCCGCTGCTGCTGCTGCAGCGGCTGCATTCTTCGCTTTAATCTCCGCAGCTGCAGCAGCCGCCTGCCGTGCAAGTTCCTCTGTAGAATACAACTATTTCAATAATTTTAAAAAATATTTACCAAAATATTTCACTTACGGTTCAAATCGTGTTCTGTAAAGTAAACATCTTCCAAATCCTGTTCGGTTTCATAATGGTAAGCTTCTAAATAAGGCAGTACTGTTGAACGTCGTAGCTCATCATTTTTTAACGGTGGGATGCGTATTGGTGGTCCCTTTTCTTCCGGCGCACTTATAAACCACCTGACGAAAGAGCATGACAATTAAATTTGATTCAGTTGCGCAATAAGTGATCACTTACGGTTGGTATCGAATTTGTTGTAATGTAAACCGTTTAGTTGGATCCGATTGCAGCATTCCTAATATTAATTCGGCTAACTTCTGATCCATGCAATAGAGCCAATCTGGTGCTTGCCACTGACTCTTGCCGATATTTTCTAATAACCTGTAAATATTGTCTCCTTCGAACGGATAGAGTCCGGTTGTTATATTATATCTGAAATAAGACCCTATTTAGTCTAAATCATGTGAAAAAAAGCTAACAAACGAACTAATTTTAAAGTTTAAAAATGAGTTCCAATTACATGACGCATGACAGCGTTCATTATTTATTTCGCCAATTTAAATCATTTGAAATTCAATCGAAAAAAGTTTCTTCCGGATGAAGATCGCAACTCAGCATACAAATAAGAATTCTAATCTTTGGCATACCGTCCAATATTTCGTGTACTTCGCCAATAAATTTGTATTAAAAAAAGAAACCGTATTTGGATGCGGCTTTCATGTAAGTTTAATAATTTGGTTTCTTAAATCGCTGCAAGCCAATGTAATTTGAGCTATTTTTCGTAAAACTTATTTTACGAATTCGTGTAAAGCCCATCTGGAGTCTGACTGGCAAGTGCTTTAAGAAAATACACGAAAACTTACAAAGTTACTCCACTGCTCCAGATGTCCACTTTGAACCCAGAAAATGTTTCATGCCCATTCGCAATTTCAGGTGGTTGAAACGCTGGAGACCCTTGACCAGTCGTGCAGGTGTCGTCCGCAGCAAACGAATCGAGCTGCTCAGCTACGCCAAAATCGGATATTTTTAACGTGTGATCTAACGTAAGCAGGAGGTTTCCGGGCTTTATGTCTTTGTGAATCACACCACGGCCATGCAAATATTCCAAACCGTCAATTAGCTGCTGAAAATAACGATGTGCTTGGAACAGAGGTAGTTTCTTTTGTGGGGCATGATCGAGCATTTCCTTTAATGAATTTTTTGTTTATAAATTTAAAAACATTTTTACGTTGGGAAAGTTACCTGCAAACCCCCGACACAGTATTCCATGACCAAATACATTTTCTGTTTCTCATCGTTGTAAAGAACATCTAGCAGCTCTATAACGTTTTTGTGTTTCAAGTCTCTTAGGAGCTGAATTTCCCTCCTCACGTTCTGCTCCCCGTTTGGTATTCGTCTTAATTTCCTTTTTGTTAAAATCTAGAAGTTTTTGTTGTGAGACGTTTAACAAAGTGAATGCCAGAAACTCACCTTCACAGCCCTTCGATTCAAGGTTTCAGAGTCCAAAACCTCCTTGACTTTCCCGTAGGAGCCCTCGCCAAGGATGTCCCCCATGACGTACTTCCCGACCATTTTGCAGACCTTTTTCTTCGCCTGGTAGATGATCTCGGCGCTGTCGACTCGGTTGAAGAACATGTTCCCTGGGTCGGCCGCCAGCGAAAAGTCCAGTCTGTCGATTTCCTCATCGTCCAGCCAGGTCACCTGGTTATCGGAGTCATGTGCAAGGTACTCCTCGCCGCTGACGAGGCCGTTCTCCGACATATTCGTCTTACAGTAGTCGGGGTTGGTCAGCAGCAACTTTGTGTCCGACTCCGTCTCTGTGCACTCTGATTGTACGCACATTTCGCTGGGTAATCTGGTGCTCCCGTCCATTGCAATGATGGTCATTTGAAATTGAAAAGTTCCTCCCCTTTGACGGCTTTCGACTTGCAACCAAAAATCGCAGGGCCTTCCTACAGCATAATCGCAATAATCGTCTGTTTTAGGCGCACAATTAAATTAAAGCTTTGTTTATGGGCAATTATATAACCAAATTTAGACTAGATTTTGAATTTTTCACCGTGAAATTAAGCGTTAACCGGCCCACAGAAAACCATTTTACACATTAGACAGCCATAACTGAATGAAGCTAGTCGTAATTCGATGTTTGTTGACAGCATCAATCAAGCGAAAAACGAACAGGGTGAATAAGATATTTGTAATTTTTTGGCAAATTGAGAAAATTTACAAATATGAACAATACGATTCGATTAATAAAGGTATTAATTAGGAAACTTTCATCGGACGATAGTTAATTTAAAATATGTACATAAAATCTGTACTGTTTATAAATTGTTTATCCGGGTTAGAATTTTGAAATCAACTACCCCATTTTAATTGTTAAAACGTCGTTAAACTGCATACTGTGTTTAGGTACTATTATATTATGAATTTCTACGCTAAAATTAAGCTGGTTCTTCATAATTTAAGCCATCTACAATTATCCCACAAAATTTGGCAAAAAAGCGGCTTTTTCATCTTTCTCTATTTAGTTAGAACGGCTAATATCGGCTGACTCAAAGGCTTCAATAAAAAAAGTAGATAAATTGAAACAGAATTTTATTGTCAAATATCTTTCAACCAACTCAACTCTGGGCTTATCTCTTCCTGCTGCTCCAATTTCACCTTTTTCTTTTTCACCGGCTGTGGTTCGCTCTCGGAAAGCTGCCTTTTCTTTTTCTTCTTTTCTTTTTTGATTTGAGTTGGCTGGAGGGCCTCATCTTCGCTTTTTATTTTGATAATCTCACGCTTTACCTTTTTATGCATAATATCGTGGCAGTGGGCCAGTCTTTCTTCGACGTCCTTCCTCAGCACAATTTTCTCTGCGTAGTCCAATCCGAGTAAAGGGTGCCGCTCCACCAATCCCTCGGGAAAGGGTACAGTCTTCCTGGGCTTTATAACATCTTCGGTCGATTTTTCTACTTTTATTGGTTTCATCAATTTTTCTCTAACGACCACAGTCCCCTGAATCGGCAGCAGTCGGACCTGCCCTGGTCCCATCGCCATCGGGTGCATGCGGCGCTTCGGGAACTCCTCAGAAATTAACTCAATGCCATCCAGGTTAGTTTTTCCGGGAAATTTCAGCTTTTCACCCTTCAGACGCTTCAAAGTTATGTTTTTCGGGCATTGAACTATCCAGACGTCCTCTTCCGCTGCAATCTTAACCGGATCGGAACAAATTGCGATTTCGTTCAAAAACTCACTCTTCTCAAGGTACTGTTTAACTCGGCTGGGTTTCGAGACCATTGTTACTAAAAGACTTCACAACTAATTATTTGTCAGTGTTACGAGGAACTGGTAAAAAAAACATGGATTTTCTTTTAAAAATGTAAACAGCTCTCACGCGTTCGCAAATGTCAAATTGTACAGGGTGTGTTCTGTACTTGTTGGGAAGGGAAATTCTGGGACATTTCTCATTGAGTGGGATGTTTTAATCGTTCGATTACAGTAGAGGAAGAAATTATTGGGACATCGGCAAGAAGTAATTAAATTCTAAATAATTTGCTCTTTTCGGTAGAAAACATCATGAACCAAGCTAAACATCATGAACCAAGCTAAAACATCATGAACCAAGCTCAGACATATGGTAAACAAACCGCTTTGTCACATTAGTGATTTTGTTTTTGCATCATATATATTTGGTTGTGTGAAAATGTCTGATTATGTGCCAAATAATCGTCATTTGCGGGAAGTGTTGCTTTACTTCTTTCATTCGAAGAAAACGGCTGCTGAAGCGCATCGAGAACTACAAAAAATTTACGGAGATGCTGCTCTAAGTGAAACAACGTGCCGTGATTGGTTCCGTCGCTTCAAAGGCGGTGATTTTGATGTTGATGACCGTACGCGTGAAGGAAGGCCAAAAATCTCTGAAGACGCTGAATTGGAGGCATTGCTCGATGAAGATTCGTGCCAAACGCAAAAAGATCTTCCTTCAGCATTAGGAGTAATACCGGCGACACACGGCCGAGTTAAATGATCATTTCCAAATGATACTTATGCGTCAAATACTACTTAAGAAATCCGGGTGACACACGGCAAGTCGCCAAGTAGCTTTGTGAACTGTCAAATCAGACTTTTAACGTCAAGGAGTGTAATTGTTAAAATGGATAAAAAGAGACTTATTAATTTAGTATTAAAAATGGTTAGAAGGAGGAGGAATATTTTACAAAATATTATTTTGCGGAAGAGAAAACGTATGATGCTGCATTTGCTAAAACTTAGCACTCTTGTGAAAATTATGGTGAATTTGAAAGAGAGGAACTCCTGGTGTTTGGTAAAAATACAGTTTAATATGCAAAAAGTAATGAAATAACCGAATCAATAAAATTATAGGAGAGATGCAGCGATTTTTGGGAACGAGAAGTTAAAAATTGTAGTGACAAAACGTTCAAAGAACATTTCGGAATACGGAGGGATTCCTTTCAACTATTGGTTTCCGAATTAAAAAATTTGCAGTGCCAAGATACTAATATGAGAAGTGCTATCCCTCTGGAAAAACGGGTTGCTGCGTGTTTGTATGCGTTAAGGTCGTCGGCTGAATAGTAAGCCATACACTAAGAGTTTTTTCTTTCGAAAAAACTGTCGGTTTGCGCGTTAAAAAAACTGCCACTTTGCGTTGCGTGTTTAAAAAAGCTCTTTGCCCACACATTATAACAGTTAATTTTTCGAATTGCGTGGCAGTTAAAGTGCTTTTGAAAAACAACAACAAAATGTATGTGTTTGACTCGGCGTGTGGAGTGTCGGTTTTTTCAACGTTCCACGCCACAAACCCCGCAAACTCGACAGAAGAGAGTGAATTTACATTTCATAAAATATCTGTTTTTAATATGACGGAAAATTTAAATACAGCAGTAGTTTGTGCGATGATGTTTCTAGGAAATAAAAATATCAAGAAAATAGTAAAACCTAAAAGACTTTGTTTGCCAAAAAAATTGGCTGGCTAACAGAAATGAATTTAGTGACATGAAATTACTAAAGGAGTTGAAAACAAATTATCCGGCAGATTTATATAACTATTTAAGAATGGATGCACATGAGTTTGGGAATCTACTTGAAGAAATAAGACCATATATTCAAAGAGAAAACACTAACATGAGAAATAGTATCCCACCAGAAGAACGTGTTGTAGCAACATTAAGATTTTTGGCTAAACACCTGACACGATATCACCACACTCCAAATGACACGCCACTTTTTGATTTTTCCCATGTGTGGATAGATCAAAAGGAAAACTTTAAAATTGAGTGTCAAGTGGAATGCAGGAAAAATTGGCGTGTGATGTTGACCACATACGGTAGCATAAAACTGGCAGATTGCGTGGCGCGGCAATTGGCGCCTAAAAAAAACTCTTAGTGTATGGCTTACTAATACAGGACAGTCAGCAATTTGTTTGGCATCGGCAGAACAACGTTGGGAGAGATGGTCCTAACGTTTTGTGATGAGGTACACGGAGTACTCCAATCGAGATACCTCACAGGATATCTACCAATGCAGCAAAAAATTCAGGAAATAACAGACGGATTTCGCGATCTTGGATTTCCTCAATGCTATGGAGCAATAGGTAATTTTATTAAAAAAGAGAAGAACTCAAGGCTTTTGCTATTATTTACTATATCTATATATAGATGGCTGCCATATTGAAGTCTGCCCACCAAAAGCTGATGCTACAGACTACTATAACTTCAAAGGATGGTACTCAATCATACTTTTTGCGGCAGCCGATCATAAGTAAAAAATTTGAAATGAAAGTAAGTAAGCCAAGCCATTTCCAAGCGATTGCATGCGTTGGGAATGATTCGAAAACAAGGAACTTGGGTGAAAAAGTGATTCTACAAAAAAACATATATACATACATTAAAATTTTGTTTGAGCTTGGGATTGATAGGCTTAAACTATTTATTTATATTTATAATGTTCCACCTGTACTGACAAATTATAACTAGTTTTATAAATTAAATAATAATAAATACATAATGCTATGAATAAATTAACAAAAATTTTTAAATCTACTGATTTTACTGGTTCTGTGTGGTTTGATACATATTTCTCTTCGGCAATTCGGTTAGGGAATTGTGTAAAGTGTAGATATTTTAAAGTAAAAAACTTAGTGTTATTCATCCACGCATTTATTCCTATATAAACTTATATTAACTCTGTGTGCATTCTTTCAGCTTACACTTACAAGATTTGTTCCAAGAAGGATTCTTCATAACATTAATTCCAAAGTGCTTTGGTTTAATCCTTATTCATATCTTTGTACATCATTTCTTAGACAAAATATGTAGTTATTTCAAATTGACAACAAGAAGTAGAAGGGGAAGGTAAATTTTGGGTAACAAATTATAACTGGTAATTTTCGTCAAATTCCATTAGTGAGCAATTATTAAAAATTCGGTCTAATGTTGCATCTTCAAAATTTCGAAGAAGTGGATTTAAGAAAGTTCCATACACTTCCATATCAATAACATCTTAAATACTACGTACAAAATAAATAGATAGTGTTCTCCTAGGCGACGTGCTCACTTTCATTTAGCTTAAAATTTAGTGCAGTTTAAATTTAAATCTCAAAGTCTTATAATTCTAAGTAAAATATAAGTTAAAATTTATTAAGTCTAGAGACTAGCACAATTACGAATAAATTCATATTTCCTTGTTTTATTGTGTGAAGTAGAGCCACTTCAGTACACTCATTTGGTAAAATGTAAACACGACCTTTTGTGAAAGATTTACTTCAAAATTCTTTAAATGCAATCAACCGATTTTAAGAGTTCGACTAGTAGTATTACCCAACATTGCAGTTTTTCACATTATTTTCACAACTTCCGTTTTCTTCTTGTTGGACTTTTACGGTAAAAGCTTATGGATGAATCATATTTTATTTGTTTCACATAGTAATTAATTTGGACGTTAAGTTTATGCTATGAATTAAATATGTACAATTCAATAAATTTTTAACTTTATGCAAGCTTTGTTAAAATTAATTAAAGCGAACGTGACTTGGTACCTCGAAACACTAAATCGCAACAAATTAAAATTAATTAATTTAAATACCTCGGTCCAAGAGAGCACATATGTACTTATGTGCTATTCACAATCATTCCTTCGCCCAATTCTTTAAACATTTTTAAAAATTGAATCGTTTACACCGCTTAATTGATTGTAAAAATAATTTTTTGCTTACCTCATTAGTAATCATAGGAAAAAGGTTTATTTTAAGTAGCATTACTTCTGGTGCGGGAATGGCTTATATATGTAAATAAAACTGTAAAATTTAACAAGTCGGCTTGCATAGAACATCACTTTCCAACAAATACTAACTCCAACTATCATGCTTAGAACCAAATTCGACAAAAGGTCAAGTAATCACCATCAGATGGTATATGTAAAGTTGAAAAGTTTCGCTCATATGCATCCACCAGATTGAAAAGTAGAGTTGACATTTAGATTGATTTGATAAGATACATTGCTTCAAAATGGCTGCACAATTTATCTCTTGCATTATACTGAGCAAAATTAGAATTTTATGACAACCGTTCAAACTAAAATATATCAAAGCAAGCCAGGTTCCTTCAGTCAAGTTGACTCGAGTTATTTTCGACTCTGAGTTGAATCGTGGTTCAACCTGGCTTCAGCCCTCCGTGTATACTTACGTATTTTTCAGGAGTAAATAAATCTTAATAATAGTCGATTTTAAAACTTTAAATATAACATCACAATTTTTATCATCATCAACTGCTTGAACAAAGTTATGTCATGCTATGGTAAAGTTACGTTTTACGGGAGATTTTGACATTTTTAAATAATACGTAGTAGCATTCAAGAATTTTTAAAAAGCTGCTTATTATCAGTTTGAGTTTGATGGCAAGCGTTGTAGGTGTCATGTTTTATTTATTAATAAAATTTGATCAGATATAAAGCTCAATGCAGAAGGCCATAACTGATTATATCTAAGAAATTCATTAGCAAACATTTCACTTTTTCTAAAAACGTAATATTAGCTAATAACCCAAATACGGCTGATGACAGACTTCTTTCATAGTTGTTGGGTTATAAATCGAAATAAATCATCCAAATGCATTTACCGTAAAACTGACAACTTTTGTTTGTTAATTATTGCACAAGCTTCTGATTTTTATCCCCTGGAATGTTTATAAATTGAACACTTCGAATTCAGTGTTTGATTCGTTTCGTTTGTGGTTCCAATTTAATATCGAATTCCGTTGGGTACACAAAATCGAATTCGGAATCCTCTTGCTATTGGTGAAAATAATGATTACAGAAATAATTTGGGGAAAATACACTTGGCCTTACCAATTTATTACTCATGACTGCTATAGCTGTTGTACGCTGGGCCTCGGCCACTTTGTGCTCAATTAGGAAAAACATGTATTCGTCATACAACAGACGAATTAAATGGAAACTACCAAAACTTGACGCCGAACGCAGAGTTAGGTCACGTATTACCATTGAGCTGTAGAAGCTCCACTTTAAAAGGAACTGGCGAGCTGCCTTTGCGTAATTCGGTTTTCCGCGGTAATCTTCAAGTGCTGTATCTACAACCAAACGCAGCCAAGCAGCCCACTGTTCCAAGCTGTTCTGTTGTTGCAATGCTGCCTTAAAATCATTTTCCAATCTTTGCACAGTTGCTGTATCACATTGACATACCCATGCTGCTTGTTCCTAAAAATAAAACAAATAAGAAAAATTAGAGCTAATAGTCCAGTAGCAATTTTTGCCTTGTAGAAAGAACAAAAACTATCTTGAGATATAAATTATTTAAGTCGGCATTCCGATGAAACATCCAAGTTTTCGATTTTTGGGGAGGAAAGGCGCGAGCCGCCATTTTGAGCAAATTACTAAATGTTGTTCTTTTTCAAAGGGAATTCTTAATTGATGGTCCTCCGACAAAAAAGTCTATGACTGTGGAAAGTTCTTACAGTTAGAGACGCGCAAAGATCACAATTTCTCTAGAGGAAGAGAAAAAGAATCCTTTCATTCAAGATGGCGGCTTAGGTCTTCCGCTCCAATGTCCAGAACTTTGATGTTTTAATAAGCTCGAGACCCAAATAACATATTTAAACATTTTTTTCTACTCTATGTTTTGTAGATAAGGCCTGTTTTTATTCCTTCTGACTGGATTCAATTTCGAAAATCTTTCAAATGTTTCATTTAATTTTTATTCATTCTACTGATAAAAGCTTAGTATAAAAAGCTTAATTTACCTGAACATTGTGAAAATCGACACGATTGAGATCATTGAGCATTTGTGCAATTTGTGAGCTATTTTGAAGGACTGCTCTTGCAGCTTGAGCCAAGTGATTGAGGGATGTATAACGACGTAAAGTTTGGCAAAACGCAGAAACCGCTGAACTTTTAATTTTTATTATTTTTTCCGGGCATCCGTTCATCGATTCGCTTAACCAGATTTCGAGATTTTTAGCAAAATTTCGAATAGCTTGAGTAAGAGAATTAGGAATAGATCGAAGTACATCGGGTATGAGCACTTCAACCATATTTTGATAAAAGAGGTAATCCACCTGCGAATGAATAATTTTGATTTGTTATGGCGTGAATTCGCTAATATAAACTGACCTGTTTAATAAAGTTTTGCACGCTTTTACATTGACACAGTAAGTATAGTTTTGATTTGCTTAGATATTTTTCCTCCTCACATTCATCGATGTTATTGTTATCTGAAGATCGCCAAAAGTCTCGCCAGAGCGATTCAATTGTACTAAACTCTAGGTTTAAAACAGCGTCCAAAAATAATTCACAATGTTCGCGGTACATGGACCGAAAAATTTCGAAGTCTTCAATAGTAATTTCACCAGGTATCGCACAATCAATTTCAATACTTGGAAAAATAGGAATGGCACCTGTGCCGTCGCCCAAATACTGGAAAATTTAGCAAATAAACAACTACAGCATCTTACTACATGTAAAACTTACCTGAGAGCAAGCTTCATAGGTTTCGGGTTTAGCACCAAGTTTTTTTATACCTTTATTCATGTTTGAATTTCCGGAACTACCTGGATAGCTACCGGATTTCTCCTCTAGAGCTTGAATTAAAGCGGAGCCCGGTTTCACGCGAATTCCATAGTAATGATACTTGGAATTGCCTCTAGTCCCTAATCGACGCGTACGTAGCCCGGTGAAGACAGACCGTATCAATTTTCCAAAACTGGCTGCATTTACAGCTTCAAGTTTATTTTCGTTGCAGTGCTGCATGTAGTGGTTGTAAAGTGTTGACCTAGGAAGGCTAACACCTTCAGCAGTCTCATAATTTTCCATAAGCCACGAAACCTAGCAAAATATTTCTGTTTAAATTTTCCAGATATATTATCCAATAAAAAAATTTCTCTACCGTTGCTGGTGAGATTCTTGTTGCATGCGTTATATTAGGTGCATTTTCAGTGTCATTAACACCTGCTGTTGTGGACGAAGGAGTTTGCTGAGCGTTTGGGTGATTTTCTGGAATATAAGTCACTTCCTGCTGGCCGAAAAATAATTAAATACAGAATAATTCTCTAATTTTCCAATCGACTCAATTTACCTCTGTACTTACTGTTGTTAAACTTTGAGGTGATTCTCTATTCTGAGAACTACATAAAAGGCTTTCGTCTACAGGAACTATGTAAGGCAACCCAGATGAATGAGAACTCGATGTGCTCGATGAGTTTGTATAATTGGCTGTTGATGAATAGTACGATTGACTGTTCGATTGATAGTCGCCAACAGCGCAAAATGGATATGTCCTGGAAAATATTAAAAGTCAAAAGAAATTCTTAACGCTTCTGCTAGCGTTTCCTAAACTCTTTTATCTACCTCAATAATAAACGTGTAGTTTGTTTTATGGCCCATTTGTTTACTTTGGGTGTTTTAAGCTAATCATTGAGTTAAGATGAATCATTAAGGAGGACTGCCACTGACTGACTTCAAAAATCATTGGTCTTGTGTTAAATAATTTACTTTCAAGAGTATTCAACAACGGCATCAATAAATGACCGAGATAGCGACCTTAGAGTAGGAACTGAAGCAGTAGAGAGCGTATAGACAAGCTCAGTCGCGTTTTTCTCAAAATAAATTGTTTCGAACTGGGTGGCATCAAGAACTCGAACCCGTTTCACGCAACTTTAAAATAAATGCAAAACGAATTAGTTATCTTTACAAGATATTGATTTGTTTTTGATTGATTTTATTTTGCTTTTATTGTATAGTGGTTTTAGAAAAACCAACAAGAAAAAATCGTTTTAAACAATTTACGAAACACGGCTATTTTTTAACGTTACAGTGCTGCCCACCCCCCTAAAAAGTTTAGGAAACGCCGGATTATGCAAAAATTATTACATTTGGGATTGATTTTGAGACGAATTGTGATACAATTCTGGATCAACATATTGCACTTGGTATGGTCCACCGGCTGTTACGTTATCTTGTGTTGAAACTGAAAAATCAAATAAATTTCATTAAAATCAAAACTTACAAATTTCATTTCACATTTGTATTTTTGTTGTACTGTAGTACAATTAATGATATCCAAAGTGTTGTAGTACGATAAAACAATTTTAAATTTAAACCTTAAATGTCATATGTATTAAGGAATCATTCCTTAATTTGGATGTTACATTTTTCTATAATACGTTTTTTCACTTGAGTAAAATACCAAATAGAGCTTAACTGATAGATTAGTCTAATATTGTTTTTCAATAATTAGATATCACTTATTCGAGCAATATAACAGCTCTCAGGTGAATAAATTTATTTGTTCCTTTATGCCGCCGTTCGTAGTAGAATTTTGATACCAATAGTTGAGTTGAGTATTTGATGTTGATATTTTTCCTCTATAATAATGAATTCATAGAGATTGAATTTAATAGAAAATATATTAATAAAAGGAGACGAGGAAAAGTACAATAACTCAAACTCATTTTATATGTATAACATATCTTCAAAGAAACCTGGAAAGAATACCACAATCTGAAAAGCCGTTTTACAATACAGACAGCAAGCATTCTATGTGTTCATGATTGCACCCACATTCAAATTGTTTGTTTTTATATCTTTTTGTGGAAGCGTATCATAAAAAAAATAATGATGCAGGAGGGTGTCTGCATAAAACTTTAGAAGCCGTTAAGGGTAATTTTCCATTAATGCAGGCTATGTGTAATGAAACATTAATATTTCAAGATATTGTTGCTCGATTGTTAGGCTAATTGTGAAAATGCCTTTGTATGATTAACTCCAGAATAATTCAATATCTAACGACTGAAAAACCAGGATAATTTTGAACCAAATAAATAGTGAAGTAATTTTATTTAATGAATAATTATCATGCGGTTTATCTGATTAGATCATTGAAAAATTGCTCAGTTGAAAAAATATTCCTAGGTATTCCTAAGTTAAAAAAATATTTCCGAGTAATGGATTGATCCTAAAAATGGTTTCAGTTTAATTAGAATTAATTGACCATTTTCTTTTAGTTGTTTTAAAGTAAATTCAGAATTTGTTCACAAAAATCTTATTTTGCAGTCGAGAGTTAGTGCCAATTTAGGTAGGTACATACATATATAATTTGTTCAGGTAAGAATCGGTGAGTTTAAGAAAAAATTTGATTGCTATCGATTCTTTAAATACAACCTCCAGGAGTCTGTAGCTGGGTTTTTAATAACAATAATTGTTAACATGTAAAAAAATATAAGTATTAAATCATTAAATTATACGTTTCAGTTTCTTTCCTTTATTGTATCTTCAGAATAAGGAAAGAACAATGCCCAGAGTGAGTGTTGTTTAATAATTTTGCGATATTCGTCATTTACTATGACTTATGCTTCTATGCTATACTACTTACATAACTCAAATTAAGGCCTCAATTTTACAAAACTGATTTTATATATGTAGGTACCATACATTGCTAATGAATGAGAACAGTAATAATTATTGAAAAATATACTTATATATTATATTTATCATTAAAATATTCGTACGATATTATTACCTGGAAAATCAGTGTTGGTAAGATCTGACATTTCATAATTTTTACTGCATTATACTTAGGACCATTTAGCCTTCCCTAATCATAAAAATGTGAAAATGTCAGAAGTTGTTCAAAATGTTCATGCAACTTAACTGATTTTTTATTTCTGTACATAAATAAAGTGATTTCTGTGTTAAATAACTTGTTTTCAATTGATCTAAAGAACGCGTAGCACGTGTAGAAAATACGAATTAATATATATTAAATCATAAAACAAAATTTCGTTAACGTAGAAATATGTCTTGCAATTGAATTCTTATTGTTATAAATATAACGCAATTACCACGTATACATGACAGTTTTAGAAACTGAATAGAGATTGGGTGGATTTTCGAGCTCCGTATGTGATTACTTGGGATTAAGGGATCGAATCGGAAGTGAATTCGATATCGCTTGAAGTGCCACTTAGCTCCCGAATTATGTTGAGGATTTCCAATGTCTCTTCGAAATTTTTTTTTTTGTTTAAAAAAAATATCTTTTACAGGCAAACAAATCCCACAAAGAAATTAACGCCGTAATAACATGCTTAGCGACAATTGTAAAATCGATTACTCGATCCGCGAAGCTAAGTGAAATTGTATCTACTCGATCCGATTTCAATCCAATCTGCGTATATATGTATGGGATTGAATCCGTATTCAATCTAGATTCGATCCTGCATGTATACGTAGTAATGATATTTTGAAATCTACAAATAATTTTATTTATCCTAAAATTTTAGTGGTATTCAAAAATGTTCTCAGAAATTTTCAGTAGCACATTCTTTCTTTCTTTTTTAGTTTCGGCATTGAATAAAAAAAAGGGTACAAAAACGACATAACAAACTGTTGACGTACTGCGATTATCTCTTGCATTCCTAATCAATTTTAAGTTACAATTTACTCTCGTATCTCCATGCCAGCATGCAATTTTTTAACTTTAAATAATTTTGGTAGATATCAGGATAGTAACTTTTATAAGTACTATAAAAAAACAATACAATTTAATTGTTATAATGTTTTTTGTTTCGATAACAAAAAATGATCAGATGATTTTTATATTTTTCGATCAAAACATTATCAACTGACTTTTATTTTTTGCGATCAAGAATAACATTTATTAGCTAACATTAATTGTATTTATTTTCTGGATTTAATATAATATATTATAATTTTAAAATGTAATGGAAATGCAAATTAACCTAATTTTTGCGTATTACAGTGTCACATATGTATGCTGAAACTAATATCTTTTCTATCTCTTTCATCATGAACACATTTCGTCGCTTTTTGGAGTTTTTTTTTTTTGTAGAATGCTTATTTCTCGAGATATTTTGCAGTGTCAAGTTAAAAACAACTCACCCGAATTTATTAGTCCGCCAATTCGCTCTGATTCTGCAAGGTGGGGCAGAGCAGTTAGCCGCACGTAGAAGAGCAGATGGATGAAAAACACGATTAGACGTGCAAAAATCAATAATTAAAAAAAAAAGACAATTGAAGAAATGAGAACTATTTGATCTCATTTGTTACAATATCCTCTAATTATATTCAAAGATTTTCTCAATGGCCGCAAGAAAAACAAAAGACGCCACTTTCTCTTTCAGTCATTCTATCATATTATTTAAATCCGAACGTTTCAGCTTTACAGCTTTTAATTCCCATTTAAAATAATAATTCCATACATATCATATTTATTATGCATCACTCCGGTTGACCAAAATAATTTACCTTACTTATGCTATAATAGATAAGCACACTTTCATAATTGAATAACAGAGCTTAAGCCAACACCTTATCACTTTACAATCAGAGAAGTAACACATTGTTAGGTAATTGAACTAGTTATGGGTCGGCTCTAGCTTTATAAATTAAAATAAGAAGACGGGCAATTTCTCTACAGATACCAGATTTTGTTACTTAATTTAAAATTTGTTGTTAACGCTATACAACAAAACCGCCAATATAATTCATATTTATTAGAAAATTTACAATTATGTGAAATTCGAGTTTTTGCGATGTTAAGTTTTTCAGGACCGGAGATCTCTTTAGGGTTAGAAGCTTTTATAGTGGGCTTGTCAGAATCTACTTCATTTTATTAGTTAAAATATTTTGTTAATATGTATATGTTAACTGTATATATTTGGAAACATATAACAACATAAATAAATCTGACATATTTACAATTGCAATAAAATTAACAAAACCAAATAGCAAAAAATAAATAATAAATTAACGAGTTAATAAATGATTTCTCAAAATCTTTCTGTAGCATTTGAAATCAATTACAGAGAATGAAGAATTGTAATTGGTGCAAGATATCACAGCAGTATCTATTGGATATCACATCACAATTGATGCAAGATATCGCCGACGGTATTAGATATCACAGCTTAGAAAATTATAAAAACCACTGATTATTCATATACCTCCATATCACTGTGATAGAACTGAGGAAATTAGATTATTATAGTTTGAAACAAATAAATTCAAAATAAGTTAAAAAGAAAGACCGAGAGGAATTGCAGAGAGCACAAGCAAGCGCTACCACAGCTGAGTGAAGACTTTTATATCATAGAAATTGTACTTGTTTTACAATTACGCCAATTTCAATTAAACTAAACTTAACTGTTAACAATTTTGATCTATGGGTCTGAAATTTCGGGACGATTTGTGTTAGATCTGGAACTAAAACATTGGCCTTTGGGACCGATAAAAGAGTAATATATATAAAATATAATTTTTGATCTATACCAATATTTATAAACGTTTCAATCGAGAGGTGGACAGATACATTTTGTAACAATATTGCTGATACAATTTTTGATAAGCCAAAATGAAAGGATTGGAAGCCTTAAAATCCGCTCTTCATCATTGTTTTCGGTGCAGGGTATAGCAAGTTCAAATATGGTTTGAAGCCAGACATTATCCAACTTATTCATCGCCGCTAAAGCTGCTTATGAGATTAAAACCGTCTTGCCAAGGAATTAATTTAGCTGTTTTTTAAAAGCCTTCATTTAACTTAGTTTGTTGTCTTCTACAAATTTTGCAATCAGGTTAGAAATAGAATTTTGCCCATATTCGTTCCCGGTGGCAATACAATTTATCACTAAGCGCTAGATACATATATCTATATATACATATATAGATGCTATAATTTTAAACATTTTAAGAGCATATGATTTTTCACTTTAAATTCACATTATCTACATATTCTGATCGGAACTTGGAATTCTAATTACCAAAGAGTAAAAATGGGTAAAATGTGATGTGATCTGGGTGAACTCATTCACCATTTATTACTTGATTCGGGTTGTTACTTTAGTTTAAATAACGTAACAGTTTACTGCTGAATTACCGCTTTAACTCTGATTACATAATTAGTATTTTTTAAATTGCTACCCCACGGAAAATTAAAAATCAACTAGAATTAGATCGCAATAGATAATACGAATATTCGTAATTTCACTTTCAGTATTTTAGTATTTGTGAATATTTTTTGATACTTTTAATACTTAACACGTTGACACCGACGGCTGCACTAAATAATTGATCTGTTAGAAAAAAAAATTTCCAACATTGAAAAATCCGATAGAACTAAAAACGTTTGCATGACTGTGACCACAACAAATTCAGGAAACCACGCCAGGTGATAGAGCAGAGACCTAATAAAATGTTTTCAGTTTTTCCTGGGAAAAAAATAGTGTTTTATCAATACCCGAAACTAACTTTTTTTCCCGTATTCACAAAAAAAAAAAAACACGTATCTGCTTTAGAGTCCGATGAAAATTGAATTGTTTGGTAGGTTAGTATGAAATAAATGTTGTGTTACCTTTCATGCATTCGTTTGAATATGCTTATGTAAAAGACATATTTTCTTTACACTGGCAAATTTACATACATACTAAATGTATCGTCGCAAAAAAGCTAAGAATGATCATACTGCTTTACATATTTGATTTACTTTCAGAATTTTCTTTTTTAATATTATTATACATAAATAAAATTAATTCTTGTTATTCACTATAAATATTTTTATGTGCATTATTGGATCCAAAGGTTTCGGTAGGAATCAATCCGATCGACGTTCACTGACTTTGAATATCTTGAATTGAAGAGATTCAAATGAAGTGAAATTCTTTATTTTATTAAAAAATTCCATACACATCCTGAAAGTAACTGCCAATATATTTTAATGCAAAGTATAACTTTTTTCTGATCCGAATAGATGAAAAAGAAAAAATATTTTTAATAACATAGAGTTTGAACAGTTATGTGTCTATAAAGCATCTATGTTAATAAAATCAAATAATTCTATTGTAGTTTCTACCTTATAGGCGGGGAATACAACGAACCATACATATGTTTTCTGAAAATTCCATATCGAAGGTTCAGTATGTTGGAAAAAAGTGATAGAGAGAGATTAACACTGCGTTGATAAGAATACAGCAATTTCCATATCAAATTAGGCATGTGTAAATTTAGATTTGTGTTTAGTCAGATTTGAGAGACTTACAAGTTTAAGTAATGTGGAAGAAGTAAAAAACGTTACTTAAAAAGGATATTTACCCCCGCAATAGGAAACACTGTTGTGGCGTTGTCTATACATAGTAAGGTTGTGGAGTTGAAATCTTTTCAAAACTTCTTTGGCAGAAACAGACAAAGTCGGCGAACTTATTTTAAAAGTAAAGTATTTGTAATATGACACCAATTGAACTTCGTTTAAATACAACAATGAAAAGGTCGTCACTATGGGCGATGAACTAGTTTCAGGATCAGAGAGAAAAGCGCACCGAAATATGATACCATTCACCCAATATTCATCGCTAGAGTAACTGAAAGTGAAAGGAGTTCCGTACTTTGTGCCTAGCAACCGGACTACACGGTGACGGTAAAATTACAACTGAATCCAGAATCAAATTTATCCTAGCAATATGCTCTCTAGTAATGTATCTAAGCAAATTTCGTAAAATTTGGTCTGGTGTGTGTGAATTTACCCAAAAGTTCTCCCGTAACACAAAACTACATAAGTCAGAAACTTTTACGGCGTTCAATACGAACAGACAGGATGCGGTATATTTATATATAGCAAACACATGCCAAGATATCTAATTATGTGACGTATGTAAGCAATAGAATTAAATGCCAAAAATGCAGATGTGAGATGATACACCATTATGGGTGGATTCTGAGGATCAAGAGCAACCGAACAATGATAAAAGCAAAAGGAACAATGAGAGGTGCAAGCAGGTGAAAGTGATCCACCTACCACTAAAAAATGCTCCCTCCATTAATAAGCCCCAGCTCGCAGTGAGCAACAGCCAATGGTGGATGCTTTCGTTGTTAAAAGCACCTCCCCTTTTCAGATTCAGTGGGCTTTTGGTTGGCACAGCATCCCTTAGGACCGAGTTTTTATAACATGATGCGAACACAAACAAATGATAACTCGAAAGAGGGTTGTCCCTGCAGGGATAAGCGTATGGCATCGTGCGAGCTGATGAAGAGTTGATTAGACTTCACTGCATGAGTCTGCTTTTTATTTCTGCAAATTTTATTTTTTAATATTAGTTGCAATTGTTTCATATTAGAATTACGGAAATTACCGATTATTTGCACAAAAAGTTAAACAATGAAAAATTATACAACGAGTAGAAAAGAATGCAAAGTCCTGAATAATTTTGCAGAAGCGAATATTTCACAAAACATTTTAAATGATTATAAAAATAAGTAATGCGGTGAAAAAGTGGTGTATTCGCAGGTAACGTGAGTGAGCAAGTTCAGTGTTTATACAATAAAATTAGTAAAAAAGCAGATTAATTCGGAAAGCACTTTTTAATTAGCTCCTGCTACTTGGAGTATAAACGGCTGGGTAGTTACACAACTTTTTAAGGAGAATTATAACGACTAAAAAAAACTACATAGCAATAAAGTTAATATGTGTGTGGAAGAAGTGAGCGGAGTGACGGATAATGTCAGCTTTTGAGATTTTTAGTGTATTGAGAGGCTGCTTGTACATATTCCTCTTTTCCTATAAAGGTGCTTTAAATACATTAAATTTCACCTTGGATTAGACAACTTTTAGAAATAATTTAATCTTAGAATTCGCATTTAGCATATTTGAAAATTACATACAATTACATGTCTATACGAAAGCAATTCTTAATAAGTTTAAGAACACTCCTTAAATATCGTCATTATAGTTAAATCTAAAAATGTAGTAGGTATATAAAAATATTATTTTGTAAAAAAAAACTACTTATTTAAGTTTCCCCCATCCAGCCATTCCTGATTTACAGAATCGAAACTGTATAAAATTGCATATACTTAAAAATATAATAAAAGAAACCTTAAAGCTGATAATATAAATTAAAAATGTTCACTAACAAATAATTATAATATTATAATACAACAGTTTTTATTCGTCGTCACAACTTTCAAAAGTAGAAGCCTTCTTTTCGATTGAAAGATTTCCTTGAATTTAAACGAGTGCGTTCAGCCTCTACATAATTTAATAAAATAATCGAATTAAAACACTTTTTAATTTAAAAACCGCCTAAAAGTGAAATTGTATAAATTACCCCCTATTCTCATCAGGAATAATAAAAAAATGGTTTTTTTTTAATTTTTTTGATTTTATCGTTTATATGAACCTTTCTGAATAATTTTCCGAAAGAAATGTGCAGCAATCTTGATTGGAAAAGTTATGCGGGTTAATATACAAACTTTACTAGCCAAACCATGGCGTCTGAAACTTTAAACGCGATTTTCACGAAGCCACTTTCGAACTTATGTAGTATCTAAGTTATAACTTTTGAACGAAATAAGAAATCGACATAGTTTTGGTTTTATTTGAAAATATACTTCATTTATTGGAGATTATACCTATTAAAAAGAATAATTTTTTCATTATAAATATTTTTTGTAGGATAGCTATTTTAAAAGCAAAATAATGAAGAAAAATCGTAACATATTATAAATTTTACTTGTTCACCATTTTGTTACCTTTTGACTTTTTAATAATTTTATCGGTATAACCTCCAACCACACTCTTATATTTTATGAAAATTTTTGAAAATTTGATTTAATATAATTTTTACGAGTGCTACAGCTTAATAAAATGGATTTTTTTTTTGGACACTTGCGTTTCAGCATAATAATTAATAGGTTTTGAAAACATTATTTTTATTTAAAAAAAAACTGCTGTTTGTACTTGAACTTGTAATAAATATATAGCAAACAATTTGAATGCCATACTAATATTTCCTAATGTAAAATAAATTCTGAAAATTACGTCATTTTTTGGGTAGTTAGATGAGAATTACCCCCTTAAGTGCCTACCATGTAAATCAAGGTATACGAATAAAAAGTTTGGTTCTGCATTATGAAGAATATATGGTATTAAGACGTTCGCAGACGTGAATGCTCTAGCATTTATATTTAGGATTCACATTTTAAAACCAAATATTTTTATTATTATATATATTTATTATTCATTTAATTTTATATAATCTTAATTTTTTTTTAATTATTATGCACTTCAAAGTAATGGACAAGTAATTCATGGAGTATTTTCATATTATTTTATCTCTTCTCTGTGTATTTAAAAATTTACTTGAGCCGGCACCTTGAGTAAATTAGAATCGCCTGTCTATTTTTGCAACTCACTAAAAGTTTTACTGTCCGCGAACGTATTAATAAAATGCGAAAGTTATATCATTTATATCATTGTTGTATCATTTCAGTAGCAGCCAATTTTTTAGATCAAGTGGAAAACATTTTTTCGTTAAATTGGCCTGAAATTGTTTACAATAAATCGAATGTTTTCATAATTGATTTTTTGTTAAAAAGGTTAATTTGTAAATTAATTATAATGAAACGAATATCTACTACAAAATTTATTTGTTTTCGATATACATACATATGTATGTATTTATACGCTCCGTTAAGATGCGGGAATGCTATTGAGAAGCGAATAATTATAAAATATAATTTACTTACGCATTTGAAGCGTCCGAAAAGAACGCGATACGACTTCACAAATTCAAAATTTTAATTTTATTCGTTTTCGCGCCACGGATCGCGTTTGGAATGGCCAGTGAAAATATGCGCTTTATTCATGTCGGATATAAGTTGCTTGAAATAAAGAGTTAGTATTTTACGTCTTTGAAAATCGAAACCTCAAAATAAGTTATAACTTTCATTCTTATTTCAATAATCAAGTAATCTTGGAATGCTGCGTCGACATCTTTTTAGAATATCGTTATTTATTGCTATTTTTAATGCCGAAATGACTGTATTTAATTTCCAAAATTAGTAATATTGACTTAAATTGACTTTGAGGTCTTCTCTTAGATTTTGATAAGACTGTGTAAGACCGCTATTTGAGGTCAAATGGGTACTTGTAATATTTAAATTTAAAGTTGTTTATAATTTCGGTTTGAATTCTAACAGGATAAATGCGTGCTTGCTGCCGTCAACAAATTGAATAAGAAATTTGATAATAATAATTGGGTATACATTTTCAACAAAATTCGCCAATTATTTTTTTAACGCAATTTCTTCAAATGTTTAAAGTATTTTCACTATGTTAGTTTATGTTTTACTCAAGTGCGCAATTTCAGAATAACACGGATTTTAATCCAATATTTTTACACAAAAAAGAATATAATATTTAATTCTTGAGTTCATAGCACAACAAATCCAATACATATAAAACAAAGTGGTCAAATTGTATACGTACGAAATAAATTTCCTTAGTTTAAGAATAACATATTTTTACCAGATAAAAGGTTCGTTCGTTCTGAAGCTGAGGCTTTATGTTGCGAGATGTATGCTCACAGCATTGTGATAAGAAATTAAGTTGCTGACAATCAAACCTAGTCTTGTATATATTTTAAATATAAATTTAGAGATATAACTTAATATTACCTCTGAAAAACTTGCGAAAATATGATGTAAAAATAGAAAATCAAACTTTTTCACAAGTCTTTTAAATAGGAATCTTAGAATAATTGTTGATCTAGAGGAAAGGCACTTATTGCTACTTTTCCCAGCCATATTAAAGTAAAGCCCTTCAAAAGTCGCACAGATAACTTGGGTGGTTTTCGTTCCCCGAAGAGATTTATTTGATGTTTATCGTGCACCTTGATCTATACTTCTCTTCATCCACAAAGGTTCAAAGGTTTCATAATAAAGAGGGCTATTCCCCCACGTTCAGAAGATTGCAAAAACTGATAAGTAATTGTTCGACAATTAAAAAGAAGCCAACAATATGATTGCAGATTGACCTAAGGTTTCCTCCCAATTTCTTGAACATCAACAGATTCTTATTATTTGTTGTACAACATATATGAAGATAAGTAAAATTGATTTCGGGGTAATTCTTAAGGGCTTTTCTACTTTATTGGATATAAAAATGGAAATTGCTTACAATACTTTTAGAAAATATTTACATATTGTGCGACAATGACATTCGGTACATATAAAAGAAACTTATTTTAGTAAACAAAGGCGAAGGAAAACTCCATTTATTTTCCTTCTGAGGTAGCTAGAAAGTGGAACTCCTTAGGAATACAAGTAAATTTAATCATATTTTTAGCATAAGCAACATAAAGTAGATCAGAATAAAAACAATGTTAATTTTTTGCGAAAGTGCTGGACTATCAATTTTAACAATTCGATATTATTACAAACATATATGGAAAACATAATTTTATTTGTTATTTGTGTTTTTAGTAACATTGAAGTGAAAACTTAGGGGCAGTGCAAACAATAACAACACATTTAAATTTGCTAAATTTATCACAAACTATCGAGCTGTGATTTTGCAACTGTTTGTTTTTGGGACTTTAAATTTTTAAACAATAAAAAAATCATTCAATTTACGTACATCTTGAAGAAAAATAATCAAGATCATATTAGACTTAAATGGAGTGATTACGGAAGGGTTTTGTTTCTTTTCAGTTTAATCTCCACATATATGTTGCATAATTTCTAAATCCATATAGACATTCCTGGCCGCAAACATATGTATTTTGATTGCCAACATTGAAATTACTATTAGAAGTGATGAAAGTAAATCAAATGCATAATTTTTAGATTAGTATGGTTTGGCGAAAATTGCTAAATTTTTTAGACATTACAATTTAATTTTAATTTTAAGATATTGGAAAGTAATATTAAAGAAATTCAAAAGCTGATTCATTAACAACCACCGTATTATGTATAGTTACCAATGATATGGCATGCAATAATATACATACTTCTTACTTTTTCGTATTACTTATATAAAATAACATGGAAATCTTTGCGTATATAAATGAATTGAACCATATGAAAATTCTGAAAACATGTTTTTTAACATTTCTGTGCGCTAGGTTTGGAGTAGATAGAGTCACATTAGAAGTACGAGTAGATAGAGAAAAGACAATATATATAACATATTTTATATATGTACATATATAGACAGAACTGCAAAATAGAAGACTAAGCAACGGATGTATCCCTACATATAAATTGGAATTAAATTTCTTTAATAGAAAATATGCCTGAAATTCATAAATCATTCTTTTATCGCAAATTTTTAATTGCAAGCTGCCATTAACGGTAATAGGTCCTTTTAATAAGCACTGCCCATATTTTTAATTATACAACCCGGAAAAAAAGGTAAAAGTTGTTTGGAAATTGGAAACATTTTTTACAAATTGATTGATATTACGAATATTGAAATAATATGTTAGGTGAAGTTAAATGCACAACTGCATTAATTTTACTTATTGATGATTGGGTATTTATTTAATTATAATCTTTTGAAAAGAATTATACTTGTAGTTAAATAACTTTGATTAGCTTCATTTATTATCACTATATTGAAATTCTTTTCACTTAATTTTTTTTTTGTCCTTTTGCAGTGCATCTTCAACATTGATTTCAAGCTATTACCTAGATATAGATCTAATAAAACATTATCTAAATTAGTTGGGTCCGCGACTTCGTACGCACAAACCAATGAAATACGTACCGATGTCGTTTTTTATAACTTTATAATGCTTCTAGCCTTGAACCATGCCTAAATCAGAACAATTTAAAGTGAACGTCTATATAGATATTCCAGTCTCTTCATTTTATAAATTTTATGTGTGAAATTTCTTCAGCAACTGATTGAGCTGTTGAGGTTTTGTTGTTTGAGCTTAATGATTGTAGAAAATATGATAACCAATATGTTTTGGGGAAATATGCTTTAAGCTTTATAGAAAAAATAAATCTTATTTTATATGAAAGAGAAAAGCAATACGAAGAAATTTTGGAATAGTGATTACAACATACATACATATATTGTTAAAATGGTTCGTATACTTCAACCTGTAATAAACAAATTATCTAATTTTACCAAATAATATATTATATTTTCGGAAAAATATTGTACATTTAGGCTAGTTTATTGATATCCTTTTACGACCCCAAGAAAAATAGTTTCGGTATAATTTGGGAATATTAAGTACCCTCTACTCGTTGAACGACCCTATTAGGAAATATATAGAGACAGTACTGAAACCCTTGATTCAGCACTAAGAAGTGATAAGATAAAGTGAATGACCTTATTATTTTAACTAATCCCTTGATGAAAATCAGTCCAATTTTACCTGTCCTAAGCCCCTGACGAATACATTTAATTTGTTGCACCCTACTTGATCCTTTCAAATTTCCTCGCGGACATATTACGAATTCAGAACGTTACAACCCCTACAAGATAGCGTGAAAAATATTTCGCAGGAGGCAGCCCTCCGGGTGCGCACCTTATCCTCAGTGCAGCACGTGCAGAACGCAGGTATGATATTTAAGTCCCTCTTGTTGTTTAGGCCAAGTTTTACTAGTTGGGCGCTCTCGATACAAACAGTGAAGAAAACATGTGTTCATCGGCGGCTCATTTCTGATTTGGGATTAATTTAAATTGATACACATCACGGGCGCACGTTAATTGAAATCGACAGTAACAATAGACGTGTGGTAGTACAAACTTATCTTCGGCTTTACCAAGTATAAGTTTAACTGGTCCATATTTAATCATGAATTTAATGAAGGCTTACCTGTTACAGTGATGAAACGAGGGCTGTTCCCTTCGTCTGGACTCTGAGAATGAACCACTGTAACTTGGGCTCCGACTTGCTGGGGTATTGATGAAGAACTTTCGCAAGGAGACAAGTCCGATTCAATCGCGGCCACTTCCGGGACTGTAATTGGTGATTCATTGCTTGAATCCGATGAATCCACAGGAACAACATCAACGACAGTTACTCCAGAGTCATTGGTTTGTAAAAGTAATTTCTTCTGTTTTTTAGAAATGTAGGGAAAATAATCTATATTACATAAAATATGAATTTTTCATATAAAAATAAGAAATGCAAAACATTTTTATAAATATGTCTGTATGTAAGAATGTAAAATTTTAAAAAATCTTTTTTTTTTTGTTATTTCAAAATAAACTTAAGGATTTCAAAAATCGTTTGCAAGTGATTTTATAGAGATAACAGTGTTTAAATTAAATTATATAGGCTTCCGCAGCAAGCGCCTTCTCCACGTTGTTTACTGTATTAAAATGTTAAAGGTGTTTTTCTTGAAACTTTCTATTGTATTTGTAAATTTTAAAATAGTTACGGAAACATTGAAAATATTACTTTTTTTGTTAAAGATATATTTTTTAAGTATTGTATATTTTTTTCGAAATTACGCTATCACTTAAATCCTTGTTAGTATTCCTTATTTGTGATGTTTGGCTTAGATAAATTACGCCTAACCCTCAATTTACACGGTAGATTAGTTTTCCGAAAATGCAATTTGAAAACGCGCAATTGGAGTCCACAATGTTTTTTTAGAAAGCAAATCCTGATTTTGAGAAATTTCCAATTCGACAAAATTTTACTTTCATTTTTATTAAAGCGTTTTGAGAAGTGAATATTTTTGGTGGTTCTAATATTGTTAGGTTAATATAATTTTTGTATTTGTCTGCACTGACCATGTTAACCTAAAACATCATGTAAATGGAAGTTCTTCCTCCCTTCTTCTACCATTGCACCGAAATCGTACATTTTTAAGGTCTTATAAATCAAGGGTTAAGTGTATTATTTTGTTTTTGATGATTTGAGTTTATGACTAATTGTGCTTATATTATTTTCTATTTGTTACATTGACTTTTGACACAATACATGAATTGTTTATTTTTGTTTTGTTTTTATTTTTGTGTGAGTACGTAGCCTTTCACGAAATTGATAAATAAAAACATATAATTTATTGACATGGAAAACCTCCATATGTCACATTCATTATGTTGTAATTTGGAACATTATTATTAAAGCCTTACGCAACACACATTAAATAGAAATAATTTCTTGGAGATGTTCCTCATAAGTAATTGAAAACAGATTGCATAATAGTGAGTATTCTGCTCTAAATATGCACTTCATCGATTATAGAACGTATTTGTGATTTAATATTGTGACTAATAAAACAAACATTCGAAAATTTTGAGGAGAGCTCAATTTCAATTTTGTGAAGTAGCAAATAATGAATTGAAATTAAGAACTATTTAATTTTATTTAGCGTTTAGTCAACACTTTATTTTATTATTTTATACCTTTTCAACAAGTAATTCAAGAAGTTATCCGTAAATGTAATAATTTTGCTAAACTTACCTGAGAAATAACTTGATCAATGTCAATTTCTCTTCCTTGATTAGAATTTCTTTGATCTCCGGATTCAGATGGAGTTATAGATATTACACCAGATGAATTGTTATTTGGTTTCCTTTCTTTACTTGTAGAAGTCGGAGTAATTGTTACAAAATTCCTTTGTGTTGCTAGTCTGGTTGCCATGTTAGTTAATTAAAATACAGATGTAAGTGTAATTTCTGTTTTATTCTATGACTAGATTCAATTTTTGGTATAACATTAATAGTTTCGTGTAGATTTCTTGCAATTAAACGATCCACAGTTGAAGATTTTATGGCATTATAAACGAATTCTGGAAAGAAACAATAAGGCGACTTATTTTGATGCGTTAATATGGTTGTGTGTATATATACACGTCAATTGTACAAAAATGAAGAACAGAAACGAAAGCCACCGAGCCTGCAACCTCCAAGGGTGTTGCTATGAGGAAGATCTCAAGAGCAAAGGTAACTATGACAAGATATCTCTTGGCTTCGTTAGAAAATGGTTTCCTTTTTTATTGTTTATTATATTGGTTGTGAGTGTAGCTAACTTGTAAAATTTTCCGCAGTAAGAAAATTACAGAAGAAGCTTCAGGGCAAAGTTGAAATAACATCTGTGAACTAAAAGACAAGAGAATGTATGATGAGCATGGGAAAATTGTCAGAATAGCTACCGCTGCCAATTTTTCAGTAGCGTTTCGTTTATAACATAACTTTATTTTTCCTGTTATATTTAAAAAATTGTTTTCGCAAAATTTATCGTTTAACATCATTTTCAAACAAAAAGAAAACACTCTATTATTGGTACCTACATATGTATATAAAAATTGATTTATTTTGGACTATAAAGTGCACACAATAATCCGGCTTGGGAGGTTTGGCAATTGAAACCAATTTTCTAATTCCAAAAGAATACAGATAACAAGTTTTTTGAATTGTATGTATAAAATAATTCATATTAAAAACAATAAATTCGATTATTGATGTGCCAAATTAATTAGCAAATAAAATAATCTCTTGTAAAAGCATTCACGAAGGCAACCAAATATTTCGTGTAATGAGTTAAAATTTCTATTAACCATTTAATTCCGAAGTTGTCTAATTTGATAAACATTATAATTTATTAAACGTTTGTAAATAGATTTCAGATATTTTCAATATCTATATATTGCGTTCACCAAATAATATGTATTAAGTTAAACACTTTATGATTAAAATATCATTGCACTTTAAAGGGTACACCCTGAGCAGGTAAATTAATTAAAAAACACTGCAATTCGTTGTAATATTCACAATTTTAACTATTAAAAACCAAACCGGGTACATCACTCAGTTCCCTTGGATACACAAATGACGGGAATTCAACTTTATCTGCAAACTACCTCGTAAGCGCGATTCGTAGCGATAAACAAATTATTGATCAAATAACTCCAACTCTTGGATGATTTTCACTGAAAGCCCTGCACCTACGTCGGATTGAGCTCGAAAAATTTCACAGAGCGGATAAAGTGCGGTGAACAGGATGGTTTTTCCTGTTTTGTTTTCGATATTAAGGTAAAAAAAATTATTTTGAATTTACTGGGGTTGAAGGGTTCCCCGTGAAAATGTGTAGGGTGTTCCTGTCCGGGCTGCAGCTTAACAGGGACAGGTGGTATATTAGAAAAATGCTTCCAACTGTGGAGACGGGCGAGGGTGCGTCGTGTGCGATAGGAAACGTAAGGTTACAAATTTGTTGATCATTGATATGTATGTCCGCTGGTCGACGGAAAATTGTAATTCGTTAAAATATTGAGGGGTTAAAATTGTCTTGTTATATTACTCATATTGTCATCTAAATTTCTACCATATTCAAACTAAATACTGTTTTACATTTCAATTTTTAAACGTTACGTTATTTCAAAGTAAAACACATTAAAAATAATTTCGCGTAACAATTTAGAAAACAAACTTGAAGCAAAATTATCTTCTTTTTCTTCAAAGAAATATAATCCAAAACAAATTTACCGCTATTTTCATTAGAAATATATTTGGCTCATCAATTACGCTTACATTGCCGCATGAGCACTTTGAAAAATAAGTAATTTAAACAGAATCAACTTTTGTAATCATCCACGTGTAAGTTTAATTACCATTGCTTCGACAACATACCTTATCTTATTCGACAATCTTGAACTAATTAAGAAGAAATTAATAACGCTCAAGTCACTTCACATTTAAATTTTAAGACGAATCATTCAAGCTTATTCGTGTGGTATTAAAGACTAAAATGTATGACGAATAATTTTTGGAAAGAAAAATCAGTTGACTTGTTACATAAATTTTTTTTATAAACCCTTTTTATATATTTTAATCTCCAAATAATTAAGATGCTATTACATACATACATATGTATATATTAAAACAATATCACATGTTTTCTGTGCAGAATTATTAATGTGCTTATCAGAAGCTGACATACCAGACAAATTTGATTTTATCAAAATCAAATAAAAAATTAGTTTATTTTATGGCAAATCACCGTCGCACGATTTTTGGTTTCGATGAAACTTCGTTAGAATTTATGTTTAGATGCCAAAAGAGAAAAATCAACGTAATTTATATTTTTGAGCGTATTAGTTTTAATCTACAACTATAAAAACACACACTTCGACTAAATTAACTTTGGATGCTAAAATCGTCCTATTTAATGGTTGCAAACCGAAATTGATGCGCTTTAAAAATAGGAATACGATATCCGATTAAGGACAAAATATTGTATTCGTAATAAAAAGTATCATTATAAACAAAGCATTGGATGAAAGGTATCGATACTCTGTTTATGGTATTAATCAATTATTATTATTTATCAATTGAATAAAGCTAGATATTTATGCACACTATAGATAGAATCACAGTGTTTATAAAGAATAAAAAAAAAGGGTAAAGTATATGTAGTGTTTGTTAGAAATTAGCCTTATTTGTCTAAACATCATTATAACATGTTTGAAATAATTTTGTTTAACGTGTTCAATAAGGGCTAATTTCATGTTTTTTAAAAGTATAAGGATAATGGATCTGTAAGCTTTACCCATCGTAATATTTATAAAAAATAAATTTCCTAAACGGAACAATAAACTTTGACTAAGTATAAATAGAAGGATCACGCAAAAAATTATTGGTATCGAAGTAAGATATAAAAAAGTATTAATACCTTTTCATATTACTTAAATAAGATTGCAGACATTAAGATTAAGAATTCCTTAATGAAGCTAAAGTACGTACTTAATGCGAGAGTTTAACTCGGTTGGCTTTTGTTTTTAAAAAAGTTATATTTTTAATTTGTGCATTTGGTATTTATTGCCTATTAAAATTAAAAATTGTTTTTATTATTCGATGCTTGGCTTCACTAAATATAGCCAAATAGGCTATGTTATATATTAATATTATTTAAATTTTTCATTTTCATTTTAGGTTATACCAAATTTCAACTTTTTAGATTTAATTCTTTAGAAACTAAATGTCTGTCTGTCTGACAGACAGATGGATGCTGTGATCAGACCATAAATGTTCCGTATTTTTCACAGGAGCACTGAAAACAAAAAGGGTAAAACCTGATATTGACATATTCGACGTGATTTACAATTTGAGTTAGGCTCGGTTGGAAGATATATTTTCATATCAGTGCCTTGACACAAATAATTTGCAAGCTTATTGAAAATAGCACGATATATATCAAAATGCCGAAATATAAATTTTCATTTTCAGATACATTGCACGAGAATTGCCTGAGGATGGTTATGAAAAGTATGCATAAGTGAATTTTGCCATTTCAGAGCTTCAGTGTTTTCATTGCAATGAGATCGCACCGGTTTTACCTTTAGCGACATCAATTCGTTTACCCCACTAATTGGACTGTTAATTAGTATAAATTTCATTAGTTGGTGATTACAATTAAATTCGTAAACTTTGAGCTCCAGTTTTTAAAGCTCATGAAACTCATTTAAATCAGAGTGAAATAACATAAACATTACTAATTTGTACTGCAGTTATGCATGCTATTGTTGAAAAAACAAAAGCCGCATCTAAAATTCTTTGTTCTAAGATATTCGATTAACTTTCTCTCCCTTATTATAATTCCTTTAAGGTACTATTCTACTCTAGAGCGTCAAAAAAAGGCCTTTATCAAACTTTTATTTCTCAGCCGCTTTATTAAGTATTGTGATGAAACTTTCACAAAATGTAAATGGACCCTTTTCATATACAAACAAATTTTTATTTTTGGCATATTATTATTATTATTATTAAATAGAGGGCGCCAAAGTTAAGTGTCAAAAAAAAGATGCTTCCATGGCGGCAAGTTAATCTCCGAAGTGGCATGTCTGAAACACAAAATTCGAATGGGGTTTTAAAAAGGAAGGTTCCTTACGTGACAATTCACCACCGTTAGTCAAAAATTCCAACAACAAAAAAAATGGCGAATGTTTGAAAAAAAAAGTTTGAAAAAATGACATTTTTTTTACTTTATATCTTCCGCAATTTTTTTTCTTTTATATTTTTATGCAAAAATGTGGTGAATTGGCATACACGACACTTTAATAAACAAAACGCACTAAGGTTTATTGAAATCGGTTCAGTAGATCCGGAGATTAACTTGCGACCAACTTGAAAAATGCCATTTCGAGAAAAACGCGTTTAAAGTTTTGGTAAAGGCCGAGTTCTCTCACGCGGCTATATGTATATAGTGCTATAACTTTTTTTCTAATCCGAATTTCTGTACAAATATTTGAGAGGTCATTTTTGAAGATGTAAGGAATCGAAGAATGCAAAAAAAAAAATTTCGATTTTGTGAAAACTCTTGAGTAGAATAAGTACCTTAATGCGAGGTAAAAAATAACTCCTATTTCGAAACAAAAAATAACTCCAGTAATAATTGTACCATTGCAAAAATATTTGTTGATTAGCGATTAATTCCTCTCTCATTTTCATTCTACCTATTTCCGATTAAATGAGACTTTGACATTCATTTGTTATTAATTTTATGCTTTTATTTAAAGTTCTTACTTAAATATATTATAAATGTTTTTTAATATATTTTCCTCACTCTATTATATTTTAAAACAACAATTTGGTATTAATGTTATGCTTTCAGCTCATAGGGTAAGTATAATTACTTCAATTCAAATTGCACAAAATATAGAAAAATCATAAAAGCTTCTAAGAACTTCTATTGTAGCTGAATTGAATACTTGATTTCTTATAAGAATTATTGAATGATATTCAGCTGCAACATTATCACTTTAGAAAATTCAAAATTTATAAAAAGAAAAACTTCATTTATTTATTTTTTTGCATAATTCAGTTTCAGTGCTGTAACTGTACGGATGGCTCTCCAACATGCGATAGATACAATTTTTGCATTTACATCTGTTGCATTGCTTTCAAAATCACAGAAAAAAGCTTAAACAAAATTTATATATTCTGAGCGTTATTACCTAATGGTAGTAGAATTCCAAAGTATATTATCTCTAAGTCACTGACTGACACATCAAAACCTATAGGATACTTCCCGTTGACCTAAAATCCTGAAATTTGGCACTAATGAAGATCTCATAGCACAAGTAAAGACAACAATTTGAAAATCATTAACTTCTAATTCTACACCCTAATAACTTTTTAATTTTATTGTTTATTATTTTCTTTTTTAATAAAAATACTGAGAAACAAATTTGCTACAAAAATGAGTAGGCTCTTCATAAGTTATTTTATTTAAAACTAAATAGGTACAGCAGGGCCACGATAGTCCGAACTCCAGCTAAACCGAACACCTTTATAATCCGACCCAAAAGTACGAGATTTTGGAGAAAATAAAGAAAAGAATCTCGTTAACTGCGCTTGCACAACAGCATTACGTGGAAAGTCCACTATATCTGATATTAAGAGCAAGAAAATATACGATAATTTGTAATAAAAACGAAAACGGTCCAGGTGCCAGCAAAACTTTGAAAACTTCGGAAAATCCTCTTGAAGGTGTTTTACATATGCATTTACATGGTTTTTAGAACACTGAAGAAAGAACGTCCCTTTGTCAGGTGACATGCTGAGGAAGAGGCCTGTTATTCTTAATATATTGCATTAAACTTTAATTACATAACATGTATGTATAAAATTTTTCCATGTGTAAATTATTCTGTCAATTACAAAATCAAAAAATTCCTTTTAAAATATTTACATACTACATATAATCCGAACGCTTCGTACATCCGAACAGGGCTTAAATTTTGTGTGTTCGGATTATCGAGACCTTACTGTACCTGCACATACAAATAGTGTAATCCTGTAAATTTCTTTTCAATTTTCGTAAGGTTTTTTTAGTATGGAAATAGTCGCAGATGTGTTTCACATAGTCTGAGCCTGCTTTTAAATGTCCGACATTTCGAATATAAATACATATTTGAATTCCGCCGGAATCAAGTCATTTTATTTCAAAACTAGCATTATCAAATTTTCGACAAATTTAATTAAAGTTGCCTACGTTATGAAATAGACTAGATGAAAATCCCTGTTCTACGTTCCGAATTTACGTGAATTTCGCGGTACCAAGAATATGGTGAATGCTTGAGAAAACAAATATTTCTACAAATTAAACTTAAAATCGAATGTAGGAAACATTAGTAATAAACTTTGAATAAAATCAAAGAATTTCGGTGGAATACCTGAAAATAGCTATGGATTTGTCTTCGAAAATTACTCTTAATCATTTATAAAGAACTTATGAGTGCACAATTGCAGAGGTTTCACTTGCGATTGCAGAGTGAGTGAGTAGTTAATTATGCAGCGGAACGTTGGCATCGTGACGCACTTGCTGCAGGTGATTTTATTCGCCTGCTGTTCAGTTTCACACTTGGAGACGGGTGCTCCGAAAGGTTCATTTGTGCTCTGGAACTTAAGTAATATGTGGTCAAACAGAGCAAGGATTTGTTTTGAATTCTTGCGATGTGGGGAGCCACTGGTTGCTCTATTCTTCGACGATTCGAAAACTCTAAGCGAGCAGGGCGAACCTTTGCACCCGTTGTTAGTGAAGCTGCACTGAATATTCGTGTCGAATTTACTTTTTAAGAAAGTCACCAAAAGTGCGGGGGAATCGTTTGTGAGGCTGGGACTTACCAGAACATGAGGTGCACTGATGGGATCGTTTGCTGACTTCGGAGCACTTGTTAAACCGTTTGGTTTCTCAATTGCACTTCATTTTCACCTGCGGGGGAGCGGATTAAGCATTATTAACAAATTGCGGGGATGTCAGCGAAATACCTTCGGTTGTTGTGTTGGTTGCTAGGGGCTTGTCACCTTGACTACGGATGGTGGGCCAGCCATGTTAGAGTCTGCGCACTAAAGCCTTTCAGAGTCGCTTCGAGCGAGCGGAAATCGGCGGCAAGTCGACGGTTCCCAGGGCGGTTAACTGGCGATGCACTTCGGCGGTAATAAGTTAACCGTCAACAAAAGTCAAAAACAGCTGGATTGACTCCGCAGTGACCCCACCGCTGGCTGGATGCACTTCTGACATTTCCTGCAGAAAGGCTGCGCTCGTTCGTTACAAGACGCATTCGATTAGGCATGGAATTATTGCACTGGTTTCAGTCTGACTTCGTTTCGTCTTGTTGCGTAGTACTCAATATTCTCCTAGATGGAGTCACCAATCTATTGATGGTTAACCAACCCCGCGATTCAATTCAAATTAAAAGCAAGGCAGTTCGACACAAAAAATTTACAACGTGTAAAAAGCTCAATTTATAGAAGTTTAATTTATAAGATACATAAAAGTACAGTTTATACTTCCGAATAAATAATTAAAAAGTGGTAATATTATAATATCTACATACATACCCATATATGATACTTTTTTGATTCCTTAAAATTTTTTTCGCTTTTCGTAAAGCTACAAATACTTTGGTACTGAACATACTGAGAAAATAAGTAAATGATTTGTGGGAATTTGTGGGAGAAGTTTAAAAGTAGTTAAATTGCAATTTCTTCGAAAAAACTAAACTTTATAATGTTTCGTATAATTATTGATCAATGTTGACGTTATGATACCCTTGCTAAATTTATTTTAGATTTTTCCAATTAATACTTTAAGTTATTCTGGGTGGATATTTACGAATTTAACCAAATAATTAAAAAAAAAACATGAGCGTTTTTTATAGGTAGCTTTTATTAGACACTTCATACGATGGGGTCAATTTTTTCATAACCACTTTAACCCTCCATTCTTACCTAGAATTATTTGAATTATTTGTGTAATTAGTGTAAATACTGATCAAAAAGGTGCTGTTTCCAAAATATCTGAATTTTGAAGAATTAACATGTTGAATTGAAACTGGGCTCCTGTTTAACACGCTTTTATGTAACTTTATTATTATTAATTTCGACTAGTTCTATTTGAACTAGGGCTTTGAAATTTTGCCCACGTATATATGTATGTATGTAGGTCTGGTGATAATTCAGGTGTATCTAGAATCGTTCTAATTCCAATACGGATGCTTCAAGATGGCGAATTATTTTTTTCTTCACAACAAGATGGCGTATTCCTGTTTGGACTTGTTTGATTCATTTTAATGGATATTTTGGTCCTAGATATCCAAAATAAAAGTTATTTTATACTATTTAAATTTAGCACTACTGATTTTATGAACGAGTTCTATTCTTTTAGAAACGTTTAAATGCCTAGGATGCATTCACTTTTATTTTTATCATGGTTTCGATCGTGACATGCATCATTACGGCAAACTTCCCACTTATGGAATCTTTAAGGAGATTTTTCGATGGCTTCAAACTCAAACGGTGTCATTAGGGAAAGGCGGCAATGACAAAGGGCGGGCTGCGCCAGAGTGCGGCGCATTATTGATGACCTTCTCGAGTGCCCCGGGCCGGGTTTGGGCCGAGCGCGCCTTGCACCTGACGTGCAATTTTGCATGCCCTTTTTATCACAAAGGATTTTTGCTTGGGAATGTTTCTTTCGACGAAAACAAGCCCCTCGAGAGGACGGAGCAATTAATTCGCAGTATGAAGCCGCCTCCGCGATTCCCGTCCTCGTTCTAAGCCCTCCGCAGACCCCCACACATTCGGAGAATTTTCAGTGCATGCGGGGGTGGTGGTATGCAGGTGGGCGTTTAAAATTCCAGGCGAAACGTGAAAAATCCACTCTATCCGGGTTTTCTTAATAATGAAAGGGCGGATGGGCGGTGGGGGCGGGCGCATTGTTCCTGCTCGGGCCTCGGCACCCTTTTTAGAATTGTAGGGCAGTCGAAAGCAGGCAGGAAGGGCAGTGAAAAGCTCCCGCGGACGGAGGAGCTTTCCGTGGAAATGCAAAGTCGAAGGCCGAAAACCACAAACCAGGTCATTTCGAGTTTAGTGAATGAGGAGGGCGCCTGAGCTTTCGATGACATTTTTCCTCATATCGGAATTTATTTGTATTTAGATTGCGCTTAAAGCTGTTTATTATCACGGAAAAAAGAGAGGCACGAAAAAAAGTGGTCGTGGGGCGCCGGCTCCGCAGAAATTTCCCCACCGCTTCTGACGATTCTCACTCTGTATTTCGGGTACTTCGCTGTAATCGATTGTTAACGACGCGGCGACGTTAAAATTTCTTAGAATCGTCGAGTGTAGTCGAGAGCGTTAATCGAGTTTCCCAGCTCAGGCGTTTGGAGAAAATTGCATTTCTTGAGCCAGAATGGAGCGTTTTCAAGTTTCCTAGCCAGACCCGTTGGAGTTTCCTAGGAGTTTGTGAGATCCTGCTGTGTGTGACATTTTTTCGCAGGAAAATGACCACCGACTTTTTGGTGGGGACCACTTCTGTGCCATAGAATCGCTAGTGCTCCGGCCGAGTGAAATAAGATCGTTTTTTGTTTTGTTTTTTAAATTAAAAAAAAAAAAAAAAAAAGTGATTGCATGGGGAGGAACACCGTAGTTAAAGTGAAATCGTTTCTCGTTGGTTACTCCCAGTTTTCGAGAGGTCTCCGCACGCATTCTGGAGGCTCCCCAGACAGAATTGAGGAGGCTCTGTGGGCAGAACTGCGCCCCATTTCCCCCTTCGGAGGACCGGAATCGTAGTGGTGGTTCGTTCGCTGGTCGTCCGGGCATTTTCCAGCCCTAAAACATTCATCGGACTTTTTCGTTCGTAGAAATGAGCCAGGGAAAAAATGAAGTCTATTAGAATCGATCGATAGGGAAAAATACGAAATTGTACGACCAGTACACGTGTATTTGTACGCTAGTGATGTCATAATTCTATGCATGCATGTGTTCTGCGGGGAAGGACCTCCCCTTTGCAGGATGCACAGAACACGGAGGGGTAGTTCCGGGTAGATAGCTAACTGCGGCTGTGTGGGTGCGCGGTGTGCAGCATTGTCAGGCTAGGAAAAGCGACTAGAAAAAAGCTAAAAATTGTGTCAAACATGCAGAAAATTGTATTTCGGCTTCGGCGATGCTCTCGGTCATGGGCCATGCGAAAACCTCTTCCTTTTTCCCTTCCTTTTTTACCTTTTTCCGCCTTGTGCAGCCGGAGCTGTGCCAAAGGTAAATGCACTCGCGGGCTCGGCTAGGACTTGTGCCAAATTCGGGATGCGTTCGGATGCAGCCGCAAAATGTCTCGCTTTCATGCCAAATAAGCCGATTAAACCCTTTTTGAATTGCATCTAAGCGATAAAAGGCGTTATGCACTCACCAGACATTAAAATTCCTTTCGGCCTGCACTACCCCGAAAATAAATAGGCAGACTGTTCGATAATTAGAAGCGGTCCATAAACCACAGACACCTACATACTTTATAAAAGACAGTCTGCTTTAAATGACACTGATCAACATTAATAGAATTTTTTTCTGTAGATTAGGAATCCGAAAACTAAAATGCTTCAGAACGTCAGGGTTTTGGAAAAAAAAAAAAACCGTTTCTTAGGTACTTTTCAGTTAATTTCAATTCCATCTTATATGAAATAATTGCACTTTAAAATGGGTATGTTCTTATAAATGCTTTTATAAATTACCTTATAACTTTCTTATTATTCATTTTAATATAATAGAAGAAATTATGGCCTTATTTAACAAAATATACTTCAGATTGTTTAACAGTCTCTTTATCCTTTATCTTTGAAAATTGAGCCTTTAAATTGGTTAAACATGATTATGATTGATATTTTTCTTTTGTGCAAATTTTCTCTTACCATTTTCAAGATCCATGCTATCCATTTTTATTTTGTACGAAAATTATCTATAATAATACTTGCGGCTTAATTAAAAGATAAAATACTTGGAAAGTATCAATTATAACTAGGAACATCTTTCCGGTAATTTTCTGGTTTTTATTTTACAAAAAGACACAAAATTTAATTTTCCAAATTTAAGAGCTTACTTATATTTGTTCAAGGATCCAAAATTGTTTTCGAAATAAATAAAAGCCCTGTGCGAATTATGATTAAAATTCAAATACTGGATGAGGAATTTATCACTAGTATTTTTTCGTTATTACTCCTATGAGCAGCTGGGATTTCTCCTGGAGCTGAAGTAAAAGATTTTGGTATTTAAGTTTCCGATTTCTGATATATGAATATTTTATTTATTTTATTTTTAAGTTTCTAACACAAGGGTTTGGATAATTTTCGGAAAGGTTTCTTCAGAGATTGTTGTATTCGTCTTTGAACATTGTTTCAAATGTCTTCCCACAAAACCCCTATTGCAGTTTAAGGTTTTGATTTTTCCACCACTTAAAAGGTAATTAGTTGTTACATTAATTTAAATACAAAAATATAACAAAAACTCTCTAAAAGTACATATACGCTTGATATTCGAGCGCGTATAACCTCTTAAGAACTAAGAGGTATATAACATCATATGGTTTTGCGGTTTCTCTCAGCATATTGAAGACCATTATATTTTCTCTGCTGTAATCATAAATCAATTTAAGTTTGCTTAGAACTTATAAAAGGCTCTTCCACTTTCAAAGTCATCAACTGTGTCTTTTAACTTTATTAATGCATTTTTATATATTTTTATATACTTTCATTAGAATTTTAAAGGCTCTTATTTTGTCGAGCAGGAAGAGTCACCAACATCCTGTGAAAGTTTTTACCTCTAATGGTGGAGCTTGTAATTAGCTTCCTCATTTCAAGGAGGTTGTGCCACTTATTTCCTGTCAGATGACTTGATTTTATGAGCCTTAAATATTCAAAATACAAAGAGCACTGCCGGAAGGATTTCTAAATAGCATCTTTTATAAATACATGTATACATACATATATTGTACTCTAAATGAAAATATGATAATATTAGCTTTGTATTTATAAAACATTATACAGTACACGCATCAAACACCATAGTTCCTAAATTAAGTAGGTAGTAACGAATGTCGTCAATTCAAATTACAACCAAAGCAAAATGTGGAGAAAATGTAAAAATGGGAGTAACCAACAAATTTCCTTTTATCGAATATAAAACTAATGTAGGATAAACGAAATTGCTTGCAGGAATATATTTTCGGGGACTTAAGTAATCGGAATTAACAACATGTGCTAATTAGTATTGAATTTTGATTCAATTGCTTTCAAGGTCGTACTTGTTTTAAGGTCAAAAATAAATGCAGCTTGAATGTGTCCTATAACTGGCCTGAGAACTTGCATTAGGCGGGGCAACACGCCGACGACTGAGCCACATAGAGCCATCATAACTTAGATTGTATACTAATGCAGTGGAGGAAGTTTACCCGATTGAAAGCAGCTACAGGACATTCGCGTACGCGAAGGATGCTTTGTTGTGGACGAAGAAAGGTAAATCTTCATTTATTTATGCTTTGCTTTGGATAAAATTTGCGAATATTCTTACAATTACATACATATTTTGATCTTTCTTGTATCAAACAAATTTTTCTTAACCTTCCTTATTTCTTATTATTTCTAAATAAATAGTTTGTATAAAGTGATTAGCAGTTAAGTAAAGGTCGACGAACAAATTTAGCCTTTACACATATTTCAGTTAGTTATTGCGTTTCTTGAGAAATTATGCATTTTGATTACTTTTATTTTAATCCTTGTTTTTGATGGCTTTTTATGGCTTTAATGGCCAATGTCCATCGAGGTGGTGTAGTTTTACATATTTATATGAACTCATCTAAATACATATGCAACCGCAAATAAGATCTCAATATGCGCGCTTGATTCCACTGTATGGGGTTTCAAATATCAGATACGAATGTACATATACGGTAAGTTTTAAAGAAACATTTAGAGCTATTTTATAAAAAATTAATTTTTTTAAATATAAAGTTTTGTGAGAACAGTTTGAATTTAGTAAATATGGTTCATAGAAAAACTGAAACATATTTTTAAAATATATTTCATTAAAAAGAATCCAAAATTCAATAATTACAATTACAGCTTCCACTACAATGACAAGATTAAATAACTTCTAAAATCGGTCGTATTGAGGACTATAACTCTTTAACTCTATATTTTAATTAATTACAGAAATTTTATTGAATTAATATCACCAATGTTATTTGTGAAAAGATGCTATTCGACTACATAGCTCTTCTTGTTCTTGGTCTGTATACGATGTAATAAATCCGTGCATTTAAGTTAATAAAATTTTCATTATTATTATGTGAGTTCATTGCTCTACAACTAGTTAATTGCGAAAAGTAAAAATTTCATCAGAAAAATAAAATTATATATTATATGTAGTTTGTATGTAGTAAATACGAAAATGATCTAAGAAAATGAATGTAGTACCTACACTTAAAAGTTGTGCATATCCTCTTGTGTAATTGGAAGGCGTGATTTATTTTTTGTCGCGTTTTTGGAACTTTTCGGACCACTGAATTTTTACCAAACATTCTTGATAATTGTTTTTATCCTGACAATTGTCCTCCTTACTTTGTAGCAAAAATTTGTTTATACATCTAATTATTGTAGAAGCTTTTATAGTAAAAAATGTTTGACTAAATAAAGTGAGAAACTTATTCCTAAATCAAAACTTTTTAAATAAGTAAAAAACAAAAATATATAGATAAAGAACAGAAAACAATGCTTTTCTTGAGTTCTTCTTCTCGGTTCTTAAAATAATGGGTCTCGGCTATTACGATGCTATCAAGTGGCTGTTGTTCAGATTGCATGGTCAAAATAATCCCATAAAGAAAAGTTTATAACATATTTTTGAAAAACAATTTGATGGTATAAAAAGCATACTCTTATGTTATACCTGTTGTGAACTTCTGAAACTTTCAAACATCTGTTATTTATACTTGTTTGAGGGTTGCTGAATTTACGACTGCTTCTTATCTCCAAAAGCTTAAACACAGCTATGAAAAGGTCTTCATAAATAATGCTCCAGAAATATAATTAAATTTGAAAAAAGGAATGGAGCAATACCGTCAATGTGTCTCTCTTAAGCGATTCAGTTTTTTCTACATATTTCTTTTCTTTTGTGGCTGTGGGACATTTTTCATTTTTATGGCCATAATCAGTATTCAATACATTCGTAAGCCTGAAGCAAGCGAAGCCATCATACTCTGCTGATATTCTGCGCATTTTGGGAAGATGTTTCCAGATCTGGGTCACACACCATATTGCTCCCATCTCATTGTTTTACAGGATAAATCTCCTGCTATCTTCACAAAATTTAAGAGAGGCGGAATACACCCGTTGAAATATTATGAAAATTCTTTTTCAACATGTATTATTAAATTGGGAAGACTTCGTAAAATTAACTAGAAAATAAAACTCTCACTAGTGGCAAATAAATATGTTCATAATCAACGTCGCAACAAGAAATGGAAGGTTTCCTTCCATTGTTTTTGCTGGGTTGTTTTTAAGTATAAAGGGAGCGCTTTTGATCCTTACAAAGCGACCGCAAAATTTTCGAGCATAGAAGAGAGAGGCACGAGACCTGGGGTGGTCTTGCTGCTTTTTTTTCAAGCAAAGACAATAATATCTTCGACATTCCCGCAAAAGAAAATAATTCTGCTCGTAATCAGAATTAATTAAGGAATTTCAGCGAATTTGCCAGTAACGGCGGTGTTAGTGCGATTCTCTTTTTCTTACTAAATGTGTGCTGAAATGGAGGCATAGAGATGGAATTAAAGCACTAAGTCGAGCAAAGTAGATAGTACTATTGTCATATTTAAAAAAACACAAAAAGTTGATTTTAGTAGTCTTGAATATGACTCCAAGTGGATAAGTAAAAGGGTAGGTACATCTAATGCTAATCTATCTTGGTGACGATTCAAACTTCTGTCATCTTTTTGAAGGATTTATTTCGACTCTACTTTTGTATTGAAATTCAAATTGACGGTTCTCACAATTCTAAAAAAATGTACTCTAACTTATAATAGGATTCTTAATTTTAGGCCACTACCACAGGGTGTCCCAAAAAACAACGTCCAAACGAAAACGTATGAAGGGCCAATTTATAACTGTTCCAATACGCCAAATTTACCCTAAGTAACAATGTTCTGGTCTTTGAAATAATGGCACTTCTTTAAAATCTGCGAAAGTTATTAACTTCGAGTAATTTTTTTGGTGTCATGGGTACAAACTTTGATATTTTTTATTCTGTTTTTTGCAAACAATTACCGAAGGAGCCTTTTATCAAATGTAATCAAAGATATTTCCAACATGGCTGTAGTTTTTTCACAACAAAGAAATCTTTTTAAATTTTTTTTGTGTATCAAAATTTTTCCTTCAAGTCTGATTACTCATACCGTAAAAAAATTATACTGAGCTTAACTGGCCAATTGTCCTAAAAGTTGGCGCATATAGTCTAGATTTTAAAAGGGTATTACCTCTACCAGTTATTTTACTTACGAAAAATATATTGATATTTAAATAAAACAGGAACAGATTTTTTATTTTTACTTATCCTATTATTGACATTCGTTTTCGTTTGGACGTTCTTTTTGGGATACCCTGTATATAGTAGATAACAAAACAAAAGTAAGCTGCATGTATCTCCTAAACAGTGTAATATAGAGAGAGCAGGAGGATCTTGAGACAAAGTTGAAAATCTATGCTTCCTATATAACTTTTACGTACAATCCATAGATAGATTGGGAAGCTTATGCCATCAATTTAAGTTTGTTACTCTTGGAAAGCTGTACAAAATTAAAAAATCTCTATTTAGACTAAGAATATAGAAATAAGTAAACAAATTATTTATTTTATTTAAGTTTTACTTTTGTATAATACATGGTTGAATATGTGGAGGCAAAAGAAACCTATATTCTTCTTTTCCTACATTTTTGAGCACTGGTAGTAGGTGTCGAAAGTAACAATTTCAATTAATTTAGTATATATTATTTTGAAATAGTACAACAAAAGTACATGACAGTCAAATCCAAGGAACCACATTTAATAACTTTGCAGTTAAAGATGAAATTTTAATTGGCCTGGCCTAATTGTATTAAAACTTCCGCAGGTTGCTCTTCACATAAATACTCTCTTCTGCAATCAATTTACCCCAGTCTGCATGTCGGGATTTAAATTAAGGTTAAAATGTAATAAAGATTAAAATCGAATTTCTCTGGGTTGCGCTCTTAATCTTCCGCTTTGGTATAAGCTTGTGTTAATAGTTAATAACGAGTTGAAAGTCTGAGTGAAATATTTTTTCCTTTCAATCCATTCGTTATATTTCAGGATGTCATCAGATCTCGGGGCAAAGGGAAAAATTACGTTTGTGAAGGTTGGATTAATGAATTGATAGCATATGTATGTATCGAAGAGTTCGCTTTTTTGCAAGTTAAGTTAGAAGTGAAATAAATAAGCTGCAATATGCATACATGTCTAAGCGGTGAATTAAAGCTCAAACTTAAATCCATTCTTGCTCACAAGCATGTGTGGCAATTTCTGTGGTATTTCTAAGTGTTTGAAGAGATATTGTGGTCTATTAAACGCCGGATATTTTTTCAAGAGCCTTTACAGCTTGAGAGTTATTGACGTGCAATTAATCTTTGAAAGTGTATCAACGGTTAGGATAGTAAAAAATAGCTCACATAATGGCTACTCACATTAAAATAAGTAGGTAAGTTAAATAAATATGACATGGCAAATTAAATTGGCCCTCTGAACTGTTCTTCTGATAGTTTCAAGCTTTTTCTTCTTTTTCAATAGTTAAACACTTCTCTTTTTGATAAAATGGAACATTTTAAAGATTAAAATTCGTTGTTTAAATAATACACGTTTTCCAGTTCAGTCGCTATACGTGTTACGAATTTGAAATTTGGCATACAGATGGCTAAAAGGAATCTCTGTTACTGTCTGAAGTGGTGATTAAAAGATGCCTTCGGAAGGGATTGTAGCACGCAGAAGGACTATTTGAAGAAAAATAAGTGAATTTTCTTCTTCTTGCAATTCACTTAGGACAATGTTAGGAAGAGATGATAAAGTTTTATTTCTAGGTTAAAACACCTTTAGATGAAACCTTGTGTTTCCTACCTTATACAATTTTAAAGGGCTCTTTAGACGGTGCCAAATTTTTGTTCAACAAATTTTAACTTCGTATTTACAAAGGGACAAAATTGAAAATTTTAGAGCAGGAGAATTTTGGCTTTTTAAATGTTAAAGGATTCCTATAATTTAAGTTCCACAAATTCTAAACCCTCATAACAACCTTTAAGCTCAAAAGATCACAAATACTAAAACTAAATAACTAGCAAATTAAAATTGAGAGGTGGAAATATAAGGACAAAATATCCTATAGTAATAATTTAAAAGTACTTGCATTAATTAATATTTTTCATTTTTTACTTTAAATTATTTAGGACGTTAAAAAAAAAAAAAAATAAAAATTTTAGGATTGTTTTAAAAATCTGCACAAGTTTTATTTAGACATGTAGATATACAGTCAACCCTCCTATAACGCGGTGAGTGCGTACCGTGTTATATGGAAACCGCGCTATAAGAAACTCAGAATTAGTACAAATCACATTATTCGTACCGCGTTATATGGAGACCAATAAATACAAAAGACAAAATAAATTATAAATTATTTTTATTGAATTGAATAGTTCATATAAGGAAATGATAAAAAAAAATGAAACAAAAACTAAACTAAAAAACTGTTTTCCAACAAAAACAAGAAAGTCTTTTGTAAAATTATGTATGTAATCTTTCAACACTCATCCTCGCTGTCAGATATGAGTCGCCTAACTCGCCTTCTTTTAATGGGCAAAATGTCTTTCTTACTTGGTTCATCTTCAAATTTTAACGATTTAACGGTTCCCTAAATTACACCATTCATTGGGTGCACGGAAAGAACTGATGGGACGTTATTGAACGGAAACCGCGCTGTAAGAGTACCGCGTTATAGGAGGACTGTCGCAATTTCAGCTCCGCGTTATATGGAAATCGCGTTCTCAGAATGCCGCGTTATAGGAGGGTTGACTGTATTTTTATATTGCCTTTCATTACAAACAAAATTCATAAAAAATTTTTGGCGAGTAATAAAGTTTGCTGTCGGTCTATCGATTGAAAGGTTTACTGATTGCAATAATTGAAACAAAAATGATGAATGTAATTTAAATTGAATTTAAAAATAAAAGTCCGATTAAAACATCTTTTAATTTTAAAACTATTTGAATTAAATTGATTATATTCTGTGGTTTCAAAACGGCGCATCCAGCGCTAATTGGATCCTGATCAGGTGATCGGGGTCGCCACGTTAACCAACCAACCAACCAAATTGATTATATCTAGTTCTATACTCTGGATAATAGTTCTATATTCTACATATGTTTGTATGTAGGTATACTATTCACTATAGGTAGAGTTTCTAATGAAACAAGTAAATGGCATACGGCGTATAGGCATATTTGACTATTTCCGGCAACTAGCTTTGTACAATTCTGAGAAACAGTGTTTCGTACGCAGAACCTAAACCCTGAGGCAAGGGGAATTTCTGTTCTGGGAAATTGTTTACTGACATAACTTTCTTAATAGGAAAATCGCCTGAATTGCGGCGAAGGCTTCTTGGGGATTTCCGTCTTTTCGGTGAAGTGCTATTCATACGCTCCACATAATCATTCATGACCTACCCTATTTGCAAGCCTTGCTTATCGCAAAGGTCAATTTTAAAAGTTGAACGCTGCCTGCACGAGGGGTAGAGTTTACTGGGATTGTTGAATGAAAACCGGCAACAGCACATTCATTGTGTCTGGCATACTATGCACAATAGTACCGTGCAGCGAGTACGTACGATGCGAGTCGACAATACGCGTGACCGTGTTGTGAACACATCGACAACGGAGGTTCCGTGGGTTCACTCCAATAAAAAGCACAAGGACCTTTCTCAAGGACCGCATGCAAACGACCACTACAATTCGCCTCGCCAGGACGAGGCGGGCGCATGTGCCGCACCGCTTTTAGCTCTCCTCGTCGGGTTGCATCCTGAGGGATGTGTTGGGCATCGACACCCACCGACAGGATGTCGTACCGATGGAGAAAGGTGGAGAAATCGTCAAGGTCTGCTCGTCGTCGACAAGTGGGTGAGATTGCGCATTATCGACGGCATACTCCTGCAAAATAAAAATGTGTGGAATGTTTGCCCCTTCGTAGGTTGCCCTTCTTCAATAAATTAATAAGGGTTCCTTTGTAAAGGGATACGTGGTATACTGATAGGCGCCATATTTGCGCCCGTAGGACTGTTCCTCAAATCGCCTAAATTTAAAATTTTTGAGCACCCCTCGCTGCCTTTAGACCACGAGTGACTAAGATTTAAAACTCATCTGTTCTTCAATATAAAACCAGTCGAAGTTTCGTATTTAAGGGATCCTCGCGAGGGCGAAACTTCTACAGAGCAATAGACGACTTATACTGAGTGGCACTGACTATGTGCCAGCCCGAGTTATAGATTTGTATAGTAATTGTGTTCAGTGAAGTGTGAAGTTCTAATAGTTAGACGGTGCATCCAGGCCCCGCTGAAGTGAAATGAAAAATTTCTTATTCGCCATAAACAATTAAGAAGAAAAAACTGAATATAGTGCTGGTTGTGGTCCGTGGTACATCCTTAAAATTAATGTGCGATAGCACCAGTACAGGGTGCTTCTTCAGCAGTGGGAAAAAGGTAAAATAAATCGAGCTAATTTACCCTTTTGTTTCTAGGGCTGTCGGTTTCTGTTCAAAGAAAAGAGTATATAACATCAACAATTTAATTTTCGGTATACCTGAAATGTATTACTCTTAGGAAATCTGAGTCACGGTATTTTGCTACAAAAACGAGAAGGTTTGCGGTGGGCGGCATCGTCCCAGGGTTTCATCAAAGTAAACCTAAAGTTTACTGAAAGGTTGTGTATTTATAAAAAAAAAAAAAATTGAATTGTAAAAGCGGTTTTATCCAATCCGCATTAAATGCTGCTGGCTCGTAATTATAAATCGTGTTTTGCCTCTATGAATTGAATAAATCTGTTTGTGTTTTAAAAAAAAAATACATTTAAATTGCAACAGGTGCTTTTTTAGAAGTGGCTTTGTTGGGTTTATGCTTGAATATTATTCATCTCCATACCATCTCTTGTCAACGTTTTAATAATAATTTCAGCATTTTTAGATATAGGAGGTATGTATGTATATGTATGCATTGAAAAAAGGAAAAGGTTTTCTGTGTACATAGACAAGACATATATTAAATTATCTTAAATTAAAACAAAGTTAAATAATTACTGAAAGAATAAAGTAAGATAACTGGTACTACCCCATCACTGTTGCAATTTTGTTTTTTATACGATGCATAGTTTTAAGTTTAAAGTTGAAAAAGTGAAATGTGTAAGTTGTCATTTGCAAAAAATTCCATTTATTCCATATTCAAATTTTATTACCATAAACTCTTAAGTGACTTCCATCTCCCATTACCTCCTTTACCCCGACACTTGCAAAATCCCATTTAAATCTCAATCCCAATTTTTTAAATTTAAATTTAAATTTTAAAAATGGTTTTTGACTTTAAATTATGTTTAAATTAGCATAACAACATTTCTGTTGTGCGTGGGAGAAATAAGATTATTGAAATTTCGGAAGACATTATGTTGCGACTGAGATATCGAATTGTTGAACGTAAAAATATCCTCCCACAAATTCTTTTTCTATTGAAGGGAATGGTGCTGTGTCAGCAAGACGAGCTCTATCTTAAAGTTATTTATTGAATTTATGTTTTGCATAGAATGCAAAACAGCAAATTTCTTAGAACAGCCAATCTTTATGACTTTTGCCCTTTGATCTTTGGTCAGTTCATTTTTACTTTGTGTTGGCGTAAATATTACAACACGAAACATGAAACTTTCCAGACTTTCTGGGAATTCAATGCTGTACGACATTTGCTTTTGTGGCATGAAGAGCAGCAGTAGAAGCAGTCGAAGTCGCAGAAGTAGCACAGGGTGCACCAGTCGGGCCTCTACTAAATTATATTGGCGAACTTGTTAAAAGTTAAATTCACAAGAGCCGGGAGGCTGTATGCGTGGAAACTGAACGGAAAATAACTCTTAATTTATAGAATTTAATTTGGGAGAGTGTCATTCCAGTTCTACCTGCCGTCTATTTTAGGTAATTATTCGAGTTAGAGTTCGTCATGAGTTTCAGGCTGTTTGCCTGGGTATCTGTGCGGCGACTGTACTTAGTGAATCATCACGATTCTGAGCAATTGGGAACTTTTAAGTGGTTGGGGTACTTTCTTATAACTTTCGTCTGAAGGACACTTAATCGAAAGTTGGAGTTGGTGTAAATGCATTTTCAAAAGAAATATTGCATTGAAATATATTTTAACTTCTATCAATCAATTCATTGGGGATTTCTAGTTTCAGATGTTCTATCAAAATTCGTCCGTTTTTGTAGATATAAAATAATTTCTAAAAAATTGTTCTCAACTAGGACAAAATAATATATTTTCGTGTTTTTCTTGAAAACTGCAAACTATTTTTAAATAATTATATTGTATAGATAGGTATATAGGAACTGAGTATTTGAGTTGATTGTCGCAAAATATACCGAAACATGTATGTTGGACATTGATTGTAAGCTTCCGAAAATTTATTATCAATTCAACTTACTGAATATTGCATTAAGGAAGGCAGCTGAACTTAATACGTTTTAAGGAAAGCACTTTCTACTTTTTGATTATGCTGTCTGTTCCTGCTCTTTATATTATCAACATAATGTATATAGATGTTTTATTACTTCTAAAATTCTGTTTTTGTATCAACGTGGAAAAGATTTTCTTTCGAGTAAGTACCCTCTCGCCCTGGTAATATGTTTTTTTCTATGCTGGTGCTAAAGTATGTTGATGCGATATGAATAACATAAAAGGTATAGGACTATCTAATATACATTTTGCAATTTAAAATTAGAATGTTTTGGCAGAGCTAAAATGCCAAATCTTCTTTTAATTTTCATGTGAACGCAAAATAAAAGCATTTATTTGCCATGAGAAAAAGTTTGAGTCAAAAATTACTAAACACATTCGCGGAGAACAATTCATTTTAGGTATTATTTTTCATAAACGGTTTTTTGGGACAATAAATCCATATCTGATTATATTTTTTACCCAACAATAAAGGGTGTAAAATTAAGAGAGAGGGTTAATTGAAAATTGCAAAACTTGAACATGCCGCACATTTCTTTATATGTTTTATACACGCTATATGCATTATAGAGCTTATAGTCGTTAATATCTACCTCAGCGGGGAAAGATCCAGTTTGAGTTAGTGCAAAATGCAGTACGAAGACAAAGTTTAACTGCTCAACAATTTGGTAATGAGTTTTCGGAGTATTAATATCAACCAATTTCTAGATAAATTATGCTTGTGTTTAGTACTTTTTCGTATAAATATAATACTTCCTACTTTTACCTCTTTACCCTACGATACATAAAAAATAACACCAGAAATGGTTTTACGAGATGACAACAATTAATCAAAAGTCTAAAATAATCATTACTTTCAGAAAACTCACTTTTTAGATCATCTAGCGAATAGAACTCGAATAGTCCATATAGTAAATTAATAGATTATTTTGTATCAATTTAATAGTGATAGAATTATTGCGGCCCGATTAATAAAATGATTTTTATGTTTATATGTTTGTAAGTTTAATTGTATTTTTATTAATGAATCGGAATAAATTATCTCTATTTGAAAATAAAAAATAAGTATTATAACTTGATTGTAAGATTCAATCTGTTTTACATATGTGTAGGTATACAATTTATATATGTACATATGCATACATATATTAATTGGGGTTCGTTTCTTGCTTTTAGTATTAATTTTTAATATATTTTCATTGAATTATGTAAAATAAGTTCAAGACAACAATTTATTTAATAGGTTTTAAAGAGTACTGTGTTTATTCAGTCGCTCATAAAATTAATCGTACCATATCTCGAATCTTTATTTTTCTCAAATATTTTTAATGCGAAACTGAATCTATTCATTGTTTTCGTATACTTCATTAAAATAAAGGATCTTTTTCCATGGTTGGACTTTGAAATAGTTTATTATTTTCCTTTATTTATGGAACGTTTAAAAAGCAAACGTTTCCACTCCACTACATGTGGTCTGCATATTTGCAAATGTTAAAGAGGATTATTAACACTTATGTCTTTGACACCGGCAGATGATGATTGTACCGGAAACCTAAATCATGCTCGGCACTAGAAATGAGTGCTTGAAATGGTAACCTAAATAAAAATGAGAAACGTTCCCTTTTAACTTAAATACAATGAGACTGAGAGCTCGGCGGTAATCATCAGTAGCCTATTTCAATTCACTTGGTAGCATACTTGTCAAAGGACTGAACTTGGATTTTCATTTTCATAATTTATAAAATGCAAGGGCAGGTAAAGCGAATCGGCACAAGCTCACTTTTCTAATTACAGGACTTGTCACAAATAAAGCAAATCGACCGAGGACTCAATTTATCTGCCTCCCGTCGCGGGGCTCCGTACAGGTGTATGTTCTTATTATTGATTTTTATCAGAGCGTTGTGTGTGCTTAACTCAGCATGATGTAGACAGATTTTATGCCTGAACAAATCACGTCATTTTGAATTCTCAGAAGGGGACGAACGGTGGCAAAGGCGGTAATACTTTTATCGGAAAACTTGAATTAACTGCCTTTGTTAGAACATTAATCACTTGAACCTAATAATGGAAATTTCATGTGAGCTCAATTTGGATGAATTATGATGTAACGTTCGACCAATTCAAAAGTTCATGATTCTTGTACATAATTTGGTATTCCACTTGCCATGCCCCAACCGCAATTTATGCATAATTGCTTCTCCAGTGGAATACTAGCCACTAGTTTTTGACAAAAGTTTTCTTTAAGTAGATACTCACATTATTATTTTTTTGCCTTTCAGGAAAATGGAAGATCAGTTCCTGATGTTACAGCCAGCCCTGGGCGGGCACCACCAGGGCCACTGCCGTCAAGTTGTACAGTGCAGACGATGCCTCAGAGGCAGGGTGTTAAAGAACCAGTCCTACTACAGGGAGATTTCCGAAAAGTGTCGGGAATCAGTTCAGAAATATTTAGACAGATAGAAGCCGTTGAAAATGACCACGACCCAAGCACCGCGGCGGCGCTTGAGGTGAGTACTTCCGCTTAATTTTTGAACCTCCAAACAAATAGTAAACTTCAAATGCAACTTGCTGAAAGGTCATTCTGCTCTTTAAAACTTTGAAAAATTGTGCATAGGTATGACAATCACATCTTTAAGGGTTCTACCCACTTCTTCAAAAACAAAAAAATTTAATTTTTGGGAATTTCTTTTGGCGATTCTAATATACATATGCATTGATATAATTCTTTTTGGATTACATTAAAATACACTTAAAGTTAAAAAAAAAAATGTTTTTTTTATTTATTTTACATTGTTTTTTTTTTAGTAAATGCAGTATATAAACAAAATACGCCAAATTAGCTTGCGTCCTTAATATCTCGCTTTCGGATGATCTGAAACAGATTTCAGAGAAGATTCATGATCAGTAATGTAATGGCTATGGTCCGTACTAGAATTATTAATTTTGGGGCAAAAATAACAAAATGGCGGACCGTTAAACCAAAAATTTTAAAAATAAAGTTATTATTTTATCTATTTCATTGGGAAAAAAAAAATGTAGAATCAATATTTTTACTTGATTCTAGTATGGGCGATAGCCACACATGTATAAAATATGTGGAAAAAATTTGAAGAGAATTATTCGAGTAGATTCTGAAAAATTTAGGACGCAAGAAGTAAAAGCGTTGTTTCCAGAAAAACGCGTTTAAAGTTTTTTTTTGACGATTACGCGGCCAAGAAGTGACTTTCGAAAATCGCTTATAAATACGGAAGGAATACTTGGATCTTCTTAAAACTTTTACACAGTATTTCTGAAACACAATTCTTTCGAAAAATGTAAAAAAAAAACAATTTTTTGAAAGTTGAGAAGTGAGTAGAACCCTTAAGTTAAAATTTGTTTACGCAACTCGAAGTCAATGAAGACTCCAAACGTATTGATTGCGGTGCCATTCGGATGCGAAGTTTTTATTTTACATAGTCAAATTCTAAACTTTGTAGAATTTTCAAGAAAATAAGCACACAGGAGTTTCGGGATTTGCCGATTTCAAATCGTCTTCCACACTTTTTATTTCTTTATTATGAAATAGAATAGAAATATTTCACAAAACATATTTGTTATGCAATATGTTAATAATTACACAATGTTTTGTTTATCCTCTAAAATATATGTATCATACATTTAAGAATAATGTTATTTTTTAAATAAGTTGTTTATATCTATACCTATATGGTATAGCGTACCGATTTTTTACATACTAAAATTGATTTTATTTTTAGGCCGTTGAACGCCGCGGTGAGATGATAGTTCGCATATTGGAGCCAAGATGCATTGGCGGGAAACAAGCTGTTGAAGCTGCACAAAAGTTAATGTCGAAAGGAGACGCCAGGCATACTGTACAGGTATACACTAGATGTACACAAGTTCTAGATATTAAACAATTAACTTTATTTCAGCTGGTTGAAATAGTGAAACGACCTGGACAAACTTTAGGCTTATACATCAGAGAGGGCAATGGAGCTGATAGAACTGACGGTGTATTCATATCAAGAATAGCTCTAGAGTCAGCAGTTTACAATAGTGGCTGTTTAAGAGTAAGGAGAAAACCATTAATGTCTATAATTTAATCGTTGATTTAATATAATTTTGATGACTTTCAGGTAGGTGATGAAATCTTGGCTGTTAACCTAGTAGATGTAACACATATGTCGCTGGACGATGTTGTTATTATTATGTCAATTCCTCGGCGTCTGGTTCTAGCGATAAGGCAGCGGCGTGGAAGTCGAGGAGCAAGTTCTCCAGGACCACCGCCGCTTTCTCGTCCCGAACAGAAGCCGCCTCCGGTCGTTGTTATAAAAAGAGATCTACGAGAGGAGGATTTGGATGATGCCGACAGAATACCAAGGTCTCGTTCATCAAGGGAAAGACGTACAGGTATAGATAGTGACTTATGGTGAACTATATTCTAAATACTGTTTTTAAATGCTGCAGGCGATGGTAGAGAGATGACAGAATCTAGGTCCCGCCTAGGACTCGGCCTAAATAATTACAGTCCCCAAAGCGAACAATTAGATTTATATTATAATAGTCGTCCGAATACAATAAGTGAGCCCCCCAGTTGGGGATATAAGCCTCCGCCACCACCATCTGTTATCACAGAGCAGCCAAAGAGTCACTCGTTTGCCCCATCGCATGCATACTATCAAAATGCAGGAACTTTGGAAAGTTTAGCTGAGAAAGTTCACTCATTTTATCCTGGTCCTTCTAGAAGGATGTCTACGGGAACTGGGGTAGGAATGAGCCAATCGCACACAAGATTCCCTCGTAGTGGATCTGACCAACACTTACCTCGCGTTGAATATTCGGATTATTCTTCCTCTTTGGGAAGGCATTCTCTTTTGAGATCAAGCTTAAAGACTGGCACTATAACGGGAGGTACCTTGGGTCGGTACGGTCGCTACGAGCCGCCCAGGACTTCAAAATACGGAACACCACCAAGTGGCCCATCAACTCTGACAAGAAGATCTCGCCCAACGTTGGACTACTCAAGCGATACAGAAGCAACTATCGGTCCAAGACCCAGCTACTATTACTATAATCGACCTGCGATTAGCAGCATACCGAGGGGAACATCGGTGCTTGGGGCTACAGATCTAGCCAAATTCAATTCCCTTCCGAGGGAACGGCCCGGAACTAGATTGGGCGGTATTCGCACTCGCATAGGGGAAAGGATCATGGACGACGCCGACGGTAACTTATCAGCACCAGAGCTACCAGCAAGACGGGATCGAGATTTAAGAACGAGGATTTCTGCCAGTCCATCCATATTTACATCAGATGAGTATAGGGCGTGGTTGAGACGAGCTCCGAGCAGTTCTGCAATAAGCGAACAGATGAGGTTGACTAGAGACCTCTTGAGTCAACCTCGCGGTCACCGGTTCTCTTGTAGCGCCGAAAATATTCACGATGCCCTAAAAAACGTAACATCAACTAGAAATCTTGCTAACATTAAATTTGACTTGAAGCCGCTTTTTTTACAGACCGAGAGTATATACAGCAGCCGCACAGGAGCACTCACAGGCACTTTGGACAGACACTTGACTGGTCCCCGGGGAATTTCGGCACTTCCCGTAAGATCAATGTCCTCGCAGCACATCAGCGGTCCATCGTCCATTCGTTCGCCCAGCATACGCAGGATGAGGCAGCTCCTGGAGCTCTCAACGGGTCCGGGCAGTCCGAGCAGTATTCTTAGTGGTCACCAGAGCCCAGCACCGACTCCAAGCGCAACACTTCCAAGAACGCACAGACAGATTGATATTAACCCGGCTGAGTTCGTAAAATACAAACTTGATAAGCCGGTGTTAGACGTGGGCGGGGTCTCTGGGATGCTGTGGATCCACCTGCTCGCGGGGCGTGGCTTACGCTCGACACCGGATGTAACCCAAACCCAGGGACAGATGAGGGATTTGTACTGCGTGCTGGAGTGCGATCGAGTGCACAAAGCACGCACAGTCGTTCGCTCTGGAGACCTGCAGTTCGACTGGGACGAATCGTTCGAACTTGACTTGGTTTGCAACAAGCAATTGGACGTTCTAGTGTACTCCTGGGATCCTCAACATCGACACAAATTGTGCTACCGTGGAGCCGTTTCCCTGGCCTCATTACTAAGACAATCGCAGTTACATCAACTAGCACTTAAGGTAGAGCCCCGCGGAACGATATACATTCGTCTTCGTCACACCGATCCTGTCACGTTATATCGAAGACGCGGGCTTCCAAGCTTACGAGGCGGCTATCCGCAACTATTTGGTGCTGACTTAGAAACTGTAGTAAATCGAGAATCAAAAGGTGCCCCAGGCAGTGCTCCTGTTCCAATAGTATTAAGACGGTGTGTGGAGGAAGTCGAGAGACGAGGGCTCGACATCATTGGCCTCTACAGGCTCTGCGGGTCTGCGACGAAGAAAAGGCTACTGCGAGAGGCGTTCGAGCGCAACAGTCGCGCTGTTGAATTGAGCCCAGAACATGTTCCTGATATTAATGTTATAACTGGGGTACTAAAGGACTATCTCAGGGAACTTCCAGAACCTTTATTTACTAGATGTCTTTTCCAAATGACAGTAGACGCTTTAGGTACGGACTTTATCTTACTGTGATCACTATTGATTCTTGCTTTTATTTCAGCTGTTTGTTTACCCGATGATCCCGAAGGAAACGCTAAATTGATGCTTAGTATTTTAGATTGTTTACCTAGAGCAAATAGGGTACGTAATTTACTAAAGTTATTTGTTTTTCTTCCTTAAATAGAAGAAATTGACCTTATCAGAGTTTAATTTTATGAGTTTCGTACGTCACAATCCTCAATTACTTAATAATAATCGCTCAATTTGTTATTAATCTCTAGTTTCTTTATTCTAGATTATATCTAAAATATATTGATATTAACAAACTTAAACTTTAATTTTGTACGCTCTCAATAAAATAGCCATTTACCTTATAATGACTTACATCTGTAACATTATTAACATTTCAATTTTTGGTTTCGTGATAATTGAAGAATCAATCCGAAAAATCTATTCAAATTATATTTCGATATAATTTTTTGAACTGTCTAACTTAGATATAAAATTCATAATATTTGGATTAGGTACATAAATAAAAACTCATATAGAAAATTGGTATTTTTTTTAAACTCAAAAAATGCATATGAAGATCAGATTTTTAAAGAGCAATCATGAAAATACCCAAATACCTATGAATTTTTCGAAAAATTTGAATCCTATTTGTTAAGTACAATACTTTCAATATTATATGTGCAGATTAGTGCAATCCTAACGTTAATGGGTTGATCAATATTACACATATTTATATTGGACATTTTATTACATTGCATAATAGTACAAATAGAAAAATTTGTTTATTATCTTTTTGAAAACTAACATATTTTTCGATTTTAGGCTACGTTAGTTTTTCTGCTAGACCACTTATCGCTGGTGGTGTCAGCTTCGGAGCGGAATAAAATGTCCGCGCAAGCTTTAGCTACCGTAATGGGTCCTCCGTTGATGTTGCACTCATCAAATGCGGCTCCAGGAACGGAAATAGATCACGCCCAACCTATCGCAGTATTAAAGTATCTTTTACAAATCTGGCCTCAGCCTCAGTCGTCAGCTGTTTCAGGTAACGTAATCCATTGTATGTTCGCTTCTGCATATAATATATGTATATTGTCACTGCGTTATTGGGCTAGTGCCTAGGCGCTTTTTAGCGATGTTTTAATGTATTCGATTAATACAGAGTCCTATGTAGACAGGTCGACGCGGCGAGCCAATAGGGCAGCGTGGAAACAAAGTCAGTGCATTGCAAGTGGACAAACTCCATCAGTCCAGCAGTCATATCTCCCTTTCAGCAATCACTCACTCCCAAGACCAACATCATCTCTTAGTCACTCCCAGCAGTCATCAGTATCAATTAGCAGCGGGTCAGTCAGCTCAATCGCCTCGAGCCTCGCTACAAGTGGCCCCACAGGTAAAGGTAAGGAGATGAGGATTGAATAGAAAATAAACTTATGCTTAATGCACTGCAGCTCCCTCAATCGGCGGGCTTAGCGGACTTGGGAACGCAAGACCTATCGCCACTGCCAGGCACACCCTCCCCAGGCAGTAGCTCAACATCAACCGGGTCAGGCTCGGGATCAGGTAGTGGGATGCGTTTATGCTTTATGTTATTAAATAAAAATTCATTAAAGGTACTGATACTATCAAACGAGGTGCTTCGCCAACTAGCATTATTTCAGCATCAAGAATCCACGAATCTCAGAGTGCACAGTCAGTAAAACAAGATCAAAATGATTTGACAAACAGTAAAATGAAAGAGAGTAATTATGAAAAATTAAAAAATGGTAGCCACAATATCAGCAGCTATGGACCAAGTACTACTACTTCAGACCCATTTCCATCCATTAAGAGTGTTCTAGCTACAGCAGCTATTGAAACATCATTATCACCAGCAAAAACTACAAGCTCATCATCACCACCGTCGCAGACATTGCCACGGTATTTAACCAGAGACCAAGGCTCTTTCGCGTCGGCGTCATCCAGCTCTTCACCGCAAGTGCGCGATACGTTGTCAAGCATTCGTTACACCAATAATAATTATAGTAGAAACATAACGAGTACTTTAAGTAAGCAATTACAATCATCACAAACATCGGAGCCTACTAGTAGTACGTATAGGAACCAAGTAAGTAGTAGCCCATCGTTAGGTACCTACCATTTCCCATCCTCTAGCATAAAGACCACTCTAGAAGAAGTGTCGTCGGCCCCTACTACCACCTCCGCCTCATTGCTATCATCCACTTCATCCCCATCTTCATACAAGGTGTCTTCACCGTCTAGACAAATAAGTAACACATTACCTACGAGCGTAGCTAGAAATTTATTATATCAATCAGACTTGAATAATTATTACCTTACGAAGAGTCAGAAGGAACAAACAAATAGTTTCGCAAGCCCAGATCAATCGGGGACGGGTCTGAACGGCTCGCAGGGTAGTGCAGCTATGAATTTATATGGTACGTTGCCCAAAGTGACCACATCCGCTTATTCATCGAACACAGCCTCAAGTTGTATGCCATCTTCGACGGCCATTGGAACTGAAAGTGCCATTAGCTCAGCAGCATCGGCTGCATCGGGTTCAACTAGTGGTTACGAATTCTATACGAACACTAGGCATCTATCTTCAATTAGTTCGACTTCGGGCAACAACTATCACACGCTCGGGTCATACAGAGTACAGTATTCCTCGACAAATCCATTTTTACCAACATTTGACCCACCACAGGGGGATTCAGCAACCCCTAATAATTCATTGAATTTAGATACCAAAGATAACGATAAATATGAAGGTGATTTGAAATAAAATTTACTCTTTATTTGATAAGTAACGATGAAACAATAATACAATAAAAGATAGGGTAACCACGGAGCGCGTCGCTGACATACCGAAAAGTCTGCTTTTGCATGAACCTGCTGATTTCTCGTATGCTTGTATAAATCATAAAAGCTTATGAGTTTATGTAACAAATGCCAGGGCATATAGGGTAATTAGTGATTTATATGGTAGTTACCCACAAACATTTTGGACATTATTTTAGGATATTTGGAATATGGGCAACAATAGCTTTAAACTTTTTCTGAGATTCTAATACAGTTGTCAAATGCGGGAGTTAAATTATTAAAATGATTTTTGCTACTTTTAATAGAATTATTATTATTATTGGTTTCGAAAAGCTTTTTATTACATTTTCGAAGTATGATTTTATTTAGTAAATTGCTATAATGTTAGCAACCGTTTTCAACTGTAATTTTAAATTACTTGTTAACAAAATGATATATGTAAAGTACATAGGAGCATGTGGATATTAAATTGGCCATGATTCAGTAGACGGGAGCATTATTGAGTTCTTATGATCAAGTAATATACTTCAAGTGTGATGTGAAACGCGACCTTTCTTTTTACATTTTGTCAATCGGCGAGTTTGATTACAACAAATAGAAAAAGGCCCAAGCTGCTTCCGAAAATGTTTTTTTTTAAAATAATTAATCAATTTAGAAAAGAGATTTTATCTCATTTTGCGTATTAACTTTGTGCCTACGGAAGTTTTACAGAGCTCAAAGAAAATGTATTATGCTTTTAATTTAATTTTTGTTGGATTGTTATACTTGATGACTGTATAAATTTTTTCTTTACTAGTTTTCACCTGTACCGGTTTTTGCATAGTTAAAAAAATTGCTTTATCTATTATACGTATTTTATATTAAAGGACATTTTTGTTTCTCAACTTGAGAGACGAATAGGCAAATAAGAAATAAGTACTAAGGTGAATTATTTTGGGAGACTATCAGTCAGTTTTATGCAAAAGCAGAGGATTGGGATAACTCACGGAATAGATTTTGTTTTTGTATTGGTTGATTACATAATTGAAAATAGAAACAGCTCTAAGTTTTTCTTAATATTTTTCACATTATACATACATTTGTAAGATTTTTAATAATATACAAATACAAACACGTTTTCCTTAATTTTTAATATATACAGTACTTTTTATACAAAAAGTGACAAACTGAATCAGTATTCGAGAATAATACAAAAATAAACAATTAATTTTTGAATAAATTAGTAGTAAATAACGACAGCAGGAGGTCGTTCGTTGTTGCAAGAAAATCCATTTATTGGTGAAACGAATTAAACATTTCTTATTGATCAATCATTGGGACTTTCGTCATTACATGCGCAAATACATTCTAACTAATTTGTTTCTTACCGTAACAGTGACCAAAGTGTAGAAAGTAACTTTTAGGGCTAATCGACGTTTCATGCATAAGCTTAACAAATTTTTAACACTATTCTATAGTGAATACAAATATTTATCGGAACTCTTTTGATATAGGGTTTTCTTGAGGGATGAAACTAATGTACAATCGCCTGTATTACAGACATAATATACACGTATTGTTAACAAACTATACACATACACTTTACAAATTTACGGCTGATTTTTCAAGATTTTTACATAAATTTAAGCTACTTATATCTACTCAATACTATCTTTGAAAGTAATACTAGGTGTAAGCGGCGGAGATGTGAGTTTTGACCACCATCGAAGGTAGTCTCTAGGCCTTACTTAAAGATGAGCTGATTAAAGGAGCATTTGCAATATTTCATAATAACTCTCTACTTGTCACTTTGTCATATAATATCTAAGTGTTTTAATTAAGTTTTTAAAAATCTGAATTTCGAAGTTCTATCCAATAAGATGTCGAGTCGCAATATAATATTGTGTGCCTGTCTCTTCACTGTTTGTGAAAACTAAGAATCAAAGCCGCGTTTCTCATTTAAGTTAATATTTGAATAAAGTTCTATAATAATTTTACATTAAGGAATGTCAAAAATTAAGTTTGAATTAATAATTAAATTAAATAACAAAGTGACAAGACTTAAAAGCATTTCATTAATCATTGCTGTAAAAAGTTATATTGGCATAATTAAACTTCCAAATCATCCCTAAACGTTCATTACGTTCTTAAATATAAAATAATTAACAAAAGAAAGAATTAAAGTAGGAAATGAAAATCCCGAAAACTTCTCCTTTAAAACAGGAAAAAACAACGAAAAATGAGTTTTGCAACAACGAACACTTCCGTTTGCAACAGACTTCTTTTACAAAGTAATGTAAGTAATTAAACAATAACAGGAGAAAAAAACAAGTGAAGGAAACGTAAATGTCTGAATATTTACTCTTAGGTTGATTCTTAATACGATAGTAACTTACAAAAACTAACTCTAACGAACAATAACTAATTATTAAATTTAATATAGTAATAAACGCGCAACTATTTACAAAACAGAGCTACAAAGCAGAGGAGTTATAAAATAGCTGTTATTTAACTAGACTCAACAATAAATAAAAAAAGGGTGTATTTAAGGGAACTTCTTTTCTACCGCGCTTAATTTACCATTTGTATCGAACACACTTATTTCTAAGTCTAGAAAATATATACCAGTATTCTTTAAGGTTTCACTTATTTATCAACCAAACACTTATCATTTAGTTTTAGACCATTCCTCGAGTAGCGCTCTTCATTTAGACCAATATCGTATCAGACGCTGTTGAGTAACGATAAGTGTTAGCTAGAAAACACAATTGTACAATTAAATACATAAATATAACAACGTTTACACGAATAATATATCTAACAATAAACTGTATGGAAAAAGGGAAACCAGCAATTTACTAACGAACGAACTTCTAATTATCACTTTGCCTGACATTTGCGTCTAATTATAACTTTAGAGATTCAAAAAATACGAACATGAACTCTCCTATAAACTTAGTAAAAGTAAAAGACATGAAAACCCATTAAACAATATAGTTGCATTATTCAGTCGGTTAATGTTTATCAGTGTGTGTGTGTTTGAGGTGTGTCTGCCGGTGGAATTTTCGAATTTAATCGCATTTAAGTGTATTATTCGTTATTTTGCAATTGTTTCAATTTAATGCCTCATATCGAAATTCTGCTAAAGAAGCGGTGAACGGTTACTAATATTTTTATTTGTTTAGGCAAAATTGTAGAATTTGATGGGATTAATAATTGTCGGTGTAACAATTTAGAAATATAAGATAGATCAGGCTTTTGGCGAGATTTTCAGTTAATGCTTTTAATATCGAAAAGACAATTTAACTTCGCCTAGAGTAGAATTTTTTATTTAATATTAATTGCCACTGTATGATTTTGTAATGATCAATTTTTGAGATTTTCATTAACATATTTATCTGTTTGTTAAGAGTCTTTTGGAGAGAAAGATCCACTTTTCTCAACGATAAAACACTTTTGCAAAATAACCAGCAAAATTAGATGAAAAAATATAAATGTAAAATGAAATTAATAATTGAACATACTATATATTTTAAGAGAACGCGTATTTTTGTTTAATATTTAACATTTTCGGTACATTATTACAAAATTTTGTAAACGGAAATCTATAGTGGCAGATTGCTTTAATTTCGGTCGGAATGTTTTTCAGTGTATCTGACCTTTAATTGGTTTCGTATGGAAATGAATCCTTATTATGACTCAAATAAATAGTCGGTTTTTTAAAAATACGTTTGAGTAATTCTTTAAATGATGTGCACCAGTTGAGGGTTAAGAAAAATATAGGAGCAAATATTTTAGGCAGGATTGCAAAGTGTAATTTTCTTAGTTTCCAATTTTATGTAAGTTGTAGGACTAAATTATTCTGGCGAAAAACACTGACAAAGATAATTTCAATTATGAACGTTTGGAGGCCGTAGAATTTGTTTAAAAAAGTACGAATCTAATTTTGTATCTAATCATGCAGCAGACTGCGAAAACAGCTTACATTTACAATACAAGCCATATGAGGTGGCTGCTTTTACACAAATAGGTGATATGCACGAATTGCTCACACATAAGATTTACCATGTTTAGTCGCAAATATGTTTACTAATATTAATGTAATTGGTTACCATTTCTTTACGAAATTTTTTGGAATGGGAAGAGGTTTTAAAATAATTAACACACTTTAAGTACTCATTTACGTTTTCATTCTGATGTTCACGCTTGAGTCTTAATCAAGAGGAAAAAAGTCGTCAATTCAATGAGCATGCGGGAAGCAGATAGAAAAAAGAATAAGAATGTTGATAAACATAAAGAAAAAAATAAATTAAATTTTGTGTTAATTTTAACTGCAGTGTAGTGTGCACATTGGGGCTTTAATTGTTCTTTGTTTAGATTTGATGATGTAAATAAGTATCTGTTGTTCGAAAAACAAACTGTAGAAATGTTTTATTTATTTGAGCATTATTCTCTTCATATTTTCTGTTGTTAAACTTGTAGTGTCTCGTTATACTGAACTGGTGGCACTTTTATCGCTAAATGCTCCTCTAGGACACAGAATGCGTAAACTTTTCATGGGACTGATACTGATTTATACGAGTATTGCTTTTCAGCATATATGAGAATATTAAAAATTGTTTTTGGACTACTTTGATATAGAAAAGCAAAGAACGGTACAAGCATGCTTTTCGTCCCACCGATTTTAGAGAATATCAACTAGTTTTGAGAGACGAAATGGAGGTGTGAGGACAATTTCCGTAAATGCGCTAAGTACGTTTTTAATTAATTGAAAATTCTGCGGCCTGGGGAGATTTATTGAATAAAATCCGCCGCCGGCTCGGATACTAAACCGTTGTTATTTCAAAGTTGTTTATTGATGTTACTGGAGTATCCTAAAACTACCTACTTTAAGTGATTACAGTCTTGCTTTCTCGTTCTATCTCGAATTGGGTGCTTTTTACTAGAAAAGGTATTTTGTATATACATAGGCTTTAAAAAGACGTAAACTTGAAAAACACATAAAAACATTAGCAAGAGTAAAGTGTGTTGTTGAGTTCTTAGCAATTTTATTATATATTGAATAAAGTTAGCATAACTACGTATTAGGGAGAATTATATGAATTAATTCAGCAATTATTACTGTAGAACAATTACACGTATATTTTAACTATGGATAATATAATATCAGTAGAGGGAATATGTATAAATACTGAATTACTAACTAAAAATAAAATTAGTACATTTGTCTGTGTCAATTTTATTATAACAAACAAACCAAAAACGATGCGCCATTTCTTTTGGAATATACTTTTTTTTCGGTAACTTACTCTGTATGACCTGGGTTGATTGATTGCCGCAATTGTGCAATTTATCTTCATTAAGTATTAACAGCAAGAAGTTCCTATTTGTTATTTAAACTATTGCAATATTTATTTTACGAATTAAAAAAAATATAAATACATAAACTTCATTTTCGCTACTTCGCTTTCCATTTTTGAATTAAGGACACCAAGTGTATTGAGCCGGCGCAAACCTTAAATTTGGCGCTAAGGAAGATGGCATTCATCCCAAATTCAGCAGCTACAAAAACTTCCTTTACTGTAGAAACTAACAAACATAAATACAACGAACGTCTGAGAAGTCCACCTGTGTATCATGTATATTCTAACGAATCAAACTGAGTTCTTATAACAACAAAGCAATAAAAGTTCGAAGTGCAAATCTTACGTTAAGTCAAGGATACGTTTGCCAAATAAGACGGAGGAAAAGGAGAGACACAAACATTAACATGCTTGCAGAACTTAATTGAAATTTTTAGTATTTTTCTTTTAAAAGAAGAACGAACCGAAAATCCGCGATTCTTTATACAATGATCTGGGCTTGCTTTGATATCACTGTTCATATCGTATATTTATAAAGAAAGTATATAAAATAGTTGAATGTATGCACAACATATACAAACAAAGTGAAAGGTATTGAACAAATATATATCTATATATTGAGTATTTGTTTATTTATTGTCATATTTATATTATAAAAGTAAAGGTAAATAAAAGTACGCAATTTTTGTATACAAATAAAAGTGAAAAGCAACAAAAAACATAATGGTGTTAGATGACAATTTTGGTTATAGAATTTTTTAAATCATGTTTACAATAATAAACGCTAACGTCTCACAAAAGTACATTTTTACGTAGCATTTCTATCCGCTAAAGCAAAAGATGTGAAGATCTGTACTGTTACTGCTCGTATTCTGCTCGACATTTTATTTATTATATTTATACTTTTTCTACAATATAATATTCACTTTTCGGAATAAGTGCAACTTTCTGGTATTGTTTGGATAGCTTAGTTTGGACATTTTAATCTTAAAAAAGGAAATATTTTGAATGAAATTAATTTTGCAGATTGGTGCTAACAGCAAAAAGGAAATATAATCTTATTTTAAAACCGTATGAGGTTTGTTATTACGTTTAGCATATAGCGGCGGACTTTAAAACTTTCACAACAACTACCTATAAAATAAATTAGTGGTCAGATTTTCAATATATTATATATAACGCACAGCCCCTTTTTGTATATAGAGTTTGTGACTCAAATTTATTAATTAACTAATCCTCCTGAACCCTCAGGAGAGGGAAGAGAGTATATTTTGGAAAACCTTTTTAGTTTCAATAAATTCATATTTCAAAGAAAGTGTTGTAGACAAAAATTTCTTGTTTCTTAATTGACAATTGGAAGGTGAAGTATAAAAGGATACCTTCCATTTAAAATTTCGGAATTATCTCTCTCTCGTATCCTGGTTAATTTTTATGGAATTGAATAGCTGCTTAAAATACTCCACATTTGAAACGAGTAACGTATCGACTCATCTTAAAAAATTAGTTAAAACCTTTAGATTTCTTAACATATTGATTGCTGCAAAATTCAAAAATAAGTTGCAAGTTTTTAAGAAAGAACTGCTATTTAATACTTCTTATCCAAGGTATGAAATGTATATGATAGCGTTTTGTGGTAAGTAGTCATTTTTATGTATTTAACTTGTATTATTTTCTAAAAGTTCACAGATTAGAATTATTTTTAGATTTACATAATTCTATTTTATGTTATTATTTCTAGTTTATTACTAACAAATATTTTTCGGGAGTACTTATTCCGGATTGTTTTGTTTTTTTTTTCAAAGAGAAACACAGGGAGCAGTAGAAAAATAAATATATAACATTTGTATTTGAATAACTTTATTTGAGATAGTTATGATTATGAAGAATTGATGTTTGTTGTTGAAGTTGGTGCAATTTTGAAGAGCAAAAATATTACAAGTCCATTAGCTTGCTCTATTGGCTATGAATAGCTAAGTTTTAATAATCTTAAAAATTAGTTGAAGCTAATGCGTGAATAGATAAGTTGCTGCACTGATTTGATATTAAAAGTGTTTTTAATTTGATATTCATTACATTTAATTGAATTAGATCAAAAGTGCTTTTGATACAAAAAGTATATCCTTAAAAAACTCGACAATTTTAAGGTATATTAAGAGTATTCATTAATAAATTTATCAGAATCATTAAATTTTACTGTTAATGGTTACTTCAGCATATCGCTTTACACTATACAAACAGGAGAGAAATTGACACCACTTTTTGGGTGCCAGAGGGCTGAGTTAAATTCAATCAAGGCTTCTTCTAACATAAGCCACATAGTTAATTTACTTTATTCTGCGTAAGAGTGGACAAGAGATTGAGAGTGACAATGTATTTTATATTACGAGTTACGAGCCTTTTGCGAGTATATTCTATTAACTGAAGCTATTTTCAACTTAATTGCCGCTTTAATTGTAACAAAACCATTTTGATGTATGTACCCATATATTCTACAAGTACTTAAGAAATGGATACGTTTATTAACAGAGAGCATCTTCACGTTTTAGAAAAAATTAAAGTAGAATATTAATCAAGCAGCTAAGCTCAGCTTTTAACAAGTTTTTCAAAAACAATTACATTAAAAAAAAAATAATAATCGCGTCCAACGCGTGACTTACAGCAATTTTCTGGTATGAGATAAGACAAGTAGTGTTAATGTGTGAAGGAATGAAATGAGCATTAAGTGAGGACTTATGGAATTTATAAAAAAAAAGAAAAACAAAAAATGAAAGTTATTTCATATAAATATTATAAGAAAATGTTCAATATACAACCCAAAGAATATGTTAGAACATGAAAAATGTTTAATATGGAGAAATGAAAATTATTTAAATGCATATAAGTAAATACGTGTTTTATTAAGACAATTTTACAAAATTGGAAAACTTCCTTTCTGTACTGTCTATTTTGGTTTTGTACTTAAATGTGTATTAAAGATTTGTCCTCTTATGAGTTACCTTGGTTATGTATTGATGGATTTTTCGTCAAAGACAGGAGAGCGTGTCCTTCTGTGGAACGTTGTCTTTTGAAATTGTTTAAGTGGAAAGTAAGATGAATAAATAAATTTAGTAATAAATTGTCATGGACAAATACTCTGATTTTACCACTGCCACAATATAGTATAAATATATAGTTCTTTGGGCGAAATAAATGATGTTAAAATATTTAATACTGATCTTTTCATTGACCTTGTATTGGTTTTACTTTTAAATGAAGGAAAGGAAACGACGTCTGGTACTTTTTTTAGATTTAATATCCATAGTTTTAAAATTATTCCTTGATATAATTTGATTCTTGATTGTGCAGTTCTATTCCGAAGAAATATTTTTAATATCTATTGCTCTTTAAATAAGTAGGAATATTTTCTGAATATGTTCAGCAGAATTTTTATGGCTTCAGGTCTTCTCGCACTGAAAAAGAATTATTTAGCCTATGAAATTATGAACAAACAAAAAATTGTTCTTCCTGAGAATTTGGCTAAAACGGAAGTAATTTATCAATAGAAAAATATTTTTGAGAAAAAGTTTAATTTGTCCAGTAATCAACTTTTGATTGCTAATCTTATGTTATATGGAACAAGAATAATTTTCAAACGAAATGCTTTCAAGCTCTAGAATAATAATTTTTAACGATTAAAATCCGACTAAGAAAATATGTTTATCTCCGCAGATAGCGTAAAATCAGAAAGCATTTTTAACCACGAGTTTAGAACCCTCGAAAGCCTAAGGCTCTATATGAACTAAAAGCACTATATTAAATGAATTTCTTTCTGACTGGAGGTAAACAGCGGAAATATGGTTCGCATTAGTGTAATTGAAGAGGGGTTCTTGAATTCGTCGTTTCTACAAAATTAAACTCTGACTAGAAATGAATAGTGCTCCAAAATACCAAGTAAATATTTACCTCAAGGGAGCCTTGCATTATTTAAAAGATTAATGATTTAAAAATGTTTGGTATGAATCGTTACTTCTATTGTTTTAGTAAAAAAAAAACAAAAACGTTGACAAATAATCTGGATATACAAAAAGTCCTCCAATATTTGAATAATAAAAGCAATTTAAAGCTATCGCAAGCCCTTCCGTGATTAGATTGAAATCCGGAAATTGAGGGAATTCTTTAGCACACGCTTTCATGGGGCAAAATTTATTACAGAACGTGGGTTTGTTGTTTTTAGGCAGGATATGTTATTTTAGAGAACAATGACTGGTTTTCATATTCGAAATGCAATGACTGTTTCATGAATTTATGATGCAGTTTAATTGATTTCTCCTGTTAGATAAATAAAACGTTTTAAAATTCGGAACATAATAGCTATTTTAAATAACCTTTAGTACTTATTCTATAATGGATGAAAACCAACGTTTGGCGATATGCATACAGAATTTCGGCCAAGGGTGATATTTTAATTTAAAGGGACAAATTGCTTTAGAAAAAGCGCTTAAATGTTATAGGTGTTCATGGTATATTTACATATTTTAAAATATATGAGGTTAAAAGGCATGTCCTGGTCCCACCCAATAAAAAGCATTTATTTTAAATATGGGATGTAATCAGCGTAGGTTGTTGATTAATCGCCTTTTCCTTTTAATACCTAGTTTAAAACAAACGAGTACATATAAAGCTAATTAAGCAACCACCGAAGCATTGTAGGCAGATTTGCGTGAAACTGCACCCATGAGAAATTACCTGAAAGCGGCAGAATTGTGCGATCTTTATTAATAACGATAAAAATTTAGAGACTAATTGAAACATGCATCATGCCACATTAATGGTTCCGTGGCCACCTAATGGCCCATTTACGCTCTAAGAACTTTCATTTAAATAATTAAAGGCACTTTATGAAAGCACATCAGAACAAGCCAAACCTCAGGTACAACGTTATCATTTGTGCCCAAAATCACTACCCGACGCACTCAAATCAGGCCCCGCATTTCGCCTGAGGGATTTGCCAGGCTGCTCTGGCGTACGCGGAAATTAAGTAAATGCGAAGTTTCAACTGGAACAACATATCTTAATTTAATGCGTCCTTAGGAAGGCTTTCAAGCACTAAAACATCCCAAGGGAAAATTAACCCACCGAATCCTCGAAATTTTTCAATGGAGCTGGTTTTATTAAACCGCTGGAATAGAGCCAACGATACACAAGACTTGGGGATATGGGAACAACAGCCTCATTAGAATCTGCGGAATTTTACTATATTTGTTCTATAAAAATCGTAATGAATAGAATGCAAAAATATAAATAAATAAATGAATATTTTTTATGTGTGTTAATTGGAAAATGCAGATTCTTTTAAATATTTTCATTTCATTCTTGCATAAGTTAGGATTTTGTTTTTTCGAATGCTCATAAAACCGAGCAAGCAAGCGAATTTCCGTTTTAAAGTATTTATGTAAATTTGAAGGAGACAATTTTTAAAACGATTCATTTGACTCAAAAAATTTTTTTTTCTGAAATTATTAAACCCTTAAATTAGTTTTAAGCTTTATTCTTTTCTAATGAAACAGTAACATGAAAAGTTATTTCGCCTCTGAAAATTAATAATAACACAGGTCAACAACAAATAGCACATCATTTCTATAGGATATTTTCTGTAGATTACGAATTTGAAAATAAAAATACTCAATTGGCTTTAGTTTTCAATAAAAATAGGGTTAAAAAGTACAAAATGCCCTATTTGTACCATTTTCGAAAATCATTAAAAAAGAACGAATTGGTCTAGGAGTTAATAACATCACTTAAATAAAAGCTTGAATCTTACGCTATTACATAAAAAGCTTAAAAGTTTAAAATTTGTAGAAATATTCCTTGAAAATTATATTTTCCTATAAACCAATTATTTCATACAGAAAAAGGTGAATAAAAATCATAACAAGCCCACGAAAAACTTGGTCGCCAAACAGTTAAAAAAGATCTGTAGATATTATTGGTATTTCATATTTTTAGATTAAGACTCAGCCTTTCAATTGAACCCTGTTACAAGCTTGAATAACCCTTTATTTTAGAATTAATTTTCAAAAATGGATAAAATACAATGTTTTGTATTTTTGATTTTATTTTTTTCAAAAACGGGAGCAAATTTAGAATTTTCGTTTGAGAATTCATAATCTATAGAAAAAGTTCTCTAGAAATGACCTATCACGTGTCTTGCCGTAAAAAAAAAAATAATTTCATGACCTGTGTAATCAGCAAAATCCTTTGAAATAAACAATATAAAGGTGAATAACTTTTTCGACTTATTAACGGCGAGAATCAATCCTTTACCTTGTGAAAGGCTTTACTTTTTGAAATATTGAAATTAAATATCTCGGAAAATACCAATAACCGATAAATATTATTTTTAAACATTCGTTACTTTTAACCCTAAATAAATCTCCAGTTTAACTTAAGCCAAATTTTGTAATGCGATGTAATATATATCTTTTTAAGAACCTAAAAACATTCTTCGGTATTTCAGTTTATTAAAATAAAAGTATTATATAACAATAAACTCTTTGAAGAAATTTGAAAAATCGATGCGTTCAACAGAACAAACAGGTAAGAGGTCGTGGACAGCCACACTTCCTTTGATAAGTTATTGGAAAAAGCACTTAACTTATACTGTCTAATCGGATATTAATTTTTTCTTGGAAACAAGGTCATATTTGGTGACATCTGCATGAGGGGGAGGCGGATCAGTGATAAATTGAGGGAATTTTCCTCTTTTTCGTTTCAATTTTAATGGAATCTTTATTGCTGAATTGAAGACCTACTCAGAAAATAGCCATTTTAATGCCGGACAACTTGCAGTTGGAGTGAAAGGACTTTGTCTAAAATAATTCAGCCTCTTCGAAATAATGGAAATGATTGGTATACAAGAAGCTTTTACTCTGCCAATATATTTAGAGGAATAAAACCAAATTATTTTTAATTTTAACTTTAATTTATTTTCTCTATAGCATTTACAATACAGCATGACATTATTTTAAAACTATACTGTTGTATTTAAGTAAATATATAATAGTTTACCTTCGAGGATTGTCTGGAAAAATTCATACCTTTTCCCTTATTTTCAGTTTTATATATTTTTGTCTTCAATATAATAATCTTAATATGTTTTGTGCCCATCGCTGATGGCGAATATAATCAAATAACATTCAAAAATCTAAAACCGTTCTGGTCTTTTTTACAATAAACAATTTATTTTTATTTTTTTTTTTTTTACACTTTGAGCTAATCAATAATAAGTTCCTAAAATCATCAACAATTTTTCTATTCAAAAATTAAATTCCAGAGATTGTGAAATAACTCCCTTGAGAGGTGAGAAGGAACTAAACGTTAAATTGTCTGTTTACATTTTCTGCTTAAAATAAATATTTAAAAATGAAAATCGTTAACCAATAAAATGAATCCAATGCAATGAAATTTATTCGCGCCAATTGTTAATTTTGTTTCTATCTATCAAATTGCTCGAGATAAATCCGCTGCTGGTGATGACATTACAAAAATGTGCTGCATTTTGTTGGATTACCGGAAGGAGATTTTCACGTGTCGGTTTTATTTTACATTACGTATGGAATGTAATCTGTGGATTATGAAACGAAATCAGAGCATCCTTCCATGAATAGATGAAAGACCTTGCAAAAGTCCATATAAAGCAAAAACCAAAATAATTCCATCATGGGGGTGCTATCATTTTTGTAGGCTATAGGGGGTTTTTTGCCCCTTTTAATCCGCGATTCAAAATGAATTGCAGTGATCTGAGTTAATTTAATTGGTTGTTATTAATAATAAACAGAAAGTTATTTATTCCTTTAGAATGGAAAGTTGAGTTCATGGTTAGTCCAACGTATTTTAAGCTTATCGTCACATCGTGCACTCTGATTTTAATTTGGTTTACAGCTGAATAAGTAGGAGGTACAGCGCTGTGTGAAATAATGGATAAAATATAAAATAATTGGTAATAATACATAAAATGTTTATTTTTTCAACAGGCTGATGGAAAATAATGGATATGAGACTAAATATTACTTATAGCAGTAGTACAAATAGAAGTGGTGCAGTATCAAAATTTTGAGAATTTAAAAGAAAAAATCAATTAAATACAATATACAATTGGCATAAGTTGTAATAATAATTATTAATAACAACCTAAAAATCGTGATATTCAAAAAGAACTACTCCGAACAACTCAAACCAAAAATTAAATAAATTGTTACTACCCAACAAGAGATGAGTACACCTAAAATAAAAGTATAATGTAAAAATAAAAAGAAATGTTGTTTTGTTTTTTTAAATTAAACATTTATTTCGTAATTATTATCGCAGAAATTTAAACAGACAATATTGAATTGACATTAGAAACTATGAAGAAATGGAATCGAAACGAAATACTAAAAATGTACGGTATAAGATATAATATGCTACTGGGTAGGTAAAAAGTGCGTCAAAAGATGAGATTTCTTCTACTTTTCATGTTAATAATTGCTTTTGCGTCTTCTTCTCTTCACTTTTTCGCATCAATCAAACGATATCGATTTGAATCATATTCGTAAATACCTCTTCATTAGCGTTCACTTTAACTATTAAACTATATATAATTTTATTTTGAATAGGTTTGCTTCATTATCATTTTTTTTTTTTTTTAAATACTGGAATATTTCTACGTACACGTTTCCCGTATCTTTTAGTTCGGATTGGATTTACCTTCGTGTTGCTGCATTTTGGCTGATGTTTATGATGACTTTAGTTCTATTAGTTCACATCTTACTGTTATTGCATATAATGATAGTTGGTATCTGTAATATACTCTGTTTTACCGATATTAATTTTCATTTATTGTGTATAGTAATAATCTGTTTGTTTCATTCTTAACTTCTAAATTAATGCTGTCCCACTGTTTTTTTCTTTGTAAAATAATTAGTTGCCTTGTTCCTCTTCTCTTAGAGTTTCCCCCTTTTTATCATTAGTTCGAATAAATTGTTCGTGTTGATTTTTGTAAGTGCTCAACACAATTTGTTGTTTTTTACATTTTTTTCTTTAATATATTTGAATATGTATTTATTCATTTCTCGTAAACCACTTGACAATGTGAGCGAATAACGTAAAATACGATAAGAACATAATGAAGATTGCATTGTAAAAAATAATTGATTTGTTTTTTGTATTTTTTTTTTCTCTCTATATTTTCCATCGTTAGACATGTGCTCTTAAATTTGAACTTGTAAAAATTCTGTAAATGTGCTTTTGTTGCAGAAATTTTGAGTTGTGCAGCTTAAGTAATAAGTTATAGGTACTAGAAAAAGAATAGACCTTGAGGAATACTCGTAGAGTTTTAACTTAAAACAACGGAGGTGCTATTCGAAACATTCAAAGAAACCTCGAGATTTGTAATCTTAACTGGGCATTAAAATTAGGTGACCTATTATCGATTCATTAAACGAACAACATTCTAACAAAAGTAAATTTATGTAAACTACCATCGTAATAAAGTATGCAATAATAATAATTATAATAATAACCCTTCTTTTATACATATACATAAAAAAACTTATTCTAAGTGTAAACTCGCCTGGTTCACTTTCATCTCATCCTGTCTCTTCTGCTTATTCAGCTCCTATAGTATATTAATAATAATAATATTCTTTATCATTACTCTTGTGTTCTTCTATAACAACAAACTCTTTAAAATATGAACTAAGAAATTTATAAGAATTTCCTTTGTTTGCAAAAATTTTTTATAAGAATATTCTTTATATAATTATTTATGTATAATATGATTGCTCTTCTTGTTTTTGTAATAATTTTAGCAAATGCTTGACGATGCTAAGAGGGGAGGGGGAAAGTCTGCTTGTATATATATATAGTATTTATATATATTTTAATATCACTTTTACGATATATAGAAAAAACTTGGACCCTCTTTAGATTTTCAGTTTTCATTTTTTTTTTTTTTTTGTTCAATATGTTGCTTAATAGCTCCTCGCTAAAGTCACGTGTTTACCAATCCTTGTGGTATTTACAAAATATATAACAAAAGCAGCTAAGGTTGAAATGGCATGTAACATATTTTGTAAAGTTGCAGGGGTGTTTTATCGCTTTTAAGATACTTAACATGCGGTGAAGCTGTGAAAAGTTAACCGAACAAGGAAAATGTTTCTGTGGTTACGAAATATTCGAGTTCAGAACACGCAATTACTTTTTATGAGTTTGAATGCATTGCGCCGGAGATTCATGTGCTTTATTTCAATAACAGAAAGTGCTAGTTCTTAGTGTAAGTCACTAAATTTTATGGTATGCAATATTATCTTAGCTTTGTGCCAGTCTAATACTTAAAATAATAATTCTTTTTAGCTACCTAAGCGCGTTTTAAAGTAACAACATCTCCGTATTATGTGGACTATTTATGGTAAACGAATGAAATGCCTGGACATTTTTTTATTTCAATAATCTCAAAGCTTGCGACTCTTTTCATAGTCTTTATTGTGGAGGTCGATGTTTTTATTCATACTTTTTAATAAACTTCAAAATGGTTTATAGGAGGAGTAAAACTTTTATTAGGCACATAATAAATATATGGTCTATATAATCTTCAAAGGTGTTCCATTTTAAGTTAATTTATGTTGCATTAGGGGAGGAATTAAGACATACACTTTTTTCAGAATGCGCCAAAGGTCGAACGTAAAAAAATATACATACATTACATATGTGACCTTTTTAGTGGAAAATTTTACAATTTACAATTGGGCCTTAGAAAGTAAAGGAAGCAGGCAACATTGAGATTTCAAGCATAACTAAATGCACATGTTAATGGGCTCTGCCACAAAAACTAACATATCATATTAATAAAATACTTACTTTACGGAAATATCTACAATTCAATAAAATTATTTGTTTTTCTGAACCGCATGCATTTTGTGAAATTGTTTTGACTTTTAATAAAACTGGTACTCTTCCTGGATTTCAATCTAACCCATTGCCATACCAAATTATAGGTGTAAATTTGCTTTAATTTAAATCAATTGATTTTATTGCAGCCCATTTTCATTTAATATATAATGAACAAGTTCTAAAGTTTTGATTGCGAGAGCAGTTTTTGATAAAATCTTGTAAAAGTAATTTTAAAGCTTTTTAAAATTAATTTCTAGTGCAGTTAAGAATCGTGATGAGAAAATCGATTTCATAATAAGTTTTCTTGTAGAATTGAAGTCTATGAATTCACCATAAAGAGTCGCAAGGCCAACAAGAATCAATAAAAATTAAAAAGCTATGACTATTGCAAGAATTAATTAATTAGTCATGTCTGATGCTCCTATGTTATTTTATTAAGAGCTTGAGTAAATGCAGAAAGTAAGATGCGAATTTCATCATATTTCTAATTTAATTTTAGATGTCCACTTCTCAATTGTTAGATCTTTGTCCATATAATTTAAGACGTATTTCCGAAATGGGATTAAAATAAATTACTACTAAAATAACTGGCTACTTACCAAATAGTACTTCATGTAATTTATTGCGTTATCGTAATACAAAAAACCTTGATAGTTAAAAAAGTTGATGTTAATTAAGAAAATTAAAACAATAGTAATCGGCGACAAAGCATCCTTTGGAGTCTAGATACTTTGAAGTATTGTGGTTCTAATTATAATTTTTTTTATATTATGAATTGTTTTAATAATTTAATTCGAGCATAAAAGGTGTTAATGAAACAAGCAAAATGCGATAAAACACCTTTGCAAGATAAACGTTTGCTTTTAAATTCGGGTTTTGTCTTGGAGGCTGAAACATGTTACTTTTTTTTTCTTCATCTATGCGTTGCTCTAAATAACAAATGAAATAAAATTTGAAAAATATAATAAAATAAAGCCTTTTGTTTCGGCTCGGCGTGATAATTGTAGGCTTATTTTCTATTGTCACAAAAATTTTGAGCTTATAGTCGCGAAAAATGCGCGATAGGAACATTAACCCGGATTCCAGCAGCATTGACTTGCATTTGTTAATTTTTTTTTATTTTATTTTATTTCTTGTTAAATATTTTTGATTATTAAATTCAACAAACAATCGCAATAAGAAAACACATGCCTAACATTTTTCTAGTATAGCGGTTCGCTTGTCCGTCACATTTTAATAAAATAGGATGTCTGAATGCCACCTATACTTTTAACAACATGAAAACTGAAAATGAACTTATAAAAATCAGTTAACCCTCTCCCGCTCCCCCCTTACGCCTTTGATTGTTTGTATCTTACCCCGATATGTGGAGTTTTTGAAACTCGTTTCAATGATCCCATGTTTTATACAAAAGCGCTTGTTAGTTGGAATAAGAAAAACATTGTAAAAAACCAAGAAATACAACATGGTCGTCTCTATGCACTTTTATACCATTTTGCTTTTCACCTAATATGTTTCAATTGATATGGGGCAGTTTCGGTGTGGGGTAAAACGCATGCACTTCCCTCCGTCGACGTTCTCCAGAGCGCGTGTTTTTATTTAATAACTACAAGCAGAAGCTTCTAACGAATTGCCAAGATCGAACCAAATTAGTCAGAATGGGTTTGTTGCTAAGGTGTACTCTGTAGCTTTTGTTGCTGTCTCTCCTCTACTTAGTTGTGTACGTCAATACCAAGATCCACTCTGATCTTGTGTCGATGGGATAATTAACGTTTTTGCTGTAACCATCTATCCGCCTACGTCTACTGGTTAGCGTTAAAATCGGTCAAAAACTCTTTATTTGTCCCTCTCCTCCAAAATTTGCGACTCAAGCTTAGGCTTCATTTACTTAATGTCTGCTTTGTGTCTAACTTAAACTTTGTCCTTGTCTCAGCGTAAAACTAAATTGTCTTCTTACATTAGGCGTTATCTTTATTATTAATAGTAGTAATTAATAATAATTGCTGAATGTCTGTGCGATTGTATCACTTAAATATTTGACTTCGAGAAGCTCACGCGTAAATGATTCGACTCGGACAGCTGGTGATTGTGCATTTTAATTAGCGCCAGGACAGCCTCCTCCACTGACGCGAGCTGAAGCAGAGCCATTTTGCGGTCCCTCCTGATGCGGAAATAGTTTTATTAAATTTATGTATATTTTTAAATAAAATTTAGATAATGCTTACGGAAAAAATTTGAATGCTTTTACTTCGAAGTCATTTTTCGTGAAGGCTTCTTTGATATCTTCTTCTGTACACGATGAGCTATAAAGAGAAGAAATAAATTTATTTTATTAAATATGGACAGCTCGACATTTTCAAAAAAAAATAACATGTTTATAAAAAAATTATTTTAGTTTTTACAACCGCTTTCAGAACTCTTAATACGAATCTGAAAATGAAAAGTTTTCATCGTATAGAGTTTTTAAGACAAGACAATTAAATTTTCTCATAGAGCAAATAATGAAGTAAGATCACAACTGATGCACGCTTGTGAAAACCGGAGTTACAGATAAGTTATATTATTTTATTAGGGCTTAGGGCTTAAATTTTCATTTGAGTATCATTTTGCCTTCCAGAAAAATTGGTATTAATCTTGGGAAATAACAAAAATGTTTAATTTCAAGGAGGATACTCTAAAAATTGGGTTTTGATTTGATTTATTAGATTTAGAGAAATTAAATTGTCTGGGCTAATTGTTCAACTTTTGCACCCCTTTGTGAAGAGCATTAAAAAGAAAATTTTTATAAATTTTGAAATAAACGCCACGAATAAAATGCATTTCTTTCTACATAATTATAATGTCTCATATTAACAGATTCAATACAGTTAACTTAAAAACTGATTATTTTTTCTCAACTTTTCATTCATTAAATGTGAAAATTTTATTTATATTTTTTCCGCCCTTAAAGAAAAATAAATTAAATCGTCGATACTTCAAAACAAATAAAATCTCCCGAAGAAATGAAAGTTACTTTTTATGAGAACGGAAAATTTACCCACAATACGCTTCCTTAGGCATCGCAATAAAAATTAAATAATTTCAGCATTATTAATGTACATAGACGGTCGACTTGAGCAAGGCTCCTCCTTGCTAACAGGTATCATATTTTCCTAGAACAATTGAAATGCGGCAGCATACTTTTATGCTTTGATAGGTATTTTCTAGGCATTTCACCGCACCCGAGGCTGTTGTTTCCAAGTTCATACATAAGGAAATTGAGTAAAAGAGAAAAGTTCTTAGGATTATATTAATGCTTTTTTCTTACATTCCTTTGATTAAATTTCTAAGATTGCGAAAATTAATTGTTTGTTCGGAAAATCGCGAAAAATGTCAGAATGTTCACTAGACGTTATTGCCTTGATTGTTCGCTTTGATCTTTTTAAAATGTTTACTCTTATATCTAGCAGCTAAATATCGGTGCGCTTTACTTAGCTTATAGTAAACAGCTGTGGTACATAAAAATAAAATGGTACAAAAATTTCAAAAATGTCCACAAATAGAAATAAATTTTACTAGCCAAATGTAATGAAGGAATTTTGTCTGAGAGAAAGAATTAATAATAGTGAATCTTTCTTTCATTAAATTAGGCTAATAAAATTTATATCGATTTGTGGAAATTTTTGAGAGTTGTTTAACAACTAGTAATTGATGAACATATAACGGCCTTTCTAAATGTTGCCAGTTCATAAAAATATTATAAGATATTTTAATCGCTTACCTACGATTTATTTCTAGGTTAAAATAAAACGTCGTTTTTTCATACTTAAATTGAAAATAACTTTTCTCGTAAAATAAACGACAAGCGCCCATTCTATTTTTTGGCTGTTTTTTAAGATTTGATAATTAAACAAGTGTTGAATGGTAAAATGGTGAACTTAGAGGCGTTCGATAAAACAATTATTGCTCTTAATAAACCGCGCTTATCAATTTATGTTCGAACTCATCCCAAATATTTATGACTCATTAAATAGAAAGGTTTGTTTGTCTGAAAGATTATTAATCGGGCGAGATCAATTAATAAACGCGCAAGGTGGTTTTTCGTAGACACTACGACGAACGCCCACTGCGATATTAATAGCACCTCATCATAGAAATTTCTAACGACCAAATAACTCATAACAATGGAATCTTTCACCCGGAGCGCCGTGCACCAGAAGTCATTTATGATTTCCAGGAACCTTAATGGTTTTCACTTTTCTTGCACCCTGTACAAGGAGTGAAGCAAGAAATATCCGTAGCTTTTCCCCGCTGTTTTAGACAAAATTAATTATATTTTGTGCTCTTTTGAGCAACCACCTTGGGAGCATTTTTGAAAAGCTCCCAGCAGAAATAGAAACGCGCCGAACTCCCACTGTGAATGGAGGGTTTGGGGGGATTGCGAAAACTTTTAAGGACATTTTCAGTTTCTGCTCCAGTTGCGCTGCTTCTTTTTGCAAACTTCCACAATATGGGCGTTAAGTGTGATCGAAAATTTCGACAGGACACAGTGGGACTTATCCTGATGCAACTTCGAACAGTTTCCAAACAACGTGAAGTGGACCCATTTGGGTTTGGAAACTTGGCGGGAGGGCAATCGACCGAATTCTTTTAGTGATTTAAGTGGCGATGCCTGACTTTAAACCAACGACCTCGTCATTATCCTAATCGGATCAGGTCCATTCCGGTGGTTCGGATGCACTTTACTTTAATACTATAAAATTAGCGAAAGGATGTCGGGGTGGGTGGTACTTACGGAATGTTACTTAAATGCAGTGTTGCCGATGGTGGGTAGATGTTCTGGTAGTTCTTGCTGCCCGGCTTCTTGAATCGGTGCAGGGGGTTTTGAGAGTAGTCACGGGTTAGTCCGGCGTCCGGTTGTCCTTCCTTCGGCAGCTGAACCGCCTGGTGTTTGCTCGCCATAACGCGTATCGATTTACCCCACAAGCGTAATTTATCCAGGTGATTCATAGCTGTTGGGAACAAGAGGGAAAAACGTAATGTAAATATAGATAAATTTATCACTCTATTTGCAAGCACGTCAGGTGTGCTGCTGCTCTGTGGCCCTTTTCCACGTTGAGCAGCCTTCGCACAGTAGAAGTTTATGCATGCTAAGTTTACTGGTGACTGGACGAAACGTTGAAATTCAGCACTGCAAAATGTAAATAATTCAGCATCCTTCGCCCGGAGAAGGAAGGGTCTTGCGAAGGGTCTGCATTTCAGTTGTCAAGGAGCAAGATATATACTCATTGATCCAGGATTGTTCCTGACTGCAGTGCAAAAAAGGAAGATTCAGGGAAATACAGAAACAAAAAATGCATAGGTCTGTCTCCTGGAAAGATTTTCTAGCTGCTACAGTTGGCATTTATATTTTCAGTTGCCTACGATTTAATTCATCGTTTATTTAGCACGATTCTAAATTTGTGCTGCTAGAATCAAATATACTGCTAGAATCAAACAACCGAAGTTGATAGGATGCTTTCCAAAAGTAGATGTATGTACATAGTAATTGAACATTTAACATGGTTTTAATTTATCTATAATTTGTACGTGAGTCTACTGAGCTCATGCCTATTTTGGAATGATTCACATTCGCTTCACATCGGTTTGATTCGACATACAACAGAATCACGTAGATTATTCATTAAGCGTCATTCGGAAGGGACTTATTAAAAATCAAAAATAATTTCTTCTCGTGTCGGGTAAATTTGATTAAAATGTCTCAATTTCTTATCCGTCGTGTCTTTCGCTCTAAATATGCTCCCTATTTGCCTTGGAAATATCACCGAGAAGCCTGGTCGAATGATTTAAATTACTCGGATATATAATTTTGCGTTTGAATGTAAATTAATTTATTCATAGTAGAATTCGTTTAAATTGCGCGCAAAGACCATATATGTCACGTAAAATTCAATTCAAGCAAACACAAATCCTTTTTCCTCCTTCGTTTTCGCGAAATCGTACGAGCCAAAAATTGAAATATGAATAAATAAAGTCGAAAAGGGCTGTAGAGTGATTCTAAGGTTCCCTAGGAAAATGGAGTTGCTTTAGGGTGGCACGAAGGTTTGCCTCCTACCAAAATCACAAAAACGTTCTTACTTAAAATTGTATGTAATGAAATTTGTTTATTTAAAAAATTTGAAAATCCGTCGTAATATTTTTGCCCTACATTAAAAAAGTAAAACGTCCGGCAAGCCCTACAGTCCGAAAGTATCCGTTTCGTGGGCTCCAACTCCGACAGAAAGCGTGAATTAATCTTCCAATGATATTGTAGGAGTTTTCCACCACTCCCTTCTCGCGCGACCGCTCCCCGGCCCTACATACCTGCGTGCATTGAATTATTATTTTAATGGAGTTTATCTTCCCTCATGGAGTGTTTCCCTGTTTATCTTTGCTGCAATCGGATCAACTTTATTTGCATAAAATTTTTCAGAGTGGAGCTCGATTTAACGAAAGCTAATAGAATTTTAAAGGGAAATTTTACATAAAATAAATATAGGGAAAAGTGCTCCTGATATAAAAAAGCCACTTCTCATTTCCATTGCACAAAACCAGGTATATTCCCATGCTTGGCTTTTGCTTTTTAAAAAACAAAAATAAATAATTGCAAAATGCTCTCAGTGTCTTAATTTCATCGCAAAAGAGGTAAATATAAATGCATTGCGCTTTTAATATCATTCCACTTTTCGAGTTAAATTACGTGTGCACACTTGAGTTATTTCGTTTAATTACGTTCCGATTGATGATCATTTAGGAGGTAAACTTTTATGATGGCTTGTGAAGGTACGATGTGCAGTATGAATGCCATTTGCATGCATTTGCTTCTCTTCAATTACAACATTTTGAATTATATTGCAGTCGAATAGAACTGTATCACTGTTTGTAGCCAAATATTTTAGTAGGTATCATGTGCACTTAGAAAAACAGAATCCTAATTATAGGTAGGATATTATTTTTAATACCAACCTCGTGCCAAAACCCATTTCATAGCAACGTACAGGGAAAAGTATCACTTCATATGGCATATATCCATTGAAAAAATAAAATGATTTATTTAAAGTTAGTTTAAATCTCCTTTGAGTTATCCAATTTTATGTAATATTTTTTAAAGGTCAGATAATTTTGAACGGAAAATATTGAATAGGAACTCAGTGTGTAATTAGAAAACTAAAAGTTGAGTCTGTTTACTAACCACTTTTAACTATAACTAATTTTTACCTTTACGCTTATTAAGAAAGTTGTTGTGTATTATTAAACTAAAACTAAATTATGATTATAAAAGCGATAGCAATTTTCTTAAGAAAAAAATTAAAGGTTATTAAATTACTGTAGCTAATCAGATTACAATAGTAATTTCATTGTCGTTGTTTTTAAAATGATTATTAAGTGTGAAAATTAGACCGATATTACATGTTATAATTTTATAAAGAAAATCCTTTTAAATTTTCCTCGATGTTTTTCTTTAAAATTAGATTCAAGATAGATGTTTGATGAGATCGTTTTTAAATTGTGGAAATTTTAATTTAAGGTTATTTTCAGAGTAATTTGATTAAGGAGATTTGCTTTCTTTTTAGAAAAATTTAATTTACTATTATTTAAGTTCACACATGCACTGACTACAATTGACTACAATTGTTCTAAACAATAAGGGAGTGATGCCTAGACTGACTTCAAATGTTGAATCTTAGCCAAAAACCATAACAAAATTAAAAATAACTGATGGTAAGACTTTGAGTTTTAGAGCCATAAATGTAGGTACTTCTATATTGAGGCTCCTGCAATGCCAGAAGTCAATCCTTTTGTGTGCTTGCAAAATAATGCTCTTCGCAAATCAAATTACCCCCTTAAGTCTAAAGTTCCTTTCAACTCATGTGTCCAAGAAGTATGAAATATAACAAATTCCGTATTCGTAGCCACAGTCAAAATGGAACAAACACAATTTAATTTCATCAATTTAAGAAAAATTCGGAAAGAGTTGCTTCTCATCCGGTTTATAAATTGAATAAGTCACAAGGAGCATGAGATAAGGGTGAAGAACAACTAGCACTCGAGGATATTTACGGAGGAGCAGCAAGACAACACTCCCCCGCAGAGAAGGAGATTTTCAAATATGAACGTATCCCTTTCTGTTTAGCATAAGCCAGCAAAATACCACTTTAATGAAATTTTATGCTTTTCGAATTGTTTCACTCATGATAGAATAAACTTTACCCCACACCGGAAAATAGCAAATCTCAAAGTAGGCCTAGCTCTGGGAAGAACATTTTCTTTCCATTCAAGCAGCATCTCCGTTTTACAGGCACTTGTTGCTTTCCTGAGGTACCCCGTCCGCCTTTGGAGCACCGTCAGCTCCAGGGACATGCCTTTGAGATATAAAGAGACTCCCTGAAAAGATTGGATGATTGATTACCTCTCAAGGTATTTGTTGGTGCTTTAAACAGGATCAGAAGCTGCGATACTCTCCCTCAAATTACCCTTTATTCTGCTCAAGTTCACTTGAGAACTAATGATAGTATCTCCGGCATCAAAGGATAATTTTCGAGTTAAATTAATGCAAGAAAATGCGTTTGTATTTCCGTTTAGATTTGAGGGGTACAGAGACAACTGCGGCTATCTCCATCTTTTTCACAAATTAAACTAAGAATGCCATTTTGTTGTGTTTGTTGGAAGCTTATTAAAGAAACTATTTTAAATATGTTCATTATTTTCCCCTAGTAATTCAACGACAATTTCAGCCAGAGTTGTTAAAGAATGCAGATTATTTTGATTTCAGTTTAGAAGAATGAGGAATTTATTTCCCTTAATAAATAACGAATTCTCATTTCTCGAAAAAAGTATTAAAGAATGCATTCACTTTTCCATTTGCAAGAAATGCATATCTTGGATTGCATTAATTTATTTATTATTCATTTATTTGCATTCCATTTAATTATTGAGGAGGAACGGAGACATTTGGTCAAATCATCGCAGCCACCAAATTTTAGATATACATTAAATTGATTGTTGTTGATTCTACCATTTTACAATTAAACTTTAATAATAATTTAATAGACTTTTTCTTGATGGAAGCTGACAATTTTTATATTTTTAGAAAAAACAAGTTATCTCACAAAACTTTATTCGTATAAATGAATACTTTACTTACCTAAATAGGCTTGCTGAGGTTCGGCCATTTGTATAAGGGCTGAATCCTTTTTATTGTACAAAATTTTCACACGTTGCACATCACCGTACACTCCTGCAGAAATATAAACAAGAAATAATTCACATAAATTAATAATAGAAAAAATGAAATCAGCATTTAGATGAAGAGACATTTCCATGTATACATAAAATGTAATAAAAAATTTTGTGCTATATATTAAAAATTTTAATAAAAATTTAACACACGAAAAATCTTATTTTGAATTAAAAATATTTTAAGGGTTTGTGTTGACATCTTTATTTATAAAAATGTAACTTTAACAACATGAAAAAGCTAATTTTAAGGAAATTACGAAAATTTGCATGCTCAATTGCTTTATTCATGCCTTTTTTACTCCACATTATTCTCTTTACGTAAGTGATACATTGGATAGGTTCTCCAATATCGGTCAAAAATTGAAAATAATTAAAGTTCACAATGTCAGCTAAGTACAAAGTCGTACATGCGTAGTTTGAAATATAAAATGATTGCATTTTAGTGTCTTTCAGGGGATAGTTTTGGTGATGATCAATAAATAAATAATTTTGAGTAAGATCGACTCAATAGCTTTGACGTGGAGTAGATCGGGTATATATTACATACACATAATCATCAAAAACATCAAAAACACTAACTCAATTTTTGAGCAATCATAAAATACTTTGTCATTCCTACAAAAAAAAAAAACATAAACGCATATTAGGCCGTCTTGATGAAATGATTACATCTGTTTTACTCTTCTGAAATCAAAAATTTCAAATACCCTCTTATTCCGTAAAGTTGTCTTTATTTTATCTTTATGGTACCTATTATTTTACTATCTTTTTCAGCTGTGAAACTCGAGGAAATTCTGCTTTAAAGTTTAGACTCTAACATAACTTTTTTTGTTTTTTTTTAGTGCCTACATAATTAAGTAATTGCATAATAGTCCTAAAATCTGTCAGAAAAACAAAAAAACCAAGTCAAATATTACTATAAAATGAATTGTAGTTAATTGTAACTACAACTTCATTGCTCTTTTCCAACCGACAAATTTAATTATAAGTGTTAAGCACAGAAGAGTGCATTTACGTTAGTGCGTTTATTAGAATTATTAGACTTAAATCATTTTATTACACTTGTGAGACAAAATTCGAGCTTTTCTAAAAGGCACCAAAAGTTAATGGTTCAGTTGAAATTTAAGCATAAATTATACTCGAATTTTCAACATCTTAGAGTATAATATCAATCTTAAACGAAATATGTCCAAGTGATTTTTTCGATGGCGAAACCTTAGCCGTTTTTGACGATGGGCTGTGGTCCAAAGAGAACCGACACCTGGTGTTTTTCAGCACTCGTTGTCTTTTCTAAATTTTCTTTATATTGTAAAGATGAAAATACGATAAAACCAATACCTTCAGAACACGACAGTCTAGCTCATATTTCAAGCCGGTGTAATAGCCATATCATCCAAAATTCATCAATAAAATTTTTTTTGTCGTAATTGCTCGTTTTACCACTGAACGCTCATATGGTTGATTTCAAAAAAGTAATAAATTATACTTTTTGTCTACCATCATTCCTTGCCTCATAAATCAAGAAATAAAATATTATTTTCCAATACGAAGGAAATTTTGTAAATTATGGGACTGAAACAAAATTTAACTAAGTAGCTTGAGGCGTTTTCTTTGTTCGTAGTGTATGTATGTGAGTTAAAGAAATATTTGCGACGAGTACATGAAGCAAAATGCAAATTACCTCGTCTTAATTAAATATTTTGAGTGAAGTTGACTTATCAAATTGTCTGGAAAGCCCTTTTACCTTGGGAGAATGCCTCGAAGCAATTTTCCGTATTTGGTCTGAAGGTATCCTCAGGGAAAGGAATAGGTACCATCAGGAAACATACGTAGCCGGCATTAGCATCATCGCATCGAAAATTGTCGTTTGGTCAATGTTTCGGAAAGCTTCCTCACCTGAGGGCATGTAGGCAAGCTGATTCTAAAACATACGGTTCTGGCAGACGAAAGGGCAAAAGCTATTGAGCTTTACAAAATCATAAATATTTATTAGTTTCCGATCGTAAAAAGTTAATATCAATAACTATGCTATATGTGCATCAGTCTCATTCACTTCGCTCTCGCCCTGAGCTGGCCAGGCACATTTATCTGTGCCGGTGCTCCTTCCATTGGATTGGTACGTCTTGGCGCACACCGAACACCGGCGAAATGTTTCTTATCCACCAAATCCAAGTAGAATTGGGCCATAACGTCGAAGGTGTGGACCTGTGCGATTAGTTATATACGTGGATTATGTATGTATATCGCATAACAATTCAGAATTCGCAGTCAATTTGATATTTACATACTCAGCATGTTAGATTTACATGATGGCTCCTCGGGGACCACTTTGAATCGATATTGCCATATACAATCTGGATATAATCTTAAGGCGCTTCATCCAGTGCTTCTTTGTGCACTTGCGGAGCTTCTTGAGGCAGTCATCTTGCTCCCTTCGCTTCTACTTTCGCTATTTCTAGGTTTATTGGGCTCTTATTCAAATGAATTATTGATCATAAATACTTTTATGCACTCCAATAATGGCAAGTTTTACAATATTCGAATTGGAGCCGTTTTCTTCAATTTCTCTTCTTTACCACACTTTCTTTACTGTTATTGCTTCGTCCTGCGCGAAGCTTTATCTAGCTGAGTCGGTAATTGGCCGTAAATATTATAATTAGTGCAAAATTTATTTATTCTACTCTAAAACCTTATTTCAGAATGGAAGTGCCTCGTTAGGGCTATGCTTGAAACCTTTACTGCACGAACATTGTTTTTAATAACTATATTGATATTAAGCTATAAAATAGGTACTATAACTTTTTGCATGAAAGACCTTTAGGAATTTTTGTTATAGCTATTCCTAAAAAATTAAAGGAGTAGGTACCTACATTATTCGGAACAAGTTTATATGCACAAAGGTTTGTTTTAGTCAGAAGCCTCTTAGAATGCAATATATAATTTTTAAAATAAAAAAGAAATAAAAATATATGAGGGAATCATAATGATAGAAGTTGTTTATATCTTTCATTGTTGTCGAGATAATTAGGAAAGCTCCAACAAAACAAAAATTTGAACGCATCTTCAAAAAATATTTAATTATTTTACCAAAAACTTTCGGAAATATTTCCTGACTTATAAAACTATGAATGTTTAACTGATCCGCGCTTTCAGGCAGTTTTCGCCATACCTAAGTATAATTAAGCGCTAAAATTTTCTCTGTATGAAACGATTTTGAAAGTTCACAATAAAATCGTTGATAACAAATTAAGAAATTACGCTTCATGAAGAAGCTAAAGGGGTTTGAATGGCCCTGGAATTACTAATTAATCGGTAATTGGATTCATTAAGTTTTCCGATCTTGTATACTTAGAGGTGCTTTCCTCAAAACCGCATTTTAGGAATTAGCATAAATAATAAATAATAATATTAATTATTTGAACTTGAAGATTTAAAATCTAACATTTCTTAATTTTTAATAATAGATTGTGTGAGTACTATTATTAATTGCAATTTCTTCACCCAGTTTGTTTTAAATCTTTACATATCACGATGTTTCATAAAAAAAAAAAAGATTGAGCGTCAATTTTTCAAACTTTATAAAATATTTAAATACAAATTGCAATTGTAATACATAATAATATAATATAATATTAAGTTTTATAGAGTAAAGTTAAAACGTTAACAATTTCAATAATTGCTTGAGGTACAAATATTTAAATATTTTCTAAAAATTAAATTTGTATTCAGCTTTTAAAGAGTTTATATAATATTATATTATATTCCAATGAAGAGTTAATAAACTGTTAAATATGTACTCTTTTTTTATTAATGTTTTTTATTTTTAATAACACTATTACTTGACTTGAAATCAGATTCAGTTTTCTTATCCGTGTAACTTCGGTTTTCAATTACCCCAAAGATTTGCATTTGTTTTTTAAAAATTTATTCTGTTTGAAATTATTTGCAGTGCTATCATTTTATCATGCTTATTCAGTTGAAAGACATTTTTAAATACATGGTGATATAAATATATAACAAATAAAAAAAAAATGTTTACTGATTGGTATTTTGCAAATTGCATTTAAAATGTTTTTCAAGCACAAAAACGTATAAATCGATTTATTTCTTATCTACTAATAACTTATGAATAAAAATGGAAAATATTTAGTGACCTCATAACTTCATACGTCTATAGTGTGAAGTACTCAATCAAAAGAGTTGCCAACAATAAAACGGAAGTGAGATAAATAAAATATTACTAAAAACATTCCCAAATGCAATGTACACCAGAACTATATTTTTAAAAACATCAACAGCAGCTGGTGATAGCACGTAAATAGAGAAACAAAAACGTCCCTACGAATGCACATGCTAAAGCCATAAACACACGCGGATACAGATATTATATAAATTCAAACATTTTATTATTCTTTATTATTTTCGCTGATTGAATATGTGGTACTAACAAATAATAACGAAAACGTCGACGAACACACAAACAGAGGAGATATGTACACGCAGATGATAAAGGTTCAATGTACAAAAAAAATAGATGCAACTATTTTGCTTCGACAGAGGAGCACACGCAGATTTTAAGGTTTTATCTGAAGCAAAATAGAGGCGGAGGTTTATTGATTGCATATTGACACTCACGAAAAATTGTTAAGTGATGAGATGGCAAACATAATGAAATGATAAAAATAATAAACAAACGTTTGAAGGCGAAACAAGATTGACGAGTAGGATTCAGTTAATTGAGTATAGTAGTTATGTAAAATATAAAATGTTTAAAATATTAAATTCAATAAATAGTAATAAAATGTGCAGACGTACCAAAGAGGGTAAATAGAGCATCAGGCGTGACCATCTACAGAAAAGAGAAAAAGAAAGTCAGTTAGCAGAGTTTATGTCTTTCGTCGCTTATAAAATATTAAAACAGAGAAAACTGTCAAAATAAAAAACTGGAAAAACTAGGGTCTTTGCAGGAACATATCTCATGTAAAATATCTACATAACATACATATGTATGTAGTTGCGCGTGAAACAGGATAATCTTCTGGGATGGATTTTTGCTTTTTGTTTTAATGTGTGTCCCCTTTTTGCTGGTTTGTTTTATGCCAAAAATTGTATTTTAGGGATTGAGAGGATTTTGAGGTTTTATACTGTCAAAAGGGATATTTTTGTTTCCGATGAAACATTCGGAAAGGACGTAAAGTACATCCCATCCAGCCAAAACAAATCATTAGAATATGCTTTAGCCGAGCTTATGATCACGCGTGTGAGCCTTTCTACATTTTTTAGTCTAATACTTTAGTATCCAGGTATGTTTAAATATTCTACAGATATTGGCAGTCATTGATTTTGTTCTGTTTGGATATGGTTGTATAGCATATATAAAAATGAAGGCAACCATAATAAAAACGGTGACCTACTTATTTTATCAGATTGCGGACATTGAGTTTGCTGGATATAACTTTTTAGATTTAAAACTATATTATTTTGAAAGAAAATTTCCGCGATTCAAATATTTTTTAAAATAATAACGATCCCAACCATTGGAACAATTCAAATTACTTCCGAACCTTTCAGTGCAATCGTGCAACCGATGCATTCAAAATATTACAAATTAAAACAGAAAAATGAGTGCTTCGTGCCCTCCTCTAAATTGTCGTTTTAATTTTTTTTTTTTTAAATAAATCTTTCCCACAAAACCCGGAGGGAAGGAGCGATTTAATTTAGTAGTGGTAAAACCATTCGGCAACAAAATTGCTGCGAGCTTCTCCCTTTTAATTGGTCTTCCTTTTTATCCTTTAAGTGCATCTCCTGAATAGGAGGGATTTTTCATGGAAGTTTTTGAGGAGCATTTAACTCTTTCGCCCTCCATTGTGTTCAGCAGCAATTAGCACATTAGTTCAAATTGTATTGTCGGGACTTATTCGTTTCATTATCGTTTTGCTATTCGCGGCATCTTTTAGGCAATTAATCAAAGAATTCTTTGTTCGTGACCCACTGAATTCAGTTGCAATGTAACTGAAATTTTTGTAACAATGTGTCGACTTCGCGCACAAATTGATATTGGATCATAGTCTTTTGTCTGGGTTGATTATCGCTACCACGCACAGTGTCGACTAGACTGAATTTGTTTTATCGATTTCTTGGCGACGAAGGTAATTTGATAATCGTATATCGAAATTTGTTTTCTAGGCATTTACATCGAATTCGTTTTATTTTATTAAATCCGGTTTTGTATCTTATCTTATTTCCTTTAGCTTTATCATACCAGCAAAATAGGTAGTTAATTCACTTTCATAAAACTTTCATAAAACTGCAAATGTTCAATCTCACATTTATCATTTAAAAGGATAATAATTACGAATGCTATTTGCATTACCGATTTTGATTAAAAGATATAAAATAAGGACTCAAAATGGTATAAATCAGAAAATATAAGTATGTAAGGTGAAAATAATATCGAATTTTTAACCTTGACACAATTTACCAAGTTCATTTTCATCTTTTGATGAGATTTATTTCACGTTGAAAACTGAGAAAACTTAGAAACTTTATTGTTTAAGGAGCACTTTGCAACTCGTTTTTTTAAATGGTTAAAATATATAGAAGAGTATACATTTTATGAGAGCATCGTAAGATAAATTAACCTGCTAATGCATAATTTTGATTTATATACAATAAATTGAAACTTTCACCATCAACAACTACTACAAGTGCTATTCAATTAATCCTTTTTGCACTTCACTGATTTTCTTCAAAAGTTTTTCCATTTATAAAACAACACATTTTCCGGTCCCTGATAAAAATGTTTAATAAATTAATTAAAATTACTCATGGTCAATTACTACTTGTCGTTTGCCAAATTCATTGTTATACAAACATTAAAGGGGTGATTCAGTTGAAATAAAGAATAATATTTTTATTTTTGCCTTTTGTAAATTACAAGGTGAAACCAAATTGCTTTTCTTACCACGTAAGGGTTTTATTTATACTCTTTTAAAGTAATTAAAGCGTAGTTTTACCTTTAATAAAAAATTCAAAAAACTTCAGAAGTCAATTTTTTTTTTCTTCAGAATTTAGTTTATTCCAGGACTATGAAAGACAGAAAATCATTCAACTCTTTTCCTGAACATGAAGAAATTAAAATTGATTGTTAATTATCATTTAATATTTTCTAATATATACTATGTAGAGTTTATCCTTATGTTTGTAACATGTTATAGATTCTAGTTAATTTACAAAAACTCAAACAGCATATACTATAAATCGTTTTATTTATATTTTCATAAATCAAATGACTGCCAATATTGTTGAAATTGTAACGCTAATCGACTGAATGCTTTTAGCAGAAGAATCTAACTAAGCTATTATAAATATAAAGAAGTTGATAAATTTTAATTAAATCTGATAAAATTGATCACTGAACTACCTAAAGATTCTATTTTGGTGTGTGAAACGAAAAAGATAAATTTTTAAAGGAAGATATAAAAAACACACAAAAGTAACGAAAAAAGAAATGAATTTAGTTCAAAATAAGCTTAGGGGAAATTCTTTTAACAAAAGTCTTTTTAGCTTCGAACGCGGGAACCTATTCGAACTCCCCTTGAAGGAAATAATTTTTTGATTTTTGGGAGGTATTTCGAATAGCTTCCTTGATTATGGTATTAATAAAGCGCTTGTTATTATTTGTTTATTTTATTTTATTGAACAGCCGGATTAAGTGGGTTTTACTTACGTCTTCATTAAGGTTTGATACGAGCAAAACATTCGAGAAGCCGCGTAACGCTGGAGTGGCCGAACTTAGAGCACCAGTGTTTGCTAGAGCGAATGCACCTAAACTGGGAATTCCGCTGCTGTAGCCCCCTGTGAGGGGTGTTCCAATTCCCAAGGCAAAAGGAGGCAACACTCCAGGAGCACCTAAGCCGTTCACTGTGGGGAGAATTAAAATATTTTAAGTACTTTTGATTAAAAATTATGCGTGCTATTTTATTTTAAAAACAACATTTAATTAGTAAAGCAAAAACAAAATTAACTATGTTAGAAAATTATTATGAATCCCGCGACTATTTTGATTTGTTAGGTACTTGTGCAGATAAACAAGAATAACCTAATTTTTCTGAATAAGTGATCAAGCCTATTCCATAATCCGTGGTAGGAGCTCCGAAAAAATAACCGATTTTAGAATTACAAATTTCGAAATCTGCAATAAAATCGACATAGTACAACGGATCTTGGAGTAGGCCCAAAACATTATTTAAAAGGTCTGTGGCAAATTCGATATACCCAATTAAAAATGATTATTACGAATTTAAGATAACACGATTATATAAATAATTTTTTTTTTTTAGAATATAATAAAATGTTAAATTTTTCTATCTTACATGTGTGTGTCCACTGCACTGTGAAATAGAAAAAGAGACCTTGACTAATTTATGTTTATCTAAATATTTGAGAGCGGCATCAAGAAAAATGGGCAAATACCTATGTAGTTTTATTTAATATCAAAAGTGTATGAATTCCATCACTTTTTATATTTAATTTCAGCGAGAGATAGACCGCTCAAAAGGAAAAAAAGCAACATAAACAGGTTTTAAGAAAAATTTTATTGTCTGATTTTAAATAGACTCCTGAATAACAGTTACATACATCTTAAGACATCAAAAATTGCATCTTATTAACAGTAGCTGTCATATGAAAATTTTATTTATTGCTAAATTAATTGTTTTATGTAAACATGGAAATATCTTAACCTTTAGATAGTCGCGCGGGTTTCTTCGCATTTTGGTTTCGTAACTACTTGCGATGGTCTTTTATAATCCCACAAATTTTATTGATCTAAGAAGACTCACGGTCTTTTGGATTATCTCCACTTTACTAGATAATAGTAATTCTAGAAGGGCTCTAAGTCGGCACGACATGTATTTTTTGAGTAATAATTGTTAATAACAAATACAAAGGCAGGAAACACAAATTTTTTGTAGGGGAAAGGGAAGAATCACATATGAAATATTGTAATAAGATCATAAAGGATAAATCAAAAATTTCTAAATGTTAAGATAGTTATCCGTCTTTTTCCTTCTCCCCCTGGGTGCACTCGTGCATGTTGATGAATTTTATTTGAAGAAAACAAATCCCACTGAACTTTTAGTCAGAAAATAGATTTCGCAGTTTATTATATTTCAAAGAAGTCAATTTTTAAAATAACTTCTTAATTAATATTAATATTAGTATATGTATGCATAGCGAAGGTATATTTTTTTTTATTTTCTAATAGAATCTTGTTGTTCAACTATTTAAGACAAATTCTATAAAAATTCGTAAAATTGATTAACTTATGAAGAGTAGGTGCTCGTAAGATCGTGATAAACTCTATAACTTTAAAGGGTTTGTTTTTTTAAAAACAATTTTTAGACAAGCGCAGAAAAACATTAAGAATCTGACTGAAATTTGTACGCTAGGTTAAACAATTCTAGGGTACTTTTCGACCTTACGCAGCTAAAAGTTTTATTATATTTTCGCGCAATTTACTAAAGGTTAACTTAAATATGAAAATTTTATCGTGCCACAGACCTAAAGTTCATCAAATTTTGCATTTTTTTTCTCTATTTTTCGATGAATGAAACTTTGCTGATTTTTAAGGTAATTATAAAAGAAGTGAAAAACAATCATACAAAATCGAATAGTTCGCAATGTAAGTATAATAGTTAAAAAAGCAACCAAAGCGCCTGAGGAGTCTCAGAGCAGAACATTCGGTATCGCACACTCTTCTTGCCGCGGCTTAACACAAAGGTAAAAGAGTTATGATTAGTCAAACAGTTCACTTGATTAGTGCCGCCAAAAACAAAGAGAAATTAAACTGAAAATGAAGTTACCTAATTTATCACCTGTAAGTGCTGGCCGTTGTCTCGCTGCAATAAGCAGCAGGTCATTTGTGTTAACGAGTCCACCGGCCCCCGGGATGACATCAGCACCGGGCTCCCCTGGGGGCAGCGATGGATTTGTAAAATCTCGCGATTTGTCATTGTTGTACTTAACATTTAAAGCGGTTAATTTACTATTATCGATTCGCAGTGTACAGCAGCCGCTGTAGATGTTCTGCCCGTCGAGTATACGTTTCGCCTGCTGCGCTGTCTGGGCGTCCGAATATTGGATAAGGGCCTGAAAAGGGAAGGAAAGGGCCCGCTTAGGGAAAATTCTCATCAATCATTCACTGGGAAGGCGTCCCCGCCTACACTTACTTGGAATGAATTATTTTTTGTAAATGTTACTATTTTTAGAACTTTTCCGCATCGTTCAAAAATTTGATGCAATATATCCAACGAGACAGGATACAAAAGTGACTCTACGATAACCCTGAGTACGGTGTTTGGACCTCCTTGGGTGCTCTGAACACTCTGTGATGTAGGATCTGTGGTTCCGGAGACCGGTAGTGGTGACCCAGCTGCTGGTGACTGTATTTGAAAGTCTGTTTGATTTTGAAGAGCTGCTGATGCGTTCTGCAAAGGAAATTCAAAATTATTGCTGATTTTTCATTTTTCAACAACTACTACTTAAATGTTATAAATGTTTAACTAGTATATTAAGCTAGATTGTCCTCAACTGTTTAACTAATATATTCGTGTTGAACTAGCTTAGTTTAGCTGTTGTAAGGGTAAACTACGGAGAGATGCCCCACATTTTAATTTTGTGGTATTTTAGCAAAGTGGTTAGGAATTGAGTGATGAATTTTATACTGCATATAGCTCAGCCAATGAAAAATAATAATGACTTAAATTTTTTTATAAATCAGAATTAAAGAAAGCCTAAAATACATACATGGGAACCCCAATTTTTAACGAAACTTTTATGTAAAATATTTTTTTGAGAGGATATTTCAGATGTTAAAAAGTTCCGGGACGGTTGAATAATTCGCGAAATACACATCGGATTGAAAAAAGAAAAAAAAACACCTGTAAAATATTTTTTGAAAAGCTCTCCAATGACACCAAACTCGACTCCCACACTCCTGGCGGTTGGGAGGGATCAACTTTGAAATCTTAAATGAAATCTATCTTTTTGGATGGGATATCGAATTTGGTGTCATTGGATAGATTTGGAAGAAAAATATTTGACACGTGCGTTTTCATTTCTTCGATCCGATGTGTATTTCGCGAGATATTCGACCGTCGTGGAACTTTTTTTACACATTGTATAAGTCCGAGCCTATACTTTTTCTTCAATGCTTCTATGGTGGTAACCAGATTGTTTTTCCATTTGGCACGTGGGCGAACACCAGTTTTACGTATGTGTGTATTTTTTCATGGCATAGCAAATCTAGAATATATACTACTCAAATGATATGCCAAAGAATGAATGCAACTATACTCTCCAAAAGCAGGGCAATTATCTTTTTCATACAGGATGGGTGCCTATTTGATTACAAAATTAATTAAGCTATATTTTCGTCTCAAATCCTTTTTAACATGCACTTTACATTTAAATCTGATATACAAAACCAAAAATGTCTATCCCACTGGAGTATCCCTCCGTAGTTTACCTATTTTAAATCATTCTCAAAGACCCTGAAGTAGTCGCTTCATTAAGGTAACAAAAATGTTTTTAGATATTTAAATTCCTTTCTACTACAATAATTTTCTTCTGTATTAACAAACATGAAAATGTACAATAAAAGAAAAAACAAAAGTAATTTCGAACTAGACACTTTATTCATAAAAATTACCTTGCAACTTCTCACAACTTGCTTCAAATTTTGACCAATATATAAAAATCCTTCATACACTAAGCAACCAATCAGTTGAAAGGACTAAACCTAATGTACCTATTATTTTCACCAAGGAATTACCAAAATTTAAAGATACAAAAATATGATATGAAAGCTGTTTTTATCCCAGCCAAATTTGGAAAAAATCGATTTTGGTCACACTCTTATTTTAAATAAGATGAAATGAGGTAGGGTAATCTCATACAAATCCAGTACCTTAAAAATCGTCGCTAAAAAATTTAATTTTTGAGCTTCATATTCCTAACGAATTTAGACTAACACTTTTCAATAGATGAGAAAATATTAGATATGTACTACTAAAAATCTAACTATTTTATTGGTAGGTATTAAATTATCATCCAACATTTGAAGACGTGGATTGTATAATTTGAAAATTATAAAATAAAGTAGGTATACTTTGAATAAGTTTATGTTTATTTATTTTGCAATTCTAACATGATTTCTTTACTTTTTTATAGATTGACCTGTACGATCGCCTCCACAATAAATTTTTCTCCGGAAATATTTATTGATTTTTGTCAACAGTGTTTAATGGATTCGGGTTTTCTTTGATTACCTGTATATGTATTATAATAAATTAAATAAACAGAATATGAGAATGGCCTGTGGAAAAAAGTTTAACGAAAAAAAAAATAATCCCTCAAAAATACAAAAGTTTACTATGAATTCATCCAAAATCCATTATCTGCTCAGCTGACCTCCAAAAGGAAAACGTATTGTAACTGCCAGCGAATAAATAAACAAGACTGTTAAATGCATTCATATCACTCACTCGGTGTGGCTACATATTGCCTTTTAATAATCGGCACAATTTTAGGCGTATGCGGAGTGCGCTTTCATTTTTAAATATTGATATAAGTGTAAATTGCATGTATGGCAGCAGGATTAATAATGATTTATGAGTGGAAATCGTTTTGTATACTATTTATTTTAATCTCCATTGAGTATTTCGTTCACTGCTTTTAATATTTCGAGCGTAATATATGTATTTAATGTTCTTTTTTTTTGGTAAATTATTCATGACTCTTTCCTATTCAATTATATCGTTCAGAGTTTCATTTTGATGGTTTTAATGCCTATAGTCGGTGATGACGCATAATAATATGTAACTCTTTTATAGCAATTGACAGTGTTTGCACAAAAATATAATTATGAAGCTTTGTGTGAAAGCTTTCGGGGAAAAATATAAATTTTCTGCAGTAAGTTGGTTTTAATAGGAAATCTGGATATTCCATATTTTACGAAATCCATTGTAATTAAAACACCTCTAATGGCACTAATAGTGAGTAATTGATGTGTGAATTACAGTTACTTCGATATTACATCAATTACTTTCAAAGGTTAAAGAACATATTAAAAACGTGTTTTGTGGTTTTCCAAATGCATCCTTTCTATCTTTCAATTGAGTAAATTGCACTATTAATTTTTTAGAGCTACAAACCGCCAAATCCAGTAAAATTAATTTATAATCGTTATGAATGCTAGCTAAAATTTTACGACTTTATTGATATTCATTTTTTTACTTTAATTTATAAACTTATGCAGAAGTATGAAATGAAAACTTTAATAAAATGGTACCCCCTTTAAACACTTTGACGCCCTAAATAAAAATTTGTGAATCTTAACAAAAAGTCTCTTCATTTTGAAGTAAGAGCAAACAGTCTTGAATGAATTGTGCTTTACAAGGTCCCAAGTCACCGTGGAGTTAAACCGAATGAAATACCGAAATGAAGTTTTCGTCGCATTTGCAGATCCTAGAAATTTGTGTTACAGATTATAGCAACTTTGTACATGGCTTTACCGAACTAAGCATACACAAAAGTGTTTCTCCTGCTGTGGCATGTTCAGCCTCGAACTGATGAAACGAAAATATTAAGACTATTAAGATTAGCTTCTTTTCCCGAATGATGGGCCTTTCAAATCCGCCTTACAACTTTTGACAAAAGATTAAGCTCCGAGTAAACGTTTAACACTTGAGCCCTTCAAATACGTAATAAAATCGCATGAAGGAAATTTTTGTGGCTTTTGTGAATTGAAAAGGGCTTCCTATTCAGGAACTATTTAATCGAAAATGCAGACGCAAAAGTTTCATCAGAGATTCCTAGCACTTAGTCTCTGATGAAGCCCTGCATGAGTTTTAAACGCAATGCCCAGGAGTACTTCAGTTTAATAAGATGTTTGTAGATATTCTTAAATGACAAACTAAAGCTTAGAGGAATTCTACGGGTGAAGCGTTGCGTAAGTCGAAGGGATTCCAGGGAAAAACTCCTTCTAGGGGATATGTGGAGGAAAGCATTAAACCTGCTCATTCATGGCATGGTGCTGGATTAGTCGAAATATTTTAATGCCAGGAGCGTGTATTCGGATAATGGATTACGACAGGCCAAGAAAGGATGCGTTACCAATTTATTGGTGGCATCATTTGTGGCATAACTCAAATCTCGGCTTTGCGTATTTTGTATTTATATAAATTGAAAATGTTTACCTTCCGCTGCGAAAGGATGGCACTTATATCAAGGATTATGCTCGCTCTCATCGGTCCAGATCCCTTTCCTGTCCTGCGGTAAATAACCGGTTTATGTTTGCATTATACGGTTCATGTAATCTATCTGTGTACAAGCTGCTTTAAATTTCGCTTTCAGCCACGTGAAAACTTAAAGTTACCGGCCCTGGCTTTAAGCCAGCTTAGTCGGCCTAGCGAAAGAATTATATTTCATAAAACATTGCGCTTTGCCCGGACTACATCCAAACGGGCAACCGTCAGATTTTCATGTGAACAACATTAAAATGGGGGTCGCGGGCAAGTCATCCCTGCGGCACTGTGCATTTTTTATGCATTTGCCCCATCGCGAAATAAATATTAATTCCACGCGGGCTGAATTTATGGCAGTTTCAAATTTGTATGAGTGATAATGACCATTATTAGGGCCGTGATCTCTGCTTTGCGTGCCCGCTGATTACTCTATTGCGGTATTTTCACATATTCGCGATAAGTTAAACAATAATCAGTGCAAGCAGCCGCATCGCACCGCTGGAATATGCAACCGGCGGTAATCTGATGGTTTTGCAGGGGACAAGATTTATTCACCCGAAAGGGCAGCGGCTGCAGGGCTACTAAAGCTTTCATAATACTCAAGGGCTTGAGTACAATTTGCAAATGTAAAAAATTTATAGCCCGATGGGATTTGTGAAGGGATATGACCGCGAGTATGTAATGTTTATGTTGCTAAGGGCATTTAATTTTCCTAAATCCGATTCTCATGCAAGTACATATTACTATATTTTTAATGTAATTTTAAGATAGCATTCTCCCAATCCTATTAGCTTTAAATTTTATATAAACCTGCATTATCTATCACATTTTGTGATTTAACAGCATTAACCTTAGATAATAATGTCAAGGATATTTTATTTTAAAATATATTGAATATATATTTCTTAAAATAACAAATAAAATTTCATTTGAAAGACTTCACATATGATGTTTAGCCTATAATTAAAAAGGAGTTATTTTAAGATATGTTATTTTGAAGTTTTTTTTAATCTAGGTAAAAATTGTGTTTTGAAACAAATTTTCGATATTTGTTTTATTGTATAACAAATACTTTTCAATCCTTTTTCAGTATGTATATCAGTTATGAAAATGTAATTGCCACAAAAACCTGTTTAAAGTTGAAATTTTGTAATGCTGTTTCTCGGCTATTTTGTTCGCAATATTTTTAAAACTATTTCCAGTTTCCGTTTGAAAATCGACCAACATAGTTTTGAACAGGATATTCTTTCAGAAATATAAAAGGACTTGATTTTTTTAACTTTCCATTTAAAGGCATTTTGACTTAAAGCTTTTAATTTTGGTTATTAAAACTTAATGAAAATATCTTTTAATTAGTCAGACTGTCTATTTTATTTTACCTAGATACAGTTTGTTTGTAAAAATAGTATTGTTTCTAGTTTCTTTCTAATCAAAGCATAATTTAATTTCAACATCCCGCTCTGCAAGTATTCTAAGCCAACATAATTCAGAATATATGTAATATTTTCAGTCCATGTGGTAAATCGGAACGAAGTAACCTTTTTAGCTAGTTAAATTTCTGGCCTTTTCTATTTGAGATAAGGAACAATAACACATCAGCATTATATAAGCGCAGTGTTCAAGCTCTCTTTTGTCTCTATAATATAGTGCACTTAAAGCATATTACACAATATATTGTATGTATATATAAGTATATCATGTGTATGAGAATTCGAAAGTCAATACCTCCGTACCAAAAATATTGCTATGTTACCCTGTCCAGGAAATTCGTTGGAATTAAACACTGTAGGGAATGTTTGGTCAACCATATAAACTCCTTTGTTTGCTTAAAAGGTACAATTTCAAAGAAAATATCCTCAAGCGAAACATGCCGTCTGCATTTGAAATTAAGTCATGCATCCAAAACTCGATTTCAATTATGTAATCAGTGTAGAGGAAAGGGACAGGGATGCTCGCAGAATACCTATCCCATTTTTCCATCGTAAAGTGCTGCATAGTACATTTTACATTGTAGTCGAATTTATTGCGCTTTCAAAATTTTTCTCTGTGTCTACCTCGAATAATCTGGGATAGGTTTACTTAAGCTATCAGTTGTAGCGCATTTAAAATTGATGAGCATTACTATGCTCTTCGGTCCAACAAAAGTAAAATTTTAGGGAAACTTTGAAACCATGATAATCTAACTACGAATCATTGATCTATCTCACTTACTTCATTTTCATTGGGAAGGTTTTAGTTCTATTAGGGGAGACCGAGGAGAGTTGTAACACTTTTTACATTTGCTAGCATATCTCACTCAAATAAAGTCCTATCTCTATGAACTTTATAACTCAATATAGCCAGTTCTATGCACTATGTAAACCATACATAAAAATAAGTAAAGATAATCAATGTCTATGAGAAAATCGGAAAAAATTGAAACAACTCCCTGCGTTACAACTCTCCTAGTACCGAGGTAAGTTGAAACAGGTGTCGAGGTCAGTTGTAACAGGTGTGTATTTGGGGATAATAAAGAAGTAAATTTAATTTAAACGCTATGTTTGGTGAACAAAAGAAGCTTTATTAATATAAATAAGTTAGGTTAGCCTCAAAAGCCTGTTTCTTTGTAATAAATCGAAACAGTGAAATATGGTTCAGATTATATGAAGATGCGGCATTTCGAAGACACTGTCCTCTTAACGTCACTTCCTCATAGGCTAGTTAATAGATTTCTATCCTAGCCATGTCCTTATACGTTTTGCGCACGTATTGAGTTGGCATTCTGAAACAATTAATAACAACTTAACATGCGAAGACACAGCACCAAACATTATTGTCGAACAAAAAAAAAAACAAAAGAGGAGAGTTGAAACAAGCTGTTTCAACTCTCCTAGGCGCAAAAGATTGTGTTTTGGTTTGAAAAATGGCTTGTAATCTCAAAAGACGACGCGAACGCAAAAAACAATATCATGATATGAAATTTGATATGGCAATGCATATTAGAAATAATCTCACAATAGCACTAACTTAATACGTATCGAATTATAGGCTATCTAAATATTAGTCAAAAAGTTACTTTTTCAATTTTTTCTGCACAGACGTCGCATATACACATAACCATTCTCCGCAGGCTGCCGTCGCGAATTGCATCAAATAGTGCGTCGAAAAATCAGTAAATGCATGACATCGCTAGTTGGCTAACGGTCATACTTTTCGAGAAATTGACTTTGTTACAACTCTCCTCTGTTACAACTCTCCTCGGTCTCCCCTACGAGTCAGATTACGAAGTCTTCCTTCAAGAAATTTTGACTAAATTGTTTTTTCTCTAAAAGTAGTAATTTTTGGGTTACACCGCCTCAATCTTTGTGAAAATTATAGGTTTCCTTTTTAAAGCAATTGCATGATAAATGCCGATAAATTTTATTAACCTTGATTTGGGCCTCTATTCTTTCTATGTTCTAAATTTGCTGACTTTTACACTGAAAATCCAATTTCCAAGAATTGATTATTTAAGCTTTAAATGGGAAATCCTAATTTAGAAATTTGACAGTGCAGATGTATGTATGTATGAAAAATAATGTTTTTTGTTTTACTATAATATATAATATATGGTGTGTGACGATAATTCATGCAAAAGCTTTATAATTAATTAAATTAACCAAAACTTACAAAACTTACCGCGATGGAGTGGCTTTGATCTGTCTTTAATTCGCGATGATTTGAGAATTGCACGTAAACGATGCGACCGCGCACTTGAGGTGGATTGTTGGTGAAGCAGGCAACCATTGCAGTAGCTGAAACCTCGTCAGCCATCTCCAAAAATGCCTGATTTTTTCCCTTTAAAACGAGGACATTTGTCACTCGACCAAAAGGTACTCCAAGTTGTATAACTTCTGCTTCGCTGGATTCATTTGGAATGTTCCTCAGGTGAATGACTCTCGATGGTTTTCCTGGAAACAAAAGAGTTAAAATGTTTTAGTTTGAAATCGCTTTCCGCGTGATAGAAAAAGTTTATAGCTTAAAGAGGGCGAAGGGGACGGGGAAGCAGTGGGGCACACATACGGGGGGGCTCCGAAGCCGTGCGCCTGACCTGACCTATTTCGGGTAGGGCTCCATGTAGGGAGCTGTGGCTTAGGGAGGAGTCCCTGTTCAAACATCACAGCCCCACTTGAGCGCTTCGAAACTCGGTTAGAAAATTTTCGGCTGCTTTTAATTTCATTTCATTACCGAGTTACCAAGGGGCGAGCGACACTAACCGGTGTTTGTTAAGCACTCGAATATTGGCACCGCTGTTAATTACTGTTTATCTGCCGGTTACGGTCGTAGTAATTAAATAGCCCGAGAAAGCCCAGCTTTTTTCGTTCGGGCAAGGTGTAAATTTCCACAATTAGCTTTATTAACAAAATTAGAATTGTGCCGGAGAGCTTGGGGATTCTTGAGGTTTTGGGTGACCGCACAAGAAAACCCTGGGCTGATTCGGTTATACGACAAAATAGCGCTGGACTGAAAGAATTCAATTTGTTATGTGGTTTAAAAGGATCTTTTATTTACTGCATCGTCTTAGAAATTGTATCGTGAGAGTAGATTTTGATGCTTTTTAATCCAATTGCGCTGTGCATTTTAATGAAGGTGTAAGAAAAATTAAATTATGAAAAATACACTAATGAGCACTAATCGAACTAATGAAGAAAAGTGGTTTCACGAGTTCTTTAGTATTTTTACATAAAAGAGGTGAATCTTGTTATATTACAGATTTACATTCATGATATTAAAATCTTGATTGCCTTTCTGAAGCGTTATATGTAAGTCTAGAAACCTTTTCTGCAAAGGATAATAAAACTAAGGCTTGAAAGATTTGTGGAATGAATGGGAATCTGTGGAGTTTTTTAAAAATTGGATAGTTCACTATTATAAATATTATATTATATATCTATTTATTTATTTATTGCTATATTTTAAGTCATATAAATACATGTGAACTAGCGTAAAATGTTTTTGAATACTTGAGTTTTGCTTAGTGTGTACGTCAATGACAGCTTTAATAATATAAATATAAATTGTAATAACATTTGAAGTGTTGCGACCACTGTGAGAAAACTCCCCATTTGAAAATTTAATGTATTTTGTCCAAATCCCTCCTTCGAAAGCGAAAAATGATTCCTCAAATTAATCGATCAATTTTATTAAAAATTATATTCCCTTACTTATGCCCAATACAAAACACTTGAGTGCTTTAAAATCGAGTACGCCGGTATAGAACGTATTTGACGAATCATAAATTATTTCAGATATACAATATATGTATGTATGTGTACGCCGCATTAAGTATTAAACATTTAGTTAGCTAATTTTTCAATAAAAATATGTTTAATGCTGCAAAATTTGCCCACCATTATCAAAAGTGAATAATCCATTCGAAACATGAGTTTCTGCTTTCAAGACTCTTAGCTTTTGCTCCCTTTTAAATTTTTATAGAAATAATCTTTTTTAACTAAAAGCATCTCAGTTGCTAAAAAAAAAGAGGAAAATTAAATTGTAATTGTAATTTTAACCCTTAATTACTCGCATGGGGTCAAAGCATTTTCGGATTAAAAAATGAAGCACTTGGCGCGGCCCGATTCCCCCCGCGCCCTCGCTAGCTTCATAATGCGCGTCTAAGTTTGTATTTTAGTAGCGACCAAGTCACGGGAGTGGAAGGACACGTTGCTGGGCTCTTGAGCGGTGACCCCGTGCGAGTAATTACGTTACTTTTTTGGAAGAGGTAAGTTTTTTATTTTATGTATTTTTTTGTGTATTATGAATTCTGAAAAAAACGTCTGATGGAAGTGCATTAGTTGGAAAATCGCGTCCCATCAACCACTGCAAAACGTGGACGTTGCAATAGCTGCCCGCGGAAATGCGATCGCAAAGTACCAACAAAAGGCAAGAAATGTACAAGATTTGTGTGCAATGATCACTCTGAAATATACTGTCAACAGTGTAACAAGAGTGATTCGGAGAGTTCCTAAAAAACAGTAATTCATGTTATTACTTATAGATATTACAGAATAAACAAAGCACTTTAATAATAAAATAGTTTCATTTACTTATATATTTCAATATATATTAAAAACTACTCATACTATTTGGGGTCATCTGTGACCCCATGCGAGCAGTTATGTAATGTTCTTAGTGCGAGTAATTAAGGGTTAAACCATTTTTGCAGTGTTTGTTAAGAAAACTTGAATTCAACTGAAAGTAGACTTCTCGGAAGTTCAACTGAGAAATGTTTCACGCAAATCGGCTTACAAATAGTTTTGAAGAAATCCCTTGAAAAAGGGTTTTTTGTACTTTGTAGACGATTCCTAGAACTTCTACTGAAAATGAGCTGATGTCATGAGCACTGCTCAGTTGTTTGAATTGCAATACTTTTTCTATGAATTTAGTACCCAGTTCAATAAAAAACGAGATTGAAATGTAAAATACGCGCCTTTGGAAAATCTGAATTAGGTCTTTAACTTTTTATGTTATATTTACGTTGTCATATCAATTTCATTTCGAGAATAAAACAGATTTTTGAGTTGATGTTTCGTTGAAGCAGTTGATGAGCTCGGTCGCATTTTGAATTTACTCCTACAAGTCTTCTGTTATTTTTAGTCTCTATATTTTTTCTTGGATCTGTCTGTTTTAAAAGCGTATTGCGTGAGAGATTGTTTTGAGTACGGTAAGTAACTTCTTCGAATACGTCGAAAAATATCAATTTTGTCACTTGGTATATGATGAATATCAATCGATTTATTCCGTGAATTTGTAGAAATTTAATGGTTGTGGGAGTTCAGCATTGAGAGCTGGAAATGTTTTAAAAATTGTAAATTAGATGGGTAATTTAAGACGTGTTGTAATATTTCTAAGAATTTGCGTCTGCAAGATCCCTACATTGTTGATTAATTTTAATATCTAGAAGGGAGTAAATTTGCTTTGGCTTTTTTATCGTGCTTGATACAAAATACGTGAAAAAGTTCTACATTATTTTGTTACACGTGGTCCTGCAATCAAAGAAAAATTATTTCATGGTATTTTATAGCCTTTTTCGGCTCAAATTTAAAGAGTATAAAGGAATCGTTATTGTTATTGCACTCTTATTGCCTACCTACATATTTTTAATATTCATTCAAATGTTTATGAATTAAAATATAAATATTTGATATTATGGTAAAAAACATTATTACAACATTGATCTATAATAACTTGCCGTAGACAAAACAGTAGAAAATAAAAATTTAGCATAATTGCGCTCCAGTAGCATAATTGGCTGCATAAAGTGAGCGTATTTTTTTTAGAAAATGGACGCAATTCAAATGGCCCTAAACCGATGTGCAAAAATAAACAATCGCCAAAAGCGCACTGAACCAGAAGGGACAAAAACGCAAATTCGCTTAATAAAAGTTGCATAGAGATCAAACAGTTCCAGCGGGGTGAATTGGTTTGGCAATTTGGTTTTTATGTCAAGTGAGCATTTTATAGGCTCTAACGTTTATGCTGCGTTAATTAAAAAAGATATTTGCCCGCGTCGGACAATTTCACCTGTTGACTGAATGAGCGGAAAATAAGCTGGCGAGAGTGGTCCAGCGATTGAAACTGCTGATTGGTTGGCCTGCTGAATTTATTCATTTAAAAACAATCGGATCAGCATTATCAGTTAATTAAGGTTCGCTATAATAAGGTGGGCAGACGACCGGTAATATTAATTTTGGTGGGTTCGGTGGCGAGCCGACCGCCCCGGGCGAATCTCTACCCTCATTTATCCCCCCGGGCATTATTAGCAATAATTAATATTCTTAATTTGCATGCAGGCAGCGTTTAATCTATTAATTGAACCCCTTGTTCGGTGGAACGCACTTCATGGAAGTACTCTGTTTATTTATTGACTAAAACATTAATTAAAACAAACCCGGCAACAGTTTAATGGCAATTTACGCCATTTTCTCTGAGTTGGCGAACAAAAGCACCAGCGCAGCAGCGATTGTTCCTTTTTTTTTTTCAATTATATTCGCGGCTGTTTCATTTTGCATTCCAAAGCGATATGGCGATACGTTTAAATTTTTTAATTAAGCCACCCGTGCTGGCCGCGTCGCGGCGGCTATTGAAAGGGTGATGGAACCAATTGCCCGAAGCCATCGGGTCACAGGTCACAAAGGAGGCAGGTGCTCCAATTGATTACGTTTCAGCACCTGCATAAGCACCCCCCACATCGCAGTTTTATCTCCTTATCCGCACAAAGCACTGTAGTCGGACTTTGCTCTGTCGGCAATCCCCCAGATCCCGGATCCCAGATCCCAGATCCCAGATCCCGGATCAGCTCCGACAGGGACAAGATATTCGGGGAAGCCCTTCTCTGTGTCGGCGATTCCGACGGAGAAAAGGCCAAATGCGTGTGGAAAAACCATTACCATGCTATTTTTCTCTATTATTGCATTTCAGGTTCATTTCCGAGCTAGAGTAATCAAAAGTGTAATTTCCGAAGCACCTGTTCGAAGGATGTACGTAAAAATGGGACGCCGAAGGGCAGTGTGATTGATCGTCGCTAATTGATCTCACGGGTATGGAAAGCGGCGGCTGTCTGACGCTTGGACACCTTTTTTCTATTCCAATCGATTTCAATTAAGACCCGGATAATTGATACTCTGTTTAGACGCCCGGGGGGGCCCAAAAGCGCCACCGGTGGCCACTGAGCCCGCTCTGCATGAGTCCACAAACCATGAGTGCCTCACGAAATGTGAATCCCGAAAATGTTGCTTGTTCGAAATTTGAACAAATATTTCGCATTAGTCCCAATCAGGGCATTCTTGTCGCGTGGCTACTTCCAGTGGATTTCGTTTTCAGAGCGAAAGGTGCAATTGATCAACAGATTGCGGGGGTGGCGCACACGTTCCGGCTGCACCGAAGCACCCACAATCGGTGCATCGGACCGAAATCTGCTCGGTTTCGGTCTAATGAAATTTAATAATTACCGAAAAGTTACCTTGCAATTCGCAAGCATATCAATCTTGCGCCCCAAGGATTATGTTTAAGTTGCTTAAATTAATGCTGTCCAAATTCATTTGAGTCCGTGAAGAATTTGCACTGTGGATTAGGTCGTGATGGATGACGAGGGCCACTGGCTCCGGAGAGCTAGTCAAATAATTTTGCTCGACAGGACGATTGCAGCTGCGACCGGATCGAATATTTTGGAAGGAAATTGCACTCTAATAAAACGTCCTCCTCTATTTTGTGTGGGAGTGTGAAAGTGTTGTTCACTAATAACAGACTTTCCATTTGGCATTTTTGGCTCTTATTTTGTTCTCGATTTTCAGAATTGGTGACTTCACAGTATTTGTTCCTTTAAAATCGAGTAGAACTCATTTCAAAAGTGCATTCTGCAGTTATTCAATTAAGTAAAAACATAAATGTTTCGCCATTTGTAAACAAAATAGGAATGAGGTTTTTAGGGTCGCTGATTTCGGCAGATTCGTTGTAGCGTCCTCTTAATACTAGATTTAATTAAAATCGCATAAAAATGAGGATTTTAAATTCAGTGCCTTATTATGTAAAGAGATTGCACCTAGTAAATTTGAGGATTTTTTTCTGCAACGTAAAATGCAGTTCGTTTAAATTTTTTTATTCAATAGCAGAACGTTTAAATTTCGTTTTAGTATCTTTATTAAAAAAAATATTTTTAGAATTGACTACCTCAAAATGACTATTGCCATTATTAAATTTTAGATTATCATCAAGAAAGTAAGCATCATGATCATTTTGAAAGTAATATACATTACTTTCGTCTTGCTTCTCGATCTTTGTTCTGAGCCTGCAAGTCGTGCTTTTATTCATGGATTTTTGCAAATCAAATTTAAATTTTCTGTCTGTAGTATATCCAAGTATAGTAAATTAAGAACTTTTATTTCGAAGTATTCGAATATTTCGAATATCCGTTTATTGGCTATGGATTGGGGTTTTCTACTCACTTAAAACTATGAAAAAGGAAAGGACAATAAATTCGTGGGCATTACAAGAGAGTCCGATGTAATCGAATCCATATATAAAAATACGTTTTGAGAATATTTGGAGCACATCTAAGATTTTCCACGGATTAATGTTTATATCAACCCTGAACGCCAATCCGCAGATATTACAAGTCTGTTCCAAACCTCCACAGTTTAATTTCCTGAATTTCACGCATTGGAATTTAATATTTAATTTTCTGCAACAGCTATTAGTTTAATCGATATTTATTTCAGGATTCGGATCCGATTTATCAACACTTTTGGGAACTTAAAACGAACCGGATATTCGAACTATCCGGATATTGGGATAGTTTGAAGATAACTACTAATAAAAACTTTAAAAATGGTTATCAGCAAGTATAATATCAGAACAAAATAAACTCGAAAAAATATATAAAGTGCTTTTGAACGATTGTCGTCCAATAAATACGCAATGAAACACCAGTCATCATATTATTTGTGTTAACATGGATTTTATATTTATTCACAAGCTATTATATGGTATAATATTGATTGCAGTTCTTGTGATATTTAAATGATGCAAGAAGCCACTCATTCTTATTAACTAATCGTATGCATTTAGATTTAATTGCGAGTGCGTAGACGTGGCTATTAATGAAGATAACGATGCATTTATTAAGCAGATCAGTTCTAGCTTGTTGTAAAATTTAATTGTTTATTTTAGAACGATACATTAAGAAAATTACTAGCCATGCGTTCCGGTTTTTTCATTAGGTAACAGAGTGTTAAGGGAAACGAATGAGAAATGCGATTATATCTGTTTCATTTAAAAATTATGTAAGGCGAACAGGGACGCACAGTACTTTGTTTTAATAGCTAAAGTATGATTAATAATTATTATTTATCTGAAACTCCTATAAGATCTTTTAAGTGATATGTTTTTATGAGCTTGGTTGGCATTTTTCACATTTTTACCCCTATGTTTCTTAAAAACCTATGTCATTAAACAGCTTTAAAGTAATATGGGGCATCAATTTTACAGATCCCAAGTAGGCGCACCTGGTCACGTAAAACAAAAGAACGACTCATTTGCGGTGTACTTTGTATACCCACATAATACTAAAATTCTTTAATAGCCACTTGAACTTATTAACACGATTAATCTCCTAAAGCTGAATGAGTTGAAGTTCCCATGTAGGACTTCATCCTCATGTTTAAGTTTTACGACAAGTAATAATCGTTTAATGTTTGAACGCAATGCTCCAGGAAATCAAAGCATGAAAGTGTTCCCAAACCAAGTGTAAATGCAAAAATAACCAGGAGTGGGTCTTTCGGTTTGAATGACCCTAAAGGTGGTTACTGCTCATTTCGCGTATATTATTACTCTCAATAAAATCGTAGCTATATCGCGCAGAACATAAAATGTTGTTGAGGTATTAAAAATATAGTTTATGCAAGGGTACGAAAAAAAGGTTAAATTATGAACATTTTAGAGGAACTTACCAACTCCGGTCAATACTGTGTTCGTATCCAATTTTGCCTTCTTTGTCGCCAGGTCTTGGTTATTATTGTCTGATGCGGGTGCCATAACTGCTGCTTGGCTTAACAGTTCGTCGCTGCCTCTCTGCAACAAAAAGATGGAGAAAATTAATTCGGAACTGCTGGCGAAGACACGACCGAGAAGATATGCAAACATTAGCACAACAACGTAATTTACAACAAAGTCTCCACAAAATCAACCAAATTCTATATCTCATTACAATGCTTCAAAGGCAAAAGGTAAACAATCGTAAAATAAGTTTATTTTCATTTAGGGCTGCCTCGGTACATAGCCGTATACTAAAAATATCTGGCCGGGGTGCTCATGATATGCCTGAGAAATAGACCGAGGAGCTCCACCCGCAGCCTACCGGGGGTACCTCTCCGTGCTGAGCTTCAAGAAAACCGCAACTCCGTATCCAAACCATCTTAGTAAGAGGTTTACGTTATTTTACATACAGGAGGAGGCGTACCTCAAAACCTAGTGGGGCTCCAACTCCGGGCGCCGAGGAGCGCCGAGTCTCAAGCGGGCGACGGTTAGCCCCATAAATAAAGGCATAGGGTGATATACGCCGTCAGATATGCGGAGCTCCTATCATCCAAAATAAATAGAGACACAACATGAAATATTAGGATAAATTAAATTGTGCTCCTCGCACAACAAAAGAATAAATTTATTACAGTAATGTGTACGACCATATCTGACGACTTTATCTCTACGGGAATTAATTCACCGGAGAAATTTCGCGAACATGAAATTAATCGCGATTCAAATTATGTACGCCGCCTCATGTGATGCGATGCGCCCGGCCAAAATGTAAAACAAACATGTTTTTTTTTTTTATATAATACATATATCATACATACGTATATAAATATGTAGAAAAACATGAACCTAGAAAAGAATACACCTAGAGTCCAGGGATCTCTGCTGCTGGTAAACGCGGTAATTTTATGATAATATGTATTTTTAACGTAGCCCAGGTGGAGGTAAGAAAGGCTTTGAAAATATATCCAAATTCAGCGGAAATGTAAATATGAACATTACAAAATATACCCGTGTTTATTTTTATAATACCTGGTTGCCTTCCACTTTGAAGCTTTTCCTAATTAGAAATTCTGGCGGATGCGGTGCTATAATATCTCCCACGGTACCTACTATCGCACCGAGGATGCCACAACAAAGTGTTTTTAATTTAAATTCAATTTCGCATAACTAGGTATACCTATGTTTTCAATTTGTTGAACAGAAAATACAAGATGACTACAGAAGAGAAGTACTTTAGATTTTTTCAACCATTGTTATTGAATAATTCAGAAAATGATATTTTATTAATCTCAATATAACATGCCATGTTGAAAAAAAACAATGTTTCTGTACGAAATGGTATTTATTTTATTTAAAATATTTATCAATTACAAAATGTCTATCACTCGATGGAACGTGTTCAAAGTTTCGGAATTTATGGATGGATACTTGATTAAATCTTCAAGGTTTAGACTGAAAAATTGCCTGGATTGCCTGCTGATTCTGATGATTTTTATAAAAATATATAATACTTTTACAAATTGATAACTTTGATTGATTTATAATGTGTAAGAAACATTTTCGTTGATTCAGAATTTGAAATAAATTTTTCATAATATCATGTTTGCGAGAAAACGTAAGAAAAGTCGTATTTTGACCATTTCTGAAAATTTGCTCATAAATAAATCTTAGAGTGTCGAAAGAATTTCAAGCGGAATTCAAATAAAAGATTGTGCCCTCAGATATAGTTATAAAACATTTACATATAGAAGGCATTTATTTCATGATTTTAATACAGTATACATTGTAAGTATGGATTTATGTATGCATGATGACCTAATCTCTTTTAAGTTACCTCAATACTTTGGTTAACAAGCAATTGCTATAAATATGTTCCAGGGACCGAAAATAATAATTATTTCTGAAGTTTGAAACAAAAAATTATCATTTTATACCAAGCTAAAATCAATTATTTAATTTGCAGCCTTACTTAGATTCAATAATATTTGGAATAAAAGGTTTAATTTGTTTCGATTGGGTAATGATTAAAAATAAACTTTTATTTTTTGATTGTTCGAAATAAAACTCATTTCATTATTTTCCTTTCTTTAAGGAGTGGAAAAGTAAAAAAAAATTGGTATACGATTCGGTATGATATCCTCTTTTTTTTTAGTCGTTTCTTAATATTATTTATAATAATTAATTACGACTTGATCGTTATCAACCAATCGAAAAATAAAAATTACTTGATAATCATTATTTTGTAATTTATATTTTTTGATCCTTCACACAAATTTTTGCATTTTGTAAGCCAACTTTGTCGGAAGTTTTATTGAAATTCTCAATGTGTCCAAAGTTTCTGTACGAATTTATTAAAGCTATACAAAACATGTCTGAGGTTGAAGATAAGTAACATGGTTTAAAGAAGAACAATTTTATGGTGAAGACATATTCTGTAGCAAGTTCTAAGTGAAAAGGAACGCTTTCAATTTCAGGTATTGAAAGACAAAAATAAAACGAAGTTTTCTACTATTTGTGGAACTATAGAAAAGAAACACAAAAGTGAGTCAAGTAAATGCTTACAAACTAGATAAAAAAAAAACAAAGTTCTTGATAAGAACCTTCCCCCAGTCAAGGTGACTTTCCCGTAGAGTGGGATCTATCTTAATGGGAAAGTTTAAAAGTTTTACATATTTACAATCACAGCAATCACTCAAAAGAAGGGAAGGGAAAAAAATCAAGCAAAATGGGTTAGACATTAAAATGCTTTTATGCGATGGGAACATCTTCAAGTGCTAAACTGGCGTAAACCCAAACAAAATAGAAGGGAACAACAAAAGCGCAACACGGCAAAGGGAAGTGTGGAAGAAGCCATCAGCCTACAACAAATCCTGCAGGATGGCTGCTGCCATGCCACTGGCAACAGCAACAACTCCCCACCTTGAGCACAATCGAACAAAGCCCTTTGATGGTATGCTCAACAGGTTAACACCCAACACACTTGTAGATTTCCTGACTCCCTTAAGAGCCGCATGTACGCCTACACATCGAAGGACTCCGGCTCCAGTTCCAGGACCCACACATCTTCGCGGCTCTCTCCGTTCACCTCCACACAGGGCCTCCAGAAAGTTAAAAGGGAATTAAGTTTCTTGGCGGTATCTGTGTTTGGCGACGGCACCGGGTTTGAGAGCTTCGGGTAGTTAAGTAAACATCCCATAACCAGTGCGGCGATATTACCTGTAGACTTTATTTTGTGTTTACATTTATGCGTGTGCTTTAATGCACCCATTAAAGTAGCATATTAAATTAGAAAGTGTATTAGAATATGCTTTTAGTGGAAGTTTTGCGCCACTGCCGCCCGTGTCGCCGTCGTCTTTGAGGCCCTTAGGCGAATTTCACTACGTAATTTCGTCTTGTTTTATTCCATCATAATCGTTAATCCTGTCCGCTTTACGAATTAGGACCGAGGCCAGGATTCCCCCAGAATCCGAGCATTTCATTCAAATATGGAAATTCTCCAATAATTCTAGCACCAGAAATGCTTCCATTCCGCAACTAATATGGCTGTAGTGCTTTAACGACTCGAAAGGGGTGCGTTCCATAAATCTCGTCCTGTTAATTTAGGACGTGTTCTCGTTATGACAGAGACCATGTGGTTTAGATGACAGTATAAAGTTAAGCAAGGAAAGTATCTTTAACGCGGACGCCATAAAAGTCTCTGGTGAATGGGTCAGTGGGTAAAGTGGAATGGTTTTGGACTCTAACGTCGGTTACACAATTGCTTTGCCATACTGCACATAAATGTTAACAATTCATTTGAACGATCCGAATGTTTACTATTTTTGCCCTATGATACACTTAATAAGCATAAATATTCGGAACTTTTAATTATAACTGGTATAAAACGGTTTCAAAAATCTAAGAAGAGAGAATTCTAAAGTTAAGTATCCAAAATTGTAGCTTCTTTAGGTGTAACATCTATTTGAACGCATCGAAAATTAAGACTTGTGTGAGAAATAATTTAAGGTATATAAAGCTAATAATTATTAGAAATAATGTCTGTTGACATCATAATTCGAAAAATATAAAATATTTCATAATACACCTAATTCTCTTTTTACACGAATTTGATTTAACACGAGTTAAAAGGAAAAATAATTCCCTTTTTACCCGAATTATTTTGTTTTACCACGATTTTCAATACAACGAGACTAGAGATGATAATACAGAAATAATTTCACAAGATGATGAACAACATAATTCTAGCATAATTACGCAAACGTATGAATTTTTTGTCAGAAAGTGACAATGTATAAAATTTTGTTATGTTTATATTATTTTTACTTTTTTCATACATATCAATGAATTTCAAATATTATTTTCTTTTTTTCAAAGTATATGTAATTTATTTTTTATAATATATTTAATGAATTAAAATGTGTAAGCATGAAATAAATTGCTAAGTGAACTCTAACAAGAATTTTTAAATATTGTTTATTGTACTTTTCAGTTGCTTTTTTAGGTCTGGAACCAATCTACTATTTTTCCATTTAGTCAATTTCTTTTTTTACACGAATTTTTTGGGAACGTATCTATCGTGTAAAAAGAGAATTAGGTAGGTGTATTGTTATTAAAGTTTCAGAGTATGTGCTTTTCTCTATGTATTATGTGTAAAACTATTTTCTTTGTTTTGTTTCAAAAATATTTTATAAACAATTGAAAAACAAAAAATATCGCACGAAAAATGTAACTTAAGTTAGAATTTTTATAAAAACGTTCCATACGTTTTAAAGTTGAATTGATAACCACTGTTTTGAATCCGTTGAAAAGTAAATCAATTTTATTCAGAATTGGTAATTTAGATCACAATATGCAGATAATCTTCAAGTCTTCGATTTTGAGATAATTTATTTTCTAAAAGTACATTATTTCAAAAGTATTCTATGAAAATATGATAAAGATCTGAGCATTCCAGTGCACCCTCGGTAATCCGGCCCCTGTCTAATCCGGCACCCCTTGTAATCCGACATGATTTTTGTTCATAATTATTGATTATTTTAGTATGTACATTTGTTATTGTATTATTTCCTAATGTGAAGTTATTATTTTTTGTAAGTTCTATAGCATTAATGACGTTAATTTTATATTAAAACGTAAGTTTTCTATTGTGTTGTTTAATTTACTAAATTTGACATACATAATGAAGTATGATTTGTACTTCAGAGTATACATATAGAATCTTATCATTGGATCTGTAATTTTTCGGATTACAAGGTACTCTTTTGTAAAAAATTCCGGACTATAGGGGGTCTTAGGCAGTACTCTATAATCCGACAAATTCGATAGTTCGACACTGCCCTGCAAAACGTTTGTCGGATTACCGGGGGTCCACTGTATTTACATTTTATGGAGATATACGGTTTTAAGCGAAGCCGCCTCGAGCTCCTGCAAACTATACTTAAAACTTTAAACGCATTTTTTTTCGAAATAACATTTTCAAAATCGCTGTTCATCGTATCCCCAGAACGGTTTCAACGATTACTTTCAAATTGCAACCTGTTATTTAAAATATAAAATTGGATTAGGTTGAATTTTTACTTAAAAATCCGCCATTTTGTAAAAATAACTTTTATAAGCGCGTCCGTTCAGTATTAGGGAAATATAATTTTCTAATAAATCCCACTGGTATTTTGATTTTAGATTATCCACATCTTGAGTTACAATGAACACCGCAAGACGCCTTGTTTTTGGGACCCTCGATGGATTGACTAACGCACTTGTTTATAACTATTTTACCATAACAAAATTATTGAAATTTCTGGAAAGTAGTATTCGAATAAAAAAGTATTGGTAACAAAATACATACATATATAAACCTATCTTCAAATCATTTGATAAGTTTCTTTTATAAGAGTTTGTATAAAAGTATAACGTAAAGTATGTATACAAAATAAAATAAACCGGAAAACAGTAATGTGTAAATGGAAAGATGATATTCGAAGTGGGTATATAACATTCAAATCTTTTCATAATTAAGTACTTTATCTAACAGAATAAAAGTAATTATACATATGAGGGGAAGTATCTAGTAATATTAATAGATAAAAATTTAGGTAAACGATTTTTCGGAATAATCATGGAATAAATACATAAAAATATAGCGAAACAATCAAACTTATGAAAGTACGGGTTTCAAAGAGTTTAATGCAAATACTATCTAAAATATGGATGCAATGCACGTCATGCAGAGAAATTTTATATTAGGCGAAAACGGTTCTAAAAGTAAATAAACATATATTCTAGGCTAAGTATTAATTATAACTTTCATTAGAATAATATAATAAGCTTCAAAGAAATAAAATAAAAGCTATCGTTTCATTTCATGAAATCCGTCTGAAAAGATAAAAGGAAACTTAATCCGAAACCCAAAAATGGTTCTCTTATTCTGTGTTGCCGGATAAAACTTTTATAAAATGATCTGTCGTTTTCTTTTAAGATTACTCTCACTCAATCTAGACAAATTGAACAAAAATTTCAATTACGAAATCATTTGTAAAAAGCACATCTGTCTATTATTACTGTGAGTACGCAGACGAAGTTGCAGTTGCCCGATAGTTTTATATTTTTTATTCTTTAACAAATTTATAGATTTCATCAGCATAAAAAATGTTTTAAAAATGTATGTATACTTGTGAACAATTGGATATAAATATGACAAAATAGTCATACTGTCGAAATAGCTCTCATATTAAACTACATGTGTCAGGAATTTTTTGATTAGTACCTACTCGTGACATAAATTGACCAATTCAAATAAATTAAATTGGCGTTCAATTTTTACGGAAAAATTGTAAGCAGTAAATGAGCATAATTTACATAATCGCCTGTACGGAAATTCATCGTCAGCATTTCATTGCATAATTCGTGCAATGGGGATGAGCATGTGTTTGCCGACCATCAAATATCCTTCGAAGCCTCGGGCCGAGTTTCACAATCAATTATCGCAAACATGGTTAGTGAGGGACGTTTCATTCATTTCCGATAATCGCATTGTCAGATGAAATTGGGTGACTTGTTCGTGCCAAGATTATCGAAGTAACTTCATTTTGTTATGCATAAATCCAAAGCCTCGGACGAGTGGGGCATAAGTTTCGGTTGGTCTATGGTTTTTGTCCTTGCGGAGAACCTCCCGTTGGCAGGGCACAAAGTCTAGCCCTGTTCGATTTATGCTCTTACCCGATCGAAAGGCCTTAGCACCTATGCCCGCAACCTGAACCTGGTCTATTGCCAGAGTGCGATCCCACACATGACACCAACGTCCAGGATTTCAGAAAATCTCACAATTGTGGTGCTCAGAAAGCCACATCAAATGCTAGCATGAATACAAAGAAGTGTGTTCTGGAGCATTATCAGAAGGACAATTTGCATACGTATGTGATCGAAGAAGAGTGGACGGCATGCGGGGGAGTTTATCCCCTCCCTGAGTACACTCCTGCCAGACTCATAGCAACTAATAGCCTGAAATGAAAATATTTGATGGTAATTGCTGAGCTGTGACAAACACTGTTGACTGTAAATAAAATTTGACTCGAGCTAAACCTTAAGGAGTGCTTCACCCTGCCTGGAATAGTGCTGCGTATGCGAATGAAATGGGCCCGTCGAAGCCATTCGCCACTCCATGAGACATTACTGCTTCACTGCTCCTGACTCTGCTCTATTGTGCTCCTCGAAGTACTTATGCAATTACAAGTTAACTACTTTGAGTGCTTACCATCCCCAGAGACTTGTAATGAGAATTCTAGGGCGTTGTGCGAATGCATTGACCCCATTAACTTTTTATAAGTGATGAGCAGTGGTGGTGACTATTTTTGGGTGCTTCTATTCATGAAACATAAAACATAATACATATGTGTTCTTCATATATGTGTCACTTGATCTACGTTTGCAAACTTGAATTTTCGCCCAAATGCAGGTCTTTCCTCTTAGGAGGCGAATAATGATTTTTAATAATTAATGCATCCATTCATTGGGGTATTCACATGATCCGTCCTCGTCCGTCTATTTTCGGAGCTCATTCGAAAAGGCGTAGTAATTATATGATAAGAATTGAGTAATTAGTATGAATTTTGAATTTAAAGCTTTCAGACTCAGTTGAATGAGTTCGACCAGGCACTCTGATTCCTGTTTAAAAAATCATGCGCTTAATATAGGTTTGGACAAATTGACAGTTTTACTTTCAGACAGATCATTTGATATGCTGACAATTATTCGGTTTCGTATGGAAGGCTTTAAGAGTTAAGGAACATAATTACTGAATCGATCTGCTTAATTATATTAGACTTTAAATTTTAATAGCTGCAAAAATTATAGTGATCAATGTTGGTTTATGTCACAGAGCAAGTACAAAAAAAAATATATAGGATATATGGATTTTAAAAACTTTTACTTTAAACAATGACTTGAAATTGCGATGCAAAGGAGTTGGAAAACTGAACAAAAATCTTGCTGGCTAATGTTATTGGCAAAAATATGGTATAGGGATTACCATTGATCACTTGATTTTTTTTTTTAAAGTCTAGGTATATATATTTTGAAACAATTCAAAAAAGACAAATGAGTTTCGCTGATAGATTTTGTTTTTTAATATAATGTATGTACCATATTATGTATTTATGAAGAGAAACATTTGGTATTTCTATTATATTCTATATTATACATATGTTGAAAAGTTTCGCTTGTAAAGTCCCCGGAGTAAAGGTTTGAACACAATAACCAATTGTTCCAATGTTGTCCCCTATTCCAGAATTAACTCTATCCGTATCCTTGCATAAACAATATCCTTGAGGCAATTAGATTAGGCGCTGTTTAAATTTTCAGGCAAGCAATCAAAATATAATTTTCCTAAGTTTACCTAGAAACTACCTTTGACCCATGATGTGACCGAAACAAACCTCTTTCGCCCCACAAAAGCACAAATGTTACATTCTGGCCAATTTGGGCTCTAATTTGTCTATAGGCACAGGTAAAGCCATCCAAGTTTAATAACGAACATATTTGACCACAATAATTTCGTGGCCAAATCTCGTTCGGCGCCCCAAAAAGGTCCCCGTGAGGGGCACGTACGACGCCCGAGTGGGCGCCATCAGCCGAGGGCATTGACTGTGAAACATGTGCTCATCGTCCTTTGATGGGGAAATCAAAATGTGATCCGTGATTATTTGTCGGCTGCCGTCCCGATACACCTGACTTCCCGCACAGGGACTTGGGCAGGCGCCCTCCGCCCTAAATGACTTGTATAAATTACGTCAGACGGTGGCACGAGCGGGGCTCCTTGATATATTTATCACCTTGGGTTAAGGATTCTGAAACATTTTTAACCCGCATCACTGAGCAGCGCCCGCAAAGAAGCTGGGCCCCAAAGCATCTTCCCTTTGACACCTTCCTTCAAAGGGGCGGTGCGGGGGCGGTGCCGGGTGATGGCTGGGTGCTCCGCGGGGTTGGGCCGCCCAAGCACCCTGGATAAATTATTCGAAACGACCTCCCCAGGAGCATTCCGGCATTAGCGTAGTTATAGGACCTAGGGAAGCGATGCGGTTAATTCAAAAGTTTGTCTTTTGCGTCCGAATGAATGGTTTAAATATTTCATGTAATTTCGCGGGACCTGCATAATGGGCCGGGCGTAATTCATCCCGGCCTATTTGTACTAAGTGCGGGAAATTTTTTTTTTTTTTTTTTGTGAGCTTAATTACGAGTGGGCGCTATCGAGATCATGGAATCGTACAGTGCTCAAAAGGAAAAGTTAACTGATTTAAACGGTCGCTTGATTGCAAATTAACAGCTCCACAACCGTCAAAGATTCTTATGCAAATGTCGCACTTGCCTAAGAAGAAATAATTATAGACATTTAGAAGTTCCGAAGATATTTTAGTTGCTCAAAAGCATCGTTTATACTTTATTTGCGATCATTTCATTGTTAAACTTATTTGTTGACACGATCGGTCAAATGATCCATACGTTTTTACATATAACATATACTTTATTACATATTTACGGTAATATGTATGTATTTACATGTATAAATTGTATAAGAGACGTAACCCCACTATCATACAATAAAAAATATTATAATAGAATAGTTTTTTTTATCCCTTTGATAACATACATCATAATATCATACCTAATACATATGTATGTACTTTTGAAGAAAACGCAGTATTTTTAAAAAGGTACCCTAAACCATACATTAAAGAGGTATCAGTCAAAATATAATAATAGTAGGATGACAATTGTATTTGTGGATCGTATCGTTTAGAAGTTTGAAAAAAATGGTGCCAATCGATTTAGTAGCTGAAATCTTACAATTAGTATGTATAATCTGTGTCATCCCAATTGAGCTACAGGTCAAAATTATAGGTCATTTCAAGATCAACTTGATTTTTATGTAAGTAATTTATGTATAAAAAAAAATATTTAGTTGGAATTACGTATACCTTTAATACAAACATGCGAAGAAAAAACCGTCTCTTGAATAAAATTATTATTAAGAATTACGTATCTACTCATCATCGCCTAACAAATTTAATTAAGATTGTTTGAGTCAATTGTAAACGACATTTTTATTTACATTTAGCATTTCGTAACCAGTGGCACTCAACGCAAATAATTAATTTTTTTTAAATTTTTTTCTTTTGGAATATGCTTAATATTTTCGAATCGAGTTAAACAAAAAATATTTTAAGAAGAATAAATTGAATTATGAGAGAAAAAATTAATTTAATAAACAAAATTATCAATGAAATACATACCATAAAAACTCCATTCTAACTTTAAGAATTTGATTTGTTTGTAAAATAGAAATTTTCATGAGGTTGAGGCCCTACTTTTACACGTGGAGACAACAGCAACACGCTTGCAAATTCTGAAAATGTTTCACGAAGGACCAAAAGTAATTCATTAAGGCGCTCAGATTCAAACTCCGCTTTGCGTCAGCCATTGAACCGTACTACATCATGGTCATTCGTGGAAAGTGGGCCATAAATTAAAGGGGCATTTTTCAAAAGTGCCAAAGAACACTTAGATTTCGTAATTAGGACATGAAAAATGCTTTTAACTACGTCCAACTGGGCGCCCGGTTTGAAGGCGTTTTCCTCCTCTTTGCAAACGCTAAACGCCATCTTCCTCGGCCCATTCTTTCGTCACAAGCGAATTTCCTCGCTGCGGAAACACAGGGTGACGGTGCATTTCTCGCCGGCATGCAATGAAGCGGCACGGTGAATCCGTGTCAACATGTGAGCTATTGTTATGATTTTAATTCTTTAAAATAAACACCGGCACACACTGCGGGGCGAATATCTTGGAGGCACCCCTCCTCAAAACTTAGAACGCCGAGCAGTGTGTGCTTTCTGCAGAGGCGAATCCTCCGTTTTGAACGTCTGTGAGACGGTCGGACGAGGGCTCCTCCACCTGAAACGTCTCTCAGGTAACTCGCTTTTATGTTTGAGTAATGCTTCCCGGGAGTATTTTCCTCGTTTTTATTTAGACCGTTCAAAAAACGAAACAACGAGCTCTGTTCTTAGACCTCTTCTCAAAAGTTTCTCGTTCGTACATTTTAGGAAGTTGTCTTCTATGCATCACCGGCAGCTCGAAAATATTGACGTGCCCCGCCCGGGGGTGCGCAGGGCACGGCACGTGTGAGCCAGAAATAGGCACTCTGGCAACTAATTAGGGGATGTATACAACAGCCCGGCCCTTTTCGATATGAGCAGTCATACGCTCTCGAAATGTGTGCAGTTTCTAGGTAATTAACGATGCTATTAGCTTTATTGCAACTCTTGAACACGTTGGGGAATTTTAATTGATATGACGGGTTTAGCTGCCTCCAAGCGCGCAATATGGCCGCGCCGTATCCTTTTTAATTGCCTTACACGAAATGTCCTGTTTAGAATGTCCCAGGGATATCAGGGGAGCAACTGCATAATGAATGACACCAGCACTACTATTTTGGGACAGGGCTAGTTTATTGATTTGCACCCCAGGAGCATATGAGCTCAAGGTTGGAAGCAAAAACATAATTAACTCGTTCAAGTAAACACACCTCTCTACATGAACCTCATTTTCGAAAAGTTGGTTTTTATTGGAACACCTACAAAGACGGTTTACTACTTGTATATGCATTTTTTGGTTCCAATTCCGATCGATTTTTAATCTAGTCTCCAATGTTTAAATGCTAGAAATAAAAACAAACAACTAAAAACAATTTTCAATTAATTTCAACAGCGAAATTTTGCAGAAGCACTGCGCTTCCATACTATGTTCACTAGAATTTTAATAAATTAAGTCTGAAATTGTAGTGCAGGTGCAGTATCGCCAAAGTTTTCATAAACTATTTTTGCTTACATAATAATTATCATTGAAATTACTAACTAAAGGATACATTCAGGAAATTTTTTCAGATATTTTGAATTGATAGTTTAGAAATAAGAGGGACAAGTGCCGCTTTGATAGGGTTTTTGAAAGGAAACATATCGTGACCGAAGGGTTAAAATTAAAAAGTCTTAAGAAAATAATTTTAAATAGGTACACTTAATATACCGAGCCGCTAGAATTTTATATAATTTTAGCGTGCATATTCCCTTAATTAGTAACTTTGTTCTTTCTCTTTCTGTGTAGTTTTACTTACTATAATACAAGCAAATATAATTTTAAATATTGCTCAATTTTATAAGACTGCATTGTAAATTTTAAACATTAAACGCTAACTTTTATCTTTCGAAGATTCATCAAATATTTTACATACACTCTAGCCATTCTAGTATTCTAAATTTATATAAAAGAAAATTTTAGACCAACCTTCATAAAAGTTAGCATCAAAGTCGAAAGGGTTAAAAAAGTTGTGTGTATGGTTAATACGGAGATGGGAAAATATAGTTCGCATTTTCATAATAAAACATAGATTGCCTACTCCAAGAATCCTCCAAAAAACGAGCTGCTGTTAAAAGCGAACAGCACCCAAGTTCGAATCACGTTGACCCAAATTGGGAAAACTCCGACGACATTCAGAAGAAAAGATGATATCTTGTTCGCCGGGTTTGGGACAAAATAATTTTGGTGCCATTATTGCCCTGGATGTGTTCCACCGTCGCTGCCGGAGTTTTGCTCCGGAGCTCAGTCTCGAGGGTGTATATTTCAGGCTGCAAACTTACAGGTATATGCAGGCACCTGGCTGCAAATTATTCCCTTCAAACATCTTGTGACCTAGTTGGAAGGGTAATGGGTCGCGCTGTCGTGCAATAAACAATCAACTTCGGCTCAGTACACCAGTCATGACATAAAAGTTATCGTCAGCCACAAACTGGAACTGCTAAGGGCACGAACGAGATACCGATGTGCGTCGTTATGCATGAAACAGGATCCTTTAATTGGTAAGACAGTAAATTATAAATTCATATATATTTTGCAGGAAAATTCCATGTCCAAAATTGCATCGTAAACCTTCTCTTGAAAGTCTAGAGTATATTTTGTTGATATAAAACTCCACACATGGTTAAGTCACAATACTTTCAATACAGAGTTCAAAAAAGGTACAAAAATTCAAACTACTCTAACTCAAAAATCTACTAACCAACGGAGAAATCAATCGACAAACACTCTTCTGACTTCGTTGTAAGTGGTAAATTGGTATTACAACCACGAAAGCCAAATTTTAAAATGTTTCTTATTGAAACAACTTTAAAATTTTGTTGTGAATTGTTCGTCTGTTTTGTAAAGACAAAACCAAAAACTGACAGGTTTTATATTTTAAATCTTACAACAAGCAATCAAATTTAATTGTATAGTATAAAGTATAAACAATAGGGGAATAGTTAAAACTAAAGTTTCTGCTCAATACGCATAAAATGTGATATTCTACATGCGGTATTTGTTTATTGTTCAAAAGGGTCTAGATTTTATTAAAGTGCAATTAAACGCGAATATGTGCTCTCGTTAAAACTTACATCCAGATCAAAAAGTAACAGACATAAAAGACAATTCTCCAAATCAGCAAAGATAAAAGAATTTCTATATGAAAAATAAACACGACGCCAGCAGTAAAAACTAAAGCGTTTCTAGCTTTCTATCTCGAATGTATTGATTTTGTTATCAAAAGAAAATTGATACGAGAGTATCTAGCAATTTTGCATGAATTTGCGTAGAAGGGGGAGGCAAAAAAAAAAAAAAACGGCAGAGTCAGGAAGACGTTCTTGGAACGATAAAGACGAGCGCCAATGATACAGCTACCGAGTTTCTTATTAAAAGAAGAAAATTAACACGCAAATCCCCTGCAACCAATTTTATAGAGAGCAAGTTCCATTTTCTTTCAATTTAGTTCACCAAAGTTACAAAGTGTTTTCGTTGTGGTGGTGCGCCACACCGATCCACTCAGCGAAATTGAAATTGCCGACAGTAGGTACTTGAGCGGTACGTTTGTATGTGCGCATACTTCTTAATAAAAATCCTACAACTACGCTACTGAGGATTATTTAAAATCTTCATAATGAGTTTTCAAATATTGCCCTTAAGGCGGAAAGTTACTAGATCTCCTCGCCGGCGTGTTTTCTCGAAAACTTTATTGCGGTACATATTTGATGCGTTCTGAAAGGTACTCACCGCTTTCCGTTTCAAGACTTTATCCTTATTATGACTAACAATTTTATAAAACAAGGAATTCTGGATAGGTAAGACGAGCAGGACTTTCCGCTTGAGTTTGACTTGAGTCCCAACGCTCCTAGCTCATTTAGCTTATAATTTTCTTGCCTACGTTCGGAGTGAGCGTGTAACTCCCGTCCCAGTTCCTGAAAGACGCTCCTACAGGCACCTTTCGCAGGGGATTTTTGGCTAGAAACTAAGCCACGACGAGAACATCCGGCTTCTGCGGATAGTAAAACTTCGGGAAAAGTTCCCAAGTCCTTAGAATAGCAGTGGGTGTCCTTTTTCATGTTTACGTAAAGAGGTAAAGTGTTTAGCTTCAAACAGACTCCACTCGATGTATTAGGGCTCGACCCAAAGAGAAACAGTAGAAAAGCTACTATAAAAATTTTATAAGACTGCCATCCCGCAGTCAGTGTCTCAGGGAATGTCTTAGCTCACTCTTTTAAATGTGTTAATATTAATAGCCCGCATACGTGCCAAGCAAATTGTTTACAAATTGAAAATCTCAAGAGCACGTAATGCTGCTTATACGAAATCCCTGGGGATTCTTTTATTTAGTTTCCCCTAACCCATAATTCCTACAAATCTTCAGCGCCCACACGGGGGTCCATCTTTAAAAAAAGAAAGGGGTTTGCTCTCCAGACAAGTTTAAAGTTTTCTTTCCATCCAATTTTAGAGATTGATCTTTGTGCTTCCTAGCTTTGCTTACCTTTGATGCGGTATTTTGTTTCAACTAGAGTATATTTCAGATTTCAATAAATTTGCTTTTATGACATGGTAAGGGTCAAGCGATGACCCTATTATCTATACTTTTGGGAAGCCTTGATAGATTTCAAACGGGTATACAGGAAAAAGAACAAATTGGATTTATGGAGATTTTGGCAGGAAATGAAATCTATCGAGAGCCTCAATAGGGTTCTGTTTTAAAAAAAAAAAAATAATAATAATTCTTAAATAAATTCCAGCTCGTCCCCGGGTTGTCGAAAGATTCAATATAATTCTATTACTGAGCAAAATAGAAAATGTTCTCGTCTTTCCTTTCGGAACGATTCGTAGTTTTTGACTAGTTTTTATTTTATAAAGGGATAAATACTGTGAATTTGGCAATTTTTATTTTCAACTTCAAATTTTAATCCTCTCCTGCTTATTTCACAGAAAATATCTTATTAAATTTAATTTTGCATTTTGACTTTGTAAACTACTCATATGAAATGAGAGCATTTATACATTCTTTTGTTAAGAATGTTCCTTTGAATTTAGGTAGCTACAAAAAATTTCACTACGTTCTCTTAATGCTTAACAGCATAATAAATTTAAGACGGGCACTTTTATGATGACTTTTATTGAAAAGTAGGCAATAAAATTTTATTAGAGTTTAAAATTAGTTAAGAATGTAGCAAAATCTTTATAGTACTTGCTCTTATCAAGAAAAATAAATAGGTATTTTCACAAATAGATATGCCACTAATTTGTGGTTTTATTCTTTCGTAATTACTTGAAGTTAAATTTAATTAGCGTTTTAACAATTTATAAATTGAATTGCAATATGAATAATGTTACTGCACTTGGAATTTGTGTAGAAGTAGATAACTTAAAACCGAATTATATATTATTGAAAAAATTTATATATTATACTTTATGGAAAATTCTGCCATTGGCAGAATGTAAAATACATATTAAAATAGAAGTTATTTTTAATTTAAATAATAGCGATTTTTATATATCCTTACTCTTAAATTAATTTTTTATGAATTAAATTCACATGGATTGCCACGATATTGCCATAACTAACTCGTATTTTCAAAATACGATTTTAATAAAACTTTTAATATACATACGTATATTGTTCAGTATGAAATTTTTCATGCATGTCTGCTTTTATTAACAGATGAGGACGTATGAGCTGGCAGTGTCATTGATAAATTTATACCATTTCCATGCAAAAAGTGCCAACTAATTTTGTATAGAGGAGAAATGAGCATAACATGACAATTTATCATACTTAGCGAAACTCAGCGTCCCTGAGATTGCAAACCACCTGTATATTACTTACTGCAGTATTCGCAGTGCACAGCATCCCTAGTCGCCATTTTACCAATTTTTCAAGGAATGATTGCTTCCCACGCGAAGGAGCAAGTACTTTATTACTTTTTAATGCACATATAACGTCTCCAAAGTTATAGAACCTCTACCTAACCAAACCGTGTTGAAACATTTTTGATTTATAGTAATCTTGACGTGCCAAACTGGGGCTGGGACTGGATGTGGGATGAGGTGCAAATGTCTATTAGCTCTGAGTAGAATCAGAAACCACGTCCATAAAAGGAACGCATTAAAATTCCCTTCCAGATCACCCAAAAAGTTCTCACCTAGCAAAACTTTCGCATTTGGCTCAAGTCACACGTATGTATGTATTATATGGAAGTTTTTGGTTCGACAAGTGTCTAAGGACATGAATAAACCAAAATAGACGTGTAAATAGAATGTGGCCCCACGGTGCACTTCTGGGGATAAAGTCCCTGGCCTAAGTGTCGAAAGTAGACCTCGGCTAGTTATGGCTGCACCCCTTTTTAATTGTAATTGAATTTTAAATAAGCCCCATCCACATAGTCACGCAAAAATACTGTGTAGTGTATGTTTGCACGGACGGTAGATGGATGTTGGTGCAGCCCCAAATAGCTCCCTGGATGTGGATACTGACTGGAGGAGCCCTACGGCTTGTGCCCACATCTAAAATGGCAGCACTCAGCATGTTTATGTTTCCCTACTTCTTTGCTCTATGTAATTACTGCTGTCCTCTTCTACGCGTTACAAAGGTGAACTTCGTATATTTTCCTTGGGGATCACTTTAAGGCTTTTATGGTACATTTTAAACTAGGAGAATACGTGATTCCACCGAATTTCATTTTGGTCTGTCGTGTATCTGTGAGACCCTGGGACTGGTCTCTGGAACCCGCAGGAAAACCTCCTTGTGTTATATTCTCAATACCGAAAATTCTTCGAAATATAACAGAGAGACTATTTCATTAGATGAAAAGATTTCTCGTTTTCTTTGTAAATAACTTGAAAGCTGGTAGGCTCTCCTGAAAAATCCTATTCTATGAGGTCATTAATTATTCGCCCTTTTAAATATTTAGAATCATCTAGACCGCTTTTCAGTATACTGAAGTAGTCCTCTGGAGGTCTGGAGTGGATCTCGTATGATGTTTGCCGCAAGTCTACAGTGAATGGCAACAATATGCGGCGTTGCTGAGTGTAATTGAAGGATACTTCGTTGTTGTAATTGCCTATTGTTAATGGATTTAGCAGAAATTGTGGGCTGCGAGTAACAAATCGGACGTATCAAAACATTTTTCCTTTAGATATCTTGCAGCAATTCTTCTGGGAAATGTATATTTGCTTTTCAAGACCTTGAATTCCATCTGTAGGGAGAAATTCGACCTTTTTCATCTTTGATTTAAAGATTGAGTAAATATGGATTGCTCAGAATGTTAGGTAGGTTCGATCATCAAATATTTAAATGCTATAGCAAATAAATAAGTAAATAAATAAAGAAAATTATAAAAATATATGTTTTCAATATTTTTTATTTAAGATTTAAATCTGACCGACAGTTGATAAGATTAAAGCACACATTTATGCCTGAGATTTATGAATCGTCAGCAATTTTGTGAAAATAGGAATCCGTTTTAAGAAATATTGAATTAAATAAAATAATTCTTTTAAGGAGTCAAAATTAAAAAACTTAATATATATGTATTTTAAAATGTTCCAAAACTAACTGCGTTATAGAGGAATTCACTTCAAAATTAGTAAATCGGACTTTAATTTAAAAGTTTATTGAGACTGAGTTTTAATAATGTAATGGAAGACAAAACATCTAATTGTTTAATTATATTAACTGGTGTTAAATATAAAATTACTTAAAGCAATACGTTAAATAATAAGAGTCATAAAAATGCATATAATATAGATTTTAAAAATATTATGTAACTAAAGAAATTCCTTAAAAAAAGTATTGCTATAACTCCGTGCGTTAAGGGGCCTCCCTAGTCCAGAGCTGGAAAAATCAGCATTTTTTCAAGAATTTTATTTATGATACTTATAAGGATTTCTTTATTAAAAAATTATACAGCTTTGTTAAGTAAGTCTTAAATAAGCATTCAGTATTTTTTTTATTTATGTATATATGTATATATAGGTGTCCAGGCACCTCCCACCGGAGCCATTTTTTAAAAGGTATCTCTGCTTTCGACATGATCCAGCAAAATCGGCGGCACTTAAACTGAACATAAAAATAGATTATTAAACTATAAGGTTATGGCTATGGGGTGAACCTCTGGAAAAAACATTTCGACCCGAAAAAACAAAATGGCGACCATTTGCATTTCGGGGTCTGTTTTTTGAAGTTTTTTTCGGTCTTTAGACCGTGATTTAAAAAAATCTATGGGCCCAAAACAAAGTTAGAGGTTCAACCCATAGAGACATCATTTCTATCTAATTTGGCCAATTTTCAGATCAATCGGCCTGATAGAACTCTCTGAATCGTGTCGAACAGGTTGAAAAAAGTGGTTTCGAGAAAAACGCGTTTGAAGTTTATCGGGCTGATTACATAGTTAAAAAATGGTATATCTACATACTCAAAATTACTCAGCTATTCCGGGGCCATATAGGATCCCTTCCTCTTCTTGATAGATGTCATCGATTTCCGAATTCGCTAATCTTCGAGCAATTCTAGCCTCTTTCGTACTTTTGGACGTTTGGCGCTCTGCGTGTCTGAGTCGGAGATGATCAGCTTCTTCTCGAAAATTTGCGCTATTAGGTCCAATTGTGAATCCTAATAATGTCATAATTCTTAACAAATGAGAGTGACTATCATTGAAGGTGCCTACATCTATATATGTAGCTATTTCGACGATTTTTAGGCCACAGTTTACAGTCTTCGGAGCAATACGCCAGATACAATTGTTCACTGACTCATTATGATTTTGCGTTTCGCCTCCTAAACATCTTTTTAATAGAGCTTCTGATGATAAATCTTCAAAAATAGGTCTAATAATATCCTGGACATCGTCCTTCAAAGGGGGTTTATGGTCGTAATCTTCTCCGGCACTCTGTGCAATTAGGTATTTACACAACAAGAGTCGATATACAGTGGGAATAAAGAGCGTACTATTCTTAGAAGGGAGCGCGCGAGAAATTCAACTGCCGCACGGGCCCGGTCTGACTCATTCGAGGCCGCTTATACCTCGTATTTCTCCGGAAATATTCGAGATATCGAAAAACCGTTCTGGATTCATATAGAAAAAGGTTCCAACTATCGAAATCAGCAAAAAAAAAAATTTCTATTTTTTAAAAATCCTGGACTAGGGAGGCCCCTTAAACTCCAACTTATTTCCATGCAAATTTTTCTAAAATAAATTGATTTTGAACAGATATTGGAATTAAATTAATAGTAAGATGACAAATCTGTTTAAATTTTTAATTGTGACCCAATATCCAGAAAAAGATATCGCTATCTTAGTTAAAAACGTTATTTCGTAATTATTCGAAATATGAATTAAATTTCTCACGAAAACTTTCTTTATTTTATTTCTTCGATGTGGGAACAGCAGTTTTACTGAATAATGGAATATTTTACTGAAATAGTATTATTTGTTTTTTTTTTTTTTTTTAATTAAAAAAGTTGCAATTATTATACCATTTTAAAATATAAATTAAGTGTGCTGTCTTTTAGGACAATTGGTATGTTTTCAACAGCACAAATAAACTTAAATAACTTTTGTAAGGAAAAGATAGCCATAAAGGAAATATCTTTGGTTACGTTTGATATAAAAAATCAGGAATAACCTCTGTTTTCTGCGTTCGTATTCAGGAAAATTGAATTTTAGGATGAAACTTAGTATTTCCTTGCTTCTTTTTATGTTGTCTGGATTCAGCAGTAGTATAAATTAGATCTAGCCATATACCCTGGAGAAATTTCTTTGATTTTCTCAAATCTCGAACGTAAGTTGTTTGGATATAGCCTAGCCTAGGGAAATATTATATAGAAGTTTCAATTTTCTTTTGCCAACGGCAGTCGAACTGCCATTTGCTAATAACTCTAATGAATCCTTCGACAGAAAGCCTCTAATTGTCGATAGAATGAAAAGGTACTCGCTCCGGGCGAACGGCTTGGTCTATAAATTCCGAGGGCTTCGCCATCGCCTTTTCATTATCCAGAGCCGCTCCCGTGAAAGATGATGACTAATGGGTTTCCTTTGCTGTTTCTATCACCTGCATTAGCCGTGTTTTATTTCGGCGATTTATCTGCAGTGAACACATCCATAGAGAGCAATTTATTACAGCGCGCGACTCCGAAAGTCGGATAGATGGCACATGGCGCATTTCGACGAAAGAAAGGCGTCCGACCGCATTGTGCCCAGAATCAGATTTAGAGAAACATCCATTTGCTCCCATTTTTATGTAATAAAAATGAATCGCCACTTCGTTGAATGGGAACTTTCCCCGAGATTCGATTCTAGATCCTTTCAGACGCGCTTCTCGAGGAGCAACACACGACGGGAATCCCCTAGGATGCTGGTTGTTGGCCAGCGCGAAAAGGCGAAAAAGGTCCGTGACGTGGGAGGTGTCGTTCACCTCAACTGCGAAAATTGTGTCACTAAAAGCGGTGCCTCCTCGGCTATCCGGGGGCCCACAGACCGCTCAAAGCAGCCGCACTGTCGTCCTTGGCAACATGACTAAAGTGGTACCTTTTGCTAGTTTCAATACTGCGCCACAAGCAACACAGGCGTTTCCCCCTTTCATCTCTTCTTCTCAACTTTTCTGCCTTCGTCGACAAGTGTTGCTAGTGACAGAGGCTGGCTTTGGATGGTTTTTGTGCTCAAGATCACTTTGTGCAATGCGACGTCGCTTTGTATGTTTTTATTTTGTTTCCCTTTGCAATTTAGCGTGTTGTTGCGGCCCTCGCCTGCCCAAGGTCTCCTGGTGCTGTCATTCAAAAAATTACCTAGGGCAAGTCCGCCCAGCGTGGGTGGAGCGCCCTTCTCCTCAACACCTTCGCGGTGTGGTTTTCCACCCCCGCCTGACTTACTCTTAATCATGATTGATGAGTATATAAACTATGCGAACGGGGAATTCTGCGGCTGTCGAGCTTGTGCAACAAGTGAAATTTGCTTCAGCTTGCGGTGGTGCCTGGAATTTTTAGGCCCATTTCGCGGTTACCCTTAAACTGGTTCGGTTTTCTCCCTTGGGCCATTTTCTGATTCTTATCGAACAGAAGAGATCAACGGCTCGAAAGGATTGCCGTCAAGGCCTTATTTTTTTTTAGATATTGGAAGGCAAAAAGCGATACAAAAGGAAATTCAAACCTCAAGTTATTCACTACAAAAAATGTCTTCGCACGTTTATCTTTTCATGTCATCTGCTTTCTTAAAAAATATCTCGAAAGGTAGTCATAATATTTTACCCCTGTAATATCCGAAAGAAAATGTAACACTTAATAATAGAAAACAGTGGGTAATATAACTATAACTAAACAGATTCCCAACAAATTTTATTAATTCTTGAAATCATATATTGCACTGGCCAAAAACTGTCTATCAGTTTCCGGAAGAATAGTTTGACCTAGTTTAAAAGAGCAAAACCAAGACCAAGACTGCGATGGTATTTTATAACTTCCAAACTAACTTCGAAATTAAATTGAAATAAATATTGAATTTTGCTATTCTAATTACTAAAATTTAGAATTTCCTAATTGTGTTACTATTGTACCTAATGAAACGTTGACTTAACTATCTGATTAATAAAAAATAAATAAATTTTATAAGGTTTTTAGTTTTCATTTAACAGCTTCTTAGATTGTATGAAAAAATTGGAAATTTGTTTAAGGATAAACATTTGTTTTTGTATTAAAGTGAAACTAATGACTTAGATAAATTCTTGGTAAATATTGTAGTAAGTAATTACATTCATTGTTCAATAAGTGTTTACTCTATAAGCTCAGAAAATGACTTCTGCTATTGATGAAAGAGAAAAATATTATGTGGTATTATTTTCACTCTCAAATAAAATTTATAGGAGTCTAAAAAAAAGGAAAAAAATTCTATTGAAATATAACTAAAATCGTGCTGGCGTGTGTAATTAAGGGATAGTTACTTTTTACCTTCAAAAAATATTAAGTACTACTACCTACAAGAAATTTTCTAGTTTAGAAAAACACAATATAAGTTTCATAAAGAATTCTGAAGAGTAATTTATTTGGTCCTTGTCTTTAATTCTACGTGAAACCTTGCTATCAAGCTTCCTTCTACTAAGTAAACATTTTGTTTTTTGCTATGTATACCTTAATCAAATTTGATAAAGCCTCTAGGGAGAGACGTAGATAGCCACAACCTTACCAAGCCACAGGTTTCATGACAAGCAACACAAGCGCTCAAGGAAAACCCTAACAAAAATTTTCATGGATATTTATGACTGGTTGGTTACTTGCAGTCAGTAACAAGCGGCACGTGCCCGATGCCACCTATTGTAAGCCAGATATCCGCGAAAATCATTTTCTAGGAGATTACCTCCCTTAGCAAATGAGAAATTGAAAATTTTCACAAATTTTCCCTTCCCGATTGTTTTCCAAGGGAATCTAGCACATCCAACCCATAAAGCTTTGCGACATCGACTAGGGATCAAAAATTTGACATCACCCAATCTGCACGTGCAGATATATGTAATACATACATATAGGGTGCTTTCACCCCCGCCCCATACTTCTTTTATTATCTTAAAATATTTCCTAGAATAGATCATAGGAATTGCTGTAACGTATGATGTATTTATTTTAGATGATTAAAAAGTACTAAAGATTGTAGACTTTTGGCTAACCACTGATCCATTTATTACCCTATTTATTGCGTAAATTGGACTCGTAATTAACATAACGCTTTCATGTTTAATATTCGCTATTTTAAAAAGCATTACAGATTACTTTTGCTTTCTTGTTTTTTAAGAGCACTTAAACTCTTAGAACTTCCACACCCTTTCGGATCCAACACCGAGGTATCCACATCAACCACTTGTAACGCTAAAATGCTTTAAAGACGCCTTATGGCGCTGAAGCAAAGTTACGCATGCAAATGTTCGTCTTTAAAAATCATATTAAATAAAATTAGCCACATATTTCCTTGAAAAAATAAATATAATTAAAAAAGCCTAAATTAAGTTGAGTATTGGTATGAGTTATTTTTGATGATATTATTTAAATTAGATAAGTTTAAGCATTAAGTTTTTATAAATGGGTCTACAATCACACTAACGAAATAAAATAAGCAAAGCATTTAAATATATGAATTATTTTAATTTAAAACTAAAACTACCTTTAAGACCCTTTATAAAACTTCTCTAATATCAAAATTAATCACAATTTTCGGTACGATGTCGACTAACAAATCGAGGCAATATTTCCATTTTGTAGTACTGAACCCTTTTCGTTTATTTGAGCTTTAACATAATTTTTTTCCTATGATTGAATTAAACCGTATTAAAGAGATTTTCTATTTCTGGAAGATATGCTTCCGTTTTTTACCTAGAATAATTGAGAGTATTACGTCAATATGAGATAAGGGCCAAGATTTTATCTCGTTACAAGAAGTCTTCTATAAACTGATTTTACTTTATTCGGTAGACACTTAATGAGCCTTAAAATATCCACAGTATTATCCAATTTTTATCATAAATCAAATATTGATTTTCACTTAAATTTCATGCCTTCGTAACTAACAAGCAAGGACATATTAAATATCTTAAGAAATATTTTGAATGATTAAAAATGCATTATGGAAGAGTTTTGTTCTTTTTGTATAATAAACAGAAACTTGCAACTGAAGCTTGGTACAAGCCCCGCAGAATTAGTTTTAATACATCCTGATTTTGATCTTGCATTTTTTAACACCAATTTCGGTTTTGCTCATCACTGAACAAATTTGCAAATTTTCGGTGTAAATAATCAAAATAAGATAGTTTTAACTTTTTCGAAAAGTAATTAACTAATAAATAAAATTTACAAAAGAGGTTCAAATTCTATATATAATAATACTGTACAAAACAGACATTAATTGAGACCCATGGGACATGAGATGAGGTTTCATTCATTTCATATGCATATCTCAGAATCGGTTAAATAGATGTAGTCAAAAAATTGGTCGCAAGATTTGAAACTAATTTTTAATTAATTAATTAAATAATTAAAATGAATTAAATTAAATAGCCGACTTAATTATAATTAGGTAATTAATTCATTAAAAACATATACAAGTTTTTGTAACAAACTTGTTTCAATCTTCATTAATTCTTTCTGGCTAATAAATATAATTTGAAGAGCTTAAATTTTTCTTGTGATTGTTTTATTTCACTTATGTTTTGTAATTTTAGATTTGGCGTACTTTCGACTTTATGGAAACGTTTTAATATTATAAGAACAATCAAAATATCGTAATTTATTAATTATTTTATTAACAACTGAAATTGAACTTAATCAAAGAAACCCAAAAAAATGCGATTATTGATTCTTTAAAAATTTATAACTGGCAGAATAAATTTTTTGAGCAGATTGAAGTTAAAAGTTAATTAAAAATGGCATTAAAAATTTGTGATCGTAAGAATCACATTTGTATGCAGTTTTATCTTTGAGCTTGGAAAAACAATATAATATTAATAACTAATTGTTAGACGTTATGTATCTTGAAGATAACAAGTAGTCTTACTATTTTTTAGGAACAACTAAGACCGTGCATAACTTTGCTAGAAAAAAAAATTGGTCTGCAACTTGAAGTTGCTTCCAAGGATAGTGAGTGCGTCAATTGGTTATCTGGTTTCATCATAGCAACCTTTTCGATCCCCTTCAAGGATTTTGTATTCGTAAACCAAATAAAATAGGGGAGCACTTCTGAAAGCCGCGAAATCGGGACCCCAGTACAAAATGTAAATGATTTCTCTCATTCAAGGTAAAGTTCAACAGGTCAAGTAATTTCCCAGATTAAATTGATTTCGAGGGAAACTTCTGAGGAACGGTGGGAAGAAAGAAAGAAAAGCTTTAATGAAAATCATGCCAAATGTTGGCGCTCCCGACGTCTCTGTATGACGGGTAGTGTGGTAGCGTGGTAGCGTTGTAGCGTGGGTAGCCCGCGGCTGAGAATTGTGTGCAATCTCCGAATCAAGTGAATGAACTGCGACTGAGGAGCGAAGAGCCCCGGGAAGTCGTAGGTACGAAAAACGATGGATGCGAAGCACACAATGGGGCCCAAGGTAGAAGGAAAAAAAATAATAATAAAACGAGCCCGCGATGCGCCTGTAGCTGCTTTGATTGCATTTCCCGCTAAATGCAAGAGGCCGCTGCCTCCTTCCCAGCCAAAGCCACCTTGAGTAAATAGCGCGTTTTTAATTAAATGGAAAGCAGCAGCGCTAGGGCTCCGGTAGTTAAGAGCACGGGTAGTGGGTCCGGAGCACGATTGCTAACTTGTCATTGACTTTGGTTTCTGGCTGGCTGGCAGGCTGCTTCGTTGTCCGCGAAGATACGAAGATATGAAGACACTAAATACATCCTGTGGTGGTGGGTTTTCGCTATTCTAGGCTCGTTAGAAAATATTTTTGTTTATCTAGCGAGCAGGCATTTACCTAGGCGTGCTTTTACGCTCCGCTTATGAGCAATGACTTCTACCGATATATTGGCTTCTACTTAAAGTTTTTAAATAAATATAATAGATAAAAAAAAATAAATGAGTTGCACTACAGACATGCGACATACACACACAATCAAAATATACCTTGTTAGGAGAAGAAAAGTGCGGAGATGCCATAGAACAGTCAGAAGATGAAGAACTGAAACTAGCAGGAGTAGTAGCAGTAGATGGAAATGTCGAGATAGTTGCAGGCAGAACAGTGAAAATTGGATTGTTTGAATATTTGATTGCATTCATTTGCGGATGTTGGTATTGCTGTAGGAAGCCCTGGTGTTGGTGGTGGTGATGCTGATGGACTTGCAATTGTTGCTGTTCGAATTATGTTAGAGCCAAGGCCAGGACGCCGGGTTGGCATGGAAAATGTTAACAATCGTCAGGAGATTAATTTTTTTTTTTGTTAATTATTTTTTTTTTTGCCAATATCGGCTACACATTTAGGTCTTAGATCTTAGATCTTAGAGCGCGATCTTTCGCGGTATTAAGAAATTTTTTCTTCCCTTACCATGATATCTTTGTAGCTCAGCTGGCTGGGGCTGTAGCTGTTGCCGGTGTTGCTCACCGGGGTGATGCCGTTCAACGGGTTCCCGCCAAAAACTGCTGCTGTCGCCTGGGCGGCCTGCGGGTGGTTCCTCAGCGAGATCGAGTCGCACAGGTTAATTTCGGTGTAACGACTTAAGATCAAGGTTGGCGTCACTGCACTCACGATCGGTGGGGGGCAACAGTGGCCGCAGTAGCACAAAGGTATGCTCGGGTTCTGCTGCAGCTGGTGGATGCTGTGCTGCCCTTGGTTTTGCTGCTGCTGCTGCTGATGTTGCTGATTATGTTGCGATGTTATGTGGTGATGGTGTATCGAACCGTTTAGTGTACTTGTCGCGTTCGGTGGTAGAAATGTTGTTGTCGGTATGAGAGAGTGTGTTAGAGCAGAAGTTGGATTCGGACTAATTATATTTGATGCTACTGAAGAAGCTAATGACGCTTGCGATGGAGGAGCCAAAAAGGGGGGACAGATAGCGAGGCCCGGTGGGAAATACGTTGTGACCACAATTTTGAATTACAAATTATGCTCTTGCTTAAATTGATTATGCAATTATTTCTATATATAAAATTTACACGGTATTGTCTACTAATGATCTTCTCAATAATATTCGACCAAACCTTCTTTCAAGATTTACTACGAAAAGGTAAAAGTATTTATACTAAGAGTAAGTCTTTTGAGGATTGTCTTCTTATTACCTAGATTTATTTAATTATTTATTACATACGAGTTTAGTTTACGAAGTATATGATGTAATGTAAATGATTGTATTGATAGAATCACATACAAGAGAGAATTCTATTAATATATTTTAGCCCTTGACTAACAAGTGTAAGAAAATACTTATTTGTTTTTTTTTTTTTTTGGATTCAGTGTTCCAGACGAATGTGTGTAGAAGAGTAAATATGTGCGAAATATTTCACAGTATGATATGAATTTATATGATTTTATACGATTTGAAAAAATTTAGAAATAGCTTTAAAACGCTTAGAAGATTGTCAAGAAGTTGTAGAAGATATTTCCGTTTCTTTTTTTGATTGGTTTTCGCTATGCTAAGACTTTTGATTGTCGAAACGCTTTTTCTCACGTAACCTTAAATGTTCAAAATTCTTGTTTATATACTTCCCTAAGAGCTAAGGTTTTCTTTAAAAATGTAAATTGTCCCTAAATTTATTTATCCTCAGTTTATTATGTAAATACTTTGAAAAAATCAATGTGTGATATAACTACTTATTACGTTTTGTTCCTTTTTCATATATAATTAGTGCTATATATTACATTCTATATAAATAAATATATCAATTAATTCTCTCAGTTTTCCCTCGAAATGCACCCTAATTGCTAATATTGACTTGTTTTTTTATGCTAAAAATCACACGTTTTCCTCCTTTTTACTCCTCTTAACTAGACTAGCCGAAAATAATTGATGGTTCTTCTGCGTTTTGTCGCACAAAAGTAATATCTACGTCTTGTATCTTAGTGTTACAATTTTCTATATCTTTTCAGTGTCTTCTTTCAGTATATATGATATGTTGATAATAATTAATTAGCTTCAATAATTACACTGTCTATTTTTTTTTTTTTAATAATAAATTCGCGAATTTACTTTAACTATAAGTTACACATATCTTTCTTCTCAATATATTCAATATATATATAATCTATTTACTATGTTCACAACTTGTCTATTTTGTTGTAGATATTACGATCAAACAACCATTCAGTTTTTTTTTCTTTTTTTAAATAGTTTAACTCTTTGGTGAAGACGGATTTTTTGTTTATTTATTTTTTTGTCTTTACTGCCTGTTTTCTAGAAGAGTTCACACTTGATCAAATTATTAAAACTATTAAAACTAAATGTCTATCTCTTCGTCCTAACTAAACAACTTAAAACGTATTTTGAATCAGTCGCGGTGTTTTCAGCAAATAAACTGAGAAAAATATCAACAACATAACACAAATATTGCACTTTACCTAAGTTTCGGTTTATAACCTAAAAAAAAAAGAAAAACTCGCGAACTCCTATGATTTTCCTCGCAGCGTCTTTCTTCACAATTTGTATTTTGTTTAGAATGTATTAATTTTATCTAAAATATATTTATACCTTCTAAAAATTTCTTTTGAAACAAGTTATTGCAACAATTGATATAAATATAGCTCTTGATTTACGTCCTCTACACCTTGCCACTGTGTTATCCAAATAACACAACTTTTATTTTTTTCAAAAATAATACTGATCAGATTGAACACTGGCTGGTCGAATACTATGATTGTTTCGAAAATAGTAGTTCTAAAACAATTTGGAAACAATCTTCGAACCGGTTTTTTGCACTTTGCCTCTTAGGTGAATCGCTTATATCTCTTTTTTATTACAAAATATCACGAAAAAATAACTTCTTCATTACTTTAATCCTTTTTGGCTCAATATAATGTTTTCCCTGTTTTCTTTAGTTTTACGTTTTTTTTATTCTTTTATTTATTTATTTATTTTCGTTACTTTTGAAGGAAGAAAACTGTGTCTGCTTGTGCAAATTGTTGAGTAGATGTGTACATGTAAATATTTTGAAGAGTGGAAAAGCTTATTTTTGTCCTACAGAGAGCAGCGAACAAGTGTGAAACACCACAGAGTATATTTGTAGATATATTTTTATATGTTGATAGCCTGTTTCTGTCTTCTCGGTTTTCGTCACAGTTAACGTCACTAAGAAATGCAACCACCGTCGTCGTTGTCGTCGTCGGAAACGAAGCCTCTCGCTTAACTTTTTTGTTTATGATTCTCCTAGTCGCAGTGCCACCAAATAATTTCGTTTTTATTTTATTACCTTAACAAAATCTTTTTCCTTTTCGCAAGCTTGAAACGTGAAAGTTTTTACTTCTTTTTATTTAAATGAAGGCGTTTGTGAGACAAAAACAAATTTAACTTTTGTTGATACTTTTACTGCCGTTAAAGCTATAGAGTTCTATAGAGCAGAAACGTTTACGAAGATAGAAGGAAGTTGCTTGTATATTTTTTCAAGTTATTCGAGCGACTGACAGCAAACTTTTATTTTTATTTAAACGTTATAATTTTTAATATATTTCTTTTTCAATTATATTATTTATATTTTTATTATAAGATGGTAATTAATTATGTGTGTTTAAGAACGGCGGACAGAGTTGGAACGGGTTAAAGCAAAGACTGTACGAAGACTGAAGTAAGAACGACTGGTATTCTGAGGTAATATACTGTTTGAGAACGGGGAATACACCAAAAGGCACCAGAGGCAACATACCATCATCATAACAGAAATTCTATAAGAAAGATTCTAAAAACATCTGAAAAAGGCAGAGAGAGAAAGACATAAGTGGTAATAGCAGCTCCATTGGATATAGAAGCCTCTATATGTCCGTCCAATTTCAGAAACCTATATCTACCTTTTCGTTCCCTTTTTCGTTCGTTTGCACGTAGGTTTCGAACGGTTGGATATGTTTACGAAGGAAGAGAGAAACGGGAGCTTTTGGCCGAACCTCGCCGGCATTCTGCGCCGGTGCAGCGACCGTTTCCCCACCGATTCCCGGTATGATATAGTGGACTATACACACCTGGATGGTGCGCAGTTCTTTGCTCTCTGAATTAAAAATGTTGGCTCCTGTATCTTACAGCTACAGGGCACACTGCACACACAATAGCGGACCAGTTCGACACCGCTATACCCGCTATACCATATACCGAATTTCATAAAATACATATAGGGCATTAAATATTCAGTGCACAGGCCGATTTGCAAGAAAACTTCCGAACTGGGCGCGATGCCTCCGAATTTATTATTTTTATTTTTTATTTTTATTTTTTTTTAAGATATACCGTCCGCCGTAAGCCAGCGAGGCTCTTACCTGTGTAAGAAGTTTTGGTGGCTTTTTCCTACGAATCGGACTATTGACCACGTATTTAAACACAGTATATTTGAGTTCACCTTTTAGCAACCAAAATAAAACAAGTGACAGCACCAGAGTCAAGTAGAACACACACATAGAACTATGGGGAGCGAGAACCTTTCGTGGTGCCCTTTTCTTGTTGCAACCACTACCTTCTGGAGCCCGACTGGAAACTATACAACGTCACGGGGCCAGGGCGCAAGCAACAGATTGGAAGAGATACAACACCACACCACCTAGCGGGGGAGAGCAACACCTATAGTCGAGTAGAGTTACAACGCCGGACTATGCTCCTCTGCGGGGCGCATGTATAGAGCTACGTCAATTCCATAGAGGAGAAGCAACAATTCCTCCTGAACAATCGAGCCACAATTACCACGGCATAATGTTTATATACATAAAAAAAATGTTTTTTTTTTTCATTTGGGCGGCTGGCCGCCCCTCGGAGCTCTCCGGGTACCCCCCGGGTGTCCCCGGGTGCCCCCGGGTGCCCCCCGGTGGGCGCATACAAGTACAAGGCCGCTCTGATAACGTCGTCGTTTCGTTCGTGCCCTGCCCGCCAAATTCTCAATCTCTGGAGGTCCCCCCCTCGAAGTGTTCGACCAAAAACGCGAGAGAAAAGCACCGAGGCGCTCCAAAGCTTTAGCTGTTGCGGGCCCCAGCAGCCCCAGCACAGAGGGCCCCTTTCTGCGCCGAGACGACCGCTGTGCTCCGTGCTTGGCGTTCATTTTACCCAAACTAATTGTTGTTGCCAGCGAGGAATTCGCAAGAAGACACCACAAAGAGACAAGGCAAGGGCAAAAACCTCATACCACCGACGTAACAGGTTGTAGGGAACGTAACAACATAACAACTCATCGTATGCGCAACTAGTGATCCACATGGAAGAGGAGAACCAAAGGTACATAAGGCGCGACTCGCACTGCGCCCCCCGGGCCGCGGCGCGCTAATGCTCCGCTGTAGAGCAGCATAACGAACGATTTATGCGATTTATATTATCGCAGGAGCCTCACCGCACCGCGCCGCGCCGCACCACAACGCTCTCGAGGCATGGGAACGGAGAAATGGCCAGCGAGGCACCAGCAGCACCTCGACGGAGGAGAGACAGACACAGATGCAGACCCAAGGTACAACACAACGCAATCAATTCTTACCTGGCGGAGACTGCGAGAGTCGGGCCTACCTGGGTTTGATTGACCCGAAAGAGGCAGCTACACTCGGCCCGGCACAGGTACGTCCGGGCCGGACAGAGACTGCCGAGTAATGACTGCCACACTGTTATAAATTATGAATTGGATACTCGGAGCTAGTCGCTAGACCTCACCGAGATATGGCAGCAAAACTGATGGGATTTCTTGTCATTATTTTTATTATTTTTTTTCTTTTCCGGGCGAATACGACATCTATTCCGGGGGCTCCGCTGCTCACCGGAGCCCCATGGGTGAAATACGCGAAAGAATTACCTCTGCAGGTGGTGTATTCTTTTCGACTAGATCTTTTCTAAAAATTGCCTACGTCCATCGATTGCTTAGTCTCCTCTATGGCCCAACGGAAAAAACGGAAAAAACGGAAAAACGGCTTTGAGCTTTTCACATGTAATTGCATTCGCTGATAGCACTCCTCTCCGCCGGTAAATGTACTTCGATTTCGTTTTATCTCTAAGCCATCCAATTACCATTCAACACTGAAGTACACTTTGCAGACGTTTCAAATTGGACAAGCATATTTATGCTTAAATGATGTTGAAGATAAAAACCACAAAACAGTGCCGTATAGTAGTGATGTCCAAAATAACATTGTACAACAAATTCAATCATTACTCTAATATGATTTTTTTTGATAGATTACTAGTTCGAAAATTAAAATTTTCCAGAACATCGAGTTTTCGAGATATCCTACATAACAATAAATTGGAAAATTAAAAAAAAAAAAATCGTTATTTTAAATAATAAAATTAATAAAGAGGCTCAAATAAAACATTGAACCTTTATAAAATCCAATATAACTTGACTTTGAGTGGATTTCTGATTCTGAAGTGCTATGTACAATGAAAAATGGACTTCAGGAAAGTATCTACCTTTAATCTTTTATTTACAATACGTTATAAATTTCTATAAGATTTTTTTAAAAATTCAAAATTTTTTATTAAAATAGCCTATCACATGAACTTAGACAAAATCGTTGTTGACCAGTATTATTTATATTTCCGTAGATTATGAATTTGTAAATAAAACTGATGAAACAGCTCATTTTTCCAAAACAAAATAGAGTTAAAATATACAATAGACCGTATTTTGGCCAAATTTAAAAAAATCTAAAGTTTCTTCAAGATTAATTTCATTAGACGACTAAAGAAACGATTTTGTTTATTAAAATAAGCCTCACAAAAGAACCCAATTTTGCAATAAAATATCAAGAAGTTAAACCGTTTCAAAAAAACGAATAACGAAATTATTAGTTATACAGTACACATTTTATTAATTACGAAACAAAAAAAGTAGATATACATATATTCCCGGTCCCGAGAATAGGACTAGAAAAAAATATATTGAAAAAAAATATACGTTTTTTTCATAAAATAATAATATAACATGGGTCGCGTTATGGAACTCTAAAACGAATGATTTTTTAGCCGTGACACATTTTCAAATGGCGTTTTACTTGTAAAATTTGTTTTACCTAGAAAAACATTTCGCATTTGAGTTCCATAACTTGACGACTTGACCCAAATGTTTAAAGTAAAAATGCATTTTACAATTTTATATTATAATATATATAAATGTTCTTATTAAGAAAAGTATTGTTACTTGCCCAAAAACTTCTTAGGGAAATAAACTATGCCGTACCTGTAAAGAAATAAAGAAAATACATAAATAAAATATAGATTTTTTTGAAAACATTGGGAAAAAACAAAAATTTGCATTTTCACAATATTAATTTTGTATGTATTATACATATATTGGTATTTATTTTAACAATAGTGAGTTAAAAATTGTAATTAAATTTTTCGCAAAAAAGCTTGGAAAATTGATTTCAGAATTGTAATTACAATATAATATAGTAATAGCACGTATCATGGTATTTTACCCAGTAAAATGCGCATATGGAGTAAATTGTAATGTAGAAAGAACTTTTGCGAATTTAATACGTTGTTATGAATTGAAAAGAACGACTGTCGGGAGTTGTGTCATAAATAATTCTTTTGCCATGATGAATTGTCGAAAACAGCAACACAGGAAACGCCAGGACAAATAAGGCGATTTGCCTACGATTTCGAAAACAAATCGAGCCGAGTCACTGCGAAGCGAAACTGAGAGAGGGCCTTCGTATAAAACATGTACAATTTCTGCGTTGTTTTGCAATATTCACCAGCGGAGGTAAGCAGGAGCAATTTTAGATGGGCTGTTGCAAAAATTATTACAAGACACGGGATAAGATTGGAGCGCCGCGGAAAAGCCTCCCTTTGAGCTCGGAAGCCGAATAGAGGTGTTGATAATAAATATTAAATGAGCCAGAAAATACATACTAAGTGTTAGGAAAGTACAATAAAATTGAGTAACGCTAAATTGCAGCAGGGAGCCCCGACGCACACAGCAGATAAGCCAGGGAATCTTATGAGATTAACATTTTCCCTTTGATCTGGCGGCTTAATATCTGTCTGTAGCCGTGCGCTCCCATGGAATGATTCGACCTGGGATTCGTTTTCTTTTTGCCAAGTCATCATCAAATATTTACACCATCTCCTAAAACAAGGGACTTACAGCGATCAACCGGCAATTTGGTGGTGCGCTCCTGTTCGGGCGTTACCTTCCGTCCCGCCAACGAGAAAACTCTTTTACACACCGATGTTATTCCCAGGATTTTTCGCCTTTCTAAAATCATTTGATACTTTATTCTCTTTTTGTGATTTTCGAGATGTTTTCAATTTACGCAGGTCATGAATATTTGAGAATCAGAGAAATTCGGGCCAATAAATACGCACATTCTAGTAATTCTCGCTAATAAAATATTTATGGAATTTATACTCGCTCATAATGCTGCTGCACATATGTACCCTAAAGCCAGACGGCCGTTCGGCCCTACAATAACAATTTCTTTTATATTTTGTGCTGCAGACATAAAATTTTTAGGAACCTGTTGAGCAGTGTATTTATATGCATGGAGAAGATTGCCAATGGTGCATCAAATATTAAGACTGATTGTAAGGGTTGAACGGATATGGGCTATCATCAATACACTGAATTTGTTTATGTTTTTTTATACACATATTAGATTATACCTACTACTAGCAAATGCCCGCGACTTCGTTTGTACATCCAGTTTAAAGGCTTAACTATAATATGCATACAGCTCCGTTCCCTATGCAAAGTACGCTCCAGATCATACCTTGCATAGAAAAACAAACTTGACAAAACTAGACGAAACGAACGATTATTCTTTCCTTTCTGGTCTAAGAATTTAAAACATTTTATTATATATTATATTATGATATACATCTACAAATGCAATTAAAAAACTTAGCTTAAACTCTTTCTTGAACCTTTCTTGCAAATTATTGGAAAAATACGTTAAACAGCCAAATTCTTATCAGAAGTGGGATAAAAGCTCGTCCCTTAAATCATAGTGTAAACTGTAAAGGGTTAAGTAGGATTAAAGTTATAACATTTTCATAACTTTAGTTTCGGTCAGAAACGGAGAGAAACGAAAAATTCAAAACCATATACATATTTCAGAAGAAATTGAAAAATATATAAAAGTGGTAAGGAAAATGCAACCTAAATGTAAAATACTAGATAGTTATGGTTCTCAGTATTTTTAAAGAATTCTCAAATTCATAAACAGTGCAGATTATTTATTTTATTACTCTCACATTAAAATTAGCATTTTGATTTCGACCTACTAGGAATAAGGTTGAAGGAAACGTTCCTACAAAATTTTATCAAAATACGTGAAGACATTTCTACTCTAACCAAAAAGGAGATACTTTACTCTTGCAGTGTGCTTTCATATGTGAGATAATGATGAACTTTAAAATAATATTAAATTGTTGTGGTAACCTGAAATAGCCGAAACTTCCTCAAATCGCTGATTATTTCCATGAAATGCAATTTCATTGCAGAGTATGTTCCGCGTAAATGAAGTAAAGGTATAAAGTATTCGAAAATATCACAAATTCTGGGTAGGGAAAGGAAAATAATTGGAGGTAAATAAAACCGAAGAAGTATCACCGGTATACCGAAATAGTTTCTGGCTATATGTAATAAAGTCAATAACACACAGGAAAAAGTCAGCAGAACATTTCTGCCTAAAGCCACGAAACTAGGAAAACATAACTTTGCTGTTCAGAAGACATCTGTTGAGGCGGAGTTCTAATGCTATGTAGTTTGCTGAGCAACATGAATCGTCAAGAAAACCAATTAAAAGTTATTCCCCCTGAATTATTGCTGAAGGTCTTTATTAAGTTCATTACGTGGATTCCCTCAAGAGTTTCTTTCAATTATTTACTAAAAATTTTAGGTCTGCCAAACGAAAACTTTTAAAGGAATTTGCTTCATAAAATATGTTAGTACATTCGAGTTATGCATAAAAGAACTTATGGACGACAATTATAATATTTACAACAGCAACTGCATCAAGTTCTTTGTCGAAAATTTATTTATAAATGTTGTGAAATTTGATCTACAAAGCAAAAAAAGTAGTTAATAAGTAAGTAAACAAGCATTTAATGTTTAGTAGCCAATTATATTTTAAGATATTAATCCATTGTATTTCAGACATATTATTCCGAAAATAGCATTTAATTCATTTTCATAAAAATACAGCATGATCTAAGTTTCAAACGGTCAATGGCGACATGTTGCCATCTTCTTTATAAATGTTACATTGTACATATACATATATGTATATCATTTACATCTTCACGGATACATTTTCTTAATAATCAAATTAAAAACTAATAAAATAAAGAAATGTTTCTTAACGTTTCGATTTGATAAAAGAAAGCAATACCAGCAGTCATTTCTAGACATTTTTTATTAATAATTTTGATTTTTGAACCAAAATTATAACGAAATATTGTGTATTTTTTAGTTCCATTTTCGATTAAGATGAATTTCGACAAGGACACAAGAACTCTGTCAACATTTGAAAGACATGTGGGCATTCTTCACATCGAAAGACTGTAAAATTCCAGTGGAGAAGCTTGCCAGAAGAAGAAACATTACAAAGTCGTAAATCCACACTTTTAATTTAAATTTTATAATAAATTTAAATTTATTTTACAATTCTTAATACTTTCTAAACTGAGTATGAATTAAACAAGTAGTAAAACAACGACTTATAAGATAAAACAGATTACCTCGAAAGAGTTGCAGTGACATGAGAAGAACCGAAAATTTTTTCGCAAATTATTTTTGGATCATGTAGAATTGGTTCTATATGTGTGTGTGTGATATTATCCAAACAGGAAAATTTGTCTGTCCAATTCCACAGACCATAAAAAGTTGATCTGCTAACTTTTCCATTTTTAGGTTCGTTTTGCATGTCAATTCACGTCATTTTTCGCTTATCTTGGGGCAGCAGAATAGCAGATGAACAATTTTTTTTTCTATAACTTGTTGAATAATTCAGAACTTCATCAGCGCCGGGGGAAGTGGAAATGGTATGTCAGGGCGCTCAGACTATAGAAAATAAGAAATTTAATCTGATTTAGCCGCAAAACACATTGGGGATAAAGTGCTGAAAATACAATTTCCAATGTGACTTTTGCGACACCGTCCCACACGCGCTCGAAGGGTTGGTTGGCTCAAGATGCCAGAACTGCTGCGCTCCAAAAAAAAAATTGGGAATATCGTAAAGCTAATTTTGAACCCTCCACTTGTCGCAAATCATGTGTCACACCTGAATTTTTACAATAGACTTATGAAAAACTCCGCCTGACACGGGAAAGTTTGCGCTTCTGTCTCTAGGGTGCCCTTACTTTTGGATTAGGGCACTGCAGCCAAGTAGTAATTCTTGAAATTTACACAATTCCTATGTACACCCAGCCTTAGGCTCGGGACGAGAATATCGCCTCTGCCGGTGCGGCACCCGAGTTTTAAGCTCGCTTAACGTGTTCACGGCTGGCATTATGCTCACATTGGCATGTTAAGTAGACCCGGACGTCTACGGGTATTATGTCACGATATCTGTTCTATTCAGGCGGTGAATTATTGTTCGGTCTGATAAGATTTATGCAGCTATAAAACTCGAATAAAAATAAAAAATGTAAGACGAAACTTTATTTACGCACGGCTTTACGAGGCTTTACGTCCTCTGTGCCCATCCAAGACTACGAATCCTGCAAGGCTCTTCAATACAGACTGATTTATTGCAAATATTATTCCTGCAGAGGCCGGGTTATTAAGTATTCACCTGGCTATGGGAATTTTTCGTTACTTATCGTGCCTTCGAATTACTTTGTTTCCCAATAAATTGACATAAGATCATATTGGTCCAAGTCAATTAAACATAAAAATATATCTTTCACCGGCAGCCAGAAGAAAGAGGTAGATTTCAATGTGGTAAAAGCGATTTTTACATAAAAGGGAATGGAATGCTGAATTCCCCACCCCTTTTACAAATCTACCTAAAAATGAAAACCTTTTGATAAGGCTCTTTACGGAGAGGATTTTCGAGAAACCTCTTTGATTTAGTTTCTAATAGTTCAAACTATAGTTATTAAAGTTCTAAAAATTTAGAAGATGTATAGTATATTGATGCAATAATTAACAATTATTTATTTAAATATAAGTAAAGCAATACAATTTAAACTTAAAGATTATAGTTTGAAATAGTATAACTCAAAACTCAAAAATCCATTCACTATCGACTTCCCTTCGTGGAGACAAGGTGAGTTTGCCTCCTTGTTTACTTTAAAAATCTACTTAAAATTAAAATTTATGAAAAGTTTTCTTTAATTCTAATTTTAAAATATGTTTTTTAAATCAATCCAATTTAGTCAGCTGGATTTTTGTTAAAAAGTTTGTGTTGGAAATTGAAACAAAAATAAAAGAGTTTATGTCACTCTCGAACTGGATCTACACGAATCAGGAATAAATATGAATTGAAAATTTAATTACTCAAATATTATACCTTCAAATTAAAAATCCTACTACCATGAACTGTATTGCTTGTGCGAAAATTAATATTTTATTAAAAGTCCTTGCTTTTCACGTAAGATTTGGGATTGAAATCCGAGAAATACTCCTTGCACTATTTTGATTGCAAGAAATTTTCATCACTTTATAAAGTATTTCAAGAGGTCGAAATCATTCTAAGAACTTGAGTTCTTTGAAAGCCATAGCAAAAAGTTGAGCTATATATTATAGTATACATATGTATCTTAAAAAACTTTAGAACTTTTTCGATAAAATATATTTCTGCTGCTGGGCAAGTATCCCAAGTAATGTTAAAATATTATCATTATGATTAAGTTATCGAGTGTTAACAAAATTTTTAAAATTTTAACACAGGATACTAAAATGTTGACAGTACTTCTGATATTTATAAAATAATCATCGGTTTCTCTCCAAAATTCATCCGGTAAATTTAAAAATGGGTGCAGCATGTATAATAGAATAAAAGTTCAGCTTTCAAAAATCTAGAGCTTCACACATTCGAAACCAATTATATAACTTTATTTTAATCTACATTCCAATATTAGGCAACAAAATAGAGCACTTTTACAAAAACGAATCTTTTTTCAATCCTAACTGCCACTTTTGTGGCAAATTAATTTAAATATAACCCACTCATTAAAGTTATTAAAATATGTACATTTAAGATTAGAAAACGTATTTGTGGGATAGGTTTCCATATGTTCTTTTATAAAAACAGGCTTCCATTTAATTGGTGGATTTGTCTAAATCTGGCTTTTTAAAAATCAAATAGGATTATTCCACCAAAAATTGTCATAAAGTTCCGAGAGAAAATTAATTAAATTACCCTTAACGTAATTAAATTGCTTTCAGTATAATGAAATTTCTCTAAAATTTAATTTGGGTTTCTTTGAGCTGCTCCAAATAAAATATATGTGCGAGAAAAGCGGTATTTCGGCGAGTGAAAATATTTTAGGTAATTTACAGGGATTTTTTATTTTTAAATTAATCCCTGCCCAAGTTAATCCTTTTTGATACACTTTGGCGAATGGCGGATATGAGCCTATATTACGCGACTGCAGCTGCATGTTTCGAATTCCACTGGGCAACTGGATCCCTTTAATACGAACATATGAACACAGGATACTTTAGGGCTTGGTGGATTATTTTATTTTTATATTTATTTTTAGTTTGATGCAATTAAAAACGACCTGTGAAGCATGTAAATTTTGGTTGTGTATCTGAGCGATTTTAAAGCCGCTGAAGTGGTGTGGCGTTAATGGAAAAACGCGTCAGTGGTTTACGTCCACCTGAAAGTGGGCTCAAACACCTGTCCAGGCCCGATCAGGAAGAAATCACGTTTAAGTCGACTCTTCTCAAACTTTGCCATTAAAAGCGCTCTAATTAACTTCGAGGCGATTTACATAAAAAGTTGGCATTTACTTTATTTAATAGCTTTTTACTTCTGCAGAAAACCAAGGCTCAACAAGAAAACCTGTAGCTTTAATCTCGTTGAGGAAAATTTAAAATGTTTCATTTCCTTAATTTAATGCCCGGATTAAACTGGATGTATCCTCGAGGAAACAAGGCAGCGAAGAAAACCCGTGGAGATTCCGCTCCCTGCCGTGCCGTGCCGTGCAGTGGCGTGCCGTGTCGCACCACACTGCAAGACCGACAACGAGGTCCGGGTCCGTCCCGACGGGCACCGTCTTCGCCTTAAAAGACTGCAATTAGAAATGCCCTCACTGAGGTCCTCGTAAAACTAAATTTCTTCGCCCGAGATGATTACACGCGCTCTCAAAATCGCTGGATAAATAAGTGCGGTCCTTTCTTCCTCTTTCGGTTGAGATCCCATGGAAATCTCAATTTAACCCCGGCAAGGGTGGAGCTGCTCGGAGCAAAGTTTACAAATATGAGGGTCTTCCACGCCGCTGTAGAGTTTATAGTTGCGAAAGAACAGATCTTGCCAGCTGCTTATGCGAAATTTTTACTTCCGAAACTGAGCCAAGTATACACAGACTCCGGCAGAAGGACCATTTATCGGGTTGTTGGGTTATTTGATGAACCGGCTCCAGCGGGGGCGGATGTGGACCACCCTCACTCCCTGCCCACCCATCCATCCATTCGTCTTTCAGTCCCTGGCTTAATTTCAGACGGCCTGCAGAGTTCCCTTTCCAGATATTTTTATCAAATGGGGCCTAATTAATTTAAACAGGGCTCAAACCGCGTATACGGAGACACTCCGTGGGCCCTTACCGGAGGAATTGTGCGGCGTGAAATTAATTAGGATTCTTCGATAAAGGGATTAAAGGGAAGTGCTAACATACCGGCAAATTCTCTGCGGTTAAACGACTTAAAATAGGGTTAAAACGCGCTAACTTGCTAGTCAAACTTCGCCTGCAATTACAAACTTTCTTGTTAAAATCTTCCGATATTTTGTAATTGGTTGGAATAAAGAAAAATAAAAATAGAAACAATAAAACTGAAATAAGAAACCTTCGATGACTTCGATTAATGTTTACCACTATCCCGACAGTAAAAAAAAAACTGTAAGGTCGTATTATATTACAAGGTAAAGTGTTGTAGTAACTTTGAAAGAAGTGTTTAGAAATCACTAACATTATTAATTACTATTTATTTGCAAAATGTTTAAATCAAAACAAATTTGTTTGTTTCCTTGTTTTTTTAGGGGTTCAACCATGGGTCTTTAGAGTTCTAAGTCCAATCTGTTCTTTTCTAGGCCGCGAAGAACCATTAGGTTTACTTTTTAAATTTGCTTCTTTTAATCTTAATATTTTAAGTTAAAATATTCGTATATTTTAGAAGAATTGGGTCAATTAGTTTTAAACAGAAAATTTAGTAAATCGAGCTTTTAAGAGTTGCTAGTATTAAATATTTACAAAATACGCTAAGATAATAGTTAAACTGTCTAAAAATATATGACCTATTTTCAGAAATTAAAAATGGTCTAACAGACCCAAATCTTGTATATAAACTCGTTCATTTTGGATTTATTTTAAATTTTAAACGTATTAAGAAATTCAATTCAATGTAAAATCTGTTATTTAATCGAATTTATACCATCAAAAGTTTACAATTTCTTGTTAATCAATTCTGTACCATATAATTCTTAGACTGAGAAAGCGTTTAGGAATCAAATCTTGATAAAGTAGAGCAAATTACTGCCAATATATATAAATTCGCATGATTTACAAACTTATTTTATTTATCAACTTATTTATTTTGGATATTTTCAATATGAAAGTTTTGGTGATTAAAGCCGTTCAGTGAGTACTAAGATTCTCAAAAATAGATCATTTCCTCACTCCACTCTCAATCCGCTGAACGACCCCATTGATTTAACATTCTTCAGATTTAAAAACAAAAAAATTCGAAAGAATATCAGGAAAAATCTTAAATAGGACACTGCTAACTGTTGTGATTTGCTGCCACGTCCTACGTTTTTCAAGTGAATTAAATAATGAAAATTACCTTCAAAAACATCTCTTTATATTTCTTATTTTTTATTAAAATTTCTCGTCGGTCGTCTTCCTTTATTGTTTTTTTCAGAAATTTTGTTATCCTTGCCAGAAGCGATTTAAATTTAACCCAGTATTCTACTTCACAAAATTTTACAACAGATAAACGTGGAACTTCAAATTTTTAAAAAGCTTAAAAATTAATGGCCGTCTTTCGAACCGCCCAAAGAGCCCGTCAATCAATTATTTAAATTAGCTGACCTTCCGGGCACCGGAGAAGTGACATTAGGAACCTTCAGAAAAGCTATTCGGATGTTTTTTCTAAAGTATTCGAAGTACAAAAGGTGGCCAAAGGGCTCCTAAGCACAAAAGATCTTTTCAGCGGTCGTAAAAGAGGACAACAATGAAACCTCAAAATATGTATGTCTGAGAGCAAAAATTCAAAATAGATCTACTAGTTACGTTGCACTGTGCTAAAGGTCTTTGCATAGGTACATTGAAAAGAATTCGAATATTTTAGCCAGACTGATACTAAGCGCTACGTCCCATGCTCCGACGGCGAAATTAAGTTTTCAGAAAAGTATTCATGTCGACTAGAGGACCTAGAGTTTCATGGGTAAGTAATCGTGTCAGGTTTAAGCGGGTGAAAAATATAGATAGAGTCTATTTAACAATTTGCGGCCGTCTAAATTCGGGCGACATAAAACAATGCGGTGTTGGCCGCAGGGTAAAACAATCCGTCCCTTTAGGTCCCGTGAGGACAATTTCACTTTTAGGGGAGAAGGCGCCCTTAGTGCACGTCGACTGTCTTCAGCGCCATCAAAGGAACCTGAGAAAGTTATTTACATGACATAGGGAAAGGTTGATGACGGTCAGCGTGCCCCTTAAACGCACCTTGATTACAGACATTTGTTCAGACACCTCAAACTCAGACCGGACTATCGGTTGACAAATGCGTCTCACTTTATTGCGAACTCCCCTGTCGGGTCATTTGACCCTTTCTACGTGTGCCTCCTGAAATAATTTGACTTTTCGTGAGTAGTTTCTTCCACTACCACATCTACCGCTGGCCGAGGACTGTTTCGTAGGGCTAAAAAAGAAGTGGGCAGCTTCACGTGGAAATTCCAAAATCAGTGATGAAAAGTAACGAAGTGAAAGGTCTGGACCATAAGCCTGCTAGCGACGTCTTCCAGAGCTTATTTAATACATTCTTTTTTTTTTAACAAATTAAAAAGCCATTTATCCTACTTAGGATATACTCCCGGGCGTTATCAAGATTCTTTCCGTTTGGGAAAATAATGATAAATTCCTCCTTTAGTGCGCCACCATCGAGCTAAAGCGAACGTATGCGGCGGCATGAATCACGAATAAATTTACGTGACTCCTACTACGCGATGGTGGTGATACCCAAAAAAGATACCATGATACCATCCGATGGTATCAGACAAGGAGCCGCTCAGCGCTCCATGGCCTACTACAGGGCGAGGTCCCACAAGGGTCCGCGCAGACACCATTTGGACCGCGGTGTCCTCATAAAAGCAAAAATGAAATAGGTCCTGGCCCCATTCATTCAAATTAATGTGATGTAAACTTACCTTAACACCGATGTGAACTGGAGGGAAATCACCGTGAAGAGTTGAAGGAAGTAGTGGCAATGGCAGGGGGAGGGGGCAGGACATCATGGCCGCTACCTGCAAAAAAAGCGAAGGAGGAAATTAGATTTAAATCTTATTATCACGATACAGACTAAATTGAATAGAGGTGCCCTACACCCCTAGCAGTGGCTTTAAGTTTCAAGGAAATTTCAAGGGATGCTGCAACTTCCACCAGTGGGACGGTTGGACACAGTTTAATATTTCTATGGGCTTTCTGCCCGATGGGGTGCTACCCTTGTCTAGAGGCTTCCGCTTATCACTTGTCAGGAAGTAGTATCTATGAGCTAACTTAAATGAATGCTTTCAAGAAAGGACGATGGTTTCTATTCAACTATTTGTATGTAAACCGAACTTCAGTATTAAAAGTTAAAGCTTCTAAAGTTATTATAAGATATAAGGAATAAAATAGTCCAGGAAAAATTTTAAAATACAGCAAATCGTCTTTTTTGCTATTATTTTACCTCTCCTACCTCTGTAGCCAAAAAATCATGCAATATTATGGTGGTTTATCGTTGACTGGAATCATCTTAAAGAATCATCCTTAAACTAATTCGCACTACAGCAGCACTCCCTACCCCCACCGTATGTCAAAGAGGTGTTTAACTTAATTACTTCCAAATATGTAATTCAATTTCATTAACCTTAATAAAGTTGCACATATTATATAAAGGTTGAGTAGTTTTGAGGCATTTAGATTCAAATTCGAAAGAGCAGCTTGATTATCAATGGTACAGAGAAATGCTTGACCACTTAATTGAAATCCTGAAATATCTTCTATTGAACATTGCTTACACTGTTAATATGTATAAAGTGTATCTGGTCAAACAGAGAGTAATTGATTAAAACTTAAACTTTCCTAAAACTAATCAACCGAAAATCTCCAGAATAACATTTATTGATTTCTTAACCATAGGCTTTAAATTAAAATCATATTCGTTTTTTCCCAATTTGTTAAATGGAATAAGAGAGGTTTTATTTATTTAGAATTCACAATTGAGAATATTATACTTTGAATTTCAAAACTTATATTTCCTTGCCACGTTATCCTACATATTATTTGATAATAATTGATTTTGCGTTATACAGTGGAGGAAATAGCTATAAGATCACTTAATAATCTTTTGTAAATGTAATTGTTTTCCTAAAATTTTGTAAAACAAAATGTCTTCAACTGAAGAATGGAAAGAGGTAGACTTTAGTGATGAAAAGAAAATCAATTTAGATTGTCCAAACTGGCGCCAGTTTTATTGGCACAATTTAAGAAAAGAAACAGAAAAAGAACTAATATAATTTTGGAGACGAATTAGTGATGGTTTGGGATGGTTTTTGCTTCTATAAGTCGACACCTGTGTGCTTCTTTACTCATAACTTCTAAAAAATTTTCTTATCGATATCCCTTCCAGAAACTCCCAAATTTATAAATTCATCACCTTTTCAGTACCTATTACAATTTTCTAAAACTAAAAAAATGTTGTGTTTATTAAAGCTGCTAAATATGCCAGTGAATTATACTTTACCATTTGGTTTTAAAATATCCGTAAAATTTGTATATAATGACCAAAATGTCAGTAATTTTATAACTATTGCCTCAGAAAGTACTAACAAGAAACAAGAGCTTAAACATGCATATTCGCTACTTTTGACTCCAAATGGACGTTTTATCTCTTCCGGAATGCTGTACCTAAGTATAGAACATAATTAAAGCAGGTACCTTTAAAATTAATGAATAGGAATCCAAGCTTAACTGTTAAGCCGTGGTACTGATTACAAAAAGTGTCGAAGCTCAAAATGATTTTATATAGGCCAAGATGAATCAAATCCCTTTGACATTGTGCTTAAAAAACCATCTGAACCAAAAAAACAAAGCAGATGCGAATGCACAAACAAAAGTTAGGGCTTTTGGTAGATTCTGTGAGGGGTCTGCCGTCATCAGGTCGGCGATAAATTTCATTTTCCAGAAATAAGAACGAATGGTGCTCACACGGGAGGAGGGCGGAACCATCACTCAGCACCCGCACCGCCAGACATCCCGGGGACGTCCAACGAACCCATTTCGTTCGGTGATTTTGCTCAGCACAGGTGTTTGCTTTTAATACCAAATATAATTTAAGCTGATTGTGCCTTTCGGTAGTGCGCCATGAAAGTAAAATAGAGGGTATTTTGTCCCGCCGAGCGGGAAGACGGGAATTTATATTGGAACCCGAAGCGATACTTGCCGCCCCCGTATCCCTGCTCCGGCCGACACCAACTCCACCGGTGGCTCCTTCATTCCTTCATTTATGCGTGCTCGGCGGAGCTTCCAATCCAAAGTTCTTCTATTATGCCTCCTAGCCGAAGTGTAAGGAAGGAAAACATAAAAGAACAAAGAAGCCGAATATATGACATTCATGTCGAGCATATGCGAAAATTTATTATCATAAACATAAGCTTCCCCGAGCGGCAGGTTTATCTCGGTGTTTTTTACAGCTCGACTGGCTTGCGTGTCACACATCGAGCCGCATAGTGTACACCTGTTAAGTTCCTGCCAGGTAAATCTAGCATACTGAAATTTCCCTGGCTTACGAATTCCCTATAAATATCGTCCTTTATCCAGCCCACAATGGCCGAGGCTCAGCCCGCGCGCGCCCCATTCGCCCGGGAAGGCGTCCTGCAGGCGCTGGCTGCAATAAGTGCTCCTCGGGAGTCGAAACGAAATCCAAATGTTAAAATTCTCCGATACGAGGATTGTATCGGCTCTGAAAAATATCTGAATTTCAAATGAAAGTAAATTCCGCGTCGATTATGCAAAACAGGTTTTGACTGCGCTCGACAGCAGCATACCATTGGTCAGATTCTTCTATATTTTTGCAGACCACGACAACGTCTGAAGCAGCCGGCAAGATGGTCCCACACTTTTTGTTGCTAAGACAAAAAAGATTGGCGATCCTCGGGATTGCAAAATTTCCTGTTTGCGCCCAAAACAAATTCCGCGGAAGTGTGGCGCGATGTTAATTTATCGCAAAAACAACTACAACTTTGACGCTTCGCGGTTTATATTAATTCACTCGCAAATTGGTGATTAATTGAAGTAGTCGGAACAGTCACGAGTGCTAGAAATTCTGCATCGCTTCCTTATGGAAATTTTAATCGTTTAGACGAACCGCTAGCACATAGACATGACTTAAGTAGTTAGGTATTTGTTGTATCAATCCGGAATTTATTTGAATCGAATGAGTTACGGGTAAAAATTACTTCTTCATTTACCATGATTAATTCTCATTTAACAAAACCTTTATTCACATAGAATTTACGTAAATTCCAAACATGTAGATCGAAAAACTAATGGATGTAATATTTATTTCAGTCATATAAATAAAACATTAATTTTATTTGGTTTAAAAATTCATACCTACAATTATGAAACCATATAGTGATGATAACTTCTTTTGCTTTGAAATTTAATTTTACAAATCAAATTCTAAATCAAGCTTGCAAAAACGGATTTTTGCAGCCGGTCCGAAATAGGGAAAATGCACTTACAACGTCGCTATACTAATTAATGTCCAATTTCAATTTAATTGCATTCAACTGATATATCCCCGAGCAACTTTATTTTTCTGCTGTCGCGTTCTCAGTTAATTCCCATATTGGTAGGATGTAAGCGATTAAGGTGGAGAATTAATGAGTTTTAATCAATTTAACTGATAAATCAATCAGCTGTTAAATTTAATGTTATTATAGAGGGTAGTGGAAAAATTTAATAAATAGGGTAATAAAATAATGTTTCGCGGACCGAGAATTAATGAATATTTTTAATAACTCCCAATTATTAAGGTAATTGTATTGTAGCACATAATTTGTCTCTTTAATGACTCAAAATTGTATAAATTTTTAAGTTGAAAAGAGGGAAATTCGTAGTTGGATGGTTGTCATCTTATAAACGTAAGAATTAAACACTACATTTTATTTACAAGATTTAGAAGTAAAAAACAACAAAATTTAGCATACTTTAATTAATATTAATAAGCTTATAAATATTCTATTGGAGCAATATGGAATATATTATATATTTTGAGAAAATTTTGTAAAGATATTAAAAATAAAAGAATTTCAACAATATGAATTCATTGAATGTGCTTAACTCACCTTACGAAAATGTTAAAGTGACCTTAGTTATTATTAGAATACACAGATAAGATTTCTCAAATGATAATCCAAAGCAAATGAATAGCATCGTAGAAGTATCTTCGCAACAATCGCTAATGAATTTATTCTCTCTAAAAGGTATACCGGAAGACGGCCTAACTCATTAATTCAGTTACAAAGACTCGCATAATTTTTCCGTAGAAAAAATTAAATCAAATGTTTTTGTCATAACTCTTATAAGCAGAAAGGGCACAATTTGAATAGATCACTGACCTTTTGCCTCAGTCTAAGCTAAAAGTCATTTCGCAAAAGAAGATCGTTCTCTACAAGTTTAGAACGCCTTAATTTGGATCTCAAGACGCAGGTTCATTGTATCTTCGAGTTTTCAGCATTTTATACCATCAAAAATTTCCTTACCTCCCCAGATTTCTGGCAACACTTGCGTTTTCGTTACTCAATTGGTTTTACGTCGTCGTTCGCTGTGAAGATTTCTTGAGAAAAACCGGTTTTTCTTAAGTCATCGAATTACCGTGCAAAAGTCTCTTGAAGACTTCGACCACGTTCAAGGTCAAGCGTGACATTTCACAACTCGCGCCAGCGAGGTACAGCCACATTTTGCCGGTTGGTCTCCGCGGTCGAAGCAGCCCAGACGGACCGACCGGACCCCAAGCAGATATTTATCGAAGCGAATGATCGTAAATTTCTGAGTCTGTGTTTGTCGATAGATCGCCTCTACGCGTCCAGAGGAGACGCGGATTGGGTCGCAGCGCCGCGAATTATCAGCGGAAAATTGCGCGTTCGACTCACCGCACTCGGGCAGGCCGCGCGCCGCATTGGGGACTTTTCGGTCGAGCCATGTGCACGCTGCGGCGCGGAGCGGCGTTGCATTCGAAAGGTGTGCGGCCGCGTCCCGTGCAGCTTCCCAGGTGAGGGGCGAGTGCACCGGTGCTGAAAGTGCATCGTTCCCGCTTGCATGCCGCGGCCTCAGAGTGCAAGGTATGCACTTTTTCCGCTTAGTAAGTTCTAACCGTTCTTTGTTTCAAGCCAGGGAACAAGAAGGAATCGCGGCCGCAGACCGCGCGCTAGAACGGCCCGATGGCCTGCATAAAAATTAAATTGTGCAACAATGCCCCGCGCCGCGGATGAAAGCAATTTCGTTCGTGATAAAATCCGCGTTAGAAAGCGAGTTATTGACCGCGTAATGCGGTGTCACAGATTCTTGCGCCCTGCCCGCATAAAAAATCGCTGCTCCTCGCGGCGGGGGGAGGAGCTGACCACTGGCCGCGTTGACAATGGCCAGTATGAGGCACTTCCTACACGCGGTCGCGACTTTACCGCTGGTACGCCGTCGTTGGCAGGGACTGCTCGCGACAGAATATTTTTAGCATAAACCAAACAATCCCGAGTCGTAACCGGGTTTTTAGCTGGGACATCTGCCTGGCCAATTTAACAAGCGTGACCCGGACGAAATGATGGATGGACTAGTTTAATTTGCATAAATGTACGAAGCCACTCTAATTAAAAGGAGTGCACCGTTTCAGAGGACTGCGTGACGCTTCCAATGTAACTAACATATGTTTAGCGGACCGTGTGGTCTTGTTCGGGCGATGAAAGCAACCCGCGCCTCCGGCAATACTTAGTACATTTTAGATTACAAAAGAGAATAAAATTTACTACTAAAAATGTCTCAAAGATTAAATTCGTAAATCTAGTATTTTCAAGGAATAATTTATTGGAATATTATCGTAAAAATTCATATTGACATAATTTCAACCGATCTATAAGACTTTCAGAATCCAAAAAATCCATTGCATTTGTAATTTACATTGTTTTTTTTTTTAAATCAATTACTCATATGAATGAAAATAGGTTCATACAAATATTTGAAATTCTAAGATTATATTTTTTTTTTTGTACGAAAATTGTTATGGTATATTCAGTACATGTGTATGTATGAAATTCTTTCCCGAATTTGAATTATTATTGTATTGATATATGTTAAGCTAAAAAATTCAAAAAAATAGTATAAAAAACATTGTTTTTTTCCAAAATTTAAATATGTAGAATATTTACAATTTTCACTTAATTCTAATATCCACGATAGCCACACGTCTACTGATTAAAATGATGTTGAATTATTTATTTCAAATGAGCATGACCTGCCGAAATCGTGTCAGCCGCTAAATACATACATCGTTTTTACTTGTGCAATGTCGATTCGATTTGACTTCAAAAAATTCTAAATTATTATTAAAGTGTCAAAAAATCCCAAAAGAATATACTTCCATGGTTCGTCAAAAAAAATTCTCAAAAAAGGCGGCACACGGGACGACCCCCTTAATTTTAAATCTCTTCCTAGATCACGGATAGCAAACAACGCGGATTCTAACTATTGAACTAAGTATCAAATTTTAACAATAATAATAATAATAAATTCAAATCCCATAATTTAGCTATAGATATGTAAATGTATCTGCTGAATTACGTACTATAAGATAACAATTTTCTAAAATGCAAAAAGTGGTGAGCTAATTATTAATAACCTAAATAGATACATATAGCGCAAAATTCCGCTGAAATTAGCGGCTGAATTAGAGTTATATTTTAGAAAGCTTCTCCAAAATATAATTTGAATCCATTCATCTAATAATTGGGATAGAATAAAAAGTTGAGAAGCGTTCTTCCTCTTCTGACCCCAAAATTCCTTAAATAAAGCACTTCGTCACACTTCTCAATCGGAGTTCAAAGCTTTCTTTGCAAAAATACTCCCAAAAACGAGTAGTGAGAAATTGAAAATTGCAAAAATTGATTATGCGGTCATCTGCGTTGTGCAAGTGTTAAATGTAAATATGACGTAACGACATTAATTTGCTGTGTGGACAGCAGAGATGATATAAAATTTATTTCAACTGAAACTTCAAAGTAAGTTCGCCCCCCGTTGGCCCGATGGCGGCTGGGGCAACTCCGTGAAAATTAGTCAGTCTCAGAATTTGGCCCGCGCAATGGCCGCATAAATCACTTTGGTTGAGATCCTCAACTGATTTATGCAGCGACCTGATCCGCATATCATTGTCGCTTTCAATCTGCGAAAAATTTCCCAAAATAATCTCGCTCATCCGTCACTGATTTATGCACTCGTCTCCCACTTTGTTTAGAATTTTTTCGAATAGCCGCCGGATTGCACGTTTCATGAATGAAGTCGGCGGCGCAGTAGGCCGCTATCGCCGTCGACGCAATCGTAGAACACTTTCCGGCAAGCATTAAAATAAATGTTGCGAAAGAGCGTTAATTATGAGTGAAATCTGGCCGATTTTCCACGCGGGGCGTGCAGCTAAAATTCGCAGCATATTGCACCTCGGACGCCACCTCGCCTCATGTTCAGCTGATAGTTGGCGACTTGTGGCGTTGGAACAGGCGGTCGGGGGCTATTTATCATCATCAAATTTATTGCATCCAATTAAACCTTTCTGAGATCATTTAAGTTGTCTACGGTAATCCCTTTGGCTCGGAATGCTCAAATTGCCATCAACGTCGTCGGGGTCGGTTTTACATCAAACAGGTATCATTGGATTTGGGCCAATCTCATGTATTTACACCATAATTTGTCTGAAATTATGGACCCGCAGACAAATCTATTCGGCTGAGGGAATCTGCACCGGCTAACAACGCACTATCTAGCGGCCATCTTTTTGCATTCCCTCGCTTAGGCGTAAATTCTTGCCGGCTGCACCAAAGGATTTAGCCGATTAAATCTTAGCTCAAATTTATTACGCTCCAACTGAGTGAGTTTTCCCGACTCCTTGCCAAAAGTCACGAATTTTGCTAGGCTTTTCCGAGTTAATTGTTAATAATTAATTCATCTAACAAGTGCTGAGTAATTACTGCGGCCAATTGCAATATTTTATGGCTCTGCTGAATGAAACGGCTCCTCGTGAATGAGCTGCAACTAATAATTTTCGAGGCCAATCCAGTGGGATTAAACTAAGCAACACCTCGAGCACTAAAAGAAATTAAAGTGATAATAAACGTCACACGACAAACATCGGGCAAAGGATTAAGTGATGATACACTTTTTAATTATTTAGATCTACCGAAATTTATTATTCGTAGTTTTCGTACTGTATTGAAAAACTCAAATTGCATCCTAAACTGAAATAAAATTATGAGGATTTTTTTGAATTTCTAAAACCTATTGGGGCTCAAACGTTTTTAAAAAATTTCATTGAAATTCAAAGTTATAAAGATGAGAAAATTTGTGAAAAACGGATGTCATTTCTTCCAGTCTTTACAATATTAGGGATGTTAGCTCTCAAAAACTTATTTCATACAAAATAGTTAAAAGTATGTAGTATCAAAAATTATATTTTCTATTATAAAAATAATTGTTTAGAAATTTTATTTCAGACATTTTTGTTATACAGAAATCAATGTTATACGTATTTCTGGAATATACACTATTTGATCAGTTTTCATTTAACATAAGGTAAGGAATAAGGAAATATTAAATATACTACTTTTCTGAGAAAATTAACTGTGACAGACAGAAGTTTGGTAAAGAACACTGACAATAATTTAAATTAGCACAAAAATTATATTTTACTATTGAGTTGTGCCATATAAATTACAACTAGACGCTGAAAGGTATATTAAAATATTAATTTTAAATTGAAAATAAATTCAGTTACTAACCAAAGGGGTTTTAAGATTATCTTGTTTTAAAACTCTTGACTTCTTTGATTCGTGGACTTTATGTAGCATAGCCCTTAACAATAGGTTCCTCCGTCTACCTGCAAATATTAGCATGCTAAAAAGAAGCAAAGCAGAATGCACTCGAACCCGACAAGTTACCGCAGAACTGGTTAAACTTGTTACTCCTCGGAGTCTTCTGCGCACAAGAATACACCAAACTAAGTAAGTTTTATTATGTACTTTGGATATCTTTGGGCGCATATTCTTCAGGCTGGCTCAACCGCCTTGACTGTCGTGGAAGAACGAACAATGCACCAGGGCACATAAGGGCCCTGGCTGGAAGCAAAAAAGGAAGAAGCGCACTCGAAGAGACGAACTTCTTCACATAATAGGCACAGGTACCACCTCACCTGAAAGACCATACACCTTGCTGGCAGCTACTTTGCGCCCTTGCGCGTAGACCATGAACAAAATTTTTAACTTCACGGCCAGGTAAACCGGTTTTGAATTCCGAGACCGCGGCGGTGGCGGCGTCTCGTTCTCCTCCGTGACTGCGGGCTTAAGCCAATGGCTGGAGTGGTTAAGTGATCGTCACGATCACATAAAAAAAATAAGTGATCACCGAGACTGCAGCGGCCGAAGTGAACTCGACTTCGGCTGGATATGCATTCCTGTGGTAAATCGCTAACTTTACAAGGCCCATTAAATTGATAAAATTCCTGGACGCATTCGCAAAATCTTCAGACTCACTGGTTCCTGAAGAATTTGCAATTTTTTGTTTGAGATGCTTTTCCAAATGAACATCAGATCAGTTTCATTTACGAAATCAAAACGTATTCTTCTTTGGGATGTTGCATTTTAAGTTAAATACTTTATATTTTTAGGGTTCAGTAACAAAATCCTAAATTTTTAGTACATATTAGGATAAATTGTTCTCTCATTAACATAAAGGCAACAAATTGGATGTAATATGAGTTGCGATTAATATTCAACAATATTTAAGGCATATTTATGTTGGCTCATACATCGTAAACATCGGAAAATAAAAGTTTTCTAGTCATCAAAAAATACATTAATATTCTTTAAAATCAAAATTGTTTTTATGTATAGAAGACAATTTATCATTAACTTCCAAATGATCTTAAGAATTTGTTTGAAACATTTAATAATTTTTTACTAGGGTGTTATAGAGTAGACCATTGACTGAGAACCCACAAGAAATTTTGTTTGTGCCCATTATTAACCCACTTAAGATGATGCTACTCATTTTAGGGTATAACTTAAAACCATTTGTATTCGTATAAGTTCTATGTACCTTTATCCTTTTCTTAATTTATCTCAACACGATCTTATCTTCACAACTAATGTTTTACTAATAACTAATAGTTCAAGTTCAGTTTCAAACATCGAAATAGTTCTCCGATAATTTTGTTCATTTTAATCCTAAAATCGATTCAGGTAGGGTTCTTCACCAGGCTTTAGTCTGCTAATTACTGTTTTTAAGGATCTTAAAAGGTTTAAGAATGTTGAAGTATAAGATATTATTGTTTTCATTAGTGAATTTACAATAACTCAAATAGCCACTACCGATATCGATTGTAATTTTAATACTTCGATAATATGTACATATGATGTAATTGCTAGGAATTAATCGCAAAACAAAAATAATAATATTAATAATAAACGACGTGCCAACTTAATAACGAGGGAAAATGTTCAGTGAAAGCAATTTCAAGAGGTATGCAGTGCACCCTAGAAAGGAAAGATGATTTTATCACGTACCTTATTCCCGGGAATATCACCGCCATATATGTAAGCTACTTCATGCACACATTTTATGGGAAAAAAGACTTTGTTGCACATGGAATGCTATTAAAGCCTGTCGTCTCCTGTTTATCCAAGGGGAAAATTGCTTTAAGGGAAAATGAGATTGATACCGCAAACCTGATACAGAACGCTTTTTTTCTGCACCCTCATTTTTATATAGCATAGCAGAAAATAGGCATCTTCTGCACATTTTACGCGATAGTTCATTTAAGGAAACATTTTTCACGGCAACAGGCATTTGAACGGGTGAAAAATTCTTTTGTTAACGATAAAAGCTCTGTGCGGGGGTGAATGTAAACGTTATCGCAGAAATTCTTAGTTTAATTTCTAATTACACAGAAATGTTACTTTTAGTATTTTTTATTTTGATCGCTTATTTTGCGAAATATTACCTAACCCGCGGTGACTACCTCACTGCAATTTCGATTGTTTAGAACGATTATTTAATAACCGGATTCAAATGAGTATAAAAAATAACTCAGCATCTTAAAACAATGAGAAAACCCTCAAAAATCACGCACCCCGGTCATTTCACGTTCAGAAAGAACTCTAGAAAATTTGCTGCCCAAAAACTTTATTTATGACCATGCTTCAGCTTTGCAGGCGCGTTTAATGTTTTCGAAATCATATGCAGGCCACGCACAGCTCATTCATCACGGAGCACTGCGTTAAATTTTATGAGGTATATAAAAATGAAAATTTTCAAAATGTTATTTTTAACTCGCTAGTGCTGCTGGAACAGACGAAGCAAAAGCAACTGCAGCTGGTCGCCTGCTTCCGAAAAAGTTTGAAAATTCTTAATGAGTAAAACTTTATAATTTTGTTAAATTTAGTTGAATTAAAGTATGGAAAAATTATCATACCTAATTGTAATTAAAATAAATATAATTTTAAACTTCGACATTTTGTAAAAAAAAAAGTATCATTCAGTTTTGTTGCCCCCTCGCATGGCAACAAATCCTCTAAAAATGAGGATTCAATACAGTGGCAGATGAATGAAGGAATGAAATCGTATCCTCGAGGGAAATTTTATGCAATTTATTATTCTATGGCATTTCGAATTCTCAACAGTTCATCAGGAAATAAATAGTGCATTGGAGCATCCCAACAATTGGGACAGCGAAGAATGAAGCGTGAATATCGTGCTCCTTGCGACAGTGCGACTTCCGCTCTACCGCAATTTACTGACTTTTAAGCATTGGAGCAGGACTTATTGATTCCATTCAAAATTTCCGTGCGGTTTGCTAAGAGCAAGAATGCTTTGCAGCGATACCATTTCAAGAGACAGACTGTCATCTTCATTTGAATAGTGCAGTGGGGGAAACATCCCTATCCGCTTCGGTGAAGTTCCTGGGGGCTTTCAATATTTAGATAACCTAAGCGAATTGATTAAAACATACCACACAACCTCTTTTGATTATAAAATGCAATATCTGCCCATTCATTCCATTTATAACTCGGGTACACCTTGTACCTATGACTTTTACTTGGCTTTCTCTTTCTTGTATGTAGTTGCATTATCCAATCATATTATAGGCTTAATCTTAAGAAAATCGGTCTAGAATAGAATATTCAAACTGATGTTAATATTTGTGAGCAAAATTGTTGTTAATTCTAGTTAATGCCTTTTTTAGTTCCATAACTTCTAAGTTTGCTTTGCCTAAGATATTCTTTTTATACTATGACTCACAATCAATAGTTTAAATTTTGAAAGATTTTATAAAAGAATCACTTTTATTAATAGTTTGTTTTTATAATATTCACTAATTACGCTAATCAAATCAAAACTCATACATAATATAGATATATACATATAAGTTTGAAGTTAGTAACTTATTCAAAAAGCCTTAAATTGAGTATACAGTTGTTACTTACTTTTTGGCTCTGGCAGGGGGTTTAAAAATAACTATCGGTTGACAACAAAAATAAGCAACGATCGAACATACTGTGATATTTTAACATGTATATTAATGACATGAATTTAGAACTTTGTCTATCCAAAATTGGCGTTGCCTTCATTTAAATTTAATTTGCTACATTAACTATAATTTATGTTAAATAAAGCGAAGATGTTTGATAACCATTTTAATTATCACATTAGTCATACAAGATTAAAAAAAATATATAATTAATGTAATCATCTAGCTTTTTATTATTTATTCATATAATACCCTATAATTATCTTGATCCGAATTACAAACGTTTTATATGCATACCGCATATAAAGAAATATTTTACCTAGATAATAATTTGAATTTAATCACATTTAATTACAAAACACTATATATAGACGAGAAACTAAGTAATTTGTATATTCTTTTTGAAAGTATATTTTTATAAATTACAATTCTCTGAATTATTTCAAGAATTGCTTATTTAAAATTACAACAGTTCAACTGTGTCATAAGCAAATAGATAAATTCTTCAGGTTCTGGAAAAGCATTAATTTGTAAAAACTATTAAATTAATAAAAATATATTAGAATTGAAAGAAAACCTAATTAGATATTATGTTAACTAATCTCATTTACCAATCTCTTCTTTATTTCCCATTTATTACCACGTTATTGGTACCACCATCTGAAATTTCTCAGTTAATAATAAATATAATCAATCAATCAGTCAATAATAAATATAAAATAAAGTCAGACGACTAAGGTATGCAAACAAGTATTTTTTAATTCATATAATTGCATAGTTTTGCAATCTATATATTTGCATACATATGTATGTCGTTATAGCTTGAACTTATTATTACTTTTCACTAAACAAGTGTAGTTTAAGATATTTTTATGACAAATGTTAAAACCATTGAAGTATAAATTTATATAACTTATTTGTGCACAAAAGCTAAAGTTCTTACTGCGTTTTAAGAAAATTAAGATAATACACCTCGTCTATCTGCCAGAGCAAAAGTATGCATTTTCAAGCATTGTCTTTTTATATAATCTCTGCGAATATTCTTTAGTCAAAATTAATATTTGCACTACCTACATTCATGCTAAAATTTCAGATTACACCCACATTTTCATATTTTTCATATACTTATCTAAATCTCCGCGCAAATAAAAACAATATTTTTGTAGATTATAAAAGTTGTGCTGCTGTAATGAAGTAAGCAGGTATTCGTGTTTAGAACGAGCTGAAAAATAATGAGTTTGAAAAGAACATTTCTTTTTTCAAATTGTGCCAGTTACCTGGAACAACTTTCCAGCTAAAACTATCGCATAAATAAGACAGTTAATATCGCAGTAAACAATCTTCGACGATCATGGGCCGAGTAAATATTTAAAAATAATTTAAACTTCTTTAATTCGGCAGCGAACATCTCCGGAGAGCTCTTCAGCGATTGAACTTTATCTGAGGGAAGATATAAACAGGAATGCGAAGCATTTTCCGAATAGCATCACATATAAAATCGTAAAATTTTCTTTCTTCCAATATTTATCTTAGAACCGTGAGACGGGCATGTGTATGTTTGCGCTGCGCTGCGCTTCGCTCAATGTAAATTGTGCCGCCTCGCGGCTGCCTTTCGAAAACTCATCCAGAGTCTGCGGAGGTACTGCAGGAGGAGCTATTCGACCGGGAAAACTTTTCCCGGCACCCACTCAAGCCTTTCATTTTTCATTCGAGGGTCGTCCTCATTTTTCTAGAATTGATAGCTTCTTCCCGACAATCGAAACATGCTCTGAATAAATAGCGTCTTACCTCGCCGAAGTGCACTCGGAGGCTCGGGATCAGGCAGTGCAGGTGCAGTGGCCAAATTGCAGAACCACATCGAGCCGCACGGGTGCATCTGGGAATTCCCCTGGACCCCATGTCCTCGGTGAAAATCCGAACTGAGCGGTCTCAAGTCTCGGACGCATAGATAAAATGCCCGGTTAATTGGCGCGATTCTTTCGACTGCAGCTGAATTCCTTCAAAAATGGATTTGTTGCCGCAGCGGAGTGCCTTTCGGAAATTCCCTGGCAATGTCCCAAACTCTTCCCGAAACATAGGCGACATTCGTTCGGGTGGGACGGAAGCGGGGTGGCGAAAGAAGCAACAAGTGCCACGTTTCCGCCTTCTCGACGTGCTGACGTTTTATTTCCTCCCGGGGGAAGGATACGCGGTATCTGCATTTGGTATCTGGTATCATGGTATCATGGTAGCTGGTATCTGGTAGCTGTGTGGGGTATAATTCAAGAAAACCGACCTCCCACTGAAAGCTGTTTTGTGTCGAGCGATTGCTCCTCGACCCATTCATCCACATGACCTCGCTAAATGTCTTTTCGACATGTTTAAGGCCTTTCTTCGTCTGTTCCGGGAAGCGAACTTTTATTGTTGATTTTATAATGGGGTTGCGATAGTTTCGCAGCCTAACACCCCCTTAAAGTTCTTACTAAGTTAATTAGAAATAGATATTCGTTTTCAATTAACGCCCCGGTGGGCAAATTAAAATAATTTCGGTGAAAAGCGGTAGTATAACTATTAGGGGACATCCATAAACTACGTCACAAAAATTCAGCAGTTTTATAAATTCCCTCCTCTATGTCACATTTGGTTCACAAAAAATATTTTAAAAATTAGGTACAATTGACAAGTGATAGATCAGGAATAACTATAAAATACAAATGTTTACAGGACTAAGATATTCTCGATGATGTGACATCACATCAGCCTAGACTTCCCTCCATCCCCCGTCACATTTTGTCACATGTCTTGGAAATTTACTATGTGTACTAAAAGAAGATCATAATTTTTTTTAATATTTTAAATATTTAAGTGTCTAAAATTCGTGGTTGATATTCTTGATACAGGTATAACACTTAAGTAAAACAATACTGTGATAGCAGTCGTTGTGAAAAAGGTATTTATTCTGATGTTTGAATACACATACATCTAAATGTTTCGATTTAATGACGTTTCATTATTAGAGAAAAAATAATTTTCGCTAAATGAATGTTTACAAACGACAAAATATAGTAGTAATGATCCAAACTACACGAAAGTTTTTAAAATTATATTGAATGGTCTAGATTCGAAAAAGAAGATAGTCCTGCTAGCTAACGATAGACGTCACCGTAAATAGCATTTGTATAACTTAAACCGAATTAAACTTAAGTTAAAAAGCTAGGGACGTAGATTCAACTTTATTTTATAATTTCATCATTCATTTTATAATACACCATCACCCTTCTCAAAAATATTTTATTTAAACCCATATTGCGAAAAATTCTAATTTGTATGCCAGTTTCATATATTTTTCATCTCAATATAAATTGTACTGAACGAACTTCTTTCCCCGTTTCGCACTATCACTTTAGATATTTAAATTTAAATTTCCAACCCTTGTTAAAATGAAATTGGAAAATCTACTTTCAATTCATAATCGTCAAAGCATCCAATGTTAAAATTGGAAAACGCGATATTTGATAACATTTTAAAGTGTCCATTTCTGTCTGTGTCTGTTATCTTTCTAGATTTTTGCCATAAGCAAGAAAGAAAAACGAAACATTTCCGAAAATAAAATTTTCCAATTGCTTGATTATTCCATCAGAATTCCCTTTTTTTTCTGAATAGCGTGGTTCTCAAGACCCACGTATATGTATATCGAATTCCATCAGACGCAGCCATGTTGCCTTTGCTCTCGTCAGTCCAAATAATTTTTTCCCCAATCGGGAACTGTCCAGTTTTCGTTCTCTTGTGCAAAAGCAAGATATAAAGCTCTATGCTTTGCCCGGAAAAGGGTTTGCCTTTACCTTTCTGTGCCTTCAGGCAACACGTCATAGTTGATATTTTGAAATTTGAAAATTTCACAATGGATTAAAGTTGGCTATTTGTTGAGGCAACATTATTCAATTTTGTATGCTTCTCTCGAACGTTTCATGTATTTTATTGTGATAGATGTACACATTTATAAACGACAGCATATTTATTTCCATTTATTTAAATTGTGGATGCTTGCAAGAATGAACGTGTATTCTAGGAAAATTGTTTATTAGATGATCTCAGTCAAATAAAATATTCATAATTGTGATTATTCGACCCATTTAACAAACTCTAATTTTTAGATTAGAGTTTGGTTGGAGGTAATATTATTTTAACTGGCGAATTCAAAATTTAGTAAAAACATGTTTTCAGCTATGTCGACTTAAGGGAGCAATCGCTTTCAAAAGTGAACAAAAATAGATTTTTTTTACATAAAAGTGTTCCTTAACATTATAGAAATCATCTCCCAAAACCGTTTTGAAAAATTAGGATGGCTGATTAGTGGTAATAAACCCAAATAAATTATCTATACACGGTTTTACAAGTAAACATTATTGTAAAAAAACTTTAAACGCGATTTTCTCAAAACTATAATACTTTTTTTTAACTCGTACACACCATATCTCAAGTTCTACTCAATGGAATTAAAAAAAATCAAAGAGCATATGATTCGTTGACATAAATACTAGGTCCTAAACCTATAAAAATGCATAAAAGTACCCCTTGTTTTTTTTTACAGAGGTAGTTTTCCGCAAAAACATGGCCGATTTTTTATGTTTTTCGAAAAACAGTGATAAAACAATTTAAAAAAATTAAAAACTTAATTTTTTTAGGTTTAGTACCTAGGAAAAAGCTTAAAGAACAGAACCCATTTTGAATATTTCATTTATCTTTTCTCGGAAGTCCCAAGTGATGCGTACCAGCTAAAATGAGACTTTTGCAAGACACCATCTGCCGCCGCCAAAACTTAATAAAAATAAAAATAAAAAATATTTTTGTATTCTTCAATATTCAAAGAATAGTGTCCAAAACGAATTTTTTAAATAAATATAATAGTTTTTACAAAAAAAAAATCTTGAAAATGTGCTTTGTTTCTCAGTTATGAAAGCGATTGCCCCCTTAAGGGATTATCTTAAGATAATTATTTCAAAATATCGAATCCAGTCGAAGAACCACTGGAATCTCTATAAATTGACATATTAAACTCTGTATATTTATAATGATGATACTAATAAAGTAAGTTTTTTTGTAATTACATTTTCAAATGACCTCTATTTTGTGATGGTACCTACTGTTCACAATAGAATAAGCCTTTTAGTTGTTTTTGTTTTTGATTGCAAAATATACCATATATAATACCATTTCAAACCTTCGAGCACATATGGACTTTTCCAATAATGCAATCCATAAAATATTCAACTTAGTTGAAATTGTATGGTGTAATCGAATTTCAGGCTTGATGGATATTCTTAAAAGTCAGATCCACTCTATTTGGGAAAGTCATTCAAAATTTAATCCGCCAAAACCAAACCCAACACTAACAGATAGCTTAGCTGACATTAAAAATTGAGACAAATGCATTTCCAACCTTGCACTTGCATTTATTCGCATTAGGAAAACCAAACACTTGCATTCAGCCACCAGTTCTCGTGCTGACCTCATTGGCGTGAATTCAAACAGCTCCAGCGACTGATAGAAGCCAAACAGTTGAAGTCGAGTCATCGTGGAGGAGGAAAATTTACTCGAAAGACCGCCTTCGCCTAATGACAGTGAGGGGCTCAGAGTTCCTTACGTAACGAAGGCGTTAGGCGTTAGGGATCAGAATCTTCCTGAAAAGGCAAGTCAGCTGCCTCGATGATAGACAGAAGATGAGCCCTGGCTACCAGATGCAGCCTGGTGCTAATAATAATCAGCGAATGCCATACTTTTGCCGCAATATCAGCTCGAGTCTGGGTTAACGTCTTCATATGCTGAAATCCGACACTTCTAGTTGCCATAGAATAAAGCTGGAAATTTCGCTTTATATGTTCGACGATAGCCGGCAACTGGAACAGGCAAAGTAATTTTGTATCGTCGAGGGCGATCCGAGGGAATAACAATTGCCTCAAATTGCGGGCAGTTTATTCCTATTAAAGCTAATTGGAGAAAATGGCAGGGCCTGGAAGCAACTCGAGTGGCTGATTCGAGAAGACAGCTCGGATTACAATTTTAGTCTGTGCGTTCTGATTTCGGCCTGTCTAACGACATTGCGGCCAAAGAATGGAAACACTTCTGATGAACACTCGGCCGTTTTTGTTTTATAAATTTTTATATATTTTTATGTTTTTTTCTCGATTAAAAATATGCCAGCGACACTTCTGCGTACTGCCGATGACTGATGGACAAATGTAGTCACGCAAGTATAAAAATATGCTATGTGATCACTGTTGTTAAAACAATGCTGCAGTTTCCCAAGCGATTATTTCATGCAATGCAAAAGAATAGAATTAAAAGCATTTATGCTTATATGTTTATACTCTTTTCATCAGGCTTTTGAGACTACCGGATTTAATTGTGTTTTGTACAAAAAAGTGGAAAAGCAAATCTACGAATAAAGCAATCATTTCCATTTTAAATGTAGGTACTATTTTGATTTAATAAACCTCAATATAACATATATGTACATACATATAAGAAAATATACAGGAGTTCAAGGGCTGATCCAGAAATTTATTTTAGGAGGCCCATCTAAAAATGTTCAAATGTGCTTTGAAAAAAAATGTATTTTAATATGATTGAAGGTATTCCAAAATTAAAGATAGAGTATTCAACCAAATTTTTGACCTTCATACGAAGCTATTAGAGGTTTTTGCATTTCAAAACAACTTTAGCCCTACCTTTGAACATGACTTTACCGTGGTAATTTATTCTAGGGACGATAAGAGTTACTTTGAACCGAAAAACTCTTTTGTATTTTGTTCCAAAGAACAAACTACGCACCTACATACGTCTTCTTCATTAGACTGTAACTAAAGTTAGTGGACTATAAATCTGAGGATAGATACATAGTCTGCTTCATAGATCTTTATATACGTTCCCGGCTGTTTTGATTTTCATTCACGATTACTCTGAGAAGTTTTCAGTTCAAAACACAAACCCCAGACCTCTTGTAGTGTGAAAGCAAGCTGAAAAGAGACTTGACTACGGAGTATTGGAAAATTACCGGTGTGGTTTGGAAGAGTTTTGAATAAATGATATCACCAAAAGAAAATATTTGAGTCTATAACCAATTTTAGCCACGTATGCATATGTAAAATTTCATACAAAAACAGAAATGTTGTGCCTTCGAAAACATTGAAATGCGATAAATGAAATCGAAACCCACTGAACCGAAATGTTTCTACCTATTCTATTTAAAGAAAATTAACTAAATTGATTTCTTGTCCAATTAAAATAAAAATGAAATTTGAATCTGTAAAGAAACACGAATAATTAAAAAAAAATAATTTAAAAGATAATAGATTTTATTGAAAAAGTGTATTCATCTCATAAATTGAAAGACTACAAAGTATAAAAATTATAAGCAAATCTGTAAAAGTAAAAACTTTATGAATATAAAATTAAGCTCATGTACTAAAGTTTTATTTATTACAAGCTTTTTAACTCATAATGTTAGTGTTTTCAACCAGTTTCTGTTATCCGAACAAGCTGAAATTTTGCATATGGGTATAAGTGCCATGGCAATGCAATATAGTATATCTAATATCTTTCTAAATCCAATATGGCGTGGTAGACCTCTCCAAGATGGCGGAGTACCGTTTGTTCTACAACCCCCTTGATATGGGAATCAAGTGAAAGGGTTTGACGAGGAGAATACGATTAGTTATATGAAGTCATTCCAAATCAAATATGGCGGATTTTACTTTTTAGTGTATTCTTTTAAGTACAGGCTTTCTTTAAAAAATAGTAGTTTATGGTATAATTATATATGGAATTTAGTACTAATACTACGTAAAATCTTTAATAATAGCTATCAATAAATAATTATTTTCAGTACGTGCAAAGAAAATTAATTTTAAAGATCTTAAGATATTGATAAAAATGATAAAGTACCAATGATACGCATTACTAATTATTAAAATATTGGTTACATTGATTCAGTTATTTGTCACTCATTTTAAAAATTTAATAATATATTGATTGTGCAATGAAAAAAATCCCTGAAAATATGTGTTTGATGCGGAAACGAATTATTTTGTGGCATTCGAATTAACCTTCGACTCATAGTTTCTTGAGGAAATTGAAAGTGATTAAATACAAAAATGCTCCTTACCTACTGAGGCGCATGGGTGCCGTGCATTAGGTTGATTTAAAAACAGTTTAATAAATTTTCAATTAAAAATCAATTGCGTCTATCCCCTATTCTTCGAACGCACTAATTCCGCTCAAATGATTGATGGCAACATAAGACGCTTTGATTATCATTCTTTCTCGTAAAATTTTCCTTTTTGCACGCAATAAAAAATTCTGGCCAAATGACAGTGTGGAGCACTTAACGCATGAGTGAATCTTTTTTCATAAAATACAGGCAACGGAGCAAAATAAATTCTTTTTTCTGCTGTTCGTATAATTTTTAATAGAAAACTTTTTATGGCCATCTTTTGCCTTGTCCCCTTTGAAATTTGTATTTTATTAAAAAAGTAAAAACAAGGAAAGCAACAAGATGAGAGGAAGAGACAAAGCAACAACAAAAGTTTACTCACCCGAAATTAAAAAGAGCAGCACATGTGTTTCTTTAAACAGGGCGTCTGAGGAGAATTTCACTTTCTGCCTTGGTCGGCCTCCTCCGGCACCACTTTCCTTTTGTCTTACTTTCGCCCCCACCTTAATCAAAATTATGATTTTTTTTTCCAGCTTTTAGATATTTATTTATTTTTTTGTTGGATATTGTACTGCTGATGTTTTTCGGGGAAATTATTAGTGTCAAATCGACTTTGACTTTTCGCTTATCTTCAGCCTATGGGCGAAAGCTTAAGGGATTTTCCGGATACTTTTCTAATTCTCCTTTCCAATTTTCCGGTTATTCACTGCTCATAATCAATTTTTTGGTTTGGTTCTAAACCAGGTTGTCGGACTTTCTATTGAAATGGAGCAAGACCTGAAATCAGTTTTAATATCTTGCTGTAGATAATGGAATTTCTTCGTTTCGCAAAAGAGGATTAGTTGGGAAGAAAAACCTAATGAAGATTTTAGTAGCAGTTAACATAGGAAAACAGCTTACGATGGTAAGAGGCATAGAGGCACAACATCGAAAGAGGGTCTTGCACGTGGGACACGCACACAGAAGGTTTTGTTAAAACAAGTTTGCTTGGAAGAAATGTGATATGAAAAAAATATATTTACAATATACAACAACATTAAACATACGAATGGTGCGCTCAGCAGAAAAGAGTGAAATTTTAGAGGAAGAAACTTAAAGCTCATACAATTGTTCAGGTAGGAAACTCTTATACTTATTTAAAGTGATTCAATGGAAAAAACACGATCACAAATATTTAAAATAAAAATATATAGAAATTTAAAATACATTCATTACACTCTTCCCTTCTTTTATTATATATAAAGAAGCAAACAAACTTTATTTCTTAACCAATAATGGAGAAAATAAAGATTTTTATTAAAAAAGAATATATTGTATTTAATAGTATACATATAATCTTATTATAGAAATATTTGTTTGGAAATAAACTCGAGTTTTAATATATTTATAAGTGGCTACAATCGAAAAACAGACATAGTCTAAGGTAGGAGTTAAAACATTAAAACATGTCTCATTTCAAAATTTTACAGATCGAAAATAATAATATAAAAATACTGAGAAAGTTTAATTTATCTTTAAATCAGTAAATTTTCCCCTAATATTTTTTAGTTAAACATTAAGGAGATACCTTCTAAAGAAAAGATTTCAGACCTATACTAAAATTATTCCATCGTTAGTTTGCAATGAGGTCTAATTTCTATGATATTCGTTTCATCAGGTCTTTTCCGGAGACCCTATTAACAAAACTGCAGATATGACAAGAATGAATGCTTAACATGCATTTAACCGCAATCAAAATAATTTCAACAGTTTTTACATCGCTAAGTAAAGTCGATGGTGAGAAATATTCGCACTACGCCTTAGAAGCGAATGTCTTCCCATCAAGCAGTTTTAATTACGTGAAAAAAGCAACACAGCGCTGCTACTTATTAACACATGTTCATCTCTATTTATAGCCGCAAGACGAATCATAAGTGAGACATTCGAAATTTTTGCTGTAATAACGAAATATGGGTTAAATTGTCGTCGTAATAAATGTGGACAGACTTTTACGAAAATTGTAGCTTAAATCACTTTTTTCCGACGCTTAATAAATTCGAGGAAATGAGATTTTCTCGTGTTTGTGAAAGACGATTTTAAATTTGGATTGGGGAAGTATTTTTCAAGTATTTTCACCTTTATCATGAATTTGATCCTAAATAAACTTGCATTTGCAAATCGAAAAGTGAGAAAAATATAAAAGGTATGTTCCAAAATGATAATAATTTTGCTTACTAACTTAAATTGACATGTTTGCTAACAAATATAGAACTTTCGTCCCCATGGAACCCCATTTTATTGGGAAAAAAAAGCAATTTCTTGTCCGAATATTTTATGTCAATATGACAATAATAAAAAACTTTGAGTTCAAGAAATTGTGCTGCAATACAAGAATTTAATAGTTTTAATTAGCAGACACTAACAATTGAGATCTCTTTGAACGGACATCATATAAAGACTTTTTTCAATTTAACTGCTTGTATTGTTTATTGTTATTTGCTTTCTTCATAGTTCTCCATAGAAATTATAAATCTTATCTTTGCCGAAAATATGAATATTGTAAAATTCTGCTAATCTAAATTCTCCATGGTATTTATTTTACATTGTTACCCCATTTTAGCGGAGAAAACGTAAGAAAACTAAAACTTTTAAGATATTTTTAGTGGTCAAGCATTAGCGAGAAATTGATTTAATTATTAGTAATAGAGTTTGTCACGATAAATAACATTCGAACCGTTTCTCCCCTGAACCAAATAAAAGTGCTTCCAAATGCGTAGACACCCGTCAATTGTCGATTTTCGGATAGAAAATGCCTACCCATTTCGCCGCATACCTCTTGCATGAAATAATCTTATAAATGGAGAATGCTTCTTGGAACATCCCTTTTTTAAAGATCGAATGCGAGCGTGGCCTTTGAATGTCGAGGCTCCTTTCTGTGAATAAATCCTGTATCCTTCGACCTTCTGTGTAAGATTTTTATGTGAATATCCCTCAGTTTCCAGTTGAAATCAATTTTCAGCGCTCTACGTATTCGGGAAATTGCGCTATCGATTTTGGACTTTGTTCCCTAAGCCCAATACTGATTTAATGTTTTGTTAACTTCTAGAAAAAAAATTGCTTTTCTAGGTAAAAGCGATTTTAGCCATCGCTTTTCAGGAAGATTGAGCATAGGGCATGAGCCATGTCAACCTTATTATTATTAATTCTTCCATTTAACTATTGATCTCAGCAGGCAGCACAATAGTCGCCTTTAAAAAATATTATACAAAATATGGGATCATACCTAATTGAAATAAAAATCTTAGTTCAAGCAAAATGTATTACTAAAGATTGACTATAAAATATATAAGAACAAAATATGTGATAAAACAAATCAATAAGGAAACGAAAGTCCTATTGGCTCAACTATAAAATCGCAATTAAACGATACCCAGTAACAATTTAATTGACTTCAGGTGCACACACACGGGCTAGCCTAGGTTCAGACTTCAAGCATAATGAAAATGTGAAAAAATACCCGCGAGGCGATTGTTGGTCGATAAAGAAGTGGAAAGTTGGCTGACTAAGAAAAAGGTGTGGCAAGAGGCCATCGGTTGTCCACACAAAAATCGGTTTGACGCAATTAACACGTTTAAGATGATGGGTTAGGTTCTACGTCGGGGCAATGACCGAACAACTCAGTCTAGCTTTGATTAAATTAGTGGAATCGACAATTACATTTAGTGAAGTTGTCTACAAACTTACGACAACTGAAGAAATATTTAATTTAACTATTATGAATTGCCGAAAATTCAAAAAGTTGCTATTAGAAGAATTTTTATCTAAAAAAAAGTTATCTATGTATATTTCACTAGAACATCTCTGCAAAAGAGCAATAATTTTTAAAAAGCCCGTACCAACAAATAAATTAAACAATTCAAATTATTTATATTGACTAAAATTGGCTTATATGTATTTCATCGTTCTATTTACTAACTTAAGCGGGTAGATGTGATGGGTGTGATCTCAAATTTTCAGGATAGGATGCAGTCGCCAGACTAATAAAATATAGCAAATTTTATTTTTATAGCCCTCCTACATTAAATTTTATAAATACACAAATTTTATTCTTTTCGTCAATCACTCACTCACTTAAAAATTTGAGGTACTTCCTGATGCCTTAGAAAGTTGAAATTTCACAAATAAGCCGATGATTTCACGTAAAATTTTACATGAAAATTATAGTTTTAGTTACTATTTATTACAAATACTTAATTCCTCAATAGTATCAATGTATTTGCTATTATTTATAGAGAGTGAGCTATGCAGGAGCTGCTGATGTCATGCTTATTATTTGCAATAGTTCCAAGAAACGGCTAAGCCTTTGACCATGATGTAGAATTTTGGCTCTACATGAGTTTTCTACGTCGATTTCTCAAAAACCTGGAATAATTTTACCAAGAAAGCTCATTTTGTTACAATCATTCCAAAAATATTGTTACGCCGAGTTCTTTAAAAATATCCAAACATACTGCATATCCTGCCTAATTTAGTGAGCTTTATCGATCCTCCTGCTTTCGAAAAAAAAAACTATCCTGATTATGAATGTTCCAAGCAAAACGCTATGCACGCAATGCTCAAACGAAAATGCCTACAGCATGCAATAAGCATACGATACTTAGATCGAACATTTTCCGTATCGATAAGCAGCACATCAATCAAAAGTTCGATTAAAGCTTTTTTAGCGAAATTTGAGATTGTGCATGTCTTTCGTAAATAGCCTGACTTTACTGCATTGCACGAAAACTACTCGATATTACCAAAAATAAGTAGTGAATACTAAATTTTAAATGTATAATATGATTTATTGCCAATAAAAACAAAATGTAAATAGTGATAAAAAATAAATAAAGTCTAATTTATTTGAAAGCGCCCACTCATATAGTTATAGTGAAAATTCTAATTGCAGACGAGTTGTTCCACCCAACATTTCTAACAATTTTAAAATAAACCCCAGCTGTTTCCAAGTTTTTCTCCGGGTTAAGCTCGGAAAAAACATATTTTACATAATTTAATTATTAATTTCCCATCCGTGTGTCACTATAAAGTGCCGCAAATTGCCCCACTTGATCGCTGCTAAAAACTTCACTGCGTGCGGTGTTACCTGTCGATTCCCTTTAATATGTGTGACAGCGGCTAAATATATGAAAGTGTTTGAGGAGATGATGTGACACTAATGTCATGTGGCACGTCCAATCCATTTCACCCGAAAATTGAAACCACTTGTTCGAAAGACATTGTGAAACGTCTCTGTCCGCTGTCTCAGGCGGAATTTTGGGGAATTTCAAAGGAATTCTTCTTGAGCTTGATTAGGCCGCCCCGATGCAGGTTCGGCCTCTATAAACTTGTCATCAGTTTAGAAATAATTTTGGGCGTCGTTTTTATTTCGGGAAGATCGTTTGACTATCAAAATTTTCTGAGTTTCTATATAATTGATCCTTGGCGACAAATCTATTTCAGAGAGATAATTGCGAAATGTTGGCAGAGGACAATGCTAATGTGAAATCTGTTAGACTACTAATTACGTTGCATTGTTTTAATTTCTTTTTATTATTTTTGCTAACTTCCTTATGTGGCAGTAGCAGCAATAATATTTTTCTTAAATTGGTTTTCAATCCAATCTCAGAGGGGCGTTCGAAACAGCGTAACCTATTTTTAGACCTTGAACTCAATCGATTATGGAAATCTTTGTTGCGTTGTCGACACGCCGAAATTATGAATGCTAATTGATACTGTTTCTAGTATTACATAACTGTGAAACGAAATATGAACAAGTTCACATTGATATTAAAGTGGACACGAGGAAAATGAAATACTTAGAATTATGCAAATATACCCTCATACTTCCTCTTTCCAACAAGTTGGAGCACTTTTACACTTCGTTACTAAAAAAATTTTGTTTGTATGCTATATATGAACAAAACGGAATAGGCCAATTGAAAGTAGTTTAAAATATGAGCGCTAGCTTCTTAGAAAAATAAAGTTCGGGCATAAATCTCTTTTATTTATAATTAAAAAAAATTAATCCGTTCACTGTTGCAAGGCGGGAGCACATATCAATAAATCTTTTGTACAAATTCCACCATAAAATTTTATTATCATCTGACGAGCTTCATCTGCATCTACGTTCCCAAATTCCCAATAACTATCCGAACCACGCGATGACACTCGTCCGCGAAACTTTTAATTATTTTATTGTTATTGGCGAGCAGACCACGGTTCATAAGAGCGAGTGAGCGCAGAACAGCCGCGAGCTTCCAAATATTTCTGATTCGTCGATGTTCCCATCATCAGAAATTTTGGCATTGGCCTTGAATAAATTAAGAACCGGTTTGAGTCCACAAACCTCCAAATCAGTTGACAAAAATTTTGGTACTTTTTGAGGCAATTGAGCAGCTTTTTACTTGTTACCTTTTTTGTGGGAGCATCCGAACAGGCTGTTGCAATGTTTGAACCAATCGAAATCTTTTGTTGCGATTTTACAAACTGGTTCTTGTGAGATTGGCGGCTTATGGCGGTAATCTCAAAGAGATTAATGTTTATTATTGAAAATTAATCAAACCACGTTTTGTTTCCCTATAATGGAAGATTATTTGACATACTAATTAACTAACCTTACTTTTATTTGTATTATACTATCTAAGTGCCAATGAGTAATGACTATTAACCAGCGCAAAGTTTCGTCAATCATAAATTGGTTCCATTTTCAAGATTTTTGGGAATTTTTTAAATCTACAATAGATATAGATTATAATAAACAAATATTCACACTCATAACTTTTTAATGCAACTTAAACAAAACTCATATGTTAATAAAATAATTAATTTATATAAAAAAGTTATCGCCAAAAAAAATACAAATCTTTTAAAACAACACTTGCTCATAAATATATTGAAAAAAGTATTGATATTAATTCACGTAAGAACAGAACAGACTGTGAATGATTCACTCTAAGAAATTTAATTTTGTAATCGTCAAGCTTCATAAATTTAGTAATGATTTAAACAATTTACACCAAACAGTAAGCCGTACTTTTTAGTGAAAGACGCCCAAAAACCAATTTTGTAACTAAACAACTAAAGAAAATAAAAATTTAAATAACTAATATTTGTTTGTACAACAAAAGATTCCGCTTCCTTTTATTTGTAACATAATAATTGAAAAAACTTGAAGTAATGTGTTAACACTTCAAATTGAAGAAAACGTGTTTACTCGTGAACATTGCACATAACGTTTTAAAAAATTAATACACGAAATTTATTATCCACTTGAAGACGTTTTTATTTATCTTCTTCTAAGTAGCAATAATACTGAAAATAAAAGCTAAAAGCAAATCGATTGACTTCGATTTGAAAGCATGTGAAGAGAGTTATTGTTATATTATGACATTTTTGGTTATCTTTAACAAACCCAGTGGATCTCAATTATAAATGTTATTGAGTTAAAAAAAAGTTACTCACGCTTATAATTGAAAACCGTGATTCATTTGTAAACTATAAATAAACACTTTTCTCAGTGCACGTATTGATTAATTTATTTATTAAAAAGTGAATACATTTCTGAATCCATTATTAAAATTTGGTTGGAAGAATGAATAAAATGTGCAAATACGTATGTAGTGCAGACAAAATTAATTATAATATTTTTGGCAATTCAAGATCATACAACAATGAAATTTAAATTAATGCAAATAGTAAGCGAAAGTCCCTCATGAATAATTAAGCCAGCTCATGTAAATTTTAAACCGACACAACTTGTTCATTACTTTAATTGTAATTATTTCGAATTTGCACTAATTCTGAAATTTATTCAATCCATATTTATTATTCGAGTAATAATATGTTATTTAAACTAATGAAGTCTAATTAAAAACGTTATAAAATTTTACTAAAAATAATTTTTTTGGTGTAATAGAGTTATACTTTTAAAATGCTCAGATAATTATTTTTCTAAATATTAAAACTAAATAGTTTCAACCAATTTACGTTCAAGTAAATTTAAATTATATATTTTAACATAGTTAATTTAACAAAATAATGGGAATTTAATACTTTTGATTTTAAAGGTAATCTATCGATTTTATTGCATGTTTTCGTTTTACTACCTCGACGTAGCGAACGTTTAGGCGTCTTAATTATTATAATTTTGAGTATGTAAGACTGATTTTAATCTAAAATTTAATGGTACTTAAAAAAGATTCGTTAGTCGGTGTTTTGTGAAACATTGTAATTCATATATTATTTTCTGCGTTATTACATTAACTTATTCTATTTTAGAACTTGTAAAGCAAATTAAAGTTTTGCAAACGTAAGCGAGCCGATATATTAAATTATAGTTGTTAACTCTTAATGGCTATTTTAATTTCTATACTATACATACAATGTATGTATGCACCTAGATATTGATAGTCAGTAAACTGGTAAACGGTCTACCTAAATTTGCAGGATTCAAAGGAGGTCAACAAAACTAGCAACTATTGTATTTTGACCTTGATGTCAAGATTTCTTAAAGTTTTTCAGAATCAAGTAATACTTTTAAAAAAACTAACTTTTGTCTAAAAGTTCGCAAAGCCGCTGCTCGATTAATATGGGACCTTTTACAAACGTTTAATAATAATAATAATTCAAATAATTACAAATTGGCAAAGTTGTTCTGAGTTCTTAATCAAACCTCTAAGCAAGAATAGCAACCCTCATTTTAGGAAAGCGTTCACCTAACTGCAATGCGTCTATCGAAAGCTTGCAACTATTTTAGATCTTTCCTGGCAGTAAAATCAGTACAGGGACTTCAAAAGGCAAATATTCAACACTAATCCCGGATGTTTACAAGAAAGAGTTCTCAATTTCAAAGTTTGGCTACGTCCGCGAAATAATTGAGCAGAGCTCCTTGCGCAACTCTTTAAGAAAGAAAAATCTGACCCAGCCAGCGAGCAGTAAGCAATTGGAAATGATGTTATTTTTTAGCAAGAGGAGCCAGCAGAGTTGAGCAACTCGCACGTTTTATGACCATTTGGTTGCATAGAAAAAAATTTAGATAAAAAAAATTCAAAGTAAAATAACTTTTAAGACTTATTGGGGTATAAGCGGCAATTATAAGGCGTAGAGGAGCCATTTCTGGCAAGAGACTGGGGGCCCCACAAGTAAAATTGTTACGGAAGCCTGAAGCCTTCAGTTTGCCGCACGAAATCTTAATGAATTGCGAGAAATATAACTTCGGGGCCGTCTGAGTTTTTTTTCCAGCCGAAGCAGACAGAGGCAGCCAGCAGAGGCAGTAAAGCGCGAGATTGAAAAAAGCGCAATAGAAAATCGTATATACGAATTCCGCGTGTTGCTGGTGAGCAGTCATCTCGGTTTCAAGGTCGACTAAATATTGGGTAAATGGAAAAGAATTTGTAGCAGCTTCAAATCTGTGCAACCGCGACGATGCGAGGCCCCGCGCACTACGACGCCTTAAGGCATGCGTACACTTGAGAGACGTCTGACGAGTTTGGTCGAAAGGCTCACAGTCCTAAGGTGCTAGGCATTCCTTAGAATCTATCTATTGGCTCATCAACGTTTGTTCTGATCCAATCTTACAAATACTTACCCTAAAACTTCTCGTTATAACGAACTCGTAGGGATTGAGAAAACATACATATGTTCGTTATAAGCGAGAAGTATCAACAGGTGTCAATTTAAAATACATACATAAATAACATATTTTCCATAGAAGGGACCGAGAAATTGGGTTTGTTATAACGAAGTTAGTAGGTAGTACTCGATTTTAGAACGCATAGATTCCAAAATCTTTTGTAATTTAGTCCGCTGATCGAAATTAAATTCCACTTTAAAACCTTAGATCCTCGGACGGGATTTCAGGGATCCAAATAAAGTTTATTGAAGTTTTAATAACTTATTTGAACTTTTAGATTCTCGAAATAGTTCGTAAGGACATAAATATTGTTATATATTTGCCTTAGATTATAATTCAAACTTGGTATTGCATCTAAGCAGATATATGGGAGTCCAATTTTTGGGGTAAAGAAACGGCGAATAAAGGACCTAAGTAGAGTTTATAAACATTGATTAATTCCCGAACTTTTCTAAAGCGGACGGATCCGGATCAACATCCGTCTTGGGGATAAAAATGGAGTCCAATATATGTATGTATATAAAATCGTTATAGCGTTGGTTCTTATTTGCGTAACTCACTGTTTTGAGTAATGACTTTGGAAAAAACAGCATGTATTTTAACTTATACGACTTAAATCGATATAACACAAAATGGGATAGGATTCATATATGTATGTATGGATGTATGTATGCATAAATAAGTTTAAAAATAATAAATAGACATGATACTTATGTTACAGAACACTTCTTTCTAAGAAGTATAATGAAAATTAAAGCAATTTCAAGATATGATAAAGTAATATATTCTATATTTTTAAATGTATAAGTCCAATAAACACGATTCCTTAAACCTTTATCTTCTTTTAATTTGTGATGTTGGCTTTAAAATTTACATTGTTATATAACATGCAGAATAGATGTGAAAATAAAGTGGAAGAAAAGCCGTAACGTTCAAATATTTTACTTTTAAAATCATATTTTAAATATTATTTAGGGTTTGTACGAATTCTAACTGAAATATATAGATACTATTATAATTATTTGGAAAATAATGAAAATGCAGTGCATTTCCAATTATTGTTTTTTTGACAAGACTAAATTTTAGTCATTTCATGGACAGTGAAGAAGAATCAGTAACATTCGATTTACAGGATTAGAAAGAATTGTAGAGGCCCTAAATTAAACTTTTGTAGCAAACTTTTTACTAAGCCAACAATACCTAGATCAATCTCTCAGCAACTGCCGCACTCACAGAGGGCTATTTTGTGTTTAATGAAAGTTATGAGGGTCTTTTATATACCCATATATATATATATGTATATATATAAAAAAGAAGGGCCATAGATTTAAAGTGAGGCTGAATTATGCACAGCGCCCAGCATTTGATGAAAGACAGATAAATGAGACCGCACACTTACTTACTTGAATGTTTTAGATTGGGGCTCCGCAGGTAGTGTAATAATCCAAATCAACGGAGGCGGCACTAGACGGGGACGGGTGTTTGGGCGCAGTAAACTGCTGAAAAATCAAAAGAAACCAGCACGACGCGCACAAAACTCACCGATGAAGCATTTAGCGAAACAAAGCCAACTGAATGCAAGATTTCTTCACCAAAATATTTAAGTGTGATTTAGCACTATAAGCGGAGTCCGGCCGCGCAGGAAGCCCACAAATATAATTTGCAAAGAACCACAGAAATGACACCAATTTGTGCACACTCGACTACCCCGCCTCGGCGGACTGATCGGGGACCATAGAGCATAAGGCACTGCGGCGCACTGTACGCAGGGAGGCACTCTTTAAAAAATAAGAAATAAGAAAAACCAAAGGGAATAAAAACCGCGGTGGCCAAGATCAGCTGCAGCAGCGCGCCGATCCTTCCAACCAAAATTGTGACGTTTATCCAGAGGTATGAATTTTATACCTTTGTTTCAAGAAAGTACGCCGCGGCAGGTAATTCACGAAACACACTTTTGAGTAAACAGAGAAAAACACGCAAGACTTTGTGACTTCGGTAAGCGATCATCAACTGTAAACGCCTCGAGATGATGGCAGCAGCAGCGGCGGCGGCGGCGGCTAAGCGCGATGGCGGTGTATTAGCGGCCCGTTTGTCTGAGGCTGACGTCGTCGGTCGCCTCGTCTTTATTATTTTTCCAACTCAGAAATTTTTTTCGTGTATTGGACTCGCTTTGGCTGCTTTTCGGTCTGTTTACGAGCAAATAAAAAAACAAAACAATATATATATATAAATATATATATATATATATATATAAAACAAGAAGCAAACATTCGGTGGAGCACGTCTCTGTTCTCGCCGCGGTGCTGAGAACGCCGATCGCGCCGATAAAAGATTCCTGTTCTACCTGAGATCGAGAATCGAGCCGAATAAAAAGAACTGCCTCGAGAGCCAGAGCCTCTAAAAGACGGCAGAGGAATACCAACAGAACACGGCACGATCACGATCACGATCACCGTCACCACACATGCGTCGATCCGGCGAATGTGAGAATGACGATCCGACGATCGCCCGGCTGCTCAAGAAAGGTGTAAAATAAGCAAACCAACGGCAATACTGCCGCAGCCCACGGAGGAAGCACGTCACGCGGCGCTGCGATTTTGGTGGTGGTGGTGCGATCAACACACCGAAACCCGGCCGCTCTGCTTCAAAATTCTGTCAGACGTCTGTCTACCGATTTCGGTGGACGAGGCCCGCCCGTGTCGCATTAATTAAAATTCATTGAAGCAGTACGGTGCACACTATCAAAAAATTCCATCCGCGTAACTTAGCGCGGTTGATTGATCGACATTGAACCGCGCCGCACAAAATATGCGCGCGCAGCTCAAACCTGAGCCAGGCCAGGCCAAAAAGGAGGTTCCCTCGCCTCCGAGGCGTCGGAATTTTTTGGGAAATGCCATTTGAATAGCGTGTGTAACGATCATCGCACGGTACACACACTCGCATCCCCTTAAATAGTAGTAGTAGGCACAGAGGTGTGTTGGTAATGAATCAACAAGTGAGGAAAATAAGGGCGTTTACTTGTATTTTGTACTCCATCAAAACCGAGAGATCGATCGGAAGCTCGGAACACATGCCACGAACATCGCCGAACAGAGTTGGACTTAGGATTTTTATGCGCGTGTAGCGGCTCTCTCGCGCTTTACCTGCGCACACCGGTCCCCAGCGGCTTCTTGAAAACCTCTGACTAATGTTGCGCAAAAATCTCATTCAACAGACAGTGCCCCCTCCTCCGCCGCGGAGGGGGTGTACTTACGGTGTAGTCACAGTACGCGCTTTTCCGTCTGGAGAAATAAAATGCGTCAACGTTGGTAGTCTAGAATTTAGCGGTCGGCGCACCACTATAGATTTTTAATCTATAGTGCAATTCACTCATCGCATCGTCTGGATATATTCTACAAAAGCATACCTATATATATAATACATACATATATGTAACAAATTTCATGTTTTCGCGGCGCACTCAACAACTTGACACATTTGCGGCGACCGTAACGCTGCATCGCGTATGTCTAATTGAAAGATGAATTTTATGTGCACTTGCCGATCACTGGCAGCCAATTAAGTTCGCTAACAATTTTCACGAATAATTCACAGGAATTCTGTTAATTAAATGATTTAAATGCTGAGAAGTGTTAAGGGACTCTAAATTGGCCAAAGTAAATGGAAACGATTAGCACAACAATTAGAGATTGTCAATACTCGAAACAATTGAGGGAATCTTCTAATAATAGATTTAAATTAGCTTTTAACAAATTAAAATGGGTAGTCATAATTTCCGAAAAATTAAATCTTTAGCATATATGTATGTATGCTTAAGTTAATTATAATTGTAGCGCAGATTATTTTTATTTACAACTTTTACTTTTAAATAATGTTGTATGTTTAACTATGTTTGCATAAATGTTTAAACAATTTTTGTTTCTTAATAAAAGATGAATTTCAATATCAAATATGTACATAAATTTTAAAAAGAACTGGCCTTTCACTACTGAGGTTATATTTATTTAGCCATAAGCAACCAGGATAAAAATTAAAAAATAGAAAATATTATAAACATAAGATAAGAGCTAGCTAAGAAACCCGAGTAAAAATTTAAAATATTCAGCATTTGAAGTAAGATCTGTCCAACGACCGTCGTTTCAATATTTTGCTCAGACGTACAGCGGTCAAACATCATCCATTTTGCGAATATATTGAATATCAATGACCCTGTAACTAGCATGACTAGGAACTAAAATTAAGAGTACATAGGAGCAGCTATAACTTCAATTTGTAAACTACTTTAAAAATATTTTTATCTTAAACAACACCATAAATTACGAAGTATTCTAATAATTGTATTTTTCCAACTTTATGTTATACCCAAAAACGCCTAAAAGTATGTCTTCTAATTCTCCAAAAAGATTTCACACTTAAACCTGAACTACTTTCCTCATCATGTTCTTGTTATTTTAATATTAATCGACAAATCAACCCTATTAAAATTATAAGGAAAAATATTTAGATTTGTCTTTGTAAAATATTAGGCCATTAAATATTTCTATAGAAAAATACTGAGTCCAATTATTGAATTTATTTGAAATATGGAGCCAATTAAGATTTCTTTAATACTCATGTACAATAAAAGGATGACTTCTAAATTTGTTATCATTTCCTTTTCAGGATTCGGTTTTTATAAAAGAAAAAAAATGGAAGGGAAAAATCCCGTGAAATAAGTAGATACCTATTGAGTGAACCATACCAATTACCTTGTTATGTCCCTTAAACGAAAGGATTTATTCATTGGTTTGCTTTGTGGGATCTTTTTTGATATTTTTTTCGGTTTTCGGTTAAACTTGTTTTGAACTGTTTTACTTCCATGTTTCTAAAAATTATGATAAAAATATGGAGTGTCCGAGATAATTAATTATTTTATTTTGTGTTGGACTTCTCAGCATTTTATAAGAAATACCTATTCATCCAATTCTGTACCGCGTTGACGCTAGAACCCAGACTGTGTGGATTATTTGCTAAAATGTTGTGGTTTTTATTTGTTTCATTGCGTAAATTAAGAGAAAGGTAATTTTATATAAATAATAAATAGACAACCTGAACAGTAATAAGTCTGAGAAAGTTATGCTGGAATTATTAGCGTTGAAATATATAATTGTCTTATTTAAAATAGAGTTTTAAATCACAATTTTAATAACAATTGTAACTACTAAACAGATTTTAAAAAATTGCATCAAATATCAACTTTAAGATAATTTGTGAACTATAATGTTGCGACCGCTTCGTGACGTGTGAGCATTTAAATGACTAAATGCTATAAATCCCACGCATATCTCACAAGGCAAGGTCAAATTCTAAACTTTATCCGATTTCGATTATGGAAAATTTATAGTTCTGCATATATCCAGTTTAATTTTTTTAACTTGTATACAATGAATAACATGATATCAAACAAGTTTTGTATTTGGAATTGACGCATAATGAATAAATATGTCAATTTTCAAAATCTATCAAACATTTTTGCTGTTACAGAACATTCATATCATATGTATATCAAGAGTATTCTATTCAAACAATTAGAAATCCGAGCTTTTACTGAAGAGATTTGTGTGATATTTTTAAAATGAATCTCAAGGGTTGAAGGAATATAGTATGTATAAAAAATTTAAAATGTCCAATTAAATAATAAGATAATATGGCAAATTTGCGCAAACGGATTTCATCGAATGGTTTCAATAATATGGTCCAAGATCACAAACTACTTTAATTTACAATTTGTTATCAGAAGACAGCGTCGCAGACTTTTTTCTAATAGACTTACAATTTTATAAAAATAGAAGGGATAAATTATAATACATAATTAGGAAACAAAGTTGGTCTTAGATTTGCTAAGATTAAGTAATGTACGTATTATTTTTAATGTAGATAAAATGATTACTCAACTCGCAACTCTTCAAAAACTTAAGTATCCAACTTTTGAAATTCTTGTCGGATTTTAAAAAATGTATCTTGAGCTTCAGTGACTTTGTCTTGTATTTCCATTTCTAACTAAAACACGCAAGCAAGTTTAATTAATGTAGCGATCGTTATAACAACAGCATTGATAGCGATGGCAGTTGGAAAAGTTTGAAAGTTAATAAAATAATTGTTTAAAAGTACATAGATATTCTAATTAAGGTGCCAACACACTGGAAAAGTTAATTAGCGCGACAGTGGAAAGACAAGTTGAGTTTTTACTTTCGCACTCAGTTGTCAATTTCGATAATTGTTTAACCTGAATAAAAGTTGTGCGGCCCTCTGGAATACATTCAAATACCTTGAGTAGTATGGCTGCTGACGATGGAGGGTTGAACTTCAACAGTGAAGTTTTAAATAATTGCGTAACTCAAATTAATAATGCCTTAAGTGTGTACCGAGCTTCGCTCCGACGCCAGAATAACCAATTATTTGTTTAAACATGTTTGCTCCAGTGAAACATTAAATATGAGCTCCGGTTGTGTGCACCAGAAAACCGAGATGAGGACGAGAACCAGTAGTCACCCTCCCATTTGTGGAGCTAAACAAAATGATTCAATTCAGTGGAAATAAAATTACTTCGTGGTTTTAGCAAAATATTTTAACTCACTATTAAAGCAGGAGATTTTAGTCTTCACAAATTGGATTTGGCTGCCTACAGTGTCTGAGGTATTAATTGAATTACCATGTTTAAGGAAGCTCATAATTGATGCATGAGATTACTGACCTGTAAAAATAGTGTTGATAAATTATATTTTTGGCCCTCTGAGTATACAATTGTATGAATTTTATATAATTCCCCAGACTTAAAACAGCGGATTATGTTCTGGAGCTGTCTAGTTTTCGGGTTCATCCGAGGTATTTTCTGTGATCTTCCCATTTGGATTTTCTTGTTTCTCATTTTACAATTTACCTTGTAATAGAACTAGGTAATTTACAACTTGAAATCCTGTTTGCCTCAAACAAAACTTTGCTTTGCACAGTTTCTGAAACATGATGTCAACTTTTCTTTGTAGGACTATAAAGGCTCATAAAGAGCCCACATAGGGTGATTTACTTTGTATGTTTAAGATTTGCATAGATTACTCACCCATTTTTTTAGTTACAACTCAGGTAAAGGAAAAGCTCGCCTTGAAATTTCAACCTTAAGGTTTTACTTATGAAGAATTTATGGACATACGAGCCCTGTTCAATTTAGAATTGCAAAATTTCAAAAGAAGCATAACAATGTAAGGTAATAGTTGCTAATGGTATGAAAAAACGATCCAAGTTCATATCTGTAGAGATTTAAATTAAGTTATTTGAAAGTTTACTATAAATTATATTGATGTGGAAAACAAAGATTGATTTTATGCTTTAATTTCGGAACAAAATAAAATTCTCTTTTTTAATTTGAAGTACGTATACTTTCGTCAAGAAAAACCACTATCTTTCACATATTTTGCTAGATTTCCACACTATCGATTTTTGACAAAGTAGCAGATTTTAAAGTAAAAACAGTTCTTCATACAAAATTATTTTTAAGGACATCAGTTTAGCAGTTTTCGAATTATTCACGATAAGCCTTCGAACTATTCAGTAGACATTTGTAATTATATTCCACACGGAATTCATGATAAGGATGAATATTCACTAGGAACGTGCACACTTCTGTGGAACGATTTTTGTATAATATTACGAGTCTGTAGGAAAATAGTAACCTAATTTAGAAATATATTTATATTTCTAAGTTTTTTTCAATCTAAACGTAGTTTTCCTTTTAGTTATGTAGCTACTTTCAAAAAAAATGTATCATAAAATGTGAACTAAAATTATGAACTCTGCGAAGGCCGAGAAAAGTCGTTTTGGGGGTAAACGCGATTGAAATTTTTAAATGCATGAAGACAAGTATCCCTGTGAACTGCTACATTACATCTTTCTGACTTTAGACATTCGAGTTTTCTTTGCTTTTTAAAAATATGTATTTATGTAAAATATAAATCTATGTTATTCCAGAAAAAAGCATTTTAAGTCTACATATAATCGACTTGCCTACACAGTGCACTTTCATATAATTTAAAGATACAGAATCTGCGCAGCAGCCTCAAAGAATTATTATCAAATGAATAAGGTACAATTGCAACTTTTAGTTTGTTAAAGCCACTGCACAATTCCAGAAAAATTAAAATACAAAATTAGCCTTTCACACGCTATTAGCAAATCTTTCCGTGCAGTGCTTGACCTTTGTTGGTGTACGCGCTAACAATCAATGGTTCTCTCGTTAGCCTTGTTCCACTGAATATTTTAGCGCAGAGCCCCACTTGTAGCACCTTTGAGCTTCGGTGATTACAGAGGCTACTTACCTACGAACCGCAAATATGAGGTTCTTGGACTGTCGAATTAAAAGCGGCCCGAAACATGATCGAAATTAGGCAATGTGCCAAGACGATGAAAAAAAATTCTTTTTATCATTCAAAAAGATTTTCCGGCGAGCGCCAAGCAAAATAGCCGCGAGCCGAACGCGGCCGCCTGATTTATTCCTGCGCGTAGAAATAATTGTGTGCAGCACGCCTAGAAAAACAATTCCGAAATGAACCGAGCGCTATGAAGCAAATATTTACTTCTCGTCGTCTGAATGTTTATTGATTCGAGGAAATTCTGTAGGCCGGTAACCGCCAGTTCTACCAGCGGCGTCAATTATTAGCGCTCCGCCGCCGTCGTCCGCCGCGACGATGTGACTTCAAGTCAAGCAGTTTGATGAAAGAACGCGACTTTGTTGTTATTTTGAAGGAGGCTCTTTTCTATTTCTGCGACCACGGAATGAAACGCAAAGTTGCATTTAAGTCACAGCACTAAAAAGAATAGATGAAACGAAAAAAATTAATTGCGGCAGACCATGACGCAATGTAAGACAAATGTCCGAAAATTATCTGCTATGGAAATCTTGAAATCGACTAAGAAAGAACGATTGTATGACATGTTGCTACCCGGAAAATATAACTTTTATGTATGATAATACATATGAGAGTTGATCTATAAACCTTTCTAAAATCTAACTTTTGGCTTAAATTGAGTTTGAGGTCGGCGATGAAATTTTATGGGAACGGCTCTCTCACCTCAAAAGTGATAAATATATGTACATATGTATAAAAATTTGTTGTCCAACAATAAAACCAAATTATTTGAAGAATATCTACACAAAAATTTAATTAAATTATTGTCTAATTCATCATTCTTTCGAAAATCGTAAAGGCACTTCATTCAAAATGTTGCTCAAAGAAATGACAGAAAGGTAAAATGTAAATAATGTATTTTTACGGGAAACGCATAGTCGACAATGACATCTTCCACATTTTAAATTGAAATATATTGCTACCGATAAAAAAATATATATTTCATTGAAATTCGCAAAGTTTAGGTCTCCTCAATCTGTTCCTAACTTTTAATTACTTGCAAGCTAAACCCAATTTCCAATTTAATTTACATATATCTAAAAGAGGAAGTCGATCTTGTACATTACTCGTGGTGGCAAGTTCCAAAACAAATGGTTTCGGCAAGGTAAAAAACTATTTGAAAAGCTTGCCGATATTTAAATGGTGTAGGTCACATCGGTAACTCTTTAGTGAAATTAAGGAGTTTACTAAGATAGAAGGATATGCAGTTGTAAAGGATTTTATGCAAATACATATCAAACGTGCAGTTAAAGACGAAGTGGAATTAAGTGCAAATCGTATGCAGTCATTGTGGGCAACTTCGAACTGACGTTTTCATTTAGGTCTAGATAAGGATAAAATAGAGAACTATAATAAGTCCAGTCTCTCAAAATCCTTCGTTATGGACGTTTTTTCACTTTTATTTAAATAGTAACAGATAAATTAAAAATATATTTTAAATCACAGTCGAAATCTAGATATATGTATGTATGTAGCTAATTTTTATAGTATGTGAAATTATGTCATTCTTTTAATTTAACGTTTAAGGATATGACCGCCATTTAGAATTTAATATACTCGTAGCAATTCTCAACGAATACAAATAGTTTAACACATCCTTCATCAAAATTGATGAAGGCTTTCGAATAAAATAAGGACTAAATAAATTTGTGAAAGTTAAATTATTATTTTTCTAACATCTTCCTTTCTCCCAAAGTTGAGACAGATGATACTAAGTGAATTTGTTGTGGACAATACAAACTTTAAAATAAAAAGGACATTTTATCAACGGGTGTAAAAAGAACTGCGGCTCAAATCGCCAGATAAAATGTGCGGTCTCCTTAATTATTTTTATTTCAGGAACCATATTTCTCCCTTACCTAACATTAATAACTAGAAAATAAATATTTTTTTAAAGAACTTGCAGCTTTAAACGGTCACAGCGAGGGGCCATTAATTCTTGGCCCTTAAAACGCGCTCGTAATTCATACTAACCAGGAGCGCGATTTCAGCAGCTCTTTCACCGGACAACCTAATTACCCACCGTCAATTTAAAGTTATCGCATATCATCGCGGACAATAGACCTGGGCCTGAGTAAATAAGGAGGAACCTAATGTGCCCTCGTTTGTCCTGCCGTGGGAGGGAACCGAGTTTCTAAGCAAATAAATTTCCTAGTGGTCCATTACCCCGTAAAATGTTTTCGGTGGTAAAAAACGACCCATTTCACCATAATTTTTCTTTTACGAGGCAATTTTTTGATATTCCCTCAATTGCTTCCTAGGACACATTCCGCTCAGGTAGGGACAGTTATTAGCATCTGCTGGATTTAATTTGCTTGCGAAAGTTTAAATTTGTCGCCAATTTAAGAATACCCAGCGTAATAAAATCGCTGAATTAAAATCTCATCTAAGAGCATTTAAGAGGATTAAATGGCATACTTCCTCCGACGGCTCTATACGCTCCAAGGCTCACTCAGACTCCTAGTTCCGGAGACACATCTGCAAAACTACATTTATTTGAAATGAATTAGAATTAAGACAAATTTGGAGTAACTTTGTTTGTAAGACTTAAAGTTTCCTCTGAAAATTGAATTTAATTGCCAACGAAATGATTTAAATTTGATGTCTTACATGAGGAAACTTTCTTAATTCAATAACTGTCTCCTACACACTGAGTGACTAGCCCTATAAAATTACTGAAAATATGTATTTTTAATAAAGTTCTGGAAAAAACTAAATGAAATAGATGTTTAATTTTTGATTTCCATTTCATTGATATCCTCCAATATATGTACATTAAAAACACCAACATTAATCTAGGTAATAAAAATTAAAGCAAACTACTACCAAATGTGACAAAGCGAAAGGCATTAAACTAGAAAAATAGAAATAACATGACCAGACCAGCACCTATTGGAAACAAAATAGAAACAGAATATGGAATCAACTCTATTTCCATGAAGCGAAATTTTTTAATAATCTATTTTCTAGAAATATAATTTTTGCATTTGAACTTCAAAGTTAAATTATTTTTACAATTTAAAATATTTTTAAATTATTATTTTCCAAGTAAAAAATATTAGTTCTAAAGCGAAACGATTTTAAATAAAGCCGAAACTTTTCAATTTAAATTTAAATATTTTGGTAAAACTGGGGGATGGGTTTTTCATTTCGAATATGGGTTGAATTTTTGTGAACATTCATGTTTTATTTACGCCGACCGACAAATAGTGATTTCGAATAAAACCTATGTATGATATTATAAAAACTTTATAGTAGGTACTTTCTAAATTTGTTTCAAGCCAGAATAAACTCTTAAAAGTGAACTTTGGTGGGTGATTTCGCCTCTTAGCACATTGACTACCAAATTTTATTCCGCTATTGCATTTCACTCATTTGTGGATTATCTGCCAAAAATAAAAAATACATATTACCTTAGATTTTGAAGAAAGCAAGAAGAACCAATTGCAGGGAAATACTTCGGAAGGTTTCCTTTTGCTGTATGGTATACACAAATAAATGTGCTATAATAGTACTTAAGTTTTCTCAATTACCATTACTATGTAATGGTGATGGGAATAATAAAATAAGGTACATTACTTTTCAGCTCTGCTCAAATCGGACTATTCTTTGGCCAGAGTAAAATTGGTTTAAAATAGGGAAACAAAAGGAATAATGCCCCAATGTTCATATTGAACATTTTCGAGGCATATTCATTCAAATTACTTTCACCTGATGGACGTCATTGTTATTCGAGAGGCACCTGCAGCCAAAGAAAGCGACTAGTTGACCCAAAGGTCGGAAGAGTTGACGTCGCCGTCGCTTTTATCGTTCAGCCACAATCGTCCACACCCGTCCATACCCAAAATTATATCTTGACTCACACAGCACCCGAACAGGCGAATCGCCCACCCATTCGGAGCACTATGTTATTCTCGGTATGGTAAACAATGGCCGGCTAAGTTATTTAATAATTCCAAAAGCAAAGCTAAAATTTATTTGGACCGTACAGGAAACTCATTTGTGTGGCCAAGTTGCCCTCAAACAATCCGGCACCAACGTCACACATTCATCCGGTGTGGCCGGGGCGCTGCGCTGTTTTATTGCTGCAAATTTTCACATACCTTCACTTCACTTCGCAGGTATTCGATGGAGGCAAATTGAACTCAGCCTCGACTAGAGTGACGAATACGTTTCTTTTTCACTTTTTTCGGAGGTTATAAACCCATACGCCTATGCATACGAAGAGGGTAAATGAGCTCGGCTCCAACACACATGCCTATCATTTATAATTAAAATATTAAAAAGACAAAGACCTCTTTAAGCCAGAATTCATTCGTGCAATTTTGAGGCGTTAAGTCTGCACTAAAGTTGTGAGGAGGAACTCGAAAATATCGATATAAATTCCGTCAGTAACAACGTAGGGTAGGATAAGCAGAGATGAAATTTTGGTTTTTATTTTCTGAATGAAACAATTTTTAATCAATTCTTAAATTCAAATTAATCTGTTTTGACGAAACAGAAACGTTAAGATATTTAAATATCAAATATTTACACATAAAGCAGTAAAGAGAACCTTCTTGTATCAATATTTTGCATTGCAAAACATTTTACAAAAATCTATTCAACTCAAACCTTAACCCGACTAAAATCAACCTTAGGAAATCAGAACGAAACAAAATTTACATTTTAGAGTTTCAAATTTTTAAGGAAGAAATATGTATTATTAAAGTTAAAATGAGGCATACCAGTATACATATATCAAAATATACTAGTTTTGAAAATTTCTTATTACGTAACAGATTTTATTTCGCCATATACATTTTTTTCAAATAACTTATAAACACTTAGCCAACCGAGTTGACAGCAGTTATGTATATTAAATAGTTAAAAATTGTACAGAACCCTTAGAGACCGAGTTATACTCCAATTGGACGGTGGTTTTTTTATATATTATAGTTACCCCCTTATAATACTGATTAATTTTGCTTATAATCTAACTTTATTGGTAATGCGGATTCTCAACTTCGGATTTAAGTTATATGTAAATATTATCCACACATCCCTTTGAATTTGAATACAGTTTAATGTTTGCACCAACAACCCTTAGAGACGAGCTTACTGAATGCACTACAAATATCTAAGCTTTCCGATGATTATGGTTTCAATACAAACAGGCGGTTGTTTTGTTCAAAAGTTCGTAACTGATTCGTTTGTACAAGCAACCTACATCCCATGGGAAGTAAAAGCATGTCAGATTTCATTAACTGGAAAAGCGTTCAATTTGTGCATACAGTTCAGCCCTACCTGGTAAACTTGACTACCACCTGATATGCAATTAACAAAGGTATCGAATATTATTAAATTTTCTTTCAATAATATTCAATATGATAACCAGAGGTCACAAAACTTTTAGGTGAACTCCTGCAGAAAATTATCGAAAAAGTTAAGAACAATGATGGGGAATTATGATAGGTAAAATTTATTACCCAATAATCGTAAAAAACTTATTTGGTCGCGCCATTAAAGAATAACAACTGGGTTGGAGTTTTTCATCAAACTTAATAAATAGTCTATCTAAGCGTTAATTACAACATTCAAAATACTATAGAAAGAACAATACATTTCGTTTTCTCTTTTAAATAGTTAAAAAAACTTAATAAATAAATATATAATAAAATCACTGAAATACATAAAATTTATTAGGGAGTGATGTTAGCAAAATGATCATTTATTGCGCAATAACCGATTTAATATCTTCCTGGTAATAAAGCAGATAAAATATTCGGAGACGCCTAGCTGGCAGTTACCAAACCGGAAATTTGCCAGCGCTGCCAATAAAGAGTTATTGTGCTAATTATTCATCAAAATTCGGCGCATTTGTCGCCACAAGATGTGCGTGTTAAAAATAGATATCAAATTGGACGGACATCGCAGCTGCTGCTTAAGATTTCTGCTATTATTATGATGTTGCTGAGAGATTTGCAACAATGCTTCAGACAATATGTGGGCCTCCGAAATTCTTTAATCGTATAATAATTCATAACATGTCTATTACGCAAACCTGTTAATTATCTCATAATTTTTAAGATATAGTGATATAATTTTTAAGATATAATGGGATAATATTTTTTAGAAAAGTTCTTAATTAGTTGCTATTTTAAAATAAGTGGTGAAAAAGTTGTTTGAGATTTTAAATTTATAATAGCATATTCGAGATGTTTTCATTTTCATGGAAGTTCCTTTCTTTGTAATTTTGAATTCTTATACTGGACTCTGTACTGGGAATTTCTGGTATAAACACACAAACATACACTAAAAGCAATTTTTAAATATATTCTGGGAAAAACTATAGAGTCTTTTACTATATTGATACCATGACCATTTTGTCGCCCTCAAATCTATAAAAAAATTTCTCAATGTAGTAGACTCAAAATTTCGTCGCCACTTTGGATCTGTTCTCTTTTCAAATTTTGATAGCAAATGCGAATCTTGATTTCCAAATTTCGATAGCAGATTCTTCAAAAAAAAACTCTAAGTACCAATTTATAATAATCCTTTGCAGTTTACAATTTTCGGTCGTCTCGTAGGTCCCCATTTTGAATTTAATAGCAATGGCGATATAAAATGTCGGACAAGATACAAGTCGAACCTTAAAATTATCGTAGCTAATAAGTGTATTTCAAAATCTATGTATGTACTAAAAATAACAATCTAATGGCGACATTTTTATTAAAAAAATCCTCAACTGCTTTTGCTTGGGTATAAAAATTTTAAAGTTAATGGGACTTTATATTTATTGTTTGCTTAAAAGTCATTACGCTATTTAGTAAACCACTAAGTTAGATAATTTTACATGCAAACGCTAGTATACCTGCTGTATTCCATTAAATGGAACACAAAAACCATTGAGAACTTTCGGGAGAAGCTCATAAGTTTGCAATGTTCAGAAACTTTAGAAAAACTTTTAACTTATGCACAGTGTAAACTTTGAAGTTTCGAAATACTTATTTTAATTGGGCCAACATTTTCACATGGCTGTTTTTTATTAACTAGATTTTAACTCAGAGCACCCCAACGACAATTACAGAGACTACGGTGAACGCAGGGAACGTTTGCAAGCGCTAAGACTACTAAATACGTGCAACTGCAACTACCTACGTGTAATATTTTAAATTTTAATGGCAACAGCAGACTACATCGCATGCACGGAATTATTCTATAAAGGCAATGCAACCTGTTAAATGGTGCTGTGCGATGGGGAGAACCAGGCGATGCGTACCCTCTCAGCTTCACCAGAATATCTAAAAAGGTTTGGTAGAACGTACCTTCGAGCGACACAGTGTTTTTAGCCTGCAAAATAGAAAAATACACTCGTGTACAATGAAACGTAACTTTAGGAGCAAGGAGCTTAAGCAGGACTAAGATTAAAATTGGGGGATGATGAAGGAGTGGAGGGCTTATAGAATCACAAATGAGTTAAAACCAAACTATGGTATAAAAAGCAAATTCAAATCACCTTTGACAATTTTTTGATGAAAGGTATTAAAAAAAATATATGAGATAAATCAGATAATCACACAACTGATAAGATCAGAAAAAGGTACACAGAAGCAATGGATTTAAGGAATCTGTCTAGATATCAAAATTCTATCAATGACATTTCATTTTTCCGCTTTGCTTCACCTCAGGTTTCCGAAATGTGGGCAAAATTTCGCCCTCTTGGCTACAAACACATCCATGTATGTGATGTAGATTTAATTGTGTATGCTCTACCTATATGACGAATGCTATCAAGCTACTCCACATGAATAACGAAAAAGGAAATCAATGAAATTTGTCAATTCAACGGAAGTAGCCGGAAGAAGGTACCGAACCAACCGTAGGTAAGCGGTGGTGACAGCAGCCATAGAATTAAAACAGATTGCCTGCTCCAAAATACTACTGGACTAACATTCGGATTAGGGATTGGTTTGCCAGCAAAGTGCTTCTTCAGGATGGAATACTTAATATTAGCTAGTTAAACTCATGTATGCGTTTGCGTAGAATCAAGCAGATATAATAATTAAAATAAGACCTATCAAGACTTCGGTTTAGTTTCAGAAAAATTTCTTAACCTTCATGTTTGATTCGACATCTATTTATCGAAATATATTTTACTAATTTCTTTACTTATTTTCACAATTTTGGGCCACTCATTGCCTTTACAAATATATTTTTAAAAATAAGATTTCAACAGTGTATGTTGGGTTGAATGCAAATATAACTAACTGACGACAGAATCCTCCAATCCATAGAAATCGTTGCCATTTATTTCGGAGTATGATTTTGTTAGGTCATGCGTAAAAGAATTGAACTTTACCATCGCAAATGCTAAGAGCAATATTAATTTCTTAAAATTCATTAGACAATGCAAGCTAATAAACAGAACAGATTGAAATAAATGAAATGAAGTTTCGGGACATCTCTTAAAGCGAGCAGGAAGGCAGATTACTTATATGAAAATTGGCATCTAAGTAGTAGTTTTAAGGTTGCGTATTTCAAATTGGTGGCAATACTTTATGAAAACCGTACGAATATTAAAAATTTAAATTCGCTAATGCTGACATCATATTTAAATTGAACAAAAGAAAAAATTAAACCAGAAATGCAAATAATTTGTTGTGACTTTAATTTTAACTATTAAGTTTTAAAATAGTTTCTGTTTCTTTAATCGAATAATTAAAAATATTAAAATGTTTTAAAAGTAGCCCTTAAATTTCAATAAGCTTATTGGCAAACGAGTTTCCATACCTCCTTATTGTAGTTTTCCAAAAGGTACGGCAAAGAAACTGAGAAAACAGATAATCAGCTTTATTATAGCATCTTTGTTCCCTTTAACGAATTTACGCCGCAAACCGCACTGCCTGCCAACAATGTGATTTTATCCGTCACAACTAATCCGCAGTAATCGATAATTTCCTGGTGTTCTAATTTACTCTTTTAAGGGTGAAGTAACGAAACGATAGCCAAGCGGCGCCCTTTTAAAATGTCATCTGAGAAGGAACATGGGGGGCGAGTTCAATTGGGATCCTCTTTTCGCAATTTCATCTGTTGAACGTTTTAATGTCCATTTAGAGAGACTTGTGCTATTATCAAAAATTCACAATAACGAGGAAGCCTGTATCCTGGCTATATCTATGGAAGGAGCGTTATCTTTTTCTCTTTCCCGGGCCGAGAAATGAATTCAATCAACTCTAGAAGACCCCCCGGCCCCGAACAGCGGGTGGGTATTACAAGAAATCTCTAATGAGGGTATAGCAGTTCGTAGACGAAACCTGCACACGTTTCCGTGTTTGAATAGGATTAAGAAACGTACACGTACACTGGGAGGTAGTTCAGCTAAAATAGAAGCTCCAGCGAAGAAGAAAGCTTCTATATCTCTCACCTTAAGAAATGTTTCAAGGAAAAAGCCGAGAGGAGCAAATATTTGATTTTTACTTCAGTTGACGTATGGGCGAGCCACTTAAGGTTTTCTTTCCTCCTAAAGAACAACGTCTGACTCCTGATGTAAAGGTTTAAGTACCTCTGGAAAATAGGTCGTATGGGGAAATCTCATTTTGTGTACTTGAAAGGATTTTAGCCGGTGATGAATAGCCCGTTTGCGCTCTCAGCTGGCTTAAACACTTCTAAATGCGACCAATATTACGCTCACGAAAAACAAAATTGTTTTCTCTGAAATTAATGGGGGTTCTAAGACGGTGCATAAATGAAATTTGCATTTCCGTGAACGTCTTTAGATTTCGCTAATAATGGTAGAGGATTTACGATGAGCACAAACAAAATTTCCTGATAACACCTTCCCGGTAGAGGAATACGGTGAATAACGAATCAGTGGAGCTCAAGGGTCCAACCAGTTAAATCTTGAACAAGTAAGTTATTAATCATCTTCAAAAGAGGCGTTTAAAGGTAATTTTTAGCTAATTCAAACAAAAACTATTTAACCAATTAAAAATCCTAAGCTCTCCATACATTTTAAAAATATTTTGAATAAAGATAAGATATATGAAAAATTTGTCTACAAAAGATTCCTAATAAAGGATTTATATAAAACCAACTTTTTATAAAATACATTAGGCTATTTTCGGTATATTCATTATCATAATGATAGAAATGCCAATCATATTCTTACAATAACTTTGTGTTGGTGTATTGTAAGGAAATAAAGTAAGATTTTTTAAGAGCTTAACGAAGTTGAAGCAAAAATTTGTTTTAGATATGTTATTAATAGATGAATAATATCATAATTTCAGTTTTCTAATTCGTTAAAAACAAAATCTGTTTTTGTCTCTAATAATGTTGTTATAAGATTTGCATATCCCGTAGGTAGTACATGTTATTTGTACTGAAAAAGTTTTAAGTATTTATTGTAGAGGTTTCAACAAAAACATACATGTATGTGAAAAATGAAAAGTAAAATCATATGCTTAACAAAAACACATACAATGTTATTTTAAGTTCACCGTGAATCATAATGTTCTCTTTTTGCCTTTGACACATTTCTAAAAATGATTTGAACTTTTAAACAAATCACCTAAGGCGCTTAGAGACGACTCATCTTATAGGACACAATTGTTGGCTGGTAACACTTTTAAGAATTTTCAATGAATAAGATAATCTTAGCTGAAGTTAAAACGTATAAAATTTCTCGTAAAACCCTTGGAGGCTTTAAAAGAACATTATTGTTTGTCGGGGAGCTTTATAGAAAAATAAAATAAGCACAATAGGATTATTAAACCATTAGCAACGTGTTAGCATTAAAAAACGAAGATTTCGAATTACAAGAATTTTAAAACGAGACAACAGCAACAATATCTGTGCTGAAACAGCGTGGAAAAATTAAAGTTTTGAAAAATTATAAATAAAAACCAAAACTGACATTTAATTCGCTTTGCAATGTTCATGTTTTTTCTCTTCCTCAATACTTGCATCTGTAGCCTCTCACGTTTAACTAAATAATGCTATTAATTAAATTGCCGATTAGAGGCTAGAATTAATTTAGCTTCAAATTTGCGATGATAAAGTGTTAAAGTCTTGAATTTAACCCCTATCTCGAGAGAATTAGTTCGATTATCGTTAATTGCCATGTAATTATCATATAATTGCAGTGGCATGCCGACAATAATATCTGGGAATTTAAATTGAATCATGTCTGCTGATGCAGGACATATTGGAAAGCCCAACAGATATAAAGTATAGTGGTAGGTAATGTTTTCTACAAATTAATTATGTATCGCTTTATTTAATATAAAAGTCATAGTTATGTTCAATGATGAATTATTAACAATTGCGACTGATACATTAGCTAGGACCACGTTTCCGTCCTTCTGATCATCCATGTCCGCCTCAACACCACCTGAAGCCAGTAGGTGCATCCGGGTCTTGTTTCCCTCTGACGAATAATTCCCAAAGGTTTCAGCATCATAATGACCACAATTATTTGATTTATGCTCCTGGCCCATTGTTCATTGGAACAAAGTACATCCGGCTTTAATTAGTTGTAATCAAATATCCATATGGCCAGTAATTTATGCATTGTGCGCTGAATAATTCAGGTCTACTGCTCCGAAAATATTTATAATGCGATTTGAGTGCGACCTGGATTTGCACTGGATACAAATAATCTTTAAAACTTCGACTAATACCCGCAAAAACGAAGGATCAGGTAAATAAATTTGATAAATGAGATGCATTTCATTATTTGCCTAATTTGAAATGCATCAGTTTCGAAATTAGACCGGCATTTACCTAGGTATTTTTATTGATGCGGTCACAAAGATTTGCATTAAATCATATGTAAATGGTGTGCCATAATACAGTAGAATGACGAAAATTATCCCCGATATTTTAGTTAATTAGGATGCCAACAGCTGCTAACTTTTATTTTAATTATGTAAACTATGCAGTTATTGAAAATCTTTGCAGTTTAAGCTTTTCGCTTAATACTGCTAATGTTCGATATTTTTACATTTCCTATAATCATGCTTTTTGCACCCTTTAGAATACTTACAATTGACTGTATTAAAATAAAAAATATAAAATATAATTATTTATTTAGAATTATGAATATGTTAAAATTAAAATTAATTTATTAATTCCCAAGTTATAAATAAATAAAAATACTGACAGACCACGGCTATAAAAACCATTCGTAAAGAAATTTTATAAAAATCTTAATATTCTAACAAATTTTTCTTACAAGCTAATTACTTTTGATTTACACTGTGTGTTACTAATTTAAAAGAGACTTCCGACAGATGAGAGAATAAGGTAGATTCTTTAAGAAACCGCGACAAAAGTGTTGACATAAAGTAAACCACTGATATTTTTAGATTTTATTGAATATTCCCTTCTTCCACACTAATAGACATGTTTTCAATAAATTTTACCCCATAATAATAATCTATCGCTTTCAAGGAAACCATGCTCTAAGAGAATGATTCTAAATATATTAGCAAATTGTCTAAAAGGACAGCCGGTTCGAGCTCGCCGAAAGTTCATTTACACTAATTAAAAGATAACACTTTGAGTAAACGACATAATGCTGAAAATTAGGAGGAGAATATTTCATTATGGAAATGCCTCCAACTTTGAAGCTGACACCGAAATTGAGTCCGCCGCCAAAACAAAACGCAAGCGTCGCGGCGGTAGACGACACAAAATGTGGCAGGTCGCCAACTGTTATTAGTAAACAGAAAATAAAAGTGGAGCTCCAGAAGGAACGCGAATGTTTAAGGTGAGGTGCAACTTCATTGTGTTTGCCACATTTTATGCAACCATTACTTAATTTCAGCGAAGTGCTCTCGTCCGCAGATGGAAAACGAAGCGATAGCGTCCGGCATGGGAGCGAAATTCGTTTTCGACCAGCCAATAGCAATTTATTGCGTCTGCCATAAAGAATCTGCCGTGCCAGAGGTGCCCCAAGAAGGGAACTCTATCGCTGCGGGGGAGTGTTCCGATGACGGACGTTTTTTAGCGACGACCCTTTGCTTTTACTGCCCACCATGGAGATTTTTCAGTGGATGCACCAGGGAAGACTTTTTAATTCAACAAAGTTATTATAGTTCTAAAAAGTACTAATTACATCTTTTGACGAAGAGGAACGGTCCCAGGGTAGCACTGTTTATGTTGGTTGTGAAGCTAAAAAACAAGGGTTGCACCAAATGATGAGGACTAATTACAGTCGAATGAAAGTTTTATATAGAAAACAACAGCAGAACCAACTTTTTCAATAACCAAGTATTTTAAAGTAAAGATGGCAATTTAAGTTTTATAATTACACTTTATGTAAATGAACAAAAATATTATGAAATAAATTTATTCTAACTTTATTGTCAATTAATTTTTTATTCAGAATTTGTAAAAAGTTCACGAGTCATCAAGCATATCTTACATATTTCAAATCTTTATCCTGGAAGAACTGAACTATAAAATGGTAGAGTTCGCTTTGTTGAAAAAAACAATATTAAAAAAATTCTAATCTTTAAAATTTAAGTAATTAAAAAAAACTACTGGGCTGTTCGAACTCAAATTTTAAAATGTTTATTGTAGACTATTACTTCCCAACCATGTCAGAATATATGTATATCGATGGAAAATTTTATATATTTTATAATATTTAATTAAAAACTGCTGTTGTAGATCTTAACTTAGAATTCCTGCTTTCTGTAGTGATTATGATCAAAAAAATATATAATAAATTTCAAAATAACGTTTATCAAGTATTTTTTATTTTTCGATTGATTGATAACGATCAAGTAATAGTTAATTATTTTATATATAACATTAAGAAACAATTTGTAACCGACTTAAAAAACGAATCGTATCTATTTTCTTTTTTTGTTTTGTACTTTTGCACTCTTTAATGGAAGGAATGAATTTTATTTCGAACAATTAAAAAGTAAAATTTAATTCTTAATCATTATCGAGCGATCAAAAAAAGTATAAAGTAATGATTTTTTTTTTAATTTTGGTCACTGGTTTTGGACTGTTTCAACGTGGTTTTCAAATATTTTTAATTTGATTTTATTGTTCTTTAAAGCTTTTAAAAAGCATTGCAACTGTTCTAAGCATATACATATGGTATATCTAGGGTTCCTAATCTAAAAGGCTTATTTTTCTCTTGAGACATAAGAAACATAATAAAAAGTATAACTAAAATTTTTAAAATAGTGTTCTAGAAATAGGTTTTGTATAGCAATGTAACTTACATTGTCGTTTAACTAAAATTAAAAAGGTCTTGTTCATTTCCCAATTTTATTTCCACTACCACTATTTTTGTTCACAGTGCATTTGGTAACAGTAGAACTAATTTGGCGCGATAGTATCATTTGTTTGGTACGTCCAAATTTGGACAGATGTATATCGCACCCAAAGTGGGATAATATTGGTCACTTAGTCCGAGCAGAAGTTATTTGTTTCCGCACTGGCCAACTGGTATAGTTGCTCGAGCTGTCACGATGGAGGTTGTTACCGATATTTATACCATTAATAATTCAGAATTGACTACATTACACGTGAGCAGTAAGCTAGGCCGGCGTGCCCCCCAAATGGAGGGATCTATCGCAACACCTTGGAAAAAGAACACCTCTCCAAAAACACATTTTCGTGGCTACAGCCTGAATCATTTATAACCTGTTGCCGTCGGGAAGTGTTCTTCGTTCGTCCTTCTGCTTATACAAGAGATTTTCCAAGCAAATTTTGTGGGTATCAGAACAGGGAAATTTCAGGGGGCTCCAAAACCGAACGGAACACCCCTGGGCAGGAGTGCTCAAAGATGTTTAGTTTGGGTTTGTGCAGGTTTCGTGGTTCCCTGCTACAACAACAGCAAAACATTCGACAAAACAAGCTGGGCGTGTTTTTAGTGTTCCGGGCGTCTATAGGTTTTTAGTGACTGCAATCGATTAGTTGGGCTAACTATTTGTGTGGGGTAAGAAGCTTAGGTTTAATGAGAATTGTAATTGATGTTGGCTTGCATGCATAACGAGGAGCCAGCCCTACGCAGGTTCATGTTTAATAAGCACTGCTTTAGGTGAATGAAATATTCACCACCGTTTTTGTTCACCTGTGCGCCCAACATGGGCTATTCATAACGAAGGTCAGAACATAATTAGACTTTTTTTTGGTCTCGCCTTCGCCGCCGCTCGTAAACAGGCCTAGCATTGTCTAATAGATAATTAAATAAAATCCTGAAAACTTTGCGCGTTGTTTTGACAGGCTTTTTGCTTTGGGCTTTAGAAATTCTGAATTTAGTCAGCAGAGTCGATATACTATGATCCCGCTCCGGTTACCAGCGTTAAAAGATTCTTTTCATAAAATAGAAATTAAAGGCTCCTACATTTCAACGGAATCTAGTTATTAAATCTTAATTTAGATCCAGAAAACCGTGGACTTTAAAACAATGCAAATTGAAAATTAATATTAACATATTTATTTGTAAAAGAGTACCTAAATTCAAACATTTATTCACATTAATTTAATCAACTATTATATTAATATACAGTAGACTCGCGATAGTGTGAACATTCGGTCCAGTGAAAAATCCGATGGAGTGAACAGTAATAATTATAGATACCTATACGTTTGTACGGATTTATGAAGGATGAGGTAGTATCCTTCATAAATTCGTATACCTATTTACCTAAATGTTTATTCCCAAAAACTTGGATTTTATTTTTAATATATATTATTTAAAAAGCAAGGTATTTTTGTTATTTATAAGATTTTTTACTATGTACTTCTTACTTATTTAACACATCCAACATATCCTCTCGAAAAAGTGAACATTTCGAAAAAGTGAACACCCTTGGTTTTTTTGTGTTCACTATATCGCGAGTCTACTGTAATATAATAACGTCACGAGACATCAGAGCATACGTACCTACCACTTTAAAATGTTCTAATTCAAGCAAAGTTAAGATGCTTTTTAAATCTACCAAACCAAATATATGTATCTTGTAAACTATTTATTTGACTCTAGTAAGTCGTGATATTTTTAAAAGTAATTTCAGTCTATGTGCTAGTATTCTAGATTTTTTCAGATTTTTCCAAAATTGCGTGCAGGATGATATTTTGGCCGATACAAACCTAATCGAAAATGGCCACTTGCAAATATTTTTTTTCATTCTCCCTTTTCATGTACGGGAGGTAGACTTAAATTAATATGTTTTTTAAAATGTTAATACATATCTTTGTAGCGGGTATATTTTTCTATACGTGTACCAAATTTCAGTCTTAATAGTCTCTGAATAAAATGACTGTGACATACGGACGGACAGACGGTTGGACGGACATGGCGAAATTATGACGGTTCCTTGTTTTGCTGCGGAACCCTAATAAAAGGCAGAGAATCCAAATATGCAGGACGAGGTATTAATTGAATGCCAACCATTGTAATTGATTGATATGACCATTCGCTAGAAAGAATATTGGTAAAACATTTTATTAAAGTTTTTAATCAAACTCCGCTAGTATGGGTAATAGGATGACTCCAAAGTATCATAGTTAAAATAGACGTGTACTCTAATTGATAGCTGCTCTGCTTATGAAACTAATTAAAAGCATAAGTAATTCTTGGAAAAATTGCTCTTTACACTAAAGCTTACTAGGGTTGTTTTCTGAATGAATTTTCTAAAATTGAATTTATTTCTGTATCTTTGCCTGAAACTAAAACTAAATTTTCGATCTTCTTAAGACAGATACTCATCTACTATAAAACTTAATGGAATTATATCGATTCTCGCAACAGCTGTTAGTTCTTTGGTTTTAACTCTTATTAAGTACCACTTAAAAGTGAATTCTCTGATAAGCACATTATTAGTTTTTTAATTAATCAAGCGTCGTTATACTTGAATGAAATTTTCCAACATCGAACCTGCACATCCTCACAAATTGCGAAGGATGAAGAGCAGCTTTGCACGTCTATAAAATATTGTATCCAGGAAAGAAGAACTCAAAAAAGAACCAGAGGTGGAAAGTATTATTAAATATATATCACTCCATTTTCAAGCTTTCCTCGAATTTCACTTTTTACATCTGACAGAAAAGTACACAGCCGGCCGGGGGCCAAAAATTCAGCTAAATTTGCAATATTTAATTATTTTGCAAGTTCGCATTTTACCTTTAAATAACGCCAAATGATAGGGCCGTACTAAACCCTGTGATTACGGGGGTGTGTTTTATTACATCTGCAGGGTGCAACTATTTGCAATTGTTGGCCAAACCTTTGTGCGAGCAGGTGGATTTGAAGTGCAAACTTTCAATTAGGATACTTTTCATTTACCTTTAATTTTGAATTAACAGTGAACAGAAAATAAACTAAACGCAGGAGCTGAAAAAATACAAAGGGCCGGGAGCGCTCCTGCTGGGGGCAGCACACACATCGCCGAACACAGGAGATTTATTATCAGAATTCAGGACCGGAGGTGAATCGAGCATTAAACGGAGGAGCTTGCTGGCAACTGCATTAAATTTTTGCGATGGAATCAATATTCCAAAAGCAATCAAAATTTCCTTTTGATTTCCGCTGGTGCTCTCAGTGGCGCGGAACATCTTTGTGCTCATGCAACTGAAATATGTGGATGCTCCTTGGGGCCGGAGGACGCTCGATGGAGCATCATTGTTTTATACATTTTATTTAATGCAGCTCCTTGGGATGGCACAGTTCATGTAATAAGATGTTTCCTCATTAGATTTTGACGTACTTTCAAGGGTCTTTCTCCTTTCTTGAAAATAATAAATATTTCAGGACTTGATCAATGGGAATTCGTACGTCCGGAAGAAGTAATGTCGCTGCTTTAGATACCAGTCCTGAATAATACACTCGCTTCCCTTCGCAGCGGATGGGGCTTAGCACCGATCCCAAAGAATAACGTTCGATACTTTTCTTCGCAATTCTGTCTACATCATTCTTTTACTTAAGAGCTATAGATATATGTACTTATATATTTATAACTAAAAGAAATATAGTCTAAAAGAATCAAAATATATGTATGTTATTTACTCTTAAAAGTATAAACCTAATCAACATCAAGAGCAACTAATTCAACAACCATCATAAACAAGGTTGTCCTTTTCAGAAATTTTAATAACTTTTTCAAATTCAATAATAATTCGGTTTACTTTTAAAGTATTAACAATCTAGTGAATGGTCTCAAAAATGGACTAAGACACACATTTTGTAAAAATGTCTATATATTCTTGTTTTGGAAATAAAATTAAATTTAGTTAGCAAATTTGTTTCCATAATCTTTGATTCTTTACTTTAGATACAATATTTTTACATTAAAACCTGTTTATTACAGCGCTTTTATAAGCTCACTTTTTTTGTCCGGGTGGAATCTTGCAATCAAAATTTTGACTAGTTCTAATTAAGCTAGAGCTTTAAAATTTTGCATACGTGGTATAAGTTCGGTAACCATGTAATACATATATGTAGTATATCTAAAATCGTTCTAAATCCAACATGCCGGACGTCCCAACATAGCGGATTACCTTTTTTTTTACAATCCCCTTAACCCGGGTATCAAATGAAAGGGTTTGAAGAATAGGATGCGATTGGCTAAGTTTGTAAAGTCATTCTAAAGCTAATGTAAAAATCTTTTAAAATTTATTACATTATATACTTTTTAATGGAAATGTCTGAAAGTTTAAAATTAAATGTTAATTTATAGATTTTCAGAATTTGCATATAAAATAAATAAAGCAACTTACTGAGTTTTATTTTCCGAAATAAACACTTTCATTTCATTAGACCTCTGCACCTACATACATATATCCAACCCATTGGGATTATATAGGAAAAACTATAACTTGCTGGGAGATTTATATTATTACTCTTCAAATTTCCTATTTTGTAACTCGCCGTCTAAAATTTCTATAAACAATTTCTTACGATAGTTAGCCGTAAGACCATTTCGATCATATCGGTCTAAGTTCAATTTTAATTAATAAAAGAAATAGGATTTTTGAAATGAAATAAAATAGATACATGCAGTTAATTCTTGGAAAACAATTAGCGTTCAAATTCAAAAGTCAGATATTTGTAGTAGTACCTATGTGTGTAATTCTTTAAACATTCTTAAAAAAAAATTCGATACACAGAACGTACCTTTTAAATTCAAAAGTTTACTATCCTGTAGGATTAATAAGTCAATACATAATTAAAAGTTTTAAGGGGCGTTACAGGCTACTTACAGAGCAATAGATAGAAACTTCCTTCAAGTCCCGAAATCTTGAAAACGGTAGTATTAAGTATAATATATATTTGGGGATAAAGTTCCTGATCTCGTACTATTCCCGAACATATTCCGTATCAGAAAGCAAGTACATTGTTTGAAAATAGTTAAAAACATTACACTATTTCGCATTTTGGTTTATTTTATTACCAAATATATCCTTTTCCATTAAACAGTTCGAAAGTTATCAGATAGTGAGAGACAAGCAGACATTTTGCAACTATCCAACAGATCGTTGCGTTTATCATGCAAGCCAATTAAAAATTAAGCCACTTTTCAAAAATGAATTTGCAAGTGCGTTATCAAAGGGTGCACCTCCAACATATCAATATTCAATAATTTCATGGATGAAGTTATCGCCAATTTCAGATCTCGTACCGAAAATACATTAATTTCGCTTAAGCCCAGTGCGCTAAAGGGAATTGCTGTCCCTGCAGTTCTGAGTCCTGACAAAAAGACGGGAAGAGACAGGAACAATGCCTCATCACTTTTGCAGGGACAAAGCACACTTTCAAAACAAGCCCCCGGCCATAAGCCGCGAGTGGAAATGTTGACAAAAACCCTTTCTGGGAAACATTTAAAAGAGACACTGGCGGACGGATCGTTCGTAGTCCATTTTTCAAACTCTTTAGTGGCTTGGCCACCCACACTTGACCATTCCACCCTTGTTCGTCAGGTGAATGCTTGCGTGCTTCATTACACCTGAGTGTGTGCCCTTTTTTTTTGCCAATTAAATTATTGAACCAAAAGAGCGTCGCCCAAAGGGGATTTCGTGTGAGCGTGTCAGGTGTGCGTCCACGTCCATGGTCTGGTTGCGATGGACAGCGTTTTCAGGACATTTTATGCGAACGATTATGAAAATGATCATTTATTCAAAATGATAAAATTTCGAACCGAAAATGCCCGTTTTTGTGATTTGCGTTAGATCTACTAATGTGTCACGGCCGCTTTGTCCCCATGATTTTTTTTAGAGAGCCCGCGGGGGTGTATTTACCATTCCGTGGGTAAAAGACAGGTGACCCGCTCAAACTCTATTGACAAAATTAATTGCTAACAGAGGATGTGCGTGTACTTGTCGCGTCGCATTTATTAAAGGCGCGCAATTTGCCTTCGGCCGCCGACTATGCTCAAATGCGTGATGGGGAACCGTGCCACATACGAAAATGTCGTCGGGGCCTTTATTTTTTCCCGACGATTATAATTATTAATTTATTTTGTTGCACAATGCTACTTAATAGCTATAATAAATTATGATGGCAACATACATATGTGGCACTTTGGTTGTTGCAGCAGTCCGCGTTAATATTAATATCCCAAAAAAAATTAAAATTACTATGATATGTTTTTTTCTTTCATTGAATATAGTCGAATATAAGGTATGGTATATAAAAATCATAAGAAACTCTTATCTAATAAGAAACAAAAAATTGGCTTATTAAAAGGCGCACACAATACCAAATAGGTGTTAAATAAAACGGAAAAACGAATTCATTCATTTCCGGTTTATTTTAGCATTGGTGTATGGATGTGATTTATTACCTTATTTTCGATAATAAACGTAAATACTCAAAACATATTACTTTTTATTTTAATTGATTAAATAAATGTCGAAATAATGAAACTAACTTAGCCATTCGAAGAACATAAAATGCATAATAAAATACTATGTACATGTTTTACCAAAAATATTCAAATCCATAGCTTTAAAGTAATATTTATGATCACAGTTTTCACTTTTATCTGATTATTTCTATCGGTATGCACCTACTTCACTATAACACTTTTCTAAAACGCAATTCGAAGTAGTGATCATTCTACCATTACTATTTAATTAAGAAAAAATAAATCCTATTAATGAAACTTCGTAGCCTTTCTGTTTGTCTGTCTGTATACATAGGCTATATCAACCATTTTCAAAGCTAGGTATATGAATGAAATTTAACAGAGTCATAGAGCTTGAGCACCCTCACTTATTCCGACTATAAAATCTATATTTTTATCTGGTTAAGATTACCCCTTCGAAATAACTCTTAACTCTCTAACTCTTAACTCTTAACTCTAACTTACTACTTACTGACAAGTTCATTTTAATATGTATATAATTAAGTTTTTATATCCAATAGTTTTGATATAGATTAAAATAGATATTTTTCAAACTAATCCAAATGAAATCTTCTCCTAATCGGAATGTATGTATGTAAATAATCTTCTAGACTCTATAGACACTTAATTATAAAGCAATCAAAACAGAATAAAGGTTCTGTAGTTAAACCGTCTTTAGAAATTACAAAATTTCGGAAATGCATGGGTTTGGACGTTATTGTCGCTACACAGGAGTGAAAAGACGTTCAGTCAGGAGAGCTAATTTTAGCCTTGGCACAGTGTCTATTGAATTGCGAACAAATACGTCGAACATTAGCCCTGTTCCCATCGTCGGCGTCGGGTCGAATGTCTATTTTATCGGTGAATTAACAGTGGCACTAAGTTCATAATTAATTGCCCTCGTCCACGCCACAGCCCCCGGAGTATCGGCTGCAGGAATAGGATAATTTGCCTAAGCTCGCTGATAAAACTGCGAACCTGTCACAGCCTGTTGATTCGCATTCAACAGGGCAGCCAGCCCTACACCGCCCGTTGTCTTCATTTTGATTTAATAAATCGTCGCCTTGGGTTCCCCTTCTGATAAAAATATTTTATTGACTGAAAATCGATGGGAATGACGAAGCGCCCGGGAACGAACAAAGCCTCACCTTCCGGGAAATATTCGCTCCTGTTGGTGGAAGCCGTGTCTCCCGGCCAAAAGCAATATCTGGACAAAACGTGACTCGAAGATAAGCGTAGCCAGTAGCCGGGAAAGGTGTGGATCCGCGGGCTTCTTCCGCAGATAACGCCGTGCATTCCCTCTTTTTGCGGTTTCGACGTGGGGATTGTGTTTGCTCAACGACTTCAATTAGGCACGCGGCTTTTGGGTCGGATTAAAATTTGATCAATTGTTTTGAGAGGCCGAGGGGCAGCCTTCTCCTGTTTGCACAATAAATTTGGAAAAAAAAAGGGAATTTTTAATTAGAAAATTCCGCCTGTTTTGCATATACCGCACGTATGCCCGCACTTGCGTATTTCATGTGAATTGGCCCTGCCCGCCGCAGATAATCAAATTGCGTTCGGGATGACCAAAGGATTTGTCGAACGGATTAGCGCCGCGCTGTGGCCTCTGTTCAGCGTGACCTCTACAAGCACTCATCCTGTTGATTTGTCTATCCGAGGATTAATTGCTGTCGGATAGTCGCTCATTTGTTTATTTAAGTTACGAGAATTCCAATTAGTTCTAACAGTTCTGGATGTAATTCCAAATGGAAAAATGTCGTGAAAATAAATTTGTTTGCTCAAACAATCGTAGCAATATCCATAAATTTAATTTAGAAATTTCAACAAAACAACCTTGCATAATAATAAATATCATTGATAATGCACAATATTGAAATCGACTAAATGGTATTTCACCACATTTTTATAGACATATTTTTAATGAATCATTAGTTAAATGCCTTAACTATATTTCAAAAAGTATAGATCTTCATATGTGAAGAAACTTCTTCTTTCTAGAGATAGGTACAATTGCAGCTCTCCCAAATTTTTAGTCTATGATGTAGAGACAGAGGTTTGGAATAGCGTACCTATAGATGTAACTTATTAGTCTAGGCTGATTAGGAACACTATCCAAAATTCCAATTAATTTTCTTTTCTGAAGGCCGAATTCATAGTCCGACCTTATATGCTTTAACAACGATTTAAGTTCAGTATAAGTTTTCTTTGAACAACCAATCTTAAGCTCTCATTAAGCAAAAAATTTGGTTTAACTTCAAGCAAGCTTAAGTTTGTAGATACTGTGAAAAGAGGTCTACATCACTCGAATATCAGCTTTCTGGACTGTCGACTTAAATCTACCATTAATATGTTGAAATTCAAATTACGAGCAAAATTTTGTTTATTAAAAAGTTAGCCAAAACTCAAAATGTCGCAGGATATGTTTAAAAGAAAGCATACTATAAAGTAGTTTTTAGTATCGCTGAGTTCAAATCATGTTATCGAAACTGAAAAATTCAATGTGGAAGACAAACATATTTGATTTGTATGCATTTTGTTGCAACAGAATGTTCTACTTAGTGATCGATTTGTACGACTTCAAATTCTTTTAACGTTAGGGACAAAATCATAAAAGCGATAACTTTTTCGTTAATGTAATGTTTCTGGTTGATCGTAATCCAAGAATTGGCAAAAAATACTAAATGTACACAAATTTACCATAGTTAAAGCTCATATGTAGGTAATAATATTTCAGATATGAGTTAATTAAAAATGTTTCTAATTTTTCTCCCAATTATCTCTTTATATTCCATAACAAAATAATTAATGATAATGGGTTTCATTAACTGACTCATTGGTTAAGTTGACATAAAAAATAATGTAACAAGTTGCGAGGAATCAGCTAAAAAATAAAGAAATGCAAAAGGTAGTAACAATAGTTTTTCTTTAAAAGGAGTTAATGTTGAAGGTCTTTAGACGATTTTACTTAAAATTGCAAAGTCAACTTTAGTTAAATTACGAAAATATCGTATCTTGTGAAAGTTTTTGTATTATAAAAGGAGTGTTAAAAAAAGTTTAGTCTTCATCCCACGACACTACTAATAACGGATGGGTATCTTAAATTTTCATCACTTTCTCAGCATTTTTACTTTTTCGCTATATTTTAAGGACATTTCACTTTAGAGACAAGCATTTACAAAGGACAGGGTGACCCATCTCGGAAATTCCCTTTCAAAGAATATCACAGAAGCTGTTCACAAATAACTAATGTAAAAGAAAAACCCCCAGATTACAGAAAAGCACGCTGAGAAAGAGAAGAGTTAAAAGGGAACCAAAAACGACGACATTTCTAACTTTATCACTCCGCTGACCTCCGAAGATTATCCGCAGATATTAGTCCACCCCCTTTACAGGGTGTAATCCGTCTTATTTACTTTAGTAGCGCATAACGCGAGTCGGGAAACAAGCCGCACAATCACCCTGCACTTTAACTAAAAGCCTGACCGAGATTTGTTTATTAACTAAAAGAGGCAGGAGCGAGTGGGCGAGGAGCACCACATTGTTTTTGCAGAAGCCCATAAATGGAGGGACGGATGAACTTTGCAACTTTCTAAGAGTCATTTATGGCGCTTGGCCATTGAATTTAGAGTTATTTTAATTCCAGCTGCGATTTGGTGCGAAACACAAAAAAAAAAATACTCAAAAATAAGGGAATCTTCTCAAGAGCCGTAAAACTCTACAAATTTACTCGTCTATCTGTCTCTGGGGTGTTGAATATATCCGAGCTACACATCTACAGCGGTGCACAAACGCGAAAAATGGTAAACTTGTGCAACATTGCTCGCAAACTTTGTCGTTTGTGAGCAATAAATACAGGTGGCAGGTGGTTTTCTGGATTGTGGCACAAACTTAGAAATCCTTTCTTAACGCTTTATAAATTCCTCTGTTGCTAGATGCTTTTCTGCGAGGCGCAATGAGAGCAGAATGTCTTTGTTACATACAGTCAATATTAAATACATTTGGAATATTTAATGGGTCATGACCAATGGAGGATGTGGTTTTTATCATTTCAAAGTCACTCGTCGAGGATCAATTTTCTTTTATAGTGGAGCATCATTTTATACCTTTCATCATCAAAACCTTAAAGTAGACAATATAAGCATTAAAAAATCTACAAATTATAGAATTACGAGATTTACTTGATACAAGAACCTTTTATTCTTGGTGGATCAACGCTTCTAAGGGGTAAGAAAGTGAATTTCTCTGAATATTTCGAAACATTTTAAACATTTGTATATTTTATTGTAGAACAGTGTTCTTAAATAACATGTTATTCTAAAGAAACCAGAAAGACAAGGCCGATATGGAGAGAATTGCCAGCGAAGTAGAGGGGATAATTTTCGAATCTGGAGTATTTAAGTAAGGTAGATTTACTCAAAACATGATTTTTTCACGTATTATAAAATGGTGGAAATTTTTTCATTCCAACTTTTTTGCAGTTACATATTTTGGGCACCCATGTGACCACTCAATGAACCAAAATCAGTTTTTATGGAGAAGACAGCTATTCACAACATATTTTTAAAAAAAATATAAGTTCAATTTTTGGTGACTATTATTATTTATCATCATATTTGTGTTTAGATATCACCAGAGTTTCATAGGCTATGCTTTTTCTCATTTTTTCTAACTTGGAAATGTCAATAAATCGTACAATATCTCTGTGCTGTATAGTGCCTCAGGTAATAAATAATGTGGAAGTGTAGGTTTTATTAACAAACTAAAACTTAAAAATATAAAAAACGAATTAAAGTTAAAAACTAGGTATCACCCGATCTCGATAGAAAGGTTAAAAGCGAGAGCTTTATCACGCTACTTCTAGTTTGACTTGTGTTGTAAACCATTATAAAGTGTTAGTTATTCATATTTAGCAGTTACCAAAAATATAAATCTTGAGTTTATTCTTTCAGCAGAACCAAATCAACAATGAAAACATAGCACAGTTCAAGTGTTAGGCAAAGGTGTGTTCCTGCCTATTTTTCGTTTTACTTAGAAATTTGCCTATATTTATAAGTAGACCAGCTTGGCTTTAAGATTGCATGAAAAGAGTGAAAGCAAATATTAGCTCTCCTTGAATCCTTAAGATTTTTTCAAGCTAAGAAAAGAAAGCTACCTATTTTTTCGAAAAGTTTTCTTTTCCAAGAAAATCTTTTTCGACACAGTTGCAGGGCATGGTGAGGATTAGGGATATCCTCGAAACTTCATGGTATACGAAAATTTGTCTCAGCCTATCTTCCAAACTTTGCTAGTCCGGTTTATGCAGCTGCGGTCGGGGCCACTTAAACAGTTCCTTGAGACACGGGCACAGTTTTAATTAGTGACACGGCAATGACTTTGGATGGAGTTGCTGCATAATTAAAAATTCGCCAGGAGCATTGATTAGTAGCACAGGTAACTTAATAAAAATTTCAGGCAAATCATGATATTCTGGCGCCATTGGAGGTGCCCTAGACTCTGTCTAGGGGTAATTAAAATGCCTACGTAATACCGTTATGCTGTCCCTGGTCGCTTAGATAAGACGTGCGAGTGGGGGTGTGTTTATATGCCTGAATTTGCTGGGGCAGAGGGGAAGGCAGAGAGCCATTTTTCGAGGCGAACTGCTCCGGCCAATCTATCCGCCGGGTAAGCTAAAAGCATGTCGCCGGGCGGGTGGGGCCGCAGCAGGGGTGGCATAGGGCCGCGTTTATTATTCATAAGCATCTTTCACAATTTACATGTCGCCCTCGATGTTGGTGTTTGTGCTCTGGATTTGCTTTGTTTTGTTTTGTTTGGTTCGCCGTCTCGTTTGCTTTTGGGGGGGTTTCGTGCATTTCGGGAAAGGTATGAGTGTGCGTTCATATAATGTGCATGTATATGTGTAATAAAAGTTTCTAATACTCACTCAAGCATTCCAAAACGCAGCTGCGTTATGTGGACACCAGCCGAGCAGGACACACACACCCACACACACACTACGACACTGCGGAGGCTCCCAGGTAAGAAATTAAGTACACGTGCACTTTTAAAAAATAGTTTCGCAATTCAATCCGCAAAAAATCCCCCTCGCAACTTTTGTCCCGGATCCAGTTTGTCCAACGCACACATGGCAACACTGGATGTGGACGTGTTGCTTTCACCTTGTAGAAATTGCAAAACGCAATAACGGTTCAAAAGCGCAACAACCAAAACCGATTTTTCTATACCGTATATAAAGCGGCCTGAACCGGTGTAAAACGGTCACCGGAATGACAGCGAGCAGCCAGCCCCCCAGCCGAATCGACCCGCAAACAGCGCAACAAACAACCGCAAACAACAAAGTGTCACTTTTTACGGCACTCCACACAAAAGGGAAAAGGCAAAAGGCGGATATCGCCAGTCAGACGTCAGAGTACACGCCACAGTCACAGCTTGTTGCTTCAGCTAGGGGTGCAAAAGCGGGGGTGGCTAGAACGGGACCGGGAGACAGCCGCAGCCACCCGCGCCTTCGTCTGTGTATGTGCTAACAAGTGGTCGAAGACGAGGGGGAAAAATGGCGATGGGAATTAATTTCTGTCGGCATTTGTTCTTTAAATAGGCGTCCTGCACGCAACCGTTGGCCGCCCCAGCCGCGGTATCATGTGCTGCCCCTAATTGTGGCACTCACTCACGGGCGTCGTAATCGAATTGGCGCCATTCCCCGGGCCCCGGCGAGCGCCGAAAGTTCCCTTTGTTTACGAGAAAAGCGCGTAGGTCGCCCGCACTATCACCACTTGGTCACTTGTCCCACTACCTGCGGCCCAACTTTAATTTCCCGTCAACAGGTACTGCAATTCTGTCCCTCTGGCAATTGTTTCCCATTTTAGCACTTTAACGCAAACAGACGCTGCCGCAGGTTTTTTAAAGCTCGCGAAACGTAAGACCCAACTTTGACAGGACAGAACCTTTGGGGCACACCAGCGCACAGGGAAAAATCGCAAGGGCACCGCGCCTGTGCAGCGCTTTCCCTTTCATCCCATAAAGCTCCAACTTAGGGAAAACGGTGCACCCACCTGTGCCAGCCGAAGAATCTGTTGAGTCAAGAACGGGGGCACTGCTCTAGCGCATGTGGAACCTTTAGAAGGTGTTTTCCAGGAGACATCTGGAGGACACTAGCTGGCCATTTTTTCAATTTCATATCTTCGCCGATTTTTCAGGTTCAGTCAGCCAAGCATTTGCATAATATTCAAAAAGTTCGATAGTTCAAATTTTATTCCGAGCGAAAACTTTAATTATTTAAGCAGTTTTTTTAAACATCCGGGCGGTTACATTAGACAATTACTTAATAACTAAAAAAAATGAAAGAATTTGATTAGTTTTAAAACCTACAGCGGCAGTACAAAACTTACTCGAGCGTGCAATTATCATTTGAGCGGTCAAATGATTAAATAACAGTTTAATAAATATTCACCAGTTCTCGACGAAGTAATGATTAATACCAGAAACACAAAATTTCTCAGATCCTGATTTGAAACTAATTAAAAATACCTTGCGCGGAGTTGATAAGGTTTTCCTAATCAGAAATACTTCATCCACCGAGACACACCCAGCCCAAAAATTGGTGGGCTTTTCGATCCAGGATACTAAACCAATGTCATCAGAAATACCTCATATGTAATGTTAAGACTAGATTATCGTACTCTGGACCTGACTTAGTTCTGGGAAGGCATACCTACATTTACTGGTATACCCAGCCTTGCAGACACCTTAACAGGTCCTGATATATTCTAAGGAGGACCTAGCCAGACTTATAATGGGTATTGATAACAAGTTTCACTTTTTTTCTTGATTTTGAAGATAATTTTATTCATTGATAACACTTATATTATTATAACTTACTTTTTATTTTAGCATTATTTTTAAAAAGTTTTATTTCAATTAAATTATATTCAATTAAATAAAAATACACTCAAATATATGTAGGTCGTGGTAAGCAACTAAGAGAAGTAGAGGAAAACAAATATTTGCATATCGATAAAATGAATTGACTACAAGAGAAATTGCTGATTCAATGAATAAACAAAACGGCCATAGTGCATTTCTTAAATTTAACAACAAGTGAACAAGAGTTCCAGTTTTTATTAATTCAAATTTTCAAATTGAATTTGGTTTCTTCTTTTATTCGTTCTAAATTTTCTTTCCTAAATGTCTCTTTATTTTATTATGCATTTACCGAACGCCGAGAACCTGCGAATTATGTATACATCTAATTGCCCGTCCAATTACTGACCATTTCTTCATTTTACTATCAAATAAGATTAGCACTAATTGAGCTACTCATTTCAAGATATGTTACTCCTCGTATATTTTATATAGGTCATTATACATACATATATGTACTGTACATATATTGAACACCCACACAATTTGTATTTTGTAAACTTGACTAATCCGAATATTATAATACCCAAACACGAGCATGAATGTACCGAATGTAATATATAAGTTAATAAGTATAATTAGCCTTTTAATTATCTTATAGGTTACAATTAAGTGTAAATACATTCATGTTGCATTTCAGGTGCTCTTCATAATAATGAGATAAATGCCTGCAATGTAATGCTCTAAGAATTACTCGCATAATAAGGTATTTAAACCTTCAAGTTCGAGTACTCAAGCATTCATCCTAAATTTGCCCTATATTTGAATAAAGGAGATTGGAGTACTCGAGTACTTGAGTAAGCAAAGCAGTAATTGACCCCTCAATTAAGGAGTATTCAATTAATTTAGCTTTGTAATCTTTGTATACTATTTAAGACCTGTAGAATTAATGCTTTGATAAGTACGAATGTAAATCAATTATAGGTTTCAACTGCTAAATAACATTATTTGTTTGCAATGAAATGTACACCTCTAAAATGAAACATCCTCAATTATTATAATTTGTTACAATCAGAACACATTGAATTTAAAGCCTTCTCACGGATATCAATGAAATGTTATAGGAACGTTATATAAAGATTAAAAATAACTAAATTCCAAAATTGTTTTATAGAATTAATGAGAGACCAGATAATATATTGAAATGGTATTCTGATCAAAATAAGATAGACATTTAAAATGAAAATTGTATGCAAAATAAAATCTTATTCAATTCCATGAGAACTATTCTTACGACCGATTTTCCAAAAGACTGACAAAGTGAACTACTATTTATAATTAAATAATTGCTTCAAAGAAGCACTTTTACATATATTAAAACTATATTCAGGTTTGAAAATTTTCAGTTAGGCTTGGAGATCAAAGTTGGGTGTTCTGAAAATTAAGTCTAAGACATAACGACGATTTACTTAAAGATCTGAAACTTACTTTGACCCATAAAAACACATTCTGGATTCTGTTCTCGCTTTAAATTTTAAAGTGACCCTTTTAAAACCATGACTCACTTTTATATGAGTTTCCACGTAAATTATATTTGTTCATTTAAAAAGTTTATATTGGTGTTTAATGTGAAGGCTTAGTAAAAGAACTAAGTGGTATATTTCACTGTATGCTATACATTTTCTCAAACGGTTGGCAACCCTAGTTTTAATCAAAGCCCACCAATTGATGGTTTCCGTCCTCCGACCATGATGTCGACCAAAGAAATCGCAACCGAAGTAATGTAATTAATTTGAAAAGATTTTCTCAATCGAATCCATTCGACTACTGTCGCCTTCGACTGTCTTCATAACTTTCCCGGGCGAATACTTGAAAGCCGGGTGGACCTGAAACAGTCGACTCCCTGCGCCAAGGGAAGACGGCGTCTATCTTATCGCAACCAAGAAATCTGTTAAAGGAGATTCAAAGAGCGGCCGTTTCGAAGGAGCCCCCGGTTTCATTTATTAGCGGGGATTTATGTATCGGCGGGTGCGGAGCCCGAGTTCGGGGAGCTCAACCGGTTTTATTACCGCCGAAAGACGGTGTATTTTTTTCATTGGCGATGGGTCGGGAACCGAAAACCGAAGGGCCCCAACCCTAGCGCGCCGCCGTGAGTCATTAAGTTGATTTCGTTATAAAGCCCGCACGCATCACACCCGCCGCCAGGTGAGGGCTTAAACGCGGCGACAGCACTCAGGTGGGCTCCTGGTGGGACAATATCTCGCCGGGAAGGTGGTCCTCATTAAGTCTTAACAGTAACTACAATTCGCCATAAAGTACGCTATTACAGGGGAATTTGTCGCGCCGTAAAAATAAACTCGTCCTTAAGTGGAGCAAATGGTAATTTCGGTAATAGCGGTGCTCTCGCGGCTTAATAGCGGAGAAAAATTTTTCGGATCTCAGCTATTGGCAAGCTCCAGAGAAATTGCTCATTTAAACGATAAATTGGATAAATTGGACGTACTCGTGCCTGCGTTCGTGGCGTTGTTTGGGGGTTTTTTTTTCTATTTATTGACAGAGCCCCCTGTCCCCCGCAACTCCGTAGTATCTGTGGATTTAACGAGTCGCGGGGGAGGGCGCCGCGCTCGAAGCAACAGGTTGAAAACGAATCCAATTATCCTAGAGAAAGGAGAGCCCTTTCAAGTGATTGTGCCCGGGCGGGCGAAGTGGAAAGCCACTAAAATCGAGTTTGGGCCATTATTTGCTTCGGAAACTCCTTGATGCCATCAACAATAAAAAATTTCCGGAAAATTCGAAAACAATCACATTTCGAAAACCAAATCAGGTAACCCTTATTGAATTTTGCTCCACTGTGTTGTTAGGATAGCCCGGAATATGGGCGATGCCGGGCGGAGCCGCCCCGATCAAAGTACCAGGACTAAACGCACCCTTGAATAGCTCCAAGCTGGGATGGTATTAAATCGAATTTCCACGTGAAAATTAGATGACAACATGAGGCGTGAGATATGAAAACCCAAAGCTGAGATCGTTTGCATGCAGAAAGGAAATCTAGGGAAATGCCCTTAAGCAGCTCCTTCGAAAGCCTGGGCACAAAGCTTGGACTTTGCTGCGATACGTACTCCGAGGAAATCCTCAATAATTCACGCCGCTCGACTAAGAGAAGAGGAACCCGGCAAATGCAGTTTAGCAATTGAATGGATTTCTGGACCCGGTTCCAGACGCATTTTACTTCTGCTCCCTACTAATTGCTCCCTGGCCTCAGCAGGGCGGACAACATTGAGGGGAATGTTTAACTTGTAAATCTTAGCGCAGGCACGTTGACTCTTCTTAGAATTAAGGGAATTTGCAAATGATCCTGCATGCAGGTCCACACTATAGGTGATAAATGGTAAAGCTAATTTTTATCCTATAAGAGGATTTCGAAAAATAAAACTTTAACTTTCAAAACATAAAGGAAGAAATAATCTTAAATATATTTTTATTTTCAACGTCTTTAACTGTTTTCGTTTAAGTTTACACTATTAAATAAATATTATTCGTTACTTCAATAGTCTTATCAAGTAATTTACTCATTCATTATATCATAGATATAAATTGATTAAAATTTAGTCTGTTTTTATGACATCAAAGGGTTTCAATATTGATCATCAAAAAACTAGTCACTTTCGAAATTGATAAAAAATTAACAAAATCTATACAAAATCCTGCCTTGGCGCATGAGACACATTCGCACTTCAGCTATGTATGTAATAATTGAAAATTTTCTTAGAAGAGGCACTAACTTGAAAGCCAACTTTTAGAATAGATATATTTTTTTTTTATTTCCATTTTTAATTCAATAAGTATAATGCAAATAGTTCAGTTATTCAATATGTAATAATATTTGCAAAATACATGGTCCCTCCAAATCACTACAAAAGTTTATACGGTCTCGGAGGGAATTTTGTTTGTCGCTATTACGAATTTTTTTATGGGATCAGTTAACTTATAATATAATAATATAAGAAAATGCTCTTTATTTAAGAGTAACTTTCCTCTTATCCCAGTAGCTAAGAAGACACGAGTATGTTCGCTTCCCTTTTTGGATTTATTAGAACAATCCTATCTATGCCGAATTTTTCTCGTAATCTAACTTTTAAAAGAACCAAGGAGCATTTACGTTTCATTTAGTTATAATACAATAAACTTAGGGCAGGGTATTTCGTCCCCGTTCACCTCTAGCTACCAACCACAATGAAGGTGCTCCGAATTTGCGATAAGAGCAGCAACCGTGTCGGCTTCAGGGACTAAATCAATATTTCAAGAAAATTGCTTCCTCCAAATGGAGGAGCAGTGCCTGGGAGCCCTCCCGACTCTTATATGCAGCTCGAAAGATGCACACAGGTCCGGGATTGAACAATAGAAAAGTTTTTCACCCACCTATGGCCCGACTACACGGTGCCGCGCCACTACTTAGTTGATTCTCCCACAAAGATTCAATTGTTTGTTTGGCAGTAAAGTTGAGTTGCGTCACACTTTTGCTGGTTGCTTCTATAGAAACTTTTGTAAGCTGGTGGTGACTCTGTATTTTGTATGTATGTTAAAATAAATGAGAAAAAAAAAATATAGTTCAGAGATCCTTTTGCAACATCTCAGTGGAGCATCGGTTGGTGGTAAATGAAAAGTTAATACCTTTCGTCGGTTTTTTAGTCCTCGTCTCTAGCAGGAATTGTAGGTCTAGGTGTGACCGGAGCAGAGCATCTTTCTGATTTACCCCCATCTGAGTTGCAGCCCCGAATCATTGCAGCATACACCTGGAAAGTGTCGCCAGGTTTTAGCAGCCCCATGCGGGGACGAGATTACGTAGAAAATTAATACGATTCCACGTTGTCATTATGTTTTCATTTCAAACCGACTGAGCGCCCTGTTGCACCAATTACCATTCCGGGCATAATTCCCTTGCTCCAAATTAGAATTCAATTTCTGTCAAATTCCATTCACGCTTCGTCGAAAAATAGCAGCCACAATTGTTCTGGACAATTATGGATGCAGCTGGCGCAAAACGATAGAGCACATGGTAAACTTCGTTTCCGGGCGCCCACCCTCCCACGACGGGGCTAAAAGCCCGGCCAGAAATACACAGGAAAATGCACAACTCCACACAGCACGATTTTGACACAAATGGAAAAAGGAGGAAGCTGCGAAGTGCTTTGTTCACGGAATCATTTGGGCATGAAAGTCCTCCTTTCATCCGGTGTAAAACAGAAATTTTCTACTAGCTGCAATCGGAGCTCCACAAATCTACCTTTTACATTATTACGTACCTGGGGCACGGGTGTCCGCGTCCTCCTAGACAGGTGGACTCATGGCTCCGGGAGGGGTTCTCTTTCGAACCGGAAGGAAAGTGCTTTAGTTTTCGTTCACTAGCGCTTCATTGAATTTTCATATCAAGTTTTCTGTTTTCTACACTCGTGCAGTATTCTTTGCGCACAAAGGAGTCCAACCTGACCATAACCAGACGGAAAATAAATATGGAAGTGCATCCGCTTTTCGGGGCTAAACGGAATTTATTATGAAAAGAGTGATTACTGCAGTTTGAAATATTACAGTGGCTGCTGGGAGATTTTCGATGCGCTAGCTCGTCCTGAGCCGAGCCGGGCATTTTTCGAAAATCCAACATTTTATTCATGAAAGGTTCGGAAAGGAAATCGAAAAAACCCCGATGACTGCGAAAACCCAGCAAAATATAACTAGATCCTTTCATTTCCGCTCAGAAATTCTCGTTTCTATATTTATTTTAAAAATATCACAAAAACAAATCGACAACTGCTGTTTTTCGAAACGACGAGCTAAACCTTAATCTGATAGCTTTGGAAAAATGAAAAAGGAATAAACCAAACTTGAATATATTGTACATTTATGTTTGCATTAATCGTTTATGAGCCCAATGAACCAAAACAAATCGTCCAATCCAATCCAATCCAAATAAACTTTTTTTCATATTTGATAGGGCAGATTGAGTTTTTTCTTCGTAAAGCAAGGATGAGAAATTTGAAGTATCAGAGAATACTAATGCAAATTTGTGTTTTGCTTCAAATCAAAAATATAAAATATAAAAATCTAACCATAAAAATGCTCATTAACTTAAAGTTAAAATAATTAAGACTCTTCTACTTCTAAGAACGCTTTTATTTTTGTTGTTTTGTTTCAGGAGATATAAAGGAGGAGTATAAACAAAAATTGTAATCGAAAACTTTAGTAATTGAAATTTAAAGAAGCTTATACTCTTCTTTACATAGAATGAGTAAAAAAAGAAAGCTAACAGAACAGCGCAGATCCTTATTATGACTTAGCTGAAATTTCGGACTTTTGGCTTATGCTCTTACATTCAAATATGAAGGCATATTAAGAAATTTCTTTATAGTGGTTGAGTTATATTTAAAAAAATGGTATATCGAAAACATGATTTAGTAAAACATTTTCATTTTCAAATTACTGGTTTACAGACAAATTTCTTATAGCTTTAAAGAAAACAATACCGAAAATGTCTACAAAACTCTCCAGTTTCATATTTTGTAAATTTATCTTTGTGTTAAGAAATAAAATTCATATCGACAAAAAAAATCCTATAGACATAAACAAAAGTAGTTAATAAATTATGCTAAAACCGATTTTATTTTCTATAGAAACAGATGGATTTGGGCGTAATTACTTGTATGTGCCAACAATGTCAGTTTCAAATTGAATTCGTTTCGTAATTTTGCTTTTAAATTACACAAAGCGTCTTTAAAACCACACACGCTTAAATGAAACGATTGCTCAAACATATGAATGCTCTGCACGATCGTATGCTCCCGAGTTGATAGATTTTGGGATTTCCTAAAATAATGAAAGCACTTCCTGCTAGAGCAGAATACAATTTATCTACAACCGAATGTGAAGGAGTGGTTCATTTCTTCTCCCACAGTGGAGATGTATGTATTATAAAAGGAAAAATTACAATGGGAACGAATTTGTTGCAAACAAAAAAAAAATCTAAATTAAAAGAGCTACTTGCACACAGATTGCAGCGCACGAAGGTGGTAATTTAACTTATCTGCCTCAAAGAAAACTTCTTAAGATTGTTTGCTCATTTTTGTTATCAGCTGAATAGAAAAACTTATCCAGAAGAAGTCGACAAACAAATAAAAATTCTAAAATGGATAGAAGAACTGAAAGGGCGGTGATGACAACAACAAAAAATTGACTTAGTGCAGAACTTTTTAATTTATTTCCCGGGCATTTGTCACCGGTCGGGATGTCTCATCTTAATAGGAAAACTCCTAATCAAATTAACTCAATTAAGGATGAAGCATTTTGAAATTCGAGATTCAATTTACCGTCAAGGAGGTATTGAAAGGGACTCAATTAGGACTGAGATGCTAGAAAGCACCTGGCAAATTATTGTCCGCGAGCACTCGATTTGGGGCCCAAGAAATTCACAGAAGCAACAGTTCACCTGCCCAGCCCCTCCCCAGACGGCCGCCACTGGTGGGAGGGTTGAAGTTCTCAATCTGGGGTACGTATTTGGAGGGTAATTACTCCATATATACCCAGTGCGGGCGGGCAACTTCTGGCGAGTGGTGACGGAGTTTTTATTTAATTGCTTTTATTGCTGACTTGCTTGGAGAGCTCGGGTGCTTGGGATGCTTAGCTTATTTTTTTAATTTTCAACTTTTTCTCAATTAGTTCAGCTTAGGGTACACCCTACATTTAGCTTTAAGTTTCTGAGAGCACTTGAAAAAGTTTACCCGGTAGGGGTTTAGTAGAAGTGATAGAAAACTCTGTTGCAAGTGCCTGATTTGATGTAACTTAGTTCAGGGCTAAATCAACTTGAGTTAAGAATAAGAATATAATATATACCATAGGATGTTATTTTCACCATAATTAGCAAAATCATGCACGGTATAATGACAAAAATTGGCATAAAATCCTTCCATACATTCGGACGAACTTTCATTTTGAAACCAAAATTAAGATTTATATTTTAAGGTGTTGCAATTTTGCTTTTCCCCAAGAATAGAAAGTTTTGTTAATAGAAAATCACACTCTGGAAATTTATTTTAAACAAGAAAGAAATTATAGAGGCATCGCAAGCTTTTCGAAGGCTATTACGTACCTATTTTGAGGTATCACAAGAACACCAAATTGGATCAAATTGTATGGAAAAATTGATCTGGATTGTTTAGACACTCCTGTAAACATATTTTTTGTTTAAAGGCTCAGCTCTCAATTTTGAAATTTCTAAAAAATAACTATTTTTGTCAAGAACAAGACTTTTAAGGTATTGTTGTAAAAGAACTTAGAATTTTCGAGATTCAAAAACCAATTTCTATTCAATAGTAATTTTAAGGGTAAAGAGTTAATTTGAAGGGGCGTGGAGGAATTGTCTCACAAAACTGGGATTGTAACACTTTAAAGAATCGGTACACTCGAAACACCCTGTATAATTTAAATTCCGTTCCGCCATACCACACCAAGTTTTCAAAACAACATTAGTTAAAAGTTTTGAGATTAGTTTTGGTTAAGTACTCTGCAGTAGAGTTATTACTGCTCCAATATTTCTGAACTCTATTATTTGAGTGATGAAATTACTTCAGTTCAAAGATCAAAAATCGAATGAAAAGCTTTACGTGTAAAATTCATCTGAAATCTATTAATATTTTCTGAGGTAACTAATATTAAATTCTGATTGGTTTTGCTAAAAATTCTATTTCGCCAGAAATGCATTATATCATACAACTGATATTAAGTAGGTGCTGAATATTCAATAAGTAAGTGTCGCGACAAACTAGGAATACGAAATGAGTTAAATATGCACCTATAAAAATGTGCAATTTCCTAGAATTTTAGAGCATACGATCGTGTACGGATATCACTAGAATTTCAATTAGGTTTAAGCAAATTTCAGTAAATATTGCGACCAAAAAACGCAACATCCAGATTATCCAATTAATTTCACTAAATTATGAAGGTTTTTGACAAAAAATAATTAAAATAATTTACTAGAGCCCACCTACTTAAATTTTATTAGAAAAATGTCTTAGTGTATATATATAAAATAAAATTTAAATATTGCAGACGTGTTGGGACAGACGAGACTTTAACCCTTTCTATCTTCGAAGCTCAACTTCTAATTTAATTTACCTTTACGCAAACATGAACCCTGTGACCCTATGTCCCTCTGAAAAACTTAAATAGCCAATCAAAGCAAAGTACCCCTTTCACAGAATTCTTACTAGAATGAACATTTTTCAACACCGAATACCTCTCGCTTTTTCTATTATATGCAGTAAAAGTGGAACCCGGAAATAAACAAAACTTTAGGGTAAGAACGAAAAGAGCATTAATTCGTACTCCCAATAGGAGGGCGCAAGCTGGTTCCGTCTCTAAATAATAGCGATCCCAAATATTGAGTTAACCCTTCTCTAAATAAAAGCCGCCACGTTCGCTTTTTCGCTGGTGGTTCCCTCCCTCGGCTCGGCACCTTCCAGAGGGTCTACCTGTAAACAAGCAGTTAGCAGTCTCAACCGCGAAATCCATTTAAGGAGCCATTCGTAACCATCTCGCCCAATATGCGTATGCCCGGGAAAAGTACAAGAACAGATGTTATCACCTAATTCTTCCACAAAGAGGCGCCCGAGCTACTTTCATAAACCTCTGGCAATGTTATTAATTTAGTTAAGCCAACCCAGTTAAGGTAATCGCTCCTCCCAGCCTACGGTATATGTAAATTACTTGAACACCTCAGGTGGATTTTCCTGAACTTTCTAATTGAAATGGAAGTCTGCTGTTAACTTAATCAAAACACAGTAGCAAGGTGGGTCCCAGGCAACTACTGTTCTGTTTAATTGAACATTTATTCGTGCCCATTCGTTTCAGTCTAGCTGGTGCCCGAATGTACATTCCGGGAGTAGGCTAAATGTATTTTGATAAGACGTTCTCATAATGACTGGAAAACGCCACCGCAACCTTTGTCTCCAGCCCCAGCTCAAGGATCCACAGAGATTAAAATAACATTTGAAATTGAACCATCTCGACACTGGCCATTCGACGTCGAGTGGATTCCCTGCCAGAACGCGCCTGGAAACGCTCCTCGAGGATCTATTTATGTCGGATATATGATATCATCGTGCGAACTATTAATGGAGAAAATGAGAGCATAAAACGTGACCGGAATTCGACAAGGGGAGGTAATATGCCCGTTTACTGCCCCTAAGTGATGTCGGCCACATCCGAAGGATTGCAGGATTGCTCTGCCAGAGTATCAGTGGAATTTTTTAGCAATCAGCCGGCAACAATAAGACCCAGAACATATAGTCCACCATCTGCATATGTGTCGAGGATACGCGGAGGTCCCGTAAATTACAATAATCAGGACAATGGGTCCCCGATGAGGTGACCAATTCAAAGAGAGAAACGCAAATTACTCGCAACAATTTAAGAATGCAGCACGAACCCATTTTGACCGTTTCGCCGCCATTCACTCCAATATTCCTAGATAAATCTCGATTTACGGATCATTACACGTGATTCACAGGTCCGAGCCGTACGATAAATGCTCTTTGATAGAAAAATATGGAGGTGATAAAATTCTACAGCGTGTCCTATTCCCTTTTGTAGTTCAGTGCCATCGATGCGGCCGGGACTATGTCCTTTGTTGTACGATGCAACAATCCCCAACGAACGATTTTAATTGTAGTCATATGCTTAATTCTCAATTGATTACCATTCTCCTCTTGATTGCAGGTACCATCGATTCATTCTGCCATGTGGAGACTAATGAACGACGATTATCTGGATAACTTTGCACATCCAGATTTACTTGAATTGCTTTGAATGCGACTGATGACCCACATCTGCAAATTTTTACTGCACACCGTTCTAAAAGTAGACTCGTTTTAGATAACTCGCTTTACTAATTTTGAATATACACCTAATTCTGTTTTTACAAGGTAGATACGTTCCAGACAAAACCGTGTAAAAAAAACCGTGTAAAAAAACACATAAAGTACATAGAAAAAAAGGGGATTAGTTCCATATCCTTCAAACCTGTAAAAAATAGTTCAAATAAAATGATTCATACAAAAGAAAACTGTTATGCACACTTTATTTCATAAAAACAAAAGGCAATTCAAATCTTAAAGTAAAAGTAACATAAATATAAAATTAGAAAGGGGAATTCCCTAACTATTTTATAAATAGGTAACAGTAAGAAAAAAAATTTCTAAAAGATTATGGTTAATAAAAATATTTTTCTTTAAAATATCAATCAAATAGCTTTTTTTAATCATGCTAAATCGAATGAAATCGTGTAAAACCGGAATGAAGTTTTTTTTCTAGACCGTGTTAAATCAAAACCGTGTAAAAACAGAATTGGGTGTATGCATAATTGCCCTAATCCACACTAGCCGAACAGTGTCGTCAGAAAACCATTGTAACCAATAGAGTTAAATACCTGGAAGGACATAGGATGAAAATATCTAGATCTATCTTCTTTTTATTCATTTTTTCAGTATAGTTGTTGCACCTTAGAATTGGTTACCTTATGAGAACTGGTCCACAGTTGCAGTTACTTCATTTCTTCTTTCTCTCCATAATAATTAGTGAATCTTAAGCCTTAAAACGAATTTTTTTCTGAAACTACCGGAGATAAGAAGATTGATGATCTTAGATGACCTTGAAAACCAACAGTCGAACTTGAGTGACTCAAAATTCAAATTGGATAGTATACTTGATGAAACATACCATTTTTAAAATAGGTCACATATTTTTTATAAATCATAACCAATTTCTTCGACAAAACAATTACCATTTTTTGAACGTTTTATTAAGATGTAAATGTTAAAAATTTACAAAATAAATTTATCCATTAAACATTTTTACATTTGTCTATTCTTTTCTTTCGGTTTTATGTTATATTTTCAAAGTATTAACTTATCTATAGAACATCCAACTAATTTTCAAATCAATGCAGACACCACAGAAACCGACACTAAGTCAAAACTGTGGAAATTTTGTAATCAATTCAATTTCCAGGATTGCCTAAGATTGTAAGATAGGTAGCTTCAAGCCAATGATGACTGTATTTGAGGGCAAGGTGTTCTTCCGCAAAGCAAAATGTTTCTATTAGATCGGCCCGAACGGCCCAGGACCAATCTATCAATTTAATTAAAACAGCCATCATTATAATTGATTATTGGGATAAGCTAGCGCTCTCCGTTAACTTATTCCCCGATACTCCTGCATTCAGGTAAGTAATCTTCTTTATCCGAGAATCATTACGGAAAAAATTGGTTAATTAATTTTCAATTAGCCGGGAAATACGAAATTTAATAAATTATGAGCAATTAACTTTCCTTGCAGAAAATGAGGTATAAAGCGGATCCGGGAAGGCAAAGTTTTTCCTGTTAAATGCCTTAAAAAGGGGTAAACGCGAACATGAAATTAATCTAGTTCGCCTAGGTTTATTCTGGTGTGCGTCAAAGTCTAAGATTTAGGGGCTGATTCACCAATCGCAGCGGGCGGGGCAACATTGCAAAATTATACTAATTTGTCCGCACAACGCAATTCGATGCCGGCGGGACAAAACAATCCTTAAAACGAGAATGAAATGAAACCCGAGGTAGGATGGAAGATTTGTTGCTTCCCTTAATTAAAAGTTTAAACTACTCATCCGTGCGGCCGACGGAGGAGGACACGATGCTATCATAATTAAACAACTTGGGGCGCGTTCAGTCCTGGTCCAGCAGATAAAATAGAAAAGGAGACATTTTGTTGCGAATTTTATCTTGTTGGATAAAAGACGGAAACTTTTATTGTTTTAGCAGAAATTTCCTTAGCTGGAAAAATGAGACATGGGCACGGCTTCTTGAGTAGTCAGTCCGCTGCAGGAGTCGTCTGCTCCGAGCAGAAGAATAGTGTAACTGCTCGGCTAATTAACTTTTCCAAGACAAGCAATTGAACCACAGGGAATGTCTTACCCTCATAATTAAGCGGCGATATTATTTTTAATTTATATTTAAATGCGACTACTTGCCCTCTCCTTACAGTCACAAATTAATTGCCTGCTAACCAACGATTGGCGCTATACATTTTACCCCAAAAGTGTATTGTCATGCTACAAATAAGGCTAAGCTCAATTATGTAGATGGCTCAGCAAAATGTCAAACTCACTTTATATATTATATAGCAGCATTAACGTAGAGTACGCATGTCAGGTAGAACCCTTATTGGAAGGAACAAAAAAATCTAGTAATTTATAATAAAATGTTTGTATGGTTAAAAACTCTTCTTAGTTAAAAATTAAATTGTAAAATATTTTTGCTAGAATTTTGAAGTCCAATTTTATTTATAATCAGCCTGGCATTGATTAAATATTTTAATTCAAATGTAAGGAAAAAAATATTAATTTTTATTAAGAAAAGGATTTAAGACTTTAAGAAAATATTATTTAATTTTAATACACTTTTGTTCTAGGAAACTGCTTATCTAAACCAAAAGAAAATTTGAAACAATTAGAAATTCGTATGATTAATTTCAGTATCGTTTTCGCTATCATTAAGAGTAGCCATTCTTTTCACTTTTCCAAAAAATGGCAACTATACTTGAAAACAAAATGCGATTTTTACAACTTTTTAACTACTTAAAAAAACATACATAAAAAAATAGAATTTTAGAAAACATGGCAACGCTTAATGTTGGTCACTCCAAATTAAGCGCAAAATTATAATGTTGCAATCGAGTTTAATAAAATGAAATTATTTTTCTTAATACTATGGTATACCTATTGGAATCGTTTTTCAAAAAATTTATTTAGCTTATTATAATATCTAGGGCTGTTTTCATAATAGATTGAATTGTGAAGAGATTTTCGTTTGCATTGATTTTAATAGATAATCGAAGTATGGAGTTTCGCACTCTGGTTGCATTATTGCATGATAAGCCTAAAATTTGTACTAATTAAACCGAGTGTGTGCCCTAGAGCAGCTTAGCCACTCTTACACCGTAAATGTGCGAGAAATCAGAGGTAAACTATGGAATGTCAATTAATTGGCGGCCATTGTGGAATATGAATTAAGCAATTTAGCGCATATTATGCAAACAACCTGTTAACCGTTGGCAACTCGATTAAATTACGTGCAGCCCTAATTGGTGTATGCTAATTTGATGGTCCCGTCCGGAACCTACGCAAAGGACACACGACGTTCACTTTGCACGATTCTTGGAAAATTTGACTGAGAAAAGCCTGGAAATTTTGTTCAACTGTAGCAGTCCACGGGCGGGCGAATACCCCGAGGACAGTTTCCAGTTCATTATCGAAAAAATCCGACATCTTGTCAAAAAGCTACAAGCTAATTTCTTTCATGAAACTTTCATCTGCCCTGAGAGCTGCGTAGTGCGTAGCCTCGGGAAAAGGTTAAATGAAATAAAATTTCTTGACATTTCCTTCATATCGAGAACACTCGGTGATTTCTTATTCACATACAGAATACGTAGATAACATCCTGCTCTGTAAAAGCTTTTCCATATCCCAGTGGCGGAAGACTTGAACCTTTTTTGTCTAAATATCTATTCAAGTACCTGGGACTTTCCATCCCAATTCGCAACGCACAGGTGAGTGCGCTGAGATGATTGTTTCAGAATTTTCCCCGGTAGAATGGTTTTCCATTTGGCCTCTCATAGTCAAGTTTTCATCTTCCGAAAACAAAAAGTAAAAGAATTGCGGCTAGCTGAAGGCACTCCAACAGAGCGAACACATCACGTTCATATGTATGAAGGTGTTCGGTGAAGTAAAAGATGTTCCTTAGAGTGTAGATATTACTCGGTAAGCATGCCAAAACCGTGGTTTCAAAAGGATTAATTTCAGTTTAGCGGATATCTTTTGTTTATTTTTCATTATCATAATTCACCTTCTACAGCACTTTTTACAAAAAGAATTACGTAAAATAGAGTAGCAAGTTGTTTGAAAATTCTTATATACCTACATACACTATCTTCAAACTAGTTATGCTACGATGAATTTCTTCAAAAACTTTCTAAAATATATTTATTTTTAATTATCTAACAAACTGAACATACGGATTTGTTTTAAAATATTATGTGTAGAAATGATGTTTTGTGAAATCAATTTTTTTTTTTCAAAACACTTCAAATTTTATATTGGATGGTTCATATTTATTGTTTTAAGGACATCTATGGAATATTTTATTAATTTTTATTATATATCATACAATGTATTTTATATATTATGTATATACTACAGCTATTTTGTAATATTTTGTGATATTAACGACATTTTTTCTTCAAAACTAATCAAAGCTTTCATTGAAATTGAATCAAACAAATTAAAGTGTGAAGCTTATAAATTCAAAAATGAATTGGTTTAAGAAAGGCCAAACAAAAAACATGTCTTCTTAAACAACACCGATTGTTACTTCATGAAGTAGAAACCCCAAAGTATTTTTCTGATCTAAAAACTGTGAGGGATTTCCTTTATCATTTCACAAACAAATCATCAATTCTGTGTGCCTTCATACTCGTACATATTTTCATTATAATGAATCATTTAGGTATAGTGCAGTATATAGAATAATCTTTAAAATCTATGTATAATTAACTTAACACAAAACTCGTTACTTAAATATAATTTAAGGTGCTATTTAAGTAAATATAAGAGAAATACATTTTTGAAAAATGACATTAAATTAATGCATACAAATCATAAATATATTATGTAAAATCTGGTTAAAACAAACCAAACTTGCTTCGTATCTAACTAGTGAAATTATGGACAAATTATGAGATTTGTTTTTAGGAAATTCTTCACGTAGTCAGAGATTTGATTTGTTAGACGAGAATGGACCAGTGCTTATCTCTGGACATGGCTAATTTTGACCTTCGAGTCATGGAGCTTTGCTTCTGAGTAATACCCAAACGTAAAACATATTATGTTTCTCAATTTGATATAATAACTCATCTCCAGTGGACAATAAAACACGGACTGTACAGAGCAATGTCACAAATACTCGAAGCGCTCCTTTGGAGACACCTCGCTGAAGCAAGAAGTATCAACAATTGCACGTACGTGAGAAAAAAATCCCCAGTAGGAAGATTTATGATCCCAAATAAAACACATTCCGCCCGTACAGGGCACACTCGCAGCCGTATGCATGCATAAAAGATTTGACGTCCGCACCATAAACGTGCATACTAGAGTGTTAGTGCGAGTGCCATTTCTTTCAAATTCCAGGACAAATTACGGCAATGAATAAAACATTTAAAAGACATTTACTCCTTTATGATGCTAACAGAACACGTGAAATATTACTGGAGAGCCGAAGCTAAGTGGCGAGATAAATAGGGGTAATGGACTATGGACCAGATGCGCTTTTCAGAAGATGTGAAAAAGATTGCGGCTATCCGCGCAATTAGTGGCACTCGCAGTGCTGGTCTCCGCAAATTATTCTCCTTTTCATCATTCCTGTGCAGCCAGGTGTTAATTCCTCGCAGGACAAACGTACTCTTGGTCTGTCCGCCATACCCTAGTTATGGTTTTTCCAAAGAAACGCAACAGGTAAATGAGAAATATTCCGTCTGTGCAATCGTGACTCTGATTTTAAATGGTTTTTCATAACCATCCCCCTTCAAAGTTCACGGGACTCTTCGCACAATTCAATTTAAAGCCATTAAGAGCAATTTCGTAAAACTAATTTAAAAGTAAGACGGACTCTGTCTAAGCTCCTAGTAAGCTAAGCATCACTTGAAGCAAATGATAGTTACCTAGCTAATTACAGTTTTCCGCAGCAATGTTTCAGTAGCAGTTAGCTTTTAAGGAAAATTTTAAAGTCATTACTGATTAACCTCAATTTTTAGTATATCTAAGTAATTGCAATTTTGAATAATTTGAAGCCACGAAACGAAATCAAAACATTTCGAATAGTTCTACTAGCTAACAAATATGTTAACTACACTTTAGTGTATAAAAATTAAGTCTCCGTTATTTACTGTGGGAAATTTGTCTAAAATGCATAGCTCTATTAATAAAACGTTATCGTTAATTAAGACTCTTCGATATTATACGTTAATTACATAAAGAATAAGTTACTTTAAAAACAAATCTTATCGAGTTTACAACACTTGAAACAATTTCAACGCCCTACGGCGGATAGTTTCAAGAACTAAGCACCGATAAACTCAAATTAAACAGATTTCCTTCGACCCAATGAACGGAATAATTTGAAGCATGTGTGAATTGGCTCATCTGTCACGAAACCCAGCCGACAATTTAAGATAATTAATGACTCTTACGAATTACAAATGATATTAGTCCAACCCAAACGGTGGTTGTATGTACCTACCTTTGTTTAGATTTCGACAGTGATCAATTTATTACGGCGTCCCTTCGGGGTAATCACAGCTCGAAGTTTTGTATGCAAATATCGAGCCTAGGAACAGAACAGTTAACACTAATGGATTCTGTTTTAAAATCCCCGGCTCCTCAGGGACTTTGACTTGAATTTTCGGCAATTTGCCATAATGCGATGATTGTCATTTGCTTAAGTACTTCTGAGATCGTCTCAATATCTTAGCAAAAGAGGACGGACGTTATTTGCATATTTTTGACAGGATTCTAAATAATTCTTAAGCAAAAGTCCTTGATGTTTCAACTCAAAAGGAAAATGCACTTTTAGATACCTGCCTACTGCGGAGTTGGGTAGACTTTTTAGAAAAAGAAAGGATATGTAGCTAACGTTGCGCTACAGGAGGATTATGTTTAATGGAAGAAAGCATAATAAATTAAATGTTTTTTTAATAGGAATACAAATACTGGATGATATCAGTTTTGAACCATCTATTACTTCTTTGTACCGATTAAAATAAGTCTTAATTATTATTCCAAATAGTATGGAATGCGAACCAGATATTGATAATAAAAATAGGTTTTTCATCCAACTTCAAAAATGCAATGATTATATAATCTTAAGATATCTATAAGATCGGTGACAGTAATGAATCTTAGTATTTTGAAAGTGGTACCATTTTATTTCCAAACTCTTTTAATTTGATATCTTGATTTACCCGCCCTACCTGCCGTCCTTTGCTTAAAAGAATCTGATTACACATTTCAAATTAACGCATTTAGTTGCAATTTCTATCAAAATAAATTGTTAATGCCGTTTTTAAATTCGTTCAAAAAAAAATGTCGTTTACCTTTAAAACGATTTAAGTCGTTTTCCGTACCTATTTTAAATTTTTATTGCCTATACATAAAATGTTGAAAATATTGAAATTAAATCTCGAATTATTGAAACTTTTATGCTTCAGATTGTCGAATCAAAAATTGCGAATCGTTTGACGTCATCAACATTTAAAAACGAAAAGGTTATGATCGTGCGTAATATTTTTGGACATTCAAATTTTTTTATGAGCAGACATACATTATATATTATGTATTCCATTAATTGTATCTCATTCACACGTGCATACAATTTGCTGTAGTCCATTGCTTTTTCATTTTAGGTGGCACTCAAAACCACAACGCTTTAAAACTTTCCGCTCATTTTTATCTAAACAAGTTTTGTATAAATAAAGCTTGGACATTTTGTGAAAGTTTTGCCAATTTGCGGGACTGTAGATTAAAGCCAAAAAATGTTCTAAAGCAATAGGAGCCCGGAACACCATAAATTATGAATGACTCAAAACTCAGCGATGGGCTCGTTTGGGAATGCTTTGTTCCGTAAAACTCCTGGAAAGTTGAACCGCGAAGGCCTCGAGCGAGTTAGCATGGGACCCAGGAGTTAAGAGTAGTCACATGTCCATGTATGGGAATGTATATGAGAAACGGCCGTGAATTTTCCGGATGTTCATCTGACCGGGTTCGGTGCTTTTGGTAGAATAAGTCTATTTAATTAAACATACCAGCACGATTTTTCGCAACATTATTGTTGGAATGCGAAACTAAAATACCCCTGGCTGTATATGCAAAATAAACCAACCTCCCATCGCAAGCCTCCCGTTTGCACTCGCCCAGAAAAGGTTGGAAAATTAAAATTTAATCCTAAATTGGGTTGCCGTTTCCGTAGGTGTGAAAAAGAACTTCTGGAATGTTTTACCGGGTCGGCAATTTTGACAATTTATTTTGCGTGTGCTATGCCCGCAAGCTGTATGCTCTTCTATAGCGTAAATATTTTACAGGAATACGTGATGCATGCACAGCCCTTCGCGGAAATCTATTGATTATGCATTTGCGTTGCATCTAATTACCACAAAAGCATTCCTCTGTTTGGTCAGGGCTTATTGGATTTGATGAAATATGCGGTAATGTTCACCGACAAAATCTGTCCATTTTCATGTATGTTTCCATATTAATGTAGTTATCTCTCCTCTCTTGCTAATCAGGGGTACTTGTAGAATTATGTTGCAGCAGCCCTCGTCATCATTAATTTTGTGCTTAATCATCTGACATATTCACTTCCTATCACGCACCAAAATTCCACCTTCCAAGTCTGAATTTACGAAAGCCCATTGCAATTATTGGATTGAACATGAAAAGCAAACAGAGTGTTGATAATACGTTTCCAGTTAAATTCAATTATTTTTAGATTAGTCTAGCTTTATTTCAACTATCTTAAAATCAATAAACGAATAAATTACGTAGCTTTCTACTCATATAGTTTTGTGCAAAATATTAACACTTTTCGACGACAATAATTATGTAATGCGCGGCTTTATTAATATGTCTTTACTCTCTAATGCACAAAAAAAAATCACATTTCATTTGATCGTTTAGAACAATATAAACAAAATTGCTCTGGAAGTCCTTAAAACTCCTGTGCAAAACAATAGCACCTTACTGAAATTTCTTTAATAACACAGGTCAACACCAATTTTTTTCTTAAAGTATTTTCAAATGATTTCTATAGGATTTTTTCCGTAGAATTCGAATTCGTAAATGAAAATGTTCAAACAGCTTCCATTTTCGAGAAAAATAGGGTTAAAAAGTACAAAAGACCATATTTAGAACATTTATGAAAAATCATTACAAAATAACGGATCGAGCCAAGAACTTAAATGTTGTTCAAATAATAGTTGAAATCTTAAGCTATTATATAATATAAAAGTACAGAAGACCTTAAAACATTTCGAAATGATCCATGACTTTTTTCCATTAACCAATTACTTCATATAATAAATGCGGAATAAACAACATGACAAGTGCACACTCATGAAAAACTTGTTCGATAATATATTTAAAAAGGGCTATTGAGATAAATGGCATTTAATTTTCTTAGATTAGGATTTAGACTTTCATTTAAGCCGAGTTAAAAAGTTCTCTGATGATCCTTTATTTTTTAATGATGATTCAAAACTGATCAAAATACGGTCTGCAAAATCTGTATTATTACTATCAACACTACAAAAACAAACTTTAAGGAGGTTGTGGGTATCTTTAATTATTTTGTATTATGAGAAATAAAAAAAATATGAAATAAACCGAGACTCAAGAAAATTTTTTTTTTTTTTTGTAGACCGGTGTAATTCGTTTGGTGTCCCTTGCTTTTGATCACTTCTAAGAATTAAAATGAAAAAAACTTTAACAAAAATATATGCAAATGTTTTATTGGAATTGTTTAGATAGTAGTTAAAAGGTCCAGAAACAAAAAGGAATTGATTAAACACTTCATTACAAAAGTATCGAGGAGAAAATGTGGAAACTTTTAGTACATATGTAGGTAGTGGGTCGGGGAAAAATTACGTTGACTTCAAAACATAGTACAATTGTACTAAACGTTAAGCGAAAAGCCTTAAACTACTTTCTGTTTGCAACGCACAGTCCCACAGTTGTAGATTCCTGGAAAAAAATACATCTTTCTTTGTGATCTAGATAACAACAGTAACAAGTTTCATTAAAATGAAGCTTCCGTATCGCTTAAAGGAATATTCGTTTTCTGTCTGGAACATGTAGTCAAGGAGGGTTCGTCCTCGGGCGATGTGTCGCAAGAAAAAATAACCTGAAATTGTCCTTTGTCAGCGGATCGCAAGGGCTAGGCACATGTAATGGTACCTACATTTCGAATTAAAAGGGAAGAAGATTAAATAATTGGAATAAAAATTTTGTTCGTTTCTTCGTTGTTTATATAACAAATTAAACAACTGCCGGCGGCTGTTTATCAAAACTCTAATGGAATTTCGCGAACATTTCGCCCGGCAGCAGTATCCACAGAGGTATGTGGCATTATAGGTACAGCAGGAGAAGAGGAATTCTCGAATGGAAACTGCTCGCCCTTTCTATAATTGAGTTTGAGGTGGAATTGTTATTCCACTTTGTTGCTTTTATATGCGGTTTCTACGGGTGGGTGCCTGTGTCGAATTGAACTTTGCCATATTTTAATTTGCCTTGTCCCGTGGGAGATAAGCACCCTGAGGAGCTCAGAGAGCGGAGAAAAAAATCCACATTATGAATTACATTTCACTCCACTTTTCTTTCATTTTTTCCTTCCCTTTTGCCTTTGATAACTGCTTTATAAATTCACCTTTATTTCCGAGTTACCAATTAAATTTGCAACAACCAGCCCACCCTGCACCACGCTCGATTCGCACCACCTGCGCCATTCGCACTTTGTAGTCGGCGATTGTTGTTTCTGGCGTAATGGTCATTGTAAAAAGGGATAAAATCCCACCGTCATGTAAAGTGAAACCTTTTGCAAATTAAACCACTCTCGGCATTAAGAACTTTTAAGTTTCTCGAATTTGTTGGCCTGTCTGTAATTATTAAATAATAAGAATGGCAGGGACGTATCCAGAATTTGGATATGAAATAATGCTACTATACTTAGGGTTAGGTACTATGACATTCATATTTTTTAACTACTCATATTAAAGTTTAAATTCGTTTAACTTATAAATTACTCCATGCGTATATAGAAATTAATAAATAAAGTATGTAAAAGTAAGAATATACATATCTATACTAATATTATAAAGAGGAAAACTTTGTTTGTTTGGTTGTAATGAATAGGCTCAAAAACTACTGAACCGTTTTTAAAAATTCTTTCACCATTCGAAAGCTACATTATCCACGAGTAACATAGGCTATTTTTCATACCCCTAAGTGGTAAGGGTTGTCCTCCGAGACGGCTTGACCGATTTTTATCAAATTTTATATGCATATTCAGTAGGCTGAGCGGCTACTATCTATTTTTCATACCCCTAAGTGATAAGGGCTGTCCACCCCTAACATTTTATTTTTATTTTTTGGATGGAGGACGGAAGATGGAAGATGGAAGGTGGAAGATGGAAGATGGAAGATGGACGATGGAAGATGGAGGATGGAGGATGGAGGATGGAAGATGGAAGGTGGAAGATGGAAGATGGAAGATGGAAGATGGAAGATGGAAGATGGACGATGGAAGATGGAAGGTGGAAGATGGAAGATGGAAGGTGGAAGATGGAAGATGGAGGATGGAAGGTGGAAGATGGAAGATGGAGGATGGAGGATGGAGGATGGAGGATGGAAGATGGAAGGTGGAAGATGGAAGATGGAAGATGGAAGATGGAGGATGGAAGATGGAAGGTGGAAGATGGAAGATGGAAGATGGAAGATGGAAGATGGAGGATGGAAGGTGGAAGATGGAAAATGGAAGGTGGAGGATGGAGGATGGAGGATGGAGGATGCAAGATGGAAGATGGAAGATGGAAGATGGAAGGTGGAAGATGGAAGATGGAAGATGGAAGATGGAAGATGGAAGATGGAAGATATATATAATTTTAAGTTAGTTATTTTTTTTCTACACTAGAAATTCCCTAGAAATAATTCATAACGAAAGACCAGGAAAACTTTGTTTGTATGTTTGTTTGGGTCAGCTAGTATATTATATAATACATACATATATATGTACATACATATATAGGAGACGGACTGTTTGAACCAAATCTTCAAATGAATGTACAATAATACTTTTTCAATTTCAATAATAGTTTAATTTTTAGATCAAACATTAAGGTTGTAGTCTAGTTGGTAACTTTCAAACAAATTTTTTTTTTTTTACATTTTTCGAATGTATATGTATCTAAGGGTATTGTATAAACTTTTTATGAAGATCCGAGTAGTATCGAAACATTAGTATCATGGCTAAAGGTACAGGTAGGAATCCGAATAGAAACAAGAAACGGAAATTAAAAAAACTTTAAACGCGTTTTCCTCAAAACAAAGTTTCTTTGGACGCCCCCTACGATTTCTCCGGAACCCGTAAACCGATCCTTCTGAAATTGTAACCACATCTTCGACACATAAGCACTCATAAAATGGACTATTATCATGTTAAAAATTTAATATTTAATATATTTTTTCACAAAAAACAGCGAAAAAAAACACTTTCTTCAATATTTTTGGTTTTTGTTAAGTAAAATTAACAAAATTTGTTAAAAATTAATATCCATAGTTGATTTTGTAGCCATTGTCATACCGAATCTAAAACACTTCGGTTTTTTAGTTTCAGATAAAACGTTGCCGAGATATCGTGGGGGAGCCGACCTGCCTCCAAATTGTGGCGTTACGTTCAATTACGGATTTTGTATAAAAAAATTTAAAAATATGAATAAAAAAAAATTGTTTTTGGTATTTTAAGACTTGATTTATCATACCTAACAATTTTTTTATCCATATCTTCCATAGCATGTTCAAAAAAAATTCCTGAAAATAGCCTATTTTTTTAGCCTACGAACTAGACTACACCCTTAAATGCTACTATTTTTTTTATTTTTTTCTGACTAATAAATATCTTTAATGCAGGGCATTTTCTTCTTAAGTTAGAAAATGTCTCTGCTTTTTAGGTCCGATCTCTGAACTCAACCTACGTATGCATATTTATTTCATATTTGGATTTTTTAAACGATTATCATATAGTTAATAGACAATTTTGAAATCGTTAAACGTTTTTACAAAAAACAGAAAATTCATATTAATCAGTATAACTTATGTATTTTCGTTTCTGTTTTTCAGTTTTTAATAAACTACTTCCACAAAAAAATCATTTTATCATAGCTGAACTTTGAAGTATATCGGACGGGAGGATCCGGATCTTTGGATATGTTCCTGAAGGATAGTGCGAGGTTGTTCCCAAAGAGTAACTATTTTTTATTAGCCCTTAAATCCAAGACTAAAACTAAATTTCGCCTTCCCATTTCACTATAAATAAGACTTTACCAGTTTCAAGTTTCCTTATTTATCCGCTTCAAAACGTATCCGCACCCTTTCTTTAGCAATAATTCAGTTGTTCTAAAAAGTTAAATTTCCCCCAATTTCACTCATTGCACGCCCTGTTTGTTTACGACATAACTTTTCACGAGTAATAAACCCCACACATTTCCCCGTCAAAGGTACCAAGTTATGCTCACCCTGCTAGTTCACCTTTGATTCTATTCAGACTTTGTAAATGCATATTCAGAGCCAGAGTATCTGTTTGCCTGCAGTCCTGATTTCACTTCAAAGTTACGTCCTTTGTCTTTTGAATGCGATGTCTCTGACTCTGCGATAGTAAATTTAATTAAGAAATAACTCCGTAGGGAATCTCATATTGCGCACAATATGAGTCCAAACGAAACTGGGTGGAACGAGCCATTCAAATTTAATTGTGCCAATCATTTCATCCTAGTCTTAGTCGAGGGCTTCGTTACTTTTATTAGATTTTCCTTGAAATCGCATCACTTTGAGTAACATTAACATTTTTGCTAAGCTTTTGTAAATACCCTTTTGTCTCACCTTGCCATGTAAAAAAGCAGATAAAGCAAGTCGGTACTTTTACAAATATTTATGTTGGAATTTATGTCGCATTGGGAAGGAGAATACTAAACTAATAATTTCTTTATTTTATATTGTAATAAAATAAAACTTGAATTGACGCAGGATTACTTATTTTCCGCAGCTTTTGTAGTAGCTAAGAATTGCCTCAGTTTTATCATTGGGTTTTCAAGAAAAGATTTTTTTCCAAAAGTAATATATGTTTTTAAATATTTATTTGCTTATGCAAATCTAGCAGTAATATAGTCGAATGAATTTTGCATTCTAGCACTAAATTGTATGATTTCTATTGTGCATATATGTATACTTGTAAGATTAAATTGATATAAATAATAATAAGAATAAAGAAAAAAAAATATTGTATTATAATAATTGCAAACAGATTGGGTTTGAGATTCCCTGATGTATTTTGATGAAATGTTGTAGAAATATGGAAGGTCGGCTATGATATAAATGCTTAAAATATAATTTATTTAAAAGTTTTCATAACCCATTAGAAAATAATCTGTTAAACAATATGTAGTTATGCGAAATTTTAAGACTAATATTCGAACATCATTTTTGAAATTTCGTGGGAATATTTTAAATAAGTGATGAAATACATATGTAATAAAATTCTTATTTTAATATATAATTACTTTTTCAAAATATCGAATTTTAATTTCTAAAAAATCACTTTCCAACTCCATTTTCAGTCTAGCTTAATTATTAATGGTACAATATTACCACATCGAGAAAAGTATTCAAATAAACTTGCAAGATTTCACTACAGACGGGCAGGTTCCTTACGGACAAATTTGTACGAAATTATTTTAAATTTTAAATTATATTAAGCCCGAAAAACTTCTGATAGAATAAAGAATTTAGATAATGACCTTTCCTGAGGAGACCTTTTAACAAAATTCCCCTAGTAAGTGGCAGCAGCAAGATGACGAAGGATCACCTCTTTGAAGTCCTTAATTTGCACCGTACGTGTGCAATGTCAAATTCAATTAACACTTTAATCTATCACTCCTTCGAGAAAGAGAATTTTTAATGAAATTTCATATCATGCTCTCACTGTGCAAACATTAACGAAGTTTCCGCACTTATCCCATTCGAATTATTTGAAATTTCATGAATCAGAGTGTGTGCTTAGGGAAAAACCTGCAACAGGGTTAATACCCGATTAAAGGTCTCATTAAGACCCAGATCAGGGATGATAGTTCCAGAGGCAGTCACATTCCATTGGGAGTAAAAGGGTTTTAGTTACTTTCAACCGTTTTAAAGTTTTCTGTGAAATTGAACTACTCTTCTTTTTTTTTCTTTCGAGGAGGTTTCGAAAATCTTTTGGTGTTTATTTTTTGGAAACGAATTCTCCACCTCTATAAGATATACGTATGTATATTACTTGCATATACATAATTTTAAATTCCATATACTTTCTGGAAAGCTAAAACTCGTGACCTCACCTTTTTCCGCTAAATATTTCATTCATTTCCCTACCATCTTAAAATGTTCTCAATTGAAGCTTTATACCAAAACAGGCGTTTAAGATAGACAGAGTTAGAGAATAGAAGTCCTTCCTCGAAAAGCAAGGTCGTCTTGCCACAATATTCAATAAGCACGAAATAGACCGCAGAATAAATTAATTGAAGGGTAGGTACGCAAATGATTCCCTTCGGCACCTAATAGCTATAATTAATAATTTACTTACAAGTTTCCTTCGGAAACCTCATTTCAATTCGATACAACCCCAGGGGAAAACCACAGCTCCCATTTGTGCCTCTGGGAAACTGACTCTCTGCTGGAATGGCTGCTGTATTCGCCAAAGGGTTCCCGATAATCAGGGATTACTCAATTTTTCTTCCAGTAAATGCCTGGCCGATGACTTAAAATGAAGTACTTGCTCCACGAAATAAATGCTTTCAAATTTTGGTAGTTGATTAATTTGAATGTGGTATCAGAAAGTACAGAGAGACTAGAACCTCTTAATGGTTTAGGGTTCTATGTACCCTCTAGAATTAATAAAACATGAATTTTGCCTGAAATTTTGTCCTGGACGTTTTTGGAATAGTCGTCTAGATTACATACATACACACTACAGCCAAATTATGATTACGGCCTTCTTCTCAAAAGAGTGTAACACATAAAATTAAAGTTTGAGAATTTCATTTCTGGAATAATTTTTATGTTTTATGTAATTTAGAGAAATTGTTTTAAATTCTTCCTCTGCCCTTCCGATAGGTCAGCAGGCATAACCGCAAGCATATTCTGTGAATGTCAGCTTAACATTTAATAAATATATGATTTAAACCAATCATAGAAAACCGCCTTCTGATATTCAATCTTCAAAACCTTTCGAACATTATTTTTTCTTTGAAATTCTGATAGCTGAATTTTCAGAACTAAAAAGCCTTCTGATTGCGAGTGCACACTCTGAACTCTCATGTTTTATGAAATATTCGACCCTTCAGCAACGGGTTAAATGAGTCATAACATGCTACGAAAACAATCTGGAAATCAAAAGCCCTTGTTCCTCGGCAATATTGCAACAATTGAACACTTATGCGCTCTTTATGAATAATGGATTTTGGGTGGTCTTTTATGTCCCCTTTGGACGTAACATTCCCAACATCATAGCGATTTTTGTTTTCTTCTCTGTTTATCAATCAAACAATGTCAGATCCTGGAGCAATTGTGCGGAGGACAGAGTTTGCTACAAGAGCTATCGGAAAGACACGGCAAATGAAAGGCGTGGAGAAATTTTGTGCCTGGAGCCATAGGCTCAAATCAGTGTGTTTGCTGTCTTTCATTATATTTTCAGGTCTATTTCAAAAGCACACCGCACATGAGAGGATTCATAAAGTAGGTACCTACGAGCGCAACAGGCCCCCGAATATCGAATTCCAATAAATACACCAGAAAATGTATACTCTAAACTAAGAGGTCTATTGGAGTGGTAGTCAAGTAGATGACCACGAGGTCAATGCAATTAGCAAATTAATTTAATAAAGCCTGAGTGTACCCGCTTATAAATTAATTAATTCTGAACCATTAGTCACAAAGGCAAGAAACCCACTAAATGGTGATTTTACGAATGGTGGTTTCAATTAACACAAGAGAGAAATAATTAAAGGTAAAAATTCTGCCCAATAGCTTTACATATTTGCACAGAATGGTAAACAGGATCATGTACGGAAAAAATGTAATCCATAATCCGAAATCATGCAAATACTATTTATTGGAATTTCTGTTATAATCAATTTTTTCAATTAATAAGAAAGTAAGTATGTATAATATTAATCGTCAGTGAGTAATGTACATTACTTATAAAAATACACTTATACATTATAATAGAACGTCCAAAATAAAAATGAATTAACATTAGAACTTCAAACTCCCTGATTCACTGCGTGTGCTATGTTTAATTCAATACAACATAATATATGTTAAAAATTTTATTTTTTTTATACCATTCGGACAAATAAAATAATTAACTAGAAAACAATTATGAGTGACCATTTTTCGAAAGGAATACTTACAAAATCGAGTAAATGAAGTAAAATAAAAGCATATGATTCACTGCATTAATGCCGAACAATACTAAGTATAAACGCTTTACAAAAGTACTCCGAAGTTCGTTGAGCTCTTAATCAAGTCAAAGGATTAAGGCTATTGTGTTGGCAAACCAAAACGCCTATACATACAATCGAGCTCATCTGATAGCATAATGTACATATTCTACATACATCCGCAATTCACTTAACTTAGTCTCTCTGCCTGTTCACTGCGGCATGCTAATTGACTTTTAAGTTCTCGTAGCATCTTGGAAGTCAAATCGAGCATCAGGGCGATTTTATCGCTCTACCTTTTTGAATTAATTTCGAGATGAAAACGAGTAAAATTCCTTAGATTTTGTTCTCCCAAAAGTAGTCGAGTTTGAGTCTTACATGCGGGATGCTGGTCTGAATTCTTGAGGGAATTCCTTAAGATTAGTCTTATTTAGGATGATTATTCATTATCCCGCTGCCAACTTATCTTCACGGTCTTCATTTGCACGCTTGAAAGTACGGACTAATTACAAGATAAATAATCGGAAAGGCTTACAAGTTTAGTATAACCTCTCATAGCAGTAATTATCTGGTTTATGCTAGGATAGGATTATTTTATTGTATCCCCTATTTAAATATTGCCTTTATAATTTTCTTCTATCGCACAATGTTACAAAGTAGCAACGATAGCACAAAACATTTTTGGTTATGATGTATGTATATTTGTCAATTTCCTTTAAAAATACATAACATACAATTTTATATTTTTCTTTTTTATTTCTTCCCAAAATGCTTAGGTAAGACATGTTTGAATAGAGATATATGTAAGTATTAAATCTTAAGCTATCTTAACTAAAAAAAAATTTTACTGAGAAAAGCACTGAATAATCATATAAATGGTAAAGAATTTAAGATTCGGATTAAACTTAAGAAAAAACGTTATACCATACAATAAGTATACTAATACAGTCAGGTTTATCTTATCCTGCTAAATAGATGACCGATTATATCTTTCAAAGTTTTCCCACTAAAGTAAAGAGGCTGAAATTTTCTTATTATTCTGAAGTCTGAAAATGTCCAATTATGTGCAGAAAAGATGTTCGTTTTTAAGTCTCACCCTGCGCCGCACAGATAATCTATTCTACTCTAGGCCCTTTCATGTAAATCCTCTCCACAATGCACCTTTTTAAGTTGCCGAACAATCATCATGTTCTTGGGGCTCATAATTAAGAAGACGGCAGCCAGCCACTTGTTGGCAGTGAAATTTCATCGACGACGCTCTGCCCTCGAGGGCTTTTAACATAAATGATCTTTTGTGTAAATAACAATTGAAGTATGCCAGAAGCTTTTAAAGTATTCTTGAGGCAATTTCCCGTAATCCGCCCCTACTTATTCGCTGAAGGTGTATACTGCACCAATTTATGTAATGGGATACCTTTCTTCGAGCTTCTTACGATACCTTTGGAGAAAATGCACAGCTTAATGGTGGTTTTGTTGCGAACTCAAACTTTGGCTTTTGGGTTTTGTAATTTTTTTTTTTTTGTTTGTCTGAGGCGGCAAGAATCACACTAACATTTGCAAAATTTTCGCTCTTCCTCGAGCTATTTATTACTTAAATTACACTTTATGTAACTAAGGAAAAATACATTTTACTCTGTAGCGACAGAAGTGAATCACGAAAAGTTGTATTTGACTAAAAATAATTTTAGAATTTTCGTAATATTAAATAAGGAAACTTAAATTTCAATCAATTGATATTTTTGATTTGGTTTCGGACAGCATTTTGTTATGTTGGAATAACTTCAATGTGTTAGATTTCAAGGAAAATTATGTAAAAAATGAATAAATTATTTTTTATATTTCAAGAAGACAACTTGGCAATTCATCGTTGAAAGTAATTCATGAGATACCGACTTAAATCCCATTAATAGCCTATGAGGAGTTCTAACTAGTTGGTTTTATGAGCACAGCCATTCAAGAAGTTTGGATTAACATTCCTGAAGTAGTTTCAGAAAAGATAAAATCAAGTAAATTAAATTAATAAAAATTTATTTGATCTTATTTATTAAAGTAGAAGAATATATCTCTAAATAGTATAAAGCAAAGTCGCTGTTTTCGTCTGTCTGTTTCTCCGTTTACTTCTTCTAAACCACGCAACGGATTTTGATACGGTCTTCACTATCGCTTAGAGATTTTCTTTGGGAAGGTTTATATGTATAATACATGCATATTATAGTAGAGAAAAGCCGAAAATTTCAAAGATTTGTAATGATGTCCTAAAAACCATATTTTTGGGCGCTTAGCATCCTGGGCAAAACAATGGGAGCATGCTGTTATTTTTCTCAGTGTATATTTGCACATCCTTTTTGTACAAAAATATAGTATATTTTTTTAAAACACAAAGAAGCTGTTGATCCTAGAGCGTGTTAAATTTGAGGCGTTCACGATGTAGTCTTAAAAACAAAACAAATTTCCAAATAGTTATTAATTTTTAACCTGTTGGCTTTCGCCGAGAAATTAAAATATTGAAGGTTACGAAAGTTATACCTACCAATACAAAGTGAAACATACGATTTGAAGATGCTGCAAAAGTTTCAAGGGAATCGATTCACTACAATTTGAGATATCGCGGGCAGCGATTTGAAAAACGTGATTTCGAGAAAAAATCGGAGATTTGATTAGATTACAAATTACACCCCTATATGCGTCGAATTTCTAAGCCCTATAACTTTCTTAATTCAACGAATTTTCAAAAGCCCATTTGAAGGCATATTTTTGAGGGTTATTGGATTAAAAAATGCAAACAAACCGTCACTGCGGAATACCTCCAAGGTTTACAATTAAAATTTTGACTTACCCATTGCTTCGTCCTGTTCTTTTTCAACTTTTAATCGCGAAACTTTTAAAAATGGCGGCACATCTACTTTTATATCACTTTTTAACAGGCCCTTTTTTCTGTGAAACACTTCCACAAAATTATTTCAATTCGGAAACACAACTCGCGATAAATATGTATTTAAAAAAACTAGCGATACTTTCACTTCATCGGTTCTTACCTTTTTATATTCAAAAAAATCCCGAACAAACGAAAACGCCGCCATTTCAAAGGGTAATTTCTAAATTAAAATGACCGAAGCACGCCCGCAGTCCGTCCACCCACTCCGAAAACAATTCGCAAACTGCGAGAACGCTTCTAGAATAACGGTAAATTAGACTGCAAATTTGAAACGAGCGGAAACGAAAACTGCAAGAATTTCCGCAGGACTGAGGACGTCCAGGGAACGAACGGTTGATGCAATTCAAAAACTGAACCGGAGGGAAACGAAACGCGCGGAAGCACGTCAGAGCCCCCAAATTAAGCGCGATTTTTAAAATTTTACCTTTAAAAGAAATTAAACCCTTCGGCGATTAAGGGAAAAATATAAAAAAAAAAATACCTCCGAAGCAAACATTAAATGCCGGCAACCTAAACCGGGGGGTGGTGTAAAAATCAGCTAGAAATAACCAAAAAATTGGATCTGGTTCTAGTATGTAGGTACATATATATATTAAAGTAGAAGAATCTAAAATTTTTCAATTTTTTTATGTATGTACTGTACATACATAATATACTTAAAACACATTATATATTTTTATAGTATACGCAATATACTTTAAATGCATGCTTGTTTTTATTTTGCAAAAATCATTGTGTGTTTCTTTATAGCCATTTGCTCTACTGTAAATGAATCACAAATGCAATTATTTGATTGAATCTCCAATATGCAGTAACTAACGTTGAAAGGATCTGCATTCTACGGTTCCAATTATTTGCTCCAAAACTAATTGGAGAAACAATTCGTAGCATATAAATTCAGTAAACTCAGAATAAAGTATTCGAAAATTTCTTAATTAAATACGCCGGGTGAATTCGGATACCACCAGCAAAAATAAACCATAACTCCAAAAATTATTCGATATTCTAACATGGTACGCTATTTTCGAGCTCTTAATGATTAAAGTTTTAAATTGCAAGAACAGAATTGGAATTCTTAAAGATGATTGCAAATTTGAAACTTCTATAATAATGCTACTAGACCTGATCAAACCAACAATGTTCAAACTACATTCAGTTAATCAACCATTCTGCTTCAAAAGAAGTGTTATGCGAAAACAAACTATTTGAGACATAGATGAGAACGCATTAAAAGCCTGGAACAATAAAAACAACATTAATGGAATGCTATCCAGCAAAATGGAAGCTAATCAGAGAAAATATCTGCCACAATAGGCCTCATTGACCACTTTGACGCGGGCCGGAATGTCTAAAACAGATAGCCACTGTTTCCGGTTTGCCTTTTAATTGGGAAATTTGTCGTCCTGCCGCTTGCTAGGCCGGTAATTATCCGGAATGTGAATGTGACCCTAGATTAAGCCATTATTTGCAATATATCGATTTGGAGGATTGTCCGGTGCAACTGCAATCCCCTGTGCCTAGGACTTATCGGGGAAAATGCGGCCCGGTTCATTCCATCTGTCCGTGACCGGAAGCCTTTGAATAAATTAGCGAATCACAGTCGACGATGCGTGGAGTATTAAAGTAATTACATTAGTAACCAAGCCTGAGATGTGTAAATAAATTAAATTTTAAGTGGCTTTGAGCAGTCCTTCCGGCGTGGTGAAACGGCAACGGCCGAACGCAACATGTTAAATGGAGCATTAAGTTAGGGTCTTATTTTGCTCGACTTACGGCTCAGTCAGAGGTAGAGTTGAAAGGCTGACAACATGGAGAGCAACCACCTGAAAAATCAGCTTTTAAGCTCCGGAAATAGAGACGTACTGCTCCTGGTGGTCCAGAGGGATGAGGGATGAGCGCACCGAACAGAAAGGGATTCCGGCTTGTCATGTTAGTTCATTAATTTTTCATTTGAGTGAGCCAAGGGGCTGTCAGCGGAAAGACCTGGAATATCGGACATGGTGGAGCGTACGTTTAGATTGTTTCCATCACACCTTGCCTTTGGGGCCTTTATGGTGCACGCTCGGGAAACGCTCCACACAAATCCTTTGAGTTTTGGGCCCTTGCAGCCATTCGAGGGCTGCTCTGCACGAATTATCAATGTTTCAGTTAAACAATGACCACAACGAATTCAAATCTTAATTTGTGGTTCTACTCTCCTGAGGATTATGGCCGGAATTTCGTTTCAGTGATCATAATTCAATTAAATTACCTCTCTTCATGGAATATGTACATCTGCTTTTATGTAGCTTACTTAGTACACATTTATTATCTGTAGCATAGAAGTTGTTCTCTTCTCACACTCACTTTTCGCGTTAAACTTTATCTTACAGTACCCAGTGTAATCTGTCGAGCACAGCAGTTATGAGCCATTATTTTTTAATCCAGTTCAGTCCTGTGTCCAGTTTTATAACATATCAGTTTAAAAACCCCTTCAGTAAAATCTTAACATATGTAGTTCTCATGCAAGTTTTTCAAAAAGTATAGACTTATTCTACTTTCAAAAATATCGTCTCATATCAAAAGTGACATTCTATTGAACTGAAGAAAATATCCACTACTATTTTTATCGAATTTTTTAAAAATATAATAAATTTATCAAAATCAGCGCAAAAGCCAAACTAATGGTCAGTGATTCGTGGAGGGGAATTTATATATATTTTATGTGTTATGCTTAGCGTAGGATATTCCAACAATAGAATAATTTCATACCTTATTTATTTGTAAAGAGCTTTTATTTGATTCTTTTTACTTTTGAGATAAATATATGCATATATATATATATATAAATATATATTTAATAGTATGCAGGCCTCCATTTTATTATTTTAACTAACTTTCAAAATTGGCTTACCAATATCCTCTCTGTACTTAATTGTTGTATGATTTAAAAGTTAACATTAAGAGGCTGCTATTTTGAATCTGCAGCTTTCTATTTTCAAAATTTGGCAAATGAAATTAGTTAGGTTTTAGATTTTCCATATTGTAATCTTAAAATTTTTATTATACATATTTTCTTATTTTTAAGAAAACTCTAAAAAGTCGTGTTTGAGCAGCAATTTAACTCACCTCCACCAAAATAAGGATGAAACAGACCTTTGCAAAAAATTCCTTGCACTGGCCTTTTAAAAACTGCGTTTATCTAATTATTTTACTTCCGACCGCTCAGGTAATCTCATAAGTTTCCTGAAAACTTGCAGCAGTGGAGCAGGTGGTTGAGGTAAAGCAGACGAGAGATATGTAAATTTAAATATGCTTTTTTATACCGTTTAACAGTCACATGAGCTAATTACATTTTTATCTCACTCAAAATCAACAGGCTCTCTTAAAATTTTCCATTGTTCTTGGCGCAGTGCAATCATTTAACCGTCCAGGCCATAACTTGCCCAGTCGACGACTCTCCCAATCTAAAAATTGAATCTATAATTGTAGACCCCCAGACTAATAAAAAATTAACATATTTTTTTTTTCTTTTTTATTAGCTAGGCGGAAAGGGAGCAGTATCTGGCTCGCAAATAGTACGTACGCCGTCTCATACCCTTCAGAAATTTCAGAGCTCTAAAAGAATTCATGGCGCCGCGGCAATGGAGGATGGGTGGCGTCTAGTAAATATTTGGTTTTAATCAACCTAAAAAAGTTTCTACCTGACTTGAATTTGATTACGAGCTTTCTGATTTGATATGTTTGCGTACACCCTCCACGAGGGTCTCCGTGTAAAGCGATGAGCGCGCAAAGTGACTTCTAATCAAAAATTTGCAATCGCAAGATAAACCTTATTCTACAAGACAGCGCTATTTGGGGTTTTCACCCGAACATCGACGGTAAAATATGTCCATATTTAGCCAAGAAATAGTCTCGTTTGAATTGACAATATTAACAAAAAGATTTACCCCCTGCATTTAATATTACATTTAAATTAAAGTTGTCCTCCTCCCCTTGTCTTCTTCTGCCTCCACTAGATGATAAGTGGGCATAAGATTTATTCAATATTCTTAGAAGGAGGCATGTTACTAAACGCATTAAATTGTCTGAAGGATTTTATATAAGACATTATTGGTTTCATAAAAAATACATAACAAAGACATAATACATGCTTTAATTAGGAATTGGGGCAAAAGCTATCTAGTCTATAAAAAGGAAATTATCTTGATTGCTATTTTATAAAAGCTAGTACCAGGAAAAATTACGTTGGCGTTCTTACTTTCTTATAGATTTAATTTAAACCTGGCCCATACCTGATTCAAGTCAAGTGCAAGTTAGTTCAAATCTAATTAATGATTTACAGGATCAAAAGAATCGACCTAATCGACAGTGCTACTAAAAGTAAAATTTTATCATTTTAAATCGCAATTCCAAGTACATACTCAAAAATATGCATTCAAGCTTAAACAGAAATTTGAGGAAGCCTTTTTGACCTGATCATTACATAAATTAGTCTGTAAATGAAAACTACATATAAATAACTACTACATATACAAATGCACTATCAAGTCGATTTCGTAATGGAACGAAAATGCTTATAATACCTTTTAATTTAAATGAACTTATTTAACTGTTTAAGTTCAAATATTTAGTAAATCAATTGATTTCAAAGTTTTCAAATTTATCGAACCCAATAAAGGGTTCACGAGGTCCAAGAAAATATAATAAATTAAATTAATGAGTAGTAATGTCATAAGCCCTTAAAAGGATTTTATAAAGGAATACAACTGCTTTTTTCTTAAAAATAAAAGGGTTGTCACATATTTATTTTCTCGAGGCAGGTACTGTCGATGACATTCACTAATTTTTTTCGAATGAAAAATTTTCACATAAAATGCGAACTTTTACATTACATGAAGCAATAAAAATTCTAAATGTTTTGGAAGCATACAAAAACATAATGCGTTTTAGGTATGTGCTGTGTGTCTAAAATAAACAAAGATGCATAACAAAATTCATATTTCCTAGCAATTAAATTGTTCCTGTTTAAATACGATATAAACACCTCGACTACTAGAAGCACCTAAAATTAATTTTCTTTGATCTTAGCACAGCTAGCCCGGCTCTGTCACTTTATGCGTAGCACTGAAAATATTCACTTCATGTAGTTTATTATTTATTAAAAGCATCAAAGTAATGGGATCCAGGCCCACCTGCAGGGTCGCTTTGAATAAATGCAAATTCCAGGGGCTTTCAAATGAATATCACTACAAATTGCAGACGCTACTATTCGCTATTGTCACCCCGCACGTCGAGGTCGCTCGGCATACATCTCGAAATAATTATTCAAACATGCCAAAGATAAAATCCTGCTCGGGACCCAGGGATTAAAGATGCAAATTCCATTTATATTTCAGCTGGACGTCAGTCCAGCCATAGCCGTCCCGACCCCTGATCCTGGGGGTCCATTCCTAATACTGGCGCGACCCTCAACCTTTGAGTCGGGCAGTCAAAGAAAAACTTTTCGTTTGGACATATAAATAAAAGAAGCATAATTATTCAGGAGCTCATCTCTCGGCTGGACCGAATGTGTGCGAATTTTAATTTCAATTACAGTTGCATCCACTTTTGATTATTCATGTTAAAGAGAAGTCCGACAGGAAGCTCCTCCGAGCTGTGATAAAAGCCTTCCGAGTGAGTTGGTCGAGTTGCCTGGCTGAGGTCATATGCAAATGTGATTATAAATTGCGAGACCTTTAATGGCATTAATTATAAATACTACGCCCTGGCTGCCGTTTGGACACTTCGCATCCCCGCTCTGATGAAATTTACTTGAAGCGTGCATATTACGTTGAGCTTTTTTAATAAAATAATATTTTTATTCAGAACTTCTATGTCGTGATCCTTCAACAAAAGACTTGTTCAGTAAATTACGAAATTGGAACTCAGATAAAATTTATTTCTTGTTATGCCGGAAAAAAGTTTTGTTTCACGCAATAAACATTTTTACAATATGTAATTAATGTTGAAAATTTATTGCCCACACCAATTATATGACAAAATTACATGTAAAATTAAATTACACATGGAAAAGACATTTCAAAGTTGTAATTCTATCGTAAAAAATGTAAAATCATCAAACTATACAAATTTCTATATTTTAACCTCTGCACAACGATAGAAAATGTTATACAACGAATAGTGAAAGTCCTACTAATGCTTAAGGAAAAATTATAATTTATAAAGCATTTAAAATAGAATTAATACAATATTGAACACTATTTTGCGTTTATTTACAGAAACAAAGCAGTCAAATTTTTGAAAGGGCTTGAATTACATATATACAACACAATGATCTCACGTATTTTATTTATAAAACTAATAACTGATATCTAATTATTTTCAACTGATTGCTTCGAAATCCACTAAAAATATGATAAAATCTAGAACAAGAAACAGACACGATTCTTCTTTGTTTGTATATTTTAAATAGATTGAAATGGGAAATCCTTTTTATGTGAATTTTGCGCCTTTTATGTTGTAAAATTATACGACAAATTGTGTATTTATATTTCTCGTTGTATAAGTTTAGTCACAATTTGAAATTTTAATTTATAGCGCAACATACACTCTGCATTCTTTTTTCACTCGAATGCAGTGAATATAAACTAGAATTGATTCCTAGGTATGTAGTTCAAAATTTACTGAAAGGCGAAACAATAGAATTATATTGTAATTATTTCCAGCATATTTCTATTTTAGTTCAGTGATTTCTGAAATAGAAAGGGTCACATGCACCGATGGACAAATTGGTAGGTTAGCGGACAAAAAATTCGATTGATAACCATTTTTTACTTTTTGACGAAAAGAACCTATTGAAAATAAAACGAATTACGCCATTAGTTGCATTTTAGTACCACATAATTTAGCAAAACTCTTTAACCTAAATACGGATGATTTACGCTTTCTCAGACAGAAATAAGGAGAATAAATCCATAAACTGGTGCCCGTCATTCACGCAGAAAATTTGAATGGCCAGTGAGATGGTCTGACATAATTTCTGTAATTTTCACTCATGTGATAGCAGTGTAAAACGTGCCAAGCAAATTAAAAAGCCATTTCACATAGCCTGAATTAATCCCCTTTTTCTGTTCCTGTTTCTGATCAGAGATGTGCTCATGTTTGTACATGGGTCAGATAGCTCCAGGTGAAATGCCTACATAATGTTTATTCGGATGGAAGTATCAAAGTCTTTGCTGTTTCTGGTCGACATAAAAGTGATTAAAATCTTTCATCGTCCGCTTTTAATCGCATTACAATTTTTTTTATTTTTGCTACAAAGAAAGTCATTGGAAAATTATGCTTCAAATGCAACCCTTAAGAGTGACTTTACTTTGATCTAGATGGAGACCTCTAGGAATTCAACCTCAAGGAAAAATATCTGACTCGTACTTGGAGTTCATATTTGTTAACAGATAACTCAATGAATTTGTTTAAATAAAAAAATTGTTGTTTGGACCAAGACAAAAATTAAAATTATATATTTTACTACAAAGGACAAAGTGTTAAAGAAATTCGGGGATGTTACATTAAATCCTCTGCAAAGCTAAAAGCTCACATAGAGTGTGTTGAAAGGCAAATGTTTTACAAGATTTCAGAAAGGATTATGCCCTTTGAAGAGGTAACATTTACGAGTATTTTGTAGTGGTTAATAAGAAAACTTTTAATCCACTTACCTCTTTTGTAATAATTTCAACAGCTGCGGCATTTGTTGTGACCATGAATAAACTTGAAAAGGTAATCCCTGCCTAGGGTTATAATAAAGGAATTGCTTACTTTATGTTAACAAGTTTACACAAAAGGTTCAAAGCATGAGGATTACATCTATACAAACAAAACCTTGTTATATGAGCAACTTTTGGACAATATCCATAACTATAGTTGTTCACTGGCTAATATCCTTCCTGTGACAAAATAGTTCACGGCTATAAGAGTTCGCTGAAAATAATTTGAGGGATTTTAACTTTTAATAGGGCTTTGTGCAGGATTTACCACCACAGGGATTAATGCACTGAAAGAAATTTTTAACTATATTCTGGGAGAACCATAAATATAGTTCGATGGACTATGTTTTACAGATGCCAGAACTATAACTATAGAGTATTTTTCTGAATTTAAATATTATTAAGTTTTTGAGGAACTTTTTAAACACATGGATTAATCCAATAGCTTTATGTCACCCGTAATTAATTGAAACCATTAAGAACTGCTAAATTTTAGTATTCAACAAGTTACTTTTTCTACTCTTAACTTAAAAATTAATTTTATTATGCCAACTTAATAATGTGGCCTAAAGTAAAATAAAATGTGTAGTCTCCTCAAAAACTTTATCCACCCTTTCTACGATTGATGAGCAGAAAAATTTAGAAAGAAAATTAATTCTAAATTATAGGTAGTCATTATGATGATGATTTATTAAAAAGAAAATATTAAAGTGTTGTAAATATTGCGTCTTAATAAAAAGTTATGTACAAAACTATATATCAAAACTGATCTAAATGGCGATTAGGTGAATCCAAGTTTATTTTCCAATATTTCGATTTAAATTAAAAGTGTGATGAGTTCAAAAAATCGGATTGTAACCATTAATATTTAGAGCTTTCACTTCACATATTTAATAATTTACTAACTACTGTGATTTGGTAGCCATGGAACTCTCTGGTTACTCTTTACCTAGAAGTAAAATAAATACTTGCTGCAATTGCTCATTACAGTCAGTTGTTCTAGGCACTTTATAGAGTAATATTGTGTGGAAATATGTGGTACATCATATGGAGTTGATATGAATTTTATTTTCTATGTTTTATTATAAATAACGACTTTAATTATTTTTTATTATTCTTATTCTTTTAATTATTTTTAATAGTGTATAAAAATGCTATATTTTTAATAACATATTTAATTAAATTTGTTTAAAATATAATTATTTAATATTATTGCTACTATATTATTTCTGCTTTGTAAATTTTTCTAAATAAATATGGGTATCCTTCTTCTTACATCATGTTTATGGAGCTTGCTCAACAACCTCGATTTATAAAACAATAATACACAGGTCAACAAAAAATTTGCGGCCGAACAAATAGCACATCATTTCTATAGGATATTTTCCGTAGATTATGAAATTTGAAATAAAAATACTCAATTGGCTTTAGTGTTCAATAAAAATAGGGTTAAAAACTACAAAATGCCCCATTTTTACCATTTTTGAAAAGTCATTAAAAAATAACAAATTGTTCTAGGAGTTAATAACATAACTTAAATAAAAGCTTGAATTTTAAGGTATTATATAAAAAGCTTAGGAATTTAAAATTTGTCGTAATATTCCTTGAAAATTATATTTTCATATAAACCAATTATTTCATACAGAAAAAGGTGAATAAAAATCATAACAAAAACTTGGTCGCCAAACAGTTCAAAAAAATCTATAGATATTACTGGTATTTCATATTTTTAGATTAAGATTCAGCCTTTCAATTTAACCATGTTACAAGCTTGAATAACCCTTTATTTTAAAATTAATTTTCAAAAATGGATAAAATAGAATGTTTTGTACTTTGTGACTTTATTATTCTCAAAAACGGGAGCACATTTAGAATTTTCGTTTGAGAATTCATAATCTATGTATAGAAAAAGTGCTCTAGAAATGACCTATTACGTGTCTTGCCGCAAAAAAAAATAATTTGTTCCCCTGTGTAATCATATGATGAAAGTTTTGCTTTATAGCCAAAATATTATTTCGAATTTATTTTTTTTAATAGAACATAATAATCAGAGGAGCGGTTACTTTATTTTCGTAATTAAAAAAAAAAAAAATATTGTCTATAGGTTATCAGAACTATGTAATACCAATGCTCATTGGCTTGATTTATTTTGTTCCTCACTTAACCAAGTACAAAGCAAATCAAAGATTTTGTTAAAATACGAATGAATGAATAATATGAATATGTATTTAATTAAAACTGAATTATATAACTTATTTATAAGTAATTTTAAGCTACACAAAAATTATAATTTATATTTATGTATGGGGCTTGCCCTGTTGAAACTTAAATAAAAAAATTATACTTCTACGTAATATATTAAGATTACTCAATGCATATACGTACTAAAAAATGTTGAAGACGTCTGTATTTTAAATATTCCAGAAATTAGTTATGAATTTCTGCGTCACACAAACAAATAAAGAATGCTACCCTTGTTGAGATTTGAGAGCGTCTAAATTGAAACACATTAACTGGTACCTTGTAATGAAAAGCATACTTCTTCCACAGCAAAAGGCAATTCTGTTATTAAAATTTGCGGTATGTAAATCCAAATATTATACATAGGTACCTACCATGAAAAATTATTTCATGTGTTTACAAAAACCTGCGGGAAAAGGTATGTAGGTATGTAATAAGAAAAGATCCTTAAGAAGTAATTCCACATGCATATTTAAGCTTCGAAGTGCCTTTAATGTGGGATTCCTTAAGATCAGGGCGTAGCTCGGAGATGCGGGTGATAATAATGAGTTAAGGCATCCATGAAATAAAAGTTCCCTCTGCTCCCGCCGCCCAACGATGATGGAATTCTTTTCGAAATATTATCGTCGCAACAATTACATAAATAAAAATTTGATGCTGTCGAATACTTGGCATAACTCTGCCAGAAACTCAATCATTCCCCAAAATACCGGAGACGTTATTTCATCATGTGCATATTGCGAATTTAGGGCATACCGCGGCATACTGCGTGCATAGAGTTCCGCTACAGATTTTATCTCGTGTACTTTTTTGTCTTCGGGGGGTATTCATGTCTTCATCTCAACTAATTGACAAGAAATGCTACATGTATCCTACACATCGCAGGTATGTCTTTCTGAGGAAAAGCGGATGAAAAGGGATTCCCTTACAAGGATTTGCTGCTTTTCTTTTGATGTCTCCTCGAGCAGTATGTCCCAGAAAATGTTTTTGAACCATTTAATCCCTAAAAGAGAAGCAAACATTTTTCGAGCTAAGAAGAACTTTCTGGCTACGCTAATTTTGGAAAGCATCAACCGAAATGTAATTTCCTACTGGACAAGTTTGCTATATAACATATGTCGTGCTTGTTTGCCTTATTGCTTTGTTATTGGGTGACCAACCTGAGAAATAATATCCTGTATAAGGGATTTCCAAACCATTCCGCAAAAATTACTGTCTCCAGGAGATTTGAGCAGTTACATCCTAAAACTTTAATGAGCTCACCAGCTCATCCGAGTGACTTCTAATGATGGTCCAATTAGAACGCTTTTAATTATGCACATGAGGATACTGCGAGATGATGTCACTGGTATCATCAACTATTTATTAACCTCCCTTCAGATACTTTCCTTCGAAGGATTTTTCTGATATTAATTAGAGATTTTGCACAAAGAAATTACAGGTAAAAGACATTACTAGGAATTTCGTCAATGCTAAGAATGAATTAATGAAAATCTTGAATTCCTTGCTAATTGTTTTCCTTTGTCAACTTTTACATTTACTTACACTTTTTATCATCTTTTTGGTATTAGTAAATTTAATTACATCGACTATTTTGAGTTATTCTGGAGCAGTATACATATATCACATTCAAAATTCATTCATGCAGGTAATCTGTAATTATTATTTCATATTAATTATTCAATAATGACAGGGCAGCATAGACTTCATAAATTGAATTCATGTTCAGTTCTTTAGTATGTAAATACTTGTAAATATTTTTTTGCACCTCCAAGCAATTATGGATTGATGGTTTCACAGTAAATGTTGAAAAATAATTCCAATAATATATTCTTCATATGATGCGTACTATCCAGGTTGAGTTAATTATAGTAAACATATGCGACAAAAAAAAATAGCTATCTTGTTATTTAAAAATTATTCATTTTCATTATTCTCTTACCACTTTTACATTTCACCCCATTACAATACAACTCCTGCTCATGAATAATAATGGAAGTACTTTTCATAGTTTGCTTTCTTTATTTCTGTTCTTTTTTTTTGGATTTAGCACTTTCTTTTAAGTTGCAGAAGATTAATCTCATTTTAAGACAACACTGTTTTCCATATTTTACGAATATTATGGACCTTCTGCAGTAAGGTTTCTTTTTTCTCAAATATTAAAATGCATTAATGCTCAACTTCTAGAAAGTAAAATGGTACATCTTATTACTTAAATCTATTTATTAAATGAGATAAAAAAAAACGGCGCTACTGCTTCTTCAGAAGAATTTCTGTTATTGCCACAAAAACATTAAATATGCATGAAACGTAATGGAAATTTTCAACTACGCAAAATAATCATAAGCTCAATTTTTTCTTTCCCTCTGGAGCAGTTTTCTAAATACTATTTCAATGATGCAATGAGGCGGTTGAGGAATATCGAATTATTTTTATCGAAAATTTGCATACCACATACGGCAATTGCATGAGCTCAACTCTTTTCAGGATTACTGAGAAAAAATCTTTGAAAAGGCTGTACTCAAGCATCCTTAAGTGCAACCATACAGCTGTAATTACATTGCGCCAAGTAGGAATGATTTGAAAAGAGCTCCCGTCGGGTAATATTCGCTCGTTGTATCGGGAAAGAGGACAGTGCTCAAATATTCCATCAGTACTCAATAAAGTTGAAAAGTTCAATTGATTTCAGCACATGCCACCCTCGACATCATCATAAGAGTAGAGGGCCAATTGACTGAAATTCAATATCTTCCGCAAGGGTGTGTCACAATCTTATTTCTGGTTAACAAAAGAGTCATCGCACAGGAATGCGGCTGAATTTATGTTGGAATGTTCTTACAAGAATTATTTTTTTTTACAGGAGTTCGAGACGCACTGCTGCAGCCAGCTCCTCAATTTATGAAATTCGATTAAAGGCTGAGATACACATTTTTTTGTCATTTTTGATGATTACCCTTAGGGTTAAAAGCAATTCCTTTATGTAAAAAATGTTTCTCATACTTCCTATAATCCGGAGGACCACAGTTCCTTAAAACTAAATTTACTACAAAGTAAACAAATGATATAGAGATATGAACTTAGTAGAACGTTGTCCGATGTTGTTTATTCTTATCCCTTAAAATTTATAAATCTTAGTGCACAAGAGTCTTTTGGATCCTTGATTTTGTATCTGAAATCAGATTTTTAACATTCAAAATGACGAACGTTAAATTTGAAACTATATAGTTTTATCTACAAAAATTGATACAGAAAAGCACTGAAATGTTAAAAATTCAAAATAGTAAGTCCAATATGGTGGATCAATTTGAAATTTTATTTTTGAGATAATTAGCTAACATTACCACTCAATAAACATATACATACATATATGTTAGATTCCTATTACGCTTTTTAAAATAAATATAAGTTCAAATTAAATTTAAATTGATATAATGATATTAAATATTTACAACATCAGACAGTCATTAATGCGTTAAATAACACTGAACAACATTTTTTATATTTATTTATGTAACAGAACAAGTAATAGGTAAATTCAATAGAATTTTTTCAGTAGATTACAAAACCGAAAATTAAAATATTCTGTCACGCGTCGTGTTTGAGAAAAATAGGGTTAAAACCTAAAACAGTTCGTATTTTGAGTACTTTTGAAGATTAAAAAAACATTAATGGAACGTGAAAAGAGTTCACAACGTGGCTCAAATGAAAGCCTAAATCCTTATCTCGATGTATAACATACCCCTTTCCATAACTCTTGCTAAGCATAGGTATTGGGAAACTAATTTTTCGTGAGCATTCGCTAGTTGTGATTATCATACACTATTGACTATACCAATTGTATGAAATAATCGGTTAACAAAAAAAATTGAAATTCATAGAGTATTCCGGAAAGTCTCAAAGACTTCAGTATTTTTATATAATAGCTAAAGGTTCAAACATTAATTTGACCCACATTTCAATCTCCTAAATCCGTTATTTTGTAACGAATTTTTAAAAATGTCGAAAATGCGATATTTTAAACTGTTCAAACCTATTTTTCTCCAAAACTTGACGTGTTAAGATATTTTCGTTCATGAATTCGTAATCTACGGGAAAAGTCTTATAGAAATGATATATCACTTGTTTTGCGTCAAAATTTTGTTGACCAGTGTAATTAATGAAAACATTTAAAATTTTGCACTTATTATAGATTATATGAAAAACATATTCAGATTTTACAATAACAATTTTACTAAATTAGTATAGAAAAAACTAAATTTCCAATTTTTATATTATACTTTTTAAGAATTCCAAAAAAAATTATACAGTACCACATATGTATTTCATTTACACAATTGTGTGAAGCTTCAATTTTCATCAATTATTCTACGTGGAGCAAATCTTGAAATAATGGTTTACGATTACTGCGTATTCTGCTAAGAATAAGAGAGTAAATTATAAAAAAATTCTTAAATGTAATCACTTTCATCAGAACTACGTAATCTATGTCAACTAAAGCAAATGATACAAAATATTTTAAATGCAATCCCTACTCAGGTGTCCCAGCTCCTTTCTCTACCTTGAATCAAATGCGCAGATTAATTATACCCCCCTCCGGTCCTCCGGAGTGTCCAACTCCCACGAAACCGGCGATGATGTCAACATTCAACACCTGCTGTTCGGACAGCAAACTGTGCTATCAAATTCAGGGACTCAGGGGGAATTACATCATGCACAAAGACAGAATCAATAGAACAAATCTGATAAGAAGAAAAGTACTGTCCCGGCGAATAACAAAAGCTAATATTGATGCCCGCTGCCGAAGATGTCCTGCAAGCCATCCTGCGGGGGAGGAGATTTTCGATGCCGACTGTGGCATTGATTCCCGGTTTTCACAAGGATTTGCGGAGCTTTTCCATAAATTCACTTAAGGTTCGTCAGATTTATGTTGTCTTTCTTTCAAACTTAATTAAACCCGAAGAAAAATAATGCATTTGCATTCTGGACGGTGTTGTCCAATTAAATTAATCAGACGAAATATAGCCACACTCATATCAAAACTAATTAAATAGAAAGCATTCTTTAAAATTATAAAACTAAACTATCTACGTCCACTAATTTCGCATAAGTAGGATATAGCAAAAGAGAGGCTAAAATAATTTTAAATTTCAAAGGACTAACACTAAAATGTGTACTTAGGGGTTTTCGATGTCGTTAATTTCTCTCAAATCTGGTAATTTAAGACGCTAGATCCAATGTAGCAATCAAAATTTCTAAATTTTAACACATTGGGATTTTCAGATACACTAATTTAACTCTACACCAGGAGTGGCCAACCCACGGACCGCCTTGAACATTTTTCTGGCCCGCGAGATTCATCACACTTTTACAAAATATATTTATTTTATAATGGCCGAAGTAGTAAAAATCAATGTATTAAAAAAATATATTATTTGTGCATCCATATATTCAAAAATTAACTGTCGAAATTATAAGAAGAAATTAACTTTGATTTTAAAATAAAATTCTTGCGAATATATGACAGATATTGGCTATTTTATTCATGAGTTTACAGTTATGAGTTCGCAAAATAATTATTAAATTCAATTATATTCAATTTTTCACTCCAAAAAAATTTCTATAGTGTATCTAAATCTAATATGGGGATATAAAATTTTATATGTGGCCCGCGGAGTTATGATGCATTTCTAAAGTGGCCCGCAATATCATTTGGGTTGGCCACCTCTAATCTAAACAATTCTTACTTTCAGAGATATCCTGAAATCTAATACCAACAAAAATTTCATAATCAAATTATGGTTGGTAGATTTAAAAACGGAAACAAACACAAAAATACTATTGGAATTTTCAAATTTAATGATTCCAAATCTAATAAAAATTCCTACCTACGTAATTCCACAATGGAAAAATTAAATTTAAAATTGAACCACAAAAATATTATTCTGTCTTCATAATAAAATAAAATGTATTCTATAAATCATTTATTCTCTTATGGTTTCAAGTTGCTACTAAGTCCAAGTCTGATATTATCAAAATAGTTTATAAGTAAACTAGCTGGATAATTGTATATAACAAACAGGGCGATTCATTTAGTTTTTTTTTTATTTCTTGATATCAATTAATTACTTTTGTACAAACTTGGTGTAAGTAACCGAAATACCTAAAGCAATATTCAATTATCTGTGTTTAAAGACAAACATTTTGTTTGCGAGTTATTATTATAAATGCAACAATTTCAAAAATAAATTCAAAAAACTAAACTTAAGCACTTGAGAAATATTTAATCAAAAAGTAATTCTACACCGAGTGAAAATGGGTACTTCAATTCAACTAGTTTTTTAATATTTTTACAACAATTTCATTTAGGAAACGAGCAAAAATGAATCACAGTGCATATTTAATGAAATAAAATTGTAAGCATTTAATAATGCAGGGGATTCCAAGTCGTGGACAAGCTTTGAAAATTCTTGTTTTATTTCTCTTAGTTATTATACAAATATTTATAGATTATTTTGGTTTTGCTTAACCTCTTGACGCCATTGGCCACATATGTTTAGTTTTTTAGAAATTAAAATTATTTTAACTGAAAAGCAATTTAAAATCTATTAAAGAACTAATCTTTAGATTATATTTCAACAATAAAACCAAAGAATTTGTAGTATGGCAGCATGGATAGCATTTTATTCTACTGGAAATTAACTGCTTTCAAAATATTTCAAAGTTGCCTCTGATTATCGCGTGGTATCTTTTTAGTTTATTGGAAAAACGTCCTAAATCTCTGATAAATAAACTATCCAATGTATAACATTTGGTTAGTTTAAATAAGTGCTTTATTTTGAGAAAATAATCTGCAAAATTAGGTTTTTTATTTTTTTACTAATGGCACTTTACTGTCAAATATTTAAACTCAGTTTTCTTTTTTATACTAATTGTTTTACCAAATTTTTCTTACTTACTGGGTAGCTGTCGGTAAAAAATAAGTAAACAAGTAATCAAATAAAACATGAAAGCACTTTTTCCACTTTTAAAAAATTCGTCCCTGAAGAGGTTAAGTCAACCCACGCCTTTCGTCCGCTGAACGGGACAATTAAAAAATCTTAACCGGAAATAGCGCTCAGCGCCACCTATTAGAAAAACTGGTTTATGGACTTCCTAATAAAATGTATGGCCTCACGGGGCAATTAAGTTGGAGAAAGAAGAAGACAAGCACATGGTGGTTGACAAATGTCACTGCCACTGCCCCTGCCCCTTTGTAGTTGTTTTGTGCACGAAGTGAAGTTAGCGTGGTAAGTGTACGCTAAAAATGGGAAAATTTGTGCAAAAGGGAAAGAAAGCCTCTGGGGCATTTGTGAAACTTCAGGGACAAGCAAAGTTTAAAAAAAATACGGAACAGAATAAGGTAAATAAGCAAAAGGTTCCGGTAATAAAGAAAAATGCAGTTGCAACTGCAAACACGAGGCCCACAAAAGAAAAGGAGCCCAAAAGTAACCTTTCCAAGCTTGTTTCACCTGTAGCTGCAGGAAAAGTTAAACCCAAGAAAGTACCCGCGGGGCAAAAGAAGAAAGTGAATAAGCCTAAGCCAACAGCAAATAAAAATCCTGCAGGTTTGCTTGTTTTCCATATTCTCCATATTTTTAATATACTTAACAAACAAATTATTTTGCACAGGAACCCAGCCAAAAGGCAACGCCGAAAAGCCTGTGTCACCCGCAAAACCACCAGCAAATATAAAACCTGGAGGTTTGCTTGTTTTCCATATTTTTAATAAATATACTTACCAAATAAATTATTTTGCACAGGAACTCAGCCAAAAAGCAACGTCCAAAAGGTCCAAAAGCCGGTATCACCCGCAAAGCCAGAAAAGAAGTCTAAGAAAAAGAGTATTGAAGAAAATCCTGAAAGTAAGCATATTTTAAAGCCTCGTGGACTTTAATACAATTAAATATCTTTCAGAAAAAGCTTATGATCCTGAGGACAAGAAACGGACAATATTTGTTGGAAATCTTGCACCTAACACAAAAAGTATTCAGGTGGAAAAGTTTTTCAAGAAATTTGGAGAAGTAAAATCCGTGCGATTGCGAACGGCCGGTGGAAAAAAGCTGTTCAAGCATAAAATGAGGAAGTCAGTTCCGGCTCTTAACGCGTACGTGGTTCTGAAAAACGAGGAGGGCATCGCCAAAGCCCTCGAAGAAAGTGGATGCGAATTCAAAGGACGGCACATTCGAATCACTCGCACAACGTGCCACGATGTTGATTCCAAGCGTGTTCTTTTCGTTGGAAATCTTAAATTCTGTAAGTATACTTAGCCCTGGTTCCGGTACGAAATCTCAAAATTAAAATCTCAAATACAAAATTTTCAAAAGTTTTTTAATCTTTAATATAACTATCAAATTAACTACATTTCCTACGGTTTTGAATTTTTGTCTTAAATAAAGCGACATAAGTAAAATTACAAATTTTTCTCAACATTTTTATAAATTTACAGCTGCTACTGACGAAAAATTGCACGATATATTTTCAACTTGTGGTGAGATCGAATACGTTAGAACATTACAAGGTGAAAATGGATGCAAAGGAATTGCGTATGTTGGATTTAAGAAACCAGAATCAGTCACCTTGGCCCTTGAGCTGAACAACACAATGCTTGATGAAAGACCCATTCGAGTTGAGAGGTATTCCAAATATAAGCAGGATTTAAAGAAAAAGCAAAACGAAGAGCAAGGCCATAAACCCCAGAAACAGACGGGGAAACAGACGGGTGCTATAAAACGAATTGCGGACAAGCTCAAAAAGGAGAAGAGTGCTAATAATATGAAAAATGGTAAGACTATCAAACAGTCGCCTAAGGGAAATAAAAAGAAGTCGTTCCGCGGTGTCAAAGTTGACATTAAGAAGGTAATAGGAATTTTTTATTTCAACTCGACGTCTTATTAATTTTCTTTTTCTATAGAAACCCATGAAGAAGAAGTCACCTGCTATGGTGCAGCTTGCAAAGAAAATTGCCCCGAAAAGTTAGAATATAGACGTCAATTGAAATAAATGTTTATTTCACAAGAATTTTTTTTACTTTTGTCTGCACTTCGACAGGAAAGTTTTTCAGGTGTTTTTTTATACAATTAATGCAATAATTATTTTCGTAAAAAAAACTACATTCAGTATCCTTACACACTGTTATCTCGCATTTACTGCATTTAGATCCTAGCACAAGATAATATTCAGGTTTTGATTTTGATCTGTATGGAGGCGCTGTAAATGGATCGCGCATAACATAACAATCTTCCAGAAATTCGACTTTAGTTGCAAACGGAGGAGTTCTTCCATAGTAGTGGCACTTCTCCTTCATTTTACATAATTCGCAAAAAAATTCTATTGTTTTTTCATGATCATACTCTGTTTTGGGTTTCGGTGTTGTTTCTTTTTCCTTCACACCCTGCTCTGGCAATTCAACCTCAGAGTCAAAATCACTTTCTTTGGTTGGCTTTGATGGTCCAGGCTGCGGTGAGCGATCCATTTCAGGGCTCTATCTGAAACAAAAAAAAAAATTGTTACGTTACTTTGGTTCTAAACAAATAGTTACGAAAAATTATATTACACCTAATTCTGTTTTTACACGATAGATACGTTCCCGAAGAATACGTGTAAAAAAAATTCGTCTAAAAAATATATTGCATCTATGGAAAAATAGAAGTTTGGTTCCCGTCCTAAGAAATTAGCAAAAATAATACAATAAACCATGAGTTTTCATGTTACGATGCACGAATTTTATTTTAATTTTTGTTAAAGTTTATAAACATCAAAAAGATACTTTTCACTTTGAACACCAAATTCAAAACCTAGACAAAGCAGATAAAATTCCATATTAAGGTAGTAAAATTGGGTGAATTCTCACGAATGAAAATCGCATTACATTCCTCGTCTCCAATGTCGTAGTTATAAAAAGTAAAGCAAAATTTTCTTCTTTGAATTTGGGTCGATCGTGTTAAATCAAAATAAGTTGTGTAAAAAGGAAATTAAATTCTTCTTTTAATTCGTGTTAAAACAAAATCGTGTAAAAACAGAATTGGATGTACTCCAAATTGTCCCTTTACTTGGAAAAGAGAAATATAATTAGTTTACAAGATTCAGACTATTTTCCGCAGTGAAGTATTGAAGAAATATTTAGAACTGTTGCAGTTAAAGAACCTATAATAATATTATATGTAGATGATGAGTCATGAGCTTTTAGCAGAGGTAAATACTTCCTGTTATTTAAACTATGATTTTGAGTTTATTGAATCAATGAGGAGATCAAGTATAATTTTCGAGAAATTGAGGTAAAACAAAATACATTTGCTGGCGTAGATAAACTGAGATGAAAAATGGTACCAACCTACTTACTACTCATGTTTAACATAAAGCTCAAATGAATGTACATAATATACAATTTTTATTTGTTCATTCATTTTAGAGCAGTGATCGAGAAGAACAGGTATTATATATTATGTAGTATAGTTTAGTTTAAAATCTGGGAGGTAGTTGGATTATAAAGATAAACCTAAGTGTAATATTTCTACCAACTATGTATATATTTTAAAACTGGAGCCACCATTTCAAAATACTGGATGTCTTATTATTGAACGACCTGTACATGGATCGATGCACCTCTGACGTAGGCTCGACAGCTGTTCCATAGCCACTCTTCCCAGAGGTGAAAAAAGTTTAATCATTCAAGTGCAGACTATCTGTGGAGTGAGTTACGTCACGAGCTGAGTTAACTGATTGAGTTGATGTACGAAGTGTTTGTGGCCACAACTTGCCAAGCCTGCTGGCTACCGTATCGAGTGCTCATTGTGCCCAACAGATAATAATAATAAAAAGTTTACGCTCGGCTTAAAATTGCTAAGCTGTACAACTTAAATCTAGAGTGTGTTATGTGGCTCTGATGCTGGAGAGAAGAGGCGACCTCTTAAGCAATCACCGTACGTAATTTATCTATCAAACTTTTTTATCCTAACTTGCAGCGAAAATGCACTGATAAAAGGGGATTCCCCTTTTTGCACGTGTAAACAAATAACAATTAATATTTACCTTGAGCTTAAAATGAGGCCCAAAACTGATCTGGAATTGTAACACTACAAAAACCGGCGTTGTCAAAATCAGCTGCTGCTCTTAGGCTTGTCAGAGTCACCGCTACCTGTGGAACTTATTTACTTATCACATGCAATGAGGTCAAAACCGCGCTGTTCTGATTCAAACAGAATTTAGCAATTAGCATGCTAGAACAAAATTTTTATATTAGATCTGTTTGTATACACGATTTCTAGTTTTTACACGGCTTCGTACAACTCGCAACTAGACAAAATCGGGTATTAATAACGACAAATTTATCCATACATTTCTTCAACACTTGCATAAAACAAATTAAAATCAGATATAAAACTACATACAGGAAATATTTAAGAAAAACCGGCCAAGTGCGAGTCGGACTCGCGCACGAAGGGTTCCGTACCATTGACTAGGTAAACAACAGTAGGTACACAAATTTCATAATTGTAATATTTCAAGTGCCTACCTGTTACCATTTATTGATATCGAGCAAAAATAGGCAAACAATGGCGTTTTTTGTATGGGAGCCCCCCTTAAATATTTATTTTATTTTAATTTTATTATTTATTATAAAAGTAAAAATACAACTGAGTATTTTGTGAATATTTCAAGTGCCTACCTGTTGCCATTATTGATATCGAGCAGAAAAGGGAAAAAAAATCGCGTTTGTTGTATGGGAGCCCCCCTTCAATATTTATTTTATTTTGTTTTTAGTATTTGTTGTTATAGCGGCAACAGAAATACATACATAATTTGTGAAAATTTCAACTGTCTAGCTATCGCGGTTCTTGAGATACAGCTTGGTGACAAACGGACGGACAGACAGCGAAGTCTTAGTAATAGGGTCCCGTTTTTACCCTTTGGGTACGGAACCCTATTAAAAAACAAATCAAGTTTTCTTAATTAATTTGTTTTTTTTATTTTTTGATTATAGAACTTATTAATGTTGTTTAATTGTTTAATTTTTAATTCATACAAGAAATTAGTATTTGTCAGAAATTGTGCATAGATATAGATTTTTACTATTTTCCAATTTTAACCAGTTAGCTGCGGAATTTATTTTTAAAAACCCCTCACGACGTGCGTAATTAAAATCTAACGATGACGAGTATATACGTCGAACGCAATACAAATAGTCCCCCATAATAAATTTTGCGAACAAATTAGAGTAAATAAATAATATTTCATTTTTATTAAGTAGATAATACATTAACAATTCATTGTTGAAAATGGTTTTGTTATTGAAAATATAAAAATTGCTTATTAGTAGTTGCAACAGAAATTACTAAAGACCTTCATAGTGCGCGCAACTTATTTATATTATTGCTATTGTTATCGGGGAATCGAGTACGCAGTAAAGTAAACAAAGCAATACAAGGTATACCTGATGCACTGGGGAAAATAAACAAATAATACTTATTATAAACAACAATACATTGTATCGGGAATGACCTCAATACCAAAGAATTCAACCTATTTTTTTTCTAAAATTATTGCCGGTTTACTATTAATTAAAAGGAAAGATAATACTAAATGACATCTGTATTAGGTACATCTTACTGAAATTTTGAGTCTTTATATCGAATAGTAATTTTTTATTTTCCACGACAACCGCATCTCAATAGAGCTTTGGATTGACGTGTATACACGACGAATGCAGTTAACTGGTTAATGCTTTCGGCGAAGTTTGAAGTTTTCATGTAAATAATTATTAGACGTTAATATTGAAATTTTCAAAATTTTGCGCTGAAGTGATCCAAAATCTTTATATCTATCTATTTTTATGGGGAACCTTAGTTACTCTGTAAGTTTATTTATAAACGAATATCGGATTTTAGAGCACTTCGTTGGAGCGTTAGAGTATCTTTGTTTTTTCTTCTGCACAGGAATTATATTTAACAATATTATTTAAAAATATTCAATTAACTATTTCAAAATAACAATGCTAAATTATTAATAGATTACAAAAATCCATGTATTTGAGTTCTCGATATTATTTACATCTTGTTTATGCAAGTTATTATACACATTTATAAATTTTATAAAAAAATTCTATGTTTACGATGCAATAAAGTATATTAATAAAAATACCAATTGCACTTTACAATGTTCGATGTTATAAGTGCCATTTAAATTGCAATACCCTAAGCTATTTATTAAATATTATAAAGTAGTAAGCAATAATTCACTAATAATCGGCTTAATCACACTTTATTGATTACTAAACATAAATTTAGGGGAAGAACCGTTTTGACCAACTATAATATAACTTTTTTGCAATTTTTAATATTTTCTGTAATCGACAAGCGATCTCTTTCTTTAGTGTCGATATGAAGGTCAAATCAATTTTAATAATCGCTTCCTTACGTTCGTTTATGAATGAGGCGGTGCCAGCTTGGAGTACCCAATATCAATAAAAAGATGCAATTAAACCAACAGTCGTCTCGTGTTTCCAACCAATAAAAGAAACCAAGTGCCTGAGTGTCTTCTCGCGATAAATTTTTGCTTCACAGCGAAAAATGGGAAAGAAATCCTATAATACCGCTCTAGGCGATGCACACTAAAGATTTTGTCTATTTCAAGTCCAAATAGTGAAACGCGCGCGGATTACTTAAAAATTACTTATGCGCCTGCGTATTTTTTCAGATTGGCTCTTCACCGCTAAGTGGATCTCATTAACCTCCGATAGCAAGAAATTTTTTGATAATGGATGGATTTAATGATAACAGACAGCCCGACCATGTGGATTTCACCGAGGAATCAGTTATTTTGGGACCGGAAGAATGTTTGGTCAGGTACAGGTGAATATTGTTTTTTTTTCTATTTTGTTGATTGATTTGTTTCCATCATCTACATTGTGAAGTGTTTACTAATTGAGGCAATATTAAAAGTTTTTGTGCAATTTTATAATTATATGAATTTAAGTACATACGTCCTCTCATATTACATCGGTAGTTTGAATTGAGGATTATCGGTTTAAATTGTTTTCACAAACCTTTTATCTATAACATTCGGTAACAGCTAGTTTTACTTTTCGAGGGCGACGAGTGAAAATTTAGTGTTATTTTGTAAAAGTTTCGATGTAAAACTATCAAAAAATTAGTTTATAAAAATAGGAACTTTTTCAACTAAATTTAATTTTCTGATAACAAAACTATAAGTGTTAATTACGTGCTGAATTTTAAAAGTTAGTGTACTTTTCGTTTTACTTTTAATTCGTTATTAAGTTATCTTTTTCCTTTCTGTCGAAATTAAGTAGCAGTTCCCTACGCGTTATTAACATAATCGGGCCTAAATTGCTTCTTTTTGAGTTTTCACTTTTATGAAATACGATATTTTTGAAAAAATCAAATTGTGTGTTCTTTTTTAATTCTTAATTTATTTATCATTTCGGTGCGCAGAGATTATGATTCGCTAAATTAATTCACATAGTTAAAGATCTTGACGCGAATTCAATTTTAATCGGCGCTACAATCTATTCCTTTTTGTTGAATTTATTTAACCAATCTTTAACTCAATTTATAGTCAGTCTACTTATTATTTGTCTGTGGTTTATAATCTTACAATTTTTTTTGTATTGTCATGTCTCGATCTTATCGTTAATTTGACTAACATTGACACAGAAAATTGTTTAATTTTTTCGTTCTAGCTGCAATAAATTAAGTGGCATAACACGCAGATACACGCATGAGTAATGAATATTAAATTTGTATTTGCAGTTAAGAAAAATTATTCATGGAAAAAGCGACAACGAAGTCTTGCTCCAGTTATCACAGACATTTTTTTATGTTTGTTCATACTGAAGTATATCTCTCCAACCTGGCTTAAAGAGCATAATATGGTGATACAATGATCTTTTAAGCCCCAAAGAATTTTTATTGAAATATGTACTGCACATAACTACCAAAGCGTTATCAACATAACTTTACAGCTTCAACTATACGTAGTTTATTTTTATTAAAATAGATATATGGTTTCATGATAACAGCTTACGACAGAAAGATATGCGAATCTCATGGAAACTTTAAGAACTTCTTCCATTCTAAGTTCCATGTCATCGAATAATTTCGAGAAAAGTCCAAAGTCAATAAAAATGTTGTTATTTTGCCTATGAAAGTGTATCCATCAATACCCTCTTGATCCGATTTTCCTCTAAATTTATATAGTTTCAAAATTTATGTAAACAATCTGTTTACAGATAATTTCAAAATTCGAAAAGGTCTGCACGAAATAAAACTCAAAACTCTAAAGTTTCCTATTAGATTGAAACCGATGTCAGAAACCAATCATGCATTTTTTCATAACAATTTTGAATTTAAAAACTCTAACCGCTAATACAAATTATTTTTCTTCGTTTTAGAATGATCCGAACTGAAGCAGACGAAGATCGTACAGTGCTTAACTCAAAAATCCAGCGGCCAAGATGCTTACTTCTGGACATACTCGCAATATGCTTCGGTATAGGATCATGGATTGGAATAACGTCGGTCTTCCTCCAAATGCCACTAATAGTGGACAAAGCTCCAGAAGGATGGGCGTTGCCATCGTACTTAGTAGTTGCGGTCCAAATGGCTAACATTGGACCAATCTTTTATACTTTACTACAAAAATGTTCTCCAAGATGGCTTAAAGATGCTTACATGATCGACTTCGTGCATCTCGTGGGAGTGATTGCATCTTTATTAATTGGCTTTTTATATGAGAAAACAATTGTGATAGGAGAACAATCGTACAGTTTAGCGCTGTACGTTCTCGTGTTCTTGTTGGCCATCGTTGGCTGCACAAGTTCGGTGCTATTTATGCCCTATATGGGCCGATTTAGAGAAATTTATCTTACCTCATATTTTATCGGAGAAGGCCTAAGTGGCTTCCTTCCCAGCGTAGTCGCATTAATACAAGGAGTTGGAGGTGTCGAATGCGCTACGAATAGTACAAATGGTACCCAACCTGAAGTGCCAGAATCCTACCCTCTTTTTAGTACTGGGCAATTCTTCATATTTGTATTCTGCATGATATTAACTAGTTTTATTTCATTTAATCTAATGCACAAACTTAAAAGATGCAAGAAGGAGTATGCTGCCATAAATATAATAAATGGCAACCAGTATGTTTATGAGGATAAAGAAACAGATAAAAAACTGGATGATACCCAAAGTGATATTAAGGTGCTATCACCCAGCAATTATTCTCTTCTAATGATTTTGATGGCCGGTATTTGCTTCTATATGAACGGAATCCTTCCGAGCATTCAATCGTATTCGTGCCTTCCGTATGGAAATCTCACATATCACTTAACTGCTTCACTTTGCGCAATGGCGAATCCAGTCGCATATTTTTTGGGCATATTCATCCCACATAAGTCGATTCGATCTATTCTTATTTTGGCCACTTGTAGCGCTATTCTCTCATCTTATGTTATGGCCACTGCGATTCTTAGTCCCCATCCGCCAATGGTGGGATTAGTCTGGGGTGAAGTGCTAGTGGTAAGATCATCGATTTCTTAATAGTTTTTATAATTTTAATTTATACTTTGCATATGTAGATAACAAGTTGGACTTTGCTGTATGGATTCGTAAGCTTCACCAAACTAAGTATCTCCACTTTGATGCGATCTCAAGGAGGAAAATCGCTAGTGTGGACAGGTGCTGTATCTCAGGCAGGATCGGCTACTGGATCTGTCTTTATATTTGTGCTTATCAACTACACCTCTACTTTCACCTCCTACAATCCTTGTCAATGATTGGCTGCGATCAATTAGATCAAATTATCATAGTTCAAAAATCACACTTCATTTATTAAATGCCTTAACCTGTGATTCATTCTACTAAAATCGTGTTATGAATTAGTTAATTAATTAATTAATTCTCAGAAGAAGGGACATCAAAACAAACAAAAGGTACGAAATATTTGTGTAACTCTATTGAGACCAAAAAGTTGTTTTACAACAACACAAAAACGGCATTATAATTATACCATGGTTTTTCCATTACATTACTTTTTTCAGTAGTTTATGAAACAAATGCTTTTAAAAACAGGTGGTTACCAATCGCGATCATATACATAGTTCCTAGATTAATCGAAAATTTGGTGCGAGACTTAAGTAAATTTTTATATATAGAAAAAACAAAGAGGCTCTTTGAATTTATAATAAAAAAGTTCCAGATTTTCCAACCCACCGAAAAAAGAAATGCTTTTCAGATGATGCATTTACACCATTCACAGGTCAATTTGTAAACCGCACTTTTTGAATTTTGTTTTAAATAATTTGCAGGAATTCACTAAATGCACAATTTAAATTAAACTAGAAGAAAAACTATCGATCAAATTACAAAACGATAAACACTTGTTTTAGCTTATAAGTTAGATGCAGTTTGTGGATTCAAAGATTTAGCTATTTACAAATAATTCCATCATTTTTAAAGCTGTAATTTTTTCAATGCGAATTCGCATATGCTAGCTCTTTTAATTTCCTCAAATAATTAAAATATACACTTAATATTACATGATTAAAAAAAAATAGTATAACATTAAATTTCTCTTAAACAAAGTATCGGGAACAGCATTTTAAAGCACGACGTTCCTGGCCTAAAATGATGCCTTTATAGTTAATTTGCGAGTACATTAAGAAAACTAAGTAATAATTGAAAATAGTGCCTTAAAAATTTTACTGTCATCCTTAAACATAGGAACAATTACACATAATTCAAAATTCCCTTTGAATGGAATAACACAGTAAAATTTGTTGCTAACAGTTCCGACTTTACTAATAATTTGAAAAATAGATTTAATTTTTGAAGGGTTTACATCGATTATTTAGAGAAAGTTAATAAACTTATTGTACAAACACTTCTGTTTTTTCTGATTCCCAAAAGTATTTTTAATGTTATGAAAGATTGTTAAAAACAACAATAAACAGTTAAAACAGATACAAAATAGGAACTTATAAATAACTAGTAAACAATTTACAAAAAAAAAAAGGCATTTCTCTACATTCCCGTCATGCCTAGGGTCGTAATATTTAATTTATTTGATTTAAAAACCGAATCATCTAATCCTTTAAACGGAAATCATACAAACTCTGTACGTTCGGGTAATAAAATTGTGGATTCTAATTTTAATATAAAATTTATAGCGTCACATATTTTCGCATAGTGGAAATAGTCACTCGTAACTAACAAGCGACTAAAGTGAAAATCCCAAAATACAAGAATATTAAACCCAAGTTCTAGCACTTAATGCAACATTGTTGCTTCAAAGTGTAAACCCTAAGCGATTTAAAGTGTTCCGCGTCTAAGTAAATTATACCGTACATGTGCCGGCAATAATCAGTAATTATGCCGCTTATCATTCAAAATCCTTCATTAAATCCGTGTGTAAGTCCCACCCAAGTTGAGTAGCATCTTTGGGAGGAGCAGACTTAGCCCAATCCCACTTACGAACACTAGAGTCTTCGGGCGTCAAAAATAGCACACCGAGATCTCTGGTACTCTTCTCCTAGTGCTAAACTCATCCCAGTTCGGTGTGATAAAGGCACTTCGTCTCGAAATAAATATAAAAAAAAAATTGTCACACATATGTGTCCTACTGTCGCCCAGTCGCGATGGATCTTGCTGAACTCGGGGACTAAAAGGCAGATTTTTGGCCGCCGTGAATTAGTTAAGATCGATCTTAAGTAGGTACCGGGATGTAGTGCATTCGGCGGTTAAACAGAATATCCCTTTTCTGATCGCCTTGAAGTTGAAAAATAATGTTGTGTTATAGTTAAACTGTGCATATAATTTGCAAGTTCTGATCGTTATATTTAACAGTGCTGTGTTCTTATCTATGCTCCCAGGATTAAATAGTTATTTTGTATTATTGTTTATAAAAATTAAGTTAGTGTAGCAATATAAAAATACTTGTCATTAGTGATCAGAATGACAAAGTACAACAGTCAAAATTCAAATGCGTACAATTCGTTTCATCGGTCTTATAAGTTGGACTATGGAAAGCATCAGCAGAATGTGTCTGGCTACTACAGCAGATACGATAGTAATTTTGAAAATAATTCAGGATCGGAGGGGAAAGGAACCCTGACGTCTTCGCCGCCACTTACGGACTATGATGACAACAGCGTAAGCTCCGAAGAACACGTTTTAGCCCCTCTTAGCTGCTCAGCAGGACCTTCCAGACCTTGCTTAACGTGGGCGTGCAAAGCCTGTAAAAAGAAGAGTGTTGCAGTCGATAGGAGAAAAGCAGCTACCTTACGAGAAAGGAGAAGGCTTCGAAAGGTAATAAATAACTAATTTTAGATGTTGCCTTTTAATATAGATAGTTAGATTAAAAATTATACTTATGCACTTTTCAAATGAAGAAAACTGCACATAATGCTAGAAAAAACAAAAAAACCCAACTGAAATCCATTACTTTTTTTCAACTTTCTTAATAACCTTAGGTTTATTCCACAAACTGAAAAAAATAATAGGGATCCCCCGTTTCAATTTATTTTAGCACTAAAAAAGTATTTTTCAAATGGCAAAACAGCTTGAGTTTTGAACAAAAAATATAACAATTCTATCATTGCCCTGTCTGTTCTGGGAGATTCTATTATTTCCGAGGTTTTCTTTCTAGAAGGGAAAATTAATGGAAAAATTCACGTATATACAAACCAAATATCATTTGAATTAAGATTTTCTTTTACAAAATATTTCTATTGACGGAGAATTAATAATAAGTACTTTAAATACATTTCCATATTATTTTTGTTTTAAAAACGGACCGTTCTCAAATCGAAAAACCTCGGATATGATAGTACTACTATATACTTAACTTAACTTAAGCCGAATATTCTACGCAAAGAAAAGATTATATCAACACGTAATTTGATTTAGTATAGTATCTTTATAACCGAACAAAAATATATTTTACATTTATCTTGAACATATTTTCGATATTGGTAATTTTAAAGACATGAATTGAGATTGAGTATAAGATCTCATGGATTTTGTTGGAACCATTAATTTTGAATCAAAAGTGATGAATATACCAAAAAAACTTATCGCTTGCTTCTTTTTCCAGAATATTTAACTTTAAAATTGTTATAAACTGTTTTTCGTCGTGACTTTCACTATATTCCCCCAATGTTTAAACCAAAGTTGTGGAAAATTCTCCCAATTTTATTTCCAATTGGTTTCGATTAATAATTCTACACGAGTTCCGAAATGAAGCAAATTAGAAGAAAGTCTTACGTTCTACTTAGATTTTCCATTTCATAAGACAAGTACGTACTTGTCGCTGTTGGATAATTCGTTCACTTCAAGGATTCTTGAAAAATGTTTTAGAATAAAATGGTGAAAATATCTTTAACCTAAAATCACCACTTAACTAATTTAATCTAACTTCATGTCTTCATGTTTTAGTGAATTTTTAATCATAATTTAATAATCATGCACACGAATATAACAGAATAAAACTTGAATCAAGTTTTAATATTGATATATCTTTTTATTTTCTTCACTCTCCTCCGAGATTTATTTTGCTACTAGGTGAAGAGCTGATTAATTGATAGATATGAATACGATTAATTTCATTAATTTTAATTTATTTATATTCAACATTTTTTCATTGATAGAATGTATAGCCATTAAAAAATGACCACATTGTCACCAACGACTGCGTTAACGAAAATTAATTAAAGCTTAATTATAAATTTAAACTTGAAATGTAATACATCTCCTACTTCAATAATTATTTTATTAAAAGTCCCTTTAAAGTAATTTCTGTGTATGGATAATCCAACAGGTGATAGATCTGATCAATTTTCCGGTAAAATTACAAATAGAGAAGCTAAAATTAATGTATTTGTCTAATTACAGTCGATTACACTTAAATTTTCGCAAATTGTGTATATGTATATCCGTTCTTCCTTAATCAGTACATATACATATTTTATTTTTATTTTTTTTTCAGGTAAATGAAGCTTTCGAACTTCTTAAAAGAAGAACTAGTTCAAATCCAAACCAACGTTTACCAAAAGTGGAAATTCTGAGAAACGCTATAGAATACATCGAAAGCTTAGAAGATCTTTTACAGGTATGCAAAATAATTAAACAAGAATTATATTTACCTCTAACTATAGACAACGAAATAATAATATTATTATTTTATAATGTCTGCTCTAACTATTCGAATAGTCCAGAAACTAAACGAAAAAGCCACATGATTTAAGGTCATTATCGTAATAGGTACACGATAAATATTTGCATTTTTTTTTATCTATCTAAAGTCTACATATAAATAATAAATTTTGAAAGTCCTTATAGTTCAAATTAGTATACGAAAATACATTGAGATGGTTAATTTTAGGTTTTAAATATTTATTTTTAATTCTTTTCAGGAATCATCACCAAGAACTATTTCAGATAGCTTAACTAATAACGTAAACACAAGGACGACTCCCCAAGAATATTTGGTAAGTGAATTATAACTTGTAATTTTTAGAATACCATAACTCACTTCGTTTATATAATTAAGTACATTCTTTCCTATACTTCTATCTTGGTTCACAACAAATTAAAATATTTAAAAATTATCTTGTTTCATTTAAAGTATGCATACATACATAAATCACTCAAATTAATTTTTTTTCGTTCTATATGTATGTATATGTAAAGCAAAGTAAATTATTGCTTACAACAAAAAAAAATAAACATTTGACATATTTTGTATAACAATTTTCATTTTTTTAGTCCTACTTTATTGAAATCAAAAAACAAGTATAGCGATTGGGACAATAATAATGACGTCGCATTTTTATAAGACATGATTTATACTGTCGAATGACACTTTAATTTCTCACTTTTTTTATAGTGGAGGAAATTAAGGTGTCACCATTAATTCTGGCTAATCACAATTTCCTGTTTTTTGTGGTCTTATATATTGCCTAGTTTCCTCATGAAAATACCACTTAAAATCTGTGTTAACAAAATGTTTCAAACTCTGGAAAATCAAAGTGCCGGCATCACGACTATTTTTAATATGGGAATATATTGCTATTTGATTTCGCTGTTAAAACGAACTTCTAAAAATAAAAATACCTTAAATAAATCGCAAGTATAGAAACGATTTAGTATTTTATCTCCATCATATTTCCATCGCATACCTCAAATAACCTCGTCGATCTTTCATATTTACAACTTAATCTCTCCCGGGAAGGATTAGCTTGTCCCAATTAAAATTAAATCAAGCCAACCTAATTCAAGCGGAAATTCTTCGAAGTTCTAGCGCAACATGGCGACACTTTTGCTACTGCAGCAATGCAAATTTTCAAGACTATGTCCTAAATATACTGCGAATGATACCAGAACCTAGCAATGCTGGTGTCATTGACGAAAAAATAGACTTGTTAATACTTAAATCCTAAGTTATGATTACCGCACAGCATGTCCCATTCAAAGGGGAAAAAATTTAGTGCGGCCGAGGTGATGCAGTAAAGGAAGCTGAAAGTCAAAACAGAACTTTGATTTATATCAAAGTTGTCACCTAAATCTCAAATAGTAAAAGGAAAGATATTTTCCACCAAAGACTAGCTCGGCTATTTCTGTTTTTGTTTCTTTCAAGCCACACTACGCGGAGCTACGAAAGTCGATTTCGGGGAGCATGTTACGCTCACATGAGCCATTTAGACATGGTTTTTGTGTTTGGAGCCCTTTGTACTTTGACTTGAACATATTATCGTCATTGGAATCCTGATGACTTAAAACATTTCACATCATGACGGCTGAGAAATTGCCGAACATGATTCTGGATATGGGTGACGATTTACTGGGGAACTATAAAAAGTGTCTTTGGTGTCTGTATCTGCACATGAATTAATATCTACAGCAAAAATTAGTGAAGAATAAAATTTTTTGATTTCATAAATCATACATGTGAAGAGGAATAAATTTAGGTATATTCATAATGTGCTCAGAACTGACTAAAACAAGGGTTATAATTGTTGCTATTTGTTCGAAAGAAACCGGATGTGTTGAATATTTCGTTCGATAATTCAAAAAGAGTCAAGTAGAAGAAGACAAATAAGATGCTAAATTTGCAGCAATTACTTCTCATCGATTTTTGCACATAGAAAGAAGAAAATAAATTGAATATGCTTGTTATGCATTTCATTTCAATTGAGTCCAAATCTCCTTATTTTTTAAAATAGGTCCTCACCAATTAGAATATTCTTAATGAATATTAATTCAGAAAAATAACCGACAAAAAATGATAGTTTTCAAATTCAAAAATCTATAATTTTGCTTAAATTGTTACAGTACTTTCATTTCACTTACTTATATGTATGTATGTAGCTACTATACATATATGATCATTTTATAGTCTCTTGAAAACAATTGAACAAAATATATTAAATACTTTCAAACGTATCTGATCCAATCTTCGTGCCAACAGTCAACTTAACGATAATCAGGAAGGAAATATTAAATTAATACTTCAATCGATTTATCAATTGAATAGTAGGTATATTAAATAACTTTAATCGCGGTTTAATATGATAAGCCTATTTAAGTCAAGTGGTGGCCGTGAAAATTTATCAAAGAAATCAAATTATTTCCAATAATGATTTAAATAGTTCAACACATGTTATTTTTCTAAATATTCATCTCTTTAAAAAATTGGTTTTTATTTTAAATATTCCCATTGTTACTCTAAGATCCATGTCACTCAAACTAAAGTTCGAGTAATTTACTAATGAACATTTGCCTAAAAATAGCAATTTTTCTATCACGATGATTTTCTTATTAAACGAGTGCAATAAAGTCTACATTCGCGACAGCAACCTGTTTTATTTAGTCTGTTTTTCACAATGACATCAGATGCACATCTGAAAAGTTTATGTTTTCTCAAAAGATGAGCTCCATCAATTTAGTCGCATGATGTACGCTACGTAAAGCATTTCGATCCACAGTTGGATAAGTCTTAAAACGGATTTAATGAATTCACCTCGGAGTTTTATTTATAGAGACCGTAGAGACCGTAGAGACCAGCGTGGTGTACTGAGGCTGAGTGAGCTAACGTACTGTTGAAACGGGCACGTCGTCTTATGCTCTTATGCTGGTGTCCCTTTGCATGCACAGGATTTGTATGCTGTGGCATCTGGCCAAATTTCAATCAAACAGACAAATATCAAGGGTGTACGGTAAATTAACAAATTGGTACATTTCGTTACTTACCAACTTTGATGGTCGTCTTTTTGTTTTTCTGAACATCTTTAATCAAATCGTGTTGGTCTTTTTCCGGCTTTCCTCTTATTCACTGCTGGTGGGAGAAATGTTTGTGGTACCTACTGAGAAAAATGAACGCTTATGCAATATATGTACATATTTGCGAAACGAAATTTAGAAAACATAAACGGGCTAAAACTTTTGTATAATAAAGGAAATAATTCCTGTACGAATTATAAACTATATCTACAATATCATATTATATATAAAAAAAATTTAAAGCTTTCCCCTACACTTTCTATAAACATCATCTATTATCTCATTCAAATCGTATTAACGTATCAAAATAGACAACCATCAGAATGTTCAACTATTTTTAGGGTAAGTTCAGCAAATTTGCTCAGAAAATGTTTTAAATGCGGTGACAATTTTAAAATCTTATAAAATATCTTGTGTGGTCGCATATCAGTTTTGAAACAAAGCCATAAATATCTGTCGGTATTAGAAAATGTTTTGCTCAGAGTATATCAAAGGAGCAACACATACAAATCGTCCCAAAAAACATGACACCAAACCGAAATCAACAGTTTCGGCAGGCAGAGCTATTTATCCGTTGCACCTCTGTGACTTGCCCTAAGAAAGATGTCTTCGCATGAATATCAAAATGACACAAGGCGACAGCGTAACATATTAGCGGGTGCCATAATTAATGTTCAATTTGACGATTGGTGGGCGATTAATAGGTTCCTCCTTGAGTTGAATGTCTTCGGTCGCTCTGGCTTTTCGATGCTGTAGCTGTACGTCGTATTTTTGAAATTTTCCCTCCCAACACACACCACTGCTTTAGCATAGTGAGGATTTTTACATTTGGATAATCTTAGCATGACGGATGATTTTGAAAATGACTTTGTAACCGAGATATTTATTTGTCAACTAAGAATGCCGGTGTACAATCTGTTTTTTGCTGCCTTCTCGGCTTTAATCCATTCTGATTTATTGCAATTTTTATTATTATTATTGTACCTGGATTGGCATCCTCTTTTTGCTTTGTTATATTTTGGAAACTTTCCAATTATACATCCAATTATTATTTTCTCCCAAATAAAACGAATCACCACGCCAATTAAATATTCACTCCAGCACCGCTTAACTCAAAATTTAATTAACATCTGTCGTGCATGTGTTGCAAAAATCTTGTTACAATTGAGTTCCGAGTAAATTTAAAATTCTGCTAAATCATTATTTTAAGCAAGTTTAATTTAATATATGATAATAATGAGTTATCAAAATCTCTAGGATTATGAGAAATTTTATTTTAAACTTGAACCTTACAGTATTTTCGGGCACTCAAAAAGAGATATGTAATTACTAATTTACTGAATTCTTAAGTTAAACATACCTAACAATTAGTAATAAAATAATTGCTAAATTTTTTGGAATATCTAATAAATACTAATTTCTCATTAAATGTGTAGGATTCCACTGTATTTGAAAAACAAAACTCATCGCTTTGGTGTCGAAAGCTCCTTAAAAAAATTCAAAACTCAAGGCAGCTATTGTTTTATTGTTTACTAATATAAAATACTAAAATTTCTTAATTAAGAAATATGTATAGAAACCAATCTTCCATTTGAACAGTTTGTATATATGTATTATAATTCAAAGTTAAAATGCTTAATTTCTAAAAGTCCTAATTTTTAGAGATAATACATTAGTGATGAATTTTAGATCCAATGTCTTGATAGTATAAATTTAAAGTCAATAATATTATAAAGCAAAGCGGGCACAAACATTACCCAGAAACTAAAATTACAACTTGATTGATGTTTTATATCTTTGATCCTTGTAATAATTGTCGGAATTTCATTAATAAATGCGAAAAATAGAACATTGGTGCTTATTTTAAAATTGGAATAATTTTGAAATAAAACAATGATAACAAAACGCCATTGCGCAGTTAATGTAGTTTCAAAATAGAAATTTATAACAATAAAGCGAGCTACAGAAGCGTCCATGCATTAGAATTAAATAGATTCCAAATTCCTCTAGAATTCTAGACTGTGGCGTTGTCTACTTCGCGCCTCTTAGCCAACTTTAACTTCATCTTAAATATCAAATTAAGTGGCCTGTGGAACGGATCTATTTCTGTTACGTATGCATCTTTTCACTTTGATGAGGGCAGAGATACCTCGAATATGCAGTAAAATTTCTTTTCTTGATATTTTCTACGTTACCAGCAGCATGTCCAAAGCATCGGAGGAACAAATCTGCGTTTTATACTGATCTGTTTAAATTTGAGGACAGATTTACTAAAAACATGACCATAAATTTCATCGAAGAAGCTCGGGAATTTTAAAAGGAGAACAGACTGCACACGACTTCTCGCCATCAGTCATGTGAAGTGAATCATGGCTGTGAGGTCTTAATGGCCGGGGTATGGAAGGGCACTTCTACGGGGATTGCATAATTATTAAGATGGATGTTGTATCAGACTTGTAAAAAAAAAAAAAATTCTACAAAATAAATGCTCTTTTCACCCCTCCAAATCATCACTTGTTATTTGTCCGAAAACGAAAAGTCTTCTCTTCTTTCTGTTTACGTGAAACAGTGCCAACTTGTCAACTTGCGGACAAGCCAAAATGTCTCATTTGGCGCAAATCTGCTCCGAGATTATTAATTCAGATTTAATTTTTCCACAATTACCCACTCAAAAGTTTAGTCGAATGCAATATTTTTGGATTTAGTTAATGCAAATGATGAAAGCTTCTGAACGATCTTGATCAAGATTATGCCTACATTACGTTCTAAAATTAATTAAAAACTATATTTCTTGCATCATACAGCAGAATATTCTTGAAATTTATATTTTTAATTATCAATGTCAAATCATAAAATTACTGAATAATAATATACATAAATTTCAAACATGAAGAAAATCATAGAACTTCAAATCAATGAAATATTAATCCTGCTCCTATTCCAAGATAAATGACTTGTCTTTGAAGCATTGTAAAAATAAATATTCTTGAGAGATCATAATAATCTCCTAATCCAGGATTTCTTATGTAAGCTGAAACATGAAACAGAGGGTTGAGCGTTATGAAAGGGCAAGATTTATACGATGTGATTTACACTTTTTTGCCCCAATTCCTTCTTGAGGATCGCAAGCGACCATATGTAGGATGATCCACCGCTTACATTTGCTCTATTCCTTTTTGAGTAGCTTTCCAAAATGATATAGTGCCACGGAATGATGAATCGCTTATAGAAGCGATTCCCCTTTACTTTAGATACGAAGAGTGCATTTCGTCTGGGAATGCTACAAATCTCAAATATCCAGAGAATTAATTTCACTGTTGATCGGGGAATATGTCATTGGGGCAGAAAACTCAGTGTTGGTGATCTCAAAGTTTTCATTATTTTAATTATTGCAAATGAACACCAATGTCACGCAAGCAGAGAGAATAACTTGGCGCTGACTTTGACATCGCCACGTAATTAGAGGCCCACTTTACATGTGATTTCTGCTAATTATTCTGCAAACAATTAGACAAAAGACACTAATTAGAAAGCGGGAATGCTCCTTTGATTATATCTTTCTCTATAATGGGCACACGTTTATAAACTACATATGTACATACATATCTGTTGCTGAATTTAGAAATAACGAAATTCTCTCTAAAAATATTATTTCGAAAGATATTTTCTAAAACATATATAAAAAACTAAACTTCTATAAGTTAAACTAATGGAATTAGGATTTGGTAATTAAGAGAGTCGGATATGCGTTTTATATATAAAAAAAAAAACAGAAATTACGAGTATCGGAAACCTGTCCCAAAACACACCAATTTTTATCTTTACAAACATTTCTACCGGATTAAAAATATAGGTAAACTTTAAGAGAGTGACTATTTTCACCTTAAAAAACGTGAAACCAGAAACCAGAAACCAGAAAAAATAAATTCATTCAAATTACAAAATGCCTATTAACTAAAGATTTTCCTTTTACAAAATGCCTACTAACTAAAGATTTTCCTTTTACAAAATGCCTACTAAATAAAGATTTTCCTTTTACTGTGAATTTATTTTTTCTGGTTTCTGGTTTCTGGTTTCACGTTTTAAGGTGAAAATAGTCACCTCCAAACTTTAACCCTCTCAAAAACTTTTATATTGATTTTCATAAGAATAAAGAAAATTTAAATTTTCATTTCCCATATTCGAAAAAATAACTAATTTATAGATGAATATCATTAATTTTTCAATTGTAAACTGATATAAATGATATATTTTATATTATGTTTTAGAATAACCGAAATATTCTTTTTTTTTTTACAGGCTTCCTACACCGGCAGTTTTCTTCGAGAAAAATTACAACAATTTACAAAAAATGTGGATAGATACGCCCCTATTTCAGGTAAATTGCAAAATAATTTTTTACAATTAATAATTCAATTTTAAGAACTAACATGCAACATATTTTCTTTCTATTGTTATTATTTATAAATTCAATAAATATTAATTTGGTTCCTCTTATTGCAGAATATAACACCACTCCTCCAAATGGATCTAGTCTGGAATGTTTAAATTTAATAGTACAAAGTATCAGCAGTAGTTCGACTGATTCCAGCCACAATGTGACACCTTTCTCGCAAAAATGTGGAGCCCAAGTGTAATATAGATATTAGTTTTTAAAAGAGCCCTTTTTATATAAAAACAAACAAAAAAGTAAATTAATATATGGCACTATAATACATGTGTTTAGTTCTCAAAAAATTAAGAACTTAAATGAAAGATCAAAATACACATATTGAAAACTGAGCAAAATACAAAATTTCTCAGATATACATTCAAAAATACTTTTAAGTTGAAAATTACTGCTAAGTAAGTCAAGGTGTAAAAATAGTCCTAAAGTGCTTCTTTAGAGCCAATAAAATGTAATTTTAAGTAGAAGCACTTTGTTTCATTTTCGTTTAGCACTCCCCTGAGATTGGTCCGGACTCAGGCACGCATGAGGTGCACCGGATTTCGGATGCATTTCGTCCTGCAGTCCCTTTCGGCGATAGGTTTCCTCTTAAGAGGTCACATCCGGCTACATATTTTTCCTTTTCGCTGCTTTTTGTAATTCGAACGACATTTTATGCCTCAATTCATTTTCACTGATATGCTTGACATAAATCTGCCTCTTTAAGAGCATATTAAGGTGTTGTCAAAACATGTAAGAGGAGGCGGCACGTTGAGAATTTCGAATGTTATAACTTTATTTTTGGAAGGATCTTAAAATTCTAAGACTTTTGATTTTGATATTTAAGTTATGGGGATATCTTTTTTATATATATACATACCTACATACATATGTATACATATCTTGCTTTAATGAGAAATATTTGATAACTAAGCTATGCTTAACCTGTATTGAGACGCACAAGCCTTCACATTTTTTCGGATTGGATTCTTCTCCAAAAAATCTGAAAATTATTTGGTTCACTATAAGGCCTCTACGGATCGATAAAATTCGTCTTCACGCCTTCAAACTCCTACCCCTTTTTTAAAAATATGTTTTAGTGACTAAGGAACTCCAATCGATGTTTATTGATGTATATTTATTATTGGCATCACTAAAACCATGAGTGCTACTTTTCTACTCGTATTGTTACTGGCTTTGGTATAAACGATGGAAAAACAATTAGCCATTAACACTGCAGCATATGCACAAACAAGGCTTAAATTCCAGAAAAAGTTTTCAGAAGACCTAAGGTGCCGATGGATTTCGCACCACATGACTCAATCGTACACTTATTCATCCTTTGTAGAAAATAAGCATAGCATTTCCAAAAACCAGTATTTCGTTCAGTTGCTCCGAAGTTTTTCTTCCACGAACAAATTTTCACAAAATTTAATTGTTAGGCGGCATCATCATTTTTCCAATGGCAGCTTATTTTTTCTACTAACAAAACCGAAACTTCAAAATTTTAAATTAAAATTGTAAGCGATTTTAGGAAAAATTCCACAATTCCTGAAGAAGATATACATATGAATAAAATTGCCGCAATTAGTGGTCCAACCGAAACCCAGGGTTAAGGGACTTCATTAGCAATTTTTTGGATGTTAAGTTTGTACAAAATAAATTTAATTTCAAAAAGGCAATGGTACAATTAAAAATTGCACTTTGTTTCTAAATAGTGGTTAAAATAAAAATTAATAATAACTAACTAAAAATGTGCCATTTTTGAGTCTTGTCATAAACTTATGACTATGAAATTATTAAATACATTTTACATAGTCTTCAAATAAATAATCGTTTTAGTATTAATTATTTCGGCAAAACGTAAATGAGTACTGCATACCAGAAATTCCAAATATTTCTGAAAAGCAAAAATAGCGCTTAGAGACAGCAAGAATCCTGAACTGTTGTATCAATTCGAATGATCTCAAATTAATTAAAAAATCATAAAAAAATTCACCCGTAATGTTTAAATATTTGTTCGTTTTACACTCTTCCCTGGCATTCTTCTCCGATTTTCTAGAACATTTGCGGATGCGAAGGCGTCACAAACTATTAGAGAAATATCACTGTTCGAGCAATCTTCATGCACCGGAGATCAAGGAGGACAGCGACAAATCACAACAGTCTTGTCATGCACCCATCCGAGGCGGCCTATTCGAGCATTTAGTTTCAGGAGGAGGAGGATCCATCCGGCTAATGAAACGGTCGTTAAATTTTGTCAATTTGTTCGGCGACTCAATTAGCTGTGACGGGTTTGTTTGAAAATCTTCGGCCAGCACTCACTTTAATCTCTAAAACGTGCTAAGACCTCGTTTTTATGGCATGCACCGGGAGCACAGCACCGAGTCGTCGAAAATATTTAGGGATAATTTCGTTTCGCACTCAACTAAAAATGGGGGAAATGTGCATCACTTTATATTGGGACCAGGCAATTAAAATGTATTAAATTTATTTTTGACAATTTTATTTATGATCATGATACGCCACAACATGACATCTTTACTTGTAGACGAGCGTATGGAATGATCTTGCCGGAATGTTGATCACAATATTCCCACTAAGTTTATCGTAAATATTCAGCTCAGCGGTGCTATCTCGTCTGAAAATAAAATAACTTTGATCGTTATTCATTCTAGACTCAATGAATATTTATTTTTATGAAGGATGTGTTATGACAAGTATATTTCAAAGTTGAACACCATTCATTCAATACACGCTATTTTTTATGCCGTATGATGCATTATTTTTAGGTACGCTCAACCGAGTCTGTTGTTCCTTTTTAATTTAGGAAAACGTGTTTACTTTTGTAAATGCAATAACAACAAAAAGTTATACTTGGATATTAGAAGTCACTAATCAAATTAACGCAAATATTAACGTTAAAAATTAAATAATAACTTTACACAGAGTCGAACGAGTATTGAAACTATATTGAATTTCTAAATGTTGATACCTTAAAGACATTTCCAACTCGAAATCAATGTATGTACCTCATTCTTCTACCGATACAACAGCGAAAATCCTATAAAAATCCATTATGTTGTTTTTACATTATGCGCTCAAAGATAAACAGATAAACAACATTCCTAAAATGAGTGTTTTGATATTCGAGAATATGTTTTTAGGAAAACTAATCTGTTCACAATATTTTATAATATATGTATATATCCAGTGGCGGATAGCGCCACCGGGCAACCGGGCATTTGCCCGGTGGGCCGGTTACGTTTCGGTCCGAGTGGGCCGGTTACGTTTCGGTCCAAGTGGACCGATCAACATTTTCGGTCTATAGACTATAATCAATAAATATGCGATAGGGCCGAAAGGTGTTTCATTAATGGCTGCACACAGAAATTTGGCCAATATGCAAGCTTCTCGGCCGCCTCGTTCTCAATAAGACAAACAGCAAAATATATCCTGGATAAAATGTCAACTTTTAAGATCATTCTATAATAACAGCACACATATATTTGAAAATCTTCAGTCACACAGAATCTGTAACAAAATATTTGCAAAGTACAGGGTTAAACTACATCATTGCTTTCAATATCGTCGCCCAGGCTACTAACTCCATAAAAACAATTTCACGGGAATACAGTGAAATCTTAAACGCGTCAACAACTTTTGCACGCAATTGTAACAGCCAGTTGGAAGCTTTGGGTTACGAAGTCATTATAGAAGATGAGCTACCTGCCATAAGGATTCGCAAAGTTAAAAAAATAGACGACGAACATTGTTCCGACTACAACTTCCCATGCCCGGTCAAACAATTTGAAATCAAGGTGTACAATTCAACACTACAATTTCTTCATTGGAAAGTAGATTCAAAGATCATAGGAAACTGTATGAAGAAATATCAATTCTTGATCCGAACAATTTCTCAAGGCCATTGCAACCAAATAGTTTCGACTATTTAGCGAAATTATTAGGGCACTATGCACAAATAAATATTCATGAACTCCGAGATGAATATCGGGATTTGGTTGTCAAATGGGAAACTCTTAAGAACGCAGTAGATCACTCTAATTCGGATTCCGATTCAGAAGGGGACAGTCACCTGGAAAATAATGAATCGAAATCTAAACCAAAATGTGATTCCTGCAAAAACTGCGTAGTTTGTGTATATAAGTTACTGTTAAAACATAGTTTTTTTAGTAATACATATAGTAATGTGTTTATGGCTTATAAATTAGTACTAACTTTGTCTAGAACGCAAGTTCAATGCGTAAGAACCTTTTCGAAATTAAAAATCGTAAAGACTAGATTAAGGAGTACCATAAAACAAGACAATCTGGAGTCATTAATATTGATGAATGTTGAAAAGGAGATTCTAGCTAAAGCGACATTGCAAGACATTATAATGGAAATATGTAATATGGCTCCCGGTATTAAAAGTTATTTAAATGAGTGATTACGATCACAACTATTGCAAAACCATTTATAAATTTATTGTAAACTTGAATATGTAAATATAAAATATTAAATTTCACTAGATGCCCAATAGTTTTGTTTTAACCTAAAGTGAGTATAATATCAATATTGACTTTGGGGCCGTGATCCACATCATGCCAGGGCCGGTTTCTTAAGTGAATCCGCCACTGTATATATCTACATATTAATATATAAAAGCTGTAATACATACCCGTTGAAAATAATAAGTACCACATTTCCGTCTGGTCTGAGGAAGGCAACAGTTGCAATATTGCTCTTGGGTTCAGAAGACCATATGCGTATAGACCCTTCTGTAATAAACTTCGAAAAATGCCCAATAGCATAAAAAATCGGTTGTTTATAAATTTCTTCGCCGCCTATAACAAATAAGTAATAAAAATTACTACAATAAATAATTTTATTTAGCAGTTATCTTACTTGTTGTGTTTACGATGATCGGGGAATCAACATAATTTTTGACATAATTAGGCCCGCCCTGCTCGTCCAACACAATATTCCAGTCAATCCACGCATTCACCCAGTGGCGTAGGTCATCCAGATAACTTTTGAAGTATTTTTCCGCCCGGGACCAAGAACCTAATTCCGGTCCATGCTTTTCCCATGGTTTGTCACCAACACAAGACTCCGTATTTATTATCAATTTATCTTTATATAAATTATGCGTCCTGTCTATAGTAGATGAACCAATGAAATCGTCCCAATACCAATGGACCGCTAAACCATCTAGATAAGAAGTTGAACCCTTTTCTGCCCGTTCCATCTAATAAAATTAAAATTATTTAGATTTGTACCATACTCAGTCTATTTTTGTACCGCTCGGAACCACCAAGGGAATGTGTAGCGCTGATCATCATTTGAGAATAGTTTTACATTCTTGAAATTTGATTTCCTGATAGTTGGACCCAAATTTCTGCCAACCCATCTTCCCTAGACGAGAAAATTATCCTATTAAACGACTGAATATATTCAATGAGGTTTTTACTTGATCTTCAGCTATCCATCCCAAACTCATAAAACGAACGAACATCCATGCGATGATGCCATTTAACGGCTCATTTCCAGTTGATATTGCCCAAATAGATATATTTTTAGCAGCCATTAGCTCTATAAATCTGTGAGGGAAAGCGATATGTGAAATTAATAAAATTATACCACAAACATATTTTAGGGCCTGCAGTACTTGACATGATAATCCGCCCAAGTTTGATAGTATTCCTTCTTGAGCCAACCTAAACCTGTCCAAGCGTTGTTGTTTTTCATCCATGGTGGTGGGCTCCAAGCAGCTCCAAAGTATTTTATGTCGAAATTACTCGACACCGCCATCAGATCTTTCAGTTGCTCTACCTACCAATGTGCCACCAAGTATTTTTAGCAATGTGCAATTAATTGCATAAAATAACACGATTACTGACCTTTTTCTCGTCGCGGGCATCAAGCTTAGTAAAATTGCTTAAAGTGGCATCTTTGTTTGGATTTTCATTATACGCCCAGGGGCTCAAGTCAAAATCACAGCCTCCAATTGATAATCTAATAAAAGAGTATCCAATGCCTTCTTTTTTCGAAAAGTATGAACTGAATATAAGATATGAAAATCAAATATAATTATAGCAGTATTTAAAAACACATTTTTTTAAATACCGATAAATATGATGACGTAATTCTTTGGATAACTTTTCCAAATTGTATGAAACTGCTCCAGTGAACGCGCCACCAAATCCATAGATCTTTTGGTAAGTTTTAGTTCTGTCGACTTCAATAGAAGTTGTAAAAGTATTTGCTGAAAAATAAAATTTATATAAGCATATACCTAATATGTACATTGTACATTATAAATATTCATTAAATTTGATAAATCTGGCAATCCCAGTTCCACTAAACATATTTTTATGAAACTTTCTATATTATATTGCTTACGTAAAATATCATAGATCAATCAAATTTTTAAACTAAAATTTATTTAACGAGTAGTATAACTTTTTTAGGGACTTTTTCCCTCTGTATTACAATTTTGGATTTTTTTAAATAATAGGTGCATACATATTAATTTCACTTCACTTGACTGCTATTTCAGTCAAATTTTTAATGTGCAGAGATTACATAGAAAAATATACTTTTAAATTCAATTATCTTTATGATAACACAAAGAGGATCGATCACTGCGAAAAAGGGTAAAATAATAATATCAATTTGTAAATGTAATATCTGCTAGAAAATTATCATAACTAGGTACATTGAATTATTTTAGTACGAAAAAGCAATAACTTACCTCGTCTTTCCCTCAAGAGGACTTTCGGCGGCTCTTCATTTGGGATTACTTTGCCGGTTGCAACCAAAAATCTCAGACCACCCTAAATGAGACGGTATTTAGCATGAAAAATTCTTTAAGCACAAATAATCCTCATCCTCGACGCGCATTTGACTATAGTTAATGTATCCCGCGTTTAATTGCTTGCAACCAGCAAATGGCCTAAGTGCAACATAAATACTCACTTTCGACGACGACACCAAAATAAATTCACCCGGTCTCTCCGGACCTACGTCATCCAGGGAGTCGCAATAGCTCGCATTGCATACACATACCGTCCCGGAAGGATAGTCCCGTGGGACACACGGGAGCACTGCGAGTCACACATGAAATGATATTAATCCAAATTATTACTTTCTGCATAATTCATTGACGCATCTTATACAAGACAGTCTGATTATGCTGCTCCAAATTGTCAGCTATTCGTCACAGCCTTAGTAATATAATTTGTTTGTTTAGAAAGTGTTTCGGACTTACGATTCGCCGTCTGATACACCAGAAAGAGCACAGACAATACTCGGTGAAGATACATTTTCATTCCATCGGATGCGTTACGATCATTCAAAAAAACTCAGCATAAACTGACCACAAGCAGAACTGGAACTATGCGACGAATTTCATACACTAACTGACCACCGACATAAAACACAGATCACTTCGTGAAAGTTTCAGTGATGTGACTGTATCGCCTTTTTAAATATGCCCCTGTGCTAAGAGCTCTCGAGTTAAAATTGAAGCTACTGCGACTTCGACTGATTCGACACAACAAACATTCGGCGATTTAAATTTTTTTGCCGTACTTCCCTTTATCGGATGATAGCAGATATCAGTTGGGTTTCAATCAGTTTGATTTGATATGCAATACTTGAAGAGTTTTTAGGGGCGAAACATGTTTTCTAAATTGTAAATACAAGTGGTAATGATAAAATCAAATTAGATTAACCATAATTGTTCAATTCATAAAGAGACAGACATGTTAATTTGGAGGAGTTTTCCGCTTAGTTAAACTCACTATTCAGCGGAACTAATATTCGAATTAAAATTAATTATATTATTATATACAAAAATTCAGAATGTGATTCCCACAGTTAAGCTCATTAATTAAATGATTATCTGACAGTCTTTATATGCATTTCACTTACATTTTCAGATGATACATTTTTTTTTAATTTATACCAATCTCCAATTTTGTTTGCCAATTTTATAATCAGAAGATTTTAAACATCTTTGTTAAACTTATTTAAAAATAAATACCATCACTTCAGATAAATTAGATACAGCTTGTTGTTGAGTCTTGATTCACCATTGTCAACGTTTTTTTAAGTGATTAAGTATCAAGTAGGGGAATAACAAATTGCTAAAATTGTAAACACTCAATTTAAAATCTCTCAGAAGAATACTCGACTGTATTTACTGATGTACCTAAACATATTTAAAATACGAATAACGTAAAAGATAAAATCTTATTTTTGTTTTCTTAAACTATTATATGTATAGGTATTTCTGTAAACTTGCATAGGTCAATATTTCATGAAAAGGATTCATTGTATGATAGGTATTTATGGATTTTTTTTTTTCCAAATATTTCTGAAATACAATACTTATAGTTTTATATGATATTCTTACAATGTTTAAATTTCACGTACTGCGCTTGTCTGCAAACTTGCAGTGAATTATTTAGATTTTATTTTATTATCAAGAAAAAGAAATCAAATATTATTAAAGGCAATTTTTATTGTATTAAGTTATATTTTAAAAACAGAAAAATATTAATTCATTAATTTATATAAGGTATACAATCCATATGTACCTACATATTATATGCATGTGGATTAAATGATAAAAGTCCAATCAAAGGAAAGGTAAATAATTGCTTGAAAGGATTTCAAAACTTATAGCTTATCGACTACTTATGCAGTAGTACCTACATCGCAAGCTCCTAGATTGTACCACATGCCGTAGTAGTAATTGGATTTCCTCCTATTCGAAGTCATCAACTGGAATAAAACAATTGCACAAAGTAATGAAGTATACCCCGTTGGAGTGCAGAGTTCGTCGCGTTTTAGCCATTTTGTCGCAAAATCCTTCCAGAAAGCTTTCAGGAATTCATAGGACGAAGGAATTAGTGTCGAACCGCCGAGGGTAATATGTGCCCAGAGCGCCTGAACAAGCTATATTGATAGACGTTATAAATAGCAGGGAACTCAACAAACCCTTCCACAAATTGCTGCCTTATCTCAGAGCAAACACCTGTTGAGTCGGACAATTGGCGTGGATCGGTCCATATGTGATAGAATTTCAGTTGTAATAAAATATTCGGAAAATTCTCAGTTTCGGAGTTGGCATCCACAAGTGCAATGTTAAGTGAAAGCTGTTATCCCCGTGTATCTCACCAAACGAGATTCGGAGTGGTTGTGATTGTTTACTTTGCTTTTTTCCTGGATAACGTCCTTCTGACTGTTATTGGTATGCTAACAAAATCTTGCTTTAATCCTACACTTTTTACGCTTAATTTAATTTCAGTGCCAATTCTTCCGGATTATTTGGTACTAATTGATAATAGATCAATGTTCTCGATGCCGCAGAGTATCGCTTATAAAAATTTCGACTTGCATTATGTTCCAACGATTCTAACAAAGCATCCTATTCCTGGTAAATCCCTGGTGAATTTTACAATTAACCCTGGCCCAGACAGCGGTCAAAGTGAAGTGAGTGAAAGTATCTTGAACAGCGAAAACGGCTCAATTGGAGTTCTGTTGGCCATGAAGGCACTCATTCAATTAATTTGCAACCCTATAGTGGGTGGGATGACAACTAAATTTGGTTATCGACTGCCCATTGTTGCGGGGACCTTGTGCCTGTTCATCTCCTCGCTTGGTTGGTTCTAATTTCGCTTTGATACTGCCCTTTTATAATACAAAAAATAAATTTTTTCAACCATAGTTTTTGCTGCTGGCGAAACATATGTTACATTATTGATTGCTAGGGCTCTTCAAGGGATCGGCTCAGCATGTATCGGCGTTTGTGGGATGAGCTTAGTCGCTCAGGTGTGACTCATACTTTAAAATAAAAATTTTACAATATTTTCTCATTTTATTTAGCTTTACCCAGAAGACGACAAGCGATCAAAAGTGATGGGCATTGTTTTAGGAAGTATTGCATTAGGTGTTTTATTGGGATATCCAATTGGTGGAATTTTATATGATTTTGTTGGAAAATCAGCTCCTTTTTATATCTTATCCGTCATCATCTTTATCAATCTCAGTAAGTAAAACATGTTTTAATATGAAATTTTTGTTTTTCCCTTATAGAAAAATTATCCTCGTAGCCAAGATTAAATTTTGTACTTTATACTTGTAATAATTTTGAAATATGAATTTGAGCTTTTTGCTATGGCGACAAAAAAATCTTATAGCCAGAAACATCTCGGAAATACTGATTTCATCAAGCTAAAGCTATTTACACCAAATTCCAAATTCTTGTAAATAATTCTTGCGCATTGCTAGATAATTTTGTTTAATTTTATGTTGACTGCCGGAAGACGGCTTTCAATATTTATGTGACAAGTTTATGAAGCTCTATAGCTCTAACTCTAATATATTTTTAGACTTTTAGATTAAATAGTTTAATGATCCTGAGAAAAATATTGATTCAAATGAGTAAATGTTACCTTTTTCAGTTGCTCAAATACTACTTATGGACTTATCGATTAAACCAGAGGTGACACACTTATTAAATTAATTAAAATAGATTTTCTTTAAAATAATAATTTAAGGTTATTATTGAACCAGATAAGCCAAAGTGGAAGCCTCTTCTACAGAATAAAATGATAATAGCAATAGTAATTGCAATTTTGTTCTCCACATCAACAATGGCAATATTGGAGCCTTGTCTGCCCATTTGGCTTTTAGAAAACCTACACCCAAAAAAGTGGCAACTTGGAACAGTATTTATTCCAGATTCCGTAGGATACTTCGTTGGTACAAACTTCTTCGGAACAATTGCGTACAATGTTGGGCAGATCAAGGTTTCCTGTATATCTCTCGTTCTAGTTGGTTTTTCTTGCATAATGGTAACCTTTAGAAAGGTAACCCTAGATTTTTTCATGTGTATTAACATATTTAAGATTCCCAGTGCGACAACGGTGTATGGACTTCTCTTGCCTCATTTTGGTCTTGGTCTTGGTATAGGAATAGTCGACGCCGCGCTGGTTCCACTTTTAGCTTCATTTGTCGACGCTAGTCTCAACGATGACGATTCAACAACCAGTGATTTTATGTCGAGCTATGGCACCGTTTATGCTATTCAACAAACGTCTGTTAGTCTGGCATATTGCTTTGGTAATTGATACAAACTGCTATTTGTCGACTTTCACATTAATTCATCTCATCTTCCTTAGCGCCACTAATTGGAGGTGAACTAGCTGAAAGCATCGGATTTCCGTGGTTGATGAGGTCCATGGGAGTAATAAATTTGATTTATGGACCAGCGTTGAGTGTTTATTACTCACGCCATAAATTAAATGTAATTTATTAGCACTTTCTTTTTATAGTTTTATTGTTGAATATATTTTTACAGGTGTATTTACCGAAGAGCAACCAAATTCTACTCTCTGAAAATTCTGAAGCTACAGCCGATTACAAAAGGTTGTACAACGCGGTAGAGTAAATTATACTCAGAATTTTTGAAACTTTTGTTTTCATATAAATAAACAAAAATTACATTTAGTTGCATTTTTACTTATATCTCTTTTTTTTTTCTGAAACCATGAAAAATACTTGTGGTATTAGAACTATGACGACCTTCTTAAGAGAAATAATAAATTCTGAATACAAAAGTTCAAAGCTGCGGCGTTGCCTGGGCTACCCATTATTTAACTTAAATATGCTCTTTCTAATATTGCTGATACCCATGATGTTCTATATAAGATAACTTCCACTTGCACTTTTTACTTTACAATCCTGAAATTGTAGGCGCCGATGATAAACGGCATGTACTTTCATTTATTTAATTTATTATGACATCTTTACTAAATTAAACTACAACACATTCGGTTTCAAAATTTTTTGCATAAATTAACAACAAACTTTCGGACTTTTGAAAATTACAAAATTTATAATAATATCTTCGAGTTAAATACGAAATTTTGAGATGGCTAAAAATAAAGGTAATAATAAGAATTTTTTAGGACAAATTTAAAATTTAAAAAAATCTTAGGCCCTGGACCTGCTGCTTATATGCTTCCGACGAGTGTTGGATTTGAAAAACACAATGTAACAAAAAGTCGACGGCCACAATATTCGTTCGGATTAAGAAGTAGCATGAAAGAAAAATTTTTAGGTCCAGGTCCAGCTGCCTATAAACCAGATAAGCTTAATCGTTATGGCCCTGCTAACCTACCAGCATACTCCCTACATGATAGAACTGGTCTTAAAGGTAAACTTTTAATTTCGACATTTTGTATTTATTGATTTATTTTATACCTCTGTCAAACTAGATAGCAACATCGGTCCTGGTCCAGCTGGATATAATATTGGCGGAAAAACTGAGGTTGATAAGCAACGTGCTCCTGCGTATAGTTTAGCTGGCAGGACTTTTAGAGATAATAAAAATAATACTCCTGGACCCAACACATACTTATATGGAGTACACTTCGTGAAGCCTGGAGCTCCTGCATATAGCATGTTTGTATTTTGCTTATCCTTTCCTTCAATATTTTGTTAATTTTTTATATAATTTCGCATTAGGGGAAAAAGGACAAACGCGTCTTCTGACAAAAATCAATCCCCCGGTCCAGCTGCGTATGGCAGGGGGGACGTAAGTGTTGTTCGTGCGAGACCGCCGGCATATTCCTTGGCGACACGTACCACCGCCCTCGATAAACGTGTCAGCCCAGGACCCATGGCCTACGATTTGAAGAGCTATAAGCCCGGAGACAGCGGTCCATCATACAGTTTTGGAATTCGACATGCAGCAGAAAGTTCGCCTATGGTGGTAGAATGCGACAACTAAGAAAAGGGTTTTGGCGTTTATCAAACTTGTGGTGTGTCGCTCATCTCATTATTTAACGTATTTGACTCATAAACTTAAAGTAAAAATAGACAATTTTATTTCGATGGAACTTACAATATATTCGGAAATATATACATTTAAACAGGAATAATATTTACTTAAATATTTTTTTACAGAAACTACAAAATTATGTGTGTGGTTTCTCATATCTACTTTATTCGAATCGAATTTTCACAATTGAACCTCTTCGAAAACCTACCACAGAAAACGGCCTAATCACAGCCGGTGTTTCCCAGAGTACCTATTACTTAAATGAGACTTTCTCAGACCTAGCTTAAGCCGGATAATAGGGTGTTTACAAGAATTCATCCCCCTGCGCATCCGTTACATTCACAGGCAGATAAGTTGGGTCGTAGAAATCGATTTTTCAAATTCTTGGTTGCATTTTCGAGCGATTTATTTACAAGCTTGCGAATTTACGCTGAGTTCTTTAATTTCTTGAAAAAAGAATTAGAAAATTATTATAAAATTCGGTAATTGAAGCATGCGATAGAAAACATCAAAGATATCATCCTCGCCACTGCACGGCACCAACATTTCAGTCAAGCGCGGCTAAATAATCTGGCACATAAATTTGGCTGCTGGCTGAAATTTTGAGAGAACAATTGCGACAACAAATTTATAACCCAAATTTAACCTAAATAAAGAGAAACACGTCTTTGACATAAAACCCTACTATCGTAGCCAAGGATATTTCATTTATAACTATAATTTCCTCACAAAAAATAATTCCTTTCTTTTAGTTGTATCAAATTATTTCCTCTAAGTTTGATTGTCTTTGCTATAAAAACATGTAATGCACTTAATTGGCTAATTATAGTAAAAGTTAGTACATTTAGATTAAATTTTAAAATTTTGTAACACAATTTTTCAACATAAAAAACTTGGTGACCCGACAAACATAACATTAAAATTGGATTGGATTTTTCTATCGAATTGTTTTAACCACTTTGAACGAAAGCATTAATTGAAATAAAGGTAAGTGAATTGAATTTGTTAAACAATAATGAACTATTTTAAGACATTTTCATTCAACACGAGCTTTTGTAATTCAAACGGATTTAATAATAGGGTCCTTATTAACACCGATGTTAAATATCGTCGAGTACTGATCGTTTTTTTTTTTGTAGTACATAATCTAGAAAAGTGTCATACCTATTTATTTTTGCAATATAATTCAGCTCCAACGTTTTCTAAAATCCGATTCGTCATAGGTAAAAATGGTTTTAAAGGGAAAATTCACTTAAAAGAAAATTGTCGCTAAAAATATATATACATAAGTGGTCTTTGCACGCAATTTTGGCATTTGAATGAAAGCTGTGCAAATTCTGCTATTTTATTCCGAATAAAATAGGCCGAAAATAGTAAATCGCAAATCTCAAAAGAATAAAACAATTCTTTGTAGTTCTAAATTCGCTCCCATTGTTTAAGGGAACAATGAGAACCTAGTGCCGCTTGTGGCCAACTAACTAACTTTAGCGGTGTCCTCAATTTCGGTTCAGTGGTAGAACAAATTTTATAGTTATCCGTCAAAATCTAGCTGTGGTGCGCCGTTCCAACTTCTCAAAGGATTCTCCGTTATTTTGTTAGTTTAGCACGTGAGAAAAGACAATTTCGGCAGGGAAGACGTCCGTCATCGATCAGCGCTTACTAATGTTCAATTGACTATGGCTAGCAACCTAGCGGCACCTCCTACGGCTGGAAATGCCGACAATCAATACTTTTACGAAGACGAGGTGTTTCGCATTGACAAGAAAGGACGAGTCAAGTTTGGGCTGGTCCTCGAGAATTCGGAGGCGTTTTCCAGCGATGAGGAAGACGATTTCGATGATATTTTGGCGAAGGGCGAGATCCGAGTCGCCTGGCATCCAGAAGGCAAGGAGGAGGTCCTGCAGGAGCGAAGCGTAAGCACATGTCCTTCTTGGGTTATGTAATGATTCACACCTAATTTATTTAACAGGTTGGGCTGGCTGACAGGACCCTGATGCCAGGGGACGTTGTGAGGCGACTGGTGCCCGGAAAGGACACCCAGCGAGGATACTGCCGGGAGATTAACATGAGGGCTGACGTCAGGGTTGTCGGTACAAAATATGTAGTTAAAAATGTGATGGCCGAGCGGCTGCGTCCATTGGTGCGAATGCCCCGCGACAATGCCGTTTGCCTCGATTCGTGGGTGGGGAGCACAAAGTGTGTTAACGAAAAAGTTGTACTCAAGTAAGTTGCTAATTTACATCCAATAGCAAGTCACTAATGATTCCACCTCAGGTCATCGTGCGGTGCTATTCTCGAGGTTTCCGACATAGACCTAGGTCAATTAAAGGAAGCCAACACTAAATTCCGCAACGGCCTATTCGCGGACACCGTTTTCTACCCGGGCCAGACCGTCACCGGTAGGATCGAATCCCTAGATAATGTGAAACTACTCACTCCGTCAATCGTCCTCAAAACGAATAAAAAAGGGAAACCAATTGCGCGAAAAGTAAATAAAAAAAAATCATAAAATTTTGTCAGATATAAATTTTGTCCCCTTATTCCCAGTTCGTTGTGCAGTCCGTTTACATCGAAGGAGTGTGGGTTCATTGGCAATGCAAGGCGCTGTCCGAAGATGGGTCCGATTTAAAAGCAGGAGTCTTGCAACAGCCTAAGCCATACGTAACCGGAGATGACCTTCCGCGGCTTAAGCGCCTAAATTTATTCGAATCGTGTATGCTCCAAATCAATGATAAGAATTACCTGAAAATAACTGACTGTGATGTTATCGTACGAAAGTCTCTTTGGGAGAAAGAACAAGGTAAGCTATTCCTTTAATCTTTTAAAATATAATAGTATAATAATAACCTATTCTCTCACAGCTATTAAATACAAGCTCTTGTTAAGTCAACAGCAGAAAGAAGAAAACCAAAGCAAAAATACCAAAGCACCGCTACAAGGCGATAAAATCAAGATAAAACTTTCAAACTCAAGTCTAGAAAGTGATAGAAAATCAAAGTCGTCAAGTAATTCCAGTGTTTGTTCAAAAATCATGAAAAGTGGTAATGTAGATACAACTAGTCGTAAGGAGAGAAAAGAGACTGAAAATACAGATGGGAAGGATATACAGGCGAATAAAGCAAGCGACAACAAAGGCGAGTTCGCGGATTTAATAGATGATTGGCAAACTGACGAGGAAGAAGAAGATGTCGATGATATTTCAACTGCTGAGAGTTCCACCACAATATCAACATGTTCAAGCCCAACCCCTAAGAGTAGCCCAAAGAGATCACCTCTCTTGCATAAGAAGCAAATGAAACGTCTCAAGAAATCGACACAAACGGCTGATAAAATGCCCGCTGTCGGAGATGAGATCGTTACAGAGGCTCTTGTCGTCTATAGCACGGCTACTGTTGTTTGGCAGGACGGAACTGTTGAATCGGGAATACCATCTACTCAGTTATACCCAATTCACCACTTGGATGATCATGTAAGTCTGCAGCTTTTTAAATTTAAGTATAAATAGAAAAAGAATCGGAACTGTTCACAAAAGTTTGCACTTTTAACCCTAGCAACATTTATTTACAGCTCGTGCATGTACCCATCTAAATAATTATTCACCTACCTTTAGGTTTCTTACCTTGGCACTTCATGAGTGATTTAGCAGGACAACAAATACTTCTTTCTACGCGGTTATACGAAGTAAGGTTACTATGAGAACAAAGTCGTAATTCATGGGGTATTCGCGGAAATCAACGAAGTTATGTATTTTGGTTCACTAACCACCCTGTTACTTTCCCCATAATAACTTTAATCCGTATAACTCTCCAGTAGATATTTTATTAATGAACGCGAAAAAACTACCAAACTTAGATGTTGCCCATTCTTTTTAGAAAATAATACTTTTTATTAACAAAATATTTGCATATCTGTATCAGCTTTAACCAATTTAATGGAAAGTTTAAAAAATATCGCCGATTTCTCTTCAATTACCGTATTGGCCGATTAATTTATCTAAAATATAGAAAATATGTAGAATTTGTGTTTTATATAGCATAAGAGTACTTAGGTTTTCATACTACCGGTTAATATAACCACAACCAAACATAAAAGTAATAATAATCAATCTGTTTTTTTTTTTGTTTTTAAACAGGAATTTTTTCCTGGTGATTTCGTTTTGTCTGGCGTAGAAGGGGCTGATGTCTCATATCGTGACTATGGAGTTATCCAGATAGTAGATCATCAAGGTAGAACCGCACGAGTAAAATGGTTCACGACTTACACTTCTTCCGATGAGCCAAAGTAAGTAAAATAAAAAATTTCAAAAGATAAAAATATCACACTGCAACGCTTTAGACCCAGTTACACTGGAGAGACCGAGGTGAGCGTCTATGATCTTAAAGATCATCCAGATTTCCAGTACCGCCCCGGAACAATAGTTATTCGTGTTGCTAATTTTGTTGGCGAAGATGCGACATGCACTGCTGGGCAAATAATAGATAATTACATTGATGGGCGCGTAAAAGTTTGGTGGGTGGATGGACACATCAGCATGTGCTGGCCACAGGATTTATTTGAAGTAGGACAATACGATGCGGACAACAATTTTTGGGGAAACAATGAGTCAGACAATGATTCATGGGAGACCGAAAGCGAAGCCAGCGAGCCTGGAGGTATTCCGCAAAAATCCATTTCTGAACCGCAATTATCAGCTAATTTAGAACGTGCACGCGTAGCAATGGCACGACTAGAAGAGATATTTATTATAAATCCCAACTTGCAAAATCATGAGGTGAATGACTTTATCACCTTAAGGCAATTAGGTGTTAATATGAGTTTTTCTTTTTGCAGGTGATGCGAAAACTCTTGGCTGTGTATAAAAAGTGTCGATATTTAGATAGGTTAATGAATACATCGTTCTTTCATGAAGATCATTTTATGGGCCTCCTTGAGCCTGTTAAAAAGGGCGGAAACCAAACGAAAGCCGAAAGGGCTCAAGATCAAAAGAATCGCCTCTTTAATCAGTCTCCGAATTCTAAACTTAATTCATCGAATAATACTCAAAATAATTTATCTATTAGTGAAAATACAGCCCAAGTTAAGGACTATTCAGCTAAAGTAATATTAAATTTAACGTCTACGCCATATAAGTGTATTAAAAAGAAAACCAGTAAGCCTGACATTCAGATTGGGAGCCAGGATGCGATCGATGCTTTAACCACAAACCCCAAAGAAACGAAACTTAGTAATACTGAAATAGTTACTTCTGCCTCGCTTAACGCAAAAAACTCACTTACAATACTCCACAGCAATAATTCAGATTTAAAGAACATTAGCTGTAGTTACGAAAATAAATTGCTCTCTTGCGTTATATCCAACATTGATAAAGCTACTCAGGAGACTGAGGATCTAAACAAGTTTAACGAAAAGAGCTCTAAAAAGAAGGTAAACATTTCTCAGGAGGATTCTGGAAACTATTCCAGAAACGAGAACTGTAATGGCAGCAGCTCCACTAGCTACGCAAGCTTTAATGATTTAACTAATGAGGCTAATATGTCACAATTAAAAGTAGCTGACGATCAAAAGTCGATCTCTTCCAGCAGCATTGAGTTAACAGATGATACTCCTGAATATGTCTGTGCTCGTCTCTGTGCTTTACTTAAAGCACAACTAGTCAAAGCACTGCAAGAAATCCAGCAGAAATACTGCAAAGATAACTTAAATCTTAGCGAAGTAGTCGAGTATGATGTCGAGGAGAAAACTCTGGAAGATCTCCCCATTGCAATTGCTATTTGTGATGAACCACAAAGTCCTGTTGAGACTCCAGTTGAAGAAACGGAAAAACAAATTACTCCTCCATTGGTGCTGGCTTTGCCATTGGAATGCTTTCAAGTCCTGGAGACTGCCCCGAGCACTCATAAGTTTCATTTGACCATCTTTCATCCAGCAAATCCACAACAGTACTACAAGGCTGTGCGACGGGAACATAAATTATTGCGTAATTCCCTGCCTCCTGGTGTGTGGGTTCGGTAAGTTTTAATATTAATCAATCATTAATTTATTTATTAAATGTCCCAAATACTAATAGCCCCCATTTTGAGTTGCCTTATATCTAAATTCAAAATCATGTAAAAAATTCTTAAGCAAAAGTTAAAACATTTATGAAATTCTAGCGTTTTTGAAGACCGCATGGATTTAGTCAGCGTAATGATAGAAGGCCCGAAGAAAACCCCATATGAAGATGGCATGTTCTTTTTCGACATTCAGCTTGGCCGCGAATATCCAAAAATGCCTCCGCTATGCTATTATATTAGCTATTGCTCGGACCGACTTAATCCTAATTTATATGAAGACGGAAAGGTTTGTGTTTCTCTTCTCGGCACCTGGTCCGGCCGTGATTCCGAAGTTTGGGGTTCGGACAGCACTCTTTTACAAGTAATTGTCTCCATCCAAGGACTCATCTTGGTATCAGAACCGTATTTTAACGAAGCTGGCTATGAGAAGCAAAAGGGTAGGGGTGTGAGTTAATTACAGGTTGAATCGTTATACACAATTTATGCTAATTAGGTACCCAACAAGGCAAGGAAAATTCCCGAATGTATAACGAAATGGTGATAATAAAACTCGTCCAGTCTATGACGAAACTTATCTCATCACCGCCAGAAATTTTCCGGGATCAAATGATCCTTCACTTTAAGGAGCGTGGAAAGACCATGTATGAACGCATCAAAGGTTGGATGGACTATTCTCAACTCGAAGAAACTTCTCAAGGTAAATTATTTAAATTATTTGGCCAATATTACTGTGCGAGCTTATTTTTTTTATAGATAAATTAAATACATCACCAGAAAGCTTTACACAACCAGAATTTCCACTTGTGCCTGCTAGCCGTGGCTTTTGTTTAACATTGGCTGGACTGTTGGATAATTTTTATCGCAAACTCAAAGCAATCACTGAGTAATCAACCCTCCATTTACTTGTTCCTAATTAAATCGGTTTAATTTATTTTTTCACGTGTCATTCCTAAAGCTCTTTCTAAAAGCAAATACCAAAAAATGAAAAAAAATTATATTCAAATTTATTACTATTTATGTAATTTACTGTTATCACAATACTAAGCTAGTTTGAGACATTTTTGAAATTTTTAGCGTGTGTTGCTGTAGTCATTTATTAAAATGAATTTGTGGTAGACATAAGCCGCAAGCAAACTACCGATCGACTCAAGCAAAATTAAATAACATAAAATGCACTCGCAGATCTTCTCGATTAAATCTAAAAACGTTTTGTTGAAATTTTGCAATGGCATTAATAAATAAGAATATTTTCCAATTCAATATATTGTTTTTATGTATTCACCTTTTAGAAATAATTTCAAAGGCAGGTTTCTTTATGGAAGTAAACATTAATTTAAAATAAAGACACTTCTTCATTTCCACGTTTATAGAAAACAAAAATAATTTTTTAAGGATAGTGTTTGGGAACACGAAAAGGAAAGGAAAAAGTTAAAAAACACATGTGCCCCATAGATTTTTAATGCATATAAATTTATTATTTAGCGAGCCAACAGCACTGGTAATCTCTTACAGTTTTGCTTAATTATGAAATTACCTATATCGTCTTAGCGCAATTTATGGTCGCTTAACGTTGTTGGGTCCGTAAGAATAAACGCTCTGGAATGCTTCACCTTCGTCTCCAGACTCCTCGGATCCCTCAGTTTCGAAAGTATTATCCGGAATATCATACAAACGGATCATAGACTTGTTCGGGTCTTTCATGATCAAATACTTTCCGTCCTTTTGCTTCATGCACAAGTCAATAATACACCGCAGAATACCCCAGGCATTGTCCATGCTTAAATTGATCTGCGTAGCGAAATCTTGCGGCTTGAATTGCTGCACCCCGAGGATAACATGCCGGGATGAGTCCCTGACACTTACACGGGATACGTAGCCGAACTTAATCTGATCGGATCCAGCCAAAATTGCCTGAACGGTCCATTTGGCGAGCTTGCAAGCGTTGTTCCTCAATTCATTGGCTAGCACAGCTCCACGTTGGGTGTCCAATTTTTGCCTCCATTCAACGCCATTGGCCAGTTTCGAGTCCCATTCGTTCAGAGCCTTGATCGTAAGGAATTGTGGTTCACCATTTGGAGATTGAAGAACAGCATCATGTTCGCAACGAGCTACCAAAACCTGCGAGAGGAAACGGATAGTAAATTAAATATTTATGGGTATTGAAGAAACTTACAATTCCATTATTCAAGTCCCACTTCCTGTAACGATACGCAACGCTGGCGACTTCGCCTTCCTCCTCCTCCCCAATAAATGGATTAGGCTCCTCGAACTTGAATTTTGCCTCCTTTTCTCCGTTCTTCAGAACTTGCTGGCTGAAATTGTGATTAATGAAAGTTGCTTCGATTGCCAAATTCCTTGGAGAATTTAGAGAATTGCTGTCGTCCTGCGGAGGCTCAACGGATGTCTCGTTCACGGTCAATAGATCGAACTCGGTGTTGTCACGTTTATCCATAAAAAGTTTGTCGCCTGTGGATCAAATTTAGATTTAGGGTCAAATCTCCAAAATTTCGGCGTAAAGAAATGTTAGAAAAAAAACTTTGTCGAGGAATATTTTACCAATTTTCTCAATAACGATGTCCCAGGAATAATTGGACCTTGTGCAGCACATGATTGTAGCCAAAATAGCATCCGTGGCGAAGACATTGCCGACTGTCTTGGACAAGCGCCGGATGACGGGATCATCCGTGGTGGTGACGGTGTGGACGATGCGGTCCACCTTTTGTAGAGGACGCTCATTCTTCACGTTCACTCGGTCATAGGACTTATCGTAATACTCCAGAGTACCGCAAGTAGCGATATCGTCACCCTCTTTGATGGCGGGCAGAGACAATTTCGTCAATCGCGGGAAGTCCATTTCCTCAATGGTTGACCAGTCGGGACGGACTGTAACAGAAGCATCGCGAATTTTTGGTGGAGGTCCACGATTGCCCCATTTCCTCGTATTTCCGCGGCGCTGATCGCGAGCCTTAACACTTTTCCCTAGCGCAGTCATGCCAGACTGCATACCACCGCGCATTCCCCTTCCTCTGCAAAAAATTATCTTAGAATAAGGAACGACGGGATTTTTAGTCCAGTAGAGTTTACCTTGCATTTCGTAAATTTCCTCGGAATCTTCCTCGTTGGTAAGGGGGCTTCTGAACTCGGGTGGTGTCCACTAGATGGAAAGTGGTTTCATCCTCGTCGTGATAGTAGGCGTACTGGTTCCCGGTTCCAAATGAGGGAGCGTACTTATCTGGAACAAGCAAAATGCCACCGGTAAGTAATAAAATTCGAGAAAAGTAGAAAATGGCGATGGCCACTGGACAGCCCCGGGGCTGCTCTCACACCATAAACATAACCCTAGTAAATTGAAAACATGTTTTCGCCCGGGGCGTTGGACTCACTCTGGTATTTCTTGTCGGTGGTGGCTGTGCCCGTCCAGTCGCAGATTTTCCCGAGACGGTCGCTCTTGCTGAAGGGCTGGTAGGGCATATCCTTGAAAGTCTCGGGCAGTTCGCATGGTCCCCACCCGTTCCCATTGTACTGGAGGGCCGGCTTCTTGAAAACGGCGTACTCTTGGTTTGACGAAATCATTTCACTCATAGCTTCACTATCCCCAACAAATTGAAGTGTTTTTACACCTTAATATACTCAAAATATACCAGAAAGCTTCCGTAGGTTCCGTCGACGTGACAGACGATGAAAACTACGAGCGGAAAAAGACATAATTTAGTGATGCCATACATTTGGCAGATCAGCGTTTGTCATTATGCAGAATGCTTTCCAATTAAAAAGTTGTTAGGTCTGTTTGATTTTTAATTATTAGAATTTTAATGCTTAGTTTAATTTAAAGGTGAAACATAAATATGAATTTTTTTTAAAATGACCAGATAATACGACAGAAACATGCAATAATATTTTAATCTTTCAAAATAACATAATTCTTATTTTGTGTTTTACAATAGTCCGTGTCGTTTTTAAAACTGAAAGGAATAAATTAGTAAAACCTATAACTGCTTATAACTACATCCGAAAGTGACTCAAATAATTTAAAAAGTAGTATTTTTCCCCACAAATCATACGTTTACGATATTGCACGATAAAAAAAAAAAGATCTGTTTAAGAGGAAAAAGTTTATGGATTCAAATTAATTTAAATTTTCTTAACTATATCTTTATCAATTAAATTTACACTCACTACTTCTTTCCATCTTTAATTTAATGCTTTTTGGACGTCTGCACTCGACTTAGTAAGATAATCGATAAATATCGATTAGTAAGATAATTTTTTGGGTATACTCACAGACATAAAAAAAATTGTTAGTTAATAAAATATTTATATTTTAAAATAATTAACAAAGTTATTAATTATTCAAATCAACCCGTAATAGTAGTCTAGTTGAAAAGTAAAAATATAAAAAGAGAAACTTTTTAAAAATTGTCGACTCAAGCCCTTAATTGTCTATAAAGTTGTAACTAATAAATAATTAAAATAAAATGTTTATATCCCTAAATGGTTTTCAGGTAACTTTATCTGTTATATTATCAATCTTGCTTCTATATTTTATTAATCAAAAGCGGTGAAATGAAGCTGAAAACAAAAGTAAAATTGATCGGGTCTAATTACGCTATGCAAGAAAGTGAGAATCATACCAAACTGATATTCACAAGACCATTAACCTGATTGGCACACTTCGATCCACCACACAAGCAGCTAACTTGCAACTGATCAGTCTTTAGAGCTCGGAGTATCTAAAGCAAAAAGATATCACACGATGGACGCGCACCTGAACCCATATCGAGCGATGCAATTTGCATTGGAGATCATTTGGCCGTTGAGACGGTGGGCTCACGTACATGTTGTAATTTGCCACTTTCTCGAACTAATGGTCGTCGCGTATCTTTAGTTTTCGCCGAGCTTAGGTCAGGCACAGGAAAGTATAGTATTATTAACCGCGCGAAATTGAAGTATATGCCTAGTCGCCAAATAAGCAGTTGTGTTGAGATTTTTGCCAAAGACTGTTGCTTTTGCGGCGTCGGTTATAGCTTAAGAATTTGAAATGGAAAGGTTCAGCATCTCCGTTGCTGCAGTCCTCAGTTTAATAATATGTACTTTTGTGAGTGACGGGAAATCTTACGATAATGGATTAATTTTCTATAATGTAAACACGAAAGAAATGATACTTCCGCCGATGGTAACAGGGCCGATGCTCAGGACTCGTTTGCAACTTCCTTCACTTGGTCAACCGTGCAACTGCGAAGGACCAAATTGTGAATGCTGTGTTGGGGTCAAGATTGATCGGTTCAATTTTGATCAGAAGAGTTAGTAAGCCTTCTTCCACTATTTTCCCAGCTAAATCAAAATTTTGTCTCAGTGTGTGGCAACGTGGCCTTCGATCTCAGGCACTTGGAGGTCAGACTCGACGTCCTTCTCAATCAAAAGAATGTTGTTATGTACAGCTTGTCTGCGAGCAACCCACCGCCGTTTTGCATTCCTGTGCCGCTCCCGATCCCAGTCTACATGTGCATGAAATTGCACAACATCGAAATTGTGGACGACGGTCTTCAGATGTGCATGGATTGGCTAGTGCGCGTCGGAAGCAGCGATGTTTTCGTTTTACATTTTAGGTGCTTTCACGTTGGACCCGGCGGAATTATGGCCTCACCAGAACAACAAAATGAGCCCATAATTGTGGGAGATGTGAACAGTGATGTGTATGACGAAGTAAACTTAGATTAAATTGTTCTTTGTTTTTACTGTTATTTGTTGATTTGTATAGCTATTTATTAAAATTTTAGTTATAAATACTTACTTACAAAACATATACATATATTTTTTTCAAACCGAAATGCACTAAAGTTTTGTGTAGTGTAGCTTATATCTACATAGACATACATATGTAAATGTATTATGCTCTCACTAAAGAGTAAATTTCCAAAGGTGTTGTTTAAAGGTAATAATGGCACATGGAAACCCCGAGCGAGATTGTTAAAATAAGTTGAATATCAAAAATAACAGCCAATATTTCAAAATAAATATTGAAGTTAGGTACAAAACAATTTTATATAACAATTATATATGAAAAAGTGCGGGTAGATATGGAATTAATAATTAATTCGTAAATATTTATAAAATTCTTATTTATTACATTATGTTTATAATATTTTCATTCTTAAGTAACTTGAACTAAAGACTGGTAAAGTTTTTGAACCGCAGTATGGACGATTTGCCTTAACGAGCCATCTTCGGGACACGTGACAACCTTTAAATATAAACAAATTGTATAAAACATGCTGCAATTAATACCAACTACATCACAACTTACCAAGGTGTTAAGATTAACTTCAGCCTTTTTTCCACTAACAGTGACTGGCAGAATATCTCCTTTAAACATCTTTGGTACTGAATGCTCCCCAAAGGTGTCCTGGAAAGTTTCAATGAGACATTCCTTAAAGTGTGTTTTATCCGGCTTCATTCCTGCAGCTGTTCCCTTAATATTAGTACCCCCCATTTCAGTTTGCATCACACAAGCCAGCACAGAGTCCGCAAACATATCATTTACTGGTGTTGCTTGCCATTCCATCACAATAATCTTTCCCTCGACCGTTAAATCAATGCAATTAAAAGCTCGAATTTTCTTATCCGAGTCTAGAACTTCTACTGTTCCAGGTCCTCCAACACGATCCAGCAATAATTTTAAAGTAGATATAGAACCTGTCCAAGAAATACTTTGCCTTTGTGATACCACAGACATACTCATGTCGGTATATTCTGAAAAATAATTGAACTAAGTACAAAGTATGTTTAAAAGATAAGCCGAAATATTACTGGATAAATCAGAAGCAGCTAAAAGATGGTATTTAAAATCTCGCTTAACAAGAACTCCAGAAAGTTTATTTCCAGGTTCAGGGCGAATTGTTGCTAAGCTGCCCATAACTTTAGCTGTTTTCTCACCACGGAAGTACAACTCAACGGCATGAGTATTGCGAGGATTATGAAAAGTTATATTTATGTTTGGATCAGTCTCATACTCCCTCTGAAGTGCTGACTTAAGTCTGCTCATTTCATTTTGTTCGCCATGGACTAACACCTACAACCGAATGAATTAATATAAAATTATATAAATTTGTTTGTTGTCGTCTTACCACATGAGATGGTTTTAAAAGGCGAATAAATTCACTTGTTTGTTGATAGTCAGTGTGTGCAGAAAAAGATATATAATCAACCGACATATTCAAAGGCAATTTTTGGCCCGAAAGCGTTGTAATTTCCTCTGGTTCTGAAAGGATGGTTTTAGCCAAGGTGCCCTCAACACAGTAACCGGCAATAATGACTCCATTTTTGGGATCGGTGCACCAATTCTCAAAAAGCTCTCTTGATAGTCCACTCTGCATCATACCTGGAGATGCCATCACTACACAAGGTCCAATGTCTTCAAAGTGATCAATTCCCTAATTAAAATTGTTGTAGCTAATTTCAAAAAAATACTGTAAAAACTGCTCCCTACCTTTAAATTTGATATATGTCTAAAAACGAATGGATTGTTCACAGCAATTTGGCGCCTTATTTTATCGTTCATAGCGTTGATGTAAGTTTGATAGACAGCCATACATTTTTTAGCCAACGATGAAGCATAGTAAATAGGAATTTCTTGAAGCTCAGGATTTTGGCTCCAATATTCGTCCAAAATCAGAAGCAACTCCTGGGCACGTCCCAGCGCAAATACTGGAATAAGGCATCTTCCGCCCTGCGTGACGATTTTCTGAACTAAAGAAGTAAATCTGTTCTCTCTATCCTCCCGCTTTTCATGAATATGAGTTCCATAAGTTGATTCTGTTATTAAGACATCCGGTCGCATAGTTGGAATTTCAGCTGCCATCAAATGCCGATCTTCCTGCCTTGAAAAGTCGCCTGTGTAAAGTATCTTAACGCCTGCAATTTCGATCATAAACATAGCTGCACCCAGAACATGGCCAGCATTGTACGCCCAAAATCTAACGCCCATAACGTCGCGCTCTTCATGAAAATTAATTGTTTCAATCTTTTCCATACTCGCTTCTAAATCAGCTTCTGTATAAAGCATTTGTTCCGTTGATATATTACTAATTTTAATGTAGTCAGACAACATCCACCTATAAATGGCTTTTGTTGCATGGGTCATGAAGCACCGACCACGGAAACTCGTCTTTTGCAGAAACCATGGTAGAGCTCCACAATGGTCCAAGTGAAAACTATTTTCAATGGCACTGTGAGTATTTATTCATAAATCTATGCATACAAATTATTACTCACTGTGAAATGAAAAGCAAATCAACCTCATCTGCTTCGATTAAGTCAACATAGGGAAGAGCATCCATTCCTGAAAGACCTGGATGTATCCCACAATCAAGCTAAAAGTAAAAATTTTTAAATTAACTAATTTCACAATTGTATGCTACTGATAAAGGACAGGTTAAAGTTTTGAGTATTCGAGGAAAGGGGATAGTAAAGCATTTTTCTGAAATGCGAACGCGGTTCTGTAAAGTAAAGAAAAGGTACCTCTTTTAACAAAAGAGGCTCATGATATACGATGCGCCTTGAACCAAGCTAATTGCTGAAAACTTAAGCCTCTCAGCTTAGGATTTTATTGATTTGTATTTGTACGTTTTATTGTTTTAAAGGAATCTCGAACTTTATTGCTCTCGAGGGCTACCTGGAACCCAACAACACATGAAAATAGTCTGGAGGTGGTTTTGGATAGCAATTTGAATTTTTAGGGGTTACCCTTTTAGCCATTTGCTCGCAAGCAAATATTCGAAATTGGAATATTTTAGGAAGTTCTGTTGTGTCGGACGTGAGGAAAAGACAAAGCTGTGTGAATTGGGCTATTTTGGTTATACGATTTCTTGGTAAATATATTTAAATTGTGAGTTCGTACTAAAAACAAGACGCTAGCACTCGAATAGCATCTAGTCAAACATAGGCAACGTTTTAGCGGCCAGAACAAAAGCGTTCACATGCTTTGAAAGAATTTAAATTGGAAGATTCACATTTAGAATGATTGTGATTAAAAATGCTTGATACTTTAGTTACTACGAATATTTACCATGATTTTCTTTCCTTTAAACTCCAGCATTATGCAAGATCTACCAACTTCTTGACCGGCGCCACTAGAAAGATGATTTACTTGAAATTTACTGCTCTTTAACTACAGAATTATACTTACAGCGGTCTAATAGAAAGTAGGTCATTTTCCTCAGCCGGAATAATGTTATCTGTTTTCCTCTTAGTGCCCATTTCTGTTAAAAAAATTCTCAAATGTTCTGTGCTTTAACTTTGTTTGTTTGTACTGTCAACACGATTGGCTCCTAAATTTTAAAGCATGTGGATGAACAGCTGTTTTCAGATTTGGTTCAGAAAATTGTCCGGCCTTTTAAATTATTTATTTTATAAGAATATATAATTGGTAAAAGGATTATTAAAACGTAAGTTATCCGTCCGCTTTTTTGTCTTCACTTAAAAATGTTTAAATACAAAATAAATATGCTCATGTGGAATCTAAATGTTTCCACAAAAGATTTGTGGATCGTAAATAGGCTGTCAGAATTTGGACATTATTGTGACATCAAGTATGTAAAATTTTTCAAGTGAATCACAGACTAGGCAGAAGTTTACCCATTTCCCTGGAATTTCGTCAAAAATGTTCATTAATTCTTAAGGAACTCGTTAAATTTCGAGAAATGGACAAACTGCACGCAGATTCCGACAGCTCGGAGGAGTTCTTCGACGCTGAAGACATCACTCCGGATCGCTTGTTGAAGTAGGTGCCTTTTCCATTTCCTACTTCTTATTGATTAAATCCTTCGGAGCTATCTGCTGATCGCTCTAATATTTCGTTAGCGAAAGTATCTTATCTGCGATCAGTGAGACTCTGATGAGTATTTAATCCAATGATGACGTTATTGCAAAAGGTGAAATTCCTTCTGCACATTCAAAAGTAAATCACAGCTGGGCCGAAATGGGGTCTCGAAAAGCGAAAGGGTGGCGGCATTTGGCTGGTCCGAATTGCGATATAAATCCCATCGGCTTAGAAACATGCCTGTTGTTTACTCTTACCGCTCACATACCGTCAACATCCGAAGGCATTCCATTAAGATTTTGTTCTGGAGCAAGTCATGGTGAACGCACTTCGCAAGGTCACATAAATATTTCAGAACAAGGTCTCTTGAGAAGCATGGGATCTTATTCTGGCTGCGTTTTTGATGGGGAGTTATTAGAAGCAAATTAGTTTATTTGTGTATTAATAATTAATAAATGAATCCGTAATATTTCGGTCATAAAACTTTGTTTACTCACATTTTCCTAATTGTAACATCTATCGTTAAATATAGCGATTTTTGAGTTTTAGTTAGGCACTTCTATTGGACGCACTTAAATTCCCAAAATTTTACCAAGTAATTTTAAATTATGGAAACGTTTTTTGCCTATCTCCGAAAAGACTAATGTATTATTATTATGAAAAAAATATTATTTATATAATTGCTAGAGCTTTCGAAACTGATTAACCAACCGGAAACGACTGAAATTTCAGTTCAATTTGGTACTACCATTCCCTTTTCTACAATTGTTACACTATAAAATAGAAAACTAAAACTCCGAGCTTAAGTTAAATTGCCTTTAATCAATTATTTCAAACTTCAATATTTGGATATTTTTTCTCCTACAGAAAAGACTCCAAATCCAGCACTGAAAATGAATTCATATTTCCGGAACCCCAAATTAAAATTGATGCAACTGAAGATGATGATGGAACTCCTCTGGCTTGTGCAACTCCATCGACTATCAGTCCAAGTACTAGTATATCAGCCCGACATGTTAAACAGGAAGATCATATTTTCGTAGAGCCGAAATCATTGGGGAAGGTACGTAACGTTTTAATGTTTAGTAAAGAAATAATCTACTAATAGCTGTATGATGTGAAGTACTCTTTTATATGTTTTATTTTATGTAAAATGCGTGTGTATAGAACTTTCCATAATTTCATAAACTGATATTTGTAAAATTTTGTTTAAAGTGTTCTTTGGACTAGCGGTTGATTTTTAGAAATTGGACAGAATTGGAAAGCTGGGAAACAGTTTTTGTCGGAGAGTAAAAATTTAGAATTGTTCAAAATTTGTTTGTTTTGTCAGTTTCGATTAATGCTAAACTAAAATGTTACAGATTGAAACGAAAGCTTGGGAAGAAGCTTTAATTGTGAGTTTGTAGTGGATTATATGTTCGAGAATGTATGGTTTATCGTCTGTAGTAAAAGTAGTTGCTATTAAAATAGAAGCAAATAGTTTGCTTTTAGACTATAGTAGTAAATTATTTGTATAGCGTGCAGGTCTGAGATCTACTTGTATTACTTTTCTAATTGTAAAGCAACCCACTTTATAAATATAGCAATCCCATTTAAAATTCTTAACAATAAGACAAGGGGTTCATCTTTTTCACATCAATCAACTACTTATGATGACTTTTGAAATACAGGTTCAAAAGAAATTGTTTCAAAATATGTTTAATAAGTGAACGACGGACACTTTAATCGCAAATTATAAAGAAGATCAGTTTCATGTTATGCCTTGTTATGAAAAATAAATAATAATAATTTATTAATGGTGTTATTATACAAGATTTATTCTACATATTTTTTTAGTATTTATACTAATGGTGGGATATTCATAAATGCAAAATATAAATTTTAGATTAACTAAAAAATTAAAAGACAATTTTAATAAAGAAGCGAATCACTTTATTTTGTCTGTCAAAGAATAGAATAGAATTACAATTAGTGGATTCAAATCAATTACGAGTATAAGCAAAATTAATTAGTTCTTTCCATTTATTATATTAAACTGAAGATCATGCTCTACAAGTCATATGCAATGTCATAAAGTGGGTATATGTATAACTAATTTTATACTTAAAGCGTTATGTGATTCCGAAAGATTTGTATATTGAAATTAATTTAAATGTATTGGCGGTTAAGTGACGGTGTTTTTGATTAAATAAAATTCATTTTACGTTTGCATGGTATTATTTGTTGCATAGGACACATTGGGTTTTATAATTTTATTAACACATTTTTTGTAAAAAATTTAGTATGGAAGGCAACGCTTTCGTGAACTTCGTCAATGCATGCAGAATGATGAAGATGAAAATCCTGGGAATACACTAACACCTGATTCACAGGTACAGACAATCTTTCCAAAAATTATATTTTCTCTTAAATGTTATGCTTGCAAAATGAAATCTGTTAAATTGAGTGGATTTTATTCAGTTGTCTCTTTGGTTATTGTGTCCACAGAATAGTTCAGTTGAAGGTGTATTTACAAATCGTCCATCTCATCCCTTCCGCATCATTGAAAATGATACTATTAGCCTACAAAGTATGACTTCTCTTGGTCGTGTCGGGAGGATTTTAGCCGGGAGTATCGATGCTTCAGGTAAAAATTTCATTTCCGGGAATTTAAAATAAATAAAAATGTGTACCTCTAAAGCAATAAGCATAGATCGTGAATCCATCCGCTATTCGGGTTCAGTAAATTCCCAGTCAACAAGCGGTGTACTTTCCGCACATCCGACCCATCTTTCAGGTGCAATTGCAGAACAACAAGGCAATAAAATGGAAAATACAATTAAAAGGGATGACATAACTAAACAAAAACCCTCTCTGGAAGCTAAAGTTATTCTACAAGAGCCTGACGTGATTGCAAGCACAAAGTTAGCTCATTCGAAAACAACAGATAGCATTACTTCGAGTGGTCCTATAGCGCCGCCAAGAAGAAAGAAGAAATCAAGAAAAATTTCCACAAGTTCCTCCGAGCAATTTAATTTAAATGAAGAAATGAAATTGCCCTCAATTGATAACGATGATGCACAATCAGTCAAAAGCACTAAAGATGTCCAGAAGATTGGCGAAGATTTGGTTAAGGAGTTGGAAAGTACGTGGATCGAAAAACCCTTGCCTTCAGGTGGCACAAGACAAATCTTCGGGGGATCCATGAGTCGTATTTCACATTCCTTAGGAAATTCTTCTATTTCTGTATATTCTAAACCAAGTCCATCAAATAGTGCAAAAAGCAATTCAGCACCCGGTCGTGTAAGGTAAACTTATTTCAGTCTAAGATAGTTTTTTAAGTATGCTAATTGACATGTTCTTTAAAAGTTCCATAGACCCCAATCAGGGGCTTAACCTTTATAAAGCAACCCAAGGACGTTACGTAGTGAAACCAAAAGACGAGGCAGCGAACAAAGCCCAAGGTCCTCTAAAAGAGACTCTTGATCGAATTGGAAGAATCATTTTAGACGATACTCCACGACCTAAACTAGCTGGTACTGGATCAAATAGTTTGGGAAGCGGCACACGGTATAACCAGATTAAGCAAAAACATAAATTTCTCCTCCGATACACTTCTTTCTAGGTACAGCTCTTTAATTCAAAGGACAAGTAGTGCAAAGGAGAGACGAAAATCTGCGGGGGATGAAGATGTCCTTAAGCAAATGAATATATGCGTTAGGACTAGGACAGACTCTGGTAAAGAATTAACGGATATGGAAATTTTAGAGCAAGTACCAGTTAAAAATTTAGACACTGGCGAAAATATGCCTCTATCAGCCGTTAAACCACCACCCCCACCAGACGGTTGGAATCCTCTATCTCTTCATATTCATAAGTTGACTAGTCATTTGGAAGTAAGTCAGAAGGAATCAGACGAAGAGAGCGTCATCGGCATTCCTGCGAGCTCTGAAGTACCAGCTGGTGAAGAAGAGGAGTGCGAAACGGAAGAGGGGAATCGACTTAAGAAGAAAACGGCTAAAATTAAAAAATTCTTCGGATCAACTGTCCGCAAAACTGTTGATAAAGCGAAATCGATTGCATCGGAAGTGTCTCATGCGAGACATAAGGAAGATGTTGCAGATATTGTGGATGTAGTAAATCCGGAGCAGAATATTAAAATTAAGGCGTCTAGCACCAATAAAGGACCCTACGAGTTCACGAAACTACAACATGTACAAGTACGAATAATTTGGCTCTAGTTACCTTCATATATTAAAATTAATATTTATAGGATCTTTCTGGAGAGCACACAGGTGCTGTTTGGTGTATGAAGTTTAGCTCTTGTGGAAGACTGCTTGCGACTGCTGGACAGGATCGGGTGCTGAGGATATGGGTTTTGAAGGATGCCTATCCATTTTTCCAAGTAAGACTATCATAATACTAAAAAAATTCACACTGCAAAAACTAAAACGGTAAGAAATATGAATGCATTAAATTTGACCGTCTAAATTTATACAGGATATGCGCACAAAATATAACGCAGATCAGAAATCCTCCCCAACTCCATCACAAGAATCACTAGTATCCCAACATTCTGCTGAAGAAGCAATAGCTCTGGCCTCTGCTGCTGATAGCACGGGACCATTTATGCCCAAGGCATTTTGTTCCTACACTGGTCACACCTCTGACCTTTTGGATGTATCTTGGTCAAAGAATTACTTTATCCTATCTAGTTCTATGGATAAAACCGTCCGACTATGGCATATTTCAAGGAAAGAGTGTTTATGTTGTTTTCAGCACATAGACTTTGTAACAGCTATCGCCTTCCATCCACGAGATGATAGGTATTTCTTAAGCGGCAGCTTGGACGGAAAATTACGCTTATGGAACATTCCTGATAAGAAAGTTGCACTATGGAACGAAGTTGATGGCCAGACAAAGTTGATAACAGCTGCAAACTTTTGCCAAAATGGGCAATTTGCTGTTGTGGGATCATACGATGGCAGATGCATTTTTTACAACACGGATCAACTCAAGTATCATACACAAATTCATGTTAGATCCACTCGCGGAAAAAATAAGATTGGGAGAAAAATTAGCGGGATAGAACCAATGCCGGGGGAGGATAAAATTTTGGTAACTTCGAATGACAGTCGAGTTCGATTATATGACTTGCGGGACTTGAACTTAAGCTGCAAATACAAGGGATACCTAAATGTTTCTTCACAAATAAAAGCATCGTTCAGTCACGACGGAAAATATATTATTGCTGGATCTGAAAATCAGTGCATCTACATATGGAAAACAAATCATGACTACTCAAAACTCAGCTCGGTGAGTATTATTAGTTAGAATTAATTAAACTTGCCTAATGGTCGATTTTAAATAAAAGGTGCGGCGAGATCGTAGCGACTTCTGGGAAGGAATTAAAGCACACAATGCAACTGTAACTTGTGCCATTTTTGCGCCACATCCTGAAGCCATTATTAAACCTGATCCTGATGATGAAATATCTCATGATACAGTAAGTTTTAAAATAGTGATTTTCACATTTAAAATTCATTTTTTTTTTTATTTTTCAAAAAGAAAAAATTTTTTAATTAACTTACTGTATATTTGGGTAATGTATATAACTAACATTTTTTTTTTCTTCCAGACACAAAACCAGCCAGACCCTCTGGTTGAGCAGCGTAAAAAAGGTTGTGGATACGTTCTGGTCAGTGCTGACTTTAACGGCGCTATTAAAGTTTTTATAAACAAAACAAAACCAAAACACAGTAGTTTACCATATACAGCCATAGCCGACTAAACATGTTATAGTAGATAGATTCGCTTCACTGAAGACTATTGCAAATAGAAATTACGTTCAAAATATATTTTTTAATTTTAAAACTATCCTCTATTGCTTCATGCATGATATACCAATTAAATCGTTGATTTTTTTTCTTTGTTTTATAACTGCCCTTGAATGGCCCGAGTCTGTGCAACGTGTGATTTGTTTTTCAATTACATACTTATTTCAAATACTATTTACTTCTACACATTTTGGTGGTGTTTCATCGCAAAAGAAGTGTTTTGTACGTTATTTGCATAACTCGCCATAATCTTCGTTCTATCTATTCTTTCTCTGGTATAATCTATTTTTTTAAAATTTTGTCTTAAATTTAAATTTTCGTGTAATACGCTAAAAAAGAATGTTAATTTTATAAAACTATAAACAGCTCGCACAAGTTAATTCGAATGCAAGCTAACCTGATTTAAAATCTGATTGATATCCGCGCTTTATAGAAATTCAGATAAATGCATTAGTTTGGCATTATGTGTTTGAAAATTCGCTGAAATTACTCTACGTTCTACCGAGAATTGTTATTTATATAAAAGTGAATCTGTGAAAATTGTGAAAATTTATATTTAAGAACAGTTTGTATTTATGTATTCATTGGACAATTTATTGTAAAGTATTTAGAAGAATGTTCGTTATGTATTCGATATGCAAATAGTTTTTTTCACAAGAACGAAGTGTTTCATTTATCCTCTATATATCTATGAAATTGCATGAATGCAATAAAAAAAGGGTAATTTTCAATGGTTTTTTTTTGGACTTACCTTTATAATTCTCGTGGTCGTTTACTCACTAAAAAAAAAGAATCATGATTTTTTGTGAATTTTCCAAAATGAAAAAAACCGTCTCATTGCAACCGAATTTTCAAGGTTTCGTTTAAAAGAAAAAAAAAACTCATATTAGTGAAGATAAGAAGTTTGGGAAAAGTATAGTAAATAAAACACTAAAATAACATTCGAGTGTTTTTAATGACTTTCAGTTAAAATTCATTTAAAAATCCTCGGGGCAGGTATCCTGCCGACTTCTTAATTCCAATCCAGTTCACATAAATGGTCAAATAATCGAATTAATAATAAAGACCGTGACGTTGTTTTATTTTAAAAATAACTACCCTAAGAAAAATCTTAACCTGGTCTGCTTAGAAAGTATTGTAATTTACACAATTCATTTGAAGTTGTCGGCTAAATTAGGACTAACTAAAAACTAAATAATGTAGATGCGCCTGAAATGTTCACTTGGACGCCTGTGGCATGGATCGCCAACATTTCAGGGCACATTAAAAGAAGTATAAACTAAGACACTAGCTATTGCACTAAAGAAGGGTTTCTTTACAGTATGAGTAATTCAATAAATAGAACTAAAAAAGGTTAAAATAGTGGTAATAAGAGCCGAATATTGTTTGATTTTATACACGCAAATACGTAGATTTCACATGCCCTTGCAGAGAAATTATGCTTCCGTCGTAAAGGGGTCACGAGAGTGGTGAATCTTAAGGTGCTTGTTGTGATTAGTTTTTGTCGTTGAACTCTTGCCGCAGATCGTGCAGAGGAAGGGTCGCTCTCCGGTGTGGGTCCGTCTGTGCTCTATCAAATAGTAGTGTCTGTGGAATAGCTTGCCGCAGAGATCGCAGCCAAACTTTTTCTGACCATGGTGCTCTCGACTGTGGCGCATATAATTGTACTTCCTTATGAATTTGCAACCGCAATACTCACAGGTGTACGGCTTTATTTGCTTGTGAGCATTCATGTGGTTTTTGTAATCGATCTCTCTTACAAAGGCCTTCACGCATAAATCACATTTGAACGGCTTTGCTGTTCTGCTAGCGTGCACCCAGCTGTGGATTTTCAAATTCCATTTGGTACTAAATGACTTGTTGCAGATCACGCACTCGTGCTGGGTGTCCATCGAGTGTGTGCTCATGTGCGCCTTAAGACTAGTTTTTGCGTACACCTGATTACATACAGGACATTCTGCTGGCTCTGTATATGAGAATTTGTCCGAATGCGCTAGTCGAATGTGCCGCCGGAGACTGTTAGAATGTATAAATCTATCCCTGCAGTAGGGACAACATTTTGGTTTTGTATCGTGCGTCTCCTTATGCCAAAGGAAACGAGCTTTCGAAGGTAAAACCTCTCCGCAATGGCACACGTAATCTTTTTTCTTCGAACTTTTGGTTTGATGGCATACCCTTTTGTGCTGCGTTAAATTTGAATACCTTTTGAAATGTTTATCGCAAAATTTACACTTTAAAGGTGTAACTCCAGTGTGCATGCGCATATGTTCTATCAGAGCACTGCGAATAACGAACTTTTTGCTGCACACTGTACAAGCGAAATCTTTCCAACCCAAGTGTCTCTTTAAGTGAATTGAAAAGTACATCCATCGAGTAAACTTCTTACTGCACGTGAAACATTCCGCCGGATGCTCTGCTAAATGCTCATCAAACGACTTAACACTAATAAAATCCCTTTTGCATGTGTAACAACAGAACGATTTCGTATCGAACAACGCCTTATCCACATCCACATTCTGATTCTGCTGTAAAACGCTTAAATTAAAGTTCATTAGCATTCGATACACTCCAGCACGAATAGCATCATATTTAGTCCTAGGAAGATGGGAAGACTCGATCGATGCAATTGCAGTCAGTTCAGGCTTTTTGATGTCAATGGCATCATCAGTCTCAGCTGGATTTTGTGCTTCTGTTTGGCCAGTTGTTACAGTAGCCGGAGGTAGTTCACGTATTAAGCGACGATTAACTCTCTTATAGCTGTGACTTTCGAGCAAATGAGAATTGCGGTCTTTTAACTTAGAAAATACTGATAAGCAGTGGTCGCACTGAAATGTTTTCCGCTTTTTTATGGTAGAACACTTTTTCTCCTTCCCTTTAGTTAAAACTAGCTCTGACTTTTCCTCTACTGTAGTTTCGGTTGACCTAGATTTGAAAATACTGCTTACTGCTTTTACATTTTTATAAATATATACTAATTGCGATAATCGTATCTTGTTCGATAAAGTTTTGAAAACAGATTAATTGCTAAAAGTAGCTGCAGGTAAAATTTGAAATTTTCTTAAAGGAACATAAAATTGTCATGATTTTCTAAAGAAAAGTATTGTAATAACACAAGTTTATAGCGCCTTTAAGATGGTAAAGTGAAGGTTTAGGTAAATTTTGGGCTAATATTCGTTATTATCTAATTATATTCCTCCCACCTCCATCTTAAATAGTGTGTGTGTGTTAAACGTTTAGTCTTACTGAAAGCAATTATCGCAACAAGTACCAAATTGAAAATCAATCCCTTTACTTACTTAATCGACGGCTTTGTATCGGTGGTTAAGTTTTGCGGGCTGAAAAAGAATTCTTCGTTACTAAAACTTCCGCTCTCCCTCGTTCCATAGTTTTCTATTTGATTGTTTTGCCGCTGGGTCTCATTATATAACTAGAAAGAAAAAAAATTATTTTAAAACCACAATCCAAAACCCTTAAAATTTCTTACCGCTTGACTCCATGAGAGATCAATTTCCCCATTACTTTCCTGCTCTGATATTTCACCCTTAGCAGGCATCTTTTCATCGGTACGAATGTTCAAAGCATCGACAGAAGGAACTGTGTCAGTACTAGTGTTTTTCTTGCATGCATCTAGATCTATGTAACTGCTTCTTTCCGAATCTATATCCGGAAGTTGCATCGGTGCAGTCTGCTGAAATGTTGGTCCGCCATACCTTTGCCACGATTGATCATCGGAGGGATAGATGGGAGACAAGCAGCCTTTATCCATATTATTCGTGTACAAAAAGCTAAACGGATAATCATTATAGCTATGGGAATTTTGGAAATCAGTCTGTTCACGTAAAGCAGCAAAGGAACTAGCTGAAGGTTTCGAGAAAGATGTCGAAGGAAATGAATTCAATGTAACTGGCTCACTCCGTCCTGGCTCCTGATCAACACTATTTACGGGACAGTCTTCAACTGATTCTACGGTAGATAGATGAACTGAATAAGAATCTTCATGGTTGTTGTCCATGCATTCGTCCAATGCCCTCGTGAAATTATTTTCATTTGTGCTTGCTGTATCGGAGAGTTTTTGAAACGGTCTCGATTCCAATACATTTGGCACCGGAGGTTCGTCCAGTGTTGTGGGTTCATGAACAATTACCAAGGGCATATTTGAGGCATCTAGAGCCACTTCATCTGCCTTCTCAGCCAGTTTTAGTAGTGTTTTTGAGTCTATTGCATGAGTAGCTGAATTGGCTTGTTTGCTACCTCTTTCATTACTACTTGCCACTTCTTGATTTTCGCTTTCGGTAGGCATTTGAACTTCAAATTCTGCAAGGATTGTACTTGCTTCATCATCTCTAATAGGTAGCTCTTTCTTCTCATCTTCTGTTATCTCATGCATTTTATCCACCACATCTTCAATAGCTTCACTTTTCTTCTCGGTCTCTACCGTGTTGTTACCTGAGCTTAACAAATAATTTTCCTGAGATTGCGAAGATCCTGGCTGTGGACTAGAAGCTTTCCTATTTTGAGTTTCAACATTCCCTACCTGGGGTGGATTTTTGAATTTTACTACAAGCTTCTTCGGTGTCTTTTTAAAAGGGCGTTTGCCCATGTCTCGACTGTAGCCCGATTGTGTAGTCCTTTCGACTTTAATTAGCCTGTGTGGTATAATTTCTTTATGGTTTGGACTCTTCTGTATTGAAGCCATTCGAATAACACTTGTTGCAGCTGAGGAAGATGGTTGAGGATTCTCAACAGTTTCTTTTTCTACCGCAGGTGTACCTTCAGTTGTCGCCTCACACTTGGACTCTGACGACTCAGATGACTCCTCCACAATCTTGTCCTCCTTTTTGATTCCATCTGATACTGATTCAACTAGTCCAGTCCAAAGTAATTCCACACCAGGTGTGGCTGCCATTATATTCTCCATCAGCCCTAAGGACTCCTTCGGAGCAAGTTTAACATTACTTATGACCTTCACATTGCTGAGAGCTTCCTCGTTATCTTTACTACCCACATCACTTTCTACCTCAGCAGTAGCTTCATTCGCAATTGAATCAACGTTCTCAGTACTGCCAAAGTCCACATCGCTATCATTCTCTTGAAAGTGAACCAGACTAGGTGGTGATTTTATAACTTTTTCTATAACAGAAAACTCCCCATCGTCCTTTTCGACGCATTCAACAACATGGCGGGGAGTTTCTTGAACTATAAAGTCACCATTCTCCCGTTCAACGTAATGAGCAGTGACTGGGCTTTCGGCGAAACGAAGAACCGACGGTGAAGAACTCGGCCTTGGAGACGAATTTCGAGGTGCCATCGGGAGGCGTGGACTAGTGCTACTATTGCTGTTGCTGTTGAACGAATGTTCGAAACTATTTTGATTGGGCGTATAATAATTTGGATTTTCATTGGTTGATAACTGATTAAACTGGCTACAAATGTTTTGGGTGTTCTGCGATCTAATTTGATTTATTGCTGCCCCGTATGCTGGAGGCGGTGGAAGAAATTTCACAGCACTTGGTCGTGAAGCGCTAAAAAGCTGAAAATAAGAAAAAAATTTTTCCTCGTAACTTATTTGCTTCAAACTATTTTTATACTTCCAAAAATTGCAATATTTGTTTACAATAATACAGGGTGTCCTATTTTAAGCGAATATCCCCTCTCTGCACTTTATTTCTCCATTACCATATTATTTATTGTGATATTAAAATTATTACAAAATAACTTTTAATCTATAGATTTATAGCAGTATTTCAGAGAAGCCATTATTGAATAAATACGTTTCGTTCTTGAAATTTCTGGCGAAATCAAAAGGAAGTTAATGCTACAGAAAAAACTAGATGTATCATCAGCCTTTTACAAAGTACCTTACAAAATCAATGTCTGACTGGATCATATGTATATAACAATATCAATTTCTTTTTCGCATTCTTGAAATCGAAGACCATAATATAAGCCATTCAGATGTATACGATTTGCTCATAAAATTGTGTGTTCTAATTGTAACATTTTCATGTATTTTTTAAAATTTTTTTACTGATAAATTTCATCCTATTTTATCTAATTCAATAACTCCATCGATATGTCCCAACCAGAAAGCATATTTCAAAAGAAAGCCAACTTTTCCAGTCTCTAATTGCGGAACTTCGACATGCACAGATACGATCACTTCGATGATTCGCGGAATAAATCGATCAACATGCATATTTACGATGTACGAAGAGAAAAATCTAAATTATTCAATACAGAAGAATTTATCGCACCCAAAGCAATTTCTCTCTCATCACACTTCCCAGCCTTTTTGTTTTGATATAACAAAATACAAGTTATAATGCATTTTGATAACAACTTAATAAAACGTGAGTTGATATTCAAAAAGTTCATTTACGTTTTATTTATTTTATTTGTACTTGTGACCTTGATGAAGTTCAAGTCAACCTCAAAAACAAATTGTCAAAGAACCGCGCTTGATGGCTCACTTACTTACTGTTATTAAAAATATCATACATATTATGTACATATAGTTTTATGAATACGGACACATGATTAGAACTCCTTCAGTATAAATGTATTTAACAATGGTTTTAATTAATATTATTAAAAGAAGGCAAGAAATAATATTACTTATGGAGATACCTTTTTTTTAAATAATAAATAAATTAATTAGCAAAAAATAATATTTCTAACAAAGGAAAATACAAGTAAAACAAATAATAATGCTATAGACCTACATATAAGAAAATAGTAATAATGTAGCGTTCAATATTAGTTTACTTTGACCATATTGTCGATGTGGTTAAGAAAACAGTGGAAAAATATGTATGTTTACCAAAAATTAAAATACATGGCTGAAATTTAATAGCAAAAATGGGCCATAACTACGCTTTTTTTTAGCAATGTATGTACATATGTATGTATATTATTTCTCACTAACTCTGATTGAACTAGAACTTTAATTTGTGCAAATAAGCGCCATTTAGTAATGTTACTTGTACTTAGATAAAGAATGAGTTCTCACTCTCAATTGGCAAAAAGATTACTCAATTGTACAATGATCAAACACGAATTTTTAACTTCGCAGTTTGAAACTCATGATAAAGGAGAAGTTTCAATTAAAGCCTTATTCCAAATGGCTGGTTTGATAAAAGTTACACTATCTAACGAGACTTTAGTAGATTTATAGCGTGTATATTAAGAAAATAATTAAATAAAGAAGAAACATGAAGATGCAGCTAATATGCTACTATCTGTACAGTTTATAGGGCGCTCTTTCCACAAGCATTAATCAGTCACTCCATAAAATCCATTACTCGGAACTATTAGTAGCGAAATATTCTATATTATGTTAGTGCAAATTGCCATATTTTCAGCAATCCTACCATTGCGATTTAGATTTTGTTTGGGTCGAATTCTGTCTGTGCAGAAATTGTTAAAAGACTACTCTTCTCTTTTTCGTATATGTACTTACTTGATAAATTCCGGAAAATCGAGGAGGCAGGTATTTTTGTTTGATTTTTTGCTTTGAAGGTTTGTCTAATTTTTAATTTTGTTCGAATCTTCATTTCGACTGGGCATATTGAAAATATGAACAAAGATCTATTGAAGAGGACTAGCGAACTTATTACTACTTGTGAAGACTTGTCTCCGCCCTACGGCCTAAAGTAAACTATATTTACTAATTTGATGAGGTATACTAACGTCTCCTTCAAGTTTTTAAAAGGAACTCTGAGACTTCGACCTTGGAAAATAATTGATAAAAGCGAAATGAGCAACTTACTCGTAGCGGAGGTGGTGTGAGCTGGATTACTTGCGGTATCATCCGATGATGAGCAGATTCGCTGCTCTGATAGACCATGGTGCTCTGGCTATTGACGATCATCACATTATGCTGGCTTGGGGCCAGGAGCCTCGGGGGCTCGTTGGGGGTCAGTAGGCCTCCGTCGGGAGCACCCTGAATGGAAGGTAGATGGCTTCGTTGTGGTACTTGTGTCACCGGTGCTGGGGGTTTGCTCGGCTGCCTCCCCGATGCAAGGGAGCACAAAGCTTTTATGACTTGTTCTTTCGGGTGAGTCTCCAAGTGATCCGCCAATTCCATTCCCGGGTGCAGGAAAAGTGTGCACACCGGGCAGGGAATTTGTTCACCCATTTTCGTTGAGAGCTTTCCCAAAGTTCAATCAGTTCAAAAATTATTTCGTCTGGGTGTAGCTTTTTTGGGGTGTACACTACCACAGTCTCTCTCGCAGCTATAAATCGATAGCCAACGTCACAAAGTACCCATTCTTAAAATCTGTTTCCTTCGAAAAATTCTGTCTCGAGCCTCTGTTTTTCGCTCTCATCAAATTCTTCGACTGCTGATTATTTCCTTTATTAGCGAAAACACAATTTCCCAACTCCCACACTGTTGCGTTCTCACATTATTTTCATGTCCAATTTCTCGGCTCAAAATTGGCCAAGGAATTATTTCATAACGTGCTAGAAACTACAGAATTTTCGATTACCCGAGCCAGCCACCTCATTACAGTTGCATTTAATAAGCGCCGCGCAAATGGCTAGACTTCGCATAACTGGGGCCCAACCGAGATCGATTCTGAATAATGGCCTTAATGACGGAGGCCGATTTTCAGACGGCAATTTCATTCACTTCCCGCATCGTTTTTTGCACAATTTTCACGTCAAGTGATTTAATTTCAAGCAAACTACCCAAATACGCACGACTTATGCGAAAAACTCATTTAACACGGCCCAGATTTATTAAAAGTTCACCACTCGCAGCAGTTCCACTCAGCGTTTCCATGCAGACATGTTTATTCACAAATTCCATTAGGTAGTAGATTGACTGGAAGTTGGGAAAATGCAAGCGAGAACTATCAAAAGTATTTGTGGTGCCAGAGGAGAGGAAATTACTGGGGGAAATGAACTGGGTTTCCAATATCCCTCGGCACGGAAGGCAGACACTTGCTCGTTCCAGTAGCCAATTCGTTCCTACGCTATCGAGTAATTGCTACTAATTAAAATTAATTACTTTTAAACTCCTAATTCACTTCAAATAACTGCTTTCACTTTCTTTTTAGCTTTAACAGAGTGGGGACGTTTTTTTTAGTTAGTTTTCAATTACCGAGTTTTTTCAATTGGAACATTTGGTGTTGTGTAAAAACAGGAAAATTAATGTAAAAAATATATCTTAAATTGTTTCCGAAATATAAAAATATTAATTAGTTGTTGGCACTTACTTACGCCTATATAAATGATTTTATTCCCTAACGATTTCCCTTTTTTTTCAAATAAAGCTACCACGGAAATCGAACTCTAAGTTATAGTATTGAAAATTTAAACTTACATTTTTCGTTTATTTATTATATTAATATTAGCTGCAGTAAAATGACATGAAAGCAAATAAATCCGAATTAATTCGTCACATTACGCCAACTACGTTTTATGTAGTTTTTGTGTCATTTTCGTTGGTAAATCAGGCATAAAACAAGAAAAATTTGCAATATGGGATACTAAAAGACTAATTCTCACAATATAATAACAATATTTCTGCTGAAATCTTAGAAATTGTGTGAAATTCAAATGTATCTCAAAGTGAGGTAATTTCATGTTTACATTCCTTTTAAGGGACTTAAGATACAAAACGAATTATTTAATAATTTTCGGTGTAATTACTTTGTCATTAAAACTGAGCAATACTTCAAAAAAAGCAATTGACAATAATTCAAACCCACAACTGACTGCTCAAAATCCGTTAATGGTGTGAGCAAGAGGGAAATAAAAATGCATCATTTCGATGTAGGCATTTCTTATGTCAGTGGGCAGAGCTACTTCTGGAGCAATTTTAGAACATCACCTATTTTTTTAAATTTTTTAAATTTTAGTGCTGCCAACGATGAGTTTTAGTACGAAAATGTCATTTTGCCGGGAGTCGGCTGTGGTGTTCGATGCAGAAGAATTCTTGTTGGATAATTTTAAGCTTGATGTGAGAATACAGTTTTCGTATTAATAAGAGTTAAAATGCAAAGCACAATAATCAAGTTGAGTTGAATTCAATGCAAGTTTTTTGTTTATTGTAAATTTGGCATGATTGCATCAATTTGTCTGTGCTGGCAGTGAAAAAATCCACTCTAACGAAATCGGTGTATTTTTAGCAAATTTTATTAATGTAAGGTATATGGTGAACCACTTTAGTTATCGGAAATATTTAGAATCAGTTTGTGCTCGTCTATTGTGAAACAAATTTTTATTCGAGTGAAATCCGTGTATAACACAGTTTTCCCGCCAAATTCTTGACGTACCGCGGGGGGAGCTTTAGTAAATAAAATGCAACAGGCGATGGTTACCAGAAGATCTGCGAATGCTTTAAAAAAGTCTACTAGGAGGGCAGAAATGTTCAGGACGAGTGTTTCGGAAAAAACTCCTTCGCCTAAAACACGCTCGAATTTGGCCAAGGCGTTCGGTTTAAAATCGCCGCACGTTTTATTAGATGAAATGGAAATAAATAGAATTTTAAAGGACAATCAACAGACGCCGAAGAAACCTGTAACCACAACTCCGAAAAGAAGTATGTGAGCATTGTTTTCTATATTTCTATATTTATGTCGTTTGTTGTTCGCTTAATTTTTAGGACGACCAAAAACTCAGATCGAAAACTTGCACACAGATTTAAGCCCCAAACTCACTGAACTCTCACCAACCGATGGGAAACGAAGCCGCTATGGTCGGCAACAAAGGTATAAAGAACTGGGTGATTTCCTTCCCACCAATATTGTTTGTTATGTTCGCAGAACGCCCTCGAAATTAAAGACTGTTACCTCTCCCGGGGCGATTTTTGAACAAAAGTTCGTATCTTACAAGAGTCCCATTGAGGAACTTATTAAGAAAAACAAATTGTTGGCCAGTTCGCTTGAGACTTCCCAGACCGAAAATTCAGAGGAAACAGTGCCCGATTCCAACTCGGAGGCTGCAATGGGCTTTGGGGGCTCACCAATTTCTTCCTCTGTCACACCATCAAAGACGAATTCTCCAAAAGCCTCCCCAAAGGCAGGTTCTGAGCAGGGAGGGAAGGACATTGACTCAAATGGGAACGACTTAAACACGTCCAACCAAATGGTGGAGTACGTGAGTGGCTTGAAAGATGGGAATAACGAAGCTATTCTGCGAAATTTGAACAGCTCACCCTCAGCCAATTCCACAGACAGTGCAAAGGGGTCGTCGATTGATTCAGATCCGGAGGTGCCTCATGTGGCCGGCATTTTCTGGGGAAGGGTCGCCTCGTTTCCTTACTGGCCTTGCATAGTCTGGCCTGACCCCAGCGGTCACTACGTCTCCGGTGGTTTGAGGCAACAAGTCCGGCTGCATGTGCGGTTTTTTGCTGATAACGGCCGAAGGAGTTGGGTTAGGCGCGAAAACATGCTACCGTACAACGGTCTGGAGGACTTCAATAATCGCATGAAAGAGGCTCAGCAAAAGTACACGAAGAAGGACAGAAACTACAAAGCATTCGTTATAAGCAGTACCAAAATAGCTCTTTGGACGATTGCAGTATCAGAAGCTGACGATGTGCATGCGGAACCTGTGGAAAACCGATTTGAAAAATTCAATCAAATTTTGGATGCTGCTCGGTAAGAAGTTTTTGAAGTAGAGAGTATACGAATCTTTTAACGAATTCTTTTTCATTAAGCCAAAGAGTTGCGGAGACGAAACGCAAAAACAGTATAAGAAAATCTTCAGCAAGGCGAAATAGCTATTTGACCAAGGTGAGTTAAAGGCATTATTTTGCTTTATTAGGATAATTTACAATCAGGAACTTATAAGTCGTTCATCAGCAGACCATGTACAATCGAATGGCATACCCCTGTTCAGACTTTAGCGAAACATCCTGTATATCCATTTTTAAGAAAGTAAAATAAAAAAGGGTTTAAATAACGACTAAAAAATATGTTATTTGTGGTAATTCTTTTTATAGATTCCAAATAATTGTAGACATGAACGAAACACCATATATAGGATTATGTTATTATTGTTGCAAAATATAAAATGCGGGATAGGCCTTGAAATGGGAATGGTTTCTAATTTCCAAATTTCTTTAATTCCAAAAGAGCTTATGGAGTACGTTTTCAAGTTCATCTGATAAAAAATGTTTCTATTAAAATATACATTTATCGCATTTATAAAACCTTTGTCAAAAATAATAGGTCCGTGAGGCACGAGACCCTTATAAAATTGCAGATTTACACTTTGAATATCAGGTAAAATCTGACACTTTTTCGCCACCTTTGACTGTCTTTATTCAGTAGGCACAATACAATTATATTTTTTACAGGGTTTAAATTTTTAAATCTTGCCGCGAAGAATTATTTCAATATTTTTTTTTACTAACTTATTCGATCCATTCGACCTGATTTATAATTTAACTAATTTTTAAATTTAGGATATGAACAGCATGATGCCATATCCCGGAGAGTTCACCAATGTCGCGAAGCGAATGCGATCTGAAACTCCAGACAGCGCTACTTATGAAAGCACCGAAGGTCTAGAGTCCTTTAAACGTTTGAAATTGGAAGTGGATGATATCGGAACTACAGAGAATTCGAATTCTTTAAAGGAATTAACCCCTTTCAGATTCCCTCAAAACGAGGACCATGCAGAAAATGAAGAGTTCAGTCAATTTTTTGATATTATGAAAACTTACGCAATGTGTTTTAATAATGAGGATCTCGAAAGAAAGCTCTACCAGAGTGTTCAACAAATTTGGACAATTCGTTCCTTGGGCAAGCGGGAGCTTAAAGACACAAGTTTTAGCTCAGTTCTGAGCGCTGGCGAAATGACTATAAGGCGACTGTCTTCACGTATGCGAATTTTGTCGAAAAAAGAAAAAATTTATTCACCAAGTACAAGTAAGATAAGTGAGAAAAAAGTTGAGAAGAAGGAACTCAGCCTCAAGAAGCCATTGTCCAAGCCTTTGGAACTTGTTGTTGAAAATATAATTAAGCTTAGTAAAAATTATTTGTTTAAGGGCTTAAATCGGGAACCTGTTTGCAAAATTTGCTACAAACCGTCCGATCTTCTAAAGTGCTCGGGACTGTGCAACTTGTGGATACATAGTTCTTGCTTAGAAGAGTCTAAATCCACATCGACGAAAACAGACGCGATCATGCATGTTACGGGCGAGACTGTTCAGCTCTCAAAAGATCAGTCTGCAGCTGGCTCATTTCTTTGCGATCAGTGCAAAATGGGGGAAGAACAGCCCTGCTCTGTTTGCAAGAAAACCAGCTCGGATTCAGAAGAGCTCATTAGATGCCAAATAAGCTGGTGCGGGAAGACTTTTCACGTTGCATGCTTAAAATATTGGCCCCAAGCAAAATTGACAAAATCTTCCACAAAAATTGAGAGCCTTCTCTGTCCGTGTCATGTATGCCATACCTGCGTATCCGATGATCCCCGTGGAAAATTCCTGCAGATAGAAAGACAGAAACTGACGAAGTGCGTATTGTGTCCAGCTACTTACCATTTGGAGTCTTCGTGTATTCCTGCTGGCACTAGATTTTTAACTGCCACTAATATTATTTGTCCTCGACATAGGCAGGAAGGTAAAAAGTCTCAGAATGTAAACGCTAACTGGTGCTTCATTTGCGCACATGGAGGTACCTTAATTTGCTGCGAGACATGCCCCACTGCATTCCACATTGAGTGCCTGAAACTTCCACAGCCTGAGGAGGGTTACATTTGTGAGGAGTGCGAAACTGGAAGAATGCCTCTGTACGGAGAGATAGTTTGGGCAAAATTGGGCGTTTTCCGGTGGTGGCCAGCTATCATAATTCCTCCTCCAGAGGTTCCAATTAATCTCGTGCAAATGAAACACAATGAAAGCGATTTCTGTGTGCGATTTTTCGGATCAAACAACCACACTTGGATTAGTAGACGTAGGGTATTTTTATATCAGGAAGGAGACTGGGGACGAGTTCAGCAATCTAGAAATCTCGATCAGGTGTATAAAAGTGCCTTAGCGGAAGCGCGTCAAACAGCCGATCTGATGAAGGAAAAGAAGTCGCTGAATAAAAAGAAGGAAAAATTCCTTGCACCACTGCCTTACATAAAAATTAAAGCGAATAAAGCAGTCCCTCCCGTTAAGCTGCAAGAAGTAGATATAAGCGAGCTCACTGCCTGCGACTGTAATCCGAGCGACGAGAATCCTTGTGGGTCGGGCTGTCTCAATCGATTGTTGCAATCCGAGTGCAATCCCAAAATCTGTCCTGCTGGAGACAAGTGCCAAAACCAAATGTTTGAGAAAAGACTGTACCCCCCGCTGAAGCTAACATTTACTGGTAGCAAGGGATGGGGTCTCTTTTGCGAGGATGCAATACCTGCGGGCGCTTTCATCATCGAGTACGTTGGAGAAGTTATTGACGATGCGGAGTTTAAACGAAGAATAGCTCAAAAGCAGGAGGAGAAAGACGAAAACTATTATTTCCTTACTCTGGAGAATAACTACATGATTGATGCGGGCCCCAAAGGGAATTTGGCCAGGTTCATGAATCACTCATGTGAGCCCAACTGCACGACCCAGAAATGGAATGTGAATGGTGTTACACGAGTGGGACTCTTCGCAATACACGATATTAATCCGGTAAGCAAATAGTTCTACATTTTCAATATAAGCGTAATCCTTACTATATTGCAGAATACTGAGCTGACCTTTAACTACAATCTGGAGTGTATTGGAGACAAGAAGTTGTGTCACTGCGGTGCCCAAAAATGTGCTGGTTTCATAGGAGCAAAATATAAAGAGCCAGTAAGAGAACATTTTTAGCATTACCCCATCAGGTTTATCATAATATTCTTCACCCCAGGAAAAGTTGACACAAAAGAAAGCGAAACTGAAAACCAGGAAGAACCGAAAGATGTCCAAAGATGCACTCGTTACGCCAAAGAACTGAGCAGATCTCACCCACGGTGTCGACAGAATGGAGATTGATTGTTTAATCGATGTTTAACATGTTCTCTCATTTTTGGGTCTTATTGGGATCGGACGTTTCCTTCCCTTTTTTACAGATTCTATTTATTACATTTTTTGAATGTTTCATTCCTTTTATATTTATACGCTAGCCTTATATCAGCCTTTTGAAATCTGTCTAAAACCTTTGTGTACGCGTCCTTGGCCCTTTGGATTGAGTGTAAAAAATTAAAGAAGTATAACACGTTTTGAAATGGAATATTTGTTATATTTATTGTTTAGAATAAAATTTTGTTTCTCTTTCATCTTTGTATTATATTATTAATTATAATTTCGCCTAGAAGAAAAAGAAGTGTGGACTAAAGAACTTCACAGGCAACTTTTGTTAATGAGCCATTATTCCACTTAAAATATTTGCATTGGGTCTGGCGTTTATTTTCTGTATTCAGCTTGATTGCTACAGTAAAAAGACTTGTTAAAAATTTCATAAATAAAAGAGAAAGTGAAAAAATAACATTTCGAATGGACTGAGACAGGAGAAAATTTTTCGCACAGCTCAATTATGTGGTTTGCCGCTTTTCGAGAAGTCAAACATTTTTACGTTTGTTGTGTAAAAGGATACTTCTATTTATGAAAATGTTACTAAAAGATAATTAGAGATAAATTAAATTCGTTATAATTTAAAAGGCGCGCTCAACCGCATCGTCTGACAACAAATGATTTAAAACTGCGTCTCACTTCAGTGTAAACATAAAACATACATATGACTGTGAAGTGTTTGGTGTATAACTTGTGTTAAGACTCTTTTAGGAAATTATTTCTTTTCCGCGATGAATACGGATAATTCTTCCATGGACATGGACCCCGAGCTCGCCAAAGAGCTCTTCAGCAAGGGGGCAATTCTTGTTGTTGCTGGTGTCCCGATTGCCACAGAATTTGGGATTGATCTCTGCACCTACACAGTTGGGGATCGTTTTCGGGGCATCAAAATGATTCCCCCGGGACCACACTATGTTTATTGTGCTGCGCAGTCACCCTACGGAGACTATGCTCCTCGAGTTGGATTTTTACACAATTTTAAGCCTTTCGAGATATTGGTCCGAGAATGGGATCCCGACACCGAAGAGCTCAGGCAGAGGAACATTTCAGACCCTGAGACGGAAAAGAAGCGCATTAGGGAAAACTTGAAGGATTTGGACAGGTTTCTTGGGGCTTATGATTACAGATTTATTGAAAAGTGGCGCAACTTGACCGATTCCATAACCGAGGAAGGGATTGAGCGATGTTCCCCAGAGTGTGGTGTGATTAGAACAAATATTGAGCTGATGTCGTGCCCAGATTCAGAACGTCCGCGGGGAAGCTCATCTAGTAACACAAATATAGTAACAAGGGGTTTAGTGGATGAAGATGATTTATTGCCGAATCTGAAACCAATTCCAGGAACAGCTCCCAACTTTACCCTCCTGCCTAGCAAAGTTCCCACGGAGGCATCTCCCTCTGAAATATCGAAGCATTTCCTAGACTGCATTGATGCCGTCGATAAAATAATGGAGAAATTCTCCTTGCCAATCGACTTAATAGAAGAAATACAGATTTCGTTTTTCATGTTCCTTGTTGGACATTCGGTGGAGGCTCTAGCACACTGGAGGAAATCGCTTAATCTGCTGTCCAACTCAGAGGAGGCGGTTGGGAAGTATCCGTTGTTCTACATGAAGTATTTGGACGTCCTTCAGTACCAGTTACCACATATGCCGGAAGAGGTGTTGGAACAAAACGACAAAAACACAGTTTACAAAGATGTTAGGAAACTGGTCCTGCATTGCTTCGTAGGAGGTTTAAGCGTTAATGCCGACAAACTGATGAAATCCCTGAATAAGAGCATGCGATGGAAATTCCCTAATTTGCTTGATGAAGACCCAGAAGATATGCCTGTGATAGTTGTAACAGAATAAAATCCTTATTTAATACATTTTGTGTCTTTAATCAACTGATTACTTACCTTAATTTTCCAAAGACCAAGGCATTTCTTACTTGTACATATGTACAGACTTAAAGTTTTAACAGGATGCTAGTAGTTTTTACAAACGTATTAGAAAAAATATAAGATGAGAACTGAGGCGTCAATTTCATTAGCTTTATCCTCTAAACTTTTCTATTCAACGTCCGTTTTGTTCCATTTAATTTCTAATGGTTGAAATTTCTAAAAAAGTAGTTTACATATGAATTAAAAAATTCTGGATCAACTATGTAGCTTTCAATTGCAAAATATATAAATTTCAGAAAAATAATTAGTACTACTCAATTCCTACCACATGAAATTTCGAAAACACAGTTACAATTACAGAACAAATAATTTTCTTTTGATATTATCAGCAATTTAAATTAGTCGTCAAACTGCAAAATCACTGCTTTTCAGTACTATGAGAAAACTTTACCTACTTTACTTTGACAAAAGAACCTACTCAAGAGCTCCTGTTTCAATTCTATAAATAATTTAATAATTTCCTACCATTCACCATGAAAGAGGTTCACATGAAACTATCGTTTTCACAGCCGTAGCATAAGAAATGAGCTATCGATTTCTAATGAGGTGATTTCTACTGACTTCCGCTGCTTGGATACGTGGCGTTCCAAAACAGGCTACGTCTTTGCACAAATATTTTTAGTATCTAGTTCACCAGCTGAAACGGCAAGGTGAATACAGTCAAATATTTGCGCGCTAAAAATTTAAAATTAGAGGCTTCAAGATGAAGCACCAGCAGATCGTTGTGGACTATTTTAATATGTTTAAGATGAGTCTCGTTTACCTCGCACTAGCCGTTGCTGGGTATGTCCTGATCAGGTAAGGGCAATAATTCGCAAAATAAATTTTCTGCTGTTAAAATTCTTTTTTCGCTCTTCCGCAGATCCATTCAGGCAGTGTTTATTTTACCTGGACAGTTGAAGAGGAACCAAATGCGACTGGAGCAAATGGCCAAACACTATGAAGAACGGCTGAAGCACACTGAGTCCAACGAAAGTAAAAAAGTTGACGTGGAGGACACTCTTCAAATAGAAAAGGAAATTGATGATGAAAAGAAGAAGGAAAAGTAGTTCTTATGAACCGTGTTTTCATTTAAAACTATTTTAGAATTAGCAGTACCTTCAAAGTTTTTGAATAAAGTAGCTTTTACCTTGTGTAAGAAGGGATTTTTTACTTATTTATGAATTGTTCCACTTTTTAAAAGGTACACGTATGCATGGAATATTTAAATTACTCTGCGTTAAAAAAAAGGTTGGCACTGAAATCCGCAGCATCGAAATATTTTTCTTCGATTTCAAAAAACTTTTCTGTTTAGCGTCCTTAACCAGTAAAATGTTTAAACTTTAAAGAAAAAAGTAAATCGATTTTTATATGTACATATTATTAAATAGTACAAATATTTGTATGTTATTAAATAATAAGAGTTTCACAAAATCAATAGAAGTGCGCTTTAAGATACATATCTAAAACATATTTCAATACACACATGGTCCATTTCTCGAATTGAAAGACTTTTAATAGACTTTAAATAAAATAATTCTAACTCTAGACATTGAATTCTTTTAAAAGAGCGTTTGCACTTTAAATCGATTATAGCATTAAAAGCTTTGAAATGGCTTTTTTACATTTTTAAAAGGTTTGTGTTAACGATAACACCACTTTTATTAAACGTAATTCTGGTGCAATTGTTATTTGTAAATATAAAAAGGAAAATCTTCAGTTAACAGGCTTGTAGAGTGTAGACTATCTTTTTGTATGTTTGTAGTGTTAAAGTTAAAAGCAATCGTTTTAAAGTGCTTACTATCAGTTTCATAGTTGAAATTACCTTTTTTGAAGCGCAATCATGTATTCCTCTGTTAATATTCATTCATATTTGTTAACGAAGAAAACAACATGTTCCTCTCTTGCTTGTTTCACTTTCTTCATAGTTTCCATTTTTTAGCTTTATTTGAAATTTGTATTGTCTAACAATTTCCTTTAAAATGGATAAGACCAACTAGTTTCTTTGTTAAATTAAAAAATGTCTTATGCTGATAGGTTACAATTAAAAAATATTGACAATATTAAAAACTTGACACTCGAAACAAATCCATAAATTAACAAATTCATTTATTTAAAAGGCGACAATAAGTTATTCTCCACGAACAATTCAAAATAAAATACTATAATGAAACAAAGCTGTAAATCTAAGTTTTGAAAAACACAGAAATCGCGTCTAGTTCTCTAAAGCGGACCTCAGTAAGCTTTCCTTCAGTTTCCGATGTTTGTTTTCAGCCAACCGCTGCATTAGCGTAATTCGCTTGGAGTTGTTCACATGTGGCTCTTGAATAGCTGGGTCGACAAAGTGGGAGACATTGACCTTTTTCACTGGTTCGGTCAATTTATTCGCTATCAGATACTCTTGGAATTCTTTCTCTGTTGGGCACTTGACCATAATTTTTTCATTTTCTGGACTGTTTCTGTTCGAAGTAAATTTTTTAGGACCACCTCCATTCAGTTCCAAGGTGCTCTTTGCAGGAAAGGAGTCGTCTCCAAAATCGTTTTTTCTTTTCTTAGTTAAAGCTCTTATAATGCTGTCGTCGGATACTCGTCGCAGATGGGTTCTGCTGTGGTCACTGAATAGATCAATTTTTGAGATTTTGAAAGAATTTTCAGGCTCGTCGATTCTATGCTGAGGCACAAGTCGCGAGGGGATTATGGGGCGCTCCACAGGCATATCCGGGGGCTTATTGAAGCAGGCTGTGAAGGATGACACCGCCAACTGGGCCATTACCACCGCAGATCCTCGAATGGATTTAGCACCATCGTTGCTTGGGGTAGATGCCGCTGCAGGCACCTCCTCTTTGATATTTTCTTCACTAATAAATACCGTGTTTCTGCGTTTTTGTGGCTTCGTAGCTAAAGGTGTGCTAGCCAAATCCCGATCGCCAAAGTTCATGTCTTTCTTCAATAAGTTAGACAGATCATAAACAAAGTCTTTATTTACAGGTTTGACTCTATTTCTAATTGGTCGTTTGGAGGTGGATGCAGAAAGGGAGTCCTCCCCAGAGGAAAGGGATAGATTGGAGGATGATCTCGTGAATTTTGTTTGTGCCTTCAAGGACTCGATTTCAATGTCCACCGGTGGTTTTTTCTCTGCTTTATTGGCCTTCGGTCTTCTACCCCGTTTTTCTGTAACTATTTGTATATGCGGCTCCCCATTAAGCGTACCATCTTTAGAAATTATTATATCATCATCAATGTCCTCACTTTTATCTTTGTCTTCATGAATTACTACAAACTCCAGAACTACTTCTCTGTCTCCAGAAAGGGAGTGCACCGAATTCAAATGATTGATAACATCATACTTGCGGAAGGCTCTGTACTCGCATAATTTGCAGCCGAACTTTCTTCGCCGATAGTGGAACATTGATATGTGTCGGCGCAAATTACTCAAAGCATCAAATCTTTTCTCGCAAATTTTGCAAAAGTATGATAAATCTTTGTTCACCTTACTTGTAGTGGATTGCACTTCCATTTTATCTGACTGATTTTCAGTACTATCAGACTTTTCTAAATTATCTAGTGAAACCGTTTTAAGCGATAACTGTTCGGTGCTCTCATCAATTTTCCAGAATGAATCGTTAAATGATTCACCGTCGACTTCATCATTTTTGAGCGAAATTTTGGGAGCCTTTTTGCGCTTTCTTTTCGCTAAGGGTTCATCTTTTGTTAAATCAATATTATCACACCTTTGACTATCATCTTTATTAGGGTTCACTATCTCACAGTCGTTTTGTTCCATTTTAATGGCCTTTTCACCACTTCTCACACTGACACTGTCTATTTTTCTTGTGTGGATTGTTTTATTTTTTACTGGACAGTTGTTCAGGTGTGTAGTGAGAACTGCTTTTCGCTCAAATGATTTTCCACAATATGGGCAAATCGGCAAATTGCTGCCACCGTTCTCAATGCTATAAATCCAAGCTCTATTCTCTGCTTCTCGTTTCTCCTTGTCTGCCTGCAGACGGGCTAATTCTCTATTAGGTCCTCTAGCTTGCACTTCATCAGCTCGTATCCGTCGTTTGAATATTGACTCTCGCATTAAACGTATACGACGCATGGATTTCCTATTGAAAAAAAGAAAATAAACACCTTTAGATATAACAAATTTCATTAGAACTTAGTTATCCACTTATCTAATTCTTAAAGCACTTAAAACATTGCAATATGCCTATCAATTCTACAAAGCGTCATACAAATTTTTTGATTCCATTCCAATCACAGTGTAATCAGCGTAAGTTCTCAATTAAATAAATCTCGTCCAAAATTTAATTTGCAATATTGTATATTTAAACAAGAAATTAAATTGAATAGCTTTTATAAATAACCCCCTAGATGAATATTTTTGAGATTTCTTTAATACACAGCTAAGAGAGAGGACACGTGTAAATGTATTGGAACCTTTTTCATTGAACACATTTTATTTATAATGAATTTTTTCTTATACAGTCTATGAAATTTTCTAAGCATTGAGTTTAATATATAAATAATCTTTTTCCGAAGCGACCACAGTAATAACACTTTTAATTTTTGTCACAGACGAGACTTTCATAATTTGTAAAATGACCTCAAGTAATTTCACACAATTTGAAAAATGTGTGTTGTTTTCTTCATTCTTAATTTTGTTATGTTGAGTACTTACTTATGATCATTGCTCAAGTGTCGAATCACAGCTCCAGGTTGCATAAAAGTTTGCGTACATGACGGGCACTGATAAACGAATGTGGACGTGATATGTTTGTTTTGAATATGCAATTTTAATGTTTTTTCTGTTGAAAATTTTAGGTTACCTGAAAAACAAAAATAGAAAACAAAGTTAATTCCTCGAATTATGGGGCTTATTTTCTGACACTTACAAATATTACAGGCTACTTCCTCGTTTATAGCATTTGTGTCTAAATGAAATTGATGTGAATCGGAAGTAATTAGATTAGAGTTCAGTTCCATGGCTTTTCCATCAGGTCCCAATACTGTTTTGTCTTTCAACAGTAAATCATGGATTTCGTTGACTTCATGTTTTATGTTATCCGTGTCTGCCGTTTTAACGGTTTGATAGACCGCTATGTCACTGTTGGGCACTCGGTCCAGTTGAAGAACATGTTTTTTGCGAAGAACTTCATCTTGAGTCAGTTTGTTGCTTACTTGCTCGTAAAAGTCAGTCAATTTAAGCAGTCTGTTTGCCTGTTCTCTTTTAATTAATCTCTCTATGATGCTGCTCAAATCTTTGTTAGAACCTTCACCACCTTTACCATCCTTTCCTGTACTTTTGCGAACAAAATCTTGTTCGGCTTGTATAATTGTTGAAATATCATGGTCCTGAAATTAAAAAAATTATTGTAGATATTTAGAAAGAAACTTTAATATGAACTTACTATGAATCCATCGTTATTTGAATTGTTGTGGGTTAAACTGTTGAACGCAGTGCGACAGTAAACTCTCTTGTGACTAATAAAGTTTGTAAGGCTCCTAAATACATTGCGGCACACTTTGCATTCATACATAATATCACACTCACGTGATAGCAACCGCCTTATCTGTAATTTAGAACATACTGAATTATTCCAGGTCGGTGGTATGAAAATAATTCTTGTACGAACCTCTTCAGTTCCATTTTCGTATGCTTTTTTAGCTTCGAAAAATCCCACAAGAGCTGTGAAAATTGGTTTTCTTAAAACACTAAGATCCTGATGTTTTGTTTGCTCCGTATCGGAGCTATATCCGGACGTTCTACTCTTCATTTTTGAATTATTTCAGCGACTAAAGGTAGTTTTTTTTTTCTTTTACATAAGCCCAGATAGTACTGTGACTAATAGCTGACCGGAACCTGAAATTGGACGAAGCGAAAAATCAGATCCAAGATAATTGGCTCATTCTGAACAAATGGATTATAGTGTATAAGGAATGATATGACATAATATACATTTAAAGCACAAATCGCTTCTCTCATATTAAAGGATAACAAGGAAGCTTTTAGTCCATTCTTACATGCGATAGGACTTTGTTCCACTTTAATCGAGCTTTTTTGTACTATGCCTGATTATATATTTTTCTGAAGTTCATAAGAAACCAATGTAATGCTTTGAAGTTTATTCCAACACCCATTTTTTAGGTATTTAGAAAATTTATTTGGTCGATGGCCTAAACGACAAACTTTTCCTTTGCGTACCTATTTTAAGTGCCCTTGTCTTGTACTGAAAGTTTAAACGAACATCCCCCGCAGGTCGGAGCAAACACAGAAAGATGTAGAGAAAAATCGAAAACGCCTGGTTTTCTATTTTGCGAAATACCTTTCATATACGAAGCAGATGTTTACACAACGCACTAAATACGTAATACTGCAATTTACTGAAATACGAAAATATTTCGAAGAGTTCAACTAAAAAGCTTTGCAATTCTATCAATATCACGAAAAAGATCTCGCGAATGTTCAAGTCACACGTTTGGCACAGAAGATTAGCAGCTAAGTAATCACTGATAGTGCCACACTATACTGAATTGAATGCTTCGCCGAGTATAATTAACGTACGATAAAACAATGGACGCAAATCATTCCAGTTAGCTAAAATTGTACAACAACGATGCGCAGCAACACTCTAAGGAGCCACTTGAAACTGTTTTCGCAACAATGCCACTGCATATCTGCACTTTATTATTCCACAAAGCATAATCAGCAGAGCTCACAGAGTCACAGTACAGTAGAGTGTAGACTACGACAGTAGATGATAAAGAAAGAATCGTCCACACTTTCACTATCGAGGCGCAGATTATGAAAAAAGATGTTCTTTCTCTCCAGAGATGTCTGTTAAGTATTTCAAAACAGTTCGACATATTACGGTGCCATTTACACAAAAAAAAAAGTAATGAAATAAGCGGAGTCAGTAGGCGAAAAAAACACGATTTAATAAAATAAATGATTCGAGTGAACTAAATGGAACAGAGTACACACCTCTGGGAATCACAAGTCCAATGAAACCACGTGCTTTTTAAAGCTTTCACGTTCTAAAAACTAGCAATCTGTTGAAGACGGAAAACTTTTCCTCAAGCTTGTGCACTTTACTTAAGCACACACTATCCAACTACAAAGTTCCTTTGGGTAAATCACCTCGTTTTCAGCGATACAACGGGATGATGTAAATCCAACAAATATTTCGGGAACAACGCTTTAATAATGATTACTTGATTCTTCATCTGCGTGCCGTGACTCACCTGGTTATAGTCATCAAACCGATTTGGTACCTGTTCTCTGGCCGAGTATGGGAGGCACTAGCCAAACGCGAATATGGTTAAGAATCTCAGGATCCCAAAGAACTGCCTTTCAGTTAAAGAAGGTGCAACTCAACCGGCATTGAGCACTAATCTCTGTAAACTGAGTGAAATGTAGCGAGTTAAGCATATAATCACCTTGGCCATTATCGATTCGTAGGAAGTTATAGTAGTACTAGCAACACAGACGTTTCACATGAACTTTTTAGCATGCCTTCTTAAGAGGCACCGGTGTATGGGTAGGCAAATCTTTGGATAGTGACCAACCAAAATAGAAAAAAAATCTTCTTCAACCTATAGCATGAAACTTGTTGTTGTAATATGTACTTAATTGTCCATCAAAGGCTAATTAAATTTAATTGAGAAAAAGCGCTTTTGTGGGGTTCATCACACCTTCGCACAGTACCAAAGTAGATGGCTAACTCTGGTAGAAGAGATTGCAAACTTCATCAAATCTCCTCCATTTTGTGGACTTACTTGATTTCGAATAACAATCTTCTTAGGCTAGTAGCAGCACAATTACTTATGCTTCAGATCTTGTTTTGATAGTCGCACAAGCTTGTGACTATGGAACACGTAGATTTATGGATTTTTATTTCTTACATTGAATTGCATTAAATTTTGTACAGATTACCAGTAACAGTTGATTTACTGTAGAAACGAAGAAAATAATTATCTTTATCGATTGCAGAACTAAGATTAGCAAGGCAAAGATTTATACTTAAGACGAAAAACACTGATAGGTCATTAAATATTACAAGAAGAATCAATTCTATAATAGAACTTTGGCACCGTTAAAAGCAAAGAAAAATTACATTATCTTCTTTTGAGAATACAGTATTATCTTATCGATTTCGTTCCTCACTTGTAAGGGTCTGACTTTTAAAACTTTTTATTCTATCTTGGGGGATTTTCACAAACGTTGAAAAGGATGGAATCAAATAAAATAATGTCATCTCTTAGAAATACGATTATAATGTTTTTTATACTTTGCACTAAACGCATATTACGAAAAAAGACGTTAACAAGTCAAGAAAGAAATTTTTATATTACGATATATCAGAGTGAATAGAGATATTAAATTTAAATGCTAAACTTTATGATTGATCTTTAAAACTGAGTGAATGAATAATCCCAAACTTAATTACATAGGAAATAAAGTTCATGTGCCTTCTATAAAATCACTGCTCTTGTTTAACTACTACGCAATAATATTTTTGGGTAGATTTCATATGAAATACTACCTATTGCAGCCTACCTGATGAGAAGATTTCGGAAAATGAATGAAGCCAAAACTCGTTTTAAGAGGTCGTAGAGTTCAAAAATAAAATTTGTTTATAAATTATATATGTATGTAAATATGTATATGGAATTTAACATCTAAAAAAATTCCTACTTGTGTTAAGAACTTTGTAAAACATTTATTTTCTACTTTCGTAAATCTAAGCTAAAAGCTTAAAGTTTAAGCGTTTTTCTCCAAAATGAATTTTTAGAATTTTCTAATTGAATAAGGTTCACTGAAAATTGAGGATCAAAACAACAACAAACTATACACACTTCAAGTTCAAGATCTTTGAAACCAACGCTGTGCATACTCTATGTAATCTTATTAAAATGTTTAAAAAAAATTACGTTTTCACCCTAAATTGTTCGTTAATATATCTTGTAGTTCCTATGAGGAATTATATTTTAAAAGTTTATTACATTGATTAAAATCATATGTCGAAAATATTTCGTTCATTCATTTCCACTATGCCATTCCGGATTGTGATTTATTAGTTTTTGGTGGGTTTATTATTTTTAACACAATACTGAAAAACTTCAATAATATGTTATGTAAAAATGTTATCATAAAAAACGTATAGATGATGAACATTGTGAGTAAAAATGTTTAATTTTACACGGTTTATTCGATTAATGGAAAGCTATTATTGTTCTTCTAAAATAGGATTATTTATGGCATCTAGTAAAAGCGAAACATAGCCGTAATTTTGGCTCTCTGGAACGAAGTTTACGGCAAATACATTGAATTAAAGAGCACCCATCGATTTTCACTCAAACTAATAACTTTACCCATTCGATCCCTTTCTTAGAAGCATCCTCAGTAAGATAATGAGAGGTCAGATGGAAAGATATATGTTTTTATGTATGTACATTTATCTGTTGTGTATCTGATGGAGTTAGCTCCTATTGTAGGGTGCTTTTGTATATTGAATGGACATGTTCAGTTCTGAACAATTTGCGGGTTTCATTAAAGCAATTTGCACACCTAAATCGAATGCTAATTGTATTAGGAGAGGAAATAAGACAGAATCAGTTTAATTTTTTGTTGGCATAAAAATATGAATTATAAGTGCATGTCAATTTTATTGTTTCGCAAGAATTTCTTAAAAAGGATACAAAATTAACAAAAATGTAACATTATAAAAAAAGAACGGAATCTATTTTTATTTTAGACTTTGTTTCTATAAAAATCGGATCATATTTCTAAAAATTATGTTTTTTTTTTGAATTGACGGGTTCTTTTGTTGGTACATATTCTTCGAAGTTTAAATATTTTTAATTTTTGAATTTTCTGAAGTCTTATGGATTTTATAAAATGATCTTATAATCCTCAATTCAACCCTTTTAATGTTAACATATACTTATAAAAATATAAATTCAAAAAACATAGAATGTATTAACTTCTTTTATATATGTATGTACTTAATTTATATTTCTATATTATCTTATACTTGCGGTAGTAAATTTAAATGAACCATAACTATTTCAAAATTTAGAGAATAACTGCCGATATACATATTTCCATTCGTCTAAAAAATTTGCACTAAGGCGCTGTAAATGGTGTAGTTCCACTTATCGCAGAATGAATGATTTAGAAAAGGAAAATTTAATTCAACTGGACGGAACTAAATAAAGGAAGCACTCGTTGTTGAATCACTATATATGCATAAGAAAATTTAAATAGAGTAAAGGTTTATTGCATCAGCTTCTAAAGGCGTAAATGCACAAAAAGAAAAACTATCTTAACTTTTACTTCTTTTTATCTACCCTTAAGCTTGATGAAAAAAACAAAATTTTTTTTCTCTCTTGGCAATCGGTGTAGATAAAAAATTTTTATAGCCACGTAATTCATTATCTCTTATTCAAAAAGCTTCTTTAAGATGCTTGACATAGAAAGCTGATTGCCAGTAGAAAAGAGGTAAATCTGTTTTTGGTACAAAATGTGATGAACCTAAGCAATTTTAATTTTAATTCTGTATAAAATAAAGTATGTACCTCATTTGGTCTTATAAAAGACACGTCTTGATATTAATAATAACCTCCATAAAATAAAGTAACAAAAGTGCTTTCTACGCTTTAAAAATAAGCTTGCGTTATCACATAAATGTTTGTCGGAAATGTGATAATTTTTCTTGATAGTTAGTAAATTTTAGTACAATAGGTTTTCGGCAATTTGTTCGCCCATATGTCTAATTAATCGAACAAAAATTTTCAATTCAAACGACAATTAATTACACGCCTATTACACCACATTTTAGTAGTGAGAGGGAAGTAGTGTGAACTCATAAAAGCAATTCATGGAATCGTGGGCACATTCTTGTAACGTGAGTGGTAAAAGTTCCACTATTGATAGTATATAAATTCTTGCATAGAGCAACACTTGTATATTAGGAGAGATATCAAAGCAGCCGTAACAATTTAGAAGAACCATTTATGCATTTGAGGGTGCTGCCAAGGTCATATCCTTTGAAAGTAAGCGCTGACATACATTTAAGTAGAAAAGTGCTCCAAGCGTAATAAATACAAAGTATTTCTTCCTTAGTCAGAAAAACGACAGAGAAAAAATGTCCTTCGAGCAATTTATTTTCAGTAAAACGTGCAAAAATGAGGCAATGCTTTCGGGAGGGTAGGGTGAGCAGCGAAATTTTAGTCATCTCCATAAAATATGGATGACTATATCACATGAACTGAGCACTGATAGAGTAACGTAATCACAGTATTGATTCAGCAGCATATTACACCGGCTCAAAACGACACTCGATTACGCACAGCGGGCGAGGGTTAAACCAACATAATTCGTCCATATGTACTACCCCAAACTTCTCAGCGGGTGAACCACAGAAAACAACTAGGTCTAAATTCAATATAGAGAGAAGTTGCCCAGCCAAATCACATCGCATTGATTTCTCAACTCTACCTGGCCTTCTTTGCACGAGGAAAAAATTAACACTGCTCTGCACTCAATAAATTATATTTGAAATACATATATGTGGCCATAATCTTCATCGGGCACTTTTATTCTCGAAGCCACGAGCACATACACTGCCACTTATACGTATATGAGCCGAAACACCACCCCAAACTGGTACTATACTACTGGTCATAGGCGATTTTCAAATGGAGGACTGATTTTAATTCGTTGCTATTAAAGCCACTATGCATTACGAGTACGTATCAGCGCATCACAACTGTTTAAACTCGATTTTTTCGAAAATCTTAGGTTGCTTTAATTTAAATGTAACACTGACCAGACTGGAGAAGTTTAATTGGATTCTATATACAAAAATTCAACGAATCTAGCGCCGCACTTAATGATATTAATTAGCCCAACAGGCAATGCGTATGTCGCATCTATCTTGATATAGTCAAACACTATACTACTGCGCTGCTGTTCTAGAATCTGCTGATAGTGCGTCGACCCAAATTTACCAAAAAGAAACACTAAAGAACGCACTTACAAGGCCTTTATCAAACCAGAAAATGAGTGTTATAGCACTGTATTACATAATTCCCGATATCATAAAATCATGCAATGCAAATCTAAACTATTATAGTGATTTTTAAATCCTGTGTCCCCATCAACCGAATTTGATCACTATCAAAAATACCCTCTTCTATCCGGTTTACTTAGACAACACTACCACTCACCGTGAATTTACAGAATTTCTTTTTATATCATGAATATTAGAACATTTACGGAAGTTTATCTAGTAACCTTAACGATGGTTTAAGAATAAAATGCGAAACAAGGTTATATGTGGAGAGTATTATTAGTCATGTTAATTCAACTACCTCTTGGTCCGTGAGTCGTATGGAAAAAGATTGGTTCATACGCCTTTTACATAAAGAAAAAAACTCAAGAAATACTCCACGATGGTGCTTTGCCAACCTGCTCGTCGTCACCACGAGCATTCGGTGAGATTTCAGCCAGTACTGAATATTGAGTACGCCGAGAGATGAGTCTCGGGTCTGAAGTTGTTTCAGGGAGAATTAAGGCATTGGCTACGCGAAAGCTAAAGCTGAAGGCACTATACTTTACTATCCAAATATGTATATATATAGGAATGTGCAGTCTAACGAAAATTCACCACACTGATGCAAACCCTTACCGTGACGAGCATAGTGTACCTTTTATATCTTACAAAACTTGAGTTTTCATCGGCCTGTACGCTTGTACATTACTTACCTTAGCCGACGACGAAGGTTTTTCACTTCAGTCTCTGCTCCTCGTTTCTTCGACTTTGGTACACCGACCGCCCCGTGGTACGTTCGTTCATTTCTCTCATAAGTGCCGGCTCATTTTCCAAGCAGCTTGCAAACTATGTAAACAGTTTTGATAATTCACACATCTAATGTAGTCCCCATTTGTGCCACGATATTCTTTCTTTCTATAGTACGAGCACAGTGCATATAATATAGCAAGTCGTGACATTATATCCGTCTGAAAATATACTCAGTAGGCACATTTAGAGCTTTGAAGAGCTTTTACAGCTTGTTCCCGGCAAATGTCGACAATTTTATATCACATTGTTGCACAGTTCATTAAATTTATCATTCGCTCCACTCGAATCGGTGGAGATTAATTCGATGAACAGTTGTTTGTCTTGGAGACGAGCCTTCGACTCTACTCTAGCGATATTGTTAGAACTAGAGTTAAAACACTATTGCAGTTTACAATTCATTTTAATTAGAAAGATATTTTCATCCATTTCACGAACAATAATTTTCCAATCTTCGATTTAGAAGCGAGATGAGAAACACATCAAAATTTTCTTAGGCGCACTCATTCGAAACAAGACTTTTGACCGAGATATTTATTAACCTTTTAAGGACGGGACTGGTCGATATTTCGACCACTCCAGTATTATAATATTTTTGAGTGATTTTGGGAATAATATTATGTTTCGAATATAGGAAATATAGTGTAACAATTTTAGGTAGCATATTTGACCTTGAAATAGTGATTTCAAGCTCGAATTTTTTATTCGGTATTTCGACCCCAAAGGGATCAAAATTTCGCCACATCCACGCTGTTGATCCTGGGTCATGCTGAGAGCGAAAACGGAAGTATTTCTTGCAAATGACATTCATAAAAAACATTACTATTTTTCTGCATCCAACACAAAAAAAATGTACAGATATCATTTCGGACAGAAAACAACGAATTTGACCTTGAAATGCAATTTTCAAGGGCAGAGATGTCTTCTGGACATTTTTCATTATCTTTTTCGTATTCAGCGCATCCATTTACCTACTTAGGAAAGCACTGTTTAGTTCACAAATAAAATTTTTAACATGGGACTTTCCGTCCCAGACGGGACTGGTCGAAATTTCGACCACCAAATTTGTCGGGCACTTGACGTGACGAATTCTTCGATTTTATGTACAAATATTGTAAAAACAAAAAGTCCAATTTCAACGTAAAAATCCCCGTCCTGAGCAGGTTAAACATGTCTGTCTTGTAGGACTGCTTAAGACTTCCTATTTAGTAAGCGCATTTGGCAAACATTTGCTCTATTTAATGCCAGCCGCAGCCATAATATTCGGGACTCTCGTGAATTAAACTGTTTTACTACAGTATTTTTTATCGTACTATATTTAAAAAGTATCAATAAATTGCAACTCTACTTAGTAATTTATTACTGTTAAAATTCCAAGAACTTGTGAAAGACTATAATATTCAACCTTTTGTAGGTAGAAACATGAAAAGATTTACTTAAAATAAATATGAACGTCTACAAAATCAAGCAGCTTTCTGCTTCCTTCATTCAAATATTCACTCCTAGAAAATTTGTCTGTACCCATTAAAGGGAAGAACAATTGTTGCAAATGGGTTGCTTTATTAATTTTTACTGTTTTGCTCTAACATGACAAAGATTAATTGAAATGTTTCAACTCTCTTAAAAGCTTGTTGTTGAGATGAATCACTCTTAAAGATGAAATCTTATCGCTGTCATCCTGTTTTCTGGAACAATTGTAACACGACCAGGAATGCAGTATTCAGCGTAATTAATGTTCATAATGATAAATATTTTTCCTAGCTTATGTAGACATATTTAACAATTAAAGCTTAGTTTGATTAATTTGTAAATTAATTTTTTTTGTAATGGAATATAAATATAGATACTATACTTTTCGTGACAAATTATATCCTGCAAATGACCATCAATAGGTGGTAGACTATTCTATTCTAAAAGCCGGAAAACTTGAATTGTGTGAAAGTCAACTGAAATCAGATATTAATATGAATATAAAACATTCAATAATTTTGGGAAACACTTTTAGAAAAAATATACCTTGAACTGGTGTTTAACTAAATTTTTATCTCTTGTTCATGACCAATAAAAATTAAAATATGAACATTCCAAAAGAACAAATTATGAGTTATTCAAATCATTGCATTATTTAGTCCTAACCACACACGACATTCAGAATATATTATAATTATTTCAACAAACGACAACATAATACAAGAAGGCGATAAGATAGTAATTGTTATTCGAGATAAGTTTTTTGAAACTGTATTAGAAAATCTTGTTTGTTTTGCATAGAAAATTTGTAGTAGAGTTCTTTCATCCAATAAGCGCAAAATCTAGCACATACCTACTTTTCGCTAACGAATTCGAAAAAAAAAAATTAAATAATTTCTTTTGAATATTAGGCATTAATTTCTCAAAATGATTCTGATTATGAACACGTTTTACATTTTTGTAATCGTTTTTATGACATTAATTAATTTAAAATTATTCGAAAATCCAAAAAGGCGGACCTAAAATAGTAGCTTTTTTTACTAAATTTTGCAAAAATTGGTACTTACAAAATAATATCCCATGATATTAATAGATATTTAGTCGATACGAAAACTTGATTGACATTAATTACATTTTTTAGAAAATCATCAAAAGTAAGTTTTTCGTGTTGAATTCAAACATCTACTGATATCCAATCCAAATACAAAAGTGTCAAAACACATCTTTTGGACGAAATAGGTACATAAAACCGAGATAGATATAGTATTAAAGCTCACCAGGTGTACCTGCGATGACCCGCGACCTTCAAAGTACTGCAACCTTGTTAATAATTTGAATTTCTAAAACCCCTTTAACACAATATTTTATATATTTATTGAAAGCTTTATAAAAAATAATTTTTGGATTGTTATTACTTGCTTTTTCCTTATGATATTATTATTTAGAACAAAACTGATAATGAAAATAGTGCAATTGGGTTATGAATCCTTTGTGCTGATGACCTCAATAATGGAATAATGGCTCAATTTTTCAATTTCCATATGTCATTAATATGAACACAATCAATTTCAAGACGCTTACTAAGATAAAAAAGGGATTTCACCATGTTGTGACATACACTTATTGTTATTTTAAATTATCTATGCCAATACCTACTATGCAATAAAGGTAATTCCCTTGACGAATGACGATACAAAAAAAAAAACGCCCTATTAAAAATCTAATTAACACGAAGCTTGAAAATGACTCTCTCCTTATCCGAACGAATAAAACTTAAATGATTTACAAACTAATTAATTTCCTTTGATCACCCCACAAGAATTTATAGAGAGGGGAAATAATAATTCACCATTTATCACTTTTTTCCTCAACTCAAAAATTGCTTAACTTTTTGAACTATGTAAGTGGGTAATGTTCCAAACACTATGCTGTTATTACGCAAACTTTGCAAATCGACTTTCAGAAGATGGCAAGAAGTATCTGAAAACCTTGTAATAGCGCCAATATGAACTCTTGTCACGACAAAATATCTATGAAAAAAAGTTTGTTCTTCCTTAATCGGTGATTGCGCATATCTACAGAAGGCGGAGAAAGGAAATAATGTTCAGAACTGACTGGCTATAATCTTTTTAAAAAAGATGGTAAACAAATAATACACTTCCAGATCTTATTCTTTTCTTTCAGTTTGTGGCTTATCTATGAGTGGGAATATGCAACATCATCACAAATTTCTTAAGGCTTCGAGCTTTGGTATTCAAAATCAATGATGCACAGCTATTTTTAGAGACAATGTGAGGTAAAACCATGTGATTCAACAGATTCTTCGATATATTTTGTAAAAGTAAGTTTAAGAATCATATTCGTTCTATACGTAAATCTTCGTACTTGGGTTAAGAAAATCGGGAAAACTTCGCTGTATTCCTTGTCAAATTCAACAGAACCCGGGTAACACTCCCTAGACGTAACCGGAATAACTAAACTTGTGATATTATTGCTAGCTGGCAGGCACCACCCGGCACACACTTCTCTGATTCTTGCGAGGAGGTCGGCGCGCACCGAATTCATTTCAACGACGAGGAGAGAAAGCAGTAGCAGTTCAAGTTGTGCCTACATGTCTAGGAGAGCAGAACTAATAGCCAATTTAAAAAACATTGCCACTATAAATCGACTTGTAGGAGCCTCCATATGGCGCAAAATCCGCGTATCGTCCTCTAATTATAAACTTTTCTGTGAAAAAGCGGTACAAGCTGATAGTCATCGTTCTCCATTACAAGGCTCCTATTTGTTTAGGACTTTGGGGTGGGCCTCTCCTTGGAAACATCCGAACACCCTATGGAGCTTAAAGCTGTTCTCCATCGTTTTAGCATCAAATCCCATTCATCCACCGCCGCTCTCTATCTACGGAATATCTAACCAATAAATGGAGCTTTGAGCATCATATTACAAGCTCTTCAATGCCACTCGCAACGTAAAGAATCTCTATATGTAGTTCACCTTATGGATATTTAATTTAATAGTCAGTCAAATTAAATTAATGAAGAGGAGCTTGCGTTGCGTCGGAATTCGCCGGGATCGGTGATGGAAAGCAATAGTGGTTTAATCGCCGCCAACAGTCCTCTCTATCAAAAGCTTATTTAAAGTAAAAGCACGGTTAGCCCTATTGTGGTCATACTGAAAACAATCATGTTTATCGTGCAATAAAAAAAAAAGCTTGTATTCATTGCATTAATTATGACCTGGTGCTTTCCGCCAGTTCTATGCTCTGAAAAATGTTTTCTCAGTTGGTTGGGGATTACAAATGAAAATAACACAAAAAATTCCTGGAGTTGTTCTCATATAAAATTCGAGAAAAGGACATATGTTTTATAGTGAAAAACGATAAATAATCGCTAAATATTTTTTTTTTTTCACAGATGGTAGAAAGTTTTCTTTATTCTATTATTATAAATCAAACAAGGTTTTATTAATTTATTTGAAGGTAAATTGCACCTTTGCCCACTACTTCTGGTTTCCAATTCTTATAGACAGTCATTTTCAATTAGAAGGTTAATTTAATGTACTTTTATTGCTCTTTTGGTCACCTCATTCAATATATTTGGTTCAATATAGTTGAGCTTAGTTGCCTTTTGCGTCGTAGGGTTACTTCTGGTACTCGGTTAATGGAAAATTAATTATAAAATAATTTTCAGAAACTACCAAAAGTTCCCTTTTCACAATTAAATACATAGAAAATGTTCAATTAAATAAATTTATTTCTTTTATTTGAAATTTAAAGCACTATTTTATTAAGATGGTAACTTTAAGCGAGTGAAGCCAATTAAAAATTTGTCACAGTAGTGGTTGAAAAGAACATTTTGAGAATTATTTTTGTTGCCCATTGGTAAAACATTAATAATTTCCAAAAATCAAAAATCGTTATTTGGCATAAGCTAAGAGGTCGTGGATTCTGAGGATGAAGGAAGTTGAATTCAAGGCTGCACTACTCGAAAATGAAATTAAATTAAAAATAAAGCGTTCATTGGAGCTGCTTTTCAATCATTTTCTTTTTACAAGACAAATTAAAAAGTTGATCCTTGTATAACTACATTAATTTTTTCTTTATTACTTCTTATGAAAGAAATTTAACAGCAATTTAAAAATTTAAATATATTAACCAAAATAATAATCTGACTAATAAAATATTTAACACTTTATTTGTGATAGCAAGTTTTTTCTATCTATTGCAAAAAACTGAGAAAGTGATGCCTGTTTTTAATTTATCAAAATTGAAATTTATATTTCTAAGGAGTTCCTAATAAAATTTTTTGTGAAAACAAGATTAAAGTTTCAACTAAATACGGGTATTGAATTTGCCAAATTTTATATTATTCTTTTAGAAAATGATTGAAATAAATTTTTTAGAAAATTATTTAAATATGTAAATTTAGAATCTAAGCTAAAGGGCCCCATTTACTATGGTCCTTGCATGTCATTCACGGCATAGTGAAATGGTAATTTAGTTCATAGAAACTTCTGGACGCTATTTGTTGAAATTTATACAGACCGTACTTAGCTATGGGAAGTAAGAAGTGGAGATTATAAAACCAAAATATGTACACAATGTCTGAAAAAGTTTAACTGTGATCACTGCATTAGATCCGCAATTTTGAAAGTGAAGCCTACGTAGCTCAAAGTTGAACTAAATCTGGCTCAAGCCGATTTAAATTTGGCTAGACGTTGCTGAGAATCTTGCACTGCACACGAGCTTCATTAACCCGTAGCAGTTTTTGTGAAAAAGGGTTTTGGTATTCCGTCTTCATTGAGTGCAATCGCTTACAGAAAATCTGATAATGCACTGTGCATAGAGGGTTTTTTGTTTTTTTTGCTCATTAATGAGGTAAGGCAATTAATGGTGTGTCGGTCACAAACGATTCGGGTCTGTGCAGTCAATCAAACGAGCTGAGTTACAATCTTCGATTCGGTTTCCTAAAATGAACGATCCTCCACTGAACTAGCAGCTGGACGACTGATCAATTTAGTTTGTTAAGTAGAAAGCAAAGCAAGTTAGTGCTCTTTTATTACAAGTGGAGTGAACGAATAATGAAGGAAATATATCTATTCGGCCAAAATTGCTAAACTGGTACTAATTTTATGATGCAGGAAATGATTACGTATTGTAAACTTTATCATTTTGAATGCAAGGCGCATTTCGCATCAGCCTCTTTTTCAGAGAGATGAACTTTCTCAAAAGCGTCCATACCTTAAAAATATAATATCAGAAAAGGGTCTCGTTCCCTTAATGCAGTGTGAATCGTCAATCAGGCCATTTGTTAACTCGATAAACTCAAAGGATCGAAACGACTTAGTCTTTGTTTTTTTTAAGTCATGATCTGAGTCACCAAAATGAGCTATTACGGGTAAAAACCTATAGATAATATCTTAGAGGTTTTAAAAGTATGTTCTAAAGAATATTAAGATAAGGTAAAGAAAAGAGCTGCCTTCTAATCTAATCATTGAATAAGATCTTTATAGACTAAATATATGCAAAACAGTACATATACATTTTCTACAAACTTTTCGAAAAATTAAATAGTTAAGATTTCTATTTATTAATCAGCAATTTAAATATACCAAGAATAGAAAATAAGCGATTTAGGTAAGATGCCCATTTTTGCTTGAAGATGTCGAAATGTGATTTTATATAGATTTTGTCTCAAGTATTAGATAGGAGATTCACTTAACCTTTGAGATTATGAAATGATACTATTAATAGGCGCTGTATGTTTGTTTTAATTTATCATTATCCAATTTACCCGATGACCTACGTCAGAAGTACCAATTCTCCCATTTCTTATTGTTAATTTACAGAAGTTGAGTTAAGATATCAGAATTTCTCAATTTTTTAATTGCACACCCCAAAAACTGCTTCAAACCGCAATACGGATGAGTGGTGTACGACTGGTGTATCAAGAAATTTCACTAATTCGCGATGCGTCGACCCTGAGGCGGCCTGAGGAGCAATTATTCTTTGAAGATTTGTAGAAAGAAGAACTCCGCTGGGAAGTGGAAAGAGTCCGCAACTCAATTGTTTTTTCCCAATGGGGTGTGATTTGCGGAAGTGGGAGCTTCCCAGGGATTCCCCCTGGAGCTGTGAGTTCGGGTACTGCGTAGACAAGGCACGGGAATACTATGGCCCCATTTTCCCCATTAAAATGAAACACAAGATACTTGACGTCCTCAGAATATGCGTTATGCAACAAAAATTCGATCGAAGAAAATTGCTTGTGCAAATGGCTGCTTGTTCGCAATAAAATTCGTTACGTACCTGACTGATGGTCGCTGACTAGCAGCTCCAAAATCCGATGAAGTCACTTTTTTCGTCGCCGGCCAATTGGCTGAAATACTTTTGAAGGTTCAATTTACATTAAGTATAGGATGACTGTGCTCCTCCTTAGCGGAGCTGAGCGATAGTGGCGCGGGACGACAACCTTCGCGGAAAGTTCTGAAAGATTTTAAATCAAAATTTAATCGATATAACGATTTGACACACTCACGGGAAAGTTAGTTAAATTAATTCGTTTATGATATTTGCAAACCGACTAGCGAATTAACACATGAGCGAACAGAAAACAAAAGAATTAATGCCGACGCTACTCGGTCTGGTCGTAAAAAAAAGACGACAGTCTGTCTCTGGGACGCGAATCACGATGCACAAAAGCAAAGCACCTAGAACTCGACTCTTCAATTCGAAATATCAAAGTCCTACTAATTTCTATTCGGGTAGTAGGCAGGGAACCCGCTTCCGCTCGAGGAGACGTGATTTAGTAGGCCCGGCCAGTGCGGGACACTTTGAGGCTTGCACTATTCCCGGGCTGCTGGGGCGCTGCAGACTATCGCGGGAAGAATTCGATTCTGCTGGTTGACTACCGTCTCGTCAACGTTTTAATGCCGTCGAATTTCTCTTCAAACCTCCTTCCGGTTAGCGCCTTTCAATGGAATTTAACTAAAACTGATTCTACTTTATTCAAGCGATCCTCCAAAACCACCGCGAATCCACGGCCCGTTTTTTTATGAATGACCATTGACCGGGCATTGCATCAGTGAAACAATGCAATTTACTGCCAGCAGATGGCGAGGACGTAGTCTTGGCTGACAGCACTCGAGATCTGTCATCGTAATTGTGAAATCTCAGCGGTCGCACGTGTTCTTGTGTTTTGTTCAGGTGCTCCTTGAGAAAAAGGTCCCCAGCCACATCAAATATAATGGAATACGTTAATTTTGACGCTCCAGTTAAAGCAGAACCATCAGGATCAAAGATGTGAGTATAGGATCATAAAAGGCTTGAAATTAACCCAATTTTCCTCGATGGTGGTTAATGCAGCCAGTGCTAGCCACAGAAGTTTTTTCGCTAAAGAGGAAATCGTCATTTACATTCCGTAAAATTCAATTATTTGTAAATTGTAACAAGCATGCCAAAAATCAATGTGAAATACCTTTTTTTTTTTCTCTTCTAAACTTTTTGTGTATTCAATTTATCTTTTCTTTACTTATCCTAAATGTAATTGGTGCAAATACTAATGAAAAGAGGAAGTTTTTTTTACTTCTTCCCCAAAAGAAAGTGTGCTCAAATATTTGAACAAAATTATTTTAAAGTTTGAAAAACATTATTTTTAAGTTATGCTAACAATTATGCACTATCAGTATATTGGACTAATTGAACTAATCTTAATAGCTAGAGATAGGTACATATTCATATTTTCCCTTTATTTATATGCTGACCTAAAATATGTACATGCCCATTTCAATCATAATTAAATTGTAAAATGTCCTGTGTTGATGAAAATCTGAAAATGGATCCCGCTTCAACGATGTTAAGAAATTAGATTAAACAATGGCCTTTTATAACGATTTTAGACCAAATCATATTGGTGCAGAGAAAGAACTAACTAATAATAAATCTATTCAATTTACAGATTATGTTGCGAATGCGGAGTACTCATAGACCCCAATCCGGCAAATATGTGCGTCGTATGCTTGCGAAATCACGTAGATATTACTGAGGGTATTCCCAAACAGGCTGTGCTATATTTCTGTAGAAATTGTGAACGTTACCTGCAACCACCAGGTGAATGGGTACAATGCGCGTTAGAATCTAGAGAACTGCTCGCCATATGCTTGAAAAGACTTAAAGGTCTCAAGGAAGTTAAACTGGTCGATGCTGGATTCATTTGGACTGAGCCCCATTCGAGGCGGATTAAAGTGAAATTAACCGTCCACGGTCAAGTCTTAGGAGGGACCGTACTACAGCAGGTTTTTATCGTTGAGTTTACAGTGAACAATCAAATGTGCGATGATTGCCATCGAACAGAAGCGAAGGACTATTGGCGTTGTCTGGTTCAAGTGAGACAAAAGGCCGAGAATAAAAAAACGTTTTACTATTTGGAGCAACTAATATTGAAACATAAAGCTCACGAGAACACCTTGGGGATTAAGCCGATTCATGGCGGTCTGGACTTCTTCTATGCGACCGAGAACCATGCTAGAAAGATGGTCGATTTCTTGCATACTGTGCTGCCTGTTAAGTCGACAAACTCGAAGCGACTGATTTCGCATGATATTCATAGTAATACTTATAATTATAAGTATACGTTCTCGGTAGAGATTGTTCCAATTTCCAAGGATAGTTTGATTTGCTTGAATAAGAAACTCCAGCAACAGTTGGGAGGAATAGCGGCTCTTTGCCTGGTACAGAGAGTTGCTAACACCATTCACTTGATTGATCCTAATTCGTGCCAAAGTAAGTTCATCTTTATTCTTTAAATAGTAATACTAAATTGGCTCCATACTGTTGACAGGCTTAACAAATTTTAAATTTCCATTGTAAATGATCATAATATTAGTTGTTCATAAAATATATAGTACAAGATTTTGTATGTAGAATTAAATTACTGTGTTTAAATTACTACAGAGGATAGTTACCTTGACTTTTTGTTTTAGTTGCTGAGGTTAACAGTACTGCCTACTTCAGGAGTCCGTTTGAGGCAATTTGCAACCCTAAACAGCTCGTGGAATATGTCGTTATGGATATTGAAGTTATTCTAGAAAAGGATAGAAAAATATTCCCTGGGCAGGGTGCCATCTCCTATAAGCACACACTATGCGATGTCTGGGTGGTTAAAGCATCGGAGCTTGGACTCAACGAAAATACAATTCACACCCGAACCCATCTTGGAAACATTCTTAAGCCTGGCGATTCAGCGCTTGGCTACAACTTGGAGGATGCCAACATAAATAATGAACAGTTCGAGAAATTGAACAGTGAAAAAATTCCCGATGTGATTCTCGTTAAGAAATACTACGGCGATGCTCAGACCAGAGTAAGTCTAAGAAATTGGAAGCTGAAACATATGACAGAGGAGGCAACGGATCTTGATAAATCCAAGAAGTAATTGTTATTTTTGCTCAGGTCTTAACTCTGTTATTAATTTGTTAATTTTCTTAGGGACTACAATGAGTTCTTAGAGGATTTGGAAGAGGATCCAGACTTCCGTCAACACGTTAATATCTTCAAAGACTCTTCGAAACAATTTTCAGCAGGAGGTAATAATTCTGCTTCTGATAATGCCCCTATGATTAGCCTTGCTGAAATGTTGGATGATCTAGTGTTAGATGATGTGGAAATGAGTGAAGAGGTGTAATTATTACATAATAATAAAAACGTACTCTTCATTTTTATATGGTTTATTTATGGCTGTAGGAAGTATGTTGTAAAAATTTGGGCATGATGGGCATTTGGGATTCTTTGTACAGCTCAATATAAAAAAGAAATTGTTGCAGTTTCGTCGTCTTTTTATTAAAATAAGAAATACTGTCTTCCTGTGAAACAAAGGAGTCTTTGCTTTGCAAAATTACAATTTCAATAAGCTAAAGGCTATGCAAGTATTTTAATATAAAATAAATTAATGAATTCCACGAAGTAGGAAAATGAAAAGAATTAAAGTGAGAAGATTTGTCGTTGCACAGCAAGTGGGTTACGCTGATTCCATGTCCTGAAAAAGAATTCGTTGATTACATTTATTATTTAAAAAAATTTGATTAAACTCACTGTTGGATCGCAATCTGCACAGTGCCATGAATAACCCCGTTTCTTGGGCGTCTTCTTTAACGGTGGATCCAGACAGGTAAAGTGATAATTTTTATTACATTCATCGCACCTTTATTGAAGAAAAGTGAATTTTAGGTAAGCACTAACAAAATTTATAAGATGTTCGCACATACTTAACAAGATTTTGATAAGTTCCGGCTTCATGACAAACATCGCATAATTGTTCGCTCCGACTGTCGGACTGACTTGAGTCTTTCCGTCCAGGTTTCCTACCCGCTCTTCCGCGGGGAGATTTAGTTTTATTTTTTGCGCCGCCGACAGGTGTATCGTCTTTAAGTAGCAGTGAGGCTGTAACTGGTGTAGAACTAGCCGCCATACCCTTATCTTCCATAGGCGACATGTTCTGGCTCATGTCGTCCTGCAAAGTTTTCTATGTTTATCTGACTTAAAAAAGAGGATGTTTCAGGCGACTTACCGCATTCAACGTTGAATCATCTACGGTTTCTACAGAGGTTGGTCGTGATGTGTCTAAAGGTCGCACCATGTCCGCAGAGACATAAAAGAACTGCGGCTCAGGAGCAGCTTCTCCCGGAAGTGGCAACGTTTTAAACTGTGTGTGGATTATATATTGTAAAACAGCTTTGAAAGAAGGGATCGTACTCTGGAAGACCAGGCAAATCGTTTCTTGTACGCCCCGAGTAAAAAAGAAAACAGAGAGTGCATCCAAACGAAATTTTTTATATAATATGCATGTAATGTATAAATTTTTGTTCATACAATTGCTTCAGCTCCGCTTGACTCAGCCGTGGCCTATTCAAAAATTCAGCACTACACCCACTGCATTTAGGACCAAATGCACCGCATAGATAAAATTATTGGTAACTATCTGTTAGATAATGAATTTTTATGGAAATAATTGTATCTAATGTGACCTTCGCTTATTACATAGGCCAACAATATTTCGAACTAAATTATTAAGCAATTTCTATAGGAATTTTTCTGCAAATAAAAATTTCATTAGCTTACATTTTTGGTTGTTTGTTTTGTATATTTTTCTCATAGAAAATTTTCGTTCGTTTTTTAATGCTTGAAAAAATCTTTTAGAAAATATTTAATTACTTAAGTGAAGGAGGTCCTAAGTCTGAGTGGGCTGTTTATAACATTTTCAGCGGCGCATTTTTGAATTCAAGGCTTTGCGGCTTGTGCAGTGCTACAGTTTTGAACAGACTTCCTGTTTGAAGTTATTTAACTGAATTACATGTAAAAATTGTTATAAAAAAATATAACTTTTTAGATTTGAAAAACGATTCGTTTAGTCTTTCAAAATACAGCCAATTTGCATGTTTACCTTAATTTTAATTTTCGGAATAGAATCGCACGCATTTTCTCGTTCGTGACTCCTCTTTTTTCGTTTTCTCTTATGCTCTTTGCTTGGCGACTTCTTATTGTCGGTGGAGTATTTATTCTTATGTTTCTCCTTTCTGCGCTTTCGATTCTGCTTTTGGACATCATCGACCTTATGCTCAGTCAGACTCATCTCAGCATTGGGGTCTCCAGTCTCATTAGTGTTGATTTCCATTGGAGTCACTTCTTGATTTGATTGAGTTTCTGACTTTACCGCCTCCTGGTTCGAAGTTTCCTCTGTTTGATCATCTCCAGTAAGAGTTTTTCGCTCTTTCTTGAACTTCTTACTTAGTTTAACCTTGGCTCTTGCCATCTCAATTTCAACTGCACTTTCAGCCGCAATTAGATTTAAGCCATCTACTTCCTCCTTAATCTCTTCTTTAATTTGGGAGTCGGAAGCACTCGCTGAACATTTCGAAATACTTAAGGAGTCTGCTAAATCCTTACCCAGATTTTTCTTGTAAGGTTTACGGCCTCTCTGCACTCCTGTAGGTTTAATTGTTGCTGGTGTTGTCGTTGTTGTGAACAAAATCTTTTCGCTCTTCACATCCCCATCGATTGATTTTTCTTTCTTCGGCGGCTTATCGATAGATTTTCTCTTATCTGGTGATGTGTCATTTTTCGAGGTGTTACTTTCTGGGTTAGACAAGTTTGGATCAACAGGAACGATTGTACCATCTTTACTGAATCGCGTCCTAGATTTTCTAGGACCTTTGGGCAAATCAGCCATAGCGTCTGAATCATCGGACTTGTCGCACTCCGAGCACTGCCATCCGTACAATTTAGATTTTTTTGGATGCCGGGTGAGAGGAGGATTCAGGCAGCCCAAATGATAGTAGAAATGGCAGGTATCGCACTTTGCTAAAAGATGCTGATCATTGCAGCGCTTACATATGCCGCACTCGTGAACCAAATCATCGCTATTTTGCCGCTGAGTGCTTAAGATGCGACCAGAGTCGTCCTTCGCACCGAGATTCACTAAAGGGAAACCTACCCCCATTTTAAGAGCAGCTGCAGTTGGTACAGACATTGGACGCGGCGATGGAACTGTTGTAGGCGTCAAAACTGGCCGGCCAATGTTATCGATTGAAGGCAAAGATTTGTTGGGACAAAGCGCTTCAATTTGTTTGTGGATCTCACTAACGCTTTCCTTAAGCTTTGTGTTTTTGGCCAATAGTTCTGCGTTTAATTTGACTTTCTAATTTTGTGAGAAAAACATATACTTCACGGAAACAAATAGCAAAAGAAGGAAAGGTGTACTTACTTTATCGTATTCTTCCCTAAGACTTTGTTGTTCAGTTATAAGCTTCTTATTCATCTCTATGTGTCGTTCGAGATTTGTTTTGAGATCTTTTAGTCTGGAGATGCGATCCAGGTAGTACCCAATGAACTCCACACTGAAGGCTGGTGGTATGTGCCACTTCTTGCGAACGTCAGAGAGAGCTGCCATCTGGAAAAAAAAAATCATTTTCTTATTCTTTTGACCAATAGTAAAGGCGATTTGAAATTATCATGATAAATGTTCCGCAAAAATATTGGTACAAAATATCCCATTTGTTTCATAGGGACAGGGTACATTTAGCAAAAATTTTCTTTCTACCTGAGTTTCTTGGAATTCCATTGCTGCGGTATCAATGCCTATGAGTTCTGCCTTTATTTGCAGCCTCCTGCAAGCTGTAGCGCTTGTAATAAGTAATCTCGGCATCTTTTGCGTAGGCACTAAAAGAGATTTTTTTTTTTTAAACCTTTTTCACCGTTATGCTATCAAAACGTCTTACCCCAGGGTTCAGTTTTAAGGGTTTTGTTCATTTTGTACTTCGACTGGTGCTTCGTCAATTTTCTCTGAATCCTTAATTGTTCCGGGGAGGGTTTTTCATTTTGTGTCTCCTCCTTGGTAAGTTTTCGCTGCTCCATTTTAAGCTTGAGGGTGTTGTAGTTCCTCTTTCGATGCTTTATCATGGTTTTGTCAGAATGTACTTTGCAGTGGGCATAGAATGGATCGGCGTGATCCGCTTCTTCGGAATGTGCTTCGGATAGGAAACCAGCAGCTTGAGCACTAAAAAATAATAATAAAAGCTCAACAAGATATTTTTCAAGGGATCCAAATATTCTTACCAAGTTACATGGAAATAAGTCTTACACATGCCCGCATCGCAACCTATACAGACTCCGGTTCGGGCGAATTTTGCATCTTCGCAAAGAGAACATGTTTTGGCGCCCCATTTACTGTAGGGCATTTCGAACAAGGTGACCGAGGTCAACTGGTCAACCTCTCCGAATGCAACTCCAGGGACATAGAGTGCGCACACCAGGTGCACCCATTTTCCTACATCAGTTTCCTTAAAAATGCCACCCTTGTTGGGGCACAGTTCACAGCTGGGATCGGTCACACACGCCTTGCAAGCCTCACAAAACCACGGTTCGGTGCTGCAGGATGATATTGTGCTCGAAACGCTGGTGGAGTCGCTAACTCCGTAACAGCCCTCGTGCACTGATACCCCGCATCCGTCGCACTCGACAATTTCGTTTGTGTCATCGCTCCTGTCCCCCAGGCAGGCACAGCAGATGGGATTTGTGGGCAGCTGCAAAACAAAGATTTTTAAGAGAGTCGGAGGCGTTGTGCTGTTAACTACCTTGTCTTTGATGGAAGAGGCAGCTGCTTTTGCTAGGATATCCTTCAGCTCAGACGAATCCTTTGGGGCTTTTGGGGATCCCAGCAAATACTTCAACTCCGATGAAGCGCTGTCGCTACAATCGTCGGAGTCGCTTTCCTCGTCATCCTCATCGTCGTCCTCCTGGCCGCTATCATCAGCATTTGAATTTTCCGAGAAGTCGTCGTCGCTCTCGTCGTGATCCTCAATCCTGAAGTCGCTGTCGGAGGAGCTCTCACCCAAATCAAAGTCCAACAAAGTTTGTGTTGTCATTTTTGGCTGACGACCTTTTAGTCTTGATTTGTTGGCTGGAATATGAAAACAACGAACCTCCTCAATTGTCTGAAAATTCGGTTAAAATTGAGCCCCGTCCGAGGTTCGTTTACCCAGCCCAAACATAACCTAAACACAGACGAAAATTATGCAAGCGATGGACTTACGTGGGGCCATTTAATAATCGCTTTGATTGCAGTGTCTAGTTCTGTTTTCCCCGCTATTGCATGTTTTTTCCGCAATTTTACGCTCGGGAAATTCACGCTTCTCACAAAACAACAGTTCGCAACTGAAGGGGAAATTTTGACAATTGAAATTAATGCAAGCGGCACCCTCTTCACCACGGGAAATTCAACATGAAATTTGTCAAAATTGGCTGCGTTCGTTTACGTGCAAAAGCCTGCAGTTTATTTGGGCAACGAACGCAGCGTTGGATAAGGGTGCATGCGTTGGCTTACTTTGGATTCGCGGACAAGTAAATAACGCTACATTTAAAAAAAAAAGGAAAAAAATCAGCAAAAGCAATAAAAAGTCAAATGCTGCCGTGAGCCAAAGGAAAATCGTTTTAATAAGAAATCCTTGAAATTGTGCTAGTGGAGACCGAAGAATGTAGTGAAAATCGGGAACAGGACTTCGTTGATTGCGAGTTTTAAAATTTCTAGAGTTCGATTGAATCAGCTTTGCGGCGCCGGCTGTTGAATTTTTTCCAGGAGCCAAAAGTTTGCAGTTGCTATCAAGTGATACAAACTTATAGCAGGGATAACGTAGTAATATGCTATTTCTGCCTGTATTTTAGGAGCTAACAAGGTAAAACTTACATTAATTTATCATAAAACATATTTTGGGATCCTTTGACCACGGGCGCCTGATTGTTTTGAGCGGGATGCACACCGGTCCTAGTCCTATTCAAAAAAAGTGATATTTTCCTGTTCCTAATCACATTTTTGCTACTTATTGAATTCTAGAAGAGACTCATTTATTTTCCAAAAACGCTAATTGCAATATAGCATTGTTATTTGTTAATATAATTTCAAAGAATTATCGGCTATCAGTTTTTTAATTTAATTATGTAGTTACTAAAACATTTATTGAATTAAGTGGAATTATTTTTTCCAAGATAATATTAATTGTTCGTTCATGCACTGATTAAACTCGGGTCGGATGTTATTTTCCTGTGTAATTGTAAATTTGATTGTATCCTCATTAAATTTTAAATTTTGATCGAATAATCTACCGTGCGTCGGTCGGAAAGGTACGTAAATTCCAGGAATTTCTTGGAAGCAACCTCTAAATATCACTATTAATATGAAATGCATACACGAAGATTAATTTACGTAACGATAGAGGCACTCTCGGTACGCAGGTCCGAGTTCAATTTTCACTTAGCAGCAAAGCCGGAGTTAAGGCAGGGTTAAGAGGCTTTGATCCCTCCAAAATTTTTATTAGAATGAGCGAGCACATTTCATTAAAGTATACATATATAATATAAATAAAAATTTTTATTTTAAAAAATTGATATACTGGAGGAATTGCAAATTGCTAATTCTATAGAAAACTAAGTACTTTTTTATTTTATCAAAGGTATATTTATGAAAAACTGTAACATTTTGAAATAAAATCTCGTTTGGTTTTACCAACCGCCGAGCCGGTCTAAAACTCGTTCTTGCAATCGATTTACATTTACTTTTATATACGAACATAAAATGAATTTCACAGTAGTTTGCAAAAAAGGGATATTTTCATTGAATTCTTTTACCTTATGATGCTGGGACAATGGTTCACCAAACGGTTGAACAATGCGACAATTGAAAAATGTCCTGTAGGCCCGAAGTCCTTTCGAGCGTTAAGGGGATTTTCCTGTGACACAATAAAAGAATGACTATTTTCGCTCCATCTCGCAAAAGATGTGTGTCATTGAGTTCTCCTTGGAGCCATGAAATTCGAATCGTTTTGGATGTAATGCGTCCACATTTCTGGAATTCAGAGCTTGATTTTCCTTAGTATTACCATAATTTTGAAATGGTCCACAGATGCAATGCAATCATCTATAAAATTTCATACGGCTTCCTGTGAACTGACTGATGCGCCTGGTGATGACTCCTATGCAGGATGCAGGCCAGCACAAATACCACGAATATGTTCCTTGACATGAAGCTCACGTTGAGGAGGCCGACAGGCTTCATGTATATCTGCCTCCGGGAAGGCAAGCCATTTGCAGTCACCCGTGATAAATTGGAAATCTATGGTTAAATATCTTGAATGAAAGGAGTGCTCTGAAAGTGACTCTTTAGTCAGATAAGGGCTGAGCCTCAAAACTTCACGTCTTTACTGCCACGTCATGTGTATCCGCATTTGTATCGTAGCTTTTCATGGATTGATGACTTCATATATTCGTACAAATCAAACGAGGCCTCGCAGGTCTGCAGCTCTGAATGCGATAATGGGGGATCGTCAGCCGGAAGATTTGACCTCATCACATCATGCCAGTCTAGTAAGCGACGTATTATAAAATTCTGTGGGAAGGAGAGGTGAAGGCAATAGTCTGAGTACGAAAATTGTTTCTAGCAGCAATTCAGCCTTAGATATCTGTCCTTCAGTTTCCTTAGTTAGGAATGAAAACTCAGTAGCCCTGACCTGGACAAGGTTGATATCCAGCATCATTTATTTAATGCACTTTAATGTTCTTTCTGTCTAATTATAAACTCTGCCGACATTGAATTTAAAAAGATATACAACTACTAAAGTTAGGTAAATGTTTCTAAGATTGTGTTTGCTCCGAGTTAAGATCACGAGATAGAAAATTATTAAGTCGTTAATATGTATTTATAAAAATTTTATAATTCAGTGCATAAGATTATATTACATATTATAAAATCATCGCAATTGTTACACATAAGACAAAATTGTTTGATATGTGTTCATGAACAAATTTTTTTTAAGTATACCTAGCCTAGAGACAAGATATCGAAACAAAATTATCGATACTTTTAAGGATATTTTTATATATATACAATTCTTTAAAAATTATACAATGAAAGGAATTTGAAGCTTTATAATTCGGGAATACAGCGTTAAAATGAAGACCGGTCAAGTGCGACTAGACTTCTCGAGGGTTGCATGCCTAACATAAATTTACTAATTTCGTAAAAACCATGATATGTAGTCCCAAATTTCATTTTAATTTTGCTGTAGTTTTTACCTATTCAATTAAAACTTAGAAGATAAGTGAGGCGAAGGGAGGGGAGGGTTGGTTTTTTAAAACATATTCGGCCTTAATATTGATTCCGACATAATTCAAATTCATTGTTAAAATTACTTTGTTAATATCCTACGCCTTATTGGAATCAAAAATAATTTAAATTACAATGGAAAAAAATAATGTATTTCAACTTGTAGAGTATGGTCATGAAAAAAGGTTAGTTGTTCTATTAGAGGTGAGGTGCTGTCTTGTAGTCCTAGGTGAGCTCATGTTGACATTAGTTCTAATAAAAGTTTTTATTTATATTATATCCTGTGTTCTGCAAAATTGAAACTTTCAGCAATCATACCTAACTGGCATTACTTAATTTAATTTAAAAAAGTGGAAATTGCCATTTTTTATTTTATACCCCACGATATTATGATTATTTTTGCACTATTACTAGGCAATTTTTAAAGGTCGTTATTGAAAATAAAAATATGCAAACCATTTTATTATTTGAAGTTTTGCATCTCTGAAATCTCTGTAGTGTCTACCTTAAGTAGCTAAAAGTTTATGAATATATACGACATTTTTATGAAGACATAAAAAAAAATATTATTTTCTGAAACTAGGAAAATTTTCATTTGTTAGAAAAAAAAATACTATAGAAGAAAAGTAGATAATTATATTCGATTGTGGGGAAATGGATGCTTGTAGGGGCAATGGGCAATCAATAAAAAAACTCTTTTTCCTTTTCAGACTTTATTAACTTCCTTGAAGGGTTGCGTAATTTTTAAATATATATAAAAGGCGCCTAATTTGTCTGTATGACAGGAAAGATATCTGTACACATTTATAATTTTCTTTTTTATTTGATTTTTATTTTACATTCAAATAGTCTATAAACGCATACATGACGAAAGCGCTCTGCAGGTGCGAAGCAAGTTGCAAAACAAACGAAAATCAAACACACTCAAAGTTGAAAGGGTTTAAAATTTAAAGAAACTATGGTTCACCGGCAGCGACAGGATGCGCGAACTTTAGCGGCGCACTTTGTTACGTATGCGTTTGGTAATCCTTAAACTCGAACAACTTATCAGAACTAAAGAAATTAATACATATTCCGTTACATTACACACGAATGCTACCTAACTTCCCATTAAATGGTATTATTTATTTTTTTCTCCATCAATATAACTTAGGACACGCACAATGTGTGCGTGGCACTCACGCAATTCAGAGGATTCTTTAAAAATATCAATCTTCATTTTAAATTACTTTACATAAGGCACTAGCTACACGTTAAACTTTGTGGTGGACTCGGCTCGGCGCGGTTCCCTTTGTACATGCAGTTGCTGCCTCAAAAATTGAACGTGTAACTACTGACCGTGAAACGTACGCGTTTCTAAACGAAACAGTTCAACAACACCAAATCGGTTGTATTGCGATAAACAATTCTTTACATTAAAAATACTTATAAAAGCCTTTATCTCGTTTTACAGTAAGCGATACTATAACTTTTTATCAGAGTGACACAGATCTCGGTTAGTGTTGGTTGCCATTAAGCACCTAGAATATGTTGAAAAAGGTTGACATGGGCCCTTTCCACTTAACTATGTTAAATGTAAACGCTATCATTAGTTTTTCTTCTTATATTTTTTTTTGGTAGGTTAATGTACGAAAATGAGTGTGGTACTGTGGTGTCGACGTGTCATGAACATGGCGGGGCAGAGTGTCCTTGCGTGTTCGTGGTCTTCTGGTGATTTACACTAATTCATTTTTTTAAGTTTATAGTTTTAACTAGTTTTTTTACTTACTTAAGTTGCCTAAAATTTGATTTTTCATTTTTTTTTGTTTATAGTTTTCTTTTTTTTTTCTTAATGATCGCGCTTTTTTTTTTAATTTAACTAATTATGTAGATGATGTGGTGAAACGCGTGAATGATTTTGAGATTGACTCTCCTTATCGGCAGTTTATAAATTTCTTTGTTTTAGTCAATGAGATTGCCTTCTGCTGATGACTGGCGATTTGCTTTCATTCAATTTATTTTACGTCTTTTTCATAACTAATTATTTTTAAGGAATGACTGATTGCTTGAAACGTACTAAATGAGGCTGCAAATCGTATTTTGAGCAGGGGGATTACTTCATCGAGGGAGTACAAAAGTTTTGAAATGATATATGTTTTAGGTTTCCTATTGGGCGTTTCTATTTAATTTGTAAGGGTTGTGGTTTGGCAAAATTATCTTTGTTAGGAAAGTGAGTCTTAGATTTCAAGTCATGCATTGTTTTCGTCTTCCCAAGCCTAACTATGGTCGTGGCAAAGGAAGCGAATAGCATCATCTGAGGAACAATAATTAATAAGGTGAATCCTGTGCAGCCGTTGCCCTTTCTTAATTGGATAGAGGAAGTGCGGTTGATGGTGCTTTTAATTATGTCATGGTGGTTACGTAGAGATATTTACGTTTTGATTGCGTAAATTATTTGCTTATTTCCTCTCATAAATTCTGCATTTGCATAGTAAATGGTATGTGTAATTAATGTCTACGGATTTCTGGGTCGAAGAATTGGCCAATTTAAATCAACTTTATTTCCCTCTGATTCCACGAGTGATAGTCACACATCGCGTAATTAGTAGGGGGCTTAAGAGTGCACCTTAAATCCCTGCCTCGTTAAAAATCTCACCAGCTTACCCAGAGGCTTGTAATTGATGCAGTAACCAGAAAATACACGAAGTAAAATGTGAAAATCCATTTAATTCAAGTGCCTGAATACAGGGAAGGATAAGCTTGCTTTTTAATTTCCTTTTTTTTTTCCATTTTTAAATTATGAATATTTAAGGTAGTGCCCACTTCGTATGAATTTTTCAATTGAAATTACATGTCCTAGCATATAAATTTACGCAATTTAAATTGTTTGCGATATTTAGCCCTGTCACAACAAAGTTCGATGGGTAATGAATCCTGCCAATGTTAATTTAATTTATTTATTGATGCGGTCGGATTCGCGATATAATACTCATGTGAACCTATTTAAATCACCTGACAATAAGAGTCAATTATTCATCTGATAGACGGGATTAAAATGTTTTAATTTGGAAAAGGATATCCGCACCGTTTGGACCAGTCGCTTTCAAAAACCGTTTTTATCAGGGACGTCAGATTCGAGGTGAAGATACCATAAAACCCCATTAATTTTCCTGTAGAGAACGTTAAAAATTTCAAAACTATTGACGTACACCTCTGGAGGATTCTTTTATGCACGGCAATTCAAGGCTTCTACGGTAATTGTTTCTACCTCAGTCCCAGCATGGAGGTCGGAAACGTAATTGGGTCGAGGCTCTTCGTGATAGCAAGGAATACATAGGCATCATCATAGGCAATGCAGACGCTATCTAATGGACTTTTATAATTACTGGGGTATTTTACAGCCCTGATTTATTATTTCGCCTGGCAGGTAAATTTTGTAACACTCTCTCTCCCTCGTAAAGTAATCACCCTTCGAGCAAATGTTTTCTAAGTAATAAAGTTTTCTTAACAAACACAAAAAATGAAAAAAAAATCACTTTAACATACAAAGTCGTCCTTGACACTCACTACAGGGAAAATAAATATCTTTGTATCGTCTGTACAAGAGAAAACTAAGAATATTTGGTATTTTTTTTGTCGAAAGTATACAAGCTAAACTTAAAATAAAATTAAAACTAAAAATATAAAACAGAAAACACGAAAGGTTTTAAATCATACACTTTATAATAATAATTGCGCTACTGAAATCATTAACAGACTCGAAAATAAAGCCCTTAAGGGCACTTGCGCCTGCAATATACCTCCGTTCACAATGATGTCCTTCTCCTCGAGCAGTGGTGCGTCGATTACATGGATAATTCCATTCGTGCACTTCACGTCTGGCCGGACTATGGTGATTTTTTTGTAATTCCACAGAATGGTGTAGCCTGAAAAAAGAGAATCAAATGAAATATCCATAAGCATTTTCATCCAATAAATGGTGCGGGTGTTAATGCTATAATTATATAAGTAAGCAGCTTTATGCGAGCTACACAGTGGCCAGTTATCTCTTGTTTTCTATAAAAATTAACCATTGAATAAAGCGAACATTTATGCTTGTATATTTTTAACTTCAATAAGCATGATGCTGATTGCAAGTAAACAACAAATCCATAAAGGACTATCCTAAAGGTTTTGCAACATAAATTAAAATTTGCTTTCATAAATTGTTCTGATATTTTTCTCGTTCGATTCGGGAAAATAACTGGGTTAATTTTATGGTTTTTCATGTTTTTGATTTTTGTGAATCACGGCGCAATTTTTTATTTTGATTAATTAATTCAGTTCAGGCTACTTTCCAAAAGAAAATTTAAAAAGTAAATTATGAGAGGAAGGTTATTTACCTGGTTGTTTGTTCTTGGATAAAAGTTTAAATGTGCTTCAGTAGAACTTTGGGATTGAGAAAAAGGAAAGGGAGATAAATGGATGAAAAATGTCATAAAATGAATAAATGATAATATAAAAATGCAGGAAATTAAAGTTTATTAATTACAGATATTATTCCTTTCCGCTCTGAAAATTGCTGTACAGTACCTACTGATAGTTTGTTTATTCATAAAAAAAAGTTTTATTATGAATTTTTGCCTTATACTGAAGTTATAAAATCTTATGGCAAAAATATTCTCAATCTATTCAATTGCTTGATATAAAAAGCTATAGCGATCAATGCATTCATTAACCGTCTAAGGATAATCCTTAAATTCAGGGAAAGTTCACAAAATATTCTCTGCACCATCGAATCCTTTTATTACCGGTACGTACATATATTTGAATAATTTTCAAAGACTAAGAATAAAAGATCCATTTACCCCTTAATGAGTGAAAGGTAAGCAGTTTTGCATTTCAATGAATTGGTTTCATTTCTATGAATTCTTTTTATTATTTTACGTCTTCTTCACCTTTTGTGCTTCTATGTATATCGAGTGTTCGGAAGTTTATGGATTTTGTCGTTTTCGTTTTCGCCACTATCAATGGCCTTTCGAGTTATCTGTCCTCATTAAGTTAACTGGATTTTGAATAAGCCATTACCAGAATCAATTAATTTTTTCCACTTTACATCCTTCTTATTTTTCGAAAAACTTAGTTCTTCGACCGTTAAAAATTAATAACACAAAGTTATTTTACTATTTCGAAAAGAACCATCTCTTTTACTTTAGGAACATTGTTATTTCATGAAAACTATTTTTTCCTTCGACTTTTTTTCGCATAAAGCTTTGATAAAGGAGATTTACCTTTTAAGGAATCATTCCAGACACAAATGAGATAACATCGAAAAGGCAAAATTAGTTAGGCAGGTACATGAATTATAGGGAGCTTACATTGAAACTTAAAGAACATAATTCGAAAGAAAATTAAGGATATTTCCCCAGGGGAAAAAATCTTATCCGGGAAGGATATTCTCCTGGAAAAGTTGAGCCAACTGAAGCCGGAAAGATATGTTGAGATCAATAAAGGTAAAATCCGTTTCGACCCCTTGATTAATGGCCCGCAAGAAAGAAATGTGTTTCGCAATGGTTCGATTGTATTTAGTTTTTTCTCGTATGAAATCAAGGTAAATGACTTTCATGCTTATTTTCTACGTTTATTTACTTGAGTTCCGACAAAATTCCCAATTTGCGTTAACTATGCAACTTTTAAATTTAGGAGAAAAATAATACAGATCTTAGGGCTGCAGGAGTACTTCAAAACGCCTGAATTAGTTCAACGGAACAGTTAAACGGCTCCAAATTTAAAGGAGTTGTTCACTTTGTGAACTTTGATTTCCCTGCAGTACATTTCTTAAACTTCATGTGAAACTGCGCCTAGACTGCAAGTGCTCCATTTTATGCCACTTCAGTTTTGTTATTTATGAATCAACTACTTCCTAGGAGTTTTATGCAAATTGAGACGGGAATTGGGTCAAATATTGATTTACATACCTATGTAATATCCGTTTGATTTCAAAGCGCTTATTTCGTTCTAACAGGAAACGCCTTGGTGTGGAATGTTGTGAATATTATTTAAAAGGGGTTGTAATTGCTTTCTTGTCCAGTACGTCCGTCTATCGGAGGAAGAGTTCAGAAATTTGAACCCCATTTAACACTTGCCAATATCCCACTCTGGTTGCGAAGGCTCAGCGTCAGCTAATCGGATATGTGTCATTAATTAGAAGCTTTCGAAGCGTAAGGACGCTTGGCTTTGTAATTACCGGCTCTAATATGAGTTGAGTAGGTACCCCGGTATTCACTGACTAAAAAAAAATCCCATTTACACGCAATCTTGTTGAGCTGTGCCCCATTTACCCCATGCAATTTATCCCTACTTCAGTAATTTCCTCAAGTGACCCCATTAATTTTTTACGGTGGTGGATTTTGAATTTCGTTAAGATCTACCTGCCAACTAAAAGGACATAAGGTTGTGTTGAGGTATGTTGTTTAGTACCAGAAAAACCAAGCATTTCATGAAATGCAACCGAAAGCATTACCAAACTGAGGAGTTATAAGAATGCTCCAAAAACATTTTGCATGACCTCGCAAAGCTATGGATATTAATGCTAATAAATCTTTCTAGACATTTGTGCGCCAACCTACAAAAGTAAGCATACACCAGCACCGCATATTTCAATCATATACCAGACAGCAGTCCTTTTTCTTGAATGGCAGGCAGGCTCTGTTAATTTTTCATCTACATAGTGGTCGTCGCTGTGTACTTTACTGACTTTTCAGTACTTCTTACTGAGCGAGCAAGTGAATATCGCGGATAACTGATGAGTGCGCAAGCAACATTAATTAAAGTCGATGGATGTTAATATAAGCGTCATGAGGAAGTGTTTCCTATATCGATTTTATCATCACATCGGATAAACTTAAATGAGGATGAAATTGACTTCTCATGAGAGGGAATTATGGGACAGAATAATTATTGGATATGGTGCATCTATTGTTATTGCTTCCATTGCCTCTATACTATTTCATCTCGAAAACTGTGATTCATAAACCACGGAAGTGTTGCAATACACCATGGTTCGAATAACTTTAATAGTAATATAAAAATGAGTCAATTTATCCTTTGTGACAATCATACATTACACCTAAAATTAGTAAAAATTATGTACACAATTGCATTTATTATATTTATAGAAGTGCTAAGGCTCTATGGAATGCAGAAAACTTGTTGAGGAATATCTTGCACACGAACAAATAGTCGTTTATAAGACTTTATGCATGTTGTTATAATTTACTATATACTCGTATATATCGTTATTAACCAAAACAAAAAAAAAACAGTATTTATGAAATTATATTTTACATTTCTTCCCTGTATTTCTACTTGATGCAATGAAAATTATGTTAGTAAATTTTTGGAAATCCTTTAGTAATTAAGGAAATGTCATAGAAAATTCTAACTCATTGTAAATGGAAGCTTGAACTGTATAGCAAAGTAGAGTAATTCATAAAATTTTCTTCGTCATTGTCTTGAAACTAATTTGTCACTCTATCTGCCGCTAATCAGAATCAGAAATTTATTCAAAAAAAGTGTTAGGTACTTCTTTTAATCTGTTAATTTAGCGCATGTATCGTCAGTGCTGATTTTAATGATATGAGTTCGAATGTGAATTACTCCCTAATTTATTATTTAACCACTTACGTTAGAAACATGTTCGTACTTTTTAAAACTCATTATGTTACTCATCCTCGTGTTACTTAAATAGTCATTCTAATTTTTGAAAGCTTAAATATCATATAATGTATTATAAACTAAACAGCAACGTAACATGCGATGCCAATACAAATTGCAATTTAAAAAAAAAAATGTTTCACTAAAATGTTACCACATTAAATTCTTAATTGAGTACAATAAAAAGTGGTTTCCCAACGAACACTATGCTGTACTGAAACTAAACTGAAAATTTGTTGAATTATCTATCTACATACGTTCTCATATGTAGATAGAAACGTGTGTTCTGCTCGACCGCAGAAACAACATACGAAGCGTTAGTGGTTTTGTTTCGATAAAATTAAAAGGTTTGGAATTATTTGTAAACTTCCTGGATTTGTTTTGATAGCGATAGCGTAGGGGTCAAGGGTAGTCAGAAGAGTGAAAAATTGTGCTTTTTTTAAAATTTTTTAGCAGGCGTATGACTTTTTTTATCTTAAATGTTGTACTAAGTTTTTAAATTATATTTAGAGTAAACTTGAAAACAAAATATTAATTCTGGACCAACGCTCTTTCGCAAATCTTTATGTGAGTACTTCCGCATTTGAGTTGGTTCTTTCGTCTGAAGTTTTCTTTTCAAAATCATAACTTCAGTAAATTCATTAACTATTTTATATTGTTTCTAATTATTACAACTTTTGGGTCAAAAAGTTTTTAGTGAAGTCTTAAAATTTTACGACCAGCAAATTCCCGTGCTTAAATAAAACAATTCAATTATTTCACCTTCACAGTGCTATTTACTTAAATAAAATTTTGCATATATTTTTTTAGTCCTGAAATTAAAAAGTTTTCACAGCACTAATTCTTGTTTGTAGGTACGTCGCTTGAAAAATAAGTCTTTAATTCTGCGAATATTAACGAGTTTCAATCTAAAGTTTTAAAAGAGTATTTTTTTATTTCAATTTTATGGCCACTATCCAATGTATAATAGTTTCTCAGAAGTCCATTAATAGTATTCCACAGAAAAATGCAGCAGGATTTATTAGCAGTTTTAAGGAAAATTAACAGAAATTAAAGGTAAAAGGCATGCATTTATGAAAACATAAGTAATTTTTAGGACTTAATATGCAAAGTATTTCTTGTTTGTCTTTTCATTCTGTTCCGACATAATACAGAATAAACGCTTTTATAGTTTGGACCTAATGAGTTAACATAAAAAATTACATTTTAATAAACAAATCTGAAAAGTGTTGGATTTCTTTCGAGAATTTTATTTTCGATGGAGAAGAATTAAAAAAGTAATACCAGTTTTACTTTCGAATCAATATTTACACGACATAATGAGGATTGTTATTGACATGATTTTTATAAATGATATATGTATTTCTAGGTGGATTTATATAAAAAAAAATGTAACCCTTATTTGGTATCCTAGCACAAGTTTGTTTTTCGGGTGGTGTTAAGCATTTCTACGGGAATCAAAGCGGGGAGTGAACACAAAACACATTCATCGCCTAAAATTGTATGCACTATTCGGGAGCATCAACAAAATATTTAACACCTGCATAACATTTAGGAAACTCACCGGTCCATTCAGTCAAATAATCGTCGGAGAGTTCTTTGTTCGCGAATTGCAAATATAAACAACAATTAGCTTCACGAATAGTTAATCAGTTGCAGAGAATGGGAGGACATTTCAATCCTCACACAAAATTTAAATCAAGAGTTGTTTCATTCGGACAAAACATTTTGGCTGGGGTTGGGACACCAAGAAAGGGATTGGAGCTGCATAAATTTAATGGTAGGAGGGTCTTGTTGCAGTCATGTACCTAATAATAGGAACTTGGCTGAGTGTAAAGTATTTTAGATAAATTTCAACTATGTGCAAATTTCCGTGTAACTCATTTGCTGCATAAGGGAATTGTTTTAATGTCAGGGAATCGTGCCAATTTGATAAAATCTATTGATGTGTGCCATTATTGCAGAAATTTAATTCCTGTTATCGTGGGAATGGTATTCAATTCACGAAAATTTGAGCGAATAATTATCGCTATGAAACTAATTTTATGACATTTGAGTAGCATTTGTGCGGCGCAACGACTGTTAGGGAGCGATAACTGATAATTTATTGCAAAACAGGCCCAAATGCTTCTTTTTAAAGTATAAAACGCAATCCTTTATACATATATGTAGAAGCAATTGAACACAATGAATCACTTTCTGAATTCTAAATTTTTGTCGCAAAATGCGCTAGAGGATATGCAGAGGGACCTCGCAGGCAGGCTTCAATCAGAAACTTTCATGCGAAAAAATACACCGAACTGGGAGCGGAGCATTCGTACGATATTGTCGTAAAAATTGAATTTTTATCGATTCTGAAGGAAGCTAACAGAAGAGTGAAATGCTTTTATAATTGGCATCCATTGACGAATTTCTCCAAAAAATCAACGACTGACAATCCTGTGATTGATGATGTCATTTCTGTTCAAACTTTATTTATACCCATCTAATACCTAAGCGAGGTTGCGAGCATACTGATTAATTGCTCCTTTGATCGTATAATAAAATTGTTTGAAGTGATTGCGTAAACAAAAGAAATAATTTTTTGCAAAGCAATGTAAACTGGGAATACTTTGACATAGGGGAAATTTTTAAACCATTGGCTTTATTACTTAAAGAGTGACAACGTTTTGTATAAGCAATATAACAACTACACTTTAAAAAAAAAAAAATCTGTATATATTATTTGCAAATAAATATAAAATATCTGAATGTTATAGCAAAATCGGTAAGTTTCATAGTACGCCTACTATTTCATCTTATGTTTTCGAGGAACTTCAATTTTTTTAATAATATTTATTCCTGGGAATGAGAAATACTTGCGATGATTTTCTGTTAATTTTCAGTAATAGCAAGATGCATGTCATTTGAATTACTTTAGGGGTAGCTACTGAGTGATTTCAATCTTCAAGATTTACAATATCTACAAAATAATATAATTTCCGAAGCGTCCTCGAAAACACTTAAAATATGTATGAAAGGTGCAGGAAAAAAATTATATAATAGTAGCCTCTTCAAACCATTCATATGCTAAAAAATGCAATGTACCGATCACTGATCAAGATTATTGATGATCGTTTATGGGACAGGACACATGATACACCTATAATTCTTATAGGAATTTTCGATAGATTACCTATTAATTCGGAAACTATAATAAAATTTTCAAAAAAGCACAAAAATCTGCTTTTGGGCACTTTTGAATTCATTGTCAAAATCTAGTTTCATTTATTTTCACTTTACTTTCCTATTATTTCTACAGTTTAATTGTTATAACTTGCTATGATGTTTCGTTAATTTTTAAAGGAATTTAAAAAATGTATTAAATGTATTTCACTTTTTAATCCCATTTTATCAATGTACGTGTTATGAGTAGATACATATTTTTGTTTTCAAATTCGCAATCTACGAAAAGGAAAATATGTGATAGACTATGTCTTCTGTGAAAAAAAAAACCTTGTTAATTACTGAATTTAACAATAGTATTCCTAGAAATGGATTCAGCTCATTCAAATTCACCCAGATATAGACTTTATGTAGCTGAATAACCGTCATTTTCAGCAATGTATTATATTAAAGATAATTTCAAGATAAGACTCAAAACACCAATGTTGTTTGTATTATAAAACCTCGCCAAACTATGTCAAAGTGCCCCTGCTTACAGCAGCGAATGCAAAACATATGTTGCACCTCATAAAAGTAATAGTAACCGGGGCTTTATCGCTATAAAGAACAAACGGCTAATGGGGATCTAACAAGAAGTGGGTACTTACGTCCGGAATCCTCGACAATGCGCAGCTTTAAGGAGTCCCTGATTGTTGGTAGTACAATTGAATCGGGAGACATTGAAGCCAGTTCGCTTACTGTGTAGGCGCGATCTGCGATAACCAAATGTCTCTGCAAAATCGACCGAGCCTGGGAAAAGAGACAAGAAAGCGTAATTTCAATAAGCAGCTGCTTAGCGAGCCATTTTCATGCAAAATATCCCTTTATGTGCAATTATTATCCTTTGAACACATTTTTTCCGTAAAAACTAAGAAGCCTTTATCGCTAAAGTTGGGCGCTTCGGCTAAGTGAATGTTGCTTTTAGCAATCTACTCCCCGGAATAAGGAGCAGTTACGTGCGCTATTTTGGAGCGTTTTATATACCCTCGACACAGGCGTACTCGATGCGGGCGTTTCGCCTTTTTTTTTTCATTGCCCGAAAAAAATGTGCTTGGATTTCATAGAAAGAAAATTTGCAAGAAAATGGAAAGGAAATTGTACTTACATGGTAGGCAAAATCCCGCATAAAGAGCTTCTTGTGAGCTGATGGATACTCCAGCGAGGATTTCAGCCAGGCCTTATCGCTCGGCACGAAGAACGTGTAGCGCCTCATGGTGTTGTTTACCTGCTCAATGAACCCAGACTGTTTGCTTAGTTGGTATGTGGCGCTGCAAGGTATAATATTCAAATTGAAGACTTTTAAAAATTCACGAACGAGAGAGCCTGCAAAAAATTGTGTGCCCTTTATATTCTTCCAAGTTTACCCAATCTCATGCGGTTTAATTAAGGAGACACTTCGTTGTGGTACTTTATATTTTTTTGCTAAGAACGAAAGACGCTTCTTCCTCCTCAAAGGTATGTGAAGCAAAGGTATGGACCCGTGTTGTACACACGATAAGTTTTCTTGCTAAACCGTGTCATCGTATAAGAAATGAGATACATATAACCAAGTTAAGGAGATGTCCCCACTTTGTATCCTTTATATTCGCGTGGTGCGAATTAAAAATGTCACTCAATTCCAACAAGTGGAAGCCATTTAGTCCAACAAAGTATTACAATTGCATAGAAAATGGAGTCACGCCCTTAAGAATTTTCCTAGCAACATAATTGATTGAGAGTCGGTTTTCTACAAAAACATGATTTTTCTATTTAATATTTTCGAAATGGTCCACAAAGTCACTGAACGGAAAGTCACAGATGTGGGGTACTACTTTTTACTGGCGTAAAAAATCGCTTTTTTTTAGAAAATTGTTTGACAATTATTAAGAAAGAAGAGAACTATGAAATTGGCAAAGAAATTAGTAGATTAGTTTTTATATATACATACATAAAAGAATCTCATGCATACACATAAAAGAACCCGTATTCATTTTAGTTTAGTTAGTTAGTTATTTTAATGATAAAATAATACTTAATAATAATACATACTCTTTGAATTTCTTTCTTGAGCCATTTAGTCCAACAAAGTATTACAATTACATAGAATTACATTACTACTTTTTACTGGCGTAAAAAAATCGCTTTTTTTTAGAAAATTGTTTGACTATTATATTTATATAATTATCCATAGGATCAATTATTAAAAAAGAAGAGAACTATGAAATTGGGAAAGAAATTAGTAGATTAGTTTTTATATATAGGTACATACATAAAAAAATCTCATGCATACACATAAAAAAACCCGTATTCATTTTAGTTTAGTTAGTTAGTTATTTTAATGATAAAATAATAATAATAATACATACTCTTTGAATTTCTTTCTTAACGACTCTAAAATAATTGAAATTATACAATCATAATCATCACATTTTCACGAAATAAACTAATAATGCCATTTAATTGCAACAGTTGAAAGATTTTATTGTGTTAAAGAAACAATTTTAAATATGTACATCCCTTTCCCACATTTACCGAAAAAGTTCAAGGATTATACAGAAAAGACAATTCTCCTTGATTGTAAGAGAAAAATTTTGCTGTTTTATTTTCTTCATTGTATTAGTTTTTGCGAAAGTTAATATGTGTTAACACATTGTATGTTTTTAACGAGATATTAGTGTTTAAAATATTCATAATATTTATAAAAAAAGAGCATTACTAGCTGACAATTTGATTATAATAAACAGAGAAATTCATTTGGTATAAGAAACACTGCAGCAATCTTCAAATTTCATGTTTCGGTTTTGCCAAAAACTGTGTCAATCTTCAATTCATCTATTTCGGGACTCTCAAAAGCTCGAGATCCAGAGCGCCTATAAAAAAATAGTTCATTCATGAAATGATTCTTAGAATGCATAAAAATGATTTAAACCAATCATGGAATCGACAACTTAAGCAACAAACATTTAAATTATAATGCTTAGTTGAACCGTTTTAACTCCCAAAAAGTTCCATTCTAATCTCTATATGTACTACAAACAATTATCGTAAGGATGTTTTTATATTTCTGGAATAAGTTTTAGGGGTCGCTACCGTTTATAAAAATTTGTAATTTTGAATGGAAAAAAAAAACTATTCAATATAAATATAGTTTCGAATATATTTTATCCAGGATAATTTAAAAAATTATGTACGATAAATATTTATATATAGCGCAGGCTCATTGGTTATGTATTCAGTTGTAAACAACTTTATTCAAGAGCTTTCGCACGGAATATCAATTGCCCATGTTTTTAATAAAATTTGAAAAAAATATAACATAATACCAAAATACCTCGATACAAATTCAAAACATCGATATTAAGAACCTCCCTATTGTGCCGCTTTAAGAGGCCATACCTGAGTTTAAACGTTCATTTCGCCTAGTCTATGAGCTTTCAACCGATCAAAATAAAATTTTGAGGATACTTTAGCAACATACTAAACTACTTGCAGGACTAAAAATAGTCAGAATATCATAATTATTTTTGAGGGTAGGTTCGTTCAAAACAAACTTTTCGGGTTAAAGTTTCTGTATACTGAATGTAACCTGCTATGGAGATCTGCTTTCAAACTCATATGTATAATACCTAAATACATTAATTTGTTTTCAAACTAGAACTTTCGTTTACTGGCAAATTGGGATAGCTATCTTGCAAAATTTCTAATATGTCCACCACATTACTTCTCATTGTTTTCCAATTCCATCGTGTTTTCTATTTACCACTCTATCCGAAATGCTATCAATGATGGTGGGTTTTATGCACCCTCCGAGGCAAAAGTTCGTTCGCTCATAAGGTTCGTATCATAATTGAATAAATAGAACTCGAAAAGGGCAAACACCGGAATTCAAATACCGAGAGTATGATGCGTCCCAGGATAGAGGAATTTATTGAAATTCCATCAAGGTAAGTCGGACTTTAGAGAGAGCGGTGACCTGAATTCGGCCCAGGAACAGTAATTAAATTTTAACAAAAGCCCTGGGAATTGTTTGATTTATATTGCGTGAACCCTACGCCATGACAAAGTGTCTGTGGAAAGTAATGCCAAAAACGAGGCCAGATGATGGTACTTACTTGAGCATTGGGTCCGTGCTCAGCTTCCCGAGGACGGTTGTGTGCGGAACACCCAGCACCCTGTCGATTATGTGCACATAGCCGTTTGTTTGTGCAATATCCGCCTGGAGGAGAGTAGCGTTTACTCCACCGCCCTCGACCGTAATTGTTTCGTTCCCGGCTCCGTCGGAAATTATGTTGAAGTAGAGGAAAGTACGGTTGTTTACAGTGGGCACTTGTGGCGCCTGCCAGGTGAATTGAAATGTAAATCACGGGATATGAGATTTTGTCCGAAGGCAAAAGAGTCAAAAGTTACTCACCGTATCCGGGTTCTTCTGCTTGATATTCTCGATGCTCAGCCGGTCCTTGATGATGTGCATATTCAGGATGTCACGCATCATTTCACGGTTCCTGGAAAAAAAAAAGGTCACGTAAAGGTTGTATCTTAAATAGCGAAAATTGCAATAAATACCTGATGACATTGTTAACGTTCGTATTGTTCCATGCCTCGTTGCTTGGCGCCAGAATTGTGACGTCTCCAAGTCTATTGATATCCTCTAAGACATCTCCCCCGATGTCCATAATCGTTTCATAGAACTTGTGCAATGCACCGTTCTCATTGTCCTGCCGGAATACATTTCAAAACAATCACAACTTTGCCGAAAGGGTTTATTAAAGGGTTAGTTTTGCAAATATCATTTTAATTGATCATTGAATACCAATATATCAGTAAAACATAATGCGAACAAACTAAAACGGACAGAATTTACAAATTAACATAAAAGGGTAATAACAACTCTCAGCGTATTTCTATAGTAACACACATACGAGCAAAGCACCTAACCAGAAACCAGTCAAATAACCCGGTTTATTGTATTCGAAGCCTATTAATTAGGACAGCATCTACTTGACATCATTGCCACTCAGCACGTATGGAAACAATAATTTCATGAACAAGGACATGTATGTCTTTAGGCTATGACGAGGAGAATAGAAATTCTGATCCTTAATTAATGCGAGATGGACAGAATTATGCCAGCGAGTGATACCGCTACGATTAAGGATTAGGGATTAACAGCTGAACCAAACGTAATAGCCTTGTACTTGAATGCGACATCAGAATTAAAATGCAACACCTTGCTTAGGTTGTCGATTCCTTGATTTGTGCGATGGCACGAAGATGTTCGTTCCACACAAGTTGGGAAATTTTGGGTGAGGTTCGGGTGGAGGGAAGCATTAACTTACGACAATTTCAACAATCTATAATAAGAACATGCATCCCCGAGTAAAGTGCATCAAAATGCCCCAAGCTGCTACATGAAATTGTATGCCATAGTTAATTGAATTGCAATCATCTGTCATATTATATCCCTTCTGGTTGGTAAGTGAGAATATTAATTTAAATCCATGAGATAACTATCGATCTACATATTTAACTATTTATTGAATATATACATAGATGCAAATTAATCCTTTTCTTATGCACAACGCAACATTGCCGGTTCTGCGATATTTTAAATTTAAATTAAATTTTAGATTAAATATTATTTATATTTTTCTTTTCGTTGGGTCTTTAAGTATAAACATAGATAAATAAGATAAAGAATTTCATGTGCAAGAGGTGCATAAGAATAATTTGAGCAGTAGAATGCAAAAGTAATCTTAAGGTATTTATAAAATAACGTATAGATTATCTATTATATATTGCTCTAATTCGATTTCGAATTCCGCACATTTCAAGAATTTATTGAAAGTATTATGCAGTTACCTCTATTATCTCTCTATTCTCAAATCTACTCGCTCCTCTTAAGAGGAGGCCACTCTTCTACAAAGTTTAAAAATCAGTTAAGTTTTTGAGTTGACCCTTCTTAAGTACGATAATTTCATTTTAGGAGTATTATCATCAAAAGAAAAAGTGTATTTTTTTTTTAAGAATTAATAATTAGAGATTTTCAGAGACGCTGATTTGAAATGTATTGCCACAATTTATGAAATAGAGATAGCGAAGATTTTGAATATTACCGAAAATAATTAACTAATAAATAACCGTCCTTTCAATTTCGTGCATTGCATAGCATTTATAGTTTTTGTATACTGTGTCGCTGAATAGTATGATCGCTGATAAGTATGAAAAACGCAAATATATCTCATCTTAAACCTAGAGGAAGAAATCTAATCAATATTTTAAAAAAATATTTATATATTTTGCAAATGAGGTGTTTGTTCAAATGGCTATTTCCACCATAAGCAAACTTTACAAAAACCGATAAAAATGTTTAATGGTATTTATTTATATGTTCAGGTGGTTTTTTTTTCAATAAGATTATTTTATTTGTACATACATAAAATTTGGTTTTCAATATTATTATTAATAAACAATATAATAAACAATCAAGAATGGAAATAGCACCTTATGATCACATAGTTTGCAATTTCCATGAAAATAGCACCCTTATTTGGTGGAATTAGCAATAACAACTTTGAATGACCATTAAGGTGGAAATAGCCCCTTTTTTATTGAGTCCTAAAACTAGGGTTGTGACATTTATATTTAGATCATAATTTTCAGAAAAACACAATAGTAAAATTTTCCGCTGGGAAAGAAAATTATATAATAAATGTCTAAAATATGAAACTAGTAATAAGCAAATTCAAAGAATGTTATTAAAGCGATGCTAATAAGAGCCAAAATCTTAAGTTATTATAATTATAAACCGTGTCAAAATTTATATATTTTTTCGTTCAATAAACTAGCTGAGGACTGCTTTTATTGTATTGCATAATAAATGCAACGTAATTCACTTGTTATTCTTTACCGTCTTTCAAAACATAATTAATATCACAAAATAATTTGATAATAATTACAAATTTCTGCCAAATAAATAATTAACTTTGATTGTGAAAAACAAGAATGTATTTAAACGTGCAAATATATTTGTTTTTTTTTATTGAATAATATATTTCTTGTAAATATGTAATATTTTAAACATAATATTTTTGAAAACGTGATAAAATACATGAAAAAAGAATTTTGAGTGACAATTATTAACACTAAAAATACCAAGTAGAAATCTGTAAAAATTGTTATAACTTAATACAGGCCTATTCTAGAAAGAGGTAGCGTGTAATTATTACTTATACATATAACTATGTACAAACAAAAACAAACAAATATGAAAAATTATGGTTATCAGATAGGTATGGGCGTCACAATGATACATATTTAATAATGTTTTAATGACACGCTTGGCACAAGTTCACCTGTATACACTAATAATAATCAAAAACTGTTGTTTCGCCATGAAATATTCCAACCTGATATTTTTACCAATTCCAGAATAGGCTTGTAATTATTATGAAAACATTTCCAAATGAAATTGTTCGAATGAAAAATCAAAGGGTTAATGAACGAATCATACCAAATAAACAGCAAAAGTAAATTACCCACGCGTAAAACTAATCAAATAATCATAAAAAAGTACTTTATAAAAGCCATTACAATAACACATTTCAGCTTAATTGCACCGTAATACAATTATCTAATTTAAAAGGTTTTCGCCAGTGTCATACAATTTGTAGAATAAAATAGTATGTTTTTGTGTGTTATCGGGTGTTTTACGAATGAAAAATGCAACTTTCGAGGAAGTGTTAATTGTTCTCTAATGCTCTTCTGGCTTGAGCTATGTATGTACAGTTTATATTATCAAATAGTAAATGCCAGTACTATTAGTTAATTTGAGAAACAAAATAATAATAATACTTACATTTACAATCTATTGTTGGAGGTAAATAACCGACCATGCATCAGAAATGCAGAGTTTAGTCCCATCAAATTTCATTTTGTCATGCGAAGCACAATGAACAAATTACACAAATATTTCAATTTTCAATAATTATTTTCTTAATATAGAAATTCTTATTGTGTAAAATTGCATAATTTTATCTTTATTTTATTTGTGTGCGGCAATTATTACTCCTGTATTCATTTTTCGATTCGTTTAAATTTCGGAAAATTTTAGTTGCTAATTGATGATGGCCGGATTTGTGGTGATATTTAAACTTGGACTTCGCAATTTACGTTTTCACACTTCGAGCAGAGATTATACATATTTTCGATAATTTTTGGACATATTTGGGATTGTGGATGTAATGGAAATAATATTTATTGCAGTTTTTGTGATAAAATGAAAAGTAAATTAAGTTTGTGCAGTAAATCTAAGCATTGGTATTATTAGCAAGATGAGACCCATCTCATTATGTTTTCCTTTTGTCTTTCTAAATATATTTTTTTTCGCTTGTCATCGTCAGTAAAAGAAATGAAAAACGAATTAAGAGAAGAATCTCTAGAATTCTGGATTCCTTTACATGGAATTTATCAAAATCTCAAATCGTGTATTTAAATTCTGCAAGTACGGTTCAGTTGTACTTTTCCGGAGTCCATCTATTATAAAACGGGAGATAAACTGCATTTGGGGTAAGTTCCTTTTCATGTATTACAGTGCTTTTTGAATATGCAGAAGTTCCTTTCAAGCATCTTTCGCTAAGGATTTTAGTAGATATAAATTTATTTTATTCTGAAGCCACCATAACGACAAAGCACCAAAAATTCATAAATAACATTTTTCGAAAAAACAAACATCTCACAATGCGGATGTGAATTGTATATATGTATGTATGTATGCATGAATGTACATATGCTTTTCTTTTCAATGCGGATGAGCTTCCTTTCATAAATAGTCGTTATGAAAACATTACGCTCGGGTGTGATGGCATTCATGACTGCTTTAGAGTGAAATAAAATGAGCAAAACAAAGGGAATTTATTGAATAGCTATCAGATCGAAGGAGTTAATGTTGATGTGTGAGAGCGCCATTATATGAAGCAAGAAAGTGCAGATAACACTTGCATGCACACCTCCCAGCACCGCTGATGTAATTCCGCGGAACTTGATGATTCGCGGGAATTTCATCAACTCAGCTCAGCTTAAATTAGAAGACGCTTTAGACGGAGCTAAGGTCGGATGCATAATTGAAGTTTTAATCAATTATAGAAGAAATTGAAGCGAAACTTCATTATTTATTAATATGATCTTAAAATTGCTCACGAGACTTAATAGCTTCGCGAACATCAAGATATCTAATAAAAAAAAAAAAAATAAAAACCACATTAAATTTTTAGTATTTTCTTTACTAATGTTTTTTTGAATATTTAAAACAATTTATTTGAGTTAAAATGCGCTTAAATTTCATATTGTTTTCTTATTATTTGCTTTATGGTTTTTATAGGAAAATAAATTTCGAAAGGTATTGTAGTTATGCACGCTTATTTGTAGATGCGGCAACAAACAAATTTACAGAAAAAAACCACATAGCACGTAGGTACAAATATTTGTGATAAAATCGTAATTATTGTAGGAAAATATTACCGCCATAAGGGAGATGTAAAATAAAATGAACAATGGTTTTCTTTATATTTAATTTTATTGGTGAAATGCAATCCCTGCTCGAAATGTGTCCATGTGAATTCCAGGAAATAGCTCTGTGTATCAGGACTTTTCGTAGAAATGCAAATTTCGTGTAAAAGTTGTAAAAAATGATCGAAATTTCGTTTTAATATTACTGAAGGTATTAAATAGAGAAATGGAATGAATGAATATATGAACAATAAACGAAAGAAGAACACTAAAAGCTTAATAACACCATGCAAGCATGCTGTAAGGAATTTTCGTAAAAAATTAAAATATTCTTGTAGGTGCTCGTGGTTGTCTCGTATGTTGTGCACATATTTTCTGTTGTCTTTTTGGTTTGCCTGTTTCTACTGGGTATAAAAAATAATAATAAACGGAGAATATGTTTGTTTAATGAATTCACCGAAAAAGTTTGAAAAATAACTTTCTAAAAATATTAAAGAAATGATCATACATGCTTCTATTTGCTATACGGTTTGCTGTGCGTTAAAATTGAGAGCGAGGTGATATAAATTTGTAGTGAATGCGAGAATATGAATATCGTTCAATAAAAATCATTGATGACTGGGATCACAAACTGCACTAAAAAGAATTTATCCAAACTGTTTACTTTTAAATAAAATCCGATTTTACTGTATATAAAATTAAAAATGGTAAAATTCAATGGTGGCATATCATTCTCAAATATTTCTGTGTGTATCACATAACATAAGAAGCAAAAATGGTTCGGACTCTTAGCTAAATTGTTATCGCTTTTTGCGGGAACTCTAAATAAGATTTCCTGTGGAATCCGCACACAATGAAATCAAACACCCTTTCGACGGAACCAACTATGCGACATTAACTCTGCGGAAAATACGTTGTCCGAGCAACATACACATAAGATAAAAATATTTCTAAACTAATCAATTTCGGTACAGATTGTGATCCATGCTACGTACATATATGAGAAACCCAAAAATATATGGGTTTATGGGTGTGGGTACATAACGTAATTCAATTGAATCGTGAATGGGGGAGAAAGGGTATCGACTATTTGGTGATATTGTCAAATGAGCCATATACGAAATACGATATCACGTGCTGCGGTCGTATGAAAGTTCTGAAAGAAGCAAAATAATACGTGGAGGGGGAAAATAACATAAGACAAAAAAGCACTTCTCTGGTGGGGGAGGAAAGTAAAAGAATAACGAAAAAGCTGCACAAGCAGGACGAGAATAAATTATAAGAAAATAACCCAAGAAATGAATGCTGCTATGATATATTGTCCGAGAAAACGAATTTATCTCGTGTTTTTAATAGTAATGTTCAATATATTTATTGTTTATCAATTTTGTGTAACTTTTACCTTAAATGACTGTTTTCAGTGCGACATCCAAGTGGTGGTTGAGTGTAAGCATAGAAACAGATATTTTTGTTAATGTTATTCATTTTGGTTGTGTTCATTTTATTATGTTAGTTCTTATTTATTATTATTAAAATATCTCTTAAAATATTTTCGCTTCGACCATGTTCGAACAAAAAAAAAGTGGGTTTGATAAAGTGCTTACATATCTCTTAAGAATCAGAAACACTCTACTTGAAAATTATAATTGAAATAATGAGAAGTATTAATTATATACTCATACCTAATAAAATTGTTCCTTAGAAATTTGTCATACAATAAGAAGTTGAAAAATTTGGTGATAATTGAAGACAAGGAAATCCTTCATTGGTTCACATGTCTGGGAGCTTAATGGGTTGAATGTATGAAATATAATAAGTTTTTCTTCAAATGAATTTTTTCCCAGCCTATACATATAATATTACAGTAGAGAAGACCGGTTCCAACATATGTATATGTATTTTATTTCTTCTTTTCCTCTATACAAACATGTTTCTAAAGAATATAAATTACTTTTTATAAATCTGTCGTTTTCGTGTTGATCTAAATAATTGTAATTAAGTCTAGCGTTGACTTGAGCATTATTCAAATTCGTTTTAATGATAAAAAAAAAACAAATACATATGTCTCGATTTTGATCAAACAAATTTCTTGCCATCACAAAAACATATTTTAAGTCTACAGAAAAGCTTTATTCTCTGTGTCTAAGGATTTTCTCATCTGTGTAATTTAACACACATTTTATTGTTTGTTGAAGGTAAATAAAGACTCAAGTTAAGTCAGATGTTTGATATTTTTAAAACAAAAGGAAGGAATGTTTCTAAATATATTTAAACATTACTTTACTAAAAGAGAAAATTAAATTACCAAAAATGGCTCTAATTTAATTTAATGGCGGTCTGATATTTCCGTAAAACTTTTATTGACTTGCACTTTTGCTTGAAATATTTATTTTACTGGCTGAAATTTGGCTTTAATATAAATGTTTATTGCGATTTGTGATACTGAATCGGTCAATTTTCAGATGATTGTATTTATATTATGTTTACAATGGTATGCATATTATTGGTGAACTCATTAATTTTTGTTTACAAATTTTGAATGACATGCTCCCATTATCGAAGCAAAGTTAATTTCAGCTTCGACATTTTACATATAACGACATAACATGCAGAGTAATTATTTTGCCTGTTTAATTAATTTTTTTTAAAATTATTCAGAGTGAATGACTTGATAGATAACTTATTGAATTCTACAAAAAAAAAGTTGTACACTCATGGCATGTAGAAAAGCAATTACATTTTTCGCTTCTGGCATATTCTTCAAATAATTTCCATTTCCTATTTTTGTCAGAAAATCGATTTATTTCGCTTCTTGCAGTAAATGTCGGTAATCTACTGACTTAATCTTGGATTTCACACGAATCAGCATCCCCAAACACTTTGAGGATTTAAAGGAATTTTTATAAGAAACATTGTCCTGCAAGATTTTTGCATAAGAATGCTAGGGACTTTGTGGAAGATAAGAAAATAAGGAGATGAAGTTGTACCACGAACAAGACAGGAAAGTCCTCTTTCATCTCAATTGAACACTCTCGTTAACAAAAAAAAAAATACTTTTTGTTCAAAGCCCCTCAGCTGTATTTTAGTTCACTAAACCCACTTTTTATTTGGTTGTAACAAAACATGGTCGAGTTTCTCAATTTAAAAAAGTGCTACTTCTTTAAAGTTTGTATATGTGTATGTTTGTGTTTATTTTGACGTCATTTATATATTTTTGTAGAAAACTGTCTAGGAAATAAACAGTTTATGTTTAATATTGTTTTCTTCTTAAAATCTTTCTGTTACTTCTTTGCTGACTAGAATACTATATTTTGCGAAATAAAGGTACACAAAGCGGTGCCGTAGATAGATAACTTGTTAACTCTTTGTACAGCAGCGTGCCGATACTGTTCTGCTAAATAATTGAATGGGCACAATAATTGTGTTAGCCTATTTATAGTATAATACTTCTTAATAAAGTGACGTCATTTGTTGGGCTTACCTGCAAAAATTGGGAAACTGTCGTGTCTACGATCATAAGGGGGCGATGAATCAGATGGACAACGCCATTTCTCACTGGAATATTCCCTTTGACAATTTCGGCCATTACTACGCCTGTTGAATGCTTTGAGTCGCCGAGAATTGTGTTTGACTTCACATACACTGAGAAAAACGATATTATGTATTTTTCGACTTAATTAATTCTTTGGAATAAAATAAATGAAAGGAAAAGTGGAGAGGTAGTTACTTTTGCCATCCTTTTGCAGGAAAAAGCTCACGGTTACTTTGATGTTGTCTTCAAAAGCGGCAGTGGTTTGTGGTACTTCGAGGGGTGCTGCTGCGGTAAATATCACATTATTAAGTATAACGTGGCCATCGATGACTTTATTATCAACAAGACTGCTTCGTGTTGTTTGCTATATCCCCAGAGAGTTGAGTTAATACAATAAAATACAACCCAACGGGAAGGTTCTTACCTTGAATCCTTCATCAATTGGAATTAAGAATGTATGCGTTCCAGGAGATAGGAACAAGTTTTCCTTTCGCATTAATGTTACCTGAGACCGGAAGGATCTGAAAGTACACAGAAATCATTAAACTAATTCCACCTGAGAGTAAACAAAGGATATTTGTAAGCAAACAATAAAAACATAGGAACGAATTAGGGACGCTCAACTTATGTTTAGATAAAAGTTAATCAACCAAATTTTATTGTAGACGCTCCGCTGAAAGTTGACTATTTAAAGCGAGGCGGCTTTTGTTTGCTTATGGCAGACAAGAGGCTAAAACTTTCCTCTTTATTTTGTTTGTACCTTGAAAATCACCCCATATAGCACAAATACCAGGGTTTCAGATTGTAACGTGCTACTTTGAAGTTCAAAGGTATTGATTTCCCCATCTTTCTTTGTAGCTGAACATTAAATCACATTGAAATTTAGGTAGTTGATAAAAACTCACATGTTCGTACATATTTTTAATGAAATGTTGTGATTTCCTGATGCATACCATGCATTTATGCAAGTATATTTAAACGTCTTTAAATAATACCTATACACAGATCGGGGGAAACAATGTGTGGACTTGCACATTGTTCAGTTTTTATGTGTTAGAATATGTACATATGTTCTAAGTTATCAAACAAAAAAACAATAAGAACATAAAAATTAATTGCATAAACATATTTTATCAATTATTGTATCTTATCAAAACTCAGAATTTCTTAAAGGCATCGCTAGCAGACCCACGGTAGCTCAGCAGTTCGAGCTTTTTGAAAATTAATCGAAATAAATTTGTTTCTAAAGTGTAATTAATCAGTAGAATTACCACTTCTTACTTGTGGTAGATAAAACTTTGTAAAAAAGACAATGACTAAAAGCTATAGTTAGAAAATTGAATTATTTTATGAAATTTTAAATTTAGAATACATATTTTGATGCTCGGGCGGACTGTAGAGAATGTTAAAATGGATAAATTGAAAGATCTGGATCAAAGAGAAATTGTTCTGATCTAACAATACCTAACTTGCCCAAATCGATTAAGTCGTGGGTTTCAGGGACCGCGGAAGTACTTTTTGAGGGGGGAGGGGGGGGGGGGAGGGGCTCGTTCTACGACAAACGTAACCATCCTCTCTTGCACCGGATAATTATTAGTTTTTATTTAATTTAAGATGTTTTCTATATCGCATCAAACATTCAAAATTCGACACACAACATTACTATCCCTTTCAGAAATAGAAATTGTTCACTTCAAACGTACATAATTCGTGTCAAACAAATTTTTTATTTTTTTTACTTAAAAGAGAAAAGCCCTTTGTAAAATGACGGCATAAAAAATCGTACATTACTATGTGGGAAAAAAATGGCCGGGGGGGGGGGGGGGGGGGGCTAAGCCCTCCCCCGTTCGTTTTGGGGGGTGCATTTGGCCCTACCTGCCCACCACTTCCGCGGCCGCTGGTGGGCTTGTATGTAATATAATGTAAAATAGTTGCAATTATAAATATTCCTATTTAAAAGACTTGATTCAACAGTTATATGCTTTTCTTAATGGAATTATCATTTGCATCTTTATATCTGTAACAAGTTCAAATTGATAATTGTTGAGAGTTGCGTAAGTTTATAAAACAGACTCAATTGAATAATTCAACAGAGTAATAAGAAACTTCTTGTGTAGACTGCGAATTCTTTACTGAAACTTGTTTCTACTTCTTAGTTTCTTGCTTTAATTGAAATAATTGTCAGTTCTATTAAATCAATTATTGGGTAAGTTCAGCTTCCACAAACTTGTTTGTTGAAGTATAAATTTTACTGAAGAAACTGTGTTTACAATGCTCATTTGTGTGAAACTGGTCCTCGAATTAATTATATTTACTATTTTTCTCTGAAAACAAAGTCGTAAAAGGACTAATTCATCTTCAAATCAATAAACTTTAAATAGGATATGGCAAATTATCGTTGACATAGTTATGCATTTTTTAAATTAATTAGAGCGCGTATACATATTATACTTTGTAATATTAAGATTTGAAAAAAATTTCCTTTTTTGCAAGATTTTGAGTAACATATAAGGTTAGCTAAAGTTAATTCAAGAACATGATAAGACAGTGAAACAGTAAAATTCTGGAATATGATGAGAAGGTTCACTTGTAACCATCTTAAAATAAATTACCTGAGACGATATGGTCCAATGTTCATAGAGTCTGCCTGTGTAAGAAACTGGAATGCATCGGGATTCGTTATCTCAGTCTTTGAAGTTGGCAGAACGGTGAGTGGCTCCAAGACGTCGTCAATCACGTGCATTACCTATAGCACAGGGAGAAAGTTCCATTAAATTACATTCGATGTAGGATAAAGCCTTGGTGGATCATTAGTTTAAATTAAACAGATTCTTGGAAACGCTGCCATTGTTATAAAGGTACGCTATTGCATTCATCAATTTCTCTTGAACCGCAGTGACAGGGTTGGCTTATACTTCATCCAGTGGAAACCAGGCGGAATAATGAACTTGCTTGGGAAATATTTCTTGCTCAGGTAATTCTCCCCGCAAACCCATTGAAATCTATTCATTCGTCGGGAAACTTTCGAGTGTTTAGTTCGGAAATATCGGAAAAAAAACTTTTTTAATTTTCCTAAAAGATTTTATCAATATTGTCCGAGCCCTTTCCATTCGATCAATTGCCGAGGCAGTGTCCTGGAAGTTGAGACATTTCGGGGCTGTAAAGGTGTGCCCCCGGAAAAAAGTAGACGCTTCATTGAAAGCAGTAACCGGCGCGTGCCATTAATTGCATTGCTTGTGGGTGGGAAAAGCAACCAATGCTCTCTGCTGGTTACGCCATGGAGTATTGATTAAGCACAGAATTCAGGCCACCAGGAGCGATTTTTTCTTATTGTACTAAATATTTTACTGCATAGTTACCTGCTTGTATCCGTCGTTTTGCACCTGTGTAGAACGCGATGGTACCAGACGAGCGTTATTTACAAAAATATCACCATTTCGATTCCTTGTTATATACAATGGCGGATTTCCATCTAAGTCCGATGCTACACTTTTCGGCAGTTGTTCTTTGGTAAGTCCAACAGTAGCTGAAAAGTAAAATAATTTTTTAAATGATTTATTTAGGATTTTAGGATTTAAAAAGGTTTAATGTAATCACTCTTATTATTTTAAAAAAAAATGAGATAAGTTCATTATATGTATAGTCGATATGACAATCATTAAGTTATCAACAAAATATTAACTTTTTTAATAGTCACCTTTAATCGAGCATTAAGTTAATAAGATAAGACGAGATGAGTTCGACATAGAAATATATAAGTATTTAAAAAAAAAACTGTCCAAAATAATATTTTCTTTTCTATATATCAAATAGGTATATAAGTACTCTATATGTCTGTTTTTCTTGGTCACATCCGACAGATGATTTATATAAGATTTTTATTTTTTGAATAAGGTAAAAAATGTTCACGAAAAATTAAAAATATAACAAAACAAGATAAAAAGGACAACTTAATAAATTTTTTACAATATACTGTACGTACTTATAGAAGTAATTGGCGAAAAATTTATTTATAATATGTAAAATGGTTGTGATCGCAATAGGCGCTCCTGGTATTTAGTTAGATAATTTATCGGTTTATTTTAAATCCATGGCTTAATCGCTGAAATTTATGGCTTTAACTAAAGCTTAAACCAGCGCTTGAATTCAGTTTAAAAAACGTTACATTATCACCATGAAATCGAAAAATTATCCAAACGGAGAATTAAACCTACCTAGAAAATTATGTTTAAGATTTAATTTAAGATACGCCACCGATTTCCATAACGTATCGTTAAAATTTGAATATTAATGGCTTTATTATCAATTCACCCTATTTTTTAAAAGCCCCCAACCTGGTAGAAATTTTTCGTTTGCAAATATGTAATCTACATAAAAATGTATTATTTGGTGTAAGGTTTTGTTTCCCATCAACTGTTTAAATTCAGAGTTATTTGAGATTGCGCGTCTGTAGCAATGTGCTGTACATGTGTACATCTGCAGTTTCAGGAATTACGTAACTATTCAAGCATTTATGAAATTTTCTGTTTCCTTGCAGGAAACAGTCAGAAATTAGCTCCCCTCGAGGTATTAAGCACTTCATTTATGACGGAAAGCTCGTATATAAAACGTATCCGCATCTCCCAGATCCGCTCCCATATCTACGCTGCATAGCTCCGAAACTAATGGATGTGGAAGGATTTACCAGATGTTTTCCGAATCCCTGATGTGCACCCAACTAGCTGTGGGCTGGGCCTTAGCTTTTAAAGCACTTAGACTTACTGAAAAGTAGGAAAGTGTTGAAAGCAGCTATTAACTTGGGGTTGAACGCTGGCCAACTAGGAGCAAAAAATGTGTTTGATGTGATTTTCGAAACAGACTCATTACCGGAAATTTAAGTCTAAAGTCCTGCTTAAGTTGGGCGAGAATAATTTTATGAAATTAATTATTGACAAAAGCCAGGGACGTGCTTTATTCCGCGGAAGCAGGTCATCCACCGTCGCAAAGCAGTGCCATATTTCAAGAGCTCAACTTTTGCACTGTTTCTTTTCATCAGCGAAATATTTATAACTTGAACGAAGAACTTCGGATTAGGGGCAGAGCGGATAAAAAAAAAAGTTCAACTTGTTTAAATATAATACTTAAAGATGATTTAGTTCCGAAAGTTTTCGTTCAAAGTATCCGGTCTCCTGCTGCACTGATTGTAGTGAGTGATTGTGCGCTATTAAAACAAATTATAATTAAATTTATTCATGCGAGCAAAGGACGTCGGTTCAAGTGGTGGAATCTTCAGGAGAGCGACCTGGGAGATCGCTCCTGGGAAATTATTCCAAAGTTAAATGAGCTATTTTACGTGGGCTAATTGGAACTCTTGAGCACCAGAAATTTCAAGGTAATTCTATTAAGAGTTTTTAAAGTGCCACAAGATATAATTGAGACTCTTTGATATGTACTATACAATAGTAAAATGTTGAAGATCTAAGGACTATCGCTAACACTTATATACGAAGTCAATTTCATTAATTGAAAACATTAGTTAATTTTGTAGCTTATTAGGGTATAATTTTTCTATTTTACAATTAGCCTGCAAAGGAGTAATCAATGGGATATGAAAAGGGATATTTTACGGAAAAAAAAAATCAAGTAATTATATTTGATGTAGTCATTAGAAATAGAGATTCTTGATGTTCTCAACTTTAATGAAAGTTGATAAAGAAAGAAAAAAATTTATTTCAATTTGAATATCGGAGTGTAAATTTGCTCCACATGATTAGGTAGACGAAAATTCCCGCATGCAAAGGTTTACGAACAACGTTTTTATATATATATTCATAAGTTCGTGGATAATGGAATAAAATATTTCTTAGCCTAGATTGTAAAAAATTTAAAATGGCGATAAACTCGAGGTTGAAAATAATAAAATAATTCACCAATTGGTTAGTACGTCTAGTTATTGTTGTCCCAAATATCCCAATGAAAACAAGCGATATGAATTCTTTACTGGCCGGCACAAATAGCGTCAAACAACCACTCTTAGCAATTAAATGTTTTTAATATTCATAGCACCATGCTTCTAATAATATATAAACCGGATGGCTATGTTCGTGCAATTCCTGCAGGTAATTAACCTCTTTTTAGTGCAAAGCAATTATTTGCAAGCATAGAGTACAGGTCTAATGGAATTCTAATTACTTTGTCCTTTTTCCATGGGTACTTAGGTACTTTGGTAAGCCCAGCAATTTTTCTGATGCGCTACTTAATGAATAGAGTGCCAGCTTTGTTCTTGGAAGGTGTCTTATTAAAAACTTTTAGAATAATTTTTCTTCCAAACAGCTAGTCAGAAAACGTAAGTAGTAAATTCTTGTCGACAGTATACTGAATTACAGTCCGAGTAGTGTAGGGCAAGTTTTTACTGGCACTTTGGCCAAAGTAGTTTAGAAATGCAATTTTTGTTAAAAGTATGAAAAAATGAATACTTACAGATGTGATATAGCACCGATGTGTTTCCAACGAACTTCTGGAATGCCTTGTTAGTTGGCACAAATACCGTCACCGATCGAAGTTGAACCGTCGCATTCGCAATTGCATTCCTTTCCAGCAAGCTGTGAAACTGAAATACGAGAAAACAATTTTTAACTTTTGGGGGAGAACTTCATGTGCTCTGCATGTGCAAGACAAAGTGAAAGAAAATTGTCGGCATCATTTCCATTTTCGCTAAAATTTGCTATATGTATTTGAGAGTGAAAATTCAAAGTCAGGACTCAGCTCTGCGCCCTGCGGAGCTTTTGTATATCGAGGGGAACGAAGGGCTTGAAGGTGCCACTGTGTATGACGCTTCTGGCGCCAACCAATTTCAGCCAGAATACAGCACTCTGCATTGCTGCAGAAAAGCTTGGAATCTACGGGATGCAGATACTTTTTGCACAATTAGGGGATTTAATTACCTAACCATTGCTGGGGCGAATAAAAAAGGCGAGATAGGCTAATTTTCAGGAAATCTTTTATACCTCTAATGTTGGGTGATTGCCCAATTAGTTTTGATCGATATTTTTATTTGCACTTAAAGTATTTATGTACATATGATATGGATATATACTTTCAAGAATACATATATATTCATGTAAAATGTATTAAAAATTTTGCAGAAATGGGGATGTTATTCCAAAGAGAAGCAGTCAAAACAACCGGCATTGAAAGTTTTTACCATGGATCCCTAATTTCGTCTAGTTCCAAGTTGTTGTAATAACATGGTCATTACACAATCTTTGAATATTATTCAAATTCTAGAAAATAATTTCGGAAAGAATGACGGTAATATTCAAAGACATAAGTTATCAATAGTGATCTAAAAATAAACCAGAAATCTAAAAGTTTGGAACATTCGCTTATGCCAAGAAATTCCAAAAAGACAATTTTGGTGAGAACCCGGAACTTCTGGCTCCAAATTTGGATGTCTCCCCACTATTTCAATCTTTCTAACTAAGCTTAAATTTGGGTTTTACCAAATTACCTCAAATGTTAAGAGCAATTTTGTTACAATATTAAAGTCTGACTGCTTATAGCATCTTATAATGGGAGTGAATTAACATGCCCAAAGCATGTCAGAAAATTTAATATGAATGTTAATTCCATTATAATGATAAGTATATCTTACCAACGTCTTTGCAATCACGCCTATGTAGTTTAAATTTCATATTTCAAAGGTCTGGGTATTTAAATTTAATGTCAGAATGCCTTTAATCTGTGACACATACATACAGACCATATGCATGTGACGGCTGGTAGCAAAAGGCTTAATTTATGGATTAGTCCTTTTAAAAATTTAAACATATTTTGGGAAGCAAATGGTACAGTGTCGGATGGACTTTAAACTTTAAAACAGAATGGTTGCTTGGATATAAGCGTATTATCTTCGTTTCAGGGTATTAGTGACTTCAGAACAATCCGCTCAAACATATTGCGCAATTGGTGGTTCATAAGTTGCACTAATTTGGAAGGTCGAATTAGGTCATGAGAGCTATCCAAACGAGTGGGTGTTGACGTAAATCATGTTATGCATAGCATGGGGTGGTAATTCCCTTCAAATTTACACATATTAAAACCCAGAGGGAAACGTGTGCGCATCCCCACCCCAGGCGCCCTTTTAAAATCCTTTAATAGGCTTTAGGCACGCGTTAATCCCTTTTGTTTCCATCGCTCTAAGGATCTGGGTTAAGTGAAGCCTCGAGACATTTGCATTTTTATGTAGAGCTCCTAAAATAGGAGTCGAAATTGATAGCTGGCTGCCGTTAACGTTCCCAGAACACTTTTGAAGTTTAATAATAAAACAATTCCTGACAGTGATCAAATATAAGTGTACAACTTCAGAGGCTCCCAATAAAATCCTCCGGGGTTCTCGAAGTCGTAAATCGACATGCATGCTGAAAACAGTCAATCCGGCGACATGACGTCGCTGTAATTCGATTGATAAACTCAACTACAGGGATGAGGATTGGCGATTTCGGTGGTTGTACAGCTCCGTTTCGCGTGTTTCGTGCTAAGTATTACCAACAACTCCCGTGATATATAACATTTGCAGAAAGCAAGGCGAAACCACAGCGTTTTTACGTAACTTCCCTTACATTTCGCGATAAGCTCCTGACGCTGGTCGATAGTGGCACAAACCTACACCCAAATTCCCGGCTTGGTTTGGCTGTATGTTGCATAAGGTTGTGGGGAGAAAACATATCGATTTTATCAAGTTTTTAATTCTATGCATTTAGCAGGCTTCACCGCCGTCTTCCAGGGCAAAAGAAGCCATCCCCGAGCACGAAAATGTGAATCGATCGGGTCAACCCCAGCCGGTGCGGTGAGTGAATTCGTACCTATTTGTTGGAGCCTCTACGGGCAAATGCATTGTCGCAATAGACCCTTTCAATTAGGGCATGCCTTTCGTGACATGAGCTATTTGAACAGGAAATAAAAGTACAATACCACCGCAGACAGACTCGTTCAAGAACTCTTAATAGGCATTCTACAAATACGTAACCTGCAATTAAGTCTAGCCAGTGTGTCGCCGCAAGTATAAGAGATTACCTTGCGTTCAAATATTTCTATGGATGTATGGACAGTGTACGTGTCAACTCGACAGGAATAGGATTCTACAAAAACTGCCGCTCATTTGAATAATATCTGAAAGCGCAGGATCTTGGAGTCTTTTTTGCTATTTATTCGACGGGGCGGCTTTTGTGAATTCGTTAAAGCAATCACGCAAGATGATTCGTAAAAACGAGAATTCAAACTGCATGCCACTTACAATTTGAAAGAGAAAATTACTTACGCGGCATAACTGAGGAATTTTATTTCTTTGCATGTGAAGCTTTTTAACGATTTTATTTATGTATTGAAAACAATTAACTACATAGAAATTTGGTACGACAATTTTTCATAAACTTATTAAAGAGCATCACCATTTAAAAAAAAACATTATTTTATTATATAGCGTAAAGTTGTAAGAATAAGTTGGGTTATCATTCATTCAAAAATTCCCATAATTGCATAAGATCAACCAATTTAATTTAAAAGTATCCAAAATCTCCGTTTATGATACGAATAAGTTATACTTATGGTTTCTTCTTTTACGGTTTTCTCGAAACTACGTTTTTATTATACTAATTTATATAATTATTTACAAAACAACACTTCTATGCTACAATGTAATGTAATGTAATGTGATGTTTTTAATAACATGAATATGAAACTAAAAACTTTTAAATAGTTTTCGTGATATTTATTTACCGGTGTGAGCTAAACCTTAAATAATCTAAATTTTAATTTAAAATATCTAAAGTAATTAAAAGGAACGATACTAAGTTTTTACATACAGCGTCCTTTTAACTTTTTCTGCTAGCCGTTTTTGTTAATTTAGACTAATTAAACAAAAATTACGATTGAATTTGCCAGTTTCGAAAAGATGGCATGACTCTGTTTTCACAATATGTGTCTTTCTCGAAAGAAGAAAGAAATTTATAAATTTGAAAAGGTTTCAACTCCAAAACTCCTTTCTCCTCCCTGCCCGGTGTGAAGGTATCGTGCTCTCAACAGTCAATAAATACGCAAACTTGGAAGAAAAATCTAAACCATAGCAGTACATTCCTCTAGAATTTAAACTTAAAAGCTTTTCATTTTTGTCATTTGAATTTCTAATGCACAAATCATGTTTTTTTTCATTTTTAACAATATTTACTTTCATATTTTTAATTTTGGTAAGATAATAAAATCGTTCGCAATTTTAATGGATTTGCTTCGTTAATTTCGAAATAGTTTCATATTCGAACATTTGAAGGATAAATTTTAAAAAAGGTTACCACTGTCACCTATCCGGAGATTGAATAGAGTTTTGAAAGCATTGTCTTCGTTTCCTGTAAAAATTAAATTTTAATTTGAGAATATGATACCTTTTCGAAATTGTCGATTAAATTAATCAATAAAATAAACAATCGGGCGATTAATGAGTGATTCCAAAATGAAAGAATATTTTTTAGTTAGTTTATATTTCAAGTAGATTGATCAGTCCAAAAAATTTATTTTACAGCGACAGCGTTTCAAATTGATAAGTTAGTATATATTTTTTACTTGGATAACTTATGTATAATATGTATTTAACCACTATGTTGTACTTTTATTTCTTTGTCGCTTGAAATAATTTTTTGAAGGTAAACCATTTCTATATTTTCATATAATGTATTAAATGATCTAAGAGCACGATGTGCTGAAGCGTTAAAACTCGTTGATGCAGTTTTTAAATTTGTCGAAGCTGTTTATGTTTTACATGAGATGAATCTGTTTTTAATTTCGAAAGGAAATTGTAAAAATTAATCTGTGGAAAAAATTATGTTGTGATAATTTGGTGGTGCGCGAGTATAGTTAGTCGTGCAGAGAGCCAAAGAAAGGGTGCCAGATAATTTTTTCAAGGGTTGAAGGACCAACCGGGGTTGCAATATTTTTTATCATCGCATCGGTTTGCTTTAACCGCACCACACTCCGGTCGGGGCTGCAAAAGGGCTCATGGTAGGGTGTGTTGTAACTAACTGCAGCACAATAAACTCGTAACCGAGAGCAAGGGTAAAAAATGTCTGCTTTCATGCAGATCAGAGAAATGCAAATGTTGCGGTATTTACACTAATACTTTGCCGCAGGGCTTTAGAGGGCATATTGAAATGACGGCAAAGAATTTATTATCGCGCTGCCAGCCAACGCTGACAGGAAAGGATATTCTTCTAAAACCCTGCCTTTCACATTGACCTAAAGGGTTCCGGGTTCCATGCTCCGGGTTCCGTGCTCGGGGCAATGCAGTCAAGCACTTAACACCCACCATGCGGGGGCGCTGCATATAATCTGGGTTTATTGATTTTTGGCCAAAAACTAAACAGCTAAATTCGGGCACGGCTAAAACAGGGGATTTGTTATGCTCCCAGGAATGTAATACAAAGTTTCATCCAGAATTTGGTCCAGGGAACGAACCTGACATGCATCAGCCGTCCGTCCAGTGCTATTGGAGGTAATGAGGTCATTTCAGGGGTACATCAAGTTGTTCCCAGCCGAAGCTGCGAGTAGAAATTAATTAAACAAAAATTTCGACGCCCCCAAACAACGTCAACACTAATTGTGAATGTTGCCGACTGCATCCGAGCAATAACATGAAATATTCAAAAAATGTAACGAAGGATATTTACGGCATTTTTCGGCAAAATCTGTTTAACTTTGCAGAGCCCTTAAAAATTTTCAAAAGCCCTGGTAGTTACGAGAATGTTGAAAACTGCTGATTCTGCTGAATTTAGTTAATTCATTACCCAGGGCCGGGAGCAATTTAAACATTTCTGCATAAATTACTCCAGTTTGAGCTTTTAAGTTGTATGCCTTTTTTAGCTTAAAAGTTTTTCCAAGGGTGTATCCAATCGCATTTTGTTTATTTTCTGAATAGTAGAGGGGTTTTAAAAATTTCATTCGAGTAAAGTTGGTATGTACCTTTGGACGGACTATGGCTTAAGGTGGTCTATAGCGCTCCTGACTAATGAGCAGATTTGTTATCTTTCAGGGCAACCGATGGCAGAGTTTTACAGAAAAATTTACCCTTAACTGATGCTCTTATTCTTTTTATCATGTGGTTCTTCTAACAAGCAAGAAAATTGCACCTGAAGGTGGCGTTCACAAGAAATCTATTCTGGAAATAAATGGACAAGCTTAAGGGAGAAGAAACGTCTATTGCACCTTGTGAAACTTTTAAAACGTTTTGTGAAGGTACAATTTAAATGTTGCATGTAATCGTAAGACATTTGCATCAGTTTTTATATAGCTTCCTTGAAATATGGTCCAAGCGTGTTTTCAAATATGTTTCGAAGATTTATTGGAGTCCATGTTTACCAAATCTATCTATCTTTCATTCAAATAAATACAAATATTCGCAACTTCTGTCCAAACTATGTTTAAAACTACGTATTTGCCAAATTTTTCTTTTCTATTAGTAGAACTAACATAATTTTTCCAAAATGATTCCTTCAAGACTTTTGCTACTAAATATGTTACCTCAGACCACAAATCTATCAAGCTGTAGTAGCATCATTTAGTAAAATTCAATTATGAAAATAAATGATTTTTTATAACTTTTTGAAGTATGTATATAAAATGTTAATAAATTAATTTTACCAACACGAATTCAGTAAATGAAAAAAATCGTAAATTTATATTCATATAATGTATGCAGATATTTCAGTCAGTCACATAGTCATCGTTTAATTAAAAAGTAGCAACCTGGCGAACAGAAATTCTCAATTAATTGCAAAATTTGCTTGAGTTGCTGAATAAACAATATGAATATGTATTATAAATCCACTTTAGTCACAGAGTAAATTTAGCAGTTTGTAAAAATTATGAATTGGTTGTAACTTTGAGTCTAATTTGCTTTAATTAAAGTCAATTTAATTGGTTTTGTAAAATATTTACAATTGCAATTTCATTTCATCCGTCAATGCAAATAAAAACGATAATATAAAATGTCTGCAATGTGCATATTTACATTTAGTTGCATACCAATAAAATGTAAAATTTGTATATTTAATTTCAATGTTTTTAGTTGTAAAACGTGGATTGTGTATCTATATTGGATATTCAATTAATTCAAAATAAATGATGCGGTTTACTTTTATAGTTGAGAAAAAAATATACTTTGCATTTTTCATAGTGAGAAACCATATTCTCAAGAAATACTGTTGGTAAAACTTAAATAGATTGCGTAGATACAGTAAAAATTTCGAATTCGTACAAACTACAATACAACTTTAATGATTTAAAGTGATTGGATAAGTACTACATATATATGGGTCACAAAAATTCTCTAGTTTCGGACCCACCGTAACGAAAGTTTTTCTGTAAAAAAATGACTACAACTAGAATGGACAGACAGATAAGAAGAAAGCATGACGAATTACTCATCCATCGAAAACAATTAGACTTGGCCAGACAAGAAAAAAATTCACATAATTGAACGGATGTAAATCAATTGAGCTGAAATATCTTTTGTCTTGGAGCGCGGAAATGAGATGAGTGAAAATTGTGGAGATAAATCACATACCTACATAGGTGGGCTCTAAATTTCATCAGCACGTCTTGGGTTCTTTTAATTAAACCACATTTTTTGATGATTGTCATGTCATCAATGCCGAGCCACCGCTACTTATTCATAATTACTTCTCTAATTAAAAAAAAAAACCGCAGTTTTGCTTTGAAATCCGAGATCTCTAGCGCTACCGCAGCTGTGTTTTGTTCCTATTTAATTGGGTACTTGGAAAAAAAAAACCAGCTGCATCACTGGTTCTTGTTCAACCCCAAAGAAAGTAGCAATCATGATATCTTCGCGCTATTGTGCGTTGTCTTCACTAAGATCTTCGACGAAGACAAAGAAGATGAATGAGCGCGATCTCAGATCAAGCAAAGATCTTTGACTTCTAGCCCTGGCGCGCAACGAATGGGAATTGCTGGAGTGGACCATTCCAAGACCAGCGTGCACGATCAATTTGTATGCGTGATTCGTGCATGCTGCGTTCATTGAAATTTATTTCTTTCCTAAGCAACCAAATTCGATTTTAATTATGCTCCCAATAAAACGAGGAACAGCCCTAGTCGAAAATGATGGCGGGGACCGATGGAATGCGGGTGGTTTTGTCCCCGCAACTACTCAATCGGTGCGACGACCGCTTGTTGAGGTGTGAGTAATGACTTTAACTGCTGAATAAATTACCTCAATTGCTCGCGCTCGCGGTCGGTGAGTTATCTTCTAGCCATTTGGACATGTGCCTTAGTGCGGATTGAGGCGGACTTCATCGGGTTACGTCGTTCCATCGCGCCGTAATTCACTTTGAGTCGTCGTATTGCGTTACACGGGGGCTCCGGGGCTCTGGGGCCCCAAGAGAAGTTATCTGGGAGTTGGGGTGCTGCCGAATCATGGGGCAAGCAGTTCAACAATTTATTTACTGAAAACAAGTTGAAAAGCTTCGATTAAACCGAGGGGGTCAGACTTACGATCGCGATAAGCCGAGGTCACCTCCGGCTTGTCGTCCGATTTATTGCTTTTTTTTTGCAGAAACGCAAATTCCACTCATTGCCAGTGGGAGAGGCAATTTCCTTGCTATGCAATTATTATTCCGTGAAAAATTTCGTTAAAGCGTTGCGTGTTCAGAATTTAAAATTGAGTGAAAGCTGAGGGCTTCTATCAACGAGAAAAGTAATAAACGAAGCGAGTTTATGACTCATTTTATCAAATAAGGTATTCTGCTGGCAAAGCAGAAATCCTCATATTTCGAGAGCTTTAAAATTATATCTTTTCAATTTAAATTTTTCTCAGTTTATTATTTGTTTGCATTTTATTTTAAAATTTAACAGCAGCTAACAGCGAAAAATTGAAATATGTATATTACCTATATCTATTATAATCGGATTATATACAGATATTAAGAACTCTTTTATCTAGTCTAGATATAATATTTCCTCAAGAATTTTTAAAATGTCTACAAGTGTTTCGAAATAAAATTAATTTGAATATCATATTAAAATGATTCGCCGGAGGTAATAAAGAACCTTGATCCAGAGACATTGTACATATTTTTACGACACGATACCGAGACTTATTTTAGGTTGTTGAGAGTTTTCCAAGAACTTGACAATTTTACCCAAATTATGTATGTTCTAATATCTTTGTGACAGATGAGAGAAATCTGAATTGATCTTGTTTCAAGCTTTTATTCAGATTTTTGAAGAAAAGTAGGTACTCAAACAAACATGTTGTCTTTTCTGCCTGAGAGTTTATTTTTGTAAATAAGGCGCACTTTCGTTCGTTATTTGCTAATTGAATAAGGCCGTTTGTGGGAGTGAAATAAAAGAGATATACATATTTGTTTGGCATTCTTTTCTGCAAATAAGCTTATAGACTTCTCAAATACTAGAAAACAAAATACCTCCTATTCTGGATATAAGTTAAGAGCTTTTTGTCTCTTAATTGGGTATCAAAAATTAGTTTAAAGGAATTACATAATATTCTTCATCGGTATTTAGGGAATGCTGTTCATTATTAGGGACAATATTTTGTAAGTAGGACTTTCTTATTTTGAGTAAAACAGATATTTTAAAACAATTCAGTGGTTATAATTTAAGTTTTTTTGTAACAAGAAGACAAATCGCTTGCATTTCTACAAATTAAAGTTTGAAACCAATTACACATTCGGTTTATATCATACATGATATAATGATGCAACGTATAAAATATTTTGATCTTTTAAGAAGCCTAGACCGAAAATTCGCCGTAAGGAACATAGAAACATTTTAAGGCTTGATGTAAAAAACTAATCTCTTATAAAGAGGTATATATTTTCTCATATATGTAGGTATAGAAATTGTCAGGATCTGGAAATTAGTTCTCGGTCATAGAGTTTTCACACTTATTAAGTTTCGACATGGCTTATATGTATATGTACATATGTATACATTTAAAATAATATAGTCAACATCAATATTTGCAATTTTTTACCTATCGATTCTCGCCAATCGTGAGGTTAAATGTTCTAGGTTGAAGCATATCAATCACGTCGAACATGAAGCCCTTATGGGCGCTTGGTGTGCCCAATAACAAGAAAATCCAATAGATTTAACCTTTACCTGAAGAGGTCTACTGCTAAGAGTCAGATCGCCTCCAGTATTTTGCTGGAATTTGCATAATCTACACTACTCCTCCAGAGTGGGTCGAGCCTCAGCTTCCAAAGAGTAATAAAATGCAAATTCGTTATATATGTTTAGCAACCCAACGGAAAATATCATCTCCTGTCCTGGAGGGTGAAATGTCTGTCTACAAATGCATAAGTAGAAATGTTGGTGGAAAATCCTCACAATTCAGAACTTATTCCATCTAGAAGCGGTATCGTGCTGAAAAAGCAAACATATGCCCCAGTTTTGCAAAGTTTATTTTCGTGACGCCCAACATTCATTTGCAGAAGTGTACGCGGAAAATCAAGTTTTGAAATTTCCGTAGAAATGTTCTCGGTGTAGGCAGTAATTGAGGACAATTTCGATAATGAGTAAGTACATATTTCGCTTTCGGCGAAGAGTTATTATCCGCAAAATGCAAGATATCTTCCTTAATTATGGTGCGATTTTCCTGGCACATTATACAAAAATCATTTTAAGTTGCGACGTGACTTTTAAGCACTATCTCAGAATATGCTAAATTGAGCGATGGATAATAAGATCGCGGTGTAATTAAGATTAAGGAAGTTTCCTTGCGTTGTTTAACATTTAATGGTATTTCAGGGGTTGATAAATGGCTCGTTAAAAAATTAATGATGTCGTCCCTCACAGAGCAACGAAATAATGGGAGTCAGTCTCCCTAGGAACAACATGGCCAACTCCACAAATATCTGTAGGAAATCAAATTAAGCTCTAGTCGGCTGACGATAAATTCGGGACATCGAGAGAACTTGGTACATAATTGATTAAAAGAGGCATTCGCTGGAGTGGATCCGCAAAAGCCACATAAACAACATGCTCAGTTGCTCGGGGGCTCCGTCTGGGTCCGGGACACATAATGCAAATAGTGAGGGGACGCTTCCCTCCATAAAACATCAGATAGGGTTACAAGGACCCAGTCACGATGCGTTGTCGAAAAGAAGGCAGGAAGTCGGCTCAGTTTCCGTCAACGCCCCATGACTCAGAGGACTCCTCGAAAACTTAGGACTGTTAAACCCTCGAAGGAGATAGCTGCGCCCAAGACAACCACCACCCATTCCGCCCTTGTAATTTATGGGACAAATTCGGATATCTTTTGCGATAATTCTAGATTTTTGGGTCCTTGCCCCACATCGGGGAAGGAAGCCCGCTCGCTGCATGCACTTTATTTTCTTCTGTCGTTTATGATCTCTATGTACTTCGAGCAACCCTCGACCTCGTTAGCTTCCCAGGAATTTTTGAAAGGACGACATTAGACACGGGTTTGATTTATTCGATCGGCTTCGATTTTTCCACGCCATAAATTACTACGGAAGCCGTGCAACGCTCATTTACTGGCAGGGAACATCAAAACATTTTAGTTGCAATGCAACCAGACACCGTGAAGGCATTAACAAGGGTAGTCTGGCAGTCAAAACGAAGTGGTTCACTTTTTCGAGGCACTAAAAGGGATTACACGATTTTGCCTATGTTTTCTTCCCCTTTACCTTGGCCCGAGCCGCCGAACTAGCTCTCATTTTTCTTTTCACCTCTGTCAAAACATCCTTTGTCCCAAGTCATTCTATCATCGCAGAAACGCATAAAGCAACATTTTTCAAAGGACTAAGGGTCCTAGAAAAAACTGCCCTTTTCTCATTTCATTCCGGTGCAAGCAAACCTTACTTATTCATGTTGTTTGACGGCCTAAATAATCCACTCCGAACACGTTTTATGTGACATTTTGCAGAATCTTTTATGTGCCTGATCCTGCAGTTTTTGTAATAATTGCGCCCCTTAATTCTGCGGCTCTTTGGCTTATCAGATTATACAAATTGAGTTTTTTAGATACAGAGGCCGCATTATACCCTCAGTATCTTACCCAAAACAAGCTAAAGCACCCTTTTTGGACTATGAAAGCAGATGTCCTTTTACTTCGACAAATTAAGATGCACAGCAGCCTCAGAAACACCCTGCAAATATTCCTACTGTCGGATTGGGGAGTTTGTGATTTATTTGTCTTTTCTTTTTACTTCATAAAAAGTGTAATAAATATAAAGGCGTGTGTGAAGAGGAGTGGCAGTCTCCCGCCCACAACCCGGCAATTTCCTATAGAAGCAAAACATACTTCCCAGAATGAATGAGGATACATAACATTAATTAAATGTTCCTATCAAGATATCCACTTATTCCCTTCATTGTCACCAGAAGAGATATTGTCTAGTAAGTTCGATTTTAGTATAATTCAAGAGCAAAATAAGATTTTATGGGTTAATCAGTTGGATGTATTTCAAGCAAATGAGTCATTACATTAATCTATTAGTTTTTTTCGTACCCCAAGCTTATCATTAAAACACCACAGATTGAACTTGTTTATGCATTGAATGAACGAACAACAACTTTTTCAGAGCTTATACAAATATTGCAATTAAGCGCCAAGACGATAACTCGTCCAACCACTTCAAATATGAGAGAAGGAATTAGATTCTTATTTTGAATATCAAATTACAAAACTTCCGAATACAGTATCACAAATTTGAGAATTGTTTACTTAATACTTCGGAAATTATTATTTACTTTTAAAAGGGTAAATAATTGAATAATATGGAAACAAATATGAAAATTTACATTACTCGATACAATAGAAAATACAATATCAATATGGTTAAATATGTAAAAAATTGTAAAATCAAAGAAGCAAAACATCTGAACTGGATTCTTTCATTAAAACATTAATCATCGTTATAAGATGAAACCAAAAAATAATCTTTAAAAACATTTCCGTCTTATATGCTTCACATATTTCACAAACTGGTCCTCATCGTCTCATGAATGTTTTGTCATATGTTTCACACGACCTCTAAAATTTTAATGAGTGATAATTTGGTTCTTTTCTTTTTCCAGTTCTTCTTCGTTAAGTTTAAATTCAGGGAGCTGCAGTAACTATTGGTATGTAAATAATACTACAAATTAATTTGTGTGAAATTGAATAGCTCTCTTGAATATGTAAAAAAAAATACCACTTTTTTACAACTTCTATGAAACATATGTGTTCTGAGGTCATGAAATATTAAAGAAAAGTTTTATCGACCGAGGCCTTCATTAGTTTCGAGGAAATGTAATACTTCATATATTTAGATCTAGATCAGCGAAGTTATTATGAAATTGACATTCAAAGGAGATTGCTTATTTGTAATTAATCAACTTAAATTCATTTTTATAATATATAGAAACGTTTTTAATAACTAACGAACCGTTTTTAGTATGTAACTAACGAACTAAACTAACAAACTAAAAATACCTCTGAACCATGAAGTATAATAATTGAATTTATTTTATGAAAAAAACGTAATATAAATCAATATCAGTATTATTGAAATTTTAAAAATATGTACATTCATTTATTTTTCATGACTTACCCCATTTGGGATTGATAGAATTTTTTTACATTTTTGATTTGAGAGTCCCTCAATTGATCTTTGACACGGGAAGGGCCTATTTGCCTGAAGGAAGTCAGTCACTGCGGCTAATCTCACCAATTAAAGTTAATTAGCTGCAGGTCGTTAAGATCTTTCTCGCGTTTAAAAACTGTCACATTTCCCGGGGACTATTGTTCTGGCAGGCGTTCGTTAAAAAGCATCAGAGGTCGTGGCCGCGGCGACGGTCACAGTCAGTCGAAATCAGCGTCAACAACCTCTCAAGAATATTTCAGGCTGGGGCCCCGCAGATAGGGCAGACCTTTTGCGAACGTAATTTGCTCATTTGACACTTACATTTATTTTAAAGTGACTTTTCTGCGAGGAAACCAGTGGAAAGCGGAAAATTATGCCGGTCTTGCTCGTCTAGGCGAAGGGCCGGGAAAGATGAGAGGCCCCGGGCCCCGAAATGGCGAAATGAAAGAATTCTTTTCGTTCTTTAATTAAAAAACTGTCACTTCCTCCTCCGGCTAGCCCTTGTTAGCATCCCCCTGCCCGGCGATTGTAGTTGCAGAAGTAGCATCAGCTGTAACAACTAATGACTAGATGAACGCGCTGTAAGGTTTTTTGGCGACCTTCCAGAATCAATGAGAAATGTTTTCGCTATTTTACTTGACACAGAAAATTTTTATGGCCAACACATCCCACTGCTCCCGGATGGTCCAGAGGGTGCAGACGGACGTGTCGTGTAACCGAGTTATCTAAAATCTAAAGCATACCGCCTCAGTCCGCCGCAGCTGGAATGAGATTCTGTTTCTATTTGCTGGATTTGTGGATTTTTATTGTTGCGTTTATTGTACCGATTTATTTCAGTCGAGCGACATTCATTGTGTCCGCACTTACGCTGCGGAAATTTATGTTTATGCTTCAGTTGCAGAGGGGATGCATGGCGATTTTAGTTTTAATCATTTTACACTTACAGCATACCCCTTCGAAAGGGGTTTTGTTTGGGACCAACTTAATCCTAAAATTATTACTGTTGAAGCAGGACCGGTGTCCTTAGATTTAAAGATAGGTTACATTGAGTTGAATTTTTTTTTGAAGCGGAAAATACTACCATCATCGATTCTGAATGATTTCCTGCAATTTAATAGCGGTCTTCATAAAAAGGGATATTCAATTTTATATTCTGAGAGCATATGTTCTTTGCCAGGTATTGAAATATTTATTCAGAATCATTCCTCTCCTAAACAGCTTGTTACAGCCTTTTCTCTTGAATTATTAAATTTTGGAAAAAAAGAATAGTCCAAATTAATAGTCAACAATAAATCGGATCGATATGTTTTTCAGAATGAACAGAGTGAAACATGTAAAAATCCCTTACGGGAGCAACTCAGTTTTTCATTAATTTTAAAATACATTTTGTGACAATCTCGTCCAAAAAAACGATTCCCATTTCTAAAAAAACTTATAGTACCTATTGAGATACCGCCAGACTTTTTATACTTATCAGCTTATGACTTTACATTTCAACAAACTTAAGCTTTCCAGTAAAAATTAATTGTCCAAGTTGTTTTGCTAATTTTAAAATTATTCGCAATCAAAAAGAAAAAAATAAACATCATTAATGTTTGCATTGGACATCGTCCACGGCACTATCTTTAGACCTTTCACATTTTATCATAGATTTGAAACATGGAAAAATTCAACAAGAGCGAAATAATCTAATACATTTCAAAACATTTCCAGGAATTTATGCCAGTGCATTTAATAAATCGAATTATAATCATTTATTTTTATTCATGCATGTAAAATAACCCGACCTTTTGCTCAACGTCGGAAAATTTAATTAGCTGGAATTTTTTTTTCTATTTCGTCTCGTTCCAGTTTGCAGACAAAACATTTCTCATGAAACTATTTTTTGAAGAGGAAAAAAGATACTATGAATATTATGCAATGTAGTGCAGTGCAGTACGCGTGAAACGAGGTATACAGTGGATTTCTTCGGTAAACGAATAGTATAAAATTGTATTATTGAAAGAAAAGGTATGCTCGGGACGGGAGAAGCTCCTCAAAGAAAAGACGAAGGAACATTTTCTTCTGGCTCCGGCATGATAATAGCTTGTCTGTCTGACTTCTTCGGCTTCACGTTCCTATTTCATCACATCTTTGGTACCTGCTTTTTAACTGCTTGACGACGTCTATCTGTTTGGTCTCGAAGTGGTATGGCAGCTCTCGAATCGAACACAAAGGAGCCACAGTTGAACTTGGCTTCTGAATGATTGATTCGGTTGCGACGAACTTTTCAATACCTCGGAGTGATTGGCGCTGATGCCAGATCTGGTTGATTTGGTTCACCTTGCGGATATGCACTCCGACCCCGGGGAAGGTTTTGGACCTATGCATGTGGCAACAGCTGCTCGTTCGATTAATTATTCGTAGTCTCCCAGAGTCCGGACAAGCCCTTGTAATCATAGCCTGAAGTTCATTCATTTAAATTTAGGGTGCTTACCGGTGTCATGGCTCTCATTTCAGGCAATTAGCAACTACAACCGCGACGAGTGTGTTCAATTAATTTAGGAAGCTGGGGAGACAATGGCACGAATACGTGTCGGTTGCAGATAATTTCAATCCCTGGTGCAATGTGCACATTCAGACAGTAAAATAATTGGGTGGACCGCAATTATATCGGGCACTATGGAATTTGGTCATGCCTGAAGGAAGCTCTACGCCCGCACTATCGCCCCGGAGGCTCCCGGTCCAGCCACGGTGTTTGCTACTAATCTCAAAAGGTATAACTCAGCAGGGAGCTAATCTGCAACTGGCCGGGCGTGCTCTGATTTGCTACGAACCTATATCGCAATTGGGCCACTGCTATTTGCTGTAAATTACGCAAATTACGAAAATCCCACTAATTTAGCTAATTTGCATTTTGGCCAATTATTGATTAATTCGAGTATTAAGTGCAACCCCCTGTCCCGCATACTTGAATGTTTTTTTAACCGTCCAAATGGCCAAATGGGAATTGCTCCGCCCGCAACCTCATTACTGCGGTTTCCGCTCAAATGCTGGCGTTCGGTCAACATTCAACACCTGTCCCGGTACAAATTGCACTCTTCCCCCGGGACCCCCGTCTAAGCCATTCACCTAATAATAATTTGCCAGATGTATCTGGCCACGGTGACTGCGACAATAATTGGCCCCGTGCGTCGTTGCGCACTTTTTAGCTTGTTTACGCCAGAGTGGGTGCGGTGACGACGGACACATGTCACGATTATTGCCGGGCAACATGCACTTCCCTTCCGCTTTTTTATGTAGGTTCGTATTTTTAATCGGTAGGATGTCAACCCCCAGACTAATTCGATGACTCATTAGGTTTTATTGGCGTCATTGAGTCGGTGGGTTCGCGAGAAATTCGACCGCCTCACAGCAGGTTGCAGACGGGCTGTCGTATAAGGTAAAAGATTTTAAAAAACGAACCATCGTCCCTCACCTTGGACTATGAGCCAAAAGGCACATAGCAATTCTTGCTGACTAGGTCCAAAAGATTTCAAAAGAGTCATTTCATTTCCTGTACCTCAGAAGCCGGGTAAAAGGTTTCGCGCTTTATGAACGCTATTCGAATTCGAAACAGGTAACAGTCAGAATTTAACGAAATTTACGCCACCGACCGGGTTCATTGTCACAATCACGAACCCGAACGACATTGGGCAACCATGCGTAAAGTTCCCTGGGTCCGTGGTCGTGCTCGGCCTCATCCAAGGCGAGAGAAATGGCGGAGCAAAGGAACTGGAAATGTTACAAAATCATTTTTACTGAACAAAAGAGGAATAAAAACTTGGGGCTCCAGATAAGAAAGAGCCCTGGCTGAGGAGATTACATTTCTCGATAGTCCGCTGGGCCACTGAGACCAAAGAGGGGGCCCTATCCTTGAAATTGCAAAAGTTTTCGCGGAATGTATTTTCCCTATGAGCCACAAGGCCAAAGTTAAGACACGCGAGAAAATTTAATTTTCCTCATTATATGGAACACATTCTACTGGGAATTGCATTAACAACAGAAATTCTTAATTATTCCTGTCGTGCGGGTAGGCACAGTGGCAGGAATCATTAAAATCCAGAAAGAACTTTCCAAGTCCTTTGTAAACATTAAGGTAAAAAAGAAACCGCGATCAAATTAATTTTTCAATAAAACTCGAAAGTTTTACAAAAGCAGGTCAGGTCTTTCTCGTACATCTTCCTTTTTGGCAGCAAAACGTGACTTCTCCTGTTATGTTTTAGACAACCCGCAGGATAATGGGGAAAGCAAACTTTGCTCATTTAAGATTTTTTTAGGCTCTGCTAGAAAACTTGCCCAAAACGTTTAAAACAACTTTTATTGCTGTTGACTCACTTAAGATCTTTTTCCGTATCAATTGGATTTACTATTTTTTATTTTTGGGCTTCCTCGAATGTTAAATTCATAACACACGGCAAAGTTTTTATGTGAACGGCAAAGTTTTGACTCTAAACATAAATTCTTAGAAAGAAATAATGATGCACCTATTAAATACATATTTTTTCATCATATACATTTTAACAATTTGAAAAAATAACATTATATTATAATTATATAACCTGGCAAATTGTTAATCGTAAAAATAAACATACAATAATAGTTTTTTATACTAAAGATTCGGTAATTTTAATGTGATGTGTTCTTTTAAACCCATTAAGCACGTTGACTTACATATTAATGTCTCAATTCTGTTTGAGGTTTTAAAACGTTTATATCCTTATATTTTTTTATTTAGGCATAGTTGAAAAATCTTTATAAAACAATTTAATGAGAGATTATTTCAAATTTTCAAAATGAAAATAAAGTGATACTGTTTGCTATGTATAGTCTTTTGACAAATTTAACTGATTTTAAAATTTTAGTTATCAGGAAAAATATTAAAAGTCCTTTTTAATCTCATTGATGTCTTAATGCAATTAAAAATAGTTATTTATTTCTTATAATTTTATGTATGTACAATGTACATATTGCAAACATACATATATAGAAAAAAACTTTTTCTCCAGTAGGCATTCTTCCTTATCGGATTTAAACGACTCTGGAGTCCTTATTGATTCAGTTCATTGACACCATAATATATGCATACATAGTTTCTACAAGTTATTCGGGCTGTGGAACAGAATTATCCTTTGCCTTTGTTCTACGAAGACATAGATATTTGTCAATTTTCCATATTATCCTGTATTAAATAATGTGCTCTAGAAAGCATTGAGTAGGATAGTCTTCTAATCCAATTTGTGATTATCTAATTGAAATCGAGATTACTGCAGATAATAGGTAAACCGATTTGGAAAGGATATACCAACAGATAGTCATTTGCTTTCTTTAACCTTTCAGAGAAATCTTTAAGTTCGCTTCTTATAAGTAGGTATATTTGTTCGAATTTGGTGCCTTTTACCATAAGCCAAAAGTTTCCCAAGCATTCAGGGTTCTTTCAAGGGAATTCCGAGGAAGTAATTTATTGCTAAAAGCTCAGCTGATTTAATTTAGCTACGAAAAGTTTTAGTTGATTACACTGTAGACCGGAATTTTCGCATTTACGTACTTCGGCATTTTGAATGAGTAAAAGGGTAGCTAATGATTTCGGGACGATTAGATAAATTTTGAATCATCGGGTTCGGTTCTTGGAAATGTTGAAACTCTGCTCGGTCCGGTATAAGGTAACCAGTTGCCTTTTTATTGCTGTAGGGGCCCAATAAATATTTAGGTTGAAAATAAACAAATTGAAATTGTTTTATTGTATTAATTATCTTTTGTCTTATAAAATTTAAATTATTTTATAATACATGGCAAAAACACGTCTATTCTCCCGGCGCTCATTGAATATGGAAGTAAAATACAGTATCTAGACTTAAAAGTGCCTTTACAGTTTAAAAAAATAATAGCCCAACTGAGAATGCATAATCAATACTGCCCAAGATTGATTATAAAAAAGGAGAAGTATATAACGAATTGTCAAAGTTACTGTGAAAATTGTAACGACGAAAAGAGTTTGTTTCATTCATTAATATATTGTAAATATTTTGATAAAGAAAGAATTAAAAATTTAAGTGAAATTTCATCAAGCGAAAATAATAAAATTCAAATTTTTTGGAACTATTTAAATAACTTAAGTGAATGTAAAATACGAAAGTTGATCAATTTTATCTATATAATTCTTAATAGAAAATAGCTATCTATGTATATATAAAAAAAAAAAAAAAAAAAAAAAAAAAACTGCGAAAAAAAGAGAAAGAAATAGTATAATGAAAATATAAATATTAATAATAATAATAATAAATAATTAACTATATACATATAAGGACAAGCGCTCAACTCTTCATGTATAATTTATGTAATTTGAATTGAACATGAATAAACTACTACTATTAATACATGGCAACATTTTTCTTAGACTGCTTTTTCTGACCCTGTCTTGATTCTATCTAGAGCTGGACAAGTCTGCGAATAACTCAAAAATAGCTCTCCTGATTAAATCTACTTAAGATGCCGTAAATCTTTAAGAATATATCGCTACTTTTCGAAATTGATGCTCGAAGAATTACATGAAATAAAATGTTAAGGGCAATTTATCTTGTTTAGTAGGAAATATTTTTCTAAACTAACCTTAACTACCAGATAGATTCCGTGAAAAGTATACTAAACAATATTCTTTAATTTTAAAGTTAATAATTTTTGTTCTTACTTATTACTTCAACCAACCCATTTCAGAAACTGGTTCATAAATAATTCCCGGAAGTACCATTGTACTGCACGAAATCTCCACCAATAGCTGCGCCAACAAACAAAATTGGTGGTTGAAAAGCACGTAAGGTGGGACATTGTGCGATAAATAATTTTTTTGTTTCAACTTGAAAAATTTTTCAAATAATTCTTGATTTGCTAAGTGGGAGAGAAAAAAAATTAATACATCGTTTCCGAACAAACGCACTTATAACGAATATAAAGGAAGTTTCGGAGCGTGCTTTTTGTTTCATTTAAAATAAACTTTATCTCAATTATGTTCAGTTTTTTTTTAATGCGCGATTCGGCGGTTTTTTGTGCTCTGTTCCCAATTTATGGACACTCATATATCTCTAGACTTTGCAGCGGCTGCACAGGGAAACTTTCCATTCAGGTGGTTTACACGTCCTCGTTTTTCACACGATTTTTCTAGTCAAATTGGAGCTCTGAGCGGAAATACTTTTCCACAATTTGGAACTTTCACAGCTAGTTGAATCCCCAATTGGGACGGACACACAACGCCCACGTACACAAGCATAATGAGAAAATAAAAGAATTTTTTCCAAATTAACACCATAAAACAGAGCTCCTCTGCAACGATGGGTAAAGGGTGTATAGTTTGATGGTTTGGAGTTTTAGACGGTAGACTTTGTGCCGGTAAAACAAAAGGGTTTTTGCGGAAAATAAATGGCTTACGCTTCTTTCAGTCCGCGTCTGCCTCCTTGGGACGTGTGTTGTTTAAAGGGATTTATTTAGAACGGCAGAGGCCACCATGGAGCGTACCGTAAATCTCTATTAAGTATGCAAAATAGACTATATCTATAGACGGGTAAAAATTGCAGGCGCTTCAATTACTCCAGAATTTCGTTGTCCAAGTTGCAAGCAGGTGCAGCTCTGCGGTGATTGTTCCTCCCTGCTAAACGATTCGAAGCACTCAAGAATCCAGAGATGCTTTTCTGCAGCTTTTCCTAGTTTTCGTTTAATTTCCTGCAGTAGCAGGTTCGATCATTTTGGCTTCCCAACCAACCAAAATCAATAAGGACATGCCTTCGGCGTCACAACATTCCAGACTCTAATCTTATCGGGCTCTTTATGTTTGTCTTGCTCGGACTGTTTGGTTTTCCGGGGAGTCATCTTATGCTGACCATTCTCTAGAATATATTAAGCTATGGAAGTCAATTTGCAGACTAATAAACATCTTCCCAGTTATACAATGACACTACAAGTGTAGCGTGCACACTCTCGAAGGACCTTCTGAGGTTTCTCGAAAGCGATTATTGCTCCAATCGGATTAAAATGTGTATCAGTGCTGAAGATATTTCGTAACTTTATCAACTTAGTTTCAGATTTAAAGGTATCGCACATATTAATAGACAGAGAAGGTGGCTTTGTTTTCGGTATCGATTTAAGTAACTTTCAAACTTTTAAGGACGTTATGAGGTCAGTGGATTCTGCTACATTAATTTTATAGATCTCGTTGTCAGCTTTTATCGAGAGGAAATAAAAGATAATGCGATTTCCCTTTTTGAGGGTTTCATTTCTTCAAGAATGGAAACGTGGGAAGTCAATTGTTCTTTGTTGTGTCTAACGGCTTGTTTATCTTTAGTTTATTTTGTAAGTTTATGTTTATTTTTAAATCTTCTAGCAACTAAGTCACTTTTCATCCTCATGAAATTTAATATGAATATAATCTATGCTATTTTGTTTGTTATGTTTAAAGAAATAATCGCCTGAATTTTTTTTTTTAAAGAAATGCCGCTTCATACCATATCTCCTAATATACAAGTATACATCAAACTTAAATTTTATCTGCGCCAAATGGCAGTAAAATCATTCTAAAAAGCCTAGAAATAAATAAAACATAATTTACATTTCATAGAGTATTGTTGCCAAATAATCTTTCCCCAAGCATAATTCAAACCAATTGGCACCAAATTTTAATTGATTGATTGAGTTTAATTTAAAAAAAAAGTCATCAATAAAGAAAGATACCAAATTTCTCCTCCATGTCATTTAAACGTCGCCATATTTACCATTCTTATTGCAAAAAAATTCAATTTTGAACCCGGTCCGTTGTTAATTGCATTTCAAATATCGCTGCAGTATTTTCTGGGTATACTTGTTATTTTATATTTCAACTTTGAAATATTTGCGTACCTGCAGATTTGTAGTAAAAATAGACGCTTTTATCCCATTGTAACATTTTACTTGTGTTTTGTTTTAATCACCTTACATGAATTGAATATGTTGCGTCCCAAAAAAATTCTTCAAGTTAAACTTACATAATTTCTACGGGAATTTGTGATAACAGATTTAGGTTTAACTGGAAACGTTTGTCCAGAATTTTTTTAATAGAATTTGTTCAAAGGTAAACATCCGGGTCGTTTAAAAAAAATAAAAAAAAAATATTGTAATACATAAATACATATGTATATACACAGTCTATTATTACTTCTCCTGTACCTAATGAAATTTAGATAAAAGCATACCCTAGTAAAATTAACGTGCGCCTCCGTTCGTTTCATACTACCATATTAAAAGTAAGGCTGTGTTATTAAAAACCAAAAAAATTTTTTTAAACCTGCGTACACTTTTAAATAGTATAAACATTTTTTATTGCTAAGTTTACATTTTGCTTCCATTTGAGTACAAAGTTATAAGCAATTAAAATGATAGCGTCACAATAGACCCAACCACTACAATGATCAAAATGAGTATTTGTGGTTTACATCTCTAGTTTATTAGTTGTCTTGTTGCGACGATTAAGTTAACATATCCTTCATAGCATCATAACCGCCTGAGTTTCTAGGAATAGTTCTACAAAGTTGTGACTTTCTAACAAGTTACTGCTTCTGTCTAGACTTTATTGCTTAGTAAAATACCACAAAAATTAAAAGGAACTAACTAAATCAACTAAAATTAAATCCACTGGCATGGAACGCTTATCATGCAAGGTTTTACTACCAACTTTGTACCAACATACTATTGAATTTTTAATTTATGATGTGTTAAATTGTATGCTCAGACAACACTATTGTAAGTAGCATGTGCAGCAATGGATTCTGTTAATGCATTTATGTTTCTTAATGTTTTTATTTAATTCGTTTGCTTGTTTGGCTCGATATTTTAATTGATATTTTTAAATACGAAATCCAGCAGACGAATAGACCTAGAATAAGCATTTTAGTTTTTTGAAAAATGTTGGTACATTCTGATATTTACCAATAAAATTAATTTAAAGGAATTCGTTTCATTCAAAATGTACATTAAATAAAAGTAAAAAAATAAAATTCAAAAGAGTTAAAGATAAAATAACTGATTAATGGGCTTGCTACATCCGTGATTTGCCCTCAATGTGCTAGGCCGGTTAAAATTCAATAAATGACCATTTTTGAAATGCCACTTGCTGCTGCAGCTGTTTCAAGTTAAAATTGGTGGCGGTAATTCCCATCAATTTTCTTTCTGCTTTAATTTCCTTTGCGACAAGCTTCAAAGAGGAAGCTCGGGGATAAAAAGTTGACAATTTTTTTAAAAAATTTTCTTGTTATTTTTTGCAGAGGCAATCAATTAGGCTGGCTGATTGTACATCGGCGTTATTGATTGGCTGGCCTGCCTCAGGCAAAGTCAGTGGTAGGTAACAACATGTGACGTACCTGCTTTGAGCTAAAATTCGATGAATGGAAGCTACGTGACATAAAAGAATTTGTCTGCAGGACTTCTTTTGAAGTGCTCTTTTATGAAACCTTTTTTGCTGCTTTTTACAGACTTTTGTAATTAAATGATTCTCTTGAATTAGGAAGATGCCAGGACATTTCCACGTAACAAGACACGATAATTTGAGAAAGAGGGATCGAAATATAAAACACTTGTGTCTTTTGTTAGCTGGTTTTGAGTACATAATTCTTTAAACGAAAACGAGTTATTTTTAAATGTAATTCAGAAGGTAATTTTGATTGTTATGTTATTATTATTATTGAAAGATGTTTAAAACGCGAGTTAAAATTAAAAGGTTTTAAATATTGCATCCTTAAATGTTAGAACACCAATAAGCAAGTATATTTTACCTTTCCCTAAAGTTTCAAATTTCCAATTATTGAAACTGCATAGGAAATATATCTCCCTAAGGATGTAAGCAAGAAATTAGAAATCACTGTTTAAATTCCAAAATTTTGAAATATATGTAGTAAATAATTTGGAAAATATAGACAAAGATACTTTTATTTACAAATTATATTGGGGTAAGTTGAGTAGAAAGCATTGATTCGTAACAATTAAGGTATACTAAAGCAAAATAGTAGTATATACTATTCGTGCTTTCGATTTCTTAAAAGTAACAAACATCAAAGAGTTTCTGCGAGGTGGAAAAAAACAGCCGAAACCGGGGTAAAAAGAAGCACTAAGAATTTTATAATACGCTTCCGCAAAAAAAACAGCTTCTATAAATAAATAGAGTTGTCCTGAAGTCGTTTTTATTTATACATGGTGTAGTTAAGCTTTGTTAGTATTTCTTATGCCACTCCCTTAAAGCTTATGATCGGATCAATAAATAATACTTCTTGCAAAATTAGGACGAAAATAATATGAGAGAAATGTTTCGTTTACGCAAATATTGCGATTATACATATTATTGTAGATTCTTTATATAAAATTAAAAAAAAAATCTTCGAAAATAAAAAAAATCATAATTTTTTTCAAAATTTACATTATATTATCAAAAATGAAATAAATTGTGAGTTGCATTAAATAAATTTATTGAAATAACTATATTCGCTTTATAGCTCTAAGTGTATAATTGCGATTTTGAGACAACGCCCATAATTTTTTTTTGAAAAAAGTACAACCATATTTGAAAATAATTACCTTTAAATCAATAAAAATACATACAATATGTATGTATACTATCAAAAATATAGTCTTAAAAATATATAAGTTATAAAACATTTGTAACACATTTAGCCCTTAACTGCTTTTCCACTACTTTTAGTATGTAAAAGTTAATGTTTAGCCTCTTTGTCAATAAGTTAGAAATATTAAAAAAAATTTGTTGAATATCAAGGGTTCTAAATCCAAGGAAAATTCACTATATTTTGAAAAATTTAGATGAATTTAACCTATTAAGGAAATATTGTTACAGTAGTTATGCAACTGTTTTCCGATAATCCGGCGTACAATCTCAACTAGCTTCGATTGGCGTCACAGGGGCTAGAGTTTCTGCCGCAAAAAGACTATTAACTTCCACCCACACCATGTTCAGATTTCAAAAATCGAACTCGTTTCATGCGGCGCCAGTCAGGTCATTAAAGTCAGACACCAGAGGGCGTTCTCGACACCGAAGTAATTAGGTGAAATTGTAGTTTATCGGTTATTTTACCTGGGACAAATCGGGATCATCACGCATCTTATCCAGAATATTGGCGTGCACCAAAGAAGTGCAGTGAACCGCCGCAAGAATCAACAACGCCAAGTGCGACCTCATTTTGCACTAGAATTCAACGACCGCACTTGACCCGCAACTGTTGTCACTGTTCACCAATTAAGAAACTCGCTCGCAGCGACTGTTCAACAATTGACTGCGAACCTGGACGCAGGGGGACCACAGGGGCGCCGCGATGTCACACTAGTGCACTTTGTTACGAAACCACCGAATTTGCAGCCGAACTCTAGCACTGGCCGCTGGCACTACTTAGATCATCTTTTTAACTGAACTTTTATTTATTTTAGCGATTTTTAAGATCGAACTACCGCGATCGGGGCCGCGAATTAGGCGTTAGGGGGTCCCTCTTGGACCGCAACGTAGGCGACAGCACTGCCCTCCGGTGGCGAGAATTACATAAGTCAATGCAGAACCACTGCAGCAGACGCAGTTCGAATCCTCGTCACTTAGCACAGTGTCCTTGGGTGATTCACACCGCTCGAGTAGAAATGGGTCGTCTTCGTCGTCGTCGTCGTCGTGTTGTGCGTGCAGTGTGCAATTGCACCTTCCCGGCTGTGTGAGGAGAGCGGCGCACCAGCGCTCTTGCGTGCGAAGATCAGCGGCAGCACGGGACAGCAGGAGCAGCAGCACACCAAGAGCAGTCACAGTCACCTTCAGGTAAATCGTTTCCCAATACAACCTACAAAGCTGCAAGACAGACCACGAACTACTGACAACGGGAACGCTGAAAAGCCATTCCACTGCCTTCTGCGGGAAACGGCATATTCAGCGCTTAGGACGCATGAGTGCTGAATCGGCAGGGGAATATGATAAAGACAAGGGGTCGCGGGCTCATAAGCCGCTTCCAACCGGAGCTTCGTCATCCAGTCTAGCGAAACTGGTTTCAGAGAAGAGCTGGAACTCCGTTCGAGGCCCACTGGAGGATTGGAGGTGTGGAACAGCTTTGAATAAACCGCGCGCTACAAACCCCCCAATGCCCCCAAACCCCCCAATACCCACATGAGCACACCCATACCCATCAATGCCTATCGACCTCGAATATCAAACATTCAGTGAAAAGCTCTCGGCCTCAGTCGCCGAAGAAGAGGTTTGGTGCGGGGGGGGGTGCTCCCCAGTTGGCTACGTATTCGCTACCTGTTGATTGTTCCGCACTGTTGCAGGTGAGTGCATCTTTCTTCTTTGACTGTTCGATGCCACAGAAGAAAGAGCTCCCCGTGTGGTTGCGTTCCCAGCGGAAAAAGAATAAAGGAACAACTGCAAAATTTAGTGGGCTTAAGGGAGAAGCCGCTTAAAGCGTTGCCAAGATTTTCATCATAATCCCAGAAGAAAAATCTCATGGGGAGCTCAGGGGATTCTTGATAAATCAAACTTATTTCAGATGTGCGCAAAACATTTATCAGAAGAACATTGGGAGTTTTAAAATCATACACTGCAGCATAATTTGGCAATGAACTACATATATTTCTTTACTATTATTGACTCATTCGCTGCTGGGATCATATTCAGCCAAATATTCAGCTATTATCAACCACAAATTTATTCGGGTTTAGCAATAAGAATGGGTTAAAACTGCTGAAGGATAAAAAAATAATAAATCTGATTGTGCTAAGAAAACGTGAAAAGATTTCAAACGCCCACTTTTAAAATTAGCTTAAAAAAAATAATAAAAACTTCATGCTTTGAGAAGACGTTCATTTAGAGCTCCCAAAATTAAGTAATCGGAATCATACATTGATCTCTGAAATTTTCCTTTTCTTTTCTAGTAATTTGTTTTATTTGATTCGTTTGTAGAAAATATAATTTAATTTCAAGAGGGAAGTGATAAAACATTTTCATATTAGATTATAAAGCATAACCATTTTCACTTCATAGTAACTTTTGACTTGAATATTATCATAGAGCATTATCTATTATGCAAGAGTACTTCGCGTAGGATGGAGTTCTTTGCCACTATGTCAATCTTTAGAAACACATGACAGCATCGCGTTTTCCCTAGTGCTATCATAACATTATTTCACCTCAACATTTCATCTCACTCCATATGATTCAACGATTATACATACATACATATAAAAGGAAACTACCAACATCTTATATCTATTCCTGCCTCAAAGTAACTCTTCTTAATTAGGTTATAAGTTTTTATCAAATTGAAAAACTTTCGAGTGATTTCCTCCTTAAGAAATGGAAACTCATTTTAAACTCTGATGCATTTTATATCTATAGCAAATTTTACCCCTTTTGTGTTTACCATTTTAAACATTGTTTTCTTAATTTAGAGCGTTTTAATGTATCAATAATTTAATTTGTTGCACACTGTAATTTTAATATTGTTAGTTAGTTAATTATAACTAACTTGAGAGAGAGAATAGGTAATTTTAGCAAGGGATGATAGCGACAAACAAATTTGTTTTTTCATTTTGCAGTGTAATAGTATAATTACCGATCACTATTCCTTATTAAATACATTTTCATTTCTATATTATTTACATTTAGTTTACATTATTATAAAGTTTCCTTAAGTACTAGTTTTCTAAAAATAATAAAAGTCTAACTTTAATATGTAAACTGAATATGAAAGCAGTGTTTGTGAATATATTAAATTCAAATATTCCAAAGAAAGTAATCTGGCGAAGACTATGCAGAAAGTTTTTAATGAAAATTTCCATAAAACCTAATCCAGCTGAATTTAAAGATGAACCTCTATTTAATTTAGTAGTCAGTAAAAGTATGAAAGGCAAACATCAATTTGGAGTTCATTCATCGTTTGAAGAGTACATTAAATAGTCTCTTAATTTCTTGAAGCGCATAGAAATAAACCACTTTACCACCAGCCAGGCTGGTAGCATAACATTGCAAACTTTTACCAGCATTTTGGGGCGCTGAAAATGATCATAAAGTTCTCGGATTTAATAAAATGTTGTGCAGTACTTATAAAAAAAAAATATAAAATTTCATAAAATGCTAACCAGTGGACTTATGATTTCTAGGAAAGTTTTCCTCGGCAAAATATTGAATTGCTAGACGGGGAAGTTCGCACCGTGGGAGATTTTCAAGTGACTGAAATTTGAATTGCAAATACCACCAATAAGCGGTTACATTTATACAAATTCAAAGAGAGGGTATTAAGCAGGGGATATTTTTCAGGAGCTTGTAAAACGCTTTTACCAGCTGAACACGAGTATTTACCTTCGTCGCCATGGATTAATTTATTATTACAAACGTAGTCCCCTGCTTAATTTAGCTTCACAAATTTTAATAATTCTCAGAACCCAATCTATGGGGACGAACCCCCTTTAAAGTATATATTTTCTATAATTTATTCATTGATTTAGTACCATGGCTCGGTTGCTATAAAACATTTCGCCCTGAGGAGAAAAGGTCACGATAAAATTTACAAATGTACCTCGGGTATAACCAGTAGTGCACAACGGATAAAAAATTCTGCAGTTAGAAAAATCAATGTGAACGAGCACCGAGGTGAGTAAACTTCATAAATTCAAATTCATCCATAATTTATAAAGTCCCGTGTGCCGTTTAATGAGCTTTCAAAAACGAGCAGACAACAATTTTCCTTACCAGCTCCATTTGCGGACAATGCAGGCTTCGAGGAGGCTAAAATAAATGACGCGGGAGTGTAAGCAGATTTTATCAATTTATTAAAAGTGCGTATCGATCTCCCGGCGATCCAGCCCTCCAGCAAATTGAATTGGAGGAGGTTTACCTCTGTTTGGGATTTTATTACACTAATGGCGTTACCTTGCAAAGGTGTTCCAGCTCTTCACCGAGGTATATTTTATTTATGGAAATTTAAATGGGAGCATTTTTCGAAATATGTCTGTTCTCGCAGCTGTTCCCCGTCTTACGACGGCTGAAGTGATTAATGAGATTAACTAGAGTTAGATTTTCGCTTCGCTGATAAACGCCTTTTAATTATTTTGAGGGTGGTTTGCTGAAAAGAAGCGTCAAAACTTAAAAGTAACAAAGTCGAAGAGGCAAGAGACCAGTTTAATTAGTTTTGTATAGTTGAGGAAAATTTCAAGAACAAAAGCCATGGGAATTTGATTGTAGGAAGAGCAAAAGATAGCAAAATTTTTGCATTTTGAATTTGCACTTCCGTGGAAAAGCGTTTTTACACTCTGCCTAAGAATAATACGCTTAAAGCGGCAAAAGTAACCGGAAAGAGTGTTGAAAAAATCTGTGCATACACTTTGAATATTCTTTCCGTTCTAAAGTAGGTACAGATGCTAGTTATTTCATTTCATCAAGAGAAATTGCTTTTGGTGATTAGGATAAGAAACAATTACGTGTTAAAAAATTCACTTTTGTTTTGTACTAAAGAAACGTAAAATTGTGGTCGGAATTGTTCACTAAATAATGAGTACGCTTTCGACTTCTGCAACTTTTATTTGAAACATTTAGAATCAATGGAGTTTGAAGTCAGCTCAGCTATTTTGATTAAACGTTGTAAAAACGTCCATTTGGGCTCAAAAGTGAACATTTTAAATTTTAAGAGAACTACACGACCATTAGGGTTTGCTTTGAATCTAATATTGATTTCCGAAATTTAAGATGATGGATCCTATATGGCGACTACAATTAATTACATACATGACTTTATTATTATTATACATATAGGCAAGTACCTAGGAATTTGCAAAAATATTTCATGATATTGAGAGCTTTACAATTTCATAATTTGATTTCAATTCCCAGAAAGGTTCTGTAAAATTTGTGAGGAGAACATAAACTCAATTTAGATCAACATTTTTTTGCTGAAAATTGAGAATGGAAGCCGGACTTTTCGCATTTTTTTATTTATACAATAATAATAAAAATACGTAAGTAATATGGAGTGATGAAAAGTTAAAAATTGAGAATTTTTCAAGAGGAATGCTATTGAGTTTAAACGATTCAACTTTAAATAGAACGTCAACACTCAAAAATTCCCTGAATTGTAAGCATGTCAATTATTTTAATTAAAGACTTTTAGCCTAACCCACAATATGACTTTGATTAGCTCCCTCCTACTAAATGGCGCTCTGTTTGAGGTTTTTAAACTTCCACTTTTAAGGCAGTCAACCACCTTGTCCTTAATGTGAGTTAATTAAAAAAAGGAGCAAATAAATCAATTTGAGGTAATTATAAGTCTTCCGAAAAGAAATTGTATAGGCAGTCAAAGTTTTTCTAAGGGTCCTTTGCGTCGGGCGCTAAAATGGCTAAATTAAGCACATTATGCTTCTGCGAAAGGAACCCCCCATGGAATAATTTCCTCAGTTGGAGTTTATTTGCAAAAATTCCGGGGAAAAAAAATTTTACTTCTGGTTCTTTCAGAAATCCTATTTTTAAGGAATAAGGAGAAAACTTTAAATCGGAGCGAGATCCTTGAATTTTGTTGGTCGGGTGCAAAATGGTGCTTTTGAATAAACAATTTTTGTTTCCCTTTCCTTTCTGTGACTGAAGGAGAGCTAAAATAAAAAATACATGAGAAAATTTAAGCTAAATGGAAAATGCTCGTTTTTTGTCCACAGACGGGTAATGTACTTTATTTAATTTTAATAGTAAGTCCTCTTTCACCGAGTGCAAGGGGGAAGAATGAATTATCACGGATGCTATCCGACACTTTGTAACTGGCTTAAATTTCACAGGTGTGCCGGGGTCAACGAATTTAATTTAAAAAATTGAAAAACCAGAAACTCATTCAAATTAGGAAAATTAATTATTTAACAAATCCGATCTACCTAGGGACAAATGCAATCTGCTGCAATCCAATGTTTGTACATCTCGTTCGAATTTGAATAATACTGGATAGGGTCCAATATTCGATAAGTCCGCGTTTATCAGCGCGATAGTGTTGTTGGGCACAGCTGGCCGCAGTGTCTGGACAGTGTTTTCGGGCAATGACCAGGACCCAGATTGTCCCGGGTCCACCCGGAAGCCAATTACTGAATGCAAATCAGACAGTTTGCTCCTGGAGAATAAACAGGACTGATGAATTTATAATAAAATGCATCGATTTCAGCATTACGTTAGTGCTTCCGCCCGCGGTGTAGTCACATTTCATAGTATTTTACTCATAGCCTCTAGTGCCTAGGGGAACTCTGCTATCTTTTAGTTAAATTAATTCAACCTGTCGGTGGATGAGACTACAGGCTCCCTTCTGAAGATAAAAACTGAAGGAATCACGTAAAACTGGTGACAAAAAAGCCCCCTAAAATGATAAGGCGAAAAACTAAAAGTTTCGACTGGCAATAATTGCTGAATTCATTTCTTAGAAAAAAAAAGTTTTGATTAAAGATTTCTGCCATCTGCTCCTTATGGAGATTTTAAGTATGATTCAGCCAGCCTCCCTTCCAATTTCAATCATACCCAGAAAAAGAAAGTGTACTCCTTCAATTATTTTATGGTTAGTCGAGACAATTACTTTGATTGTTGTATGATGGTTCTTCCTTTGTCACAATTTCACCTCCCCAGGGATAGTGTTTCCACCGGCATAGAATCCAATGGGATGAAAGGAAAGCCATCAAAAGACAATTTTCAGATTAAGTTCTCTGTGGTTTAAACCCTGACAGGTATGTGGGTGATGGTTGAGGTAAAACTTTCCGTTCGCTTCGACAGTGCTCCCCCACATGCCTTGAATTAATGAAATTTTTGCATTTGACATTTCGCTTTTGAATTAAATAATTGTGGGGAAGCAAAACGTACGATTGAATGCGAAATACACCTGCGCGTGGCTTAAACGCCGAAAGGGGATTTGTGTTCTGTTTTGCTTAGAGGAAAATTACTTCAACTCTATTGGGAAATTAATATAATATTTTTTTGTCTGCTTTTCCGTTTGCTTCCCTTCAATTTTCTCAGAATTATACAAAAATACCTTTGCCTTTTTTCTTCGAATTTAAGCTTAAGGAGACTTTAGGCGATAAGTAGAACAAATGGGCTTTAGCGGAGTTCAATTTAGAGATTTCGGTTATCTCTTTTGGAGTGCTGTATCCCAAAAATAGAAGACGGAATAAAGAAAGTAAAACAAAGAAATGTACTATACACTTTTAAATTCGCGTTTCAACGAGCTTTCATTTGACTCCTCATAAAAAATGTTATTAAATTCCTCATTTAACATTCAAAAGCTGAGATCCAAAGTCAAATTTCGACAGTTCATATTCAGGTCTGTGTTTGCGCTACTACGTCTTATATGTAGTTATCCCAAATTTAAATTATTTAAGTCAAATAGTTTCTTAAGACGTGGCAGAAAGGCACAACGCTAGACACCAAGGTTATTCAATAAGTGTCGATTTGGTTGCGAACACTAAAAAAAAATTTGTTCAACTAATTCACACATTTCTTTGAAATCTCTCACAGAAAATGAAAGCAGTTGAAAAGGTGACTGAACTGAATTGTTGAAATCTGATTCAAAACGAAATAAAATCATAATTCCAATTCCTATACCCCCGACTGTGTCCATGTTCAGTACCATAATCGACAACAAAATTTCTATTAAGTTCCTCGCCACCAAAAGAGTTAATCGAAAAATTTATGTTATAATTGATTCAATCAACGCAATTTTCTAGCTTCCGGTCAATTTATAATAAAATCGATATTAGCCCTATTAAAAGTAGTAAGACTTGATCTTGCGAATTGCCTTCTTCGTCAGAATGCTTCCCCTTTTTAATTAATAATTAATAATATCATTAATTTGCAAGTCATGAATTAAAATTGAAATGCACATCAATTTATTCATCATAATCAGAATATCGCAGTCATAATTATTTTGAAGACGGAATTCTACGTATTATTTTATCAAAAATAAATTATGTATACATAATTTTGGATCGGCCTCCTACAGTTTAATAATATCGTGACAATTACTACGTTTATACGATAATCAAAGTTCGAATTTGTTTTGTCGTATAAACGTGCAAGTCAGAAATTTGGCCTAGCCCCAACTGAATTGGGACTAGGCCTGATTTATTTGAATGTGTGTGTATCTCGTAAAGTAAAAGTGGTGTCTGCTATAGTGAGGAAAGTTTCTTGGAGTCCCGAGGAGATGAAAAAAATTATAATAATTGTACAAGATGCTAAGATAATTAATTACCTACATATAGGTATAGTGCAAATGTCCTAGTCCAGTTTCTGCCGTTTATACGAGTAGCCCAAATTTTGGCATGCAACCGGTTTCTAGTCCTGATTTGGGAGTGGTATTCGCATAAACTTAGTCAGTAGCCTGTAGACTTAATTTATTCATAATTTCAATGTCTGAAATTGGCTTATAATGAAATTATATAGTTAATTGACTTTAAAATTGAACACACTACTCTATCTATTTATATTTACATATTATTGAGCAAAATAGTTAAATTCAATTGATTTGTTTTTGGAAACTTACATATATACGCCCTGGAATAATTTTCTATATTTACGAAAAAGAAATTTCGATCAAATTTAATTGTATATGTATTTCTTCGCAATGTCTGGAAGCCTACAAATATCTTTCTTCTTTGTAAGAAGGTAAATCCTGCAATTAATTCATTTCTCTCATTTATTTGTACCTAAACAAACACTGTACTGTCCTGCCTTTCATCAAAAAAGAAAGATACACGCGGTGAATAATTCATTTCTTTTGAACGAAAATACACATTTAATGCGTCCACCAAGACAAAAGTAATTCAGTCGGGCAGTCAACAAAAGGAAAACATCAAGCAAAGGTAAAGCAAAATTAATTTATTTGTTTTGCTGTGGGAGTTAAAAACTCAGCAGGAAGCTGAAACCGGAGTTGCACACCAACTGGAAAGCACTTTCACTTCAATTCCGCTGTTTATGTAAGTAAACTTTTCAATAACATAGCAACGCTATTTAGGATGAGTTCTGCTATTGACGTGCTCTTAAAGCGCGAAACCACGATTGAATAAAAATTCTGAGCGCATAAAAATCCAGTTTTCCTAAAGATTAACTTTTTTTTTAGTTTTTCCTTCCTAGCACTTGCTGTTATTAAAGTTTTCCCTTTTTCCAATTAAACGCTTCGCTCGTAGTGAAGTAGCAGTGGGTATCCACGTACAATGTAAAAATATTAAAGGGATTAATAAATTTACATATCTTTTATTTTAGCAGACACGAAGCGTATTGGATATGCGGTTTTGTACTCGGATTTTGCTGGTCATATTTAGTAATATTATTTCGAGTTCTGTTTTGGATAATTCGGTTATCGATGTGTTTTTTTTTAACGAAATATATCACTATGACCCAGTTTTTAAATCAAATTTAAGTTTAACCTTAAATTACTATAACCGGAAATAAATCATAAATTTATTTTACCTGTCAAATAAATTGTTCGGTTGTGGCTTGAACTTTTATTATTGCGTGCCGGGAATTCAATAAAATTTCACGATATTACACATAATGTACAAAAAAAAAAAAAAAACGGATCGCTTTTAAAGAATCGGAAGTCTCTCAAAACACTTTAGTAGATTTTCATGATAATTGTGGACCAAGGGGATTTCGGGGTAGTTGAGTTCAAACCCGCTGTCAAAAATTAGCAATCAGTTTTTTCAAAAATGACTTTTTAAACCATATCGGTGGCGATTGAAAATTTAGGCATTTTGTAAAAAGCGTTTGTGTAAGCTCCTTTTGATTCCTAAGATCTACTCTTAGTCGCAGAAATGAAGATATTAATAGGGCCCATATTAATTTTTAACAAAACTTAAGAAAAAATCTTTTTGATCCTGCTAGTTGCATATGTCAAAGAAAACTTTGTTTTGGAATGATTTTGAATATATATGTATGTTGTTACGGGTGTTATTTTCAGTTATATATTTTTTCCCCAAAATTATAAATGTAAATTGACTGAGAGAGTTCAAAGGGGTTCAGTTGAGCTCATTCTATCGAGCTTATGCATATATATAATACATATGTAGTTCTATTCAAATCTACATGATTCTGGTCCGTAGGAAGCACAGATGAAAATTCTAAATGATGCTTTTCAAGATAGAATCTCCTCCAATTAGCTCGCTTTAGTGTACACGAAAATGTCTGCAATATAAACGTAATGAATGAATGAACTGCACTTTATCATTTTTCTTTGTTCCAAATTAGTAATGTAGGTATGTATATCGGTGATAAATTTTAAGGTTTGTGGTTGAAACGGGCTGTTTTGCTTTGACGGTGGATGGCTTTTGTGTTCTATTTAGGGCGTTCATCTGCGATTTAAACTAGATTGTTCCATGAAAATACATGCGAGTGTGTTTGAACCCTAAACATATAGTGATCCTCTTACCCTGGCTGTGCGATAGGATACGCTGTGAAAATCCCACATCCTGAGAGCACTTACCGAGAAAAGCCTTCCATCTCATATCTAAATAAAAAGCAAGTTTTCCGGGATGCTTCAAAAAAGAGGCGTATCTCGAGCGTAGAATTTTGCAGTAAGTCCAAAATATACTCGCAGAACAGGCCGCAAAGCAACAATTCACATTCAAAAGTGCATGAGCCCCACAAGTGCCCCCTTTCCACAAGTGAAAAGGCGGTCAGGAAGAGAGCAATGGGACTTAGAAGCCCGGCTTTCATCCCACTCCTGGCGGAGGAAGCACATAAACTTCCCGATGAAATTTTCTGCGGATATATTAAGGCTCTTCCTCGAGTTATGTGCGAAATTTCATTTAATGCTGCTCCCACCAGGCTTTTTGGGGGACCTTTAATAATGTGCGAGTGTGGCATAAAAGGCTATTGTGGCATCAGCCTGACACAAATAGAAAATTCCAGGACACAGGAATACTCATTAAAATGTCGGCATTCCTTAAGCATATACATACATGGCACAGTCGAGGGCCGAGTTGGACTCCAAATAAGCATAAACTTCATCGCTTAATACTCTTTATATGGTCTAGTGCAGCCAGGGAACGGAGCGGCTGTCCCAAGGGTTCACTGGGTCGGCACCTGGCCGAGTCCCATTTGCACCTAGGGAGCAGATGAATTAGCCCTGCAGCGCTAAAAATGTTGCCGTATTTGCCGAGATTTATGGTCTAGTTCATCATTGTCCTCATTTCATCCGAGGGCGTATATCTGGTAATGTGCATCGGTTGTTTTCTGTCTCCGGCTGGACCATAGCTTTGTACCAGAAATTTAATCTTGCGTAGCCGCAAATCTATTGTTTTATGAAATATGCTGGCAGGAAGGCTTCAGATAGATATCCGGAGGCAGAATCTACAGCGCAGTCCTCCAATGCCATCGCAGCATTTGGGAGCATGAGCTGATAAATAGATCACACTGCGGCTTTGCTAAATCTAGCCTAATTTACGACTGACACATTTTAATGCGGTGATGCGTGGTCTCGTGAATTTTAAAAGGAGTTCTTGCATAACACAAGGACCATTATGTATAATGCGACTAATTCGGGAACCCTTTCATTTTATCCAGTGGCTAATAAAAATTTAGCCGAGTGCCTTCTCGTTGTCAGTTGTCTGTAATCTCTCAGGATGAGCGAGTGTTAAAAAGCGTGCGAAAAAATATCTACCTCATCCGGATGGGGATGGAATTTGGTGGAAGAGTCCCTGAACGTGAGCCCCCATTCCCAGTCGACTTCTCTCGCACCACTTGCTCAATTCAATTGCTTTAATTAATTTTTGTTGTTCTGCGTAATGAACAGGGAGGCAGCAGGGCGTCGTAACTAATTCGCACTAAGCAGCAACGTCGTAGGTACCACGATTTTTATGAAAAGAAGCCGTCCTATCTTCTAGCTCTAATGAAAATTGGTATGAGTCCGCTTATTAGCAACAAGGCTGCGGGAAGCTCCCTAATTGGGGGAGCCCTATTTAAATGCAAATAAACAAATTCACCCCTGCGACGACGAGCTCTAAAACTAAATTAGACAAGAAACGTGGATGAGTGAAAGCAAAGGGATTTTCAAATTTTTTTTGAGAACTTTTCAGAGGATGACGATTTATCGCGGTGCCCTTCGAGTTAAACGTGAAAACGTTTTGATGATACGAAAAGAAAAACAAATCCTCAGCCATAAATAATTTATAAAAGCGCAGAGGGGTGAAAAAAAAAATTCGATATTTCTCGATTTCACTTTGCCGCTTTAATTTATTATTCAAAAGACCTTTAACCCCTTCTCAGGAGCAGTTACAAGATAAAGTGCTCCTGGCGTCTGAATTTAAACCGTAACGCCTTCTTTTTATCATCATCCAAGCTCAAAGAGTCCCGAATTCTGGATTTAAGGAAGGGTATTCAGCTTAATATTATCACTTAGCGATGGGGCTGACGTTAGGATTTCACCCAAAATTCCCATTTCAAAGAAGAAAAATTCCGAGAACTTTTTTGTGATATCCAATTCAATTTTTATTCATCATTTGGGAGAATGCCGTAGTGTTTGGCTGCCTCTGTTTACTTTAGCTCTAGAAAACCCTCCACCAATTTTCAAGAGAGAGAACAAATTATGGATGTCATCGTTTGTTGGCTTTTTCGTTACTTTCACAAATTACGCGCGTTTTATGCCAGATAATGCGAGCGAGTACTTTGAACGTTGAAAAAATGAAATATTTGCTAGCTCTGCCACTAAGGTAAATAGCTTCTCTATTTTTTTTTTTTTTTATCTTGGCAAATCGAGGGACATTTGCCAAGGGAAGACGTTAATGCTATACGAGAGGTTTTCAGGTCAACTGGGAATTCTACCGACCGACCTTCTTTGAAAACGTTAGCTGGTGAAAGACGATTTGAAGGAAAACGTTTCACCAGGTTGAGCACTAGGCGTACATATTTATAAAAGTATCCGCCATTATAAATCTCTGTGGGAAATGAAGGTATGCTTTTGTAAGTTCAAATGCAGGTATACTCTTCTTGAGAGACGAGAAAATCGTTTGTATATATTATAGCTACCCTAATATGAGAGAAAAGTGTAAGTAAATCGATCTCTAATAAAACTTGTGCATGAAGGAAATGTCGCGAAAATGAGACTGGACCACTGTTTACATCTTGTCATTTCTGTAGTTACAACTTTAATTAATAAAATTGAACAATGTCGAACCCTCGAAGTTTAAGAACTTATTAAGTGTGTAAATACGCTGAACACGATTTTATATCTCTTCCTTTATAAAAAATTGTCAGCAATAAGCGTTTTTAAAGGAAGACAGTAATTTAGAAACTAATTAAAGTAAAGTACAGAAACTCCCTATTTCTTTTAAATCTTTTGTCAATTATTTCACCTGTTCGAAATAAATACAATGTTTAACTTATCCAATTTGTTCGATTTTTCTCAAATTATAAAAGTTTCCTGTATGTCAAGATAGTAGATATTTGAAATTCAATTTATTATTATTAGTGATTTTATTTCAACACACATCAAAAATATCACTAATTTTCAGACAGACCATCACAACCTCTTCAAGTTCCGGCGGTCTTTACTTCGGATGGAATTTGAAGAGAAATATTTTTTTTTTAAATTTTATTATGAAAACATAAATTTAAAGGATGAATAAATAATGCCATAGAAAATACTATTTGAAAAAACAAAAATTTATAAAAACCACCCATTTTCAAGCTCTCCAAATGAGAAGAAGAAGTACACATCTTTCTCAAGGATCAAAAGAAAGGTTCAAATATCTAAGTAGAGCGTCGTTACATCATTAAGACAAATTGAAAAGGTCAATCTACGTTCTGATTCTGCTCGTTATCTTAGTTTCAGAAACGTGACAGCTTAGTGCCGAATTACCTGCTTTGATTCCAGTAACAACATTGGTCATAATTCAGCTATACGTTGTCACGCTATTGAAACTTATGTAACAACCAGAAATAGGGTGCTAATGAACTTTCGTGATAGTGATTTTTTTTCCCTTAATGTTGAATGTTGATAGAGATATATAAATTTAATTTTGAAGCTCGCAAACAAAATTAAAATATGTACATTAAAATGATCGGAATTTTTTTGGAAGATAATCTCTAAATGATCTTAAACTGGAAAATTTAATAACTTTCAACATGTAATGAATGAAATATTTTTGATAAGCAATACTTAATGCTTTACTTATTTACTTTAAAATGTTTACTTGTATAATGGAACTTTTTTCTAATTCCAACTTGAAAGTTCGCTGTAAATCATTATCCTTCAACAGTTCAACCTACTTAAAATTTCGCACCTAGCTCGAAAATGCCACGATAGCTAGAGGCATAGTCCGCATTTCGATGACGTCAAACTTTTGTTATATTCACCTTGACCCAGATAAGGAAGGATAAATCGATAGAAACGGTAGAGAATCGGAAGCATCCCTGCAATTCATTCGGAGCGAGCAGATTCTTTGCATCCTAAGTGCTCAAGTTCCGCACTCGCTGATAGCGTTCGTGATCATTTGTTTCAATCGAAACGTGATAAATATGGTAATTCAGCAGATTTTCATCCGAAAATCTTTCAGCTCAACAGGTAACAGGTCGGGAGGCGAGTGATTGTCATCAACCTCCCCTGAATCACGCCACCAGTCGTCGTCCTGGAATATTTCAACTCGGACTTCCCCAGAAGGACTTTCCCCGAGAAACTTTTACTCTGACGTCATACGACTGCAGCTAACTTTGGCCCTGCGCTCTTCCATTTGCCAAATTTGGCTTATCATCCACACCAGGCCAAGTGTCGAAGCTTTTCTTTTCACGAATTCCCGCAAAAAGTAGGGCAGCCTCCACGTTGTTCCTGCTCCTAATGCCCTTACGTAACGCAGAGGGGCCGTTTCTGAAGATTCTGAGGCATATCCACGAATAATTCATGAGAGCCAATTTTATTAGAGTTTCCGTGCTCGGCCCCCGAGTGCGGATAATGAGGCTTTAGACGAAACCAAATAAGGTGTACAATCAGCCTGCCGTGATACAGACATCCTATTGATTATGTATGGGCCCAGAACGAAGGAGGGCCGTCCCCCGAAGTGCTATGTGCCACTGGAGGCCTAGCTTTAGAGCCCTGGCGAGGACTGCATGCTGTTTCCAAACAAACGGTTCGATTTGTTTCTTTACGGCTAAGCTTTTAAGTAATCAGAAATAAATTCACTTATTTGTTCTTTATTTTTTTGCACTGTCCTTTTATCTTGTCTTTGTTGGTTCTTTTTATGTATCGATATCTGGAGTGGGAGTTTAGAGTAAAACAGACACTTGAAATGCTCTGTGCCAACAGAACTTTCTGTTTTTTTATCTAGGTTGGGTGAAACCACTCGAAGTGGTTATATAAATACATAATATATATGTGGCAATAAACCAATTTCCTTCTTTTCCTTTATTTTTTTTCTTCTATCTTTATGGAGTTCAGAACATCGAGAATCCTGAACTGATTTTTATATATAATACTTTGTATAATAAAAATGAGTTTTATAAGTTTCGAAAGTTATTTAACAAATTTAAATGAAATTAAAGATGGCATTTCCATATTGCATACCTGCTTAAAAAAAGTTATTTTTTAATGTAAGGTAACAGGTAATCAACACGGTGCCTGTTCGTCTGTCATAGTGTTATACCTTTATATAATAATATAATAATGATACATATGATATGAATTAGAATGCCATTGAATTGTAGTTTGACTATTATTCAAGTAACTTTGAATTGACCTCTTTTTTCTTAAAATTGGTAGGCGCTATACTATAATTAAAAAATCGGGCGAAGTAGTTTCATTGGATTAAATTCGTTGCTGGTGAGGTATTATTTTTATTATTATATTGTCTAAGTTCTATTTTTTTAATGAAATAACAATGACTGTTAATTTGATACTAGCTTTGAATGGTCGAACATTTTATTTTATCGTTTTCACGTCATAATTCAAAAAATTTACATCACATGATACCCGACATAATTTCAATTAGGAGTTCTCACTGTGGCCCACTTTCGTGGTTGATAATAAGTTTTTAGGTCAAATAGTTTAAAAATTACAAATAGTTTTTCAATGATTTTATGTACGCTTATTAGTTTTTAAATAAATTTATATAGGAAATTCCCATATTTTTCAATATCTAAGTGGATACGGGGTAATAAGTAATTATAGATAAAGGATATCATATACAATTAAATTGCTTGATACACATTATATTAGTATTACATTTATTATTATTATTATTTATTATTTATCATAACATGCGGTAACCACAATAAAATTTTCTGAACAATTTAACATATGGTAATGGAAATTAGCACCTATGTATGGTATTCGTATATTGATTACCAAAGTTTAGTACTTTTATTTTAATCTTTCTGATTGATAATTTGATGCTTACATTACCTACATTATACAAATATGCTTAAAATTTCACATTTGTATTACACAAACAGGCAAATAATTTCATAATATCGTTACAATACTGCATCATGTTTATGTTCAATTCACGGTTTAGTTATGTGTAATCCTCTTAGGTATTGGATTATTGTAGGCTCTTAATTAAACATTCCTCCAAAGTGATGCAGCGCTGTGAATTCTCTGTTTAGAAACATATATAAATCATACAGGATATTTTATTGAATCTATATGTTTTAATAGTATTTTCACAATGGAAACACATTCATTCCCCATATATTTTCATCTATTCGGTGTTGAGGTTGCCAAGACTGAACTTAAACTTTAAAACCACCGGCGGTGCATACTATGACCCATAAAATCTGTGAATGCCCGTGGAGATCTATTTGCATTTTGAATGTACATATATATGAATTCAGCCGCCAGGAGCAGCCCACATAGGGCATTTTGAATTCTTTTTTTTTTTTGCTAAAAGTGGAAAAATCGTTTAAGGCTAGAGGATAACACACCGCTCCTGTTCGTGATATTTGCAGGAAACTCTTTTCCATTTGGCGATGAGCTGACATTCACATTGTCCTTGGATATAAAAATCACCTGAAATTTCTTCGTAAAATATTTACGTGGTTCTGTTTTCCCACTTTCTTCCATTGTTTAATGAAAACTAGGGGTAGATCCTGAAACAAAATAAAAAGAAATATATTCAGCAGATGCTCCCTGCGGATGACATCAACTATTCATGGCTGCGCTAAATTGTCGGGAAGATAACGCCGGTAACGTACGTAGGTTGTCTTGTTACGCCTGCAGCAATTTAAGAAAAACCAGAGAATTTTATCTTGACTTGATGTAATTGTCTATATCCAGATGATGTGACAAGAATATCCTGCTCACCCAGCAAGGCTTTATGTTTTGCCGCTGAGACCAACTCATCCATTAAAAGGTGGATGAATGGTCGTCGACTTCTGGTTTTATCCGGCCACCCGGGGATTAATAAAGATGTTTTTGCTGGCCAAAAGTACGGGGACACTCAGCATGAAACGTAAAATCTTAGCACGTTTTTCTAGTCGTCTCAAGACACGCAGATTAGTAAGGGTTGTGCCGTTAAAGAAAGGATAAGGTTTAGACCCATGTCCTGACACTAATTTCCACATTAAGGTCCGTGCTACCCGGTACGCATTTCATACTTTGCGAATTATAGGAAAAGACAAGAGATGACAGTGGAAAACCCGATAATACTCAAGAAATGCAATTAGGCTCCTTGAAAAGCCATAGAATTCTTGAAAGGAGATTTTCTGAAGATATTTTGAGAATAAAAAATTTTTAAAGAATTTTTTCCTGAAGTAATTTAAAGTATAATACACGTTTGGGATTTTCGATGCTTTAATTATCTTTTTATAGGGACAAATTATTAAAATATAATTTTTCTTCAGCTTTTTCACTATTAGTATTATATTAAATAGAAGTAATTCAAAACTTTACATATGTATAGTATATGTACTGATTAATACGACTTTTTTTCTTCTTTGTTCTGAAAGGAAATATATGTATTTCTTTTAAGTTGTGAAAAACCACAGTCATTTATCGTCTAAAAGTAGTATAATAAAAATATTAAAAAATATTTATACTCTGTAAATTAAAAGTAAAGTTTTAAAATACAGTGATATATGTTATATATGTACTTAGGTACATATGTTAAATTTTCATATAGCAATTGAAAATATCGTTTGGGGTTAAAAGTAATTTTATTTTTGTGATTGAATTACTGAAAAATTGTACTGGAAAGAAAAACTTCCACCATTGCTGGAATCTCTGCTCATGGTGACAGAGTAGAAGTAAAATTTACTCCTCATGACATATTTTCTTAATTGGTTGGGGTTAAAAGTAATTTTCATTTGTGATTGAATTACTGGAAAATTGAAATAGGAAGGAGATTTTCCGCCATTTTCAAAATCTCTGTTCTGCCACCATTTCGAAGTAAAATTTAATATGCCCGAATTCATCCTAGGCCAACCAGAATTTGACTTTTATGAAGAGGGACGCACCCTTGATGCAGGATGTAGCCTCAAGCCTCAAGGAGGAAATTGTAGAGCGACAGGAAAAACAATTATATATATATAGTATATTTCGCGAAGACCATGGAAAGTGCAAACTCCGATCCAGGAGGGAAAATCCAATTGATTCTCCTCTACTTTACATTTAGTATACTATGCTTATTCTGGGCAAACACGGATGCATAACAAATTTTCGCGAATGGTTCCGGATTTCCTTCTTTTTCGTCAGTAAATTTTAGAAGTAAACAGTAGAAACGCTGATTTCTTTCAGAAGAAGCCAAGAAACCTCTGGTTACAGGTCAAATTTTAAATAAGAATAAAAATATGGGAACATCTTTCGAAATTTGAAAATTAAATATTCTGGTAAGTAGGTACTACTTTTTACATATTCGTCGTTTTTGATTGTAAATGAATCTTTCGACAAGGCTTCATCAAAATAAAACTGTTATAAGTCTATAATTGAATGCCAAACAAATAATTTTTGCTAAATATTTATACCGCAATGATTCCATAATGCCATTATATATTCGGCTGTTAACTTCCTTTAAATTTTGAAAATATAGTCGCCATTTTTTTTTGTGCTTTGGATTATCAAACGCTTTTTTACATGCTTTTTCTTATTTCAGACTATAATTTTTCAATTATTAAATTATAATTTAATAGATACCTACCTTCCGGTAGACAGCGAAAAGCAGTTTTTTTCGTATTCTTCTATAGGGGCAGAAATGAATTTATAATTATGGCGAATTCCTGGAAGTTCGCGGCCCAAAATGTTGGTAAGCAATTTGTATCATGAAACACATTGGCTATGAATGAATAATCGCTCGGCGAACTTTGTTAACGAGTTTACAAGGACTCCCTCCTCCTTGCAGTGTCTCCTGACGGGGAGTGCCGCAGAGGAGCATAATAATTCATTGCAAACATAAATTATCAACACTTGGCAAAGTCGAGGTGTAAGCCCGTTCTCATCTCAAAGTATGCCTGGAGATTTACCCGCCGCCTCGCCGCCGGGCGGCGGCATTATTATTTATTACACGTGCTCCGGGCGAGCAATGAATCAGCGAAATAAACTGGGCTAAACTGCAGGAGGGGCCGCCACTGGCGCGAGTTATCGGGTGCAATCTATTCCCTGAACCGAACTTGTTTTTATCGCACTTCTCGCGAAAAGTTTGCGCACAAGTGAAGCCAATAACTCCGTATTACTTCTGATTGCGCTTTTTGCACTGCGATATTTGATAAATGTTGGGATTTCCTCATTTCTCGGGCGTATTAACGCTGCCGCGAAAAAGAGGATCAAATCCGCAGGGTATAAAATATGTGAGTAGGGTAAAGTTTTAATTAACTGGACTAACGTTTCGAAGTCAATTCTCCGAACAGTTTAGAAACTACACTTATTAAAAATTTAGCTAATCTACAATTCACGAAAAACTTGAGTTAAAGTCGAATCAATTTTGTTTAAATAGTTTAATTTAATCAAATAGCATGCTAAAAAGCAATAGTAAAAGTTAGTCGACCGATCAGGCATTAATATTTCTTCAAAAAAACGCTTGAAGACGACGTCTAGGCTGTCTATATATAAAAATAATGAAGAGGAAAAATTTGTTTGTTTTTACATTTTGACGCAAAAACGGATCATCCTATTAAATATAAAATTTTTTTCACCAGCAGGAAGGACATTGGATATATGGAAATAATAAATATGGCGACTAAAATTTCTAAATTTTAAAGACGAATTTATTTTAATTATATCCTATACAAGTTGATTCAGAAAGAATTGCTCCTTTCAGTCATTCAGCAATTTCTAATTTATTTCTCCAACAAAATGTTAATTCTAAAATGTCGTTAACAGATCTTAAAATGGTTTAAATATTTTCACCTTATAAAAACTAAGTTTATATTTAAATTTTTAAGAATATTTTACCTTCGATTATAAAAAGCAAAAAGTTACGTACCTACTAATCATATGACCGTCCTTCAACCGGCTCTCGCTCGAAAAGTATTTCAAATTTCGTTCTGCATTTTTAACTGAATATATTTTGATTGTTATATGTACTTTTAACACAAATATCACATTGAAATTTTCAACCTGATAAAGTAGGTTTGTGTTACCAAAATTGCCTCTATACTAATTCTCAGTAAAATATCAGAAATTTCATATCGTATTCGCCATTTTGAAGTTGCAAATTTCGATAGAAACATTATTAATATTCATGATTTTTTAAATCTCCTTATCTATTCCTAAAATTGAAAACAGTTTAATGAATTGATGAATATAAAAATAAGATTATAAAATCTTTTGTAATATTTTCCAGCAAAACTAAATTACTCCCTTATGTAAAATCTACTAACGAATATATTAAACTAACCAATGGGATGAATAAATTCAAACTGTTTTCCCTCGACTGCACTCGCAATCAAGTGAACCAAATTTGTTGTATTGTTCCTTAATAAATGCAATGTAAATGAATTTATATCTGGACTAGAAAATCTGCAGGACATAAATAAATCGCAAAACTCTCATCTCAAACGCACTTTCAAGTGGCGATCAATGTTAATAGCAATTTACCCCAAACTGGGAGTAATCCTCTTAAAGCTCCTGTCGTCATGAATATTACCCTCCGCTGTGATGCCTCCGTGCCTTTTAGCCCGAGATTTCAATATCCTGCCGCGAGACGGTTCAATAAATTTGTAACAATAGGAAACTTGTTTATACACAGCTACCGATCGCTGGGCAGGTTGTAGGATTTCGCAAAGGAGTCCTGTCGTGCTTCCACGAACTTATTTCATAATCCTCTCTGTAACATAGAAAGGGGTAAAGGATGAGGGTTCCCTTTGCCGAAACCCATTTCAGTTGTTACCTACTTCAGTCGATGATACTTTGTTTGCGCTGGGTGGATGATAAGAGTTATTCTCGCTATCCACGGACCTTTCAGCTAGGACCTGGTTCCCGAGCCCTCGCCCAGCACGAGTTGATAAAAGTCAAAATTAATTTTGCACGGCACCGTAGGACTTTTGATGAAGAGCAGAAATGTCGAGTGGCCCCCAGCACCGTCAGCATCGAATAAACAGGGCGTCTAAAACGGCGGAGAGGGACTTGGTTATCCTTTAAATGGTCCTGGCCCACGTGGATATAATTTGGCGGTAACTTAAACAAAACAGCATAACAACATTCGGCAACTATGCGATAGAAATTAGCAGCAGTCGGAAAACTTCCTCTGGAAATTAAAACCTTAATTTATATAGTGGACAGCGCCATTCTGCCGAACAAGGACAATGGCTGGCTGCTGCTAAATAATTCTTCGAGTGGTGCTTGGTGTCGGCGCTCAACTTTTCAGCAAAATTCTAAATAAATCAGCAGCTCTGCTGGAAGGACGAAAGCGGACCTTTCGGGTTCGGCTGGCTTTATGGGTCGCCGCAATTTGTATTCAAAGCTGCAATTGGACAATAATATCCTGTCTAAGCGGTCGTGAGTAAATGCGGGTGTCCTGGAGGACAGGGTCGTGCGTTTAGCTGCGAAATTACACATTAATGATTGTTAGGGCCAGCGGGATAGCGCTACGGGACGCAATGCCTAGTAATTAATTTGTCATTCAAAGCATTGTTCATATTAATTACTGCCTCCGGTTTGTAAACGCTATGCCTAATTATGTCAACTACACCCACTGATTTGATTGCTTTAATTTAATTCTGGTGATTCACCAAGTGGAAGTTCAGTCCTCTAGGGTTTCACCTGCAGATATGATAATAATAATAATTACAAACTACATATCTCTGACACCAAATGACCTTCAGAAATTTAAAATAAAACGAAAGAACATTTGCCATATGACCTCTACTCTACTCTAACTCTACTCTATTGAAGATAACCAGAAGCAGAAGCAGTGCTAACTTCTTAAAATTCATAACTTACTCTGTAATGGCCTTTGTCTGCTTGTTCTCTTTGCATAAAATCGAGCTCCGAGTAGTAAAATGTTAATACGTTTTGATGCTAATGACGACATTGTCTTCAGATGTTGCACAATATTTACTGTTTCTAAGTTGAATAAAACGATATCCAAATTAAATGAAACTTTTAGGACTTAGCTAACATCAATCTTTAAATAATACAACTATACTTTAGAGAGTCTTATTGCATACACATAGAAGCCAGATATTTTAGGTTGAATGCGAAAATCGATTTTCCAGTTAAAGATATCGTACCAAATGAGGACGTATTGGACAACAGTGTGCTGAATAATGCGACATACGCATGTAACTTCTCATCGATTTAGTCATTTGTCTTTTGTACGCTCCTCAAAAAAAGGAAAAAGCAGAACCCTTATAAAATCAAACACGTCACTCATCCATCTGAGTGTTTTTCGCAGACAGTTTAAAATTTAACATACCAATAAAATTCAAATTATTCACATATTTCTTAATTTGTTAAAAATATGTTTTTAAAAATTTATTAGTAAGTAAACGAATTTGCCTTTTTATTATATTTTTGTATATGGGTCAAGTTTAAAAGGTTTATTAAAAGAATTCAAAATAATTACTTAATTACTTCCAAAATTTCGTGTTGGATAATTATGAATTCTAATGATATCACAAAAGCAAATAAGTAAAATAAAAGCTTTCTATATAATCCAGCACAAAAGAACTTCTATTGACTTTGCAAAAGCTTAAACAAATATTTCTGAAAACTGGGAAATGTTTGATAATTAACTAATTAATTAAGTTCTTAAAAGTGGAAATAATAAGGTTCACGTTTAAGTCTGGCGAACATAATTTTAAATTTTAAAATATTCTACATCCTCTAAATAAAACAACTATTGTTCATTTGAAGGTAAAGGAGATGAGTTGTTATGACTATAATTAGCTAGACGTTGATATATATTAAACTCAAACTAATAATAAGTACTTATCGTCTTTACTACTTAAATTCCATCTTAAGTTCACCTCTTCTTTGAAATTATTATCTTATCTGAATTTACGCGAAAACAAAGAGGATTACACAGAATTTCAAAACAAAATATTTCTCACAATTAGGACTTGAAACCTTCTGTAAGTTTATACAGAAAACAATTACGAGGCATAAAAATGAAAATTCAAAATCCTAACACTCCTTGAAATTGGAGGGGAAGATTAATTAAAATCTCTTTCAAATGACTCAAAGTAGTATTCTCAGAAAGCAGCTTATCAAATTTAAGGACTGAACTCTACTTAGCGTCTCGGATTTCTGTAGATAGATCGCATTGTCTTTAATTTCCTTCTTGAGAAAATTAAGTGCGTAAGTACCGGCGAAACGGATGGAAATAATGCTGCAATTTCGATGGAGTCATATTTTTATACATCTTCTTTATCATGAATCATGATAAATCCCTCAAATTGAATTAAGGTTGCCATACAATGAGCGAGAACGTTACTCGCATGTAGAAAATTCCATCGCGGAATCACGATAAATTGCTCGAAGCGTTCTTTGCCAGTCAATTAAACTAATCCTTAGAGATAGATTTATTTGGTCATAAACTGACATTGAGCCCTTAATATGTACTACCTACCTAGACCAGTCAGCCACAACCGCAGCGTACCCAAACCCTTTTATTTTAGAAAATCCGAACTTACCGCCCACCCTTTTTGGAACGATAGTTATGTGTATGAGGAAAGTTGGAAGAAACACAAACATTACTTTACTGGAAAATTTTCATAACAAATTATAATAAATTCCGAGTTTCAGTATTGTTGCACCTGATGCTAACCATTTGAATGGCCCGTGGGCTGTTAAATGTCGACTGTGAATTTATTTAAGCTTAAAATTAGGGTAATTCTCTTCCCAGGCCCATTCAGGCCCATTCAGGCCCTTTTAAGCCCACTACCACTGAAACCAATTTAAATACTTTTGGCAAAGCAGTTCCTGAATAATTGGGGGGCAGCTGCCGCGGGTGAAAATTAATAATTCTATGTCCGCTCTCCTGTTAAATGATAAAGAGTCTATTGACCGCGTTTTCGAGGACAATTTTAGAAACGTTTCCTGTATTTAATTAACCAACATTTAATTACCAAGCAAATAAAGCAACAGAGCGAGGTTCTTTCAATATGCATTTATGATAACAAGTTTGAGCTTCATAAACTATGTGTCCACATATTTTTGTGAAAAGCATAACTAAATAAATTTATGACGAAGAATTATCCAAGAGAATGATTTAATCAGTTTATGGTAAACTATGTATCAACATTTTTGCCAGTGCGAAGTTTTCGAACATACATAAATGACATAAATGACATGACGTAAATTCAATCCTAGAAAATAATCAAATTTACATAACTACATAGGTCTAATTACTTAAACTTACATTTAAAATCTTCCAAACTGAAATCAAAAGTAAAATTAGACTGGCACTTCTAAAATTATTCTAATCATCCAGATTTTTGTCTTTATTTTGATGTTGTAAATAAAATGTAACGTATAAGATATTTTAAGGTCGAAATTATATTATCTTGGATTTTATTAGCTTTGCTACGAAATAAGGTTATTTTACTTTTTGCATATATGTAAGTAACAGTTAATGATATAAAGGTTGAAATCTTATAGACCAGTAAAACTATTATACATATATTAGCAATTCTAAAATTATTCACATTTTTGTGTGAGGCTATATTTTGATGTTACAAATAAAATGCCAAGAAGGAATGTCGAAAGAAGGAAAAAATTACAGCGGTATTTTGCCATTATTACATTTTCGAAATAATTGGTTATCAATTGTAATAATACTGACATGACTTTTTTCGTATAATTTTATATCTATCAGTATGAATATTTTGGAATATTTGGTACCTAAACAAATCTCAAAATGAATAAAAATATACGTAAAATATATTTAAACATAAAACAAAACTTAATATTATAAAATTTAGTCAAATCTCCCATATTTTTATCTTAAAAGAAATAATTTTGAGTTTTTTAAATTTCGGGAGAATATATTTTTAATAACAGATATACTTTAAATTAATTAGTTAATTAAAATAATTTAACGACACTAGATACTAATATTGTAGTTAAACTTATCTGTATATTATACATAGTTAAAGTCAATATGTTAATTAAGAAACGCATAAATCAACTGCTAAAATAGAAGCAAGCTTAATCGGACGCATTAAATGATGACATCAAAAACACAAAGAAAAGTTCATTAATAATATGCATTTTTGACAATGAATGGGCAATGAAGGCTGTTGCAATATAACATATTTTCGGAATAATCTGCATACAGGGTAAAAACATGGTCTAGATATTAAACCAATGAAATATAAAATTTATTCATTCATTATAATAAATAATCTCTACAATTTCGTTTGAGTAGGTCAGGCAGTTTTGGAGCAAATCTGACAATTCCCAATCGGGGTGTTTAAAATTCCTTGACGGAATGAAGGGTCTAGATATCAAATGTAACTACGCTGTCATCCTTTGTTTGCTAATTATATTTTTCGACAGTACCCGAACAAAGGACCTGAGTAGCTCTGAATGTCACTCCAGGGAGTGTCCTTCCCAGGTGAGTGCCCTCGTACCGTTTCGACGCAGAGATGCATGAAAATTTGCACAAGTTAATTTGCAGGTTGCAATTGCAAATAATGAAATCCACATTTGTGGCGGAAGCCTCCTGAATATTAGGACCGTCCTCACTGCGGCACACTGCTTCCACAGGCAGGACACGTCCAGAACAGTATGTGCATATTTAATCTGTGGTAAGTGCTTCCTCTCAAAAGTACTTTTATTTCAAGTACACTGTAATGGCGGGGGATGTTTCGGTCTCGCCACATGCCGCCTCACCTTTTCGTCAAATCCGAAAAGTTTCCCAAATCATACCACATCCCGACTATAATCCAGCGGAGGTATTTCAGGCCAACGATTTTACAATCGTAAAGGTATAGAGGTATGCAGTTTTGGTACTTTTAAATCAATACGCCTGCAAAATATTATAGGTCTCTGAACCATTCCTTTTATCGCCAACGGTTAAACCTATCAATATCATTCAGATGAAGATTTCACCTGGAACATTTTGCGAAATTACCGGATGGGGAATATATTTGCATCGCCAGAAAAGTGTGAGTGCGTCTAGCCCACCCTGAAGTTCACTAACTTTCATTAGAAGGCAGTGAAGGATTACAAATCTTTATATATACTTTCACAATAGCATTTTAGGATAATTCGAACGATATGTCGTACAAACTGATGAAAAATAGAGTTGAGCTTTATTCAGATTCAAAATGCAAGGATACATACCAGGAGATATTCCACGAAAAAAGTATGATTTGTGGTGCCGAACTTAACAATTCCGATGATGTTTGCCAGGTATGTGAATTTAACCACATAGCAATTTCATTAATCACTTAACTCTACACTCAAGGCGACTTTACTGACAAAATGAAACATGGTTTCAGAATTTCTTTAAATTGACCTACATTGCTTTGACCCAATAAGCTTGAAAGGCAATAAGAAATATAAAAACAGGAAAGTTAATCATCGTTGAATACAAACAAATTTCGCTCTCATCTCAATCAAGTCAAATGAATTATTTCTGATTTGTTTTAATAGATTATACAATCTGTTCGAATATTTCCTTTTAAGTCCAAAATTATATAACATAATATGAATTAGTCGCTTTATGTTTCAAATGATATTTCAAGAAAGGAAATTAAATTACAATAAATACTGTATGTATTTTTATATTCTATAGGCAGATTCAGGAGGTGGTTTAATATGTAATGATACATTGGCTGGAGTTATATCTTTTGGTGTTGGTTGCGGGTATGAAAATGATCCTGGAGTATATGCAGACGTTTTTTATGCTAGAATATGGATTCAATCTATGGCATTGCCACAATCCACACTAAGGTATTTTTCCTTACTTTTATTGCTTTAAAAAAAAAAGTATATGAATTTTGTGAATACATAGGACACTGATCTTTTTTGCAACTTTATATATTATAATTTGCATTGTATTTTCTATATACATAGGAATGATATTTCAGAAAGTGATCAATCGATCTTCTGTAATTATTATTTTAATATATTTATATTTCTTAAATCTCTTTCAGGTGCATTACTAGCAGCTGCCAATTGTTTCTTTTAAATGGAATGCTACTTTTGGTAATTTTAATAAGCTTATATTTTGGAATGAATTTTATTCTAATGCCTTTTATGTATGGAGTTACTTAAAATAGTCCTCTACATAAAATTATCAAAATTTTAAGTTAGTTATTACCTATGCATTATAATGAAAATTGTTATATCCAACCTACAAATTATTAACTTTAAATACATATGAATGCATGAATAGAGGGTTTTTTAAAATTATCATATAATATAAATATAACCTCCCAATCTGCAGAAAAGTTAAGAAATTCCTAAGAGGTAATTTAGAATGCGAAAGATGGCGAAAGCTTATTTACAGAATTTCTCATAAACGATGGGAGATCAGATTTTTTCGAGTATTTTTAAATACAGTTGTAGGATATCTATTTAATAGGAGAGCCTAAGAGTTCTTAACTTTTTTCTAGAATCAGAAGGTACGTTTGGATCTTATGTTTTTTATAAATAAATTGCCTATTAAAAAATATCGGTTTAATAAATTGATTTCTATAAATTCTCTGAATGGTGTCTAACTCTAACATAGCAACACCAACACAAATGAAGTCAAATGAAGCTGAATTGATTTGAAAGCATTCGAAGTAAGTGTTTTATGATATGGAAACATCAAATTTTTCCCTCTTACTTGTAATCTTTCCGAAAATGCTTTACTCCACGTGTGATGGATTGAAATTCCCACATCCACTGAACGAATCAATGGACGATTCAGTAAACACACTTAACTTTATAGACGATAGCACACCTTTCTTTTCTTTTTGAACTTTTATCGGATACTTTCTGATTCTACACATAAAGCTATTGATGGTATTATCGCATGCTACCTGTCAAAACCTAGGATGTGATTGGCACTTTCTTAATAACATATTTGAATGTTATATTATTTGTTAACTCTACCAAGTGGCTTCTAAATTCAGGTAGGTAATACATCTATCGTAGCTCTGAAATTATATTACCTTGAGCCTTGAAAATAAAGGAGAAAAGCGCGGCTAATCCTCAATTATTCTAATTGCCATTTCTTTTTGCAGTTAAAGAGTTCCGTAAAGAATTAAGTCTTATAATTTTTATTATTTTATGTATGCAATGTTTCGTTGTGTGTGGTAGTGATTTGTTTGAATATGTGCTCTTCTGTTAAAATGTGTAAAATTAAATAATGAAACACATTTTACTCACAAATCTCTGTAAAAGTTAATTATTAATATTTTATAACTATAGACTAAAGTCTAAACTGTGTTATAAACTAAATTCTCAAAAACTTTAACTTTGTAGCTCTATTTTTGTTAAATGATATAGTAATCTACTAAAAACGTTTAGATAAAAAAAAATTTCAAATGTGTTAGTCTTACGAAACTCCTGGCAAACGAAACCTATATGCAGACAATTTAAAAAAAATTTTAGTAAATACCATATATTTCAATTTATACTTATTAACTAGCTGTTGCTTGCAACTTCGTTCCCTTGGTCAATATAATAATTAATAGACGTGCCTTCAAAAAATGTTTGTGTTTACATTTATAATTGAAAAATAATTTGCATTTTTGTTTAGCTCTTTTCAATTTAAGGGACATACGTAAAACATCCAGTTAACTAAAATGGCTTAACAAGTTTGTAAATGAAGGTAAAACTACACTGAAAAAAATATATCGTTTTTGAGAAAGGTTAGCTAGCTGAAGGGCTTAGATTGACGAAGTTTCGATGAGGAAAGTTTTGCAGATTTTTTGTTTCACAGTCGAGAACGACGACGCCAGGGCAACGCTCAGCTCATAGCTTATTGATTTCACTCAATGTCATAACTCCTCGTACAGCTCACCGATGCCTGGCAATCAATCGATGTGTCCCTCTACTCAATCACATCGGATTGCAAAATGAGTTTGTAAATTTAGCTTTAAAAAAATGAAGAAAAAGGGAAAAAAGTGCGGATTACCATCAGGACGAAAATCGATTTGCAGTGTAAATTACATAAAAATCTATATGTGAATCTACGTTTTCATTCACCATAGAAAGTCTCTCCGGTGCGGATTGTTCACCATTCGTGGTGATGCTGATGAGCTCGGTCATGGTCTAAGAGCTTTCTTCTGTTGGCTTAATGATTGCTGTCAGCAGTACGTGAAACATCCCAGAGTAATGTATGTCCTCGAGTGAGTCCTAATCCTGGTTACACAGTTCCGCACCTGGGAATTGCATTTTCTGACTTGGTACACGCTCAAATATCGATTTAATTTAAGTGATGGATGACTCATATAAAACGCACGTTAAATATCTAATACAAATTGATAGAATGTCCCATCACTTTAAAACACAAATTTTGTATCACTTCAATGTAGTACGAGAAACGTGTATAGAGGGTGTTAATTCATCTCGTTAGTTACTGCAAGATTGTTCTCCAGAAGCCAGCCTTCCTCCAATACGAAAGTCGTCTAAAATTAATTAATTTTCAGCCTCTTACTTTACGGTTTACGTCGTAACTGGTTTCATTGACTGTCTTGCAGCATATCCCTTAACACTAACTTTCGAAACGTTAGATCTTTTCCCACTTTTCACTTTGAAATTCAGCGCACTAATTTTGAAAATTCAATTTACCTTAACGAAAGACCTGTTTAGACATCATCTGAAATATATTGAAACACAATTTAAATAAACAATAAGCAATCCATCCTAGTCGAAATTTGAAAACTTATTTCGGTCTGCTAAAGAATCAATGACATTTTAAAAATGTTTAACAGGTTTTTTAAAATATTATCGGTTTATAATCTGCATACGACTTTTCGCAACTTTTAATTCTTTTACTTCTTCTGACACCCAATGACAACTTTTTCTAATTAGTACCAGCATCAAAAAGTCAAGTATCTTTAACCATTCGGTGTCATGTTATATCTGTTTATTGATTTTGTCACCAAATATATTTATTTTAATTGCTTCGTTATTAATATGTACATAATTTAAAAGAGACTTAATAAGAGAATTTGCTGAAAGTAAGGTCAAAAACCATCATTTTATTAAAAAATTGTAATTTCAAAAACGTAAACATTATTTCATTTCTTTTTCTTTCCTCCTTTCACATTTATGTGAATTGGAAAGCAGAGAGTGGGCACCGCAGAAATTTCGCCTAGGGCTCCGGCATTACCAAAACCCACATTGAACACAGAAAGAGAGGATTTGCGCCAAAAGTGGAAAAACGTTTTAAGCCAGAGGTTTTTATTAGGATCTGGTGAATTACAAAATCACTCAAAGCATCACACCAAAAGTGAATTTCACATTTCCCTTCCATTCCACGGACTCCAACGAGCAACGACCATCCGCTGGTAGAATTAGCCAGCAAAATTCAAGAGACTCACGGATGGGAACAATCTTCAACGGTCCAATTCAATTTAAAAGGATTTTGCTGGAGGGTCCACTAATCAAGTGAAGTATCCAATTCCATCGGATTCCTTCAGGGTGGGCCTGAATTTCCAGGCCTAAGTAGCAATTTTTGCATATCTGCGAGCATAATCGAGTCATGCACATTATTTCATGGATGATTTGCTATTTCACCCTCTCTAAATACATGCAATTTACTAGTCCAATGAACGCCACTTAATAATCTAAAAGCATTTGCAGCCCCACCGATGGGCATTTACCGTGTTAAACAAGGCGGGGACATATTCAATTAATATGGACATTAGCAACAAGAATTTATAGTGCAAATACCTTTAAAGTGCTTTAACTGGTATAAACCCATTAGCAAAAAATTTCCTTGATTTGGGAATTTTTTCTAAGTTAGTATCTAACAGAAAGAGAAACGTGGTAAAAAAATACTTAAAACAATCATACTTAATATGTTAGTGCGTTTTCCTTAGTTAGTCGCAAGTAAGCTGGGTTTTCGAATAGTAAAGCACATTTTTTTCTAAGACCTGTATCTTGAAAGATTGAAACTTCTTAATTGCAAAGTTTTCATCATTTTGTAATATAGTTTTGTGGAAATTAACTTCAAGCCTTCAGAATATAACATGAAGACAAACCATTGTATTATAAAAAATGGGATTTGGTTCACTGTTTAATACCACTGTTATACATCGAACCACCTACCTATTGAACAGTGAACCAGGGAGTTTATTCAATCAAAAATAAGAATATTTCTTTGATAATCATTTTAATCAAAAGTACAAGAACAAATCCGTCTTCATTGTCAGTAATAATAATTAACATAGTAGCACATTCTCCACAATTACAAAAATTAATTGTTTCTTACAGTATTAAGAATATTAGCTTCTTAAAATAGTATAAAATCTAAATATTCATACTAATTATATGAAAATTAAAAGTATTATGTCTATTCTTGACTTCAAAAATTATGTACCTCGTTGTATTCGTTCACTGTGAAATTAAGGGGATGTTCGAAAATATAAAAATCAAGTACTTACGTGAAACACTTACGTGAAACAAATTTTACTTCTATCCTTAAAAAACAAATAAACATCATTTAACATGTTCCACTTAAGCTGCACTGAAACACTAAATGAGGTTGATGGCATCAAGTCGCGACTTGAAATGAGATATTCGTCAAATATAGGAATGACACAGTTTTCTAATATTGTATAATAGACAAAAAAACCTATACAATTAAAAATTCTTATACTGGTATATATTCTAAAAATTTAATAATATTATAATAGTTCATAAGATAAAATAAATGCAATAACCAGCTGCAATATTTTCAAGTCTAGATGTGTCGAATAGGTAAATAGAATCAAAATCAGAACCGTTGCTTCCCATTTTTGATTGTGCAGAAGTTTTTTCAAAACCTACATATACATATAGTTTGGATAATAATAGGTTCAATAGTATGATACCATTAACCTTTTCTCCTTTTCATTGTAATAAAATGAAAGCTGTTTTTTTTTAAGTTTAAACCCCCTGTTCTAATTTTCGTACGAAATGAATCGAAAAGAGCTTACAAAAGCCCTTTTTGGATAAAAATTCCTTAAGAAAGATCTTAATATCTCACAAATTAATTTTAGTTGCCTTTAATTTCTATTAGTTTTTCCGCATATAACGTCGAAATGATTCGATTGGATTTTTCTACCGAATTACTTTAACCACTTTGAATGAAAAAATGCATTGAAGTCAAAGGTAACAGAAATTAATTTTTTAAAATTTAGGAATTCTACTATGAAATATTTATACATAAAGGAGCTATTTGTAAGCTCTTTTCGATTTGTTTCGTACGAAAGTTAGAATAGGACCCTAAGGTTTGTTCATGCTTTTTAAAAACCGAGAAAATAAATCAAATCAAATCCCGAAATTGCTTAAAAAAAGTCAATTCAAAATATTTCCTTCACCAAAATAAGCGTGATATTTTAGTCATATTAAAAACTTTTAAACGAATGAGCCAGATCTGCCTTGTTATCACTTTCCCTTTGCTCTCCATGTATTTCATCCGGGGTGGCGCCATCAAAGAATCTAAAAGAACAACACACTGCAGAGGAACGCTTTAATCAAACTTTCCAATGTGCTTTTAATTGAAATGCTAATTTACTGAAATAAGAAGGACCTGCACAGACAGTCCTCCCTGATTTCAATGAAGCCATTTTGGGAGCCAGATATTGGATCTAGCAGCTTGGCTGCTTTCGTCGAACTCAGATGTAAAGAGACTCCTGAATTAAGGATTCAATTATGCAAGCCAGTTGCCTGCAGGATACGGTCTTTGAAATCCACCTCTCATACTCAATACGCCATGTATGCGCCTTGCGGATGGTCCATGTTCGCACCCTGCTTCAAATTACTTCAGGATTTAAAGAGACTGACGACCTTTTAATTGGTTTCACATACATACTTAGATCACATTTGGGCTTTGATACTACAAAACGTTGCCAGATGTTGCCTATACGCAAACTGCCGCATATTGTCCTATAGGTAGGACAACCAGCTCAATTTGTCGACTTCAAATAACTGCTCAAAATGCGAAGACGCTTCCCTGAAAGCCAGAACTCTAGAAACTGGTGCTGAAAATTGCACCAGAAAACACCCTCCGAGCTGAGTAAGTTAAAGAGGGATTTAATCGAATGAAAACTGGAGGGCACTTCTACTGAATCCTGAAAATTGTTTACATTTTAACAATGTTTTAAACTGAGAAAGTTATGATGCAATGGTATAAAGAAAACGCTATCGAGCAGACCACAACTACTAAAACACAGTTCTGGCAGCCACTAAAGTCAACACGTTCCATCGCAGTTTATTATCAAAATTTACAGGGCATTTGCATAGTGTCCACTGAAACGTGTCCAGCGTGTCTGTCGTACGACTTCCTCGGACGATATCTTTTCTACTGGTGCATTTCCAAACTTCAGCGTAATACGGTGTTGCTGGTTTTGTTCCGGGAAAGTTTGAATTATTCTATTTCCGCGTCGATGCGGATCGAAAGACAAATTGTATTAGTAAAACTTGAATTTCAGTAAATTCATTAACACTTTTATATGAATGCACCGTAAGAACATTACTTAAGTTCGAATCCTTCTTGGTAAATTGTATACTACATAAAATGTATCGTTTGTTTTACAGTAATTTCCATCTATCAAGCCGATGGTTAGGGCATGGACATCAGCGTTTTTGCACTTAAATTGCAATTTACACCATGTAGCAATTTAGAATTTGTTAATTTGACTCGCTAAACCAATTAGGCTCACGCTTATTGGATACAATTTTAGTTAGATAATGTTCCAATTTTGTATTTCCCAATTATTTCCTGCAGGACGTATTAAGCTGCTTATACTTATACAAATATACCAGAAATACGACAAATTAACAACGTGTAAAAGTATATTCGTACATTTTCAAAAGGAGGGATTTGAAAGGACGTGGACAAATTAAATTCTAAAGCTACTCATTTTAGTAGCATTCGTATAGCTGAGATGGTAGCTTTAAATAGGAATAAAAAGGAAGACTAGAAATCCGTATGTTTGTTTTATATTTATTCTGGTTCTTGCAATTATTTGCTTCAAACTAATATTTTAGGAGATTTTTAAAAGAAAGTTCCCAACGAAAGTATGTAACTCTAAACGCATTTTATTTTGAGAAAAATGTGTATTTGGATCAGTTAAAATTTCACTAAAATTACTTTTGTTTCGTAGGTAGGTACTAAAGTCAGAATATACCTACAACAAATATTAGTTACATAATTTGCCTCTACGTTCACTTCGAAAATTAACAGAAATTTAACATCATAATCTTTCAGGGTGTGAATTGAATTGGATAATGGTGACAGACATTTCGCTCAATATATGTAATCCATCAAACAATGCATAGATAGATTTATTATCAAACAATTTTAAAAGTCATCCTCTTAGCAAATACTTCCCTACCCAGCATTTTTTGAGGCACCATTCAGGTAATCAATTTTCGGGTGGGTTATGACAACACCTTTATAAAGTAAAGCAGACAAGGTGGAACCCTCCAGAAAATGCTCCCTAGTTCGATGAAATAAAAAGGGAAAAAGTCCATTAAGCATTATATAAGTTATTACAATGATAAACAAAATAACGACAGCGTACAAAGGTGAAGAATGAACATATATATTTGTTTTTTGTTGGCTTGTCGATAGTCTATCTATTCTATTTATATGAAAACAATATTTTCGGCTTTCATTCAATTTTCGAAAATTAACAATGGTAAGTGATTTATTTAAACAAACACTATATAACTTTTAAATCATTTGTCCTATAAATTTTAATACAAATTAAACAGTATGTCCCATTTTTTATTTTTGCTAAACTCAAGCAGAAATGATTATTTTAAACCCAACTGAGTTACAAAAGAGTAAAGTTAATTACGAAAATTTCAAACTTAAATAAAAAAAAGCAATCGGACAATATTAAACCATGCCCAAAGTGTTCAGCATTTTAAATTTTAAATTATATATGTAGGTACATTTAGTTCTCTAAATCATTTACGTTTCATTAGGTCAAGCATTTATTTTCTTCAATTATTTCAATATATTTTTCTTGCCATTATTTTACAGTATAAATTCGTTCATTTCAATTAAAGTTTGTGTGCAATTTTCGTAAAACATTAGAGTTCCTGTGCTGAAGTATAACTTTTTGAAATTTTATTTAATTACTTGCTTATCATATTAATTTTACATATTTCGTATTCCCACCTACTTACCACAATTAAAAGTTATTTAAATTAAATTAAACTATCAGAAAGTTTGACGAACTCAGCAAAACTGTGTTCCCTGCTTAATATGAATCGATAATATTCTGAGAGGTTTCACAACATTTTGTTTGCTTATTAGGGAGGCATGTATGTAAGTTCCCAGTTTAATGTTAACGAATACCCTTTTTTTTGGGTTCAATTAAACAAATTTGAACTTGTATAAATTTTGCTTTTCAGTTTTGTGTCTCGTTACGAGTCCTGAGGGCCGCGCGCCCATGGTACCGCTCCACGTTTTCAGAATTGATGATATGAAAGGAAAAACTTTTCCTTCCTACAATTTGTTTTCTGGCATACGCTCCTGAGAGTATCGACCCCCCGTAAGCAGATTGAATAAAATTTTACAACAATTCCCTGAACTGCTTACATTCATACGCCGTAATCACTTGAGAATTTCTCCAAATTCACTGAATTACGTGAACCCCTGCAAACTTTTCTAAATATGTATAACTTTTGACTTGTCTTGTTCGTATATACAAATTTTCTGCTTATTGTTTGTAAATGAGCACCATTTTCGTCGTTAATCGATTTTTGTAGACATTTTTTTTTTATCCTTCTCTTACCATGGAAATGTCGTTGTTTTTATTTATCTGCGCATTACGAAGTGATTTTCCTTTTTATTTCTTGCGAAAATTTGCGTTAAAAGTTACTAAAGCATCTCTCCTCGTCCCTATGACCTCAATTAACATCATGCGCGCAATTTAATACGGTCGAAAATGGGCAGGTTTTATTATACATCGTAAAGCACGGTTGCAAATTTATCTGAAGAAAATTGATTTTCCCATGATTACTACGTTGGTTTACCAACCACCGAACGACCATCAGATCGAGAAGACTTCTTAATAAAAATATCATGGAATGTAACCGACAAATGGACCCTATGCCTTCGCAAGATGGTTCGTTGAAAAATTGGGAAAAATTACGTCATCTAATCAATTCACAGGAAAACAGCATTTGGAAGGAAACGTTTCAAAGGAGGAAAATAACGAAACGGAGGAAATTTTCCTTGACTTTAGCTCCATTATCCAGAAAATGGGCTTCCGTTGCTGAAGGCGCTCCGATTACAAATGATGGCAACATCTATTTTTAACATGGCAAGGATTAATCAAATGGGGACTTGTCGCAGACATACAAAATTACATATATGTATAAGTAAAATTGTTTCTCCTTTGCCCCCGGCTCCTCGAGTTCATGCCCTAGCTTTTCGCTGTAAGAGTAGGAGTAGGAAATCGAGACATCAAAAATTGATGCATGCAAAGCCCTAAGTTCGTGACATGGACTTTTGATAAATTTTAGGCGCTCGAAAAGGGTTGCGCGTGCCATCGAATTGCCTTTGATTTACCAGATCTCTTGCTTTAAGGGTAGCTGGGTCCTCTAAACTCAAAAGAACCCGAAGTCTTTGTAAAATACTCAAATTCAACAGGTAATGGATGCGGTAGCTGGCGTTGTGAAATACCCATCCTTTGACATCCGTATGTACATAGCTCGCTAGCAGAATTATCACCGTTCCATAAAATGTCCCTCATCCTTTTAGGAAGCAATTTGTCAAAAGTGTAACACCCTGTGTTGCCGGCATGCCTACCATCCAGCTCCACAAAGCGTACCCCGTTCCCGCGCGCAGCATCCCCCGATAACGAGTTAGATGAAGATGAGATTTCGACTGTACTTTCATCCGAGTTGTCAGGTTATGTACGAACGATATGTTCTTGGAATAATAATTACGTCCTGTTCCCCGGGGACATTCGCCTCGTGTTGCTACAAGGATTTCGTTAGAATTTGATTGAATCTAAGCCTGCAAGATTTTGTTGTGATACTGGGAAATTTAAAGCAAACATTATAAGGATTTAGTGTAATACCAAACGTGATCTGACTCCATTTCGGCGGACATTCCTGCATCTTTGGACTATGAACTTCTCCAAGATCTCTTTTTAAAAACAGGACCAGTCTGTGGCATTCGGTCGTGTTTATGGGGGTGAGTGGATAAATTAAAATTATATTCATGTCCCATGCTTTCTGCTACATTTCTAAAATGTCTGAAAATAACCTCTGGAAAAACGTCTGTTTCTTACAGTGTTAGAAAAAAAAATCGGATGATTTATGCAATGCCTGCCCTAAGTAGGTACCCATATGATTTTCTTTTAAAGGTGCCTAGACACATATTTATAAAAACAAAAACATTGTTAGTACTTATATTTATTAAATATTTACTCACACTCAGATAAATACATACAATGTCTATTAGCAATGATGTAAAATACAAAGGAAGCAAACAATCGGATTAAATTAAAGCAAAATATTTACAAACATTAAAAACAAATAATTAAAGTAAAAATAAAATCATCACAGTTTGATGATTCGAAACCACGATCAGAGTACTCATCAAGATATCTAAATGAAACGAGCCCAAACTCTAGGGGGTTATTTCTCTATCATCACATAAGCTGAGTACCATAATATTGCATTATAAGCGGATTTACATGGATTTACATATGCATTTAAAACTTCAGATCAATGAAACATCGGTAACTGGGTCAAAATCAACTGAATATTTCAAGTTACATGGAGAGGTTAAGTTAAATAAAAGCTTGTAATAAGAAATAGTCGATTCCATAGTGAGGTGCGAGTAAATTACAATATCTGAGGCCAAAACGAGGAACAGACAGGAAAATATACTCAATAAAGTCAGTATTTGCGTAAAAAAACATAACTCAGGTCGATAATAAATTAAATAAAAAGAAGAGGACCCAAATGACTCTCCAGTGGAATCATCAAAGCATTGTGTGAGGACACCTTGATTTTCCCTTTACAAATTTATGTTAGTCCTCATTGATTATGGCTCTACAATGGGGATACAAAATGTAATTTCAAAGTCGCTCTAAACCTCTTTGCCTTTATCTAATTTATCTGACTTACTCTTACTCTTAGAGTTTAAATTTCCCATTTCAATCAATTTTAATACATTTATTACCGAATTTAATTGACAATTTTAAATGTCTAAAGTCTCACCGTCAGCAGTGAAAACTTATTGGCATAGAACCCTAACTCCTCATATGTTCAATAAAAGATTTTTCTGCTCTCTAGCGTCACTAGGGATTCCCGGGATTTATGACGCAAAAAAATTATATGTTTAAAAAACAAAATAAAGACTTCATATACTCGTAACTCGTATAATTGTCCCCATAATTAAAAAAATTCCTGAAAGGAAGAAAGTTTGCATTTCATCTTAAGTATTTATCATGACAAACTGAACAAAGAATCTTTGTGGACACTAAATTTATTTAATGTGGATATAATTCACTTCGTTGTTCCTGAGGTTACCCTCTGAAAATAAGGCGCTGGAGCATCGAGGAGAATTAAGTCATTTTGAAAATTCAAAATGTCACGGGACACTATATTTATGACTCTTGGAAAAGTCCTCTTGGTTGCTTCTTCCTTTGGACTTTGTGCGATGTTTGGTGAGATAAATTTGATTAATTCATATGGTGGAAGCACTATTGGAAAATTTGAAACGGAACAACCTTTGCTTATGGAGTATTCAGATTTGGATATGGGTTTGTTAATTTTAGGGCACACTGAGAAATAATCACCATTTTAGGGAAAACATGCCAATTTTGTAAATAATTTATGTGACCTTCAGTGTAACTTTTGCAGTTGGGCCACGTACTTACCTGGGAGTTTTAAATTGTGACAGAATTTCACATATAATACTTAGAATAATTTTTATTTGTCACGCTGCACGATAGCCTGAATGGAATTTAAAAAAGATATATAATTGAACATTTTAATTATAATCAACTAAGACTATTCCCGAGATTGTGGAAATTCAATAAATTGTGAATTTTGTAAGATTCTCTGCCGAATTTTTTAATGAAATTTATATATTATAATGGAAAAAAGCATTATTTCAGAGCTGAAAAATTATAATTTTTCAGTTTTTTTTTATTGAAATTTAAACTATAATTCGCTAACCAAATGTTTCTTTTCTGCAAATCTTTTAATTATTATACTTTTGGATCGAAAATAGAACTTATAATATCTAATTTGAAATTGGAATATTTTTATTTTCTGATAGCGTAATTCATTATGAATTTAAGCTCGGATTTTACAACTAATTTATTTTTGTTGGTTTGAAGTATTCTGTGACTGGGAGGCTTAAATACATAAGCTTTAATTAGTGTAAATGGAGTGAATAAACTTTTGCAGAAAAGCTGCAAGATATAAGGAATTACATTGCTTTAGAAGTTTATATAGCTGCTAGTTTTTATTATTGGTGCGAAAAGAAGTCTTTTGATATAGTGGATCTACAAAAAGAGAATATCTCTTTAATTAGGAATTAAAAAAAATCAGACTTTCTGTTAAGCAGGAAAACTAAAAAACAAAATGCGAAAAGGCTTGTTTGGGCGCCTGTTTAAAGCACTTTTAATTAAATTCACTTCAACCATTCAGTTATACATATTTTGTTTCAGAGCTTGGAACCATTATCACTTCCACCGGACCCCAGTAATAAAAAGGAAAGTCCTTTTCAATTCCCCAGGCCACAAGTTTTCAAAGTGTGGATTTCACGTGAGTTTCGTAAAAACATTTCAAATGAGGCTTTGGGTGTTGTTTTACAGCAAAGGAGTGTATGTATTTTCTATTGCGAGCATCGAAAAAGAGGAAGTTGAAAAGTTTTTTTGGGCGACAACGAAAACAAGAATGGCAACATCAACAGAATTAAAAAACAAAAACGTTTTTGACGCAAGTCCTACATCAAGCGGAAACAGAAGGGCTGATGCCGTAGAAAACCAGAGAGATTTTTGTAACAGCAAATGAAAATTCTTTGTTTGAACAAAGTTTCCAACGCAATTTTCCATCTTCCTTAGACTTTGTGTTATTACTTAGAAATTACTGTAAAGAGGCAAAATTGCGAAACTAAAGTTGTTTTATTGCACATTGTGTGTGGTTACCCACGTCGGGTGCTGCTGTTTCCTTTGGAAGATTTAACATTAAGCGAAAGAAAAGGAAATCTCCAAGTCGACAGCGTTTTTCAGTGAAAACTTCTTGAATCGCAAATTTTAATTAATTAGAATTGTTAATTTCTGTAATGCTCCTCTGCCTCAAGATTAAGGTTTTAATTAAAACGGAGTGGGGTTAAAGGGCTTTGTAATTTTAAGTGGATTTCGGAACAAATTCTCTTCCACAATTGTAACTAGGCTATGGAGTTTCTGATAATCATATCCTCTAAAGTGAAGTTTGCAACTAGAACACAATATTTGCAGAAAATTAATTCCTTTGCAAACTACCATGGGTACTTCAGCACATTTAGGATGCCTAATTCTCGCTTATTTTAAAGAACTTTTTCCACCGAGAAAAAATCCCAGTTTCCAAACTTTTATATAATATACTAGTCAAGTGCGAGTTACACTTGCAATTTTAACGTATTTTAACTATACTAAAAAACTTTACTTCTGGCAATTTTTAATTCATTCAATGTAGTAGCTCTGATAGCATAATCTAGTATAGTTCTATTACAATATAATATGTACATACATTAGGGTGGAGTGAAAATGTATGGTAAATTATTTTTTTTTGTTATTTTGTAATAGCATAGTGGTAAAAAACTACCTATGGATGAGCAAATGAAGTATGTTAAATATAATTTATGTATTATAATGGTTTGAGGTGCCCCAAAAGGAAAGAATTTTGAAAAAAAGTATAATTTCATTCATTTTTGACAGCCTCATTCAGATGTATATAAACCTTAATAATGTATCGGAATAGTATTTATCATGTTGTTTAAAACCTATATTTTTATGTAATAATAAAAATATATATAAAAGTTTGGAATTTATGGTACCCCAAAACCTCTTAAAACAAAAATAAATCAAGAATTTTGCAATAAAACTGCGATTCATATTTATGAAACATTTACGAGAAAAATGTTACAAAATAGCCAATTAAGTAGAAAATTCGCGTTTAGTATTATAAACTTCATTCAAATTCAAAACTTTGTCCCAACGGGGGCACCTCTAAATATAAACCTAGACAAAAAAAATTTCGCTTTTGCTTATTGTGGCTATCACGCAGCTATTTGCGGGTATGCCATAGTAAATATATAAAAACAAAAATTCACTCCACCCTAATGTACATATGTACATATATGTAATATGAATGTTCATATATTTTTATTAGTATACTTACTATTTCAAAAGATATGCGGGGTGGGGCGAAAAGGCCTCTATTCGATTTATAGGAAAAGTTTTTATATGCAAATGAATGTTATATTGTAATTCATACTGTGGATGTTGATCGTGTATTTTGAGTAAAATAGCAAAATGTCATCAAAAACCGAATAGTGTGTGATTATTTCTACCACAAATTTTAACCAAGTCCCTAAAGAATGATATTGCAAAAACGGGCGTCCACTAGATTTGTGTGGTACACTCTCAAAATCAGACGAACAGGCAAAGAAAGAATAATTATAAAATCAACTTTCTTTGCTATGATCTTTGGTTCTATTGGTTTCAAAATCCAATAATCGACTTCTTAAGGTGGTAAGTCGTCTGGAGTGGAATAAGATAAAATAAGAAAAAAATACTATCAAAAATATGAAATTTGAGATATATACTGTTTCCCAAAATGTGTTATCCTATCTATAATTGCAAGTTCAGCAGTTTACTATGGAATTAACCACATAGCCAATAGCCCGAGAATGAAGTAAAAATTAATTTAAATTAAATCAGACAAAATTATGTGGCCAAATAAATATCCCGGACATACAAATTATTTTTTTGGCAAGCTTTAAACAAAAGAGGAACCACAACTCTGGCATTCCAGTCGATGTACGTGTAATTCTGTCCTTAAAAAATGTAGACAACCCAGAAACATAGAAGCATTAAATTTGCTTTAATGTTCGATTTGGACAGAGACCAAGACCCAGAGGGGGCTATCTTATTCGTACCATGTAGAAAACCCATAAGTATGTGTAAGCCTACTTCCTACAGAGCTTTTCACTTGCCAGTTATCCTCTTAAATAAAGGTCGGACAATAATGTTGAATTATTGCCATGCACTGGATCGGATCTGCTAATTGAATTATTTTATCTGGCCAGCCAACACTCGATTTTTGTCAGAGTATATTTATGTATGAAAATGACATGATTTTCCGAATTTTATTTTAACACGAAATGAAAGGCGTGCCCATTCAATTGCACATTTCCAATTAAAAGTGTTTTCCTGCTAATTTCCTTTTGCATTACGCAGCTCTGTGCCAAATTGTGGGCGGATTTTATCTTGCCCGAGGCGCTTTAATATCCTCACGAAGATTATTTTCCGGTGGCTTTCTGGCAGCTACCAACCCTTTTGAAACTATCAACTGCTTTAGAATCATAATCCTGTCGTTCTGGCATGGTTTTTGTTGCAACCTTCGCGGGGTCTGATAGCCCGAGGTAGTGAAAGTAACCCTATTAATTATGCAAAAATGTATTACATGTATGCAAAATAGGTACATCAGAATTGGTAATTCTCCTTTCGAAAAGCCCAGTCCTATTCAATTGCCATCATATGCCCCTTTAGAGAGCACAAATTGTAAAAGGGCTTTTTGCCAGATGCACGGAACCATCGGCTTTCATTATATCAATAATTACAGGATATGGTCCCTAAAGAAGTGCAGAAAATCCTTTCAGAATATTTTATCTGCGGTTTAATTGCTGCAGTTGGGTAGTTCGAGCGACCTCGACTGTTTGTTATTTAGAGCAATTTGCCTATCATAATTGACTGCAATTGTCGTGCAGAGACTGTTCGGATTGAATGAAAGGCTTTTAATTTACTCGTATTTCCCAGTATAATTTAAATCGAAAACCTTTCGTACTCTTATAAATAACTAGAAATGTGAGAACACGAAATCCCTTCAGCTTAGAGAAAATTAATTGAAGAAAAGCCTTCCCAAGTCTTTGTTTGAAAGTTGTTGCCCATTTTCGAATACGTAAATGGGAAATGCTCTTATATAATGCCTCCAGTTAAGCTTATCAAATGCAGGGTGTCATGCCCCGCTCTACCTCTGGTTATATGCCTACAACCTGAAAAGCCGGAAAAGCTCTTAAAATGGTCAAGGAATTTACGAAAATAACCAAACCCTTAACCCTGTCAGTACTGACTCACGTAGGATACTCACGGCCAACTCCAGAAAAGGGACAAAACTCTTCTTCAGGCAAATAAGTTTACCAAGTCAAAAGGGTTCTGACATGAAAAAGAACTGGGCGACCGCACACAAAAATGCTTTCCAGCTTTGTTTCACTGAATCTTTAATTTCATTTCAACGTTTACTGCACAAAGAGCCTTTTTTAATATTAATTGCATTTGCGATGGATGCGGGAGCAATGTGGGCACCTCGTTGATCTCTCTGTAGGAGATTTAAGGACAAAGTGCCTATTATGTTTCTGTTTCATCCCAGCGAGCAATTTTACGAGGGTTTGTAAATTTCGAATAAAAACGAAGGTTTTTAAAGAGGCATAGCAACATAATGGAGAAAAAATATGGATCAAAAAATTATTCAATTTTTACGAAATATGGCAAGCTCTTTACGAATATATGGCAAATGTTTCCTTATTAGTTAGGTTTCGTTTGCTTTCATGTAAGTGCAAATCGGCGGCGCACTTGCTTCAAGAGTGCGCAATTGGAATCTTTATAGGAATAAAATATATTATTCATTATTATTACAAAGTGTCCCAAAATTCATGCAAGATTTGAATTTTGCGCTATTTCTACGGTAAAGTGTTGCCAACGAATTCAGTTTTTTGTGCCTAATTGCAAGATATGGATGTGGACGATATGTGGTTTCAACAAGACGGTGCCACATGCCGTATACAGCCCGAAAAGCAATTCAATTACTGCATGTGTAATTTCCTGGTCGTATAATTTCCCATTTTGGTGATCAGAATTGGCCGCCCAGATCATGTGACTTAACGCCGTTGGACTTTTTTCTTTGGGTTTTTTTAAGTCTAAAGTTTATGCCAACAAGCCCATAACTACATACGCCTTGAAAGAGGAAATTGAGCACTGAATCAACGAAATTCAGCCAAATTTATGCAAAACGGTCATTTACCCGATATTCTATTTCATACATAACTATTACTGTATAATTTGTGTGTTTTCTATCAAAATTACTTCTTGAGTGAATTTTCGGCTCCCTTTATTTTTTTATGCTGATCTGGTTCAAAACTATTAAATAAATTGTATTATATAATAATACAAAAATTGGGAATTGTTGATTTATATTATATAATATTTATGTTATATTTTTAATTGTTTTGAAATTTCAATTTGTTCTTTTACTAACACAATCCTTCCACAATTAGCAAGCTAAAAATCTTTTATAAATTTAAAAAAAAAAAATTGAGATATTTTTAGTTAGCCCCATTAAGTTAATAATAAAACCATTTTAATCAAACAAAATATCAATTCTTTCATGTAAAATCTATACGTCAATAAATTATTTTCATACTGAGTAAGTTACGATCGATGACTTTTAGAAATTCTTCCTACCATAAATTTTCAAATCCTCAACCGATTTCAATGAATTTTTATACGAGTCTATTAATTAAAATCTATATGCAGAGTTAATTTGTGATGACGTTCAACAAATAAAATAAAGCACATAATCGCATTAAAAACCAGCAGTTTTTAAAATTGTGAGAAAATAAATTTATTTTTAATTAGTTGTAATGCTTTTGAGGCCTTTAATGAAATAAACCTTTTTTTTATCATTTTCTAAGAAGTGTACGCCAAAAGGTAGGTATTTTTACCAATTAATTAAAAAACAATAATAATTTTGTATAAAATTCCAAGTTCGACACGATGATTCTGTTGTTTTCAAAACAAAAGTCAAAAGACAGAAATAACGCCTCAATAAGGAAAATTAAACTAAAATATTTTAATTCATAAGCTAACTACATTATGTAACTGAAATATTTATCATAACTATAACAGAAAAACCAAAAAAAAACGGATGATATTTTCGTTTACTATTAAATAAATTTGTCCCAGCCATATTACTAACTGATAATTTTTTAGTAAAGAAAAATACTTTTTTTACATATTTCATAACTGTATGACAATAAAATATTCAAATCCAATTTCCTGAGTTATATAATTAAAAATAAAACGGTTTCTGATACCCGACCAAATAGCATAAGTTCATATTTCCAAACTTTACTGACATAGGAGTAGGTTGAGAGTTTTCCCAAGTTACGATTTCTCGATAGTTTCCGATGTCTAAAAGTACTAAGATCAGAAGCTTGAAAGTTTCCTACAAGATATGCCCGTATGTTCTGACAACTTGTTGAAAAGTTGTTTCACGAACTTATGATAGGATATTACACCGTCTTGTAAGATTTCTTAATTCACATGATCTTTAAGGAAAATGTCAGTCCATAGTGTTATTGTAAATTCTTCTTTATATATACATATTTTTATAGTATATACATATATACATATATTATAAAAAGATGGATTAAAAACTTTAAGGTAATTAAAAATTTTTCAATATTTGCAAACAAGTAGCACCATATGTAGTGAACAATTTAATTTTCCTCGAGAGATTGCGGAATTTAATCTTCGTTGAAATCATAAAAGTGACTATGAACTTTTGCAATTACGCTAGACCACAAGCAACTTACTTGCGTCGTTTCAGCATGGGACTGCAAATTAGTAGTACTTAAAATAGTCTGATATTTTCGCCAGAATGCGTTAATATGTTTTACAACCGCAAAACATTCGAATTAATTAAGTTCTGAAAACTTTGTCCATTGGCACATCGTCCAAAATTAATGGGAACATTAAGGGCATCACAACAGAGATAACTGCCCCACGGAGAATTTACTCACGAATTATTTCAGTGTTAACCTTTGGCATAAATTACCTGCTGGGTCAGCAGCGCAAAGGGTCTTTCTGCAAATCAGTGCAAAACAGGAAGGAGAATGTGCTAAATTGTTGAGAGGGCAACATTATCACAATTTCCAAACAGACGTCACTCTATCAGGGGCAGTGGTGGGGTATGTTTTCTCCTCGTGGAAGGTTTCCCCAATTCCGCAAACGACTGAATCCCACTCAAGGGCAATGCTTTTCTTGAAAGCTTTTCACATCCTCAAGGTCATTTAGTTTTAAAGTCTCACATGCCCGCTGTTACATAATTGTTAAGTACAGCAGCCAGCCCTACGCGATAGCCTTGCAGCGCGGCTATTATTAGCCGGACAAAGAGCATTATGTTTTTTTTATAGCACTCCGACTATCTAGCCCCAAATCCGCATATTTACATAATGAGGAACACTTAATGCCATTCAGCAGAATGACAACCCTAAGGGCGGTCACAGAGATTTTAAATTTAGCTAAAAACACACCGGAGGGTATTGGATTTGATCCGGGCTTATAAATAAATCAAGGGACATTCTACATTTTATATGGCACTTGATAAATTGGCTAGTGATTGATTAGGAGGGGAGATAACTTTCGAAGAGTCGTAGGCAACAGACAATAGTCCGCCCAACAAGACTCATGTACTAGACAATCTCAAGGCAAAATAGACCTAAGATAGAAAAGAAGACCTAAGACCTTTGTCTATTTGCCCTTAGAAAATAAATTGGGCCCATCAGAATTCTCTGTTAAACATTTCATGCGCCACACTTTCTAGTTAAATTTCTCCATTTGTCAATAAAACAATCATTAGCTAGATAAATACTTTCTTGCGAATTATAGGCATTGATTTAAATTTCATCCGACTTCTTGTGTACTTATTATGCAGAAATGCCCTGCAGATAGAAAGCATTTCGTGACTTGATTACCATAGACAAGTACATTCTAAAGCTGCACTGCAGCTGCTTGAATTTTGCTTATAATGTTTTTTAATTTCTCCTCTAGTTTTTTTTTTTATATAAAGGCTCGAAGGATGACCTTCTTTTCATTCAACCTTGACATGGAAAAAGTTTTGTTGCAGGCGAGAGTTAAAGTAAATTATTTTAAACTTAAAATGAAGTAAATGAGCCTGTATTTCATTTATTAAAGTGAGAAATGTTTAGTATCTAGTTAATTCTACAATGTATAATGTATTTTTATATATCGTTTTGGTACAAATGAATAGAAAACTTTAAAATATTAAACATTTATTTTTATACCTACATACATACTTACATATTTGTTTATTTTAACTCTTTAAGTTTTAATGTTGATATCATTTGCAATAACATATAAATAAAGTGTACATTATGTATACTTTACGATTACGTCGTTTGAGTTTAATTCAAAAATATAGTAAACACTTTAGTTTTAAGTTTAGGTATCAACTTGAGATAGTATAATGAGTTTAGTTTAAAGTTAATAGAAAATACGTGCGAAATTTTGGCTTTTACTTAGTGCAAGTTCCAGATAAAGGAGGATGAAAATATTTTAATTTTTAACTATAATAATAAATAACATTTTCAAAAATGAATATTCATAAACGCAGATGTAATTTTCGGGAGTATGTAGATACCTCAATATTTTATTTTTTAATATGATTTCTGTAAAATAAAAAACTTTACATTTGTTTGGGTTTTAATTCTAAGCTATTATCGCAACATTAATTGAAGATTTTTTCAATATCCTGTTGGAGTTTAAAACAATCACAGTAAATCCTTAATAACATTTTGTAATTAATAAAAATGACATTTAAAATTAAATGCTTTCGATATATTTAAATATTTAAAATTCAAATCTGGCCTTGACTTCACAAAAATTTATAACACTAGAAATTTGTTTGAAATGAAAAAGGTCGGAATTTAAAAGTAATAGAGTAAAGTTAATTTTGCCATCCACTGTTACGAATGAAACATCAAAGCCCCTTCAAGAAGAAAACTACCGCTTTGGCCAGCCCTGTCATTGTGCCGGAGTAGAAAAACGTTCGGCCATTTTTCACGGAGAGAACAAGTTTTTGGTCGGGCGCAGGGATTTTTTCGAAAATTTAGGGCCAATTCAAAGATGAGAAAGTGCTAAAAGTGCGCGATTCGAAGCGGCCGGACTCCTGAAAGTGGGTCTAAAGAAAATCGTCACCTGAAACACGGGGTAAATCGATGAAAATCGGCTACCTCCGAGGAAGGTATGTCTGACAAAAGGAAGAAAATTTTAAGGAGCGTTTCGTCCATCTGACATATTTCCGCGAAGTCTGCGGTCTGCGGAGCGCGTGTGCCCCATCGGCCTTTGTGAAATATTTCCGAAAGGTGCTGTGGCAGGCACAGTGATTCAAATTTAAAAACTCTGCGTTTTCGGGATTTTCTGTTTGGTCGAAGATGCCCACTGGCGCAGATGGGTACAATTAAACATCTTCAGACTTCAGATCTGGGGACGAGTGACTTTGAAACCCTTTCGTCGGCCGACCGAGGTTTGCTCTGGTAGTCAGCCAGGCGCTGTCATCTTCAAATTGCAATTGAGGAGGCCCCCTGAGGGTCGGTCGGCGCTTGGCAGTGGTACAAATTTTAGAGCGATGAGGCATATGTAAAACCGTCGGGAAATTTGCATTAATCATAAGCACTTCCGTGCAAAATTTTATTTCTTAACTACAAAGCTATTTCGCAAATAAAAACCGCGCAATTTTCTACTTTTCCAGATAATTCTTTCGGCGATGGACTGCCTGATCCGAGACCTTTGAACAAGCAGCTCCTACCCCTTGGTGAACAGTTTTTGTGTTACTCTCCTGCAATAAACTTGCCCAAAATTAAGTCGTCAAAGCTGGGAAAAAGTATGAACTTGTGCTCCTCGATTGGCGCTGGGCAAAGTAGTAGCAGCACCAGCAGCGATATGCCTCCTGAGAACAGGCCGAAGGTCGTCACAGTGAAGCATCCGGAGTCAAACAAGCCAAAGCCAACTACGAAGAAAAGCAAACCAATTCAGGCGGACCAGGATGTGATAAAGGCGCTCCAGCGATGCCGGGACGAAGGGATCAAGCGGCTCGACCTCAGCAAATCATCGATCACAGTCATACCGACGACGGTGAAAGATTGCACTCACCTGACTGAGTTTTATTTGTACAGTAACAAGATAGCATCGCTCCCGCCTGAAATTGGAAATCTGATTAGCCTCAAAACTCTAGCTTTGAACGAAAACTCGTTGACTTCTTTGCCGGAATCCCTGGAGAATTTGAAGCAGCTGAGAGTCCTTGATTTAAGGCACAATAAGCTGGCTGAAATTCCTGACGTTATATACAAGCTGACGTCCCTGACCACTCTTTATTTGAGGTTTAACCGAATTCCGAGCGTTGCCGATGATATTAAGAACCTTACAAATTTGACGATGCTTAGCTTAAGGGAGAATAAAATCAGAGACCTCGGACCCTCGATTGGGTCCCTTATCAACTTGACAACGCTGGACGTCTCCCACAATCATCTCGAGCATTTACCCGATGAGATTGGGAACTGTGTCAACTTGAGTGCACTCGATCTTCAACACAATGAACTTTTGGACATTCCCGAAAGCATTGGGAATTTGAAAAACCTTGTGAGACTAGGACTTAGGTAAGATCTTATTTAATGTTTAAAACAGTCGTCAGGAGTCTTTAAATTTGAAAAATTAAATAAATTAGACAACCTTAGTTTTAATTGAGGCCATAATTTTACCGCTATGAAATAAATCGCTTTCTTACAGATATAACCGACTCACATCGATTCCAGCAACTTTGAAGAATTGCAAGTACATGGACGAGTTCAATGTCGAGGGAAATGGAATATCGCAACTTCCAGACGGGCTTTTAGCCAGCTTAAATTCACTAACGACCATCACTTTGTCACGGAATGCATTCCACAGCTATCCGTCTGGAGGTCCAGCCCAGTTCACCAACGTTACCAGCATCAATCTGGAGCACAATCAAATCGATAAGATCCCCTACGGAATATTTTCACGGGCCAAGGGATTAACGAAGCTAAACATGAAAGAAAATTGTCTTACATCGCTACCTCTGGACGTGGGCACTTGGGTGAACATGGTTGAATTGAATTTGGCAACGAACTCACTGACAAAGCTTCCAGACGATATTCTAGCGCTTCAGAATTTAGAAATACTGATCTTGTCGAATAATTTGCTCAAGAAGATACCGAACACAATAGGAAACTTGCGCAAATTACGAATATTGGATCTTGAAGAAAACCGAATCGAAACACTGCCAAACGAAATTGGCTTGCTCCATGATCTGCAGAAATTGATCCTCCAGACGAATCAGATCACCATCCTGCCCCGGACCATCGGCCACCTTACGAATCTGACTCACCTGTCTGTGAGTGAGAACAATTTGCAATATCTGCCTGAGGAGATTAGAGGTTTGGAGAACCTCGAGAATTTGTATATAAATCAAAATCCCTGCCTAGAGAAGCTGCCGTATGAGCTGGCGCTCTGTCAGAATCTTAAATACCTGAACATTGATAAGTGTCCGCTAAGCTCCATTCCTCAGGAGATTCAGGCGGGTGGACCGTCTCTAGTTCTCCAATGGCTGAAAATGCACTCGCCCTATCGACAAATGTGATTCGGTAGCCAGGAGACTGAGTTTGAGGGCTGTTTTGAGGCCGCTGATAGCTTCAAGCTCTGAAGCTGCTCGCGAGTAGCCGCGATCAAGCTTCATCTGAATGTAAGCGAATTAAAAATAATAAACAAAAACATAAAAGTAAAAATAAATGTGTGATTGGAGGAATAGCTTTAACCGCTTCAAATACTACCCACAATATTTCGACAGATGTTCACAAAACACTCAGACTCAGAGCTACGCTATTTACATTAAACGCTATTGCATCGCTGTCTGCGTCTACATTTGTTGCTGCAGCCGAAGGTGCGTTTAATCGTTTGGATTTAAGTGCTATGTAAGTCCTTTAGTTAATTATATTGCAGTTCAATTAATTAATCTTGTTTTGATTTCTAGATTCAAAGAAATCATCTGCCTCGGAGCGAGATGTAGCCTCTTTCGACTACTACCGACAAGTGTAAGTTGAGCGAGAGCAAACCCCGAGTCTAGTCATTTAAGAGATTACTGTATCCAGTTTTGTTAGGAGGCTAAGGTTTTTATAAAATAGTTTTTACACACAGCAGCGTTAGTCTCTTGGTTTTGTAAGATTAATCGCCAAACGGAATTGTTTACGATAAATGTGTAAATGATGTTTATATAATTACTGTGTGTTTGGGTGGCCATTGTACTGGTGCAAGAGCTACTTTTTTTTTGTGCAGAAAAGCTCTAAATCAAAGGCAGAGTTGCCACCGCACACGCCTACGCATAGGGCGAACCGATGCATTTATAAACGACGAATTTGATTTCTCTCTATTTCCCGTGTTAACATTAGTAGAACAAAGTAGGCATTAAGCTATGCATTAACTAAAGAATTTTAAATGTAAAAACCTTCACGACACAACTTTAGTGTTAATTTACCGCGACCGTTTCTGAACCAAGGTTCAGATATGCGCTACGGTAGCCTCATATTGAAATGGTTTTCATTGTAACGCAGCACAAAGATTGCTTGTATCCTCAATTGTTCAAGAACACAATAAGTCCATTGTTGTTGCATGCACTAATTAAATGTTTTTTTTCCAATATGGTGATGCAACAATATGCACCGCAGAACAAACGATTTCCTTAATTTGATTTGAAAACATTTTTAAAAGTCTGAACATCACTTTTGTACACAAGTTAATGACAAATGATAGTCTGAAGATCAAATCAAATTTTGCGAATATCATTTCTGGGAACGTTCCCCGTCCTCTATGTCAACCTTCCGATTATTTGCTGGTTTTTGGCTAACACTTTCCATGTTTACCCTGCTTTAAGAATTCAATGTCGTTGTGATATAAGTTTAAGTTGACTCACAGAGTATTTTAGGAAACTTTCCAGCAACAAAACCAAAACTCATGACAAATATAAACGAGCAAGCGCACAGAACTAGTTGTACTACGAGAAGTTCATAAACGAAAAAAAAAGTAATAAAACTGATATATATATTTTCTAGGAATGTGTTTTATACGAGTAGTTTCTTTACAGCGTCTCCTGGGAGAACTAAGTTAGTCCGGTAACGTAACGTCCGATCAGAGATTCTTATACACTAAATTAATTGTTACACTGCACCCCACAGATCAATAATTTTAGTTGGCAGTTTAATTATTTGAGTGTCCGTTTTGCTTGGGATTTTCAGCTCTCTTTAGTATGATTGGAGTCATTTTAGTTAGACAAGGCATTTAATTATTGATCGTTTCTTGCATGATTTTAATAAATTAAATAAATAGATTAAAAAAATTCGGCTCTCGAATATTTCTCATGATTTCAAACAAATTATTTCATTGTTTTAAGATCGGAAAATTTAATTCTAACTAAATTAGAATTCTGAGCATAAGTTTTAAAATGGATATTTCACTTAAAAAATTAGATTTTAGAGGCAACAGAAAAAAATGTGTGGAAGAATTTGCACACTATTCGCAAGTAAATTCCAAAGCTTTCTTGATAATAGAATATATTAGTAGTATAATTATAATTTTTCTACATGCTACTTGCAATTATACACCAAATATTTAATTGTCTGAGAGTTGTAAATTCCCACTATCCCGCAAGCACAAGGCTTACCCCAATATAAATAATTTCCAAATTGCAAACAAATAAATTTATTGATCTAGAAAAAAATCGGAAGAATCGAAAAGAGAATTAATTTACTTCTTGTTGTATAAATGTTACTGAAGTTTATATAGGTATTGAAAAATGGTCAAAAAAAATATTGTTTTTATTTACTGAAAAGTTTTCAAACGGCAGGAGATGTTTTTGCATGGAAAGCATATATAAAAAAAAAAATTATATATATATACATATAATTAGAAAAAAAAAATTCAGAAGATAATAATTATTATAAAAGGAGAATGCATATGCATATTATTTCTAAAAAAAAATTTCTTGTTATATTTTTGTATTCAATGGAAACTCAAAGTAAATGAGAAGAAGAAGAAAAAATAGTGTGACGAACGTCAACGAAGTATTTAATAGGTATATAATTTTACAGAGTGATGGTGAGCGGTGCAGCGCGCAACCGCAAATCACTGAGCTGACAATTTGATGGAGCATGATAATAATTAAGAGAATAAAAACAAAGATATATACATGTTAGTAGCATTAAGATAAACTAAAGATTACTATGAAGATCTTATAAATTTATGGAGAAAAAGTGGAGAAATATATATTAATGTCCTACATGTAATATTGCGATTTTAATATGCTTTGCCTTCCTAATTTCCAACTCAGTTAATTTAAGTACTATAGACCTATCAAAATAAACTAAAGTTTTTGAACATTTTAAATCCAAACCAAATAATTGTAAAACAAATATTGGGAAGATGGATGGAGAAAATGTTGAAAAGAGAAGGACAGTTGTTAAAAGAATTTTTGATTTCAGTTTCTGAGTAAGTTTTGATTATTTATCAAGTAAGTAATTAAAAAAATATGATAGAAAAGAATTTAGACAGTATTCAACCTTCCAAGCATTCATATGAGTTTTTCTCGGAAGTTTAAACAGAAATTCGGGAACATATTATTTTATTTTTATTTGCTCAGTAAATGTATATTAACAATTAAAAACAAAATAAGCCCCCGCAAATTTATTTCTGCACGTGAAACCCATAGATCGTAAAGTTCCATTTAATGCATATTTAAAATTGTTCGTCTGAATTCAAATGTTCGGCTTTAGAATTAATAACTCTAAAAACTATTTTCAGGTATCCACTTAACTGAGGTGTAGACAGAAAATTTAAAAATCGTTATTAAGTATTTTCATAGTGCGCTCAATCATGAATTTTTGTATACTTTCACTATTTTATTTTATTTAAGAAAATTATTTTCTATCGCTTTTTTATATAATAAATTCCTCAAATGTTTTCCTTTCAGTTTATGAATATTTTTGTATCTCTGGTAACAAGACTGAGCTAAAAGAAATCTATATGCATATCATCACTCCAATGACTTTGTACCGGCGCAAAGTTAAATTAATCGGTTAAAATAGCTTTTGCATAAGATCTATGTTATCATAGCAGACTATGCGTCAAGAATTCTGATAAAATAATGATTTTATTTCCAACTGCCGCGAAAATCGATTAGAAAGCTTTATCATATTTTTCCTGTTAATTGTTCCTACGTTTTTGCGTAGAGATAGGTAAGAATTGAAAGATACGAACGAATGTTACAGTCGTTTCAAATATATGAACATAATTTTGCCAAAAATTTTTCTTATCTTAGGTGACTAGTTCTCACGAGTCAGCCACTCGAGCAGCGTCACAGTGGAAGCGTTTGTATGTACCTATGGCGAAGACTCAATAGCAAGATTAGAGGGAAGACGACTTACGTCTTGAAGGTGTTGGCGTATATTCGACGCATTCAGTGAATATCGTTGCGGCATTGGAACAGGTTGAGTGAAAAACTAGTTTCCCATACTCCCGACGCATCTCTTAAGTTTCAGTGGTGCTTGTGGTAAACACAGATTTTTTTTTCCCAGATTTGTAAACAAACGATAGTCTTCTCCACAAAAAAGCAGGTTAGTTCAGCAACCTCCAGATACGATAGAAACAATTCTCTTCAGTTCATTATTTAATCCAAAATCTAAAAGACGCTTCTCGAAATCTATTTTCAGAATGAATCCAGTGTGGGCTATTTTCTGGCTTCTGATCCTGATCTTCTTGTCCTTCTTCGTGGCAGGATTTTGTGCATTCTGGTATATTATATTATACCCACTTACAGTCTGTATTCCAGCGTGCTCGGTAAGTACATCACGCAGAATCGCGTCGCATATAATTTGTTTTAGATTAAGGCGTGTCCTCATTTAATCGCTTGATCGCATGCTAAACATCGGAGCTGATCGAGCATTTAAACGTGAAAGTTTCTTTAAAATGTTGCACTATTGATACAGGTGGGTGCATACTAATTGCAGTGAAATGCATCATTTTAGTGGCAATGTGTCATGAGAGGCAAACACAAACTCCTATATTGTGTCAAAATCCATTGCCGATCATGCCAACTATTTACTTTGAAATTGTGCGCAATTCAATGCGACAATATTCTGAAGAGATCAATTTTTAGAAAATTTGTTTAATCTGGCAAAGAATATTTCAGCTGAAGATCATAAATTTTATTTTTTAATTCATTTGATCTACTTAAACGCGAAATTCCCGCTCGTGACGATCACGGCGGTATCACTTTATGCATTCCTAAACATTAAAAAACGGAAGTGGATCTGTCAAAAAATGAGTACAAGAATTTATAAATATTTTTTCTTCTTCTGTGACAAGGTCATGCAGTGACCTATTTTGCTCTACCTTTTGTAGACACAACGTAGGAGGTCCTAATAAAATTTAATCTAAAATTACATATGTATGCAAGTTAAATGACATAATTTATTCATTTTACTTAGAAGTAAAACACCCGAAGAATTAACTAGTTAGTGATCTCATTTGGATGTTTGATAAGTTCGTGAGTCACTATGTTGCTATTTTGTCAACACAATTGTTCGAGTTTCCATATGAGTCGTCTGTGTTTCATATCGTTGCATAACATCACTTCAGTGAGCAATTAAAATTTCTTTCTAGCTACGAATTTCAAGAATTTACCTTCGATTATACCGACAAAATTACTATTGTTAATTTTTAGGTTCTTTTGTAGTTTGGCTTTTGTATGTTATTTATTTCTTATATAAAATTTATTAGAAACGATGAATAAATTTAATCTATTTATTAAAGAACGATTCGATTTCTCCAAAAGGTACGAGTGTATCCGAAATTGTAATAGTAAATTATATAGTTAACTTCTTGTCTGATAAGCATGATACTTAGCTTGCTGATGCTAATATATTTTTGTGGTACCATTTTTCATAATCTTGGATATATGAACTTACAATTTTGTTTTAACTTTAAAGAGAAAACGGAATATAAATTTTATTTACGATATTTATGAAATCAATTCGTAAAAATATGAAGACAATTATAAGTGGAATTTGATTTCACAGTAAAGTAATAAACTTACCAAAAATTAAAGAAATTCTCTCAATAAAATGCACTGTGATAAATTTGTTTCTTTTAGTCGTTTAGTATGAAATTGAATGCAATTCTGGTTATTCACCAAGAAAATTACTTGACACAAGATCCAATTAGAAGCGATTGTCTCCAAAAATACATTATTAGGAATCTTTTAGATTTTGATAGCGAATATAGACTGTGAAAATTAATAGTCTCCACAAATTAAAGATTACATTTTCTTATAAAAATGGGTTTGGTTTTTGATAGGTATGCATAATAAATTAATTCAAAGCCAACTGCGATCGTTTTCAGAATCGGATCTGTATCAGATTTACCAGGAAATTTTGTATTGAATTCGAATTTATGAACAGTTATTTCGTAAAAATAAAATCGAATTGTTTTGATTTATATCTACTATTTTGCGTCAAAAAGTTAATCCAAAAAATTATTCGGTTCAAAATTTGAAGTTAGGATGAATAAAAATCAACGCAATTTGATGTGCTATTCGCAAATTTAAAATTTTCATATAGGATACGGTTTATAAAATTCAATTCAATAAAAAATGTTCTAACTAATCTGATCCCGATCCGATTGTGAAAAAAATGGAAAATTTATATACAAATCTACATCTATTTGCTGAGAAGCTTTAGATGAAATATACATACATATGCTTTAAATTAATTATGAAGCGCGAGTTTATTTCTTACTTTTTAAAGTTAATTAATTAATTTTATTTATTCTCTAGCAACTTACGGACATTCTACTGAAGGGTGTGCAGTTCCCACAAATGTGTGCCCAGGGCCTAGTGGACGGCAAACCAATATGCTAAGCCATAAAACAAATATTTAGCTTTTAACTTACTAAATAAGAAACATTTTGTACAAACTTTTAACGCAGAGGCCAATATTGTTAAACGAACTAATTTTAATAAGTAAATGTTTTGATTTGACAGATAATTCAATATGCCCTTTTTAATGAATTGCTTTCGTTGCACCATAGAAAGGACATGCATTGGAAATGGGATTTTTTTTGTTAATGGTAGAATATCAAGTTATTGATCTATAAAACTATTTTATTTCGTTCAATAAAATGGTAAATTCAAAAACTTTGGCACTAAATGCTTAGTATTACTATAAATCACATTTAATCGATCTCTATTCTAATGCGATCGTATCTATGTTTACTAAGTCTAAGGCGAAACTGATTTTTTCGGAGTGTTGGCATTTGAGGTATTTCATTATCCCACATTTCTTGCTCAAAATCTTCATCAGGATCAGCTGCGAAATAATCGTCTAGAGATACATCATGAGGTCCGCCGTACCAGTCCAGAACGTAAATGTTTTTAATATCCAATTTGCACAAAAAGAAATTATGTGCTACAAAAACAATAATTGCTGCGATTATGCAATGCTAAAATTTTAGTTGGATCTAACCTTTATTCCAATTCACCACTGCTGGATGTCGGCTCGAAAATGATGTGTTCGCAAATTTGTACTCTGAAGATCCGGGTATCAGCTAAAAACGTGAAAACAAGTTTAATACTTTTAGTAAATTGTTATAAATCATCTAGTACAAAGTATCGATTACTTTTATATAATTTTTAGATTTTTACCTCATCACATTTCTGAAATATTTATAAAAAAAAAGCAACACTCAAAAGCAGGGTTTTTTTTTTTTTTTTAAAAACAACCAATGCTAAAATTTCCTGGTGCGAAATAGAAATATTTTTTAAGAATTTAGAATACAAATTTGACTTCTTTTACTTCGAGCCAAAAATTTTGAAAAAAATGTCTATGTTCATCAAACTCTAAATTGAAATTTCAAAACCCATCCTTGTTTACAAGAAAATATGTGTTCGGATCAAAACATTAAATATGAATTGAGGCCTGGAAAATGGGAATTCAAAATGAAATTTTGTAAGCCCTTTTGGATTGGTTTCGAACAGACACAAAAACAGGGCCCTGAATATCGATTTCAAATTCATGAAATATTTAACATGGGTGTTATCGTCAGTTTTTTAATTTTTTTTACTGTTAATTAGGATATTAGAAGACTGCTTGGCTCACCTTTGTAACGGATCCAGAAATTATAGTTCGAGCACAAGTTGGTTCCATTGGATCATCATTTTGTTTTGAGCAAGACAAATCCTCGTCATCGGATATTAAGAATGTGATCTTGTTGTTTTCCTACCAAATATGAAACAATTACTTTTTAATTTAAACTTTTAGATAAAAAAAAACCTACTAGTATGTCCTGCCCAGTAAAATCCAATTCAGTGAGTACGAAAAATATGTTTCCAGTCGATGGACTCTTTTTAGCGCTATCTGCTATTGAAATTATGTTTACCATTGGAAATCCTTTTATTTTTTCATTAGTCGAAATTGTCCCAAATGCACCCCAATCGGATTTGTGCACTAGACGCCGGGCAATTTTCGCATGATCCTTTGGTGGTGAAGGTTTTTTAAACAACCCTCTAACAACTCGCTCATCTTCGTAAGAATTATAGCCATACGCAGCCGCAAGCAGGTTTAAACATATTAACACGATGACTTTCAACATTTTGCGCTACAGAAACAAATCGCGTAATTCAAAATTTCTATTTAAATTATTTCAAAGAGCATTGCATAAATAGCTGATGCGCATTAAAATGATTTTTTGCAAAAAATTCTTTAACTTTAGAAACTATTCTTAAAATTCGGTAAGCATAAAATGTTTGCTTCAGCTAAATTTTTCTTTGTTTTTGGAAATCAGTCATACTCACGTAGGACAATCACTTTTCATCCAAAGGTGATCAAAACAAAGAAACACCACAGCCGGTGGTGACGATCGATAGGTGATCGAACTATCGGTGTAATTTATTTATCTGCAATTAACAGCAGTGATCACTTAACAATACTTTCACTTGTTCGCGTCCTTAAGACGAATCACTATCAACTCTTGCAATGATTTTCGCAAAATAGAACCAAGCTGAGGATACAGCTGATTTTTAATAAAATGCAAAAGATCACAAACACAAACGACATATACATAAATAAACTCGAAAGCAGAGTGCAAAGTAAATAAATGGATTAAGGGGAAAATACGCGAATCACCTTTATCAGTCGTCTTCGACTCAGTGAGTGTGGAACGAAGAGAATATTTTTATTGTTTTGTTGTTTATCTGCGGCTTAAGAGAATGGCGACACGTCGGACCGGATCGCGTCGATGATAAATTTAAAATCGCAATTCGTGATAAGGAACGTTTTATTTCCCTTAATCACCCACTCAACGAATTATTTTTGGGTTTATTTTTATATTTTAAGATAACATACTGAAGGAGCTTTGTGCTTCGCATGCGGAGCAGAGCGGCATGCGTAGCTCAATTTAGGTTTTAAAAGATGTTTCTAATTGCATGAGCTTAAGAGCACGGAAGTGATATAATAAGATGCTTTGAGATAAGATTAAAAAAAGCAAATAAAGGATTACATAAATAAAAAATTTATTAATTATTCTCAAGCACATATAAAATAATCTTATTATATTTTGAGCACTTTTTGTGAGCGAGTCACAATTTTGCCGACAATCTTCATTATTTGATTAACTTTTAAAGGTCATCTGATCTGCAGTTTTTTAGTAAAGTAGTTTACTAGTAAGAATAAAATTATTGTAAAAATAAAAATGGTTTTTTGTTTTTGTTTTTTTTTGTTTTAATAAATCGTGTTTTGTAACATACCGACTTCGGTTTCAAAGAAATTGGTACAAAATCTTAAACAATTTACTTTGCGGATCAAAGAACCTACGGTTTTGATCGTTAATTTAACAATTTACATCGAGTCGACAATTTTTATAAAATACTTTAAACATTTTTTTCAAACATTTTAATATCAATAACAGAACTAAATTTAAAAACATTAAAAATGTGTTTAACTTTGAAGTTATCAAAAATTCATTTAGCATGGTTTAAGATTTGGAGTCGAGTTATTTAATGGTATTTTATATCTTCATTTAATAACTGTTTTAATTTCAAATTCTTCTATTTGTAAGAATTCAAAGAGATCGTGCTATCTATCTAACCGTATTTTACTATAAAAATCAAACAAAGTCGATAATTTTGAAGTCTTCACTTCTCGAGGCTATAACTGCTGCAGTACTTTTTATTTTGATATTTCTAATATGATGTATTTAATAGTCAACATTTGTTATAATGTAATGTACGTTTAAAGTGTTTTCTTCATATGAAAAGTACACTAGTATAATATCAAGTGCAGTCGGTCTTAATAAAAATGAACTTATTCAATGTATACGTATATAATCTAAATTACACGAACCACTCTGTAAACAAAATCAGATCTTAATTTAAGCTTTATTCCTTAAAGAAAAACACTAAAAAAGTATGCTTGAAACTTATGCTATACTCCAAACAATTTTTCCCAATCGTTGGAGTATCTGCTAGTCTGACTAGAAAACTCCCACAGTTTACGCGTAACTTCCTCAGCAGACAGGCACCGGGTATCAAATTCAAAGGGAAAGAGATCCTCGTTAAAATCCTCCGCCGCAAACCCCCTTACAATGTGAGCTGGCGTGCTTGGATCGATGTAAATCCTCGTCGACATTCTTATCAGAGTTAAGCACAGTCTAGAAAGGTACATAGATCCACAGTTTTATAGTATCATACAAGTCAAAGCATTTAAAATATGATATTGCCCTTTCGTCTTAAAATATAGATGTTTTCATTATAAAGATAAAATCGAGGGTAAAATGAACCTAATTTCATAGATTGTGGTTTTAATAAATACTAGTATCGACTGTGGTCGAAATTCGATCATTAAACCACAATCATAACTATCAAAATTCATTGGAATTACATTCAATTAGCACTTTATACGAAATTCAAATTCTTATGATCCAAATGGAAGGTTAAAAATGTTAAAATTTTACTTTTAAAATTTCCCAAAAAAGGCTATGATTTTGTAATGAAAAATCCGATTGATATTATTTATACCTCGATGGATAAAGCTACATTTAACTTTTTATTTTGCCGAGATACCTTAATAAATCTCCTTGAAATTGAAAAAAAATGTCAAGGATTTGTCATAAAATCGATTATCCTGACCAAACCTGAAGTCAGAGTTTTTTACTATATAAACTTTTTATTTCAAGACCGACTAAGTCGAAGATATCGCAACCCTTCCATATGAAATAGAGTTTAGAAAAGTGCCCATTTGTTTAGGGCTCCGCTTACCTGTTCCGGAAGGCGTTTTCTCTTCCTTCTGGAGATATGTTGAAGTCCTGGTTGCGAAGGTGGAGCAATTTCTTAGCCGATGTTTTCAGTTGTTGTCTTAATCGTATCTGCAAGTTAAATAAATATTTATACTATTTAGAACTGCGGACCTTTTTCTTTTTAATCCCCAACCTTTTCAATTTTATGTTGCTCCATTGCTTGAAGCTGCGCCTTTTTGGTTTCGTTGATTGCTTCATTTTCTTGAGAAACAGATTTAAGCAGCATATCATATTTCTTAATCTGTATTTCATAATGTTCTGTAAATTATTGTTTTATTAGTCCTATTTACTTTGATAGGAACGAGCAGTCCCTTCGATGAGCACTCACCTTTTTTTAAGAAGGCATCATTTAAGTGCTTCGACGTTTTTGCTATTGGTTTTTGATTTTTAGAAATGTCGAAGTTGATTAGCTTCTGCACATATTGGTTTATATCGCCTTCGTTCATTTTTTCCCTAATAATTTCACCAAAACCAAAAGTTTGTTTTCAAAATAAACCGTCATTTGACAAATGGTGTTTGACAGACGTCATTTGAAAATGCCGAGATTCGTTTGGAGAGTTTCCGCAACATCTAAATTGCCTGATTTAATTTCGAACTCATCCAAACATTAAAAATTGAAACGTCAGAGTGACAACACCTTGACAGAATTTTACCTCGGCATTTTCACGACTCCCAGTGATTTACTTATTTTCATGAAAAACTTTTTAAATATAGAGAGATGGATCTTGATAGTGACGACGAAAGGAATGATGAGAACGGAGTAGATTTAACTGGTTTTCTTTTCGGCAATATCGACTCTGATGGAAGGCTGGTCGATGATATTTTCGATCCAGAGTCAAAGAAGCACCTCGCCTCACTTTCCAGGTTGAATTTACGCATATTTTAAAGGTAAATTACCACTTTGCCTTCACTAGATTGGGGCTGAACTCTTTGCTGCATGAAGTGATACAAGAGCACGATGAAAATTCGGACGATGAACAGTCGGAGCGCGAAAAGAAGGATGAAGAGGACTTTGATAAAAAGGACGAAAACGCTGTGGACTATTCCGACATCAATGAGTTGGCTGAGGACTTTCCCGACGCCCCAGTTAAGGTAAAGAAAAAATTACAACTTATGTACAATAGAATAGATAAAATGCGTAGCATGCATTCCAAAATTACAAAAGTAAAGAGAGGAAATTTTAAATGGGTAGTGTTAGGGTATTTCAACAAATGACGAATCTTTTTCGGGTGGTTTTGTAGCAGAATAGCCGCTAACTGCTTCCTTTTCAGACTGAGAACGGAGATTCGGATCATCCAGGAGTTAAAAGTGAACCGTCCAGCCCTGGCAGGGACGGGAGGGACTCGGATCCAGGTAAGTTTCACAGGCACTGTGCTGTAAACGGGCCGGCTGCACGAAATTTTTTTTGGGGTCTTAAAACAGTTTTTATTGGTGGCAATCGGGACTTCATTCAGTTCGAATTTCGAAGGGGCTTCAGTTCAACTGCAAAAATAAGCACGTAGGTGTTAAAACTGTTGATTTCTTTTCATCTACTATAAAAATTTTGGAAATTAATATGCAACATTTTTTACGAAAATCTAAAAACCAACCAATTTTTATTAAAGATATTGCAATTCCCGTTTGTGAGGAGAGCAATTCTTCTTCTTATTGAATCAACCTTTTACATGTTTCCTTGATATTGGGCTAATACTTAAAATATAATTTTTCATAGTAATACTTTTGGGATTTGGAATGTATTAAGGCATTTTTTTCATGTTTATAATAATTGATAGCTGCGCGGATTATAATAATAGACTGATGAAGAAGTACTTCGAACACACTTTTTACTTATAGGGAAGCCGTTGTTGATGGATCTTAAAAACGAAGAAGATAAATCATAACGATTTAGAACTGTTAGGTTAAATAATTTTGCTAAATTGACTGGACCACATGCAACCACAACAGTAGCGAAAATGAGATTGATGCTTTTAATTGGACAAAAATACATACATATGCCGCAGTCTATAAAAAAGGAAGTGGTACTCTACAAACATTCCCTCAAGGATATTTTAACGATTGTAGATACATATATAATATTAATATACGATTTAATAATAAACAAAAATCATTGCAATAGAACGATAGAAAAGTGGTATTTCTAAATTCAATAATAAATAGGCGAAGATTTAGCTTGTTATTGTGTCCTATTGTTTACTATTTTGTTAAAATATATATTCTTAATCCGTTATGCTTATTATATAAAATATATCAATGACAATGGGATAGGGTTTGAAGGAGCTTACCGTATATATGTAATTGCATGTAAGTCTCTCCTCATTTTACAGCAAAGGTCTTAAAGTCGCGTCAGTTCTATAAAAAAAAGAAGGGATTTTTTTACTATATGCTGTGACCTTTGTGCAGCCTTGGGCCCGTGTACCACGATATCACACATATTAGCTTATAATTTCATTTTCTAACTCTGTCACTTAAATTTAAAGATAACAAAAGGGACGACAAGGAATTAATGCCGCCGCCAAGTCTCCCTGTGAGGAGCGTCAGTCAGGATTCAGGTAAACTTAGCGGGGAGGAGTCAGACACCAAACCGGACAGCAGTAGTATCCTAAATTTACAAATTAGAACTCCTTACCGTACTCATTTATTTTTCAGAAGATTCAATTGAGCGAAAATTGGATACTCCTTTGGCGGCAATGCTTCCTTCGAAGTATGCAAACGTTGATGTTCGCGAGCTTTTTCCAGATTTTAGACCTGACAAAGTTCTAAGATTTTCTCGCCTGTTTGGTCCAGGTAAGCCCTCAAGTTTACCCCAAATTTGGAGGAGTGTTCGGAGGAAGCGCAGGCGACGTAAGCACTCTAGGGAGAATCGGGTAGGTGGCAACTGGGTTTTTTTTTTTCATAAAACAGATTTTTCAATTTTTGTTCTGGTAGTTACCCTGGGACTGCTTTCAACCAAATGCAGGATCAGATTCGCCCAGTGATTCTGAGGAACCTCGTCGATCGAAAGGGTTCGTTTTAAATTACTCAAGTGAACCTACAAAGGATCTTTGTGCTTCCGACGACGAAGAGCAGCTCCTACGAGTCGTAGCTGATGAGGAAACCAAAAAAGAGCTGACGAATAATGATAACAACGAGAATAAGCCAAAAGTTGCCGATTGGCGCTTTGGTCCTGCTCAAATTTGGTATGATATGCTGGAGGTACCGGATTCAGGCGAAGGCTTCAATTATGGGTTCAAAACCAAGGAAAAAGAGAAGGTAATAAACACTTTCTTTTTTGGAATATATTGCTTATATTTTCTACTATTCGTTACTTGATTTATATGTCTTTTAACATTTAAGCCAATATCAAAACAGACTTTTTGTGTTTTGAATGTTATTTTTTATTAAATTTACCTTTATATTTAATTTTAAATTTTTATGAAGCCACACCTTAAACCGAATGTTTTTAGATACCAGAGGATGAAGAGGTCCTGATAAAAGGGGAAGCCATTGCAGACGATGCCTACTTGATGGTCTCACAGCTGCACTGGGAAGACGATGTTGTTTGGGACGGGAATGATATCAAAGCAAAGGTAGCCGCCTATCACTTGCACATAGAACAAATCATGATTTTTTGTAGGTGCTGCAAAAACTAAACTCGAAAACGAACGCCGCTGGTTGGCTGCCTTCAAGTGGTTCACGTACAGCGGGCGCATTCAGCCAGCCTGGCAAAGGAATGCCGGTGACTGCAACACCTGGGGGAAAGATGCCATTGCCAAATCCTCCTTTGCCTGGAAAAATGTCGAAAAATCAAATGTAAATTTTGTAGAGGCTGCTCCGGGTACAAACTTAGGGTTAATTGTTTTGTCTATAGGAATCAACCGAAGCAAGAAGAGCACGACGATACTTGGTATAGTATTTTCCCTGTCGAGAATGAGGAGCTGATCTATAGCAAATGGGAAGATGAAATTATCTGGGATGCTGAATCAATGCAAAAAGTTCCAAAACCAAAAGTGCTTACCCTTGATCCAAACGATGAAAATATCATTTTGGGTATTCCTGATGATATAGATCCTTCCAAGGTAAATATTTTGGGGCTCTAAATCTGCATATTTTTTAGCTTATAAGGCTTTTGATATATCGAGTTCCAGTTCTAAGTTAACAAATTAAATTATACAATTAACCAATTTGCCTTTCTTTACAGATTAATAAAAATACTGGTCCACCGCCGAAAGTTAAAATTCCCCATCCCCATGTAAAGAAGTCGAAAATTCTTTTAGGGAAAGCTGGAGTTATTAATGTTTTGGCGGAGGACACACCACCCCCGCCCCCGAAAAGTCCCGATAGAGATCCTTTCAATATTTCCAACGATGTATTTTACATGGCAAAATCGTCAGAGAGCACAATGCGTTTGAAGGTTGGAGGAGGCAATTTGATCCAACATTCTACTCCCGTTGTGGAGCTAAGAGCTCCATTTATTCCGGTAAGTCGATTTAGGACCTTTACTCTGCCCGATGAGATGAATCATTTTATGATGCTTTTGAGGCCTTTTCGACGGTTTGCTTTTGCTGTGGTATACAAAAAATTTCAAATAAACTCAAATATAAAATTTTCGACGAGACGACGCAAATAAATTTCTTTCTTAGTTACGATTGAACTTTAATAAGAATTTATCAACCCGATGATTCGTTTCATCCTGCAGAGTAAGATGTTGGTTTGATTTTCTGTTACAAATTATATGCGATCTAGACTCACATGGGCCCGATGAAATTAAGGATGTTCCATCGCCCTGCAATGAAAAAATATTCCCACGGGCCGTTGGCTGCTCCCAGCCCTCATTCTGTTCTTCCTTTGGTTAAAAATATTTCCAAAAAAGCCAAGCAAAGGGAACTTGAACGAATTGCTTCTGGTGGTGGTGATGTCTTCTTTATGCGAAATCCCGAAGACCTTAGTGGAAAAGACGGCGATATTATTTTAGCTGAATTTTGCGAAGAGCATCCACCTTTGATGAATCAGGTTGGCATGTGTTCCAAAATAAAAAATTATTACAAGCGCAAAGCAGCAAAAGACTCAGGTCCGCCGGAGTTTAAGTACGGTGAGGTGGCATATGCGCATACCAGTCCCTTTTTGGGTATACTGCATCCAGGGCAGTGCATTCAAGCGCTGGAGAACAACATGTACCGCGCCCCCATCTACACTCACTCAATACGACCTTCAGACTTTCTGGTGATCAGGACACGGAATAATTATTTTATTCGAGAAATTAACGCCCTCTTTACGGTTGGGCAGGAGTGTCCGCTGTATGAAGTGCCTGGGCCAAATTCGAAACGAGCTAACAATTTCGCTAGAGATTTTTTGCAAGTGAGTACCCCTGCTATTTAACACTACACTAAATAGACTTCTGAATATTCTTTTATGCTTAAAGGTGTTCATTTATCGCTTGTTCTGGAAAAGTAAGGACAATCCCAGAAGGATTAAAATGGACGATATCAAGAAGGCTTTTCCCGCTCACTCAGAAAGTAGCATTCGTAAAAGACTCAAGCAGTGTGCAGATTTTAAACGGACAGGGATGGATTCGAACTGGTGGGTCATAAAACCTGAATTTCGACTGCCTTCTGAAGAGGAAATCCGAGCTATGGTGTCGCCTGAGCAATGTTGTGCTTTCTTTAGTATGATTGCTGCTGAGCAACGTTTAAAGGTTTGCTAAATACCAATTTTTCGGTTCCATTTTTATGTAAAATATTATTTTCGTAGGATGCAGGGTATGGTGAGAAATTTATATTTGCTCAGCAAGAGGATGATGATGAGGAGATGCAGTTAAAAATGGACGACGAGGTCAAAGTGGCTCCGTGGAACACTACAAGGGCGTATATTCAAGCTATGAGAGGAAAGTGTCTACTGCAGCTCACAGGCCCAGCTGATCCAACTGGCTGTGGTGAAGGCTTTTCCTACGTGAGGGTTCCCAACAAACCAACGGTAAGAATTACACAAACACTAAAAATAGCAAAACATTATAAAAGAGGCAAACACCAAAATGTTTTGAACAAACTTTTTAACTAAAAAGTAATTAACTTCTATCGAAAAGGAGTGTTAAAAAACTTGTTTGATCTGTCCAAGTAAAGGGCGAATACTTAAATTCGTCTGCAGGAAAGAAAATAAAAGACTATTATTAAATTAAATTTTCTTATTTAGCAAACTAAAGAAGAGCAGGAATCTCAGCCAAAGCGTACGGTAACAGGCACAGATGCTGATTTGCGTCGTTTACCTCTAAACAAGGCTAAGGATCTTTTAAGAAAGTTCAAGGTCCCGGAAGAGGAGATTAAAAAACTTTCTCGATGGGAAGTTATCGACGTTGTTCGAACACTTTCAACAGAGAAAGCGAAAGCTGGGGAACAGGGAATGGATAAGTTCTCCCGAGGGAATAGATTCTCTATAGCGGAGCACCAGGAACGGTACAAAGAAGAATGCCAACGGATATTCGATTTGCAGAATAGAGTTTTAGCCAGCTCAGAAGTTCTGTCGACTGATGAAGATGAGTCCTCTGCTTCAGAAGAGTCTGACTTAGAAGAGCTTGGAAAAAATTTGGAAAATATGTTGGCCAACAAAAAAACATCAACGCAACTTTCTCTTGAACGCGAAGAACAGGAACGACAAGAGTTGCTGAAAAAAATCATGGAAGAAAAGGAGGGCAGTGGCTCAAATAAAAATTCAAAGAAAAAAGGAGAAGAAGAACTACCCGGTGCGGGTTCACAAAATCAAAATCAGGGTAGAATACTAAAGATAACCCGGACTTTTAAAAATGCTGAAGGGAAAGAATTTACACGAGTTGAAATAGTTCGACGGCAACAAGTTATAGATGCATATGTGAAGATAAGGACGACGAAAGATGAGGCATTCATCCGGCAATTCGCTACGTTGGATGAACAGCAGAAAGAAGAGATGAAGCGGGAAAAACGACGCATTCAAGAACAACTTCGTCGGATAAAGCGCAATCAGGAGCGCGAAATGATGGCCCAAATGCAGAAACAACAGCAATTGACTCCTGGTGGGCCTCCTCAAAGTCTGGGTGATCCGAAAAGTAGCGGCTCTGGTGGAGGTCCTGGAACTCCTGGTACACCTGGGGGTAAAGATATCAGTCCATCTAGGAAGAAGTTCAAATTGAAACCAGACCTTAAGCTTAAGTGTGGAGCTTGTGGCAAGGTAAGTGAATAAAAATGATTTAAAATGTACTTCATAACTTATCTTATTTATTAACAATTTAGGTTGGTCATATGAGGACAAACAAGGCTTGTCCACTTTACACAGGCACCCCTGGGCCTTCACCTTCAGTGAATGTTGCTCTCACAGAGGAACAGGAGGAAGAAATTGAAAAAGAATTAAATGCTGACGATGAAGATCTTGTAAATGTTGATGGTACCAAGGTGAAATTAAGTGGAAAGCTTTTAAAAAGACATGAAGACGTTAAGCGTCGCACACTTCTCTTGAAAGTCCCAAAGGACGCTGTGGGAAGGAAGCGGCGAAGAATTGGTATGGACGTCCACTGCGACTACCTAAAAAGGCACAACAAGACTGCGAACCGTAGGAGAACAGATCCGGTCGTAGTACTGTCCTCAATTTTAGAACAAATTCTTAATGAATTGAGAGACCTCCCGGATGTACAGCCCTTCATGTTTCCTGTTAATGCAAAAGTAAGAATTAAAAGGTTGAATTTGATGAATCTGTAAAAGCCTATTGCATTTTTAGTTAGTTCCAGATTATTATAGAATCGTTACAAGGCCCATGGACCTTCAGACGATTCGTGAAAATTTAAGACAGAAAAAATATCATAGTCGTGAGGAATTTTTAGCGGATGTAAATCAAATCGTTGAAAATTCGACTGTTTACAATGGTGAGTACAAAAATTAAATTAACAAAAAAGGATTAACTGAATTTTTGTGAAGATTTTTATTCTTGAGATTCTATTTCATTAAATATTATAAATAGGTGCAAAGAGCTCTTTTACTGTGGCTGCGCAAAGAATGCTGCAAAAATGCGTAGAGAGATTGGCAGAGAAGGAGGACAAACTAATGAGGCTTGAGAAGGCTATCAATCCACTTTTAGACGATGATGACCAAGTGGCGCTTTCATTTATTTTTGAAAAGCTAATTAATAGCAAGTTAAAGCTTATGCACGAAAGCTGGCCCTTCTTAAAGCCAGTGAATAAAAAACAAGTCAAGGACTATTATACTATCATTAAGCGCCCCATGGATTTGGAGACGATTTCGAAAAAAGTTGCAGGTATATTTACTTCAAAGTTTTTCTGAACGGGGTGGATAAATAAAAAATAAAAATTTTTTCAGCTCATAAATATCATTCTCGATCTGAGTTCCTAGCTGATATAGAATTAATTGCTACAAACTGTGAACAGTACAATGGAAGTGAATCGAGCTTCACGAAGAACGCTAAGGTTATGTTGGAATACGCCAAGAATGCGTTGGATGAGGTGGGTACATTTTTTAAAAAATGTGTTCGTTATTAAATATATTTAAAACAAAAAGTTTGGCGATCACTGTGCACATTTGGAGCAAAATATTATCTTGGTGCAGCAAAGAGCGCGAGATGATGCTGACCTTGATGTCACTTGGGAGCCAGATGACAATGAAAATGAAACCCAGAGATCAAGCAGAGCTAGTTCTCCTGATAATGACTTTGTCGATGTTGAAGGCACCGAAAGGCCAACCTCTGCAGGCTCAATCTCTTCTAGTCTACGAATCGCCGGACCACCAGTTATTCCTCCCATGCCCGAAGTGAAGAGGGGTCGTGGGCGGCCTAGAAAACATCGGGATCCTGTTGAAGAAGGTAAGCATTTATTTTAATAGTCCAAACTTTCGTAAAGCACTTACCTTCAACATCATCTGAAACACAAAATTGCGGTTGTGGGGTTATTTCAGTCGTTACATGTTCATTGCTTTTTATATTTTTGTTGTCCATCGTACACATCCTTATCCTCAACTGCATGCCCTGCGTAATGGAGAAGTTTAAAAAAAAAAACAGGCTATTTTTTCCTATCGAAGAATTTTTAAAGAGCACTGAACATGTATTAGAGGTGGAAGGGGGTTTTCCGGCGATTGATTGATCTTTAGCTGCATGTTAACAAATAGTGGACACTTAGTGGGGTACATGTTTATTTCTAGTCAAGGTATGGACTATAAAACGTGGCCGTGGGCGGCCAAGAAAGGATAGCCTTACATCAAATCAAAGTAACACCCAAAACTCCTTTTTGGAGGAAGGTAAGAAGAAGAAGTTGTTTGGTACCTGCGACATAGGTTTGTTGATTGTTATTTACTTTTATGTTGGTTGTGTTATGTAGTTAATGGAAATATGTTTTTATTTGTAATTTTGAAGTTGTTCTGTGACCAAATGCATTGTTGGGTTTGGTTCATTCGAAAATTATTTTATTAGATTATCGGTTATGCTTAAGATTTCAAAAATTTTGATTTTACACTTTCCAGTGACGCCTCCGTAGCAATTAATTTTAGTCTTAAAAAAATAAGTTTAATAAAAACTGCTAATCTACGATAGTACCCTAATAATAAAAATTCTATTAAGCATCATCCAGATCGTATGATTGATTTTCTAGTTATTGTGCTGACTAGGTACTTAAACTAAATGCGACAATGAAGAGACTCACTGCTTTATACAGTATTCAATTTCCTTCTTTTGGATAAAGTTAATATATAACATTTCGAAATTTAAAGAGCTTGAACGTTCTAACAGATGGGCGGGAACGGACAGACAAAAATAATACGATCCCATATCCCATATATGTATTATTTTATGAAATAATTTTTGACGCCAAGTTTTGTTTTCACTTGCTTTTACTTGCTTGCATGGTTTAGTTTTGCTTTTAGAATTGCTTTGAGTAACTTATATCCTTCCTATTTCCTATTTAACACGCTTATTGCACTCATCTTTAGATGATTTATATTTGTTTTTTGTTTCATACTGTAATCGGCAGTTGCATGAATAACTTAGCATAATCATTATTTTTAAAAAAACTATCAATAAAAATCATGTTTTCTCTTTAGACTTACAATTCTCGACAGATGATGAAGAATTTGAAGAGGTATTAAGTGAAAATGAAAGTGTTGCTGCGACTCTGGATCAGGGAGAAGCTCTATCACGAGGGGCCCATAACGAAACTGAACAACAAATTCCAGGTTGGTACAAGTTTCTACGGGGCAATTGCAATTTATATCGATTTAATTTTGCTATTGAACCGATTTTTGTAAATTTAATGTAAAAGGGCCGCATGGCGAGGACGATAGCCAGCAGGCAGCAGAAGCTATGGTTCAGTTGAGTGGAGTAGGATTTTACACTCAACCACAAGGTTGCTTGAGCTCTTTTTAGCTGCTTAATTCCCATATTCATTTGAGTTATTCGAAAAGTACTAATTTCTTCTCTTATTGTAGCTGATGAATCAATGGATCTTGATCCCAATTATGATCCATCTGATTTTCTCAGCATGGGCAACAGATCCATTGATAATCCACAGCAGCCCTTGCAAGAGCAACAACAGGAGCAGGTTGCCGACATCAACAAGCATAACATGCCCTTTTTGGCCACTGAATTGCCTATGCAGGATGAACAGAATAGTGGACATATCGCAATCCATGATGATCTGGCTATTTCAGATAGTGATGAGGAGGATAACAAATTTGTTATGGAAATTACAAAAGAGGAAGTTGCAGAGGATCAGGATAATGAGGAAGTAGGACTTTGGTTTTAGTTTAAATATAAGATTCATATTTTTGCTATTATTCTTCAGTTAGATTCTTAATAAAAAAAAACTGTTCTGAAATACAACATAATTTTATTCGAGCGATATCATAGAAAGTGCTTTAATACTAGGCAACCATCTGATTGTTATTTAGTTTTTCACAGCAAAATATGACTAACTTTTCAAGTAACAAAAGAAATTAATGTCTTAATTCTAATTAAATTGGTGGCGTTGTGGGATATTTTGGAATTTTGAGATAATTTTTAGTGAAATTAACGTTTCGTTGGAGTAAAAACGAACCAATTTTGGGATTTTTGGTTTTTGTTTTATGTAGTTTGGTTCAACTGACTTTAGCTTGTGGATGGTAAGAGAATAGAAAATTCAAGCTTTGTAAATTGGAAAGAAAACAACAGAATATTATTGAAGAAAATACGATTTGAAAATCATTAAACTTAATTTTTTCAGATGATCCCTTAATTCTTTAGAAAAGTTACAACGAATCTGCTTTATTTTTGCCTGAGTTTTCGTCTATAATTGTATTAAAATGTTAAGTTGCTCTCATTATTCTTAGTTCTCAAAATATTATTAGAAGAATGTTAAAAGTAGTTGAACTTTGAAATCTCACCAAAAAGAAACGGGCAGAAGATTTTCATTTTACAAATTCGAATTCGCGCCTATCGTGAATCATTTGAATTCGCCGCAAACCTCGTTGTCTTGCCAAAAGCAACTGACAGTCGGCGAATTGACAGTTTAATTTCGCGAGGTTATGCGACGGTGCCTTCAGGTCCGGATATGAAGATAGATTTAGAATTTCCAAAAATTGTAGCTTATAATTCGTGAGAAATGGATAAGATGCCCTTCGATTCTAACCTTGTGAATGGGGCCGCGATTCTAGTTTCGTTTTTTCTCGGATACAATCTCGCCAAGGTAGTCGCAGAGAAAAAAACCTCTGGGGCTGAAGGCGGCGAGGAGTCTGCACCCGCAAAGGTAAGAAAAATGATTTAGCTAATCAATTTTCAGGCTAACTCTTGTTTTCGATTTCCCAAAGGTGTTCTCAGACAACGCCAAGGAATATAAAATGGTCCTGGTAGTGCGGAATGATCTAAAAATGGGTAAAGGCAAAATTGGGGCTCAGTGTGGTCATGCGGCTGTTGGGGCATATCAGAAAGCAGTTGAGAAAATCCCAAAAATAGTACATCTCTGGGAGAATACCGGATGTGCAAAAATTGCACTTAAGGTAAATTTTATCGTGCTGTTTCTTATAAAAAAATTTCATCACTTGAAATTTTTAGGTGGAAAGTGAACGCGAAATAATGGACATCAAGCGAGTGGCTGACGGAATGAATTTCGTCACCTGCTTGATTCGTGATGCAGGTAGGACTCAAATTGAGCCAAACTCAAAGACTGTCTTAGCAATTGGACCGGCTGCTGTAGACGATATTGATGCCGTTACAGGACACCTTAAGTTATTATAAATTCCAAATAAATTATTTATAAAAAAGTAGTGCTAGGCGCTAAAATAGGTTTGTGTTTCTCAAATCACAATCTTTAAAACCTTTCCTATATAAAATTCCATGGTATAGGTTTAAAAGGCCTCAAACGAAATATTAAGGTAATTTAAATTACTTAGAAGTTAGATGTTGCAGGACCATTTACACATTCGAATTAGTAAAATGGGGGAAAACAATCGTTTTTACACAAGTTTAAAAGACCAAGAAACAAGACACGAAGTCTCTGTAAGAAGCATTAAAAAAAAAAAAGAAACAAGATTCGAAGAGAATTGACTACAACTTTAGAAAAACTATGGAATTATATTTCCAGTAATATGTTTAAAACATCAACTGCTTTATGCCACCCCACAAAAGAAATTTACAAATAGTATTTTTCATTTTTCAATCGTCAAAAACGTTCCTCTTTAATTTTATTTTTCAAAAAATATTTGACGCGTTTTTTCTGTTATTGATCCGATGTGCATTTCGCGAGATATTCGACTGTCTCGAAACATTTTTTACACGCTGTAAAAAAGCTTTTAAAGCCAATTAAACAAATAAAACATCCAAAACCGAGTGCCTACCGAGCCTATCGAGCTTGTTTCGGAATTAAATCTCAGAGGTGCAACGTCGATTTGCAAATTAAGCTCATCCGACTGTAAGTTTTGTTTTGACTTGTTATCTTCAAAAAGTTAACTTATGATTGATCTAATATTTAATTGTTTTATTACATTGCTTATATCGATAAAATACTTGAACTATTTGACTAATGTAATGAGTCATTTAACTTTTTTAGTCAAATAATTATTGTGATGTGTGAGTCTAAAAAGTCCCAGATTGTTTACTGGTAAAAATGTTGCCTACAAAAGTTTCGTTATTTAAAAATATGCATTGAATGTCGGTACCTATATTTCTCGTTCTTTTTTGTGCTTGGCTGTGAGTGAAAGAACATATATATTTATATATTCGCAGTTTGAAACATTAAAACTGCTGAAAGTTTAAACGTTTGAAAATAATCCTTCGTTCAGAACAAATTTTTTAAAAGTATCGAAAAATACATATGTAATTGATAAGAGTAAAACATAAAGTAATTGTCGAGATGTAGTTTTTGAAAATATTTTCTAACGGTTTGGAAGCGGTTGAATTCAAGGTGTTGTAATTACTCCATCAAAAATCACAAGATGTTTGGATATCGAATCGACTAAACAGCACCATGCATATAATGATATGCCAAATTTTCAAGAATAAAAATCAATCGTTTTCACGTTTGTTCGTCTCAAACAGAGCGACACTCTGTATTGTATGTTAGTAGGATTTTTTCAATTCAGTCATTAAGATTTACATAACCTGTGCCGTTCGCTAATGCCTACATCAATTATATCTTAAATTACGAAACTTTGTGGAGGAAGTACAAATCATTTGTGAATGGAATTACAATGCTATAAATTGTAGTTCATGGCGTGACTAGAAAATAGCATACAAAAACGCATACCGTAAATAAATCGATTCGAATTGTGTCTCGGTCTTATCCTAATGTACATACCACGTTTCATATTTCAAAAGGACTTTGATGTGCAGATATCCCTGCGAGTGGCTTTTCCCGAGTGTTTCCTAAATGAGGCTATTAAAAGTTAGATGTCTATCGCTCGAGAGATATTGCGGTCTGCGGACACTGCGGACCGCTCTGATAGATAACCACGGCGACAACCGAGACAAACGTTAAATTATCATAATGATGTAAGGATAATTTAGTCGCAGGCGGTATCCGTGGCCAGCTGACACACAGCAAACGCCTCGTTTTTTTTTTTGCAACTCTGGCAAAAAGGGAAAATAATTTTAAATGCAAATTGCGTATAGTCAATGGTATGTATGGCGCTCTCTCAGACGCTTTTGAACTAAATTTGATTACTGAAATGTTGTTTGAGGCGAAGTAATGACTCTCGCCAGTCTTCGTGGTGATAAGGTTCTAAGACAGCTCTCATAGCAAGCAGCAAAACAGATATTTTGAAATATATATTGGTAATTTAACGTAGATGTCCAACGACAGTTGTATATGTAGAGCAAATGTTTCGTAACAGTAATTTTCAGTAATTTCCCCTGAAACACTCCTAAATTATACATAAACTAAATATACTAAATATTTAGTTGTATACAAGTTATTTTGCTTTGGCCGCTAACTCAGACATATTGCTTTTCACTAAGTTTTTTAAATTCGATGTCTAATCTTGGTATTTCTAGTTTAAAATTTCTGAATTTCATTTATACACTAATTGTAGTATTTCATATTACTATATACTATATTTAGTTTTTACTATATTTAAAAATTTGGATGTAAATTCCAGTAGTGTTCTACAGTGTTTAAGAGTTAGAGTAGAACAATTAAAATTCGTCAAATTGTTTGGAATCTAGAGCGGTTACAGCTTCAAAGTAAATACACATAAATACATTTTCCAGAATGAATTATTTTATATTATAGAATTGATATCCCCAAACGACAAATGAAAATCATTCGTTAACATTTATTAATTTGAAATTAAATTATTGATTTTATAATTACAAATTGTAAATTAAAAATGAAGAAGCGGCTTATCATAAAGACTTAGTTGTTGCTTTGCTGCGTGGTACATCATGTGTAAAATTAACTCGAATAATTCCTAAAGTAGGTATATAATGTTTTATTCTCTTGAAGTGTCTGTATATATGTATGTATGTATGTATATACATATTTGCACGCTTATACATGATAGAGAGATGTGGCTTTTGGAAGCTTTGTAAAAAATGCAAAAGAATTGATTTTTCTTATTATATGAAAATGCTTATCTGCAGAGCTTTGGTATGTTGAAATATACATATTTTTTTTTAATAATGAAAATAGCTGATGCAAGAAATAGAATTAACCAATTTAATCTACTGCGTAACTCGATGTGTATAAGAAGTGATTTTATTACTTATTTTGAATGATTTTTTATTGTAAATATATACAGAGTGTCCCAAAAACCAATTTCCAAACGAGAACGGATGAAGGACCAACTCATGACTGTTCGAATAACCCAAACTTACCGTAAGTAAAAATCTTCTAGTTTTCTTTGAAATTTAGGACAGTCTAAACTTCAAGCTATTTTTTCGGTATGATGGCTATAAACTGATATTTTTGATTCTGTTTTGTTGCAAACAATAATTAATTATAAAAATCAACTCCGATATTGCTAGAAGGGCGCGTATTTGTTACGAGAAGTCTGAGAAGAAGTCCGGTGTCGATCAGTAAATTTAGTGAAATAGAGCGCATTATGCATGCCATGCCCGGACTATTTAAACGACACAACGATGCGTCGGGCATGCTGGTCCTGTGCGATGCGTCTGAATCCACGTTGATGGTAAACATTTTGAACATTTAATGTGGTTTTAAATAAACTTAATTAAAACTACATATTTGCTTTTGTTTGTGATTTTTAATACAGATGTTAAACTTAGTTATTATGGTACTACATAAATTCGATTCCCATGATGTTACTGAACGCAAAATATCAATAACAGGATAAGTAAAAAATCAGTGACTTTTTTACTTAAATAGCAATATCTCTTTTCTAAAGTAAAAAAAAAAGTGAACTTTAACTTTTATGACAAATTGTTGATACACATAAAATTAAAAAAGATTTCACCGAAAAAATTACTTGAAGTTAACGACTGTCCTATATTTAAAAGAAAACTAGAAGATTTTTACTTAGCTTTTATTTGGCTTATTCGAACAGTCATAAGTTGGCCCATCATCCGTTCGCGTTTGGACCTTGGTTTTTGGGATGTAACACCCTGTATATGACTACTAAGCAATATTTATTTTATGTTATTTTATTTAAAAAATGCTATCTTCATGGTCAAATATATCTGAAGTGTGAAGTGTTGAAGTGTTGAAGTGTGTTAAACAATACAACCCGAAAAAGAGAAATTTAGGTGCAACATTCGCATTTTAAGAAGCTGATATTATCGAGGTAATCGAACGAAATCGCATTTATTATTTAGACGATTTTTTTTTGAAAGTGATGTGCATGACTAAATATAGCTTAATACAGCGAAGATGTTCCACGGGATTGAAAGTAAACAACTGAAAGTCGACCGATTTCCAGCAAAGGAATAAAGTTTACGTTGATTCGCTTTTTATTACTTTTGTTCTTGAAAATCTTCAACGTGAGATGTGTTCGGAGAAGAGTTCAAGGTGGAGCCGCGGGGTGTCAAAACACCTCATGCTCCGCTGTTCATCTCCGGCGAAGCGAGGGTGTGAATAAACAAAGCCGAGCATCAAACTGTTGATGCTTTTTAGATTACTTTGGATATCACAACAAATACGTTTTATGTGTATGCCCGGTCTCCCCCAGCAGACCCAGATCCATCCAGCCCCATTCTCTCAGACTGGAGGCGCGTTCCGGTCTAAGCCCTGGAGCAACTTTGGGCTAGGAAACAATTTGAACAATCTGTCGGCAGAATGATGTTTGATGGATTATGAGAGTTGATATCTTTGACATCCTGTTCGACAGGATTGCAAATTTGCGCCCGCATATGTTTGCTTTTACTATACATATAGTCGACTTCTCATAATTTTGCCCGATTTTCTCCCCCCCGGGGGAGGTAAAAAGTTTCTTTCGGTCCGATTTGTTCAGATTCTTAATAGCGGAGCGACTTTCGACTTTCTTACCCAAGTTTCCCCAAGAGCGCAATAAGTTGTAATTTCAAGAATTGCCACTTTGTTTCCAATTTCATTGAGATGAGCAACTTTTCTTGAACCCTTTCCGAGGTTTTCTACGGACTTCGGGGAGTGTTGGGTGCCTTTGGTAATTACGTTGAGCATACCGAGGACAGTTCCGCTCCCCGGCCCGGTTCAGTTAAAAATGGCTCGATCTAAAATTCAAATGAAAAGGAAATATTTCAAATGATAAAAGATATGAAAGCAATCCCGCCTCAATTACCCAATTCCCTGGCATCGATGTGGAAGGTGGCCATGCTCTCGGGCTCATCGTGCTCAGCTCAGGAACACGAACTGCGGTAGAGATACTCCAGCTAGATACATAGATGCTGCTCTGCTAGCAGATAAAAACTGGTTCTGCAGCTTATTCAAGACTCGCAGTGTATCCAATGGCCCTTGGAAATTAAGTGATAAAAACGCTGTCACAATAAAAAAGGAATTGATCCATAAAAACTCGCTCAGATGAATGGGAGATAACATTAGTCTGGATTAGCATCCGAGTCCTATTTTAGTCGTGCCAGCTCGGCATGAAGAGGCACGTCACTTTTCGTGATAGATATCGGTGCTTTCCAATTATCAGAGTACCTTGCCGTGGGTGCTCTCAAATTGGGGAATTTACATAATTAACAATTAGGCTCATAATGACACCTTATACCAGCCTCACCTGTACCCATAGCGCAGGGACTGACTGCTTCTCTAGCTCCAAGCCAATATTAAGAAGATTACCTGATACCATACCATTCACCCACTAAGGCCTATAGAGCTAAGTGAAACTTAATCCGATAATTAAAAGAAGTAGTCAGGAATGGTATCAGATCAGTGCATTTCCATTCTGTTGATGGGCTCGCATTCACTTCAGCTTAATCCAAATCACTGGGGGAATAATGTGGAAATGAAAGCGCATAAACCAGGGTCTTTCAAAGTATTTTCATTATGTGAAAAAGACCATCTCAAAAATCAATATCGATTCGACTGGATGTTGGTGCTTCTGTAACAGAAGGAGCAAACCGACTCGTCTCAGTAAATATTAAATAAAGCGCTTAAAGCAAAGAATAATAACAGATTCGCCTCGTATGTCTTCAGTGAAGTATACGAGTGGGAGGTAAACAACCCCATGCCCTCCAAAGATTCTGGGCGTTACTGTCAAAATAACATATGGATCCCAAAATAGGCTCCAGCAATTCCTAGAGGTGAATAATTAAAGACCTTACATACATATATAGGCTGAAATACAGTTTGTGAATTTTTAGATACGAGGAAGTGTGCAGAATTGAACACATCATGCCTCCATTTCGCTTTAGTCGTGCTAGAACTAGGATGAATATTTATTTAACCATTGAGGTGGAGTAAATATTGCCAGCGACTTCCAGCGGAAATTTATACGAGTACTATACTGAAATTTCATTTATTTTTCTCATACCTCTTTATATAAAAACTAGCAAATGCCCGCGACTTCGTTTGCGTGATATTAATTTTATTACTTTAATTGATTACCGTCAGTTTAAATTGTACTCGCAATAGTATAGAAGCGATTACGAAGCGCAATTCAAAATAACTGAAATTAAATTAGCGGGCAAATGATAAATTTTTCCTTTTACTTTATCTTATATTTGAGTTGTCATTAAATACAGCTTAAAATAATCACTGAACTATTACAAAAAATTAAAAAAAGTCACATTACAATACCTTCGATAGTTTTTCCATGATGCTCGCACAAGCACCAAGCGAGTTACGATTTTATTTTTATAGACTACTATTATAAAAATTGAAAAAAGTTGGTATATTTTATAACTTCGAAAAGCCAATTTCGAAAGTAGGTTTGAGGAATATTTACTATGTAAAAATGCAACTAAAATTCTTAAATTTAAAATTTTATACCGAAATATAACATAATAGCTTGCTCGCCTTCAGCATTGCCAAGAATATTAATTATTAGATATATTTACGGAAATAAGGCAACTTTAAAGCGAAAATATGTAATTATCGCCTTTATTTTCTATTTTAAGGGGCTGATTTTTGGAAAATAATGATTTTAGTAAAATAATTACTTATTTTTGAAGTTATAGGTACTTCTTTAGGCGCGTTATGAAAAAATGATGAGAGTGAATTTGAAGATTTGTCAAGAGCCAAAAATGAATAATCAATACGATTAAAATGGGTCAATTATAGGTAAGGACATACTTTTACGCTGTTAGCATAAAAGTTGTTTCTTATGTAATTTGTTTTCTCAGAAATATATTTTCGTGGGAGTATCATTGAAATACCATAGAAAATACGCAAATCGTAAACTTTTTGTATGAAAAACTCATATACGCCCCCGTAACTTATCTATTGTATGTATTTTTGGGTCATATTACCGTATTTCAATTTGATATTTAATAGCGCCAATTTTACGTTGGAAAAATCACCGACAGTTGTGTCAATTATTTTTTCAATATTTTATATCTGCTGAAATTGAGGTATTATTTTATTTCCCTTGTTTTGTATTTAAAATACATCCGGGGCGTGCATAACAACTTGTCGTATAATAAATACGAATTACAAAGCAATACGACTTATGCAAGATGATGAATACCTTTTATGTCCTTGAAGCATGTTTATGAAAATGTTATTAATTATATAATAGAAAAATACGGACATACGGATATTTCAAAGCGACCATCATAATACTTGACTAAAATTTCTGGCAGTGCTATTGCAGCAGAATAAAATTCCCAGGAGCAGATTTACAGCATTACGAATTCAGAAGAATTCTTCCACTTAGCGATGCACATTCTCAAAAATGTCCCTAGACCATTTTGCACCGACTTCACCTACACAGTGTCATGAAAAGAAGTGTGAAGGGAGGAGGTTGCGTTTTATATTTTATGCACTGAAAGAATTCTTAGATATCTAAAAGCAAAAGGAATTTCTTTCAAGTTTAGCACGCTTTTAGAGTGAAACCATAAGGTGAAGGAGGTGGATTCTTTTTCCTCTATGGTGAGACCTTTCAGCTGAAGCGCTTCATAAATCATTGGGCTCCTCTCCACTTGGCACATCCGTTTTTCTTTTCTCATTATACTTTCATATTATGACTGGAAATATCTGTCACAATACATTTAGGATAACTGAAATAGAGCAGCTCGTGTACATGAGTGATCGGAGAAGAAATGGAATAGTGAAAACTGCTGTCCCTGGCCAAGAATAAAATGTTTTCTCTAGAGGGGTTTTTATAGCATCTCTATGTATGTTCTATGGAGGATACGTTTATACATAGAAACAAAAAAATAATAATAATAGTAAAGCTATGCTTCTCTTGCAAACATTCTCCGTGAATCCTGGAATCACAATGCAAAATAAAATAATTTATATTTGATTTATATTGATTATTCGGATTTGTAAGATACTGTGAAGAGAACTTTCTTTTAAATAAATTCTAAGAATTCCTTTTTTTTAAGAAAATATGCTCATAAAAATCGTTGCAATTTTTTCAAGGATAACACAGAATAATTTGCGTTTTCTAATAGTATTTTGCATTATAACTGATCAGGTCATAAATTATGAAGATGTTAAATTTTATAATTAGTGAAATTTTTAAATTTTATTTTCATCCCCCTTATTCTTGAAAACATTTCCACCAAGAGTATAAATTCTCGTTGACAAAATAAAGCTCTGGAAATTCCTTTTAAAGAAAAAAATCAACTTAGAGAGATATTTCAAGTTTTTTGAAAGGTATTATCAATTTTGCGATATCACATAGAAACTTCAAAAAATGCACGAAAATATGATTAATTGTTCTAAACTGATGAAAATATGATAATATACGAAATAAATGAGTTGAGATTAAGACTCTAGGATCTGAATACTTCAAGTATGATTCTCAAGTACTCTTCATGTCATGATTTGAGCCCAGTTTGACTAAAAGAATTTAAAGTACCGAGTACTTAACCAGTCGAGTAGTTCAGAATTAATACCCTCAGGATTCAAATTAATTTGTTTCAACATCTAAGTAATAATATTTTAGATAGACAAATGCAGGAAGTTTTCTCACTGATTATGATACTTTCTTGCTTTCTGAACTACTCGACTGTGTGCCCTTTTATCTCAAGTAATAAAGTTTAGAAGGGTCGAGTAGTAACAGTCCTATTTTAGATTAAGGAAGTAAGTAAGGACGTATATTATTTTATAACATATAATTTTCAGCATGCAAATCTGAAACCCGACAAATTAAGGGGATCGGTAAATTTAGTGTTTAATGTCTTTTACATCTCACGTTACTTATTAACGAATTGGCAATTTATTTGAACAAATAGCTTTAGATCATAGGATATGCAATTAACGAATAGCCCTTTAAATATCTACAAATCTTAGCTAAATATGCGTGCGGTTTTACAGTTTTAGGATGCGTTCCTCACCGTTTCCTAATAGGTGTTTATTGCGAAACAACTTTCGAAAGTACCGCTCCGTTTAAAATTATTTAATTCCTATGTACACTTTGGTCGGCAGATGAAAGACTTACTCAATTAAACAGTGTGGCTGGTTCGCCTTCAACTTAAATGACTGCCGTGATTGCTGCTTACATCAAACATAAAACCATTTAAACCAATCAAATCCCATCGACAGCTAGTCGGCATATCGCCGAACTGCAGGTACTAGGCCCATACGACGCGGGAGCGGCGGCGGCGTTCGTATGGCGTGTGATTAACGCAGGAACACCGCGATATGCCTATATTCCCTTTTAAGTTATCGGTTATCCCATTCCCTGAAGTGAAATAACCATAAAAATAAGAAATGAATCTCTTTTAATTCGTGCAAACTCATAAAATCCCATCACACATATTCCGTACGAGCGTACGTCTCAGACGGTTCTTGGGAGCCGTTTCTTAAGGTATATGGAGCGGTAATCAACGTAAACTTCATCTTCCCGCCAACTTATGCCGCCTGCTATTCTTGAAAGTAATCAGGAAGCATGAAATTAGGCTCTTCAAAGAGGCAAGCCAAAGCCATCAGCACATCATCCAATGAACCAGATTTAGACCCGTGAAAAGCACACCGTTCCTGGTGCCGGGCTGAGGCTGATCCCTGCTGGGAAGTACATTTAAACAACTGCCACCACCGCCTCCGTTCCCGAAAAGGGGGGGACGTCGCATCGTACTGTGTTCCGGGTTCGGGTTCGGGGCAGGGACCGGGAGCCCGTGTTCTTGGCCTAAAATGAATTTTTTCTCGATTTTATAGAGCACAGAAATTGCATTGGTATTGATATGCAACGGGCTGACGAGCCGATTTCCATATGCGGCACGTGTTAACATCGGTTCGGGCTCAGAAAGTGAATCGTTGATGGAAAAAATCTGTTAATGTCAATGGGCTATAGCAATTAACGTAATTGCATTTATTCAACAGTCGAAGGTAACCCGTACAAAAACAGGACACTCTACGTTTTTTACAATATCGCCTTTATTGCAGCTATTGTTGTGAATTAAAAGGATTGTGGTCACGCCGACCGTAGAAAGTTATGATAGAGTTCTGCCACCCGCGAGGATGGTTCCATTCCATTAATGGCTGATAACAAAAAAATAATAATAATATAGGGAAAAAATGACTAGATTCATTTTGCGGTAAACTTGATTTGAGGCCATTGCCCAACATTAGCCGGTGTCTATCACCATCCCATCCAAATAATGATTTTGCCCATAATTAACGTAATGAATATACAAATCGAGTGTCGCAATTCATAATGATTTGGCTAGAAGGGAAGGGGTTGGTATGGCACGTCATCAAGGAGCAGTAAACAAATTTGTGGGGAAAATTACAGTCTGCGCCATCCGACAATTTTTCCAAATATGCAAATGACGGCTAAGTACCTATAATTCAATGTTTTGTTAATACACCGCGGCACGAACTTGAAATTGCTCTTTATTTAGAGTTATACGGCGCGGCGGTTGCAGGGATGGTGGTCCCTCCTCTTGAACGTGATTTGGGGCCACCGTGCTGCATATAAAATGCAGGAACATCTTCGAGGAAAGGGGGTATCCCCGCGCTACTGCAGTGAAGCAGCCCCGACTCATGCGTTTAATTGGCCCCCGAAGCCCGGACCCACCATATAGTAGGTGAATTTTTTTTCCTCGATCCATAGTTACATCATTTATGCACACATCATGTCATAAAATCCCTGTCCTCCTCCCACACTGAGGATCCGGACGTATAGTCGGAATCGTTTTTTCAGTACCCACCCCCCGAGCGCCTCCGGGCTTTTTATAATAACATAATTTGTCAGCGTCCTTTCATTTGCCATACTCGTTCACGCGAAACGTGACACCACGTAGTCCGTGCACTATGCACAGTGCACACTGACTGGGGATTATCACACTCCCGGCATGCAATACCGCCATTTTGAGTGGCGTTTTTAAAATTTTAATTGCCCCACCTTTCGAGCTACACCAGCCCTAGAACGGGCCGGACTGGAATTTTTGATTTAAATTTATTCCACTTGTTATCATATCAGGTTGATAATTTTAACACAATCGGATGAAGAGCTTTGGCACTCGAACTCCATTAATGGATTTTTATATTTAAGTACACTTTTTTAATGGACCTTTGCTTTAAAGATAATCGACATATATAGAGAATCTGATCATCAGACCCCAGAATTAGCAGCCTTTCGAACACCTAATAGGTTAATAATAATAATAAACGGTTTAGAAGATATTTGAACTTTAGTGTATTTCGAGAATTTTGTCACTTGAGTTCAAAAACCTAAAAAAACCAATTAAAAATTAAGCTTTATTTATAAATATTCTTAAAAATAAGAGTAGTAACAACTAATATAAAATGCGTTAACGGTACTTAAGGTAGTAGTCTGGTATCTAGCACCGTTTTTCACACTTTTTTTCGGGAACGTTTTTTTTGGGGAAAATAAAAATGAATCGTTCTGATTTTTTAATATGTTATTATTAAGGATATAAAAAAAAATTATTTTGAATCAATTAAACATTTTCTTATTATTATTATAATTAATGGAAGTTGGCGCTTAAAAAAAAAAGTGGGTGGCTGGCCCGGCTGATTTAGGCTCTTGAGGACATCAGAAATAAAAAATTGAAGTTGATTATTAATCTATAGATACGTCATTCTCGTCGGAACTAAAATTGTTAAATTTTATTGAAAAATAACAAAATGGCGGACTTGGAAAAAAAAAGTCATGTTTTTGAAGCACAAAAGGGGTTGTAAAATGGAAAGTTAGGGGTGAAAAAAATTTATTTTAGTTCCGACGAGAACTACAGGTGTGTAGAATAACCAGTTAAAATTTCAGACCAATCGGTTGTATAGAAAAAAAGTTTTCACCTGGGCCGACCGGAAAAACGTTGTTTCGAGAAAAACGCGTGTAAAGTTTCAAGAATCGATTTTACCACACCGTGCAACCACGAGGCGCTCTCGAAAATTCATTATAACTCCGTTCGTATTTCGAATTTCGGTCTAAAATTTATACAGTATGTTCTCAACATATTGTACTTTCGAATTAACTAAAAAAAAAAAATTCGATTTTTCCAATTCTAAACACCAGACTACTACCTTAAGTAGTTTTAAAATATATTTCGTTTATTTCGTATTATTATAATTTACGGTAAAATTATGATTTAAATGGCATTTCCTACTACTACATATGACGATTTCGAATTCTAATGTAATAACTGTATTGAACCCAGATTTGATATATTTAGACCGTGTGTCCACAGAATAATAGTTAAATTGTTGTTTAAGTCTTACCAATTTTTTTGTTCTATCATTTCTGTAAAAATTTATAGCAGTATCAAGCAATTAGCTAACAATAGTAAATTTAGTATTAAGAAGAACTATAATTTAAAGTATTTTTGCCCTAAAATTTTATTTTCACACACTAAAAGTGGAACCCTATTGACTACTTCATTTGGGATATTTTAAAGACAACTGATTCTTTAATTGATGTAATAAATTTCATAAAAGCTGTTCCAGCCGTTCTCCAATAAATGAATAAATGATGAGTGATGATAACGATTTAGTCAGATTAATATAATAATTTTTCTGAAGTTGGTTAAAAAGTTTTATTAACCAAGTTCGTCTGCGGATCGAAGCTGAAGGCGCAAACAAATTCGGTTTTTTTTTTTCGTAAATCACAGGAACCTAGCGAATAATCCGTAAGTGCTTCTGTTCGATAGGTCTGAGGTAGAACGTCCTAATTATCGAGAAATTAATTTTTTCATGAACGCTTCCCATCTGACACACCCACATACAATTCAAGGGTTTTATAAAAGGAACTAATTTGAACCTTTCTCGAAGAGTACGCAGCCCCCAACACCAGACGAAGGGCGCGCAAGCAAAATGAATTTAAAGGACTCCTTCAGAAAGTTGTCTAATGATACTTGAAAGTTAGTTCGATTAGTGAAGTTGCTTAGTTGGTGGTTAATTCGTATAGTTGCTTGGGCATTTATGAATAATGTAGCTTATTTTCAGGTGCAACTAAGGCGAAATTAATTTTCCTAGAAATAGATCTTACGAATTCCTTTTTAATGCATCAGTTTTTTAGAAAAAGAAAATATATATATATTATAAATTCCAAAAATAAATTAATACACCTGATTCACCTGCACATTTTGCTTCCAAGGTTAGAACTATACGAGAGTTTGCAAGATGCTTTTTATAGGGTTACTTTTTCCTATTTGAGCGGGTAATTAGACTTATGTACTGAAAGGATCAAAGGACATACTTCCACAACTCATGGTTGTGGGAACTGGAATATTTCTTAAGCTGCTTACACAGCTGCACTTTGAAAAGTTGACCGTGAAAGCGTGCACTGAAAGATAAATTTTCACAAAGCTGTTCCACCTGTCGCCCTATCTCCGCATGAAGAGCGCTATAAAAAGTCATAAGAAAAATATTAGCGCAAAATATTGCTGGCTGGAGGCAAATTAAACGAAATGAATTACGGATGAAAAGCTGATATTAAACTTATTAAACAATGATTAGAATACTTACTTATACATATATAGGGAAATTTGTTCTATTTTAGACAATATAAAGACCGAATAAATTATAATGAGGACTGAACGTAGTATAATTCGGGAGAAAGCCGATATGATAGTAAGGTGACAACATTTTCGTTACCTAAATTTAATGATATTATATTGAAATCGAGATGTTCATTGTATAACTGCTGGACCGATTTTCTCCAAGATCACTTGAGGGAGTAACTACTTTAAATAAGGGATTATTTTGGTTTGGAAGTCGAAAATTGAGTTAAATTTTGTTATACGTATAGTGAAAATGCGAGATATACTTTTTTGTTTTTATAATTAAATTGCCTTCCAAGTTGATGTTTCCTAGTCCTAAATGAAGTAGATGGTTTCTCTTGAAAGAAAACAGTTTGATTCCGACTTTTTAGGTATTGATTGATTACGAAAAACAGTGTTGAGTAAATTTTTCTGTTTTATCTAGGTAGTTCAGTTCGTTGTATGTGATAATATCTAAAACAATAACAAAATTATACATACATATATTATTATATGGCTATAAAGATGTTAGTATAAATTCAATTTAAGGTTGTGGTTTAATACAAAACTTAGTTATAATAAATCCTAATTTTCGCGACTCAATAAAATTTCGTGATCAGATAACGTCCGTTTAGTGAGTTTTGTAAATCGACTCGCGAATCTGGTTATCGACTCTTGAACCTTATAAAAGTTAAAAGTGGAAAATTTAGAAATGGAAACCTAAACAAGATTTTATTTAACCGCAAGCCTCGCCTCCAAACCATTAAAGATTTGTAAGGATGAAGTTAAGGCATCTACACTCCTGCCGTGGGCAAAATCGAAGTCGTGGTTCGGTAATATCGTATATTTTTGGATAAAAAAAAAAATCTCCGTACACTTTCAGCTTAAACGACAAATCCACGTAATAGCAACTCGCTTAGATCTATTTATGCAGATGTCGTACAACATTCGTAGGATCTTGCGAGAAAACCTCTTTAAGCCCGCAAGTAGGTAACACCCCGGTAACATTCAGCGTTTTAGCTCTCGTACGGAGTGGAGCCATTAAAATGTATTGCCGGTTTGAATTTAAATGGCATTTAAGACAGCCAAGGTAGCGGAGGCAACAATAAAGACAAATGTCGTTGCAGGGTACATTTTAGCCCTCGGCAGCTGCATGCATCTGCATGAATTCGCCTTTTGTCCAACCAGTTCGTCTCCGATGGAAAAATGTGAGGTAAGAATGAACCTCTTCCTCAGCATGCACCCTGGCGAAAATATGTGTTCGGGGGTTTTAAGAAATTTAAATACGCCACTCCGCATCTCTGTGCTCTGTTCGGTGTCATCTTGTACCCTTAAAACCTCGGAAGGGTCCGGGATCGTGAATAGCAGGGAAAAGTTCCCGTGCGCAGAAATGAGCAAGAAGACAGGAATAAAGGGCCCGTTCTTGTTTGCGAGGAGTGTATTTACTTACGTTTTCAGCTCGGAATTTCTTTCCATCAAATGTGCATTAACAAGTTAAGGTACAAAATTAATACATGCGGGATTTAAATGAAATTGTATGCGCTCATCCCGGACGGGGCTTTTATCCATCCGTAATACGCTCAACCCATTTAAGGTTGCGGGCTTACATAAGAGCAGTTACCCGAGAACACCTTTTCAGCTTTTGTACATTTTCGCTGTAAATGCATCGTCATTATCATCGCAGAACCTGCTTATTTGAATATTATGCAGATATTATTGCGTTTGAAGGAGCATCACATGCATGCTCGCTGGTTGCTGCTGCAAATGGCCGAGGAGCTCGCACAGGAAATGGAGGCGCCTCCACTGGCGATTATGTGTTTGCAAATGGAAGTGCAGGATGGGATTTCCTCCAGTAAAATAGCTTGTCATCCACTTACGATTCCAATTAAAACATGTTGCCGTAGAAGCCAGTTGAAATTGAAGAAAAAACTAGTAATAAATAAAATAAAATAGATAATAATTTCATTATTGTTATATATTTCCTACACGGGCTGATAGGGGTTCTAAGTTGTATACTCTTTGCATACTGTTCTGGATTTGCCAATCAATTGATATTAGATTATCATTTCTAATTTGATTAGTTGTCTCTTACAAATTTTCCGAGCCGTTAAAACTTCTCAATTATTTCATTTCTATTTGCCAATAGTCATGTCCATTTATTATTATCGATCTATCTATTCCAAAAAGGTAAAACGATTTTAGTGCACTCTTTTGGGATGTGTCCAGATGACTTAATTAATCATTAATCGTTATAATTTCTGAATATTCGTAATTTTAAGTTCCTTTGATGGTGTCTGCAGTAATTAAAGTTAGCTTTTTAATCTGTTATTTACCTTGGTAATTTTTTATTATATAATAATATTGAAAACTACCGAAAAAATATCTTGAATTAAAAGTTTTATTAACAAAATTTCCACGAAAATACCTCTGGTGGCAAATATATTTAATAACCTGTTCTCTGAAAAAATAAGTACATACATCAAAGTTGAAACACAAATTTAAAAATTGTGAGGTAACAACATAATGAGCAGACTTGCCTGGAATAAACAAACGCTTGTTCTGCTCCATTGGTGGTAAAGTCTAATTACAACAGAATTTTCGGATTTTTGGACTAGGTTTCTATTACAGAAAACATGAAAACTTGTCCATCGTTTTAATATGAGTATACTTAGTTTTATATCCTTTTAAGTTGAAATTATTTTCCTAATAATTAATTCAGAATATACTAATCGAATTACCGAAAAAGAGAGTGTTTTTCTTTTATAATATTGATTCTGTTTAATAACTAATAAATGGATTTTTAGAATTCGAGAAAGTAGAATATTCTTTTAAATACAGCCACGTAAGTAAATTGTAAAATATCTTAGGATGGCTTTTAATTCAGAAAGAAAGGTTTTTGATTTTTCCTGTTTTAATTTTGCTTTTGAGGTTTCAGGTATCCGCGGAAGTCGGCGGAACTAAACTTCCGCGGTGTGTGTAAATGGGGATTCTACTCTAAAAACTGATTTTTTTTTTAAAGTTTGATTCCATGAATTCGAAAATTTAATATACGAGAATAATATTATAAAACACGATCTTGCAGTGCTTCGTTATTGTTCTTAAAATAACAACAGAGTTTTCATCTTTATAGAAACTATTTTTGACGTGAAATAATATTTAAATTAAGAGAAGAGACCTAATCTTTTTCTAAATAAATTAATTTATTTTTAAATTTATAAATTAAAGATCTTAAATCATATGTATATTCCATCAGAAAAAGAAATTCTGGATTGATGAAAGGTTTAAGGAAATGAGGTTCCATAAGCCTACCTGTTCTATGAACCACATTCACATAAACAAATTTAACAGTCTTCGGTGCAGTTTGCGCTGTGTGTGGTGGGCCTAGTCCTAAAAACTGACATAACTTCGACCTTTTAATTTAAATAAGGCTTGTCGCGGGATTTGGTTTACGTATTTTCATGTTTTATATCCCCATAAAACTTGTGGATCATTACCGCCATGCACCTTGGTATGAGTTTCCTCGAATACCGGAAACTACTGATATTTGGCCCTCGAATTCGAAATAACCTTGTTTATGTTGTGGTATTCATCACTCGCAGGTCAACACCAGCTAGGGCCGGAGCGTGGCGGGAGCTGCGGGTAAACAAACATGACAACGAAATTTAAGTCAAAGCCGCGTCTCAAAGAAGTGTGGACGTGTTAATTAAACAATAAAACTGTTGGACCGCCACAAAAATAGAATTTTTATGTTAATTCGAAGCAAACGGGCCGTTGGCACCTCATTTGCCAGAGCGATCCCACTGGAGCAACCTACTCGTGTCGGTTCGAAGGAAGAAGGAGCTCCCGCCGACCCGGCTCACTTAATAATCTCATTCAAATTTTTAAAGATGCCATTCGGTGGCTGCGGCTGCAGGGAGGGTCGTGACATCAGACTGAAAAATTGCTCCTAAAGTTGTATTAGGTGTGCTGCAGGTGCATTATTCATGTGCCAGTCACGTTGCGCTCTGGCTCATTTGCCTGAATGTGGGAATCTGCACCTGAAACGTTACCCGGAAAGTTCACCCCGAATAGGGGTTACTGAAGTCACACAGCTTCCAAAGTACATCAGCCGAACAACAAAAACTCCTCGGGGTGTATGAAGTGAAATAGACCAAGTCCACTCAACACCAATTTGTGCCCTGATGATTAATGGATCCGAAGGAGTGGTTCTCGGGACACTTGGGAATTATGTTGATTCCTTACGAACGAGGGAAAAACACTTTACAGAAAGAAGCTTCCTTTCGGGTAGTTACTTGTTTTGATACACTCCTGGTAATTAAGTTTTTCTCCCGATTCCTTTTAAGCTGCAAAGCTGATTACCGAGTTTTTCAGACGTTAGAGAGCTTTCCTACAGCTGTTTATCATAACACATTTAGGTTGCCGTGACTTTCCAGGCTTCCTTCCACGCAGTAATTGCAAGACCTAAGATACCGTCTCCTGCGGCAGAATAAAGACGGCTTAGAACGTTAAAACAAGCTCAACTCCCTTTGATGTTGTACTGAATGGTTTGATTTAACCTTAACAGCGACAGCAACTAATTTGTTTTGTGATACTTCTAGATAATGTGTAAGAAACAAATCGTTTGGCAATCTTACAAGTAGTCATAATATTTACAAGCACAATTTTCCGACTGTTACTGGCATGTTATCAACTCTAAAAATTTGCAAATAATTATATATAAATTCTAGTAATTAACGTGGGGCTTTTTTTAAAAAATGGTTTAGTTTTTTCTTAACACCGCGGATTTAAAGATGATATGAAAAAGTCTAAACTATATACTAATACTATTTATTTTAGTACTTTGTGTTCGAAAACTTTGACATATTTTTAATTCACATTGCCGACCCCAAAAATCTTTAGTAGTGCTGTATGGATATAATAGAAAAAAGTTCGAAGCGGCAGTATTTCTTAGATCAAAGTATTTTTCATTTCTGCAAATGAAAGTTTAGCATTTTTCGTTTGGCATTATTAAACGATTGCACATTTATCCGGGACTTATATAATATTATATATAAAACATATAACATCATGTTGAATTTTCAGTTACAAAAATAAAATGACAATTGTTTAAAGAAGAGGAAAAAAAAGTAGAATTTATAATAGTTAATTTTATTCATATTAAAACAAATATAAGAAAAGGAAATATATTTTAACCTAGTAGTTTAGCGAAAGTCTTGTAATTTATTTACTTCCAACGCTAATATTTCTGAAAATTATATGGGACAAATCGTGTACACTGGCTGACCTTTAAAAAATTGATAATAAATATTAATATACATACATGTAGATAGTTTTGGACTTTGTATAGGAAGTCTTAAAATGCCCGGTAGTTCTATTCTTTATAGATAAATTTGTAAATTTGCATGTCCCTTTTTGTCGTATACAATCGAATGAATTTGCAATGTGCATAAGCTGCGAAGTTTGCATACTTGCCTGATTACAGTGCCACCCCCTACAATTGTTCTAGAGCGCTCTCCATCGCTAAGAAGGACAAATCCTGCCTTGGTCCCGTCTTGCAGGATTCTTCAAGGGTTCTATCCTCTTGGCTATATTTTAAATTCAAATTCGCATTTCACAACACTCAGCCATTCCGGTTCGCGTTGTAATTTGCAAGGACTGAAGCATCTTCAGAAGCTGGGACAATAAGACCCAGCGGATCAAAAGAATATTAGAATTTATGCACTTGTAAGTGCTCGACCAGGGGAGCTTCGAAAAGGGCAGTCCGGGTGGAGCGACCATTCGTTAGTCAGGCACTTATAATATAAAACTTATGGCAATCTGTCACTCTCAGACCGGCCAGGAGTGCTTATAATTACTTTCCGGCATCGCCACCGTCACCAGGCAGATTAGATATTCTGTCCTGGCCGAATCTTCTCCTGTCTTTCGCCGACTAAAGGCGTTTCGGGGAAGAAAGATAGAAAAAGTATTCACCCAGCAGCAAATTATCGTCGAGTGAACCAAAAAATTTTCTCGGGATAATGCTGACAGTTGGTTGTACACAGCACTTGTGAAGTCAAAGCGGCGTGAGTAAGGACATTTCTTTCTTCCACGACGATAAATTCATGGACATAAATCCGAAGAAACACTCCTAACGACTTAAGACTGTACAAACACGTACATTTGTGCTACTCACCGGGCCCGTCACCCGGATTTTCTAGAAACCCCTCCGGCCCCGCCCGCAGCAGCACACCGTCCGACACTCTGTCGAGCCTCTAGAAAGGCGGGAAGGAGGTCGGTCGTGGTGTGCTGCCAGGACGAAATGAAATTTTGTGCGAGTCTATTTTCTTAAATTAAGTCCACATTATGACTTTTAAACTGTTTAAGTAGTTGTTTGAAACTTTTATCATTTGTGATGTAATTTTAATTTCTGCTCCGTCCCCGCGCCAAGTACAATGAAACGCTCGCCGGCGTTGACGACACCATTGTTCGCCTTTTCTAGAAATGTTAAATCTGTGAAACGCGATACCGCCGAGGACGACGACGCGCCGTACGCGACGAATTCGAACCGGGCAAGTTGCCCGGCTCGGGCGAGGCCGCAAAGGCGGCGGCTATATGAAGCCAGATAGCGCCAACTGGCATATAATGTTTAAGAACGCAAGCTATGGCTGAAGGAAAGTTACATTTAACTGCTAAACTTAATTACGTAATTAAGTTCGCGCAAAAATTTCACGTGCAAGTTGCGAGCTTCAACTGTTCTCGTGAATTAGCTGCTAGGAGGCGGGGGGCTACCTGGGGCAGGGCTTTCATTACTCAAATGAAGTTCTTCGGGAGGAACTCCTTGCGATCCTGCTGGGAGCCATAAAATGACACTGAAATGCAATCATTTCGTCGTTCATAAAGTAGATGATGTCTAAATATTTAAACGCCTCACTGCTGGGCGCCACTTGCCACTCGAGAATATAACAATGCAGTTCACGCCCAGTTTAGCCGTAACCGTTGTTGTCCCTTAGGGCTATTGGGGTATTTATTGTCACCGACACCAAAATAGCAAAAAAGTATTGATTAAAGCAGAAAATGTAGTTTCAAAAACGCTTCTTTTAGTTTTAACAAGGATCTACTTTATTATTTTCTAAGTTTTTTTAGTAAGGGCGTTTTCTGGTAATCAATCAGCACCAATCAGCAATTAATCGATGTGAAAACAGTACGAACGATTAATTTTTGTCTCTTGAAAAGATAAATATAAATACTGCAATTCCAAATTCTGAGTCATGCTATCTTTATAATTATCTTCTAACTATTTTATTACATGATTAAGAATACATCAGAATTTTTCCGATAAATTAAAGTGAAGAAGATAACACCTACGGAAGCAAACTAGAACTCAGAATTCTTTAAAGCCACCAATTTGTGAAAAATACAACAGATATTTCTATAATTTCGGTAAATAAACGTTTAATAACAAATTATACGCAATATCTCTCTTCTTATTATAGTAACATTATTGTTATAGGTATTTTAGAAAAAATTCCGAAACCATTCTGATTTTGCATGCTTCATTATCAGTATCAGAAGAGATCCTTCACATATGTAGATATGTACGTATCAGAAAACAAATTTGCTTCACTCCTTTCTCCCCAAGGTTGTTGTCCTTGTGTATTCGATAGGCTATTTTGAAGTTGTTTTTATTGTGTAAATTGTGAATCCCAAAATGGACATTCACTTAAAATTTTTGAAAAAAAAGGAATTTAAAGTGTGAATAAATCTGTTTTGCTACACATTTGAAATGTAAGTACCTAAATGAAATAAAGAATAAAATATAAATCATAATGGTCAACAAATATGAATTTGAAAGCAATTATATTATCAAGCTAATACATATTATTTTTGGGCGTTCCAAACTCTCGACAACGAAAATCCCATTCCTTTTCTAATAAATCCGAATATTGAAAATTACGTTCCTTTGCTTGTAGACAAAAATACCGCTTCTACAATTAACCTATTGACTGAGAATTTACCTTATACCTACTAGTATATAAACTACCTATGTATTGACTGAGAATTTTCTTTTTAAAAACTGCCGATTGACTTAGATTTTCTTTCCACAAACTGACTCTTGACTGAGAATTTCCAACTAAACACTGCTTAATGACTGAGAACTTTCCTTATACAAATTGCATACTGACAGAATTTTCTTGAAAATTTATTAGTACTGAAGAGGTCGGATTTTTCCAACCAATATTTTCTCTTAAAGGCGGTATTATAAAAAATGTGATTTTAAAGAAACCAACCATTTCCGATACCTTATCGATTATTCTTTCTGAGATGTCCTTGTAAGTTTGTAACAAATAATATTGGAGTTTTGGCTTGTTCCTTCATGGTTTCCGTAACTTAACTCGCTTTAATACGAAATATTTTCAAAATACATCAAAATGTCGGCTGTTAAATTGAAAATATGGTATTACAGAAATTAATAATTAATTATCTGTAAAAGTCTTTACAAATTGAAACCGGGTATGTTTTTATCTGAAAATCAATATGACAACGCATATTGCTGCTACTTAATGGCATTAAGAGAATAATTACTCGTTTAACAATATAAAATGCTCAACGAGTGCAGCGTAATTACCGGCACGTAATCAAATCGGCTCCTTCAAAAAATCCACAAAATGCCCATAAACGTAATTAATTTGGGAATAATTGCACAAAGCCTTTAAATATGAAACGACTGAATGAAGTCCTAATTGAAATAAAACATTAAGCGCATAGCGAAACAGGAAATTTTCATTTGTCCCCAGCGACCGGGCCTGCATCACACAGTCACCCTTTGCACACCCTGTGCCCTTCTGACCACCATAAATTTACATCACAAATTTCTTTTCCATTACTTCACATTACGGCTGATCGGCCATCAGAGATAGCCCCGTGCCGTGATCTCGCTAAAGTTTAATGAAGTGAATATTAAAAAAATTCCCGCTGACAAACAGTCGGGGAATGCGACGACACATCCAGGGACAGCAGGGACAGCACGGATTGCATCCGGGTGCACTCCTTCAATTATGCCCTGATAAATCACTTGTGTTGGAAAACAACAGCCTGGCAACAATCAGCTAATTGCGAAAAGCCGGTAATTGCCATCATACCAACAAAAACCGGGAGCATCTCCCCAAAGCTGGTGAGGTATTTCTGGGGATTCGATGGTCGCGGCTCGGCTGATTTACGCCTGGCGCGCTCACGAGTGTTATTAATAGGTAATTTGTCACCATATATTTTTTTTTTTGTTTTTCCAACGTATGTAGGTAAACACACCTTCGGTGAAATATGAAAATTTTTCTGCCGCAGCAGGTTGTGATACGTGTAATTGCAGGTGGGCCTCGGGGTCACCGGTTTCACCTGGTAATTGACTTAAATCTCATGTTACAGGCGCCAGGCCCAGAGCACCAGATTGGACGGGTTTTGGTTCGGTGCCTCCGAAAATGGGGTATGGCATCTAACGCCCGTCCGGGTAAATCGATAGTTGGAAAGATGACGGAGGAGGTACCGTCGGGTGACAAATCTGGTGCCTGGACGCATCGCCAGTCAGGAACCCTGTTTACAGATTATTCAAGAAACCAGTCACCAGAGCATCGTAGTGGCCAAAATAAGCCCCAGACCTGCTTCTGGGGCTCCTCTGGTCGCTGTTTATCGGAGCAGCATGTGGTGCGTTAATAGCACCAACCACGAAGCCGAGCTGTAAATTCTGTCCGGGCGGACGTCAAACTGCTGGGATTATTCGGCTTGAAGTTTCCTTTTTGTATACGGAAAAGATTACGCCCTCATCCTCGCAATGAATTGGAAAAAGGACCAACATGTGTTCCGGACAGTGATTTGTCGCAGTGCCATTCAGAAATTTGCTTTTGTGTAGCCATGTCGAGCTGGCTGTTCTGCGGGCTTCTGTTTAACTATGCGTCTGCATATCTCTTCTATGTTCCAGGATTCTACTAAAAATGGAAATTTCTGCATGTCGCTGATGGCACTGACTGGCGGATGAGTGCTGTTGATAGCCGGAGCCAACTCAGAGGCTCTCGAGCTGCTCCGATTTGGTTTACACATCGTCTCCAATGGGGACCAACTGAATAGTGTCGGTAGTCCGGGCTGCGCCACCAGGAGCCCGGACTCCGCAGCCCGATGTCGGTCAACTACACAGTCTAATATTCTAGTATTAAGAATTCCCTTATTATCTTGAGTGCACAGTCGTACATATCACGACATAGGGGACTTAAGCGGGTGGCATTAGGCCTGCAGCTCATTCCATTAAGGCCTGTTAAAACAGAAGCACTCAGCAAATTTGAGATAACTTATTTCATGAAATAATCGACATTTTTTTCTTTTAAAGAAATATTATAGCCCTATTCTATATGACTACTGTTTAAATTGTTTGCCAGTTCTCATTCGGACCGATTATTGATATCTATTATATGTCCCTTAACAGTTGTTCAAATCAAATCAAAACCAGGATACCAAGCATTAAGTTTATGTATTTACGTTTCCTCTTATAAATACATATGATCGAAATAGTGATTCCAACAATTTATATGAAAAGGTACGTTATACTACAAAATATGGTAATTATAGCTTCTAGAAAAAACCTACACGTATATCACTTAGTGCTATATCCGAAATTTAGTCCCGACAACAATAAAAGGTTGATACCTACGGGTCCCGCGATTTCTAATATTCATGGATTAGCACGTGCGTTTAAGATTAATTTTAGAATTGAATAACACAGGTCAACACCAATTTTTTTCTCAAAGTATTTGCAAATGACTTCTTTAGGATTTTTTCCGTAGATTACGAATTCGTAAATGAAAATGTTCAAACAGCTTTCATTTTCGAGAAAAATATTTTGACCATTTATGAAAAATCATTACAAAATAACGGATTGAGCCAGGAACTTAAATGTTGTTCAAATAATAGTTCAAATCTTAAGCTATTATACTTATAAAAATACAGAAGGCCTTAAAACATTTCGAAATGATCCATAAATTAGACTTTTTTCCATTAGCCAATTACTTCATATAATAAATTCCGAATAAAGAATATGACAAGTGCACAGTCATGAAAAACGTTTTCGATAATATGTTTAAAAAGGGCTATTGAGATAAATGGCATTTGATTTTCTTAGATTAGGATTTAGGCTTTCATTTAAGCCAAGTTAAAAAGTTCTATGATGATCCTTTATTTTTTAATGATGATTCAAAACTGGTCAAAATACGGTCTTCAAAATCTGTATTATAACTACCAACACTACAAAAGCAAACTTTAAGGAAATTGTGGGTATTTTTTAATTATTTTAATATTTGACAAATAAAAAAATATAAACTGAGGCTCAAGAAAAAAATTTTTTTTTGTAGACCGGTGTAATCCTTGTATTATATGTATATTATAATTTCCCAAATAGCCTATTTTTGCCAATTTTATAGTTTGCTTCATTTTAATAAAATCAATTTTGCTAGGATAAAAGTTCGGTTCGGTATTTTGTTTTATAACTTTCCTATTTTTAAAATTCTAGTTACAAGCAATTCGACATATAACTAATTTATTTTAGGTGAGAAGTTGGATATACTTGTAGTGAAAATAAAATACCTAAACTTTCACAATATTATTTAATAAATCATCCAGACTTTTTGAAAATTTGTATTTGGAGATTGGCTGAAATTTTCGATTTATAGCAACTGTTACATAAACCATATTGAAATTATATAAAGAAATGTTGTGATTGAAAGTACATGTGTTAAAATTTTATTAACTGGTTTTCCTATATTTGTAGATGCTGTTTTCGTTGGTTCTTCATATAAATAGCGGTCGTATTCTTCCACCTTTCCATTTTCTAAGTATGTAATATCATGATAACACATATGTATGTATTAAGAAATAAATTCTAGAAAAAAATTCTTTCAACTTACATATATCTTTTGATACCTATATATGTGAGATGGGCTCTCGATTTCTTCTTAAAGATTTTATATTATATCATTTTCTCTCTAAATCTTACGTTTCAAGTACCTAGTCTTCTGATTTTTGTTATAAAATTGTTCTTCTAACTAAGATAGTTTAATATTTAAATTGGTAAATATGAGGAAGTTAAACAACACATCTTCCATCATGCTTAAACTAATTTCATAATGCATGCGTAGTGATAGTTAATAAAAAATAAAAATTCTGTAGACAACCGAAAGTGCTACTAAAGTCGGTAGTTGTCAGTCTTTGGATTGTGGTTGTCGAAACAAACCAATACTTGTTTCCTTTTCGATAGTGCGAATCGACGCAGCCGGACGAAACACTTTTCCTGTATTGCAGTGGGTGCAGGGAGGAGCTTATTACAAAACTCTTGCATCCGGGTATAATCCGGATAGCCGACAGAGTGGGAGCCTCGTAAAATGCATAAAGTTATAAATATGCTCGTCCTCTCCAATTTCTGTTCCATTTAGCACAGCCAGAATATGGAGGTATTAACTTCAGGCATTTGGTTCGCATAAAGTTACACACAAATTGTGACCACCGGAACTCGCCGATTTCATGGCAACGCACACCGTTTCCTGCCAATTTGGTAATCACTATCGATTGCCGCTTTTATTTTCACTTATTGGTTCTAATTGTAATCAAAAATAAATCAAACAGAAGCGCTATTTAATTGGCAATGAAAGGGAATAAGGACTTCATTAAAATTTGCTTGTTTTGTCGGAGAAAGACCAAGCGGCACGGCACGGTGCGCTGAATCGAAAAATTGTTTGAAATTCCTTAAAAAAGGTAATTAAAATAGAGGGTGGTGCGACGTAATGGGTGACGATGACGAGGCGAACGTTTTAAAGGAAACATCTCTAATTATTTTGCCTGAATGACGGGCTGCTTTAATGTTCCTCCAATTTCTGACTTTGCTTAAAAATATAACTTAATATCATAATATATTTATGTTGCAGCGGCTTTCAATTAACTGCTCGTTAATAAATTGCTACAAAACGGAGGAGGCGCGAAATTTTGCTGGGGCTGTTTCCCGCGAAAAGGGAGGAGGGAATTAAGACGGTAAGTGAAACAATTTCACCTTGAACCTTTTGGGGCGAATTTGATTGCGAGAGTTCATTTTATTTAACATGCACAGAGGGATTTGCTCCATGTTGACGCAGTTTTGTTCAAGAGAAAACAAGGCCACAAGCGATTTACTTCAGCGCAGATCGTTTACAGCATCGACAAATATCTGCGAAGGCTTGCAGCAGAGCGCCAGAAGCGTGTAATGTATCTACCATTAATGGAGCCCAAGGATATGATTCCTCTGCCGATACCCAGTCCGCTGATTCCCATGTGATGCATGAGTACAGCCGAAATAATAAGGGAATTCGCATATTAGGGTCATACGGGCTGACCAAGGGCTCAACTGTGGAGCCCAGGTATTGTCCAGAGGTTTCCACTGGATACGTGTAAACCAAATTGTATCAGTTGGCTTGGCTATCAACAGCATTTATCTACCAGGTATGTACTGACATCAATCCTCATTTAGAAATATTAAATAATATAGACCTGCAAATGCAAAATCTGATTTTAAATAGGTTTTACTTTTAATAGAACTAACAAAATCCGTGATAAATAGATTCGTTCCAAAGATTCTTCTATTCTTCAATTTTCTTTTAATATTTGACTAAAGACTAATTTTCCTGACTTTCAACAAATGTATATCTGAAAATAAAAAACATGAGTGTTTTTAATTTTTAATCGTATACAGGATACAAAACATATAATTTGTAAATTACTCAAATATTCAATTTACCTTGAAACTCAGAATACGCTTGTAAATTTCATCCCTCATCTTTTCCTTTTATAAGTTAAATCGATATAGGTATTATCAAAATTTAATTCAAAATATAGAGTTCAACCGCAATTTACGAATAAACGACAATAATATTCAAAATGTGAAAGGTTATAAAGAAGATTGCCAATTTTAGAAATTGAATACTTAAATATATTATAATTGAAAAATTTGTCTTATATTCCTCTACTTGTTTATTTTAATCAAGCTAGTTTATTAGAAAAAGTTAGAATGATAATTCCAGTTCAATTCAATTGCATATTAACAAATAAATCACTAAAAAGTGAACTAAACTAACTAACTAAAAGTTAACTTTTTAAAGATATATCAGTAAAAAAATTATTCTAGTAAAATATTTGTCCTGCCTGCATATTTATCTATAGTCTAATTAATATTAATATTAATATCAAAATACTTGAAAAGAGGATTTCTAAAAGAAGATTTCAATAAAGCTCTTAAAAGTTTAAAACCCTGTTGACTTGGTCAATCATGGAATATAACGCAAATCCTTTTCGCATGTTACAAGATGCGGAAACCTAATCTTTTTTCGAGTAAATTCTAAAGAAGGCGGAATTTCTAAGAAGCGACACAAACATGATGTGTTCCATGCTATTCATGAAGTTAATGTACTTAAGATCTTTATAAAAGAAAAAAATATAAATTGCAGGAATTGCATTTTATCGTACTGATTCCCCAACTGTGCGCTGTGAAGGAACTCTTAAGAGATGCAACAAATTGACCACTTAATTGGTGCAAACAGAGTTAAAAAGTATCGCCAGCTCCGGTTACCATCGTCTTTTCTTGGAGCGATTTAGTTTTGTGCCTTGGTTGGTTGTTTACACCTATCCCAAGCAGAAATTACAAATGCCAACCAGTCCGGGAGCTGGTGGAAATCTCGTTAAAGCGGCGCACTGCAATAAATTGCGTCCACTTCTTACGCAGCGATTACGCTGAACTGCTATTTATAAGTTGCATGCGGTTCCGCAGAGTTCGATTGCGAATTGCCAGCAAATCTCGCTAAGTGTCAATATCGCTCAAGGTTTCAAAATAAAACCAACAAGAGTTTCTGAGACCACGATTTGCATCGTCTGGCGGAAGATGAAACAATTCAACAGAATAACGTCCGACCACACATGGCACAGCCGAGGAGGAAAATTGCTTTACTTGCTGCCGCCCCTCGCAAAACGATAAGACAGGTACTCCCTGTGGCAAGCTGAAAAATTTCCGGATTTCCAGGGCAACTATTGCTAGAGTTACAGTGGGTCTGGCTCAGGTCGTCCAACTTTCACTGGCTGCCGGGGATAAATTTCGCCAGGATAGTGAAATTTTTAATTTGGCCGGAAATCCCACTTGGATTCCTTCACAATTGCACTGGTCTCCAAGGAGTATAATAGAAAGTGAAAAATGGGCCCGAACAGGAATTAATAAAACTCGTTACGGAAATATTTGTGTGTACTCGGAGGCCACATATGTGAAATTTGACCACAGCCCTATAAATTTTGCCGTGCATTTGAAAAAGCAACCGCCACGTCCTGCTGCCACAACAGGAAGGGCATACCAGCAAATATTCCTGTTGCGTTCCAGTTCCTGCTGGACGACCGCCCAACCGAAATATGCAAAACGGACGATACCCAGGAGCTTTAGGTTTTTCGCTATTTTTATATTTTGCTTTTTTCATAAATTTGTTTAACTGCCTTCAGGCAATGGGCGCATTCTTGACATTGCTTTTATTCTTCTGAAAATAAATTTTTCTTTGGCTTTAATTCGCATTTTCTTCTGCCCGGAATTGGTCTGGGCCGGGTATAAGAGATTTTTCTTTACACCCAAAGAATAGGGCTAGCCCTAGCATCGTACCGCGCACAGCCCGAGAATTTTCTGAAGCGGCAAAAGTTGTGCGGTCGGACCCTTGCCGCCCGTGTCATTCTTAAATCTTACGTGCATTCCACCGAAGGATGCCGTCTCAGCAGATAGGGCACCAGCAAAACGGTATGATTAATTCCGGCTCCCGGGTCGTACATCTTGCCCAAAATGAACAAGCAAGTGAAAGCGGGCAACCTTTGTATATTCGAGCCGGCGATTTATCACATCCGAGGTGACTTTAATTTACTGCATGAGTACCTGGCAGGTGCGGAGTCCTTTCAGATTTCTTAGGCCCCTGGTCCGGATAATTGGACATTGAGGAACTGGAACAATTTAATTGTATTATATTTATGCTTAACTCAATGCGATTCCAGTGATAAGCCTAAAAGTGTTGTACACGTTCAAAAATGTTTGTTGATAATTACTTCACTAACTGTGGGCGATATACATACATACATAATACACATATAACATTTTGTATAGTATCGAACCAAAATTATCATATTTTCTGAAAGTTTCTCAAAATCCACTCTCTCTTCGAGAAAGCAAATCAATCATAAATATGTACCTATGTATTTAAATATAAATAAAGACAAAATAGAAAACTACACTTTCTGCGCTTACGATCAATAATTATTAATTACTTGATTTATGTTACAATATTGTGCTCTACTTACGATTAATCATATCTCATGATAATTGATTAATTTTTTCCGATCGTCGTCTCTAGTCTGGAGTTAAAGTTTGGAATAAACCCATTACGAATAGACAAGTAGGTACATCTATAAGCATGATAATAAAGAACATATTTATGTCATCCGTACAAGTCATCAAATATTTGAAACTGAAAATAAACTTTAGTAAATATCATTTGTAGCTTTCTTAGCCTTCAGTTGATATTTCTATTCAGAAATAATTATAAAATAAGTTCTTAATTTAAAAAGGAATTTTTAAAAACAAAAATTTATCGTATTCTACTAGTCGAACCCTATCATTTGATACCCATGTAAAGGGGGTGATTATGGAAATAATACATCATCATCAAGTCGCGTCTGCCATATTGGATTTAGAATGAGATCACTGAGCTAAAAGCTTGTACATTTTAGGCATGAAATTATAAAAAATGTATTCTTTCGAAGTCCTAATATTTGTTATTTGATTTGAATGTTTTTCTAGATGGCAAATAGTGATTCGAAATGGTGTCCAGACTGGATGTAAAACCGCCTAAAAATTCATATTTCATCTATTCTAAAAAAAAACTTCTATTATCCAAATTTATCTTATGAGAAAAAATGGAAGGTTTGAAAATATTATAATACAATTAAAAATAAACCTTGCAACGTGCGACAGCATACTTTAAAATTAAGCAAAAAATAAGTGTACATACTTTTAGTTTTGTATTATTAAGACTTTTTATTGCCAATAAAAACTAATATAATTTAAAAAATAAGCAGACTTCTAAAAACTACAAATTAAGCTCTTTATTATTAAAAAAAAAAATATAGTTTCTACGATTATTACAAGCCTCACTATTTAAAAGAACCGTCCATTTTTGGGTCAGTGTACCTGTAAAATACGGTCAAAATCATGTATACCGCTCAAGTGTTAAAGTAGGGACGTAATAGATATAGGTACAATGGATATTCCTCTGTTGTAAAAATTTTTTTTTCGAATAAAGTGTTTCTCTCAAAGAAATTTCATTATAACTTTAATAATGCTATAAATTGCACTGGAAGATCTTTCAAAAAAACATATTATGGGCATATGCATAATAAAGTGCAACATTTTAGTGCTCTTGTGAGGTTTCTTTATTTGAAATGATGTCGCTAAAGGTTTCAACACTCGTTCCTGACGTAGATGACACGTTTTCGTTTTACCGACATTTAAATCACACATTCAGCAATAGCTTCATTGATACTTCTTTATTTGCGACCATCATTGAAACCCCTTTGGACCCTTTACGACGAGGCGATAAAAATACGACGTCAAAGGTATTTACTTTTCGGGAACGATGATCCACGGTTTTCGATGAATTCAGAAGAGCCATCCTTGAAAACGACTCTTCATGTCCACATCTATAGTATATATATATGTATGTAGAATATGTTAAAAAAAGGCGCCATAAATCCCCAAACAAGTCGAAAGCGGTGAAGACTTCCCTTTTTACTTATTAAGAATTTTTATGGCCATATCCAGCCCCAAATCGTACCCCACCGCTACGCTGGCATTTTGTCAGTGCCTTAAACGTACGAGCGCCGCCGTTTACTGGCGGGTCAGCCATGAAACATTTTCTCGCACTTGAGAGGAGACCCGGCGAACTAACCCGAGGGTGCTTTCTGCCAAAATTAAAAAATAGCAGAAATAAAAAGGGCGCTGCTCGTGCACCCGAAATAAACATTTTATGGACACACAGAATTTTTATTACAAAACAAAGTAAGAGTTAATTACTCCGTGATGCTTTCATCAAGGCGCTCAGGACGAATCCACGAAATTTTCATCTATGAGCTGCCTTTCCGGAGAAGTGCTTTCGTACGGCTCCCCCGGTAATAAACCGAAAGGCTTAATTAAAATATCGTAAATGCGCTGTTTCATTTTATTTATCGCAACAACAAAACATTGTTCCACCTTTTGCACTCGAGTGGTACGTGTCCTCTGTCTTTCTGCGACCGCCCCGAAGGGCTCAGAGGAAAAGGGTCGTATAAGTTGTAGTTGCTGACGAAAACAAACCCACCCCCAGGTCCCGGCCCAGGCAACTATTTTTGGGTATCGCTTGTTTTCCCTTTAAGTTAGTCAGTCATGACGACACCGTCAGAGCTTGACTTTAAGTCGCATTTTCTAAGGGCGGTGGAACCATTCCGCCGACCAATTCTTGTTGGTATACAGCTTGAATCTAGCGCTCTGAAATGGAACATTACGCCATACACCATGAGAGAGAAGGAATCTTTCTGTACAATTTGTCTTATTTTTGTTGTATAATTTGAAAAGACGTTTAATTTAAGCTTTTCCGCCTCAGGCTTCACTGTTCGTTTGAAAAGCGTGAAATTTACTTTGTTCCTACAGGGGGAGATCTACGGAAAGAGGAGCATTGCTTAGCGGTGTTCTACAGCGGCCGGGCATTTCCAGTTCCTTTTTTTTACTATTCACATATCAGATAAATGGGGAAACAAAACAATGTGCCCTAACTGGGAGACGCCTCTGAACAAAATTAACAGCAATGGCTAAAGGCCTCCCTCCTTTGCCTAGAAAACGCTTCAACGGCTTGAATATATCCAAAGATCCTTTTTTAGAAAATTTCGTATAAGCTTTGTTTATTTATAATAATTGTGATTACGCTGATTACGAATATGAAGTTAAATTTTCAAAATTCAAAATGGCGGATACAAAATGGGGAATTAAATTTTGCATGAGTAATACTATCATTAACTACATATTATATATCCGTGGAACTGGAACTATGTTCATAGTACCATATCAAATATTAAAATCATTAAAAGGATAGTTTGGAGCAGAAGTGATCTAAGTGACATCTTCACTTAATTATGTCAAATTTGACAATAGGATTACCGAACACCATCCATTTTCTATTTCATTAATTAATTAATGTATTTTGCAGTTTTTTTTTCTTTTGTTCAACTTAAAATAGTGCAGATGGCTTATATTGTGAAAACTCTCACAATCTATATTTCAGAAGAATTTCATGAAAATGGTTACGAGGTTTTTGAGGTAACTAATTTAATTTGCGTAGTAACTTTTAGGAATTAAGGGTAATGAATGTAATATTGCAAACTTGTGAACAACATGAAATATTAATTATGATAGGTATGATGAAAAATCATCCACCATAATTGTTTCGTCGAGAATTCGCCGGTTCGGAGAATTCTCGTAGTTCTTTTTGAGGATTTAGGATTGGGAATTGAATTGAAAGTCTTGTTTGGGAAAAAGCCATACGGCATAAAAAACCCAATTTATTACATGAATTTAAGTTACTACATTAATATGTTATGATATGATTACAGAGGAGTGAGCCAGTTTATGTGAATGTAAGAATGATTGATTGATTGAATGTTTGATTATTGAATGATTGATTATTGAATGATTGATTATTGAATGATTGTATTCGTTATCATCAGCATTGTGCTGATATACATGCATGTATGATTATCGTCAGCATTGCGCTGGTACTTCGTCAGCATCGAGCTGGTACTTCGTCAGCATTGAGCTGGTACTTCGTCAGCATTGAGCTGGTTTGAACTTACACTTGCATCACTGTCAACATTCTCTGAAATGATTGAAGGCACAATCGATTACTGCACTTCACACTAATGATAATGATGTATATTCGACTGATTCTGCCAAGTGACTGAATACGACTGACTGTTACCACTAACCAACGACGACTGACTGTCGAGAGTATATGATATTTATATATAGAAGATTTAACGGATCGTTCAATACACAAGAATTAACGGGATTTACAATACTGATACAAGCTTCCATGAAAAACAACAGACAATACAATACCCGATGGAACAGGCTTGTTCACTACATAAGAATTAATGGGGCCTTCAATATTGTTACAAGATTCTACGAAAAACAATGTATAATACCCTATTCGACGGAACAATAATAGATTCTCTCTCAAGGTATCAATTTTGCAATATCTTTGTGATTTTATCCTTATAATTTTCTGTGAAATGTAATTTCTGAGTTTGGGTATTATTGAGAGCTTCTAAGATAAAATTACTTGGACTTAAAGAAAAATTATCGTAAACGAAAGAAAATTCTACAGATAAGAAGGCAGACAGACACAAAGACATAGACGCCATGCAGAAAGCAATTTTATTTCTTCACATTTCGGAGTGGTAGTATAATTAGAACGTGTTGTTATACTTAACATCTTGGCATTTTTTGATATTAATACCATACATCCTTTCCTGAAATTTAAAGTCGTACAGTCGTAAAGCCTGGAAGTTTTTCATTATAAAATATTGAATTTCTTGAAAGAGATTTATTTTGGAAATAGCAGTGCTATTTTAGGTCTTTGCAGTTTTGATCCACTGCAGCGCAACGCAGGCAATTGTCTTCCACCAGAGTCCCTAAAGATAACTTGTTGATGAGCTGTGAGGAGGATCACACTCTAGCTCTCGTAGATACTTGCTAATATAAATATTTTTTGAATTATTCATTAGCATAAAGCGTTTCAAAGCTAGGAGCTGTGCGATTTTCTTTTATGATTATTTAACTTGCATGTAAAATTTGATTTTCCCAGCGCTCCTTCGCCGATGGAAAGTTTTCTTAAGTTATGAGAAAATCGATATAACTTAGTAATGACCAGGTGACTGAAATTGCTTCTGGGTAAACGCTCTCTGCGGAGGAGACGGACCCGGTTCCTGCTCCGCCGTCCCATGGCTAGAGTCCTCGTTTCTATCTATTGGCCTGCATGCAGATATGCTTCAGAAAACTAATTTTCAAACTAAGCTTGCATCAACTTTGTGCGCGTCCCTCATGCAAATGCTTGGGTTATTTAGGATTTGGGATTTTGTCTTGGCAATTGCTTAGACAATTTCGGTCCATTATACTTGCATTTTTATACCGAAGGGACTTTTCGTAATGCCGAGGAGTATTAAACTCAAGAGCTAAACGTAAAATGAACTTTCTCTGGCTGCCCGCATAGTCGACCACTATCTCAGCTTTTATGAAAATGAAGAACAAAAAAGGGCAACGTTCAGGGATTTGGTGCTTAAGTAAAATTTCATCAATTTTTTTTTCCCTTCCGTCCAATCCTTTCAATAGCTTGTAATCTTTCATGCAAGACGCTTTGCATATTCAATTTTTCTTGGTTTCTCTGCTTTTGCGAATTAATTTTGCGTTCATTTTTCAGAGGCCGAAAGATTTGTTCACACCTCGACGAATGGATAACGTAATCACAGACTGTCAGCAGTATGCAAATTAGACTTGATCATTTTTATGGCCATTATTCATCAGAGGCGCGAATTATTCTCTCTTCTGTTTCTCCTTTAACACTTTAAAGCTGCCATTAAGGGGCAGACTTAATTGGGAAACTGATTACTTTGAGCCCGAGGGAAGAATGCTTAACCAGAAATCTCCCATCTTGGCTCTTGATTACTTGACAAACTACCGATCAGGTGAGACACGCTAACTTCAATGAGGATCCGATGACACGAAAATTACCTGCAAGACGCGCTTGACAACCTTCACAATGGTCTTAATGAGTTTGCGTACGTCGGTTTTAACGCCCCTTGGTGTCGTTTTGCAAACGATCGTCGATCTCCTCTGGTCCTTGGAACGCAGCAGCCTCGCGGTTCTCCTCGTTATCGCGCTAAGCCGCTGCGGTACATTGGCAGAAGACATTCCGTCTTTAATAAATAGTCTTGGATCCGCCACGCCATCAGGTTCAACGGACTTCAACTGTGCGCTTGCATCTTGCATACTTGGGGCAAAACTCAAACGTCTTTGATGGCGATCAGTGCCAAGGCAAATAAATGGGTTAAATTTGGATGAACTGGGATTTATGCGAGGAAGGCAATTTTCTGATCGTTTGCCAAAGATCCGCCGCTTCTTCGTGCGAAATTATGCTGTGTAAACGGTGTGCAATTACTCGATTGCCGCTTTTGCAAGATCGATTATCGCGCCTATGATCTGTAAGCAATTTGAGGCCAACAAGCCGTTCTCCTTTCGAAAATGGCTAGCCATTTGATCGCTTTTAGTTTATTGCAGATTTTAGAATAAAAAACCAACATAGTTTGATCTATCGGTCCACATTCCCCCGATCCTTGAATGGAGGTGCATTTATCTATGAAATCTACACGTTTGTCTATCGTAATGAAATATTCAACCTTATTATTTACTAATTGCTTAATTTTCGTAGTAAGTTGAAAATATAAAATTTTTAAAATTGTAATTTTAAACTATGTAATCGTAAATATTTATTTAAATTCAAATGCTTATCAATGCCTTCAGTAAAACTTTATATATAATACATTCGGATTTCCAAAGTTAAATTTAATTTATAACTGTAGTAAAAACGCAAATAAAATTTTAAGTTCTTCAATCCAACATTGAACTTTTCGATACTTCAGTAACTTTTAGCTTATTTAAATTTTTTTCTTTCTTTTTTCCATAAATGGATATTTCAAAAGTATTTGTATTATTAAAATTTGAAATCTAAATTCAAATCAGTTTACGTGCATTTTGAGCACTTACTGTATGATGAAATATGCAATTGGAATTTTAAATGCATTTTTCTCGAAACATGACTTTTCAACACACTCCTGACGAAATTAATAATCGGATCGGCTTTTCAATTTTTCTTTTTTTTTGTAAACTACATAGTTATATGTAGATTGATTTATACTTTTCTAGTCAAATTGCGTCGTCATGCAAATTATATAATATGATTTATTAGTTTTTATATGTAGTTAAACTTTTTATATTATAGATGTCCTAAAAAATTTCGAAGAATTATTTATTTTTAGAAATTCAACAGCAGAATAATCCGTATAATATTTAAATTTATTAACAAGAACGCTCAATTCCAGATATAGTGCATTAGCAAGTAGCACATATCCCAAAAGACTGTACAACTCGATTTAACAACTTTCTTATGTATGATTCAACACGAATTTTAAAAGTACGTTTACATACTGGAATCGATTCGACATGTAAAGGAAATATACATTACATTTGAAACGTTTTAGAAACGTTTAAAGGGGACACATGAGCGTTCTTTAAATGTGCGTTATAAGATGCGTTATAACGCGCGTTGGAGTAATATGTGATTTAATAAAATATAAATGTTCACATTGCAACGTGCGTTGGAAATAACGCACGTGAAGTGCTTAAACGCAAGTTAAACACATGTCTGTTTCAACAGTAAAAACTCGTGTGTCCCTGGCCTAATAGTGCAAAAAGCAACAACAGCATACTGCGAACTTGAATTAGTTTTAAGTTACGCTGATAGAATTAAAATAATGAATATACCGTGAAAAGTGTAAAACTTAAAGTACATATTATTCTTTAAGAATTTGACTCAAACTCGAAAGTATTCTCGTGTTTTTCACTCTTAATGTTAAAATAATAATAATAAGTGATTTTACATAGGCACACAAATAAATGTCTTTCGAAGAAAAGCAAAACTGAGAAAAATGCAAACAAAATTTGCATGATGTATGAAACCAAACGATTTAAAGGCTTAGTTTCCAGCAGTGCACTCGGTTATGGGATGAAAATATTTAAAGGGAACTCTATTTTCGAGTCATCTCTAATGTATGAACCACTGCATATTCATTTCCACGAGGAGTAATTAACACTCGCATGACTATCAGCGGAGTGCACTACTAAAATTGCCATTTTTATGCTCGTCCACTATCGCGACCAATTCATTAACGGCTGACATAGTAAAAGTCGTCGGAGGCCTCCTTTTTTCTCCTAAATCTACTGTCCAGAATTTGGCCAGTATGCTGGATCTCATAAATTCAGTATTAGTAATGTAAATTAACCATGTGGTCAATGAACACCGGATGCTGACCCGTTTCGAGATGGTTTCAAAGCATATTTGTTCCGGCTCTCTACGCCATTCATAATCTTCAGGCGCTATCAGATGCTGGACGCGTTTAAAATTGGCCAAAAATATGCTGATTCGCAGCAGCGAACAAGCTTTATATTTTCTTAAAGCACTTTAAATCAACTTTTGCCAGAGAAGATGCCAAATATTAACATAATTCAGTAGACGAACTCTATGCTGGGCCAAGAGCAATGTTTATTCTGTGAGCGGGGCTTGGTATCTATTCAAGATACAAATTTATTCCAATTAAATGCCGGAGCTTGACCAGTAATTAATTACCTTTTTTGCAGTGAGTGGACTCCTCGTTATAAATGTCAGTATTATGGTAATCTGATCAACATAAGCTTTTATGTATGCATGCAAATGGCGTACAAATCTCGGTTACCAAAATTAAAGAAGTAGACGAGTGTACGACTGTTTTTATTTCAGTCCACTTGCTTTTTACATTTCTCAGGACTGAAGGTATTTTTGCTCCCTGGAGGTGGCATGTTAAGGTGCTTTTTTCTTGCAGTTCTACGTATATTCAAATTCTGCTCCTTGCAGTTTCTCTTCCGCGTTTGCATTGAAGGCATCGTTGAAGGCGGTGCGGTGTTCCAAAACTCGTATTTTTCATATTTCCCCCGAGTACCTCCTTATTCAGGCCGCCCATCAGTTATCCCGCCCTTCAATTTCTATAACAAATCGAATTCAATACCGGAAAAATTGCGAAAACAGTAGAAAAAAGAAAAGAAAAAAAAACCCCTCCGTCGAACGGAAGTCGAAGCTTTTTGTCTAACTTTTTTTTTTTTGAAATCATATTTTAAAGTAATTGCTTTTCTCGACTCGCTTTCATATCCGAATGGCTGTTGTATTCGGCGGAATATGAATGTTAACAGGAGCCGAGCCCATCATACAAAAGTGAGTGCTGTAACAAAGCACGGCGAAAGGAAGCAGCAGCGGGGCAAAAAGCGCGGCTCTTGTTTACGTGCATTTTAATCAGCAACCAGAATGTAAACTGCGCACTATTAAACAGGCTTTTTGTCCTCGGGTCATATAGCATGGCAGCGCACCCACTATACGTTATTTACTTCAATAATCCCGGCAGACGTACCGCACCGCACGCCCCCGTTCTAGTTTCACATTTTAGTACCACCCACCCCCGCACAGTGTGTGCACGTGCTTTCACCCACTTTTCATGATAATTTCTGAAAAAGCCAGCAACCCTTTTGACTTTACGCAAGCAATTAGGTACTGCCCTAATAAAGTTTTTAATTCGCGATCGAGTCCACCGCTTTGCCGCGAAACCACATGAATTACACCAGGTGAAATAGGCACCTCGTACCTCGAAATTATTGATACACTTATATTAGCATACACTCAAAACACAAAGTAAAAATTATCAAAAAAAGGTTAAAAGGTTAAAATAGTTCACGGTAAAAATTATTATTTATTTATTTATTTATTAGTCAACAGAAATGCCCTGACTGAACAAAAGAAAGATTCATAGCTTAACCTAAAATAATCGTTATAGGCGTAAAATTAAATAACAATAATAATAATAATAATCTACAAGTTCCTAAGCCTACATTTTACATCATATTTGTTGCAGTTAAAATCAATCACATCAAAATACTTATTATAAGAAGCTTTAAGCGATTCGGTTGGACCGAACATTGCATACGAGGTACGACAGTTCTCAAGCTTCAAGAAAACGCGAGTTCGGAGGTTTCTTGTCGGTACATTAATGTTGAACATTAGACAACAGCTCGGGACAGTCCAAATCTCCGCGCAGCACCAAATGCACAAAAGTGACTCTGGAAAACTCGCGGCGACATTCCAGTGTTTGCAAATCTATTATTATATTTAAATAAAGTCAAATCGCCCTAACAATCAATTTGGATGTCTATAGAGCAAATACGATTTTAAGCAATTTGGAAAACAGACTTCAAAGAGCCAAAAATTGATCGAACATTAATCTTAATGTTTTTAAGTATATTTAAATTGGTTTATCAACATTGTTCTTATGAAGAAAGCTGCTATTCTTTAAATTGAAGCATTTCTTGTGTATGCCAGCACTTATTATCATTAATTTTAAAGTTAGTTTCTATTGCTACAAAACTTTTGAAATTGCATGACTCACCAATGTTTTATAAATACAAAGTTTTTCGATTTACGTTTTCAGTATTTTATTAAATTGAGGAAAATGAATGAAATGAAAATATGAAATTCTTAAATTAATTCGTATTTACATTTCTATTAGCTTTCTCTGTCATTTGACTTTTGAATTTTTACTTTTGTATTGTTAATAGATTTAAATTTTGAAAATTGAATTCGGTAAACAAAATACGTGTTTAAAAGGAAATAGTGTTCGGATCCATTTAACTATATCCCTAATATGATTAACATCTGTAGAATATCAATTTTAATTTTAAAAAAAATTACGTTAGGTGCTATTTATCACAATTGATATTGAAAAATTATGGAAGTCGATATGTGAAGCACCACAATATTTTAAGTTTTGAGGATATGACAATCGTTTTGTTAACCAGTCCAATAATAAAACTGTAATAAGGTCAATGAACGAATATTCCTACATATCGATTAACAAAGGCGTGGGATCAAATTAGAAATGATTATATTTTATGCTGTTCTACAATTTCAAATGCCAAAAGTCGAGATGAAGGAGAAGTCAATTTAAAAGACGTATATACGCAGTTGATATCTTTATTTTAGAAATTCCACGCTCATTTTGATGGCTTCATTAAAGCTCCGGGAATCTAACCTAGGCTTTTTAAAGCATCATTTTTTTTTTAATTTGAACCATTCCAATAAATCATTTCAAACTTTTTGACTAAAAGAGACCATCTTTTTCAAGTTTTTTGAGCCTACTGCTGGCTGCGGCGGGATATCAATAAGCTGCCCAGTGGGTGGCATTTTATTCAAATTGAATTTACTGTGCCTGTAATCGGATCTGCGAAAAGTTGAAAAATGCCCGCCAGTGCCAACTTCAATATTGACGTAGAAGAAGTTTCTGTTTTACAATTTATACTGTTTTGGAGTAGGTACTGGACGTATTCAGTAAGTATCTGAAGCGGCTAAGCGTAAGTAATGTACTTGCAAATTGATGCTTGAAAAATATTCAGTTGTCCGAGACAAGAGCAGGCCATCCCAAGCGTGTACTGTGTACCTCTAGGTACCGGATTTTATTTTATTTGCATCACTGGACCAGTGTGAATTTTTCATCGACCGTATTACGTCCACCGGTCACGTTTTCATCATCCGAAATTGTTCGGCATGGCTTTTCTTGGTATAATTTACAAAAGGAGTTGTATGCTAGTTACATTGACAGGGAGCAAGCCCCAGAGGTGGAATTTTGCTAATGGAAAGCTTTTCTTTCTACCTAAGTTTTCGTCTATCTTTAGGTTGAGTTTTACCATACTACTGCAGCTTTTGCCCCGGGTAGTTGAGTTTGCGCTCCGGAGATTTTCGAAAATTCCGGTAGCCCCTCCGAAATTTGTATGTTCGATAGGCCGGCATAGAGGTGCCCTTAAAAATAGAGCTTTCGGGCTGTAGAAGGTGACTTCTTGTGCCATATGCACCAGTGCTTTTCAGGTTCGCCGTTAAGTGCTGAACTTAACGAAACTCATTCACAAGATTTTATTATCATCACCTAGACTCAGCCACGAGTCTGCGTTCCTCTTGGCCCGAAGTTTACATAGGCGACCAACAACAAGGAGACCATGGCCCGTCTCGAGAATGGTGTAGCTGCCTCCGCCGGTACACACGTAAGAAAGTTGGGGCTCCGGTCCGCTTAGTACGCTCGCGATCTTCACTCTGTTGAGTTACTTTGGTCGTTACGTGTACGAGACCCCGAGATATTTCGTGATAAAGCGTCTTGACTCGCGCCTGCTGGACAGAAACATCGCGGGGACCGTGATTTTTTTATTTCGAGATTTTGACTTTATCTGGGGTCTAGCAGAAGCAGGCCCGATACCAGCGATATGAAGGTTGGTCGGAGTGTGTCGGCGGACTTTCTCCCTGCTGACAGGCTGCCGCTATGTAAACAAATAGTTAATTAATTAGTGTATGCCATCTCAAGAACTGGGTGACGGTAGTGTCAATTACATGTAATCAAATCGCAATTAGACCGCCCGCCCAGGTGACTCCGATGTACTGAATTTTTGCAAGTGCTATTGGATTACCGAACGGGCGCTTCTGGCGCGATAGTGAAGTGAGTGATAAGCAGTGGCGCACGGGGCCTATCCCGGCCCATCCCAGCCTATCCCGGTTGTGGATCTGTGTGGGAAAACGAATAGTGCCCGCTAGAAAGGGAATGATGCCTTAGTATTTGACGAGGTTAAGTTGAAAGGTGCGCCGCGACGCATGCCACCCTCTCAGTGTCTTTACCACCGAAAATTATATAAATTTAAGTGAGGCTGGGAAAAAAAATTAATAAATATTTGTGAATATTTGGATGAATCTGCGCGCAACAGCCAGTTTTTTGAGGCAGTGTGTCAAATATTAAAAAATTTACCTGGTCGATGGTGTGTGGTTTATGTTGAGTTGAGTGGCCACAGGTGACAACAGCCCAGCTGGAAATTGTTTTGGATTATAAACGATGCCGTGAGCAGATGATGCTGCCGCTGATGCCGCTGACGACGACGCTGAACACAGACGTAAGTCGAATTTGTGTGTTTCGCAATTGGCTCGCGAGATTCATCCGCAGCATCACCGGTCCATCGCTAGTAAACGACGTCGGATGGCCGGTGGTAATGAATTGATGTTCTCCAAATAAACATGGCTTTGATTTTTTTTTTTTTGATGCCGAGATTTTACCATGTTACCGAATGTTTCTCGATGTTTACCAATCCACTGACTAATGTGCTTTTGATGTCGTGCCACACTTTGTGGCTCGTTGGGGAGTTTTTTTTATCGCCGGGATTCCAGGGGATTACAATTTCTGTGTTTTTCCTGGAGGAAGCACACTTTTTCTCGTTTTTTCCGTTTGCACTAGCCGAAAACATTTGATTTATTTCCATTTATTGCTTTCCTTTTTCCGGATCTAGACAGAGTACGTTTGTGTAGAGTTTCACACTGTTGGAGCTAAGCGGATGAAATGTTGAATGTGCTTTTTACCATAAATACACATATTTATGCTATAGCTGAGTTTTCCGCTCTTTAGATGCTAATTGCAAGAAAGTTTATGAAAACGGGCAAAATAAGGTTAGCATGTAATTTAATGGAGGTTTGTCGTTATTTGTAAAAAAAATTTGTAAGCAATTTATCACTTTAAAACATGAAATTTATGATATACCTAACCTAAAGTGATCGAATACGAAATTGGTTTTCCATCTATGATATATTTATATAATAAAAAAATTGAACTCGATTTATTTTAGCCATATTTTAGACTTTAATTTAAAAAGCAATAGGGTATCTGGAAATCTTTAACATGATATGTTATCAAACTTGATTTTTGAAGGTCTATATTAAAGACCTAAGTATTAAGGTATACGTGTGATCGGAGAGGTTCGGAAAAAATTACATACATTTTTTCAAAGCATCAATCGAAACTTGATTTAATTTTAATTCTTGTTATAATATATTTCACATTAATCTTAAATTGTTTAAAAAATTCGGAGAATAATAAATTCCAAAGTCCATACAAATTATTTTTTAAACAACAAACTTATTAATTGCATAAATGCTTTAATTCACTTGTTTCACTGAATTTTATAAATGCTTTAGATTGACCTTGGTAACAAAACCTTCAATTTATTTCGTTAAAATGCATTTTGGTATAGTCATGAGTAGCGAAATTTCTTGTAAAATACAATTTAAATGTATAGTCATGAAATCATGAACATACGCATGTATGTATAAATACCTACATAAATTAGAGGTCAACATGAAAATTTATAATAGAAAGGTGGGAGATGAAATAAATGAATAACGAATAAAGTAGGTAAATTTAATTTTCTATTTGTGCTGCTCTAATCAATCCATAATATTATTCAACGTTTTCAAAGCAATTTCAGCATTTCAAAAGGTTTGATTTCCGAATTTATTAGTTTCAAATATTTGCTTAACGTCGAGTGAGAATGAATGGAATCTAAAGCTAATGTTGAGTTGTATACTCTTTTGTCGGATTTAAACAGCAATTTTCCGAATAATTTCCTCGCTGCTTTATTTCATATCTACTCGTAAATACGTGAAAATCAAAAATTATGCTTACTCTATTATAGTATTAGTGACTAAATTTTGTATGAAAATTTATCTGCAAAATTCAGTTGCTCAATATTATCCTAATTGATAATGGAAATGTTTTTGTGCTTTTAGTAACTGAATGGTTGCTTGTTGTTGTTTTAGTAACTGAATATGGTTGCTTTAGGCACAAATTTACTTTATTAAATTCTTATCCGTCATACACTTTAAATAAATGATTTAAATTTAAAATTTACAGCCGCTTATTGTGAAAAGTCGAAGCCTATAATTTTCATGTATATGTATAAGGCCCATGTTTCAGTTACATAAAAAAATTAGTCGCTAAACGAACATAACACCAGGCTTTAGGTTAATTCCCCTTTTAAATTGAAAGTGCACATACAAACAGAAATCATTTTTGGAAGTCCAAGCTATTTCAAAACTATATAAATATTTCAAATTAGTTTCTAAATAAAAATAATCTATTGTTTATAAAGTGAACACAAAATATTTTAGCTTAATTAATTCCATCAATGATAACCGTAATGTAAAATTTAATTAATTAAAATTTTAATTACTGATTGGACATTTTCAGTACAATTTAAAGTAACGGTATATAATCCTACAAATGCATAGAGGCTCTTTTATAGATCAAGTGAAAATTTCAGTACGAATTTTAGACGTGGGTACTCAAAATCAAAACAATCAGTATGATATAACTTCTGAATTTTTTATTTTAAGTTTTTGATTGACTTTTGTTTAAATTGACATGGGAAAGATGCGACTAAATAACAAAATGTAAAAACAAACGGTGAGGAATAATTTAAAAGGTTTCCAATTTGGCTGACAATGTAGTCGTAATGTTTCATTAAACAAGGTCTAAATTTCGACATGAATGACATGATTTCCACCTTTGAGGAAAAAAGGAAATAAACAACTTTGGGATAAATGTTTCATAAGGGGACTTTATTTGTCATTCCTGATCTGTAAAGTACTTTAATAAAAAGGTACTGCATAAAATATATCTCAGTTATACTTTAAAACCCGAAATTTGTCATCATTTGACATGAAATATTGTTTTTCCTTTTATAGGATTCAACATAAATGTCCATCAGTCTTCATTGTTTATTTAAATATAAATGGTCAATAATAAAATAGTTTCTGGCACACTCAATCTGAAATATTTATTTATTAAATTGTTCGCTGAATGATAATATCAGAATCAGACCAAAACATTTCACATGAATACGTATCGTGGCATTTGAATTTATTTTTAAAAAAGGAAATATTTAATATTGAACGGTAAACCCTCACTTTATTATAAATAGACCGATAATATAAAACGATTCCAACCTGAGGGGGAATTTTTAGAAGCAACAAACAGCAATAAAAATGGTGATATTTTTCTACTTCATGTTATTAAATATTCGAGTAATATTATTGCCTACATTTTTTCATGGTCCAATACAGATTTTAAAATTTTTGACAACCTGATCAAATTTTTATACATATATTTCACTATACATATAAAACTTCATAACTCTTGCCGGCGTTGTTGCAGTAGTAGGAATGTTTTGTGTAAACTTATGAAACACTTTTTGTGTAATTTTGTGTAACGTGAAAAAATTATTATTATCATTTCATAGACTTTGACAATTATAGTCGTTATTTGTAACTGATAAACTTTCGTAAATTGTATTTCAATCTGATCCAGATATATTATTCTGAAAAAGCAACTATCATGAAGAAGCTCTCTTTAAAACTTTAATTTGAAACTACGTATACTTACTAGTATTCGACGCATATAAATACATATATATATATGTTTTTGAGATACATATTAGAAAAACAATGATACTTTCACAGCAAGTTTGAATTGGATAATAAATTTAAAATATATTACAAGCAAATGTCGTGTCAGCTATAAATAAAATGAATATTTGCAGAACTTATTCGGTTATTTGGTACATTTTCCAAGATGCACTGTATGCATGCAATTGCATTATCTGAATAATTTAGGTGACCATCCCCCCAAAAGGCTTATATTCTCTTGTATATCTCATTCCATGAAGATTTTTATGTGTACTCTGAATAAATTTACTTGCATACTTCCCTAAAGTCCTGACCTGTTGGAATAATAAACGTTGAAGAGCAGAACAATTTGCAATGCACATTTCTGAAATTTAAAGGGCCATATTATGTTAAGGAATTTGAATAGGAATACATATTACATAACTCTCTTTTCTCACTTAGATGAAACGATCGTCAATTTAGAGGCTTGGTTGTTTTGTATTAGTAGCAATCTTAATCAATAGCTGTATTTGGTCGGAGATGTTTTGTTAACTATGGATTTATTTTTGGGATTATGCTTAATCTTTTTTTCTGTTGTCTGAAATTTTTATTTTACTCTATACATAAGTAAATATTTTAGGTCGGAATAATTCTTGCATCATATAGTATGTACATATAGGTTTAGTACGATATTGTTTCAATATAGGAAAAATTAGATAAGAAAAAGTTACTTTTTGTGTGTCTTCTTGAAAGAATCGTTATTTCTAGAAAAAAGCTTGATCAAAAACATATTTTTCAAATTTAAAGAATAAAACTTTTGTAAATACGCAGGGTAGGGTGCCAGTTAAGCAATTAAATTATAAGGTCTCAATTGTGCTCTTCAGATGAAGAGAAAGATAACTACAGGGTGGTATATTACAAATGTTGCTAAAAAATTTAAGATACTATAATTTCGGTATAATTCTAGCGATTTAATGTATCCACATACATACATATGTATGTATATTCATTTTTAATCTGTTAAAGTTTCATAAAATTGTGATGACTACAGATACTTTAATTTATTACAAATAATTCTATAGATTGGTATAACTATTCGAGCAAACTATCCTCTTCATACGGAAAAAAAGTTCAAACATTCAATAGATTTTGACTAATTCTTGAATAATTTAATTCAATTCTGCTCCACTTTTCATTTTCAGTTTTTTAATTGAAAATTTGTTCACTCCATTCAATTCTAAGCTTTATCGATGCATACGATATCGAATTCGGTTGTTTAAAATTTTACCATTTCAGTGCACAATTCGCCGCTTCCCCTCGGATCCATTGGAAATTTGTTCTGGAAAAACATCCCCAATGTTCCCAGTCCTCCTTTTCAGAATAAAACTTCAAACTGACTTAGTTTAAAATTGAATCTGAACACATCGTTTTTACTAAAAGCACCACCCTAAACCGAAATTTTCTCTGTTGGGTGCCGGAAAAATATGTCACCCTTTGACTGCATGTAATCCACATTTAATTGAAATGAAACATCCGGAGAGATTAAAACTTCGACACTGCGGAGCTTTTGGAAACACTATGATTCTAGCAAAAACATAGTATTGCGCTTTAGCAGGTTATGCGGGGGTTCAAAATGTGAGGGATGGGGATCCGGGATTTAGTTGACGAGAGTTCTGGGGAGCACTGAAATAATTCATAGCCAAATCACCGGTAAATCTTCACGTACAGGGGACCATTCTTGAAGGTGAGTCCCTGGGGCACCGTTTCAGGGAATCCATGAATATTTTGGTGAGTTCTCACATGCAACAGAAAACCCTGACTGGCTAACGCCCGCACGGGTGCCGTTCGAAGCACCTGAAAAATTAGTCAGAAGATAATGTGTGGACTGTTTTTACATGTGTTGGACAGCTGTGAGCCAACCCGTCTCAGGAATCCCTGGGTGCCTCACATTCCCGAATCGACGAGATGAATTTTTTATAAACTCAAAACTCTTGGAAAACTTTCCTGCCCGACAACTTTTGGATATTGACTCGCATTCGACGCGGAGGAAAATTTGCCCTTCTTATGGATTAAGTCAAATTCACTTGATAGAAGCAGGACGGGGAGGGTGTGGAGGGCAATAATCGCACAGCAGAAGGCTAAATATTCTTAAAAGTTGACATTGGGGGATTTGGGGTCAATCAGTGCTTACAAAAAGCGCTCCGAAGGATCCACAAATTTGTTGAGCGGATCCACTTTAACTCCTGACCCATCGCGGTGTTTGCCCGAATGAATTGTTCGCTATGTTTTAATGAGTTGAAAGCCAACATATTAAAAAGTTTAAGTCAACGGGCACTGGGCGCCGAGGCCTCTCCCGTGCCAATCCACCAGAAAGTTTGACTCTAAAAAGTCAAGGGGTGAGCTCCGTAATGCGATTGCTAAGTGCCTCGAATAATTTATTTCTTACATGGGCCGGGAGAAAGAGAGTCCAGGAAGTGGATGACGATGGGCTTTGTTCCCGAATCCCGGGTGGAAGAGCAAACTTTTTCCCGGTAGAAAACGAGGCCCAAAAAGTTTCGCCCGGCTGGAGGATTATTGCGTTAATTAGATTTAATTGGAATTATGGATCCTTGTTATCTCGCATTTTTGCTAAACATTTAATGGATTTTTATTGTTAGCCCACCATTCCTTCCCTGGTCTATCCAAAACACACTGCGGCCCGTCGTTCTTTGGCCGGCCGCCGCAAAGCCGTAATTAAAATTCTTCTTGCGGCTGGAGATTTCAATTTGCCAACGGAGTGCTGTTGCCCACCCCCACAACAAATTCATTTTTAAAAAGTTACCAAGCAACTTTTGTCTTGTGCTCTGTTTTGATCAAATCTCAGAATTTTTAATTACACCAAAAACAGGGATGTTTTTGAGCTAACCCAAATGAAACTTGGTCAGCTCTAGCAGAAAGCACGTGCTTCGCTTTGGCGGAATTCAGCTGCTTTTCATTGCTTTGTTGTCACAGCACACGAAAACATGTCGATTAAAAAATGACATATGACTAAAGTTTTGCGTCACTATTTTGTATTTATAGTGGGTTTTATTTGAAAACTTTGACCCCATTTTTACCTAAAATATAATATATATGTACTATTTTGTACTAGTCATATTTATAAGTTGAAATTTATTAATGCCACCAGCTTTCATAACATTTGTCTGTCGTTTGTTGGTTGAGTCTAAGGATAACATATCAAAAACTTATGAAAAATTGTACTAAATTTGAGGGTCGATAACTTGAAAACTTTTAAATGTGTTGTGACAAGTTGAATATCTTTCAAAGGGATGAAAGATGTTCTTTCGCATTTAAAGTGTGAGATATTTGCGAACATTTACGAGCTTTTAAGTGAAAGCAAATGTTCAAACCCTATTTTGAGGAAGAAGTGATTGGTTTTATTTATTTTTTGAACACCTTGTAAGTCTGAATCAAGGAAACGATACAAATTTGCATCCAAAAAAGAAATAGAGTTAATAAAACTATAGAGAAAACGAATCTAATATTAAGCAATCTTTTCGTTTGCTTTTAGAGTTTGTTTATTAAAATTTCAATTAAAGCCCAGGCAAATTTTAAGTTAAAATCCTCCTTACTAACGAAATTATTGTGTTCACAAAATTACTAGCTTGGACTTTTTAAGACTTATTTCATCTATTGATTGGAATACAAGTTTATACCACACAATCTGATTTGACAGCCTTAAGGTTGATTTCCTGTTTATTAAGGGGTACATTGTTTTAATTAATAAGTTTATTTTACTATACATATGTTTGGCAAAAGTAAGTGATTTGTCTAGTTTGATTCCTAAATATTTATCACGATCCGACCAACGAATTTCCTGGTTATTCAGTTTAAGCTTTAAATTCGGTACTCGTAGGAAACATTGTTTTCTCTTTCGTGTGATTTGCATATTATTGTGCGAATTCTTGAAAAACAATGAGCTAGACACAAGCAGAAATCGAGTCTTTGACTTTGGGATTTGCGCTTCGATTTATTGACTGCTGGCCAGTTACCGATACTTTCGAGTAATTCTGAGGAGAAGTGACCACTGTTCAATGCGAACTCTAAGTGTTTTGACCACAATAAATCATATTTTGTTTGATATAATTATTTATGTAACAGTAGTCATTTGAATGTTCCTATCATGCATTTATTTTTCTTAAATAAGTGAATGCAATTTGTATTTATTTCAGCTCATAAATTATCCCAGATAGCTCCTCTGAGAGCAGGTTTCATCAAGATCTGTTAAGAAATAGAGAAAATTTGGTGATTTAGAGTTTAGATACATGGTTTGGTTGTTCCTATTTGGGAGAGCTATTTTAAGTCGGGCTGATTGACGACGTTGTTTGGTTACGAAGGTGTTAAATTTATTAATTGCTATTATTCTTATATAGGTTTTTTGGGTTAGAAACAGCCAAACCGCTGCTAAAAGGTGATAAAAACTTATTTTATGAATTCAGAGGCGCAGATTCATGCATCGTTTGTCTGTCAATGAAATGTTTTTATAAATCTACCGAAAATTATGACAAAAAGCCTTCGTACCGCACCGTCTAAAATAGGTGAGCTGTGCTGTTCGCTCCGAACCTGATGGGCGTGGAGGAGATGAATTTCCGCTCTGTTTGCCCGGCCTTTTTGCGATTTACGGCTTTCCCTGAATTGACTCGTCTCATGTTTAATGACAAAATGCTTTTTGGTGATTTTCTTTTTTATTAAAAAACATAATTTCGAGGGTCACTTGTTGTTGTTTGGGACATTTCTATTTGAGATTTTATTGAATATCCGTGGGAAGTTTTAGACAGTAAAAAGAGCACTTAGTGGAAAACTGATTTGACTATTTTTGGTTTGTTTGCATTCCCACGATATTTTGGAGAGTTTACTTTCACAGGTAATTAAACCAAATGTGATATACCTTCTAAAGGGCGAGTAGCCATAAACGTTTTTGAGGAGTTTCTTCCTTGAAATGTTTTTATTGGCTGTTTACAATCGCTTCGATGGCCCACGGTCATGCAGCTCCACATTAAATGGCCTAAACTTGCTCGTAGAACTTTTCAAACTTTCTGAAAGTTTCCTTAATTTCTATTTGTAGTTTTCTCTAGTTTCTGAAAAATTTAGTCTGCTAACAGCGTTCGTAGATCTCTTTTTACATTCATTTCTTTGGCAATGTACGAGTACGTGTCTGAATGATCGACAAATGCACAGAATTATATTCTAAATTATAGTGGGAAGTGTTAATTGATGATACAAGTTTTTTATTTGACTTAAATCGTATCTACATACATAAATGGATTCAATAACTTATGCAAATTAATTTAAAAGGAATTACTATTCAGGGTTTCTATTCAAACAAATATTGCGAGAGACAACTTGCATACTTTTGAGCTAATTCAACAAAAATTTCGAAATAACAGCAGCAAAAGTATGGTTGAGTTCAAAGCTATATTATATTAATTAAGAAACTTGTTTGAGTGATATGTCTTCAAAACAAATTTTGAGTTAAGTTTCTAAAGAGAACTATAAAATTCAGTAAAAGACAAAACTAAAAACACGAACAAATTCATGTAAAAAGGAAGAAGTAAAAGCAGAATAAATTGAGTTCTAGCAACGACTATAAAAGTCATTCAAAATTCAGTCTATGTTTGGGGTGAATAAATAGCAGAAGCTCATTTCTAAGGTACCTACTTTTATGCATAAAACCGTGGCAGACATTTTTATTCTCTATATAATTAAGAGAAGTTAGAGCGGAGTCAGGTTTTGTCCTTATGCCTTATTTATAGAAACTATCTGCCCATTACCTCAACCATGAATTCTCTATTTATACTTTTAAGGATTTCTAATTTATAAGGTACATTGAGGTGAAGTAATTTTAATGCTGTTACCTTTTCACCCATGTTTTAAAACGGAATGCATCCTCACACGCAGAGTCTGGGGCTGATTGTATATTATTTAAAATGTGAAATGAATGAAAGTCAAGCTGAATCCTTTAATCGTTTTGAATTTTTAATGGCCATGAGTATCCTTTCAAGCTCCGTGAGGAATGAAATGTGTTTCATCTTTACATTGGGGAGGAATGTGTCACTTCAGGCCAGTGACTTCTCTCCTACTTGGAGCTAAATATGTTAGGAAGAGCTCGCCTTTCATCTACCTGTCGTCTTCTAACTCAATTATTGCAATTATGTTAATTTCCACCAGTGTACCCCCTACGAGAGATGTGGCAATTTATGTGATTGAGATAGATTGCAGAGTGTGTGTCGGCCCTGGGAATAAACTTACCTGAATTTGGTTTTCCAGAGAATTACTCTGCGAGCAAGTCCCTGAATTATTGATTATGAATTTTCCGGCTCAGCAGCTGCTTGTTTAAACACAATTGCCTAATGACATGTTTGAAGCCCATACTAGCGACCCCCTCCCATGCACTGTTGTGGCCCGCGCTAGAATCCTGAATGAAAAACACTTCAACGTAAACTACATAATTTGGAAATCAATGTAGCTTTTCAGGAAAAAATAAGTGATTTTTGGATATATGTAATGAACTATAATAATTGTTTGCACTACATAATATTTGCGAATTATGCCATTTTTGTTTTACGTTTTAATATTTTATAGATACAGTGACACAATTGTAAATACAACAAAGACTAATATAAGTAAACACAATATTTAATTTACAATATATGGCCGATTTCTTCACAGTTCAAACTAAAATAATATAACAAATTTAATTTGGGAACAGGGGAAACACTCACTTTGCCGTGTTGAATTTATTCATTTAACTCCTAGATCTTAATCTACCGACTTATTCCTGGGTGGAATTTTTAGATGAACGAGAAATCCTTTGCTTATCATTTAGTTTACTTTAATTTGGTTTTTGTTTTTTTTTTGCAAATTTTGCATTGAAAAATTTTTTCAGAAAATTATCTTTTTCTGTACCGAAATACTGCGAGTCACTGTTCTGCATGTCTTCTAGATCCGACTTAAAGCATACCTTGCAACAGACAAAAAAAAATTAATTTACAAAATTGAAGATATCGTAAAGATTATACTTAATCCTACTTATGCTTCCGCAGAGAAGGAATGTAAAACAAAAATAACAATAACTACTTGAAGAGCTGCGGGCTACAAATTTTTTTCTTCCATAAATATACATAACTTAAAAATTGTTTCACTCAATGATGATGTTGTTTCTTTTCGGAAACAAGGGGAATTTTTTAAACACATTTATATTTATTAAACGATTTTAATCTAATAATCATTTTTGAAAATCGTTTTACAATTGACATTGATTTACATTGATTATCGGAGGTATTGCATCCGTAATTTTAAACTTTGCAATTTATATAAATAAAGGAATCAAATTAGTTACCCTGAAAATTCCTTTGCATTAAAAATTTGCATTTTTGTTGACATTTTTAAGCAGATATATTGAATTTGGCTATTCCGGTAAAAAGTAAAAGAAGCAGAAGTCTTTTATATTGCGCGTGCAAAATACGACGAATGTTGATTTTCACCAAATCTAAATAATCAAACCTATTGTAATGTCGTTAGGTGAAGTTGAAGGTAAGAAGAAATAGAGCATTTTTAATGACTTAGTCATTTTAGACATACAGTCAAAAGTATTAAAGGATAATTCGAATGCAAAATTTGTTAAAATTTTTGAACAATTATAACTTCGTGAAAAATAATTCAATTAATTAATTAATGATTTAAAGCATTTTTGAAAGCTCGGTATCTTCTAGTTTATAAATCAGAAGCTTAAAGTTTGATCATCTTCCTCCTTTGTGGAAAACGTTAGAAAAGTTAGACAAATTATCTCTTATTTTTTTATGAACTTTGATAGCGTGGGGATGAAAAAAAATACAAAATTTCCTGCTAAATGTAATCTAGATCCGATTGTGAAAAAAACGCAGCTAGTGTCACAAAAACTTGTACCAATAGACCCAATGGTCTAGCACCCGTGAATTTAAGGAATTTTTAGAATTTTGTTGAAGGTGAAAATAATGAACAATGATATTTAAACTTTGTAAGTACATAAATTATAATACCTAAAAAGCATACAAAAACATTTTTATAATTATCATTAGTTTTTTTACGTAAAAAATAAGAAGTTATTAAAATAAAAATTTTTTGGTGGTCCCAGCCATAGCCACTGGCGTACTGAATAACATATTAATATTTGAGATGATTTGGATGAATAGTTTCTTTCGTTTTCCTCCCGCTGTCCAGAAAATGTAGTTTCGAGATAAATGAGTTACGAACAATGTTTAGCTTCCATTCATGAGGCGAACCAACCGTTCACTACCTGCTATAAAGACTGTAGAACCTAAAATACCGTCAATATCATTACAAAAATTTAACAGTTATATTCTCGACAGACTGTATACTTTCGAAATATTAAAAAAAATCGATTTTTTGAAAATTCTAGACCACCATGTCCCCTTAATTAAAGGTAAATTTTTCATATTTTTTGCATTGCATTTTCCAGTGTTACTAATTTATTTAGTTCAATATATATTGCCAACTGATATTGCATGATGCTTTTGTCCTGCTAAGGCTCAGAATTTGAAACTGTTGGTAGTGATTCAGACACAATGTAAATATAAATAATTAGTGTACTTTACGTTATACCTATTTCTTTTTTTGAAATTGGCAAAGTTAAAACACTTTGACACTCATAGTCTACTCGGACGATAGTGTGAGGAAGAGCTCCGTATTTCTCAACCACAGCCTCAAAAATAGTATATCTAGTGAAGAAATCGACAAAAAATTGTGTTCCTGTTACGACACGAACATAAATCTTAAAGTGGAAATTGTTTACTCGGCACGAACCCGAGCGCCTTCCGCATACATCCTAACAAGTTCCGCTCCGGCTAGAGCTAGACCAGACTGTTTACATCTGCTCCTTTGTGGGCGGGAAGTGTTTTAATATCTCGACCGCACGTGGATTATTTCAATTTTCAGGCCGTAATTGCCCAAGACTAAACATTTGGCTAAATTGATTAACTGTCAGCCAGACCAGGGAGCATTTACCGAGAAAAACAAGCCCCACCAGATGTATTACAAAAAGCTACTTAAGCTGGGGCCGCGGGCGGGCGTTTTATTTAGTCGCGAGATTGGCTGACGGAACGATTTTAATACCGCGTACGGGCAGTGTTTTCTGAGCAAATTTACTTGCTTCCTGGCATTCAGTTGGTTTCCAGGAAAGCTCGGATTTTCCCATTTACCTGTCTGTCCGACTTGAAAATCGATTTGAACGGCATCCACAGCTGAGGAGGATAACTTGGGTGTGGGTCTGGTAAAGGTCTACGGAGCTATTTCTCCGCAGATAATGTCAAACAAAAAGTTAAGCACTTGCTATCTAGTCCTGCGCTCAAAAATGTGTAAACAGAAACTTGCAAGGAATGTCGACCCTAATCAAAAGTAGAAACTTCTGATAGAAATGTGTAGCTATAGGCACGACGGAGGAGGCTCTGGGAGCCAAGGGTACTGCCGCTGACAACCGGGCGGACGAGGCCCTCATCAACAGCCCGTAAACAAATTGCGTTGATTTTTCCCCCGAATTCGCTCGTCTCCGCCAAAGTTAAATTGCCTCGGTTTGGGCATCTGACTATCTGACTGACGCCGAATCAGACAATTTCATTCAAATTTCGATGGTAATCGGAAAGGAATAGCTCGCTCCGCGTGTAGGGCTCCCGGCAGCTTTTGCAGGGCACTCCACGTCTACGACAGCTGAATTCAAAGAAAACTAATTACAAGAGGAAAGTGTTTTCCACCCAGGCCAATTGTGGCGCACAGTGGCGCACAGTGACGCGTGGAGGGGGCTGCTAAGAAGTCGACAGTACCGACTTTAATCAGGTCATTAAACGGCTGTGGTTAGACAAAAAGCCGGAAAAATTTATAATCAATAACTAAACAAGAAGACAAACTGAGACAAACAGTTTAGTTTATTATGCAAAATAGTATAATGGTCCTATCAGATGTTGGAAATTGTGTAAGTATCCAATCCTATACTTAAAATTTTAAACTTCACAAAATTTCTAAAACTATAACATCCATTTTAAACCAGAAAAAGAAAACAATTTTATTTCGAATTTATACAAAAGGTTTATTTCAAATAAAATTCAATATTAGTTTAAAACTCACTTTAATCGAAATGTGGAATATGAAATATTAGAATTTGAAAATTTAACATGAAATTATGGCAATCGAAAATGTTTAACTTTAAATAATTTTCATGTAAATTAATAAGTTGTTGGCTTCTTTATAAAATGTATTCATAACGAATTTCGAGGGCTTAAGTCTTTGCGGGATTCTAAACAGTTTTATACAGGCAGTTTAAAGAAATCTTTAAAAACTAAATTTTATAATGTTATAATAGGGTGTTTCAACTTTAAGTTCAACTTAAATAAAACCATAATTGGTTAACTATCAGGTAACGATTACAACAAAAAAAGTATACAACTTCACAAGAAAATTTAATGCTGTTGTCTTTATATTAGGACATAAATTGAGCGATATAAAAGAACCCTTGTCATTATTTTCATTTTCGAACGATTTAAGTTCACCCATTTGGGCCTTTTGTGATTGAGTCTCTAAAAACCCTCCCTCTGCTTCAAATGCACAATTGACAAAACAAAGTCAGGTTCAGTCGATAAATGTATCCCAAATTTATTATTGGGATCCTTGAAGGATAAAATTCGGGGAAACTTTAAAATGAACAAGAGGGTTCAACCTGAGCATACCTGTATAATATTCATATAGGTGTGTAACAACAAGACAACAATTATTATGTATTTTACCCTGCTCGCATGGGTGAAGTCATGTAAGAACAAATCAGATACAAAAGAGGAAAAATTTGAGGCAATTTATCATTTTTCCGGGATGTCCCATTGAAGATGCAACAAATATGGCCGGAATTCGTACGTTCTTGTTATGAAATTCGTCTTTTTAAATGGTGTATTAGACCTGAAGTGAAGAAGGGAAATTCCACGCATTTCGCAATTTTCACATTCAATAGAATTTATGATGGCACAAAAGCTGAGGAAAAGTGTGTTAGATGTTTTCATATACCGAAACAAACTAAGCTCGGATTTTCTTTTGAGCAAATAACGTTGGGTAGAATTTTAGTCGTCCCTAAGATCAGTGATACAACAATACAGCTTAAGTGGCTAAATTATGTACTTTGGGAATAAATAGCATAATTGCGGCCCACTCTTTAGATAAAAAAGGGAACCTCACATTATTACAATGAAATAAAGGAAAAGACTAAAATATTCCAAGCAATTACAATTGTTAGAGGAAATATGTCCTGTGTGACTGAAAGTCATTTACATACGAGCAAAATGAGCGCCTTATTTAGATTGTAGTATATTTCTCATCTTTTATATTCAGCGGTTATCAAAGGAAAATAATTAAACGATTGTACACTTAGGTAATATGTCAATAAATTTCATCAAGTAAATATTGATCTCTAATGTTTTAGGTAATTATGACGAATATTTCAATCAAATTCAAAATTGTTTACGACCCTACCTTATAAACACCTCAAGGAAAGAAACTATAAAAACCTATATACAGAAACAGAATGCACAATTATATATACAGAAATATTAAAGCCTTTATAGTATTATATGATTCGGTATAGAACTCAATTTACAAAGTGTATACAATAAACCCGCGTATAAAGCGGTATTCATACAAAGTTGTTTCATTATTTCACAGTCTACAAATTTTGCTTAACTTTTCTTAATATTTAGTTTCAGTTTTGGAGTTAACAAGACTTACATATATGTATGTAAATTTTGTGGTAAGATGTATTAATTAGCTGCATCTTAGAACGTGCCTTGTATGCTACCGATATGAAAAAAGTTTAACCATAATTTGACAAAGGACTCTACAAGTTCTTCCTGTAAATTTATTTAAACTGACGAAATTAGTGCGCGCTTCTTACAATTTAATTGAATGAATTTTCACTAGTTGGATGTTGGATTTCGACATAATCAGGTTATTTTTCAAATTTGGGGTTAAGTAACAAATATTCTCAATTTTTATTTTTTGAAAATACAATATGTGTAGTGTATGTATGCATATTATGGCTGTAGATTTTTGTAAAAATCTTTAACCAAAGTTGTTTGCATGAGTTCTTAAACTATTTCGTATACCTTGACATGGAATGAAATCATCAAAAAAACTTTATAATTTTATTTATATTATACATGTGCTTTACATGTATACGTCAAATTGAAATTAGATCATAAACGATAGTCTAAACTTTATAAGTATGGTTTGGAGAATTTTAAGACAAGTTTAAAAAAATATAAAATATAATAGATATAGGTGAAGAGAAAATGTATAACAAGAATTGAATATTGCTGTTACTTTTTGTATTGTTAGTTAACTAGTTTAGTTGATTTTGAAGACCTGGTGAAATTACACAATATAGGCCTATTTGCTTTTATATACAGCGCTGTGCAAAAAAATAGGTGTGAACTTAAAAAACGTTAATTTTTGTATCACGGTTATGTTTTTATATATAAAGCCAACGAAATTAGTTTTTCTATTTATTTTATGTAAAATATATATTTAAATATAAAAACATAACCGTGATACAAAAATTAACGATTTTTAAGTTCACACTTATTTTTTTGCACAGCGCTGTATGTATATATAAAAAATTGTAACGCTAAAAGTAAATACGATTTGCTCTTATTCTTATATCGAATTCTTCTTTTCACTTAAAGCTGATTGACTCTATTCTTTTACAGAACTGCTCAATTAGCACATCATAAAAAGTTAAAACATTTGCATCACTCACTTTCATTGCTCAACTGAAAATATACTGCCACGTAATTACCGCCAATGAAAGCGAAGTATGGCGGCGACTATCCATTCCGTAAATTTCCGAAGTAATCACTTTAATATAGTTCCTCTCCCGCAAAATCAATTAGCTTTTAAATTGGCGATAAACTCGACAATATCCTGACGGGCATAATTGCATTTGCCAGTCCGAGGATAGCCCCGCAACAGCCCCCGCCCCTGGGAGCACCGGCGCGGCGCGACTACAAAAAGACAGGGCTATTCCTCTTCGCCTGTTTGTAAACATTCTGGGACCAGCCCCGGCGAGCCAGTAAATTCTCAGACTAAACTGAGTTGTCATTGGAAATTGATTTACTAATTGCTTCGCAGGGTGATGTTAAACATCCTCGAGCAGGGCACAACATGTGCACATCAAGCCGCAATTGAGCCCTGTTTGCTCCGAACACGGACGAACCGTCGGATTGTAAAGTATTCATCCTGGTATTATAGGTGACACCTGCTTAATAACTGAAGTGACACTGCCAACCCTTCAAGACGTTTTGTTATGGGATTAAGGGAATGAAATGAAAACAATAATTAGTGAGGAATAATTAATGCCCGGCTTGGGTAGTCCTAGGCCAGGATTTTGGGGGAGCCTCAGGTAGACACCGTGGGAAACTGACACGGGGGACTAATGGATTGCTGCTCTTCTTGAGCGCTCTTGGAAAAATTGAAGTCTTACTAGGTGATAGGCGAGAATAAATCACTTGCGGGCGGTTATAAGTCCACCAAAAGACGGATCTAAAACCATCCAATGAAATTTTTATGGTCCGCATTTGATATGCAAATAGCAATTACGTCCTTCAGTTAAATTCCCACCGATTTCGAATTTTATTATTTAGCACTTATGAACTTCAACAATTCTAACAACTGCTCCTTACAGTGCAATCAATCAAACGAAATCCGCTCGAATAAATCATTTCCGAAATTTTCTCAAGACAAATGAACACCTGCTTTACGTTCAAATGTTCGTAGAATTTGAGTTTGAGATGAGGTCGCTTACATAAGAAATAAATCCCGGGGGATTCCCGTGGTCGTGTGTGCTGGACTTGGGATTCTCGCTGCTATTGATTTTTTATGTTCAAATTTCCCTCAAACTCACACCATGCTCTAGTTGTGGCCCGCACGAAGCCATATTTCTTGGCGATAAATGCGGAATTACAGAGGAATCATTTTTCATTCAGATTCATTTACATTTATTTTCTCATTTTCTAAACAAAAGAAAAAATGTTTTAATATAAAAGACGAACTTTCCAGTATCAGTCCGCTCCGGTTCCGGAAAATTACGGCAGGTAACGAGTGAAACAGAATCTAAGTCTGTGCCAGGTAGCCCGAGGCTTCTAGTTACGAGTAACAAAATCCTCAAAGGCACAATAATATAATTTCATAATTTCATGTTAATTTTCAAACCAATTTCCCAATGTTAAATTCAGCTAAAATCATCAAATATTGCAACGTGACCAATTCATTGACCCGTTGCAATATAATTCAGGTGAGAACGTCGCGACACAACGTCAGCGTCTTTTAGGTCACGCGGCGGATGCGCCCGCCGCTTAGTTTGGCAAAATTGATTTATTGGAAATAGTAAAGTCAGTAATTGCATTCTTGGCAGTCAGTCCATTTTCGGAACTCATAGCATTCGGTCGGTTCTCTTCTCTGAAGATCATTTTTTTGTAAAAGATTAAAACTCGTGCGAATAAAAGGGAATTAGAGCTTCCTAAACATTCTTTTATTTTATCGATCCACCGTCCTTTGTGTATTGTATTATTTTTTTTTGACTCCGCGAGAAACGGAGTTTGAAATTGGCGCAGTCGGTAGGATTGCGTGCGTACGTTATCGATCAATTGCGAAGACGCATAGTCGATTCGGGAAGAAGCCGGGACGTACGTGTATATTAATACTTAACGCGCAATCGAACGCAAGGACTGTGATCGGAAAAAAAAGGAAATTTCGCAGTGTCCACAGAGACTTATTGAGTTACCGAGCCGAATATTCGTGGGCGTACTACACCACTTTTTGCCATCCGTAAACATCGTTGTGCAAGCCAAAGTTGCAGTGCTGTGACAACACGGGAATCGAGCGTTGTGCTACTGTTCTAGTGCTGTGAAACCCGTTAGAGCCGAGATCCTGCACCAGAAGCTGCCCTTGGAGAGTGCTGCCCTGCAACATCCGCAGAAGGGATCATCATCGTGCTGCATATACGACTACGGAGCATCAAGGAAACAAGATTTCTTTTCCCAAGTAAATTTTAGTCTTTTCTTTATTTTATCTAAATCTTTATTATAACAATTATCAGATATACACAGATTGTGTTGTATAGTATAGCCTATATTTAATAATAGTCTAGTGATACAAAGTGAAATTGTGTTATAACTTTCTGTAAGGGGATAAATTTTTCTTTCTGTCTTTCCACTTCCCGCGATAATTTCTTTTTAAAACAGTAGTGTAAAATGGCCGAAGAAAACGGTGAAATTCACTTACTAGGGGACGAATTGAGGAGATCTCTTGAAAATATGCGAAGCAGAATAAATGCAATAAACGTGGAACCTAGTCCAAATCCCATACCTATAACCCCAACCCCTACAATTACAATAGACCCAATGAAATATTTGACAAAATTACCAGAGTTTGATGGAAACCCGAACTACTTACAGAATTTTGTCGATCTCGTCGACAGGGTACACCCAGTACTTCAAAGATACGACGAGCTGTCACAATTGGTGTTCTCAGACACGATCAAGTCAAAATTAAAAGGAAAGGCAAGGGAAATAGTCGAAATTAATTACCATATAAAATCGTGGTCTCAATTTAAATCTTTACTATGTAATAATTTTGGTGACAGAAAATCCGCGACCCAACTTTTCGACGAACTCAGAAGTGTTACCTTTAAAACCAATAGTCAGGACTTTTATAACGAAATAAGATCAGTTCTCAGGAGACTTAATATTAAAACAACACAGGAAAATACACTTAACCCGCAAGATCTTGCCCTTACTCTCAAAGCAAATATAGATTCAGCATTGAGTATATTTAAAAATAAAATCCCTGAGCCCATGAAGTCTATTCTCTATTGTAGGGCAACGACAGATTTAGAAAGCGCGATGAACATATTATATGAGTCCGGTCATGCTTTTTTTAACCCATTTTCAAGAAATTCGAACGGTAATTTTAACAGAAACTCAGATAATAGAAACGATCAAAGGCATAAACCCAACAGAAATTATTATGAAAGACAAAACCCCAATAATCCTGATCGCAATCGAAATTCTAGAAGTCAATTTAACACCAACCCGAATGAGAATAGAGGAAATCGATCCTGGAGTACAACAGATAACAGTTTCACTCCAAGATCTCTTCCACAAAACAATAACTACAATAACTATTCTAACAATAACAATAATCCGAACAATCAAAACAATTATCACAGATCTAACGCAAACCCGTATAGGCCAAACCAAACTAATAACAATCAATATAACCAAAACCCTTACAATTATAACAATAACTACAGATTCAATAACAATAACCATAGTAACAACAATAATAGTAACAATAATAACAACAATAGCAATAACAATAGACCGGAACCAATGGAAATTGACCTTGCAATAGGTAATTCAAATAATCCCGGAAAAAATGAGGAAACACAAAACGAGACAGCACAAAATTTTCACTCAGAGGCCTCAACCGCCACCTTCCCTATCTGATTTTTAAATCTAAAACATACCCTCTTAAATTCATAATTGATACTGGTGCTACCCATTCGATTATTAATCCAGGCATTTGTCACCCAAAATGGATCAAAAATTTAGAAACCCCCATGAAAGTAAAAACCCTTACAAACTCCACAGAAATTCATAAGAAAGCAATAATACCTTTGTTTGAAGAGTTGGGTGACCCTTCAAAAAGAATCGAGTTCCTTATTTGTAAATTCCATACCGACTATCATGGCCTGATAGGTAACGACATCCTTAACGATTTAGGTGCTATAATAGACTATAAGAATAGTCTTCTCAGTACTGATGAAATTAAAGTAAAAATACATTTCGGTTTGAAAACAGAAACTAAAGACGAAAGTACCGTGAAAGTGAACTTTCCCGTAAAACAAAAAGAAGGGCTTGGATACCTTAGCGAACTGCGGGCCAAAGATGGCTCGTACATTATTAAAGAAGGTATCTACAATGTTGAGAATTTTCAGATAGAGGCTGAAGTCTATTTATCAGACAAAAATATACAAATTAATTCTTCCCAACCACTTGACGTAGGAGTAGTCGATGAAAAAAACTTTTGTGTATTGGAAACTAAAGAGGTGAATCCACTTGTTGATCAGCTAAGAACAGACCATTTAAATTCAGAGGAAAAGAACGCTCTACTCTCACTAGTGAAGAAATATTCGGAAATATTTTACCAAGAAAATTCTAATCTTACATTTACAAACGCAGTAAAACATGAAATTAGAACAGTTAATGACATTCCGATACATTGTAAAACTTACCGTTACCCATATATCCATAAAGAAGAAGTACAGAAACAAATTAAAGAGATGTTAGAAAATGGCATAATCCGACCAAGCAACTCACCTTATTCAGCCCCTATATGGATCGTGCCTAAGAAGGCCGACGCCAGTGGGAAAGTAAAGTGGAGATTGGTTATCGATTACCGGAAACTAAACGAAGTTACGGTCGATGACAAATACCCCATACCGAATATCGATGAAATACTCGATAAGCTAGGCAAATGCCAATACTTCACAACATTGGACTTAGCGAAAGGATTTCACCAGATTGAAATTCAGGAAAGGGATATACATAAAACCGCGTTTAGCGTCGAAAATGGCCACTACGAATTCCTTCGTATGCCATTTGGGCTGAAAACAGCCCCAGCAACCTTCCAACGTTTGATGAATAACGTCTTGGACGACTATATAAATACTGTATGCCTTGTTTACTTAGACGACATAATTATATTTTCTACATCTTTGCAAGAACACATAGTTTCAATAAACAAAATTTTTAAGAGATTACGAGATGTCAACCTCAAGGTCCAACTAGATAAATCAGAATTCATGAAAAGAGAAACCGAGTTTTTAGGCCATATCGTCACTCAAGATGGAATAAAACCAAATCCGAAAAAAATTCAATGTGTAAAAAACTTTCCAGTCCCCAAGTCAAGTAAAGAAATAAAGCAATTTTTAGGCCTCACCGGTTACTATCGAAAGTTCATAAGAGATTATTCGCGTATAGCCAAACCTATGACAAAATTTTTAAAGAAAGGCGCAAAAATTATTCTTCAAGATCCGGAATATCAACAAAGCTTTGAGACACTCAAAAGACTCCTTATAAATGATCCCATACTCCGCTACCCTGATTTCAATAAAGTTTTTACACTCACTACTGATGCTAGCCAATATGCCCTTGGTGCGGTTCTTTCGCAGGAAGACCACCCAGTGTGCTATGCTAGTCGTACTCTAAATGAGCACGAAATCAACTATAGTACAATAGAAAAAGAATGTCTGGCAATAGTTTGGGCTACCAAATACTTTCGTCCTTACTTATTTGGGAGAAGATTCATAATTGAAACCGACCATAAACCGTTAACTTGGCTATTTTCAATAAAGGAACCGAATTCAAAATTAATACGATGGCGATTAAAGTTATCTGAATTTGATTACCAAATTAAATATAAAAAGGGAACTAAAAACAGTAACGCCGACACGCTTTCTAGAATACCAATACCAGAATTAAATGTTTTAATAGAATCTACAGACTCTAGCATACCTAGCACCACTTCACCCATAAATGTATTCAAAACCCAAATTTTAATTCATGAATCAAAAACAGGATCAATGAGGATGAAAAAGCAAATAGTCTTTGACAAAAATCGAACTATTATACATACTAAATCACTTGATGAAACTACAGCAATAACACTCTTAAAGAATCATTTTAATCCAAAAAATTTAAATGCCATCCTTGTCGAAAACGAAACCTTCTTTAAAACTTTAGAAAAAGCATACATTGATAACTTTTCAAACAATAAGAACTTTAGGATAATCCGTTGTAAGGTTTGTTTAGAAGATGTAACAGACGAAACGAAATTATTCGAACTCATAGAGAAAGAACATTTACGCAATAACCACAGAGGCATAGAAGAAGTATTTAAAGAACTTAAACTTACCATTTACAATCCCAAATTAAAACTTAGGGTAACACAACTCATAAATAATTGTGATGTGTGTTCATTAGAAAAGTACGAAAGAAATCCTACTAAAGTAAAGTATAAAATCACAGAAACACCATCCAAACCATGCGAAATCATCCATGTTGACGTATTCTATAGTTTAAAAGGCCAACTATTTTTAACAATAATCGACAAATTTAGTAAATTCGGACAAGCCATCAAAATTAGTAGCCGTAGTTGGACAGAATTTCGTCGTGCTCTTCTACAATATTTCAGTACCCACGGGAATGTTAACAAGATAGTTGTAGATAACGAATTAGGCTTCAAAGCCTTGCCTATCCATGAATTTCTCAACGATCGAAATATCGAAATACATTATACATCCAATAGAAGCCATACATCAAATTCTGATATCGAACGTCTGCACAATACCATAAACGAACACCTTCGCCTCCTTAAACATGCTGAAAACGAGGATCTAGAAACAGTCGAGGAAAAAATACTAAAAATTATTGGATTTTATAACAATACCATACATAGTGTGACAAACAAAAAACCTGTAGATTTTATAAATGGAAAAGTAAACGAAAACGAATACGATAGTATACGGGAACGAATTATTCAAAGAAAGGAGAAAGTTATAAACAAGTTAAATACAAATAGAAGTGATGTAGACGTAGAATCAGGCCCCCAATTTATCAAGGAAGTCAGAGGCGGTAAAAATCATTCTAAATATTCCAAAATTCAAGCCGAAAAATTAGACCACGAGCACATAACGGACACAAAGAATAACCTTAAGTATTATAAAACCCATATCCGAAAATCGAAGAAATACCAGGATAGAGATAACCCCAAAATAAAAGCTAAATCTAAACGTTAAGTTACCATAATAATACAAAAAAATCTAAATAAATAAACAAATAAATCATAATACTAAAATAATAAAAATAAAACACAAAAATAATACTAATAATAATAGTACTAATAATTATAAATACATATAATAATACAATAAATAATAACAATAAATAATAATAAATAATAGACAATAAGTAAAACAATAATAATTAAAGCTCCACTTCTAGAACCACATATGGACACCAATTCATTACTAATAGCACTAATCGCAGTAGCGATCTCACCATTACCAACTGCACAAACTCAGGAACTCATTCTACAGGACTTAAACAATAACAATGGATATGTAACCCTTCATATGGATAAGATAAACATAATTAAGAATTACAATAAGGTATTGCACATAATAAACGTAACTGAAATCGAGATAACTAAAGAACACATAAAGGAGAATATTTTAGGACTAAAACCCAGATCAGATTTAATAGGCCCAATGTACAGCACCGTCAATCATAGCCTCATTCTCCTAGAAGCAAAAATAAAAAATTTGATACCCCATTTTAAACAGAAACGAGGACTCATAAATATTTTAGGAACGGGAATTAAATATATAGCCGGAACAATGGACCATTCAGACGAAAAAGAAATAAAGGGAAAGCTAGATAAACTTTTCGCAACAAATGGTAGGTTAATTGAGGAGAACAATAGACAAATTTCGATAAACAAAGAAATCTCGGACCAACTCCAAAATATCACTTCCCACATAAGAAATCAACAAAAAACCATAGAACAATACCTAAATAAAGTCCACTTCAATATTAGCGAACAAGTCACAAGTCTAAAGGATGAAGTCAAGCTCATGCAGTATGTGTACCATACTCATAACAATATCCTTCTTCTGAGGAACCATGTCGATGACATCGAACAAATTCTGTTCTCCAGTAGGCTCGGGTTGCTTTCCAAAAACATACTTACACCGAAGGAATTACAGTTAATTCCAGATATTGAAAACTATAATAATATTAAAATTACAGTCGCATTGTACGAAGAACAAATTATAATAATCCTTCTTATACCCCAATTTTCCGATCAAGCCTATTCAAAAGTAATCATAGAACCAATTCCCGATAGTTCAAAAAAATCCCTACTCCTAGATCAGAATGAAATACTTGTAGATCAATATAACGCAATTTTCGAATACCCAGTCGAAGGGAACCTTAAGAAAAATTTAATCCCCTTAAAAAGCAACTGTATAAGAGACATAATCAATTCAAAAGAAGCCTATTGTAAGAAGAAATTAAGTAAAGAGCAGGAAATCAAAGAAGTAACTGATGGTATACTAGTAACGAAAAACCTTAATAACACAACTTTACTACATAATTGTAATAAATTAAATGTAACTCTGAATGGAAACTATTTAATAAAATTCAAAAATTGTAAAATAGAGATATCAAATGTAACTTACACAAATTTTGAAACAAAAATTTATGATAAAATTGTTTTGCCTAACTTTATTACGAAAATTCAGGAAGAAGAGGAAATAGAAAGTATAAAATTAGAAGAGCTGTACTTGAAACACATAAAAAATAGAGAAATGATAGATACTGTCTCCTATGAAAATGGAAAATTTCGAACTATAAACTTAAGTTTAAATATATTTGTGTTCATAATATGTATCATAGTTATCTCAATTATTATTCTAAAATATAAGACGAAGAAAAATGTAAAGGAGAATAGAACCGACATAAGCATAATTTCGGCGGAGCCTCAAGCTAACGGGGGGGGAGTTACGAGTAACAAAATCCTCAAAGGCACAATAATATAATTTCATAATTTCATGTTAATTTTCAAACCAATTTCCCAATGTTAAATTCAGCTAAAATCATCAAATATTGCAACGTGACCAATTCATTGACCCGTTGCAATATAATTCAGGTGAGAACGTCGCGACACAACGTCAGCGTCTTTTAGGTCACGCGGCGGATGCGCCCGCCGCTTAGTTTGGCAAAATTGATTTATTGGAAATAGTAAAGTCAGTAATTGCATTCTTGGCAGTCAGTCCATTTTCGGAACTCATAGCATTCGGTCGGTTCTCTTCTCTGAAGATCATTTTTTTGTAAAAGATTAAAACTCGTGCGAATAAAAGGGAATTAGAGCTTCCTAAACATTCTTTTATTTTATCGATCCACCGTCCTTTGTGTATTGTATTATTTTTTTTTGACTCCGCGAGAAACGGAGTTTGAAATTGCTTCTTTCTACCTTAAGATCTTCATCTTGAGAATTTTTGGCACTTTAAGAAGAGGCGAATGAGCTTTAAGCAGAGCCATTAAAACACTCTTAAATTAGTTTGGGCGGAGCAGACAAATGCGCCCGTCCCACCCACACCCGAGATTAATGTTTAAGCGGCGTAAAACCCACTGCCTTTTATCAAAAAACCCACCCCGCGCTTACATGTCGGGAGTTACTCATTCTGGCATTTAGCGCAACCTTTCCTAATTATTTAAAAATTCCCTTTACATTAATGAGTCGCTCCTCGGTCCCGGACGACCAACAGGCAACAGTGGCGCGTATCCCTGCTCCAGCCGGGAATCGGGACCGAATTTGTTCGAGTCGTAAATTATGGAAGCTCTCCTCTTGCTAAATGGTGTTATTATTAATAACTCCGACTCGCACCGCTGTGGTTTTTCAGGATTATAAATTGCCATACCTTTACATAAGATATGCTGTTTGGTCAGGATTTGGCTCCTTTCCGCCCAACTTCAAACTTTGGAAATAAGCAGACCAGCGACGCTAAAATAAGACTTTACCCGTGTAAATGGCTAACAAATCCCAAAGCCTACATTCAGAGAATTAGAAGTGGTCTGCGCCATTTTGCGAATTTATCAATCTTCGCATTATCTAATTTTAAATATTATCTAATTTGATACGTCAGCAAGTGACGAAAGTCTGTTTCTATGTTTACTCGAACGTTTTTAGACCTTATCGAACAATTTTCATCGCACTTTTCGTTACTTCTTTCTGATTATTTAAAACGAAAGTAAAATATATGTTCGAAAATGAAAAATTCTCTAATTTACTGAGTAATTTGTCAATGAAATCTTTTAAATTCAAAGACTTTTTCAGCTTTTAACATATCTATCAGAAAATCAAATTTGACTTGACTTTTACGTAGAATTTTGTCATGAACAGTAATAAAATAAATATCATTGTTTTCACTGATAACACAGGAGAACAAATTATAATTTTTTTTGCAGCAAGACACGTGACAGGTCATTTTTAGAGCACTTTTTCTATAGATTATGAATTCTCAAATGAAAGTTCTAAATTTGCTCCCGTTTTTGAAAATTAATTCTAAAATAAATCGTTATTCCTAGAAGATTGTAACATGGTTCAATTGGAAGGTTGAATCTTAATCTAAAAATATGTAGTACCAGTAATATCTATAGATCCTTTTGAACTGTTTGGCGACCAAGTTTTTCGAGGGCGGGCGCTTGTTATGATTTTTATTCAACTTTTTCTGTATGAAATAATTGGTTTATAGGAAAATATAATTTTCAAAGAATATTTCGACAAATTTTAAACTTTTAAGATTTTTATGTAATAGCTTAAGACTCAAGCTTTTATTTAAGTTATGTTATTAACTTCTAGCACAATTCGTTATTTTTTAATGACTTTTCAAAAATAGTAAAAATAGGGCATTTTGTACTTTTCAACCCTATTTTTATTGAAAACTAAAGCCAATTGAGTATTTTTATTTACAAATTCGTAATCTACGGAAAATATCCTATAGAAATGATGTGCTATTTGTTCGGCCGCAAATTTGTTGTTGACCTGTGTAATCTTTTCTTGGTGGCATCAAAGCATTAAAGTACATTAAAGAAATCAAATTATTTGTCGTATATCCAACATTTGATCTAAGGCTAAGTTCAATCAAACCTTTGCATATAAATTTGAGTATCCAATTTTTTGAATGCAAAGCTCTTTTTAAAAATTGTATTCCTTTCCCGACTAAAAGTGTTTATAGTCACTATTTGCGTAAAAATTAAATGTCGAAAAAGGGTTGTTTTATTATCTTTGTTTACTACCTTTTAAGGATTTTTCTGGTCATAACCAAGATCCGGCTATCCATCTATCATCATGCCAAAATATGTTTATCTTGAAAGCTGAAGATGCGGAAGTTAAAGTAGGTTAACTCTAGTTAATAAAACTGTTTATAGAGGTGATAAAGTTTGCAATTTTCTATTTGTTACTTTATTGAAGTGATGTACAATTGACGCCTTTTATAAGTACGCCAATAATGCTGGATGTAATTTTTTCATTTTCATTGAGTGTTTTTATGTAGTTGTAATAATATAACAAAAAAATATATATGAGGAACATGCTCTATGTTAAAGGAAAAATCAGAAAATTAATCGAAACCTCCTGTTCAAAAACCATATTAAAGCATTACATAAAAAAATTTTAAAAAACAAAAAATCCGACTGTAGTGACTTCAGATTAACTAAAAGGAGAGAAACAAGATTTCTTATAGATTTTTTAGATTGATGTCTCATTTGACAAAATCCAATGACTAGTTTCAGAGTTTATTTAATAAAAGTTTGTTTGTTTATTTAATAAAAGTTTGTTTTAGTTTAGTTTTAAAACATTACCCTCTTTTTGGGCTGCGCCCCAGTCGGGTAAAAAGTAAGATATTTATATTTCATTCACCATAAAAGTTTTCGAATGAATGAATTATGAATTATGAAGAATGTGCAACTCATATAGTTTGATATAATATATTTCAGTAAAACTACTTCATACTAGAGTAGATAGGAATAAAATTCTTTAAAAATATCTTTCTGTAAAAAATAAATAATAATCAATTAAATTTAGCAATATGTAGAATATCAGTGAGCTTAAACAGTCCACACTACACTTAATTTTTGTAAAATACATGAAGTGTAATAAAATTTCAGTGAAAATCATTTATAGTATTGACATTATTTGATAACTTTTCGGTCAAACCGCAAAGCATAAAAATAACATGTTTTATGGTTTTAGCTTTTATCGATAATATTAATCAAATTAAAAATTCGCTGATTTATGCAACTGTGGAATAAGCTAAACAAACAGTGAAAATGGCAAGGTGAGGTCTATAAGAGATAAATATTGTTTACGTTTTAAATTTGATTAATTTGAATGTTTTTGTTTCGTTCAAAGTGTGTAAATTGCACATGTGCTTCAAAGTGCGGTAGAATAAAAAACTAGTATAATAATTTTGATAAATGAATCGTTAATATTTTTGGAATATTGAAATTGCGTCCAAATTTTCGCGGTAGTGTTGCTTTTTTTCTGCTCCAATGATTTAATTCCAATCAATAGTACGTATTTATCTACCGCGGACTGAATAGCACATGTCTGTTCGGTGAGTGATTTCGAATAAAGTTAAATTCAATTTGAATTTCGTTGTTTTTTGTTTTTAATTGTAACCCATGGTTGGTATGCAACTGTGTGAGCAAATCTGGTTGTCAGGTCCTACATCATTTTGCTTGATTTGCATATGTGTATGAATATGTATATAATGTTTTTTTTTTTGATACATACCTACTATCGTTGCGATAAGCCAAAAATGATGGATATAGCGTTTCCTTTTCAGATCAAAAGTGGATTTCGCTTTAGTTGTTCTTTTTTGCTCTGCCAAAAGGGCTGGAATTCACTTACCTGCCAATTTGTACTTCAAAAACGTTTCCAGATTTCAAATAGACTGTTCGGTGTAAAACCTACTGCCTCATCGTCCTGTATGCTATACTCAAATATTCAATATTCGTTTTTTTGTATACGCGTTTTCAACCCTGTTTTCCCTTATTTCGTTTACTTGAATTCTTGGATGTTTGATCGATGCTTAAGAAACTCCGTCGAGCAGGAAAAAATTCATTCCACCTTAGAGCAGTCCCGCGGGATTTTTCTCTTTTAAGCTGCTGCCCTTGATGCACTTACCTCGGAGTGGGTTATTATTCACTCTTCATGCTAAATTCATTTAAAATTTATTCACTTCCCAGAAATTCCCAGTTGCCGTGAAAATATTCGCGAACCGTCGGCGTCGTTGTCCATTCAAATTCTTAAAATGTTTCTACTTATTCTGGTCCATCTCCCTGCTCCTGAATCTCCATTGGTCCTCGGAAAGGACTTCTGTTTCGCTTCGTTACAAAGTATTATAAGATTTTGTCTTTTCGTATTTCACGGACCCATGCATTTATTCAGGTCTCCACAGTGCGTCCCGGAGTTTTAAACTTTTTAAAGTTTTTCATAATTAATGGAAACCCGATTGGATATTTAGTTTGAAGTGTTCTCGTGTTTATTTCAGATGGTATTTATCTTTTGAATAAAAGCGAATAAATTAAATGCCCAAGTGGGTCACATTCGCTGGAGCGGAGAGGAATAAAGCGAAAAAATAAAATAAATGCTTGCACAGTTCACAAACAGTCGGCGCTCCCCGGGCCCCACATATGTAAATACAGAAAGGAGACTCCCATATTGGGGCTGGAACGCCCCAGTAATACAGGACACATTCAAATGAATTTTAGTTTCTAAAGGTTAGCCCGCAATATTGCTTTCGACTTTAAATGCAAATTAAAGATATTCGGGCCCGATACCGGGACCATAGGAGCTAATAAAAGGGCGTTCTTCTTTCGAGTCCCCAACACATTGCATTTATATAAGATCGCTCCCCCAAGAGCTGGATTATTGTCGCAATAGTCAATGTTTGGCCACCCCGGGTGGATCTTTTCTAAAACTTTTCCCCACATATTGAGTTTATATGCAGCCCCATAAAAATCAATTTTAATGCTCCAATTCCGTTCCGATGTGGTTTAACATATTTTCCCTTTTCTTCCCGAACGTCTGACAAAATATTTGCCAGCTAGAAATTACTCGCCAGGATATGAGAATATCCCGGGAAAATACATCCCCCGTATCCTGTTTATGGCTGTCTCCGAGTTCGAACATTGCCGTAAGATTAACGTGTATCATCAGGGATAACCGCACCCGGCCCTAGCGTTTGTCAAGATTTGCATAAATTCTCCGGACTCCCCGGCAGTCTTAATTCCCTGGTAATCTTTGTTTATTGAGTGTTTGTTTATTAGTTAATTAATAAAAAGCTTGGGCTGGCGTCAGGGCTTAGGACAACATCGGATTCTGTGGACAGCATTCTTCTGGGCACACAAAACTTTACTTTGCAAATAGGTGGTGTACGTGGTGAGGGGGGTTGTGGCAGGGGCCTTGCTCGCCAGCATAGAGATAGAGTCTTTAAGGCAACTTGAGCTTAATAATTCTGCTTTAAGAAGGACTGTCACAATACGTTTGACTCCTCTTTTAATATGAAACTGAATCTAGTCATTAATTGGTACTTTCTCAGTTCTTAGCACTGGTTTTCCTATTTAAATTGAGTTATTCATCCAATAATATTTCTGAAAAGGATTTTTTTCACTATATACCTAGTAAATGTATGTAGATATTAATTTAAATTAAAATAATTAAAAGTTTTACTGGTGTAAATTCAGGACTTTTTTTTAATGTAACACACAAGACATAAAATCAGGGACCGAAAATAACTGGTATTTTTAAATTTTTATGTTAGTAAAATAAAATAAAGTACACCAAAGTGTTGCGCATGATTCCCTTTTTCAGTCCTGTGAAGCTCTTTAAAATTTAGTTTTTCTTTTTTTAAACGGCTTATTTAAACTGTTATTTTAACTAATTTTAATTTGAAAAAATTTAAAGAAAAACATTAAGGCGTTGAGCTTTTTTATCTTAGCTCGAAATTATTATCAGTCGAGAATAACAACTAAGAAGAGCTTTTAAGAAAAAAAAAAAAAATCCACCCTGCATAAAATTAAGAAGCATTAAAAACTACTTATATATTCCTTTTTTTTGAAAAAAATATTACTTAATCTAGTATTAAAGTTATTCACATTATTCACACGTAAAACGCACGCTAAATTATATGGAGCTCAAATTTCATTTTGCATTTACAATGCAATTCTATAGAAATTATGAGGCTAATTTTCTAGGTTTTCATTTATGATCAAAAGGTAACTAATGCCTTCGTTAAACAAATTTTACTATATAATAGATATAAAAGGAAAAAATAGGAATAACTTTCAATTTAAATATTAATGAATTATTTAATTGATTATTAATATTAACACAGTTCTAGGCTTTTAGGTCATTTTACATAGAGTTCTCTGCATATAAGGTGTTTTATAAATAAGTCTGCTAAGAACACTAAATTGGAATAATTAGTTCACTATATATGGAAAAGTGGCCCTCGTAGAATTTGAAAAAACATGCTAAAGTAAAGTTGTTAAGAAACGAATCAAAAGTTTTAATTTTGCTCCTTCTTCTATGACCTGTTTGTTGTTGTAGTTATATAATAATTAAATATATATATATATATATATATGAATATATTATAAGGGTACTTAAATAATATAAAGTGATTGGGTTTTTAGTTCAGATTCCCCTTTAAGATGTTTTTGTTTTTAAATTAAAAATTGGGTCATAGCAAAATAACAAAGCAGAAACTTATCTAGTTTTGAATGTTGTAAAAATGTTGAATCTAAAGGATACTAGTTGTAAGTATTGCGTATCAAACTAAAAGGATAATTTTGGTAGAATAATTTTTTTTCATTTCACTGCCTTGTCTTTGCATAAAAAGCTTTTTGTAACCTAATTTTCTTTCATAAAAATGTCCAAGTTGTTTTATGCTTTAAATTTAAAATTATTTAACTCGTGTTTGCCCGCAAAATATCTCTAGCTACTGTGTACTTTTTTGTTTCTTTACCAGAGCTTTCTGCATATCTTTCATAAACTACTTTCACATTTTGAATAATTCTACATCACCCCTTAAATATTTTCTGTGTCTCAAATGTCGTTATTCCTTAGATCGGTTCCTCTTTTTGCTATTCAAATGTATTCCAAAAGGAATATAATTGTTCGGTTTTTCAAAGGTTGCTCTAGAGGTATTTTCAGCTTTTGCATTGTTTCAAAAATATTTTTATTTATATTTCGCCATCACAAGGACTCTAAGTAATTCCGCGACTATACTTTCTGCTGCTTTCGAACAAAACTCGCTTGCGATGAGACGTGAGATGAACTAAACTCAATTAAGTCTCGCTTGTGCAGGAAATACAAAAAGATTTTTGTTCGGAATTTTTTTGTCCGGAAATTCAATTCTGGTGTTGCCTTAGATTTCTTCATTATTATGTCGACTCTCTCGACGTTATCCTAATTATGGTAATCAGCTGGGGCACATCGCAAAAAGACAGAAAAATTGGGACACATGAAAATTCCTCTGCCAGCGTCAGCTTCTTCCCTTCAGCGTGTTCCTCTTTATTCTGAGTCTACAATCTACTTAAAGAAGTGCACAATTATCAACTCCGTGCAATAAAGGGAAACTTTCCTCAATTTTTATCCTTTTCATCTTTTTAATCGCATCGCAGAAGGCGGCCGGACGGCTGGCGGAGTACAAGTGGGTCAACTCCGGCGACAGTTGTCGGCGCCATTAAGCGACGTTAACCCGGCTAGAAATACGTTTACCATTCTAAGTACAAAGGCATTAAACTCTCATTTCGGATTCGTCTCAGGGCGGCTGGAAAGACCCAGCTGGCGAGAGGTCGGGCTCGTTCCCACTCCTAATTGAAAAACCCCAGAAGCTGGTCTTACGTAAAAGCTTAACGAAATTCATGCCAACCACGAAATCCTGCACAAGTATTTTGCAGTAGGAACGAATAAATCCAGACCTGCAAGGGCGTCTACACCTTCCCCAAAGGGGGTTCCCCTGCAGTTTGAATTCCCATATGCAAATGCCTCGAAATTCAGCCTGATATCTGCGGAAAGTTGGATGCTTATTTTTATTTATAAATAAATTTTAATGCATAATTGCGGCAGTCACGCGATTCAGCTGTTCTGAGCGGGGGAAACTACTGTTTGAGCCCATAAATTTGGCCATATTCCATAGAGTTGGAGCAAGTGTGCGAGCGCTAAAAGCGAACCTGGGTTATGGAAATTACTCCTGTTTTACCGCAACATTTTTGATGTAGTCTGGGAGAAAATTATCTGCTCCTAGCCAAGATAGCGAACATGTTATAAATACGAGTATATGCTCGGGAGCAGATTGTGTCTATTGATTTAATTTGCTCGCAGGTAATAAAGCTGGCTGGAAGGCTCGTTACTCGCATGGGGAATCTACGGTTCATTGCTTCTATGAATAATAACAATAAACAAATTATTCAAGACATCTACCAGTTCACTGCTGCGTGTGTGGTGTGGTTCGGTGCGGCCTCTCACGCCTACATCACAAAATTTCATTTGAGTTTAATTGACATCTCCAAATTGCCAAAATAATGAACTTTGCGCAGGATGGCACACCTGGCTGCGCGGGGTGCGGCTAAGTTATGACGGGGGTAAATTTACTTATGGCTTTTCTGGAAAGTGCGTAGTACCAGAACCTTTTTCAGGAAGACCTTCTCACACCATCCTGACGAGCAGCTCTTGAATCTTCAGAAAGAATAAAAAAAAAAAAAAGAAAAAAAAGGGAAAATAGGAAGGAATCGAATTTTTTACGCTTCGTAATGAATCAATTTGCTTCGATCAAGCGATGCGGCAGGACATTTTCACGTTATTTCCGCACGTAAGAGGTCGAGAGACCCGAAATTCCCTATACCCCCTAAAAAATAAATTAGGTAGACGGGGTGTGAAATTTTTCAACTGATATACCGTCCAGGTTTTCGGATAAAAATGAAAATAAAACCCCTGCTGATCTGGGTATATGATTCGAAAGTGCATTTTCCCGGCCGGGATAAATATTCAATTGCTTATCTCCAATGGAATGCGAATGACCTAAGGTTTTCCTCTGAATGAAAAAAAAAAAAAAAAAAAAAATCTATTTTGCTTTCATCCTTAATTTGGCGAAATGAGCATGTTAAATTCATGAGTATTTCCTAGTCTTTCGAAACTTATGCTGGAGGAGCAGTCTACTTTTGGGTTGCGTTATTTATTCAGGCTTAAACTTTGGCTTATCAGCACCTCCATGAGGAGCACAATTAACTAATAACAGGGGAAAAAGGAAAACAGGGCAATATAGACCATGATCCTTAAGCAAGCACCAGTAACAGGTGAAAATCCTCATTCAGAGCCATAAATTGCAAATTTTTACAGCTTTAGGGATGCTGCTGAAAAGATGGAACACCCTTTTCAGAACTCATTTGCACAATTTACATATTCATGAATTTTACACATTTTAGAACCGAATTTCCGCATTATTGCTTTCGGTGTCGGGGCGGGGCATAACATTGAACTCGAATTTCGAAGATTTTTTTCTTTTTGCTTTTAATAAGCAGAGGAGCCGAGGCTGTGCTACGCTTTTGTAGGGTTCGTTTAAATTTCATTAACTAATAAGGGCATGCCCTGCAGTAACCACCCGAGACGGAATCGCTCCAAAAATTACGTCTGGGGTGGGGCGTAGTGGGGCCCCGATACCAACCGGAATGCCAAAAGGCAAACAGAGAAACCAATAAATTTCACGTAGCGCATTTTTTTAGGGAAAATGTAGGGAAACGCCTACGCTGACTTCCCCGGTCTGCTCGCCAGCTGCGGTGCCAGCATCCCCCAAGAACTTAATTTGGTTTTTTTCCCTGCCCGTCATCTGCGGATTGAGTTCGACATACGAGAAAATTTATTTGTGAAAATTCCTTTCTGCCCTCAGCTTATACAGATAAGTCAATTTATTGCCAAGTCGCTGGAAAAATAAGAGGGAAACAAAGAAACGAACCGAAACCGAACCAGGGCAAATGTTTGCTCACATACTCCTTGGCCGGGATGCGAGTGAAAAGCGATAGCAGTCAAACGAAATAGAGACCTAACCGCCCGATCGGAGCATTCTATTAAAAACGTAATTTTAAAGCTATAAACCCATTGCTGACGGGACGAGTCGGCTCCGGGATGCGCCACGGCAGGATGCTGGTGATTAGGCCCGGACCAATTTCCGAGATTTTCATTTTTTGTTAAAATCTCCGACTCCCCGCTTAGCTTCAAAACAATCCGACACGGGGTGTGATTGAATTTTCTTTCTCAGATTCCAACGTTGCTTATTTCGAGCGCACATGTTTTCTTCGCAGGAGTTTGCTAATGTAATTGACGCAGAACACTTAGTGCTATTAAAAGGAAATTCGAAATAACAAAAAATTTAATCAAATACTAGTTATTGAATTGAAACAACAAAATCATTCTTTCGCATCCATAATTAAAATTACTGAAGCTTTTCTTATATCACGGGTGAATATGAAACATGGCTATACTAACCATATTTAAAGAAGATAACCTTTGGAAAAAAAGAGTAAGTTTCAAATATATATATTATTGTATACAATTTTAAAATGATTAGGTTTAAGTTCAATCTAGATTATTATTACTGACATTTAATTATATACTTAGTTTTATTGTCAAAGTAATTTATCGGTTAAGTATAATACTAAGGTCATACTTGTGAAGAATTTTCTATGAAAATTTTGCCGAATCAAGTCTTCTGGCAAAATTTCGCTCGACATTTCCACTAAAACAATATAATTGAGACTGAAATTTCCAATCAATCACCACTTACAAATTTCTTTTAACCTTGCTTGAATTACACCATCCTGGTCGTTTTTAAACGCCCTCAATTTTCAAAATAAAATTGAAAGTGGCATTTGGTATATTAAAAAAGTAAGTTATTAACATATTCCACTTTAGGAATAAATCTTCAAGTGTAGTTTATGGCATCCATACGGATTGTGCTGAAATTTAGTACCTAGAAACACTCAGTTCGGTTCAAAACAAAATTATTACTAGTCGCAAAAAAGATCTTCTTGATAATGGAGACTTCAAGATATTCGGCCCTAACACGATCTTTGTACAATGTTTTACAATTTAAACTCTTTTTCCATACTGATTCCAGCCAGCAATATACTTAAATGTAAATAATTAGTAAAATATCCTTCTAGTTATTGTTATTTCCATTATTTATTTCTTCGAGCTCTTTATGACAAATAATTTTATAATCATGAAACGTTTTTCTATCAATTAAATATTATTTAACATTGTTCAATCATTTTCAATTTTAAATATTAATTTATATTAGATTCTACTGAAAAAAATCACGATCAAGAATAAATTAGTGCGTTAGTTTAATTTTTAAAGTATAAAATACTTACCTACCTACATGTTATGTTTACTTTTGCGCTTTTTAAGAACATTTTAATTTATATTAAGCGAAAATGAATTAGACTAATGCATTTCATTTTGTCCTATTTTAATTTAGAAAATGGTATATGAAATTTAATTGTAGAGTTTTTGTTGTGAACGGGCGTGAAACATTCCGTTATACATATGTTTAAATTCCAATAAAAGGTTGGTTGATTTTGGAAATGTTTGGAAACCGGAAGTTTTTATAAACTTGGACAAAACGAAGTTGTAAAATTAGTCGTAAATACAAAGCAATAAAAAAGCCAAATGTTAACTAGTTTTATTTATAATGATTTAGGAGTTGGTTATACGAAGGTGGCATTTGGTCGTTTATCGTAGGCGAGTCATAAATAATATCTCAGTTATTTCTTTGTACTTCAAACCACGTCTATCTTCGTGGGTGGTTTTTCGGGGTATGAGTTGAGAACAACGTCAGTGAAGTAGTTTTCCGCATATTTTCAGTCAGTCATTCACATATCTGCATAAAATAGCACAGTTGAACCGGTATTGCATGAAGTGAAGAATGCCATTTCGTTTTTGCAATATTTGATAAAAGAATTCGATTTAGACTCGGCGCTATTTCGCCGTACCTCCTCGTCAAAACAATAGGAGGTTTGGCTGGTCACAATAGAAGTTCACAAAATATGAACAAAATATGGACACAGCATATTGCTTTGGCTTGGCTATATACAAAATATGAAATATGACTTATGAACATATGAATGGACTCCCGTCGTTTTATTCTTTTCCGAAAAGTGGTTAAGTCCATTTTTAGCAAAGTATGTATAACAATTAACGAAAACACGTACGTGGGGCCGGCTGTTGAATATTTATGAAAACGAAACTAAATCTGAATTATGACTAGTTGCTTTAATGATAAAGATCTAAATTTTTTTTTCTTTTCATAGATGTAGATATGAGCAGGTGGGCTTTCACGGGGAAAAAGACGGCCTACCGCCACCGATGATTTTGAGTGATTTTCATAAATTTCATATTCTGTAATTAATGAGATTGTTCCGTGGTGTAAGGGGCGAAATGACTTTTAACTAAGGCGGGACTTGTGAGTCAATAACTGGATTTAATTTCAGGTTAAGCTGTATGAAAGCGTGGAATCTAGACGAGCTAGCAAAATAATCCCGTCTAAACTTGTCAGGTTTTCAGAAACTAGAAGCCATTAATCACTGACACTATCAACAACCAAAATCGTTTAATTTTAAATTGAACCGTTTAACCCGGAGCTAAGTAGTTGCGCCTGGGACCCACACATTCCCCACTTTATCTAATTAGAAATCTGTTGTTGCGCGCTAATAGCACCTTAGAGAGTTGGATTTCCTTGTGGCGACACGGGCAAGACACGCTTTTCACGTTATCACATTTCAGCTGGTGGGCTGGTTTTAAAAGAAATTGAAAAGTTTCAGATGAGTGATTAATCACCTCGAAGGCTCCTATAGACCTGCGCGGCCTTCGGGCACTTCAGTGCGCGGATAAACCGCTGTTTAGACAACGCCCCCTACATTAGTTCGTTACCTAGGCGATTGTCGATGTCGACGTCGACATATTAAACATGCATACATTTGGTGTTCGTTTTAGTTGGAAAAATCTTTTTCGAGCAGCCTATGCGGCACGCTCGACGTGTGTCCAGAGAAGCTCCCGGGCATCCCCAAAACAGGAGGACAGGACTCACTGAAAAATCGAATCCTGTCATTTTTGCCCCTTGTCGTCCGGAGGAGCCCGACTCGCGAGGCAAATGACTGCAGTGCCGGGACGAGTTATTTCGCACTGATAACCAAAGCCCGCTCGCCGCCCGGACCAAATTAATCATTCGATTCTTTATGGCCCATTAATTTTATTATTTGTCGAATGTATTATGTGTCGCTGGTGTGTACCGGTAGGAAAATTACATGCATTAGTGTCCGTGCTTTCGCATTCTCCCATGGCCCGGGGAGTATTTATAGCGGCGGGTGATTTATGGTGAACGTGATCAAACACGGGGACATAAGACCTAGTTTGGGAGAATTTCCCGGGACATGTCCCATCGCCAAACTCTGATCATTTATTAATATCAACTGCTTCCAGATTGGTTTTTTAAGTAGACTCCCGTGGCAGGTGCCTTTATGTGAGACGTTCACTATAAAAATAATGTTGCCTCCAAAAATGAGATTTTGAGGTGTATTGATTTGAAAATTTAAACGAATTTTAGCATCGTACAGTGTGCTGCGGTTAAATATACATAATACATACAAATTTCGGAGGGATGTTCACAGCAACTTTGATTCCCAAATTATGTTATTCAAATTTTATATTTTGTTTGAAAAGAGATCAAATTTGATAGAAAGCAATCAAGAAATATCAACGTTTTCACACAGAGAAGCGAGAATGTTATTACACATTTATTTATTCGGGTTAAGATCAAAGAGCTAAAAGTTTAATTTGAAAATATTCTAACAGAGTCGTTGCTGAGTTCTTTATTTCTGAAATGTACGTCGCACTGGAAGATTTAATATTTATAATTTTATTGGTTGTGAACAACACATGAAATTGACAACAAAAGGTAATTTAAATTTACAAAATAAATAATATTATCTATTATAATTTCGGAATTCAATGAGAAACAAAACTTTGAAAATCCCTTGTTTTCATTTCCTACGATGAGGTTTTTCGTTTAATTTGGTTATGTTTTTGATTTTTATATTCCTTCTTCTATTTTGTTCATATATAATACGTCCTCCATCAGAAGCTAGGACATACGTATTTTAAGTTTTTTTTTAACCAGAACAACATTTTACTTCATATTGTTGAATAATAGTAGAATAATAAAGTTGGATAACGATAATATGTAAGTTAGACGGGGTATACCTATTTTAACAAATTTTATAGTTATCAGCCTCTATTTTCTTTTCTAATTTAATTTAAATTAAAATAAAACTACATATTTCATTATGCGGTTTGTAAAATTGGTAAAGTTAAATTCCAACAACATATACTTAAATATCATTTATGCTGTATTGAGGTGCGGTTTTAAAAATACTGAATAAAAAGATAATTACCACATAAATCATAACACAGGTCAACACCAATTATTTTCTCAAAGTATTTGCAAATGATTTCTATAGGATTTTTTCCGTAGATTACGAATTCGTAAATGAAGATGTTCAAACAGCTTCCATTGTCGGGAAAAATAGGGTTGAAAAGTACCTACAAAAGACCATATTTTGACCATTTATGAAAAATTATTACAAAATAACGGATTGAGCCAGGAACTTAAATGTTGTTCAAATAATAGTTGAAATCTTAAGCTATTATATAAAAATACAGAAGGCCTTAAAACATTTCGAAATGATCCATAAATTTGACTTTTTTCCATTAACCAATTACTTCATATAATAAATGCCGAATAAAGAACATGACAAGTGCACACTCATGAAAAACTTGTTCGATAATATGTTTAAAAAGGGCTATTGAGATAAATGGTATTTGATTTTCTTAGATTTAGGATTTAGGCTTTCATTTAAGCCAAGTTAAAAAGTCCTATGATGATCCTTTATTTTTTAATGATGAGTTAAAACTGGTCAAAATACGGTCTTCAAAATCTGTATTATTTACCAACACTACAAAAGCAAACTTTAAGGAGGTATTTTTTAATTATTTTGATATATGACAAATAAAAAAATTATGAAATAAACGAGACTCAAGAAACAATTTTTGTTTTTTGTAGACCGGTGTTAATCATTTAGTCGGAGAAAAGGGATTGATAGACAATAACACTGAAGTACAAATCTTACATGATTGCTTGCTAGTGCCATTTAGAACCGCTCGTAAGAAGCTTTTTCATTTAGTTTGGTTGCGTTCACTGGTATGACGCGTTTATTAGCGGACAAACTTTCTAATAATTTTTCGTTTGAAATTAATTGTGCTTTTAATGCCAGTTAAAAATATAGATTTCTAGAACAATAGCGTAAAAAGCGTAAAAATATTTCCCTTAATGACTTTTGCTACTAACTTTATTTTTAATGCGTTAAATTATTGATATATAATATTTTTCGCAACTTCAATGTAACGGAATGATAAAGTTTTTTTTTGAAAGTTTTGGTAATCCAAAATATAGCTAAATACCAAACTATTCAGTTTCAAGAGCCCCTTATCGACTAAATATTTCATATTTTCCTATCAAATTAGCGAATTAAAACCAACGAAGAATCGCAGTGGCCCGGAAGATATGCTCATGAATGTCATTAGTCAAGTCGAGTTAATTTGGCCAGGCTAATTACAGAGAAGAAAAAAAAATGTCAACCGCCCTAATGGGCCAGGTATGTAAATGTGGCGCAGGTACGAGAGATGTGCCCTTTTTACTCTGGTTGACACAGTTCCAGAGTGCCTCACAATGCGCCCCGAAAGTAGATCATTCGCAAATCACTCGCTGGAATTGCTCGCACTCCAGGCTCTGTCTGGGGCTGACTACACGCGGAAAACTTGTTATTTTTCATATTTTGCAACATTGCCACTTCAGCGGAAATAGGAATATTGCAACATGCCATCGAACTCCTTCGCCGAGCTCCTGGTTGAGCTCCAATAACCCGACGAGCTCGCAAAGGTGGGTGCTCAGCTCGGCGGTGCCAGGAGCCGGAGCTAACAACGGGCAACAGCCAGTAAATCATCAGGATGTAAACATCCTTGAAATGCAGCATGAATTTAAATAGCTCGTGCATCGCCGGCCGTTTATGCTTTCCTTAGCGCACTTAGTCGGTGCGGTGCGTGCACGCCGCTGCGGCTTTCTCGGTGTCCTCGCTGGTTAGACACGCATCACGAGGCCTCGCATAATGCGGCTGAGGTGTTTGATGTGGTTGACTCGCTAAACGCGTGTAATGGCTGAGGCTAGATGTTTGGGGCTTTCCTGGTAGACAAGCAGAATTGCGGGGGCACCCTGTGTACACTCGGCAGCCGGTCACCCGATATTTGATTTCAATTCAATTTCGCCTCCTGGTTTCGGGTAAGCCCCTCACATACATAAACTCGACTTGAGGGTGTCGAAACCAAAGTGTGTTCGATATTTTTGAAGTGCGTACTTCAAGTTCCGAATTACTTGGCAACATTGAGACGTTCACAAAATATTTCCTATTATTTGGTCGTTCAGGAAAATCTATCACCTGGTTATTCTGAGGAAGTCGGATTTCGTAAAATCGGCGCCTTTTTGACACTGACACAGAAATTCAGAAAGCGCCTAGACGCACGTACATATGTAGGTAAGAACGTCTTTTGTGGAAGAAGCCTAACATATTCACAACATGATGGTTTTGCATGATTGTCCATTGTGACATTCCCAGAATTACAATAAATAAATATTCCACAAAAAACCATTTGAAAATGATATATGAATATAAACTTACATTACAAATGATTCGATTGCATGTCATAAATCAATTTTTAAAAATATTTGGCGTATATATAATACATATAGCATAACTAAAAACTTCAAATTTTGAAAACTTTTCAATAAGACTAATGAATAATTTATATAAACGTATGCTAAGAGAGAGGACAGAAGCTGAGGGGTTTATTGAGAGACCACTCAGTGCAATAGTGGGGTAATGCTCTCTAACACAATTAATGATTTTATGGTTTGAAATTGAATTTTTGTGTTGTTTTCTCAATTTAAATACAATTATAAGAAGAAGCCAAATATTGCAACATTTTTAATCGTAATTGCATCTGCAGAAATCATTTACATAGTTCTCTTATTGATGAATATAACAAAAGAAGTCTGAAATCAGGAAAGCAAATCATTCAAATAGAGTATAACTATTTCAGGTATGGTTTTTATAATTAAAATTTCTCCGTGAATTTCATATTCCTTTGTTTTTACATTTGCATTATGCATATCTTTAGTTGAAAATACGATAATTCAATAAGGTTCCTTCAGTCTAAGAAAAGTATAGGTTTAAATCTAGTTTTAGCTTGCTTTATATGATTTAATATCCCTAATGCTGAGGAACGTAAAAAAATATATTTACCCTCTCAGAAAAACATTTATGCACATTTTAAAACTTTATCAGAGACTGCCAGAAAATGAAAATGTCATACATGAGTTTGTAATTATTGTTTTTTTTTTTTTTTTGTTTGTTAGGTACTTGATTAATGGTTTCAGACTGTATAATAAAAAAATTAATTTTCGAAATATGTATTATGCATTTCGGTCAAATTTAAATTATCGAAGGGAGAAACGTTTGGTATCCAGGTGGGCTTCATAATTATTTTTTGTATAAACCCCACTTTGATTCGATGTTTTTTGTTTTTTGAACAGTATTTTTATAATATAATAATATATTTATAAAGCCGGCTATTAAAATAAATCTTGGTAAGGTGATAGTTTCTGGTGATTAAAACTTTTCAAAAATGTACAAATAAAGTTCTTGATAAAAATTATAACATTCTGGGACCGAAAAGAAGTTCTACAAGTATATGTGAGAATTTTCGGTAACCTTTGAATTTGCGCTTTGATGCTCTGACCACTGAGCTACCGTGGTCAATTGCCGCTGCCTTCGAGTAATTCTGAGATTCGTGAAAAGTGCTGCCGATCCAACATACATACATATGTATGTATGTGCGAAACATACTAGGCCTATGTGCATATAAATACATCCAGATTCTAATTTCTATTAAATTTGTGTTGACAAAAGTTTAGAATTTTATAGCTTTCCGCATGCAAAAGCATTTCGACAAAATCCACCCTATTTTGGTAATGTTCAGGTCATTTCCCCAAATTCAGCCATAAATCTCGACCTGATCCACGTAGCTCAATGCACGACTGCCATTCTCTCACCTGCAAATTCAATTAAAGCCTTATTACCGAGTAAAATGTTTCGCTGGAAATTAAACACGGCCCGCGCTTGTCGTCTTAATTAAAACGCATTGATTGCCATTAGGAGCCGCAGACATTAAGTCCTTTGACATATTTTCGCTGAAAATGAACCCGACAAAACCCAGCTAAGCGAAAATGTTTTAATTAAAGGCAAAAACTTGAGCAGCCTCTGCAGTAACAGCTTTTGTTTTAGTAAATAATTAAGGCGGCTTCCCAACGTGTGAATAATTCAGGGTTGCATTTGTCACCTCCCGATGGCTGAATTAATTTCTCCGAAAGGCAGCCGGCAGGAGCACGATTCGGCGAGCACAACTCTGCATGAATTTCAATGTGTCGAATTAAAGATTTTGCAGTCCTTCAATACGAGCAAAATTAAATATTCCTTCTGCTGCCTTACTGACTTGTATTTAATTTACTTAATAGCACCGGAGCGGAGTGCGGGGGCGCCGCTGACAAGAGGTACGTCGACGGCCTGGGGGGAATATCTTTAACCCATATGGCGGGCTTCTTCATCACATGTTTTGTTGGCTTTCCTCCGGAAAAGTTTAAGCCAACGGGAGACATTCGGCGGTGAGATGCTCCCTTTGCGTCCTTTATGAATACGAAACGACTCTGGTTTTGCACGGGACTCTCAGAAATTTCGTAAAAGGAATCCTTTCGCTCCGACCTCAAAGTACGAAGGGCTAGCGGCGTCCTACCCCGTCTCGCCCTGTAAAATTCAAAATGTCATGAAAAATTATATCATTTTCAGTGTGTGACTGAAATTTTAAGTGAGTCCCGGCGGCCTTGTGTAAATCACATTCCAACTGTTCGCAGGTGTTTAATTTGGCTCCCCGGGACGCAGGTACTTCTTTTATAAATTAATTCCTCCCTGCCGCGCAATCCGGGGCTTTTGGGCGTGGATCCAGCAGATTCCAGGTGTACCTGGGGACGAGGGCCCCCCACCGTGTAGGGCGCCTCCTCTTCGGCACGTACGCGCGGTACCGCGATGGCTTTCTAATTCCGAGAGATTCGCGGCATGGCCCATTCGCGGTTTACATAAATTTCAAATAAATTAAATCGTCAATAGTTTCGACCGTAAATAATGGCGCTTTTAGTGAAACGAGGTGTTGCGAGACAGAACTTTTACGGCCAAAAACCGCCGCTGATCGTCTATTTGCCAATCGAGGTGTCGGCTGCTTAGTGCCTAGCACTTTAATTCCCGAATCGTTAACTATGATAAGTGGTCTGCTGACATGCGATAATCAGTTACATTCCCTCCGCATGAATATTTCATCGAGGACGGTATATTTTTAAAAAAAAATTTCAATATTGCCCGCCGCTCGGGGCCGCAGGGTCGCAGTAAATATTTGGCCGACGGACGTTTTCAATTGTGTCCAGGTCTACCGCTCTCTGGTGTGAATGGACTTTGGAAAGCAAGAAAAACGACCAAAAGCTAATAGTACACTCTCCACCCTTCGACCAATCAATTTGTTTTTGTTTATCTAGTGGTCCATTCACAGCCAGATTAATTTGGCACATTGAAGCGGATGTGTAACCGCAACGCGTTTTATTTGTGCAATTCCAGAGATCCATTTATTTTCAATTATTACGCAATTTTCCATTAATTCTTTTAATCACCTCGGTTTTGAGCACTGCTGCGGTCGACCAACATTTTAAAGCAAATGCGTAGTTTGTTAATCACTCTCTGTTCAGCACAAGCTGGACTTATCCCATAATTGAGGACAAATGAATTCTGACGTCATAACTCCTGACGGAACTATTTGAGTTCTCCAACTTAATTGAATCTAAATGGTTTTCCTCAACTGTGACCTTTTTTAAAAATAAGAGAGAAAGAAATCCTTCAGGAATTGCACACTAAAAGAATTTCAAGTTTTTGTATTTCCTTTGGTGACGCCAACCAGACGAGTAAATGAGAATTTTTAGAACAACTCTAATTAATTGAGGTTTTACTTTTATATCTTACACCATTCCACAAAAACTTGTCGTTGTTCTATAGTCTTTTAATTACTCACGAAGGTCAACAGGGTACACTGAGAAAAATTTGTATGGATTTGAATGGTCAATAAAATAGTCTTGAAATCTATAATTTTTGCAATATAATACTCGAATTGATATTTATAGTTCTCGCATTCCTAAGATAGCTGCGAGAATCTTGAACGCAAACAACATCTCAAAAAGATTGCTGAAGTGCGCTTACTAATAAAATTTATTCTTTCATTAAACGCATTTGCATCTATATTTAAGAATCCCTTGACCACATAAAAGTTACAATTGAGAATATTTTAAGATCATTTGACTATAATACAAATAAAAACGACAGATATCACAATTTCTGGTAAATTGCAGCGACATCGATAGGTTTGATGGCAGGAAAGTGATAAATTTTATAAAAACTTATTCAGAAATTGAAATCTGACGTCGGTTATTAAGTTACATCTAAATATCAATTAAGACATTGTCGAAATATATGTATTTACATAGGTGTGATTATAAAACGGTTGTTTCTTATAAATTTAGTTAAAGAGGGTAGATTTTAAGGACATAGTAAGCATAATTCTGGTCGCAGTAACTATATTTTGCAGTAACAGTACGAATAATATAGTTGCAATGTTCTATTATATGTGGTCTAAACATCTACGTGACCACTAAATGTCACAAACCTGTACAAATAGGGTCAAAGTAACTAGACCTTAAGGATGCAGCAGGTATAATATTAGTTGTAGCAACCACATTTCGTAGTCGTAGTAGTTCAAGGAACTATTATTTAGGGTCCAAGTATTCATATTTTTTAACAACTTAAATACATATATATATTATATTTCTTCAAATAAGTAATTTGCGGTTATATAAGTTATTTTAAGTACAAAGAAAATAAATAAGTTGAATAAATAGAAGCAGATTTTTTTTATATTCTAAAAATAATAATTTGCAACCGATTATGGACTAATAAAATATACCTGCAGTTGTTTATTAGGAACACACAAAAATGGAAAATTAAAACTCTGTTAATTGTCTCTAAGGTTAAGCGCTACTAATTTGATTTTAAAACTGTTGGAACAGATTAATTTATTGCGCTTCTCATTTTGGATAATTTAGAGCCCCTTGAGCCGGTTGTCTATCAATGGTTTTACATATATTTGCTTGTATTATATTATTAAGTCAATAATTTTATCTGTATATGCATATTAAAATTCCTCGTAAATAATTTTCAAGACTGAAATTCTACTCTTCCACAAATGTTGAACTTTGTTGAACTTTCTGTACAACAACCAACATTTGTGATAAATACAAAAATCCCTTTTAGACCTAAATACCAGTTGTTTTCCTCTCGGATAGTACCTACTTTTAAATTTCCGACTCGAAAAATATACGTTTTTGTTAATTTATGTAGACTTAAACTTCATAATTTTAGCGTTGAGTGTTCTCTTCAATTTTCAAATATTTGTCTGCTCTACAAATTTCCGCTTCAAGCGGAAGGAGCAAATTGTACATTTTTGGGTCTCTAGCAGAAGCCGCAGTGCCTATTTAAGACTAATCCCGCCATTGATGCAAAATTAGTTCCCAGACGGCACTCCCCTGGAATTTGCGAATTTCATAAGCGCACGAAGAGTTCATCTGTGTTTTGTCGAGCTTAAGCTGTGATTTTCTTGTTGCCTTTATTGCGGCGAACCTGTGCCTTAGTGCAAGAAAGGCAAGCTCATGTTTGCCAAATTCGCCCGCGTCCTCCTCGGTGTCCTGGATGTTGAGTCGACATCCAGAAGGTTAACTGCTAGTGGAAATCTAATAAGCGCGTTTTTCTCCCGAAGGATGTGCCGCAGCTGCAATAATTTCAGTCTGAGTAGGTTTTTCCCCGAGGCGGGTGCTATTCGCCGCTGCAAAGTATCGTTGGAGCTCTTGTTCATTATTAGGAATTCTGCAAAAATGTCTGCATTTAGTGCAGCACGTTTCTACATTTTTGCAGAATTTATGCGGAAGGGTCGTTTGCCTCACATTCGAACGGTCGGTGCACCGTTTTTGCGAAATGATTATACTTTGTAGTATTAAATAATATTTAGTTTGCTAAAACAATATTTTAATCCGACGTGCCTGGCTTACATTTTTGCGACGTATGAGCTCTGAAATTAATTTCCCTTCTTTACTTGTTTGTTACAAATAGTGTTTCTTAATGAAAATTGTGGGTGGCTAGGATTCTAGGTTCACATGCCAAAGAAAAAGGGACTAATATTGTTCAGTACTAAATAAAGATATAACGTAGTACTCAGTTTACTATTATTCTACTATTGTATAGTTGCCAAACTGAGATACTCAACAATGTTCTGATTATTAGAATTATAATATTAGCCTCAATTAACGGCTTAGTTTACTTAAAATGATTATTTCCAAAAAACCTTAGTCTGAAGATAATTGCAGTGTGCCTGATTCAAAATTTCTTTTAGTTGATTGTTAAATTATAAACTATAGAAATTTTGCAGCATCAGTTTGCAATCAAAGATAAGAAATTTTAGTTGAAATATTATTAAATACATACACTGTAAAAATTAAACACTTACATTTTATTAGAAAAATTTTGAAATTAATCAATTTTATCTTTTACCCCCATGGGAAAAAAAAAGGAAGTTACAAATTTAATCCTTTTGTATGTGTGTTTGCCTATTTGTACTTTTGTTTGTTTGTTTTATCGATAACTTCAGAACGGCTTAATCGACTTCATTGTTTTTTGTTTTCTTTTGTTTACAAGTTAGTATTTCCGAGATGGTATTGTATATGACGCAAAAACCAAACATTTAAAAACAAAAAAATAACTATGTTCTATTAACTATTAGGTATATTAAGTACTTTTCGTTTTCAAAAGGGTTACTTTCTTGTGTCGCGGATTTTTCAAAATTAAAATTAAAATTTTGTTCTCAGTGCTTTCTATATGCTTTTTTTGGATGGAGAAAAATTCGACATTTTTGATTCAATGTCAGTCATATTATAATATAATATATAATGATTGTCATGTAAAAATGTGAAAAAAACGTTTAAATTACATTTTTGAAACACTTAAGCTGAAAGCTTACTGTAAAAACAAACCTTGTCTCTCTTGTTTGATTATTTTATTGAGTATTTTATTTTTATCCCCCACAACGCTTTTACCCGGTTGTTAAAAAACATATCTGGTGAGAAGTGAAAAATTTTTTGTTTTAAGGTTATGAAAAAAATTGAAATTGGCATTTCATATTACTTATTTTTCTTTTAAAATCTGCTCCAGTCCTGCTCGAACAGGTAATCCTACCTAATGGGTTTCGAGGACGACTTTGTTTTTCTCGAGTTGGTTATTTTTCTCATGTGGTCCATATCCTTAATATAGTCTGGGCTGGTACTTTTCATTACGTCAATGCAGTCGACAGTCCTGGATTCTTTAATTGAGACATGGCAAAGAGTGCAGACGTCCTAAATAGCTAGACTTTGTCTCCGTTTTTGAATCCACGGCGGTTCCACGGGAGCCTCTGGCCCTGCAGTAGGTGCACATATGCCGGCAGGGACAAAAGGTTTCAGGAAATATTCATTAGGCCGAAGTGGTGTCAATCAGGTGGCTGGGTCCTTGCCCGTGCTTTTAGCACAAAGTGCTGAAGTTAATTCTGGAGCACCTATAGAGCGGGCTTCGTATGTTATTTAAACGGCCACATTTAGTAGGACAGGTCATTACCATCCCGAAGGGCCCAAAATTCGGTCCGTGCAGTCTAGGGCTCGTATTCCGAAAGCAATTTAATTTGTACAGCTTCCGTAACAGTAGACGCTATCTGGGCAGAGGGAGGCCCATGAAACTGGAATAGTTGCCGCATTCAATTTTACTGTGAATGCTACTCCGTTTAGCATATTTGAGAGTGCTCCTTCATACTTAAGTCCTCCCCGGGCCGCGTACCTGCCCCCGCCTGATCCGCTCTTTCCTCCGGGTCCATCGTCCCGGTTCTGGCGCACCAGAAGCTCGTTGTATAACCGTCCACATTCAAACTAGTTTTATGGGTAAAACTCCGTGCTTGAAAATTTATAGATATGTAAATTCTGTAACTTATTCTTTGTATGCAGAGTCTGGCGCGGGAAATTTATAGTGCCTCCGGTCTGAAAAAAAATTACTTTATTAGGGAATGTATCACCTTTCATAGCCGTTTCCGTCCCATTTGATCGCATACATATTTGTAATTGAATTTATATTCGATGTATTTGCATATTTTCGGAGCCGCGAATACATCATCCGCCTGAGTTATGATCCCCCGGTAGGAGTAGGTTGTTATCGCCAACTTCAGATGTCAAAAATTTCTGTTTACCTGATATTTAGAGTAGTGATTAATATCAGCCGCCGCGGCGGCGATTGGGTCAGTCTTTTTGGTCTTCCCGACCGACCCAGGAAGGAACAAAAATAGGCCGATTTCGGGCTTTTACATATGTTCAGTGGGCTGACTAATGCCCCTTCAGGTGATTTATTCACTGGCCGACTGTACATCAGGCGGCTAGCCAGGTAGTAGTGCTTCTAGAGCCATGAAAAAATTTGTTTCCTAAAGTATATTGCTCCTCCTGAGATTTTGTGAAAGATAAACATTCTTGATAAGACTTCTTTGATATGCTGATTTATCTGGGTATTTATTTTTAGGCCTTTCACCCGAAGTACATATATACACACTATTCAACGATTTTGAGCTACGATCGCAACCAAGACCAGTTTTGCATAATACATTTCGATTTTAAATTTTTACAAAGTGAAAAATATATTCAAATATACTTATATATAAAACGTATGCACTCTGCTTCTGATGGGCGGATTTCGAATACGAAATATCAATTAATCACACTTTAAAAGCTACTCTCGAAATGGACCGGAAAGTTCGATTGATAAAATTTATTAATTTGTAACGATTATCGGTGGATAAATGAATACTTTTCTAAGTTTTCTAGAAATGTAAATTTGTAGTTCTACTCTGTCAGGTTAATAACCTTTAGCTTTTATTTGAATCAATACAAACAGTCAAACAGAATTTTAAGTATGAAAAGAAAACAGTAGACATATTGATATGCAAAATTAAAACAATATGTCGCAAAATTCAAAATTTGAATAATGTTTTGTAATCTATTGTATAGCCTATCCTTTTTATTAGAACTCTAAAGACGTTTGTAAATATATTTTTATTGTATTTTAACTAAGCTACGTAAATAATTTTTTACGTTGACTGTTCAATCATAAAATATTGGTTTTATGTAAAATTTGAAATATCTATATGATAACTACGAAAACTTATATATACTCCATACTTGAAGATTGTGTTTGAAAGCTCAATATTTTCAATATTTACTAATTCTTGCATTTTTCAATACAATTAGTACTATAACCCATAACTCTGCATAAATTGTTATCTTCATCATTCAGTCCTATCTAATGGACTTAGATGCATATGGAAGCAAGATATGAGAATGGGTTTATCTGTGATACATTGATTCCTCTTAATGCTGCTGATTGTTTACGTCCTCTCATCAACTTTGATGTTCGTATAAATTACGTATTAAGTGTACTAACATATGATTTAAGGATTTTAACAATAAATTATTATGGTTTAGCATATTTAGCTTTGGCGAAAATACTGGAAGAAATTTTGCTGAAATTCAATTACATAAATAATATAAAAGCTCTAGTCATATGCCCTTAACCCAAAAAGTTTAAAAATTTGGTGTTCTTGTCAGTGAATGACTATTATTAGATTTGAAGTTATTTGTTAGATATTCCAAAAATCGCCAAATATAGGAAATGTAAATTGGATCTTTTTGTTCGGGCATGTTTCTATGGCGTAAACTTATTTTATGCTAAAAATGAAATCATTGAAATTCGATTCTTTATTGGTTTTTTTTTGTGTTCAGTGAAAATTCAGATCTTCTTGTGCGTTGTTTAAATAATTATTTAAGTAAGTTTTTCGAGATTTAAGAATCTTTTTATAGTTAAGACGATGTAATGAAATTGAAGGATTTCACTTTTATCGTACCCTTGGTGATCTTAAAAGTTTGTGGCAAATTGGTACCCAAAATATTTGTGCCTCTTTTAACAATTTTTAGTTATTTAATAGATACTGACACACACGTTTGTGTATATGTTTTGTGTTTTTTGTCAATCGTCCAATTTAAACGAATGAGTAAGAATTACATTAATAAAATATAATATAAATTTTATAATGAGAGAGAAGTTTATTTAAAATGAACTCAACTGAAAATATGCGCACGTCATTAATTTAGATTATCTGGATCTTATTTTACAGATTCACTAGAAAAAGTTCAGTTTCACTTAAATATCTATGAAAAACGATCAGACTTCCAAACCTTAATTTTATTTCAAATATCTTGAATGCAGGGTGAATGCATCAATCATAATTTGGGCGAAATTCACAAGTGCTTGTGTCCACTTCGTCTGTCCTTCTCTTCAACGTTCGCTTTATGTTGACGGTGTAATAGTTGCCTAGTTTCCACAGTGAGACTGAAAATGGGTTAGTGGGTGGAATGTGACAGCCCTCGTTATAAGCGAGTTGAAAACTTATTTCATATAAATTCCCCAAGATTTTATTTGCTTTGCGCTCGTTACGAAAGAAAGCGTTGTATTGGAAGGAATTCCAAATATTTGATGAATTCGCACGTTTCTCAAGGAGAGTTTTGTGGGTATTTTCAGCCGAAGAAAAGTGGAACATCTTAAGGTTTTCCTGAAAGGCAACCAATTTATGTTGTAACGAATCCTGTGGAAAAAACCACTACGATCGAGCTCTTTAAATATAGAGAAGTCTATTGCACTAACTTGTGGGGAGGAGCTTATTAATTGCATTTTCGGTGTTGGGAATTGTACTTTCGAACTCGTTCTGAGGGAACTGCTTTTGTCATTAAAATTTACTTTTTTTTCCGGAAAAGTCTTTCCGGAATATAAGTCTTGTGTATACAGAATAGTGACACTTATCTTTCTTCTTCATTTTGCAGGATATCCATCATCATATAGGAATATCCACGTCGGCATATTGCATGGACATGCACTCGGAAACATCCATTGAGGATAAGCTGGTGCTCCTTCCAGGACCTATCCAGGAAATTTAAGTGTGGGTCTGATTAAGGCAGCGAAGAAACTATGTTGGCAATTACCAGGGATGCAATAGTAAGACGGAAAACGTGTAGTGTGTCTCTATTTAGCCCGGTCGTCGTCGGCGAAAATGTGTGAAATGTTCATCTCTGCGACAACATAAGTGCCAACATAGTACTTGACGAACTTAGGGCGAGGACGTCTTCAGGCAACCACAATATCTTAAGACATAGTGTGTGACAAACATAATAATGAGATGTGAGAGTTACTTGCGATACTTGTGGCGGCGCCAGACTAAAAATGGATATCCTTGAAATATCCCCGAGGGCATCCGGAGTATTGTTTCACTTATTCCTTCTTTTTATACTTTAGTGCCGTGTTTTCCTTGTCCTCTAACAATAAAGGATGTGCTGGAAGCAGCGTGGAGAGAACGTGTATTTGCGGATGTAACACTGTGCCATTGTACCAACTAGTTATCGTCCTTTAAGCGCTGTCATGCGGGTGTACACCGTGCACTGGATTACATACTTATGGGGATAAGTGAGCAATTCCGATAAACCTTTTCTTGGCGAAAGATAAACTGAGTTCAGACGAAGGAGCATTTCTTAGATTCGAATAACCAGTGTCGGGGCTGAGTAAATTAATTGGACGGCGAGTTCGATTACGTGCGGGTTCGAATATCTTCGGAGTGAATATGGGTCTCAGTTCGATTGCTTTGATACATGCCACAGTGAAAATCCAATCATCAACCTGTCTGTGGTGGCTGCTCTGCGCCAGTTTGGCCCTCCTCACGAAAAACGACTTTGCTGTCGTAAGCGCGGCATACTCGGAAGCTGACGATCTCATTAACGAACTGGACCGTCCAGGTGAGTAACGAACGATACTTAAATCTAGTAAATTGCAGCCGCACTGCGAATAAATTCATTCTTATCATCGCCATGGAGTTAGCCTAATCAGGTGCATATATCGATGTTGCGTAACTTGCAGCCAAAACAAACGGCGCCACTAAGCCGAAATATCGAGGCTTATTCCACTAATAAACGACAGCTCAATACGCCACTATTCATTCTGTCGAACTTTACCTATAGTAGATAATATATGCACATTACGTTGTTCTGGAAACTTATCGGTGTTTTGTAGCCGCGATTCTATCGCCACAAATATGTTTTTGTTGAAGCCACATGATGTCGTGTTGACAGTTTTCATGAATAAAGTTAGCTTAATGCTTGATAGGTGAAATAGCTGTCTGTCGTCTAACTTCGGTGCGCGCTGCAGTGCTGATGGAAAATATGTATGTAGAAAGTATTTTAGCTAAAAATAAAATTAAATCTGATAGCATTTGAACGTTTCATCACTTAAAGTAGATTTTAGAAGAAGAATGGTGTCGTTTAAAATGTTAAAAGTACATATACTTGTTGAGTAAGCTTTTTACTTCTTAAGTATGCAGGTATTGTAAAATAATTGTTCATTGAAGTTTTTAACGTTATTTTGCTTCACTTTAGTTATATTATTTTTGTAATCCTCTTGAAATGTCTAAATAATTCTATAAATCATTTCCATCATTTTCCAAAACAACAATAGAGAGTGCCCGTTGTGGTCTAAGATGGGCCATTTGTGTAATATTCTAAACGTAAGATTTTCACGATATATTTTGACCCTTTTAATCATTGAATAATTTGTAACAAATTTGGTCTTCTATGTCTGTGATTTCGTACAACAAGCAGATGACGGTCTCTCAGACCACTAAAATATAATTTTATATAAGAATACGCCATTTATGAATTTAGGTAAAATATCAGAAATTATATACATACATAAATTATCTCCTACGACGCGGTACCTTTATAAAGAGTTTTCGCTGCAACGTGTTTGGGAAAGTGTGTAAATTTTCCTATAATACTACAATTCTATAGTATAGGTGCATATATTTATAAATATGTAATTCTGAAGAACTTTCCAATGAAAAATTCGATCTAAACTTCTTAATTATAAATAACCTATAACCATAACACGATATCCAAACACCTCAAAGTCAAATCTGCGGCAAAAGCAAACAAATGATTTCGGAACAGAGAAAATATAATTTTAATTAGGCCGACACTATTAAAATAAAAGAAAATCAGTTGAATTGCTTATTAAATTTTTTATGACAAAATATTTTTTGGTTTAATATCATTTACAAATTTTATTTCCGATGAGGTGAAGTGCCCTAATCTTTCCAGCCGCATGAAAATATTTTTGTTATTAATGATAATTTTAAAATGATTCCCAGTTACCATTTGTTATTTAAAAAATGTAGAAAATCTTTTAATATCGACAATTATGTTGTAATTATTATTGTCAATAATTTATCAGTTATAATATTTTTGAAATAATATTTTCAATTGATAAATCGTTCATATCATTTGGAAAATTTGTATTGATCCAATGTTATTTCATTAGTAGTGCGTAGCATGTATATTTTATTTTCAAGCAATTAGTTGTCGCTAATTAGTGTAGGACAGTGGTTTTCCCGGCTTTTGTGTTGACATTCAAAGGAAATGTATTCATTTTTAATCATCCTTTAATTAAATTACTTGTTTCAAAACAAGCAGAATTATTTTTTATAACTTTTGCTATTATCGCTGTTAGTGGGGGTTAAATTAATGTTGATACCGAGAAAATGCATAACAATTTATGCTGACGATTGTTCACTATGCATCGAAAAATATTATTCCAATATCATCCAAAAGTTATAAGTAAGTGTTAGTCTTACAACACTTCAGGAATGTTTAGGAAATTTAGGTATATTTGTACCTTTTCATACATCTACCTCTATTTTTTTAAATATTATTTGTGTATATGTATTTTTGTTTATAAAATTTAGATAGAAATTTCCGGATTGTCTGCAAATGTACAATTTATATATGTACCTGAATTAATAAAAATTTTTTGGTTAGAACGAAAAACTTCCGACAAGTACCGAAAAATACCCTAATAATATGTATGTGTGAAAGGTCTAGACCACTGCCGAAAGAATCGGTCCTCATTACTTCGAAAATTAATTGCGCTGGCGTAGGTCATTACCAGGGCTTGGTTCCTCGTATTGAAATTGACCCTCGTAACATCAACCAATATTTTATGGCAATTTGTTCGTCTTCTCGAAAAATATCTCTTCTATCTCGATGTTGTGTATCTTTAAGGAAGTCGCAATCAAACCCATCGCGTCTGAAATCGTAGCAATTTTTTGTGGCTAAATTTCGTCCGTCCATCAGCCGGTCATCTGAATTAAGGCGACAGCGAGGAGGCCCTTAAGTTTACACAGATGTAATGGCCAACCATAAAGAAGAATCTCATTTACTTTTATCCAGAAGTGCGCAAACAATGAAAATGTAACAGAGAAAGTTTTTCGCTTATTACAGAGAAAGGTTTCGAACTTATTGGTGCCATTACCCCACATCATTGAGTATTTAGAGGGTTAACGACTATTGAACACAAAAAGAAGATTGGGCAAATGGGCCTTGAATTTCGGAAACTCTATTAGTTCCAGAACGTTAGTTTAGGGATTGCAAACGATTCGGCCTTGTATTAAACATCTCTCTCGGCCGTCGAGGAGGCGATATTTGCAGCACTTTGGCAATTTATATTTGCTGCAAAAATCATTTCATGGATGTGCGCTTTACGAGCGTCTTTTAATTTTCTAATCGAACTATACTTCGCCTTGATTTTAAATTGTGAAGCAATTCACTTTCAAATGGATTAAGCGGTTCAATCAGCCAAATGATCCTTTTCTCTGAGAATTCGCAACTGTGCCCGGTAAATGACCCATCGGCGATATACGCTTTGAGTCTTAAAATTGCCGGTAAATTTATTTTCCGGTCAAATTATAAGATAATCAGTAAAACATTTTCAAAGATATAAAAAGTATACTTCAAAAATTGGCTAATGCCTAAGCATTTTTCCATAAAGCAAAAGAAAGAGTAGTTTTATTATTAAGTGAAGTTACAATTAGTTAAACAACTTTTGTTTAATAGAAGACTTTTTGCATACATGCAATCGGAAAATAAATTTAATTTTAGATAGCAAAAAATATATTAATATGTCTTATAAATGTACATAATGATATTTTAAGATTGATATTTCTTGGAAAAAGAAATTTAAAATAAACTGAGAAGGATCAAAATGCCTCCCTATAGTGTTAACATTGTTTCTAGTGGGCCAAGTTCCAAAGGTATAAATACAATTAGTGGGTGGGGTTCAAGATTAACAAATTGCGGACGTTGTAAGTATGATCGACTTCTGCCTGTAAGATGCTCACAGATATTTAATAGTCATGTTTTCGAGACCCATCCACGATAAAAGCAGCCGCGAGCTCGATAAATCGCGTGATTATCTGGGCTGCTTCAGAAGTTATAGCGTCATGAAGATGCGACACAGCTGCTCGAGTTCTGTTTTGTCAAAGGGATTTGCGGGCGAGACCTGTTAACTTAATCCGCTAATTACCTCGCCGATAAGGACTTTTCCATTAATTTCTTTTCAGATTTCATCCGCTTAGATAAAGTTCGCGTAAACTTATCTCATTGAGAATTATAAAGCTCGAGAAATCCGTGATTTATCCAAAAGAAGTGATTGGAACGATTGCCAAAAACTTGGAAACCGAAGTGTTGAACCGGAGCCCTCTTTGCATTGTTGAATTGCGGTGGTTGAGAGAACCTTCGTTGGCCCTTTGTTCGGGAAATTTTCTTTTTACTTGGCTCGAATTTCTGCTCCGTGCTAATTGTTTAATCCAGTTAAGGGGCTTGTGGTAGATAAAAGATGAGCGTAACGCTTCCTAACTTCGAAATGTAAAAGTTTACTTTTTTTATTGTAGTTCAGATCTCGACTCACAATTGATTCATTCGCAAGTTTTTAGGGAAAACTCCGATCATTTACTAATAAAATCCCCAATGTATAAAAGTAGCTTTAACTTTTTTCCTGGGCACTTCCTGAGCCACACAGCAGCTTCCCATTGTATAACTTTATCGAGCAGGAATCTGGGTACAGGCGGAAGTTGCGGATGGAATTGAATTTTTTTGTTCGACAAAACTATGCTACGGAAAAAAGTGATGTTTGCCTGTACACAATTGAGGTGCTACGAGGGCTTGCCCGCCCATCGGACTCTATTCACAGATTAAACACTTCCAGGCAAACAGGTACCATTTAGAGCCGAACTTTTGATGCTCATTACTTGTTGACCCTCTCCTCACCATACTAACTGATAGTACACAAACAAAACCATGTCTAATTATATTCATCTCCGGGTAATTTGATTAATTATTTCATTAAAGGCAACGAATCAATTTTCTGCGTTATTTCTGTAAGGATTATTGCGTGGAAGCTCTCAAATTACATCAAATGGTCAAATATCTGGATATATTAATTAATTCTGAATTTATGAGCCGCACTTCATTAACGGTCGGCATAATTTCAGTATTTCTCGATGTTCTTAAAATATAAATAAGTAATAATGCTTTTCTGTTGTCACATGATATTTTCTGTATTTTTTCTGCTAACCAATTAATTAATTTACAATAATTTTGAGCTTTTAAAATACATACATATTTATACATATTTTGTTGAATTAGTGTTCAAGTATTCTCTGAAATATTGAAAACACCTTATTCAAAAAAGAACTTCAACAAATCAAAGAATTTATCATCATTAATTCAAAGTAGATTTGCATAATTATATCTCAATCTTCAAAATGTGAAATTTAATATAATATAAAGGTAAAAAATGCATCTATTTATAAAATACTTTTTCTCAGCCTGTTCATTCTATACTATAATTGACAACTTTCCATTCCTATGTTAGAATGCAAAATGTTTTCGAGCAGTAATTAGCACAACACGGCCTAGGTTTAATAATGAAGCAAAGAAAAAGAAAATAAGGCCGTTTGAGATTCGATAATGTATTTTTACTTTTGTATCTGATTTGAAGTTTTTTCAGTTTGTGAAAATGAAACTACATAATAAGAGACTTAAACAAAACTACCGATTGGTTCGAACTATAGAGCTTTAATCATCTTTAGTTTAACATTAAACGACAATCTTAACGGATTTAAATAGCAATTAAGTCTCTAAGAAAAGATAGGAAGACAAGAATATTCCTATTATTTTTACCATTGCAAATTTTGTTCTAATTTCAATTAATTTGTTTTAATACTTCATATTTTCTCTGTAACTAATGTTCATTCATTGCTTTAAAACTAGTTATGATATTCAAAAGTAAGTTAATCCTCGGGAAAATGAAATACGTAATTATTTGCTGTATATACGAAACTAACTGAAGTTTCATACCTCTGCGTTACTAAAATATTTAAAATATACACTTTTTCTAGTATGGTATTTTTCTTATAAAAACGATAAAAGTTACATATGTACATAGGTAATTAATTACGAATAATAAAATTAAATATTCCAAGCTTTTAAGTGCTTTGAGACGCATGGGTGGTTTGTTATACTTTTAGAAGAATGAATTTTTATTTGTATGATTAACCTCTTCAGGGACGAATTTTTTAAAGGTGGAAAAAGTGGTTTCATGTTTTATTTGATTACTTATTTACTTATTTTTTACCGACAGCTACTAAGTAAGTAAGAAAATTTTTGGAAAAACGATTAGTATAAAAAAAAACTGAGTTCAAATATTTGTCAGTAAAGTGCTATTAGTAAAAAAGCACTTATTAAAACTAACCAAATTTTATACATTGGTTAATATATAATATATATTCAAAGATTTCGAATGTTCTTTCAATAAACTAAAAAGAAACCTCGTGCTAATCAGAGGCAATTTTGAAATATTTTGAAAGCAGTTAATTTCAAGTAGAATAAATCGCTATCCATGCTGCCATACTACAAATTGTTTGGTTTTACTGTTGAAATATAATCTAATGTGGAGTTCTTTAACAGATTTTAGTTTGTTTTCAAGTTAGAATAATTTATAAAAAACTAAACGTTCACATACGTGGTCAAGGACGTCAAGAGGTTAAATAACTAGAACTATCCCAATGTTTATGTTTGTATGAACAATTCTATTGAGGAGGCGTTATAATAAACATAATGATCTCATTTTAAAATTCTTTTTAAAAATTTCGAATGCCCCCGAATATATGTCTGTACATATCTTGTTCGAGTTTGGAATATTAACTCCATAGGATCTCTTAATGTAGTGAATGCCCTTAATGTGAGAAATTTCCGTGATGAAACATTTTCTGGGAAGGATTTATGCGAAATTTTATTGTAGAGTGCATCCTGTAACATTTCCAAATTCATGTTAAATACACGGCTCAGTGCTCAGGCATGCCATAAAGAATTAAAAGTGTGGTTCACAGTTTGTGGCCTAGACACATGCCAGCATCCGAGCACATTTTCGACTAATCCGGCAATTTTACAGCGAGCAAGCAAACATCCTATAACTAGCAAAACCTTCGCGCCGCCAGAGTGACTATCTCGGCTAAGCGCAGAGCGCTGCAAAGCCCCCCCATAAGCAGATAATCCGTCTAGGGAAACTTTATTATAACAAAACACATGTTCGCCCCGCTAATGAAAAGCCGGGTACTTGCTGGGTACTTGCCGGGTACGAGCCATTTAATAAGTTCAATTTGTCGAATTCATCCTCTGGGCGTGCTGGTCGTAGCTGCAGAATGGCCGGATGAATTGCAGACATAGAAACAAGTAGGCGCTACCCGGCGGGGCGGGGGCTGAAGTTAATCTTCACTACCCACATATCTTGGGGCCGATGTGGGCGGGGGCTCCGGTGGCTCCGGTGGCTCTTATCTGGGCCGAATGCAGACGAAGGCCGTGCCGTGTCGTGGCGCAGAGCAGAAGTTGCCGTCTCCCTTCCGGCAGGGATCCGGTCTTATCACCGTCCCAACTTCACCATGTCGACACAGATCTGTGCAGAACTGTTCTGCACTGTGCAGAACTTGTAATAGGGAAATCGAGTTCAAACAACACGTAACAATCGAAAGTAAGTTTGCGAAAATATTGCTTTTTAAGTGCAGGTTTCCTTGCGAGGTGGGTGGGTGGAAGCGTGTTCATCTAGTTCTATGCGGGCCCATGGTGCATCATCGGTGCGGCAGTGCAGGAATATCAGCCTTGGATGCGGGGCTCTCCGGCCTCAAACGGGAGCGATGCGATGCGATGCGATGCGATGCGACTCGACTCTTGAACTCCGGTAATTCTTTGCGAACTTAAATCCTTTAGCTGCTAGAGAAAAGCAAATAAGAATCTTTTCAAAAACAAAATCCTATTTAAATTCTTCATCAGAAAATGCAAGCGCAGCAGCGCCAGTCGGTGCACGTCACTGTCTTATCTGATTAATAGCGCTGAGCATTCCCATTCTGCAAAAATTTTTATCATAAATTAACATCTGCTTCCAGAAATAGCAGAACTGCAAATACTTGTAAGGCTGATTTACATTCGGAGGACGTGATTGCGCCCCCCATTCACGCGGACTATCTCAAAGCAGCGGCGAACAGGGTGACACAAAAGTGCACCCAATGAACATAAAGACGCCACTTTATTTATTTATTACATATGCTTTTAGCCTTGCAAATTGTGCAGTTTATTTAAATTTTGCCATTAGATCTCAATCGGAGAAAGTACATGAGGGTTTGGGTGGGACCCGTTCCCGGTCCTTTCAGATATCCTTCCATAAAAATCCTCAATGGGAAGGAGGTGCATGAAACTGAAATTTCCTTATTGACATTGTAATGGAGCCCTCTCCCTCGCCAGAGGAGCTGAAAAGTCCCAACACTGCAGTCAAAGGACTGTTTGAGGTAGTCCTCCCATGGGAATCGTGACTGTAACGCAATTGAATTGACACTCCAACCCGGAAAAGAGTCACGTTCTGGTGAACTTCCTAAACCCTTTTCCTGCTTCGGATAAGATGCAGACGTTTTGCCCCGAGACATGTTAAATTGGTGCACATGTTTCATGACACTCCGAGCGCTCCTCTTTTCCAACTGTCTGTATCTAGATCTAGATCTAGATCTATATCTGTATCTATATAATACGCATGCATTAGTCCTTTTTGTCATCGCTCCACTAGGTACTAATTTATGCAGGATAATTTCCAGCACGTGCAAATTGTGCGATTTTTGTGGGCCAGCCCTTCTAAACGACTGTGAAGGGCTGAAACGAACTTATCGAATAATCTGAAAAAACATGCCCTCCGGCTTTCCCACTGGAACTTAATTAAACCGCCTACTCGCCTAATAATATTCAAATCGTTTATTCAGTTTTTCCCTGCCGCACAGCAGGTGCCCTTTTCGAATTTCGATGCGGTTTTGGGTTCTAAAGTCGGAACAATTTATTTATTTGCCATGTGGGCCCCGCCAAATGTTGGAGTGGAAATTTCGATTTGATTACTCTCGAGCTTAACAATCGGTAAATATTTGGCCAGGAATTCAGAGTCTGTAAACTTTGGCGGGCGTCACTGAGTAGTTTGAGTCGTTGTGGCTCGACCTCGATGGTGGTGAACTGATTATCCAATGAATTTACATTGTAATTTGGTGGAATTTAGACGAACGGTGGAAGAGTTTGCATTGACATGATTCCAACAGTCGAATGAAGTTTTACGAAAGTTAGGCGGATTAAGATATGTAGTTAATGCAGCTCTATTTCCCTACTTTTCTCGTTTTGAGGAAGTGGCACTTAATACTTGAAATTATATCTATAGTTGTATATTACCACTAAGCATCTAGCAGATGGAGAACTCAAATACCCTAAAGAACTGCTCCCATAGTAGATTTATTTTTCGTTTGCAATGGAACTCCGCATCGAAAATTATCAGTAATTTTAGAATCAGAGTAGATAGTAGATTTTTCTATTTATTAATTTATTTATATATAAATTCACTTTTCGATTTGTCTTCTCCGATAATGCAATATAAAAGTGTTAATTATTTATATAAATGTTTGGCTATCTATGCGCAAGCATATACATATAGCCTATGCATGTGGGCCTAAATTTAACTTCGGTAATTCTTCTTAGAGCATTGCTTAAAATTTAAGTATATATTTATAAACTATAAATAAGATCTCTCAAATGATAGATACCAATTTACGACGCCAAATGCATTATTGATTTGAGTGTATTTTACCAATTAGAGGTATGTATTCTGCATATCCGATACTGTCTAACAATTTAATTAGCATCCGTCAAAATCGAAATATTAGTTAGAGTTCGCGGAAACCCATAATTTTCATTCATCACGTAATTAAGTTTTATTATTAATGACATGACAGACAAACTCGTAAGTGATTGAATGGGGGTTCTGTTGTTCGTTTTTCAGGTACCCTTCACAAAATCAATTTAATTTAGAATTGTATAGTCATCGTTTACTGCAGAGGGGTTTAGTTTTGCTGCATTCATGTAAAAATACTTTTCAATAGTGGAAATCCTCAATTTATAACGTATTATGTGGGCTTTTAAATTCTATAATAAATTTCGTAGAATAAAAGTAAGCTATTGTATCATACCGTATTGAAAATTGATTGTGTTTAATTATGTTATAATTTAGTGTATAAAATTACTTTATTAAGGATGTAACTTTATATTTTACGAAGCATTTTAATTGGTGCTCATAATAAGGTATTTAATTTATGAAATTCTAGGAAATTACAAATGACACGAAACGTACCTTGATGGATTCGTAGAATTATGTTTTGTGTTAGGTTTTCTGATATTGCCATATACACTTTTATCTTAAAAGTCCTCTGGGCTCTGGCACATTTGAATATTAAAACAATCACCACAGCACCATGTTATTGTATGAAATGAAATGAGTTGGAAAAATTTAATTAAAGGCAGCCAAAATTCCCGTAGGCTGTATTTTTGCGGGTATAATTCAGAAAGTGGTAAAACTTTGCATGGAGGGCTGAAATGAATCGTAGGAGACTTGCAAAAATCTGAACTCATTCGAAACTTTCTCACATTAACCGCAAAAGCGAAATATGGAGCCGGGAATTTTACATGACGAGGAGCACAATTTTCCAAGAAAAGTTTCTTGGAGCGGGCCCATTGAGTGTCAGTTGAGTGCTTTAAGTGAAATTTACAACAATCATCAAATCTGAATGAAAAAATGTAGGCCCAAATGCCCGAGGACACTGCCTTCAACCCTACGTCAGAAGTGGCATTGCTTAAAATTCATCCTAATCTCCCGGCGCTGTGATTGTCTAATGCTCCCCCGATCCTCTGGATTTAGGGCGATATTATGAATATTTCCAGAGCCGCCCTGAGTTACTGTGGGCAGCGGGGCTTACTAATCAAAACGAATCTTGAGACGTCGTGTAAGTCGATGGGTCTTCCGAGTTTAACGATCCAATTCAGCATAGTGAATAAATTGGAAAGAAAATAAAGCGAGCCCAAATAGGGGCAGGCCCTTCTGCGCCCCATCCGCCGCCAAGGATGCTCTCCTCGGTCTAGTTTGCCGAGCAGCTTCGAGGAAAAGTTTTTCATTTTTCCGAGCGATTTGCATACTCAACCTATTTACTAAAAAGTAGAAGAACACAGGACATTATCCAAATGACCCTAGAATATGTGGGTAGCCTGCACGAAATGTATTTGAAGCTGGGTAATGCGGCAGAAAGGACTTAAGGCGGCGGGCTGCCGGGGTGGGATGGTTCCTAGACACAAAGTAACGAAGGCGGACAAAAGGAAGGACGAGTCCTTCATGTAAATTGTAATGAGAAAAAAATAAATACATAGTTCAGCTGAGTTAATTGCTTAAATTCGTTTGCCTTAATTCCAACTTAATTTTCTTAAAAGTATTCCTTGATAATGGGATTTGTCCAGGAGTTCCTTTGCGAGGGAGGAAGGGGGCACCTAGATGCCCTTTGTTTCTAAAAAAAAAAGGCAGAAATGGATTTCACCATTTTAAAGGAGAAATCTACCGCGCCTTAGATGGGATGCGACAAAGGAGGAATGACGACAATTTTGAGAGCCTTTTATTCGCAGCTTCCATAGTGTTAAAATATAAGAAAAGTTTAATCGGGTCGCAGCTATAAAAGTGCACAGCAGTGCCCGGCACAGGGTGGGCATGTATTTCGATAGCGTCGTTCTATAAAGCTTTGAGGAAGATGAAAATTACAAAGGATTAAATTTGAAAGTATTCCAAGGATTGGATGAATAGCAAGTGCTCAGAAATCCTTTATCTAGAGCAGCACATTTTTGGAAATTGTTGAAAATAACTTCAAAGCAATCATGTCGCAGCTTAAAATAGAATGTACATAATAAGCTTTCACGGAGATTACGGAAATATAAACGACAAGTGGCAATCGAAAATATTTTATTTGCATTATATTTATCTTTGAGGAGATATAAAAATCACAGAGAAGAAGTGTGATATAAATATATTTTTCCATAACTTATTATTATATTACTAGTATCGCCTGTGGTCAAAATTCGTTCATCAAACCACAATCATAACTATCAAAATTCATTGGAATTACATTCAATCGGCACTTTATACGAAATAAAATTCTTATCATTCAAATGGAAAATATTTTTCATATCAAAGAAAATTATATTTATTTTTAAGTATAGCGCATTTTTGCTTAGAATTTCATACATTTTAAATAAGGACGAAGTTTATATAAAATGAGGAAAATCGTTATACAACTTAAGATAAGTAAAACTGAAAACGAATCGATGAAGCAAGTTATTCAAACAAAGAAATGTTAATATCAAAATAAATATAAAAAATAAAGTGCATATATCTAAAATACATAAGAACTTATTGTTTTTAATCACTTCGTTTATTTTCTATTCATAAGAAAACACATTCTAAATTCTAAGAAATACCTTATTTATATAAAAAGAAATCATTAATATCAACTTCCATTAATTTTATAGAGCTGTTTTTCGTAATCAACTAAGTAATGTTCTGTTTAGTTTTATAAAAAGAAGAGACAATTTTAAATCAACGGCTTTTAGGCGTGATAGATGGCGCTATAATCAATTTTACCGATTATGAATCGAAAAAATGTTGTAGACAAATTTAAATTATTTACACAAACATATTTTTTTACGTAGAATCTGAATCTGAAATAAAAGGTAGGGCTGCCAATTTAAAATTTCAAAGCTACCCTTTGATCTTTGATCAGGAGTGACAGTCGAATTTTAGCATTAATTAATGGCCACTCAAAAATATTAACTTTTCATTACAAACATTTTCTTCTTACGATGTGGTTTTCTCGACATATTTTACGGCTTAAGGTGGAGAAATTCATCATGATGAAATTAAAAACGTTTTCGACTTTAATTAACGTAATTACTTAATTTCATTGCTCTTTTGTATAGAATATGAATATTATGGTGCTTTTCAGTATAATTGCTATTTTATGAATTTGAAATTATATTGAATCCAAAATAATTAGCTAAATTGCTCTAGTAGGAGGTAGCATTTTCTGTCGATTGTGAGACAGCAATGGGATTCCATCAACAATAAATAATTTTCCGACTTGATATCGCCTCAGTCTGATCAAACAAGCAACGATTTATAAAATGTGATAATAATGAAAGAGAAAAGGTGGAAAATTCGATTACATCATGCTTGTTACAGCAGCCGGGTAGTCTGTTGGAATGTGAGCGCGATAACACGAACGCAGTAAGGGATCCCAGCATCCTTTGAACCAGGAGAGAAGAAACATTCAGGGAAGCAGGAGAGAGACAAATTAACCAATAAAAGGTAATCATACTTAATGATGAACCAATTTACCAAATTACTACCTGTAGGGGCTGAAGGCGTGCGAAAACGTGCACGGGACACGACACACAACATAAATTTGAGGCGTGCAATCAACTGATTTATGGCCGATGATTCCCAAGAAATTCCCGGTAAATAATAAATGATTGGTGGTATATACGTCACAAATCCATTTTTATTAGTATCTTGTGCCTGCGCTGTATGACTCATTTTATGTCAAGACATACCCAAGCTTTTCGTCCGAAAGGTGCAACCTTATTAAATTTATTGGGGCGGTAACATTACGCTTCTAATCTATTTATCTTTGTATTTCAAAGTCTTCTTTGCTGAGAAGTGTTTTTTTTTCGGTCACACATAGTTTGCATTTCTCTTAGTAATCAAGATTTTCCGGGAAGAAAGTGGTTAATTAATGGGTGAGTGGTAGAATTAAAAAAAAGAAAGACCTTTCCGTGGCTGCAGTTTCTATGAATTTCTTAATGGGTGTAAAACTTGAGTGGGGGTAATTACTATTTAAAGCAGCATTGAATCTTGGGGATTATGTTCGTTCAATTACGAGGAAATTATGATTAAACAGTACCCCAACTATGGTGTAGATGCAGCGAAATCACCCTGCAGTCATATCGTAGTGATGGGATCTGGTGGCGAGGCTTCGGCCGGAATCGCTGAGTTATTGCAATGAAAAATCAATGCATATTTATGAGTGCATTTAGCTGGGGGCAGTTAGCTCCAAAGGCTCATTATTCACACCTTACAGGATATTATTTATTCATCGATTATTCCCGAGTGCGCTTTGCTCCGGCTGCCTACTCATCAAATTGTGGTCTGCGGCTCGGGACGCACAAATCGGCTAAATAGGGATATGGCACAAGTGTAACCCAGAAAAGGTAATCCTCGACGTTTATCGACGATGGCTTTGTTGATCGCATTGCCCTTGAATGGCAAGGATAGCTCAAAGCGATAATGGTTCTGTCGCACTTTGTTTATATATAGTAGAAATCCGAAATAGCTCAGACAGATGCAAAAGACAAAACTAGGGTTCGAGCCCGGGCACCCGCGCCGCTTCCTCCGTCCGGTTCCAAGTCTTTGTGGATCTCACATTTGTCCGTTCTGCTGTCCTATAGAATTCCTAGCCCTGCTGGGCTGAAGGAGTCGGCACAGATCCTGTGCGGCTGCATTCAGGTATTGCCCCCTTGTCTTACAGGAACTTTACATTCTCATAACTAGATAAGAACTGGGGACTTGGAGCGGGACTGTACACCACTGACATATTGTTAATCGAGGTGTATGAATAGCGCCGGGCACAATGTGAAGGCCCCATTCCATGGTTTGGGGGCACTTAATCACCTGCGAGTCAGAGACTGCCAAGGACTTCTTCCTGATGAATTAAACTGATTTTCTCTATGTAATATTTTGAATAGCGAGAATCCTGAAAGGAAGACCAGCTCCAAGATCTACTAAATCGTTTCTGTTTCTATTCACAAAGCAAATCTCTAGATCTACATTCTGTAATCTCCGCAACTTGAAAGAAACTGTGTGGAAATATCTTTGGCTTGCACCAAAAGAAATTCCATTTCCTGTTTTACTTCTTTATGTATATGGAGCGCCCTCGGAATGGTTTGTTTTATTTGCCTTTAGCTCGAAAATTTTATTCGAAAGATATCTTAAAAATTCCGTCCAGGAACAAGCTCTAGTTTTGCAAAAGCGTTTTTCTCAAAGGCAAAGGGAGCAAACACGATTCCCCAAATAACGCAGTACTTCGGCACCCGCACCATGGCATGCTTCTTCTTTATCTATTAATAGCAAGAATATTGTCGAATATTGTTTCGCCTTTGTTCGCTAGAAACTATGAATTTAATATCCTTTGGACCCGCGGGGATATTTAAAGTGAAATTCTATTATCTGGAAAATCAGTAACAAAGGAAAAGTCTATATTCTTCGTGGAAATCGGACATATTAATCACAGATTTTCGATTATCCCTTCAATGTATACAGAAAGACGTTCAAAGGCGCCTTTGTTATACGAGCACTAGTTATGTAAATTATTCAGGAATCCACTTAAATAAAAATCAAGTAATGCAAGCAAGATTTAATAGCTGCTACTTGAAAATCGGAATTTGTTCCATTTTGTTCCTTTAGAATTACTTTCTCTTAAAAGTATGCGATATATCTTTAATGAAAGGTTTGGACAAATACAAAATTTTAGTATATGACCTTTCATTCGAATTTCTTAGATAAAAATTCTATTCAATTTTAATATGAGCAAACGACGATTATGTCTTTCAACATTAAATTAGATATTAAATTACTGAATAAGTTGTAATGAAATTTGTTTAAAATAACTCGTAAGAGCGATGTGGAAAAAATATATAATATGTAGATTCAGATTTCAGAAGAATATAAAAAAATATTTTACAATATTTAAGTTTTTAAAGAATCACAAAACAGTTATTAAAATAAAGACTTAAACGACATTTTTGTTCTGTTAATCTGAAAGAAGTCTTCACTGATATATGCCAAAGTTTAATATTTATAAGTCGATCATAAAAATATTATAAAATTGTTACAGGTACTACATGCAAAAATACATGCAGTTTTGTAGTCTACAATATATGTAATACAGTTTTGCAAATATTTTTCTATATGAATTAATGTCTTGTAAATACGTGTGCAGTCTATCTAAACGTATACATTGTAATTGTTTGGGCTGATCATTCAGTGAACTGACACAAAGACTATTAAAAACTAATTATAACTAAAACTAAGATATAAATAATTCTAACTAACTATATTATGTTAGAAAAATTCAAGAGAAATAAAAAATGAATGTAGCAAACAAGTAAATTTGACTATAAATATGGAAACGATCAGTATCTATTTAAGATGAGAAAATGTCAAATAATCTAAATAGCTAATTGGTAACCAAGAGTTTTTTCGATTTTAGTTTATTCAGTATTATATTTTTTAAATAATTTTACGGTGCGTGCCACTAGGCTGCAGCTTAGATAGCCTACACTTTAATACGGCCCTGATATGCAACTGGATGAAATCCACTATCTAATTATAGTACAATTCTCCAGTATCAGCTTGCGGTACCTACGTGTTTTACTATTCTATCACTTATTTAATGTTTGACAGCTTGATTAATTGAACTTGTTTTTGAAAGTTTAACCTTTAACCGCAGACATGTTTTACATGTTTTACATAGGTACGTCTGTAAGGTTATCGTGGTGTGACTTTTTGGGACGTTTGTTAACTTCGGTTTATGGAAACTCTGATGCTGGGTGCAATATGGCAAAATGAAATAAGATGACATATACAACTTTTACAATGGTGACGAGAGTTTGTCTAGTGACGTTTAGGGCAATGTAAACATATCCATTGTGTTGGTTCCCAAGCAGGCCCGAAAACGATGTCAGCGAGCAAAGGACAATAGCCATCTAGTAGCAGATTTCTAACCAAAGTACTATGTCCAGGATTTTCTTGGCTCGAAATCAGATATGAGTGACACATGCCAAGGCGGCGGAGACAAAATTCCATGTTCGCTACATTTCATTGGATAACTTAATCTTCCATACAACTTTCGTGCCGGAGGAGATCGCCCGATATATGCAGAACGCAAGTTATGTTTGCTTTTGATATATCCACATAATATGAGAACGAGAAGCCGTGCAGGATGGGTACGAAAGATACCGGAGACCGTGGGGTAGGTCCTCCGCACAAAAACATTTATTTAATAAAATCTATTAGACCCTACGAAAGCTTATCGTCTCAATTTTTCTGTAGAGGCACCGCTGTAACCTTGGCCGGAGAAAAGGACGAGTTTCCTTCCCTACGCCGAAATAGGATACGGTGACGTGCTCGATTCCCGGTGGTAGAGGCAACTTTTTGTTCTTATATCGTTACGAGAATATAGTCACATGGCAGGCATCTATACGTGTCCGGGCAACCGGCGTTTGAGGGATATCCGGGCGCAAAAATATCCAATCGAGTTGGAACTTAATTTGAGCTGCTTTTGGAATTACCAATGAAACGTGCACTGGTCCCGGGCCTCTGCCCTGATACACTCTGAAAACGGCGATTTTAGCAGCATCCCCGAGATGAAACCGGAGTAGAGTCGAAATGTGAACGCCTTGCGTCCTCTTCGACGTATAGAGGTTCCCGCACAACTAATGAGGTCCGGGACGGTGGGGATCACAGTGGCTGCTCCTTAGCGATAAATTGTGAATCGAACCGGAAAAAGGGTCCCATAAATATGTAATCAATCAATTTGCCACAAACAAGAAACAAACAGGTTGAATAAATACTTGTCCCTCCTAATCTCGGGAAGAATTTCATTCGGTTCCTCCGGCTCTTTCATGGGTTGACATGTGTGCTCCTCGGGAGCGTCGCTTCTGTCGTGGGAGATCTCCCGATCCCTCATAACGAGTGACAATTCTGTCATACTCGAGGAGATTAGGGCCTCTTCAATTACTGCAAACTCTGTTTGCGAATGCTTCACGTGTAATTGATTGATTCGTCTGATTTTAACACGCCCTTAAAGGCCAAATCTAATCAATTTTCTTCCTAAACATTTTTATTTTCTACCTGAGAAACATTTTAAATCGAATTATGCGAAAGCTTCGTTTAGCTTCGACCTCCCAACCTTTTCAGAATGCCCATAAATATTATTAGCCTAACCCTTCCCAGTGTTAGCGCAATAGTTCAATTATTCACAATTCTGGGTAAGGGTCGAGGCAGTCCACCTTGGGCCTGTTTTGTTTATTATTTTTATTGACATTTGCTTTTTTGTATCCAAGATCATATAGTAGGTACATACTACGCTTATAATGCTAAATTTATTCAAGTCATCAAAAATACTTCTGTCCGCTCTTTGCTTAATGCTGACCTGAAATATTTTAATAAATAAATTTTTGCGTTAAAAATTGTCTGCCAACAAATGCATGTATCTGAATGCCTTGTGATTTATATTCATTTCACGTAGGAAGAACCTATTACATTTTAAATATAAAGTAGAAGAAAGTTCTGTGGGGGTTCCTCTTTTTTTATTCTTCTTCTTATATAATATATTTTGGGAATCGATTTTTTTAAGTTTAATAAAATGTATTTATTTCTCCAGTATTAGTATGGTATTTGAAATAATGACCATACCTCAGCCAGAACGCACCCTGTGTCAAAAGATCGTGGTCAATATTTTGATTCTTACTTATATTGTAGTAGTAAAATTAGTAATTATACATAATGTGTTATAATATTATAACTTTACATTTTATTCTTTAAAAGTTCTTTCTTAAAGAACTAAAACTTTGTCCTCTGGTTTAATATTTGTATATATTCAGTGAAATAAAATTCCTACACTTACTTCTAGGCCCAAAACACATCCTAATTTTCATTAATAAAATATACGAACGAGACGTTTGTTGAACCTATTGAACTTGGTTAAATATTTCTTAGTTAACCTTTTTTTTAAGTATTTAGATTGTTCATTATTTCTTATTTCGCGAAAAAAATTGACTTGTTCAATCAATAAATCTATTGGAAACGTAGGAAATTTAAAAGCTGACTGGAAAGTTTAGGAAATTCAGCAAGATTTCATCCAGGTTGCTATATAAATATCCTACTTTTCAAATTTGTTCCCATCAATATGAGTAATTTTACAAACATTTATTGAATCATTTTACAATTACGAATTTATGCGTAATTAATTTTCAGTATGGATTATTAAAATTATAATCTATTAGGAATTTGTTTCAATTAATTGAAAAATACTACTATGTATATGAATAGCTATTTGGTAATTAAAAATTTTTTCGTACACATTTGGAGGGAATTTGTTACGTTGCACGATTTATATAATAATAATTTTATATTTGTAATTGTTTTGTAAAGCTATTCAATTCGAGTTCATTACAAATATTTGGTTGGTAGGAGCATGTCTAAGTTATTTTCAGAATGTCCGTAAATATTGTACTTAATCTCGGGCGTTGTACAACCATCGCAATGTGGCAATAAAGAGGACGAAACGACCGTTTGATAATGGCCATATTTCTTGGTCCCAGAAATTACCATTATCTCGTTGTTATTAATTTCCCCGTGCAGAAGCATTTCTAGCCGGTTCGATACACTTCTGCCAGCAAATTGCAGCGCAGATCATAAAAAGTTATAAGATGGCGACATTTAGTGCTAAACCCTACCGCGCGATGGCCTTACTCAGCCGATGCCGCTGGCTCATAAATTCTGGTGCTATCACTTCCGAGATAAAAGAGATTTATGATTGCTCCTACCTCACCTAATTACATTCTGTGCAACGTGCAAATGGAATTCTTTAGAAATTTCGACCATTTCTTCCCACCTGACCGCCATATCTGGCGTCGTACCCGTGCCACTTAATTATACGCGAGTGGACATTTCGTTGTATACTCGTACTTCTGTTTACTTTTAATGGCAAATACTATTTTATTTCCAGAATAAGATCCCTATCTGCATTGTGAGTATTGGAGACGCGCGATGTTGGAGCACATCATAAACTTAATTAAAGCCAATGAGAAACCTTTATCAGATGCCAGAAGCAAAAGTTCGCGAATTGCCAAGTGGAATTAATTATGGGTTACCTGGGCAATGCGAAAGTCATCACCGAGGTAGCCCAATGGTCGGCAACAGTTCAATTCAGGCAAATTAATTAAGAATGATTTTCTGAAGGAATTTATGTGGCCATGGGATGGAAATATTTTGTCCTCAATGCCTTCAGGGTCGTCGAGCCTTTTCGCAGCTTAATTCAGTCTGCCGGGCAATAATGAAATTCAGCCGATGAAGTGAGTAATAATTCGTGGAAAATGGAAATACGATAATTTGCAAAATACTTGTGCTAACTCCATGGAAACTTTTCTGACTTATACTCCTTTGGCTGAGGGTTAGCATGAAATGAAATGAATGCTGCCGGACAATCGGGCAGAAGACCTTAATGACCGCAAACATGTTATCCATTAAAACTCCTTTAATGTGAGTTTTTGCTCGTTGATGTGTTATCTGGCTTTGTTCATTCACCAAAAGTCATTTTAATGTCCTTGTCTCAACACATCTGCCCTAACCCTTTTTGGGAACATTTGTTTCCTTGGAGTTAATCTTGTGAATAAGAAAATTTTTTTCAACTTCTATCTCCGAAAGACAAAAGAAAGAGACGTCTTTTCAAATTTTCCCAAAATATTTCATTTGTAATAATCTGCTTTTAATTCAATGTACTGAGAGTGCCTGCCCTGAAAGTGGGTTTACAACCCTACACCGGCATCGACGCTCCACAGTCTGCAGCCCAGGTGAGCTGCCAAGGAGCACATATGCCGAAAAAGTCAAATATCAAGGAAGAGAGCTTTTTGCTGGAATTCAGTTGAAGACAAATTTTAGCCAGCAACTTGATATAATATATAGGGATTTCGCTGTACATTTCCATTACACATTTTCAGGAAATCTCCCTGACGGTTTCTTCGGCCATTTTCCATTTTATAACGTAATGCCTGAAGTTATTTTCAAACTTCGTACAAAGACATTAACTTGGCTTTAGAGTTCGGGGCAAAGTACAACAGGAAGGAAGGATGTTATCGGGTGGAGCGAGCACAAGAAAAACTGCAGAGAATTCAAGTTTGAAAGGGAGATATTTCCTCTTGTTTTTCCAATCTGGTTTCCTATATCCTTTTATCCATTGGCGTTGTTTGACTTTTATTTTTCTCCCGAGCATTCCGACTGAGCAGTTTTTTAGGGGCGAAATTAAATATTTGGTCTATGTAATGCATCGCTATAATCCCATAAATTCTCTAGAATTATGTTAATTATAATATACCACATAGGTACCTATTTATACTTTGTACCCCACCCTGGTGAATATAAAGATTATAAAATTTTAAAAGTCCTCCTGAATATGTCTTTTGATCGGCTAATTCAAGGATTACTTGGTCGAAGCTTTCAGGTCATGTCGGGTGAAGTTAGCAATTTATAAAGACCTTCAACTCCTGCAAAATGGGAGCTTTTAAACTGAAAAACACATTCAGTGCCTGAGACAGTACAAATTGCCACCTATATGGAGCTGTAATTCAGTGGTCTCTTTCGCAAGCAATAAATGCATATTTCAGGTGAGAAACTTTAAAGTGACCCTGCTCCTCCAGAGACTTTAGTTTGGTGCAGTAGTCAAATCGTTCGACTGCAGGGTGCTTGCGATGGCTATCGTCGAATAAATTTAGGTAACAACCTGCGCACCCCAAGCCTCTAATTGCCTCAAAGTGTCCCCAAGAGCTTTGCGTGCAGGCTCCGTTTTCTTATGGAGATAAGGAAATTATGCTGAGCCCAATAGTTTTAATTGCCTTGCCTCGATCTGGGGCTAAAATGTCTGGTTTCTGTTAAGCCAAGAGTTTTATATAAGTGTTCAGGTTTAACTTCCTAACAACAATAATTATAGATGCTTTTATGCTTTCCTCATATGTTATATGATGCAACAATTACCACAAATTGTATAATTAAATTTTATCGTTATAGTTTGCATTGCTCGGTTTTTTTAATGGCTTCAAACTTCTAGAATGTGCGCATGATAATGAACTGAATAAAATTTAAATAGCTTTTGAAGACTTCTTCTTATGAGAATCAATTTATATTGATATCGTTATAGGGGTTAATGCTTCTTAAAATTTATCAATATACGAGAGTTTTTTTTTTATTATTTTACTAGATTGCTATTGAACCCAGAGTCTGGAAAATGAAATAGTCTATCCTACACCTGTGGGTGTTGCAGTATCGTTGGGGTTTTATCTATATCAATTAGATTTGCATTTTCTTTAAATTATACTTATCCTTTCGCTTAGAGTATGTGTGGACTTCTATAAACGATTTTCATTTTTTATGTTTACCTGTCCTGAACTATATTACCATAATTTAGTTAATTTCGTAGATATTGTCTGGGCTGATTCAAATTATTCATTTACGAAGTTGCCGGATTTTACAAGTAATATTTAAAAAATAAACAGATTTAAAAGGGTAAACTTTTAATTAGCCATAAACGAGTTATCAGCAGACTGCTCTCATTACAATTTGTTTTAATTTATTGAATGATCACTGTTGCTTATCTAAATACATTTCTCTAGGGGTATTCATAATGCGTGGGAATTTTTGACACTGCAGATAGGGAAGTTACTGCAATTGGACGGTGCCATACATAAGCACAGATTATGCTATCTACGCTACCGTATCGCAAATCCCTCCCCAGGTGTGAATTGTTCGATTATTTCTGTAATTCAACAGATTTTAAGTAGCTGGTAGCAATGGCCAAGCCTAGGGCATTGTTTCTCATATTGAGCTGGCCAGTGGGGACTTGAATACGCCTAAATTATAGTGCAATACAAAAAAATAGAACCGCATTCAACAATTTTCATCCTAAGATTTAAGATGATGTTTCAAGTCGGCGCAATTTATTTATTTATATATAAGTATTGATTGATTAATTCAAAAGATTCAAAAGTAATTAGGCATGTCATGTAAAGCTAATCATACAGCCAATTAAACTAATTGAATTGTACATCAATTTATATATGCATGTTGAGAAAATTGGTAATCATATCGAGTTTCAAATAATTTTCAATGTTCAAAAATTTGTTCAAAAGTATTGTTAAACTTGAATTTTTTTTCTGTTTTATTTATATCACTTCTAACTAATTAAATAAATGTGCAATGAAGTAAAACCTTATTTGTGAGTTTCAAATCATTTCCTAATGGTGTAATTTTAGTTTTTCACGACTCGAAAAAGTTTGGCCTGTCTGCTTACTTTTAAAATGTATGTTGTATCGTCGAAAAAATGCAAATTGAAAATGAAAAAAAAATAAATAAAAAAATAATAAAAAACCAAAGGAATAAGGCAAGGTAATTAAATAAAATACTCGATTTGGGCAAAATACAAAACGTATATTTTACCCGAAAAAAATGGAGAGAAAAGCCCAAGGCATAAAAACTCTCTGAAGAATGTTATTATAAAATTAGATTACAAAAGAAACAAAAAGGGAACGAATTTACCGAATATTACGGAGAAGCACGCTGAGACTACCTGATATGTAATATGTGTAATTGATGATTTGCGATTTTTTAGACGATCGTCAAGACGGAGAGAGCCACGTTTGGCCTCCGTTGATGATTTGCGATTTTTTAGACGATCGTCAAGACGGAGAGAGCCACGTTTGGCCTCCGTTGATGATTTGCGATTTTTTAGACGATCGTCAAGACGGAGAGAGCCACGTTTGGCCTCCGTTGATGATTTGCGATTTTTTAGACGATCGTCAAGACGGAGAGAGCCACGTTTGGCCTCCGTTGATGATTTGCGATTTTTTAGACGATCGTCAAGACGGAGAGAGCCACGTTTGGCCTCCGTTGCGACGTTTGTTGTTAACAGAATCACCTAGGCGCGCGATTGACGGAGCGAGTCACCTTGACCTCCGTTAAAACGATTGAAAACGATTGAACTCGGTGCACTCGAGTATAGCTTAATTGGTTTGCACTAGGAGTGCAACTCTCAAGGAGAGCACGCCCACCCCGTGATCACTTCCGCGTTCGCGTAAATATTAATTTAAACGCGATATTGAATTGAGACAACAAAACGCAACAAGACACAACAAAAGGATTGAATTCAATCCCCGATTATTAATTAAAACAATGACAAATTCAATTTAACCAACGAAGCGAACGATTTAAATATTGAGCGAATTTCAGAGCAAAATAAACTACAAGCGTCTCGATTGAGAAAACCTGGTAGAATGACCGCATCGGTCTTGATGAGTTGAAAATTAAGATGGGTTTTTTCCTCTCTCGTCCTTCTCACCACGCGACCTCCGCCCTGAGGCCTTCTATGCAACGATGCATCGCCGCGATAGAGAGAGAGAGGAATGAAGAATGTAAAAAAAATGGGAATTATCATATATATGTCCCCTGGTTTCGCATGAAACAATATATACCCCGGTTTCGCATGAAACAATATATACCCCGGTTTCGCATGAAACATACTCCCCCCGGCTGCGAATGAGAATGAGCTGAAAATGTTGTGAATGAGTGTAGCAAGACAGGTAACTCAGCGCGCGTACATAAATTGAGTTTAAATAATTGATTTAATATTCATGTTTCCACTGGCAATGGACAGAGTGAAGTAGCATTTCGCATGTAGATCCCCCTGGACGTTTTGACCTTGACCACTCGACTGATCCCATCAGATCCAGGATAGACCTCAAGGACAATACCCAATGGCCATTTCATGCAGGGAGTCAGCTTGTCAATGAAAACCACGACTGTCCCTTCCTTCACGTCGCTCTCACCAGCAAACCACTTTTGCCGCTTCTGGAGCTCACTTAGGTATTCGAGATGCCAACGTCTCCAAAAGTCCTGACGGGCTCGAGTTATGAACTTCCAAACGGTGAGTCGGTTATCTGGAACATTAAGATAATTATTTTCCGGCAGTTTATTGAGAGGACGACCGATAAGAATGTGCGCGGGGGTTAAAGCGATTGGATCATTCGGATCAGTAGACAAAGAACATAAGGGTCTTGAATTAAGTATCGCTTCGATTTCAACGGCTAATGTACTTAATTCTTCGAAAGTTAGAAGTTTATCCCCCAACACGCGCTTAAGATGATGTTTAAAAGACTTTACCGCAGCCTCCCAACTGCCGCCGAAATGTGGGGATTCTGGCGGATTAAAATGCCAAACGACGTTATTTGACGCAGCGAAAGCCTCCACCCCTTCCCGAAATTGTTTATCGGATAGAAGAGCATATAGTTCGCGTAATTGATTGTTTGCACCCACGAAATTTTTTCCGTTGTCAGAATTGACGTTAGAGGGAATTCCCCTACGACCAATGAATCGTTTAAAAGTTGCTAAAAAGCTATCCGTGCTCAGGTCACTCGCGATTTCTATGTGAACAGCTCTGGTGGCCATGCAAATGTATACGCATCCGTAAGATTTAATTTTAGTACGATTTCGAAATTTTTTCTCTTTGATATAAACCGGACCGAAAAAATCAACTCCCGTGTTTTGAAATGCAGCCGATGCTTGAACTCGAGATTTTGGTAAATCTGCCATCTTATATTGAATCGCGACGGGTTTATGTCGAATGCAAGTAACACAATTGCGTGTGATCTTCCGGACCTGATTTTTACCGTCCAAAAGCCAAAATCGCTGCCGAAGTGAACATAACGTGCTCTGAATACCGGAATGATAGTTTTGTAAATGCGCGTCTCTAATAATCAAGTCTGTAACATGATGGTATGAAGGTAATAAACACGGATATTTTTGTTCGTTGGACAAACTAGAATTTTTTAAACGACCGCCAACTCGTAATAAACCGTCTTTATCCAAAAATGGATCGAGTGCAGCTAATTTATGACTTTTAATAAGTTTACCTTGTGACAAAGCTTCTATTTCGTTATAAAAGAATTCTTTTTGAATGATACTCAAAACTCGTTTTTCGGCATTGATTTTTTCCCCCACGCTTATCGGAATTCCAGAAAAAGTTCTATTTCGCCAACGTAAACAAAATGCTATTGACTTTACTAATATTCTATAAGACGAGAAACGTTTAAAGATTTCGCATTCCTTTGGATTTTTAAGCAAAACGTGACGATCTATAGATATTTCCGTCATTGAATTTAATTGATGTATAAACGCGGCCCAAGATGCGCTTAGCTCCTGCGTAATTGGTTCGTCCCATCCGATCTTTAGCCTCCAACATTCTTGCATAATAAGTTTCGCGCTCATAATTATTGGCCCTAGTAGACCCAAAGGATCAAAGATTTTTGCGATTTCGGACAACACGTTGCGTTTAGCAAATTGAATTGTGTAATTAATTGTTTTTGAAGTGTAAATTAATTTATCGTTATTTGAGTTCCATGCAATCCCGAGTGTCTTAGAGACTTCGTTTTGTTCAACTGCGTTGTCCGACCCAAAAATCTTTTCATGAATATTATCTAACGCGTGACTATGATTTGACGCCCACTGACGGATATTGAATTTACCCCGTTTTAATATTTCAATGATTTCGTCGCGAATTTTTAGTACTTCGCTCAAAGTGTCAGCCCCCGTAAGCAGATCATCGACGTACAAATCGCGCTTTAAAATTGCACTAGCGCGTGGGAATTCGTGTGACTCGTCGTCCGCAAGCTTGTGTATTGTTCGTATTGCAAGAAAAGGAGCAGACGAAACACCGAAAGTTACTGTATTTAAATTGAATACGCGAATTTTATTGTCGTTATACCAAAAAACCCGTTGATATTTACGATCATCCGGATGAATAAGTACTTGTCTATACATTTTTTCTATGTCCGCGGTCAAAACGTAAACATGTGTACGAAATCTAAACAAATGTTCAAACAGTTTATCTTGAATCGTCGGACCGATCATCAAAGTTTGATTAAGAGAAATCCCGTTAGAAGTTTTAGCCGACGCGTCAAAGACAACCCGGAGTTTAGTTGTGGCGCTCGTGGCCTTTTGAACAGCATGATGTGGCATATAATAACCTTGCGATAAATCATCCGAAGCTAATGACATGTGTCCCAAATCTAGATATTGTTGCATTACTTTATGATATTCATCCTTAAGCCGAGGGTTGGAATTTAAAGTTTTTTGCAAAGACTGAAATCTCCGAAATGCTTGCGCACGAGACTCACCGAATTCGACGTTATTGTGCCGGAAGGGCAGTCGTACCATGTATTGACCGTTTTCAGTTCGCGCGGTATTTTCAACGTAATGTTTTTCGCATAACGGTTCTTCCGATGCTGTTCCAATTCCCGCGCCGATTTCTTTGATATTCCAAAATTTTTCTATTTGTTTATGTAATGTAGTTAAATGACAAGAAGCTGCGCGTACATTTTTACCAGTTTCAAAACCGCCAACAACAACCCATCCTAATCGCGTTTTTTGTATAAACAAATCAGAACCCGTTTTCGATACATGAATTAATCCCGATTGCAACAAAGACATTGTAGCGCCGCTATTAATTAAAATATCTACTGGTCGCGGTAAATGAAATTGAGAATCAGCTAACGGCAAATTAGGTGGCAAATCTACGTCTTCTCGCGGAAAAACATCTTGAGGCTCAAATTCGGATATTACGGAAACAATTAAACAAGTTAATGATTTTTCAAAATTATTGTGAATAGATTGAATGTAAATATCGACTTTACCGTTTGAAAAAGAATTCATATTATTGACAGCACCGACCGCTATGGAACATTTACGTATAGGAAGTCCGAGTTTACGAACAAAACCGCTGCTAATCAAGTTGGTAGTCGCGCAAGTATCGAGCAAAATTCGAGCGTTGACGAGAATGTCATCCTTGCCCCGGACACGGGCAACCGCGCTCATCATCAGCGGCGATGACGATTCATCGGCAAGCACTTTAAATACACCTGCAGATAGTCATGCCGAGGGACGGCCGCCCGTAGCCGTTGCAGCCTCCCTTCCCGTGGCCCCGCCTTGGGAATTACGCCCTTGATCAGAATGAAGACAAGTATGATGGGGTTTTTGACACTTCTTACAACGCCCGGATGTACATTGACCCGAGTGTTTTCGAAGACAATTGTAACATAAATTATTAGCCCTAGCCGCGTTCCAACGAGCAGAAACAGGTAAAGCTTCAAATTTAGCGCACCTGTACGTCGGATGATCCTCGGAACAATAGCCGCACGCGCACGATGGTGTCATGAACGTTTTCTCAACCCTTCCTCCCCTGCGGGTTTTCATCGGATGAGGCGCGACCGAAGCTGGAGCTCCCTTTCGTTTATTCGAACTTTTACCGTCCGAATCAGACTTTGAATGCAAGCGATCCACGGTTTCCCTGATAAAGGAAAAGAATTCGTCGAAAGTCGGCAATTCTTCCATACTTTTAAATGTTCTTTCCCAATCGTCGCGAATTTCATCGGGTAAATTTAAAATTAAATGACGAAGCATACACGTATCTGGTTTAACACCGAGAGATTCCAATGCGCTAATTGTTTGCCGAACCACATCGACCAACCCCTCGAGTGCTTTATCCGTCGCCACGGTGAGTTTAGGTAACTTGATTATCGAATCGATATGTTGGTATACGATAATACGCCTTTTCTCATACGAATCTTTTAGAAGCTTCCACGCGGCCCCGTAGCTTTCCGCACAGACAGCAAAATGCGCTACTTTGTCCTTAGCGGCATCTCGCATACAGCTCTTCAAATATTGAAATTTAACAACATCGTCGATGTCTTGACGCGAATCTATCACGGATTTAAAGGTGTTAGAAAAATCAAGCCATTCTTTATAATCACCGTAAAATTTAGGAAGTTCGTTTATGGGAAGTTTAGATAATTTCTGCCTTTCAATAAAAGTCGACGTGCCTATCGGACCCATTGAGACATCAGAATTACGCGGCGCGGTTATATTTTGGGTACTTTGAACATTAGCAGCGACTCTATAATAAGTATTTTGAATTTCATTCATTTGCGCGATACCGGCGTCATTTGGGTCGAGGGTTTTTAATTCGTCATGCAAATCTTCGTAATTATAAAAGAGCGTAGTCAAACGATCGACTCGCAACCTTGATTCCACTGGAGATATGCTACCGACGACTAAGGCGCTCTCAAGAGCCGCAGCTCGTTCAAGAAGCGTTTTCCGTTTTTCGGTTATAAATTCAATTCGCTTTCTCACGTCAGCCATTTTGAAATCAAATTAAATCTAAAAAATCAATCAAAAATCAAATCAAATTAAGACCAATCCAATTTAAATAAAATAAACCCGAATTTTTTAATATAATTCAAATAATGTAAAATTAATCTCCGCGAACAATTACAATTTATCAAAATTAAGTCAATTCAAATTGCAAATGTACGATTACCCAGTTCAGAAAAAATTCAAATTATGGCCCGAACCAATTCAACGAAAGACAAGAAGGCACACGAGCGGTAAATCAATTCCGCGAAGTCGTATGTTTACGTTTGCTAACGGCGCGAACAATGTACGCCGGTTCCGCCCTTATATGCGCGCACGATGAGATCCGTTCCGCGAATTTAGGGTCGTTCGTGCACGTGCACGACAAAAGACCGTTGAACACGCGAACACAGCTGTATGCGAGTTGACGCAACAATACCACGCGCACTGATTTTTCTTCCTTGTATATTATACACACTATTCAACAAAATATATATGGTAAATATAAAAAATAAAAAAGGTAACTTAGTTGTAAACCAGCTGACGTCAATGTCCCGATGATGAACTCCAGAAGCGGCCCAAGGACAGATGACAAAGCAGAATGCACGCTATTTCCCCGAACGATCTCGTGCTCGTTTCCCCTGTTTTGTTTTAGGCAAAAGGCAAATCTCAAGCGTGCTTCTCCTCACAGGAGGCACCAATTTTTGTATCGTCGAAAAAATGCAAATTGAAAATGAAAAAAAAATAAATAAAAAAATAATAAAAAACCAAAGGAATAAGGCAAGGTAATTAAATAAAATACTCGATTTGGGCAAAATACAAAACGTATATTTTACCCGAAAAAAATGGAGAGAAAAGCCCAAGGCATAAAAACTCTCTGAAGAATGTTATTATAAAATTAGATTACAAAAGAAACAAAAAGGGAACGAATTTACCGAATATTACGGAGAAGCACGCTGAGACTACCTGATATGTAATATGTGTAATTGATGATTTGCGATTTTTTAGACGATCGTCAAGACGGAGAGAGCCACGTTTGGCCTCCGTTGATGATTTGCGATTTTTTAGACGATCGTCAAGACGGAGAGAGCCACGTTTGGCCTCCGTTGATGATTTGCGATTTTTTAGACGATCGTCAAGACGGAGAGAGCCACGTTTGGCCTCCGTTGATGATTTGCGATTTTTTAGACGATCGTCAAGACGGAGAGAGCCACGTTTGGCCTCCGTTGATGATTTGCGATTTTTTAGACGATCGTCAAGACGGAGAGAGCCACGTTTGGCCTCCGTTGCGACGTTTGTTGTTAACAGAATCACCTAGGCGCGCGATTGACGGAGCGAGTCACCTTGACCTCCGTTAAAACGATTGAAAACGATTGAACTCGGTGCACTCGAGTATAGCTTAATTGGTTTGCACTAGGAGTGCAACTCTCAAGGAGAGCACGCCCACCCCGTGATCACTTCCGCGTTCGCGTAAATATTAATTTAAACGCGATATTGAATTGAGACAACAAAACGCAACAAGACACAACAAAAGGATTGAATTCAATCCCCGATTATTAATTAAAACAATGACAAATTCAATTTAACCAACGAAGCGAACGATTTAAATATTGAGCGAATTTCAGAGCAAAATAAACTACAAGCGTCTCGATTGAGAAAACCTGGTAGAATGACCGCATCGGTCTTGATGAGTTGAAAATTAAGATGGGTTTTTTCCTCTCTCGTCCTTCTCACCACGCGACCTCCGCCCTGAGGCCTTCTATGCAACGATGCATCGCCGCGATAGAGAGAGAGAGGAATGAAGAATGTAAAAAAAATGGGAATTATCATATATATGTCCCCTGGTTTCGCATGAAACAATATATACCCCGGTTTCGCATGAAACAATATATACCCCGGTTTCGCATGAAACATATGTCGTTTTAGAAAGGATAACTTCTTGGGGCAATTATTCGCTAAAAGCACGGGTGAATTCCTAATTTGTCGTGGACAGCGCAACATATCCTGGTTTCCTTTCTTAGCTGCTTTGATGTCGCGCCGTGTCGGCTTAGCCAAAATGAATAAAAACATTTCCGTCGTAGTCCTCGTTCGAGGCACGGCATTCGCTTACATGAAATTGCAGAAGTGACTCTGGTCGGGTGTCAAAATCTCGTTACCAAATTCTTAGCTTTATACGTCAGGGCCGGCTGCAGCCGCTACCTCTCCTGAATAATTTAGAAGGAGGATAAGCCATGGTATTTTAATCATATTTCAAAGTTTTTCCGGACAACAGATGCGGAAACAAGCAACTGCCTGGCTCGTTCCGGAACAGCTTGGTCTCATGCTATTCGAATACCAAATCAAGGTAGAAACCGTGTGTTTTTGTCCGCCCTTGCCTGCGCCGGGCATGCACATCCTGCAGGAGGAGAGTGGCCGGGCCCGGTGCAGTGCCGCTCCCGGCTTTTTGCCTAATTTCCTTAGTCGATGTTAAATTCTTAATCCTTTCTTGCTCCTTTCATTTGAATTATATCAACCCGATCCTCCGCAGCCATGCCTAGAAAGTAAAAGTATTCCCATGTTTGCCTAAAAGCTTTCCAAGTTTGCTCTGAATGCCGCGAGGAATGGGCTTGTAAAGGAGTTCCAAAAGACGTGTACTCTGCTGTAGTGAACTTGAAAAATGGTAACTGGATTACGGGTTTACGTCGAATATTTCACTGCTCTGTATATGCAGAAAGGATCCGGTTAATTTTGTGCAGTTTGCCACACTGCAAGTTACTACAAAGGCAAATTTAATTTGTATCCTTCAAGAATTCCTTTTATGCTGCAAGAAATGCATGGATCCCTATTGTTAACCGCCATGTGTGTCCTTTTGTTATATTTTTTTTTCTAACTCAGCTTAGCTTTTAGAAATTTTCTGAAAATCCATAGTATGCTTGCGTACCTACTTTGCTCTATATAACTTAAAGGGATTTTTACAACTGATGTAGTCCCTGTTTTCATAATAAGTTTACATAAATATAAAACTTTAAGTAAGATAAATATTTAAGAAAACTATTTTCAAAAGCAATCATTTTATATTACACCATAATTAAAAATAATTCGTAAAATAGATAACATTAAACTTATACTCATATTTTAGTCTTGATTTTTTAAAAATCGTCATTTTTCGCTGGTAAGGTGTATTTCAAGAGTTAATTCGTTGACTATTATCATATGTCTTGAAAGTTTTAGAAAGTTACAAATGGTTTTTAAATTCTGTGTACATAAAACAATATATTAGTTCTGTTAATGACAATTTTTTTACAATACTCGCGAGGACCATTTCGCAACAAATTGATTTAAAACTTCATTACGACCTTCCTTGCTTTATTCTCCGTCCACGTTTTAGGATTATATTTTTCAAAACGAAAAACCCTCAACTCGGGAAATTACCTGTGTTCACAATTTGACAAAATACTTCTCACTTGGGAATATGGAACATTTTTATAACCGAATCCAAACAGCTTGAAAATAATTTTCCGTCCGTTCTAGCAAATTGTATTTTGGCGGTGGCGGACGATTGTGGTTCCAAAGCAAAAATGGTTTAACAGGAGTTGCGCGAAATGGCGCTTACAAGAAGTTATATACGAATTTTGTAGGGTCGAGTGCGGGACTTTGATTTATAGCCACCGAGGAAGTGTTGTTCTCAACTATTAATCCCCCCGAAATGAGGAAATTTGTTTTACCACCAGAAATTTGCGAACAGATTTTTCCTCGCCAAAAAGTCGAGTCGGGCAATGCAATCACAGTAATGAAAGCCTATGTACGTTAGCTGCATAGCGCTGCTGTGAATGATTTAAAATTCCATGGTTGGTGCTGTTTTGTATTTATAAAAATGGGTTAAACAGAAAACATAGTGATCAGCCGGAAGATCTCGAAATGGTGCTCTTACTGCAAAACATGGGACCACATCCATAACTTTTCCCGGAAAATTTATGTTTTGTAGTTTGCACCAAAATGAATATTTCGCAGCGTGAAGCCCGCGGAAGCTTTTTCCAGGGTGTTAATTGTGCGGGTGAAAATCGACTTAATAACGAACACTGCCGAACAGCTCTTCGCCAAATAAGAATTCGCCCTGGAAAATTGTTCATTTCTATTACTCAACCTCTGGTACCTGCATCCTTTTGTTAAGATGCAGTCCCCCGGTGCCTCGTAAACAAGGCGATGCACCTGCACAACAACTGCAACTGCAACGTCTCGACGGAATTCTAAAGTAATCTTAGTATCTGTGCTCCGGGGAGTTGTGGCGCGGGTAACAGCAGAAACCCCAAGCAAATGCAGCGCCGACTTAAGGTCGGACCATTTGCAGAGTGTCGCTAACTAAACTGTATCACAAAGTAGAAGCCAAATGAACCCCAGGTTTGCGAAGACGCATTTAAGGAATAAAGATTTTCACTTCCCTTGCATCTGTCGTCTCCTGCAGCCGGCCGGATGAGACGTGTGGGCTACTCCTGCACACATGTTGTCGGATCGGGTTTCCCCGGGTGAGAATTCCTGTTCCCACAACAAGCCCGGCCCGGAACGCCCCTGTTACGGAGCCATAGTGTTCGGGTATCAGGTAAATTAATTAATGTCCTGCAAAGGTACTAACCCGATACTACGCCTAGATCATAAATCTAATCAGAAAGGATTACCCGCCTGCGCCTACTCGCACTCTGAACCTATCAGGATATTATCACTTTACACGGCACGAGACATTTATTTAAATTAAGCTCGGTCCGTACCTGCCTCAATCGGCTAATACCCGGCTCGAGATGGTTAATTTTGCCCAAATTCATTTCGCCTTGCCCGCCCGTCCCCAACTAGTCGCCAAGGTACTTTCAAGGATCAACAAATTAATTTGAGTGAAAGCCAGGCCCACTCTGTCGGGGTGGTTTCCGGGGGCCCAACGTAAAAAACTAATTGGGACCGGGATGGGTGACCCGCTCTTCTGGGGCCCCCTCAAGATTGCTTACAGCTTTCCCGGGTGGGTGTCACTTGCCAGCGATGGTTCTGTTATCCCGTTATTGCTCATTTTTACTGGTTCCCGCCCATGACAAATTACAAACCTTAAATTTATGACAACGAATTTCTGTTGCGGGGAAAGGGTATTAATTAAGGTTCAAAGAGAATGTCATTTAAATACAGCAATATGTGTACACTCCCCCAACTTACAGGGTGAACCCGTGTTGCGAAGGTGTAGTTTATACCCTCAAGACCCTTAACTTGCTTTGGGTTTAGCGACGCAACGACTATTTTGGATTTTCCTGCCTCTTCAAAAATAAAGCGCTTCAAAACCGCAAAATCCGATCTATGTACTTTGCTGGAGTCTAAATAATTGATTAAGAGTTGATTATTTAATTAGATACATATTAAAATATTAAACCTCGTTTTGCTCTATGTTCAATTGAGTAACCTATGCAAGTTTTAAGTTTTTCAGAAGTGGTATTATATTTTTGTCAAAAATTAAGTAACTTAATTTAGTTTTACTAAAAAAATTAAAAAAACGGACAAGTGCGAGACCCTTGGGGGCTCTGTTTCCTTAAATTTGAATCATAGAAAAATAGTTAAGTATTGTTACGTAATAATAATAATTTCACTATTCTTAATACACTTTGAAAGAAGGTATCTTTTTATTATATTGAGTTAGAAACATGAATTTTTTACAATAAAACTATTTACTTTAGTAATTGGGTCTTAATTTATACTCCATATATCTTACCAGTTATTGAGAAAAAAGCTATTGACGAACAACAAAGTGATAAGGATTCCCGGAACACCAAAAACAATTTTATTTACCAATATTTTCTTAACTTTGTAAGAAAGAGATTAGATTTTGGTATGTTTTATACAACTAATTTTTTAAAATAGCGAAATTCATGCTTCTTACAGCTTATTATTTTAATAATTTTCAAAAAATTGCGTAGATCACACGTTCTGGGAAAAACTGGTAAATTCTTAGTATTTCTAAAGAAAAGCTCTGATGCTAAGAATAAAATCTCTCATTAAATATGGTATTTATTATTTGCTAACATAATAATTTAATGTAAATAACTTAAAAGAAAAATGCTTTCCAGGTATACGCTTTTAATAAGCAATGAAATATTGATTTAACTTTGTCTCTTACTGACAAGCTAAAATGTTCTATACCTTGAAGACTTTTTTAGTTTCCTTAAAAATATTAAAGAGGGAAGAAAGCTCCGTACAATGTTAAGGCGCAAAAGATGTTCAGGGTGCAGACAATTTATAAAAAATTTAATATTGTTTCTTTTACTGTTTTTAGTAAAGTTAAACAAATCATTAGATTTTCGCCAGAAATAATGCCATAAACTACGAATAGTTTTATATTTTCGTAATCAATTTGCCTGTGCTTCGAAATAGTGTTTTAATTTATCTGTTAATATTTCCTCACAGCCAAGTTGGATTTTTATTTAAGGAATTAAGTTATCGTCTACATAAAAGTCGACTCTATATTATACATATGTATATTAGGGTGGAGTGAATTTTTGTTTTTATATATTTACTATGGCATACCCGCAAGAAGCTGCGTGATAAGCACAATAAGCAAAAGCGAAAATATTTTTTGTCTAGGTTTATATGTAGTAGTAGTTTATTTGTTTAATTCCAAGTATAAAATACAACAGAATTCTACAAAGGGTGTTTGTCCATTACAATATATAAATATACATGTGCAATAATATTTGCATGTTAATTAGATTTACAATAAATATGGTTTTAATCTGAAGTTATAAATAGATTACATTATTTTGTAGAATGACATCTAGTAGTTTCACTAGTTTATGAACTTATTTTTCACTGATATTTTTTATAAAGGCAGAGAGAGTTGAGTTTCGCGATGCGAGTTCAGGTAACAGCTGCATTCTTTGGTCATTGTACCTTTGGCAATGAGCTACTTGGTGGAAGATAGAATCTTCTTCGGCGCAATATTCACAGTAGCTGCTTAGAGGGAATTTGAATTTTCCTCTTTTCATAATTATTCTACTGTTAACCACGTTAAATAGCCGGATTTGGGCAACTAATCTTTTTTCCCAGAGGGGGATTCTAAAGTCTAAGTACTTGACGCGGTACTCTTCGTCAATCAATCCAGAGTATATAGCTAGCGATGTAGATTCGCTGCAATTTTTTAGGTCGCTGTCATGCTGGAGTTTTTCGAACTGCTTGACAAAGGATTCTTTTCCTTTCCTTAGGGCCTCGAAATCCAAGTCCCTTCACACGCTACCCGCATTGTCTAGGTTTATATTTAGAGGTGCCCCCGTTGGGACAAAGTTTTGAAAAAAAAAAAAAAAAAATAGAAACTTGTCAATGTTCGATAGTGCAAAACCAAATGCTAAACTTCATAAAATGATGGTTTTATCAGGGCCAGACTGTCATCACGTCAGATGATGCCTTTTTATAATACTAAACGTGAATTTTCTACTTAATTGGCTATTTTGTAAAATTTTTCTCGTAAATGTTTCATAAATATGAATCGCAGTTTTATTGTAAAATTCTTGATTTATTTTTGTTTTAAGAGGTTTTGGGGTACCATAAATTCCAAACTTTTATATATATTTTTATTATTACATAAAAATATAGGTTTTAAACAACATGATAAATACTATTCTGATACATTATTAAGGTTTATATACATCTGAATGAGGCTGTCAAAAATGAATGAAATTATACTTTTTTTCAAAATTCTTTCCTTTTGGGGCACCTCAAACCATTATAATACATAAATTATATTTAACATACTTCATTTGCTCATTTGCTATGCTATTATAAAATAACAAACAAAATAATTCACCATACATTTTCACTCCACCCTAATGTATATGATTATCTTCCATTAAAAAGTACCAAGGCTACGCGCAATACACATAACATTCATGTTTTTAGCGGTTTGAAAAATAAATTAAATTAATTAAATAAGTGATATTGCAATTATGAATACCTACCTACAAAAATTCTTTTTTCATCAGGTTTATGTAGCATTAATTAGATTACAAATTAATTTTATTTATCGTTTACTAAATTTATCATCAATCAATTAAATGACATCAATATTTTGCGTGTGGACAAAGTGGTGACTGAGGTAAAAATTTCAAGATAAAAAGGGAACAAAGAAATTCGTGTTGACTATGGGGATCACTTCAAGTGATTTAATTTAACATGAGCAGACGCGCTAAAAGAATTGGGCACTCGAGGGCGAAGTCTAAAAACCGCACGCACGGAGCGCAACTCAAGGGCTCGCTTCTCGAGCAAAATAAAAGCGCTCGGCACTCCTTTAAATTTTAATAGGACCCGGGACCCGGGACTCGGTACCCGGTACCGGGAATAAGTCTGAAGGCACGGATGAGCCGAGCTTGCATTTTTTCGCTTTTTTTCGACTTTTGTCGACGTGGCTGCGTACAAACTCTCCTCTCAGACGCATTAAGGGTTTCCCTCAGACGGAAAGACTTCATTATAAGCGAAATCCGGGCGAATCATTTCAGCGCAGGATGTGTTCGGAGGACCAGGGCTGAATTACTTGCAACCCTTTCAGTAAAACAAAAGACTTGTTGCGTTCGCCAGAGTCGCAGTAAATTGCATAGCACAGGACATGTCTTTTGTACTCATATCTGCATACTTTTCCCTTCCGTGCATTTGCCCTGATCCATTCGAAATCGACACTTATGTATGTGTGCGATGGTCCTGGCGGGGGCGGCGTGTCGGTACATCTTCACCCCACATACACTAGAGATATACTCAAAACGTTGCGAAAGGGATTTTTACAGCAGATGTGATACTATTTCCCATTTTAACATAATGGAAAAGTGTTTTACATATGTCGATTCATGGCTGTCGAATCATTTGTTGGCCGAAAAAGGTTATAAAAGGGACGAGTTCTCCCCAGGGCAAGCGGTCCGGACCAGATCCGAAATAGGAGTATAAATAATGGTCATCCCTTTTCGTTTTAAGTCGGGTCATACAAAGAAAACAAATTGCAAAGTGAACTCCAAAGTATCCAAAATTAAGACCAGGAGTTTGAGAGTTACCCCATGTTATCAAGCAGACGCTGACAAACAGAGCGTTGGACACGGGGCTGATGCTCAGATTTTGGGTTATTTCGCCAAGAGACTTGCGAAACCATGACATGGATATACACAGGAGTTTAATGTAATTTTTGCGGTTTACTCATGATTTTTTAACTTTAGCGTGCACTCAGAAATAATCAATAAAAGCTTCTTTCTAAAATTCTCTATCGTTTGGAAATAAAATTCAGGCTTTAACGAGTATAAGAGCAAATAACTACCAAATTGTAAATGTTTCAAAAGCTATGCTCGACTTATCAAAAGATTAAGTCTTTTGAAAAAGTTATTTTCTTCAAATTGCTATTCAATTCTCTTATATGTATGTAGGTATATCGTTTCAAGAATTATTCTTATTACATAAATTGCTGTCGTACTGGTATTATAGAAATAATGACAACGTCGTTCATTTGACTACAGTACTCGGAAATTTATAAAAAGTCCTTAGATGCATTAGAAAGACTTCACTTTAGACTTTAGAATCCATATTAATTTTTGATAAATGTTATTAAAATTGAATGTTTCTATTAATTTTAGGTTTAATTTCTTTGATGAATTCAGAACAATTTTTTCAAAAGCTAGACCGAATAAATTAATTTCATTTTAATGAGAATAGACAAATTGTTTTTTTCTTATGTAAATATTCCTTTCCGTATTTTATTTATCACAAATTTTAACTTTCATATTATTAATTGGTTTCATTGACTGCAAAATTGTACATAAATCTTGAATTTTTATGGGATATGCTCAGCAGGGCGTTTTTTTTTAATGCGAAACGTTTCTTAAGAAATGTTAAATTGAGAAATGAAAGCCTAAAAGTTGCATCACTGTGGAATGTTGTTGATGAGAAAATTTAGAAAATCGAAGTATTGGCCATTAGGAGATAAAAATAACTAAAATAAATTCATTTTGGAAATTCATAGATATAAAGGAAATGTTTTACTGCATAACTTTTTTTGAGCTGACTTGAGTTTAATAATAATCGATGAGGGTGAGGGCAAATTAAATATGTGCGAAAAGAAAATATTATATTTAAATATGTAAATGGTTAATTTTATATTCCTTTTATTTCTGGGAATATTTTAAGACACACGCATTTTAGAATATAAATAGCACAAAAGTTCAAAAAGAATCCATTTTGTTATCATGCAGCTTTGGATATTTCGTTAAATAGAAAGAAATTCTTGTTTAATTTCTTTAAATTATAAGACATATTTCGATTTGAAGAAAAAGTTAAACAATTCTGTATGTAAAAAGGCTTTTTAATTTTTTGTTTAAATAAATGAAATCCAGTGAATAAATAGAACAGAAACGCCACAATTTACAGAAGTACTTCTTTTATTAATGTAAAAAATAGCTAGTCTAAGAACGTAATGTTGATGATTTCTATCGTAGATTTTGGCAAAGTTCTTAACATATGAAATATATTGCAAAATTTCAGCCAAATCCGTCTAGTGGTTTTTGAGTGTATGTAGGTGCAATTTAAGCCTGGTTACAATTTGGTTATGTATCGTACTGAAACAAAACATTTTGTCCTCGATAAAAATAATACATATTTATCATTTACTCCACGTTTCCCTACTGTAAGCATTGCAGTTTAAGGTTCTTTATACGCTCCAGAAATGTTGCATAGTACGAGTTGCTCCACTTTCCCCGTATATTTTCTTAAGTTTATATGAGCGCAACTGGATTTGGCTCTGGATCCTGGTTGCATCGCAATAACAAAATAATACGAAAAATTGGATGTCTGTGGTTCCTACGTTAGCCACACTATCTACGGGGAATCGGCGAACTACTCGTAAAGGAAAAAAACAAGCACTTGGCAGAATAAAATATTTCATTTAACAGGAGCCATCCATTCGAAATGCCCTCAACCGTAGCATCCGCATTCAGGGAAAAATTGCCCGAATCAATACCTATGTATTTTTCAGTTTTATTTGAAACTCCCCCTAGGAGCACAATGAATTAATTTTCCAGTACCGCACTGTATCAGAACTTAAAGCACTTTAAGCCCATTAATTCCAGCAAAATTCCCGTACGAGCAGTAATCAAGTCCTGGCCGGGGAAAAATGTAAAAACCGCCCTCTTGGCCATAAATCGAGTACAAAGCAGAGCGATACCAGAATGAATATTCATAACGAGGTTATTTGTTCCAATCAATGCGACCTATTCGGCGCAGCACCCACATACGCTGGTGGGGCCCGGACGGGGCCGCGTCGGGACGCCGCCGCCGGGTGGACGGGCGGGCGGGCGGCATGACAAGGGCACTGAAAAATGCCGAAGAACCCGGCGAGCAATAAAGAACCAAGAGGAATTTCACGCCCGTCGTTTTCCAGTTACTTCTTCGCGTTTTCGTCCCGCCTTCGCTCCCGGGATGGGTTTTGCAGGTCGATGATGTTCCGGCCCTCGCTCGGGATTAATCCGGGTCAGCGCAATTAGACGGGCGCCCGTGACACTTTGTTTGCCCCTCGAATTAAATTGTTTACACGTCGCATTAAATGGGCTCCATGTTTGTTTGAAGCGACAGATATGTGAAGTTTTCATTTGGCGGAGCGTCATCAAGTTGAAGACTATTATGAATTTTGGTCTTACGGGTGCCCGGCGATGACCCGCATGGACTGGAAAAAAATTAAAAGTTCTACGAAACTCGGTGAGGGGTAATTAAACCACACAGGAAAGCTTCCGCCGGGTAAACCACCCACGCCCCAATCGACCCCCGTTCCATCCTCTGACCACTGCACAACTCATTTCTGCACGTCCCGAAAGAAAGCTCGCAAGCATTTTTGCACCGCGTGCTCGCCGCGTGTGGACCGGGCAGTGCACGTCCAGAGATGGAATTATTTATTAGCTTATATCACGGAATCATTCCCATTGAGTAATCCCTATAAATCGCGTTTTGTCATTTAGCACGTAAGGGCAGTCATGAACTCTGGCAGAGATACGTACGTAAATTAATTAGTTCCTGAAATGCTCCAACACCAACTATGAGAAAAGTGGGATGGGAACAGAAACTTTTTATACATTATAATAAATTGGCTTGCACGCTCCCGGCATTGTCTGAGTTACCTATAGTTTGACCTAAATATGATTTTAGTTCTTAGGTATCCTAACTAATATTAAAAATGCGAGGTTTAATGAATTTAAGCAACAAACGACCAGTTTCATTCATTTTTAAACCAATTGTACAGGTGCGTCGAGCCCCACCCCCCTTTTCACGGATCCGAATGCAAACTATGCGAGAATTATGTGCTAAATATGTGCTAATTATGTACCGAAAAAAAATTTTTTGTGCTCCAAAATTAAGTGCTTTTTTTAAACACTCAAAGTGGGGGGTGTAGCTCGACGACGAGTTACACCCCCCCTCAAATTGTGAGCAAAAACATTTTTTTTCTTCAAACTAGAATTATGTGCTTTTTATGTGCTTCAAGAATGTGCAACAAAGAAGTTTGTAAAGTTAACTGCAAAAAAGATAGTCGAGATTTTCAAAAAGTGTGAATCCGATAAATTACGCGGCATGCACTAAATTCAATCAAAACGCGTAACCAAATTTTTTTCTCAGCAGCACATAATTCCTTCGTCGCTTTCAGTCGAATAATTTATTGCCAATTCATACAAAACGCGATTTCGAGCTGCACCCCCCACCAAAATTATGAAAAATATTTCAAGTCCAAAAAAATGCAGCACGAAATTCGTTCCCTGGCTTAATCGAGAGCACATAATTATTTGTTTATAAAAAACCCACTTTCGAGCTAGACCCCCCTCAGAAAGTATAATAAATGCTCCAAGTCGAGTCTAGTGAGAGCACGAAATTTGTTTTTGGGCTTAATCGACAGCCTTTCATCTGCGAGCACAAAAATAATTGTGTAATACAAAAGCAATATCTTGCTGCACCACCGTTCACCTCCCACCCCTCAAATTTTGAAAATTCGGATGTAATGGGCGCGTGCAAATTTATGAATAACGGGAGTAGCACGTAATTTTCGGCACTTGCGACATCATCTTAATGTTCCTTTAATATTATACAACCTTAATATTATAAATATTTGTAGCGAGGCTCGAAAAGATTAATCATGTAAAGACTTGTTGTCTTCCTGTGGCTGAGAGTTACATAGTCGCATTTGCCTGAGAAGTGATTACCCGTGACTGAAGAATGTGTGGATGTGCTAGTGGATTAGGGAAAGATTTTTAACCGGCAAGTAAATATTAGATTATGGAAATGCATGAATCCTCAAGTCCTCCTTTAAAAGATCCTCGACCAGATCGTCACCCTTTGTGCCGAACAGCACATTTGTTTACATTGAGCTTGTGGGATCGTTATCCCAACTTTATATAAAATTTCTTCTTTTGGTTGTTAGTTTATTTTAAACAATTAACTTCTTATTTCTTTATAATTATTTATTTGAAATTAATATTATTTATTTTAAACATTCCTAACAATTCCTATTTTACATCCTCCTAGTTCAATATATTTTCAAAAACTCACTCTTTTATTTTTCCTAACTCCCCTGATCAAAATACAATTTTCCGTCATATCTAGTTTTCACGCTTTTTGTGAGCGACACAAAGTACTTTAATTTTAAGTATTGAATTGGAAAACAGTTTTAATAAAAAGAATTAAATGAAAATACTTAACATTTAATTAGATAAATAATTGAAATTTATAAAAAATAAGTTATCAATGTCGCTGGTCGCCACAAGCTTTTCGGAAAGGTGCGATATCTTTTATTACCCTTTGTCTTCAGAGATCCCTGCATACGCAGTGCACGGATATTTTCTAATTACTCTTTGTCTCGTGAGCAATCGCAACATAAAAATTATAAGCAACACCTGATTCGGTGCGGTGTTTATACATTTGATTAATAATGATTTTCAAAATTTGAAGGGGAGGCAGCACGATATCTCTATTGTATTAAACAATTATTTTTGTGCTCAAGAATGAAAGGCATAGGAAATTATGTGCTCTTAATGTGCTTGTGCTTTCGATTAAGCCCAAAAACGAATTTTGTGCTCCAATTCCACCCAGTTGGGAGCATTTCCAAAGTTTTAGGAGGGGTAGCTCAAAATCGCTTTTTTATTAACAAATAATTATGTGCTTGGAAATAAAAAGCACAGGAATTATGTGCTCTTTATGTGCTCTTGATTGAGCCAAAAAACGATATCCGTGCTGCAATCCCATCCGACTTGGAGCTTTGTAAATAATTTTTGAGGGGGGTCTAGCTCGACATCGCGTTTTTTATAAATAAACAATTTTATACTTATAAAATCAATGCACAGTAATTACGTGCTAATTATGTGCTCTTGATTAAGCCAGGGAACGAATTTCGTGCTGCATTTTTTTGGACTTGAAATATTTTTCATAATTTTGGTGGGGGGTGCAGCTCGAAATCGCGTTTTGTATGAATTGGCAATAAATTATTCGACTGAAGGCGACGAAGGAATTATGTGCTGCTGAGAAAAAAATTTGGTTACGCGTTTTGATTGAATTTAGTGCATGCCGCGTAATTTATCGGATTCACACTTTTTGAAAATCTCGACTATCTTTTTTGCAGTTAACTTTACAAACTTCTTTGTTGCACATTCTTGAAGCACATAAAAAGCACATAATTCTAGTTTGAAGAAAAAAAATGTTTTTGCTCACAATTTGAGGGGGGGTGTAACTCGTCGTCGAGCTACACCCCCCACTTTGAGTGTTTAAAAAAAGCACTTAATTTTGGAGCACAAAAAATTTTTTTTCGGTACATAATTAGCACATATTTAGCACATAATTCTCGCATAGTTTGCATTCGGATCCGTGAAAAGGGGGGTGGGGCTCGACGCACCTCAATTGTACCTATTTTTATTCCTTCTATAACCTTTTGGTGACCAGTTCAACCAGGGATCGGCAAAAATATTTTTTTCGAGCGAATTTTCGGAATTTATTATCAATTACTCAGAAAATGGGAAATGAGAAATATTATATTATCAATTACTTGAAAGATATAATTTTAAATTATTGAAATTTCCATTATAGAAAAATGGAAAATGAGAAATATAATATTATCAATTATTCAAATAATGAATAATTGATCAAAAATATATTATCCTTGACAACATTATTCAATAGAATATATGTACATATATATGATAAGAAAAAATGTATTAGTAGACAAATAACAATTCGAACACGTTAATGTAATAAAAATATTGATTTATTTTGTAACACAATTACAAAAATTCATTTTTTAATTTTCAGTAATAAAATGGAAATTTCGATACTTAAAAAAAATATTTTTGAAGGAATTGTTAATATAATATTTCTCATTTTCCATTTTTCAATAATGGAAATTTCGATGACTTAAAATAATATTTTTTAAGTAATTGATAATATAATATTTCTCATTTTCTATTTTCTGAGTAATTGATAATATTATATTTCTCACTTTTCATTTTTCAATAATGAAATTTCGATGATTTAAAATAATATTTTTCAAGTAATTAGTAATACGATATATTTTATTATCGATTGTCTGAGTAATTGATAATATATTTTCGATCAATTATCCAGTATCTGAGTAATTGGTAATATATTTTTTGATTTTTGATCAATAGTAAAAAGTATGCACTGAAAAAGTTGTAAAATCTCTTAGAATTCCAGTGGTACGTAACTAGGACATGTGATGATGTGCGGATATCACTAGAATTTCAGTTAATAAGTTAAAAGAAATTTCAGTAAATATTGTGACCGACATGTAACTAGAATTGCAGTTAGAAACTACTAAAATAATTATCAGGATTTTTGATAGAAATTCAGTTTTAATGGTATAATTTTCCGGTATTTTCAAATAAATTTACTGAGAAATAATTAAAATAATTAAGTAGAATCTGTCTAGTTATAATATTAGTTAGTTATTAATTTATTTTGTATATTTGGACAAATTATAAAACTACAATTGTAACGAAGTTGTAGACAACAGTTGCAAATTCTTAATAACCTCCAAAAGATTTGAAATTTAGTCAGATAGACTAAAGTTGTACGAGGTGTTTTAATTATTACATAGAACAAAGTACGGACGGCTGTAAGAAAAACTTGTAGTAACTTTATTTAACGTTAATTTAATACCCATTCTTTTATTTAGAGTCAACTTTGAAATTTTTAAGGTATCTTTTTAATTATTCATTAGAAAACAGGGTCCTTGCAGAATGGAATTATGGAAAAATGTCAATCTTGAGCCAAGTTTTCTGAAATGAAGTTGAGTGAAACTTGGTCAAATAGCAGAACAGACCAGAGCAGAGCTAATTAGTATCAGAGCGTGTCGCCCGCATCTAGAAAAACGCAATTAATTATGCCTGATTTCCTTTAGTCCACGATGACTCTATTTCGTAGCCATTATGTAGGAACCAGCTAAAAATAATTAAACTCCTATTCCCGTCTGAAGATTTCGGTGCCAGAAGAAAGGAAAAAAAACCTGATTACAGGACGCTCACAAACTCCCAAAATTGTCAAAGAAAATTGCCTTTCTTCGCAAACATCTCCTCGGACGGAATGCGCAGACAAAAGACGAGCTCTGGGATAAATGCAAAAAAGTTCTAATATAGTGGGAGTATTGCGGAGGGGATTTTCGCTCGTCACAGACAGCGAGGAGCTTGTTATTTAATTAAGACGTGGGAGACGGGACGTCAGCGAAATGTGTTTCTTCAGGCCGCGCTCTAAGAGAATGCGTCTTTCACCTTTCTCCCGGGGGCGAACAATTGGCCGAGAAAAAACCACGAAAATTATACCGAACTCACCCTGCACAAGGGTGGTCCTCCCTGAATAAGGCGGTGATTAAATTTTAATTCAATTTCCCTTGATTGATCTTATTGAAATGTGCACGGCACCGTCCGCACCCTTAATTTGATCTTGCTCTTTTTTACACCTCAATTTGCGTAGCCCGGACAGTTTGTTTTTTCGATGTTTTTCATGAATTTCAAGGCGTAAGCTTGCGGCAGTTCATTTGCATACAGTCTTCAGCTGAAAATGGGGGGTTCCCCTTTGTCTGCTTTTAGATTGTTTTTTTTTTTATTACCCGTAGCACCATTTAAAACCAAGTTAATGCCGTCCGACGATTTAAGCCTTTTTGACTGTCCCCGGAACAATCTTACATCGCACATAATTGGAAAAATGGAACCTCCGCAATCATGCCTAATTCCTTGGGCATTTTGTCTGAATGGGAAACCTTCACTTAATTCTGCTTTATGTGAAATGAAGGCGGATCAATTGCTTGAGTAATTCTGAAGGGTGGCACTTTCATTTTCTTCCTTTGATTTATATTTCGGATGAAAAGGAGCAGCTGTCGCTTTGCGATTGGATTTATCCTTAAGCATTTTATTTAGTAAGCTAAACAATTAACAAATTCTTCATATTTTACCCAAGGAGGCATACCAACATATGTATGTAGAAAAATAAGAAATTTTAATTTAAATACATAGCTTATTAAGCATTATGTAGCTAAATGGAAAAGTGACATTGTCGTGGATTTGAAAAATGGGTATAAGATAAAAAAAATTGATTTCGTTTTAAAATTGTGAAATTCGATTTTATTTTAATTCTTGAAATAACAAAAAATATTAAAATATATACAAATTTTAAAGTTTTCTTTTTTGTAAATGCAAATGTATTTTTTAAGCTATTATGAATCGACGGAAAAAACCTAATAAATCAACTCCGCGCAAAGAAATATATTTTCTCATTAAATGTATTATTTACTGGAATTTATTCTGTTAAAGTTAAAAATTTTCAAAATTCAAAATAATGGATGAATATTTAAATTAAGGCGTACCTATCGTAAAATCAATTAAATAGAAGTAAGTTAAATATCAAAATAACCGATTAAAATTTTTTCACTTCATGTGCTCGAAAGGAAATTGAAGTATTGCATGTACAAGTTTTACAGGGAAAAAGTGGTGCACGGCATAATAAAAAATTCTGATTGTTTTATAATGTGATAATTTTTGTAAAAATGTATCGTTTTTAGGGCTTTGTAGCCAAACTGGGAACCCTTATATTTTCGCTCTATTAAGCTCTACTAGTTTACGAGCAATAGCTATTAGTTCAACTCATGACATGTATAGTTGGGTCTGTAAAAAGGTAGAAGAAATTCCATAAAAATAAATGCCCCAAATGTAACCGTTTTGACTACGGAACCCTACACTGCGCCCGATCCAACACGGACTTGGTCAGTTTTTTAAGTTTACTAAATGTTGTTGACATGCTTTTTCAAATAGAGCTTTTTTTACACTATTTTGAAGTGTATCAAATCGAGTAACAGCATTCCTTATTCAAATGCGGGCTTCATTAAATTAGCTGGATGCTTTCGCTGAACTGTGTTGAGTGAAATTGTTAAGACGAACGAATCTTCTTTGCAAATTTTAGTTGCTCGAAGCTATTCCAATTTGTACTGTTCAATAATTGGATATGTGGGGCAGGGGGAGGGAATGCCACCCGAAGACGTAACTTTTTGCTTTGGGACAGAGGCATGCAAAGGGTGGGTACCCGGCACCCTTGAGCTCATGAAGTTGCAGAGCAGCACCGGAATGCCGAGTGCAGGGAACAGAGCTGCACAAATATGTGCACAAAGCCCTTAATGGAAGTTATCCAATTGGCTGGAGCAGCTCAACAACTCAATGGGTCCGATTAATGGTGATTCGTCGATGGGTCTGCTCCCAGCTCCGGGCGAGATGAAAGGATTTTCGCCTATTTAAAAAAGACCGCCTCTGGACCTTAGTGCCGCCCGACTGATGTTTTGCATTCAAACAAATTAAGTCGGGGGACGGTGCCTTCTGCGGGATTTTTAAATCGACCAAATGCTCTCTTTGTGGTGGCTGCGGGTGTTTTATCAGCGCCAGGAGCAGTCGTTATCCGATTTATGTTGTGCAATTCTCGTAAAGACCGTCCCGCAGCATTTTCCCGAGCAACTTACAGGGAACATTCCGGGGGCTTCCGGGTAGCAATTTCGGCGAGCAAAGTACGGTGTACGGTCGTTGCACGCAAAAGTGTTGTCATATCTATCGAGCGAGGGAAATCAGCCCTAACAACTTCCGATGGAAATGAAAGAAAATGAAAGCTTCCGCTAGAGCCGCCGGAATGGCCGAAATGATAAGTAGGAAGTGGAAGTTCTCACGACAGTGCGGCGCGCGTCCATAAAGGCAGCGATCCTGTGCGTTACACGCCTCATTGGGCAAATCACTTTTTAAGGGTTTTTGCTTAACGTGATTTGTTGCTGGCTGGCCTCATCAGCCAGATATAGGGCTTTTGTGGCAACAACCAGAGAAATTATCCGAATTTTGCAGCTGATTTTAATATAGCACAACAATTTCCGAAATACATATTTAATCAGGTATTAATATGTTTTTATGAAAAATTCTTCTTTTTATTAAACACACGCAATGTAATTTAATTATTGCGCTCTGCACAATGACCATTTAATTCAATTGAAATTTCATTATGGCTCCGTATCCATTGTCTGACCAACAATGAAATGCATGAGTTTTATGAATAGTCAAAGGTATCCCTCAAAGTATTTTAATGCGAATACATAATTCTACGCGAAACAATCCTTTATGAATGAAGAATTTAAATGATTTAAGACGAAATTTAATAAACGGATTAACAATAATAAAATGTTGATTTTAACAATACATAGATTGTGTACATCAATTAACATTAATGTTTACAGCAGGTACTATTTAAAGGTTTAAAAAAACGAGTGAACCTGCAAATTTATGGATCCAATCCAATCCAATGTATGGATTTTCACTGAAACCAATTACATTTTAAAAATGTTGGATATTTCTTCCGAATCTTTATTTGCCAGTTTTTAATAGCAGATTCGAAATGGATGATATCGTAAATCACCAATTTTGGTAATTCGTTAATATTTATAATTTTTGCCAACCGTTTTGAATTTCCAAGTTTTTAAACCTGCCTCCGTGAGAATGGCTGTTTTTCTTTGAGCCAGAATTAACAAACAAATTGCTACTTTTAATTCTAACGTCCACAATTAAACAATAATCAAGGTTCTCTTTGAAGTTATGTAAAGACTTTAACTCTTCAGTATTAATTAATTACCTTTTCTATTAAAACAAAAAGTTTGTTATCGCCATAAAATAAGCTACGCTTCTGCTTCTTTACTATTTCTTTAGTATTTCGTTGCTTTGGAATAGCTCAATAACTTTGAATGATTGCTTTAAGTAAAATAATTTTTATTAAAGGCAAACTGACGGATGGAAAATGCCATTGTGTGCGTTTGTTTAAAGGCGAAAAAGCAAAATATTTTTGGGCTTAATCATAATTCAAGTGAATTTCTAATATTTTATTATTCTACTCTTCTCAAATACAAATTACGGTGTAATCGACATTCATTAATTCTCTCATTTACCTCAAATTTTCGTAATTATTCAAAACTTGGAGTACAACTTGGAAAGCTTCAAAACAATAGACTGACTGACTTTATTTGTAGGTAATCCCTAGCTGGGATATGCACGATTTATTTTATTATATGTGTTTGTAGTTTCCCTGAGTAGATGTTTCAGCTGCCATAATTTGTAAATAGTTTATGGAACAAAATAATTAGGGTAAAAATCCAACTTTGCGATCTTAATTTGCTTTTGATAGCTTAATTTGAATATTAAGGTTTGCATGCATGCTCATAAGCATAATATGTATATATTAAAATTATAATTAACTTATGATAAAGCAAAGTGCCAATGTTAGCAGTGATATTGGATAGGTATCTATAGTCGTTTCAGAGATTAAGGAGGAAAAAAGTCTGTATAACTTGAAATTGAAAAAAGATAATTTCTATCAACGATTATAACGAAGTTAGATAATTCTTGTTAAACCCAATATAAATAGGTTTTATTTTATACCCTGGTAATATAACAAGGCTAAGACTATAGGTGTTTGTAAATAAATTAATCAAGGCATTCAAAATCAGTTGTAGCGATAAACTGTAACAGTGTTAATATTATATGCATACACTTATTTAAAATCATAATGATTGATTTTGATTGTGGTTAATGGGTTATGTTATGAGATTTGATTTTCAATATTTACGCAAGACTTGAAACGCGGTGAAAAGCCGAAAGGATAAATTTGAAACTACATACACCTAATTTTCTTTTTACACGATAGATACGTTCCCAAAAAATTCGTGTCAAAAAAGATATTGGCTAAATGGAAAAATAGTAGATTGGTTCCAGACCTAAAAAAGCAATTGAAAAGTACAATAAACAATATTAAAAAATTCTTGTTAGAGTTCACTTAAGAATTCATTTCGTGCTTACACATTTTAATTCATTAAATATGTTGGTATATTATAAAAAATTATTTATATAATACTTTGAAAAAGGAAATAATATCTGAAATTCACTAATATGAAAAACGTAAAAATAATATAAACATAAAAAAATTTTATTGTCACTTTCTGACAATAAACGCATACGTTTGCGTAAGACTACAATATAACTGGTATTACTAAAATTCTTTTCTTCGTCATCTTGTGAAATTATTTCTGTATTATCATCTCTAGTCTCGTGTATTGAAAATCGTGTTAAAACAAAACAATTCGTGTAAAAAGAAAATTTTGTTTTTCTTTTTAACTCGTGTTAAATCAAATTCGTGTAAAAAGAGAATTAGGTGTACTACATTTTTCACACTAATTAATTAGATTATATTTATTTTAATTGAAATTAAAAAATTTATTCTCATTTGTTTTTTTACACGCTTTATATTAGCTTCACTTGTAACTAACTATGTATGTAAGAAAATCTTGGAATGTTAATTTGACCCACTTCCCGGTCTTCGATTAGGATGAAATTTTGCACACGCTCTGAGTTCTGATGACAATACATGACTAGCTAAGAAACATCATTACAAATCCAATATGGCGGCCTCCCTAAGATATGAGATGAGAAACTACATTTTTCAGTGAAGTAAGCATGGAGAAAGCTGTCTTATTTCCCTGACGATATTCGACTTCAAAATCATAATGCTGAAGGAAGGCCCTTTTGTAATTTTTAGTGCGTGCTAAAAGCGTGTTTTTTAGTTTTTTAAACTATTATTATTAATATACAAAAGATATACCTACACTCAGACAAAAATGGCAACGTAAAATTAAAAAAAAACAATGTTAATTTTAAAACTGCGCTTCAAGTGGCGTCGTTTTTATTTCAATGTTGAAAAGTTTTCCATTCATAACGATCATGTATAAATTAAAAACGAATATTTTTGTATTAAAATTGATCACAGGTTTATACATATCTGGCTTTTAATTTAACATTATTCAACGTACATTTAAAAACAAAACGTTTTAAAGTTAATAAATTTTGTTTATAAAACGAACAATGTGTAACTAATTCCATTGTTAATTTCAAAATGTCAATTTTAAATTAAAAACACACAGCTATGGCGCGATTTCATAGCGGAAAATTGTAAAATTAAAATGGTTTTTCAATAAATTTAAGTTGTTTTTCTCTGAGTGTATCAAGACTTAAGTTTTTGAAGGTTTAAAAAATCACCTGGTACATCTCAAATATCATGTAATAAAATGATATTTATGATAATTCATTTTAATTCCATATAAAATGTTATTCGATTCGAATCGATCCGAAAGGGTATATTTCTTTATTTATGATATTATAATTAATTGATGTCGTTGATGGGAAACAATTAGTATATCGTCGAATCCATTAATTGGAAGAGGTGATGATTGTAAGGAGCTCTTTCGGATTCAGCACAATGGCAAATTACACAGTCTGTGTGCGGACAAAATCGCATCGATCCTCGGACGTAACCATTTTCTGCCCGAATTCCTTGTCAATTATGCACGGAAAGAATCTTTCGTATTTGGGGATGCTTGCCAACATTTTTCCCAGATGCCTACAGGCAGCAAATTGTAGAGTGGCTCAAAATCCCGAATAGTCACGTTGCTGTCTTTCGAAATAGACGTATTTACTGGAGAGCCCGAGCCCCGAACGACAGAAAGGGCCATAGTGAATGAAGAACACATTACCGAAGGTTTCGTTAGGGCTGCTCCTGTTAAAGGGTCTGCTTTCCATTTTCCCTCCGCACTCCTTCCAACCCTTGTGTACCCCAGGAACTGGCTGGTGTACGCCTCCTTCGAAGGATGTAATTCGGAAGGCCTTGCAGTCACAATCCGGGGGAGTTTCTTCGTTTATAGAGTTGAACGTCTCAAACTGATTACGGGGGTTGATAAGGCAAGATAAATTTTTATTACGTCAGCAATAATTTTTCATTTGCTTTTGAATACTCCATCGAGAGCGCCAGGCAGGTCGAGACACAGGGACGGTAGGGCGGCGGTGTTCAATTGAACATCGATAAATCACAGATTAATTAGCTGATCAACGGCCTTGTAAATTAGGGTTGGGTTTTGATAAAGCGCACCGGCTTAATACGGCGGACTCCTGGTATTTAGGATAAGCCCCTGCTCGGCCAGCGGGTAAATATTTAAAGGGGTGGTACCGCTGATAAATTCTGTAAATCGGACGTAATTGGGTGAATTCGAACTAGTTAAACGCTCTGTTTTATGATGACGGCATCGTGTAATAACAGGAAACTTTCGGGATTATCTATACTACGGCTTCCGGAGTCATGAATATTGAACGAAGGAGGGCTTGAAGGCTGATATTTTAGGACTCCTATAGAGTTGTTGAGGTGAATCATAAAGTACCTATTTCTTGCCGCATTTGGGTTGATTCTCAGGCCACTTAGCAATTTTCGGAGAATTATCGTAATATTTAAATATACTCGAATGGGTTGAGTTCCAAATATCCTAGTCTGAAACAATCAATACTATCTGTTAATTTCAAATTTATCAATTAATTTGCAAAAGTATAGCAAGAGTTATTTAAATTTAACTGTTTTTAACTTATCTTATCCTGTAAATAGAAAAATCAGAGTAATATTTCAGTACAAAACGATTATTATTAAGTTTATAAAAAATCATGGTCCTAAATATTACTACTAATAGTTTACCTACAATAATGAAGTTAATATAATACTTCAAACTGAGATTGACCTGGAATTCACAAATACAGCCAAGTCTCCTATAACGCGGTATCTTATATCGCGTTTTTCGTACAAGAACATTCCAACAACTCAAATGATTTGAGGAGGATTTTCGGCCAATAAGAAAAAAAAAAGGGTTAGACTGCAAATATTTGGCAGTTATAATAATAAAACCATCTAATATTTATCAAATTAAGTTTTTTTTGTTGGAAAAAATTTTTTTTAGTTAATAATTTTATTATATGAACTATGTATTATATTCAATAAACTTAAATTCAAATATGTAAAAACCTACATATTCATTGCCATTTCTATTACAAAATTTTATTTATTAACCCTATCAATCACAACTTGTACTTTGAGAATGAAATTTTAATATAAATCTGATTTCTGTACAATTTATTTAAATATGGCTGAGATTCCATATAACGCAGTACGAATTCACTCAATTTGTATTAATTTTGAGTTCCTTATACCGCGGTTTCCATATAACACGGCAGTGGTTTCCATATAACGCGGTATAGTAAATTAATTTGCTTTTTCTTATTTCTATGTTTCTCATAACGCGGTTTCCATAGAACGTATTTCCTGATTTCAATTAATTCCTAATTCCATAGAACGCGGTACGAATTAATCGCGTTATAGGAGACTTGGCTGTGACTCCTAAACTAGCGAATATCACTCAACATACATATATGAAAATATAATCCATTACCATTTTCAAGAAACATAAAATATTTTAACTTTAAGCTTTTCAATTCCTACAAAATATTTAACATTTTATGTTATTGGTAGGTATACACTTACGAATAAAATAAAAGACGTTGAAATAAAAAAAATGTCTTGTTTTCTTCAAAGGCCCTATCTAAAAAGTTTTCCACTTACATAGATTTAGTTCCTTTGAACATTATCAGTGAATGCTAGAGTTAGCAGAAATAAATTACCTGTGTGTACAAAGCAGTGGTTTTCCGGTTTCTAGGGCACATGAACATCGAAGTAAACGAAACTGCACTTTGCTGGATAAATCAAATAAGTAATTTGGTCCAGAATTTTTAGAATGGCATTGCATTGCACCAAGTTAAGAGTGTTGCTATTCAGGATATGTCTTTTTTTGTTTTGCAGTAAATTAATTAATTAAAATTAATTTGGAAAAATACATTAAGGGTTCTATTAACTTTTGCAGTCGTCTTCCAAAAGTGATAAGAAAAGCTTGCGAATTGTGTATGTTGCCGTCTAGTAAAGTTTTAGCAAAATAAATATTGTATCTAAATAATACGTATAAATATGAAATTTTTACAAGATTTTGTTTTTACGAATTTTTTATTTTGTATTTTTTTAAAAACTTACTTAAAAATGCTATTATACGTATAGTTAACATATCTCGTAGTTTTTAAAATACGATAAAATGAAAATGCAGCAAAGTCGAAGCTTTTAATTTTAATATAATCATCAGAATTCAGAACGTTTTATTTTAGAGTTCTTGCTACTATTGTTGACTTCAAAGTTTAAAAGATTTATTTACATTGTTATAGTAGTCATAAATAATTAAGTAATGGATTATTATGATTTCTTTTTGATGACTCTTATACTTAATAAATTATATTGTTTATTATTTAGTTGATCAAAGTAATTAGCAAACTGAAAACTTTTATATTAAATAAATGAAAAATGTTTGAGTTTGCTAGCAAAGGGCTAATACAAGCCAATCGTGGGTTTTTTAAATTTAATCAGGTAATGGAACGTGAGATTGAATGTGATGTTTTTCATTTGCAAACCTCACACTGTCTGGATGTTCGCGTTATTAATCTTTTGCTGTTTTGTTTATTTTTTGAAAAGGTGTTCGTTTCCATTTCCTTCTTTTGCTTGCCATTAAAGTCTGCAATAATTGCGGAGGGAATTTTTCACAGATCGTTGTGCGGCGCTCATCAAGGAAATCTTTGGAAGATTGTTCCCATTCCTCAATACGCCTCACAACCAACGCCAGTATCCAGTGCAAAAGTTCATTTAGAGCGATATCAAACAAAAAGTTTTTTCCCATTTCATCCTGGTACAATTTTATGACACCAGGCACTCATAGCGACGCTCGAAGAAATAAATCTTAATGTACTCCTCTTTGTGCTAGGAAGAAAGTAAATAAGATTTATTGCAATCCTCTCTCAAGTGACGTCCAATGTTTCTGTACTTTTGATAAATTTCCTTTTTCACCGAAGAGTAATTACGGTGCTCCGCAAAAGAAGCGATGAAAAAAAAAAAATATATATATATATATATATAAGAAAAGGATCCGAGACATCCTAACGAAGCGGCGCCAATGCCAACGAAAGTAATCTGGACCTCGAGGGTAGTTGTAACCGAAATGGGGAAAAATTGCCGGATCGCTGCGGCACTTAACCTCTGAAATATTCATAGCCTTCTGATTTATTAACGAGGTGCTGTTTATTCCGAACATAATTAAGCGAGGAAATATGAATTGACCAACAACCTTTTTGGCGATTCTAATTAAACTTCGCTGCTTTTGGTATTTTCTAATTAATTCCAAATGCGGGGGCCACTGGTCTGGCGGTACAAAGACAGAATAAAAAAATAAAAAAATAAAAAATACAGCTGAATATCGTACCAAGATTACTAAGCAGAAGAGCGGCTAAGTTGCTGCTCCACAAAAGACGGAATCCGCAGCAACTTTGTTTACTTTGCGCCCTAAATTTTTGTGTATTTTTCAAGCACATTGTTTAGTGGAACAATTGAACCGCGGCTCCTTGCAGCCAACAATTAAGAAAGTTCCTGCGCACAATGGCCTACAAAACAGCCTTCCTTGAGAAATTAATTACCGAGGATTAGTGAGCCTCATTGTTCGGGTCGTCGCGTCCTCCCCGGGGAATTCCAGCTTTGTGACTCTCGAAATCGCACGACATTTTACCACAAATTCAGCCTCCGCCGGAATCACCAGCAAGTGCATTATTGATCTGGTTCATCGTCTGGCGGGGTGCACCAGCGACCTCCTTATTACCTTTCGACCTTTGTTGCAGTCGAAAACCTTCACTTGGCGTTTCCTGCATCTTGTGTAAATTGCATACACCATTCCGTTCGAGAAGTTCCTCCCTGTCGAATAACGAAGCACCACTGTTGGCTTCTTTCGTATTCAGAAGGATCCTTCGGCAGTATTGGCTTCAAAATTAGAAGCCAGCAACTCTCATCGTTTATTGAATTGTTCTTAAAAATTAATACGAACAGCAGCCCCGATTAAAAATGGGCGGGGATATACGAATGGAATTTCTCATATTCATTGCCTTGCAAAAGCTCGAAGTTGTAAACTCCTTGCTCCTATGAGCAAAGAAAGCGCAGAAAATATTTGCAAAATTTCCCTCATGCACTTACTTAATGGCCGAATACTCTTATGCAACTTCGAGCACCAGATGAACTTTAGCTTTCTAATTTACCAGATTACTTTACTTTTGCTGTAGAAAAGTTACTTGAACAAAAATCTCGGAATATTTTATTTCTTAGAAAAACTTATTCACGTATGTTGTAAAGTTACTTGGGCTTGTATGTTTTACGACTCTTAAAAAAGATTCATGTGAATGTATTTTTTAGAAATTTTCGTAATTTGAACTGTCAATTTCAATATACCTCAAACTACTTCCGATTGTATTAAACGAATTTAACAATTATTAAACGCTGGCTACTTGAGGCGAACCCGCCGCCGCGCCCCATGCGCAATTCCATTCCGCATGTGCTGCCGTGTGCACCCGCTTCACTCGTGAATATCCACTCAACTACTTGTCTTAAAAAAAGGAAAGGAGTAATCTTCCTTATTGCCAGTGCAAGCGGCAGGGATGCGACCTGTACTACGCCGCGACGACGGGCTGCCATGTGAGCAGTTTCTAATTTCTAGATTTATTAGTTAACATTCGGCCATTCTGCGCGTTGCTGACCTCAGCAACAACTACAATCCTACTATTACTAGTGTTTAATATGAGTAGTTAAAATTTTCTGTTAGTAAAGGGTTAGTATCTACCATTCAAATTATACATTACGAATATTATTATACATTTACTTTTCATTCCTTTCATGCTGGGGATTTTTTTCATGCGTCATATATTGTTACCTAAAGTGGGGACTCCCCACTTGTGGGTGGCCAGTACTCCTGAACCATTACCACTATATGGTAAATTTTTAACCAAAGACAGCCAGTACTCCTGAACTGTTTTTTTTTTCAAATTTATACAGCCAGTACTCCTGAACTGTTTCCTTTCTTGTTGTGTTATTTCTTCTTTTATTAAGGCAAATGAAAAGAAAATAACCAATCTTGTAAGGGAAAATAAATATATTTCATTATTATTCAAACTTTTTTTTTTTTTTTTTTTTTGTGTTTTTTGTTTACGATAATTAAATTATAAAATTTAAAAAAAAAATTTTATTCTTCCTCTCTGTGGTTGGACGATTCGTCGGAGGAAGTATCGGGCTCTAATTCTTTATCTAATACGTTAACTTTCTTAACAACATTAGTGGCGGTCGACGCTGATTTATTATATTTTAACCCCCGTGAGTAACAGCTGGCAGCGCGATGACCCGTTTTGCCACACGAAAAGCACTTCCTTTTTAGATCATATTCCTGATCTCGCCGCGGACGGAGTGGGCTATTCCTAACGTTGACTACGCTTCTGTTATTTTCCTGTTCTTGTAAAACTTCATAATATTTAATTTTATTTAAAAGTTCTATAGAAGTTTGGCAATTGGCAGCAGTCAATATATTAGATAAATTACGATCACCTAATCCGGTTATTATGTAATTGATCGTAGTAGCCTCGCTCAATTTCGCTCTTTTAGCTAAGGCCGATACTTCATAAAAGAAAGACTCCACAGGCTCTGCTGGTTTTCGCTTCCTATTTATTAATTGCATGTGAATGCTCGCCTCGTCGATTGGTGATGGAAAGCTTGCTATAAGCTTTTCTCGCAAAGACGTCCATTGCAACACTTCGTTTTGCACTGTTTGGTACCAAAATCTGGCAGCATTTTGCAGTCGCAGTGAGGCATACAACATTGTTCTCTGGCTTGATAAATTGTACAACCTCTGAACACTATCCACTATCCCACACCATTGATTCGCGGGCAAGGAACCTGGAGTTCCAGGAGAAAACTCCGGAATTAACGCCGATATTTCCTCCATCCGAAGAGGCATTTCCCTATCAAAACTACTTTCCGGACTCGGCAAATTAATTCCTTGCGGACCCGAACTTACTTCGTCACTTTTATTCCTATTTCTTCTCATTTTTACTATATTCCTTTTTTTTAAAAAAAACCGCTTTATTTAATTTCCAACCAAAAAAACCGTCTTCACCTCGAGCAAAGCTATCGCAAAGTGACGAAATTCTAAATTCTTGCTATGAAAAAACTTGAAACAAAGGAAATTTCTTCTCTTATTATACTTTTCTCCTAAAAACGCGAGAATGTATGCAACCTTGAACAAAGAAAAACAATGCATACAAAATACCTGATTAAAATTTAAGGGATAAAAGAGACGCCGTCTCATCTTTATATTACTTCTGCAGAGTAAAACAAAGGAACCTAATCTGCGCACACACATTCATTTCATTTTCAGAAAATAAATCTTTTGCGGCGGAAGGTCTGTATTAATGGAAATTGTGACCTGAGCACAATACCAATTGAGAGCACTTCTTACCCCGCTTATACAAAGATTTGTTCAATCATACTTCACTCACCCCATGTCATCAGGCACCAAGGAGAAAACACACACACATACTCGGCATATAACTGAAACAGACACCTCTCACACTCCACCCTATTAATTTAACTTTTTATTCTGAAAATATAATTTCTAATTCACTCGCGTTTTGTGGCAAACAAATATTATATAAGATTCGATCCCACTTCTGAAATATTAAACGAATTTAACAATTATTAAACGCTGGCTACTTGAGGCGAACCCGCCGCCGCGCCCCATGCGCAATTCCATTCCGCATGTGCTGCCGTGTGCACCCGCTTCACTCGTGAATATCCACTCAACTACTTGTCTTAAAAAAAGGAAAGGAGTAATCTTCCTTATTGCCAGTGCAAGCGGCAGGGATGCGACCTGTACTACGCCGCGACGACGGGCTGCCATGTGAGCAGTTTCTAATTTCTAGATTTATTAGTTAACAATTGTCTTTATTTAAATCCACAATTCCTTGGAACAAATCAACTGTTTCTCAATTACTCCATCGATGCATAAATAATATATTATAGTAGAAACATTCCATATTTAATCACATTCATCTTTAAATTAAAAATTTCAGACGATTGTTCAAAAATATCTGTCATAAAAAGTTGGGGTTATTGCGGGCGTATTTGAAGGAAATGCGGGCCTGTTGCAAGCACGATGTAGGCGTTATTGTTAGACAACTGTGCCTGTTGCGGGCTTGAAAAATGGAAAATATTTGGGTGTACATCGGGCGCGTTACGTGCTTGCAAAAATAATTTAAATATTTTTACTCCGGAATATTTAGTTCATAACGACAGAAAGCTACAAACTTTGAATCTTCACATATTTTGTATTGTTATGTTTTTTTTTTTTAAAGTAGGTATATAATTTTAACACAATATTATTTTCAAAAATTTATTTGATTATTAAATTATAATATGCAGAGGCCTTATAGTCACTATTTGAAACTTTGGATATTTTTTATTTTTTTTGGACTGAAGGTACTTCATATTCCGACTTACCATATAAGGTATCTTTTATTCGAATAAAATATTATATGTAGGGTTTCGAAATGTTGGAATCCAAAATAATGGTCAGGAATATCAAACTTCAAAATAATTACACGTTGCATAGTAGCACTATACAGTTGCAAACTGGAAGCTAGAATCGTGCTTTTTTGGTAGTTTATTAAAGAAAATCGGTTGAATACCTTTTTAATTTGTCTTAATGACGTGGAGATGCTGTTCTCTGAGATGTGACTTGATCTTTGTAGTTTTCAGTTAAAAATAACATACATATAACGTTTTTCTTTATTTTTATAGATATTTAAGAAGAGAAAGATATACATAACTCTGTGTTTAATCTTAAATCTTATAGATATATAAAGAGCTTAATGTGAAAATGTTTTCGAAAATAAATTATATTTTTCGCTGTGTTTATGATTTAGAGCTTACTATCAAAACTAAGATATTTATAAAAAATAATTGTGTTTACATGAAATTGCATTAGTTTGGTTTGAAGACTAAATTATGTAAGCATTTTGGTTTTGGTTAGTCTTTCCACATCAAACTGCATAATCACCACTGCATCATTAGTGTAGAATTTCATCTGAATAAGTTAAATGTGAATCAGCATTAGATTTTTTTCCATTTAAAAAGAAAGCGCTAATTTAATGCTTTACTTCACTGGTAAATTGCTAGACGTCCGTTCTGGCTTTGGTATAGGCTTTTATTTCCGCAATTTCCCTCCAAAAATTCTGCTTTGTTCACACGAAAATAGTTTACGTCTCTTAAAAGAGATTTACTTCTTTGCAGCTTTTGGAAGTGCTCCGTTTTATAACCCACTTTTTGATATAAAAAAAAACTTTTTTTTTGGGGCAATCATCGTTTAAAAGGAAATTGCGGACCACCGCACTGGGAGGCCCCCAGTAATTTGAAGAGGCTCCACAGCATTTTATTACGATGGGACTGTATTAAAGATCTGGCCGAGTTAAAGTTGCGGTCGAAAATGATTAAATGAAAAAATATGAATCTACAGCCGAACCTTTCGGACGGACGGTGCATATCTACCGTCAATTTTTGTATCAGCGGTGTTTACTTTTAACGAAAATAAATTGGAAATATCAACGGGCATCCATGGCATGCACTTTCCCAGAGCCCATCCAATTAGGAAGGTTCTGTAGAAGTTGCATCTTGTGTACGTTATAAATTAAACTGCGGAACCACTTAAACACGATTGCAGCTGGTATATGCGCTGGCAAATTGCTTCATTTGAAAGTTCGCTTTGCGCAGCTCTTTAATATTTAATTTGATTTTAATTTTTCAGGACTGAAAGCGCAAGGACGGAAACCACACATGCATTATTCGGCTGATGCACAGTGCTTTTGTGGCTGTCCGAATTATCTCTGTTAATCGCTCTTATTATGGCTTTGATTTTCGGATTTTTCAAACTCATTCTGCACAACTCTTAGACATACATACATAAATAAAATCCTCGACAGAAAGCATTATCCCGAATTTTCTCTCAGCGAAATGAACCTGCCCGGGAGGTGTGAAATTGAGGACATCAGTCAGGTGTCGCGCCATTATCGCATGAAAGAGCGCTCGAATTTTTTAATCCCACAGCAAGTGTATTCGGGTGCGATAAAATAAACAACCGATAGGCACCAAATTGGCGAACACAAGTACGGGCTTAAGGATTATTAACTCGTTTATTGGGATTACAATCCATGTACAGATGAATAAATTCGCGTTTGGGCAAAGTCGATTTAACGAGGTTCGTTAAAATTTTATTGCGCCAGAAGGGTTTACATTTTGCAATTTCACGTTATCTTTCGTTATCAATGCACAAAACCCTCGCCCATTTTTCCTGGTTGTATTCAAAACTGGGATTAAATGCACGGAGGTATTTAACACAGTTTTATAAATCCCCGTAGCCCATGCGCTTGTCAGTTTTTGTGGGGCCCATGCCCTGCAAAGGTGTTTGTCTGCATTTATGTGTTTGATTTTATTGGAATTAGCTGGAATCGGGGGCGGAAAGTGTCCTCCTCTGGGCTTTATTGCCTCGTAGAGCCTTTTCTGATTTTGACAGTGTTCTGAATTAAAACGTGGTATTTACGACTACAATATACATAACAGCGGGGGAGTGTACGCTTGAATTCCGAAACAGATACCAAAATTTGTCAGGAATTTCATCGCGATATGTTATTCTCGAAAGTTTTCTAGTACGCTTGTAAAGCATGAGAAATTTTGCGTTTTCGAAACAGAGTTCACCTACCCGCTATCAGTCAGGCTGAAGGATGGAGCGATAAAGTTCGCCGTATTTCAAAGTTTCGCCCCTGCGGAAGGAGGACCTTGCAACTATCTTTAGTACGTTGCAGAAAAAAGGCCGCAGCCTCTACTCATTTTTAATGGGTACAAGACCGAAGTGTATTTGTTCTAGGGATGCACCAAAATTATACCGCCTTTCAAAAAACTTTTCCATGGAAAGTGCTCTAGAAGGATTCTTGGGCATATAATTACCTTGGGGGAACAGCTAAAGTTCCTCTCGGGCCAGCAACTTCTGGTCATTATAAATGTTATTATAAACTCCGGAAAACGTTCGCTCTGGCAATTTATCCGAGCTCTACTATATGCATGAAAAACTTCCCTCGTATTTCTTGCAAGTCGAGCGCATCAGAGTGGCCCAATCGTTACTATAGTATGCTTCTGTAAAACTCTATAAACCTCAGGCTTCGCGTCCATAGTTTTCACGGACCGCGAAATTTTGCTAAAATAATTTCAGATGTTTTTCAGAGTGATGTACCTTGCATGATGGCAAAATACGGCCGTGACGTAGCGCGACGGTGCTAGAACATTTTAAAAAGCTGCGAAAATTAAAAGTTAAAAGAATCACTGCCACCAGCAGATTCCCTGTTTTATCCCTTTTTACGTTATTGTCATAAATATTTGAAAACTTGTTAAAACTCAGTTTGAACCGAAAAATAACTTTTAAAGTGGAAAGTAATTTAATCTTCTTACATTTGAAAGCAGTTAATTAAGGAAATATTTTTTGTAGTCAAAGTTAGAACAACAATTTAAGCTTAGGGAGAACGTTATGACGGGTAAACGGGTAAAGGGATCTTAATCCTATCAACAATTTAAAAATCGGCTCCTCATGACATAAAGTCATTAGCAGCCATTCATAATTTAATATCAAAACAAATATTTTAATAAATTGTCGACCGCATTTTTTTATGTTTTTGGTTTAATTTTAAAACTACCAATTTTTTTCCTTAAATACATTAAAATTAAAACTTCGTAACGTCTTTTGGTTTCTGATAGTCTGATAGAAAACTCTTACGCAATTTTATTAGAACCTCATCATCCTCTTAATTTTTGATAGAGAATATCACAGAAAGACAAAAATCGCAAGAGATAAGTAATTGTTTTCAAAATATATAATATATTACTTTTCTATCCAAGAGGAAATGAGTTCGACCGGCAGAAAGTGAAGTTCCCATTTCGGATTGAGGCCTTGCATAATCACTAATGAGAGTATTGAAGTAATATTGGATATCTGATATTAATATTTTGCAAATAAACATATTAAATAAACATAGGTATTAATATTAAAACATGTTGTCATACATAAATTTATTTGCAATTGCTATTGGATTACATGAAATTTATGTTTCTCTCCCCTCACCCCCAGCATTCAATTGTCGTTGACTTATTGACCTGTAAATATTAAATAAGAGAATTTGAATTTCATCTTTAAAAAGCAGATAAAAGATTTTATTACATTTTTGTAGTCAAACATAAATTCAAAAGTCTATTCAAATGTCTACTGCATTAAATTTAAAGTATAAAAAAACAACGGCGCCATAAGTTTTAATGTTAAATTGAAAAAAGTGGTACCATGAAATTCACGGTTTTCTTCAAGACGATGACCTAAAACTACGTGAATTTTTTATCAAAAATTTTTTTATCTGTATTTTCAATGAATTGTTTCCCATTAGTTATTGGTAGTAAAACAAACACGAATACATTTGCACGTGTTTTGGCTTGTGATTTATAGCTGAAAAATTCCATGTTCGTTGCTGGGCCATATGCAAATGAGCAGTTTTTTGGCTATTCAGCCGGTATACCTTCACCGAGAGATTCCCGGTACTTCGTTAGACATTTTTTTTCCGGTAAAAAAGGTAAAACACGAAAAACCTTAAGACCTCAGTATCAGTCAGGATAATTAATATAATCAACTGTGGGAATGCTATTTTAGTAGCTGAAAGCGGCTTGTAATCATTGACGGTGAAAAATGATACCAAAGCAGTGCGTCATGACAGATTTTATCAGTCATCACCCACACCGAGAAATCGCGGCGGGAAGCTGCTTAATTCGGCAGCATCAACAAAACTTCACTGAAATCGTAAACAAAAGCGACATTTTTTTTCGGTGAATTTTATTTACATTTTCACTGTATTTTGGCGGTGTGCCGTTGCGTCGAGAATACGCTAATTAAATCAGCTGGATATGCGGTTTAAATTCCACGTCCGATTTACGACATTAGCATCCCAATTTATGTCGTTAGTTATCTGAGAGCATCGCCGACCAGACCAAGGTACAGTGCATAAGTAGCCTCGGAAACAAAGTCGCAGTGTTGATTGGATCAGCCATAACTTTTTGCTGGAGCCAGCCGTGCGGATGCTGGGAGAGATGAACTAATTAAAGTTCTGCAAAAAAAAAAAAAAAAAAGTTAATTTAGTTGTGTGCAGCTAACTGCAACCGAAGTTCTTTCTTTTGCGGTGCGTCCTGGCAGTGGCGGGGCGGCCAGGATTAAACCGAGATTACTCCAGAAGTTTTGACCCCGCAGAGCCTTCGGATGCGGGATAAGATAACATCAATTCGCTTTAATTATGTACGCAGCATAGTGAATTAGTCATGCTGGATTTACATACTCGCCGGGATCCCACAAGTTAATGGAACCATTACGAAAAGTGCTCCAATCAATTTTTCTTCGAGCGGCCCATTTACCGGGGATGCCGTCGGCGGCTTTCTCTGGAGCGATCATGCCCTTTAGATACAGCGGCGATGGCTCAGTGCCGACGGCTATCTATTCAACCTGATAATTACTCCACGTTCGAGTTTCTTTCGATGGTTTCGAGCCCTATAAATTTACATATCTGCCGTGGCTGTGCTGAGCCGCTCGCCTTGCCCCCGGACTCAGGTAAATTAAACGGTCAATCGATTTTTCACAGGGCCAACCGGAGGCGACGGGAGGTGAGACGAAACCCTACGCGCCTCTCACACTTTCGTAATTTGATGCTAGTTTATAAAACAAATTGAGTTACTTCGTAAATATTTTCGGAGATAAAAACTAATTAAATTACAGCGAATGGCTGCTGATCGCGCTTTCAAAGGAGTCATCTGATGAGTGATGGCGACCGGGAATTAGGAACGCATTTCTGAATAAATTAATATTTTGATAAAACCCGCACCACCATGCCTCTTAATTAACCCTGTTCTTGTCCGGGGGGGCAACATAAATTTTGAATTAATATCATAATTTGGGCGGTGCTGAAACGCTTTATAGCTGCCATATCTACGGCCCAAAATAGTTTATGCCCCTGTCTTTCCGCTGTAGAGGATTACGAAACGAGCAATGTCCCATTCGGACATAATAAAGCCATCAGAAACTGGTGAAATCCACATTATCTCGAAAATTCTCATCCCGTGCAGCATCCAAATCTTGTAGTATTGATTTGTGGAACAGCCAAATAGCCCCGGTGTTTGTGGTATTGGGAATGCTGGCGTGATTTATCACCTGTCCTCTAGCACAAGAGGTGGTCTTGGGCTAATTTTTTTTTTCTGTGGATTTGGCGTACAACCGCGCTTTTATTAAGATAAGTCGCATGCCAGACAAGTTATTAAAAAGCAATTTTTCACCGCGAAACCCTAGACTTTTCTAGTTACCCCAAGACCAGCACAATCCCGTAAATGATGAAGTTTAAGCTTGACTGGAACTGGAAGGCACTCCAGCAGCATAAGAGTTTTTTGCCACCAAGTATAAGTGCACTCAAAATAGGGAGTTGCATCAGACAGATTTTACAATGATTTTGTTCAAGTTATTTATTATATGGACTGGGAAAAATGGATTTTTGTCTTTTAATTAAAATATTTAAAATTTAAAAATATTTAGATATAGTTTATTCGTTTGATAGTATTTTAGTTATTTCAATCCTTTCATTATCACATCGTATCAACGACGAATTAAGTTTTCAAAAATAATTATCTGAACAAACTATACCTTTAAATCAGATTTGATGCAATCTGTGAAAATAAGGTTCCTTTTGCCAGATCACATTTTTTAGAAGAGCTAAATATGTTTATTAGTTACCTTATCTGTGTAATATTAGTTTTCAAGTAGGTACATACAGTACATACTGAAACTGAACTGAACTGAACACTCAGAATTCACATTTCTATGCTTGTTCGAACAATGGTTGGATAAAAAAATAATAATAATACTACCTTGTCTAGCCATTTTATTTTAAATCGTATTAAATGCGTTCAGACAACATTTTGAAATGATTTCATATAAACATTTGGAGCGTATAATAAATAAATAATAAAAATTCAATAATGGTTTTCAAAAACGTATATGAAAAATTTTTATATTGAAAAATATTTAATATATGTCAAATTCCGGCGAAGTATTTTCTCGATATAATTTGCGGTGCTCATGATTACTTCTAAATGGCTTACTTAAACTACTTAAAATATCAAAACCCAAGTTGATTGTTAGTGTTATTACCTTATGAGGGGACTGAACGAAGTATTTGTTTAAATTTTAAAATTTTAATTAAATTTAGCTCATCATTTCAGGTAGCGTGCGTTATATGTCCTATAACTTCTGATCTTTATGAATTTTTATAGAGATATTCTTCAGATGATTTACCTCCTTAAGAAGGTACTAGATAATTTCTAAGCTTATTTTTATTAAAATGTAATTTACTTCAGGATTCGTTAAGTATACATTTTGGGATTTTTTTTTATAGAAATATTTTAGACGAAGCACCCTTTCGTTTGGCACGTACTATAGATCATAATCACTTCCGCTTTATTAGCAAATGACCTTGACAGGGTGTGCCAGAAAGTTACGCCCCTCCGGATAATGTGTGGAATCAGAAAGGCAAACAAAAAGTGACAAATTTTCACCCTCATTGAAGCCGCTCAAAAAGTGCCCGGGAAAAAGTCAAAACTCTGAAGCCTACTGAAGCGCCACTTGGCCCGGAAGGGTTGGGCCGTGTTTGTTTTGCTTTTAATAGGGTGCGCTCGGGTGACTGAAGCGTCAAAGGTTAAATCGAATTACTTCTACTTGCTGGAGTCGTTTCGGTTAGCCGGGCGAGAGGGGGCTACCCAGCCAATGATGCTAGAAAAAAAAATTAGGAAAAATTAGTTAGCTAAATCTCGTAATCAGATGAGCCTCGCGTGTGTCTCTCTGTGCGTTTATTTACCCGTCCCGGGGTATTTTCGAGCAAAAATTCTGAAGTTATTGTAAGCCTTATTGGATTCTATTTCCATGAGAAAGTAAGCTCCATTTGCCTCCATGTCACGTTCGCAAGAGATTCCTCATTAAGCATTTTCCCCATACGTTGGCGTTCCCAGCAGGGATTTTCACAGAAAAGAATTCCGAAATAATTTCCTTAGCGCAGAATGTGTTAAGCTCCTTCTTATAATTGGGGGATAACAGCATAATGAGATTGCTCATCAAAGAAGTAAGTCTCCTCCATTGGGAGAGACTTTTATTCAAATAAATTAATGTCTTTGAAGAATGAGTTTTTTTTACTGACTCAGCAAAGGAACTGATTGGGAACGTAGCACCTGTGAAATGGTGTGACACTTTCTGCCACGTGCGATGTTAATGAGTGGATGGATGTCTCAGATATCTTTCAGATTTAGAACGCTAATACCAGAGATACTGCAGAATTGGCGCAAAACCAGACATATTTATTGCGGGGTGTTCGAATCGGTCCCCTTTATTGAATTAGCCGTGATTCATTTATGGTCCATGACTCTGCAGAATTCTCGGAAAATTTACGAACGTTTTATTAAACGGTCGGGCATTTCGCGAACATAACTCAAGATTAATACGAATGCAGTGCGATCCGCCGGCTGAATTTGAAAGCGGGACCGTCGAATAAATGCCCGCCAAATATTTACGGCCGCTAAATAGAAGTTGAACGTCGCCAATCAGGACCAAAATTCCACACAGAAAGTACTGATTTTTGAATGAGCGCGGAAATAAATTAATTTAGAGTCATGAAAGGGACTAGCCGACGCCCCAATAAATTTTTTACGACAGGACTTCGGTGACTGGTCTCAAAATGGGCCCATCGATAGGCATTTGAGCCGGTCATTGTCGTTCCCCAATTGTGCAGAGGCCCTTTAATTAAGCTGACGGAGGGCCCATTGTCACCAGACTGGAACGGTAATTTGCGGTACACTTGGGCTGAATTGTTACATTTGTTTGCGCCAGTGTCGACGGCAAACCCAGGGAATCTCCCCGATATTGCCGAACACATAATTCCAGGATCCACAGAGGTTTTGTGCACCCAGATACCACCGGAAGGCTTAAATTTCGGAACCAGGACATTGACTCAGGACCAAAACTGAGTTATGTTTTTGTCCCCGTAAAAATTCATTATTTGCCTGGAGCATGCAGAAACCCGGGCAAGGTTACGAATGAAATATCATAAATTGCCTACAAGGGTTTGAATGAGGGAGTAATCCTTTACAATTTGATTACTTTATTTATACATATTTATTAATTTAAAATGCTTGCCTTTTTCGTACGAAGTTTCATTAACCTTTAAAATACACACTTTAAAAAAAAATTACATACAAACTTCACAGGGCATGTCCGATGTCATAGTGCAAAAGTTTCTATGTAAAGACAACCCAACAATTAGACAGACTTTTAAAGTTTATCTAGGGTTTTTCACATGCAGTGTGTAATTTACAGGTTAAGCGCACAAAACCACTGTGAAAATAATAGGGAAAATATTTTCTTTTAAGCTAGTGTCCATAATCAAAAGTAGGTACAGGATAATTTTCTTTCTGAAGCTAATATAACATTTCTGGACTTTTTTTTTACACTTAAATATTTTTATCACATGCTTATTATTTTATTATAACATTATCTATTGAGATCAAAGAAACTAGAATTGTTTATGTTTTCTTTAAGAACCGAAACAAAAAATAAAAAGCAAATGGATGCATTTATTTGCTTCTTTGGACAAAATTCAGAATAAATTTTTGTTTTATTGAAACGATACACCGATTTACGAATTAAATAAAAAAATTATAATTTTTGGAAACAAAACTAAATATAAATGACCAGCAGTTTTTAAAATTTAAATCTTCGTTACTAGTTCTATTAAAATTGGAAATTTCAGACTTAACATTAAAGTTGTTATATTATCTATGCTCAAAACTTAGTATAGGTCCCGCAATTTTGGGTTTAGATCTACACAGAAAATTTCTTTGTAGAATAATATGAAGTAAATTGGCTCATTGCGTTAATAATGGTTAATGGTTTTGAGAATATGTAATAAATTTTATTTATAAAATAATTTATAAAATAGAGGAAATATAATCGTTTCCTTAAACAAATCGCAGCACGCGTATCATCACTGTGTAAACTCTGGCTTCCATAATATTGAATGGACGCAAATTTTTTAAATATTGATATTAATGGAGTTTTCCAAACTTCTGAAGGTGTTGTGTTATACATATATCGGCCCTTTAAAGACTAAAAGAATATTGCGAACAAAGCCACTGAAACTTTGTTAAAGACTTGTCCCCAAGCAGAAGTCAATCAAAAAGGGTCAGTAAAAGTAGAAGTCCGAACACGACAGCTAAAGAAATCCGAAACAGTCTTAACATGTCTTGAAGTTCCGGACATTAATTGCTTTGCCCATAAAGTAAATCCGTCGAGCTCATACAGCGCTAAGAAGCTCCAAAAAGCAGGCGTGTGTGTCACTGCATCAAGATAAACGAACATTTCAAAACTTGCCATAAAGTCCGCTCTGGACGAGCCTAATCCAATTGAGGCTGAATTTATTGGTAGCCCATAAACCTGCAGAAGTAGGAATAAATTGCCCGATGTGGGCCCAATCTGTAATGAGCCCAATCAAAGTAGCCTCCAACGTCGCATTCCGGCGAACAATGAAAGACTAAGAGGCTTTGTCACGGCAGGCAGAGGTTGACAGGGTGAGTAGGCAGGAACTTCTTGCCGAAATGTCTTGATACCTTTCATCCGACACCAAGATACCAGATACCTCGGAAAAGTCGTTTTTCAGGTGATTTCACCGGAAAACTTTCAGGCATCGACAACGACGTGCGACATAATCAATCACGTCGACAATTTACATGGGTTAGTCGCGCGGCCCCGTGTTTGGGTTTCGATTTTAAATAGCGGCTTGATTACAATGTGTAAATTGGGTGTACTGCTGTAATCCAATTATGCTGTCAAGTGGGTAATTGATTCCTTCACACTATCACCGCGTGAGCGCGAGGTGAGGGTTTGCTTGCGCACGAAACTCCAGGAAGCGGGAGGAAGCCAAGAAAAAAAAAGATATGAAGAGATTACCCAAACTGTAGGGAATTGTCTGTGATTGAGCGAAGTCAGCCAATGTCAGATATTTCATGATTGCTGAATAGAACAACATCGCCCAAAAACTCGAAGGTTGGTAATTATAGGTCAATGCCATCTGAAACATGTTGCGACAAATCCAGTAGAGATTGTAAGTGGCAACTTGTCATCTATAAGGGAAGATCACGCTGTTTTTCTGAGATAGAAACCAGCTCGGATGTTTCTGAAATTCTAGTGAAACATATGTACATACGGCCATACACATATATATACTATATCCACATAAATAAAATTGTAGTGAGATTTATTGAGAAATTGTATCCCGCTGTGGCACTCAAATTGACCATCACACCTGACTATTGATGGTTACATATTGTTTTTTTTATTTCAAATGGAATAAAATGATTTTGAAAGTATTTTTTGTTTCTGGGAGCGTCCCATAACTAACCATATGATAATTACCTCAACTACTAATGGTGAAGGTTATTTGGTAAATTTTAGAACACTTGTTGGTCTCAACAAATAAACAATCAGCATTACGGAAGAAAAATTTATATTTCAAATTCGCCAAATCGCCAAATCGATTAACTTTACAACCCATGTTTATGCAGAATGTCGTGCGCATTTTCAGAAAACTATATCACTTTGTTCAGCACGGGAAATGTTTAATAATTTTGGTCAAAAGGATTCTTAAATTACTTTTAATACATATTGATTTTATTGAGTTATTTTAGAATAAATTGACATTAACTTTGTTATATGAAGACTTTTTTACGTCAACTCAGACCATACTGGCCAAATAATTGATGAATTTAACGTCCGAAATCGGAATTTGGTATAGTCATTAATTCTTCTTCAGTCGATTTTTAGAAACATATTCTCATACTATTTTTAATTAGTTTTCTAGCACCCATTATTGCATTTATTATGGTAATAGTGAATATACCAACTGCGAATTTGGAATCGACAGGCTTTAATTTTTGGAATATACATAGTAATTTCCATTCACTTCAAAAAATTTGTTAAATCTATTATTTTTGACCTAACATGATTACTATTATAGAAAGTTACCAAGAAACTTTAGTTAAAATACTATTTTTAAAATAGTTATTATTCAATATTTATTCATTTCATTGTTAATTCAATGCGATTTTGAAAATTGGACCAACTATGTAGCTATTAAAGTTAGAGTGCAACATTCAAGCTTTTTTAGGAGTGTTATCTTAGTCATTAAATTAATTTATTTTATTATTAAATATTTTTCAGTTATATTTAGGGTTTTCTTGTTATTAAAGCAGAATTTCATTGTGGTTTTCATAATTTATTTCCATAGTTAAACAAGATTTTGGTGATTTTGATTGAAATCGAAAACATAAGGTCAGGTTTGACTGAAAGCGTTGTTGTTTTAAATATTTTTTTCTAGTCATGCTAATTATACATAATTTGATTCAACAATATATTATTTTGTCGTGGTACTGTTTAAAACAACTTAAATATCTTAAAATATCAAGAAACTAAGCAATCAACAACAGTGACTTGTTAAATTTTCAAGGAACATATTTTTCAGTGCTGTCTGATTGTTGTTCGTCCAAGTAGTACACTTAGCCGTCCTCTGTGAGGAAATTTTGAATGACTATTTATTGTGTATGATATGCTTATAGTTTTTTGATACCCTTATAAAGATTTGTATTAAAGTGTGCGCTAGCTTTACACTTTGTAAACTAACGAGAATAAAGACGTTTTAGGTAAAAGACAACCGAATCCTTTCTTTTCCCGCTAAATGGTGTTTTAAAAACTTTAGTTTCGTTTACATTGTTGAAAAGTTTGCTGAAAAACAATAGCAGAGATTCTCAGAATTTTTTAAATATTTAATTTTTAACGCCTGAAAGTGTCGGATAAATTTAATTATAAGATTTTTTCATGTCAGAGTGTCAAAACTTTTTCTACAGTGACACCTTATCTTTGCCGCTTTCCCGGTGTTCCCCAAGAAGTAATTTTTCTGTTCAATCAGACGCTGAACAAAGTTAACTATCCCCCTAGCCGGGAGTTGTTAACTCGAAGCTAGCTGTTAGCCCACCTTTATATTTGGAGCCGGCTAATTAAATCTGGAAGTTGCTCGTTGCCAATCATAAATGAAAGCGTGTCGCCAGTACTCCCGCACCTCGCCCGGGGATCCATCCGGCAATTTTACCTGGAAACTCAGCCTCCCGCCGGGCTCGTCAAACTTTCCGAATTAAATCAGTCACATGGGATTTTTGTAATTGAAAAATAAACTAGATAAATTATTTTCGGTTGGGAATAAATTGATGCCGCTCTGCATGATTAATGGCTTAATTAAAGACAAACATTCATCTTGGAAATTTGGTTTATAAATGAGGTAGGTAAATGCGGAGGTTAATTATTATTTTGTCCCGACAGGGCAGATTCTCTTCAATATTATGCTTAATGGATGGTGATCAGTGATTTCGAATTTGCGGCCTCGAAATGTGCCCTTCTGGTTCACTGAAGGGAATGGGCCTCTCATAAATTTTGTTGACGAGGCTCAAATTTAGCGCTTTGGGCGATTTGATAAAGGTGCTAACACTCTTCAGTTGGAAAACAATTTTAGATATTTTAAAATCTCCATGGACCGAGGTGTGATACCAAACAAGAGCTAAACAAAACATGAAAATGACAGCGTAAACGGAGGCCAGTTTATGGTGTTGGCAAACAATTTTTTGGAGCTGCGGGGGTTCTAAAACAATATTTCTTCTGTCATTGAAGGTGACAAAACCTAAATTTAGCTATAAATGCAAATTAAATTCACACTACAGTGCCCGGTGTTATGCGGCCCTGGGTGCAGAATTCAAATGGATGTAAACGAGTTACATTTGACTTTCAGGAGGAAGGCACATTCAAAACACTTCCCCCGGGCGATCCAGCTTCAGCTATCAAAATGGGACATCGTTGTCAGGAGCAGAGATGTTTTTCAAGAACAGGGCTTCCAGCGAGCCCGTAACGAGATTAGTCGCTTCTATATTTAAGGAAATCCCAGTCTAGGTTCTTCCAACCCACCAATTGCACCCGACCGGGTCCCGCCGATAGTGTGGGGTTTTTTGAAAAGCGATATTGGATTAGTTTGGCAGAAAATTCAATTTCCTTGATGATTGTGTTCAATTGGCAGGACACGATGGAACAACACAGTTCATCGAATTGGGGTAAAGACTTGATACTTTTATCAAACATGTTTGTCACCAAATTGGAATTACTCTCCCGGCGGCGTGGGGCACCAGGGCACCTTCATTGCTTTCCCATTTGCTGCCATGTCTCGGGATTGAGGCATGGGTGCAGTGAGCTGCAAATTGACGGGCATGTTCACTTATAAGGCAGCCGCCGGAATGAGTTTCCTGGAAGGTAATTGTACGGGCCGGCCCGTACCGGGAGTACCCAGCTCACTCCCAGTTCCCAGTCCCAGGAAAGGTGTTGATATTCGTTCAACGCTTGACACTGCTGTCGGAGTCCCGGAGATTTCAATTTAAGCTCATGCTGTTTACCTTAAAGGCGCATTCAAACGCAGTGAACAAATTTAAAGTAATACAAATATCACATAACTTCCCTCTCATAATAATAGCTCCCAGGCGAGTACGAGGGCTTCTATAAATTCCTGACGTTCCATTTAGGTATTAACCCCGGAGTAAATTGATTTGCAATTGAAGAAACTGATATGCAGCTATTTAATATATTCTTTCATTGGAATTATGTTTCCATTGTTAGATGTTAGCTTTCAGCTTATTGTAAGGAGTAGCGAAAATTAAATGCAAGACCTTTTAAAGAAAGAGAATAAATAAATTCGTTCGAAAATATTTTCTTTAGTTACTGGAAAGAGGGTAAAGTGAACGATTGTTCATACATGCATATATGGTAAACAACCAGCTTATATATAATATATATACTATACATATACATGTATCAGAATATTTGTATAATCGTCAATGCTAACAAAAAAAGGTATGTTGTCAGAAGTTTGTTTATATCAAGCTCAGATTTAATTTTACAACAATATTTAATGATCCTCATTGACCCAGGCCGGAATATTAAATTTTAGTAAAACATTGCATTATTTAATGTCTTATTTGAACTGCTTTAGATCCTTACAATGAATTTATTAAATTTTCTTAAAGTTCTCCACAACTTCATAATTTTTATACTAAATCTTAGCTACTATCAAAATTCCGAAATCAATTATTTAAAATAATTAGTTACAAAGCGATAATGCACACAAATTAAGAATGCATTAAAAATAGCTCAACCTGAGTTAAATCGCTTTTTTAATACATTTAAACATTGATGTTGGAATTTATATTAAGGTGTCGTATTGCAAAGTAGTTTTAAGCCAGATCCTGGTATATAAGATATTTTCAAAAAATGTTATGTTATGCTTTTCGGGTTGTTCTACTCGTCACAGTGACATTACTTAAAAGTTGTACTTATCGGTTAAATTAGTTATTTAAGTGTAAAAAATATATTCATGCAATAAGTTTTACGAAAGTAAGTAACTTATAACTCTTATACTTTTTAATTATTAAGTAACTAAATTGAATATAAAGTTTCAAAATTCTCATAAATTCATTTCAATAACCTTTGATTTCAATTAATTTTTTGTTCAAAGTAGTTAAATTAAGTCGATTAGAAAATTCCAATCAAATTATTTTGACATTCAGTCGACTTATTTTAACCATTTTGAACGAAAAAATTAATTAAAGTCAAAGGTTACTGAAATGAATTTATGGATATTTTAGGAACTTTATTCAGAAACTTTTACCCACAAAGGGCTTTTGTAAGCTTTTTTCGACGGACGAAATTACGATATTCGCTCTATTCAACTAACAAGAAATATAAAAAAATATTTTACATTTATTGATTTTTTCTTCTCGAAATGATATGAATAATAACACTAACCTCTCATTTTATGTCAGAATGTTTCGCATATGGGATGAAAGCTAACGTTGAACTGAAAAAATATAATTTAATCCTAAAAGCTGAGTGAAGACTGCAAGTTTATATTTTACTAGTTATTTTCTATAGAATGACCCATATTTCATTTTTCGAAGTGTAAGCGTATTTAGCAAAGATTAAACTCTATAAGAAAGTAATTTTTAAATATTTTTGATATTTGTAATAGTTTTTTATTGCTCGTATAATATAGAGGAATTTAAAAAAAATCAGATACATGGACTGAAATTGCATGCAAATTTTACCTGGCACATTGTTGTTCTGAATTTATGATAGGTTGAATTTATCATTGTATTAATAGAATGTGGTACCTGAGAAATGATTCGTTAAAGATTCAACTTGATATGTTGTTGGAATATTTAGTAGTTTGATAAATTATTTTTTGTAACATACCTACATGGGCTTCAGGGAATAACTACTACCAAATTTATTGTATATTATCAGTATTATCAGATTCAGAAAAGGTGGTCTTGATAGGCAGGAGGATTAAGGGTCTTTACTTGCTGTATTGCTTTATAAAGATACGCTGTCTTATCTCCCCACAAAGCGGAAAAATTGCTTTAAAATTCCTTGTTCCTTTTTCCAACAGATTTTAAAGGTGTGCAACATCGTAACATACAATTCGTGAACCATGACAGACGCCACACAGAGCACGTAACATCACTTATAGCACAATGTGCAATCTGTAAATGAGATCAGTAAGTTCTTAAGTCTTAAGGGAGTTATAAGACTCCGAGGCGTCTCGAGGCAATTATCTAAGCATCCATCTTCTCCGGCGGAACATCATGCAATTCATGCATATGAAGATAAGACACGGCGGACCTTGTCGGGCTGCTTTCAGCGATCTGACGCTTGAACAAATGTTTGGGGAGATTTTCTAAAGCCGAAGGCTTCGTCCTTATCAAATACAATCAGCAAACTTTTTACACTTTATTGATACCCGGCCCGGGATGCGAGCGGGGCTCGAGTGATTGCACAGAATTATGCTTTCAGCGCGCGATGATGGGAAGATTAATTGCTTGTGGAAACAAATTTTTTGAGTTTGAAAAGTTCCCTGCCATAGCTGCCTTTATACCCCGTCCCCGCAACTTTTGTTTATGGCTAAATGTCTCGGAAATAAGTGGTTATGCTGGAAATTCATACATTAGTATTGGTAGTGGTGCCATACCATATCCAAATTCGATGGTATTTTAGTTGCACCGGAATAAATCCGGTCATGAATCGGATAATCCGTTCTTTTCAATCAGCGAGCGTTCAAATCCTCGGAAAAAAACTAAAAACTCCAAGGGAAGTGCAACGCTGCTCAAAAATTTATAATTGCGAGAAACAGACAAGAAAATGCGCCCTGTGGCAGAAGTGATTCTTGCACCGGAAATGTGCAGATCTATCAAATATCCAATGCAAAGTAACAAGAGCATTTTAAGTTGCAGAAAACATTGTCAACAAAAGGAACAAAAGCAGAACCGACACTCTGTTTGCTTTCTGCAGTCGGAAAAGTCTGCGACTGCACAGTAAATTGAAACTGGCTATGGATTTCTACTTGCCCTATGTCTCGGCTGGCTCCTGATGCAATATTTATGGGGAGGGGGTGGATAGGAGCAACTGAATTTGTTCTGAACCTCCGGGCGATGCGGATGTAGAACCGACCTCACCGGGCGGATTGTGCCCCTTCCTTGGACTTAATAAAATCGCTGGAAAACCTCTTAAGATTCTCGCATTAATGCAAAATTTTCAACTTTTTAAATATTTCTGTGCGCGCCAAAAATCCGCTTTCGACTTGTTCGTTAAGTTGATGTGAATTATTATTGCCTCAAAAGCAGTCCTTCTTCGCTATTTCCCCCCCCCCCCCCCCCACCTTCTTGAGCCCGTCGCGTAAGCTCAAATTGCTATTGTCAGACTTTAGCACTTAAGATGATTTCTATTTGCTTCTTGACTGGGACAAAGCGCTCAGCCTGAAGTGAAAGAAAACTCCCCCCGCAAATAAATTAAAATTAGAGAAGGGTCGTAATGAATGAGTCCGAAAGTTTGAAATGAAAAAGTCTAAGACCCTGATTTAATCGCTTAAAATGCAAATCAAATTAACCCTTTCCATGGGTTGGTTGGTGCCGCAATCACCACCCTATAGAGCCCCAACGTAAACCCAACGTCACATAGAGTCCCACCCTGCGGACGGGGGACGTAAATTTAAGACGTCCACCCGGGCACGAGAAGTATCGACACTTGGAGAGCGATTTGCAACAAAATATGATAATAATGATTTATTCGCCCAGATATTGGATATTCCGTGCAAATGTGCTGCCAGGGCTCCACGAGCCACTCCACACACTCCGGGGCGTGGGTGGGGCCCAGGGTTGTGCGCTTTGTGCGACTCACGTGGGTTCTTCAAAAGTCTTCGCCTCACCTCGATTGTACACACTTATAAAAGTTGTTCTCATCTATTATTTATGAGGATAAGGAGATTGTCGGCAGGGCGAAGGATTAGAGGGGATATTTGACTTTAAGTTGACTTTAATTTTACGTGGCGTGTTTCAGGTTGCCACTCGCAGACATATTTCTCCCTCTTCCACGGCCGAATTTATGGAGAGTTCCGAAATCCACATAACACCCCCTTTCCCCGTCAGGTCCGCCCTAAACCACCACAAAGTATAAGTCTCTAAGCGGCGGAAATGACTCTGCTGAAAACGCTTTTTCGGGAAAAAAGCACGTTTCTGTTCACATAAATAACAATTTTTAATTTATGTGATAATAAATGCAATAATAACGAGCGCACAAACACGTGGAAGAGTGTTTTGGGCCCTTCTTAATGGTTTCTGCGGAAAAATACCCGGTAATGGTTGGTTAAGGAGACTAAACGTTTTTCAAAACTGCATATGTTTACTTAACACATGAAACGTGCTATCACGATGTCTTCCCCATGTAATTCCATTCCTTTTTTGCTGCACTGCTTTCAGGCGCAAACTGCAGGATTAAAGATACTTTTTAAAACCAGCCACTCTACGGTCGCCATTTTTCTTCCTTCTCGTTGCTTTTCGATGCGCGAATTTATGTGAACAAATGTTGGTATTGCAGCAACTCATCCATCAATTTTATAGATGTTATTTATGCGATAAAATTATGAGCACTTATTTAAACAAAAGAAAATCCAAAATACTTGTTTTGAATTCGGTTTTTATATGATTTGTTTCACACAACTTACTTGTACGAAACCAAATTTTGGGATTTTTTTTTTTTTTATAAATTCTATGGTATAAATAAAATATAGCTTTATTAATTAACGTAATTGTATCAGCTTTCGGCATATTTTCAGTTGAATTTTGATGAAACCCTATAGAAACATTTATTCCAAATTGCAGAATATACAAAAAAAAAATTATTAGTCGCTTTTATTTTCTAATATATTTAACTTTCAATTTTTAGTAGTTTTCCGCAGCGATTTTCTCCAAATATCCAGAAGGATTTCGCGATAAATTTTAAAAATCATTAAACTAAAGATGTACCCCTCTGGTTTCTGTAGGCAATTAGTACTGGAAATAAAATATTTAACAGAAAGTAATTTTTGGAAATTTATTAAAGCACTGAGAAAAATGTTCATGGATTTGAGAGCAATAAAATGGTCATGATATCTATAATTTTTGCAATATCGTAAAATTAGTACTCTATAGTTATAGTTCTGGCATCCCTAAGATAGAAGAGAATATAGTTTTAAAGTTCTGGCATCCGTAAGGTCCTTTGAACTATATTTATGGTTCTCCCAGAATATATGTATAATAGTTAAAAATTTCTCTTAGTGATGAAAATAGAAAAGTTATTGCTTTCAAACGTTGTACACGTTTTTATTATACCTTTAAGATTACAATAAACTTCATTGTGTTTCAAAAATTAACTTATATCTATATACTCTGTTAAAGTTAGATCTGCGATTCTCGATAGTGCAAATGGTGTTGACACTCACAACTTTTCTAGTAAGGAAAATTTTTAATTATATCAAACATATTTGTAGGCGATGAACTAACAATATGAAAAAAAAAAGCTTAGATAAATTATAATCTATCGAATGAATTGTGACGATAGTCAATCAGACCAATAGAACTCGAGTTATCGTCTACACCAACTTAAAATATTTATTGTATAGTTTTGAAATAAAAAAAATGCGTTTAAAGTTTGTGAGTTGGTATGCAATAAGTCGCCTTTCTCTTAACCTCGGAACTATGTAGATCTTGAGTTTTATATAGAATTATTCCCTTATAAATTAGGAATATGGAAATATCTATATTCTGAAAATTTATTATAGAATCAAATGATTAGACGGTCAAAAAGTCTAAACCAAGGACCCTTTAAGGTTTACTTAAGGGATTTACACAATTTGCAACTAAACTTTGTGGCAATATCTATAATGAAAAACGAGGTATAGAATGTGGCCTAATTTATAACAGTTATAATTCAAATAACATAGAGAGTCTATTTGTTTTATTAAAATATTGGAAGTGAAACCTCTACTTCACTAAAAGTTGTGAAGTGAAGTGAAACCTCTACTTCACTAAAAGTTTTTTCGGAATTAGATTTTACCGAAGTGATCGAATTTTCCAACATTGAAAATGCTCTCTTTAAGGGCATCTTTGTATTTTTTTTTTTTTTCGAACCTTACATGGGGCTCTTTTCACGAAGTAGTACTACTCCTCCTGGCTGTGCCAGCATTACTTTCGGAAGATTTTCACGTAATTATGGCTACGAACAAGAGAATGCTACGTGACAGGAGAGTCGAATAATGATTGAACGGCAGGATGCTGATACAACAACCAATTTGGAGCTTTTACGGGGACTCAATTGCCCCATAAAATAGAACCAGAGGAAAGAGAGATCAACAAATAGACGAAATAACAGAAAATAACTGGGATCCAGTCGATTCCTCTAGATTAGCACGAAATTTATTACGTAAAAAGGGAAAAGTAGATTTGGGGAAAATGTGCAAATGTAGGCTCATGCCTACTCTTAAAACTATTTAAAGGGTCATTCTAGTTTGGGCCTGGGAAAAATGATAATTTTTTTTCAAATTTTGTTTCTTATGGAAAAAATTATAAAATAAGTACCTAATTGTTTTATACTTATAACCATAATAAACAAACAGTTTTTATTTTTCCATAAAAATTTGATTGTTTTTATTAGTTTTTTTATGAAATGACAATGGCGGTGGTATGGTTGAATAAAATGTTCATATATTTATTTAAAAAATAAATCAATCACTTTATTATACACCAAAAAACTAAAATAATTTAACTTAATTGAATTTGCGAGATTTGAATTTTAAAAGAAATTAATATACATATTTCTCTAGAGCGTGCATTGTTATGCACTTTTGCACCGTACAGAGAAGTCCTTTTATTCTTAGAAAATAATAGTGGACACACTAGACGCTAGAACGATTATTTTTATTTCTTTTAAAAATGAAAAAGATACAAGCAACACTTAAATTTTGAATAATAAATAGTCTAAAAAACAATAAATTATTAAGAAGAATTAGTTTCCAAACTGTCAGGAGAATTAAAGATTCTTATGGAATTGTATCCAGCAATAAATCCGGCGGATGATCACGCATAATTTTATAATCAAGAAAATCTTCAATTGCTCCACTTTTAGCTTCAAAATCAAAAGCATCACTGGAAAAGAAGCAGCTAAAATTACTAAAATACGGTAATATAGGTATAAATTCTATAAAAAATATATGGGGTTCTATGAAGTCAAAGGATATTGGATTGATTGCTTAATTATTAACCAAAAATTCGTCGTGCAAAAGTGTAACAATGAACTATTAATTTTCTTTTAAATTTAAAAATCGCAAATTCAATTAAGTTCAATTATTTCAGTTTCTTGAAATGTAATAAAGTGCATAAATAAAAGAAATAAAAGAAAAGTTTATTTATTTTTTAAATATATGGGAATTTTATTCAACCATACCGCATTTTGTTACAGTTTTACTCCTCATTGATATGTTATTTTTTCGAATTCTTATACTGTATTAAATATTATGTATAAATTTAAAACTAAATGGGAAAATAATTTGCATTAATACTGCAAAATTGATTAACTCATGCGGCTTAATTGCCTTCATTGGAGCATTCCCACCTGTTGTAAACGCCTTGTAACATACAGACTTATGTGTATTTGAAGAATTGATTCAAATTCCTTTTCAGAAAAAAAAGTTCTCCCATCAGAAGTAATTTCATTAGTGCGAAACATTTCCAACATTTTGAAGGTGCTCTGCTACAGCACCAACGTCGGTGTGAATTTCTGTTTTTTAATTAACCAGAATCACCTCAAGTTAGCAGCAGAGCTGAGCAACACTGGTGAAATTCAATTAAAATGCAGCCACGACTGTATCCACGGTCAGCTCATAGAATTGGAACAAATTAAGTTCAACCAGGCGGAATGCCGACACTTTAATATCGAATACTGAAAGGAGCATATACCCCAGCAACCCCGAAGTGCCCCGAGCACCGGGCACCGCCCTATGCAAATAAATTGTTTGTGCGGCACCCCGGCTTTGTTTCCCGGCACAGTGAATAGCGAAATCATGACTTCAGCAATTTTCTAAGTCATTAAAAAATTCCACTTGAATACCATAATCCCTCTCTCACTCGTGATGAGTCCGCACAACGGCTTGGAAATTTTACACCTGTTAATGTGGGAATGGGAAAAGGACCTATGTTTTGTAGGAGGCAAAACCGCTCACTGGAACAGAAAAGGATGTCCCTTAATGTCTATGTCGAGGTTTGATGAATGGAACAGAGGACAGAGCAGGAAATTATTAATGCTACCCAAATCTAGTCAGACCCGTTTTTCGTTTTGCCTTGACTAAAATGTGGATGTTTAGATTGCATAAATTCGAGAATTTTTTCCAATAAAATCATAGGTTCTTTGACCCTTCTTAGCTAGTAGCACATGTTACAAACCTCTGGGGAAACAATGCCAATCAATTGGGCTAACCTTTAAAATTACTGGACCAAAACTTGTTTAGGGTTTTCCATTTTACCTCGTATAGTGGGATGAGAGTTGTCCCATTAAGCGTCATTGAGCGTCACATATTTCAATAAGTATCGTTTATTTTTAGATGAAAACGAGGAAAAAATCTGGCTACTTTATGTTTTTAAATTAAGGATTCAGGCTGTGATTATTTTTAATTATTTTTCAAAAGTTCCCAAAACACGCTTTTACTTTATTTTCCTCGAGACAGGATTAAGCATATTTATTTATAAACTTATACAATTACTCTAGAAATAATCTCCCATTTTTTCGGCAGTAGCGTAACATTTTAAGTTTTATGAGTTTTTGCTAGAACATCTTTATTTTTGTGGTATTTTTGCAAACATTTATTTATGTTAATGTAAGAAAATAAAATAATTGAAAATAATAACTAATATTATATATACATAACGAAAATGTGAAGTCATTTTTATATGAGTTCGGGTAAAAGAATAACTTTCAATTTTACTGAATTATTTAAAAAAGGATGAAGTCATTAAGCAGAAAAGGACATATTAAGGGTATGTAGTTAACAAAAATACTTTTATTATTTTTCCTGATACTTTACGAATTAAATAAGTAGTATAGGGAAAGAGAAACTTTAACTAATTAATTAATTATATTTTAATATTATCTTTATTATTGATATTACATTAAACACTTATAATTATAGTAGTAATACAGGGGTGTCGTAGGATTACCTAATACCATGTCATAGAGATCTGATTTTGTAGCAATATCCAGAAAAGTTCTCTATAGCTCCAGCCTAATGGAAAATGGAACTGGTACCAATTTCAAATGAAATAATCTTGTAACTAATTTAATCGCATTCTGCATTAAAATGTTCAATATAAATATATAATTTGAACGTTATGCCAAAGTTCCTAAGAAGTACAGTAATTTGGTTTTATTATAGAGTTTTGATATTGGTTTACATAAAGCAATCAAACCCTGTGAAGTAAATTTCTATACACTGAAGTTTTCTACGGAATTCGTAAACTCGTTAAAATTTGATCCAAATTTGAACATGTAAAGAATCCATATTTTATTAGATTTTAGACCGTATATGACATTTTAGTTCAAACGAGAATAATTCTCGGAAAAGCGCTTAAATATTGTCCCAACACGCTTCCACCAGCTATCCTACTTCAGTGGTGGAGTGGAGCCTCTCGTCGGTTTAATTGAAGAGCAATTTGAAGTACGCCCCAAAAACCCACCCGAGTGGCCCACTTCAGACTGATGGGATTCGCAGCTCCACCGCTGTCATCCGGCAATTATTAATTTCGCCCCTCTGACACACATGACAAATATAGCGTGTGTGTGTCTCAGTTACGATGAAATATGAATTTTCCTGGAAACTTCTTAAAGGAAAAATAACCATCATTCGTTCAAAGAAGTGCCATTTATCACGGCAGTGCACCATGGTGGGTCGAACGCTGCACGTACAGCGAACATGTCATAATCTATAGCAACACGCTTTTATATCACGTTCCCGCTCCAGCGACGGCCATAAGCAATTTGTTTCTGCCGAAAGGGTTAGAGGAAGTGAACCTCCGAGTAATCGGATACCCCAAGACCCGGCCGGGCTGCTGGCCCACCACCGGAGCGGGGGCCGTGTCACGAGGCGGCTCCGCGCTCCGTGTAAATGCTACCTGCCAATTGGCAACGCAATATTCATAAATACGGAACTGAATTACGGCCGCCGCTCTGCACTTGGCCTCTGAAAGGCCCGTCGGGGAGCCGTGGAAAAAAATTGTAACGAGCATAACTCGGGCCTCCCAATCAGGTGAACTGAGCGGGGTTCCTGTCTTTCCGGTGGAAGATGCAATCAAGGCGGACTTCATGCTCAATCTCAACATGCGCTCGAGCCAAACACATAACCTGTGTTTTCCGAAACCACAACATAATGATTCAGCTTAATGCCACTTAAGTTGCCCAGAACGTGGGTCGAAAATGTTAGTACTTCTGTTACAATGTGCGGCCTCTCAATTCGTACTTGCGAAATGAAATAAACCAAAGCCGAATATTTTAGAAATTATGTTTTGATTATTGTCATTTTTCTGTCCACTATCCGGTGTTGTTCGCATATTTGTTCGTCTGTATTGTCTTTTGATCTGGAATTTTTTTTTAACCTTGGCTAATTTCATTATGTGACAATCTATAAATTACACAGGGGAAAGAATAATTTTTTTTTTTTTTGTTGCGGTAAGACACGTAGGTCATTTCTAGAGCACTTTTTCTATAGATTATGAATTCTCAAATGAAAATTCTAAATTTGCTCTCGTTTTTGAGAAAAATAAAGTCAAAAAGTACAAAACATTGTATTTTATCCAGTTTTGAAAATTAATTCTACAATAAAGGGTTATTCATAGAAGCTTGTAACATGGTTCAATTGAAAGGCTGAACCTTAATCTAAAAATATGAAATTCCAGTAATATCTATATATCTTTTTGAACTGTTTGGCGACCAAGTTATTCGAGGGCGGGCGCTTCTTATGAGTTTTATTCACCTTATTCTGTATGAAATAATTGGTTTATAAGAAAATATAATTTGCAAGGAATATTTACCCAAATTTTAGACTTTTAAGATTTTTATGTAATAGCTTAAGATTCAAGCTTTTATTTAAGTTATATTATTAACTCCTAGAACAATTCGTTGTTTTTTAATGACTTTTCAAAAATGGTAAAAATAAGACATTTTGTACTATTTAACCCTATTTTTATTGAAAACTAAAGCCAATTGAGTATTTTTATTTCCAAATTCGTAATCTGCGAAAAATATCCTATAGAAATGATGTGCTATTTGTTCGGCCGCAAATTTGTTGTTGACCTGTGTAATATTTGATTTAGGAAAAATGTTCATTCAAGATATTTATATTCAAGAAATTATATATTTTTGCTGTTCTAAACGATGTTCCCCCTTTATACTTCATACACTGGTATTTTATATTTGTTGTTAATAGTGAAAATATAATAGAAGATTTACACTAATTTTAACTTACAATTAAATGTAAGAAACAATTTAGGTTTTAACATATGTATTTCCGAAACCAGAAGAAGAAGTTCTAAATTTGAATAAACGTTTAAGTAATACAATAAAAATAGCAATTTGTGTATATGTATTTATGACATAGTACATATGTTCGTACTGAAGGGAAATTTTCGAATAAAAATTACATTCACAAATTATTGAGCAGATAGGTCTTCGAAATCATGTCAAATGAATCTATATTGGCGAAATTATGAACATAATTAATTAATTGTCATCAGCATCAAATAATCGACAAATTAATATTCACAGACAAATATTATCGACCAAATGAAAATTTAAATCAATTTGTTATAATGATTAAAGTACGTTAAAATCACAATTACTAGATAATTGCTATTACCTTATTAAAAATTTATCAAGCATAATCAATAAAGTTTGAGCTTTTATTATTAATGTGCTTTTATAAAAAAAAAAAACAATCAGAAACGTTGTGAAAAGCATTTTAAAATAACTTTGAGTTGTTTAAATATATTCCAAGTTAAATTCGAGGCATAACAATACTCTCAGTTAAATTTGTAACCTTTTATACACAATATAACAAATTGGAAATACTTATGAAAGTATTCAGCAAAAAATCGATGTCAGCTAAATTTAGATGTGAACTTAACAATCTATTGCAAAACGTTTTGTAATTTAGGTTTAATTGGATGTTATCTTATTACATCCAATTAAACGTAAAATCGAATAAGAAATTAATATGGAAACGAGAATAGGAAAATTGTTTAAAACCTTTTTTGTATAATACATATAGACTCGTATTTCACAAGAGGTATATTTTGAATTCGTGAGCAATACAAAATATTGTTATTTTCAAATTTATTTCACATCTATTTTAATCCGCATGGAAAATCTCATCTTGTATATTGTGCAGGAATCTAGTGAAATATCAGCTTACGGATTTTATACACATACATATGTGGAGAACATATTTCGATTTTCCGGCTATGTTATTTTGAGACGGACAAAATTAAATTAAAATTACAATTGATGAACGTGGCTAAAACAATTTAAGCTGGAATGCTGTGTTATTCGAATTTTTAATTGAGTTTCATTTATGCGTAATGGAATAAAACTATTGGATGCTTGTTTGTTATTATTCATTTAGGTAAATATGTGAAGGATAAAGTTTAAATCATAGTCATCATGTCCTTTTTGTTTCATTTAAGTATAAATCGTCAATACATAAGTATATTACTATACAAGCAGTTGAAAATATTCGGACGAGTTTATGTTTTTACAAACTTACAATAATAATTAAGTCTTAGCATTAAATTTAAGTGTATAGACTGGAAACCTTTTTTTTTTTTTGCATTTTTATACTCGTACAAAAATTAACTTTTAATATATTTCTCTTAATAAAAGAATTATTACAATGCTGGTTCTACAATATAAAAGTTGCTTTTGGCTTTTGGTTAAACATAAAAATTTAAACTTGATAAATATTTTTCAATAAGTTAAAATATTAATTATAATATTATATCAAATTATTTAATTAATCATAAATATTTCCGGTTAGAGAAAAGAGCGTTTTGGGTATTTAAATTTTTTTTATACATATAAATATGTATATACCTACATAAACACATAGAAAAATGTATTTCCTAATTTTACAAGTCGATATAATTAAGTAGATTTGTATTTCGGAAAATTGTGGCAATTTAATGTTCAATTTTCTTAAAGATTATTAGATTTATGTTGTTCGTATTTTAAAGAAAAGGAGTTGATTCTTTTAAAATTTGAATTAGTTTGTGCCCAACATGTTTCTGAAGTCAAAATTGGTCACCCATTTTTTTTATTTAAACTATTTTTCTAACTCTGGTGTTTTGTAGCGCCTTTTAATTAATTCGGTGTAAACAATTTGCAATAATTTGAACAGTTTATTTGTATAAATTAATATTTATTTGTTGCGTTTTCATAATATATGTATATGCCCATTTTTTGTTAGGGGCAAATCTTTCCACATTTAAATGTCGTTCTAAAATTTAAGTTTACCGACCACATTCTGGTCTTTGTCTTACTGTACGTGTAATGTGTACTTTTATTTGAAAACTCGCAGCCCACAACTAGGATGTTGTAGCAATCTTTAAGTGAAGTTGGTCTAAATGTGGCTTTATACATTCATGGTGCCTACTTCGTCGCGCAAAAGTTTTTATGTGGCACACTACCAAACCACCCGCACTCCGTAGAGTGCGACTTTTCAATATCAACTCATAGTATAACTTCAGGACCCTTTCTTTGTCGGGTTTTCACCCCCCGAACCGGAGCCATGTGGAGACCCTTTTGGAAGTAATTACAAGCCCGTAAAACCCGACCAGCATTCCAGGCGACTGCAATTCTTTGAGTAAACACAATAATCATTCCTTCGGAGGAAAAGAGTGCTCGAGAAGGGCCAGGGGAGCGCGGGGACGCAGAAGGTGTTCTAGCCTAGCCGCCGCAGGTGAACGGAAGCCGAGCATAACTTAAGTAGTAGTCTGGTTTGGCGTAGCGCTTACTCTGGTCATGTATAGGCGCATATTACGTGACCCGAAACTATAATTGTTTGAAATTTTCCGCAGAAAACTTCCTTTCACGAAGTCAGCGATTATACTAATGCCGTCCTCGTCTGGTGCACACATTCCGCCGCAACTTTGTTCTGGCCAGGATTTATATAACTGCAAAGTCAATACCTAGAGATCCCTTTATCTATATAGATGGTATAGAAGGTATAGAAGGTGCGCGTACTTCGTACACCACATGCCCGGCCCTAGAGCCTTTCGAAGGCGGCGGCGTTAGGGAAGAGTTGGAGAAGTTGGTGGTTTGTTGGACGACCAACAAGAAACCAATTCAGAACGTCGGAGAAGTTATTTTTGCACCACACTGGGAGTTCTCGCTTCAACCCCTTGAAATGGAAGAGTTTTCTTTTCCCAACTTTTCTTACCGACTCCCATCCCATTGGTATGAGCCAAGTTAATGGGGTCAAGAAGGAGTTCTCGTTGCGGCCTTTCGCTCGCCCTTCGATTTGATCTACCCCGAGACTGATGACAGAAATTGTCTGGGAAATTAAAGACATTTTCCATTGATTGGATAAACGTAGAGGCGAAACTGTGCTCCGATGAATATTCGGCCAGATGTCCATAAGTTGCCGTATACCGCATTCGAATAATCGGCCCTTAATGATATAATTTTTTTCTTATTTGTATCATGACACTTTCACCATCTGCACCCAGCTGCAGTGGTGAAATTTGCACTCCAAATCCGTAATTTATCAGCGTTATCCAAAATTGAGTCCTCGGATGAGTTCCAGGGATGCCTGAGCAGAAAATTTAGTGCACTTTCGCTCTTATGCAGGTTTCATTGCCACCGTAAGTGCTACTCTATTACTTCTTTCGGACACTTCTGTTCACAGTCTATCGAAGAGATTTATGGTGCCGGAAGCGGCGCCGCACGGTTGCCCAAAGCAGAGACGGCTGGGGAAACTTTCTTTAACCGTCCAAAAGTTATGGAAATGAAGATTTACGAGTTCGTTGGCTCTGCAACAAAAGAACTTTCCGATCGATTTCGCTCAATGCCAATTACGCTTTTCAGGATATATTTGCAGGTGATGGGGAGTTGGATTTCAACAAAAGCCATTAGTTTAATGGGGACATTAATGGACTTTTGATTGTTTTGCTGAATATCCACGGCCACCACCATGTTCCATTTCCAGAACTACTCTCTGGGCCCTATATCCTACTGTTTGCGGCTTATGTATTTGCACGAGGGTTTATAATGGCTGCCATTATGTGAAAATTAAATTAATCACTTTAATTGTCTGAAAGCTACCTACGGTGTGCCCTTCAGTACCAGTCGAGGTTCCGCCGCTCCAGTGGATACGTGTGGTTCTGTCACTTTGGAATTAATCGAATCGGACAGTCGCACTTTCTCGGTTGCGAGAATCTTCGTTTTTCCGAAGACGTTTTCGCCCATTCAAAAGATGCAGCAAACACGCCAAAAAGCAAAATCTTAGTCTCGTCCTTTGTTTCTCCTTTGCGAGGAGCAAAATTGTCTCTTTGTTTTCCGTAATCAGATGCCATCCATTCTAATAAAGCCGTGCCGACGATATCTGATCCCCATCCTTCCACTCGGCAAGGATGCGCGACCATAAAACTAACTTACGACGGCGATTATATCGAAAATCAATTAAGTGGTTCCGCAAAAGGTACGAACTGGAAAAATAAGGGTATTGGGTTCTATACCCATTTAAATTTATCTCATACTGTTCGCCGGCTCACCTCTATACATATGTACATATGTACATATGTACATATGTATAGCGAGAGTGTAAAATGTTTTAGATTAAATAATGGAATTGTGTGCGGAGATACCGAGGTGGAGAAGTTCATTTAAACTGCTTAAATTGCGAGGAAAATTGAGACGAAAACGGCGTTCACAGTCGGGGCCTCATGCATTTCAAACGTAATGGCCCTTTCCCTTGGTAGGACAAAAGGGATCTCACCTTTTCCAAAAAAAAAAAAAAAAAAAAAAAAAAAAAAAAATTAACAAAGGATAGCGCTTACTTTTCCTCCAAATAAATTAATTAAAGCTCCACCAGGCGACGGACGAAAAGTTCACCTCTGCCCCGTAGGCGCCCTTTATTAAGAGGTGTTATCCCCTGTAAATGTGCTGCATCCCGGCAGAAGAGTGGTTCTTATCCGGAAAGAATTTAAGATAATTTGAGATTTACTCTAAAATGTGGGTAATTAACGCGTCAGCGGTAGTACAAATTGTTCCGAAAAATGTTCCCAGCACAACAGCCAACAACGGCTCCATTTGTAATTTTAAAGTTTCTTAACTTAAGAAATAATGGCAGACGAGTGTGGACGGTTGCCGCAAATTTTTTTTTAGAGGCTTTATTGTAATTTTTTACAGCCTCAAGGGGAAAGGTGGCTTGTTCTCATAAAAATAAGTAGCTTGGGTCGCCTCATTAAAACATTTGATCAAAACACTAAAAAAGTTAACCTGGGGCATTTGTTATTCGCTTGAAATATTTCATTATACACTTTAATTTGATTACGATTTAAAGAGGCGGTTATTTTCTACAATTTCGGTAAGTATAAAAAGACAAATTGTATGTTAAACAACATATTGGGCGATAAAATACGAACAGTAAAAAAAAATAGAAACGAAATCTTGAAATTAACAGCTCAATAAGTGCTTGAATGCGTGAAAAATCTTCATTAAATATGTATGTATTTAGTATGCGTGCTTCTAGATTATTTTCCATGCAGACCAGCACGCATTCGTGTTTTAAATTAACACAAAAATTAATTGATAGCATAAATGCGTGCTTCTAGGATACCGAATACCGAAAACTATTTATCCAACTGCCCACTCAATCATTTTAGCGCTTAAATAATAATTGGACAGGATATTTGTTTAATTTACTGCTCGAGTAAGTTTTTTATTGCTGCTTTTATATTACTATAAATACATTTTACTGCCATTACTAATGGATAAAGTGTCAAATTGTTTTGTATTGAAAAATGATATATCAAATTTTTACTTTTAAATAACAACTCAAAATTTCTCAAATATCTTGAATATCTGAATAAATGAAAAGTACCCTAACAACTTCTTTTCTAATATTATGATAATTCATGTTAGGTGAACATTAAAACAGGTAGGCTTTACTTTAGTTCTGTAAAACCTATAGAGAAAACTTAGTTTGTTTCTCAGAAATATGATTGATAAAATACTCAAACAAAATACTAAAGAAATTAATCCTAAGGATTCGTCGTTTGCTTCAAGTAATTTATTGTGCACTTTAACATTTTTGTATTAAAGGAAGTGAAGTAAATTTAGTACGGCGCTGTAACGCTGTGGAGAGCAAAAGGGGTTAAATAGGTAATTCCCATGAATTTGCAGAAATGTACACGTTTGAATTTTCGTTACCAGAGTCCTTTGCATGTGCCTGAAAATCGATAAAAATCGAGTATATGGTCAGTATTTACAGAGCCCCTAACGTGCTCACAGGTGCGGAAAAAAGTCAGCAAGAAACAAAGGGTTTCTGGTACCTACAAAGGCCCTCTGGAATACTATGACCTATGCGTTTCCCATTCTGACTAAACGCTGGCAAAGCCCCACTTCCTCTGGAGCTGTAGGGTACAAGTTCACAAATGTGTTAAAACAAATCACGCACGCCGCAAGCTTCCAAGCATAGAGTTGGGAGCCGCCCGGAACCCCGCTGGAGGCGATCAATGCAAAAACCTTTGTGCACTTGGTGTACCTTCTTCCGGTTTTATCAGCTTTATTGGCCATGAACTTAATTCAGCCGATAAGGAAAATACTTCCTTGGAGGGTGTCCTTGCGCGCTATTAAGCTATCTACGGAATAGTTCGCTGTATCACGAGAGAATGCCGGGAGTTTTAAGGGAGTCCCTTGGGAGGGTATTTCATCAACGAAAATAGCCAAAAATCCTGCAAATTATTTACCTTGAGACATTTGTCCAATGTTTCCGGCCACATTCTTCTCCACAGCTGATGAGCTTCGGGCCTGGTAATCCGAAATTACGATAAAACTAATCCAATCCGACTTAAATGTGCCTTTGACACGCATAAAATTAATCCCTGATACATCACGAAGGAGTTATTGTTTTGCTCCTCGTATCGCCGTAATCCTTCTTATAAGGCTGCCCCGCAAGGTGCTCTCGGGGGTGTTGGAAAAATCAATTTATTAACCTGAGCCACACAATCCCAGGGCCAATTTCTATATGATCGGACGATAACTGCTCGGCCGAACAATAACACCTCTCCCTTACATCGAATGCTCAAATTAAATAATTCACCTACGGCCAGGTCGCATGCGACTGGTTCGCTATCGAACAACCATTAAGAGGTTATCATTAGCTTGATTAAGATATAAAGGATATGTTCGCACAAATGCGGATTTATGAGGACTTATCCCAGCGGACGGATCCGCCCAGAAGGTGAAAAAGAGATTTATTCAAGTTAGCAGCGGAATCATCTTTTGTAACGTCCCGTGTCTGATTACATTTTTTTATCAGGTTTTGTCCTTTCACCAGGTCAAACAAACCACACCTTTATTTATTACGGGATAGTCACTACTTTTAAATTTAAGATTTACTGATTAATCAAACCGAAATTGTCCTTCTTGTAATAAAGTTAAAGTAAATTGGATATATGTAATTCCATTAATGGGATAAGATAAAAAAATCAGTTATTTTTTTACTTGAATATCAATACATATATATTTCTTTTCCTAAGTAAAAAAAGTTGTAGGTGCAATAAATTTTAACAAGCTTTTATTTAACTTCACCTGTTAGTAAATATGTGTGGGTCAAATCATGCAACTGAATTTTGAACCAGTTCGCGTTATCGGAAAAATATGAAATTTGGTACACTTATGTAAACACGATGATAATGCAATATAGTATATCTAATACCGTTCTAAATCCAATATAGCGAATGCTCCAAGACGGCGGTTTACCTTTTTCTTCACAACCCTCTTGATATGGGTATCAAATTAAAGGGTTCAACGAATACAAAACGATAAGCAATCTGACGTCATTCATAATCTAATATAGCGGCCGCCACAAGATCCCGGATTACTTTTTTTTTACAACCCTCTTGACATGGCTTCGACGGCTATAATATGATAAAAGCTTGATTTTAAAATTTGTTTTTAAATTGAGAACTTCTTAAAATCTAGACTACATACGTCAACTTTCAGAACAATTAGCGAGTCAAGCTTAGTATATTTTTTTTTTGTCAAAATGAATAATTAACCTTGAAGGAAAAAATGTTGATACACATTAAAATGAAAAAATGTTTCTTTGTTGTCAGAAAACGATAGCCATATTGGAAATATCTTTGCTTACATTTGGTAGGAGACTTCTTCGGTAATTGTTTGAAAAATTAAGGGAAAAAACTATTAAAGTTTGTGGCCATCACACTGAAAAAATTGCTTAAAGTTAACAATTGTCTTAAATTGCAAAGAAAACTTTAACTTACTTAGGGTAAGTTTAATTTATTCGAACAGTCATGAGTTAGCTCGTTGTCCGTTTTGATTAGGACATTCGTTTTTGGCACATAGATTTTTTAATATTTTCTTATCTTAAAATTGTATAGTATTTAATTAAAATATTTTATCTACAAACAATATTGTTTTCATTATACCTTCTCCTTTTATTTTGTATTTTGCGAACCTTTTTTGAAACTATTAAAGTTATCGATCAACTCTGTATAGTTCTTGAAAATTCAAATTTTGAATAAATGTCTATTGAAAATAAAAAAATTTGCAGATATACAAAATATGTAGTAGGTATTGCATTAAGTAGTACATAGGTGAAAAAGATACTTTCATTAAATCATGGTCGAACCAGATCTTTTCAAATGCTTCTTGTGTATCTCTTATAATAAAAAAATTAACAAATATAGGAGTTTGGACATCATTCCAAATATCAAAAGTGATAGGTTAATTCATTTTTTAAATGTTTCAGAATAAGTAATGCGGTCTATGTTATAAGTAGGAATTATTTCTTAATCATTTCGAAATATCGATTTAAGTATTTTTTACGAGAAACATGGATAAATAGTTAAAATTAATTTAGCACCTTCATGGCCGCTGTTCGGGTTTTACAAAGAGAGCTGATTACCATTGTGTCCACTCAGCTGTTGAAATTGGGAAAACTCTGTGGCATGTAATAATACCTTGGGAATGTTATCAATCAGCGTCCAGGACGTTACATGTTGCTCCATTTAGTTGGGAAAGGGGACTCCCAAATCGATTAAATTGTTTTGTTGCATTGTACCAGATTTTACTAATGAGAGGGGCTCTTAGTCAGCACTTTTCGAAGGTGGCCCTTAATGCTCCGTAGCTGTTTGGGATTCAACGAGGGCCAGAAATCCCAGTAACTTATCGTGACTAAGCACCCCAACGAAGCTTTTCTCGGGAAGGGCGAGCTGAAGAGGTAAACACTTTGGTGCCGAACTATTTCAGAATTATTTAGTATTCAAACAAAGGCTCGCTAAGGGCGCCCCAAAGCTCTTTCAGATCCTCAGATTCAATCCGAAAAGGACTAAATTGCGGACGAGTCCTTCTAAAGAGAGGTGTGTTCCGAGGCCACTATGGCTCGATGGGTCTGGGTACGTGCAGTTCTAATTCCCGAGAAAAATTGCCGTGATTAAGCTCTCAGCGGCCCCGACTCCTAAATCCGAGCCTCGACGCCGTTCCCACCCCAAATGGGATCCCGAGTTTATGGTAGATTTTTCCTTTTCACGGTTACACCCTCTTCCGGCTCGGCCAGGAAGATTGGCAGAATTGAACTAGGCATTGGCCGAATTTGCATAAAACATTGCCAAATTGCATGCAACCGCCCTATAAATCAAATATGTGTGGGTTGGCGGATTTTCAATTTGTGTTGCCCTAAATCGTCTGGCTAAACACACATTCCGCTGCAGGGTGCGTAAATGAAGCATCTCATGAATCTACCGCCGGCACAGAAGATACATTTCATCTCCGCCCTGCAGGACAGACTGCGGGGGTGTTGGGGACTCGTTTGTGCAAATATTTTTACATGTCTTTGCAATCTGTAATTATCCTGCAGCCAGATTCGAGAGCTGGCTTTTCGCTTCATTCTGTCGAACAGTTCCCTGGGGATAATTCACTTATTGGCGGGCACTCGGCCGATTGGCTCTTTGGGCCTTTCATCAAATTTAAGAGATCTGTTTTTGCATTATTTATGAGCCGCTTCCCATTGTTTGCCAGAAGTTTATCATCAGGTCCGGGATTTATCTGGCAAGGGATCATTTTTCCACACGCTTTTGAAAGATGTTACGCATGGGATCCCGAAAAACAATTTTCCAGCTAGCGAAAGGCAATCGTTCTCACAATGAAAGGCACGTGGTGTTTTTATAGAACTCGATGTTTTAGTAATCTCCAATAAGAAAGAAATGTTTCGATCTTCTGTAAAATCCCACTTCAGGTGACTTAAGTTTACAAGCGAAAAATTACATTGCCAACAGGAGATGAAACATCCGTGCAACGATGCTAATCTTATTTTATATAGATATCAATGGTGTTGCGCAAAAAGGGCCAAACTGCAAAAATTCAGCTTGGTTTCGGAAATTTGCAATGTAATTAATATTTGAAATAATTAATTTCAATTTCCATACAATATAATATATATTTACTTCAACTAGGTACTTATTTAAACATTTGAAAAAACAAACAAATTAGATAAAACTTTAGATACTTTATAATAGTTTTTTAATTTTGCGTTAAACCAGATTAGCCCTTTTGGCGCAACTAAATGAGAGAGGTGAATAAATGTTATGTCCACATTCAGATTATTTCAAAAATATCCTCTAAAGCTTAGTGAATACATAATTTACAAGAATTAATTCACGAAGATATCCGCTTATGTTTTTATATAGTAGCATTTTCAAATACAACATAGAATCAAAAGGTTATAATGCCTTGATAAATTGGACGAAAAAAAAATATACTGGAAGCAAATTAAATGTAAAAATTGCGAGAATGTGGAAAATACACAGGTCCTTTGTTCCTCTCGTACTCCTTTGTACAGCTCGTTTGTACTTCCAACAATTTTTTCACAAAATATTAATAAAATTGTGACCAACTGAAATAAATAAATACATTGAATTGTTCTTAATTTGTGGAATTTTTGAATTTCTTTAAATCTGAAATGTGGGATTTATACATCAGAGAAGATGATACCGAATAGTAGAGATGTTGGCCTTTAATTCAAATATATGGAAAAAATAAAATTCGCAAAGGTTTTATTAAAAAAATACTATTATTTAAAAACGTGCAAGTTTTCCAACTTTCTAGGTGTATGTAGCCCCTTAATTATTGTAGTTTTAAGTAAATATGTGTATAACGAAAACGAGAGCCACACAATTCAATTTTGTAATAAATATTACATCCTGGAAAAAGAATTTCTCTCAGTCTTATACAAATTCATAGAGTAAAAATGGAACAAAAGTTTGGTTAAGGAATAGAGTTAAACAATGAAATTCTATTCACAATTTAAGACAAAAATAAAAAAATAAAACTTAAGAAGCTGTCTCATAGTAGCATGTTTTTACGGTATGAACATACAAACATACATTTCCGTAAAACTCCAAAAGCTTACACGAAGAAACAATTTTTTTAAGACATTAATCTTTACAAAAAATAGAGTCAGTTTGTAACATGTGAAAAGTTGGGACATATTTTCCATTCAATCCGTAGAAATACTTGATTAAGCTTTTACTGATTTTTAAGGCGGCTTAAATTTCCGATTTGCTTTCAAACAAATCCTCTTTGTTCTGAATTTCTTCCAACGTGTCTACCATGAAGCAAATGTGAAGCAACACGTTGGAGCTCTTCCGTACATAAAATATATGTACTACATACGTTTAATAATTGTCATTCCACAAATACACACAGGCCGAGAGTGCTTTTTTGAGCCAATGCAGTCCATTCACGGAATTAAAGTTGCAGCAAAAAGTGCTGGCCGCATCCGGCGTAAGGACAACTCCACGCAGCGGTGCAGTGAAGTCCCATGCGTTCCACATGCCACCAAGGAAAATCAATCTCGGATGCATAATATTAGCAGAATTCCACGATTTTATCGAGCGTCGAGGTCTGCGGCAAAAGTCCCGAGCTGGTAACAAGTCGTGCGAGATAAAAGCCACCACAATGGAGCTGTTCTGGATTCTTGGAATGGTGGCGGGAACGAGGAGAGGATCCGGTGCAGGTTGTCATTACGGCGGAAGGATGATTAAATATCTCGAGCAGGAAGTCGACATGCATCTGCATGGAGGGAACACCACTTTTTTCCCATTTATCTGGCTAGAATACTAAATAGGTGGCATTTTTTCATTCATTGCCGAAACCCTTTCAATCTCTATAGAGAGCAAATGGCGTTCTCGTTACTATCTCTATGGCAGCAAAAATATGACTATCCTGCACCGACACACCTACGTGAGTATTCGAATAGTACGTGGCACGTGAGTTAAGGAGCCCTGCCGGGGGTTTGCCATAAAGAATCATTACGGTGACATTATTGTTATTTTTCCACTTTGCATTGTAAAAGCTTCACTCAAGGGTGCCACCGCTGAATATGTATTAGCCGGGCTAGACGACACTGCGGCGAGGCCCAGGATGTGCTGTGCCCAGGAAGAACCTACGTGGGGCTGCAAAAGCCCTAAATATTATCTCTCTGCGCTAAAAAAAACCTCTGCCATTCGAACCTGGAGCACGGAGGGGGGGCGTGAAGGCCCTTTCGGGTGCACTTATCCGCTTAGGAGTGTACGTGAACACTTAATTATAACAAATTCGAATATCTTCAAGGTAAATGACGTGAAAAATTGAAAAGGGTAGTCGAGCCCACAGATTTAGCCGGATTCCGACTCTGCATGCTCGCTTCCGCTGGTATTTCATATTTCCTCTTTTACATGAATAACTTTTTGTAAAAGATGAATAACGACACATTGGCTGCGCCTTAGCCCCCATCAGCCCCATCCGCCCCATCCGCTTCGGGCTGGGCAGGGATGGGTAAGAACGAAACGAACGAACACAGACAGAGGATTTTCCAGAGCCCACAGACGACAAAGTGAAGTTAGGGCGGCGGCGTCTTGAATAGAGACGTTAATGCGATAATTTGCACATATCAACGGAGTCATGTACGGGAACTAACTACTTATGGGCTTACGATTGAGTTCATTTTGGGATCTAGATAAAACAGGATACGCTCAGATTTATGTCGTTATAATTCGCCGTGCTCCTCGGAGGAGTGGTGCCCAGGGTACTCGAAAGAGTCTTTGCCACTCTCTACACTTTTTGTTGACGAAAGGGAAATAAAGGTCCTCAGCGAGTGATACCCGAAATCAGATTACAGCGCTTTTGATACCCGACAGCTTAAGGAATTCCTTGGGAATCCGGAGCTGCTTATCTTTAATGTGGTTTTCTCGCAAGTTTCCGGCATTTGTTTTTCCTCACAACTGCACACATTTAGTTCGTTTCGTTGTTGCCGATGTCACAAAGGAAGTTCTCCTTCCCTAAAATTTTGTAAAGTCTTCCGGCCAACGAAAATTCCAAACATCGTTCACAAAATTCAGGGACGGGCATTTGAAATATGCGCACGAAAATTAAATGATGAAATATTCTCAATTCAACAGTGGACCTTTTAATTGTAAAAAATGCCTGTTACATGCCAACCTTGCTAATTAGCCATTACGCTGCCGGCCTTGACTCAACCGCACACGCAATATTTGACAAATTTTCCACAATTAATAATCCGCCCCTTTCATTACCAAGATTACAGAGTTATTATTACATACAGTCTAGCCTCTGCGAGACAAAAGGGGACTTCCTAAATCCTCGCCCTATAAACCCCCTGCAAACAGTACTAAATGACTACACACCACACACCCGCAGTACATGTGGCCGGGTATAATTTATTGCGACAATAATTTAGTCTTAGCCCCTACGATATGATATCTTTTATCCCAAAAGCAATCTATTCACCTACGTCCTTTGTATGGATGATGTCGGAGAAGTTGCCGCAGGATCGCTTCGGGCTCTCCTTAAATGAAAATAAAATCACCATAAAAATCCAATAAAGGCTATCTTATTGTCGAGCAGTCCTGTTCCTTGCTGTTGCTCCACTACCTGTAAGATGTGGTTTCGTCCTTTGTGTGAATGTCATCTTGGAGCGAGCGTATAAAGGAGCGCTGTTCTACAAGACAGCAAGTTTTCTTCAATAAATTGAAGATACTTTATAATTTTTCCTTTAAATTTACCTGTATCTAGTCCTCTGATTTTTATTACAAACATTTCCTTCTAGCTACGATAGTGCAATACTTATGTTGAGAAGTATGAGCAAGCCAAACAATATTCCTTCCATTGTTCGTTCTATTTATTTATAACTCCGTGAGCATAAAGAAATTGTTCGATTGAAAATTCTACTTTGAGTTACATGTACTGAACCATTGACAATTAATTGAATTGAACTTGTGGGCTTTTAGAGTAGAATTCAATAAACTATAATGTGTTAGCAAATATTAGTACTCTGAATATATCGTTTGCCAAGTTTATAGAATTTTTAGTTTATGAATACGAAAATGAATATTTTTCATTACATCACGTTGGCTATTTTGGTTATTTTTGAACATTTTTAAAAAATAACAAGTTATCGAACGAATTTAAAACATATAGCTCATACTTATATGTATATATAAAAATCAACTATTTAGTCCTCAAAATCGTGATGTAATGGCATTTTCAGATTCATTCGTAGTTTAACAAAATTACTCAATAAATTTATACAAAGTAAAATAAAAATAATTGAAAAAACTGTAATAATCAATTGTATTTTTCTTTGTTAAAACAATTGAAATCATCTAAAAGCATATTAATGATATCAGTTTTCATTAATTGTGGTTATCATCCGCTTCCCTGAATATATTACAATTCTGTATTGATATCTAAAATATATGTAGGTATATACAAAATTTTTAATTGAGGCATTATGTTCAAGCCGCATATTTAATTTTTAATTATTCGATTAAGCAACATTTACAAGCACTCTTTTAATTTCATTTGAGCTGCAGATTACATATTAAATTAAATTTAAGTTTTTTAGTTATGAACGTCTATTCCTTTTTAGTGAACAGCATTATTATTACATGAATTTTACAATATCTACCTTTTTCAGTGAACTTGCATAGTTTTTTTGTGTAACGTTATTGAATGATTAATTATTAAAACAGCGTTGAAATTTTAAATGTTTACTTTTTTAGGATATTAAAACTGCTGCAGTTTTATCACAGTGTAATTTGGCAGAAAACTAATCGGTATTCGGTGACAAATTAGATTATTATTTTAACATTTTTTTTTTTTTGAGATTGGCTGAAATTTTCTATTTGTATCGACTTTAAAATGTGTAATTTCATCATAATTCGTATTAAGCAAAAGCATATTTGCTGGTGGGTTAAATCGAGAAAAAAAAAATCGTTTCTATTTTCTTGTTTTCTTCAATTGTTTCTATCGCTTCTTCAGAGTCTTAGCATCTTCCAAATAAGTCTCGCGTAAGACGTAATCCCATTACTTTGCAAGAGAATAAATATTTCAAGTCGTTTTTGTACTTCGATGATAGCATACTAATCTAACTAAGGGGATAAATGATGCAATCGGCTACTTATTATACAATTTATTGGTAGTGGTTTAATTGGAATTTATTTTCTTTGTGGAAGCCATCGACATGCAAATACCATACCTGTGTCGGAGATCTCCTTGAGAACTTAAAATGGTAACCAGGTACGAAGCCAGAACACTTGAAAGAGGAATCTTAAGATGAAAATGCTTAAATATATCTTAAGGTATAAGGCTTTTCTAAGCCTATTACCCGAGCTTCTAAGAACTGAAGATGTTTACTGGCTCTGAGTGGGTACTGGAAGATATTCTCCTCCGTTCTCCCTCCATCAGCATTGGCCTGCAATTAATGCACGAAAATTTAGAAGGTATCATCTTCGCAATTAAAGGGCATTCAAACGTTATGTAACGCCTTAAAGTTTCCTCTTAGATGACTTAAAGTTATGAGGTTTCGAAGCCTGCACGGATACGGGAAATGGCTCATGCGGCTGATACCCAATAAGGCGACAGAGAGATCCTTTATTTTTTTTTTGCTAATATGCAAAAACGCTGCCTGGCAAGCGTTTTAGGCTGGCCCCCGTACGTACAGCGAACTGAGTTCTATTTCGCATCTGGGGGAGGATGGAAAAATGTTTATCATACAGTGAACGCAGGGTGCCATCTGCACGACTTTCATACCATTCAAATTTATGATTTTAATTTGAAAGTGGAGTGCCGATATTTCAAATTCTATGACAGCGCCAACATGTGTCGCTTCCAAGTCCGGCCAACTTGTGACCGGTGGCGAGCGTAACCGGCCGACCTGAGCAGTGGTCTAGCGAAAAAAAAAATTAATAAATTCCTTTTTGTTTTTTTTTCAAACTTTATATACACTGTCATGTCCGCGAATTCCTCGCCTTTAATTGATGGTGAAACTAAAAAAGACAGATCGAAGTTTGGAATAGCGAACCATGTTCAGTTGGAGACCCCGCGCATTCCGAGCTTTTTGCGCAACCAAAGGTAATTTCCTCTCCAGGACACTTCCGAGTCCATCATGCCAGTTGATTGCCAACTGCAAAAATAGCGACCGATTCATTCCCTGGCAGGGTTGGGGACTGGAAGGGCTCTCCAAGAGCTAAATTTGCATGAAGGGAGGGAAAAGAATTGAAAAAAACGCGGGAAACGGTCGAATGATTTTGAATAAAACAGAAACGTGAATACATTTTGGCCAGAGGCAGTTTATGTCGTTTCGATTCGACTCCAGCTAGAATGCGTTCTGAGTCCTAGGATTCAGCCAGGACGCGTCCGCTCGACAACCGATTTGTAAATGGCTCTCTGCATAATTGATTTATGATATTTGCTTTGTGCTTGAACGAAGTAACAGAGTTAAATTGTCGATGAGTTTGTAATAGTCTTCAAATTGGTCGATAGATCGAGTTACCTGACCAATTTAAGGAGGCTGAAACTTACTAAGGAAAAGTTCCAGGAGCGGCGGTTCCAAACAAGCTGCTTATGGCGAGTCGCGCCGCTTCAGTTAGCCGGACTCGTCAGGAGCAGTGAGCTGGATCTAATTATCAGTTTCCTAATTGGGGATTGCGAATAACCCACGGAGGTCAATAACTTTACCCATAATTGGAGCTGGGAAACTTTCTCAGCCACCAGGTCTAATTGATAATTGGCGTAGTTACAGGGCAGTGCCAACAACAAGGATGTGATTAAATTAGTAATTACTTCATTCGAGCTCCTGGAAAAACTCCCCCAATGGTTTCGTTAATTACTGAACTTCTTCATTTTGCCAGTTGCTGTTCTATTCGCCATCGGCATGCAATTGAGCAACCTGTTCGAATTGTTTCTAAAACTCGCCCAGTCGAGAGGGATCTCCTCCAGCGTGGCACTGATTGACAAAGTCGGCAGTATCACGAAAGGTGCAGGGACACCCCCTTCAAATGCACAGGTGAAATTGCTCAGAAAATTCACGGAAGTGGTGTGCACAATTTTAATGAGTTTTTTTCGTACAACTGTACGAGTACTAATGCATAGAACAACGAATATTAACCCTCTACTTTGTCGGTTCAGTAATTGGGAGTTCTAACTCTAAGGGGTGCACAAAAAACTCCGAATCCCTTTTATACTTGCAGCAGAAGTAATAGCTGCTTTTACCTCGCTGCAGAAGCCCTTGTTTACTATATAACAAGTAGGCTTTTCGTGGGATTTCAAAAAAGGGATCACGGAAATCATAAAAACTCCTTTTTACTGAAACTTCTTTCGTCGTACAATACTAAGGGCGTTTTCTTATGTGACGGTTATAAAAGCCGACAAAAAGCCCTTGGGCTCAGATTCATTTTTGACGCATGACATAAGCCAGCCGGATTCCATCGTCTAGTCGGAAGTGTTCTGTTAGAAAAAGGTATCCCTGCTACGCTGTAATCTGTCATAGGATGACAGACGAAGTAAAAATGTGTTGACTGAGCTTTCTTCCACTTTCCGACCCCCACAATTTACCTCGCTATCCTTAACCACGCGTGTTTGATATCAGAGCGCGGGAACTCCAATTTTTGGTCCTTAATACCTGCCAGAAGTCACATGCCATAAGTTGTATTGCAACAGGAGGGGGAGCATTCACAGATTGGTTCAACATATGTTTTTAATACTATTGCTAGCAATAAGTATCTAGATTTTGAGATTATTTTTCTATAGTATTACTAAAGCAGTTCAATTAGATATAATTTTGATTATATAAAATAATCACCTGGAATAAAATAAATCAATAGAACCTATAAGGAGGTTTTACACAATTTTTTTTATGGAATATATTTAAATTTTAAAGTAAGTATATGAAGTTGCGCGGACTATACCATAACAGTTAGGCTATAACTATAAAGAAGGTATTTGAATATCACTTTAAAATGTTGGGATTATATTCCTAAAAATTTTAATCTGCTTTGATATTCCAAAAAAAAAAAGAAGCAAAATAAATTTTTACGTAATTTAAAATTAAATATTAAACATTTTAACATTTTAAAATTAGTTTTCCAGAGCTATGTGCCTAATATCTCATGTTTCGATTAATAAATTTACTTCTTCAAATTTTGGAGATATGTATCTTGGATAAGATAGTTTATAATGCGAAAAATAGAATGGAATCAGACCATGAATTGAAAGTTCTAAAATAAGTCCGCATGTTTAGCAAAAACCGCGAAAACTAAATAATGGTATCCACATTTTCTCTAGAACTATAAATCTATGCATTCCATGGTATTCTAGAATCCTTTCAGTTCAACTACAGAAAGCTCTAACATAAGAAATATAAACATAAAATAGCTGTGGTCGCAATTACTTAATTGCTACAAGTCGAAAAACTTGAGATTTGACATTTCTATAATTTTATTATATCCATAGTTTTGGTACAGTCGAAAGTCAGTTAGGCGTTATTAAAATAAAAGCGCAATTAGTCCAGCTATTAGTACCAAATCGTGCTCCATTAACAACAAAATCCAGCGACTTTCGTTTCGCAAAGCAGAGGGAATCAGCGACAAGAGCTAATTCAATTAAGAATTGTTTTGTGCAAATTGAAAGTAATCTCCAGGGAGGCGTGGGAGGCATTCAGCGCAGGACAATATCCGGACTATAAAACAAATCTTGCATGTCCCACTTATTTGCGCTCTCTGTACCCCTCCCCCACGGCATCTTTTCGCTGTAAATTTCGAACAATTCGGTGGGGCTCTGCAGAATATATTTCATGTCCAGGCAATTAATTTCAATTTTGAAATTTTCAACATCTGCAATCCGATTGTTCGTGTATTTACTATAATTTAGCTCTGAAATATAAAAAGGCTTAATTGCGCACACAGCGAAGACAAATTGCATTTTCGTTCCAATTTGCAAAATCTGCTTACCCATAATTTGTCAATTTCTGAATAATTTATGTCAAACAATGCGTTTAATATGTCATCATGTTTGAATTAAGCACATTCTGGTAGTTTTTCGTTTAACCCTGTTTGCACGACCCTCTGTGCTTTCACTGATTTCGATGGTAGTGTAAGGGCTCTGTGTATGTGTTAATTAGCTCGTGAAAAACATGTAATTAAAATATGATCTACTTGTTAAATAAATTAATTATCCGCGTGCTATATAGAAACAAATTGCCCTTAATTTAACCTTAATTGTAATTTGTTTTTAGAGAGTCCAGACAAACATGTTGTTGAGTATACCGTTCAATAAATTACAATGGCATTGACCTGATCCAGTGCAATACAATTTTTGTATTCAAAGTAATGCGCCTTATATCTACAATTTGTACCTAGTTATAAAATAAATGATATTGAAAAAAGGATCCAAATAGTGGTGCTTCAGAAGCGTATGTGTAAATGTCCTTTTGTTTTGTAATTAGTTGTAGGCATAGGATAGACTCCACAGTTGATCTATGTACTTATGCCATTACCAAATTTGTTCCTACATCGAAATTTTGTCAGTCATTGATGACGCTAGAAGCAGAAATATTATAATTCTAATTATAACACTCTATCTAAGTTTATTAGAATCATTTTGTTTATTCAATTATTTTTAGGTACAAAAAACATAAGTAGGTTTGCCTCATTTTTAATATTCTCACTCTCTAGTTGGACGAAAAATTTATTATAAACTAAGTGCATTATATGTTGAAACAGAAAAAAATTACTTTATTTTTGACTATTACGAGTATAATATACATAAAAGAATGGTAACGAAGTTTCTTTTATACTCGCATATCTACTATCTTTATCAATTATGAAATTAAGATCGGTCATAAGTTTTGTATTAATGATTATAATAATTTTTATATCTATATAACTCCAAGAATAATTTAAAAAAATTATTTTTCAAAAATAACACTATTTGATAGAATTCACTCAGTGGTAAAAGAATTAAAAATTTAATTTTTATTCATAATGTATCTTAGAGTGAAACAGTCAAAGCACAAAATATAACAACAATTACATACATTCTTGCAAAATACAGTAGTTCGTTTACAAGACCCAGATAAGTTTACACCAGATCGAAGTTAGAGGGGCAAACATTCGAATTTTTTAGATACTATACAATACACATAGAGGTCGTATAAAGAATCCTTGTGGCATTTCTGAATTCGTTTAATGGGAAATATAAAACAAGGGTCTTGTTAGGGTTTAGGCCCTATTTCCTCACTGACGCACTTTGCACTATGGATCTACGGATGTTTAAATCGAGTTCAAGCCTTTATTACTCAAATTAAATTTAATTTTTGGAATTAATTAGTTAGAGAAATCAGAAAGCTGATCTTAATTTCGTTTCATTGTAGTTTGGATTCTATATAAAAAAAACACTGATTTTCTTAACCCTATAAAGTAGATAAAACGAACCTAATCGCACTTTTGTAAGAAAAATAGCGGTCTGCATCTTTTCGCTATAGTTTTCGCCAACTAAACAACCTGGTCCAGCAAGTTGAAAGAATTTCCCAAGCAATTCGAGTTTTCTTGGCAAGCGCAAGTGCAAGACGTGTAATTTATGACTTTAAATTACTTGCTCTTCAATTTGTTTACTTTTGTGCACTGGCATGGTATTTAAAGTGAATTACGCTCGAAAAGGTTTGTACCTTAATTGGCTTGCTTTAGTTCGGCACTGAGTGCTGTAATAGGTAGTAATATTTTTATAGCTACAAAAGGGCATATGGCGTATCTGAGAACGTTTGCGCCAACTATTCGGAAATTAGTCGGAGAACAGCCAGCGTGTCTTGGCTGCACCAATTAACCTTCGAAGGTACTTAACGTCTTTTCTTGTTTCTTTCATTTTCTAGTTCCCATAACTTCGGTGGAGGGCGTCTTGGCTCGTCAAGCGATGCTGCCCTGCGACATTACACCGATGGAGCGCGACGATGCAGTTTACATGGTGCTCTGGTTTCGGGAAGGAGACGGGGAGCCCCTTTACAGGTGAGCATACAAATGTCGCGATTACCTGGCCGAGGCGACGCGACGCGACGGCGCTTTGTTGTCGGGGCTGTTCTTTCCTTCAGCAGCGTCTTATTCTTCACTTGAATAATTCTTTGGTACGCGTGCTTCTAGATTTGGCTCAAGTGGCTTAAATATTAATGGAATTTTTGAAAGCACATACATGTTTACTTCCCCGGGACGGATGATGAGCTTACAGAGCCGAGCGAGACGCGGGCGTTATAAACCACGCTTTGCGCACAATGCCGGCGTATGTACATGCGGCAGGTAGCGTCGCGTTGTGTGTGTCGAGCATAGATCATGTCTTCACAATCTGGAGCGAGACATCCTGCGTGAGTGATGTTCCAATTGCGAACTTTTTCACATAACTTTGATAAATATTTCAAGAATGTCGGACACTTTTTGAATTTATTAAAGGGACAACCTTCGGCAGGTTATGAACTTATACTGAATAAACAGATACTAGAGAAGCCAGCATCTTTTGGGGTTTATCTCCATGTGAATTTATCACATTTATGTCGTCTACCCGCACAACGGTTTTAACCAAGAGCATATCCAATGCACATGGAAGCCCTGAAATATTTCACAAAGATCGATTTCGTATGAGACAAAACTCTTCCTGCCAGCATGTCCCTGCTATAAATATATCATAATCTCACTTGCATCGCATATTAAAAAATCATCGGAAGATACCACCAAGACGATAAATTTCCACATATTTTTGTACCAGCGTCCACATCTCCAGCTGGCGCACTAGTAATGACTTTTTGTCTGCGCACAGTCTCAGGACTGTCGGCTTCTTGGTGTCCTTAGGAGACCCAGAGCAAGAGTGGCCCTATTTCTTGCGAGCAAGTGCATGTGTGTCCAAACAAATTATCTTAAGAACGGAGGAGAATTGCTGAAGTTTCAGCATTTAGCACCCCTTGTACTCTACATGTGTCCAGAGGATGGTGAACGGAATTTCAAGCTGTCAACTTCCTTCCGGGGTTCCGTAAAAAGTCTTCTGGTAGAAGGATGCTACAAGGGAATATTACTTAAGGAACTGAATGGCTCGCAATATTTTTTGGTATGCAGGCAATTGGCACATAGTTTACTAACGAAAGTGCTCTGTACGTTTTGACCAACGAAATTGTGTAATCTGTTTAGGAAGACGACGCCAGAAGGAAGCAACACGTTTAAATGGACATTTCACAGAACTGCAAATGAGGTTTATTTTATTCAAGTCTTGATTACAGCAGTTGAGTTATATTCCACTTCTAAGAACAGGTTCCACTTCAGAGGGCCACAAATTGTCCACTTCTTATGAAATTTGTGCTTGAAGTGTTGTTGTTGTTCATCATTATATTATATTGTCACAAGACAACTAAACATATTATGTCAGAAATATTGAATTACCCCTCCATCAAGAGGCTTAAAAAATTTATGAATTTTTGGAATTCTTGTTTTCAGGAAATTTCATCCACATATTAAGCAATCCTTTACAGACTCTATTTTTACATATTTATGCAAAAAAAAGCATTATACAATTATAAAATTATTATGAAGCAATCTTGCGATTCTTGTGAGCTCCTCTATAAAAATGCACTGGATGGGCGCTACCAGAATTCGTGACAGCATCATTGAAAACAAACGGCTCAAAAAGTTGATATTTTAGATAAATTAATGAAATTTGTGGACCACGAATTTATTTTCATTCTAAATTATTAAAAGCTAGTAGCAGTGAAGCGCTTAAGTAAACCATTTTGAAATAACTACATATATATGTCAGAATATGGCATGAAAATAATTTTTCGAAACTTTTATGCCGTTCCTCATATATTCACACAAAGATATTTTCAAGTCCTGGAAGTTTTTTTTAGAAAAGTTTAATTAAGTTGTTCACATTCGTAAATCTCCATACAGGCTTGAAAACATTTTCCTCACCCTGTGTGATTGTTTTCAGACAATATATTATAAATGTCATCCATGTATAAACTTTCGATATATAAATAATTTTACCTTCGTGTATTTATTTTTGGACCATAAGTGTTTATGCATATACAATTTAAATTGGGAAATTTTCCAGCTCTGTTTATATGTATTTATAACGTTGGATGCAATCTTAAAATTTGTAATAATAATTTTTAATTTATTGCAAATTTCTATAAATAATGTGCAGGGAATTTTAGAAGATAGAATTAAAAACGCTAAACCCAAGTTATATTTTCTTGTTTATCATAGTATCATAAATTTTTTCATTCTCAAGTCATAAAAATTCTTAAATTTTCCTAAGTTAATTTGATTTAAAATGAATCAATCGATTTGAGTTATTACCCTATTAGCATTTCTGGCTTATTTTTTAATTAACCGAAGTTTTAAGATCTTACTGTAGGTACTTAAGAAGATAACTAAGCAATAAACTTAGCTATAATAAATAAATTCAGAGAATTACAGTGATGTCGCCAACCTGAAGCTCGTCAGCTGTGAAATGCAAATTGGTCTGGAAAACCAATCGTTCGATCGAAAGTCGCCAAATCAACAGTAGCTCGGCTAAAGTCGCTTTATAAAAAATTAAATGGTCCATAAAGTCGACTAGTCGAAAGCATTTATGATTTAATTCCTTCCATCGAAACATCGAAGAACCATAATAAAACGGGCTGATGCCTGTGCCAGCGCGCCATTACACCAAATCCTCCTTTCTCTCATAGCCACCCTGTCAATTTTATAGGTCTGCCAAGAGCTCACCTCTAGCCGGTGATGCCAGGTCCGCTGCTGCTGGAAAGAAACCCATAAAATTAATAAACTGCCGGAGTGGTACAAAATTCGTGATGTGCAAAGTTCCCGGCCAGGGAGCCCCAATAAAAGCATGGGGGGCGACATAGTTCAACTGTGGCTTTATGTTTTGTCTTCTTTTACAGCTTTGACGTGCGAGGTCGCCAGTTCGCCCAGGCTAAGTTATGGTCGTCCCCGACTGCATTCGGGATACGTGCATATTTCAGCACGGCGGCCCATCCCGCTCAGCTTAAAATCGACAATGTTAAGCTATCCGACGAAGGCACCTACAGATGCCGGGTCGACTTCCGGAACTCACCCACCCGAAATTTGAAAATTAACCTGACTGTTATCGGTAAGTACACAACCAACACCTTTTACTATCTGTGTTTGATTAATGGTATAATTAAAGTGACAATTCACAGTCAGAACACATAATCCAATTTCGAAGTTTTGGTCAATTCATTACCATTTTGTAAATATGTTTCATTTTAAACTCCACCCTTTACGCCTTATACTTGTTGTGGTTTTACAAAGGATTAAAGAATTTATCTGTTTGTTAATGGTAAGTAGCTCAGTAACATCTTTTTGTCTTGCCTACAATCAATTAGCTGTAGTTAGATTTAAATCGTAAAATTTGTCCGATTGACAGCTAAATTTAAATCCATAATGTTTGGATTTAAGCTGTTCCAAGCTCTACCCCACTATCCACAACAGAAATCAGTTATAATAAAAATATATTTCCCAATAATTCTGGATCAGTGTAAAATTAGTTCATTTTCTAGGTAATCAATTTTCAAAGGATTCTAACGCTAGCCAGTTAGCTGCAAAAATGCTTTAATGAATTGTTACTTCTGACAAAATTTAATCATACTTCAGAATTTGAAATATCAGTTACAAAAATTCTTTATTTTAACAGCACTAATATTTGTTTTTGACAATCGTTTTGACAGTTGTAATTAATTTCACAAAAATCTTTAATTATAAAATAAAATTGCCAAAATACTGATTTAAAAACATTTTCAATATGAAATTGGACTAAAAACCACTTTGAAAATTTCACAACGAATTAAAAAATTCCAAAAAATTATCCTTGAATGGTGTACCTTATACCCACTTTTTCTCACCTTTTAGTGTTATTAACACGCGAATGGTTAGACTAATATTTTAGAACGGTTCTTAAAATATCAATTAATTTTTGACAACATACGTTTTTCACAAGCAATTTTTTGACCGCGACCAATAAAACGCCATGGGATTTGACGTAAATTTAATTTAGTACTAGGCTTACGACATTAAAATAATATTGTAGAAATCTCATAGAAAACTCTTCAACTTTAAATTTTAAAGGTCTGTATTGATATCCTAAATAGAAAAATCTCATAGTGCTAAGATTAGGCTATCATAGTCTGGACCTGATTAAGGATCTCCTGAGGGTAATTCTAGTCGGGCATAAAAGGTATTTGTTAAATATTGGATTTAAGCAACAAAATATCATTACGGATGTTTTTATTGAAATCATAAATTCTCCTGACTTTTCCCCGGTATATTTTTATTTACTATATTCAATTTTAGATGCTGTGTGGAATGAGAGAAACTTGGATAATATGAAAATTTTCACCCTTTTTAGGTTCTTAAAAACGCACGAAATGTTTTTTTTTTTTTTTTTTGGGATCCCCATGGTTCTCCGGTGTATCCAGGGATATTACAGTGTTTAATGAATTCCTAAATTGTGTCGCCCCCAAAACGTGATAAGTCCCATAAATTCGAAAATATGCTGAAGAGTCCTCAAAAAAAGAAAGAGTTTCCCAGGAGTATCTCGAGGATTCCCACTTAATTTCGACTCGGGGAATTGCGCTGTTTCGTTCAATATTTTCCGCCTTCATTTGCATATTTACGCCGCCATTTGTCATGTTCTCCCCAAAAGAAAAAGAATTGAATTGTAAAAATTCTCTTTCACGAACTTGTCCTTTTTGTGTTTTTATCTTACCTTGAAATCTGTGTGTACGTGCCGCACCGCGCCCCCGCCCACGCCACGCGTTATCAGTGCCTTCGCCATTATTTCTCACCACGGGCGGACCCATTCGAGATGAAAGTTATTTACATTTATCTGCCTGCGAAATTCTATTACGAATATTTAATTGAAATTCATGACATGTACTTGAAATTACAGAACGGCAGAGCAATTATACCCGGCCCTTTGTGACTCCTGGGCGGGGGGAATTTTTTCTTCCCGGGGGCCCCGAGCGCGCTCCGCCGTCATCTGCTTTGAGTCATTAGTGCGGTTAGAGAATTTGGCGGGGGGCGCGGCGGGGGCGGAAGTAAACTGCTTGTTTTAAAGCACGACGGGGAGTTCTATCGAATAATTAGGAGCCCCAAAATGACAGCCGTGCTTTAATGGGGCCAAATGGGGGCAAACTAATTCCATTGTGGAACAACATTTCAATTGCTTTACTCCACTTCGGCGGAGCCCATTCTCCCCGTGGTCTCGCCAAATTAGAGAATTTTCACTTTGGCTGAGGGGCACTTAAGAATTTTTCACTTTTCTTTCAGTACCTCCGGATAGACCTGTAATTTATGAAGCCAGACGCAACGAACGCGCCAACACCATCGAGGCCTACAACGAAGGAAGCGATGTCGTCCTCATGTGCGAAGTGAAAGGCGGTAAGGATGTTTTCCTTTTAAATAATATCCCTACATTTTGCTCAAAAATTAACTGCGGGGCCCTTCTCTGCTCTGCGCGGAATTTGATTAAAAGGGAATTGGGGTTATGTCCTAGAATTTTTCAATTAAACCAGGACAAGGTCTTAAGGCGCTTTTTACTCAGCTGAATGGGAAATTTTTGTGAAAAACTTAATTCTTTAGATACGACAAGCATAAAGAACTAAAATTACACAAAAGCAAAATTTTATAATATAAGCAAAAGTCATTTAACCTTGCTGTTCTCCTCGACCACCATATCCAGTTGTACTCCTTCCGGGTCAAAGTTAAAAATGCAAATATTGCATTATGACCTTTATAAAGATAACAAAAAAATCACATCTGCTTAATGGGACATACCTGATTTAAAAAAATCTATGCGCCTTTCGAAGTAACTAAAATCCGCGTGCAATAAGCCTGGGTGGATTTTACCCAAGGTATGATTTTAACTGATTAAAATAAAAGGCATAAATTGAGTTTGCGGTTTCTTCACGAATTTTGATCAAATTTTGTAGTAATGTCCATTTAGGGTCACAAGTGACTGATATGCAAAGAACTTTTATCGGTCGTTTATATTTCCTTAAATATTTTACTTTAAAATTCTAGAAAGTGATAATATTTTGCCGCAATTTCTCCATGCTCTCACAATCTTTTGGTGAAAATTATTGAAAAGCTTTTCAATTTAAAAATGTTTCCACAAAATTTATGTAAAGTGCCTAAAATAAGGAATATTTTACTTTACTTCGATTTATCATTTCGTTACTTTTAATTCGTTAATTTCAAAATTTTTATAACGAAAACGTTTAAATGTCCTTAATTTACGGTATTTATATAATTTGCAACGAAATTTTATGGGAATATGCAAAACATCGTGGCGGTAAAATGTCAATTTTCGAAATTTCAAAGTTAAATATCTAGGGAAATACAAGTGGCCAACAAATTTTTTTTTAATCAAATTCGTCACTTTTGGCTCCAATTGACCACTCCTAGGAAGTTTTATCAAAATCCGTGAGGAGACCTCAAATTCAATCTGTTCCAAATAAAATTTTTTGGGGACACTTTAGTAACATGCTACTTGCAGGACCCACAATAATCAGAATATCATAAGTATTTTTGAGCCTAGGTTCGTTCAAAACGAATTTTTCGTACCAAAAAAAAAAAAGAGAAAAACAAAATTAATATATAAAAATAACCAAATTTTTTAAATTTAATAATTTAGATATTTGCTCGTATTCGGAAAATTGAATCTAATGGTTATTTTCAAAATTATTGTAAAGAATCTTCTCCTGTTGTTTGAAGTTATCAACATTTTTATATTTTAAACATTAAACGATATTTAATAAAGGGCGAAAATAATCCGGGGCTCACGCAAAAATATGTTTTTCCTTAGTATGTATTTTATAATTTACTGAAAAAACAAATTCATAAATTCTGAACTTAAATTTTGTACACACATATACAATATATAGATTGTAGATATTGGACTATATATTAATGGGTAAGAGACCTCTCTAAATAGGTTTACATTTTTTAGATAAACACTTATATTTCTATTGTCTTAATACAACACCCATTTTTCTTTCTTTTGCGGAAAAATACGAGAAAGTTTCAAAACTACATACAGGGTGATTTAAACCCTCTTTCAAAACAAAGGGGGTAAAGTTGAAAATTCGAGAAGCAGCCCTATGAATAATGGCCGAGTTCAACCGAGTGAAATGCTTCTTTATACATATAATGTCTATGCTGCCACCCAATTAATTCTTCTGATTGACGAAACCAAAATAAAGATCTAAAAAGCAGTGCTCCTCGTTTTCCTCGTCAGACCATTCCACCGTTCCCTGCCTGCTTTTTATATATACAACATATAGAAAAAACAAGGGTAAGGACCTCGCTTGCGAAGCCCTTCATATGGCTCTGAATTTTTCAACATCAAAAATTGTGCAGAAACTTCCCCATGAAAGGTAAATAAATCAACTCTAACTAAAAAGCCAGGCAAGTGAAAAATTGGCTGTTTATCTCGCCGAATTATTATGTTGGTAACGCAGCAAGGACAGCAACGTTGTTATGCCTTCTAATAAGTCAGTTAGGAGGAAAACATCCCTGAAAATATCCAACATTTTCTACGCTGAAGCCGCGGACCGAGCAAATTTTTCCGCATATAAATACCATGGTAAAAGTGCATATGTGTGGGGACCCCGCTGGCCCCGCACGCACCTATGAAGCCGCAGCAATCTTTGGCTTCTTTGTAGCAGCAAATGTAATGAGCGCTACAAAATATGGCATGAGGCAGGGTATAAATAGGAAGGTGTATACCGCCGGGGCGAAGCCCTTTCCCGGGTGCGGGGAGTAACGATGACAAGTCGTTCGGAAAATTAATTCAGGGGGCTGAAGGCGTCTCACATGTGCACTCCGGGGAATTCGCCACCCTTGACGTTGAGTGAGGAGAAGTCTCAAAATCGCAAGTACATGACCCACTTTACTGGGGCTCGACGGGCGGGTCCTCCGCCCCCTGGATCGGGATGAGTGATGTGGCGGAAAAGGCATTTTGTGAACTAATGCACTCACTCCTCTGCGAAAGCGTTCGTAATTTGGCAAATTGGTTGCATTAATAATGCCATGCCGCCTTCTGCTTGGTCGTGATCGCCGCGGATCGGGATCCTAGTGGGAACTTCTAACTTTTTTTTTTTCCTGGATTTCCGGAATCGGGAGAATTACTCATTCCGGAGAGTACCACAGGTTCCATAAATATGTACCCTAGGCGAACCCGGGCAAGTTTGTAACTTTTTATTTCATGCATTTCAGACCTGACGGACGCATGCGGATTTTTCGCTTATATACTAAAAAATTAGCCCGAAATAACAAAGGACGTCATTTCAAAAAGTTGTATAAATGGTAAAATTTATGGATTTTTAAACTATGGTCAACAAACATTAACGGGGCGTTAGTGGGGATCGTACGGAAAATGTCGAGAATGCCAGAAAATGCAACTGAGCAAAACTATTTTCTATCTCCGGATACCCAGAGGCTGGGGGCCTCCATCGAATATTTCACTTCGGCTAGAAAACTGTTGAGTATCTGTGCCGGTCGCTTTCATCTTCTACGCCAGCCGGGTCTCCTGTCCAGTAATTTTAAAATAGCCATTCTTTGTGCTTTTTGCAGGTCGCCCGAGGCCGAACGTTACGTGGTACTTGGACAATACCGTGATTGATGAGTCGTTTGAGTACAGAGCTGACGGGACCACAGTTAACCACTTGTCATACCCGAACATTGGACGGCAGCATCTGAATGCGCGCTTAGTTTGTGTGGCCAGTAATACGAATTTGACACCGCCCAATAACAAAGTGGTCATCCTGGACGTGAACTGTAAGTAGTTTTCTGTCCTCTTCCGTATTCCGGTCACGGAACATTTTGAATTTATGTTGCACTCCCTACAGTAAAACCTGTTGCTGTCCATATACTGACCAAGGAGAAGTTTCTATCTGCGGATCGAACCTACGATGTCGAATGCAAGAGCTCCGGATCCAAGCCGGCAGCTATGATTACGTGGTGGAAGGGAAACAAACAGATTAAAAGACTGGCCAAAAACGTAAGTATGTTTGTCAAGGTAATTTTCTATTCCATTCCATCTTACGGATGAACAGGGTAATTCCCTCGACTGTGTTTCTCGAATTGTGGACATTCTAACAAAAACATTCTACATGATGTGCAGCATAAACTCGGTTCAGAATTTGAATACTTTCCCAACTGCATTCCATGCTTTTTGGATATATATATGTAAATATATGAAATAACATTGTTTAATGAGATTGAAGTAAGAAACCGCAATTTCCAGAACTCATAACATTCATAAAACTTGGCTCTAGGTAACCCACAATATAAAGGTGCTACAGAATAAAATAGATTCGGTTTGAAAAATATTCTTGAAAGTATGTAGGTATGTTATATTGTTAGAATCATCCTTGAGTCGCTTCCAATCCAAGACACATTTTTAAGGCTAATATACTTTACGATTAATTTTTATATGAATTATTTAAAACAACAAATGTGTTTGGGTCATTACTGTTTTTAAGTTGGCTTAAAAGCTATGTTCTTTTCAGAAAAATATCTATGTTAGGAAAATTTTGCTTAAAGACAGTCTGCAAATAACATATTCTTTAAAAATTATTATTTATAAAAGTTTTGGAATCTTCTATATACATGTAATGCAATGGTAACAAGGTCGTAGATTGTGAGCGACAGCAAGGCATTATAAAGAACTATATAAGACGCTAGCTTAACTTATTTAAACTTAAAAGAAAGTTTGCAAACATTTTTATTAACATGTCATTAGTTTTGTTAACTTACGTATTAAAATCGTTAAGAAATGCAAAAGAAAAGATAAAATTTGATTCTAAATACAGGGTGAACAATGTTGCCGACGTAAATGTAAAAATGTAGTTTGTTTATGCATACTTTTCGAAAAGTTCGTTTCTTTTTTTTCTTTCTTTTTTTAAGGAGAATTGCATATGTATGATTCGTGCCTATTTTCATTTCAGTTTTCTGAACCGGACAATCAGTCACTTAGCATACTTACATACACCCCAACGAAGGAGGATGATGGAAAATACCTGACATGCAGGGCAGAGAACCAGTTTATTCCTGACAGCGCAATAGAGGACAAATGGCACTTGATCGTGCACTGTAAGTATGGCATTCAGTAAAACGCTAAAAACGGAGTAATGGTGGCTTTACAACGTCCAATAAAAGAGCGAAGGCCTGCGGCTAATTATACCATAAGCAGTCAGCCTGCCGCTAGAAGGTCATTAATTTTTTACTATTAAGTGGTAAACCGGCGACAGAATGTTACCTGCGTCGACGAGAGAAGCGTCAATAAAGCAATTCTCCGGTTGATGCCCGATATTAACGCGGATTAATTCCATTACTCTCACAAAGCATTAATCTGAAAGTGGGTCTGCCCTAAACTTGCGAATTTGAGGAGCTCTTCCTGAATAGGATGCTTCCAGCCCTCCCACAGTTAACCGGCCCAAATAGCAGCAATTCAGTTTAAATAAATTTATTTGGAGGGTTTGCAAGCCCATAAAATTTTCCCCGAAGCTCATTGAAGTATTTTTGCAATAAAATTGCCCCCGTCAGCCCTCGTCTGTCGTATGGGCTCCGGTTTTCCGCCTTCACGGCATTTTAAGAGCCACTAAAAGTTATTTTTTACTGGGAAAAAATTATTTCCTAATGCTTTGCTTTATTGTGCACATAAAATTTGTAGGTGGCTCATTTGGTTCAATCCATTATCGGAACTCCTGCCGTCCGATTAAGCTCAAAAAGCCATTGAAATCTTAAAGAAAATGAAAAGTGTTAGTAGGTGGAGTAAGCGAAATGGCGCTTGATTATTTCTGCATCGAAATTGCAAACTAAGTGTGCACCTCGATAAAATTTCTGCGGAATCAAGGTAGCCACCGCTGAAACTATATGCAATTACTTTGAAATCAAAATCTCGAATATATTTCCACTAATGATCATTATTGTTAATGTTAATTGACTCTAATTTGTAATTGTTTTCGAGCGATATATAGTTTTAAGAGAAATTACATTTTAATTCCGAATAAATGACGAAGCTCTATACAAGAGCAAAATTATATAAAAAGAACAAGTCTACACGAGAGAAAAGCTGAAATTTTAGTTTTGTGTAAAAATGCCAAAACAAATAGTGTTTTTATCTATGCGATTAAGATGTTGGGATTTTTATTTTGTTATTAAAACTCGATATATGTACATATACATATGTAATATTTTAAGCTACCGGTTAAAAGCTCGAATTGAAGGAGCCAATATTTGGATCAACAAATTTTAAGTTTCTTACCGATTAAACTTAAGCGGTTACATACACCTAGAAAGTTGGAAAACTTGCTTTTAATGAAAACTTTTTGAATTAAATATCTTTACTAAGCTGTTGTATAGAAAAGTAGTGTTTGGTCGCCACCATATTAATGACGTTAGAATAAAAAAAAAAGGCAGGATTATTCCAATTAGCAGAGCTTTAAGTATCTTTATTCAATTTTTTAATTTAAATTTCATGGAGTTCCGAATTAAAGCTATTGAATGTTACAAAGTACGACTACCTCTCGCCAGTATTCAAATGGGGCGAGATGTAGTTGGGGGCCAGCAGCGCGAAGCACAAAACTCGGGCCTTAAATATTTATAGGCCTTATCTCGTGTGTTCTCTTGGCTGGATTTGAAATAGATTACTAATGGCGTCTGGCCAAATGCATGCATACATCGCGCCATTCGTATCTATAAAGTTTGCTGAGGGTTATGGAATCGTTTACGTGCCACTAGCTCGGGTGTACACAAATTTCACTTATATCCACTCGGGTGCAATTGCTGGCGGAAACTGCTCCTGCAGGAGTTGTAACCGTCTCAAGGAATGTGCACCAAATGACACCCCCGTGCTCGTATTTTCTCAATACATCAATTCTGGTGTGTGATCTCTGATATTTTTCCTCAACGGAAACATCGAGTAATACCCTGCGCCGTCTTATTTTGGTGTCTTAAGATCCACCCAAATGCACGATAATGGCGCTATTTTCTGTTTCCTCCCATCTATTTCTCTTAGGAGAATTAAGTTGTGTTCGACAAATTTCACAGCAGCGGTAGTGCCGTACTGAAGAATGAATAGACGAGGAGTTTCTTCTGATGCTTTGTGGCATGGAAGATATGCGGAACCTCTAAACGGATCACTTTGACTAATGACGGCGCGCACCAATGAAATGTTTAATATATTCCCATCGAGACCAGACTCGTTGTGGCGTGATGAGATAACAAAGCCCTTCCAATTGACTTCTGTTAAGATGACTACCAATAAGTGTTATTTGAATTCAATAGCACAAGAGGTGATTCTCGAGTATTCGCCTTATATCGCAGCACAATAATAATTTTTACTTTCGGCATTTGGAGAACTGTGTTTGAGTTAAAAAGAAAAAGCATCCTTGCGACCCTTATGTAAGTACATATGTACATACATATACCTACATATATGAAATTGTAAAATCAGATATATCATAAAAAAACGATTCCTTTAGCCTTAAGACATTTAATTTATACATTAACCCTTATTCCTCAAACGTTTTTTCGCATTTTAATCGCTCCTGCAGAGATCTTTAAAAACCACAACATTAAAAACCGCAAATATTTATGAAAATTATAGTTTTTTCGCACCTTCGATGCAAAGATTTAAACATTTATTTAAGGGTAGGTTACAGATTAGAAGGGCAACAAAATGACAAATTTCAAGATTTTTTTTCTAAGCTCCTTTATCAGATATCTACGTGAAACTTTTTATAGAACATTTTTACATCCTTCAAGTATGCAAACAAATTTTTAATTTTATTTTGATGTTTCCTTCTATATGATAAGGGGTGCCTAAGTCGAGCCCTAAAAAAAATCTTGTTTGATGGCGGACAGTTAATCTCAGAACTGGCACATCTGAAACAAAAAAAAACCAAATTTCATCTGAAAGAGGCAGGTTTCTTACATGGGAATTCACCACATTTAGTTAAAATATCGATTTAGAAAAAAAAAATGGCGGACGTTAAAAAAAAAAGTTGCAAAAGTCGAACCTTTTTTTAGCCTTTGTATGTTCCTAAAAAATAATTTTAAAAGATTTTTTGGGTCTATTGTGGTGAATTCCTGTACAGGACATGTTAATGAACAAACGAAGAAAGATTTGTTAAAATCGGATCCGAATCCGGAGATTAACTGTCTGCCATTTCAAAATATAGTGTTTCGAGAAAAACGCGTTTAAAGTTTTAGGACCATTTATTTATGGGTTATTTTTTTATAAGAAGAGCTCGATAAAAACCGCCTGGATAAAAACCGGTGTATTTCCGGTTGTATTACGAATTTCTCAAAAAAATTATAGGAGATGATTCCCAAGACTATAAGGATTCGAAATCAACAAAAAAATAAAAATAAAAAATCGATTTTTTGAAAATTCTAATCTAAAACCATTATTTTGTGAAAAAAAAACATTTTAATACGTTTTCTTTAAAAAAAATCATAACTTTAACGTATTTTATCAACTTCGTGTAGGACGTCTAAAATAAATAATTCTTTGGTAGAGCATATATAATATATAAATGACGTAAGCTTCCACAGAAAGACAAATGAACATTTTAAGGCAAAAATGTTTAAAATACATTTTTAGGTTGTAGAGGTTTCAACTTATTATTTTTTGAAATAATAACTAACTAAAAGTCACAGCTTTGATTCAGTTGAAAATTCATCTCTCATAATATTGAGGGATAATAAATTGATAGTGGGTGTGCAATTTGTTTTGCCGCCACTGTAGCTCATTTTCTGAAGTCCACGGAATGGTTCTGATCTTTTGTGCTCTAACGACTGACAACCAAATTATATACAGTAAAACCTAATAGGGCTAATTGGAGTTCGCCACCTGAAGCAACCAACCAACCGCCAATGCCTTACAAAACTATTAAAATGAACTATGGCTTTGAAGTTTTTATCTTAATAACCGTGCATCAAAAACGTTTTTTAAAAGACTGGGGCGATATTCCATAACCATTTGCTTTTCTTGGCTAATAAACGTAAGATATGATCACAGAAGACTTCAATTAGAGGGATTATTAGGGTTAGTTAAAAAGCATATGAATTGCGGCTGTAATCACTCATTCTTTTAAAATGCGAAACAAAATTCTGTTCTAAACGTTTGTGAGATTTGCCAACTCCCCCGTTGCACCTACATACCTCACATACACTTCGGTTACTGAAGATGCTCGAGCTGGGCTATGGAAAAGCAAACAAAACATGAGATAGAACTGCTGGAGCGTTAATGCTTCTCTACATCATACATTCATTTATTTTTAAGATCAAGGATTCCCGGACCGTATTTAGCATTTGTGTGTTCTTCTTTCCAGACCAGCCGGTTGCCGTAATGAGGATGGGCTCATCATTAAACCCGGATGACATTAAGGAAGGAGACGATGTTTACTTTGAGTGTCACATCCATTCAAATCCACGCCCCTATAAAATGGCATGGTACCATAATGTGAGTATAGAAAAGGAGGACTGACGATAATCCAAGTTTGCACCCGACAGGCGCCGTAACTATGTTGAAGAAGCTCGCTCGTTCTATGCAACTAGAAAAAGTAGTCTTAACACCATACAACTTATTAGTATAGGATAAAACAGATGTAGAAAAGAAAAAACAATACAAATTTGGCGGTATGAAGTTTTCTCGTTACCCAGCACTACCCAGAAGTGTAAAGATTATTTTTAATTACTACGTTTAATTTTATATCTACATACAAAACATGCTATGAACCCGCCCAAATAATAACTACATATAATAAATATATTTTCTTATCAAACACATTTTTACACCCCCTTAGGTGTCGAATTTTGGGAAATGCTGAAATAAGCCCTATTATTGCAATGTAGAGTATTTATGCTAAGTCTCAAGTAAATCCGACGAAAAACATTAATTTTCCTATACAAAGTTATAGCATACATATAAAGATAAGTAAAATTACCACATAAATAATAATATATTTCATTCTTTAGAATAATAATAGCATAAACAGTAAAACAGGTATCAAGCAAAAAATTCAACAATAATCAAATAACAATCGAAATTTTCTAGAGGTTAACAATATTAGGACTTGATTTAGATGCTGTGCATTTTTACTTGAATCGGGCAATTTTAACTCGATTATAGCGAATAAAATAAATAAAATTACCTTGATTCGCGGAGCGGTATTAGTGCGGTTTAACACTGACTGTTGGGTATCAGCCCTTTCGGATAAAATGATCTGGCGACAATCATTTAAAAAGTCCAAGATCTTGAATCAAGCTTTTCAAAGGATTGGCGGGCTGAGACGTTTTATTAAATCTCAAAATCTCTAACATATATCTCACCGCCCCGACACAGATTATAATGCAATTTAAGCCTGCCGGGTGTATAAATCTGACATTTATTAAACTTTTAATAATAGCGGAGTGAAACCCAGCCAGCAGGAAACTTTAAGTTTTCTTCTGCAGCGTCCTATGTTTGGTGCATCCCTCTGACGGCATGTGTTCGGAAACACTTCCTCCAGAGGCGGAAGGGAAGGCATCCACCGCTTTTCGTTATTGAACTTTTCAAACTTTATTCAGGCGTGAGGCGCGATGCTGCAGTTTCTGATATTAGAATTGCCCTGTTGTAGTTGCGGTGCATCTCGTTATCAATTACTGCGATTTATTTTATTCAAGACCCTGACGCTGCGGAGAAGCAGTCATGCTTTATGAAACTTGTGTCATTCTTCGGTGAAACGTGAGAAATGTACATGCACAATTTTTAGAAAGCAACTTTAAAAATTTTAAATTGGTTAATATTAAAAAAATACATTATTTATCTAAAATATAAGAGCAATGAATGATTGTTTCTTATTTGTTCCTGAAAATTTAAAATGTTGTTCTTTATATTCTTGTTTTAAAATTTAATTTTTGCAAATGGATTTTTACATTTTAAATTTGGAAATGGACATTTAATTTACACTATTAAGGGACAAGGGTATTATTTAATACGCCGATGTAACTTTTCAATTAACGACCTAAAAGAATTAAGTGATCGAACACTTCGAATTGTTTTTTGTCCACGTGAAATTTATTTTTTAATTTTAACTTCCATTTTTCATAATTAGTGTTGGCAATAAATTGCCAACATTAATTATTGTAAAATTTGTTTACCATGTGGTGACAAAAGTCGCCCGGTGAAATGGGAACAAAATTTCTTTAATACTAAAGGTTTAAGGTATTTGATGTGGAAAATGTCATCATTCAAGAGTAGGTGAAATTTGCACAGTAAGCTATTTGTTGTGTATATGTCGTAGGCTATTAGGAAAATCAGGCCGTTAGCTGAAAGCCTAGGTGAACTTTTCGTGTACAGACAAGCACGCATTTATGGAGTATAAATTTATATACATATAAAAACGAATTCGGGAACGAAAATGAAAAAAATTGAATTAAAAAGTTAAAAATCCATTTTTGGTACATTTGTTAAGAAGGCTATAACGCATTGTAAATCGAGGTTTAAACTGTTTCTAAAGATAAGAGCAAAACAAAGCAAATTAGAAAACTTTATTTATAATTTTCTTAGAGGAAATATTTCATGAATGTAGCAACTCAAAATCATAAATTTATCCAAGTTCAAGTTTTTCTGCACTGAATTCCGCCGTTTTCAAATTCAGTATCTTATTTTGAAAATTTAAGCAAGGGAATCTGAAATAATAGCGTTTTAATACTAAATTTTATAAAAATATGATTTCATATTTGGTATTGAATTTTTAAAATTCTCAATGTTAAAACCAATTAAGTCGTTATTAAATTATAAAATAATTTGATATTTACGTTATAACGACCTAAGATTTCACTAGATTTTTGAAGATTTAATCGTTGGATATATGAATGTATGGAAATATAGGAAACCAGGAAAAATTCAGAATATTTCAGAAAATATGTGTTTTGTTGTCCTTTAAGAAGAGAAAAGAAGGCAGCGCGTCGTAACCCCAGGTAATTAGTCGCATAAGAAACGACTATGTCAAAGTAATCCTTTGTAATGTATGGGTGGGTGCTGAGCACCCAATTTGCAATAATACTGATTGACTCTTTCGTTTGGAACGTTCGAGCTTAAGGGTTTTTCGGCTAGAAGATGGAATATTTGCAGCTATTCCACGTTTTCTAATGCGACACGTTCATTCCTCTGGAAAAAAGGGAACGGGTGGGGTCTTCCCTTCGGAGATTTATCCTGAGATAAATATGCGTTTATACTTGGAAGTCTTTATACGCTTTTCTTTTGCAGGGAAACGAGTTGCATCACAACATCTCGGCGGGGATAATCCTTTCCGATCAATCTCTTGTACTGCAGAGCGTGACACGAGCATCAGCAGGTGATTACACGTGTCTGGCGGCAAACACCGAAGGAAAGGGGACTAGCAATCCCGTAACCCTGAGAATTCGATGTAAGTAACTTAACTTTCCGGAAAACCTCCATTTCCTTGGGTATTGTTGCATAGTTGGTAATGCCTCGCTGCGCTCTGTTGGGCTGCAACCAGCGGGACTCATTTCAATTCCCTTCCCTGCTTCTTATCAGTCGTTTTCTTCGAGCACTCTGTCGAAATCCGGGATAGCTCCCCGGGATTAACAGGCAGTACTTTAGCTAGAGTGCAATAGCGACCCCTTGCATGTTATCGCATCTTTGGCAATTTTCAAATTATTGATGGCGCATCGAGCTTCTCGGAAAATTGAATTGAAATTTTAATTAAGTCGTCAAAGACCCAAACTGCAGTTCGTAACATGTTTAAGGCTTTTAATCTTTAAACTTAACTTTGCTCGATGCCACGTCAAACGGAATCAGAGGCTGCGATGGGACGAGCCATGCAAGGTGACTACCACCAAAGTGCTTGAAATTAAATTTTACTTCAATTGAATTCCACCGAATTGCGTCGCTTTCAAAGCAAAGTTGAAAAGGTAACCAGATATGTACCTATAAATTGCGCAGGTACTCGTCTGGCCTATTGGGGAGTGACATTTTTTGTGATCCCCATTTTTGTTTTCTTTTTTTCGGGAAACAACGTTTGGGGCATGTCTCAATATAAAAGGACCTTTAATTTGCCTATTTTTAGCAAACTGCTCCCACTTGAGGACCTCTATCCAACCGGTGGTATTTTTAATTACCTCACCGGAGCTTGCCCGTCGCTCTCCAGTTTCATGAGAAAAGGACGTCTACCTCACAGGTAAACGTCTTCAGTGTCCTCAATTAAATTTTCAACTTCTTATCCTGGAGCTAAGGGCGCCGTAGGGAAAAAATTTATTTGCATTCAGGTGTCCTTTAATTCAGCGTACGGCATTCCTCTGCCGACAGAGATTAATTTCATGTTTCGTTGATTCCCCTAACAATTTCTTTAACATATAAATTATGTTGGTCCGCTCGCTAGATATTCGATGCTCGTGGATTCCATTAATTTTCTTGTTTTTTTTTTTTTATAGACGCTCCAATTTGCTCGTCAGATCATGAGGAGCTGCTGGGAGCCCTGAAGCATGAAACGCTCACCCTTAAATGTGAAGTGGATGCATCACCACCGGCAGAATCTTTTCATTGGACCTTTAACTCTTCTGGTGAACAAACGGAATTACCTGCGAGATTGCATTCCAGCGAAGTAAGTCAGGTTGCTAAAGAATTTAAACAATTATTATATGAGTCGAAGAACGCCTCGTTTATTTAATTTTTGTATGCGACTGCATAGTTACTGAACATAATTATTCAAAAATTTATCATTTTATATCTCTAGACGGGACTGTCACGATTGAACTACACCCCGACATCGGATCTGGATTATGGAACTATTTCATGCTGGGGACGAAATTCTATTGGAGTGCAGAAAACGCCTTGCATCTTTCAAATTGTTGCTGCAGGTAAATTTTTGGGCTTTATTACATTCTTTTCATAATTCCATTAAATATTTCGATTTCGTTGATTTGAGATTTGAAATTTTTTTAAATTATATTATATAATTTTTAAAAATTATTTGAGATGTAAATGCCTCAATATTTTCCTAGATATGTTTAGTTCTTAATAGTTTTCTTTTATATGCATTTAAAAATTTAGTATCGTTTGTGGCCTGATACACACTTTATAATTCAGTCAAATATTCTTAAATTGATTTCAACCAATATATTCCTACTACTGGTAATACTTAAATTTATGAAATCGATACGTTGATTTTTGTATAAAATAAACTTGTATTAGTCTAGAAAATTTGTATTATATATTTACGATTTTTTCTAATAATGATTATAAATTAATTAACTCAAGATTATTTTCTTTTACAGGGCGTCCATTTCCTTTGCAGAATTGCACGGTGTCCAACCAGTCGACAGATTCCCTGCAGGTCGAATGCATCGAAGGTTTTGATGGTGGACTGCCACAGGGTTTTATTCTAGAGTTAGTAGAAATGCCTTCACTTCGGTTAGCTAGAAATCTAAGTTTATCGGTAAGTTTTCCACACGAACCTCGTACGAAATTAGACCTCAACTGTGACTAATGCAAAAGTTTTCCATTTGAAATTCGCCTCCTTTTCAAATAATCCTTTTATTTAAAAAAAAAAATAGTTAATTCATTCAATGGCTGGGGAAATGCTTTACACGTGCACACAAGTGGAACTGCTTTTTAACAATAGATGAATGGCTCCTCGTATGGCCGTGGCATACCACCACGACCTGAAGTTGGGAAAAAACATAATGTTGAGTCTTAATTAACTCACACGTATGTAAAAACTGCAGGTCTAGAAGAGTGGAGGGCAAAAATATTATGCCGCGGTCGGATTCGTATTATTCTCGGCTTACCGTGCAAATTGGATTTGTGGTCGTGAAAACTCATTTCGCGAACAGAGAGAGAGAAATATTCAACTTTTGAATTTTCTTGACGCTTGAATACATTTAATTAAAAAAGAAGGAAATACGACCAAGTTCTTTCACATCGAAAAAGAGTCCTGTGCTTTCTTAAGGATAACCCACACTGCGGTGTGAGATTCGTGTTTTCCATCTGGAATTAGACTGCCTGCTGGTACTATTTGATAAGCAAATGAATAAAAATTTTATTTAGGGGTATGGGGTTCGTTCCATACGTTCGTCTAGTGGTATGCTTAAAGGGTATTCTAACTAGTCGATTATTATTATACTGAAATTATTATAATCAAAAAGCAATAATATATTTGATATTAGTTCGTTTTGGTTGTATACACATGTTTTGAAAATCAGGGATAGATACACTCAAGTCGACTTTAAATGTAAGGACTGTTTTACTAGAAAATCCATTTATTTTCCTTGAGTAAACGACGCATTACTAACTAATTCGCAATTTTCAGTAATTCGAGTACCTAGAGATTTTTATAATAGCATTATTAAAATTTAATAAATTTTTAAGTAATTCAATTTTAATGTTTGGATTAAGGAAGAAACAGATTAAACACAATTATAACATTTTACTCAATTTAACTTCGACCTTTTATTGAAAATTATCACTGAAGCTCCACAAAACATTTCCAGTCTCAGATATAACCGAATATAATTTAAATTCATTGGCATTGCTCATAAATATTTATTATCGAAATAAGAACACATCTCATTTTATTAAATAAAATGTGCTTAAATATTGAATACCAAGGGAATATTTCATTTATAAACAAGCCGGAAACCATCAGAGGAAAATTGTAATGGAAAATAAATTGTAAAATAAAAATACTTCAGCAAATTTATAATCGAGATGAATCCAGACTATGAGTTAATTTAAAAATAAAACAAAATTCGTAATGGATATTTTTCAAAGGTTTCTTCTATTTGTTTATTTCAAGATAAATTGAAGCAATAATTGTACCTACTTCATAATTCATAAGAGTTTGTGATATTTCAATTACATATTTTAATTAATTATTGCTCAATCCAGGTAACTCTCGGTCTGCTAGAATCGAGCGTTAGTCTATTAGACATAGTCTGTTTTCAAATTTTTCGGTTGCAAAAAAAATTAGTTACTAATCTAAATCAATCGTATTATTTAATAGAAGGAAAAAGTGAGATAAAATATAGTAATAAGATACATAAAAGTACTATTAGACAAGTATTTGTCGGATTCCTCATTAGTGTTAGTGCTGCAGGAGTTCGAAGGTATTGCCTTTTTTTAGCAGCATAAAAAAGTTTCACCTCATCCGAATTCGAGGAAAAATCCTTGATTTTGGTTTAGTTCAAACAGAAACCATATCAAACAGTTGAGAGTAAATAAAAGCATCATAGGTTCAATGCACCGTTTTTTGATATGTGGCATTTGAAAACCTTCCCGTTTCGTGGGAAACTACCCTCTGGTTGTTCGTGGAGCACACTCCTGGTAGACGTTTTGCATCCAGACCCCTTTTTGCCATCCAATGGCCCAGAATCAATTTGTCGATGGTGCCCCAATTAGGAATAGTGCGGTGTGCATCGAGCAGAACATGTGTAAAAGCATAACTTGGCCAGCTGGGCGAATATTAATATTTGAAGTTTTGTTTATCTGCCAAAAACTTTATTGAGGGTATAATTTACTGAGACCAGCAGGTAGGTTGCCAGGAAATTTAAGGCAATGGCTAACTTTCGGTTCGAGGCAAGAAACTTTCCGGAAATTTCTTTGGCATTGGTCAAGCTGAGTTGGTTACTTATAAACGCTGCAAGTTCAAAAAGTTTTGCGACTGTGCAGATGGATGGGGAGCAGTAGAGTTGGGGGTAGTTTTATGCATTAGACGGCTAAAACTAAGACATATTTTCTGGATTTTCCAGCGGACCCCGGTAAGTTTCTTCGTAGACAATTTGGAACCAGGGACTTCCTATCGGATTATACTTTTTGCTGTTAACGCCAAGGGGCGTTCGGAGCCGACAATAATTGATGACATAACATTCAAAGGTGTAGCAAAGTTTACAGGTAAGTGGTGGCCAAGGTGCATGCTGAGTAAAGTTAGAAAAATCGATATTCATGGTACCGCCAGAGTTTCCTGACTTCGACTCGCAGTCGGTCGGTCTGGCTGGGAGAATCCGAAATGTAAACGCAGAGGTTTCTTCCAGCAGCTTAAGTTGTTCCTGATAAAACAGTTTTTGTGAGGACGAAGCCCTACACAGCCATCTGAGAAAGCAACCTGAAAATTATTCACGACATCATGTACTTTATCGAAGGATTTTATGTGCCAATTGCTGCCTTTATCGGCCCTTTTTGTCCCCCATTAGCATATTCCCTTATCTGCTGTTTTCTTTCTAGGATTTGGCCAGAAAAAGAGCTCCTGCAGCCCTCCTGCCGCTCTCAGGCTGCTATGCAAACAGGGGCTGTGGAAAACCCAAAGAAGTTCTACTTCGATTTACACAAGGCCATGTCGAAGGCACGGCTCATGTTTAATTCATGCAATACCAATTCAGTCCGCATTAAAGTTATGGGTTATCCTTCATCGCTCCCGCTATGTGGGCTCCTTGTTTTACTTTTCCATTAAGAGCCTTTATATGCAATATTCATCCCCAACTCGGCGCCTGATGACTTGTTTTCCCCGAAACGATTTGCCCACTTAGCAGGAAAGTCTCCGCGAAATTTATACCGCGATTGACAAGCCCAATCTGATCTACAGTCCTGAAGGGGACCGGAAACCTTAAACCCTTTAAACTCCACCGATGGCAGAATCACAATTTCTAAGTACTCTCTCATGCAAAGAATTTAATTTCGTCGCGCTTTGTACTTTTGCATCCTGCATGTCTCGCGTATAAATCCAAATTTAATTATAGCTCCCTTTTTAGTTGCCAGCGTATATTATTCTCCTGGATAAATTTATCGCCAGGACCTGTCTATGCTCCTGGCCATATCTACCTGTCCTGGCTGTTGAACAATTTCAATGACACGAACTTACGCGGTTTTAGCGGTTGTATATGCTGTACTTTGTGAGGACGCCATACGCGCTGCTATTTTAGTGCGCCTAATGGATTTATCTATGCATTCGTATCGACTTGATTGCTGCGGACCTGAAGCTTTGATCGGTTATGCAGTTACCATGAAATTGTCCTTTCGCTTTCGAAATTGAATTCTAAAGTTCAATAAAGTCATTGTTACAAAACATCTTTATAATATGTTTATTTTATTCTTTCCTATTTATTTTAAGTTTCGTTAAAATTGAAAATTAATATTTTATTGGTATTAAATATAAAATGTTTTTTAAAATGCCATCAACGAAGACTAATTTCAATTTGTAAGCAATGTAATATACCAGATTTTTCGAAAGTATTGTGTTTCAGAAATACTGTGTACGATTTTTAAGAAGATCCAAGAATTTCTTCCGTATTTATAAGCGATTTTCAAAAGTCACTGCTTGGCCGCGTAATGGTAAAAAAAACTTTAAACGCGTTTTTCTGGAAACAACATTTTTACGCCTTGCATCCTAAATTTTGCAGAATCTACTCGACCAATTCTCTTCAAATTTTTTCCACATATTTTATACATACGTGGCTATCGGCCGTACTAGAATCAAGTAAAAATATTGATTTTAAAATTGTTTTTTGCAATGAAATAGCTAAACAATAACGTCATTTTTAACATATTTTGCTTAACGGTCCGCCATTTTGTTATTTTTGCCCCAAAATTAATAATTCTACTACGGGCCATAGCCATTACAGTACTGATCATGAATCTTCTCTGAAATCTGCTTCAGATCATCCGAAAGCGAGATATTATATTGCATTTATTAAAAAAAAACAATGTTAAATAAATAAAAAAAAATTTTTTTTTTTTAACTTTAAGTGTATTATGTAACCCAAAAAGAATTATATCAATACGTATATTAGAATCGCCAAAAAAAATTCCCAAAAATTACATTTTTTTGGTTTTGAAGAAGTGGGTAGACTCCTTAAATCATGGCATTATCGAAGATATTCTGAAACTTCGACGTATTTGCATTTATACCTAATTGTTTTTGATATGACATACAAAACTTCAGTATTTTCAGAATGCACTCTTACCAAATTTAAACTCATTTATTTTCACCAAAAATTAATTTTGGTAACATTGTGACAGTATTGAAACACGTTTTAAAATAAACATTAAACATTGAAAACCCTTTATTGTAATAATCCTAGCATAATTATATTTTTTATCTAAAATTAATCTAAAATATATTTTTAGTACGATATTGACTTTAAATATAATAAAATCTCGTTATAGGTCAATCCAACAACCTGACTGTGCCCTTGTCACCCTTTCTAGCCGGGCTAACCCTCTGTGCCGCCATTCTGTTTGCAGTCTTTTGTATAGTTCTGGCTGCACTGTACCGGCGTTACTCCAACAAGTATGTGTTAATCAACTGGCGCCCATTGGAGCCATTGATTAGTTGACCTTTTTATCAATCTGCTTTTATTTTATTTCAATAACAGGAATTCTGAAGCCAATTTGAAATCAGCAAAGCATACACAGCTGCCAATAATGCCATCCGATTGTCAATTAGATCCACTACAGCCAACACAGCAACATACCCGAAACTCAAGTGGGACATCTACAACGCCATTAGGTGGAACTGATACCCATCGCCAGAGTCCACAAATTACGGGTGACCCGCCTGAAGGTGATGACACAGATCCAGATGTTATTCCGAATCAATATGGTATGTATTTCTGGCACTGTGTAGCCTATATAGCGCGTGGCCGTTTATTCCCAGCCAGAACAAATACACGCCCGCGCCCACATAAGTGAGATATATTTTGGCACCTATATTTATACGCATCACCGGTCAACTACCCCCAGAAGCTTCGGCATTTTAGGGGACAGATATCAACATTTCCAGGCAATGGATCGGATTTATTGGGATATTGTTTGTGTGCTCTCCACATCGAAATGGTCAAATTTATCTTAATTAAAGAAAATGGATTCGGGGCCGAGTTCTCGGCCTGCTCGGTTCAATTACAAGAACGTCGTTTTTCGTGTTTGCACAAGTCGATCTCCTTTCATAACTCTCATTTTATTAATATTTATTAGGACTTCTACTCCGAAAATGTTGTGTATATGCCGCCCTACTTATTTCGTCGATTTTACCGGTATTCCTTTAGGAAAATGTAACATACGGCATCCTCGATTTAGGGAATGTATTTATCGAAAAATACCAATAAGATTACATTCGCGTTTTAATTTGCTTACCAAGATAAATGAGATACTGCTTACTGCTGTTTAATATAAGTGTAAATAGCTACAGAGATCTGATTATATTAATTTCTTTTAGATATACATACATTTATAAATATATTTACAAATATCAGATAATTTAATGTAATGGCGTTTTTGAAAAGGGCCCTAAAAATTTTGATGAATTTTACAGAATAGGCGCTTGAGGCGAGAATTTAATCTAGCTAGATGCCTCTATGAGAAAATTTAAGATGGCGGTTTCTGAAATTTTATTTTTCAATGGATTTTTATGATATTTGATACATTGGGATGGATATTCAGAGTCGCTAACTACAAATCTAACTATTGTATTTCGAGTAATTCGATGTCAAATATTGAAATATTAAGTTACTAGCCCCGGATTCGCACGGGTGTACAGTGTATGTGACTAATAATTATAGAATGTCTTTATATACAATGTTTAGAGCTGTTTTTTCATTAGACAGCACAAACAGATTTTGGTTAGATGTTACACGCGAAAGGGCTACATATAGTTGTCCATGGGAAAAACACTCAACGCTTAAATCTAAACCTGCAACATTGAATGTTTGACCCTGTGATTTATTAATAGTAATTGAAAAAGATAGTTTTACTGGAAATTGCAATATTTTAAATTGAACTGGTAAATCCGCGGGCATTAAGGGAATTCGGGGAATTAAAACAACTACTCCAGTTCCACATCCGGTCAGTATTGTGCACTCTATTAAAAAGGTTTTTAAAGACTTTACTTGTAAAAGTGTACCATTGCACAATTTGGGTGGATTAAGGTTCCGTAATAAAATAATAGGACACCCTACTTTCAACACCAATTTATGTGGGGGTAGTCCAGAGGGCTGCAAGGAATTAGCGCTTAATAATTTTAAATCTGTGATATTTTCTAAGATATTCATTTTAATGATGTGCTGTAAAGGGCAATTTTTATCTACATTAAATGCACAATGTATCTAACGTATTTAATTGGATAAGGATTGTATTGTATTGTTTAAAACAGTTTCGTAAATAACCCATTATTTTTTAGTAATATGTAAAAGATAAAAATGGTTACTATGGGTTATCCTTAGGAGATAGACATATGCCATCGCGGACTTTTCTGTAGACCTTTTTAAGATATACAATTCCGTAGTACATTATTTTGATCTATCTCGTAAGGTTTAGCCAGCGTTAGCTATGTAAGCGCTCAAAAATATGTTTTTTACGACATCATCACAAATCTTTGAAATTCTCGTTTTTCCTCTACTATAATATGGATGTATTATACGCATAAACCTTCCGAAAGAAATTCTCTAAATGATAGTGAAAACCGTATCAAAATCCGTTGCGTGGTTTAGAAGAAGTTAGCGGAGAAACAGACAGACGAAAACAGCTTTATAATATTTAGAGATTTAAGTATATTTTAGTATTTGTACCTGTAAATAATCTCTATACTTTCCGTATATTTATCCATTCGTCTGTCACAGTCTTCAAGGTCCTAATAACATACAGGCTGTAAATGTGTAGGAACGAATATAAATATATTTACTTTTTTTTTACTGAATTAAAAAGAACCCTCGCGATTTCTGTAATAGACACTACCCTTAATTTTAGGTGATTTTGACTTTTTAAGTCCACATCTTTACACGAAATTCCTGCCTAAAGTGAGGAAAATTATTTATTTCTCATTGCGTATTATTGGAATGTTAAGAGAATTAAATTCTCTAAAAAAAAAACTCTATACAAAATTTCTGTCAGATTGCTGTCAGTTGGCTGGCCTTTTTTGGATACCATTTCACTAGAATATTTCATTCTTTTATGAAATTAAAGTTGGAATAGTCAAATAGAAAACTGTTGACAATGATTGAAAGGGAATGAAAGGCATTTGCAATTTTAGATCTTATGGCAAGACATCAAACAAATGCATAGTACAAAAATTTATTTACCATATGCATTAATGAGTCGATTGCTCGATGCTGAATCAACAAACTAGAGATAATTATGGTGAAACTTCAAAGACTTTTCTATGGTAGTTCTGTGTACATTTGAGAAGTTAACCGCTGCGATTTTGTTGAAGCTTAGATGGCGGTAGAACCGGACTCTGGAGGATTTTTAGTTTTAATTATTCGCCAAAACGTTTGGCCGTAACTCCTCCAGAGCACTGATAATGCGGGTTGGCGCAGCAGTTCGGTTTTCCCGGGAAACGCTGACATCGAGGTATTTTCACTTTGGCATCGGTTAAATGGAGACCCAATCCTCCGCATCCGCCCAAGCAGCCCCAAGCCGCAGTCTGCATTTTCCGTCACCTTTATCATCTATTCGAGCCTGGCCGGGGCGGTGCACAAAGCGAGGAGCCGACGCTGCACCAGGGCTAAAGGAGTTAATTGTAAATTACGAACGCATGTTGAGCCATGTCCTATTTGCAGAAAGTATAGCCCTACATCAGCAGTCTCGGTTGGCCCTATATTTGGGCGGGGAGGACGCTGCCTTGCAGGCCCTCCGCCTACGGGCACAAAGTCTTTCCCTGTGTAACAACAATTAATTTACACTCGGCATGAAATGTTTGAGGTGTACGGAACAACCTTGTTGTGTACAGTAAGCTGATTCTGATTAAATTGCGGCTATCTCTCTAGACTAAATTGGATATAGTCGGCCATTCGTTGAACAATGCGAGAGTGTTAAATCAATGTTGGCATCACTCTGCTGAAGTTGTATCATTAATTGGAACGCCGCAGACCATTTTATATTGGAGCTGATTGACGAATGGCTTCAAGTGGTAATCTTTCCCGAATTCCCTTAAGTTTAATTGGAAAAGTTCCACCAAGTTCGAGTCCTTTCTACCTTGCTCCTTGTTTACGACAAATAATACTCTTATTTGGGTGATATATTGTAATTTGCATCGCATGCACTGGGCCAGAGGCTGACTAGGAACCGGAGCTTCGGGATTAGTCCTGAACTGAGAACGAACTGAACACAGGGCAAAAACGAGCTCAGCCATTTCCGTGCAAGGATTTCAGTTGATGAGCTTCGGTGGTCCATTTGCTTGGGAGCAGCTGCAACATTTTCCTCCAGCATCCCCGGAATCGAGGCGGTGAATTTATTTAAATCCAATTGAAATTTTTAAGTACCTGCAGCTCCTGAGAGCAGGTGTATTTTCCGGGTCGACCCCGATTTGTTCTTAGCGTGTGTGCTACCAATTGAAAGAAGTAAATCCACTGCCATCGGGGCCCTCGTCTGATAAAACTCAATGCTGATCTGGAATTAAGATTTTGCTGAGCGCTACTTTGAGGTTTCAAAGGAATATTCATCAATCACTTGAGAAGTTCCATTTTTCGCCGGGAGCATCTTCCGCGGTGAAATATTTTCGCTCTTCATTTTGCGGCTGGCGGGGGGAAGTCAACGTTACTCACTGTCGTCCTCAAATCTCAATTTACATACACCCGCAGCGCAAAAAAAATCATCACAAATGCACTTTACATATGATTTGCATAAAAGCTTTTAAACTTATTTCCGTGAGTAAATCGGGGATGTGTGCGGTGGCGGGGGTCGGAAAAAGAACAACATTGCAGGGTGCGCCCCGCATGCATGGCAATCTCATCGCTTTTGATAAAACTTTCTGACTTTTGAATTTGATAAGACTTCCGCCTCAAAATGAACAAACGAACGAACAAGTTAGCGTGGTGTTCGCTGCGGGCTTCTACTCCCCCGTTTTCCCCATCAACCCTTATTTAAAGCCTATTAAATTGCCCGACAATGAAAATCTGCTCTCTCTTATTCGTTTCAGAAAAACGTCCAGTGAAGACGCAGAATCTCACACCTCTTTTCCGGAGTCCCTCGGCTCGCCTGATACAGCGCGAAGTCTGCGGGGAGGAAGTTAGGAGCTGCGATGGAGTACCAAATTTAGCGTCATTAGCCAGTAGTGGTAATGAGGTGCTCCATTACACCTTTAGGCCTAGTAAACAAATTGTAAGTAGATTTACATAACAGAATTTAAGTATTTTAAACGACATGGTTACATCAGTAATTATGCTTCCTTGAACGTTTAGTTTTTATAAAAAGTTGTTAATTGTCGTTTTTTCAGGTAGATTTCATAGAAATACTACCTATGGTCTATTCAGTCTAACACATGACACGATTTTAAGAAATGAATGATATCAAAATTCATGTACAAGTCGTAGACTTCAATACCTTTCGCTCAAATATGAGGATATAACGAATCTTGTGAACGCATTTCTAAACTGCTATCGATCAATGAATCAATGCATACGCAAAATTTGATAGAGATTAAACTAAGAAACATAGGAGCTCGAAGATCATTCCTTTGACCAATTTCTTGTATTTCCAAACTTGACTGAGGTACTGACCTCATTAATGCATAAATAATGTTTGGTCAAATTTCCTCCTTCTCGAGGGATAGCTTTTTCTCACTTTTAATGACAGTATTGAAATTTACCTCTTCCTTTTTTTTAAATAAGCTGAGTTCTCGCATTTTATAAGTAATATGTGATATCCATCATCAAAATCCATTTTTACATGATCTTATATGGAAACTAATTTTTTCCGTTCCTCTTCCTATTTATAAAATCAAAAGTTCGTTCGTTTGTTTGTTGCTCTATCACGGCTAAACGCTTACTTCGGAATTTTTTATTTATACGAAAAATTACATATTCCAATTTAACCTATACAATATTCATAGGTTGTCTTTTGTACAAGCTAAAAGATGGGATGTTGAATGAAAATTAGGACTAAGGGTATTTTGAATCTAGATACTATGATATTTTGGCATTTTAAAGCATTTAAATGAGAATTATGATAGATTTTTTTTTTTGCGGGAAACTCTTTATCACTATATTGAGTGTAGTCAACATTTTACACTTCAATTTTTATATTTGTTTCTGTGCCAATGTGACAAGGGATAAAACAAATTTTTTTCCAGATAATTTTCAATTTTAGTTTTGAGTTTTAATTTTGAGCGTAAACTATAGTTCTATTTCATGACTTACAGATTTAAGTACAATGGTAATCCACAAACTTAAGGGGTATACCAAACGTGGACATTTGGAAAACCTCTTTTATTAAGTAGGTATTAGGCATATTTATTTTTTTTTAATGACTTAAATAGTACTTTTTTTCTTGCTTATATAACAAAGTTAAATAGTAAATCTTTGTATAAAACTGCCTATAAGGGACATTTTATAAAAAAGTAAATTGAGATATAAAATAGTTCATTATTCTTAACATAAAAAAAAATATAAAAAAAAATTTTTTAAAAAAATTCTTTTATTTAAACTAACTAAAAAGTAAAAAATAAAAAATATTAACTAAATAAAATTAATAAAATATGTAAACACTATGACAACAAAATAAAATTCCTACTTATCTTAAACAGTTAAATAAAAGAATGACGCATTTTTATCACTTCGTCATATTGATCGTTAGGTATTCTATAAGATAATGATTCCTAAATTTAAAGTATAATCAAATATTGTCTGATCGGTCAATATGACGAAGTGATAAAAATGCGTCATTCTTTTATTTAACTGTTTAAGATAAGTAGGAATTTTATTTTGTTGTCATAGTGTTTACATATTTTATTAATTTTATTTGGTTAATATTTTTTATTTTTTACTTTTTAGTTAGTTTAAATAAAAGAATTTTTTTAAAAATTGTTTTTTTATATTTTTTCTCTTTTTTTCTTTTTAGTCTTTTAAATTAATTATGTTACATTTCCAAATAATCAAAAAAAGAAAAAAAAAAAAATTTACACCACTAACTTGTATTGTCACCGGAGCTGAACATGTGTTCCAATTTTCATTAAGATTGATAAAGTCTAAGTATAAAAATTTTGCATTGCAAGATTTGACGACACGTAGTGTAAGTTGACGACACGCAGTGTAAGTTAAATAAAAGAATTTAAAAAGTGTAAAAATTATTACTAAAATAAGTAAAGTAAAAAGGGTAACCCAGATATTTTTATCGGCAACACTTAATAGACAGTTTATCACTTCTCATATTACTTTTAGGAAAATAAAAACATGTCAGTTTAATTCACTTATATAGTTACAGCCTAATAAAAAATAAGGAGGACCTCTCTTCCCCTGAAATAGTTAAATGTGTTCAACCCTTTCGCGGAAACCGACGTGATATCACGTCGTATAAGTGTTGTGCTGTGGAACACGACGGTATTTCACGTTTAAATTTTGGAATTTTAAAAGAACGAAGACGGCATATTACGTCTCGATTGTTTTTTTTCCTCCAGAAGTATTTAAGATCGAGATTTTTGTTTTTTGCATAGACATTTGTTTCCATATCGTCATAACCGAAGATATTTATAGCAAGTGGCCTCTCAGAAGCCATCTTATAAACTAAGTCCTCGCCAAAGGGTTAAGAGCATAAAGTTTTCATTTTGTTGAGCGAAGAAACCTAAATACAAATCTTTAAAATCAAGCTACATACAAGTGAGCCGTTTGTGGTAAACGTTAGAAAGTAATCAAAACTTTTGCTTTTCAAGACGGAATTAAATGTTTTAAAAGAAATTATTTTTGTTTCATCAAAGTTTATAAAGCATTGGTGGGTACGAAAAATTTCACATCTAGAATTATGGAATATATGAAAGTTTAATTTGTAGTACTTGGCAGATGTATTCCATTTGAATAGTGATAATGAAGTAGGTATAGGGTTTGGGAGCTACCTCCAGTTTAGAACGATTGTATTCATAATGTGTTTTCGTGTATCCTTGATACATATAACTAAAGATTATGAGTGAAGATAGCTCCTTTCCGCCTACTTAGCTATCAACAAGTAATCGGTGGGTAATTCAAGTATTATCCACGGAGTGAATCGCCCAGGTAATTGAAAGCTATTTGATGGGTGTCCCCGTTTTCCAGGACAAACCTTCCTCACTTCGAGGCCCTCTGGTGGTTGGGGCTGACTGACATTAACGACGGTGAATAGCCGCCCTGCCCGCAGGCCTAATTTCGTCCACAAAGCACATGATTAATAAGCGAGGCCGGCTCGTTCGCCTGGAAATGTCCCTCCGAATAAAAAATTGTTGATGGGACGGGCCGCCGACGGGCACATGCTGCCGATAAGCATTTATGCGATAGCCCTTTTCACGGAGGCGGAGGGCCTATAGGGGGCGCTGCAGCACTTCTGCCAGAATCGATCCAATAAACAACGACAAAATGCTAACTCGCCGGAGACAAGCGAACTTTTCACTTTTATTATCTTTCTGGCACTCGAGCCTTGGCGTTAGTCCTGCGAGGAGCCGCAACTTTGTGTGCGCCCTGTGCACCGCTTGTCGGTGTCTCTGCTGTGGCGCGGAAACCTTTTATATTTTTATTCAAATTGTCCCATAAAGTTATGGCATTATGCACGTTAAGTTCGTCATAAAGTGTTTTGGCATTCATATTCATGGCAATTCGGAGCCATTACCCGCCGTTTATGTTTATGCTCATGGCGCGCGAGCCCTTTTTATTTCGCTGCTGGCACCATGAATACACGGCGATATAAGGAGCTAATAACATGTTGATCGGCAGTTTTTACGGAGCATGATGCCTTTAAATAGGCGAGTTCATCGGGCTAGCCGAGGTCGGGGTTGGGAGATTGGCTCCCTTTTTATATTGGGGGGAAGGGAGAGGTTGATTAAGGGTCACCACACAGAATCGATGCAGGATAAATCTTGGACTTTTATGGATCGATTTGTGCCATGACCCGGTCATAGTGCACTTGGAGAAAATATTGATCCCCTTAACTTTGCCATGCCGCTCACTCCAAAGGGAGATGGCGTAAATCCCTTTGACGTGATGCACATTTCTTGGGCTCCATGATGGCAAACGAGTCTTCGAAGGATTCCTTGAGTAGAAAAATTGCGACAAAAACCTGCAAAAAGGCGAACGAGTATCTCAGGCTGGAAACGGTCGTGGCAAGATAGAGGACTCGTAGATATGAGAAACGGCAAGCAGAAGCCACCATTAGACACCCGTAATAATGGTTCCAGGGGGTATCGGGGAAGGTTCACCACCAGAACCTATAGACAGTTTTTTTCACCAGACCGTTCTAATGCGTTTGTTCTGCTTCCACTATTTTGTGATGCCCTAAGTACCCACCGAGTACATGAAACTCAAAGAACTGTGGAGAGCTGATAGCATGAATTAGAGATATTCGCCCTTTATTTTAGCCGTGCGCATCTACTGGTGTTCGTCTCGTGCTCCATTTCAGCTGGAGTGTTGTTGGTGGTTTGGAAAAGGCAGCATCATTCCTTCGTTTCGAATGGGCTCCTTTTGTGCTTGGCTCGTTGTCTTTTCACAAAAGATTTACTTTTGAGCAATGTTTTGAGCATTAAATCTTCCACCGAAGCTACCAATGTCGGTTGTAGAGGTCCGAGCTATTTTCATCCTTCTGTCTGTCAATGCGGTTGAAATCACTGTCCGAATCAACCGACTGGAACACTTCCTCCTTAAAATTTATTTATTCAGTTTCCAATATTGGTTGTAGAATAAAAATTCTACATACATTTAAGTTCTCAATTTATAGATAAGTTATTGTATATCGAAAATCGGGTTTATGTCAGAAATAGAAGTACTTAAATTACCATCCCAGAATATGTAGACAATAATTTTAAAATTCTATTGAAAATATAATGCAAAAAATAAGTTGTGTATACAAATAATTTGAATCAGGGGCTATTCGTTTTTAAGAGATTGATTTAATTTTCTGTAGGTATTAAGCAGAATTAGCAATGTATTATAGCATTTTAAAAGACGATATCTTAATTATTGTAAAGTTTGGAACAGATAGCACCTTTTAACACTTTTGTTTTCATTGTCTATTTTCAGAGCTACGCTACTCTCAGTAAGGGGAACAAGGGAGTGACGACATGCAGTCCGGTGGGTCAGATGCACCAGACACTACCCCAGTCAATGGAAGTTAGTCTACTTAGTTCTAGTAACCAGTCCGTAGTGACGTCATCTCTTAGTGAGTATCGGTTTCGACCTGAGGTTGTAACAACTTCGAATCGAATACAAGAGAGCTGTATATAACTCCTCACCTCACCATAGGCTAATTCTATAGACAGACCCTAGAAAAGTACTGCGTAAGTCGCGTAACGCGTTTTATATGTATGTGAATGTGAATGACTTACTTAAGTGTTGTACATATCTCGGTAGATATAAGGGAGCCATAGAAACTAATGTATAATAGCTATATACGTGCAAAAAAAAAAATGAAAAAAAAACAATAAGTGTCACAGAACATTCACGCGGGCTGACCCCGCCTTGTTAATTTTAGATTGTTTATTTGGCGACAGAGTCGATTTTACCAGCATGTAAGTTTTGTACGTGTTTTCTTTTCTATTAACTTTTAAGATACCTCTAAACTCTAGCATTTTTTGTGAAGTATTCAAAGACTTAAAATTCCATAAACCGAATTTTCATAGAAAAGCAGAAAAAAAAATCTTATAAAACGAACGTGAGTGTAAATGAGCTGTTAGTTTATTGCAATTATTTTGAGAGAATTTAGGACATTTTGGGACAATTTATAACATTTTAGTTATATAATTAATTTTATTTTTGCAAGAATTTTTTGGTAAAAACATATCTTGAAAGTTAACTTAATTTATCAGTTATCAAAAGGAAACGTGTGTTTAAGCCCATTTTTCCAAAAATATCATGTATGTCTTCGATGAAATTTTAAAAAAAATGAAATGTACTTAAATGGATATGTATCATGCTGTTGAAGAATTTATTCAATAAAAAAACTTCGTTTTATATATGATTTTGTTTCTTTATTTACGCAATAATGATTAGAAAAAAATTAAAAGGATGTTGCAAAATATTTCTAAACATTTGAAGAGTATTTAAGAATTTATCAAAAAATTAAAGAATAATTGTTTTATCTAGAAAAGTTCAAAGTTTGGATCTCACTCACAAGTTTCATCGATGAAAATTGTGCTTATTTGCAAAAAATTTCTAGAAAATATGGAACAAACCTCAGATGAAAAATTGAATTTTTCGAAACCTTAAAGGTAAGTATTTAGGCAAGAATAAGAAAAAAAAATGGGAGCATATTGAGTTTGATTTTGTTGAAGCCTTTTAGAAACGCTCATTTCTGGTTAAAAGTTGATTGCTTGTTCATTTCCTTAATTAAAGATATTTCCATAGCTTTTTATTCTAAAATATACTTCAAGCATTTTTAAAATTAGCAATTTTAAGTTAAATATAATTTTGGGTTTATCAGATGTGACGAGCACGCCTTTGTCTTAAATGGCAAATCGAAGTAGGGTAAAATTGTTCTTATTTTCGCTAGTCGTTTAGAATTGATGTGAAAACATCTTTAGTTTAAGGTTCTTTTATCAAAATTTATGGAAATGTGGAGAAAATATCTCAGAACACAAAATTTCATCAAAACCTGTTTGGAGACCACAATCTCAATTTCTTGCAATTTTTCTCCTATATCTCATTAAAATTGTAGATGTAATGTAAATTCCAATAAGTCAACTGGGAAGTGTACCACACAAACTTGCGTCTAAGGCTTTAGTACACTTTACAGTGCATACTAGAAAAGTGGTCAACTCTTGTTTGTGCAAACTTTGGCGTATTTCCATCGAAAACTTTAACAAAGGATTTCCGTCCTCCGAGCCCGAGATCATCGACCACCGGAGCCCCGCGTGAGCCCCGCGTGTGCCAAAGTACACATTGCTTGCGCACCTGGGGATATTTAAGAAAACGCTCAGAGCGACTTCGCCAACATCAAAGGCTCGAGTGAAAATCGCAGCGAAATTACAAAAAGCTGAGAAGAAGACAGAGTCCACAAATCTCGGACTATGAAAATGGGAGCCTTGACGCAGGATGTTTTAATATTCTCCGTGTGTTTGGTGTTAACTCAGTTTCATTTAAGGAAAAAAAAAAGTGCGAACAATTTCAAAGCCGGCAAACTTTGCCCGATCCACCAGTTTTTAGAGGCGGGTTTCTTCGCTTCTTTTTTTTTTAAATAACTTTGTGAAATCCCGGAGCTGTCAGTGTTATATAATCGTGCATTATGCGGCCAGCGAGGTGCGGGAGGCTCTACATTGTTTGAACATACTTTGTTCTTTTAAAGTTCGAATAAAGTTTGTTGCCTCCACTCTCGAGGAAAAAATATATTCAGATGAGATGTTTTCACTCGCCGAGAAATTCACGTGGATGGGAAAATTTAATTTTGGTGAGGAAACTTCTCAGCTTGATGGCTTGATGGCTTTTCTTTCACACACTCAAGTGCCGAATTTACATGTTAAAAGTAATAAAACTTCGGGGGCACAACAAAAACCACTTTATATGTTAATAGGCCCGATTGATTTACTCGTGTCGCCGGCTCCCCACACTTTCGCTGCACGCGTTAGAGACCCACCCCCGCTTCTAGTCCTTCTATATGAAGGGACGAAGGGCGGCAAGGTCGCCGCAGTTCACAGCTGCGAGGAGATGAAATTAGCGCTTAATTAGCCCCGTTTATTGCCCGATTGCGTCCGAATGACGCAATTAGGGCTTTATGAGAGGCCCTCCAATTCCAGACTAATCCGAGGGATCATGTCATGATCCTAGAAATGTCTCAACTTACCTAGAAAAGATTAGTCCTCGTAGTCGTGACAACCATCGCAGTCCCTTCAATTTGCAAATTCAAATATGCAGCGCAATTGCATAGCATAAAATATGCTCGTCTAGAGCATAAAAAATATATTTACAAGCGATGCTTCTCGAAGACGTGTATTATGCTTCCGCTTTCTGCGGAAACATGTTTTAATATATTACCCGAAATAATAAAAGGAAGTAATGGCTGAGTTATGACTTCACTTGATTCAACCGCGCGCAATAAACGTGCGTCGTCTTGCCAGAATCATCTTCGGTGTTAAGTGGTCCGAAAATATACTTCCGTTTTACGAAATTGCTGCGAAAATACCGAAATAAATGTAACTGCTATCGCAAAAGATATTAGAATGCATAAAAATGGGACTACTAAAATCGTTCCATCTGAAGTGCAAATGCAATCCATTAAAAAGTTACGAGTTATGCAGCGAAAATTCCCCTCGGTGAAGAAGTTTTCATAAAAATTTTCTTAACTTTAAAAGTTTTCCGGGTAGATTTTTATTTTCTGATTTTAAAGTAACTTAGTATACGAACTTTAAACTTTTTAACAATTAATATCCGGTCCATACTGAGCACTCGTCGCTCCAGGAGAAGAGTATTGTTTGAAAATAATGCACCTCGTAAATGGCAACAATATTCTTGTGTTTTCCCTAAAGTTAAAAAGATTTTTAATTTGCATAACGTTCACACAAGCGCATTATTATTGTTAACTTAAAGTAGAATATACTAAGAACTTTTTTAATGAACATTTTGAAAGACCTTTTGTATTGTTCTAAGGCACTTTTATACTATGGAGCATTCAAAATTAAAAGGCAATTATAAAAATTGCCTTCCTGCAACTAATTCTTTTTGTTACGATTTTAAGCAGAGTTTTTGGCTTTTAATTTAAGTGGGAATCACAATTTCACCAGAAATAAGATTTTTTATATCATAAAATCATTTTTTATCTTTTCTGATATAAAATATCTCCATAGCCAATATTTTATTCATTGCTTCTTTGGAATCAATAACTTTTCTAACTTGTATATTTTCTTATATCTAAATTTTCTTTGAGAAAAGGTGAAAACTTTCTCTGTAAATGGACCGTCAATTTGCAATGTTTTCGAGCTTCCTGTGTGGCACTACTTCATCATTCCAAGAAAATAATCGTTTTTGTTTTTTATATTCATTTTATGTACATACACACAGAAAATGTTTCATTGATATTTTTTGACAGCGTTCGAAAGCGGAAAAAATATTTGTATAGTAAATAAATAAAATATAAATTTAGTTTTCACCTGTTCGATAATTTTAACTATAGTCAAATTTGTGTATTAAACTACCATTACTTACTATATCAAACATTCCTCGAGTATTTCCAAATTAAAAAAATTGCAAAAATTCTGCAGTATATCAAATGATCGATTTACTAGTAAATATTAGAATAATATGTAAGTGTAGATAGTAAAATTGTGTTCTTTCTTATTAGTTGTTTTTAATCTGTAACACAGTAATTTTATGTTATTTTCTTTAGAAAAACTTTATCAGCATGAGATTATTCGGACACCCTTTTACAAGATAAACTGCTGTGAAAAACAATCTCGGCATTAAACGAAGCGGTCATCCCCAGAGCTCCACTTCTGCCTAAGCTCGACGTTATGCACAGTAAAATTTCTTTCTTGCCTTAAAAATTAAATGAGGAAAGATTTTGTTCAAGACGAAGCTCTTTTTAATATAATGCGTTTTCAAAGAGCTCAAAGCGTGCATCTCCCTCCCAAAGCCGGTCATTTTCTTCCCGCGTTGAAACTAAATCCCTCGTACTTTGACAACTTTCTGCGTAAGTATTGCGCTTGTTAAACGATTTTTAACAAACTTTTAAACTAACAAGAAACAATTTTGTTTATACTCATTTTAGCGACGTTAGTTTGTCGACGAAATTTTCTTGGTCCTATTCATTTTGTCACTGTGTAAGATACTACTTGTAAAAAAAAATAAAAATTTTAAATCAACTTTGACAACTTAACCCATGTGTGGAATTGGGATATGTTATCATAGTATGCACATGAGGTAAGTTGTCACAGGTCTTCATCTTCGTCTGAATCGTAGTTTAGACAGTGTTTTTTGGCATTTTTTACGAGTATAAGAGACAAATAGTACCTTTCGAATAATTTAAACACAAACAAAGCCTCAAAACTATTCTCCGAAAGCAACATTTAAAAGTATGATTAAATAAAGAAATCGAATAGGGTTCATTAGAACTATTAATTTTATAAAATAAATATTGTAAGTTTACAAAATAAATTATTATATTTTTTAAAGTTTTTTGTTTTAGAGTAATAGCGATTGTGACAACAGTGGGCAGTTGTGAAAACAAAGTCAAGTTGAACAGCAAAACATCCAAGTAATTGTGTGTGTAGCAGCGTTGAAGATATTTGAATAAAACAGTTGCCATGGCGGTCAATTACAACCTTATTAGGAAAATTAATCAACTTCCGAAAAAAATATTCTTCAAAACCCTTCATTTCATTCAGAGTTTAAGAAACGAGAAAGAGGGAAATTGCAATTTAAATTTGGAACAGAAGGGAATATTTTACGAATTTCATCGTACTAATTGAATACAAAATATAAATGTAATTTAAGTAGTATAATTGATGCACGATATTTGATTAAATGGATTGTGACTAACTGAAACATATGACGATGCAATGTCGTACCCTTCAATCAAATTTGCGCTGATTGATGACGTGCATCAGCGGGTGCAGGTAGTGTGTAATTGCACACGAATTTCGCGGTAATTTATTGATCTCGGGTACCGCAGCAGCACCCAAAAACAAACTACTGATTAATGTTTCCCAACATTTTCAGTGAGCCCGCCGCGCACCTACAAAGTTAGGGCGGTTCGTCAAACAATTTTAACCCCGGGTATCTACCCGTGCTCGCCGCCAGTGGGGGACGAACGTTGGTTGGCTCCAATTAACTCCGCCGGAACTACTGTCTAGTTTAACAACTTAACTTGGCAAACTCAATAAAACTTCCGCAAAATACATATTGATAATGTATGACGCTGGCGCTGCCGGCAGATTCATTAAGCCCTTGATAGCGGCTTGCAGGCCGGGCGGTGCAAACTTTAAACTGAAATTAATAATCCGTGCCAATTACTTGGTTATTTGCCAGCACAAATGTTCCAGCAAATTATGGCATTTATCACAAAACAACTATAATTTAGATTAGGATAATGAATAGTTATGTTTGACTTAACTGCCAGCCTGCAAGTGAGCAACTTATCGGGCCCGGCCTTCCTGGATCCATTGAGAGGCCGGCAGTCCCGGGCCACCCACAAATGTGTAACTGCTCCTGTTTGATGGATTACCACAAATGCATTCATTATGTGTCTTCCAGCGACAATTATTATGGATCAGTGGTGTTGAACAGCATGTATTTTGATGACTTGCCAATTTATACCTATTTCGGGGGCAGTAAGGCTCACAATGGGCGGAATCTTTCAATTGTGATTATGCAATGGCTGTGCGTGTCCCGGTGCCCGCCACCGGGGCTTTGTCCAAATTCATTCGAGTAGTCATTTCGCCTTGCATTTCGGAAACTGAATTGCGTCCATGTCCGTAACAAATTCAGCAGATATATGACTTAATTGAGGATGGTAAGCATTGTCACATTGCGTTATTTTTGTCTATAAATAAAATAATGAATTTTAGCAAACTTAGAGCTGTTTAAGTTAACAAAAAACAAGCAAAAATGAGACCTATTAAGGAGGGCACCTAGTGTAACAGCTAAAAAAAACGCTTATTTCAAACATTTTATTTTTAGACTAACTATATTTTTATGTTATTTTAATGAATTAGGCCTTATAGAACATCTTTTAAAGTTCTTAAAAAAATGTTTTATTAATTTTTTCGGTACAAAATGGCGGCGTGGTAAATATTTATATCAGACCTCATCTTCGAAGTTTGTGGGCGTAATATCTCAAAAACTATTAAAGATTTTGGGCTGAAATTTTTACCAGATTTAAAAAACAACTTTTATTCGTAGCTGAACCTACTTTTTTGGTAAATTATTGTTATAGATTTTATTTATAAATGTTTATAGGTCAACATTTGATGTGAAAAATCGAAAATTTTTTTCAAACTTCAAATTAAATACTTTTTTTCACTAAAACTAAGAAATGTTTGTGAATTCAAATATACACATATCTAATTTATAGCGGTGGTGCAGAATATTATCTGAAATTGTTTTAACCTTCAATGTTTCAAAACTTTAAGGACACTTTAATAATTTCTTCATATCATCCCTAACTTTATAAATTTTAAGTTTAACAACGCATCTCCTATTGTTCCCTTTCTTTACTTAACACAAAGCCAACAAAAAGTTTTAATTACGCTTGAAACGCTTGAATTGTTATGAAGTTCTTAATTAAGTTTCTTAGAACATAAGAAACCATTTAAATTGACCCTAGAAAAATATATTCAATAAGAACTGAATGCAAAGATGGTCCGGAACACCTCAAAGGCGCACCTAATAAAACCCCAAGTTACTCTGCCAATAATGCAGAAAGAGATTCTGCATTTTATGGGATACTATCTTGTAAGGAATCTCATTTAAATTTAAGATAAAAAATTTAATTAATTTCACTGAGGTGGAAAACCACTGAGCAATTCTGTGATCACGTACATACATTATGTACGTGCATATACATATGTACATATATACATGCCTATAGGCAAACAAGAAGAATTCCTTGAAGTCAGCGACCGCACAAATTTGGAGACAATTTTAATCAAAATCTATTGAAGTGCATACAAGCATTATACAATTTTCTCAATAATATTATTGATTTACATTTGCCTTTACGAGTTAATTCAGTTGCTCTTTTATTCTAATATATTCTGAATTTTTTGTACTTTTATTGATGAGTTTTCAGCTGACAAGCCTCTTTAGATATGATATAGTATTTTCCATTTCGATCCTATAATATGTATGTATATATATACATATTATATATGTGTGCTTTTTGAAAAATTCTGATTATATGTTTTTCGAGGGCCAACTCCTCCTTGGTCTGATGAGAGGAATACGACTACCATGGGGAATAAATCCTTTCGGATATTTTACTCACGTTCGAGTCTCAGGTGAACTTCGTGGAACTGGTAAGGGTTTGTCGTGATACCTACATACCTTGGATCTTGACTACGTTCTGCCCGGAAATTCTTTTCAATCTCTCTTATCTTTTTAGGGAAATTTTATTATAAAAATTTCGACGTTTTGTTATTGCTTCTCCCGTCCCTTGCGTTTCTGAATACGAAGGTGGAAAATTGTGTTTTCTTTGAATATTTCAGGACTGCACCTTGCACTTGGGGAAATGAACCTGCTTCGATCGCAAGCAATTCAATTTTTTTTCTCTGAAGTACAAAAGGTACCAAACCAAGCGAATTTGTGTTGTAGTCTATCTGCAGGGCTTAATCCTGTGTCGTGCTAATTGTTGCTAGCAGAGTAAGTAAATGGGCAGAATTGTCGTTAGACAGATGAGTTCAGGGTATTTTATTTGTCTGCTCTGAAATTGAACAAAATGCGATTTGTTTTTCCCCTGCAAAATCAAATCTATTCCCGTCGAATGCGCCTGGAACAACTTTCATCCCTAGATACGTTCGTAACCCGGGCGATGAAGTGATACTCCAGAAGTCAAGGAGGGTAAAGAATTCTTTTCTGTGGTTAACTGCATGGGCGGAACAAGTGCACATTCGTTTCCACAATGAAAATGTTTAAATAGAATTTTGATTGGCATTAGGAGATGGCTGCAGCGGAGCCTCACAGCAAATATGTTGGACAAATATGCCTTTCTCTTAGGAGGGAGTGAGCAGGACTTTTTCATTTCATTATGTCGACGACATTGGTGGTACCGATGGAAAATCGAAATGAAATTCTATTTTATTGATATCGACTATTTCTCTCAATATCACTTAAGGGGACTTTTCAGCTCTGGGGCCGCACGATTGGTGACAAGAGCGATCAATGCAATTTTGAGGGCGCAATCAATTTTCGCCCCGGGCTTAGGGGCTGTCGTCAGCACATGTAGGCATAATCGGGCTGGTCTTCTCGATTCCGACACCGTCAATATGTGTAAAACTTGAGACATAGAGCTGGCTGTTTGACGCGTAACGCCTATTTAACTTATCATCCTGTATAATGCACTCGGATAATTACTTTATGCCATTATGTCCTCGCCTGGCTCTGTATCCGACCGCATCAGCAATTTCAGCAACATGTCGTTGGTCCTGACAAAGCCCATATGTTACTTGGTTAATTCAAGTCTTAGCCCGTTGTCATCATTTATTACTGGACCACAAAATTGTTGCTGTGTGTGCGGCCAGGATGCATGTGGCAGAGAACGTCCCACGAACCAGGGCAGAACAAGCTAAATGATATTTTGTTTTCGAGAAATTGCTGACCGCTTTAGATATGGAGACAAAAATAGTACAATATGCATTGCAAATGCAGTTGGTAACCAGATTCTGTACTCAAACTTGGACTAATGCAATCTAAGCGAAACCATGGAATTGTTACACCTTGTAGTCACACAGGGCAGCTGGGGGATTTAAATTATTGGCCATTGCATAGGGTCCGGTCAGAACTGAGGTGGCTATTAACTTCTAATTTTAAAATAAGAACGAGTCTGCTCAATTGTTCGGATTGGTCGCAGGTGGAAATTATATAACTTTACGGCATGAACTCATTTTACATAGACGATAGAAGTTCGCGGTTAATTTCGCAATATATGTATGGAGTAAGATAGGGTCCATTAGCTTGGAAGATTAATATAATCCCTAATTAACCTGATCTGCACTAATCCATTCGTTCAGTACGCTAATGTACAAGGCCGTCGTAGCAAGAGAAATATTTCTGAGGAGGATAAGGATTTGAAGTAGATCTCTTGTTGTTTTTTAGTCAGACAATTTATTAAATTATGTTTTCAAATTCTTAGGGGTTCTGAAGTACCTTTTCGGGATTGTATTCAAAAAAATACCGAGGGATTAAAGCCTGCTCTTCTCTGCTGACGTGCATACACCAGGAGAAAGTCGAGTGTAAGGTAAGTAGTGTAAACGAAAAAGAAGAAAAATTTTTCCCAATAAAATTAGGCAAGGTCTTGAGATGTTTCATTGATTTTGATTTGGGACCGATGCAGAAATCTTATGGATGATGCCAATAACCTATATATTCTCATAACCATAGCCCCTAAGTATTTTCACGTTAAACTTTACGAATTGGCATCATCCATAATATTTCTGCATTGGTCCCAAATGAAAATCGATGAAACACCTCGGGACTTTTCTTTGTTACCCAAATTCTATCTTATTTTCTCATAAAATTCTTGAAGGGCTTTGTAAACAAAGTGTTTTGTTTGTTGGGCAGCTATCAAAATAATGGTTAAGCTTTTGCTTGAGTGAAATAAATACGAAAGAATGCCACACGAGTCTTCGTACATAGTTTTGCGTATTCTTACTCATTTTGCAGAACTATAAACTATAAATTGTTTGGTTGCAAGTAATCAGTTATTTCTTCAGAAAATTATTATTAAAACTACTTCCTACTCCTACTCCCTTTCAGAAATGTAGAAATTTACTACGTTATCTGATTCGGATTATTTTCCTTTGGGATCTATTTATAACCATCATCTCAACGCTGAATGAGTTAAAATAGCGAAGGGAACTTCTTAAACATATGAAAATAGTGGGAAGCGTGCCTAATTCGGAGAAATTTCTTACCTTTAATGGAATTCCCTTTGCCTCAGACACGTTTCTCGTTTAGGCTAGGTACTAAATTTAAGGAATGGGCACTTATCTGTGATAAGGTGTTATTCAGAGATACCCTATAAGAGCGATAAATTAAGTTTTTCGGGAGGAAAGATACGATGGAATCTATCTTTAAACAAAGGGTGCCAGAATGTGATGAGAAGGATTTAAGATGTCGTATGCGTCTGTATGTAACCTAACCAAACATACTTCCTGTTCTCATCAAGCTAAAATCGGTTGCCATTTCAATTAAATAGAAAACCAATTTTTGGAATCTGATTAAATTTCACTCGGCTTTTAGAGGTATGGCGTAGATCTGATCTGACGCCATATGGTTAGTCATAAACAAAGGCGAATCGAGCCCTCAACGGGAAATTAATAACCTAGCCTAAAGCGCTGGTTCCTTAATAACAATTGAAGTCTTCAACAATTATTCACCGTACATTAACTTACCGTGATAGCATCTAAGGACACCTGGAAAGCGAGAAATGGCATATTTAACCAGTTGGGGAACGCCAGCGGAGCTCCTTATCGTGAATAATTTATTTCGCTCCCCGAGATAAGAGCGAGAGCACCCTTTCGTCGGGCTCGGAGGATAGCAGCATAAGACTGCCTACTCCTTCGTCTTTTGTTGTTAGACATAATAGGCCTCGTCTTTTTAATGCTACGCGCCATGCCGATGAATTAGGCAAAATGGAGTGCTAAGAAAGGCCGAACCGAAGGAGCACTTCGAGCATATTTCCTTAATCCAAATTACTGGGAAAATATTTTTTTAGAGGTCGTAATATTTTAATGCTTGCGCTGGGTTTGCTAGTGGTTTGAGTCGCCCGGTTCATCATCCTAATCGAGATGTTTTGTATTGTTTTAGAGTTCATAAAATATTTTACAGCAGTTGACTGACTCTGGGAGGAAATTAGAAAATTTGTCACGGGGCATACGATGCCGCGCTTTTGAGTTTAGCGTTTTATTAAGTTTATTTGAAAGTAACGTACGGTTTGTGGTGTCTGGGAGATTAATTTTCCCAAAATTGACTGGAATGAATTTAACTGATATATTTTCCAATCCCCAACCGCGATCCAACGTTCCTTCTAGCGAATTCAGGCGGAGATTAAGAGATAATGTAGAGCATCATAAAAGCAACTTTAGCCTGTTTCGGAAAAGCCACGAAATCCTGCAATAACTGCGCTACAGCCACACCGGGTGGGCTGGGGCAAGTGGGCAAATCTAGAAGTAATCTCCTACAAATTCCTTTATGGGAAATTTCCAAAATTAAAGACTTAACTTGTGACGGCCCTGATGAAATATTTATTCAGTTTTTTTTTGCTCCTAGAATTTCCTGTTTCCTCATCAAGGGAGGGCAGAAACTGAGGGAAATCTTTTGTGAAGAAAATAAACATCCTTGAAAATAAGGGCTCACCGTTGCGACAGAGTCTGGGCTGAGGGCTCCGCTAGAGAATACAGTCAGAGGAGCCCGGGAAACGGAGGTATCCGGAAGCAGAAGGAGTTGAATAGGGCAGTCGTGCAATACGTGTATAGAAACTTAAGCACATTTCAGTTCTAACTTAATTTGATGGTTTGACCCAGACGATGCCAGAGATGGAACGAATGAGAAACGGCCAAACGGCAAAACGGCAAAGCGGCAAGGCGGCGCCATAGGCCTGAGTTAATTCCGGCAACATATATTCGTCTGCTAATGGCATTCAGTGTCTGACGAGCCGGGATAAGCAGATGAGAATGTGCATTATGAAGGAAGATGACCTGTCCGAGCGCAATGGACCGGCCGGCGGACGGGCATCGCCTCCGACTTGCTCCGAATTTCTCGAGAATGCTAAATGAGGAAGAAAATGCTACGGGCAATTTCCTCCGAATTCTGCGTTGAATGCGCCTGTTCCCAGAGGCTGAATAAAATGTGGCTTGTGGATAATCGTGCGATGCCCTTCTATCCTCGAAAATATCTTCTGCCACTACTCATAGTATTTGTTTTTGATAGTACTGTAAAACACAGAGCATTTTTAAATGGTTTTTATATCTAATGCCTACTGAAAATATCATAATAAATAATAAATGTGCATTATAACTGCCCTATAGTAATACATAAAATCTAGGTATATCCGGCTTAACTTAATACTTACTGAGGATCTCCAGGTATAATCCGAAATTTAATTCAAATACTTAAATTAAAAATGAAATTATAAAAACAATTTACATTCACACATTCTTTGGTTTCAAGTCTTAATAGATAATTATTCCATACATGAAAGAAATGTTAACTATTATAATTTAATTTCTATAAATTTTCCTAGTGTGCGACAGTATGCATAATTTGGTAACATTTAACCATTTCAATTCAATTAAAAAAGTTATGCATTAAAATTCATATATGGCATCCCGTCAACATATTTAAATTGGTGAGTTTGAGAAGATTATTCAACTCATTTCAATTCAAATTAAAGAATATTTAACAGTGTATTTTTTTACAGTGTTTCTCGTGAAAATTAGGTAATGTATGTTTTTTAAGTATTCTAAAACTGAAGAATCTATTGCAAGAATAGTTATTCGAATACCAACAATTAATAATTTTAGAATTTTCATGAAAATGTGACCAGACATAAGTCAAGACATTTTTTGGAATCGATTTGAAGATGTTATTCTTCTTAACTCTAGAAAGAAGATATATATACGAACAGTATAATAAACTATTTTATTACTTACCTTTGGTTTTCGAACTAACTCTTTAGAAAATTAATACTTTTTTATTTTCTCAAGCTTTTATGTGGTATCTCAAATAGCAATAATTTTTTGGATTTTTTCATTAGCAGTATCTGACAGGCTTATACCTATGACTTATGAGCTTCTGATTTAAGATTTTTTGAAGAAATCTTATGGGGATGCAAATTCAAAATGTTTATAATACATACCTTTATCGACAGTTTTTTTACTCGTAGTGAACTATCTAAATTTCAAATATTATCAATTAATTAGATGCAAAAATGTGAGCGCTTACTCACCATGGTTTTGTAATTAATTAGCAAACATCGATTTTTGCTGTAATCAAATTTAACAAAGACTTCGCGGATGACCAAACAAATTTAAAATTAATAAATTCGACAGCCCGACATAAATCACCGATTTCGTTTAATCAATCAATCACAAATCTATTTACTTTGAAAATTCCAAAGAGTGAGGGTAATGAAGTCCTTTACCCTGCTTAAATTATCTGCCTTAAAAAGTTTGGATTTACCGAGGAGATTAACTTAATAGCGGTCTTGTCAAATGCCCATTTCAGGATCATACCGCGATATAAATCAGAAACGGGACGACCGAAAATTTTCGGTTTTACAGCCACTGCGCTGGACGGAGTTTGACGTATCAATAATAAGTTTATGAACCGGCCATTTTCCAAGAATTTTCATCCCCCGCGTCTAAACACTCCCTGTATTAAAGGATAGCGTTTTTGCGTAATAAAATATTAGGTTACATTTCAGAGCCGGTAGAAATAGATGCTTTAAAGTAGCGAACTCAATCGGCCCCTCGACTAGGGGTGGTTTAAACTCGATAAATACCAAGACCTCGAAATATCCTATTTTCAAAAAGGACCGTGCACAGCTGGACTTATTTTAGGCTGCAGGCTCGAATAGACAGCGGCCGCTTCCGCCGGAATCGACCGACGGGCGTCTCGGCGCTCCTAATCTTCTATTTTAATCGCTTCGTCTACGATGTTGATAAATGGAGAATTTTAATGAGAGTCGCTTTAATAATTTGCCAGTCCTTAAAAAATTCAAAGAAGGAGCTGCGCTGGAAAGAACGTGCATGACGCGGTCGACCCGGTGATAAGTTCTGAGGCGGTGTTTGTTCTCCAGGACTAAGTCAAACAAAAGATATTTGCACAAGGTTTGCGGTAACCATAGAATCACGATTGCTCACGTTCAGCTGAGAATATCTGATGTACTCAAGTTTGATTGACTACGTGCCTGGCGAAAAGGGTAACTTGTTTAGGGTTCGGCGAGTGGCCTTGCTCCAAGGAAATTACACTTTAATTGCTTAATTAGTTTTACAAATATGTTTGCATGCCATTAGCATATGAATTATGATCATTAGCATGGACAGGTGTTCGTAAGTGGACATAGCCTGGTGCACTGTTTTAGGCTCAAGCTTATGCTGCAATTATGCTCCCATTAGGTAATATAAACGTGCAGGTGTATTCTAGGAGTTTTCTCTAAATTGTTATTCATCTAGGAAGGTCATAGACCACAAAATTACTAAACAAAATAGCCGCTTTTCTTTTATTTTTAATTGGGGCGTAATCGCAATACACGACACAAACGAAAGCTTTGTACGATGTCGTCACACGCAACACCATCAGCTTAAATTTATGGGCTGCGAATTATTTTGCATACCTACATACGCTGGCAGTCAGCCACACTTAATTCTCATTTCCGTTGCAGAGATGACTAGGTACCAGCACAAAGTAGGAGTTAGGAAGCTCCAACTTCCAGGCAACTCGACCCTATATTTATCACACCGGAGCGTTGCGAAACATGCTAATAAACGAACTCCGGCTGCTTTCTGCGGGGCGGCCTGGCGTACTTCGTGTTACGTGAAACTTCTTACTTTCAGCAGCTGCGGAAATTATGACAGCAGAGGCCATCATCAGGCACAAAATGAAATGATTTTGGCAGATTAGAGCTGGATTGGAGCATTTACACGGCAGAGGTGGGCAGATTTGGGCAGGTGGGCGTGGATCCATCCACCACACTCGAAGGATCAAGTTCAGCAAGATGAGAACGCGGAAGTCTGCTTCTGACCGGTACAAGGTGAAGCCCTTCTGTACGAATTGTAGCCGCACCACTGACGAAATTCGGGGCTGGGTTTTGATTAACAATAGCTGCCTATCAAGTAAAGTATTATTGTCGCAATGCCCTTTATCATTAAATTAAATTTATGCATTCGGGTTTATGTTTGGATGCTATTCAGCTTAGAAGTTCCTGTATATTTTGTTCGAATAAACCGGTTAGACCAAATTGACCCAGACGCAAACTCTAGTATATTATATTTAATTTAATCACTCACTGACCTAAGTTTTCTGAATATAGGATTAAGCATTTGTAATTATATATTGCTATTTAAGGGTAATTTTGATCTAGAGTCTTAAGAAATTTATTTTTTCAATGAAAATATAGACGAAAAATTTGTATTTTATTTTATTTATTCAATGGTTATCATATATACATAAGTGTAATACATCACAACTTTTTAAAATTTCTTTTAATCTGAAATTCAGAGTATAAAGAAAATTGTACAAAAATTTTAGAAAAATCGGTGGAATATTTTATTGTTCTAACCACATTTAGTTTAGCTTGAATCAATCCATAACTTCTAAACTGATATTTAAAAAAAATATTGGTTGCATTCATAAGGAACTACTGGTCAAGTAAAGCCTATTGTATATATTTATTATTCGACTTGAGTCCGATTTATTTCCATTTGACTTTAACCTAAACTGGTTTGATCTAACCAAAGGTAAAACAAATCTTAGGCTTAGGGGCTCAAATACCCCTGCGCGCGCTGAAAACCTAGTCAATTTGAGGAATTATTATAAAAGTTATGTGGTAAAAAAAAATTAAATTGTTGATTCAACCTTTTTTATTAACTTTCAAACTATAAGACAAAAAAAAATTAAAAAAAAGAATTTTTAATACCGCCAAAAATTATCCAAACTGCAAAATTGAAAAATAATCTTGTAAAATAATGTAGTAGTAATAGTCTGACGATAAGATTTTTTTTTTTTTTAAATAAAGAAATTACAGTATTTCCAACTTTAGTATACATAAAAAAAAAAATTAGTGTTTAATAATTTATAAAAAATCCAACCAAAAAATTAAAAAAATCTCTTGTCAGATTACGGAGGGAATAATTATCAAGATTTGAAAAAAAAAAAGTTAAAAAATATTGAAAATTTACCGAATTATCGTGCAGACACTGTCTAAAAATATAGGACATTTATATATATTTAAAAAATAATGTTAGTATTAAAAATATTGTTTTTTCATTTTTTTTCTTATAGTTTAAAGGTTAATAAAGAATGTTGAATCAACAATTTAATTTTTTTTTCACCATATAACTTTTATAATAATTTCTCAAATTCACTAGGTTTTCAACGAGTGCAGGGGTATGTGAGCCCTTAACATTCAAAACTGTGGATTTAATACAGTGGAACAAATTAATTTATGCCTAATTGCAAGACTAATATAAAAATTTGTTTAAATTTTTTAAATAGATGTAGGTATACATGTGTTTTCTATTTTATATTAAAGTTAAATTGTTTGATTAATTATTTATTTTATTCAAAAAATTTTGTTTTTCGAATTGAGCTTATAAAGTATTATATAATATTTATATTTTGATACAAATATACTAAAAATGAAAGTACATTTCAAAGAAAGTGTCCATTGCTTTGTTGGGTATTGACAAACCCGAAATCCGAAAGGAGTAGACCACTGCTTGAGCGTAAGTGTTTTGATCCAACCACTTTGAGGTTTGCATCCTATTTTCTCAAAGGGAAATCTCTTAATAGTTCTAAAATTAGTTTCCAAGGTTTCTTGTCATTTTGCTGGCACATTGCGGTGATAAGTGAGTGGTTGTAGATGTTGTCCTTCAGTTGCCTTTTAGTTCGTTAAGAAATTATGCTTTGTTCGAATTTCCTTTGATATTAATATTAAGATTTTTAGACATTTAAATTGTTGTGACGATCAAATTTAATATTTCCTGCCTACGACCTCCTAAATTTGGAGCAGCTTAGTAGTACTTAAAGTTGCGAATGAAAATTGCAATTTAAATGCAATTACATTTGCGCCCCGTGCCGCACATTGCTATCTGGAATATCATGAAAATTGTATGCACTTCAGTACCATTGTGAGACACCATAGGTGCTGCTTGCATTCTGGGGAAATGTTAAGTTATGAAACTGGAAACGGGCACTAACCATTATTAAAATACCAAATGTTAATTCTTGAAACATTCAAAGATAGCATGCGTTTAGTATGTAGCATGTGTTCGCCTCTTTTATATAAAATGTAGGAATTTAGATTTTTATATTATTTTTGCAACTACATACATATATGTATTATTTTTGTAGAATAAGGTGTGATATGTTGAGCAAATAAGATAAGCGGCATATCCTGTGGCTATATATTTTAAAGATAGGAAAGTGTTGCCTTTGTTATTTTGTAAAATAAATTTTCAGAACAAAAACTTTTGTTTCCTACGCTTTGCTAAAGAAACAAAAAGCACTTTTGATTAGACTTTTCCGTGCAAACAGTCAGTAAAATTGTCACTTTTCGTTGCAAGGTAAATCTTAACAGTGCTTGGTGTTTCTGCCGTGCAGGAAATACTTTACGAATAAATCCGTATTTAAAAGTTTCGATTAAGGGCTCATTAACTTTAGAAGAACGCCCGATTCAAGAGAGACCCTATAAAACTTGCTGGGTAAAAGAGCACTTGGCCGTGCAATAAAACATCAGGGCGAACTATTACTCAAGTCCGTTCTACTCGGCATTAGTAGTAAGATATAAAAATTTTCCGACAAATTCAAATAATATGAATTTTAAGTTGAAGAAGTTACTCTTTTAACAATTTCTTGGAAAACTCACGTCTGGTCTGGCTGCGGGATGAGGTCTGCAGGGGTTTATACAGAAAAATCGATGGCTAAACTTTTCCAAGTACTATAAAGTCTCGCTGGACCGGTTTCACGTTGTTGAGCGATTAAAAGTTTCTTTTGAATTGTTATTCGGAAAATTTTACGTTCTGATTTGCGGCAGAGCTCTGTGATTGCTCTCTAAAAGCCTTGGTCAGTTTTGATGACCGGCCCAGATTTATCCAAAGGGCCGTTCTTGTTTTCTCGGATTCCAAAAGTGAGAAGGACAGAACCTAAGCAGAAATTTAAAATGATGTTTCAAGATGGCAAGTGTTGATTAAATAAATTTTAATAGTATGTAATTGTCAAGTTTTATTTAGATATATTACGAGTATATCGCACCTTTGCTTAAAGACAGTCACAAATTAAAAATCTTAAATATTCGTTTTATATAAGGGATCAAAAAACATCACAAAATATCTTTCATAATAGTCACTAGGTGTCTTTAAGTGATGATAAAAAAGATAAAATCTGGTATATGAATTTGTCCGCACGCGTTCTAGGAGTATTTTTGGAAATTTTCATGAGATTCAAAATTTTGAAAAGTGAAGTTGATCAACAAACGTTTGGCAAAACGTATTCCAAAAATTTAATTCAGTGCATTTTTACAAAAGTTGCTGTTGTGTTATTATACTTACATATTTTATCGTAACTAAGTACATACTACGTATTTTCTTAATTTCTAGTTTAAATATGAAGTTCGTAAAGTTTGGAAGATTGAACAAGTCGTGGTTCCAATTCTCTACCATAAAAACAAATGCAAGCTATTGACACATTTACTTGACAATTAAAATTTTGGAGAAGGGATATGGTGAGGAATATGTTTTATATCAGGTAAATGTAGCAAGTGTATATTACTTATTTTATATTGTAGTATTCATATAATATTTTATGAATGGTTTTGTGAAAAATCATATTAGTTATTCCTTTGTAATAGAGTACATATAACTTAATTTAGCCGTATATTATATATATAAGTTAGGTTAGTAATGCTGGTCACCTTAAGCATCATCTATCTGCGGGATGAATAAAGATATTTTATCCAGTGGGACTTGCGAGCTCGTCAGCAGTTTTCAGCAGGTCTGCCCGCGCCGGTTCGGCTGGGCCAGAGCGCATAAATTCAAATGCTCATTTTGATACGAATACTATCTGAATTGCGGAAATCCAACAATAAATTGCTAGCAGATAAAGAGAAAAGTTCGAGATACTTCAGCGAACTAACATAAATCAAGCGGAATAATCAACAATGCCGGCGTCGCCACTTGTGCGCCCGCCCCGCCCCATATGCACAGGGTGTAAAGTTTTAAGTTACCGCACCCACCCTGTGGGACCATATCATCGCCCGGTGGCTCAAGGAAGTGCTCGGTGCGGTCTGGCGAGGAGCTGTCTCCAGCTATCGCGGCCCTAGATTATTCTCACCTTGATTTAACAAAGGACCGGGCGGCCAAGATAAATGAGTCAACCGCAAGGATGTCATAATGCGATGTAATTCGAAAGTTTAACCCAACAGGTGAAATATGGCGCTGTCCCGGTTTCTTCACAAAGTCTCCTTAATTATTCCTTATCACTGGTGGTGCTGGCCGCTTTCATCTCGGCGCGATATATAAGATCAACCGATACCACCCCCTGGGAGGGAATAGAGGCGGTGGAGCACGAGGCCGCCGCAGAGCATGAGACCTGTCATCAGTCACCATTATTTCGGTTCATAAATTTTATGGGAAAATTACTTGACCTCGTCGGAATAGACAAAACGGATATAAATGATGGGCATCAAGTAACACAATGGATCCAGTTCCGGATAAGGATGGCGCTGTTCTATCATTTTCTTGTTATATTCTAATTTATGACTTTTTCCTCCCTGTTTAAGTGGCACTGTGGCACAATTTCCAGGGACATGGCTCTTTTTTATGATGCTGAATGGAAATAGATCTTAAGTAACAAGGATAATGCCTTTCGTAAAATGGTCGAGTATATAAAAACGCTATTATTCTGGACCGTTATTTGCACGGGACCCGCGCTAGCATCCAACCCCCCCTCAATGCTATAGTATACTTTAATATGCAGGTATTATTTATAGAAGTTTATTGTAAAAAGTACGTCAGGTTTACGAGAAATTCCAGATGTAATAAATTGCATGCGGTGGAATATGCTGGATTTTAGTGGCGCTTCCGCTCATGGAAACTGCATAATTTTATATTGCATGAAATGAGGGATTCCGGCATGATGTACTATTTTACTGCACCGTCTTAGGAAGTATACTCTTCTCAATTTATGTTATCATTCCTGGGAGTCAACGGACATCTCGTTTCCGACAAAATGAATGCTATTCCGACGTGAGAAAAGCTCCTTGAACACTTCGAATAGAGCTTATCAAGGGATGATTTATGCCTATCGTTGTTATGTATGATATCATTTTTCCTGACTTGATACTTTTTATGAGTTTCCGGACTTATTGCGGAAATTGGGCAAAGCTAAAACATGTTATTGGGATTATTGAGTTATCTACGATATGCAGAAAGAATAAGTATTTATCTGTAGAACAAGAAGATATTCTCATATTATGTATATAGACTGGCATTTACTCATAATTTCATCCTAAACCAAATGCCTAAAAAACCTAAGAATTATTTAATAACTCATAAAGTCTGAGAAAAATAAATTTATTGTATTTTCATCACAGGCAGGAATTTTTCCAGTTTTTCTTAAACATTTCTGAAAATTAATTATAGCTTATATTTAGTACATACATATATGTATAGTATTCGTCTTCATGTTTGATGATGTTAAACAATGTCTGATCGTATTTCTCCAAAACAATAAAATTTATCAGCTTTATTGAAAACGTGAGCTGGAATAAGTTCTTCGGGCCACCATTAACTTAATTAATCAGATATTTAATAAAAAATATAAATATACTCGCAAACACACAAAAAAAGTAATATATGTTTGTTAATCCTACTGAGGCACGATATATTAGAGAATAAAATTTCTTGGAATCAACAAATTTTACTCTATGAAATTCTCGAGAAGCTGGCAAAAAAATTTCATATTTTGATCTTCAAAATAATGTAACCTGAGTAATAATGAGCACAATTGAAACAAGACATCTTATAAAGCCTTCTTCGAAGGGGTTGGAGATACGTAAATATTTTTTTTTTAAATAAAATAAAATAATATATTGATATTATAAATTTAATTCAATGTTGTGGGGCTCGTAATCTAAATAAAATTATATTAATCAGTACTTCAACTTAAGCCTTTTAAGATTATCTGTATGTGAAAATAAAGACCATTGTATGTATTAATATTTGAAAGGAAACAATTACATAATCAAATTGGATTCCCTTCCTGGAATTCTATGAGATTATTCGGTATATTCTTACTGTGTTACTGTGTTACTTACAGTGTACAACAAATTTGAGTCTCTGTTTCAGAATAATTAATATATATGTATGTAGTTACTGGTGCTCCACTTCACTTACAATCATGAGGTATTGTAAATTTACTTATCTCTGGCAAATGGATCTATACTGTAATTGGTCAAATTACGCATCTAGCCTATTGTAGAAGATGATACATATATTACATACATATATTGTTGTTTTGAGCAGTGCCCGAGCTGAAATCTAATATTACACAATATGTAATGGTAGAAAATGCTGCTTTATGGAACAATTGAAATAACTTAGTTAAAATATATACATATACCTATGTGGCATACAGGGAGGACTGCTGCGCATTTATGTCTTTTGCATAAACAAGTAAGGGGCGGGCGTTCCGTACGAGTTTCTACAGTTTCCCTATTTTAAATTTTAAATCAGTAAAAATTCAAATGAATTTGTATCCCGACGTAACGATGCAGTAAACCACCCTCTCTGAGTTATTAAATTATCTTTGTATTCGGAGCGGGGTGTGCTATCAAAATGCCCGTGCAACTTAGAAATTTTTAATAAATTCCCGAACAAAGGAGTGCCCCGCGCTAACCCGGAGCCAAGCAGCGATACTGCGATGCATGATGTATCACAGCTCCTTGTTCGGTTGGCGAATTTTAATAAGACCGTCCTCGGTCTATGGAGTGTTCTCGCAGTTAACGATTTATGAATTTAATAAATTTCCCCTTGAGATACACCACAGGAGTAAAAGGACCCTATGAAGGCTGGATTTAGCGTTTGCTTATCCTTCGGGGAAAAGCCCACCCGCGAGAAGAGTTGGGTGCTGCTCAACTTTCATCCAGCTAGCCCCTAAACGCTTGCCTCAACCACTCGCTTCCGTCGTCGCATATAGGCTCTAATAATACCCCTCTACGGCTCCTGCAAAGGATTCGCGATACACATGCAAATTCAGTCTGGACGAAAATTTCTGTATGAAAATTTCACGTGTTCAGCACGCGTTTATGAATCATTGTGCTCAAGTGCACGTAAAAAATATCGTAGATGGCCCGTCAAGTGCACGTTCCTACACCCGTGCGACTAGGGAAGTCTCAAAGGAATCTGCTTCACATTACCTTCGTACGTGAAAGTGAAGAGGGACAAAGAGTTGTCAATTCAATTTCAGGACAAGCACTCTGCATAAATGGCGGAATTCACTGTTACCACCCTTGTTACGGCCTACATTTAAAAAGAGACGGCTGAGACCGCGCCACACGTCAAATATTTGCATTCGTTTCGCACGAGGAGGCCTCTACTCGTAAATGCAGTGGGGTTCTGATTGTTTTAGAAATTTCTGAACGACACCTGCAAATGTGGAATATAATCACTACTACTCAGGTGGAATTCGCATAAACCACTGTAAGTTATAGGGCAGTTTCTCTAAAAGAATGGCCACATTATTTCTAATATTTTTGACGCAATATGCAAAATTTAATACAACAAGTTTCGGTCAAAGAGAATAATCAATTGCAAGAAAGTATCAAATAGTATGAATAAAAATTTAAAATCACCACCTAGTTTACGAAAATTTTCTGGTATAATAGTAGCATGTTTATGATAAGTACTGAGAAGTACTCATATGAGTGAAAATATCGAATAAAATATATCGTTATAAAAGCACTCATACGAGTAGAAGTATTGTTATGGAATACTTAGCTACAGACCCCTTGGATTGGATTTTTCGCTTATTAAACGCGCTAAAATTAGTCAAAGAAATATGAATTTGACGAAAACGACGTATAGAAACTTTTCTGTAGAGAATTTAAGGGGCTAAACCATCTATGACCCGTGGTAAAGGTGACTGTTTTAAATTGGATAACAATGAAAAACGATTGATTTTAGCAATTTGAGTTTATTAATACAGTGAAAAGGCATTTAGAACTATATGTTATATCTAACAAAATCAATGCGTTACAAAGGTATTTTTTTAAAAATCCAAATTTTAACGGATCTTATTCTGGTGTCTGCTTTCACATACACCAATTCTGTTTTTACACGAATTAGAAAACAAATTTAGTTATTTTTTTACACGGCTTATTTTGATTTAGCACGATCGACTCAAATTCTGAGAAGATAATATTGCTTTATTTTTATTTTTACAACTGCGACATTGGAGACGAGGAATGTAATGCGATTTCCATTTGAGAGAATTCCCCGAATTTTATAACCTCAATGTGGAATTTTGTCTGCTTTGTCTGCATTTTGAATTTGGTGTTTAAAGTGAAAAGTACCTTTTTGTTATTTATAAAATTTAATAAAAATTAAAATAAAATTCGGGCATCCTAACAATAAAACTCATGGTTTATTGTATTATTTTTGCTAATTTCTTAGGACGGGAACCAATCTTCTATTCTTCCATATATGCAATATATTTTTTTACGCGAATTTTTTTTACATGTATTCTTCGGGAACGTATACTTATCTATAGTGTAAAAACAGAATTAGGTGTATTCTAATTCACTGAGTGGTTAAGATCATTTGGAGGTTATGAAGCACCAGGAGAAACCACCCTTAGTTTGAAGCTCATCCACCATAAATTGAGACTTAATTTTCAATATTTTGTTTAACATTACGTATTTTATTTTCTGTTCGTGATATTAATATTTTGATTTATTGAGACGTTAGTTCTAAATAAATGCTTGTCCACTGTGTTTAATAAACCCAAATTTGTAGCCAATTTAAAACAGGTATTTTTACAACATGTCATATACATAGGGGGGTTATCCCCTTGATATAATTTAGACCCCTCTGCGATTTAGATTTGTCTTCATAAAATTATTAATTTATCTTCATTTATTTATTATTAAAGTAAGATTAAATACGAACCTGACTAAATCCCGACATCCCCTAGAAAATGAAGAACAATTTTGGGTTAAATTGGCTCGGCGAAACCAACTTTACGAATACCAATTGAGGATTTAACCCATCCTCAAACTGGGACACTCAGGCTCCGAACCTCAGGAATAAAACAATAACTCAAATTTAAATTTCAATGATTTCGTTACTACAATTTCACACAAAGGTCAAAGAATTAATAAATATCAGAAATAATAAAAGAATAGCTATGCAGGCTCAGCGATATGTAGTTTTTCTCAAAATTAGAAGTTACCAAGTAAAATCAAATGGCGTACCAAAAAATTGCATCAGTACTATTCGAAATTATCTGCTTTTTCGAAAAATCACTCAACATTTTCCTGTTTTATTTTTACCCCTAATGTGCAGAAACATTTCTAGTGCCTAATCATGCATTTTTATGATACCCTAAAGGGCTGAGCTGCGCACTTTAATTTAGCGAGACCTACTCGAATGTTGTGCATACCAAATTAGTAAATAAATTTAATTTTGTACCATACATCTCTATCGACAAAAGGTGGGAGTATGGACGAAAAACTAAATTTAAACCCTTTTAACACCTCTACAGAGGGAAAATGCCGAAGTTGGAAAAGTTCAAGATTTTTTTCATAACATCGTAACCTAAAGAACCATTAGGTCAAACAATTTTTGTATTAAATTATTTTTGGTATAAACAATTTTTACCACCTGACCTGTGATGGACGGTTGCGTTTATATATATTTTATAGTAGCGGCAGCGTAAGTTGAGTTCAGTCGTCAGCGTTTAGTGACATATGTCAGTTACGCTGATCTAAAACCTAAATTCCCGGGACTTATATATCCGGTCGGCGCGACGTCAGCTTACGTGCAATTTGAGATTTTTGACAACCGCTTTGAGTCGATTTTAAACTTTTCACCCGTAATAACTTCATTACCCTTCATGATGAAGTCGCGTGCACCGGTCCGAGTCTGCAAATTACAAATTATGGTTTTATTCGAAGTTCCGAGCAGCGTTCCGGGCAAAAATGCCCCCGCTCGATGCAACCAATAGTTCCGCAAACTATTCACGCCAGAATCATTTCATGCTCGAGCGCGATGGCGCGCCCGCCGCCGCCGGGACGTCGTGCCCGTCCGTTCGCCAGGAACGACGCTTGTTCCCGGATTCGGATTCATGCACGGGTCCTCGCCGTGTAATGGCACCTAACACCTAACTATGTGTTTGCATGTTCCCGTTGAATTGGAGGAGACATTTATGACGGGTTCATTACTGCAGAAGTGGTTCTCATTTTGAATTTCCATTCAATAATTGTAGGTGGCACCAGTGCGCCCGGCGGCCCCAGTTCAAGGGCCGATCGGAACCCTGGGGAGTCCCCTAATAAGCAGTTCCTTGAATTGAGCCCTCGACTTGCTTTTAATTAACTTTGACTAGGCAAGTTCCTGGTGCTGAAGCAAAAATATTTGCCCGGTGGAGGCGGCGCGGCGCATGGAGTGTGTGCTCAGAAATTAGCACGCTCAACCCTTCCGCGGGCCTCAATTGGCCTGGATTTAATGTTGTTAGATTAAGAGATTTTGAGACAGCCCAGCAGGAGGTGATTGAGACGAAATTGCCCCTAAGATGAAATCCAATTTCGGAAATAGCCAGACCCCCGCATTGTGCTTTTGATATTACCCGTACATAAATTATTAATGCCCAGCGTGTCGGTCGCGTCGTCATTGAGCGCCGTAGGTGCTGCAAATAATTTGTTTCAATTTCTGAGTAGGGCTGAAGCCGTTGACAACATGAGCACAACCCACACCGAGGCCGTTCATCCCACCGCTAAATAAATCCTGGAAATAAAAATCATCGAAGGGCAATTTCCGAGCGTTTATCGCCTAAAAAATTTATTCAAACGACTTGTTTTACAGACATCGGTGGAGTTTCTGAACCAAATGGCTACAATTGACAACATATAGACGCATAAAACCAGGAAAAATGTCACATTTTCGATCCCCCCGTATTTATAGCTTTGATGACACTGCCCGAAACCGAGGCATTTTGAGCAGCTTTTTTGAAAGGTCTGGGCAATTCAGAAGAGTTTTTTTTTTGAAGATTAATAAGTTATAGATATCACAGGCTTTGGGAGATTTGTTTTTTTCTAGTTGACCAGAAAATTACTCGATAAATGACTTGAAAGCTTGGGACTTTTCCATTGTTAATAGTTAAGTGTATGTTGTGGCTTTACCTTTATACGAACGCAAAAGTAAATCCACAAAATACACTAACTATTAACGTTTCAGTTATTTGAAATTGTTATTGAAGCATTAAAACCACAATATATAGGCACACAGAGAAAAGTTTATTAATAATTAAGCATTGTTAACTCTAGTCCCATTTATTTTAATTATACGCGTTATTATCTCAATTATAATATTGCGATTCATCAGGCTTATGTACAATTATAATACAATAATTAATAAGGTAGGTATTTATTTCCCCATATTCAACCGTATATTTAGTAATACTAGCTTCTGTTCGTCCGCGTCGTCATAATAACAACGCACAGATGTGCAATGTTACAAATGATTTTAATGATTGTAATTGTTGTTTAATTTGCTCCTGAATAAAACAAAAATATTGCGATTTGCAAAAAAAAAGTTAAATTAATTAAATCGGATCAAACAACTTCAACGTCCACTCGTACCGTAAATAATTTTAATGACAAGTTGAACTTCTGCTCTACGAATTTATTATAGAATAAAATAGCTCATCTATGTACATATGTGCAGAATTAATTAATGAAAAGAAATTTTTTAACTCTTTAATTGGATGTTCGTGTTTCACTGTACTATAATAGAATTTTTTCCAATTTTCTGAAATATTATTTAGAAAATGGTTTATCAGTTCAAAAATCATATAATTTTAAAATATAAGAAAAACCATTAAAATTGTATTTAAAGATAAATCTTATAAGTTAATGAGGAATTTGTTTTTAAATCTTGTCTTCTTATGAGTAAATATAAAACTCATTAAAACATTTAACCCACAATTTAAGTTCAACAATACTTTTCTAACATTGAATAAGCTTTTTATTCAACAATGAAGAAATATTCATTTACAAATAAAATATTTTCGATAGCACATCTTAACAGGAAGAAATACCTACTTACAAAATGAGAAATGTAGTTTAAATCAGAGCCAGATAGATTTACATAAGTTTGCTGTAATTTTACATAAATATACTAAACAGATTACAAAAAATTTATAAAATTATTTGAATATCACACAAAAGCTTAGAAAGAAAGTAATTTGTTTCTATTTTCATGAATTACACCAAAAATTATTAAATTTTTTCCATATAAAAACCAAAAATTCTAAAATTTCTGTAAGTTCAATTTTTAGAGTATATTTTCAGCTAGAGTAAGATTATAAAACTGACTGGACGCATATATACGACAGAAATAACTACGAATAAAAAAAATAGCAGAATCCGAAACTTAACGAAAGGAGGTCTTAACGAAAGCCATAAATAAGAATCATTGCTCCGCACGTAGCACGAATCCGATTGCAACGCCGTAAAATCCCGCCGAAATCAATTTCATTTAAATTTGCAGCTCCATTCACGTCTTTGGCGTAAACGAGCTTTACGTTCCTATGTCCACTTAAAAGGACATAAGGCTCGGGCGGGCGCTTAAAGTAGCCCCTAAATTATCGTTTATTTTTTAAGCTCCCGTCCAACTCTTGCCCCGGCGGAGTATTGAGGACCGTAAAACGATAATGAATATCCATGGATCCAAGTACTACTTCAGCAGGAGCGGGTTTATCCTCGAAAATTGGAGAGTATTAGCACTTGGATCAGCGCTGTTTATGTTGATTTACTTCCGCTCTCCAGCAGGATGGAACCGGGTAATAAATTCGAAAAACAACAGCCAGCGAATTTCTCTGGGACGCTGTAGCTGAAAAACGGGTAGCGGCGAGGAGCCCGGCAGACTCGTGCCAATATTTTCCTACACGTTCCAGTAAATTTACCCTGGGCGTTTCGCCGAAAAAGAATGTTATCAGCGAGTTCAATTTTGCGTTTGCAGCAAAATTCCTGTCAAAATGGTTAGATCTGCGCTCAACAGCGCGAATAGGACTCCAATAAACACACGGCTGCGAGCAAGGAGACCGACTCCACTTTTAAAGGGAGTTCCTATTTCTGCAACAATTAAGAGCCTGAATCGATTGGACTGACAAAATCGTGCCCTCCTGAGCCATTCGACGAAACCTTCTTTACAAGAGCACTCCCGACAATAACCGGGAATACTTGAGGACGAAAACATTTTTTTCGAGCGTTCACAATGGAATTCGTAGCACCGGCTGCAGTGGAACTCGTTCGGGGCATAATAGTTCATATCCTTCAGAACTTAGGCGAGCAGTTATGCAAACAAGTCGGAGCGACACGACGAAAAAGCCGGAGCTCCTCCTTTTCAATTTTCGTGGAGCAAATATACATCAGGAAAGTCAAATTCAGTGCGGTATCTCAATAGAGCAAATAACGCAAAAAAGGACCACAGTCGAGAGTTCCTGCGCCACGGATCCTCCCATTGCATCCCATTCTTATATTTACCCAGCGTTCCCCGAGTTACGATCCAATTTATTTTTATTTTTTAGTGATTCCGAATAGGTAGTCAGCTCCAGCGATGGAATACAGATGAGTTCTAAAATTGCTAAACTACAAAATTCGTTTGTACGCCCCCGTTCGCCCGACTCCCCCGCAACATGGAAGAGTCTCGATGGCACACATCAGCGAGCAAATAACTATGTGCCATCGATATCACTGGATCTCAAGTAGATATAAACGCAAATTTATTACAATCGTAATTTTTGGTTGTTGCCGTAACCCTTGTTCTGCTTTCCTGTTGATTTCCTTCCATAAATACTTAAATTTACCTCTCGGGTACCCGTGCTTCGGCTCGTAGCATGTGCATGCGTCCGCTACCCGGCACAGAGTTTTGGGGCCGAACCTTGGCGTTTCTCGCGCAATTGCAACATTCTCTAGCACCTACTTGCTACTCATTCGAAATTCCTGTTTTACGATCTCAAAAACCCTGAGTACAGCAATCAAAGCCCTTCGAACTGAAAACCGTTCCATTTTATATACATATTGTAGTAAATTCCATTGCCATATCTAGAGATGGAAACCTGAAATATTCTAGTTCAGTTTTAAATCATGGTTTTTATGCATATTTTATAAAGAAATAAGGGCTAACATATCAAATAAGATCGCAAATAGAGGTGATAGGGTCTACATTCCCTTTAAATTAAAATTTAGACCCAATATCACTCTTTAATCATTCTTTAATTGCTAAGAAGATACTACTAAACACGTTCTTAGTAAATTTATGCAAGTTTAAATTAGCAGTTTTAATATACATATGTATGTACATTCAGGGGCTTTTTTATGGTGAATATGCCATTCCGAAGTTGTGGGTTCAATTCCCATATGAAAACCCTGGTTAAAAATACAATTGTATAAAAAACATCACCGATACAAGAGAATTTGAGAAGTTTGAATTTTCCATGTTGGTAATTTGAAGTCTACGCTAAGAAATATAAAAATTTTATTACCTCCAAATATACTCAACTCACTATGTATATATTACTCATTATATTAATACATGTGTATTGGGATTGAGACTTTAATTAAATAATAATTTCATATGTGCATTACATTACAGCACTTAAGGGAAATTACGGTAGATAAGTTCGAGAAAATGACATTCGAGTTTATCTACATATGTGTCATACAGAGTCTAAATTCGATTTGTTTTTGTCAATATTAATGTTTATTTAGTTATTATAATAGAAAATATTTTAAGCATTTTAGCAATAATTAGAAAATTACCTACTCAGAGAACGGATGTGATCTTGGGCTCCTACTAGCCAAGTTGAGACCATGTTGTTATAATGATATTTATTGCAGAATATTTGACCAGTATTTAATTTAATTTCAACGTTTAGATCATATTAATGTACTCATAAAGTATGCACAATATCCATTAACGTTGTAGTATCGCGGTTGCAGCTCGAAATATATCGAATTGCATTAAAATTGTCAATTTATTGGAGAAATTCAGAGATTCGCTTTTCATGTAGCTCCAAATGTTACCATCAGAATTTTTTATTTTTTTTTGCGTTTGACAACTTCCCTTTGGCGAAGTACGTTAATGACGCCGGGACAGGCAGGCTGTCCATCCGCAATTACGTCGGACAGCATTATTTTGTCATATTCATGTGTCATCAATTTGGAGGCCGTCAATAAAACACTGAAAAGTGCAAAAATCGCCAATTTATTCGTTCGTTTGTCAGTCAGTGCTCCATTTGTCCCAAATTTAATCTACCCAGTCCACCGATGCTCCGGTTACGTATGTGTCACACATAAATAAGATTCATAATCAGGGACAGTATTCGGTTCTAGAAAACATAAAGCATTCTTTTATAACTTAATAATAAAATGTTTCCGTTGACGTAAAGCTGAAACAATTTATTCTATCGTAAATTGAGTTTGATGCGCACATACAAGCTAATTTTGCCCGTAGGCGAATTTATAACGAGCACCGTCATGATTGAATTACCTCAAGGAAAACATTCAAAGGAGATCTGGTTCCCTTCAACCTAGTGCACGTTTAACCGAGCGCTTAATAATGAATTTCCCAAATTGTTCTTCGCGTATCCCAGAAACAGACAAATTTAACAGGTATGAAACGAAATTGATATTTTTCAAGGGTTAGGCAAGAACAATTACGTTTAAAAGTTCCAAATTGGTAATGTATTATAATAAACGTGGTCCTATAATTTTTTACAGTAGCTGTTGAAATCAAATTGTTATCATTTATTTTTTAAATAATTTATTTAAATTGAATAAATTTGTGTTAAATAAGTAGAAAACATTTTGGGGAAGATAAAAAAAACAATTATATATGTATATGCATATTTCTACATATACAGGGTGGGGCATTTATCTTGAGACAAAATTATATCTCAGTTGGACTCGATTATGTCGAAAAAAGTTTCAGACAAACATTGTAGGCCACCGAGGGGGCCATTGAAAGGTCCATATTACGACTTCCGATCTAGACCGGAAGTGGCGTTTTTAGACCGGAAGTCGATTTTTTTAATGGAAACACCCATTTTTTACCACGGATTTCGATTGAAAAACGAAAAAAAAACACTTTTTGTTCTTATTATTTTTTTGATTTAACCCATATTGTGGCCATAAGAACAAAAAAAACAGGAATCTTGAGACAACGGAGTACTTTGTTGGGATCACTTTTCTTAAAAAAATGTTTCATACAAAAGTTGTAGGGCACCGGGGGGCATTGAAATGTTCAAGATTTACAAAAAGTACGAAACAAAAATGAAAATGTAAAAAAAAGTATTTTTGTTTTTGTTTTTTATGACAATTTTACGGCCATTTTATGACCAAAACATGAATTAAATCGAAAAAATAATAAGAACAAAAAGTGTTTTTTTTTTCGTTGTTCAATCGAAGTCCGTAGTAAAAAATGGGTGGTTCCATTAAAAATATCGACTTCCGTTCTAAAAACGCCACTTCCGGTCTAGACCGGAAGTCGTAATATGGACCTTTCAATGGCCCCCTCGGTGGCCTACAATGTTTGTCTGAAACTTTTTTCGAAATAATCAAGTCCAACTGAGATATAATTTTGTCTCAAGATAAATGCCCCACTCTGTACAAGTAGGTTCCTATTACTTTTAATTTTTAAGACCTCCAAAGTACCTTCGCAGTAGAAGAGAAAAAATAATTAATGTTTTAAAATTCTGAAGTGTTTGTTACCTCTTAATACATATATAAAATTCTTAATATAAATTACACTGATCTGCAACGAAATCCTCCTTCAAATAAAATTATTATGAATATGACATTTTTAATGTGCTGAATCTATATCCGCGTTCCATTTTTTGCTGTCACGTAGGTACATATTTTTTTAAATGTTTTTTTTTAATCACTAAAAATTCCATGTTTGTTGCGCTACGTTTATGCATTTACGGTACTTTATTCCATTCAGCTTGTATATACTATACTATAACTATAAAAAACTCGTTTTATCATTTTAAGAAAGAAAGATATTAAATAACGTTGCTTTTACACCAAGGCATGCGCCAGCACCTGTTCTCGCTGTAACTCCGTAGAAAAAATGAAAAAGTAGAAAACTACCAAGTAGAATGCTATTATTATGTAATTAATTGGATTGTTTTTAAATAATTGTAATGATGTTAATGTTTTAAAAGTAATTCTAATGTTTTTTTATAAATATTTTCATAATTAATAAGTGAAAGATAATATTTTTAGGCAAAAAACCCGTTTTATTAAAAATATCGTTTAAAAAAAAACTATACGTGGTACATTTTTTTCATTACTATATTTAGATACATATAATCAAATCTAAAACAAACGCGCATAATTATTCAAGGGGACAATTTTTTTTTGCAGACCAGTGTTATTAATGATTTGATAAAAAAAAAAGGTTTGATAATTCATTCAAACCTAAGGCCCAAAATACAAATAAATATTAATACTCTATTGTTTTCAACTCAATCTTATTTTTGAATTGCAATTTCAATTTCAATAAATGTTCCAAATTTTTTATTAAATATAGCTCGGAACTTAAAAGAAATACATTTTAGAAGGTCTCAAAATACAAAATGAATATTCGTGATCTGTTAATGTTATGATAGTATAGGAGGTTAATTAAGCACGTTTAGGTAATTTTGTTACATCAATTGCCCTACTTCTCGGACTAATGGTGATGTCTTTACTGATTCTGCCTTTTTCCCTATTATTTATAACTTAATACGCCTAATGGGTTTAGATAGGAATCCGAATATACCGGAGCACTTTGGTGGCATTGTAATGCTGGTAGTGCTTTGTCCTGCTCCTTGGAGTTATTAATTCAATTAAACGATGTCAATGGGTTCTTCTTGACAGGCCGGAGGATGTTTCCTTGGAAAACACTGCAGCAGGGCTGTTATTTTATACTGCCGGGCAGCTCTGAAAACAAGCAATCATTCATGGGAATGGGCCTGGGACGCCTACCTAATTTGCACGTGAGTTACAACAGGGCATCGTTGTGGTCCTGTCCTTCGGACGGTTCGAGAGGGCTCTCCTCCTCCCTCCGGTCACAAATCCTCGTAATATTGCAGATGAGTAATTACAGAATGCTGGGACTACTGGGATTAATCCTCGAGAATTAGAACTTGTTGGATGCTGGCAGGGATGTGTGCGCCTGTTTACTTGGGTGTCGCATGTGCACAATCGGATCGACGGCGGCTGCTCCGAGCCAATGGATTAATTAAAGCTGTTAACATCACAGATGAGTCGATCGTAATAATCAATTCAGTCGAAAACTCAAATATAACCTCCCCGGCCGCATATATCGACCATATTAGCCCCATATGCCTTCCTGTTGTTATTTACGGAGGTCCCTTTTTGCAGCTCAAGGCGGCCAATTATCGCCTTGACAAAACGAGCATGCACTTGGCTATTTCCTGGATTGTCTTCCTGGTGCTCCAGCTAAACTGGATGGCCATAAGCATTTTACCCTGTCCCAGATACTACCTAAATTTTCAGATACCCAGACGGGTATGACTTGCCCCCTTACGAGGTTTGACGAATCAAGGAAATTACGCTCCTTTCTTCGACACAGTTCATCCCTGTTCCTGGGAATTGAATTGCTAATTAAGGAGGTCGGGTTTCTCCAGAGCGCCGGAGCAAATGAGCAGATTTGGGGCTCACATTTGATTCAGGTGCCCGAATAAAGTTTTTATCCTGTCAAATTGCTTTGAAACTAGAACTGAGCAAAGCTTGGGATTAATTAAATGCCACTCAGGTAAATCGCGCATATTTAGTAATCTTGTGTTTGTTACCTTCAAACAAATGTCTATTTTACCCGAAATTGCAAAATTTCACAAAGCATAAGATTTCTTTGAGGATTGTGTAATGGTACTTGATTTAATTTATTTTCTTATTCATTTCGAGCCAGGTTACATCCATCTGACGTGCAATCTCAGATTGCGAACACCACGACTCACCTAGTAATACCTGTGGAAGCAATTATTCCTCTTCCTTCCAAATCACTTAGCGGCGTGATTTGGGCGCCTTCAAATCTCATTAAGAAACGCAATTAGAGAGCACTGTAATGCTGTCAGCCGGTCTTTTATTTAAAAATATAAATTTCACTGAAATCGACTATTGCACGCCGAGGCAGCAAATATTGTCAGCCATAAGTGAAGGAGTAGCGCTCCAGTGCTGTGTGTAAATTGAAACTCCAGGACATCCCGGGGTGAAATGGATTTGGGGATTTCGAGCATAAATTACTACAAAATACTGACGCTTCAAGAATGTGCGCCATACATCCCAGCTCATATTTCTCCTCACCTTATGGGAGTCCTTCGAGGGGACGTATGGCTTATTTTTTTACAGATTTGCTTTGACAAGGAGAATGTATTTTTTGAGCTTACATTGAGAAAATACAGTGGATTTTTTCTTCCTCATTCACCAAATTCCCAGATCTGGCAGTTTGCAAAGCATTTCGACAATCGCAAACGCGCGACAATCACAGCTCAAAATTCACTTTTCCATTGTAGCAAAATGCGCAAATTTTGTACATGTTTGGTTAGTAGTTCGAGGTGAGGAGTTACAGGGTGATTCAGTTAAAAGGAAAACCGTTTTTATTTACAAAACTATTATAGCTAGGAGGAACAACATCAAAGAAAGTTGTAGAGAGAAAATATATGTATGTTGTATATCTTGACAACCTTGGGTGACCTTAAATGATGTTAATTTACAAACCAAATTTCAAAATTTTAAAGAAAGGGTGATTTTTCAAAGGTCAGTCGACAATAATAACAATATAAATCACATTTTTTATTGATGCTGTTTTTTAAAATATATATAAATCATTTTAGAGATATAAGTAAAATTCTTAAGAAAATTAAATTTTTGTAAATCAGAGTTCGTAACAGTTGCAAACTTATTTATAATTAGTATAATACATATAATAGTCAAGTTATCACAATTTGGTAATAGATCACAGTAGATTTGTTACCCTAATTTCATCAATTTTACAAGAGACTGAATCGAGCACGACGTTTAGTTTCCTTAAAATGAAAACATTTGAATAGCCCCATTCAATTGCATAAATGCTTGTACCAGAAATTATTCTTTCCATCAAAAAATAATTTTAATTCTCACACGACAAAAAAATAATTTGTAGGTAAGGTACCTATGTAAAGTAATTCTATGGATTGCAATGAGAAGTGTTTGCTAACATTAAACCGTGTCAACAACCAATCGTAATTTTACAAAGTCTCTAGCTAAATTACACTCCTAAACATTTAAGGCAACCTTTTTGCGGCCTTTGTTTTCCGGCATTGCAATTGCAGTGCGTGCAAATTGCGTGAATGCATGTGCCGCTGCAGTGACCAATTAACAGTTTGAAGGAAAGTCCATACACCTTTCAGCCAAATAATTATTATTAGAGATGCGCCGTTGCCTGCCTCGCGGAAAACAATTTCCATAACATCCCTGGCGCAGTGCTGACGGCCGAATTATGTGATATTATATTTTATTCCCGCTTTAATCTTGTATGGCAGCTCGCGGTATGCTAAATAATTTCAGCATGCACCTAACGAGCCTCGGGCCGCTCCGTGCGAGCATTATGATAATGTAACAATGCCTGAATTCTGCAATAATCGATATCCTTCGACGGAGGAGATTGGCGCTGCGCGTCCATTGTGCGAATCAGGGGGTCCCTGCTATTTATTCAGGAGCATTACCAAAATAAAGGCTTTTGAGCACTGCACCTGGATTCGCAGTGCTTTCAAAAAAAAATTTCAAATTTTTCTTCCCCACCAAGGATATTTGCAGCTACCGCTGAAATCGATTTTGCAACAGCCTTTGTTTCGCGGGCGAAGCAAACATGGGCGCTTTTCAGGCTGTTAGAGCGTCAGAATAGATCCGTGGAGCCTCGCGGTGGTTTACTAAACCCACGTGAGGAAGTTATTATGAAAGCACTAGGTTTCAGCGGTTTTCGGCCCTAAAGTTTTGCAATCAAAAAGTAATAAAAATTCGTGATGCTCTGACTGATTTTAATTAATATTCCTGATTGAAAAGGGTGTGATTTCCGTTCGAAACTTTATATGCGAAAAATACTGAATATCCTCAACTCATAATTATATGATAATTTATCTCATTACTTTGTTTATTAAAATTATTATCTCGGAGGTGGGCGCAGAAAAATAGTACATATGTATATTGTTCACTAATTGAATAAAATAGGAAATGTTTACCTGGGTGTAAAATTGCCGCCCGAACCGTAGACGAGGGTGGCAAACACACGCACTCGCTGTTTTAAGAGAACAAAATGTTTGGATTTTTCAGAATAAAATCTGTGTAATTATTAAAAAATGTATGTATACTCGACTAAAAAAAACTCGTAATAAAAGCAAGTAAGTGTGTAGTTTACATATTTTTTATTTACAAAAAGTATATTAAAATATTACAAAAACTTTCACGGGAGTTAGTACATTTACGCGAAGCCATGATAAACATTACAACATAATGAAATTGCTTCTATTGCTTCTACATAGATCGTAGTTATAAGTTTAACTAGGCATACATCGCCCTCAAATTCACTTCTTATACAAAAATAGCAAAATAATAAAAATCTGAATTGTCAAAAATCCTGACACGATGGAATTTTTTCATTATTTTTTTTTCATAATCAGTATACCAAAATCTATAAGAATCGCTACTTGAACTTTAAAAATTAAATTCGCTGTAGATAGAATGTAATTTTAAAAAATGTTAAGATATAGGTACTTCAAATCAGTGTTTCCCCATATATTTATTCAAATTCAATTTTATACACTGCCATAATCGAGAGCCTCAAGAATCCAGATAGAAAGCTGTGAATATTGCTGGTATGGATGGAAAGAAAAGTATCAAACTTAAAACTCCTTTCTGTTTTGAGTGGTATTCGCCGATGAGGAGGAAGACAATGAAATAAAATTTCATCCATTTCAAATCGACATGCATAAATAAAATATGAAAATAAGGTTTCGCACTTTTCGAAATAAAAATTGCATTCAACAGAATACTGATCGTAAATTGAAGACAACAGCAATTCTGAATATGCTGAAAAAGTAACTGACTTCAATAATTCGTCTTAAATCTTTTGAACTAGGCCTTTTCGAGGGTGAACGGTCCCGGTGAAGCTCATTGGGTATTTATCACCATCAATTGTTTATGCGAGCAAAGTTCTAAGAGCGTGCAGGTCGGCAACTTCTGGGCAGAGTGGTGAGAATCCATTAAAAGGTACACCCGCCCTGTCCCCAATACCATCACACATGCGGGGGAGTTTCGGTCTCACGCTAGAAACTTATTTAGTGCCTTGTCCCGGAAACTCGACCTTAAAGTGTGGGAGTTTCGCCAAGACAAGCGACAAACTTTCCGTAGTATTATTGAAAAAACTGTAAAAAACAGTCCCCAAGTTTTTCTTAGTTCACTTTTGATTCACCGACTGAGATTTTCTGATCAAATCGAAGTTTCTCTTGAGAACCAGTCAACCGGCAAATTCTTCAGAAAGTTCTAGTTATCACTGAATAAAATTTCTGGTTAAATGCGCTCTTGACGAAATTAATGCGGTGGGCGGGCAGTGGGGCGGCGGCGACGATTGCACTGCTGTTTAATTTCCCATTCAGCTACCGCGAGAAGTTCGGCATTGTGCTGAAAGGCGGGTGGGCGAAGATTTGTGGAATATTTTTGCTAACTTTTTGCGCTTCCTCTGATTTAGGCGGTCATTTCAGTTCGGCGTCGTACAAATGGGCCATACATTCGCCCTGATTTGAATGTTTCGTCGAACCTTCTCTGGCTCGCAGAGTTTAGGGCGCACGTAGGCACCAGGAAAATCAATCCGCCCCGGCATTCCATATTCAAGGGCTGGATACACAGACCTTCATACACCTGCCCGGCTATACTTAGAGCGCCCTATTTTCGTCGGCAGTCACTCGATTTGAATGTAAATTTTTTCGACAAGTGAGTTTTTCAGCAGCTGTGCTCCCACCCTGCTGATAAGCCAGCACTTTTGTGCTGCAGCACGGTAATATCGCTTACATTCCTCCAAATAATTCTTTCATTTGAATGTAATAAACGAAGCGTATGCATTTCATCTCGGATCGAAAGCGCATCTTTTCAAAAATTCCCAGCAGAGGCGGTCCTTGCACCTTACCTTTACCTGGTTAAATCGGCTTTACTTAGGTACTTTCATTGGCCGCCTCTCAAGCAGATCTGTGCAGTGTGCGTTTTGAAAAGGTATTTTAGGTTCACCCGCTTTGCAAGGCACCGCAGAAGAGTTGGTGGCTCTAGCTAAGTTGATTAGTAGTGGTTCTATTCGAGATAAAGTAAGCAGAGCAGCAGATATGTCCCAACTAAAAAATCTCTATTCGTAAGGGGTAGATCTATGGATTTATGAAAAATTAAACTTTTAAAGATTATGTGTTTGTTGCTTTTCAAACACAATTTAAGAAGAGGTTTTTGTCAATACTGCCTAAACAGATGTAAAAGGAGACGATTTTTTGGTGACATTTCTTTCTTATCTATAAATATGTACACTCAATTCTGTTTTTACACGGTAGATACGTTCCGGACAAAATCATATAAAAAAAGACACGAAGTACATAGAAATAAAGGGGATTAGTTCCATATCCTTCAACTCTATAAAAAATAGTTAAAATAAAATGATTCATACAAAAAAAAACTATTATGCACAGCTAATTTCATAAAAACAAAAGGCAATTCAAATCTTAAAGTAAAAGTAACATAAATATAAAATTAGAAAGGGGAATTCCCTAAATATTTTATAAATAACAGATTCAAAAAAAAAAATTCTAAAAGATTATGGTTAATAAAAATATTTTTCTTTAAAATTTCAATCAAATAGCTTTTTTTAATCGTACTAAATCGAATGAAATCGTGTAAAACCGAAATGATTTTTTATTCTAGACCGTGTTAAATCAAAACCGTGTAAAAGAAGACCGTGTAAAAACAGAATTGGGTGTATATTCATTAAACATAAGATTATTTAAAAGATAGATGAAATACTGTAGCACCCAGTTAAAACCCCTAAATTACTTTTGATTTAGTTCTTGGAAAAATGTGCCAATATTTTTTGCCGATCGTAATTAGTTTCCGATATATTTTAATTTAAAATTTTTGCAAATATCTTTGTCGACCAACAATCGTAGCACATTCATCTGTTTTTTTTTTTATTGATAAACTCCGAAAGCTCAAGTTCATTTAAATTTAAAACAAAGGTTTACGATGCCCTTTAAGTATCAATTGTTAAGTATCAAATGATAGTAGGTTTTATTTGTCTGGATGAATTCAGTTTGAAATACCTACTTATGTTAAATCTGTGATGTTGGTTTTTGGCCCTACAGATATAGCTCCTATTATTGAGGTAATTTTTTGCAATTAAAAACATTACTTGTTTAGGTACCTACTCTAATTTTTTTTTAAAGAAATCTGTTTTGATCACTGGAAAAGTTAGGTTTTAATGGTTTCATAATGGGCTATTTCGAAAAAATTAAACAATTTTACAACAACAGCTTCGAATCAGATTCATAAAGTTTTAGTCCAGTGAGTTTTCGAAATAAACATGTTGAAGTAAATTTTATACTTATTTTATTGGTGATTTTTCTATAAGAAGGTTTTCTTTCGAACAGGTGGTATTTTATTCTTAATCTCCTGAATTATTATTAATTAGTTGATACTATGTATGAGTAAAAACTAAAAGGATAACATTTTAACAATGCAATCATTTGCTTTAATTTACCAGAACATATATATCCTATTTGATTCTTAAGGCTCTTAAATGGGAATGGAAATGGGTCCATCCTAGATTATGATTCGGGTTCCATATTGAAAACAGGGGGTGGGATTGACCGACATACGCTGACTTGGCGGCACCTAAATGGCGCGTATTAATAATTCATGAGCCGAATGCCAATTCGGAGCTGCTTAATAAAGCAGCAGCTACCGCCGTCGGAGCATGTATCGAACCAATCTGCATCCAAATTGATTTGTTTCAGCGTGCAGATTGACATAATCCACTTTAATCATGATAGTTGCGACCAAACGCTATAAGTGGACAATAGGAGATGCGGTGGACGGGCAGAGGTTCTTTAATTGGTATTTCCGGTAATACGAATGATTATGTTGGCATTAATATAAACCACTCTTTATTAAATTTATTATTGCAATAAGCTTACTCCGGATTTGCTGCGGGCTACGTGCCCGGCTACCTGAGCACACGTCGGTCGGTGCGAACCGAGGCTGTACATGCAAATTCAGTCGTCGTCGTCGTGTTTTTACTGCTTAATCTGTTTGCAGATAAATGAGTCATTTGCATACAGCAAGGATGCCTATGCAGCACCCACACACACCCCCCAGTCACCAAATGTAGTCGTCGTGTAAACGATTAAATGGTGTAATCAAGTGCCGAGCTTAGGGGAAATTATAAAATTTCGCTGCCATATTTTCGCACATGATTACATTTTGGCTGTTTATTAAGAACGTTGATACCTTTCACCACCCGTACGTGAAATTTGCAAATAAATTGTTTGTTTAACATGTTTATGGGGTTGAATTATCCCCCCGAAATGGATTTCATTTACACCTGTACTCGGGGGTGCGTCTGTGTGCTGGTAACACTTGCTCCCCGGGTGCTTAGGAATAAGCCCAGCCTGGTTAAGTGGTTGTACCTAGTGGCTTTTGAAAGTTTGCTCTTGTCGTGTACAAAGACGAAAATCGAGTTTAATTAATGTAAAAATTACTATCGCACAATGTGCAGAGGAGTTGTGGCCGGGAGCAGCTCCTTCCGCCCCCGAAACGGGGCGAATTACCAGCAAAATTGCAATTTTGTAGCCCAAAAGCTTTTAAGCAAAGAGCTAGTTCTGTGCTTTGCAAAATAATCTGCTTTCATTTTACGGGAAGAAAGTAAAATTTCAGGTAAATGCAGAATGCGTAACTCCCGAATGTGCTAAAGTTTAGAGCATTAAGAACTCGATATTTTGAGATAAGCCCCTGAAAATGTACGTTCATTATTAAATGCAGTGGACGTTGCATGATAATTTGGTTAAATAAATTTTCCCAACTCGGATGGATAGGAGGCGCTTCGGACCATTAAGGATTTAAAACTTTGCACTTTAATTTATTTTCAAAAACTATAACTCGGAACAGCTATCAAATTTAAAAATATTCATTTAAATAATCTATGTTACATTAGTAAATAATTTTTGCAGGTTCAGCTGATTCTGCACCTATTCAATCCAAATCTTAAAAGTTATAAACTCGGCTGACGTTAGCTAGGCTAGATTAATCCCCTTATGTTCTTTTTTTTAATTCTGCATTTGCTATAGAGTGAATTAATCATATTTCCCGTTTCTTTTAGCATATACATTTTCTATAAGTTCCATATTTAATATAACACTGATGTAGCGTAGAAAGTAGTATTAGAAATATTGCTATTTTTCCTAATATAGAAACATAGTTGCACAAATTACCAAATTTTTGTATCATATCCTTTAAATTGTTGCAATTACAATTTCGTCTATATTTGTAGGAGGAGAAGATATATATATAAATTTAGGTCTTTGTCGCCGTAATTTTTTCCGAAAGAAAAATTATGGAACCTTACTTAGATTCTTTAAAGAAAGATTATTAAAATTAGCCTTGTTAGCCTTGTCTACACTTGTGTTACCCTTTGCACATTTGGTGCGGTATGGTCTGCTATTGGCTACAATTCTTACAGCGTAAATGTGTATAGTTTTTAAATAATATACTTCCAGTTTTGAAATTAGAACCTATTTAAATAGCAAGAGAATGCAATTAGCTGTCCATCGAATTCCACGGGACCTTTTTAAGAAATTAATCTTGAAGAAGCAAATTGTTCTCGCTTTCAGGGCAGTCATGAATATTCAGCAGCAAGGGCGGCGAGGCGCGCTCCTCCTACATCTCGGAGGAATGCAATCATGCGGTGCCATTCCCTGGTCGTAAATTCCTACTGCAACCTTGTTTTCGTGATAATAATTCATGACAGCACTCGAAAGTACCAAGGGTTTGTTATCTCACCGAGAGGACTAAAATGGCTTCAATTTCTACTCGAGTGGGCGCTGGGAGCACCCCGAGTGCCCCAGCGACGATTTATGATTTCGCAGCTTCAATTAAAATTTTCAAATAGTTTTCGTCATTAATTCTACTTTCATTATAATTTCGTTTTAATTTCCTTATGCAGTTCAGGCAGGTCATGCGAAAGTTCCGTCGAATGCTTTTTACGAAATTAGAAGGCAATCGCCGGGCGAGTGATAGCCGCTCTTTTTCAAAGTGGCAATTATTGCTCTTCATAATTTTGAATAGCGGAGCGGTGCGGTCGTTTCGTCCCGATGTCCCACATTTTGAAGGAAATTAATTTTTCTAGTGAGCAGGTGTAATTGTTTAAGGTGTTCCATTTGTCTACTCCGCTCGAGAAGGAGCAAATTCGCTGTGATTAATTACTGCAACACACGGACCCAATTGGTCGGCGGTGGCGGGGCCGACTACAGCCCACTCTGCATAAATTCTCATTTGCATTTGAGTGTTGCATTCGGAAGAAGCTTTCATTTAAAGCAATTCCATGTGACCGCCTTTCTGTACCCAATGACAAATTGGTGTTTGCCTAGCTCCCCGACGATTATGTTAACAAGCGTTGCGTGACCGAATTTAGTGCTTTCTTATCTCCACTATTACTGTTAACATGGCGTTCCTTATTCTTTTATTACTCCTAAATTAAAATTCGCTTTCTTCCCGGCGGAAGTAGTCTTCGCTGCGGTTATTCCTTCCCCCGCGCGGGGTACTTTAAAAGAAGTGCCTGCACGGCCGAGTTTCAATTAATCAATTATTGCCTCACGCAAAGGATTCTAAGCATAAATCCTTTCGCTGACAGCTCGAAATAATTCGAGAAACGAATTCGACAGTACGCCGTGCGATAGTCTGCCATGTGCAGGCATCCATAAAATTCCACTCCACTTCCATTGCACTTCTACAATTGTGTTTTTTTCGTGCAAATTGCACATTACGACAATTCGCTTTTCGGAATCTTATTTTTTCCTGGCAATCTTTGCATGTGAAGTTTCGATTTCGATTTGATTTTAAAAGTTTCCTGCCATAAATATATCAATGTGAAATGAAAATAAATACCATTGGCAAATTTATAGGTGTTGAATCGTATTGACATGCAACATGTCTTCCAGTAAAACGGATTACAATTTCGATTCAAAGTGAACTGAAAACGATAAATAAATTTATTGAGAAATGAATTGGTTGTATTTTTTTCTTATGAATGCATCATATAAATAATACCTTGCAATTTGAAACATATTAATATAAAACTGTAATGACAAAAGTTAGAATATCACGCCCATTGAATTTAACTACCAAAAAGTTAATGTATTATTTTAACTAGTAATAACAGCTACATATTGAATTTATCGAATATACACATGTAAACAATTATTTTACAAGTCAGATTATCATAATTTTTCATACTTTAATATTCATATCTTGTAATCTTTATTTAAAATAGAAATTAAAATTGAGAACTATTCTAAGCTTATACCTTAAAGCTGGGCTAAGATTAAACTAAGCTCAAGCCGACTTAGGCCTCATATAGCCGAATACATATTAAAACTGTTATTTATGAATTTAGTTGTAAATAAAAATTTAATTATGTAATGTAATTATTACTACAATTCTGTGATTTTCTTCAAAATATAAATAAAAGAAACCAGTACTGCTATCAGTACTACTGCTGCTATAAAAACAAAATTAATGATTTATTCTTCCTATTTGGTGTATGATATGATAACTGAAAATATATTGGTACTCACAGAAAACTCTCATTATAAAATTCAGTACGCTCAACCTTAAAGTGATATTGATTTGACTTTAAATCTAAAATCTGTGCTTTATTTGAAAGAGTGTCCGTGTGAAGAGTCTATATGCTGGAAATATAGTTCTGTGTAGGATGTATGTACATATATAGAATTTCAAATTCAAATGTAGGCATGTCAATAGTCAAAAAAAATATTGTTAACCCAAATTTATTTGGAAAATTTGAGCATATGTAAGAGCGTTTCTCATAGGCACTGTTATTGTCATTCCATTCGTAAATGAAAAACGGAATAGAAACAGCTTTGATATGAAGTAAATAAATATTTATTTATAAATTGTAAAGTTTTTATTTACAATTCTTTTTCTGGTCTTATTATTATCGCCTTCGAATTTTATTTAAAACATATTATAATTTTCCAATAAGCTTTCATTCCTATGAGCTTTGACTTTTCTAACAAATACGACAAAGGCTGTATTGACGCTTTAGAAAACAAAATTATGTTGCACGGTTATTTTGTTTTACAATCGTATCGTTTATTTTTACAAAATTAAAAAAACACCAATTCATTGCAATATTTCAACAAATTATTTTATAAATTAATTTGTTAACATACATACAAACTTTTATTTAAAACAAGTATAGTTATTATGGCAATTACAAAAAACTTAATTTTATGTCAAAATTTCCTTTTAAAATATTGCGCCCTATCATTGAAAACATTCGAATCGAATCAAAAGGAGCTTACAAAAGTCCTTTTTAGATAAAAATTCCTTAATAAAGTGCCTAACATTATCATAAATTCATTTTGGTTACCTTTAACTTAATTTAAATTTTTCACACATAACGTCAAAATAATTCGATTAAATTTGTCTAATCATTATTAAGGAATTTTATTACTTTTTATCTGTTAAATGAATCTCATATGAAAGTTGTTTAAAAGGACTCAACAAATATTTTAAAGAACTATAATAGTAAATCATGCGTTTGTATTATTCGATTTGTTGCATTTTGTTCGAAATTTTCACTACTGCTGCTGCAGAAAATATGTTTATCGCCGAAAAGCGAACTGCACAAAATGCTTCAATTCTAAAACCGATTGGTATCCCCTGCCCCATAATGCAAATATAAAATTTAGATTTTAAAGCTCTAGCAATTCGACTTTATAATTCATTAATTTATTAATTGTTTTTGACCTTTTTTCTTACAACTCGAAAAAGGCCTTAATAAATGTACCCAAAGGCGTTTATTATTAATGGAAAGCCGTTTACACTCTTGCTGCCGAATAAATATTGTGTTAGTAATTAATTCCTAATTTTTCATTTGGTGCGATCTACAAAACATGGAAAAAATATTTGAAGGCCCGAATTCCTTGTGCAGGGACAAAAACAGCAGAGCCTAACTCGTTTCGTGCACGCACAACCTGTCCAAACTGGATCCTATCAGAAATCAATAGAAAAACTCCATTTCTGTTTTATTGGCGTTTTCGGTTTTGGCGTTCATGCCCAATTTTTCCAGAGGGCTTCCGAAAGCATTACCCTTTTCCCAGCCACGTCAATAAGCCATTACCAAGTCTCTCGGAGGCGTAAGGTTGAGCTAATGTAGAGGCTGCTAAATGAGGTTATTACGGGCCCCTAGCTCGCTTTTTACTCGCCCGAGCGATCATTATTCATATTTCCACGGCAATTTGGGTAAATGTCATAAATGGAAGGCGAAGTGCTCTTATTTTGGTGGAATAGCGCAGTAATCACTTTTATTTCTAGGTAGTTATCTAAGACCCTTGGAAACTTTGAGTAATAGCCTTGGAAGCGCTGCCCAGCCTCTTCCTTCACAGTGGGAGTAAATTTGCCACTGTGGAAAAGATTTTCACACGATGAGTTACTCCCACAAATTTTCAGGATACTCACGCTTATTATCTAAAAATACGGTTCCGTAACGCCTCCTCCCGTTTGGTCCATTTCGACTGTACTAAACTCTGAGCAGGATGTTTGGTATCTAGAAACCTCCAAGTAAACCAGCCTAAACTTCTCCTCGAAAGCTGGTTCGAAAATATCGACAGAGGAGAAGGTTGCCTACGAGCTTTTTCGAAAAGGCAGAGTTCACACAAATCCCTACTATCCATAATACGAACTTTAGAACGAAACCAACTTGTAACTTTAATTAAACTTACTGAAGTCGGTATACGAGCACAAATAATTTTAAAGTTGAAATAACTAAACTTTACAAAAACCATGTGAGCTTCATAATGCAAAAATTATGGGGAAAACGATTTTGACTTTAATAAAACGACCGAAGGCAATACATTTTCCAAATTTGAAATTTACTGCTGTAGACAAAATATATTCCTTTGTCTGTGGTGGAAAATGGTTAGCTGAGATGATTCAGAGAAAAGGCTCTGGTAAATGGTATCAATTTTGGGGAAAATTTAAATCAATACTCAAATATACGGAATAACTAAATAATCTTAATTAGAGTTAAATACCACTTCGCTTTTCCAATAATTTCGGTATAAATATTTTTCCCAACGCAAGTAAATAGTTCTGTGTTTCTCCCAGTACTAATTCCGGAAATTTTTAAAATTGTTTTCTCGTATCTCCACAATACGTTATATAATAACTTCGTATCTTCTTACAAAATTAACTTAAAGTCTATGTAGAATACTGAATTTGCAAATCAAGCACTAAATAACAATGCATGCTTCATTTCTACAGATTTTCATTAATAACACAATATCTTTATATTTCCTGATCTTTAAAAAATTATAGTAGTGCCACTGATTTCGTATTATTTGTAACTTTACTTATTAATTATATCTATAACATCGTTTCACAATTATTGGATGACAGACTTCGGATAAATGAGCAGCGGAGCATACCTTACATTTTTAATGATACCTATTTCTTAAACGGAGATATGAAAAAATTAAAGAGAAAGTGGTATAAAATACATTTTCGAACGATACCTCACTTTAATTTCTAGTAAATAATTTTAATTAAGGTAAGTTATCTTAAAGTTAAATACCATGTACATACATGTATTTTTTACTTAAATTTTACTTTATGTATATGCGAAATAGAGAAAAGGTAATGATATATGGTATATTTTCTAATTATACTATATTAACACAGTCTGCAAAATATATGTTGACTCTACTTAACAAAACAAATAAATAAATAAATAAATAAATAGACAGAAAAAGGTGGTAAGAATGAATGATTAATTACATACAATGAGGTATTTTTCGAAGAAATTAAACCTTTCATCTTCTGTTGATTTTGGTGGTATCATGGTCAAAGCAAAAATATAAAAGGTTTGATGGAACTCTGCCTTTTGACCGGAACTGCTACTCGCTGAAATTGGAAAAATTAATAAAGAGAAATTAAAGTAAAAATAAATTGGTCCAAGTTCGATTCCGAAAGCTCTCAATTAATTCCAGTAAGCGGGAAATTCCTTAATAATGCTGAAAAATAAATACATCTCTAAAATAAAAAGAAAGGCTTATCGAAAATAGTAAAATGTGGTAATAATTGAGGTAAAAATGAAAATTAAAAAAAGGCGTGAAACAGCCAAATTTAAAAGACCGGCTCAATTACCAGCACTTTAGCGGGCATTCGCCCCAACCCACAAGGAGAGCACAATTTAATTTTTTTTATGCCCTTAGCTGGACGCTAATTTATGGCGCTTTCGAAGGCGACCTTACTAAAAATTTTCCATTCTTTCAATTTTTCCCACTTTTTTTCACAAAAATAGTCGCGGTGGACTCGGTTCGTTGTCTTTATAAAACTCTTTGATAAGCACTTGGGCAGCAGGGGTTTGAGTATCTCCTGCGGCACTAGTACTTAGAAAAGAATTCTTTTAATCCGGCTGGATTTACGTTATGCAAATTGCCCAGCTAATTTATTATCCTTCGGAGCAAAGCTCTAAGGGCTGAGTGGCAAACTTTTTTCCTTAGTTTTTTTGTTTTCCTTTAGGATATCGAGTCAACTTTTCATCACATCATAATTACTGCATTAATGAACACTCTGAGCGATGAAAAACACTTTGGCCCATTCACTTGACCCAGAAGGGGCATTGATTTAAGCACTTTCTTCGCCTGTGTGCCTGTTGTTTCAAAGTATTTGTTCAGATAATGCGAAATTTTCGTGGAGTTGGGTTTTTTCCTTTCTTTCTCATATCCAGGACCGGATCCACCATCTTTTCATCGCTTATCACAAATGCTATCAGTCTTACGGCCTTCCACTGTTCATGGCGTTTTGTGGCTGCACCTGAAATAAAAACAATATCACAGTCACTCCAATTTGGGGGTGTCTTGCAAAAGTAATTAATTAAATAGCACAGCAATGATGAATGTGTTCTCAAAATTGCTTAACGCGTTTTTGCTCTACCTTGAAGTACAAAACAGGCACTCGTAGGTACTTAATGTATGGATTTAGCTTTCACTCATTTGAAAATTAAGCTTATTGCAGAAAATGTTCAGTTTTTTTTTTCTATTTTGTTAGAATCTTTGCATTTTATACATTTCCGATCTCAGTCTCCAAAAGAAGTGGCTATTTATCAGTGAAAATTAGCCCTAAAATTCTTATTTCTGATCAAAATTAGCTATTTACAAAAAAGTGTAAATTAAAATGTATGGCCGTAAAAAATCCCTCATTTTGAAGATTAGAGTAATGTTTTAAAAATAATTTTCCATGTAAACAGGCACTTTTGAACAGACACTCGTCAATTGTAATTTTTTTTAATTTGCAGTCTACTGTATGAATCAGTTTTTACTTCCAAATGTTTTTGAGTTATTATTTTTGTTTGCTCTACATAGTAAAATATCGTTTTGTAGTCTTAAACTAGGTACATATTTGATATATTTTACAAAAACAAATAATAAAAAAATTAATCAAATCAATTTTTGGATTTGTTTCATGGTTGCAAATTAAGTAAATATTAGATTTTTTCACACTGAAGAATAACTTTTTGGTTTTCTGAAAATTTTATCGGCAACATTTATATTCGTTCCAAAACTGATATTCCAACAAGTATGGCAACTGATTCAAAAGTTATAAAATTTATACGAGTATTAACGACCATTTAATTAATGGTTTGAAAACAGCATAATGAAGACAGGCAAGCACAATTGAATTTCACTAACAATTACACAAAATGTAAATGGGAAACCTTTTGAATATTTAAACAACCCATACTGAGTCCCTTTCGCGAAATTCATTTTGAATTCGTATCCACTAAAATGGTTGAAATTTTCAGCAGAACGAAGACATTGTTAACCTACTTACAAAAACTTTTTAGAGATTAAGCAACTGAAATCTCTATCATTACTAAACGAAAAGATTGGCTTGTTTCAACTGGCATGCGGTAAGCCCTTCGTGAAAATCTGTTCAACAGGGCTCACCGAAATATTTGCAGGAGGATGGAACAAGCTATGTTAGACCTGCAGGGCTAAATCCGCGGCCGGGACAAAAACGAAAAGTTGTTACAACTTGTCCATTTGCTGGGGGTAAGGGCAAACCTAAGCGAATCCAGCGGAATGCTTTTGACCCAATTGCCAGGGAAAATTCAACAAGTTAGTGAAAAAAAATAGGGCATTTACCACGCTGTTTGAAGAGCTGAAGCAAATACGCGAACTCGATTTCGCCCTGGGCCGGGCGGCTGAACCCACCACCTCCTCACCGTTGGCCCCAATTACAGTCACATTCCAGCGATTGACGAATGCCCCGGCCAATGCGCCACAATAGGGGTCAATTAAGCCAATTTAAATTTAATAAATTAGACATCTATTAACTAATTTACATTTGCAATTAACTTGTTTGTGACTTACACTTATTCTGGGCATGCCAAGTGGTCAAGTAGCTGCATAATGGCCACTGCGGGCCGCCGTGCTGGCCAGCGGCCGGCCGAGGTTCCCGAGCGGCGGCTATTTGCGAGTCGTTTTCACGTCGCGTCAAGAGGAGATGAATGGCAGCGGAAAATGTTTGTTACTCAGCTTCCTTTTTAGCTTTTTGTTAAAATTATCGCGATCTCGGGCTGTCCACCCGGTCGAGCGTACTCCTTGCCATCAAGCCGCCCGCCCCCTCACCGGGCACTGTCTTGACCAATTTTATGTTCCCCCTCCACTAAATAGAATGTCAAGTTGATATTCTTATTTGCATACGAGTCCGCGGCACGACTGTGCGGGCGGCTTTACATAGATCGAGATATGGTAATTCCCGGTCCTGCGTGGGCAAATCGGAAATTCCCCGTATGTGCATCATATTCTATGCATGTTTGCACATCTTCTAATGCACTTGGGAATGCACCGACCACCACAGCGCCGTCGTCCACCACCTTGCGCCGCTGACAGAAATTATTCAATTTTTCGCCCTAAACAAATTCACTTACTGACTTGATATCATCAATTCGACCCTGATTCAACGGTTCAGCTCATCAGCTTATGACAGCCGCTTGAGGGTCATAATTTTCAGCGGTCTTGGGGTCAAATCAATTTGATAGAGTTACTCGCACAGCTCGACTCCTATAAACAGTCCGGCGGCGCAGGAGAGTGGGGCATTCTCACCTATGCAGTTTAGTCGATTGAAATTGAAACATTTGAAACATTGTCTGAAAAAGGGTCTGGTAGGGTCGATAATGACAAACATATTTTTATGTAAAATCTGAGTGCGCATGATGAGCAACAAATTAAAAAAAAAATATATTTTTTAGGATACACTTTTAATACCGTGGATGGATAGCGGGGTATGCGTGAGTGGAATCTACATACAAACACGTCCATATTGTATTGTCATCGAAGTTAAATATATGTGCAAAGTCTCATAACTTTTGGTAAGATAGAAGTATAAAAATTTTGAGTTGCCAAATTTGACGCAATAGAACCCAAGTTAAATAAAAGCGTTTAAAAAGCAAAAACTTTCACCCCTGGCTGATAAATTGTTGAAAAATCATTAAATTCAATCTCTATTTCGTATTGCGATTCACCGAATAAGCGTTTTTTAAACTTGTATTTATATCTCAATAAAACTCTACCTACCCATAAAGATTTGAATTAATCTACATTTGTTAATCAGGATTTACTTCTTTTAATTAAAACCAGCATTTTTTCCTCTTTCCTAGTTATAGTACTAAATAACGTTTCATTCATTGTCACGTTAATTAAATTTTATTACTTCAAATTATTATTATTAAGGTTCTATAAATTCAAACAAGGTAAAGAAAAAAAATTGCTTTTGTTGAAGAAAGTTAACAATTTCCGTAATTTATTTTAATGTACACTACATTGCTAAAACTTTATTAGCTCCTTACTAAGAAATCTACGCTAATATTCAGTTTTTTGCGTAGACGTCTTCTGAAAATATTGTTCATGAGTTCAATGCAATTCTGTATTTTGTTCAATAAAATTATAAAAAAATTTACTTTATTTTAGTTCAATGGCTAAATTTCAGCTTGACAGACAGACTAACGTATTACATTGAGGTATACGGAATTTAAAAAGTTTTAATAATATAATTAGCTTTTTTCTAAATAGAATATAATAAATCCTGACCTTTTACTGTCATATGAAATCAACGAAATAATAAAATACTTATAATTGAATAAAAAAATAATCGTGATCATTATTTTTAAATGTGTGCTTATCATTCAATTTCCTACTTATACACACATTCAAATTGATATTTTTAAATTTTTGTACAAAGAATAAATTACAAATTAAATTATCAGTTATAAAGCCGGTTCTATGTCTAAAAACATCTTGCAAAATTTTCGGATAATATGTATAAGAATTCGAAGCTCTATTAAGAGTGGGGATAATGAAGTAATTATTTTACTGATCATTTAGATAATGTCATATAATGTTATTTCTTACCCTAGACCTTTCATGATATGGAAGAGAAAATAAATTAATTTTATTATTAGGGTTTACACATTGAAATAAAATATTGTAGAATTCAGAGTTTCGCTTAATTCTTATCAAAATTTATTAAATTGTTGTTGTATGAAATAAAATAACATTTTAATGGATCACGAAAAAATTCACCAGCTTGATAAGAGTAAAACGGAACCATGGATAAGGGTCTTATCTCAGTTATACGGAATTTATTTATTATTTTTGTCCTTTTAAAAGTTTTTTTAAATGTTTTCAATTCAATGTAACGGTTGCAAGAGGAAAATTGAAGGAAACTGAACTACCGCCCTAGCTAATCTTACTTCCAAGCCAAAAACAATCACTTCCTCAAACCGAAAGGTGCCAAGATCGCAATCACTCGTCCTCCTGAGGTTGCGGGCACCAAAGGTGATCGGTTCGATTTCAAAATAAAAAAAGGCATTTTATACAAACTCACAGGGTGGTTCAACGAAACCTCCTTCGCACGTTAGATCGTTAGATCATCGACCGACGCCGACGCCCGGATCAAGCCAGCAGGACACTTCTTTTGCACTTTTTCTGCATTCCACGGTGGCAATCTTAAAACTCGGTTCTGAATGAGCTCATTCGAAAGACGGTGGTCGATCTCCAGTTTGGCACTGTCCGAGAAACGTTCGATTACACTATCTGAGGTCGTGCCCTCGGGTGGCGAGTGATCTTAATTTTGCTACTGTCCGCAGCGCACTGAACGGATCCGAACACTTTTTGTGACTGGCCGTTTGATATCATCTTCAATCGAAATTTATGTGTACATTTATACAAGTATATAATCTGACGAATTTAAGTGACTTAGAGAATTATTACTTCATTTTGTGGCACATCATATTGTTGTTCTAATTCAGCTAAATTGCCACCGAGTGAGGGTGTGTGGGTTTCGACCGGCAGGGCAGCGGCGATCACGGGCCACAGCCCGGCCGCTGCGAGCGAACCCTCGTCCCTCATCTGCGCGGATGAATAGTCGTCAATTGATGGCAGAAAAAACGTCTTAAACTGTCGCATATTGGTGCATTATGTATGTGAGTTGTCCGCGCGGACGGTGGTGGGCCGCGTCCATATGGTGGCCACTGGTCGTCGTCTTTTTGTGGCCACTTGACTCTAGGGGCCGCAAACTAGCGACACTTACAGCGGACACTTCTTGTCACCCGGCCCGGCACCCGGGAGCACCCTTTCAAGAAAAATTTAGTCCGCCTCAGCCTCAGCCAGCCGCATCCATGGACCTAATGGCGTAATTTGATGTTTTTGACGAGCCAAACGGACGAACCAATGGCAGGGCAAATCTGTTCGTGAATACATAACCTCTATCCTGGTTGATTCAATTTACGCTTAAACACAATTAACTGGCAAGTCCGAGACGTTAAGAATTCTGATCTGAGGACGGGTGTATGCTGCCTGTATACGGGGATTTAATTAAATTACGGGCCGGGGCGATGAATGGCAGAATTTGAGTGAATATGTGACTTAAGGGGATTATTGCTCTGCTCCCGCATGCCTACAAGAAGTGCGAACACACTGCGGCGGCGGCTTCAATTGTGTGGCCCCGTTGATTCATCAAAATAGAATTTCAATAGGCAGCAGCCCCACAACCACCACGTCTAACTTCCTCTTTAACATTTTCTTGATAAAATTAATTGTTGATTTCCATCTTCTGCCTTCTATGCAAAGGAAATATTAATTTGTCGGAATTGTCTTTCCTTGGCAGTTGCACATTCTCTCCATTTGCGGGACGGTTGCATAACTTTAAATCAGAATGGTTGCGTTGCGCGCCCGCGTCGAACGGCGGCGACGTACTTGAGCAAGATCTGCACAAGAGCCAGACCCAGGCCTCATCCACTGCAAGCGGTTATTTGTTGAAAGTTGTCAAAGTTTCGCAAAACACGATTTAGCACTAAATATTGTTGTACGTTTCAAAGACGCATAAAGTCTTACCTATGTTGATCCCATTATCTATAAGATACTGATAAATCATTTACCTAGTATTGCTACGGAAAAGCAAATTATTTGCCTACACAACCCAATCTTAATAATATTATAGCAGAAATATCTTCTTGCTGTATTCTTAGTCGTTGCACTTCACTACTAAACATAAAGTCAAATTTACATTTCTCCTTTTATCGGAAAATAATTAGTTATAAGTCAGGTACGTGCAGTTGACGAAAAAGCCATTTTGGTTTGAGCCAAATTTCATACATTTTTATAGAAAATTAAAACTATTATGTGAGAAGAATCGTTGGAAATCCCAGTTAAGCAGGAATAATTAATAAACAAAGAAAAAACTTATATTTCCGATTTATTTTCAATATGAACCCAAACAGTGTATAATCTGAAATAAAAGTAGCTTTCGTTAAGTTTATTTTTTTTTGATTAACTTTAAAAATCGCATTTTAAAGCAATTTTTTAACTAAAAACATGAAAAGAAATATGTAAAATTCATTATTAACTTGTAGAAATTCTTTTTATTATACAGTATTTAGAAAATAATGAATTGAATTGAAATTTATGAAATTATTCAACGCGAATTATTAACAAATGTATGTATGAACAACCAACCTAGCCTAATATTTGACTTATCCCTTCTTTTAGTAATTATGAACAACCTAAATCACATAGTCTAAAATAATATAAATTGTTCATTCAAGGTTACGTACCATACAGTATTATTATTTTAAATGTTTTTCTGTATAGATTAATGTTCTTTAAGACGTATGCACTTTGTGTAAATGTATATTTTGTTTTAATTGAAATAAATAAATAATTTGTTTTACTAGCTTTACTGTATATTGCAATTGTTTGATAAAACGATCTTTAAAATCTAAATTATTAAAACTATGATATGAACAACTATTATTTAAAAGGAACACAAAGTTAAGATTCATGTCAACATGTAAAAATCAGTTCATCAATTTTAGGCCCAATTTTGCAATCGTCAGATAAATTTAACCGTCGAATAAAATTGTCCTAATAATCAAATTGGCTTTGATTTAAAATAGCTATCAGACTGATAAACTTATTCGCTCCTTAAATCGGCAGATAGGACTGTTAGTCGTCGATTAATTTTGACAAATTGAGTGAAAAATAATTTTTCCTAACAGCCAAGTTGATTTTTTATCTGAAGACAAAAGTTATCACCCGATTAGAAAATCGGCTCTTAAAAATATAGTAACATATTGTAATTCTAAGTGTAAAATAAAATAAAATAAAATACTTTCTCAAACTATTAGATTTAAAATAAAAGTGTCAAAAAATCTAAGGGCTACTTAGTTTGTGCCTAGAAAATAATCGCGTCGACGTCTTTACAAGATGGCCACAGATCAAATATGTTTTTTTTTGTATTTCAAAATTTAAATGTTTAAACAGTTTTGTAGTGCATAGGCTGCAGTCTAGATAGCCTAAAATTATAGTAAATGTCTAACTAAAAAGCAGTTCAAAAGTACGGTCTGATTTTCGTAGTCGCCTGAATTGAAAATGTTTTCCGAAGCAACTAATTACCTACTTGTAACTTATTTCCTTCATACAAAAAATTTTATTTATTGAATATTTCCTTTCTTTTCTAAGTATAGAATAAGCGTTAAAATTTTAAAAGTTAAGATTGTTAAAAGTAACCAATTACTCTTATTCAAATTTTTGAACCGAATCATTTGTACCATTGACGAAAATATACAATGAAAATTGAAAAAACGTCATCCTAATTTAAGGATTTAAGTAGATTATTCAAATTGATTCTGTATATATAATTAAGTACAACAATTTAAGGTTTTTAAAGCTTTTTAAAAGAACTAGAGGCAGAATGGCTTCAATTTAATATTAATACGAAAATTTGAACAGAAATAGGTATTTAAAAGTTGTATACATACGAGTATTTTTCATTTTATATCCCTGCGTTTAAAGAATGAATGAATGAATAAATGAATGAATAAAGCTAGTTCAGTACTAGATCTTCCAGACCAGTCTGTATTCTTCTGATTTGGGGTAATAAGATTGAAACAGTCCTATTTTGAAAGGAAAATCCTGATAAAGGATATGGCTGGTAGGTGTTGCATCCCCTTGAACAGGCACCCTTTCGAAAAAGGTACCCTTGCGGAGGCTTCTTTTGTGAGCGCTGCATGTCCCCACAATGGGGCTCATTGTACGCAATAAAACACTATTTGTGTGCCTGAGGGCCTAGGAGCTCAGCTCTTAATAAAGGAACTTCCCCCCACGGGCTTTAAGCTAGCGAACTTTGATTTAGAGCAACTAGAAATTGGGGTTGTGCTATGCACAAAATGATCCCCACAAAACGGCCTAATAAGCACTGCAACAGAGTACTGAATGGGAAGGACGGAAACCTCCACATAGGTGTTGGTTTGTACATCAAACCGCATTAGTAGCCACCAAATTTTGAACACTGCGGGAGCGTCGATGGTGGTTCTACGCATACACAGGAAGCAGATGCTCTCCCAGAAATGATTATGTGGCTTTGCCCGTAGACGCTTTTGAACCCAATCACACCTCATTCATAGAATTTCCGACGAACTGGGTTTTGTGTCTGCTCATTTGGGAAATCGCTTTTGTGGAAAATGCCATGCAACTGCTTCAATGCCTTGCATAATTCACTCCCAGCATAGCCGCATTTGTGATGCTTTTTCATTAAGGTATGAGGCGGTCGGCTGAGTTGATGCCCGGGGGCCCCAGGAGCCAGCTTGTTTATAGCGTGCTTCGCAAGTGCTTCCTCGAAAGCAATCAGGGCTTTGTGCCGAGCTCGTCAGTCATTACGAGCGATTGAATAAGGTCCTGCCACTAGCAGGATTCCCAGGGATGATACCCGACAGCCTCGAAGGACCCGCTCTTCACACCTTCTACCCACTAATTGTCTCGAACGTACTTATGTCTGATTTTGTCACATATCTCATTCCTACTCGCATTCAAATTGTAACATATTACATGAAGTTTCTTAATTACCAGTATTAATTTTATTCGGAGGAAAAGCTCAGGATTTGAGGTAGTGCCACAAGTTGCGCCAGGTGAGAGGAATTTGTAGTCGTCCGTTCCAGGAATGCTTACGTCACTTCCTCGTCTACTGTGATATTCGTCAGTAGATGACAATCTGGACGTGCTCTCAACATCTGAAGCAAATAATTGATGAGCTGCGGCATGTTAGGGAATATTCCTGAAATCCTGGTGATTGAATATTCAGTGCTCTGTATGCGTCCTCCTGTCATGCACTAATAACGAATAGCTTCAGGTCCCATGAAGAGTTAGTTGATGGCAGGTACTCATTTAAATTTTAAAGTAAAATTGCAACTAACTGCCCGTAACTATCGTTGCCGGATTTCGTTATAATTCTAATCGGATTACACTGTTTATCCAGTTTAAAGCATTACTTACTCTAATTTAATGCATTTCTTAAACCTTTCAAGATGAAAATTCAAAATAAAATGGGAATTGGAAGAATATTTGGGTTCTATCTAATTGCAATATGGTGTTTTGCGGTTAAGGGAAAATCTTTGAAACAAGCATTAAATCATTACTTACTTTACTGTATAAACTGAGTGACTAGCACAAATGAAAGTGTTTCTGCGAACTGGCTAGAGGCGAGGATTAAAAACCCATTTCAACTTGTTCGACAAAATTTGAACATGCTTAACCATTCAGTATTCCCACATTTTCTCCTCGTGTTTGAACATCCACATTTAAAATGTCTTTTAATTAATATAATCATTAATTTAATAATTAAACATGGTAAGGGAGCTTAGATAGATACTGAAAAATAAATTATTTTTTTTTAATACCTACTTTTTACACTCGTAGAAATCGATTTTTTAAATAAATGTTTGCAAAATATAATTTTCTACGCTTGTATTTCTCTATGCGAATTTGTATTTATTACATATTTATAAGCAGTAAAATACTCGAATAATTATTTTGTGAAAGAGCTACAGTTTTTATTTATACGTTTTAAATGTTGTATAACGAAGAATTTGGGGACAGTAATTGAACTTTTGCTACTTTAACTTTTCGTTCCGATGCTTGGACCGCTTACATCTTTAAATAATTTGGTGTTCTGATGAGAAGTGCGAATGATATTATTAATCTATGATAATGAAACTATCCTAATAATATAAAAAATATGAACCAGTGGCATATTTTGCAGGTATTGAACAGTCAGTATCGAAAATTGTATTTATTTACTATTATCATTCTAAAAGTATTGTACATATATACACTATTCGCGCGCAGACAAGCACGTTTGTGGTGAATATCATATTTTTAAAATAACAAATATTTATATATTATATATATACTCCACAAATGCGTGCATGTCTGCGGGCGAAAAATGCATAGTGCGTCTAGGCTTTTAGATAACGACCTGATTTTCCTAATAGCCTACGACATATATACCTATACGTACATAAGTCGAAAAAAAAAGGTTTGAGGCAAAAGCGTCGCAATTATTCACAGGAACTTAATTTCATCTTAAATATAACAAGAATAAGCGCTACAGCTGCCGAAAGGAAGCTCAAAAATAGAACCTTTCTCAAAAAATTTCTCATCTGTCCGTCATCCGTTGAAAATTGCGTTTGCACAAGAAGTGTTTTGAGGAGCTGAAGGACGTTGGCTCAAAGAGGATCTGTAGCAAATATTTCCTTTAGTAAAAGATGTACGTGTGCTCCTTTTAAGGTGGCAGAGCCGCGCTGTCAACACCGGGGCTATATCCGTCCCGCGCGAGTAATATCCTTTAAGGGGTGGTGCTCATTTGCCTTAACAATTACTTTCAATAAAGTTTCCCATAATAAGACGAAAACAAACACCGGCACACATATGCTCGCCAGGAAATGAAGAGACGAGGGAAAGATACACAAATGGCGTGTAAGAAATGTTCATAATTAACATAAAACTTTACGTTTGCCCTTCGGTGCGATCTTGAGTAAACGAGAGCGTGGGTGGTGAGGTGAGGAGAGATCCACTGCGGAGGAATTTTCGTTTCTGATTGTAGCTTAAGTGTGGATGATGGCTGGAGTCGGGAATTTCAAACTTTTCATGATGCACAAGGAAGGAAATCCCGAATTCGGAGCCCGACAAGCCAAGGAGCAGAAATTCGTCCGAACAAACATAGGCGCACACACGTCTGTCTGCCTGCATAATGAGGAACAAGGGTTAATATGTAAATTTACGTTTAATATAACACTCTCGGGAGTATAGCTGACGAGCTACTTTTATCGTGACAATTATTCAAAGGAGTATCATGCTCCGTCGAACAGGGCGGCACACACCTCCTCAAGGAACCTTAACTGGAGCAAGGCGGCGGCGGCACGAGTGCATCGGCGGAGTCCTGACAGCAGGTTCGTTGTCGGGTTGAAATCTTTGAGGTTTAATTAAAACGAAGAAGTGCCAGACAATTACCTATTCGATTCAAATTAACAGCCTCTTCCAACTCCTTGCGAGAAGTTACATTCCTTTGCGAGAATGCAGTTTTCGCAAAGAACTCTTGTTTGCTGGGTGAGGAATAAAATGGATTTTGCGAATGAGGCACACCTCTAGGAAAGTTTGCTGCTTGCACAGAAGTATTATTACGCCGACTTAGCGACATTCTTTCTGCATCTTAATCTTTCATCTCTGCAATTGCGGTAGCAGCGAAAATCACTTGGCATGATGCATGCTGTTTGCTCAGAATTAAATCGGACCAATCCGATTAATTCACCGGTCTACAAAACAAAATTGTTTTTCTGAGTCTCAGTTTATTTCATAATTGTTTTATTGGTCATGTATCATAATAATGAAATAATACCCACAACCTCTTTAAAGTTTGCTTTTGTAGTGTTGGTATAGTAATAATATAAATTTTGAAAACTATTTTGACCATTTTTGAATCATCATTAAAAAATAAAGGACCATAATAGAACTTTGTAGCTTGGCTTAAATGAAAGCCTAAATCCTAATCTGAGAATATCAAAGATTTATTTATCTCATTAGCCATTTATTATATGTGATAATCGGTTTATGGGAAAAAGTGAAATTCATGAATTATTTCAATATGTTTTAAATTCATGTTATTTCGATATGGTCTTTTGTACTTTTTAACCCTACTTTTCTCGAAAATGGAATCTAATTGAGCATTTTAATTTACAAATTCGTAATCTACGGAAAAAATCCTATAAAAATGATTTGGAAATTCTTTGAGAAAAAATGTTGTGTTATGAGTTGAAATCGTAGTTGATGGTCATTACAATAATTAACCCTTCTGTTATAATAATTTACTTTATTTTGGGACTAATGCAAATAGCGCATTAAAACTGAAAAGTTTCTATAAATAAACTCCAATAATTATTAATTATACAAGTTTAATAAGCTTTTATAAATTTCAATCTTTTCAGAAGCGATAACAAAAGTGCGTAGTTTGTGTGGGTACTAAAATAGTTACGCAAAAAGTAATTATGATTTGATTACAAAAATAAATAAATCTTCGCTCCGTGTATTTAATTATTTATTTTTTTTTTTTTAATAATAAAAATAATAAATAAATAAATGTAAACGAATAGCAAAAATGATTAAATAAATTAAGTTGTCATACGTACATTTTTAGATTGTGTTTCTAAAATTTATATTCTTAATTTGATTGGGATTTACAAGCCGTTATATGTGAAAAGGGTTGTTAGGAGTAAAATATTAAGACTATTTTGTATAGCTTGCCACGGTTACTTTAATGTACCTCCAAAATATCTTTTATAAATAATCACGTAGATTTTTCACCTTTGTTACTCTATTATTTTAAATTCGGTGGAATTTTTAGTGATATCGAAAAAGAAAATATTGGATTTAAAAAAAAAAGTGTATAATGTAAACAGTGATGTGCAGAAATGAACTAATGAACTGTTGGAGATATCTTAAAAATGGCTATATGCGTACTGTTGCAGATGATAAACTTTTCTATAGAAATGCTCTACGTTTTAACGTCCGATTGACGATTTTGGAGTCCAATTTCATTTTATTGTAGCATATAACTTAAAAAAATATCAAAATTTCGGAAAAAACAGCATTTGTAATAATTCCATTATCTACCTTCTAGGAGTAATTGAAATTTTCAGTCAGATAGATTAAAAAAATGTAATTTAGCTTATTTAACTCAAGCTTATTAATATTTTATATGAGTATATGTTCGAAAAGTTGGTTGTTTACATACAATTATTATTAGTCAGACTGACTTTCCGACTTCATCTTAAAGACGGCTCTCGCTGCTTTGTCGAATCTCGACGAGTGCGGGAGCAGTGAAGATCAATAGGTGCGAAGCACGCAGTCTGTTTACAATCAAGCCCGGCCAATCGGATTGATTTAGAGCCGTGATGGGAAGCATGTGTCCGGGGGCCATCGAAAAGATGTTACGTCTCGAATATATTCAATTTCATTTGATTAATGGCCTTCGGTAAATGTGCTTACCCCAGATTTAGGGTCTACGCAAAATTCCTTCGACACGAATTTTCCCCAAAGGAGTTATAGTTGCTCCGAGAAAAAAAAAAAGATGCAATATTTCTTTCGCCCTCTTTTATTGGACCACTTCGATGTTGGGTAGTTAAGGAGCCCGGGGGCGGATTCCTTGTGTGTGCCGGCAAGAAATTTGTTGCGTGAAGCAAATCTTGAAATGGATTTTAAAAGGATTACTCATTTGTATGATGATTGCGGGAGAATAAAGGTCCCAACGATGTCGGGGGCGGCGCTCACTTGTTGCAAACAAGAAAGTGCTGGTATTAATGTGGGGAAGGGGGAGCTAATCGGGTTCGAAGCCACATTTCATGTCAAGGGAACAGGTGAATGGTAAAACATCTAAGAGTTAGTAAGGTGTCTAAGAATTTAAATTTACGAATCCCAAGAGCCCTTCGTGAGTGGCTCCTTTGAGGTTTGCCCATACGTTTGGAAGCTAATCTTTGCAACAATTTTAACTTGAATGGGCTGCTTACTGCTTGTAATCTCCCTACGGTAAGAAGTCTCCTGCTAGTGAGTCTTCTGAGAGACGAGAATGATTTTCGCATCAGAGATCACAAGGATAGAAAAACTTTTCTAATTTGCCGTCTCAACCTCTTTTTACACACATAGGCGACCTCGTCTCCGAGTTCCTCGCGCATATGTCCTTACGGATGAATCTCCAAATATTTAAGGAAATGCTTCATAAGCAACACGATAGGCTTCCGCCCCCAGCCCCAAACAGCGCACATAACATGAGCTTTTTATAAATTTAACTTTCAGCTCAAAATTTATGGTCCTCTAGTTTAAGGTTACTGCTGACTCAGGGACTAACTTTCGGGAGGATGGCTCTTGAAGCTTACGGGCCGCGTTATTCTTAAATTCGAGGATGTAAATAACTGTTTCATAAAAGCTACTAAGGGGGGATTTAAATATGTTGGAAGTACTTTAAAATGCTTTTAATATTTGCCCATTAAAAACATGACTTTCAACTGAATCAGGCACATATAGATGCATTTGTGGCAACCTTCTCCTTAAAATACTGCTCAACTTAAACAGTCTGCTTTGAACCTAGAATTTGTGCAAAGCTTGTTATTTATGATTTCTGTCAGTTCCCGAGCAAATATTTTATGATAGGCTGTAAAACTTGTTGCAGTAAGTAAACTACTCGTACCTGCACCAATAAAACAAACAACTTTGTCCAGCAAGCAGCATCAGAAATGTTTGCATAACTTAATAATTGCATAAGGCAATATGGTTACTCGTAGATGTTACGTATATTTGCTTTTTACTCTGCTTTTCATTTCTTGTTTTTTCGGGTTCCGTACCTTAAAAGGAACCTTATAAAATCACTCTCGTGTCATTCCGTACGTCTGTTACAGAGGTTTTCCTCGAAAACTATGTAACGTAGGAATTTGAAATTTGGCATAATGTTATAGGTCTTGATGATGCGCACATATCTAGATCGCTTTTCTAAAGCTAAAATTTAGATTTTAGTAGGGTTTTAGCACATATTGAATCATAGATTACCGGAAAATTGCAGGTTTTTTCGACAGTGTAATACATAGTTTTTTTAATAATAGTTTTAATAAAAATAGATGTTTGCTTACGAAGGTCCTTTGACCTACATATATACATATAGTATTAATCCTTATCAAATAAAAAACTTTAGTTAGCTGAAGCATATCTAGTGCAGATTAAATTTGTCCTGTACATCATGTCATTTAAATGTATACTTTAGCTTGAGCGCAGGATTATTTTTTTTTGATTTAGTTAAAATGATTCTTATACGTAAAAAACACTTTTTTTTCTATGATTCAAATTTAATTGACAATATAAAATAACTACTTACTAAGTTTTACGCTAATATAACAGTAGGGCACCCTCTGGGTGTGAATTCTACTCGCACTTGTCCGTCTTTTCCAAATCATTTATTTAGTTTGTGTTTTTATTCAAATAGCAAATTTGTAGTACCTTTTTGTTTACAGTGAGCAACGAGTACCCTGTTACAAAATATGAATACATACAATATAGTAAGAATTCGTTATGATACAAGACCAAATACACCGAATAGATGGTTATTTATTTATTTATTTAGTACTTATTTTCAATAAAACAGCAATACAATCCCTATCCTATCCTATTATAATTAGGCGCAATCGGGTAATAGGCTCATATGGCGCATACTGAACTAAATTTACTATTTCCTAGGCTTAAGCTATTTCAAAATAAATTGTTTCAATAGTTTTTTTATTCGATTAGTTATTAATTATTTTCTATTCTCTAATTTCAAATTTCCGTGGAGTTTTTATAGTTTAATTAATCTACAGCTATATAAAATCTAAAACTACTTAGAGCTACTACTCGAAGTATTTATAGAAATCTAATTTATAATTTGGAAATGTTTCTTCCTTATTGTTATTTCCTATTTTAAAATATTTACCTATAGAAGGGCGAGGATGTTGAAGCGGGAAGATTTATCGAGGAGCTCGAGAGGAGCTCGTAGGAGCTCGAGAGAATCTCGAAGGAGCTCGGAGCGGTCCAATAGAGTGGGGGAAGTTGGGAAAGGTCGCCCCACTGAAGAGTGAATACCCCTTATATTTTATTTTAAAAATAAATTCTTGATTTACTATTAGAAACAAAGAAATGTCAGTTGATACTAAGTAATTGGCTATTACCATGCAAAGTATTGAGAATTTCACAGTATCCAAGTCTAGCAGAGTGTTGGAGGTATAAAAGAATTTCTGGTAAAATAAAATTTTACATTTTCAAAACATTCAATCTTGAGGTAGGTATGCTGAATATTTTTAAATCAACAATGGAATAACAATGATTTAAAAAATCAATTTAATCAATAATGCTACGACAACATTTTTTGTCAGCAAGATACAAACATTACAGAATAGCCAATGGGGACAAGCGAGGCGGATGAACTTGTTAGTAAAATTGAAGACAGTTCGTGCAGCTATGCTTCAATGTGAGAGGAAACCTTTTCAACTCGGGATGAGAAAACAGGAAAATGGCAAACATTATCCAGAATTCATTGTTACAAAGTGATCCCGAAATATTTTGATATTTTTGTGGTTATCCCAGCGTTTGAATTCTTTACCAGCGGAGAGGCTGCCTGTTGCTGTTGCTGTCGATAATCCCTTTAGTGCTGTGAAATTTAGCAGAGTGACTTTCGGGCGGAAGTTTCTTCTGCGAAGGGACACCTCCTTGTTACATAATGCGATATATCTCCTGGCTGTGGGCGCAGGGAAAAAGGTGCAGATGCGTGTCGTGCCGTGCCGCACACACGCCCCCGCAAGTGATACTTTGTCTATAGCCATCAGCAGAAAATCAAACAGGAAAGAAAACATCCCCCGCCAGTTCTTCGATTCTTATTCATATCCATCCCATAATCAGGAAATCATTTCTTGTGCGAAAGAGGCCGTGCCGAACATTCCTGCGGGAAATCGTCGCAATATTAAATCTCCCGGCATAAGTTCGAGTGCCGGGCGGAGAAAAATCTTGCGATTTGCATACATCTTGTATTTGATATTCCGAGCATGTTGGGGCGCCATTCAAGTACTTCCTCCCATGTAGCACGCAATGACAAAACGTGTTTTAGATTTGTCCTCGGCTGATTGAATTGGACCAGAAATATTCCATTTGATCCATTTTTGGCGGAAACCCATAAATCGGATATTGGGACACGTAAATCGTCTGATTTAGAATCTGGGAGATATCGATTTGTTGCTTGTATTCGCCTGCTTTAGTTCTGATTGAGTAATTTGCATTTTTATGCGGATCCTCCGTTAGCGAAAAGCCCACGTTAAATAAAGTGAAAAATTTACAAATTTTCTGAATAGCAGAAAAATACTGCTGATTTAACAAAAACAGAAATCTGTTCCTCAAATCCATATACCTATAACTTTTCTTTTAGAATTTTTATGGTTGTTCCAAGAAATCAGTTTTCCTACTTAGGTACTTCAGAAAATCATCTTCGATATATTTTTTTCGAATAATTCTCCCCACATAGAGAAAGTTGAAAGTTGAGACGTTAAATTTATTCCGAAAACGTAACTCCTTCTAATATCAACTGAATACATGAGGAAAGGGATAAAAACATATCGTCATAGCAAAATAGAAATATTTTTTCTCGTAGTGCCCTTAAAATCGTGCATATTATGCACACTGTGTAAACTAAAAAAGGCGAAATAAATTTTCAGAGGTAAAAATTGAAGTTTTTTAAGCAAGCCGGTTTGCTAAACTGCACTCTATAGAAAAGATACCAAAAAGTCGTCCCGTCGTCCATCTTAGAAAAATAATTCTGGAATTTATCTCTGCTAGCCCGTTAAAAGAGCAACTTTCTAAAACTGAGAAAATTAAAAAAAAAAAATGCAAAACAAAAGCGTGCATTTAACATGAGAAATAGTTAAATGTACGAGTGTATGAACTTTTAAAATGCTACACAAGTGCATCACATTTACTTGAGTTTCAGGTATTTACCAAGCTTATTAATCAATTTCCGGTATTATTTTTATGTAGGGATAAGATTGTAAGAGGGCTACCTAAAAATAAGTTTCGAAATGGTAATTTCCTCTTAAATTGTAATTGTTTTGCTACTCTTCGCGTGATGTTGATATTAGAAGGTAGTCTTATTTGATAAGAATACTATTGCTTATAAATTAGTTGAGAAATCATCGCAAATAATAAATAAAAAATATAAGGTAGTCAAATGTCTCATATTTCACATTTTGCCAGCATAAAAATGTGCCTTACTGGATTGATTTTAGAAATATATACTATGCTCATATATACCTCAAATATAATAATTTCAGAATTATACATAGTTGTAAAAAAGTATATAAAACTGATAAAATTTGAAGGTATATCAAAAGTAAACTACATAATTTTAATTCTTCGATAGAAGTTATAAATCGCAATAAATTTTGCCGTTCCAAATAAATGCTGAAATGTTTGAATTTATTCACAATATTTTTATCGAACTTAACTTCAATTATTTTTTTACATTTGATTACACTAGTCAATAAAATTTTGCCACATATATCATTTTTATAAGACTTTTTCCGTAGATTACGGAGAAAAATAGGTTTGAAGAGTATAAAATATCGTATTTTCGACATTTTTAAAAATTCTTTACAAAATAACGGATTTTTATCGGAGATTGAAATGTGGGTCAAATTAAAGTTTGAACCTTTAGCTATTATATAAAAATACTGAAGTCTTTGAAACTTTCCGGAATACTCTCTGAATTTCAATTTTTTATGTTAACCGATTATTTCCTACAATTGGTATAGTGCATGGTAATCACAACTAGCGAATGCTCACGAAAAATTAGTTTCCCAATACCTATGATTAGCAAGAGTTATGGAAAGGGGTATTTCATACATCGAGATAAGGATTTAGGCTTTCATTTGAGCCACGTTGCGAACTCTTTTCACGTTCCATAATTGTTTTTTAAATCTTCAAAAGTACTCAAAATATGAACTGTTTTAGGTTTTAACCCTATTTTTCTCAAACACATCGTGTGATAGAAAATTTTAATTTTCTTTATTGTAATCTACTGAAAAAATTCTATTGAAGTTACCTATTACTTGTTCTGTGGCTTAAATAAACATAAAAAATGTTGCTCAGTGTAATTTTTGTATACTAAAAGTGGTTATTCTAACACCAGTTGAATTTAATATGCCCGGCCTAATGGTTTAACCAACACAAAATAAAAGTTGGACCATGTCAACCAGAACCTGAGCTAGACGTGTTACAAACTTTATACAATGAGAAGGAAAAGATAAGAGTATTTTAGTTGGTTAAGACAACTTTTAATATACTTTTTAACTTTTTTATTGGTATAATAAATATTTATTCATGAAAGAAGAGGGAGTTTTTTTCTTTTTGATCAAAATTCTGAATATCTTGAAGAATGCAAATGAGCAAATCTTGATATGGTTCAGGTAATTCATAATTGGTTTAAGAAATCATGCCGTTCAAAAATCGATGCAGAGCAAACCCACCTAATAATCTCGCCGAATAGGTCTTTGATCTGATTCGAGTTGATTTAGGGGAAGGCGGCCGAGGCAGCTTCTAACATGGGTCCAAACGATTTATCACGGGCTGAAAACTTACTGCTGTTCTGCTTTGCGTGAATTCCCACAGAGTACATAGGGGTGACATGACGAATTTTGTAGGAACAACCCCCAGCTATCACGGGATATTCTCATGGCGCTCTGCTTCCCGCAGATGGTTTTATCTTATCATCCTCGGGGGCGCCTGGGCTGTCGTTTGCGAAAAAAATGTTCGCGAAAGGATAATTTGAGGTTATGGCTTTCTGCCAATGCCGAAATAAATATTTGCATTTTGAATCCGAGCGCGCCGAGAGGTCGGCTGTGTAGGCGTTACTTTTGAGAAAACTCAGACGCGACATCTTAAAAAGTTTTCGTAATAAGCAATTACAATGGTGACAGTCTCTGTCAACGAAATAAAATTTCAAAATATTCCCACACCAAAGTGGAAAAGCAATGGTCGAGGCCTGCAGGAAGAAAGCTGTAAATCAACTCGGCCAGTCTAAATTAAAAATTAAGAGAGGCAATAGGCGAGAAAGTTACAAGGCTATAATTCACCAGTTTTCGAGAAATTCTCCGTAGTAGCGACCACCTCGGTGTCCACAGGAAAGGACACCCAATTCCGCGATGCAATCAAACTTTTCTCTCACCTCCGTAAAATGTTAATTTTACCTTAGGTAAATATCACCTTGGAGACTGATCGTAATTATAATGGAAACATCCCTTTGGGGGAGATTAAGTCCCTTAATTTCATCTATCCTGGTCCTTGGAGCTGTGGGCCAACAAATAAAGATTTCTGGGACCATAGTCCTAAGACGCTATGTTAACCGGGCAATTAGTAATTGCCAAATTTTAAAAGCTCAGCGGAGCAGCAAATGGGATATCAAGCGGCCGCAATTTAAGCCGGTAGAAGCCTGACTGATTCCGGCTTACCGTGGTCGAGCCACGGCACCCTGATCCCGGCCAGTCAGTGGCGAACGCCTATTCATTACTGTGCATTATTCGCAGATTAATTAAGGTATCAATTGATGCGGATTAGGAGGCGAAAGGGTCACAATTTGACCTAGACATGTTAATTTCCTAAATGAGCCGCCTTCAGTGGTTGGGTGAAATCAAGCGCGAAAAATCTTATCACCCCGGCAGACTAATGACCTATTATGAAAACAAATTGGATCAATACTCAACAAAAGCTCCACTGCTTTCATATTCAATTGATATGACATAATTTACTAATTAACTGGACATCCGATTTTTATGATATCTATGTTTTGAAATATGAAACATATGTAGTTTCATTTAAACACAAAGTTTAAGTATTTGATGCACATATTTGCATAGAAGGTACGAACGATTTATAAAATAAGCCCTGAGTATAAAATAAAAGTGTAGGAAATTTAGGTACTAATTTCAGAAATTCAACCTTGTATTTCCTAATAAATTTTTTTAATTTCTACAAAGATAGTTAAATTTTATAGGCTCTAAATTGAAGTATACAATAAGAAATAACGAAAAGAACTATAAAGCTCATATATTTCAAGCCCCGCAAAATTAAACTTGTTAAAGGTTCAAAACTTGGGCGAATAGAATATTTCGAAAGCTTCAATGAAACTTCAGGCTCTGAAGTTTGAATTTAATCTTAGTTTGGTTCTGATATATGAAAGAAATTGTTTCTTCGAATTTCGAAATTTTTACTAACTTTAAGCACTTTAAGGGTAAAACTACACTATCCTTAACCGCCTTGCCTACACTATAAAAAATGTGTAGGTAATATTCTACAGTTTTCAGTAAAAATTCATATTTTATCTTACAAGTAGTAAAATTTGGCGCTGATAATTTAATGCAATTGCAGCTATAAGAAAAAATATTCATCGTACAAAAATTACCAAGTACTTGTTACTTTGCGAATGTCTAAATGTAAAGTAAAAGGCATTATTTTGTTATTACATTATGCGAGAATTGAATCATCCAGTGCTTGGACGTAAAATGTTGAAAGAGCTACAGGTTCATAAATTAGTAAAAATATAGTTCATAATACTCTGTAAATCACTGAAAATATAGTTCAATATTTCTACATAGTACGAGTGAAAAGTTGTTTTATTACGACGGTTATTTTCTTTTCAATTAATTTTTTATCAAATATTCCTACAACTTTTTTGTGCATACAATTCCGTACAATTCCATGTACATTTTTGATAAGGAAGTAGAAATCTTGCTCTAGAAGTAATTTAAGAATTTTTAATCTCCTGCTGTGTATTTTTAAAAATACTGAATATAAATCACCTGGTAAATATTTACGTACTTTTATAGCAATTCATATTCACGTAAAAAGATACAAGGCTATAAATTCGGAATATTATTGGATCGAAACTCTTAATTTTGAAAGTAGAATTAAAAAAAGATAAACAAGAAGAAATTGTAACTCTTAAAACTGGAATGGAAACTTCCAGACATATTTCCATGTTTAAAAGCGAGAAATTTAGTTGCTGAATTAATTATTACTTTCCAGTAAGAATAATGCTAACACTTAATTAAATATATATTAACATACTTCGGTATTTATAATTCAGATACTCAAAAAACGAAAAAGCAGAATTAAAAACTTTCGTATATCCAGAGAATTTTCAATCTTAAAAACTGTTTCTATTCCTTATTCATCAGTAATATTTTGGAGTTTTGTTAAACTTAAACCACTACACTTTTGCGAAATAAACTTTGGAAGGTGATTTCACCTCATAGAAACGAAAAACGAGAAAAAGCATATATTTATTAAATTCAAAAATTATACCTGCCAGTTAAATCTCCATCAAAAATTAAATCAAAAAAAGTAAGAAATATAGTACCAAAAGTAGACTGGCAGACAGACATATCTAAAAATAAAACTCACCTCTTTTATTGAAACCAAGTTTATTTAAAAATTCTTAAAAACAACAAACATTTGAATAAAACCAACAAACAATCATTTGATAAAACACATTTTATTTATTTTCGTTATCACAAGGAATCAGAAGCATTTTTTTACATAAATAGGTTTTGCGTTCTCCTCCAATTCTGTAAAGTTACAAATAGTACCTTGTCCTAAATTTCTTTAGATGCTGACACAAACCCAGCAGAATGCTCCTACAGCAGCCTTGAACTGATTATCTAAACAAAAAAAAAAATAATTGAACACATATTTTTTCTTCCTGGGGGATATGCATCGTGTCCTGTAGCTGCTCGCGAGCAACTTCGCGAAATAGTCCAGGTAAAGTTCAATTGAGATATGTAAAGGCCGTCCAGACGACTAGGCGACCGAAAGCATTTATTATTTTCCTTTTTGCTCGGCTTTTCCCAGTCAAATAAAACCAACAGGCGCAATAAATTCAACGAAAACAACGATCTTGGTGTGTCCTTATTAGATCCTCTACACATACAATTAGCAAACAACTTATAGTTAACAATATTTACACAAATCCCTTAGCGTATCATTACATAGGCCAACACTATTCTAACATCGGTATTTACATAGGATACATACAGGAGCTATTTTACAAGCTAGGTCATTAGCTAATTTTATATTAACTCTAAGTACACTCAGTTCGTCGAAATTATAAATCATCGTATAAAACACGAGGACCTCTCTACGGATTTATCTGAGTTGCACTTTGTCGTCCCCCACCATACCCCAGAAACAATTGATATCGCGTTAAAAGCGCTCAGATATGTATAAAGTCCTACACGGCCCGCGGTAGTCCGGAAAAGAGCGAGACCAAAATAACTAGTGTTCCCCAGTTTAATTGTCCATAATTTAATTGAACTATGCCCTAAAATCTATCATCTGTCATATTAAGTCTAGAGAATGATTCAAATCCTTATATTAAATTATGAGATATGTATGGACGTGTATATAATCGGATCTTCGGCTAGCATAAAATATATCATAATCTTTTAAATCCATTGATTTGCACTTCAAACTTCAAAATTAGTTAGCTAAGTTCGAGTTTGATATTGGGGGACAGGAAAAGGACTGTTATAAAATTTGTAACCATCATCACCTTATATAGTACGTCATAATAATTTCCAATTGATTCAGACGTTTCTTAATTTAAAATAAGCAGGGACTTAACTGTTATAAGTAAAATAAAAAAAAAATTACAATTTAACTGTTATAATGACGATTTTTTTTGTTAGGATACATAGTAAAAGTTATCAATTGGCATTTATTTTTTTAGATCAGGAATAAAAGTTGTGCGATAACTTTTAATTGCAAGATCAGCAATAAAAGTTATCAGATAGTTTTTATTTTTTTAATCAGGAATAAAAGTTATCAAGTCATTTTAATTTTTTAAAATCAAGAATAGAAGTTATCAAGTGATTTTTATTTCTTTAAATCAAGAATAAAAGTTATCAAGTGATTTTAATTTTTTTAGATCAGGAATAAAAGTTATCAAATGATTTTTATCTATTTAGATTAGGAATAAAAGCTATGAGATGATTTTTATTTTTTTAAATCAGGAATAAAAGTTATTGGATGATTTTTATTTTTTAGGTCAGGATCAGGAATAAAAGTTATCATGGTAGTATTAACTATGTGAGTTATTTTCTCGTTATTATAGAACATTTTCTTGATAACGTTTGAACCAGACCTATCAACGGCTCTGAATCTTTCTTTTTTGTTTTTTTTTTGGATTTTGTTATATTAAAAAAATCCTATTCTCATGAAATTTAACATATATTTGTTTTAGAAATCTGACCACTCCTTCTAAATGATTTTTTAATATAAAATTTGAATAATAACTCTTATAATCGGTCCCTGAAAATAATTGTTTTAAAAGATATTACAAACGTTCCACGATTATTTTAATTTAACATCTATCAAATTAATCCTTTAAGCAGATCCGTAAATTTGAATTACATAATTTTACCAAATTATCTTCGACGCTATACCAACAGACTGCAAAATTGTAAGGTTTGAAAGAAACCAGTTGGAAAGCTGCGTTACCGCAATATGTCTGTAAAATATTTTAACTCATTTTACTCATTTAACCCATTTACGTTGTCTAACTAGCCCCTGCTGAACTAATATGAATGAGTAATGATTTTTTTAGTAAATAAATGCTAAAGTATTATAAATTAAGAGTGACACGTCGAAAGAATTTAAAACGAAATTCAAATGAAAACTTCCAACGAATGGTACATAAAATATGATTTATGCAACATAAGGTCATTTATGTACATACATAAATAAGTATGGCAGTGTGTAAAAGGTATAAGTTATTTGCTTTTAGTTCGTTTATTTTAGGATTCTTGCGGTTTTTTTAAAGATTATAATCCTCAGAGATTATAAAGCTAAATATCCCAAAAAGTATAGGTACAAGTCACTGAGAGTATTTTTTTTTCTCCGATTTCATCACTTGGCATCAAATGAACGTTTTTACGTTTTATAAAATCCGCTAGTATAATTCAAACTCAATCTGTTCTCTTTTCGGGGAAAATACGAATTATTATAGATTTTATAGAGCCAAACTGTCGGCAAATAACGTAACAGACCTATTTTACTTTAAAGAACGTTATAAAGTTTTTTTTAAATGACATTGATGGTAAAAGAAAGTCGTATTACAATTATTAAAAGTTTCTATTAATTTTTCTTCAAGTCTTGTAAAATTATATTAATTTTCATTTTAAATCATCCGGGCTACAGCTGCAAATTTACTGATTAATAAAGCATTTGATTTTTTTTTATATTTTCAAGGGCTTGAATCCAGCGCCATCTATTGGCACCTTAGAAATAAAAATTATTGTTATTTTAATGCATTTTATGTTTTTTAAGGACTATATTTATAAATAAAATAAGAAATTAAATTAAATTAAATCAATTACTATCATATTTATATGAAAAAAAAACATTTCGGCGGTAGATTTTAATGTGGTAAAAATGATTTTCCCTTAAAGAATGTAATGCTGAATTCCCTACCCCCTTTACCGATTCACGCTATTTTCGAACATAGTTGAGATATTGCCGGAAAGAATATGTTAGCCGATGTTTAATTAAAATCGATTAAGAAATATACGGTCTACATGGAAATTAATTAAAATATATAGCGAGGCGAAAGTAGCCCACCCCCTTGCCGAAATCCCTCAATTTTTTAACATGACCTAGATATCGAGCCAATAAATGCATACGAAAAGTTGGATCAAAATCCATTTAGAAATGAAGCAGCTATCACATTTTTTTATATAAACCGATTCCTCCCTTTTACGAACTTAGCCGAGATATTGGCGGGATAAACGTATAGGCGAACTTTGGTCAAAATCGATTAAGAAATACGGCATACATATGTATATATACATATATGTACAAATAAATTAGCCTCTTCAGGGACGAGTTTTTTAAAGCTTTTTACCGACAGCTACTCAGTAAGTAAGACAAATTTGGAAAAACGATTAGTATAAAAAAGGAAACTGAGTTCAAATATTTGACAGTAAAGTGCTATTAGTAAAAAAATAAAAAACTTAATTTTGCAAATTATGTTTTTAAAATAAAGCACCTATTAAAACTAACCAAATTTTATACATTGGATAATTTATTTAGGTATCAAAGATTTCGAATGTTTTTCCAATAAACTAAAAAGAAACCTAGCGGTTATCAGAGGAAACATTGAAATATTTTTAAAGCAGTTAATTTTAAGTAGAATAAAATAATATCCATGCTGCCGTACTAAAAGTTGTTTAGTTTTGTTGTTGAAATATTATCTAGTGAGTAGTTCTCTAACAGATTTTAATTTGTTTTCCGTTTAGAATAATTTTAATTCCTAAAAAACTAAACGTACACATATGTGGCCAAGGGCGTCAAGAGGTTAAATAAATTAAATTAGTATTTCATATGAAATCTACCGAAACAAGAAATTCCAGAAAATATATCGATTTTTCAGCCAACAAAAGTAGAACACCCCCTAATCTCTACTCTTCTAATATCTTTAAAATCGCTCCCATCTTTAATTTATGATTTTGTTTGTAAGTAACGAAGATATCACACGCAGTTATCATTTAAACCACAATTCAATTAAAAGCTTCGGAACCTTTAAAGTGGTTTTTGGTCTCTCACTTTACGATCGTCTTAAAATTAGGTCTAATGGACAAAAGCGTCTTCTGGTCGAATTAATAAAGAGAAGGGGCGGAGCTGTGCAGCGATATGCTTCGAATATTCCTCCCAGGAGGCAGTGGTCGGAACAGACAAAGTGCACCTCAGGCGCCGAACCCTTAAGTCTCCAGGCGGCACCAGGAGGGAAAGAACGGGATATGGCTAACAAAGGTCGCGTAACCTACACATTAATTAAAATTTACCTTACTTACAATACGAATGGACCAGTCTTTAATATTTTGATAGTAAATCAGTTAAACACAGCTCTCGGGCCCGGGCAGGGTGTCGGTGATGATATGGTTCCGGGAGGAGCTGCTCGTCTTGTTAGTGACCGTCGCGTTGTTCACCCGCGGCAGGGTCACCTGGCTGGCGTTTCCCAGACTAAAGTCAATGCTGGTCGCCAGGTAGTCCGCTATCGAGAGCTCGGACTTGTGGCCCACGCCTAGGTTGATATTGTTCTGGAGGTCCGAGTTTGCGTTGCAGTAGTTGATGACCGCAGAGTCGTACCGATTCACGTCGGGACGCGTAACCGCCAGGTGAACAGGCGCGTTTAACGCGTTGGAAGCAGGTAGGCGGTCGTGGTAGCTTTTGGCTGGAAGCGCTTCGTAAACGGGCTGCTGCTGACTGTAACCTTTCCTGCTGTCTTCAGAACTTTGCCTTAGGCTGTTTTGCGATGGTGTGGTCTTCTGATCCCCTTCGTCAAAACACATAGAAGACGGCTCCTGCAGAATTTATTCAAGATAGGGTTTCATAAAATTTTTAAAGGGTTCGAGCTCCGCTTACAAACGTGGGGGAAGTAAAGTTTGGCTTTGCTATGAAAAGAGCGTTTGGTCGGTTTCCCATTGGAGATGATGAGTTTCTCTTCTGCTTGAGGCACAGGGAATTGTCTTGATCTAGGAAAATGAAATAATTATGAAAGTAACTAACTACCTAGGAGCTAGTATTACCTTTCTGAGCATTTAGGATATCCGGTTGCTTCTCCACCCCCTGCTTTAAGGTGTACGCCACTACAAGCCTCTGGTGGCCCGGTGCGGTCTCTAGCGGCGCTGTCAAGGTAACATCCATCCCTAAAAATAAGGTAAATCATGGGACTTGAACAGGATTCAAAGGGTCCTTCCTTACCCAGGTGCTTGTCCTTGTCGTCGCACAAGCTCCTGCCAGCTTGGTCCCGGCGCTTTCGCACAGCGATGACTACAACCAGGAGGATTCCTATCCCGATAGTGAGAAGGGTGCCCGTGAGCAGGGCGGCCAGCGGAAGTATCGAGAGCCCCACTGCACCGTCTGGGAAGAGATTGAGATTTCCTGTTTACTAAAATATTCAGCAAGGAACTGATTGTTTTATAAGAAGGCTCCTCGTCGAAGAGCCCCAGAATATTTTCCAAGAGGGCCAAGACCTGCTACTTAGCGGAGTTGCGGTGAGGGATACCTAAAATCATTCAAGGTTCCGTCGTTGTTCGAAGTGAGATGAATATTTTATTAGGAGGAAACAGCGAAATATTCATCCATCGCGGAACGCTAAAAAGCTTTCAGAAATGCTGCATACAGATGCCTTTGAAACAAGATTTTTCAGTTTTTTGTAAAATTGTTAAATCAAATCGACGTAATTGAGGAGTGAGTGGAGAAATTGCGCTGATGCCGCCAGCGTATGATAGAGCTACGGGTTTAAATAAAAATCACTTTTTAAAAAATGAACAATGAAAAATTGCGTGGATAAAATTGATACGCCACTTTTTCTTGTTCGACCTTAAAATTTCCCATAAAATTTGCAAAAAATGAAGCTATGTATTAAACTTCTTACAATGTATACTATTTATTTATTGATATTTCTTAAGACAAAAACAAAATTAAAAGTAGGAAACAAACGTAGTATGGTGTCTTTTCTAAATAGAGGTGTTTTAGTAGATTTATGGAAAATGGCTTCATCCATATTCCTATTTCATTTTTTTCTTAGAAATTAATTTTATTCTAATACTTCTAATTAAGAAAGCAGCTAAATTGCAAATTTGCCATTTTTCTTCTTTTCAATTATGCTTTATCGTTTCCTGAATTTTATATTATAGCATAGTCTTAATTGGTAAGTGTTCAGACTTTATATTTTCATCTTTAAATAAACTTAAGAAAAATGGAAACGTGCAAAAGATCTTATGCACTATTATTTTTTACATTACTAAAACCTGAACAAAACTTAAACGCATAGCTACATTTATTTTTTTATAGTTTTCCTTAAAGCCCTAAAAGCTTTCCTTTTAATATTAAGACGAAAGTTTCACAAATCGGATTTAATTTGAGGGTTCTGCGTCCGGCCCTAAAAGCGGAACCTGAGCTAATTTTTGCTTAATTTCTAGCTGACTTTAAGTAAATCTCCCGCTTTAGGATACAGGCGTTGAAAATACATATTTGCTCTGGCGGTATTTTTTTAATATATTTCCTTAAAGCTCTATATTAATTATCTAGGGCTATTTATCTGACCACTAGATTATCTGATCTTTTGTGGAAGTTAAAAAAGTCTCTTATAAAATCAATTTTGTCGCTTATAGGTACTCACTGTGTTTTGGAGAAAATGTGAAATATTTTCATAGAGATTTAGTATAAGTTTGAATAGTTTGATTTGCTTGATCTGGATATTCTACTTTATTCAATTTAGGGCTAATTTTTCAATCATCAGATTAATTTATTTGTCGAATAAAATCGTCCTAATAATCAACTTGGCTGTAATTTAAAATAACTATCAGACTTAGAAACTTATTCGCACTTTAAAGCGGAAAATAGGACTATTATTCGGCAGTTAATTTTGACAAATAGAGTGAAAAATAATTTTTCTTCACAGCAAAGTTAATTTTTTATCTGAAGAATAAAGTTATCAGCATATTGAAAAATCAGGCCTTAATCTAAAAAAATAAATAATAATTAATTTCATCAGTATTAGCGTCTGACCTGTTGAACAAAGGTCCTAATATGAACATTCGGTGTATAAAATAATGGGTGTGAAATTATAAAATTACATACATATGTATGTACATACAAATATGGTATGTAAATCGTAAGTAATATTAATAAGCTTGGATTGCATTGAATGGAAAATTTTGAATTACGTTTTATCAAGTGTACAAATCATTAAAGCAAATTTTAAATCTTGATATATCAACAATTCTACAATTTTTAAAGAATTGTTAATAAAGGTCTTACAAGTAAAAGAATTATCCATTTAAAAGAAGCTAGCACTAACATTGACCAATAACACTACCAAAACGACTGTCGTTTGGGAAACGTATCTTAATTCTAAATTTTAAGAGTATTATAAAAAGCACCTTAAAAAGGACGATCCAACCAATATCGATTTAACCATAAAAATTTGTCGATTCTGTTTCACCCTTGCTTTGTTTCATTCAGCCCACAAATGGATCTGCTTCCTTCAATAAAAAATAACAAGGCAAATTTCCGCTACCGAAAAAACTCTCTCACACGAAGCAAATCCAATTTCCCTTCCTTTGTTTGGCCGCAATAGCCTTGTCCTTCTAAACTTATTTTGGCGGCTGAAAAAATTTATTAGATCTCGATAAGTTTTTTAAGAATAAGGGAGCTAGGCGTCCAGGGGAATTCGAGCAGGGGCGCGACACCCCCGAAAGAAGAAAGTCTGGCATAGAAATTAACCTGAGCTGGAGGCGACAGATGGACTCCTCAGGAGCATCGTCAGAGTCTATTTTATTAGCCGGAAAGGAAATGCCTATGAATTTAAGGGCCGACCCGAAACGCATTAGAAACCGTGCCTAATGAAAGCCACTGAATGGGATTATTTCGCCGAGGATGTGCTTCTGGATGTAAAGCATCACTCCAAGACCACTCCAGGAGTCCTCGCTGGTTTCGGATTCAAATGAAAGTGGCAGCAAAAACGACTTCTTCAATACTCGTTTTTATTTGAGTATGTCGGCTGTGGTCTCAAAGGAACTGAGGTTTTTTTGCATATGTTGAGCCGACCAAGAGCTGCTTGCACTCGTCCCAAGCAAAACTGAAGGGTCTTTTACAGGTGAGGGATTTCTTTCTGTAGATGCAAATGCCGGGATTCGGGAAGTTATTAAAAGATAAATATCGCACATGGTCCCAAAGAGCACATCCAGCCGAAGAAGAGTTAATCTGATAAAAGACGGAAAGGAGCCATTTGGTGCACCGGAGTCTCGGCGGGGGTGCGGCCGGATAGTGCCACCCGGGCATGTAAATTATGCGAACATATTCCGCCCGTTCGACGCTGCGGCACTTGATGAATGTTAAGTACGCAATTTTTATTCCCCTAATGCGGCCATTCATTCTTTCCTGATGCCGAACTCGGCAACCAAATGATACAATTTAAGCCTCTCCAGAACGCACATAAACGAAGTTCAGAGATTTCGACTTTTGAGCGGCAGATACCCGCATTATGCAAACCACCAACCGGAGAATAATTTACAGAAGTTTAGATAAAACTCACACATCGACAGGGCGCCGCTATCTCGCGTCTTAAGTTATTCAGCCAAGGGCCATAAAATCAACAGCGCCCGGAGTCGTTCCTTTGCGAATTTATTTGGATCGCGTCTTTTTTCCGCCCCGAGACAGCGGAAGCGGGGGATGAGCTGGATATCGGGAGAAGACTATCAGCATTAAGATTATCAGGATGCAGGATCCCGCCGGAATGTGGACCGGTCGACACCCGGAGGAGTGCCGCCCCCGCATACTTAAAGGAAGACCAATCAAGGGGAATCGCTCTGTAAACAAGGAAAGTGCGTGAATGTAAACATAAATTATTATCCTTTTGTGCGACTCGGGTCGCTCTGGAAATAATCAGAATGTTTAACAACTTTCGAGCAGAATTACTTAGCCAGCATATTTCCGAGCCGTCGCACCACACCGTCCGGGCAAATGGCATGCAAATTTATTTCGAAAACAGTCCCGGTCCCTGTCTAGAACTCGCCGTGGCGAGTGCTGATATGCGATAATCCTTGAATTATTAATATGCACTTATTATTTCCTCTTGGAGCCCGCCCTACTCACAGACGGGGAATAAAGGCTCTATTCCTTCTCCAAAGTTAACCCATAGTCCGAAGCAACAAGCTTTGACTTGGACTACGAGAGTAGGGACGACAGTTTTGGGAACCTTTCAAATTGCGGCAAAGGTAGATGCTAGTGTTGCGCACAGGATAAATTTCAGCATTTTTACGTAAATACTAGGGCAATTTAAGGATTTATCCAGAAAAAATTTCTTCCTCAAATTACTCATCCTTTCTTAGCGTAAAAATTATTTCGTATATAAATTGTTTGTCTATAAAAGGTAACGTTTATAATAAATATGTATCACTAGTGTCAAAACAAAATTATCTGCGCTGTAAAATTAATCTCAAATACGTGGAAAATCCTTCAATGAAACCATTGATGCTAGGAACCTCATTATAAGAAGTATAAGAAGGATTTACCTGTTGAGAGACAGTAATAAAGAAAAAATCAGGTATAAAAAAGGTCTACATAGCTTTTAAAGAAGTATCTAGTCAGGAAAGTCTAGAGGCAATATAATAGGGATTTTAACACCTCAGTGTGAAATATGCCGACGAAAGCTGGCAGTAGCAGCCCTTCAAAAATTATTTAAAAATAGTAATTTTAGCATCGAGCACGCATAAATTTACACCAACTGGACTATTTATTGTTATAAATAAATAGAATTACAAGTTTTTAATAATTATTTCACATTTTAACTCTAGTAAAACGCACCTATTATTTTTTAACTTCAAATATTATTATATCTAAGAATTTTTATGCCCCTTTATTTCTATCATGATATTAGATGCGTTTTTATCATCGGGTTCAGGGTCTAAGTTCACAGTTCACAAAGTCTAAGTTCACAGAAATATAACAAAAACGTTAAAACCAGATATTAGTTAGATTCGGGATTATAGAACTGGATGATTAGTTTGAAAATATTCCAGCAGAGGCGCTGTGGAACTACTTTGATTTTTCGTTGTTGGTAGCATGTCTCTTAGAGAACTTTTCGTTTGTTGTTTAAGTGAAAAAATTGTGAATAATAATCCTCAATATTAATTTTATTTATTATTTTTTGAATTTTTGCAATTCTGATGATGTAACCAAAAACTTTCCTTTTCACGCTGTTCCCTCTGCTCAATCTATCATTAGGCAGGCATGCCAACCTTTACGAAAAAAAAAAAAAAACACCTTATCCAGGTAATTATCCTGGCTCGTTTTCTTCATTTCACACTGAACAAGACCCAGACCCGGATGAGAAAAAACGCAGCTATTGATCACAATAAGGATAGTAAAATGATTATATATTATTTGTTTCTTCAATTAAGTTTCAAACCAGATAGTATATTGAAAGAGATACCTTGTAAAACTCGATTTTTGATTAGTTTTACCTAATTATTTTTTTGTTTTTGCTTAACCTGAGTTTAAGTTGATCTAAGAGTTTGAGATTTTATACGACAATGCACCGAAGTTGGATGTCTTTTCTATCAAAGTTTAAAAGCAGAGAGCTCATGCTATCTTGTTTACATTTAATCCTGAGCAGGTATCAAAAACAGAAAGCGCTTTGTGTGGTGCTTCATTCTTTCCACATTGCCCCATTTGAGGCACTCCACCCGAGCGTGGTATGGCGGCAACAACAACGCGAGGGTATCTTGCTCCCATGACCAAGCCGGCATTGTTCGCTTCTTAAACTCTGAAAAGTATCAAACGCTTTCTCGGTTATTCCTTATTCCAGGACGGAACGGATGGCGTACCCCTAAATGCGATAACGCATATCCCCATGAAATAACGCCCTTTGGGAGATTATTCGACAGGATTTCTCGGTGTTTGCCTGTGCTCCCTTCCCCTGGATGTGGGCATGTGGGCGAGTGTTGGTGCGGCTGGCAAAACAGGAGACAGGACTTGACTTAGGCTAAGACGTCTACCGACTTTTTAAGTTATTTGGTTGTGGGTCAATACATGGGAGCCATTAGTTTTCACTGTGTTTGTTTACGCCGCCGCCGTCTTGGTATTACCACCCCACCCCGGGAGCGGGCGGGCAATATCAAACATTGTCTTTGGCATATTTGATGGTATTGCGCTCCTCCAGGTCCCTCCATCTTCCTGAATTTATGTTCTCTGCAGCACCGAGGACGTCAGGAAAACTCCCCGATAAGCATCAAAGTAGTCGCAAATAGACAGTTCTATTTTCCTTTTGAACTACGGCTTACGACGCTTCGAAGCTTCCCGCGGACGCGCTCCGGCTCCCGAGTGTACCAATAAAACTCGGTGGGATTTTGCGAAATCTCTTCGCCCAGGCATTGTACAACGGCTGTGTTTGCCCGCCCACGACTGCTTTATCAGAAGCATCACCGGAGAACTGCATTGATCCATCTGCACTCATAAATTCATATACGAGCAGAGATTTGCTTATTGATCTTTTCAGCGCGGAGACATGTAGTAGGACGTTCACAGTCGCTGTTTATGCTACTCGTGGAAAAACATCTAACTTCACATAAATTACGGATTGCCCGCGAAAAGCTCATTACAACTGCCATGTCGGAGTTAGTCGCAATCGCGTGGACCGGATGTATCAATAGTTTGCCTCAAAAGAACTATTCGAGGTTTTAATCAGGGCGTTCATTGTTTATTTAAATATTCTTTAACATTCGAACAGCGTCCACAGTTCATTAAGTTTATGTGGTACGAAATATATCGCATTTTTTTTATTTAAATGAACAATCGACACATTATACGCATACGTTACAAAAATAAAGTGAAAAACTTTTGAAAAAAACAGTCTAATGCTATTTCTACTTACACAAGTTGGACAATCAAATAAAAATTAGGACCAACCAAATCAAAATCAAGGCCAACTTTTTAAAATAACTAAGATTTTTTTCAAATTCAAATGAAGCCTAGAATCTAAATAAAAACAGTATCACTTTCAAATTCAATAAGATCCTTTTGCTTATTTCTAAGAATACCTAAATTATGTATTTATTAGCAAATTCATTTGGTTGTTGGTATCTTTTTTGCAACCATTTTATTGGACTAATTTTAGTTTAAAAAATTGAAATCATCATATAGACTATAAAGTGGCAGGCACTGAACCATGGCGATTTCCATAGTTGTTTCTATGGTTTTACATAAATATATTGATTGGAAAATTTATAACAATTCTTTTTTAGTAGTTGTGAATTCATTAGAAATTTTCTAGCAAGAAAACAAATTCCTATGTCTTGAAGAAAAAAGAAACATTTTCCCCAGATTGTTTTAAGTTCTTTAACCCTTTTAACCGAATTATCAGTTGTCAATTCTTTTTTGATTTTATCTATAGAGGTATGCTCAGATATGTAAATATTTACTGTTATAATACTTATAAAATTGATCCAGTACGATGATTCTTAAACTTTTCGGAGCAACACATAAAAAGCGGCTATAGAATAAAGGTAATTTTGTTAAGTATGTAAATCTTTCTATCTAATTTATACGTTGCATGAGTTTGTAAGATCCTTCGAAATTTGTGTGGTTAAAACTTAACCTATTTTAGTTACGTACAAATATCTTAAGTGCTTTAAATCCGATTAAATTTAAATATCATGCATAATTACGTAATTAATGGCAAAGATACTGAATACAATTCCTGTAACACAATTCAAATCTGTAATTGAGGGTACAGAGAGCTAGGACCAGGACATAATGAGCTTATTCGGCAGAGATTAAGAGTTTAGCAAAGCTGCTATGAAGTTTTAATCAAAGCACCCATATTAGGATTTACAATTGACTGTGAAGCCTGACGAATTGAAGTAGAAATAACAAGTATTATATACTCGTACATTGTGATTCTGGCTTTTGCGCTTTACCATTCACTAGCTTCTAAATGGTTAGACTAATCAAGTTGAAAATTATACTCATATACCTCTTTATTTCTAATTAATAATTCACTAAAAATTACATACCTACTCCGAGGGCGAAAATTGGGTATCTAAGCACATTAAAATTTATTGGAGCATATGTTGTTGGAAAAACCTGGTTATTCATTTCTTTAATTAAAATATCGACTTTACCGGGCGATATGATAGTACAGAATTTATGGACATGAGTTTGACTCACTCTTAGCCTCCTATATTTAATAATTTATGTCATTAAGATTTAACTGCAGTAGTTGTTACAAAAGGATGTTATAAAAAAAGTGGATTTACCTATATCTTTATCAAAACTAATGACTTATAATTGCAATAATGTTTATATATTCGAGGAGATCGAAGGTATAGCATTATAAATATAGTTCATCAACGTTTGTTTTAACACATTTTCGGCGGGTAACGAAGAGCAAGACAGGAATTTAGGGTATGCCAAAACAACCTTCAGGTTGCTTACGAAGAGTTGTGCAAAACAAAATATTCATTAAATGAAAAAAAACAAGCATTGGTAAGTGCTTTACTAACACTTAGCGTACGTTGTGCATAAAAGGTATTAATGCACGACCCGACGCTCGGCGCCAGTCTGTGGGAAAGGTATTAATACCCTTCCCGCCGATAGTGTGGATGGAGAGGAAGAAACTTTAAATAAATGTAAAGTTATTATTACATACTTCTTGCCTAAACGGGTCCTGATTGTGAAGAGTGACCCAAAGTTATTTTTAATCGGTTTTCTCTTTCAAGATTTAGAAGTTTGGCACCGATTTTCGAAATAAAATGCCTTGCAACTTTGTCGCACTTTCATATTTCCATAACCGAAGAATACTCCTCGTAAAGTGTCATGACCCAAGATTGGGTTCATCATACGTCCGCCCCGCGTCGCTCCAAGGGATAATCACTTGTTCAACTCATCAATTTCCTGAGACGCTCAAAACACATCCGCGAGAGGTGCAACTTTGTTGGCAGACACCACCATTCATTTTTCCAGCTGAAACAAAGAAGAGCATCTCCAAGTGTGGCATTGACGCTCAGATCGCGGCAGCTTCTGCATCCAACTCGTCACGAACTTCAATTTGATTTAAGACGAGCGGCATGGCAGAAAACGGGCTTCACCGTCTCGAACAACCCCTTGAGAATATCTTGAGCAATTTTCAATTTGAATCGTTTGGCTTCGTTTGAAATGTGCCCCACCGCCACAGGTACGCCCGAAGACGAGCGCTATAAATACCGCCGCTCCTGGCAGCATCGCCGCCCACGCCACAGCCCGATCCAATTTAATAAAAGTATAAAAATATTCATTCCGAGTATCGGAAAGAGTGCTCCCACATGAGCAACTGAGGAAAATTGTTTTGCTCCATTCACGGCGAATGCTGTGCTCGTCGGGTTCCGAATAATTCAATTTGGAAAAACGGAGCGGCGCGGCGGCGGCGGCGTTCGATTTTAACGCGATAGCGCGCTCCGCTCGGCTGCCGGAGCCGATGAATCCCTCAAGGCGGAGGACATAAAGCGCGGATTAAAATCTGCTTGGCAGCCCCGAAAATGTGATATTGTTGCTTTTACCTGCTCGTTTTTCCGCTTCATTAATGGCGATGTCCTCCAGGATAAATGGCTCCGATCTGCCCTTTTGATTCACGCTGTAGACCACCAGGTGTAGGGTTGGGTTCCCATCCGAATAAGGGTCCGACGGTGATAGTTCTGTTGAGGAAAAGTAATCACATTGAGGAATTTACGTTTTTTCACTTTCGACAAGTTTATTTTGGCAGTAATGACGCTTAATGACCGTGCACCAGCGCCTTAACTACTTATCTCCTCCGGTTCCCGGAACATTTATTTTCTTCAACAAAGACGTTATTCGCTTCCTCATCCGCTCTGTACAGAAAACAAGGTAATTGAAAAGAACTAAGTAGAAGAATTTTTGGGATGGGAAAAAAAAGGCTCTTTGCTTGGGGTGATTATCGAGATGAAATTGAATTACAAGGGATTCCGGAAGGGCGTACGGAAAAGATGTTTATTTTTATGAAACGGTTAGAAAAACGATAAACAGCGATTTAATCAAAAAATACGCTTTTTAATCTGACTAAAGCTTTCTTAGAGCCGTAAGTTCCCATTATTTTATTCACTTAGTTACTTTCTTTTCTTGTAATCTTTTAAATGCCATAAAAATTCTCCCTAGATTTTTATTCAAATAATATTCTATGTACTTTGTTGAGGCACTTTTACAGTCCTGAAATTCAAAGCAGGTAAAAAAGAGAAAGCTGTGAGGGCGAGTGGCATAAAGCAGGTATAATGAGTATTACAGAATATCACAGAAAAACAGATGTTAACATCATACTAAACTTTTAAGCATAAAAGATATATTTTTCAACTTAATCTGTACAAGAATATAACATTCATAATATGTACGTCAGAATATTCAGAAAAGGTAAAAATAGCCCGAAGCAATAAAACTTCTTTGAAACTAAAATAACAAGACTGGAGCACTACATGAATTTATAAAGTGTTTAAGTGAATTTATACGAAAACTGAATGAAAATTGCTTTAAAATGTTACAATTTTTAATATCATGGGGAGAAATAGGACATTGTGTTCGGAAGTATAAATATTGAATAATTTTTGCTTGCCACTGTGGTGTGGTGTTTAAAAAACTAATAATTTAGAAATTCCGAAAATTGGTTAAGCTCAGCTTTTTTATATTGCACTTGATTTGGATTTGTTTCAGTATAAGTTTAGTACAACACAAGTTTTTTAAAGAATAATTTTAGTATAAACAAGTTTATTTCTATTCAATTTTTATTAATAGTTAATTTTATGTTATCAATAAAAATTGATATTTATTTCAAATAATGCACACTACTAACCATGAATATAACATTTTTTTTAAATATATTTTTGTCATTGCTGCGTGGGGCGTGCAATGTTGGTTCAGAACGAACTTCACATTTCAAAAACAAGGCCAGCCAGAGTTTAAACTCCCTAATTTACTCAAAAATTAAATTAGTTTATAACTCGTCTTGAAGGATTTATAATTTGAACACGAATGAGCTCTTACATTTTTAACTTAAATAAGTAAAACTTTTTTGAATCTCGTTAAAAGTTTTTTGGCACAGAGCCAATACTTAATGTGAGTAAAAAAAAAAAAATTGTTTTAAAAATTTATTCAAATGTTGATGTCAGCAAATGTGCACTACACATTTTTGCGGAAATTTTCAAGAGCAGGTATGGGAAATGAAATATAAAGTTGAGTAAAAACCCAAGGAGTTTTTGTGTAGAGCCATATTCACTAGCTTCTATAATTAATGTGCAGGGAGAAATCTGTGGAAGGTATACCTGCAGTAATCTGTGCCCACGACGACCGAGAAGACCTATGTAAATAATCAGGAGATAAATAATTAAGGGCGAGCACGTCCCCGTCCCGGCTGTTGCCATATTTGCAAATGCAAACAGAATGTGATATGGGCGAATTAATTTACCTGATAAGTCGATTCGGAAGAGGGGCAGCTCTGGGTGTGTGCTGGTCATGTTCAGCCTGAGCCTTTTTGTCCTTGAATCGTATGCTTCGAGCACAAAATACTGTGGCAACCCGCCATCGTAGCCAGCAACACACTCGAGCTCGATGGCCGAATAAACGATATTGTCGTAATTTTCCAAATGGTTGCCATTTACAGATGCATCCACTTTTAGATATGCATAGTTTGGCAAAACATCATCGGACCCATTTGCAGCGGCCATCTTGTAGTTTTTGCCGGGCTGCTCGCCCGCCCGGGTCTTATCTAATTTATCATCGTCATTAACAATCCCGCCCGTTTGTAATTTATCTAGTTTGGTGCTCAAAGCGCCGAAACTTTTGGTCTGTCTCTTTGACATTCGAATCGTGTCAGTTTTCCGTATCGTGTATGATAAATTCGATTCCGGCCGGCCTGTTAGCAAGGTTGCTTTTTCTTGCCCGGGCTGCCCCCGGCAGAGATTATAGGTGCCATACGTCTTGGCGCCGTGCGCCGTCCGGACGCCGTTCGACGTCGAATTAGGAACTGAAGCCTGACCCAGTTCAGGGAACGTGTCACGTTTTGTCCTTGCTGCGACGGTCTTCAACGATGAGTTGTGCGAGGCTGACCTTTTCCTCGAGCTCCTTGATACATCACGTAAAAATTCAATGCGAAAATTATTCGCCTCCCGTCCATAGGACGCGGCCGTGTGATGAGGGCTTATTGTTGACTGATTGGAGGCATTCAGGGGGGTGGAAGCGGCCACTGCGTACGGCCGAAGCGTGCAGTTCCGGAGTGAGGCCGGCTTTGCTGTAAATAAGAAATTATACCCCGTCCGAGGAACTAATTTAGGCCCAAATACCTGCCGGCACTACCTGGAAGACGCACGGCTCCACCTGCTTCCCGATTGCGTTCTTCCCCCAGCACGCCAGCGTCCCGTAGTCCCGCTCGCTCTTCGGGGTGTAGATCAGCTCACTGACCGTCTCGACTGCGTTAGAATAAATGAAATTAACTGGACGTCAGTCCAAATTTAAGTTAGGACAAGGCACAAGACACACTGGAGGTATCCGGACACCTGTCTAAGGCCCGTACCGCCTTCAAATCTACATACCGTACGTCTCGATGTGGGTCTCGTTTGATTCAATTATTGTGCGATGTGTGCCACCAGTCGCCTCCTGGACTGTCGCATAGTGTCCAGATGGGACTTCAAAGTGCTCCCCGCTGCTGGAGAACGTCCATTCAAATTCAATTTCCGCTGGATCAGAATTTACACGGCAGGGTATAGGTACAGATTCTTCCAAGGAGGCTCCTACCACGGTCACTGTGCTGCTGGTGCACACTGGGGCATCTGAAAAAGATCCATAAACAAATTTTCCTCTTCAGTATATTTATTTCTTAAAATCGACATATTTATAAGGCACTTCACTTATGGGTTTCATTGACACTTCTAAAGGTGGGAATCAAGAAAGTTTAAACTGAACTGAATGTAGCCGTAGCCGTAGTCTGAAATATTTCACTTTTTTAGAGTATGAGCCAATTTGATCGTAGAAGTATCAAAATTGAGATAGGAAAACTTACTCAATACTTGCTTACACAATTATAGGAATTTAGAAATGCAAATATAAAAAATCATTGTTATAACATCATTTAAGTCTGTAAAATAACATAAATATGATAGTTCTCAAGTATCCCAATAATATCATAAATGTTACTAAAAGAGGACCTTGTATAGCAAAAATCTGTTGCTTGATTGATTGAAACCAACTAAATACATTTGCAGCTATTTTAATTGCTTCTGTAACTTTTCCGAAAACAATTATATCGATGGTATTACGCAAAACGGACCAACCTCCTTAAATGTAAAACACACCGCTTTAGAGATCCATTTTTTAAATAATAATAGAGTAAAATTTTGGCTGATTTGCTCATTGTTTCAAATTGTTAAATAGTTGAAGTAACTATTTTATATAATATTTATTAACCATCGATATGGGTTTTTATATCATGTCAATAACCATATAAGTTTATAAAAAGACGAGTATTTCAAAATCGTACATATATATCTCAATGTTATAATATTAATCCAGACTAATACTATAAATACAAGGCTATCCTGCAGTGAAATTACCACTCGAATCCATTTAGTGGTTTTGAAGGAGAAGTGTAACAACGCAACAATTAACTCTCTTGCTTTTCTGCATATAACGAAAGTAAAATTTATTGAAAACATATTTCCACACTATTTTGTTACGTGAATTATTTCTCACCTTTCTAGCTAAATTGCATGCATTGTAATATATAATACTAAAATAATACGAGCGTACAGTAATGTTTTTAAATTACCTGTATGATGTATCGATGGGCAGAAAATGTTATACGTAGTAATTAGAAACGCTCCATATACCACCACTTTCGTACCTGGCAATACTACTCTATGCCATTTAGCTACCAAAAGTAAATATAGTTCCAAAGTCTAAGCTGCATTCTAAAAAATTCCCATTATCTTCTAAGTACCTATAATAGTACACTCAGTTCCAACTTATGTATATGTAAAATTATCCAATCATATATAATAATTAAAAATGGTGCAAAATTCTTAAGTGGATATTGGAATCTTTTAATCATGTAACTTTTATTTTTATCACTTTATAAACATTTTTTTACTATTATTTTCACATTATTTTTCCACAAAAGCATTTTACAAAATAGAAAAAGCATCTTCCAATGTCCAAACTCCGAGCAAGCGTCCTGAAAATGTATGTGGATATAGCCAAAATGGTATTCAATAATCTGGAATATTTTAAACAACATTCCACAGCAGAAAAGCTCAACCGAAAAAATAGTGTATAATTTTATGGTTTGGAAAAACAAGGAGAGTGCGGGTCCATCCCTAGACACAACTAAAGAAGTTTGAAGCTGCATTTTATGCTCGTGTTTCCTGGAAGAAATCTCCATCGTCCCATAGGTCGTTAGATTATAATCTTATATTTAATTTTTTAATCTTAACCGACGCTTGTATGTTTCGAAATCTGAGGAAAGTCTATTCTAATTTCAAGTATCTCGTATTTTCGCAGTTGAGAGTTCACTAACCACTAACAATAAAAATAAATTTCCTAAATATACAAATATCCAATGAGTATACGAGTTTAGTCGTTACTACCTTAATTGTTAAGCTAAGTTTTATATTCATAAAGTCATTATCTAACTAAAAATTACAAAAATCCGCCTAGTTTACGAGATAATGTAGAAATTGTGTTTATCTATTATATCTAATACCTTTACAAATCTTATAAAATTATATATGATGGTAATAATTATATTTAGTTTCCATAATCCCTGAACTCTTCACTAACCACATTCAACATACATATTTATTTCTCTTGACCTGTTCGGGGGGAGCACATATTTGTACCATCATAAATTTGATCATTCCTTTGCAAATATGTATATTTGATCTCAGATAAACGTCATTCACATAAATTTCATGCCATTTGCACGCCATAAAATTGACTTTGATCAAAGTGTATCAATTTATTTCCTTGTTGATTATCGGGTTTTTTCGATGTTTTATTCCGCAAGAAAATAGCAATATCCGCTTGACTAAATGAAGTCATTTTTTGGCTTATTTGGAATATTAATAAGGACAGTGCTGGATGTAATCAATAATAAAATAATATTGAAATTTAATTAAACATGATTTAGTTTTACTAAATTTTCGGAATCAAAGATATTTAATGGTCCAAACATTATTAAAAAAAATAATAATAATAAAATACTTCGTCATTTCCCAAAATGAATAAAAGCGATATTAGTCTGGACCTCTTCTCTACGTCCGCAAATAGCAAATGAAGTTAATCACCTCTGAAATGTTTGCTCATACTTCAGAAAAAAAAATAAAAATCTGTTGATATCGATTAATTGTATGTGCAGTCCATTAGGAATATGTAATGTTATTAAGAAAACATAATTAGCGTTAATCCAGCTATCGCCGCCCTGCAGCTTTTATGTCTAAATTTTGTGCGTCTTATTTGCGTCGAAACAACAGGCCAGAATTAAGTGAGTGAGTGAGTTAATCAAATGAACAAGCCGACCGAATTCTAATTAGTTGCAAATTTCTGCTCTTTTCTGGAACGGGTAGGTACACCGCTCCGTCACGACGGTTGCCGCATTGGAGGAGGAACTGTTTGCCTTGGGTCCCATCTCATAATATTAATTAAATGCAAACAATTTCAGCTTAAATTGATAAATGTTAATAACTCTTACTAAATCTGACAGCTATCAATACGTTAATACGTAATACACAGAGTTCCATATTGCATATGTGCAACGATCCCGATTTATGTGTTTACCCACCCCCACCAGGCCGCTCGATAAAAGTGGATTAGGTAATTCCCAGAACCCTTTTGGCAGCATGCTTTGATTAATTGCAGGAGTTCGCACTGTTTCCCGGCATTGATACGTGCCTCTTGGGATTTCGGTAGTCGTTTTCGGCAATTTTGGCTTTGTCAGGTGTACCAAGGTGGGTGGGGTGGTGGGGTAGAGAACGCACCTACATAATTAACGCTAAGATGTAAATATGCTTTAATTGCTCCCTGATTTATAAGCCAAATAAATCTTAGTTAAATCTTCGTCAGTGCGGCCCTGGGCCGTATTGCCTTGAAGGAACCGGAGGAATCGTTGCTCGTTAGTTGCAAGCAGCTATTTCTCCGGCAGATCAAACACTCCTTTCCACAAGGCGAGTGGTTTTCGAAAGTTCAACTTCTGAGTACTTTCAGGTTTTCACGTTTGATTTTTCATTCTCATGGGGGGGCTGAGCGCTTTTATTTCTCAAAAAGGGGCTCTCGGGTCTCCGCCCCATTTACTTAATCAAGGGGCGAATGCATATATTTCCTAAATGTTCCGGAAACTTTTCCTAAGTTTCCTCGTGCATATTTCACAGGCAGTTTAACAACACTTCGGGAATATTGCGATACATTTGAGCAAGGCATTCGCACCTGTGGCTTTGAGGGCTCCGAACGCTATGCTGAGGTTATTGATCAAAGGTATTTTATACGGGCGACGGCCTTTGTGTCCAGAGATTCATAAAATCGTACCTCATTCGCTCAGTTCGGGGACCAAAGTATTATTCGGGGCAATTTTTCACTTTTATAGTTTTGAGATTAGGGAAGGACCCTTTCCCAGGGAAATTATATCAATCAGCGGAGTCCGCAGCAAACGTCTTTTTTCGCATTTATGGGAAGGGCAAAACAAATCTCGGCTTATCGCCCCTTTCACTGCCTTGACTTGATTGATGATCTACCGAAAAAAAAGGGATGTCTTGAATTGTCAACAAAACACACAAGTTTATACTGAGGGATTTTATTCTAATTAGAATAAAATTTAACACCGGCACTGTATGTAGAGAAAAGACCGCTTTTCTTTACGTAAAGAATGTAAAATTTAGATATACTATGCTGCAATTAAAAAGCTCAAATAATTTGAATTTTGAAATGTTATCTAATTTTGTTTATTTACCTATTTAATTTAAATCAAACCGATTTTCAATCTTAGCCTCGAAAGACTGAAGACTGACAATCCTTTTAATTAAAAGTTAATGTAAAAACATTTCCAACTTTAACCTTAAAATATTCATCAGGTAAATATATTACTTCTATCTTTTAATGTTAAAGTTAAGTTAATTGATTATACTCCCAAAATTTGTATTTTTTTTCCTATTTTTGGGTATTTACGTATTAGTTCCAATCAATTCTCTCGCAAATCGTTCAGGCAAGTACCATTTCAGAGGCTCTGGGTTCGAATACTTCATTAATCCTGGTCTTATACTTTTCGTATGGTATTCCCATTAGATTTATTTATTTTTTTTTTTTAAATTATTTTTCCGTTTCAATAAAACGACAGGAGATTAAATAAATTTTGGGCTTAGGCAGTCAGGTATTTGCTTAAGTTAAGTCCTTAGCAACTTTTAAAATTCTCGTTTGTTATAAGATTGCAACTTCAATAAAACGATTTACCTCCAAATTGACTCCCAATAAATATTAATAATATAAATTAATTTATTACCAATTTTGTGTTCCTTTCAACATAACGACCACATATGAAGCACGCTTTGTAGTCCGGGTTGTAGCTACTATATGAAGGATGTATGGATTACGACAACCAAATTGGATTAAAGGTTTTCGTCGCTGAAATGAAAATTCTGCATGATGTATGTGTTCTTTTCTACTTGTTTTTATTTCCAGGTTTTGTTGATGAAAATTTAAATATTGCATAGACGAATTTTTTTTAAAGAACTAAAGAAAATTGGGTATTTAGGTATTGTTTATTCAGTTACGGCATCTTTTTTTGAAGACAGTATGGAGAATGTGGCAGGTAAGTTTAACAATTGTACATAGAAAACCAAGTCAAAAATTTTAATGTTGTTATTATTTCACCGCCATCATAATTATCTATATAAAAATAAAATTCTTCAGGTGCGAGAAGTAAGAAGATAAAACGCAGATGAAAGTCTATAGGTTTTCAGTTCAATAGTTATTATAGTTTCAATGTAAATGTCTTTTCTGGAGTCATAATAAAAGCTTCAAAGTAAATATATCTAACCAATTAGTAGCTTAATTCATGTGATATTATTACTATTGATTAGTATTTAAATAGTTTCCTAGATATTTCGTTTGTTAGTATTTAAAACATCACAAATCGCCAGCTTCAGAAAAACTGACTATTTGTGGTATACCTTCATAAAATGCTGACAACTTTTGGTAAGCAGCCACAATTATTCGCGTTATTTTAGTATTTCATGATTTTATAATCCCTGGTATTTGTAACCGAGCCTTCACGTCGATTTTGCGGTCGGACAATAACAACACTACTAGAAACTTAAATTCTCTTAATTTTTGGATCGAGCGCTGTTCGTATTTGTCTGGTCGAATTTATAAATGGCCAGCTTTTTGTTTACCTTTAGTTAATAATATTTTTTCTCAATACATGTGGTTCCGGCAGACTTAACGTCGTGCCGACTCTTTTATTTCCAGCTTTGTCGGGGAAACGATAGAAAAACTGAACTCTTCGCCGAAGCAGCAGCAATTCAATTTTTTCAATTGCCACTTTCCATTGTAAACTTGGTCGCAGTTGATTCTGTTTTTGCAGGACGTCCAGAGCGATATATTGGAATTTTCGAAGAAAAAACGGCTGTGGTTCTATCTAGAGGCGGGCAGGGTCGGAGCCTAGCGGTGGGTCAATCGAAAATAAGAGCTGGGTGGATGGCCAATGGCTTATTAAATTAGCGATTAATCCTGGAAACTTTTAGTTGTATTTGCACGTTATAAGTTTTAACAGTGTGCAGTTTCTTTTTCTGGCATTAAAACTTTCAACTCAATCCCATTTCCCATTAGCCACGTCAAAGCCACACGATGATTTTTCTTGACTTAGAATGGCCAACTGATCTCTTCGCGAGAAGTCCGTAAACTAAAATGGACAGAAACTCAGCTGGATAGGAGTTTCCAGCGTGGAATTAATTTTAATCTCGTTAAAACCAAGCATAATTTCCAAAGTACACGCCAAAGGAGCTCTGTCACAATGACGAATATCTGGACGACGCCCCACGCCACCCACTAATAATTTTCTGTCTTAGCGGTGTCATGCGGCAAAAAAAATATTCCATCTCACTGAAAAGTGGAACATTTTAATTCCATTAAGGCCGAAACGTCCCTAAATATGGCAAGGGAATTAAATTTTTAGTTGTGCAGCTTCCTTGGCCAGATTTAGGTTGCGCGGCTTGCAGGTCTTCCTGCTCTAGCCAGGCTAGCACCTGGAAATTTAAAGGCGATTGAAAGTTCAACGGGAGAAGGGATGTGCGGGTTGGTCTGGTTGGTTTAAAAATTAATTAAAGCTTGAAAACTGCGGTTTTAGGGCTTCTAATGGAGATATTTTGGAGATACCGGCTGAAAGCTGAGAACCAAATCTAAAGTCGAAGCGAGAAGTTGTTTTGGGGCTTTAGCAATTATAGCTCATCTCAAGGAAATGGCTGTCTACTCTTTAGAATTTCGAAAGGTGAGGCAGGTGAGGTAATTAAAAACGAGTTAAAATCAAATTTAGCCCCGCCCGCATCCGGATCCCGCGCTCAGCCCTACCACCAGAAAACCCCATCACAAGAGTTGCGCTGAGCTTAGAAGGTGCGCTCATTGAATTACCTGCCGCCTTATGTACAAATGTACAAATCCACAAGATAAAGTTAGTTCCTAAAGTTTGTCTTACGTAGCAGAAAATTTTCGCAAAAAGGTCCAAGCCTCAAAGAGGAGCCGAAACATATGGTTCAATTAATTTCTTCGTTGATAAATAATGAAATTTGCCAAATGTACTAAATGGTTTGCATTCACTGCCTCCGCCTGACTATAAATGTTTACGGGCATTTTCTCTTAATTGATTTGCAGATGAACTTCGTATTTAACGATGAATTAATTGGTTCTACTATGCCTCCCTGGAAATCAGGTCACGCATCAAAACAAGGTATTAGAACTGCTTAGAGCGTCGCATGAAGTAGTCCGCTTTCGAATTCCGGCATCGAAGGGCATTTCTCCGTCAGGAGCATTTTGGTACAAGGCACCGACACAAATTGTATCATTTCTAATTTGAAATCACGATAATAGCATGATTTTGAATAAGTTCAAAAACATTCAAACATGTTAATGACATAAATGCTTACAAACGAAATGATTTAGATTTTAAGAAAATACTCAGTTACAACAGAACTTAGATGAAAATAACGTCAACAGTATTTGTGCATAAAACCTAATGCATGGAAGTAGTTTATTTGATAAACATTTCCTAATTAAATCTCAAAGGTTCTTTAATTCGTATAGAACTTAGTAACAAATAGTCTAATGAACTATAATTTTATCAAATAGGTATTTAAATTCTTGTTTCGATAAAATGAAAAAAGAAAATATTAAAATAGAAAATTATATTAACGTTTTGAACATTTGCATATTTTCTTCTAACGATTTAGAATATAAAATACAAATTATAAAATAATACTTTAGAGTTTAGTAATTAGTGGTAATAAAAATATAAAAAAAAGTGCGGAAAACAAAACACAGAAAACACTGTTAGGTATATTAATAATTGAATATAAAAGATATTTATAGGAGAGTCTTATTTAATAAAATTTACTAAATTTAATTTCTTGAAGGACTCTAATGTACGCTTCATCCAGAGTGCGATTTTTTATTTTTTTAAAAAGTCTGCTTGTCTGCCTATCACGTGTTCCTTACTTAGCATTAGAGTTTAGGAAAACGAGAAATTTAAACGCAACATTTAAATCAACTGGCATACCGAGTATAGTTTTGTGGTGACTAACTCATCTTAGCAAATCTACTCAACTTTTATCAATCAAGTCTACTGAGTTATTAAAATATGACAACTGATATGTTTTTGTTACTTTTTAAGTAGTTCTCGTACGGTGAGACTTCAACAAAAATTGCGAACGGTTAAATTATTTAAATGTATTTAATTTAAAAATAAATGAATTCAAGAAACTACAAGATAAATTTTAATACTAATAAATACTAAATGGATAAAAAAATATTTATGGGATCAAACCTAACTAACCCCATAACTGGTGACCCCGACAAGGAGCATTTTTCTTGGAAAATACTAAAACTTTCTCTATCTGAATATTTAAATGATTTAAGGGCGCTACAGAGATTATCCAACAGTTCACCTCAAAAGAATTCTCGTGCAAGCAACATACAACTTCAAGCAACCTCAAAACAACAGCAGCGAAAACAAGTATCATGCATCGAAGATATTAAAAATATTAAACAAGTCCATACCTACTCCTTGATATAAAAAGTCGGGAATGTAACAAAAATATTTTAATTTAAAATTTCTTAAATTATTTAAAAAGTATGGCGTGATTTAAAAGGCTGTTGAGAAGTGTAACTCATTATTAAAAGAGTGTTAACTAAAAATAATTTAAATAATTAAAAAGAGTGAAGTGTAGCTCATTATTAAAAGAGTGTTAACTAAAAAGAATTTAAATAATTAAAAAAGTGAAGTGTAGCTCATTATTAAAAGAGTGATAACTAAAAAGAATTTAAATAATTAAAAAAGTGTAGTTTAGCTCCTTGTTAAGGACTGGGAAAAGCAAGATTAAAGAGCGAACATTAAGTTCCCTCAACTGGTGACCCCTGTTTATTATATAATATATTTTTATTTTCCTGAAAATTAAAAGTGTTTTTGGGTAGTTATTAATCTGTTTAGTAATGTAAGCAAACCAAAAGTTAGGACGGGGTATACCATTTTAACTTAATTTTATTGGAAATCAGTGACTCAAAAATTAATTTTGTATTCACAAGGCTTATTTTTAATTTTAAATTAAAAAACTGTGGCCACTCCGACCACTTTTAATTTATTTGAACGAAGAAAATAATAACACAACTTAAAAGGTTTGCATATTGTAATTTAAGGTATTATATTTAAAAATAAGCCATGTGAATACAAAATTAATTTTTGGAGTCACTGATTTCCAATAAAATTAAGTTAAAATGGTATCCCCCGTCCTAACTTTTGGTTTGCTTACATTACTAAACAGATTAATAACTACCCAACACCACTTTTAATTTTCAAGAAAATAAAAATATATTATATAATAAACAGGAAATTTGACGAATTATCTAAGTTTTTAATTATATATAGATATATGTATTCTTTAGATACAAGTTAAATCAATTTCTATAATTGTTGATAAAAGCTATTTTTCAAGACACCTATTCAGTTTTCCTAATGGAAGGATCGATATAACCGAGGAGCTAAGAGTGATCTGATAAATATTCCATACTTATCCTTGAGAATATTGAACACTAGACATGAGCATAAAAGATTTAATATCGTTCCGTGAAAATTGAATGCATCGCTGAAGTAATATTAATTGAAAATTCCTGGAACCTATTAGTGTCCTCCAAAAGCATTTAAAAGTACAAGTGCTTCGAAATTCAATGAATAAAATGTATCAACTGCACCGGGATACGCAGTGATTCAATTTCTTTACTGCTCTCTCCTTCTCTTCAACTATAATTTCAATGCAAAAGAATTTAAAAAAAAAATAAAGGGAAAACCTGACAAGATTCGCTTTACTGTCGACCGGCACTGAAAGTACTCAAAATGTATCAATTCGTGCAGTTTCAACCCTTTCCACTGAAGGAAGTGTTCGAAACATTCTTTATTGGATGCTGATATAAATGCAATTCGATTTATGGGGACAAAATTGGAATTTTTCCGTTCCTCCTCTGTCGAATGTACCTTTTTGCTGATGGGTTCGCACCCACTCGCTGGCGTGTACCGCGTCGTTTAGGCGTCCATTAAATAAGTTTTCGAGAGAGTTTTTCACTTGACTCGCACTCGAAATAATTGAAATATTGCAGCACAAGCAGAGTGGTGCTCTTCATTGGTGCATAAAAGCCCCTCTGGGGGCCCCGGAGCACCCGCACACTATGCGAACACTATGTAATATGAATGAAACACCGTCGTGTTACGGGCCGTGTATGGCAAAACAATTTCATCTCGAGAACAGATACTCTGCACTTAAGCATTTATTGCATTCGGAGGGCCCATTTTGGGCCAATTTACATTTTTAACCCGAAGACTATCCAGTGCAATATCGGGAATGGATTCACACTTATCGGGGCGGCGCCCATCCAGACACATTTGTATGGAAATCCTGGAAAATTGAGGAAAATTTAAGAATAATTCAGGATATACGCTCAAAGCTTTATTTGAATTTATGCATTGGCAGTAGAAATGATTTTGCACCGGAATCGTGTAAGGCAAACGAGATTTCGCATGATTTCGTTAACCGGTCGGATGTCCCGGGGGCGAAACGGATGCATAAATTATGTTAAATGTTATTCGATAATTTTTTTGTGTATATGGGTGGAAAATAAGCTTACAATAATGTGCATAAGGTTCCTGAGGGGAGCTCATAAATGAAGGGGAGAGCAAATAGCTCCAGGGGACGTGCACTTGGGCCTATCCCTGTGTCCCCGCATTCCCGGGAAGGAACTCTGTTCCGCGGATATGGTGGCTTAATTTGAATTTAATGCAGCCGTGCCGAGCTGTGCGGCAGTACGGCGACATTTTCTGGGAATTGGGAATTATCGAAAGACATCTGCTGAGCATCGTTTTATAAGGCCAAGTGGCTTTCTTCTGTGGATCGTACGGAGGATCGCGAACGCATCCTCTTGGGGTTTATTATTATTGAAAAACGAATTTTCGAAATTGTTTTATGTACTACATATAGCTCAGCAAAACGGATATTCTGATTTTAGTGCTGTATTTTAAGAGCCTACCATCGTCGGGGCCACCCGCGCACTTTTTTTTAAGCGCCTACTTCCATTAATTATAATAATAATAAGAAAATGTTAAATTGATTAAAAATAATTTTTGTTTTATATCCTTTAGACGTAAATAATAACATATTAAAAAATCAAAACGATTCATTTTCCAAAAAAAAACGTTTATGAAAAAAGTGTGAAAAACGGTGCGAGATACCAGACTACTACCTTAAAAGTAACCAGACCAATAGTCTAGTTTACGATTAAACAATAATTTTGGCAATCTAGGTTAAAACAGCGTTTAAACTTAAACCTGAAAAGGTAATCCGAGAGTTGAAAAATATTTGTAGTTCCTTAGAAAGCTTTTCTTGGCTTTTTACTTTAAGAGTTAAACGGTATAAGTTAAACAAATACTAATTATTAAACTAATCCTTTAAGTCCGTTTATGTAACAGTTTATTATTGCACGGTAGAACTTTTGAACTTTAACGATCAAAAATTGTAAACACATTTAAAAATGAAGTTGTCATTGTAAAGCCGTGACTGCTTTATAAGAAAAGTCGTTTAAACAAATGCATATGCATTTGTTTACTATATGTGTGGTAAACTTAATTTTTGTACACAGGTTTTTTGAAAATTTAACATCTAAAGGATTGTAGCTGGCAAATTACCTCATGACAGTCAGAATAAGCTAAATTTACCCTCAATAAAAAAAATCCCATGATTCTCGAGATTTTGCAAAATTTTTGAAATTCGGGAATAGTTACCGAATTTGTTATCTTTGGCCATTGAGTTGGCCCATCAACCGCCTCTGTTACGTTGGCTTTTGGTTCACCCTGTATAACCATTCTTCTTCGCATTCAAAACATAGAGAAGATGCTTTTTCTAACAAGAAAATTTCACAAATATAATAAAAAAAAAATAATAAAATTATTTTACAAAACAAATTGTTTGAGCTTTATAGTTTAAAATTGTTTCATCGCATTTAAGTTTGAATTATTTTATAGTGGCTATTATATGTACCTATATACATATATTTTTTTTAAATTGTTATTCTCTCTATAGTCACCCAACAATTAGGCGTAGCCTGCTCCCTAAAATCCAAATAATTATTATGCCAGTGGAAGTGGATGTGGGGCGATGGTAGTTTACTAACAAAGTTTGGAGTACTCAAGGCAGTTTGGAGTATCTGTGGAATTCGAGTTATACTTACATCGTATTCGTAGGTTAACTAAGGCACTTTGTGTTTCTCCTCTATCGTTGGCCGCCGAACATGCATAGAGTCCGGCATGTAAACGAGCAACTCTTTGGAGCACCAGGGATCTTGTTGAGATGATAACACCCCATGAAACGTTCTGAGTTACTGGCATACCCTGGGGAATAATAAAGCGGAACAATCAGTAAAAAGCAAAAGTTAGCTAGAGCATACTTAGAGCTACGATAAAGCAACGCCCGGCCCGATGTGGCCGCAGCCTCAGCCTCAGCACGGGCATAATAAAAAATAGGGCCCGTATCAAATAAAAGGAGTCTACAGCGACGACATCAGTTAAGGGTTAAAGCGAGTAACCCACTTGCGGGCAACAAGGGCGGCTAAAATGTAAAGCGTCGTTGGGTAAGTGACGTTTTTATTACATTCATATCTGCGAGTTGGGTACATGTTAATTGCATTCGGCGGCAAAACCCGGCGGGCCACCTACACATTCCGCGAATCAGGCACACCTTTCCCGCCCTCGATATGGCCTCTATCGTTAAGGGCAACATAAAACTCAAATTTCTCCCTTTTACGTATTGTGGGCACTTTCGACTTGATTACGGGAGTTTGGCAGCTTTAATTTGGGCATTATGCCCTCGACGAGGGACTTGTAAAACTCTTTTAAGGTGTACAAGCCCTGGAGCGGCGGCCCTTCACGCCATGCATGGTTTTAATGATACCTCCGAGAGGTGAGAGACGACGACACTTATTCAAATTGGTCTACAGCGCGACAGTAGCTGCAGTAATGATGGAAGCCCAGATTTAATATTTAATTTTTTTATTATTATTTTTTTTTTTTATTTCATTCAAGTGAATCCACCCTTCCGCGAGCCGCACTTCTTCTGTGCTAGCAAAAAACAGTGCGACGAGACACAGCTTGGCGCAGCAAGTGCTGATTGAATAAGCGCGCAATTTTCACTTCATAAAAAATTAAAACTTTGCAAAGTTCATTAATGCGTTTTATCGGGGCTGGTAATAACATCAAAATGCTTTTAAAAACAGCCAAACTTGTCCTTGCTCTAAATTAGAGTCTCCTCCGCTGTAATTACATCGTTTCTCTTTATGTCTCCGCGGATCCTTGTGCCACGGCCGCGGGCGGGTGCATGCTTTGAATTTTAATTATTAACTTGGCTTCGCAGCGCTCGGCCTCCACCGCGAATGGGGCACTTTTGCGAGGAAGCCTTTCATGCGAGTTAGGCACGTGCACGTCATCCACCAGCGGGCCCCCGGCTGCACTTAGCACCTCCGCTCTGCGCTAATGCGATCCTGCGTCTCCCTTCGATGGCGACATTTTCGCCCCAATGCGCGGACGTTAATTTCATGAATTTACCAACATTTTATTACTTTTGATTGCATAATTATTTTGCAAAAACAATTTTATTTTAAACTCCCCGGAAGTGAGTTGGCGCCGAAATATTCTCAATGATCTCAATGTCGAAAGGATTTCCCATCTTCCAGATCATGCTTCGTCTAAGAAAAATTATCAAACAAGAAACGCATTTCCTCCTATAAGAACCTATTTGAATATCTATTTTGATACCTTTTTGATTATTAAACTTAAGTGGTTAAGAAAAAAATTTTGTTGCCTATATTTATTATTTACAGAATATTTTAAACGTGTCCGCACGTCAAAATTCCAATTATGACCTGAGTATATAGCAAAAATTTCATGCATTTCCCATTTAAACTCTTTTTGATTTGCCTTTTTCTTGAACGTTTTTCAAACCGGGGTAAAAGATATCTCAAGATCCATTTAAAATTTTGGTAAGATTTAAACCAGGTATTCTTTATAATGTTATCTAAGACGTAATATAGGAAAACAATGTTAGAAATGAGAGCTACATATTTGAAAAAAAGAAGAATATGATTCGAAATCGATATCGAAAGTTTGAGTTTAAAAATTTATAAAAAAATAAAGCAGCATCCAATCACAACAATCCTATGTTACATCTTAGACAATGCTGTAGAGAATATGCGGTTTAAATTTTATCAAAATCGATTAGATATTCGCTGCCGCGCGAATTTTGACATGCGGACATGTTTTAAATATTCTTAAAATTATAAATAATAAATGTAGGCAAAACAATTTTTTTTTTTTTTTAATCTCAAGGTGGTGTAACCCCTTAATGAAACACCTTATTTAAAATTGTTTACTTTCTTATTAAAAGTACCTACATATTACTTTTATAAACAAATCTGTTTCGAAATTCTTTTTCATAAAGATTATTTTCACGGACAACTAATAATTACAATAAAGTTGGATTTTAATTGACTTTGCCGTTATATTTTAAGAAATTTAATTGACTAAATTACAGCGTTTCAATAATGTGCAGATCGATTGAATTTGAAATTTTCATAATATGTATAGTACTTGCATACACTTCAAGTACAACTATTTTAACGATATTTAAAATCACATTGAATTCAACCGCTAAAAATTCTAAATCAATAATTGATATGATGTTTTTCGGACTTCTGGACGAATTGTGTTTAAAACTTGTAAACGAACTAATTGAATATTTTGATTTCTCTGTTAAGCTGCCTTGCCATAACAAAGTAGTTACTGCGATTTATGTTTTCAATTTTCTCATAGGTATTTATCGATCAAACTCAAAATCTATCAAATATCAACTGACTGCTTTGTAATTTAGCCAGCTAATCGAAATTTTACAAGGGTATAGTAATATTTTCTTACAGGGTTCTCACTCTACACTGTATGTAGGCAAATAGTATCTACAAATTTGCTATTTCAATAAAAATACATCGAAAAGTGAATACCCCTATTGTTTTTTTTATTTTGTCAATTTTATCTAAACATAGTTCATGTACTTACATAATTACAATAAAATGCAAATATTGTTATGGATCTTTTTATATAAGCTGCCTAAAATTTTATATAATAATTGCAGAAAATCAAATCTATTTTTACTTAAACCAGATTAGAGGTATGTAGTTATGTTTAAGGATAAAATGTAATCTGTTACACATTATCCTTTAAAAAAAATATGAGGAATCTTTAATTTGATTGGTTTATGCCACTTGACTACTGCGGAACATCCTGCAGGTCTAAATATATGTAGTTACATAACTCGGATGATATCGTATTTTGTGACTACGCATTTATTTAAATGAAGTCTGTAACCACAACTCAATAAATTTGGGGTTTCGGACACGTGCCCAGACAGAGTTTTAACATAAATTTTCATTGATTAGCCCACCGGCTGATCCTAGCCAACAGAGAGTGAAATTTTATGTAATGAGCTGCAAATTTGTGAAATTTTTATTTAATTTTTCTTAATACCGGGCGCCCCAGGGCTTCACTTGAAGCGCTGAAATTTTTGAGGAAGGTCTGCTCGCCACGCCACCCACTCTATAATAAAGCGCTGATCCCTCGAAATTAGCAGAGAATGGTGTGCGTTTCAGCAGGCCGCGCAATTTAGGACTTTTAAGAACCTAATGGGAGTTCCACTTTAAACGATGAATAATGTATCCCGGCCAGCGGATGCTGCGCCATGGAGCCGCGAGCGCGGGCCGTGGCGTGGTGGCAAAATGGTTAAATAATTGAAATTTACTTACGTCGTGGGACCATGTGATGCGATGCTCCTTGGGGTTAGCTTTTATGTGGCATTCAAAGTAGACGTCATCGCCCTCCTTGATGTCGTCAGGCTTTAGTGTGGAGCCTAATGATAAAGTCACTTGCGGTGGGTCTGCAAAATAAATTACTCGGTTAGCAGAACCTTTTCTTTTAGGGGTCCTGGAAGGCTGACTGTTCCCGCTGTACCCTAAATATATTTTAACAGCGAGGTAGTCGCGGGTGATGCTTGTGAAGTCGTAATTACCGACGCGGAAAAACATAGACTCCAATTCACTTAGCTTATTTTGTACGATGAGTGTTTTCTGTCCCCCAAATTACTTTGATGGGAAGGCAGTAGCACTTTGATAAAATACTTAAATTTGTCTTTTTACACAATGGAAGAAATTGTTCCTAACTTATAACGAATCAGAATGGGTCTGCTTGTAAGCTCGATTATGTTAAATTAGGCTCTTAAAGCTGATATTTTTATACTTATGATTACTTGGATCAAGTTCATATCTAAACTTTTATAGACAGGGCCGTAAAACTCAATAAAGAGTTTATCTTTTTCATAGTTAATTGTTAAAATTTATTTCTTTAATATCATATACCAGTTTATAAATTTCAATATTTTTCGATTTCTCGGCAGTGATGTCAAGAGAAAAGTAAAAAAAAAGGTAAATATTTCACCGCTATAAGAGTCGAATTTCCCACTATTTTAGTGGATATTAGTTTATATTATTTAAATTCAATTAATATATGGTAAATTTGATTCAGAAAAGGCTTAGGATTCAATTAAAAAGAAAAATAAATTGGTTAAATATAAGCGATGATATTCGACGAGAAAATCAGCTTGGACCCTATGAATCCTATCTTATTAATATTATACATGCGAAAGTTTGTGTGTGTATTTGGTTGTTCAGACTCAGCTCCGTAATTTTCATGAAATTTGGTATATAGTTACTTTAGGTCCTAGAATAGGACATAGGATACTTTCCATCCCGAAAAAAATGTCTGTTCCTGTGTTCGATTTCGATTTTGATTATGATTATGATTTCGATTTCGAGCCACGTATGTCTTTTTGTTTGCCCGCGATTAGATAAATTGATTTACGAAGATGTTTATTGATTAATGTTTTGACGGTGATTATGAGTATTGGTGAGGTCGGAAAAAAAGTTATTGTCGATTAGGCAATCTTCGCGTGGGCTGTGTAAAGTAAATAATTGGTATACCGGGCAACGCCGGGGCGGTCAAGCTAATATGTAATATATGAAAGTTTTCTTACTTATTCAAAAGTATATAAAGTTAAGTTTGTTATTTTTGTAAAACGGATAATATCTCACGTTAATATACTCCTAATCAAAAATATTGTTAAAACTTTCGCAATAAGATATACGCACCTTTAAAAAAGCGTCAGGATCCAAAAATAGTGAATCCTCCCGTACAAGGGCTTTTATCATATTCTGAAAAATTGTCCATAGCCATTGCAGTCCCTTTGCTGTTGCGCTAATCCTTTTGAATCCGCATTGACAACGTATTAATATTTTTTGAGGAATCGATGGTTTTATGTACTTATTTAAACATTATTCTTCATTAACGTCGAAGCCTTACTTCAGGCAAATTATGCCTCATACCCGCTTGGGAAATTCCGCGCAACACGGAGGTAATCTCAAGCGTCGCCGCCCGGTAATGAATTTAACCCAATTCATCATTTAAGAAATGACATAAATTCAGAATGTGTGCTGCAAAGAGGATTTGGTGGGAGCATTTTTTTTTTTCAAACAGAAAAAAAAAACCAAGTTCCCCCTCAATTCAGCAAAGAAGATCTTATTTGAAGGTTCGCGCCCAAACCCTAGGTTCCCTTGGGGTAGTGTGGCCAGAACGGACCCACCACTCGTCAGCCGTTTAGCAGGAGTGGCAGAGCCCGCAGTCAGCCATTTCACCCGGTTACGTCTCCCAGTGGTTGTTTTAAATGAAAAATAAAATAAAGTGTCGGCCATCTAAGGAAATTGTTGTGCAAGTGATAAAGGGCGACATTAATATTTCTGACTTAAGACCACAACTCATACTTATGCTAATATATCATACTTAGCTGCTTATTTCGCCGGCTAGGACGCGTGAGGTCCTCGCCCAAGGTGGGCTGCGGGCCCGAACACATTGCGTGCTGCTACTACTGCTGCTGCTATAGGCGTGGGTGTGTTCCACCCACCTAGACCCCTCCTGCTCCTCAACCCCCTCCCTTGAATTGAATCTTTAATGCCGCAGCGTCTGTGTTTGTGCACGATAAAATTTATAAGGTATTTGATCCTCGCAGGAGATTTATACAACTTTTGGGAATTTTTCGCGTACGCCGACCGAGCAAAAGCAACAAATTACTTACACATGACGTTAAGCAGCACCGAATCCTCCAGCGCCGAGTTTGGAAGACGGGGATTAGAGCCCTCGCATTTCAGAATAGTCCCATCATCCTCGGGAAGGGGTTGAAACGTCAATACCGATGTTACGGCGCTGCCATTCGATGATAGATTTATCTGCAAGGAGGAATCACAACGTCTTCAAATTGGAATGTTTTGCAGCGGAGAGCACTCTCCGGCGATGTCCGAACTGATTGGAAACCTTCCTCAGCAAAGTTCCAGTTATCCCAACTTTTACCAAGAAGTGAAGTATGCATAAACTCCTCCAAGGAGTTTTCCTTCTTAAGCGCAAGTATCTTCAAGATGGACAGATGATTGTCGCTTAAGTACCGCGCTCACTCCGGAGGGGTTTGCTGGCAGCAGCAAAACTACACAAAACTCCACGGCCACTGGAGCCAAGTGCAGGATTTGCGAATAATTGAACTTTTCAAGTATTTAGGGAATGCTACTTACCGAGCCTCTTTTAAAGGGCCTATTGTTCTGGGTCCACCGTATATCCGTATCCGGCACTGATCCCTTCACGAAACACGAGACGTTGTACTCCGTCTCCGATATGAACACTTTCAGCTTCTCAGTAATGTTGACGTTGGTTGGCCTCACTGCAAGCAAAATCTCGGTCACAACTCCATTGTTTTACATTATCATTTTTTTGTCTATCTAAGAACAAATGATAAGTGCATACGCTTTATAGAATATTGTTTCAGTAGAATATACGTGTCCGAAATAAAAATGGAAATTATAAAAATATATAGGCCCAAAACGAACCCGGAATTGGTAAAACGCCCGATATACGCCCGAATCAGGCCCGTAGAATTTTTGAAGAGAAATGAGATCATTTCGATGCCTGCAGTTGCAGGCGTAGTTTATAAAAATTTGGGGCTGTTTCGGACATGTTGTAGGCGCGTTTCGGGCATGTTGCGAACCTATTTTAGGAAATGCGGGCTTGTCGCAGGAACCATACAGGCGTGATTGTTCGAAAACCATGTCTGTTGCGGACTTGAAAAAAGGAAAATGTTTAGGTGTACATCGAGCGCGTTGCGGGCGTGCTAATGAATTTAGATATTTTTACCCGGGGTTTTATGTAGTTTTTTTAGGCTCCGGTTCATCGGTTTTTTTTTTTTTAATTAAATTTGTTCTCGAAAAAGGATAATATAATGCCCCTCATAATATTTAGTATTTTAAATTTATTATAATAAATTAAAACGAATTGTAAAAGTTTTATTTGCCTCTACATTTTCTTTAATCAGAAAAGGAATAAAAATTAAAAGGGATTAGATGAAGATCTGACTTTAAATTAAAGGAGGACCACACTGTGACGGGCTGAAAAACTGTCGTTTTTTCCGAATTTGTTTTATCTATTAGATTATTTATTTGGGTTTTGAGAAAAAGGTACATATGTTATAAAATATTGTACCTACATTGAACTTAATTGGTATAGTAAATTTTTTGTTAAAAATAATTAAAAACTGACGAAGTTATTCAGATATAATAGAATTTCTGATTAAATAATGTGGTCCAACGGCTGTATCTACAACTTCATTCAATTGAAAATCGGACAACTATACTTAGCTAAAGTTATGATTCCGGCTAGATCGAGAAAAGTCGTTTCGAGAAAAACGCGATTGAAAATTAAATTTTACATAAACCTCGGCTGTGTTAACTGCAGTCACTGCAAAGGCTACAGTTTTATCATTTTCACGAATTAGATAGGACTTAATGATTTTTTGGATCCGTCAAAGTAGTGTCCTCCCTTTAGAGAATGAACGATATTTTGGAAAATAAAAACAAAAGATACATTACATTTTAATAAACCAAAAAGTACATTCTTTAATTTGCTTATTGGCTTACTAAAATAACTGGTAATATTTAGTCAATTGGCCAAAATAGGTATTTTGAACATAATTATAATAATTTATGGTATTGTCTATTTAAAAAAACAAAAAAAAATACCTATCAATAAAAAGTTTAAAACCGATTACATTCTGCTTTCGTTTTAGATGCTGGAAAATCAAAGAAAAATATACGAAATCCTTGATGCGGATCCTTTTTTTTCGGATTCTTTTGAAATACACGCTATTGCTTTTCCTTACCCCTGTTATGTCGTGTAATGTTATTATTTTCGAGCAGTCGTTCAAATTTTTGCCCATTTCCACTTCAAAGAGGACTCTTTGGATTCACATAATTTTCCATACTTACATAGCATCTCGATTCGTACACTTTTCTCCGCCGGTGGCACTAATTTGTTATTCGATGCCTGACATCTGTACGTGCTGTTCAATGCTTCTCTGGTTATGTGGGATACTTCAAGACGATTGACTGTTACATGCCTTCCCATTGAAACTCCATTACCAACCTGTAATGGCTGTGTTCCATTAAACCAAGTCACTGTGGGCTCTGGTCGACCTAGAAATTTCCCAAGGAAGCAAGAGGAAAATACATTTTTATTTGGGCAATATTGGCGATATGGTGATAAAGACAGCTAAGGTGGAATGTCTTTGGCTGGATGGCACTGTTCGTGCCAATCTATAGAGCAGAAAGTTTCCTTCCAATATCTTATTTTCAATGAGTAATGCAACTGAATAAATAAATTCTTTTAATGCATTTGTGGAATGTACTGCCTCTCTTAATGCCGAGAATAGCCATTTTTAATTTCTTTAGGTCACGCGCATGGAAACAATGATACCAGTAATAATAGCAGGTCCCAAAAACGATAAATGGATATGCTGTCGATAATTATCCTAGATGGAAACTAGCAACTTTGCTACTAAATAACGAAATTTTGTTATATAAATTGTGTATCCATACATGCATGTAGTATCTGTTTCCCAGAAAAAAAAATTTAGAATGTAAAATACAAAGTTTAACTTATTTTTAGTTTCAAACTTATTATTTTGCGTTCCAAGTCCTCTCATTTGTTCTAATCACAGTTCGAAAATCACTGATATTTTCAAATTTTCATAAGAAAAGGTCCACATACAAAAATTTTAGATGCTAAGCCCTAGTTCAAGTCTGATTAAAGCCTGATTAAGTTATACTTAAGCTGCCATAAGTCCATCCTATGTGTACAAAATTTAATTGAAATCGGTTCAAAGGCTTAGAAGTTATGTCGGAATAGGCAGAAACACAGCTACTAATATCATTATTAATAAGGATGTCTACTATTTAGATCGCTGTGTAATTTTCGTAACGAAATTTTAGTAAAACAACTAAAAGCATTAAAAGTTTAAGCAAACAAAGGTATAATTTCAACTGAGTTAGAAATCTCGTTAATTAGCACTCCCTGTAGCCAATTAGTTAGATGAGCTTATGGAGTTTTACTAAAAACTAATTTATTTTTGTTTTACTGGAAATCGGTGTACCCTGTATTTCTACGTAGTACCGACATAATTTGTATAATTTATATACTTTTACAGTCCACTTTCACTTTGCACATGAAAAGGTTCTGTGCGAAGGTGTGGACATGAAACACCACTAAACGTTATGTAACCAATTTAAATAAATTGATAAAATTGGTTAGTAAAAGGCTTTTCCTAAATTAAACCTCAACAGATAGCTGCCCGTTTTCCGGGTACGAGAAAAGTGTTTAAGGATCGGAAACTAGAGGGCTGTGTTAAATCTTCTGAAGGAGCTTATGAGATGCGATTTGTGTAATCCAAGCTCACCTGGTGGAGCGTTAATTAAAAATTTCTTGGTAATGGGAGAAGACTTTTAAACGATCTTGCGTGCGAGCTAAATGCAATTAAGCAAATAATAGTTTCTGTAATTGCAGCGTGTCGCATTCAGTCATCGTATCGCACAGCGACGGCAAGTGCGTTTCTCTGGGTTTATGCTTTTAATGACGGTTTTGCCAAAGGGGGCTTATTAAACGGTGGCTGCCTCCGAGGATGGAAAATGTGACCGCCTCAAAAGAGTTGCTTATGAAAATTTTATTTCAAAGGATTCCGTTTTGCATACTAAGAACGGAGAGGGGACGGTGTGTAACTTTATCCCCCAGATAGGGCGTCGCGCCAGTTTTGCAGGGTCAGAGCCCGGTCGCAACGAGTTACTTGCAATGAGCAACCATGTGTGAAATTTTAGTTGAGTTAAGGTCGTTTGCCACCGATCTAGTCTTTGACTGCAGATTTTCTTATCCACGGAAAAAAAGGGTAAAGCGAAAGGGTCGGACGAAACAAAACCATCAAGGACCACCAAGAGGCATAATGTTTGCTCCCAGTGAGAAATGTGGGACAAACTAAATCTAAAGCAAACCTGGCGTGTATGTTGGGCCATGGGTTGCTTTGCGAGACGCCGCCGCGACGGCCGGCAGTGGCGGGCGGGCGTCTATTGTGCAGGTGAAAATAAAGGATTTTGTTCCATGGAGGTTTCTGTGTATGTGCAGACCATCATATGCAGGCCTCCTTAAGATGGGGGATGCATTTGAAGGGCTGCAATTACGACTTGTTAAAGCTTTTGGCTCACTTCTAAGCAGCTTCAAAAGTTTGCTTACACTCGTAGGTGGTTGTACCTGCATAGGGTGTCCCTAAAATCCCGTCGTGTGTCGGGTCAGACATAAAGCAGCGACGATGCCCTGGCTGCATATAAGAGATTTGAAACTGAGATATCATAAATTATCAAACGTCTGAAGTTTAAGCCCGTATATGGCATCCTTGTTTGTCTTCACAGGATGTGTGCTCATCGCTTTGCGAGGATGTGGGCCTTTGTATTTGATTTGTGTCTGCAAAAAAATTTCTTTTTTTTTTCCCTTTTGGATACAGGATTCGGTGCCAAATTTGTATCCTTCCCAACTGCGAGACATTCGATATGCCTTCATCCCTTTTCTATGTTTATAATTGGCACCCGCTAGATGTTTTTATGTTCGCAATTTTTCATACATTTTCAGCTAAAGAGATAGCACCGGGTATGATTTATATTTTAAATAAATTTCAAACACTATGACCGAATAATTTTTTAACAGAATCGGTGTGATCCGAACCGATAAAATAAATAAACAAACACTCGACTCCATTGATGCGAAGAAAATCCCTAAATAGAATTTTAAAGGCGTTATTTTGTAATTTGCTTTCGTACAAATTAAAAATTCTTTCAATTGAAACCAATGGTATATGTATATCTTATTCGTCCTTTGAACTCTAGTTCCGTCAAAATTTGTTGGTTAGTTAATAGGGAAGTTGGAATATGTTTGCAATTGTATGAACAACTTTTGAAACCAACAAAATTCTTTCAGCATAAATATAGGACCATATTATACACGCACATGTATATAAGACGTGGAGCTGTTTTAGGAAAACTGTGCAAATTTAACTTAAATTTCAAACAAATCTAGGGTTTGTAGAACCTGTAGGTATTTCATAATTTTAGAAAGAAGTTTCAGAACTATATGTAAATAGAACAGATATTGGAAAGTTATAAATGTTTTATAATATGGGAAAAGCATGTTAAAATTACTCAAAGAATTATATACCAAAAATCGGAGCTACTAAATACCAAAATATAATATGCTAGATTTGCAATTAAAGGGGAAAGATTTTATAAGTAAAATGTAACTTAAAAAAAAAGATAGACTGCCTTGGTGCTTATTCCATTTATTATTTTGAAAATGTGTCTAATTTTAAATTTATATCTCATACTCTGCAGCTGTGAGATGTTAAATGTAACTTCATCATTTTCCTTTGATTATAATTGGCATTCACTAGCTGCTTTTATATTCGCAATTTTTCATATATTTTCAGCTTAAGAGATAGCATATCGCACCAGGTCTGATTTATATTTTAAATAAATTTCAAACGCCGTCGACGAATAAATTTTTAACGCCGTTGGTACGAGCCCATTCGCTGCACGAGTGAGCGGTGTGGGAGCCGTGAAAAATCACAACAGAAATGTCCTTGCGAGATTTATACGTGCCACTCGTCGGAGGCTGCAGATCGATTCTGAATCGACTGCTTCGACACGAGAAAAATGGAATCACCCTCAGTTGGTGCTGTATGGATGGCAGAGCTTAGTTAAACCTGCCAGGTAATTACCAGCGAAAAACAAGGTATAAATTCGTCACGTGCGTCATTGGTGAGCACACGTGTGTATCTTAATTGGATCATAATCAGAATTTTAATTTAATTAAAGCCCGGCGCTCTCATATATTTTACACCCTCAGATGCCCCACTCGCCTCTAATCGTAGGTATCATATGTTATAAATTACACCAGTAGGAGGACTTCGTAATTATTCTTTTCCCTTCGAACAGCCAACTTTTAAAGTATGGGCAGATTAAGCCGTAAATTTAATTTATTGAACGGCAAAGGAGCTTTTGTTTAAGGTACGAGAAATTTATTTGTTTGCGATTAAGGTAGACGCCACATGTACATAGGTGCGCACCAGTGGATGAATTTAAATGCATGTGAAAGCTCGCCAAATTTATGGGAGATTATGAGTCTGGCAACTTTAAACAAGTGCATGTTCAGCCGCAGATAATTTCAGGTATTAAGCAAATCTGAATAATGCAGCTAAAATCGCGAACTCTTCTTGACAGCCTAGCGAGCCTCCCCCATGCGAATGGTTAGATTTGGCGCCCAAAAGTTGCTGTATAATCCCGAAACAAACAGATAATTCTAATTAGAAAAAATTCAGTTCCTTTTAATAATTTATCCTCCGTTTATCGAAATCAATATTTCATGGCATTTTGCCGAAAATCGATACCATCAAGTAAATTTTTAATACAAAATACAATTATTCATCGTATTTTGGATAACAGAGCAATTATTAGAATATTAGGCCCAGACCCAGTTGTTATAAGGTTAAAGTTTAAACTTTTGTCATTTCATATTGATTACATTATAAATACATATAGTATAATAAAATAGGTTCTGGTTACTGCTTTTTAATTATTTATTTCTTTTTTCGAAGCCCATGTTAAATGCCATTTTACGTCTCTAATTATGTGTATCTGCCTTGAAATTCACTGTAAATCAGTCAGACTCAATTAATTTTGTTTATATTTTTAGAGGGTTTTTAATGGTCAAATTAATCTACTTAATAAAACTCTAACACTGACTGAATGACAGACGACGCACAGCCTAAACTGGTAGATCTAAAAGCATGCGATTTTGCACAGGAGTTTATACTCTATAAGGAACATAGCTGCGTATTAAGAAAGGATTTTTGAAAATTCATCCCCTAATGGGGTTAAATAGGGGATGAAAATTTGTATGAAAGTACGTTATTTTTGAGGAACAGATTGAGTTTGAGATCTCTGCACGAATTTTGATAAAACTTTGTAGGAATGTTCATTTGGAGTCAAAAGTGTCGAATATGCAAAAAAAATTTGATGGTCACTTGTACTTCCCGAAATATTTAATTTTGAAATTTCAAAAATTGGCATTTTGCATCCACGATTTGTTGCATATTCCCATAAAACTTCTTTGCAAATTATGTAAATACGATAAATTAAGGACATATTCACCTTTTCATAATAAAAAATTTTTGAACATTTTTTGAAATTAACGAATTAAAAGTGAATATCTCTTTCGATTTATTGAAAGAGACGAGGACGCATTTTTCTTATGAAATGGTAAAATTTGTCTTATTTTCAGCTCTTTCAGCATTTTCAGAAATTCGGTGGAAACATTTTTAATTTAAGGATTTTCCATAATTTTCATCAAAAGATTGTGAAAAAATGGGCAAATTGCGGCGAAAAATCATCACTTTTCAAAGTTTTAAAGTTAAATATCTAAAAAATTATAAGTATTTTTTTAGATATTTAACTTTAAAACTTTGAAAAGTGATAATTTTTCGCCGCAATTTGCCCATTTTTTCACAATCTTTTGATGAAAATTATGGAAAATCCTTAAATTAAAAATGTTTCCACCGAATTTCTGAAAATGCTGAAAGAGCTGAAAATAAGACAAATTTTACCATTTCATAAGAAAAATGCGTCCTCGTCTCTTTCAATAAATCGAAAGAGATATTCACTTTTAATTCGTTAAGCGACCGACAAATTTTTTTTGCATATCCGTCACTTTTGGCCCTGAATGGACATTTTTACAAAGTTTCATCAAAATCCGTGAAGAGACCTTATACTCAATTTATGCCAGAAATATGGTTCCTGAGATGTAGATGATGAAATATCTCATCGGGCACACGGCTAGTAATAATATCATATAAATTAATATTTATATTACTTTAAAATAAGACACTCCATTAGACTCCTTTGTAATACAAAATAAACAGTGATTTGGAATAATAAAAATTTGGAATTATTTTTTTATTTTCAATATTTATTTGTGTGGCTCTAAACTAATTGGCTGTTTTTATTCCCGAATGCACATTCATTTGTTTGTGACCTTAGCTCATCAATTCCATTTGTTCAGAGGATACCTCGCATGATATGAAATTAAATTGCAGACATATCGAGGTCAGCATAAATTATTGAAACATTGCGAATATGTATGTGGTTTAATTAATTAATACTAACAACGCAGAGCTCCAAAATTTCATTAAATTAACGCTTGTGGGATTTTGGGGTTTGTACACCTGTGCCTGAACCGAAACTCTCATTCGGTGCAAGATTGCAGCTATGAAGACAAAGAAGTTACAGACGTAACTTGGGAGCCGTTGTCCCATAATTAGCTCCTCTTCGGGGTAATGAAAGGACTTTTGTCATCCCCCGTCGCTCTATCGCACCACCCGCGCCACTCACCGAGATAAATGTGCAAGTTATGATTTAATTTTACATCTTTTGGACGAAATCTTAACTGCGTTATTTTGCGGGGGCGACAATTTATGAAGAAGTGAGAGTAATTCAATTCATCTTTAATTAAATTCGCTCGGAGCCGAGGTAACCAGCTAACAAATAACGCTCAAGAGTCCTTGCTTTACACCGACGAGGCTCTTCCTCGCCCGAGAACAATATTCAGAGAAAGCAATTACAGCCGAAGAGCGCTCCTGTGGCGAATATCAAGCTCGAGATCCCTCAAGGTCTGCAGATGTAATTAAAATTATTTTTATGGTTCTTGTGCGGTAAATATTTACCAATTGAATGGGTTAATTACACATCTTACTCCTGGTAACTGGAGCTCGCTGCGACTGAAGGCAGGATTTATGAAAGGATATTTCTTCTTTGAGATAACAACTTAGGTAAGTTGGCTCCGGGGAGTGCTCGGATGAATTTAATTTCATGGCAATAATCAAAAGATGTTAGGGAGTGAAATTCCCTCTGCAGACTCGCCCGGACCTTTTACCCCAGAGGTGCAGGTATTTACAGGGGAGCGGATTTAATTACCGAGAGTTTGCCGAGTCCCTTCTACAAATTTTAGTTTTTCTTCATTCATCAGGGCTGGAACGTGGGTTTTCGAGTGCCTGAATCTCCAAACAAAAGTCATAAATGACTGATTCATTGTATATTAATAAAATCCCATTTTAGATTTTGGTAAACTTTCAAGTCCGACAAACATTTATTTGCTTCGATATCATTCTTGAAATTTTTGTTTGAATATTGTGCTCAGACTAAAATTAATGAGTGAATTAATGTAAATTTAGATTCATTTATTTGTTACCCTAAATAAAGGGGTATAAAATACTAGCCGGCGTTGCCCGGACACAAATATCCTATAATAAAACTAAACATTAATAAAAATATGACGTTGCCGATTTCAATTTTACTATCAAAGCTGAAAATTTTCACATCGCGGATTCAGTTTTTTACATAATTTAGGTTCAATCAATCTGAAAATACTCCGAAAATTTCAAGAGGAGCTTTTTTGTTTTTTAAGGAAGAAACAATTTTTGTAGGTAAATGAAAAAAAAATTTATAAGATTCAAAGTTTAATTATTTTTCCCTTTAGAAAAACATTCTCTTGAAATTTTCCGGGAATTTTTAATATTGAGTGAACGTAAATCGGATAAGAACTTTTTGCCTGACTCACCATAAACAAATTAGGGATCAACAATTTTCCCTCACTTTCTAATTACAGTGTATTACCTATGTCATTCAGGAGTTCATGCGCCATATACTTGTAAAATTTCATCTTAATCGGTTTAGTAGTTTCCGAGATTACCGCCTACATACTAACAAATTTTACCTCTTTATAATATTAAGTATAGATTAATGGTAAAAATATTACAATACAAATAGTCCCAAAACTTAATAAATTATTTAGATTATAGGCATTGTACCACATACAAAAATAACAGATTTGTTCCAAAATAACTGAAATGTTATAAGTATTGATATTTTGATAGAGTTAAATCCGCCCATTTTTCGCAAAGAAAATAATAGTAATAGTATGTAAGTATGTATGCATACATAACAAATTGAAAAAAATTTAAAATTTATATTATTTTGTTATATTTTTACTTACGGAAGTGGTAGTTGTTAATTTTTAATTAATACTATATGTACATAAAGTAGTATTTTGATATGTAGTTTTACATAGTTTTGCTCCATACCTTATAAAAACCTCTCTAATAGAGACACTTTAAAATCGGGACAGAAAAAGGCCGGTCTCTTCGGTGTCCCAATTATGGCGGTTTCACTGTATTTCAACAAAATGGTTTAATTTTCTTTAAAAAGGACCTTTAAAACATTAATTGAAGTTAAATTCAACAGATAAAATTTCAATGAATGGATGTATTTTTAATAATTATTTTTTATTGACAGTCGACCCTTGAGTAGTGCTAATTTGAATAGGCATTTACGCATAGTTGCAGCTAGGTCTACATATTGCGTATTTGGAAATTGAAAAAAACGAGTAGGTACTTAGTAGTTGAAAAACTTAAAAATATAATAATTTTATATTTAATAATTTTAATTCCCATTATTTTTTAAATGTCCATCGCCACACCAACCTCAAACGCAGGTCCAAAAGCTTTAAAAGTTGAATTCAACCTATGAACCAACTCCAGTAGAACACAAAAGGTTCAGGTCCAAGTAATCGAGCTTCGCGGTCCATCAAAGCCAAAGATAAAAGGATTACCGCTGAGCCTGCCGTTCGTTCATTTTTCTTCAATATTTCTTATCTTAATATGAAAAGCTCTTTATTGACTCATCCCCGGCGGAGTGAATGACTTCACTTATTGCTTCTGACAGGGAGTACCTCAAATAATGCGGACAATTTTCTCTCCGCCTCAGTAATCTCGGATTTCGACCCTACATTAGCTGAACTAAGGATGGCGTCACGGACACAGTGGTTAACTGCAGTAACAAAAATGTAAAGGCAGCTAACTTTTTTTCCTTTATTTATTTATATTTTTTTTTTTTTTAAAGAGCGTAATGCTTCGCAGTATCGTTGCTTGAGGGATGATGCTGCAGATCTGAGTTGACAATCATTGTTTCCTTGCCAAGGCAGACTGAAAGGAGTCCAATTTATCGTCAGCGCATTATTCCGTCAATGCCGTCACAAAGAGATGGCCTAATTTTTTTTTCCTCAGGAAAGATAACCTCCGCAAAAATTACCCTATACAAAAAAGGAACGATCATGGTCCTGGGAAAGTAGCTTTAACATTGAATACTTTAAATATCCTCCCCATCTAGGAAAATGTCTCAAGGACAAAGTTGATAAAAATGCAAGCTAATCGCTCTAAATTATTTATGTAATTAATATTTCATACATACATACATAAATATATGAAATTTTGTACATTCCTAACACTTTGTTTAATTAAAATTTGATTTGATTTGAGAGATATCAGCGTTTGTACCGCATGTGAGCTGTCTGTCGCGGCTTCTACTTAATCAATATCTCCGCAGCCGGGAATAAGTTCAGAAATTAAATTTGGTGAAGTTCTGTCGTTACAAGATTCCCGGCGAATTCCTTGGCATCGAGTCGAGAATCTTAATTGTTGCCACATATTTAAGAGGAAGTTCCTGTCGAGGAGCTCTCCTAACATGCAGGGGGCAAGCCGGGGGCTCAGTAAATCCCCGGCCCGGCATACCCTCGAGACTAGGCCAGAGCACTCCTAACCCACTCACGAAGGTGGAGCGTGCTGAGGTCACTTTTTATCAGCAGCTTCATCAATTAATCTCTATCACGTCTCGGCCTCGTCAGCCGCGGTCCTTAATTACATTCCTTCATCTTAATTAAATTCCTGCGTAATTCTTTCGTGTCCGGCAAATTCTTTTATTAGCAGCACCCGGGACCCGGTTCGCATTTTTGGCTCACATGTCAATCACCCCGAAATAATTAAGTTCACGTGTTTATTAGGCCGCCCAGCCGAGACGGCAGGCCCTCGTAGGCCGGTAATTAAGCGTGTCATGGAGGGAGCTGCCGGGTTGCCCCAGAACGCTAATTTAATTTTCATTTTATTGAAAGCCAACGTCAATAAAACAAAGCGGCAGACTCAGCTACAGCCCCCGAAAGAACGAGGCCTTTAAGCCACTAATAAAACCCGGTCCTTGTGCAGTTTAGAAGATTTGGCCGGGCAATAAAATTGAGATGAATAACAACAGCAGCCGGAGCAGGGGGAGCGATTTTGCATTTTATTCGTTGCCGGGCACGGCTTTGCCGGAACGTTTCCCGCAGGAGTAGGTGGAAAGTGCCCTTGTTTATTGACTTCTGGCTTTTGTCTATTTTGTGTGGCATTTTTATCGTATCCGCTCTGGTGGAATATTTCGTATAATTCAACATTCTTCGAACTATTAAATTCTTGAAATGCGCATTCCTCTCAAATACGAAGAATCATATGAGAATATTTTGGGGAGCATTCCTTTATTTCCTCTAGGTTCTCAAGACCTACATACATAGAGCTCTCTTTAATTACGAAATTTATGGATTTTTTCTGGTGTCTATTAATGAATATGCAGAATTTTTGAAAAGTACTGCATATAACAAATTAATGGCTTAAATTAATTTCGTAAACATTAGTTTTTTCTCGCTCTTTAGGGAGGAGGTGGTATTCTAGATGGAATCATGTTTTTCAAAACTTTTATTTTACTTCAACTATCTATCCGTCTATTTTTAATGAAATATTGCAACTCGTTTTTTAAGTCAGTACTTCTCGTTATCTCTTGAGTGAACTAAATTTTTGCTTACCACATGTGGCTCCGATAACAATATCTTTTTCTCGTTTTTAATGTACCTACTAAGTAAAAATTCTATTTCTAATTGATATGAAACTGAAGATATAGGTAGATTTAGATGGGCTAATGTTTTGAAATTAATGCATAAATAAAGTGCACAGTACACAGTACCTTTAAACAATACCTTACCTATAAAATCGGCTAGATATTGATACAATTAATGTATCGAAATCGATAAAGGAATTATGCAACAATAAAAAAATCATCTATCCACCATCTTTTGAAATTTTTAAATCAATTCTGTAATTATAGTAATAAGCCCAGTTTTGATTGATAACGATTTAGAAATATCTAAAGTATAATTTTCTTCTTGATTCTACTACATTTCAAGAATACACACGTAAATTTTACAATTTTTCTCGTAAATTACTTTTGTTTTTCAAAAATTATTTTTTTTTCTGAATTTTTTTTAAATATGTAAATAATTTTAATGGCAATTTATATTTATGTATATCAATTGATTAAACAATGTTCCAAGTACCTACATCTTAAAATTTTTTCAAGCTGTTGGCAGCCATCAATTTAAAATGGTGGACGATCAAAATGTGTGTAGGGTCAAATTGACCCAGAGTGTTTGCCATGAATGAAAAACAGGGGTGTGTCCCCCAAGGGTTAAAATTTGTTTCTTGTTTCGAAAAAAATGTAATTATAAAGATTTTATTAGATGATACTCACAATTATAGTAAAAATACATAAAAAATATATATATTTAAATATTGTTGTGTATTATATCGCCATTTTTATTCATTCATTGATTGAAAATTCCGTTTTTTAGTGATGCCATCGAAAACTTTAGATTAGTTGCACTTTAAAATATCAGAATAAATACTACTATCATCAAACCTGTTCATTAAAATTTTTATATCTCAAGAACGTTAAGCTCAAATTTTAGATAATATTAATAATTTTTTCGATTTTATGGGATTATGTGATTCTGGAGAAGTGTACCAACAAAGGGTTAATGATGAATTTTTGAGATTTCAAAATACTAATTAGGACCTTCGTATATACCTATGAGGTTTGCCAGGCAGAACTCAGGAATTCAGAAAAATTTTGAAATTAGAAGTTAAGTATTTGTAATATACCTAATATTAGGTCGAAATACGACTAAAATGTTTAATTTATAAAACCATTTTCTAATAATTTCATTGTACAATTGTAAAACTGTTGAATGGATCAAAACTTTTTGTAAGAACTCAGAATAAAAACCACTTTTATAATATCCTCGCCAAATTACAATAAAATTTTAATCAATTGTGAGAAACTAACAATTTTAATAATAGAAAGCGCATGCACCAGCCATAGTAGGAAGGCCCCCGGAGATGTCTTTGGGACGCCTATCCTCCTTTGCAGAGATTTCCGGGAATTTTCAAAAGTATAATTGTTCCTACGTCCACCTAGCGCGAACGACCGCGACGGCCGAAATTTTCTGCATAAATTCTACCTCGGTGGGAATGTATAAATTACTGGCAGGGGGCGGACTCTCGCCGCCCATAACTCGAAGTGTCATTTTAATAAGCGACTAAATTGTTTGATATTGTAATAGCGTGTAATAACCTGACACCAACGGGTCTGTCCTGCAAACGCCACAAAAATTATATTGTTGATTCGTCAAGTTGATTGACGGAGTGTCAGTCGATCGCTAATTGCATTTTGGTGGCCGAGCAACTCCCAGTTTTGTAATTATACTAGCTGGAGGCAGGCGGAGTCCCGATCCCGGCCCCAATGGTGGGAATGTTCGAATTTAAATGAATTGCGGCGCTTGCAAGACTTGTGTCCATAGAGTTGGCCGACACGTCGATTCGAGAAGATATTTCCTTTCCGGACCTTCCTATGTGCGGTCAATAATTTTGACAATGAAATTTTTTCTACTTTTTGGTGCATTGTACACCACCGTCGGTCTGTGCCAGAAAGTCGAGCCCCGGAGAGATGCAGAGGTATTGATTGAGCCAAAAGGACCGTGCTCCATAAAGAAGGGTCCATTCCCGGCCAGTCATCGACCGGCTGCAAAGCCAAATCGAGCATTTATATCATCAGTTGTTCTATATCGAATGTTTTTCAGTATCCGCCGCCCGAGCTGCTCGAGGCCCTCAAGCCCATTCACGAGTCGTGTGTGAAAAAAACCGGAGTAACCGAAGGTAAATTGTGCCCTGTACCCAACCAACTAAAGCCCTATAACCGGAACCAGACCCAGGACTCGCCAGCGACCGGGTTTAGTTTGGTTGTTTTTGCTGGAAGGGAATGCTATAGTCGGCCTTTATCCGATTGCTTTTTTCCTTTTATTTTTTACTTTCAGAGGCAATCAAGGAATTTAGCGATGGTGAGGTGCACGAGGACGAAGCCCTCAAGTGCTACATGCACTGCGTTTTCGAGGAGGCAGATGTCCTGCACGAAAGATGGCAAGGTTCACTTGGAGCGCCTCCATGAGTCCCTTCCAGACTCGATGCACGACATCGTCCTACACATGGGCAAAAGATGTCTCTACCCGAAAGGAGAAACGAAATGCGAAAGGGCCTTTTGGCTGAACAGGTGCTGCAAACAGGCCAATCCGAAGGTGAATTTTAAAGCAAATTTTTCGCAATCACCCTTCAAAACTGGCCTACTTTTAGCACTCCTTCCTGATCTGAGTGGGTTGGGCCAATAACCTGTTACCGGAAAACCTAAATCCTGTAGATGTAAAATAAATTCTGCACCTAATCATGATGAGCATTCCAAAATTTAGTTTTATTGGTTTGAAAATGGGTTGGGCTGCTATAGACGTGTAGAATATTTATCTTGAAAATGGCGCACAGTACCAATTTTAATATATGATTTAAGATTTAAGCAGCATTTATGAAACTTTTCAGCAAAAATAATAAATATACAACATGAAATTTAACTACATATTTACTATCCTCCCTACATTAACAAACCCATCAATTTTCATATTCGTTTTTATGAAACTCTCACAAAAAATTGTGTACTTAAATTATTAAGGGAGTATTAAAATACGGCTTCAAGTTTAATTAAAACAATGTAGGGTGTACACAATTTCAATTAAAAATTATCTCTATATTTTGACCATATTATACATACATATGTCGTTTTTACATTCTCATAACCTCTTTCATAAAATTAGCACGGTTTTCTGCCGTTTTCAGTTTTTTTGTTAGTTTAATCACTTCAACAGTGAAGGCTGTGGATAAAATAATTGTTTAAAAATTTGTCGCTATAATATCACATGGGTCTTCATTAAGTTTTGAGCCAGGTATGATTTTCTTTAAAATAAAATAAAAATAATTATTAGCCGCTAAATGAACACAATATGAAGCTTTAAACGCGACTGGATGGCGATGGAAAGAGCTATAGAAATTTTTCAACTATAGAAAAAAATATTAAAGGGATAGTCCCATTTTTAAACAATATTAAAAAGAGAGTGTCTTTGCTCACATTAGAAAGTTATAATTATTTTTAATATTATTTAATAATAGATACGTATGTGCAAAGTTTTAGATACATTTGTATTATTTTTAAAAGTGGCCGCAACGGCTAGTTTTATTCTAGCAAAGATTCTGTCTGTGATTTCAGGTATTTTGATTCGTTTCAGATTTCTTTGCAATGGTGGTGCTCATTGAAGCCCTTCATTTAAATTATTTAGTGTCTATAGAGAGATAGACGCGGATGTATGTTTGTTTCCGGATCGAAGTAATTGATGTCCCCTCGGAGCTATATAAATGGGACGTTCGACTTTTTACTGTCATTCGCAAGCGCCAAGAAGTGAGTTGCACCCGCCCGCCCAGGGCTCCGAGAAATCCAGGCCCTTAATGATTTATTATACTTCGATGGTGTCCGACTATACGCCAGCGATTTTCTGTGTGCTTAATTGACGGAAATCGTTTTTGTCCCCAAATTGTGCTATCGATTCGAGTGATGACCCAATTTTTCCCTTTCAGCTCTCATACATTTTTTGAGCACAGCCACCGATAGAGTCTTAAATGAATTATCGAATCTCGGGAACGGATTCGGAGCTTTCTTAAATATTTGCATACGAAATTGCCCTATTACGGGTATTTGAGGACCCTCTTCAGTCCAAAATTAAATTTGCTTTGTGTAATTGAAATGCACCGGGTCGCCAGCTGGTGCCCTTTCTGTGTCACCCTGTTTTAGGCACTTAGACAGAATTATATAAAGTTATTGGGTACCCACCGATACTGGAACTGAACCTCCATGAATAATTCATAGTGTTCGAGCAGAGCGGGTCCTTGACGGAGGAACCCGCAAGTCCCAAAGAAAGCGGCATACGGAACAAGTAAAAAGTTACTCAAAGGCATTAAACTTGTTAATGAAATTTTAAATGTTCAAAAGCACTCCTCCCGTAATTCAGCAGTACCCGCAACCAGAATTCTTCAGAAATTAAGAAAGTTCCCTCACGTGAATCAGCACACGCCCTTCTGATACTTGCATATGTTTACGAGCTCCGGCTGTGCCTTGTGTCGCGACACGAGCCCACAGCGGAATGATAAATTAAAATTTTATCGTTCACAGAAGCAATTAAAGAGTTCAACGACGAGGAAACTCGCGATGATCCTGCTCTTAAATGTTATATGAATTGGCTGCTTCCAGAGCGACGCTACACCCCAGGCCCGGGGGGTGCACTTAAAAAGGCACATAAATTACCTTGCCCTCCCTGGCTCATGGATTTACCTGAAGTAGTATCGTTCGTAATACGCCTGCCCAATGTACAGCGGCTAAAGGTGGAAATTTTTATGAAAAAGGTCCCCGGTAATCAAAGTAGGAAACATTAAATCAAAGGCAGAAATTTTATACACACCCAACCAGCTCTACCCCATTTATCTCAGGATTCCACAACGTTTAAAGTCATTTAGTGCTGTTCGCGTTCTTGGGGCGATTTTGTTGCTTTTGAGATGCAAAGTGCAACATTTTAAGCAAATTACGATCATATCGCCCGGTTCGCTGACGACTTCATAAAGTGACTTTTTTTTATATTATTATGGCTGATTTCCAAAAAGGGCCCAATTTAAGAGAATTTAACGAGAAAGTAAGGAACATTAAATGCAACATTTTACAGTTAATGCTTACTGCACTGCACCCACACCATCTTCAATATTATGATAAAATTATAATATGTATTGTATGTATATAATTTATTTTAAGCAGCAACTTTACCCCAAAAGTAATCACATGAAATATCTAGGACTTACATACCTATGTATGTATTTTTCCAAAAATTTGGTTGGTCGAAATGAAATTTTTAACTTAAAATATCTCCGCAATTTTCACACAAGCAAATATTACTTAATAAACGAGAAATAGGTGAATTTTAGAAATTATAATGTATTTTTTCGAAATATTTTCACTTTCTCCTTTCTTAAATCGATTAATTTTATTATTTCATAAACGGATTATTTCAGTATTACAAATAAAAATATTTAATTTAAATCTTTATGAGCGATGTTTTTGCTAAACTAAGTAAAATACTTGATACCAGAACGTTACTCACTTTATATTATGGCTTGTTTCATAGTTGTGCAACCTACGGTATTATTACGTGGGGATCAGCTTATAATAATGCTCTAAACTCTATTTGTAATTTGCAAGAGAGAGTATTAAGAATTATCAAGGCTAATGAAAGTGTTTCTGGTATAAAGTATCCACTAGATCTATCTAGATACATTATGTACGCTTTTATATAATTATAATAAACTAAAAGTTTTATATAATAGCTCAAAAAGTGCAACCAGGCACAAATGTGTTATACTACCAAAAACAAAATTAGAAATAGGTAAAAAAAAGTCACTTTTATAATGCTACCAATGTATATAACTCTTTGCCAAATAATTTAAAGAACCTTACTGTTAATAAAAAAACTTTAAAAAGAAAATGTATGGAATGGTTCAGAGGAACTTAAACTAAGGAGAAAACTCTCTTTGGAATTTTAGTTTTAAGTTTTGTTTCTAAGTTTTTTTTTAGCTCTTAAGCAAGGGGTATAGCCCCCCCCTTATTTTTTTTAGGCCTGCGCACAGGTTTATGTAAACCTACAGCAGGATCTATGCCTAAGTTTAATGTATTAAACAATTGTATAGATTACATTTTGTACCTAAATAAATAAATAAATAAATAAATAAATAAATAGTAATAGAATCAGAAATTTGTAGATTAGATAGGAATTCCTATAATTTTTAAATTTAAATCAGTCAAGCTTAACCCCATATAAAAATATTTGAAATACAACAAAGCATTTCTTTACAATGACCGATTATGATTTAATCAAACTGCTCATCTTAAAAACTGATTTGCCGCACAGGCAATTTTAACATATTGATTTCTTTTATATTAATAAAATAAAGCGTATCGTATAGACTTCTTTATTTTCGACTTCTAAATCCTCGGTATGTGTTATATGCTTTTTTTCTTGTATCTTTACGGTTTTATACAATTCTTGAACTACATTTTCAGGTCATCTTCATGCACAATATTTTTCTGCTTTCATGCTGCATGTGGTAAAAGAACAGAATAATTATGTAGCCTAAGTCTAAGCATTGGACTAAGCTGATGGCATTATTTTACATTAAAAGTTGGTAAATGGTTGTTTTTTTTTTAATTCACAGATGCAATATTTACTACATATATGTATATGTATGTACATATTTACATATACAAATAAGCGTGAGTTTTACGTACGCAGTAAATTCTTCAAATTCATTTAATTTCACCCCTGCACTGACGCGAAGGGAGAAATCGCTTTATTTCAATTATTTAATTTCTTATCCAACTGCGAGCAATTTAAAAACGATTAATTGCATAACCTCAACCCCTCTGGTTACTCACAGTGATTTGCAAAAACAACGACACGGCAATTAAGTTTAAATTAGACGTCAATTAAGTGCAAAATAACAATAGGCTTCTGCGAGATAAGCACCACTCAGTTCCCTTGGCACTCCCCAAGTGTGATAGTATAAAATCTTGGATTAAATGACTCTATCTACACTTCTAGCTGAGAACTCGTGCGGGCGTTTTATTCAAACATAGCCATCGACATGATCAAGATGAAAGTGTTAGTATTGTTTGCGACAGTCAGCATTTCTATAGCTCAAAAAATCGAGCCCAGAAGGGACTCGGAGGTAAGTTCTTGTTTCTGAACGAACCCTCTTTCATAGAATAAAGTTCGCAGTATCCACCACCAGAATTCCTAGAGGAGCTGAAGCCTCATCACGATGTGTGTGTTAAAAAGACTGGAGTCACCGAAGGTATAACATCCAATTTAAGGTAAACTGGACATTTGCGTGCGAAATGCTATCTTTTTTCTGAACAGAGGCAATCAAGGAATTCAGTGATGGGGAAATTCACGAAAACGAAAATCTGAAGTGCTATATGAACTGCATTTTTCACGAGGTTGACGTGGTCGATGACAACGGCGATGTACATTTGGAAAAGTTATATATCCAAATTCCAGAAAAATTGAAAGAAATTGTTCTGAATATGGGAATTAATTGCATTCATCCAGAAGGTGACACTTTGTGTCAAAAAGCCTGGTGGTTTCATCAGTGTTGGAAAAAAGCAGATCCAAAGGTGAGTTACAATGTTAAGAAATGAAAATAATAACAACATTATTTTGCAGCACTACTTCTTAGTGTAGTCATCTTGTCCCCATGTTTCATAAATAGAATATTCGAAAAAATATTAAAGGATTTGGTATTTTTCTTGTAAACCACATGCATTTTAATTTTTTATCTGAAAATATTATTGTTATCTGAATCTGCCTTTTTTTTTCCAATGATCGTATCTATAACTTAAAAAAAAAAATATTTTCCTAAATTACTATTTTTTCAATGTTGTTTGAAAGATATTAAATTTTATGTTTGCATTTAAATATTTTATAAACAGTATAAAATTATATTATTCAATTAGTAAAATACTAATAAATTCTGTATAACAGAAGGTTCCATTTTCAAAAATAGGTAGTAGTAAATAGTGACAAAAAGATACTCGGAAAGTTTGTACTTCAAAAGCACACAAATCTATGCGTTGGAGGAAGGAAATCACTTGAGTTTCGGAAACCTTTCATAAAAGTCAATCTGACCAAAGTCTATAACTTAATTGAAGCAAGTTGGCCGCCTACAAAGAAGAAAACCCAGTGCTTCTTTTCCAAACCTACCGTCAAAAAACTTATTCCGTAACTTGTGCACCTCGGCAAAGAGAAACAAATTAACAAACGGGCTAAAAAGTTTCAGAGAAAATTGTTTATGCTCCGGACGAGGTTTTTACCTTGGACGACAGTGGCTATGCTCCAATCAAACACGTCTCTCACCGCTCGTCTGCCCCGCTTTTAAAGAATTAGCCGAAAGGTCCAAATCAGCCAGCGAATTCATTTCGCCAACAAAATACATCTGGCCCGGCATCCATCGATGTGCAGGCGAATATTTTAGCAAGGTACTCGGGAAACAATAGATTCAATTCCCAATTTACCTCCGACGTTTCTGGTTCCTCAAAGAAACGCAAAACTTTACGTCGAGCATCGTTCGGATAGGGTGCAAATAGTACAAGTCTCCGACTGCACCGACTTGTAATTAAAAGTCAACTCGACTGTAAAAAACAATATTGGAACAAAAGGTTAAAACTGAGCACAAGCCTCTTCCGCTAAGCTTCTGGTTTCAGGTGCATTTCCAGGTGATGTGGGTCATTCGCCACATGATGTTGGAAAATTTTGTGTTGCACCCAGTTCCGCTTTTTTGCTACCCTGTGCTGGGCACCACACTCTTCCTTACTCTTATTTTGCCTTCTTTTGTGGTAGCTGAGGTTCTTTGGTGCTGGGATAAAATCACAAATTCATTTCTACTTCTTGCCAGATAACAGCGTGTGCTAGGATTTTGATTGCTCAGCTGTTTGAAACTAGATCAGACTGAAATATCGATCTGAAAAAGAATTACCATGTAGTTTTAGGATGTTTAGTTTGGCTATGGAAACTTGCCTTGTAATTAATTGAAAATAGTTCTCCACCAAACCTACCCCCAACACCTATCATCTTCAATGAAGGGTCTCTCCGACAATCTATGTATTTGGAAGACATTTATCGGACATGTCATGAATCACAAAGCAAAATGACAGCATCAACTTCCAATTACGAAAGAATGGACAATCAATTATGTAAATAAATAGGAATTATAATGTCATTGCAACAATCTCACGACTTAAAGAAACCAAAAATATAGGATCAATATACATCCCAGAGCAGTATAACCGACAAGCACACGTTTTTTATATTAAGGAATACATATCACATACTTGTTTGTTGAAGAATCAAACTCATATTTATGATAAAAACAAATATTTTCGAAAATCAAATTTCTCTGAGCCTTTTGTACTCTTCGAAATATAATAGTTCTATATTACTATTTCTAAAGAATTGATTTTCAGATTTTTTTATCCTAAATTGATAGTAGAAGTACTGATTAAATAGATCGTATCTTTGAAGTAAAACAGCGTTTAATTTCCCCGAAAATTTCCCTGTCGCCTTTAATTTTTTGTGTTATATCATTTATTTAATTATATTCAGTAATACCACAACAACAGATAGGTGAAAACAGTATCAAAATTTATTCAGTAGTACGTAAGATCAGTATATATAGATAAGTAATTATCTGCTTAAAACAACAATAAACCAAATTTTGTTCTCATAAATTATAATTCATTATTACACACCCACAGCCATAATTCATTTAACGACGATGATGTGACTTGCATCAATTTACGCAAATGATTTTGTTATCTATAAAGCATCGCATAGCATATTAAAGTAATTATAAGTTTCCACATATTGTAACATTCGCTCAGCTAAAATCAATAAAACGATTAAGCCTGTTCGGCATTGGAACTATTAGTTATATGGTTATTTTTAATTTGTTGAGTACGTGATGGACACAATCAGTAGTTAGCCAATTTCATCATTATTTTATTTTACTTAGTTTTGTTGCATGTTTAGGAGAAAATTACGTGCAAAAGTAGGTTAGTTAATAGAAAGTAAAGAATTCTTTTAAAAGAGAATTAGTTAGTTTTGTAGTTAGTTTCGTATATACTATTACCACTAAATTTTTCTTATTTTTGGTTTAATACCTAAAATCATTTAAAAGTGACGATAATGAATTGTTTATTTTCCGTACTTTTAGACCAATAAAATGAAGAGATGTTTCTAAATTAAAGTCAAATACATTTACAAAACAAATTCACTTGAACTCAATAGAGCTTTGCATAGAAAGACTTATGGCTGGAATTAATCAACTGGAAATACTTCCAAATATAATATGCTCGATGAGAGAAGAAAAAATTCACGTTTCAACTGGTTTGATAACTTTTTCGACAAAGCAAGTCGAAATATAACAAGCCAAGTTAAGACGAAATCACGGCGCTGTAAAGTTATTAACACGGGAATTTTTTTTTTTTTCCCTTTAGATCGTTACATTTTCACGTCCCGGAAGCGACATAAAATAATTAGGACGTAAAAGGCAAATTTCCTTCGTTAAATTTTGTTCTTGAGTGTTGGTCACCTGGATGTTAATCCGCATCAATGTGTTTTATAAAGATTTCCCTGCGCTGGACTGAAACTTTCTAGACTTGCTTAAAAAACACTAAAGAGTCTCTGCAAAAGCGAACAAAATCTGTCACCCTCCATCCATTCGCCTGAGGCGACAGAAATCTCTTCAGGGTAAACATTTTAAAAGAAATTTCGCAAGAGCAGGTTTGTAACTTCAAAGTAATTAAATGATTTATATCAGCTAGAGATAAAGTTTTCCAACAAAAGTTGAGTAATGCTGACAACTCTAATTTCTCGTGGGAGTATTACGAAGTATACCTTCAATGCATTTTATTCGGCACTAAGTCATTTTATGCGGAAACAATTTATTTTCGTAACCTCGGCTAGTCGGAGTGGCCGGCTGGGACAGGAGCGCGTCTCCGGGGACAATTTTTACTCAACTATGTCGCTTTTTTCTTTAATAGGATTATTAAATTGAAAATTTTAGAAAAATAAGGTTAGAGGAGTTCAGAGTTTTTACTCAGAAGAGCTCAATAGAACCAGCCGGACAAAATATATGCTGGCTCAAATAAGCGACCTTTTGAACTTTTGGCAGTACGTTCGTCCTGTAAAGAGACCTTTAGAAAATCTTAAAAAAGAAGAGGGGTAGCGCTAGCCGTCGAACGGCGATAAACTCCCCCGCACGCGAGTATAAAATAATAAAATTCATTTGTTGACAAAGCTGCTTGAAGCTTTAGCCGAATACCGAAATTAAGAAGAGAGAGGCTGTTATCAAAAATACACAAAGCCGCGGGCAGGATGAACAATATCAAAGGCCGCATAAGCCCTAGGGAGCATCCCGGCCTAGCCTTATTCACCGGATTAAATCTTAAACCCGAGCTAATGAATTTAGTCCGTCCCCGCACAATAAAAAACAGGCATTGTCTAGCATTAAACACAACAATCTCCGAACACGGTCTTACCTTCTTAAATCCCTGAATGCCCGGAAAATGTTCCCGGCGAGAACCCTTTTTTCTTTTATTTCTTGAGGCATCAATTTAATTAATGTCCCCATAAATCCAAGCCATTGTTTTCGGCATATTTAATAAATGGCGGGGGAAAAACCTATTACGGCCCCAACTACACGGCGAGGGCATGGCGTTATTTATATTGAAAACCTTTTATGTGACTTTCTCCAGAAAAACCCTCCGTTCGCCAGCAGCTAATTCAAGGTGAGCGCACTGAACGTCTTAAATTTTGTCTCTGGTAATTGTTTATTTAAAGTTAAGGGAAAACTTTTCCTGTAAAGTGGACGTCTTTGGAAGGTGTAGCATTATTATCCCACCTAAAATTACTTGCGGCTCAGTCGTTACAATGAAAATCCCTTCTATGAACGAACGCAATAGCCACATCAGAACAGTCGAGCAAATGAGCGGTGGTCCCTAAAAGGGCTGCATTTCGTGTTAGTAGGCAAGAGCTCCTGTGCTCGCCAGAAGGATTGGCTAATCTAGGCCATTTCCCGATGTATTGAATAATAACGAATCCAATTAACATAATTGCACAGACTTGGCTGCCTTCTGCCCCGTAATGGTTCAAACAGTGCCATTCATTTGCGCTCGTTAGCGTTTTGTGGCCACTGGCCGCAACTTCTTTATAGGGCAACACTTGTACTCACCTCCTCGGACTTCGCATGTAAGAACCACATTATCACCTTCCAGCAAAGGGCCAACAGTGCCGGCGACGTCACGACCAGATGCATCATATACTAAAATTTGATGGGGAGGAACTGAAAAGAGTCCAAAAACACTTCGGTCAAAATCTTTCGGTGGCATAAAAGAATATCTAAAGATTACTTTTGCTGGTGTATGTTGGTATTCATGTTGCGTAATTTTGAAAATATTTTCATACCTACCAAAAACGTTTCCAACCCATCCCCTACTTTCAATTTGATTGCGAAATTACTCAAATTCTAAGAAAGAATTTTATTAAATCTACCTCTGTATTTGGACGACGAAGAGATTTTGGTTTTCCTTTTAAGTTTTCAAAAATGTATTTAGAATATTTGTTCTTAAAAATATTTTATCTTTATAATTTCTTAAAGGTATAGATAACAATTTCAAAAATAAGTAGGTATTAATCGAAATATGTACATGTATATTTTTGCATGTGTTAATTTTTTGTTTAAGCTCGCTTTTACTATTATAAAATTCATAATTTACAACCAAACATTTAAAGCAATAAATTTTATATTGACCAGTAAACATAAATGCACATAATACTAAAAACTAACAAAAAAATTCATAAAGCAAACATTTTAAATTAAATTACTTCTAAATTTAATTTCGGAAGCAATATTATATTATAATATCATTCGAATGTTAAAGGGGTACTAAAAAAAGTTCAAAGTTCGCACAGGTGGCTTGTTGTATCGAAGTTTAACAATTATAAAAGATAAAATCTTTCTTTCCTTTGTACGTTATGAATTCAAAAGCATTGAAGCAGAAGTAATTCAAAATTAAATCAAGTACCCGTTAATTAAATGTACCTTTTATCCCTTTTCTCCGCCCACAGTAGTATAAGATTTGTGTTTGGTTATAAAGGGATCGAGGAGAATACAATTGAAAAAGTATGAATAAGAAAAAAATGCGTAGGATTCCTATTTAAGTTACTCTTTCTTAATATGCTTCACTAAAATCGGGTGGGTTTTATTTTTAATTTAACGATTCTAAATTAAATTGGAAACGACTCCAAAATACCATTTAATACTACAGAATTTTAATTCCTCAACATTAATTCCCCTCTGAAATTGCTACTGACATGTGTTTTGACAATTTATTTTGACGTTTATAACTTTTTGTAAGTTTTTATATAAATATCAATAAATTCTCAACGCCAGTTTTATCTGCGTTGTATATAAAGTTTTTTAAGCCACAGCCATTAACCGGGTAAAAACTTTATACATTTTCGTTTTTCTTCATTTATTAGAAGGAAAACTCAACTATATACCATCTGAGGACTGAATATGAACCATGAACAACTTGTCGTTGCTCAGAAAAGTACGAATTAAATTGGTAGAGTCAGTAGAGTCGTGTTCCCACCGGTCATTATTTTAACTCACCAAGAGCATTCTCCTCATTCCCACAGAAAGCTTTAACTCTTCCCGAGAGTATCCCGAAAATTAATAACGACACTTGCGACAACCCCCTTCAAAGTCAATTGGCTCAGCAAGGAGACGAAGCCATCATGAGATATGACGACCTTCTACAGAAATTTTATCAAAAAAAAATTCCAGCAATAATTTTTCCAGTTTTATCCCTTCATTTCCAGTCGTTTTTCCCTGTAAAATAACATTTCGCTTCTTTGAGGTAGCAGACTTTTCTTTTTAATTTCAAAATTTCCACAATTGAACGCAGGAAGGTTCCCAGTGGCAGTTCACATATGTGAAGTTATGTACGGGAAGATGAGAAGCAGTGGCGCAGGGTAAAACTTTTTGAGCGTTGCTGGTGGAGCATCCCAAGCCCGGGCCCGGGCCCGGGTCCTGGTGCCCATCGGGGAAGTAATAACCATAACATCGCCTTGTGTGTGATGTATTAATGTTTGGGGAGCAGCGAGGAAAATTCCACTCATTTGGTTTTGCGCTACTTTTTATCTTCGCTTTTTGCGAAAAAGTTCTACTTATTTGCCTGCTAAATTTTTGCTTTAATTAAGTACCAAAAAATATACGTAAATACGGGTTTAAATGCCCGTAAACCACAACAACATTGTTAATAATTGCTCTGAAGGAGATTACACTCCTTTCTGCGGTTAGTCGTCTTGGTTTTGTCGAGGAGCTGCTTGTTGAAGGACGGATAATTACCCGCCAAGGGAACCATACAGTTTCAAGAATTAAGCTGCATCAGCAAATGCGGTAGAATAGGAAATCGAACCGCACTGAATCCGGAACTTAATCAGACCCCAGAAATCATCTCAAACAACACCGACCGCGGTTAAATATTTAAAAAGCCTCTCGAGTAACCTTATAAACCCCTTCTTTCAAGAAGATCCATTGCAAGGGATCCAATATTTGCTCCTATTGACGCTCGTAAATTTTTGTTATTATCAGCATTATTCTAAGGATTTTCTGTAATAATAAATTCCCAAGGAAAAATCTGCTTACTAAGTCATCGATTATGCAAATGAGAGTATGACGGAAATGAGTTCCTTACATGGCTTAACTTGTGGCTGCAGGAAATGGGAGCCCTTGTGGTTTCTTAGATTTGTTGACATAACTTGATGTTTTCATAATAATCCCTGTAACCAGCCGTGTGCTCTTTAGAATTTAATTAACATAAGATTAGAAGGCGGCCTCTGTAAGAACCACTCATATGCATTTACGACCTTATCCACTTTTAGGTTAGGTTTTGAAATTAAACAATTTTTCTACTTACCAATAACCGTTAAATTAATCCTATGGTTTCTGGTTGGTGAATTCTGGAAATCCACACGACATCTGTAAACCTACAGAAAATAGTTATTGAGATTTTTTCTATTATCGTAATTTTAACTTACTCACCCCTTCGTCATCCAGCTGAATATTGTCCACTGTCAATGTGGCAGGATGGGCGTTTGTGACAAAATATGCTCGGGGACCAAAAGAGTTTGTGTCCGACCAATAAAGTGCCTTCTCAAAAGCTCGTCCTCTGACGTCAAAACTGAAATAAAAATGTATAATCAGATTATTTCAGAAGTTTTTACATAAAATATACATAAACGTATATAACTTTAACAAATTTTAAACATCGTATGAATTAAATATTTAAGTGAAAACCACGCCCACGATATATGGTCGTTGGATATGTCATTTATGACCTTTAAATACAAAGATGTTTCTCGAAGAAAGGTTAACTTGTTACTTTAGTGAAATATAATAAAAGTTGATGTACACACATGTGATGTATGTATAATGAAGTATTTATTATGCATCATATGTACATCGACTTGATATCTTTTCAAGGAATTTCAGAAATTTCAACGACCTAATTTAATGAGTGAAGGCTGCGAGGAGATGTCAAATATTTAAAGAAAAAATCTTTAAGTTTAAGCCCCTTGAGATGTTGAAGCTTACGAGATCGAGTTATGATATAACTACAATTAAATTAATTTTTAATCAGTTTGCAAAATTTCATGCACATTGGTCTAAAAAAACAATTAATTGTATAAGAAATTAATTAAATATATTCAACTAAAACAAATTAAATGATTTGAAATAAATTGTGATTTATTTTAAATATTAATTTCATTACTTATCTCAAATAAATTAGTAGATTAGAAGATCTGAAAATGTTATTGATTATAAAATTAATTCAACAAATATATTACATTATTTGTTATTTCATCTTGAATAACTTTTGCCCAGACTTAGTCTAAAGTTGTAGAGAATCTGAAGCTTATAAATAAAGTTCAGTTCAGTTCAGTTCAGTTCAGTTCAGTTCAGTTCAGTTCAGTTCAGTTCAGTTCAGTTCAGTTCAGTTCAGTTCAGTTCAGAAAAAAAATAATTTAATTGTGTTGAAGATAAGGTTTACATAATTTCTAGAGAAATACCTGTACCCTTAGACAAATTAATAGAATTAAAGCATTATTTAGTTGCTACATATTACCTAAATAAAGATGCCTGGAGGTAAATATAAATAAAGAAACGAATGAGATAAACAAAATTTAATTTCTTATTAAAAAGTATCTATCCTAATAATCAGTACTACTAGATGGGTTTCAAAAGTACTTTTTACTTAAATATTCTGAGGTTTTTTGGGTTTATCTAGAAAAGTTCGTGAAAGTTAAATATACTGAGATATTTTCTCGTCTTCACACTTTTTTCCTATAAAGTAAAAAATATTTACGTGCTGCTCGAAAATACTTACTCAAGTTATCAAAAATTAACCAGCATTAGACCGGAAGTAACAACGATGACTGCGTCGACGTGGGGCTGCTTTTGAATACTCCCCACTCTACTTTTCCTTTGAAAATTAGTAAAAAAAAATGGGCGTCCTTTTGCTAAAAGTTTTATGAACATCGCACACTTTGAAGTAAATCTGGACTATTTACTTAGGAAACTTGGCTGCTGCGGCGGGTTAGCCACACGTACAGTCGCGGCTGTAAAACACCCAGCGACGCGGGGTGCTTAATTTAAAAACTCCAATGCAGTTCTTTTAGTGTTTTACGGGGGCAAAAAGTTTTTCCGTGATAAACCACGTAGTTCAGAGCATCCCGGTGGTATCTGGTAAGTTCGCCGCTTGTCTTACGAGTCCAGGGAGAAGAAAAACTTATTTTGGTTGCATCGAAGGACTTTTGGTGGTTTCCTTCCCGGATAGATTAAATCTGCGGCATCCCAACAGATTTCTAGTGGGTTTTTGCGCCTGCTTTTGTATTGTCACAAACCGAAAACTCTTAGACGGCGACACTCTGAAATGGTTTGAAATCACGTCCTCCGCGAAAACTTCATCTTGGCATTGTCTCTGGTTTTGCAGGGATTGCTATCGTTATTCCCGATAATATCTTGCGTGAGGATTTATTTTGTGCCAAACTTGTGAATTGTATTAGACAAAGTAAACGGCATGCCAGTCATGATTGCTTTTTTTTTTTGTTTTTTTATCCTCCCCCACCTTTGTTTTGAGATTTCTGTTGCGCCAGAATTTGTGCCCCAATTCATTCAGCCCCACCACAACTGTCGATGCACGAGTCCGTGGCGTTTAAGTAATGAACTTTCGAACTATTTCCCGAGGGATTTTAATCTTTCATGTTGTGTAACAATTCCGACATAGCTCGATGGTCTCTGGAAATGTTGCACCTGTATCGCACGTGACAATGGTGCATTAATGTTAATGCATCCTTTATGCCGACACCTAGAAAATTACACTAAAAGCTTGAAATTATATGCTTTGTTATTCTACGAATTTTTCTCTATCAAACATTTCGTTCATCAATCCATGGGTCCCGGCTCGGGTACAAGGCCCGAGGACTTTTGCCAAAAAGTTTTATCAAAAGTTCAACGTGCATTAAGCGAACAACCGCCACAGAATTCTTGAATAATTTTTGGCAGCGACAATTTGCATAATGGCCATGTTGCTGGAGGCGTGCAAATGTCCCTGATTTGTAGATCAATTGCCGGGACATATTTTCAATACCAGGTACAATTGGCCGTATTTAACTTGAAAATTCCTCTTAATTTTATGAAAGACTTCTAGGAGCGGAATATCAATCGTTCGCACGATAACTAAATGCCCTGCAGCCCTTCGCTCTAGACAAGTAAATGCAACTCCAAGGGAAATCAAATGAATGGAGCAAGTCTCGAACAGCTTCGGGTTCGCCTCCCCTGCTCCACCTTTAGTTATATAATTCAGATGGCTAATAAATCACACTCCATTCTTCGTCCGGGCACCGATTCAGGAGCTCTAAGCCCTGAACTCAATGCCGACTGCACAAGGTGAGCTATGAGCCACCTTCTCTGACTCAAAACTCAAGATTTTCCTGTAAACTATTAGTGGTTGGTATTAGCACTTTCTTGCTGTCTTTATGGCATAATTGATGATGCACCAAACCAGCAGAGGATATTTTGAAAAATTGCTGAGCACACAACCAATATTTCATGGTTGTTTTACTCAAGAAGTGATTCTTGGTATTAAGATTGGTTGTTTTAGTTATATTTATATTTATTTCTTTTGTTTAATAAGTTCATATTATGCTGTATTAAAAAATGTATACCTAAAAATAATATATTAAAACAATTTATGTTACAGACTTCGAATTTCGGAGTTGCATTAATTTTCTAAAATTTATTTTAAGGATATAAATATGTACGAAGTTGACTATTATGTTTTTAAGTTACAAAAATATTAAATTTAAGTAAAATACCACAAATTTTGTTACTATTTCCGATCCAAATGATGATTGATAGTATACCTAATTGAAAATCTTCATTACGAGAAAATAAGTCCTTATTTTAAAGTTTCGGACGGTATCGAGTACAAGAACAATAATATGATTGATATTTGAAATTAAAAAATAAATTCGGGAGAATATGTGATTCAAATTAAAAGTTGAACTATTTCTTGCTAAATATAATTTACAAAATGTATACAATTTTAAGAGTATTTTCTTGAAATCGAATTTTTAAGATTAAAGTTTTCACGACCGCAAAATCGGTTAATGATTATGTATTTAGATTTCCTTGCTGCGATAAAAGTCAATATTTTATTATCTTTATGTAGGAGTGAAAAAAGTTAGTTTATACACCACACCATTATTTGTCAACGTCCAATATCTTCTCTTTTATGAAAGTGCAACAAAGTTTCATTTTATTTCAATAAGCAAGTTCCAACGACCGCACGAGGAAGGAGTGATGGCCACCACTGAATCTGACTTTATCGATTTAAATTACCCATCATAGCGATCCGGGGCCACTGGCAAATATCCCTTGTGCCCGCGAAATTGGCATTAAGACACTAAATCGAAACCGATGCCCTTTTTGAATGGCCGAAGCTACCCCGGGAAATCAAACATTTCGTCTGCAGCAGTCGAAACTTTCGCAACAAATTCTCGAAAGCCCCGGTATAAACTATATGAATGGTTTGGCGATCGATGCCGGCTCGTTTCAGTGCCCAAACTTATTAAACTCTATCGACGGGTAAATTACGTCTGAATCCGCCGACGATTTCTCTCTGGGAGCCTTCTGAATTGTTACTTGATAAAGTTTTCCGATGGTCCTTTCCCCGTCATTAGCCAGGGTACCAAGTTTGTCAGGTTAACTGATTTGCTAAGTGAATGACTCTGGTAAAATCAAGAACTTTTGAGAGCAATGGAGGTTCTCGAATTTAAAGTTATTTTCCCTTAATGTCTTCCTCGAACACATTCAGTTATTTATCGCGTTTTATTTTAGCACTCAGAGGAGTCCTCGTCAACTATTCTAAAGATTCAGGGCCCTGATTTTGTGGACCAGGGGGCGAAAACACTTTGGCTCAAATAAAGCATTACAACATGCGCTAATTGTTCGGAAGAAATTGCTCTCTAGAGGCTAGAGAGATCGGAAGATAGAAACATTCGCTCGGTTAGTAACAGCATCTACCTCGTCTACTTTAAATACGAGCTAGCTTCTAAAATTGGGCTGCAGCTGTTCAAGCCCCCGCAGAGCCATAAGACTGCATGAAATTGTTTTCGACACACCCTGCAAAATATCCTGCTGCCGGAAGGAGACGAAATGTGAAATAGTTGCAAAATTCTTTAGTCACGTTGGGCTTATAAAGCCGGGGGACGTACATAGGTATATACGCAAGGCCTAGACCTCCTGATTGACAAAAATTCCACTGTACATCTTTGTTTTGCCGAAAAACATCAATTCCGGGAAAAAAGGGAAAATCCTACAGGATAAAAGGGATTTGTGTTGTGAGCAAGGATGTAACCTTTGCAGCAATCCTTAAACAATCGTTATTTCGCTTAAAGAGAAAATTGATATCAATTTGGGCTGGGGAGCTGGCCCCATTTAAAGTTCGTTCGAGTCGCTCGAATGATTACCTTCCTCCGGTAGGAAAAACCAAATATTCTTCCCACGAGAGGGGTCCTGGCAGTTTCCAGCCATTTCGGGACGCGTCTACTCTACGTTCCCCGAAAATACTCCTGGAGCCGAAAACATAACTTAAACAAATGGAACGAAATGAAATGACAGAAAGCCAGGGAGTGTTAACAAAGGATCCCCCGCCCGACATCGCCTCAGTGCGTATCCCGGCTCCCGGGCCGGGGCCCCACGTTCACCTCTCCCGTTGTCAAAAAATATTTCCACTTAAGCTGCGCCAGAGCTTCCTATAAAATTTTAACAGGGAAAGTGGAAAATTGAAGCAATATGGAGGCCATTCAATTTGGGTCAGGTCAACCATATTTTGCGAGCCGACAGGGGTGGCCGAGGCGAAAGAATTTTCGGGATAGCACCGGATGGGAACATTCACTGTTCGCAGCTAATAGTCTTATGGGAGGAAAAGGTCCGGCGGCTGTTATTTACCGGAATTGGCTTTTCATACCTTTTCATTCTTATTGGTAATTGAGAAATTCCACGGGACTAAGAAGAAAGCAATCTGCACTGATCCACTCGGGCGGTGGGGTATTAAAAAGCTATTAAGCTAAAACCTTCCTTGAGCTACTCCCTGCGTACGGCCGGGGTTAGTTGTCGGGGCATTCTACGAAAATATGACTGCAAATGGGCTCTCCCGGGAAATTGGGGTCGAAGCACTGCGGAACAGGAACAGTCACCTGAACAGGTGGCCCGGCACTGTGCTGTTTTAACCTCGTTTATTCCAGCAAAATCTTTTACTAATAGCCAAGTTCACTTAAATAATCACAGAGTTCCTAAATAATTTCGTTCGCACAAGCTCTGCATCGTTTTGCTCTGTCATTTTTAAATTTGTCTAACTACCGGAGTAAGCTCAGTAGAGGATTTGAAATAATAACGAGGGTCAATTTTGTCTTACGAGGTCACATTTACCTACAATACACACATATGTTATATTATATGTTTTTATAGAAATAATTGTTTGTTTAATTATTTTATGAAAATCAATAATCAATAACATACCATTTTTATTTCATTTCATTGTAAATTTTGTATATGTATGTCATGTCAGGAATAGAATAGGGCGGGTATCCCTGGGTAGTCTGTAGCGTTGCCAGATCGTCTGACATTTAGGTACATACATATACCCTAAAAAATTTTAATTTCCTATGCGTTCACGGAGATGTGAATCCTTAATAAAATGCCTGAATCACAAAATTTAATTTTTACTTTTTATTTTTAATCATAGTCATACAAGTTTCAAAATTAACTGGTTAAGTAATTTCAACCCCTAACTGTGGGGTACCAGGCGCTCCAGTTTTTTTTTTTATTTTTTTTTTATTTTTAGTTTAAGAAAATGATAAATGTGATTAATTAGGAGGACTATCTAGACCTAGATCCTAGACCATTCAGCATAATCCTAACTAGCAGGGAAATTGACTGGTACCTTAAGAAACTCCAGTGTCCCAATTATAGCTAATATGGCTTCAATTTTATGCTAAAATTTGTTAAAAAGTAAGCGCTAATATATAATCGTGCTTTACATAGATGATAGATGATTTTTTTCGAGAAAAAGTAATATTATTTAGGTTTTATCAGATGATGCTCGCAAATATGGTAAAAAAACCGAAAAAACGTTTTTCATTTATTCGACGTGATATTCATTCATTAATTTATTGAAAATTATTATTATTTGTTTTTTTATAAATAAATCTGATTCAATTGAAAAACTAAGCAGTATGTACTTCAAAATACTTTTTTTTATTTAAAATTTCATACATCAGGAGTGTCCAGCTTTTGAAATAAACTAAAATTTTTTAAAGTATTAACAGTTTTCAAAAGAAACATATACTCGAATTTTAATCTTTAGGTATGCTACTGAAATAAAGCTGAAAATCAATAAAAAAATATTATCTATAATAAAAAAAAGTAAAATTGTAAAAATTATGGTTGAGGGTAGATACCTCTATTAGAGATAGAATATCCAGTGCTTATTATACTTTGAGTTACCCTTATAAATTAAAAGTCATTATTTGATTGTATTTTTAATCTATTTAAAAACAGAGACAAATTCTCACTTCGGCTGTATTTTTTCTTGTTGTGTATGTTACCTGATATGAAAATGCGGAAATATTAAAAGGATCCAATTTGACTATCATGATAGAAATAAAACTTTAATAACTGATTGAAATGATTAACTTAGTAACTTAGGAAGCAAAAGTAAAAGTGGTGATTGCCTGTTTGTCACTTTGTTTCATTTGTATCGGAAGCAAATGCAAATTTAGCAAATTCTTTGTTGGGCTGGTAAACTGCTAATTGTACGAATGATATGAACGAATTTATGTGATTACAATTAAAATTATTTTATAGAAATATAAAGGTATAATTTAGGTGCATTCGATTTTGTTTTTATTCTTCGATTGTACAGACCAATTCCCGAGTCCCAGTGAAGCATTTCAAATTCCATTAGAAAGAAAAACAAAAAGCTGAAGGCCACAGGCCCCCCAGACACGCGCCGATTAAGTCAACTTTTAATTGTCTCGGCCAGAGGGAATTTAACGTCTATGGGAGGGTCCATCGCCCGGACAATAAAGGAAACGAGAAAAATCTCGGAAAAGAAACGAATTCCCGGCTATTAACCAATAAATCAGCGATTATGAACCTAATCCGCCATAAATCCTCAGGAAACTTTCCTGGAGCAGTCGGTTCTTTTGTAATTTCACCGCTCCGATAATATATTGGAATGTAATATGGTGCTGAATCGGCAGTAATTACTTAAGAACTTTCGGATACTAATTCAAAGCCGGTTAATCTCAAGCACATTTCGCGCAAATAAACATTTGCGATTATGGCGGCCATTTGTTAGTCAGCCGGAACTCAGGAGGGTTGCAGACCCGCGGCCCCGGGTCCGAGGAAGGGGAGGGGAGTCGACTTGGTTTGTTTTTCTGCACAAAATTGGCGACGTGCCTCAAATGCCAATTTAAGTAACTTGGAGCGCTTCGGTAAATATTTGCTCTTCAGCGAAAATTTCCAAGTAGTTTACATTTTATTACAAGGGGCCGACTGCCTTAAAGGGCAGATCACAGCGCACAATATTATTTCGGTAATTTTTGGAGGCACACAACATTTTCTCGTTCTTTTGAGGGCGGTGTGGTCTGAGTAATTGCTGGGAACTATAACGAAAAATGTAAATTACTAGAAGCTATAATAAAAGTTATTTACTGCCAAAAGCGAAAAAATAATAATTAACACACGAAATGGGATCAGCTCGATGAAAACATTTCTACGGCTCATATTGAAAGGGAAATCTGAAATTGCGGAAAATAAAACAAGCTCGCGAGCCCTTACTGCGGCGGGTCACGCTACTCAACCCTAGCATATTATTTATGAAACCCTCACGCGTGCTGATACCGCTGTCAAGTGCCTACACCCCTGGAGTGAGCTGTAGGCCATGTCATTACAGCCTAGCGAAATTCTCCGTCTCAAATTGAATATTATCAGGAGCAAGGACATTTAGTGATTTGTTGCAAATCTGTTATTAAATTCAGGTCGCTACCATTTCCGAGATATAACTACAGATATGATACCTAATTATGTGACTGTTCGCATAATCACTATGCATTTATTTTATAATCTGATACGGATCAAATTAAATAGAAAATTGTTCACCCATAAAATAAAAAGTATAGACAACAAACAGGTTTCATTCAAATACTTTTTAAAAGAAACTGATTAAGTTCAGATCTAGATTTATCATATTTTATAACCTAATTTTTTTTGTATATTAAATATCATATCCAATCCGATTTCTGATCAATTCTCGTGCACTTACTTGCACATTTAGCGATTTAAATCGCGATCACTCATATGCTGACTCATTAAGATTTATTGATAAATGTTGCACTTTACGCACATGCAAAATTATTTACAGAAAAATGATGCAATTAAGTTTAATCAACTTTTTCCCCAAAATATTGCGTGATGGTCAAATGAGACTTCAAAATTAAAATATTTTGGAAATTACGCGCCAAGAATGTTCCCAGAAAATGTAATCAAAATTTTGTGAAGAGATATTTATTACTGAACTAAAACTAATTTATTGGATTAATATTCTGATGCTAAATGAAATTTTGTCGATGTAACAATCATTTATTATTTTCTTGTGTTGTAAATTAAAATTTTCCAAGGATAATATTGCTTCCTATATGAATCCAAACGTTTACTAATGGAATTACTTAAACTAAGTTTAAGATATATACATAAAGGATAGAAATCGATTCAACATTTAAATGTTTTCTTTTGAAATTTACGTTTTCTAGTCTGTAAAATTGAAATTAAATCAATAGATTGAACAAATAACCTGTCATTTTGTTTAAAGTTTGCTTTTGCAACAAAGAAATGAACATCCGTTTGGATTGTCTGTCCTTCAATTACGCTTGAGTGTTTGCTGTGATATTTCTACAACGGCGTCCAAATATTTCCAGTTTTAATGGAATTTCTATAAAATTGAATTCAAAAGATGTCTGAAAGATTTAAAATTGGAAGAAATACTTGCATCATTCTGAATCGCAAGCAAAAGTTCAATTTCTTACAGTCAGTGTAAGCGGAAATTACAATAACTCACATAAATTCTTATGTTTATGTTTAATAGAATGCAACAAACTCCATTGATTTATATTTGTTCGGTCAATAAATTTTGTCTTATTTCACAATTTCTTGCTTCCGAAGGACCTTAAAAGAATGAAAAGAATTCTTCAGTTTTGAGCCCCTGAGGCAAGAGTCCACTGCCACTCAATTACACGATCACTGTACAAACAATTTTCTTTTTCTTTATTTAATTTTTTTTTTTTTTTTAATAAATCGAAGAAGTCACATAACTCGGGAGATGCTGACGTCAGCCTTTTTTTTTTCTGACAAGAATCAGGAGAAGCAAGCCAGTGGTGGTAGAGTGCGATGTTCCTGACTTCCAGAATTCTGAAAACACAACAATAAACAAAAACCACCAAACATTTGTTTGTCCCCAAACAAATTGCCCAGCTTCGATCCCCGGAATCGCCGGAAGTCCCTTAAAAGTTGTGAACACCTCGCCGGAGTATAGTCGGCTCGTCGGAATGGGTAGAAATTAGGAAAATTGCCGGCGGCAGTATAAAGACAATTTATTCACCAGAGCACGGCAATGTTTAGGGCATTAAAAATTATGCTCTCCTGCTGGAGATTACTTCCATTATTTGCTCATTAATAATTCTTATCTTTGCCCCAGGAAAAATGGCAAAAATTAATATTTCGCCTGTTAAGTACCCCATTGAAAAACCGCGGCACGTTTGCCTGTTTGTTATCACCTCTGGAATTGTGTCATAGCATCACCGCGGCCCAAAAGGACACAGTTGGGTAAACATCTTTCAGAGTGGTACCTGCCCGCGCCGCCGACGCCCCCGCGCCGAAACCAATGCCATAACACGCTCCTATCGCGGCTAGCTCCGCGGGAGGTAGTTCATGCTTCTAAGACACTCAGCCCAGGAACCCTATAAATTTCCGCTTGCCAACTACATGCAGTCGGAAAGGAATGAACAAAGCGCCTTTGCCGCGCTCTCAGAGGTCCTCCCGCGGTGGATGTGATTACAGGGATAACGCTTTTTTCGCTATATGTGTTTATCTTCCAGTCTAAAGTGCTAAATGCTGTAGCTGTTTTATTCATAAAAAGATTGTAAATTGGCAGTTATGCCATCGCAGCGATAAGGCTGCGAATTCGCCGCTGTTTACCTTTGCATACCTTCGCCGCCCGATGTAATTGAACTTTATGGGAGTGGCGGATCTGGCGGTGCCGCGAGGATATTTAGGGCCGCGAAATCGGTTAATGTGCCCTTCTGCTTTTCATGTGAAAACCGAAAACCGCCTTTTCCTTGCCCGATGCCAGTGTTTGCCCCCCGTTAAGTGTTATCCAAATTGTTATTTTATGGAACGATTTTGACTCACGACGGTTTGCTTTTCTTCATTTGAGCAGGTGCTGCCGGCGATAATGAACTTTTAGTCAACGATTCGAGGTGATGGCCTCTTTAAGATGGTCATGCAATAAATTCGTGAAAACTTGAAATTACGGAGAATTGTGAAGCAATTAAAAATCATGAGGTGCCAGAGTGCTCCGAATATTATGAAGTATTTTTGGAACAAATTAGGTTTAATTAGTAAAGGGCACGATATTCAAATTTGGGGTAATTGCGTAATTTTTGAGCTTTATGTTTATTTTGTGGCGTTTTAAGTGCTATTGGCACGTTAATGCTTTGAATGTTTGATTTTCACTTTGTTAATCTGATATTCTAGTCACAGAAGAACCAATTTTATTTTGAACTAGCTTTTACCTGCAACTTCGCCCGCGTGAAATCCCCAAGTACCAAGTTTGGTGGAAATCTCAATAACTTTAAATTTGACAGTCCGCCATCTCAAATTCGTAAATTCTGACAGTTGGTTTGAAATCAGCGATGTCGAAAACCCCGAAGTACCAAGTTTGGTGGAAATTATATAAACTTCAAAATTTGACAGTCCGGCATCTTGAATTTCTAAATTCTGACAGTTACAAAAAATAGCCTATGTCACTCCTGACAACCTCCTCTTTATGACTGTCAAGTTTCATCCAAATCGGTTCAGCCGTTTCGAAGCCGGACAGACAAAAAAACACCTCAATTTTATTTATATACATATATAAAGATGTTGCATTCGACACTACTTTGCAAATAAAATGTAAAGGATAAATGTTACTAAATATTCTTCAAAACTAGGTTAATGTAATCTAAGCCGTGGGAGACAGACGATTCAAGGAATTGTTTTCGTTTTTAAAGAAAATAGCTTGTTTTCAGAAAATTTAACCATATTTTATGCATAAGTATAAACTTGTAGGAAAAAGACCCAAATTTCATAACTTTTTGTTTAAAACTTTTGAAGTTTCTAATTTCTTCATTGTAATGTTTTACGAGTTATTAAAATCTTTTTTTTTGCTTACTATTTAACACATAATTTTTTATTTAATTCTTACATTTCATAATATTCTTCAAACATTCATCGCAGGAGGGACAGCTGTCGCTCTACGAAACTTGTTAGGTGTAAAATTCCATGAAACATACCGTAAAATTTCTCCAAATTACACTTAGATTGGTTAGACTATCGTTTGTGATCTTATTAGGTGCAATATGACGTACATAGGTATGTACATATAAAGCATAATATAAATAAAATGGGTCGACTATAAAGTGTAATTGATCAACTCTATCCTCCCCTGAAAAACAATTTTGCATTTACTGCGTACGCCCTTTTGTTTTCAAAAACAAACTATAATAATGAAAATTTGCTGAACTTCCTGTAGTTATACAGCAGTTTTAATCATTAATTAAATGAGAACATTTCTGTTCAATGAATTCGTTTTCGAGTTAGATGAAACCTTTTTTGAAATTAAATGTTTCCATGGTATCTTGCATAATGGTTTATGACTATTGAATTGAGAAATTATTTAAATAGATTAATTTATTTAGAATTTTAATTTTCCTGTATATTCCTCATACTTATGGGACCTTTATGCACAATATACAAATTTTTAGACAATAGTACAAATTTTACACAATACACAAATAAGTCATGCGAATTACAAAACATTAAATGCAATAAAGCAAAATTGTTGAATTATTAATAAATTCATTCAACGTTGAATGGTGAAAATTTTATAAATAATAACAAATTCAAGCTGCTCCGAAGAATATATTCGGAAGGGCTCAAAAACGGATGAATGCACAAAATAAAGTACTCATGTTTATGAAAATGTTGAATTATTACATGAACAGAGTATCAACGCCCATGGGGCTCCGCTCTTTTGCCCCTAGCCAGACTACCGTGTGCCAGTTCGCAGAGCGTCGAATAAATAGGCGCATAAACCAGTTTTGAACTTCTTAATGGCTGGAGATTTAAATCGTGAATAATTCATAAAATTTGCTTTCAAATATGAAATTCATTTACATCTCATTGCGAGGGCGGGGCAATTAGCGGTGGTGACCACCGACCCGTCGAGGGCCTCTCAAGGCAGTAGATTAGTTTAAAATATGGCTAATTTCAAAAGTGTCGTTCTGTGTATCCTTTCGGTTGAGCGTTCCATATAAATCATATTAATCTTCCGGAAATTATTATTATTTGGTACTCTCATGAGTAAAATTGTAAACGGATTACTGCGGAATGTTAAAACCCTGCTGGGCCGCATACCCGTGTTTGCCGACTTTAATAAGGGGATTTGCTTAAATTAATGATAGCACCGACCAGTGTCTCTAGCGCAGCATAAGAGCTCGGAAAATTTGAGTAAATATTTCAGAGATACTCGGTATTGCTTACCTATATAGGGGTTTTCCAGCACTTTCTCGGAACCAAAGGACCATGTAGACTCTGTCATCCTTGGCTTCTGGCTCAATGTCGCACGGAAGATTCGCAGTCCTGCCCAGGACAGCCTCCACCGACACTGTTGACACTGGAAGAAACAAGCGGAAGTGTTTAATGAGCGATGCATGAGAGCACGTCAAATTAAAATTACACAGTAGTTAGAAACAGGATCCAAAAAATTGAGTTAACCTAGCCCTGGATATTTACATATTTTTTCACAATTTTTCTAAATTTGAATGTTTACTTTTTTAAAGTCAGAAATTGCTAAATGAACAAATTTAATTAAACGTTTTATTAGATACATATATATGTAAATGATATATATGTAGATACGATGCTTTTAATTTATGACCATAATAATTAACTTGTGGGATTCAAAACTGGAAAAGAGCTTTCTATCATTTTCATTTTTCTGGGAGACATTTCAAAGTAGAAAATTAGGATTTGGCAGTCATAAAGTTTACTAACTCGCATATTTCTCCATTAGATATAACTAGAAAAAACATGTTTCACTAAATAACCCTACTAAGTTATCTTCTAGTTTAAAGGTCTTATTAATTTAGACAAATTCACAATATTTTATCCAAATTTAGTACCAACAAATTTGAATTTTTTCTCCTGCACATTTGGTTTAATGGCGCTATTTGAAATCCAAGTAAATGATAGAAACAATTCTGAACTACAATTTCTCTTGAATCTAGATTTTAAACTGATTTATTTAATAAGGCGACTGTCTATCCATTGAGCTACAACAATAGTAAAATTAAATGAAACTGAATATTACTTCGCATTTATTCGTAATTTATTTTGAATGTCTAGATTCGATCGGTTCGCATTGTAGAACATTTTTGGTTAATGGACAGAAAAAATTTGATGCGCAAAAATGTTACATTGATATTTTTAAAGCCCTTATGAGGAGGAATTTCTGTTTCTGTAGAAGCATTTAAGCATCAATATTTAAAGAAAAGCTTATTAAAAAATAAAAAATTCTCTTAAAACAGCGCTACTAAACCTTCCTGAACAAACGCATTCACGAAAAGTTCGAATGGTAGGATGTGAAGCAAATCATTTTTCCCAAGCAAATGAATACCTGAAGCTTGGCAACCTTAATTGCTCGAGATGAAAACAGCGCTTGCATCCACTAAGGTGAGCAAAATCTAATGCACATAGTCGTCCTCTAGCTCTAGCTTAAAAATTTAGCCTCTATATTAATCCAGCCATGCCGCTTTAATTCCCAGTAAAATCCTGATTAACGCTCGCATCGGAGTGAAGGGTACGTTCGTGTTCCTGAGAGGGTTGGGAGCTTTTATCGTAGTTTTACAGATTTTGAAAAATTTACGCTCTACCTCAGAATTTAATAATCCTAATATCAGAATTTAAAAAAAAAAAAATCAGATTGTATGCAAACATTTCAAAATATTCTTAAATTCTCGCTCAATCCTCGTCCCTACTTGAAGCTAAATTTGCCAATTTCCGGCACGAAACCACTTTTCCGCGATACGACTCACAGAGGAAGCAGCTTCACGAGATTTTTAATTCGCGCATATCCAGAAAAATTCGTAAATCGAAGAAAAAAATGGATTTTCATTTGCCAGACGACGGCCCTAGAATCTGCGCCGCGCCTGGGCGTGTCGTCGGTCCTGACTAGGCCCAGGCCAGGAGCGTCTGCGGTGGTTGCACTCCAACGCCGCTATCTAAGTAGATCATCTTAAGAAAATTAACTTGAGAACTCAGCTCGTTATGCATGACGTATTATATGTAGAAGTGTTAGGAAAATGCAAAGAGTCCACGAAAAGTTGTTGAAATTCCCCAGGAATGAACGAGAAACTTTCGAGGACATGCGACCTCGTTTCCTTGGATCGTTTTACTTTCCTTTTCCCTGTTTTTTTTTTTTTTTTACGAATTTCGCCTCGGTGAGGACTTCATATTTGCTGAATTGTTTCAGAAACTTTTCAACCCTTGTAAATGCAAACAGGCACAGTCAAAAATTGGCAAGATGAAAGATAGAGAGGAACCGCGGTCGGGAACGTTTTGATTTACGTACTCCCCCGACGCCGGTTGCTCCTCCTCGGTTCGACTCCAGAGCTACGCTACCACTGTAAAAGCAAATGCACTCTACCCCGCCCCGAACCCCGGCTTACTTCATTAAATTGCTCCGCGAAGAGAAATAGGTCATTTACCGCACATAAATGTTTCCTTTCTGAAGATATTAGCAATACCAAAGAAATATGCCGTGCCCTGATGTTGCTCCTAGAAAGTCCGCCCCCGCGTGGCACTGATTCCCTCAAGGGGGCATATCTTTCTTGTGAAACTAATGAAATTCATATATTTTAGCGCTCCCGACTGCAAGCGATAATTGGTTTGAAAATGTTCACCAGCATGTATGCACCTACTCCGATTTTTCCGCAATAGTGCTGTGATTCATGACACTTTTACACAAGCTCTTTTCGGAGTTTATTAACTTTTCATGGTCTAATAAATCATAATTAATACAACAAAGGTATATTTATTAGCAGCAGTAGTTGGAAGAATAAGAAGAAATAAATATCTATTCAGCCTTATTACTACCCATGAAATATAATCACATACCTACTTTTGTAAAAATGATATTTGATCAGTTATACAGCGCTATTCAAAAAAATATGTATTTTACATAAAATAAATAGAAAAACTAATTTCGTTGGCTTTAAATATAAAAACATAACCGTGATACAAAAATTAACGTTTTTTAAGTTCACACCTATTTTTTTGTACAGCGCTGTATAATATAATAACTGCTAAGACAGATTATCGTCAATTTAATTGGAACAAAAAATATGTCGAAAATTTCCAAGAGAATTATCAAATATTTCAACGGGGCTAAATTTCTGATGAAAAATATTTATAATATAATACATACATAATACACAATATAATTTTATACATAACCAAAATTAATTGTAGTAGCATACAATCACAATCAACCTAGGCATAGGAAAGCAGTAAAAACAACAAATCCGAGTCTTCAATTAAAGTGAAAAATTCACAATTAACAATCATTCAAAGTCATCATTAAAAATTGCGAACGCCCGGAGTGCGCTACTACGACTCAATAAATAAAAAAATGTTTATTTTTAGTTGATTGATTGATTCAAATGAAAATAAATGAAAAAATCGAAAAATAAGAAGAAAAATGAAGAACTCATCGTATGGATGTGTAGTGCATTCATTTTAATTTCGATAATACATGGTAAAAATTTCAGGATGATCGGTTGAACCGTGTAGGAGCCCATTCGTACCAAACACACAAACATTCGCTTTTATATATATATGTACATATGTAGGTATATACATATATAAGTTGATAAGAAAAATCCGATCGAAATATTTTTTTGTGAAAAAACTCTTTGGAATCAAAGGTAACTGAAGTGAATTTTTTACAACTTTATCAAGTAATTTTAATTCAAAGAAGCTTTGAAAGCACTTTACGATATAATTTCACTCGGAATACAGAACATGTTGCATGTGATTCAGAGTATTGCGGTTAAAAGAGAATTTGTCGTAAAATAAATCCAATTTTGGTTTAAATAAATGTCTTTCATATCAAATAGCTCTTTTAAATAGATAGATATCAAATAGCTCATTAAATAGACCATATTAGACAACAATATTTGTATATCAGATTTGTAAAATCAAAGAAAAGTGATATTTTAAAAATTGAGGTCGTTTTTGATATCTCGACTCGATGTCGATTTCTGTCGATATCGACAAATTCACATTTTATAACACTATATCGCCCAAATTTCAGCTAATTGTCATCGAAATGTCACTCGATAACATGAGTACGGTCGTGAAGTTGAAGTTCTTTTGACAAATATGAAATAAATGTAAGTAAACCCATATATTATTATAATTTATATTTACTTAGTTTATTTAATAATATTGCAGGGTTAAAATAAGGTTTTATGTAGAAATACTCTATAGCCGATTGGATCATATTACCAAATTGCCAATTTCGTAAGAATCGAGAAGACCGTTTTGTCGATTCGATGAACTGAGTCGATATAATAAATACAGCTACTGAAATGAAGCTGTAATTGAATTAGTGAAAATATTGGAAATGTAAGGATATTTTAAAGATGCCTGTTTTAGGTATCTATATATGTATTATATTTTAATTTTAAAATTTGTAATGGAATATATAATAGTAAAATTGTTCATTAAATCTAAATATGTCGACGCAATGAAAGTTATAAAAAGCGTCTTGTTGAAAAGCCGTAAAGTGAAAACTAGTTTTGCTTTGAAGTTTATTGCTAAAAGTGTGGCTGCAGGGCGGTGAATCGTAAAGCCTATTTTCGACTGGTATCGTGCCGTAACATAATTTATTTCAGTAAAATATTGCGAGCACCTTAATGCCACCCACTGGTGCTCCGTCGGTGACGTCCCGCCGCTCTGTCAAACCGTAAAATGTTACCGTACTCAACCTGTTCGAGTATGTGATAGCAGAAAAACCGTGTCTACGGATAAATTATGTGATTATATCATGAGGGCGCACACCCACTGTGACACAGAGCGACATTCTGAACCAGAGCGTGAACTCGAAGGGCCTTCAATGGCATCCAGTGTCGCCCTATGCACGAGTCCACGGCAGTGGCGAACATGGAGATAATTCCAAAATCGCACAAAAAGCGGCATTAGGTCTTGGCTTTAACCTTTATAAAGATTTGAGCGCTCCTGGAAGGCTACGTGCTATCGGGTTCCAGGTTCCTTACAGCGTCAGCTCCGCTTGTCACAGGCGACGGGAATTTCTGGGCCGGCAGCCCGGGGAAAAACCTTCTCAGTATTAAGCTTATTTCACCGAGACGGAAGAAATCCATCACCTGGGTAAATATATTTTTTTAAGAATGCAAGGAAGGGTTTTTCGTCTGCGCTCACGCAGGCATATCAACCGGATATTAAAAATAGTCACAATGTCGAAAGGGTTCGGACTCAAGTAGGAAGATTCCATTCGTGGTAGGTTTGTGGCTTTTAGGGCATTTGTCATACGCGCGTTCATTGACGCAGAGATTTACCCTTGATCGAGCACGTTATAAATCGTTAAAAAGCAACGGATTGTCAAGATAAAGATATTGCCGATAAGCCTGATTTCCTGCCTAGGACGCTTCGAATAATGTTTATTTACTTTAAGAATGATTTCGATTTCCTTAAATTAAGTCTAAAAGGCTGAAAGGAAAGAATTTATATTTTGTCTTGCTAAGGCTGGTGGGCTGGATTTACGAACTTTGAGGCATTATAAAAAATCGTTTTGAGTCATATACTGAGAAGATAATCCCCTCTTGGTTTAATAATTTGTGTTAACTCTTATATAATTCAGTTTTAACTTTACTCTGAGATTTTCGGACTATCTGAAAGACAACAGCTTTTATGGTTTCTAAGATAAACTAAAGTAACAGACGTATGTAGGAACAAATTTATCAAATTTCGTATAATAACTAAAGTGTTATTCAAAATTATCCCCGGTTCGAAATAAAAAAAAATCATCAAAGGTTACCAAAATAAATCTTTATGGTAATGTTAAAACGAACATTTACGGATTTAGTATACTAAGGACCTTTTGTAGGAAATTAAATTCTCAACAAAATGCTGATATCACAAATTTTTTAATTTTTCTTTAAGCCGGAAAAATAAATGTGAAAATTTTAAACTTTTGGGAAATGGCGTTTGGACATTGTTGTATTGTTTTTTGAAAATTGTTTTCTATTCGTAACACTTTCTCATGTTGGGTACTAGGCTAGCCGATTTGACCGAATGAGAAGGTACTAATTAAAAGCATAAAAATAGAGACTTTTATTCAAATAGAGAAAATAAATTCGGACAAAGATTTAAAATAAATATTCTTAATAATTAGTTTCCCTTTCAGCATTCAGCTACTTTGTTTACTCTTTTGATATCGAACTAAAGGCACAAATGTACCAGATTTACGTTTCTGGTCCTGATAAATTAAGAATTTTATATTGGCTTAGCATAAAAAGGCTGTTTACAGAATACCCGCGTAACTAATCGTGGTTCTGGCACAAGCTAGTATTAAGAAAAACTCATCAAAATTACCTAATAAAACCAAAAACAGAAAATTTTCACATTCACGGTTTTCGTACAATGGGGACGATATGGATGATAATTATTTTCTCAATGTTAGTTAAATACGAACTAAACTCTGTTTGTGGCATTTCACAGGTTAGATCTTGGAGTCTAAAATTTTGGGAGGATTTGCGTTAGATCTAGAACTAAAACATTGGTTTATGGCACCGAAAAAAACATTATATGAAACCATTTCTAGAATTTCTAAACACTTGGTAATATCCTCTTTTATGTCAGAATCAATAATAGGCCTTCAAAACATGTAATAGTGAGAGTCCCACTCAAATGAAGTTGAAATTATCTAACTAAACTTTTACTCCTAATCTACCTAAAGCTAAAGGGAAGTATATAAATCTTTCAATCTGTCTGTCAACCACCACTGAGTGTGACTTTGGACAAGGTTATGCAATATTTTAGATAATAATAAGTGAAATATTTTGTGCTAAGTGTCAAGATATTTTCGCAATACTGCACCACCGTTCCGCCTTTCGCCACATTCAGAAGAATGCTGCCGTTCGGTTGTTTCCAGGATAACTACTGGTGGGTAATAAGATGTAGGAGCATTACGGGGGCAAGTGGTAGGTTTCCACATCGATAACTTTTCCGTTCGAATGTATTTTCCCATTCGGCAAAATATGTACGGCGCGCAATAAATTTTCAATTTTTTCACCATTTTCTGACTATTCTCTCGAAGATCCTGGAAAATCATCGCTAAGGTGTCGGAAGCACACCTGTCCCAACCCCGACTAACCCCGCCGAAAATGTATGTTTTGAACCCAGCAACAATTTTTCGCGGTATAACTGGTTTTATAATAAAATATTTTTCACCTCATCTCAGCTGGTGGTGGATCCCTTTGACCTCTCCGAACGGTAGCCCGGCGGTTGCCAATATTTATTTCAGGTCGATAAATTTTCGGGCGTTCCGTGTCAAACGCCTTTATCTCATTCCGCTAAGAGGCGTACATCTGGCCGCTTTCTGCGATGGCTCTGGAGGCTACGTGCCGTGCCGTATGGAAAAAGTGGCCCGATACGTTTTTATCTCGTGTGTGCACACCTGCCCCAGAGAGGCAGTGGCGGCGGCGGTGACGGCTCCGTTCGCAAACAGCCGTTGAACGCCTCAAAATTACGCCACCTTTCGCCAGGATGGAAATTTACGACGATCCTCATTCTTATCGCAATTAACGTTTACGAGCCGAAAGCGGCTTCCCTGGCTGGCTGGGGATGCGAGGAGCCCCGGTGAAAAGATGCTCCTCCGTACAGCGGCGGAAAATTGGTAAAATTGCTTTAACTTATGATTAAATCGAGCAGCTGGAATCCTACTTAAGTACACTTGCTTGCCTCATCACACTGGCTGACTAGCAGGATTCAGTTGTGATTCTCCCCATACAGCCATAAAGCATATTGCGCCGTTTTACAACATTTTCTTGAAATTGTCATCTGAGACATATGCACAGATTCCGGTGGATATCAGGAATTTTCCCAGTCATTCCCACCAACCACCGATGGAGTGAGTCCTCCTAGGCTCGGATGTATCTTTGGAACGAGCCTCGAGTTTAATTTTACTGCGAATTAAACTGACAGGAAAGAACAGGGAGCTTCTTTTACCCAGCTGGGTTTTGTTATTGAGGTAATTTCAACAAATATCTGCTTTATCAGGCACCAGTTCAAGCCATACTGATTTCAGTAACTTTCTTTTAAACGTTGCTAAATAAAAGTACTTAAATTTTATATCTGGAGGCTCTTACTTTAATAGCTTTAAAGCTATACATCAAGAGTGCAGAGACCATAAAAAGTATGCACAGCGTTTATTTTTTATTTTTATCAAAGTACAGTCAAATCTCCTATAACCCGATTAATTCGTACCGCGTTTTATGCAAACCGTGTTAAAAGAAGCTAAGAATTATTTGATATCAGGAAATGCGTTCTATAGAAACCGCGTTATTAGAAACATAGAAATAAGACAAATCAGATTAATTTATACCGCGTTATATGGAAAGCATCCTCAAAGTATCAAGTTGTGATTGATCCGATTAATAAATAAACTTTTATAATATGAATGGCTATGAATATGTATATTTTTACATATTTGAATTTAGGTTTATTGAATATAATACATAAAATTACTAAACTAAAAAAATTGTTTCCAAAAAAAACCTTAATTTGATAAATATTAGATTGTTTTATTATTCATCATCACTGCCAAATATTTGCAGTCTAACCCTTTTTTTTCCAATTGGCCGGAAATCCTCCTCAAACCATTTGAATTGTTGGAATGTTTTCTTGTATACGAAAAACGCGTTATAAGGAGACCGCGTTATAGGAAACTTGACTGTAATACGATTTTTTGGGCCACCATAATATAAAGACTTTATGCACCATACTAACTAATAAAATCCGTGAACAAGATTCTTTTATAATATTGAAATCGTACGTTGATTTGAAATGTTTAATTCTGACTTCATAATTCGTAATTTGATATACACAGAAAACCTTTAGTAACAATTTTTAGTCGAATTGAAATAAGGGCTCACATACCTCTGCGCGCGCTGAAAATCTAGTCAATTTGAGAAATTATTATAAAGGTTATGGTGAAAACAAAAATAAATTGTTGTTTCAACATTCTTTATTACCATTTAAACTATAAGAAAAAAAATCTAAAACATTACATTACCATTATTTTTTACATAAATATATAAATGCCCTACTGATGGAGATCATGGCGTGTCCTTGTCGACGTCTTAACTTCGCCAAAAATTATCCAATCTCCAAAAATAAAACATAATCTTTTAAAATAATGTAGTAGTAATAGTCTGGCGATAGAATTTTTTTTTTGTTTAAATAAAGAAATGACAGTAGTTCAAACTTTAGTATGCATTAAAAAAAAAAAGTTTGTGTTTAATAATTTATAAACAATTGTCCAACCAAAAAATTAAAAAAACCTCTCGTCAGACTATTGCGGAAATAATTATCAAGATTTGAAAAAAAAAAGTTAAAAAATATTGAACCTGATTCTGGTTGTCACCTCACTTTCCGTGAAGTGACAGCTTATGGCTGAGTAACGAAGAATTTTTCTTATAAGAAACAAAACAGGTAATTCAGCCATAAGCTGTCACGTCACGGAAAGTGAGGTGACAACCAGAATCAGGCCCATTGAGAATTGACCGAGTTATCGTGCAGACACTGTCTAAAAACATGGGATAAATGTCCCAATTTAATGTTAATATTAATTTTTTTTTTCATTTTTTTCTTATAGTTGAAGAATGTTGAATCAACAATTTCATTTTTTTTTCACCATATAACCTTTATAATAATTTCTCAAATTGACTAGGTTTTCAGCGCGCGCAGAGGTATGTGAGCCCTTAAAATAAGTAGCAATATTCATGTACCATAGATTAATAATTATAACATAAATACAGTTTTATGTATTACAAATTATTATAATAATTTGCGCGTTGAAACCTCTCATATGAGGCATAATTTACCATTATACCAAACATAATTACACAGATTCAACTCCCCATTCATTTTGCTCATCAGGTAGGAGGAAAATCTTGATTAATTTCTTCAGCGTTATTGAAATTTATTCAATTATGTAACAATGTATTTTTGGAGGTTCTTGATCATCGTGATGAATGAATTTGTCAAGTTTTTCAAAAATTCTTTCCAGAAAGACTATAGATTAAGAATAGCTCTATAAAATAAACAAAAAAATCGACTTTTTGGTCCGGAAAAAAGGATAATGCCCCTTAAGCCGCTTAGCATAACCGCTCGCGGGCACATAAACTTCTCACGAATGAATTAACTGGGGTGCAGTGACGGGTTGTTCCTCCGTCGTAAATCAAAAGTTGAAGGCGCTGACAACAGTGATTATCCCTTGCTCGAACAAAATCCGGCAAAGCTGCGTTGCGTGCAGGTAACATTTCCTCGGAATTAATACATTCTCGCGATAATTGTCAAGTTACGCTTTCAATTGATACCTGCCAGCTAGACTAGGAGTAGGCCAGTTTCGGAAGTTATGCTAATTGCTGCTTTGGGCCAAGACAGTAAGACAATCCGTGCCGATTATACACCTACAGTAGGATTAAGGAACCGGGGCGGTGGCGGAGCCCTTCCATGGGTCCGTGTTGTTTTATTGAAAACAGTCATTGGGGCCAAAGGACCAGTCCGGTTATTACTTTTATCGCTGCCATGACCCAAAAAGGCCTAATGGCTCGTACATATAAAGTCCCATACTCGATCGACCATCAATTTTGGGACAAATTCATTGACAAAATTAGCGTCCACCGGAAATTTACCTGATGGTTACTCTAATCTTGGAGACATACATAGCTATTATCATAAGCCTAATTGGTAATTTAGAAAAGTATTACGATATATTTTGCGAACTATTCTCATACAAATGTAATGCAACTTTTATTTCTGTCGTAATCTCATTTTATATGGTACTACTTATTCAACAAGTTTTGGTATGTATACAAAATTTTAACACACTCATGTTATCACCCATGTATTACATTGATTACCTAGAGCCATATGCGACAACCTGGATTTACTTATAATCCAGCCCAAATCGAATTTCCCAAATTACCTTGGGTGGGAAGGGTTAGTTTCAATATTAAAAAATAAATTGAATACAATTCAGTCGTTTTATTGGCATAAAATTGGGATTAATTTTGAAATATTATTTTATTTACTTCAATGCATTCTAAAAAAAAAAAAAATGATTTATATTGTAGGATTAAGGCTGTATACTTGAGCTTAGTCTGGATTCTTCCAGCTACGTTGTCGGTAATTTTAAACTGTGTAGCTTTTAAGGCGGTAGCTTACTTGTAGCTAAGTATAGTAAATTAATATTTCTCTGATATCAAGTTATAAGTAAGCCATACTTAATCATAGAGATAAAATGAGGAAATATGTATATAGTATAGTAATTAATTAATGAAAATGTCGAAAATATGTTCACTCTTTAAATATTGTAAGTTGTTTTCTTTCAGGAAATAATCTTGCCAAACAATGTCATATGGCCTTACCAATAACGCTCTACTAAACTGGCAACTATTATAACTAAAAAGTCCCACTTTAATATGTTATTAGTACGAAAAGATAGTCGAATTATTAAATTTAGTTAGTGCCGTTTAAGTGGCCACTAATTTAATAGTGACACTAAGAATTGTTTTTGGTATGGCCCAATTATGTAAGGAAATATAGAAATTGTTTGAGTTTTTTCTTCCTTATTGACGCAAAAGTCCCTAAAAGAATATAAGTACCATAACTAAGTCCCTTTTAATGGTTTGCGAAAATTGAATTTAATATTGGAAGTCTTTGTTTTTTCTTTTAATTTTCTTTCTGTCATAACAACGTTTAGTGGAAAGGTGACAGGAACGAAATCTGGCGTTGCTCGAGTGCTTTTTGTCCCAAAAAACCCCCAGACAAGGAGGAAGCAGCTCGCTGGTGAGATGTGCACTAAATACAGATTACAGCAAAATATGGGGCAGGTGAAAGAAACATGTGCCGTGCACAAACACAGGTCCCAGAAAACAGCCAATATCCTGTGCCATGTGCTACATAAGGCGAAGCGTATCGTTTATGCCCGTAATCTTCTCTAAAATACTTGTAAATAATGTATGGCTGTATCGTCCGGGTATACCCTAAACGGTAGTTTATGTGAACACGTAACATTATGTTCTAATAATATACGGGCATTAGCTGGCAAGCATAATTTCTGTCCGTTGATGGGGCTCTTGGAACTTCTTACAAATCCGTTCTTGTAACCGAAGGCCGTATCTGTCTACCTGGAGGAGTTTGGAGAGCAAATTTGTGATAGCTAGAAGTAACGAACGGCTTCTGCTCTGGTGCAATGCAGCCCGGAGTCTCATGAGCATGATTTAGGGTCAATAATGGTACTTCACAGTTGAATTATGCGGCGCAGTTTAATTTAAAGATACTTCTAGCGCATATTTATTGCGCTTCCCAAGTTGATAAGAACTTTTCATTATACAAGTACTTTTCACATTTTGCTGGGAAACTCAGATTTAAGAATAACTAGTATGCCTTTCCATCGTGTATATGTACATATGTATATGTAAATATATTGCTCTGTTTTAATTAAAATTATAATCGAAGTTTCCAAATTAAGATATTCCCACATAAAAAATTTAATCATGGGTATTGTGCACTATCCCGTTTTCAAAATCTCATTTGCTTCAATTTTCAAAAAAATTGAGAAATTAGTTAGTATAGTTGTATGAAAGTTTTCATATTCATTAAAATATCTTAAATCTGAGAGAGATAATCGCCATTTTGGATCGACCATTTTGAATTTCTAAATGTTGATAGTAGTACTAGCGAACTAATTAATTTTCTCTAAAATACTATAAATTTTAAAAACATCAATAGTAGGTATATTGAGCTCATTATTTTGAATTTCCTAATTTTGATAGTAGATTCGAAAACTGTGGTCTTAAAATATCCTTAGTGATAATTTTGTATAAGAATTCGTAGAATATGGTCGCTTTAAAATACATCTGTGTACATATATTAAGGGAGGCGATACAAAAGTAAGTAGCTATAACATTTAAGGAATATAAAATTAGACTTTCAAAATGAATTTTAAAATAAATCTGAAATCGGGACCTTCCTCTTAATGTAATGTAAAATATGTTTTACTCGAAAGATGTTTTTCGATATTGGCGAGAAATTTCACTCAAAAACTATTCAACTGATTTTTACGAAATTTTTATCAAAACTTTATAACACAAGTATTTTCTCAAAAAATCAAATTGTAATTTCAGATGAATGCAACAGACTTTAGACCTCGCGCCAATTTGGACCTTCCGAGAAAATCTGCCGGAAAAAGGAATTGATATGTCCGACCATTTACTACATAATTTTGTAGATTCAAATTCAGTTAATTTTAATTTAATTTGATCGTTTCATTACATATGGAATCGGCCGCACTTCTCACCAGAAGTTCGAATTATTCGAAGTTATTAGTTAACTGGATAAAGAGACTAAATTTGATTCCTGCCTATGAACATGTCGGTGATATGTTGGACCTAAAACATTAAGTCGAAATGGTCTGAAGGCATTGTGCTATTGATACATGAAAAACGATGTTTTCAGAGTTTGATGAATGACAGCAAAGCGATTACGCAATTTTATTCGAATTCACTGTAAGTTCGTAAAGTTGATATTGGAAAAAAAAAAATTGTGTCGTTTACAATACAAAAATGTTCTTTCTATAAATCGGTCTTGAACCTCATTTTATATTTTCAATGCTCCGCTGAAATTCGTACACAGGACAATTTTTCTGGAGTGAAATCGAATTCACCGCAGATCGCTACACGGGTGAAAACTCGGGAGGAGCCGTTTGAGATGCCACAAAAGGACGCAGAATGAAAGATTAAAGTGGCATCGAATGAATGGAAAAAAAAGTCCACTGCAGGGGTTGCCTGTTTTTCTGTAATTCGGCCACAATAAATAAGATAAACACAAATTTCTAGAATCGACTCCATGCCGCAAGCATCCGCCGCCGCACATTAAAGGCACAAGTTCGAGAACAGAGGGCCCAAGGAGCTGGGAACAATCCATCATCACAATATCAAAGCTTCTGCCACTGACAACCTGAAAAATCCTTTTTAAATGATTCATGAAGGCGTTTCCTCCCGAGTTAACTCGACGGTGGTAAGGCCCCGGTTTCATGGGTGGTTTGAACGTGTGTGAGGATGAGGACCAGGACGTCCCAGAGTCTCGTATATCTGCTCATGAGTCCCGTGAATTTTCACTTATCCCAGATATTCTTGGGTCTGGGCTGGCGGCAAATATCTCGCACAGGTAAATTCAACTGAAGTGCGATTTTAATTCGTTAGTGGAGTTCACGGCAGCGAGCACCCGACAGTACTCGGCACAAAAACAAGGACGCTTTGTACGGAGGAGCTCAGCGATGTGTATGACAACTTTCAGTCGAAACGCTATCAGAGGCGATAGGTGAAACAGCCCTGGCATTTGACTCGATTCGCGTTTTTCCATCCGGCACCCCTTGACACAGATTTCGCTCGCTCCCCGGGTTGAGCACTTTAAAGTGTTGTCACCCAGCCCTCGCCTTCGGCTTCAGTTAATCAAGTAATTTACGTAATATCAGAGAAAAAATTGGAAAGCAATACGACGCTTCCGGAACTTCCGGAGGGGTTTATCTACATTTTTTTTTTTTTAGCGGAAATGCCTGTAATTAAGCAGCAGTAGCAGTTCGAGGCAACTTAGCCCGAGGTGCTCCAATTTAAGGAAATCTCGGCCTCCGCTGGATGTATGGGGAGTCCGCCTCCGAAGTTGTTATTTTTGCCCAACTCTAAAGGAAATTCATTTAAAATGCTGCTGGTTTTTAATTATGAGCACTTGCTAAATCAACAAGATCTCGTCCCCAAGCGCAGATTATTCCGACAAAGCGATTCAGCGGCGCAAATAAAGGAGAATGTGGTTTTAATTAGAAAACGTAAAGCGCAGGAAGAACTTAATTAGGGATTATTGTCATTTCAGACGTTGGGAACAATTTTATTCCTCCCCGAGGACGTGGTGCTACTGCTTCTTCTCGGCGAATAAACCGCAAAAAAAAAAATTATCTCGCTCTCCTTCGTCCAACTTTGTAGGTCAGAGCGGCCATAATAAGGACTGCAGATGTTTCCTCTTGAAAAATAACATTCTTTCGGAAACAAATCCCGAGCAATTTAAAATATATTGTTATCACGTCTTAATTCGTTCCCGCAGCAAACCTCCACGGGATGTGGGAACTTGGCGAGCCTTCGGGTCCCGGGCTCCGGGGGCTGTGGAGATTACTCATTTCGCGATGCTCCATTTTCGAAATCATTAAGTTTCGGCTTAACATTATGCACGCGTGGGGCGATATATTTTGAGCGACCATGCACAATACCACCGAAGGCACCATAAATGCTCCCATAAAATGCCACGTCCACAAAAGGATTTTTCAGGGATTTCACAGCGAGCAGCGGTCAATGTCCGCTGCAAACACCCTTGTCTCCCCTGATGGATGCTTAATTTGCATAATTCCGAATTTTACGTGGACGTAATAACGTAAAACTTAACATTTTGTCTGGGAAAAAAAAAACAATTCAATTTATTTTAGTCCATGTTGCGAACGTTAGTGAATGGAAAAATGAAAAGCAGTCGGGGAGATTCAATCAAATGTTGAGGAAAATATGAAATATTATTTGTATATCTCTAGAAGTGCCTAAAGAATAATATAATTTCGTAGGTAGAGTACTTAACGACTATAAATTTAGGAAGAATCTATAATACTTTTGATCGCTTCACAAAAGGTACAATTCTGAAAATTTTTTAAACTCAGTTAGTTCTGCGTATTCGCAGAATCAATAGCTGCGATTCGGAGAAAAAGCGTTGAAAGATACATAAGTGAAAAAAAACACATTTGGAAGCTCTGGTTTCCATTGATTTCTCTTTATAAGAATTGAAATATGTATAATGATTTTTATGGAGATTTCTCATTATTGCATAAGCTGCGTTCTTTTCATCGAGTTCTGGCCCTAGTTCAGCGCCTTACATGGAAATACAACAACAACTCCTAACCCACATATTTATCCGGTTCTTGATCAAAGAAGTAGATAAATAGTTCCAAAATAGTCTTTAACCAACTTTTAAATCACAACGAATCGCTAGCCCAGATCGCTATTTTCACATAATCTAGATCTAGATGAAATTTGGTCTAAAAATAGTTTAAGATAAAATCTAGCCTAAGTTCCTAGATAAGCCATGTTGCGCAATCCAGTGAAACATGGCACCATTTCAAAGTTTTAAAAAATTCGTATGAAAACTTTATATTTTGGATAAACAATAAAAAATATGGACTTATTTTAATTAGGTCATATTAATCTAAGTATATTATATAAGTATTTCCAAAATATTGTAGACATGCTGTCGCGTCTTTAAAATGTTCAAAATAGGAAAATGTAAGAAATCACATTCAAGCCTCAAAACGTCTGGAGCCTCGACCGTCATAAATATATAAAATAATGTATCCGAGCAAAATAACAAGCTCATAAAAAAGGGTACTTATCATGCGTACAAAAATGCGCACAATGTGACCAAATGCATTTCCTTTATTAAGGGAAAAACCCAAACTCGACTGCGCAACGGAAAAGAATCCTTTTCCCAAGCGCAACAAATAAGTTAGTTCGAGCTCGAACGCGGTCACGATAACATCGAACCAAAGATACAAAAATACGTAAAATTATCAGATATCACGGGAGACTAAGGCTCTCGGAACCGAAATAAAAAACACTTATAATCAATGAATATAAGCAATGCGAAGTAAAACACTTATATTCTACGAATATAAGCAATGCGAAGTAAAATATACTTATACTACATGAATATAATGTGAAATAAAAAGACGGGTCGAGGCGTATATATTTATAAATTAGATTAAAAGAAAATGTGAAAAAGGAAAATGTAAATATGTCTAAAATTAAGGAATAAAAACGTTTATAAACTGAAATACAGTGCGGTTTTTAGTTAGACCTCGCTGACTATTCGACACATGCTGTGCGTTGATATGTTGTTTGAAAAACTGAAACAACTTTACAACAATTGCTTCGAATCAGTACATATGTTGTGGAAAAATGTTGCCAGATTCACAGAGTTTAAACCCTCCATAGTTTTTTTCACGGTACTGGACACTAGTAAGTTAGTGTTTAAAGTTTCTAAACAATTTTATTATTAGGTTTAGATTGGTTTGAGCAAATAAATCAATATTTTATAATTTTTACATATATCGGTGAATTTTCTGACATATATACGGTGAGTTTTTCGTCAAGTGCTACTTTGTTGAGGTAACTTAAAAACACAGAGTCTAATATTAAGATGTTTCTCCGGTAAATATTAAATTACATCTCAAAACTAATTTTTAGACATTTTTACTTCTGGTATTTCCTATACGGATTATATTCACGTACATTTACGTCGTTAAAGCTCTCGGGAGGGATCTTAATTACGTTAAAGAGACATGTCTTAACTCGTCGTCAGCGAAATATTTGAGTCAAAAAATCGAAAGGGCATGTCCTGCCAGTCACAGATGTGTGGAGTTTTTGTCTCAACACGTTCGTTTGGCAGGGACATTCAGAGATAAGGTCACCTACGGGTTGTGAGCGACATAAACTGGGGGATCGAAAGGGGGTTACTTAAAGATTTATTGATTTTCGCATTTCCGCCTTATTAACCCACAGATGGCGGAATCTTGCTGCGTCCAAACGCTGCCGTCCATAGTCCAAGCGGTCACAACTTCGGAATGGTTCAGATAAAGACGAAAGGCTGCCGCTGCGACGAACGTCTCGGTGGGGTCCCCTGAGGACGAAGACGCACGGAGGCTCTTGGTGGAAGTAATATCATCATTAGCGTATATAATCCTAATCACGCCATTAATCTTAACAAACTACGAACCATGTCTGGGACAGCTATTAAAGGTGGTCATCACGGATAATAGAACTACTTTTCGCATTAAGAAGTTATCTCCTGTTGAAGGAAGACACGTTCAGCCCGCCAACCAGCCTGGAAAAGTTTTTCTTCCTCTTCGGTGATCAAACCCATAGGAATTTGTCGTAGCAGCAACTTGTCCTATCAGCCAAATGCGAGTATTCATAGCAGATTAACTAAACAACACAAGTCACGTCCTACAAGGGTCATGTCGGTAAAGTAGGCGACGCAGGGTGCCCTTCCCGGCCAGTTCGAAACTTGGTTCGTCGCACACATGTAGGGGCCATCCCGGTTGCATGCGACGGCCAACTTATATACGAATATGGATGCGACGCTGTACATTAGGGCTCTAATGATAATACATTAAATTTAACACTCGTATAAATTCACTTGTAATTGCTACAGCGCCGGCCGGGCCTGCACCCGTTACAACTTCGGCAGTGCATCTAATGAATTTCAGAAATATCCACCAAGTGACTTACTGTCTATTTGCCCGAGATTTTATTGCTTTATTTATGTTCGATATCAATTTCGAAATGGCTCGGGGTTGACAATTATTACTTGGGAGTATTTCACCTCAAGTGTTAATAGAGCCGGGTCCGGCGTCCGGCGGCGGTCCTACAGGTCGAAGGGATTCTGGGACTCCCAGGGCACATCACAGCATACTCTCTGCTCAGCCGATGTTCCTGGGATATGCACTTGTGCAGCATCTCGAGCCCTGCAGGGGTTTATTTAGTGAATTTAATTAGTATGCAGCCTGGAAACTCCTGCCACATTACAGTAGTTGTGCAACACAGTGCAGTCGACGAGAACAAAAATTGAAAACGCTTCGTTTTGTTTTGTTCGGTCGGATGCATACAAAGTATCTTTAGTTGCTGTTGGAAAATGCATCCACATGGAGGATTTGCTCCAATTGCTTAGCCAGCAGGCATGCAATGAGTCATTACGGGATAAGAAAATGAAAGTCCCGGATTGCTCCGGATCTAAGTCGCTGCTGGTTAACGTCTTACTGCGACATATCCAGATTCAAAGAAAGCATCAGTGAACAAGAGTCGCTGCCGGCAAATGACGACTAAGGACACATTTTAAGCAGAACGATTTAAGCTGAGGGACATAGAGACCCAAAAACTGAACAACTTCGGATCCTTCCTGCGTCTGAGGCGGGACAGTGTAATCCGAGGAAGCTGAGATCTGCTCCTAGTTCCTGCCTCTTCTTCTCAAAATTATCTCACGTGTTACATACCGATGGTAAAATAATATAATAGTGAAATTTATAACGCAAGAAGGTCTATGGCATCGCTGCAGTTGGACTGTTTGCGATTCGTTGTTTACCCAACGCTGGAAAGACGGATATAATGTTTGATCAAAGTTAAGGGACGGATGGCAGGGTGTCTTTAATAGAATCACGTTTTGCTTACGAAAAATACTTTTTCAGCAAAGGGATGCTCCTTAATGGAGGGCTCCAATCCCTCGCAGTTCCTTAATATAATGTAATTCAGTCTGGCTTACGTACGGGCGATGTTAGCTTTCCCGTCACTGTAATTTTGGTGACATGAAAGCACCCGCAGCGAAGTAAATTTGAATAACTTTTGACGTTCCTGAGTTCGTATATGTAAATATGTAGCATATGCCATAGTAGAATTTATTAAATATAGTCCCCGCCGCGACTCAATCCAATAAAGGGGCCAGCAAGGCGCTTAATATGATTTTTCTTGATCATATGTGGAAAAATATTTAGTAGACTGACACAGCCTATGCAATTTGGTCTTTATATAATATTTATTGATTTCATTTTCAATACATAAATTGAGTCACTATAATGTGTTATAGCCTTGAATTAAATCGATTTTTAAGAAGTGATATAAAACGGTCGAACCTTCAAATATAGCCAACATCAGTAGTCAGCACCTTTGATTTTAAAGTTATATAGTCTTAAGCTGCGTTTTCATACTTAATTTGGCGTAAAAATTAATACAAATTACTTTTAATTTTAATTCAGTCGAAGTAATGACACTCCGTGTATTTTTTGAATGGAAATGACAAATTATATCAAACTAATTCAATAAAAATACAGCTTTATTTAATTTTTGGTGAACTTCACGTTAATAGGCTAAGAAATTAAAATAATTTATGAGGTAATGCAAATATTTTTAAAGTTCTTATCCTATTTACTTACAGAAACCCAATAGCAAATTAAGAATGTCAACATTTCGATATGTTTACGGTACTAAAAAAAATCTATACCGATTGTAGAAATGTAAACTTGTACATTTTTAATAGTAAACATCAACTTTCATTCTATTACTATTCTAAATATATATATTCTATACCTTTCCTTTGGAAGCCCTGTTTTTCATCTGGTGAGGTAGACTGCACTCCTTTTTTCTAAGAAACCTCTTCAAATATCTGGTAACTAAGAAGTCTTAGAAATGCCGCTGTTGTAGTTTCCCTCTATTGTTGTAGTTAAGGTACTCAATGCGAAAATACACTTCTGAAACCTTTCTTTGTTATGTCTCTAGAGAGCTCGGATGCTCTAAATTCGAAAATTGGTAGCGTTAATGAATTGAAACCACCTGCCTGAATTTTGGTGAACTTTCGTTGCACTACTCGAAAGTTACTGCATTTCACTCGAAATAATCCTGAAAGTTCAGGTAGAACCTTTTACTCCTGCAAGATTGTTATCGAAGTGAAGTCGCAAAACGTTACACTCTAATCTCGTGCAAGGAAGGAGTCCTGTTTCGAAACCCTAAGAAGCACTTCGAGACGAAATTAATTGGAAAATTTTGCCAGCACTTATTGGAAATCGGCAAGTTTGTGAGATGCAATAACTTCAAATCGGATAACCTATTAAATTTAGATTAGAAAGCACGTACCTAATTAAAATTTTAGTTTTCTTACAAACGGTCTCCAGTGTTCGTTGCTCTGATTAAGAAGTAGCCATGGAGACCGGAAGAGGATTACCATCCAGGTAATGAGATATTTTAACCTTTACCTTCAGAGCAGATGCGGCTCAAAAGCAGTCGCCAGCAACCTACCCAGAAGAGTTTTAATTAGGTTCCGGCGAGCAGAATTCTTTATTTTTCGACTATTTTGTTTTCCAGGCTCCTGGACAAAATGTATGTGATTTTCTGCCTTGGAAACGGAAGTTCCGTAGAAGTTTTCGGCTCTCCTCAATCATCCTTTCATCAACTAGAAGTCACCTTATGATTGCTTCAGTAGTTAGTTCGGATTATAAATGTAGCATATTTCGAGTATGCGCCGGTGAGGGTACACTAAGTTGTGAGGAATACATTTTCTGGAAATTGTACAAGATCCACCTTCCTTCGGTGAACCGCAAAGCTTATATACATTTTCGGACCATCAGTTAGACAAATAGGCTCCTATTAATCCAGATAGGTGATTACTCGGAGCTTATTCAGCCCTCAGGTAACGCTCATCAAAGTACAAACTTCTTTAATGAACCAATGGAATTAACAGCCCCAGGCTTTATCATTTGCCAACCAGGCATAATGCCAGACTTAATGTCTTGAATATGAATGTGCCGATGGTAAGAGCCCAGACCGGGCTACTGTAACTATTTTGAAATAGATTAATGGCCGACCATTCCACCCTCTCCCAGATATAAAGAAATGATGTATAAAACTATTTGCAGTACGTACCCTAAAATCCCTACTTCGTCTGCGAGTGGTACCACTACTTGCGTGGTTGTGTTTGTTTAGCCTCATCCAGCCCAACCGCACAGCTCCCTTCACTTTTTGTTTGTATTTGCTGATTAAACAGGTTCAAAAGGTTCCTTCCCACTGGAAACCAACGTCCTATTACAGCGAAAGAAGTGTTTGATTAAGTTAATGTACACCGAGAGATCCCCAGAACTGCCGACCACCGCAGGCCTTTCCTAGTTGTCATTTCATAACGTACTGCATAAAGGTCCCAAGTAGAAGGCTAAGGCTACTATAATCGAATGAACACTTTTACTTTGTGCACATTTCCACACTAAATTCGGCTACCCGAACCATGGATGTTTAGCAGAAGACCAAATTATGTAGGTATAAAAGCAGCCTTAATAAGTGTCTAATTATTTTAAAGAGCTACATGTCATATTTAGGGTAGTAACCGATTGCTGACCAAGTGGTTGATTCAAAGTTTTATCATAACTATTTTATGTTTCGTTCTATTTTTGCAAAAGGAGATTTAATCTCGAAATGCTCAACCCTTTTTTGATCTTCCTTTTCACATTTTATGACATTGTTTTTTTTATTACACCTAACGTGAACCGAACGTCTTTAGTTAAGTCTTAAGTTTGATAATATGAAATGCATACACAAAATACGAATGGATTTGAAAGGCAATAGCCTTTTTTCTGGGGTAGAATCAAAAATTATGTATAGTTTTACATTACAAAAAATATCCATTTTAATAATCTCTTAATTCAATATATTCTGCACCGAAATCTTTAAATCTGTAAACAAGGGACGGAAATTTATAAGTGGAAATCACTTTTATGAGGTCATGAGCGCAAAATATATAACATGTGTGTTTTCCGTCTCTTGTTCATTGATTCAGTATACTTTTCGTTTGTTTCCCGACTGCTCTTTTAATCGCAAATAATTGGTAAATTGTTCAGTTTTATTTTTTTCCCGAACTAAAATTCAAGAACTAGTTTGGAATCATCATTCCAAACCGATACACCAATATCTAATGATTAAATAATGTACATAAGACTATAATACTTTTCAAAAATATAAAATGAATTAAGTTTGAATACAAGATCATTTTAAGTCTTTAAATTAACCAATCTACATATTTATTTTCAAATTTCTGCAAGCGATTGCAGGTTAATTGTAGTTCGTTGTTTTAGTTTTATGCGATATTTTAATACAACTAAAACTAAAACTAATTGTAAAACGGTCGATCGATCGCTAGATATATACAAATAAAAATATATTCCACTATTTCACGATATAATGAATCGTTAATATCCTTAATATTTAATTAATTCTTTCGAGCAATTAGATCTTAAAACAGCATCCATTTTCTAATTGCTTATAAGCATATTTTAATTTTATTTGTTAAGAGACAACTGAGCTGATTAGAGCATTGTGCATTACCATGTATTCACTTAGTGAAATATGAGCAAGTACAACAATGTCTTAATTATAAAACAAAGAAAAAAAATTCATTGTATGCTTTTCCACATATCATGACCACATGTCATAGAGCTGCATGATCTGCCCAGTAACAATTTGAGTTTATTCTAGCAACTTAAACGAGCTGCAGGGCCTTGCGTTTTACGAACCCTTTTAACAGGGCACCTTTGCGTCATGCAGTTAACGCCTGGGCACCTGGAAATGGGCTCCGCAGCTGATTTTAAAGGAATTTCCAAGCGAAGTACCCCATCACCTTGCCCCAAATGTGGCCTGAGCGCACGCTATAGACTAACACGCGGACCACATGCATTTTTGCTTAAAAAGCACACACCTTCGAGTATACCATAGTATAGTCAAATATATTCAAATTATTTTGTAAAGGATGAAACAAACAGTAACAGACAACCAGCACTTGCATTTCCAGACATTTGGTTGCACTCAAAAGAATTTTATTTAAATGAAATTTTTATGCTGGGGTGGGCTTATTACCGGGAATTATTCAAAAGCGTTTCCATTCGTACGTCCGTTTCACATTTCATGAATTTCATTTCAATTATTAAAACGCCCGCTAGGAGAGCTGGCCTCCAAAAAAAAATATTAAATAAGCAAGAAATAGTAGCGGTTGGGGTAAAAAAATTTAGTGAAGCGTTATAAATATGAGCAACACACATGCGGCATGCATACACCTAGCAACCCCACACCTGACACCAACCCTGGCCCGCAGATATATGGGTATGAAGAACTTGGGCTTTGTATAAGGGAAATTCGTGTTTTATGAGGTACGAACACGAAATATCGAAGCAAATGGGTTTCTGCTTCGTGTTCGCAGCGAAGAGATTATTTTTTCCCCGAAGTCGGGCATGCCCCGGCTTGGATACTAAGCATAAACTGGCTGATCCAACTAAAGAATATGAAACCGGTGGGTGGCTCATTTTCAGCCGTGAAACTACTGAAAATTATCATACAAATTACCAGTCATCTTCTATACCTCGCCGCAGCGCCCCGTGGGCCCTATGTATATGTAGGACGCGGATGAAAATTATTTGTAAGCAATGCCGAGCATATTCGTGCTGCACTATATGGCTGCCATATGAATATTTATACATTGCACTATTTTGCAATGTCCTGGAGTGGGGCAAAACCCTTCCAGCGAGCAAGATGCTTCCGGTACGGAGGAACTTTGCTGCAATATTACTTGGAACATAGCACCCAATCTTCGAGCTGATTCTTAAAATTCAGCTACCGAGCTTGCTTTTTAAAAAGTTCACTCAATTGAAGACCTATTCCTCTTGAAATGGCGCAGCCAACTATACAGGGCACGAGGAAGGGAAAAAAAAAGATAAACGAATTATTGTTTACCTTTCCTCCGGCGGAACAAAGTTCAGATTTTTTCTACTCGAAAAAAAAAATTGATCTCAAACTTTCCAGTAAAAAAAAAAATAAATAAATACTGAAAATGTGAGCTAAAAACACGGTAAGCTTCGTCGAAGTTTGCTCCGTTTTCTTGGAAGTCTCCCGGAGGCTAGAAAAATGTTACGAAAGGAGGAGCTCCTCTGCTTATTAGAATCGTTCAATTCTGTGAAAACTTTTTAATTACTTAAATCGCTGCCTCACTTCGTTAAAATGTAGGCGAATGAGCGCAGGCTTGTGGCGACACAAGTACTCGAAATAAAAAAGTTTTAAATCGACGGCAATCTGTGCCTAAAATTCAAGATATTCAAAAAAAAAAAAAAATATCAAATTAAGGAATGAAATTTCATAATTTATGTCAGGCTTTCTAATTAAACAAAGGTGTGACAGATGGAACAAGATCTAATTTTGTCTAGAACGTCTATGTCCAGCCAATCCGGCAAAACCGCTGGCATCAATAAATATTAAAGTCACACATTATTTGATCCGTGTCAATCGGAGCCACTCAGCCAGCGGTGCTGGAGGAATAATTTGCTTTCCGAGTGGTGCTCTATTGCCGCCACCGGCAGCCGACCTGGTCGAAGGTACCTAATCAATAATAATCGCAAATTTCCCATGTGGTTTCGTCTTCACTCCGCCCGTCCAGAGCGGAGGGTTTCTGCGGTTACAATGAGCTTTGTCGTGTTGCTCTGGAGCCCCGGGCACATCTAGACCACCAGGCACACCAGGTCCAGAACGTCGGTAACGACTTTATATCTGGCTCTCCAGGTCGATTCGAATGGCGCCGCATTATCCATGCATGATGTCATTTCGCTAGCTACTATCAAAATGCTTCTTTCACCTGGAAACGGGGGCGGGCGCAGGGGACACCAGGTGAATTAGATATAAGAGGACCTCGGTTTTATCTCCCTTAGTTTCGCTATTTAATTGGCCCGCTCGGCCGGCACCCAAGATAAGACGTGGCACGGTACCTTGCCCACCAAAGCCTCAAAAGACAAAATACAAGATTTAGACGACACGTTCGCATAAAGTTTACAAGTACTCAACCGGGCGGAAAACATCACAAATCGCTTCGTCATGTGATTTAATTTGTTCCTTTAAGCGCAGACATAAAAGCCCACTCAGCCGCTCCACTTGGCACTCGGGGACGGAGTCACTGAGTTGTTTTAATATTGTCAGGGGACTATTAAGGGCAATATAGGGCCCATATATAAAACAAATTGTCGTTCTTTGTAGCCCTGAATTCATGGGAATTTCGCCTTCTTTCCGGCACTGCGTTTCAAACGACGTCAACGACGCCTGCGACGACGGACAGCGGCGTCGCTCCCAGGCACCGGATGCACTCTGGATTTGTTTAGCCACCCTCAGTACCGGAAAAAAACACATTTAAATCGCATATTTCCACCTGAACAGAGTACGGCTCCAAAAAGGGCAAATGTTGTTGCCACCGGCAATTCGCGAAAAGCTCCATTGGCTGAAATTGCAACGGGAGGAATTTTTTTTATTATTTCGTGCATCTCTCTTCTTTTGATAGGACTCTTTTTTTACTAATAACAGCAGTCCCGCTGGCTTCCTCTCTTCCTCCCTTTAATTTTTAGGTAATCCTATCCCTCAGGGAATGCTATTCGCTTTTACTTTTAGTGTAGCTAACGGAAGGGCGACGTGTGCTGGACAAGTTGCCCTCTGGAATATATTCCACCAAACAAATTGGTTCTATTTCAAAGGCTTAGTAGTCAGTCCCCGTAAACTAATCACAAAATAAAATCGATTTTACAAACTCTAATCCCACAATATTCGATTATGCTATCACTAGGACTACATTAGACCACTAGCCCTTTCAAACTAACATTTGGTCATTTAAAAACCACATCAAAACGAAAAATCTTTTTCCTCTATATTTTCCCAATATGCCCACAATTTTAGCTAAAAGAAGATCTTAGAACAGTTTTTTACTTTGCATAAAAATATATAATATGCATTTAAAATTTCGTTTAACATTAGGATTTTTAAATATAATGTAGGTATTTTAAATCTGTTGTTTTATAATTCAAGTTTCTATTTGTCACTATTTTCTGACAAAATTTCAAAAATATATCTGTCACTGTCATTATATCCAGTGTTTTTACGAAGAGTTAATGCATATGGTATCTTTGTATATTATATTGACTATGTACCTAACTATTTTTAAATTGAATGAATTGAAAACAGCAAATTTCTGCTATTATTCATAATAAATTCGTGTTTTACTAAGTGTGACTGATGAAACACGAATCAACGAGAATACTTAGAATTTCAAACAAACAATAATCCTGAAAATCTAAGTTTATTAATTTTAAGCTCAAATATTATTATTATTATTATTGTTATAGAAAATTTATTTATTTATTTATTTATTCAAGAATAGAATTACAATAAATTGTAGCCCTACTTAGTATTAGCGCTCTCGGGAACAAAACCCATATGGCGCAGTTATAGAAATTAAATGTGAAAAATTATCTAAGTGTATCACCTTCCTTTAAATTACAATATAAAAGCAAAACTTTCATTCTGCGACAATTAATAACATACAAAAAATGTTATTTGATAACATATCTTGCTTTTCGAAAATTTGAATTCTGTAGTAATGACGTACTTATTTTATAAAAATTTTCAAATATAATTTAACTAATATAAATCGAAGATTTTATACACAAAATTGTAAATGGTTCTCCGTGAAAAACTCCGAGAATCTGAGGAAGCTTGACAATAAAGAATTTCACATTTCGTTCTTATGTTGCAATTTATCATCACGATGGTATAATATAAAAAGTAATAATAAGGACAGAAAACCTCATCGAGCATATTTTAAGAAGTTATACAAGTTTTTATGTTATATAATAGCTTTCGTTTTACATAGATCTAAGATTTGTTAATGCTAAATAGGAATTCAGACAATTATTATTTTTATACTACTAATCATCTAACTCCGTATTTGCAATAAACTTAAAATAAACTGACCTATTTAATTGTGATTGCTCTTAATATTTCAAATGGTCTAAATAATAAGCATATGTAATGTATTATAATTATTGCAAAAATTTATGATTATAAAATCCTAAGTAAAGTATGTAGTTATTATTTATTTTCAGTGCTTGAGTTGTAAGTAGGATGTTCCTATGATTTTTGCGTTAAATAATCGTACTTCTCAAATGAGTATAAATATTGAATATTGAATTAGGTACTTCATAATTCTTTCCCTTTTGGAATTTAAAGCTCAAAAGAAGAAGTGATAGTGGAAAATATTATTCATTTAAATTTTTAATGTTTTTCAATTTGACAAGCACAGTGGATATGATAAAAATACCCTAAAAAAATGTACTTAAAAAACTCAATTTCGTTCTTTGCAAGAGCGACTGCCACTTGAATTGAGGCTAGATTGAATTTTTTAGTGCAAGAACCCCAGGCACTGTGCAAATGCCATTCAACTGCGGACTGCGCTGAAGGATCCTTGAACGATTTTTGTTATTTTTCTATACTCGTGCATCGATAAGTCAAAAATTGTGAAAAATATTAAAATATTCTACTGTCTCGTAATCGTGGAGTAATTAATATAATTATTTTTTTAATTGGTCAGGCCAGAGCCACAGCGGACATTTAATAATATGTTTCGCGTTAAACTCGGGGTCATGATAACCCGATAAAGTGTCGCCAATTATTAGTTGCACACGCGTGCCTGCTTCCGGGAGGCATATTTAGGTAAATTAAAAACATTTTTGCTTTTTGGCTACAACTTCCCGGCATTTTGATATTTAACAAAATGTAGGGTGGGAATGACCCGGGAGTGGCGGACATATGTCTCATGAACAACGGGTGCGTTTTAACAACAAATTAATAGCAGTGACGTAAATTAGCGGCATAATTTGGTGCGCGTGCTGCCGGGTATGAGTTGAAACTTCATAAAAGTGTAATGCAGCGCAGTGCGTCGCGTGGTTTATTAATTTAAATTATTCATTTCCATCTCAAATGCTAAACCAATTACGAAGTGGAATTATTGCGAAATATGTTTGCAAATGGGATAAATGCCTGGATATGTTCGTCGGGTAAATGAACAGGTGAGGGGAGGGGGGTGCTGCATCTAGGGCTAAAGGTTTGATTGGCGCTGGGCACAGGGTGCCGGGTCCCGTCCCGGATGGCGGCCTCGCACCCATTTGTCCTACATGGAGGTAATTAGAAATGTAAACTTTCTGCGTGACCTACTTCTAGCACGCAACATCGCTGCCAGATTGCGGCCCTTCTGCCGAAGGGTGCCTCCGCAGGTTGACATGTTGCTTTCTCGAGCGGGGCATGTCTGGCCCTCGCCGGATCCATGCTGTGTGCAAATATTTGCCGGAACATCACCCGCTCACGTTGTCTGGATACCGGCGGTCCTTGGGCCAATTCCTGGCCCCATGTCCCGAATAATTACGGGTCGGGCGGCCCGGGCCGGCCCACACACAGCCTCTATTCTATACCCATGTCAACTTCGCCAGCATTCACTTCTGAATAAATATAGTATGATAATTTCACGCTGGCACTTGTCACGAGCGTTCCACCAGAGCGGCTGAATTCATTTTTTCCACATCATAAAGAAATGAGAAATGGCAAAATATGAAAAGCGAAGAATTCCATGTTGCGAACATATTCATGCGTCAGATCCCATCAGGGGGTGAATTACAAGTATTCCCACGACTCGCATTTATGCAAAGTGCTTCCAAGTTACATGCTAGCGTTCGGCTGCTGCGGCGTAGGTGCTGCTCTGTCTCTGTGATGCTGCGTGGGGCAAAATCCGCCTGCCATTTACCGAGCAATTCCATAAACGGGAAATAGAAAAATGAAGGCAAAAATTGATTTATACTCGGAACATTGTTTTTAAATCTGCGGAGATATTTTGGATCGTTGAAGGCTTCAGGGAAATCCCCGCCGCTACATGTCGTTCGTTGTCATCTCCGAATCCATCGGCATCCAGGAACAAGCAGTAAAAGCTTGGGAAATGGCATTTCCATCCGGGAGCCAGATTTGGGAACCGATGACGTATATACACCTACATATGGGGATCCATTCTCCTGCGGGAAGAAGCTCCCGTCCACATACGGATAAATGAAAATAAAAATAAAATAAAATACAAAAAAAAAAAAATCCGGCGCAGTACGCACCGCACGAAACGGAATCAGATCGTATCAGCTTTTTATCAATTTGAGTGCCTCAACGGAGCCCGACGCTCTACGGCTCCAAATAGTCGGTGAACAGCGTGCTCCCTCAATAAACCCTGTACGGCTTTACGACATTTTTATTCATACATGTCCTGGAAAATATTCGCTGGCTTGTAAAAACTAGAAGTGATTTACTTCGCGGCTTTTTATAGACACGCTAAACTCGCGATTCCCCGGTTAAATTGCTCCCCACCTCCTTGTTACTGTCTTTTCGAACTGATTCGTATTGCTTCATAATCAGAAGTCGAACTCCTCCCCCGCACCCTCCTTTTGCGAAACACAATTCCAATCAAAAGCTTTATCGACATGCACCTTGCGATTTACAATCAGCAATAGATTTACTACTTTATGGGCGTTACAACATCGAATTGTTTTACTGGCAACACGGAATTTTGCGCAAATGTTTATAGTTTGATTCGTCAATAGGTTCGTGGAGGTAATAACAACAAATTCCATCGATTAATACGAAACGTGTACTATTGCAATTTTTAAGTTAGATCTCTTAGGAGGAGTACACATTCATAAATTCAACTCTCATGTAATATGCTTTGAAAAATATATTTGACATTGACATAGAATATACATATCTACATAAAATGACTGAAGGTAATTTATGACTTTTGGTATATTTATTGCCCTGTAGCTTTTGAATTATTCACTTTAAGAACACAATTCTGGTTCTCTACACTACCTGCTTAAAACATTAATAACCTGGTTGATCGAGCTTGATAGGAAGATAAAATAAAAAATGTAAGAGCATAAAAGCTAAGTATAGTTGTATACTAAAATCGGGCGAATCATCCCACTACTAAGGGCTTCGCGATATTCCACATCCTCGCTCACACTTTTGGACATTTGTATATAACAAGCTATGACTTAAAATTACTTGTAATAGTGAGTTTCAGTTTCGTCATTTTAAATATCGAATTTTCATAGAGATGAGATCAAGCTAGATTAATTTTTTGTCTTCGAAAACCGATATTCTTTAGAAGTCATCAAAATAGTTAGACCCGTTTTCGGAATCCAGATTATAAAGGTATAGACTACAAAGAAATGTGGCATTGTAAAAACATATCAAATCAATGTACAGTGGAACCTCTTTAACTCGAACCCCGTTAACTCGAAATCCTCTCTAAGACAAAGAAATTCCGTTGAAGTACAAAAAACCCTATAACTCGAATTATTTAGACGCTATAACTCGAACTGAATATGATTTCCCTGTGATGTACTATTCATACATATTACGCTTTGTAACTCGAACTACAAATCTAGCGGACTCTATATCTCGAAGAAGCAATATGTAAATATTGCGGCCTCTGTAAATCGAAATTCTGTCTGTAAGACTCTTTACCTCGAAGTAATTAAATTTGAATCGTTCAAACGTTTTGTCGTTGTCAATAACCAATTCCAAGAAATCATTTAGCTCACGGGGCGGTTTGTTGTGTCCTGCGGGAGTGTCATTCATTACTTCTACTACAATTGACAAAGAATGTGTAAATTCCTTGACTAAAAAGAAAATTACAGATTTCTTTTAATATGTACATATATATAATATGATCCTTTTTCATTAAAATAAATCACTGTAAGTCGAATTTTTATTTTCTCATAACTCTATAACTTGAAGTATCATACATAGAACATATGCCTCTATAAGTTGAAATTGACAGTTTAAAAACTCCTTATCTCAAAGTCCTCGATAAGTCGATGATTCGTTAACTCGAAATTTGTAACCTTTCCTTTGAAGTTCGAGTTAAAGAGGCTCCACTGTATATTAAAACCATCAATTTTTTTATAGTGCGAAATGTTAATTTACATATAAGATTTACATTCTAAGTTATCATCATATTTTGAATTGAAAGCTTCAAATTAATTTATAAGTTTTACTGTATATTTACCATGGATTTTTACATTAAAATTTAAATTGTCATCGCAACATAGATTAGGTGTGCCCGAACGAATAATTTGTGTCAACTTTTAGTATAAAAAATTGTATACTAACCATACAAGTTGTATCACAGACTATTTATTCGGGGATACCCAATACAATGTACATAGATATAGTATGTATATTAAAAAAAAAGTAGGACCTACTTATTAACCTTTGTTACGTTACTGTTTGCATTTTCAAGTAAAAATCTATGCTCATCTATTACTCGTATATCTTATTTATTCTCACTTTTGAAATAATTGAAGAATCGATTCGTATAATGTAACCTGTAACCGTCTTGGCAGGGAAGATGAAAAGGGATTGGTTGACTATTAGAGTTTAAAACATAAAAATAGTATAAATGAAATATAATATAGTGTCAATTATATATTTGTACGTAAAAAATAAGTATTTTGTAAATAATATATAAGTTTGCAAATTTTGCGAAAACTTACAAATACCTATGTATATGAAATAATTATGGATTAAAAATTCTTCAAATCTTACTTTTTATCAATCTATACTATAAGTCTGATTTTATCCCAAAAATGCATTTGTAGTTTTGGACTCTCATATGTATTAGAACAGACGCGTCAACTTAAATTCCAATTAAATTTTAAACTAAAAAAAGATAATCATGACCCTAAAACATTCTAAATATTGAAGTAGGTTTAACACGCATCAGATAAACGATAATACAGGAAAAAATAGTAGACCCTATTCACAATATTTCACTACGGCGAAAAGGGTTCTAAGGTTGCAATTTATTGCGCACTACAAATAGAATTACAGAACTGTAGTCGCGGCTAAAACGTCGATGTTTGCTAACGTCTGTAGCCAATCCAAAACATTTAGAATTACCCGACGAATCCTTCCAGAGTATCTCACTCTATCCCGCACAAATGTCACAAACCAGATCCTACTGTGAGGGGTCCTTTCGGGGTTAATTTATTGCTTTGACTCCGTGATTTCTCCCCATTCGATTTCCTCTTGATAGGGCTGCCAAGTGGACAACTCAGCAGGAAAGGGCCGACTATTTATTGAGGTGGGTGCGGACAAATGACACTATGTGCTAACTTCTTCTTAGACTCTAGAATGTATAGACGGCATGAGAATGAATAGCTGCAGTTTTATATATAATTTTCCCCAAAAATCCCACTTCGCACATGTGCACCATATCACGCATTGCTCGAAATTATGCTCAAACATATTTCAAAACAATCGGGAGCAGCTCACCGAAAATTTTGCCGAACAAACAAGTTCACCTAGAACAACAGAGCGCCAACAGAGAGGTGGAGCTCTGGGGCCTGGGGCTTCTCGGTGTAATGCCAAGTCATAATGTATGGCGCATTTCGTTTGAATACCCTCTTAAGGAAATTTCACGATGTTTAAATGTAAACAGTTTGCACTCGCTCCAGCTCCGGCGTACATACATAAGTCTGAAAACATCCTCCAAGTAAGCAAATAGTGCTTTTGAAAGAAAATGGAAGAGCTTGACTAAGAGAAAATAGGTTTAGTTTGTATTTCGCATGGGATAAGCGCCTGGATGCACTGCAGAAAGCAGAAATATGCGACAAAACACACCAAAAAAATGCCAGTGTGTGTTTGAACAGAGGTGACAAATATTTAAAAATTCTGTATTCAGAAAAGAAAGTAAGGCTCGGCGCACAGTAAAAGCAAAGAAGTAGCGGGCTTCGTGTCGGTGCTGGAGCGGCTAGTGCCGGGTACACTGGCTGGAAATAAAGCCCCATTCTAAGCATTGTTTCCATTGTCAACCCATTCAGAAGGAAACGTATAAGAAACAGCCGTTGATGGGAAGCGCAAATTGAAGTGTAAACTTAAAAGGATGTGTTTATTATGTCCCGAGTCGAGTCGACTTGTTCCCCGTAAAATTATTAGTGCTGAATAAAACTTCGAAACGGAGTCAAATGCTGTTTAAACTCCGTTTCGAGTGGGTACCTGCAGCTCGCAATTGTCATAATTGCACTACAGGCGTGACGGCATGCAGAGCCACTTGAATTAAGATAAAACGCCTCGCAGTTCTTATTTATTGCGCACACATGCCCGAGAGTGCGGCTCAAGCCAATCCGGATTTTCCCAAAGGCTCTGGTAGCTCAGATTCACATCGGGGGCACGTGGTGCGCTGATTTACTTTAATTTTCCCCGAAATGGGCGCAACATGGCTCATGGAGCCAGAGGAACCATTTGTCGAGCCAAGTGGGGACCTGGCTTTAGGTAAAGGGTTAGATTAAATGTTGTATGCGGATGTCGGCTTACCTGGATCATCGTCATCGTCCCAATCGATCTGGCCTGAAGTCAAAGCGAACACAAACGATAGCAGAGCACAGGATGTGACGGTGAAACGGAAAACTCGATAGGGTCGTTGATTCATACTTCGAATGCACCAAAATACACGCAATAAGTAACCACTGGTGGACTGCTAACTGACTATTTCTACACTAACCGCAGCAGTTAAAAATTCATGTCACACTACTCTCGCTGAGCGCTACGATTAATTTTTTCATTATATTTTGATGTCGGCCTCAACCGCAGCGATCGATTTCTCTTCAGAGATTCCACAAAATTTCTGCAGGATTGTAATAACTGCAAAGAAACAAAAATAATGAAAAATATTAGAGTTTTCAATAGTAAACAATGATTTCGTATATTTTTTAAGATAACGATTATTAATTCTTAAATATTAGGAAGCAATTGTTTTCCAAAAACACAGGACATATGTGTAGGAAAATAATATCAATCAGATGATAGCTCAAAATAAAGTTTTAATACAATTAAAAAAAGTTCACAAAATTGTTTAGTTCAATTTAAGTTTTAATGTTTTACTGCGAATTCACTACTGACTACTTTTCGACTTAACATTTTCCAACTACTGACGACTCTATCAACTGATGACTGCTTTTCGACTGCCTCGAGAGTAACTAACTACTGACGATATGATAAGAAGTAACTCTGATTTTTAAACCTCAACTGGCTTCGACTGTGATAAAAGCGATTATGTTATTTACAATTTCAACTACTATACTGTGATAAGCGCAAGTGTCATATTTACAACTTCAACTACTATTTTAATGAAAAGAACTGTGATATAAGCAAATATAACCGCGACTGTAATGAAAGCAACTGTAATAAAAGCTGCTATGATATTAACAAATTTGAGCTACGCAACTACTAAAGATCATGCAAATCAAGACATGTTGATGATGATTTTTAGAATAATTCTGAGTCGTTGCCCTTTTGGTTTCTATACATATGTAACAAAATATTACAAATTTTTAAACAATATATGAAGAATTACGTGCGGAAATTACAAAACAGCGATTTTTAAAAAAGTATCCGGCTTTAAATATTTTTTTTTTGTCATTTTTAAACAATACATTGAATCAATAGTTGCTATGGGCCCTATTGCGAATATCGCCATTTCTGTGACTAAAAGTCGATCGTACGAATCGAAAAGAGCTTACGAAAACCCTTTTTGGGTAAAAATTCTTTAATAAAGTTTCAAAATTCTCATAAATTAATTTGAGTAACTTTCGATTTAAATTAATTTCTTTTGTTCAAAGTGGTTAAATTAAGTCGATTAGAAAAATTCAATCGAATTATTTGGTCGTTCAATCGACTTAATTTAACCACTATGAACGAAAAAATTAATTAAAGTCAAAGGTTACTGAAATGAATTTATGAGAATTTTAGGAACTTTATTAAGGAATTTTTACCCAAAAAGGGCTTCCTAAGCTCTTTTCGTCGCAGAAATGACGATATTCGCAATAGGGCCCTATGTAGGTAAAATTTAATTTTAAGTGAAGTTAAATCACTTTTTAAGCAAACAAAACAAAATCGATTTTATGAAAATTCTGGAGTGACATATAAAAAAAATTTGTTTAAACTTCGAGGTACTGGAATTTTAAAGGTAAATTCAATTGATGGCAGGATAATTCATAAATTATAATAAACATATTTAAAGTTTAAAGTTCCTGTATTACAAAATACGATAGAATGCTTTTCGGCACTTGTCCAACGCCAGATATGCATAGCATGCATACTTCAAGTTTAAAAAAAAAAAATTATTTAATCAATTATGTAGGTACTTATACAGCAGCTTTATTTTATTATTACATAGAAAAAAAAAATTAAACCAATTCAAGATATTTATTTTGCTTTTTCCATCGGAAGTCGGGTATCCACATATCGATATTATTAGCTTCATGTTCAGAATGGAATTTAATTTTTTTTATTATATGAAAAGTTTAAATTAATAAAATCATTTTTATATTTATGCTGTCGTTAATTAAAGATTTAAGAAAGCCATCGACTGAATATCTAATCATTTGAAGAGCAAAACTGAATTTAATAAATTTGTTTAATTTTAGAAACTTATATTTCAAAAATTTATGGGTTTTAGTAGCCATTATATTGTATTTTATAAATAAAGTAGGTGTCGCACAGCAAACATTTATGCACATATGAATACGTAAAAAGTGCATGCAAACGAACAAAAATTAAAAAGTAATTTGTTTTAAAAAACTTTATATAAAATGTAAACTAAACATAGATTTTGGCTTCTCAAACAAAAGTTCCAGTCTATCAAAAAGATTAATTATGTTAACTGCTGCATTTGAGATGTTTGTTTATGCGTTTCTGAAAATGAATCTCTAGAGGAGTATCGATTGTTTCAAAACATAATCTATCTCATCTCTGCATGTCTCCCAGGCAGGTGTTGTCCCGCAAGAGGCACTTAATTTGATTTCATCCCAGAATATCTCCAAACTTTGCCAGGGTTTAATTTCCCAATGGGAATTACTAGGAATAATAAAGTCGCTGGTCCACTCATTAAGTTACGGCTGGGGATACAATCGCAGCAAAACAAAATGTTTTGTTTGCGAACCTCGCCGGAGCCTGTTTTGGAAGTGCTGGCGCCTCCATAATTTAGGCTCTCTCTGCATGGTTCACTGTCCTTGTGGCTCCTTTTCAAGTCAGTCAAACAAAATCCAGGCTAGACCAAAGCTCTAAAATTAGATGTTTGTCAGCGGATATGTTTGACCGCGGTCCCGGCACATATTTGTGCGTCCAGAGTGGTGAACTCGCAACGAAACGGCAACCGGGTTGCCGAGGTGTTTTATACCTGGCGGGCAAGTAATTATAGAGTAATCACTTTACTAACTACCTAGCTGCAGAACAGCAAGATTTTCTGCGGCTCTCTCAGTCAACGCGATGATGGCGCTGAATCTGTTCAAATTTGCGAAAACGTGCTCACTTAACTTCAGTTTTGACGGAGTATCCAATAGACGTGAACTGGATAAATGTGGATTTACAACGACCGAAATAATTTCGCTAATTGAATTTCTGAAGTGATGATGTTCTTTCCACTGTCACGTCTATTTTGCACCCTATTTATTTAGCCGTAGCGCTTCGACACGCACCGCAAAATTTTCCTTCAATGCGGAACATTTATTTATCCCGTCCAAATTATGCGCTTAGACTTTTTGGAATGGAACGTTTGCCGGACTTTCAGCTCTGAATCAATAATAATGTTTGCATGGAGGGATGTGGACGAAAATTTACAACCTAAATGGACTAAAATATCAAAGTACTAAGCACGTTGCCAGTTGAAAACTTATTGAATTATGCACAAATTTTATTTCATAATTTATTTCGAACAATTGCTGTCCACGAAAAATATTCTCTTGTGACTACTTGAATAAATACCAGTCAGTGTATGAAATTTAAAAACACCCAAAAGACTTATGAGTTAATGATAATTAATCTGTGGATGAAAATTTTACTCATTATTTATATTTGTAATTTTAAGAGTTTTATTATATAAAATTCCAATTTAGTTTGTTATTTCTTGCTTTTCGTTTTTTCCTATATCGAGGACAAAAGCATAAATTTCAAATTGAGGACAATACAATAAATTGCGGATCAAAGGAAAATACCCTTTAGTTTGGACAGACGAAAACACCGCAGCTATAAATGGGATCTATAGCGATGAGTGTAATTTTCCAATCGACTCGACAATCAAAACAAATTTTAGTGTCTCAACTTTCAAATCCTTTGAAAAACACAGTCGTAATAGATCTCAATATATAAAAAGAAATGCCGAACTAATTTACACTTGGAAAAATATTCGCAAATATCCGAAAATAGTAGATATATTGTATGTGGAAATCCCAACCCAGTTATTCAAATTTCTAACATCTATGTTCCTTCGTATATGGAATCGATTTGGTACACTAACTGCTACTTTCAATCAATAGGCACTTTAGGAGTGCCAATAAAACATGTGTATCGTAACTGTCCTATTGTCACTTTTTCTGGCATAGGTATAACATGGCAGTTAGAAGGCTATTTTTCTTCATTCGAAATTTCATTTAGGTACAAGTTTTTCTTTTCCACAGTGAAACCTAATGAAAATATATTCGACTAAAAACGGATTATTCGCCAGTATAAAAACTAATGGTGGCATATCAATCTAAATTTCCAACCCTATTCGATTCGCTACACCCTACACACAATAGGGATGAAAAACTCATAAAAAGCTGGAACTTATTGCGAGCGAACGTTTAAATCGTATATAGATAATAGTATCATAAAAAAGATAGAAAAGGACAAAATCATAATTTTTTACGTTTTGTAGGGAATGTCTTTAATCTTGTCCTTCCTGACCGGAATATTTCTCAAGGCTATGGATAGAAAATGTTGAAACGTTAATAAAATTGAATTAAATTGAAAATTTCACGTACATAAAACATTACTGAACTGAACCTCTTTCAATCCTTGAAGATTAGATATATTATTCATTTATTTAAGTCTACAACACAATTTGCACATTTACCTGAATCAAGACGTCTCCAAGAGTTCGAAAGTTTCATTGACTAAACTTCACAAATGTTCATTCTAATTTAAACATGCCATCGAATCTCTCCGACGAGTTTCTCTTGGGAACAGGATAACTTTTGTCTTTATGCCCAACTTTGTGAAGCCCACGTAAATCACCTGAAAATATCATTCCCTGTCTTTCGTAATCCAGACCATGCATGACTTTATCAAAAGTCTCACCAAGTTTTTGAAATGAATTAAAAGAACGACAGGACAACAATAAATGTCTTCTTCAATGGTGTTTTATTGTACACTGCTATAAATTCACTGACACGTGGTGGTTTCATTCTGAATTTCATCACTTGGTGTTTGCGGGAGAAATTCATGATCCATAACTGCTAAAAGGTAATATAAACTGCAATAAAAATGTATCCAGGGAATTTCTACATAGTTGGAGAAGAAAATTCATATTTTGTTGGAATTTTAGTTCTTAAAAAGGTTTGTGACTTTTACTCTAATTAAAACGATTAGTAGTAGTGTAAGTATTAAACCACATCGTGACAAAGTGCCCCGAGGTCTATATATTGCACGAAAACTATCAAAAACTCATTAAAATAAATAATTTTTTCAAATAAAATAAAACTTGTTTTATAATAAAGTTAAAGTAAAGAATATAACTCGTGATTTTAATTCGCATAATATCAATTTTTATCTATTAATTTCCTGTATTACTCAAATGTTGTCAAACTTAAAATATATAGTGCATAGTGCATAAATAAATAAATAATAAGTGATATAAATAAATAATTTTAACCTCAGTAAATAAATTTTGCGATTAAGAACATTTATAATACCTAATACGAAAAAAACAGATATGAAAAGTACACTTTTTTTAAATCCATCACTTATAAATTTTAGAGATAAAGTAATCATAAATTACTTATTGTTAAATAAGAAAAAGTCTATATTAAAAAATTTTGGAGTAAAAAAAGTTAACTTTTTACTAAACTCCTATGGTTTAAAGGGAATTATGTTATTTTAACAAAAATGGAAGTCAGAGTACTTTCAAAATTATTGTATGGATATTTTTATGTAAAAATCACCATCTTACATATACATATATTTTTATTGCCAAATCGATTCTCCATAAAACACCAGTAGCTAAAATTCTTTTAGTACTAACCTTAATGATTACACAGGTCAACAATAAATTTGCGGCCGAATAAATAGCACATCATTTCTATAGGATATTCTCCGTAGATTACGAATTTGGAAATAAAAATACTCAATTGGCTTTAGTTTTCAATAAAAATAGGGTTAAATAGTACAAAATGCCCTAATTTTACCATTTTTGAAAAGTCATTAAAAACTAACGAATTGTTTTAGGAGTTAATAACATAACTTAAATAAAAGCTTGAATCTTAAGCTATTACATAAAAATGTTAAAGGTTTAAAATTTGTCGAAATATTTCTTGAAAATTATATTTTCAAATAAACCAATTATATTTCATAGAGAAAAAGGTGAATAAAAATCATAAGAAGCGCCCACCCACGAAAAACTTGGTCGCCAAAGAGTTCAAAAAGATCTATAGATATTACTGGTATTTCATACTTTTAGATTAAGATTTAGGCTTTCAATTGAACCATGTTACAAGCTTCTAGGAATAACCCTTTATTTTAGAATTAATTATCAAAAATGGATAAAATACAATGTTTTGTACTTTTTGACTTTATTTTTCTCAAAAACGAGAGCAAATTTAGAATTTTCGTTTGAGAATTCATAATGTGTCTTGCCGCAAAAAAAAAAAATAATAATTTGTTCCCCTGTGTTATTTGTGTTTTTGAGAAATGTGATAAATCACGATTTGCCTTTTACTATTATAAGATATATGTAGATACCTATCTGCTGAAGTTGAAGTCATAAAATCCCGCGTCCAAAATAATCTTGATGTACATATCATATATGTAAATTTAAATATATATGTATATCATCTGCATTAACTTTATTGCCAGGAGTAACTGACTATCGCATCCTTGGTGCATTTCAAAAGGTATAACTCAACAGCTGCAATATGGACTAATTCAAAGCTCCAGATCTAACTGCAGAGCTGCATGTGCGGCAGAGTGCAAGTGGATGGAATGAAAATGAACCCATCAGGTAAACTGGAAGTTCCCTAAGGATCATAAAGGCAATCGCTACAAAAAGGAAGACCGAATTTCCTGTGGTGCATGCAATCATCACGACCCGCCCATGAGGTGAAAACACAAACAACTAAAAAAGTTTTCTTGATTTATTCAGTCCCGTCGACAGTTCTAGCCGGCGGAAAATTGTACCGCGTCGCAGGCTGATTTTAGTCCCACATGTCCCCGTGCATAGCCCGCTTAAGAGATTACACAGCAAAAATGGACGTGCTCACGTTTACCTAGGAGCGTCCGACTCGAGGAGGAGTTACCCAACTACCAGCGACTGCTGTTAAAACTGCAGAAAGTCCTTACTTACAAATTAAAAATGTAATTAAACGTGCAGACCATTTAGCAAAAAAGTAGTGTCCTAGTAATTTTCAGGAGCAGCACTTTATCTCGGAGCGTAATCTTTCCATTTTCCGCGCGGCGTTGTATTTAAAGTTGATTCTGAGCGCTGTAGTAAAACGGATATACGGATTAAGGACGAAATATCAGCCTAGGTCCGAGGAAGGAACCTTGTACCCTCCGCATGGCCGGGGAAGTTCACGGGATGAATTGAGTCGGAGCGGTGTAGGACCGTTCCCGGTCCTCGGCACAGGATAGAAGTTTATGATGCGCTATAGCGCTACCCGCCGCTACAGGACGACACGGGCGCCCTCCGAAGGAATTATTTTTAGTAAAATTTTCTTAAGCTAACTTCCCTGTAAAATAACGAAAAGTTTCGCAAAACTTCTAGATTATCCGTTGAGCGAATGCATGAATTCGACGTGTGTTTGTGTGTGCGGCCGGGTTTGTCCCCGGCCATATAAAATACTTTTCGGATAAGAGTTTCTTTCATGAAGACAACTTTCCTTTCATCCGGTAATATAAAATTAAACTTTAATGCAATTACGAAGAAATTTTAAATAAAAAAAAAATAAAAAAATTTTTAATATGCAGATAGCTCCGGCACGGGCGGGGTATTCATGCAGGGCTGGGCTCCTATTGATGGACCCGCCGGAGCTGTCCCTTGGACGGGGCGGAAACGGGGTCGACCCACTACGAACTACCATCACATAGTTTTCAAACTTTGGGGCTTTACGCTGCATATGCAGAGCCCGACGTAAACGGGGTGGCAGAAAACTCTTTAGTTGATTGGCCCGAGGAGTTGCATTCTGAGAAACTTTCCTGGCCGACTTTTGGGTGCCTTTTTAAATTCCTTCGAACCGATATTTTGCCATGCAATCAATCTCTCGCCCCGGCACACGTCTTTGTTCGATCGGGTCTGGCCCTGGCGCAGAAAAATGTTTACTTTCAGAGGTGTCGGTGGCTCAAGGTAATTAGTTATCGCGTCGTTATTAATGAGTTCCATACACCTTCATGCTCTTGAGAAATGAATGCCGAGGTGGCACACTACTCGGTCCCATAAATCCAGGGCACTCGCCAAAATAGAAATGGGATTATTTTGAGCTCTAGCAGCTTGGGGCTGAGACGGCAGAAATTGTGCAGCCACTTCCGGTCTTTTCCGTGGTGCATGCATTGACTTAATAAATTGGTAAAGGAAAATGCGTCTGATCTGCTCCGATTTATAGAAGCACGAAAACATAATTCATAAATGTACGATTTGTAAGTTAAATGCAGCGTAAATTCATAAATATATGTTTTTGATAGTGTGTTAATAAAGACCATTTCGAAAATAACATTTAATTGCCCAAACAAAATTGCGTGATATTCCTCACAGGCTCAGAAAATTTTCACTGCTTTAATTAACTCGTAATAACAGCCAACCCGGGGGAATAAGAAGTCCGAAAAATCAAATAATTTCGCTGATTTGTAGGCCTTATATGTTAAATGTTAGAAAAAGCCGAAAATTCTCCAAAAACTAGTCGAAATGGTGAACAAAAAGCCGAAAAAACGGCGACATAAAAGACAAAAAAAAAGAAGACTCTTAAATTTTTAATTGTGTTATAAAAATTGACAAAGTTCAATTTCAGTTTAATTCTGAACAGCATCAGACCTGTAAAATTAGTGCTGAAAAGTTTTTAATATGATCCTCCTGGGAAACAAATTTAACTAAAGTAGCAATGATGAAAATCTCTGTGACAAAATGTCATTAATATTAAAATTGCTCCACAAAATTTTCTTTATAGCCGTTCTTTTAGTTCTTAATTCAATTTAACCAAGTAGGGGAGCAAGAGTAAAAATTAAAATCACCACTATACGGAATTATATCAAAATGCATGTAAAACAATATTAAGTAATTTTTGCTAGTTTTGTTGACTCTGTATCTGATTCAATCAAAATCTTAAAAGGTCAGCTGACGTTTGCTAAGTCATACTATTTACTTATTTTAATTCTGCATTTCCTAGATTGGATTAATCTACTCCAATGAGCAATGATGAAAATCTCTGTGACAAAATGTCATTAATATTAAAATTGCTCCACAAAATTTTCTTTATAGCCGTTCTTTTAGTTCTTAATTCAATTTAACCAAGTAGGGGAGCAAGAGTAAAAATTAAAATCACCACTATACGGAATTATATCAAAATGCATGTAAAACAATATTAAGTAATTTTTGCTAGTTTTGTTGACTCTGTATCTGATTCAATCAAAATCTTAAAAGGTCAGCTGACGTTTGCTAAGTCATACTATTTACTTATTTTAATTCTGCATTTCCTAGATTGGATTAATCTACTCCAATGAGCAATGATGAAAATCTCTGTGACAAAATGTCATTAATATTAAAATTGCTCCACAAAATTTTCTTTATAGCCGTTCTTTTAGTTCTTAATTCAATTTAACCAAGTAGGGGAGCAAGAGTAAAAATTAAAATCACCACTATACGGAATTATATCAAAATGCATGTAAAACAATATTAAGTAATTTTTGCTAGTTTTGTTGACTCTGAATCTGATTCAATCAAAATCTTAAAAGTCAGCTGACGTTTGCTAAGTCATACTATTTACTTATTTTAATTCTGCATTTCCTAGATTGGATTAATCTACTCCCTTTTATTTTGATTCCGGAACTGATTTACTATTGGACTCTTTATGATTTAAATCCAATTACCGAAAAAAGTTAAGAGTAGGTACCTACCTATGAAGTCGAACCATTTCTTCTACCACACGCTCAGAACTAACAGCTGATACTAAAGAAAGTTGTTGTATGTAAACTTTTATTTTAAAAAATTTTTCTTGTTGTCTATTAAAATTGAAATAGTGCACCGAAAAATTTATTTATTATGCTTTAGTAGCTTTAAAACTTGAAACAACATTTAACTTTGTAATTTAATTTTATGTATTTTTACTAAACTTTATAAGGTCATAATAAAAAACTCTAAGCTGTCAATTAAAGTAATTGAAATGGGTACAACCTTCTCTACTTGAGGGTTATAACCTTTCATATTTTAAAAGTGCAGAGTTTACCGACATCACATGAAACATGACATTATAAAATATATTGAATGAGAAGGGTTTGAAAAGGATGCAGAGCTACTGTAAATGGAACAATTGGATTCGATATATTCAAAGTGCCGGAAGCATTAAGAACCGATTAAGCAATCACAATTGAAGTTCCATAAAATCCATATCCAGTATCCATTTAAGTTGTGAAATCAATTTGGAAATTTTGTTGACATCATTCATGGATTTATCTTGGGAATTGAGATATTATTTACATTTTTGTGCTTTTTTCTATATTGTTTTGTTTAAAGGCATTATTGAACTTTATAGGAATTTTTTTTTTTTCCACCCGGCCAAAATCGATGTATGTATATGTTTAGATATGAAGTGTAAACGTTCAAAGTTATTTTGCAACAATTGTTACTGTAAAATTAAATTCCTTGGATTTAAAAATTTAGAGGATATAAAAAAGGCAGATTTTTCAAACCACAGAAACTCTACACAAAAGTCCGTACTAGGTACTAGAAGTGCCTTGTATTGAATAATATTTTAGAATGATTGGATGATAAAAAAATAAAATTAAGAAATTCAAAGGTATTAAAGAATATTGACACTTTAACACTTTAAAAATTAATAGTAGGTCTGTAATTAAAAATAATATGAAAACTAGAATTGTTTTTTTTAATTTGTAAGCAAACACTCACATAAATAATTGCTTATAACAAAAAAGTTAATAATCAGTCAAGTGCCATCGAAAATATGATTGTGTAGATAGGTTTAAAATTTTAAGTAAATCGATGTTAACCAATTATTTCTTAATTTAGGTAATGATTTATTAATTTAGGTAATTTGCTCTTGACATTTAATACCTTTTAATTGACTTCTGTTTTATTTATAAACCAATCATTCAACAGAAAAATATGTAGGAATATACACATTTAGGTACGTCTATTAATAATAAATTCAAAATTGATAATTGAAAAGTATTTATTTGATCGATGATGGAAGATTAACTCTAATTGAGAGATGAAGAGAATGAAAACTAAATGAAATAAAATATACAATATATGTATTAATCAGCTTAATTTTAAATCCCAATTAATTGCGTAGTTTACTAAAATCATTGAAATTTCAGAACGCCTACATTAAAATATGGAATTTATGGAAGTTCAACTCGTAAATGTATCTTTGAAGTTCCCTACCTTAGCAATAAAAAATAATGAGGAAATTAAAGCAAAACTTCAAGTTAGTATGAAAAATTTATTATGAACTTTTCCAAAATTAATTGCAATTAACCAACGTTGCAACTGGAATACATTCATGCACTGAAAAGATGAGAGCGTATACTTCGAAAAAACAAAATTTATTTATTTTTCATCCATGCAGGTAACTACAAGGATGTGCACCTTCGCGAATAACATGCATACGAAACTTGCTTAAATGAGTAGAACACTTGTGGCCGACTTGCATCCTTGTTCTTATATCCGAGAAACTAGAAGACGAAGGAATCCGCTGATAATAGTCTAATGACCTTAATCTCACAAAAAGCAGCACCAGCAAACTTTGCAGCTATAGGAGCTGAGGCACTTCCTATTATTACTTGAAGTTCCTGTAAATATATTCTCAACAGCATGTTCGTCGAAAATACCAGAGTTGCCCTACTTGTGCAGTTTTTGAAGTAAAAGTTTTACGCAGAAAATGACAAGAACTTCGGGTGGATGGAGGAAGTAGACAAAAAGCTGTCAGCTCAAGGAAGGAATTATTAAATTAATAAAAATATCATAACTTTACAGTCGAGAAATCTAGGAAAATTGCGACCGGCCCGACAAAGATAAAAGGTTCCATGACCTTGTATGTCCAGAAGAGCCGGTTCTGGGGAGGCTCGTAAGGCATAAATTTGTCCTAGTTTTCCCTCACTCAAGGCGCAATTTGAGTCAAAGTTTTCCCTTCTTCCCGAACGGGGAGAGGGAATTTATCACCATCCTGTTGGGTGCGGATTTATTACTTTTGGGTCATTTACCGAAACGGAGCGAATATTACGAAAGTTTCGACAAAGTGGCCAAATTCGATCAAAAGATGAAAATGCTGAAGTCACGATGTGGCTGGCGGCGGGCGCGCGATCAGTCCTCGTCGTCGCGGCGCTGACGTCGAGTCCCCATGTGGAGTCGGTCTAATAGACCGGGGGATGCCCACATGCATACACATCAAAAAGTAGTCGGTGGGAACCAATTAGCCCATAATTAGCGCAACATATAGAAGAGAAACAGCCCCTGAGCAACTCAACTGAATATCTACATATATTGTACATCGTAGTTAAGTGATCGATCAGTGCGGCGCCGAAATCCGGCGTAATCAAATTTCAATTAAAAACACTGAAACTCCATTAATTTTAATTTCAGTAGAACAGGTTTTGCTAATAGAGTTTCACCAAAGTTTCGAAGAAACTTTTCAAAAGACTCGCTTTTGTGTATATAGAGGCGCTCCAATAAGTCGCCTGTATCAGGCGAAGCCAGTCAACTTGAATGGGTCTTGTAGGGCGGGCGACTGGAGGCACTCCTGGTAAAAAGGGTACCCTGGTACCACCCGGAATCCTTTTAAGGATGCCCAACTTCACTAGACTAGACTAGGGAGTCTGTGGCTGCTGCTACTGCAGTTCGTTTGCAGTGTGCTTGCTCACTTAAATTTTAAATTATATAAAGAGAGTTTTGATCGTAGGGCTCTTCTCAATTTAATTTCTAAACTTTTTGAATTATTTAATCATTATTGTGCTTTTTCAGCACCGATACCTTTCTGATGGGGATGAAGGTGCAAAACCGCAAGGGTCTTCTAATCCGGAAAATTTTCCTCATGGGAGCTGGGCCCCATACTACCGAGCTGATTCAGCATCCGGAAATTATTCATCTATTTTACTTGGGTAGACAGAAGTCGCGGAAGATGTACTTTTAGTCGTATGTGTGTCATATGCAAAGGTCGTTGGCATGCATGCATAATAAAATCGTGCGTAACGTGTCTGGAGGTATGGGGACATGTTCTACAGCAGGATAATTTTTAAAACGAATAAAGCTATAAATGGAATATGAAAAACATACTCTGTAAGTGGTGTGATTAAATATCCGGAAGATGAGCTACTTTCTGGAGGACTGTCGTATTCCATATATCGGATGCAAATCCAATTATTTATCGTATATATTTATATTATGTACACACAAAAACAAAAAACAAAAAAAAAAACAAATTCGTGAACTCACGTCTCGGTGGCGTTGTCGACATGCACGCACTCATTCACAGGTTCACATCACTTGGTGGCATGACTCGCAAATGGTAATTTTCATTTGTCACAGGACACACGGGTCTCACTGAAATTTATTTAAATTTTATTTTTTTTTTTCGCGTATATTTTATTTTATTTTATATTATTTTATTTTTCGAACGTAAAACCTTCTTGGAGTGTTTCACCGGGTTTACGAGACACACATGCCGGGGCCCACATCAATGGCCACATTAATTTGCCAGCTCGGGCTCCTCATCCAGCGGGTGCTCATTCACGGCTCATGGGTGTCCGTGGCACAAATGTTTACGTTTCATGAATTTTCATTGTATGATAAAATAACGTGTGCGAACTGATTTAGCAGCTGCAGCATAATCGCGCTGCCCAACGATTTCGTTCAACCTCGAATGCGGAACTGAGTCCTGAAGGAGCCTCTCTTGCCCGAAAAAATTTCGAAGGACGATAGAATCGAGCCTGGGGAGGTGAGAATCGTAACCGAAAAACACATGGGCTCCACCGGAGGAGCCTCGCAAGGGACATGCCCAGTGAGAGTCGAGGAAATTCAGGAGGAATCCACTGTGACCTCCCTTCGAAAATAGATTTCCGAAACAGGATCCACATCCACCCTTTGGCGGGGAGCGTACCTCGCTGTAGGTCGCATTTTATTTTATATTATTTTTATTTTTCACAAGAACGTCTGCATGCGCAATCCGCGCTTACCCCGCCTTCCGCGCGGCCACTGCAGGGCCATCGCCGCTACGTTTGCCCTTTCTTTCGGCTTTCATTGCTCAACTTTGCGCGACACTTAACTTAAGTTCTAAAGTCGTAAAATTTAAGTGTTTTCCAGTGGAATTTACCCCGCTCTGGCCGGCTTTTCGATTGTTGCATCCCAAGAAGAAACTTCGGACGGCTTCTCGGTGAAATTAGTTTCGGGCTCGCTTATGTGTGCCCCATTTTACAGCTGCTGACGGGCATGTTCCCAAGGTTTGGCCCCAATTAAACTCCGAAGGGACGTCGTTCGACACTCTCCTTGGACGAGAAGCCTGCTTCCAAAAACTAAATACTCGTAAATATCAGTCAATATTTCAAAATTTTAACGAATTTTTTAAAATTTTATCATTGTCGCCAAGTGAAAATGTTGCCAAGAAACAACTTGAAAAAAAAAAATAAAAATTCAATAAGCACTCAAATCATACCGCGGATGTAGGGCTTCACATACAAAAAATATCCCACACATTGATTCAACCGCTTCCACACACAGCGTGAAGCAGATGGCCCTCCCGAAGATTTACACCTTTCTCACAACGAGGAGAGAAATTAGAAAAATGGTTGTGTTTTCCCTCTGCCAGGAATTTTTTAAATCGGTATTGAATTAACACAAGTACAAGAAAATTGGATATTTAGAAAAATTTCAGAATCGGAAACTTGCTCGCTTCGAGCACAATTCCATTTCATAATACCGATTTCGTTCATCTTATTTTGTCAGATTCAATATTATTCTTAATTTTAGTATCTATCCCAAAATAAAATTTGTATATTTCTTAAACGTTTCATGATTTTCAAAAAAAAGAAGAAAAAACAAAAAAAAGGCCATAATTATTTATATTTCTGGGTTACACACAAATTCCATAATTATGGCATTTTGCAAAATTATTAGTTTATAAATGCTGTATTATAAAAGTTTTATTTTAATACACTTTAAATGGTTGTAGCCTACTATTTAGCGTCTAGGAGTAAAATTTAATATTAAAATGGTTATGATTTAAATTAAAGGGACGGTAATAGAAAGCCTCGGTAAATATGAAATGCAAAATTATATGTTCAGTAAAGTACTGAGCTTTAAAAAAATAACGAGTAATAAAATATCTTGAAATGAGTAGCTCAATAAATACTTAAATGCCTGAAAATCCAATTGGGCAGTAACGCGCGAGTAGTTGCTAAATCAGAATCGGTCCGCTAGAAATATTGAATCAAGTTGTTCTATAATTTTTGGTAAGATAATAATCTTCAGTTAAATTGCAATTCTAGTAGCTACATTTTACTGCCACAATAAATTACTACCGTTTAAATAATTAGGTACTTCCCAAATAAAGTTATATATTTTTTATTAATTTAAGATTTTTCTAGTCATTTGCCTTTTAAGATTAATTTCATTCTATTTTCTATAATACTATAATACAATTAAGGTAGGTAATATATGTATATTACATAATGCTCAATTTAACCAAGTTTTAACGATTAGATGTTTTATTGAGTAGGTAAGTGTTTATAGAGATTCAGTGCTTATCTTCCAAATGTTTTTAATTCTAAAAAGGTGTTTCATTTCAAATCATTTTTATTATTCATGTGTTTAACATTTCTTCATTAAACACTTATTCTGTTTTATTTCAAAGATTTTCGTAGGATTTGAAAGCTTAATTAAATTCAGTTAAAAGACACTGCAACTAAATTAAATTGCAATAGTAATGTTACCATAGCTTCTAAAGTTTAAGAATACATATATTTGATTTTGAAATAAGATAATAAATAATTCAATTTGTATAAAAGCAACGAATTTTCAATACTTACTTCTTCTAAATTATCGAGAATAAGTTCTTGCTGAGCACTCAGAGTTTGAATGTCCTTTTCTATTTTCAGTTCAGTTAAAATCAAATCCCAGACACGTTTCGTGCATGATAGCAGAAAATTCGTGTTTAATTGCTAGGATCTAGTTCCCATAATCTCCGGGTATCATCCCAGTCTTTCCGTCCATTAAAACTTGGAATCAATCTGAGAAAGAAATTCTTCAAGTATTTTTCCAAAAGAAGTAGCACTATAGAGCGGCAAATGGACGTACAAGAGAAGAAAACGTAGTGTTTGTACGAAATCCCCCGGCTATCTTAACATGATTTAAGGTAACATTTATAAAAATGAAAAATAAACCCATTTTTACTCGCTTTCATTCTCTTCGGCTAGATACTTCATTTTCTGCAATGAAATATGTTCGTTTCTCAGGAACTGGGCATGGAACCCACCATCGCCGCTGGACTTGCCCTGCGCAATTATATGTTTAAGTCAGTCTGCAAACGGCGATTTGGCGAGTTATTATATATTTTTTTTTTTTTTTTTTTTTTTCATTTTATACTTCTGCGAAAGAAGCAGACTGCGTGGAGCACAGTTCCTTAAAAATTAACAGAAAAAGTTTACAGACTCATCCCAGTGGTCAAAACTGTCTGAGGTCATATATAAATCAAGCGAAAACGGGTGGGTATTTACTGAGTGGATATTTCCGAAGGAAACAAACCCGAGTCTGGAGGGCAAAAAGTGGCAATCGATATGTTGGCCGCTGTTTTTACCAAATTCAATTTATTTCTTATGAACGAACAAAGAAGTAAATTAAGAGCGAACAATTACATAACTACATACATGCGGACGTAGGGTATTTTTCTCGGTCCTTGGAGCTGACTGGTCCTTGGCAAGACACTTTTTCCCACTTTGAATTGGACTGACAGTGATAGTGGCTGTGCCACATTTCAATGCATGTGTGTGATAAATGATCCTTCGCTGACTGGAAGATTTGTACTGGTCGTTTCTGGTCCATAATTGCTCTTTTTCGCCCTCTGCGTCTCGACCCCTCTCCATTTTGCTGTCATGTACTGGCATAGCTCTAAATTCGTTATCTTCATCCTTGCGCAAGGTTGACACCATAGAAGATTAGCCAATCTTACTTCTTACTGCGGCTCACATCCCTTCCAGGCTTTTTCTTTCCTATTCCACTTTTTGCGGCTCAAACTCCAGGGTGCTAATAACTCCCTCTACCGGTAATTTCTTTACTAATTAGCACTTCCTGGGAATCGAGCGAAGCTGCCGAAAGGCTTTGAGATTGCTCAAAGATTGAGATTGCACTTTCAGTACGAGCAGCTAGAAGAGTTAATTCCTTATTCAAATTCCAAGTGTCTTTGAGACCCTCTCGAGCGGAGGGATAAAGGATAAAGAGGAAGGACTCATTCCAGAACTTTCACCGGGACACTGCAGTTCTAATGCCTTGAGCCGATTTCGAACGATGCCAATTCCCATCAAATGCAGAGGAGCTTTGGGTATAAAAATGATTTTTAAATTGTCCACCTTTGCCATTATGTAAAATTTGTTTAAACACTGCAGACGAACATTCCCCGCAAGAAGTCAGCAGTTAATTGGTTCGGGTAATTCCCACTTAACCAAAAAAGGAGTGGTTGCGGAACACGAATTCCTATCGAACTGTTTCAAATTGACTAGATTGAATAATTGTATGATTGTATCGATGTGATTCATCAAACTCGGGTGCTTCGCAAGGTATCCAATCCGAAAACTAATTGTAAAAGCTTTCATCTGGTTTTGATTTCTCTAATGAATCTGTGCCAGGTGAATTTGGTATGGGTCTGGTGGCGCACCCTGCACACCCTCACGCATTTACCTGCCCTGCGGGGGAAGTGGCTGGTGCGGCTTTCATCCTCGGGGCGTATTTTAGTTTCGACTTTTTAACAAAATATCGAAAACCCGACGTGATGACTAGGACAACATGATATATGAAATATTTGCTATTCACCCATTTTGCCATCAAATTATGATACCAGTCATTAAGATAATTTGATATTTACTATCGATTTTCAGGAATAAGTCAAATAATCTTATAAATTGATTAAACCACAGTCTAGTCTACTTTGCTTATTTACGCTGGCTCAAATGATAGTATAATTAATTATTTGAAACGATAACCTTTTGCGAATAAATTATATTTTCAGGAAGCGAAGGAAAATTCTAGGCCCATTTGTAATTAAAATATAATACGAGTACGAGTGCCAGTAGAAGTACAGGATTCGTAATAAAATTCTAAATAAATATGTAACATCAGTATTTTATTTGAGATAAGTTAGGACACAATTCCAAATGTATTTACATATGCTCAGTTAAAAATTAATAAATTACTATTATTATTTTTTAATTAACGTTTATTATTTTATTTTATCAAACTGTTTTCCTCATAGTTCTTGAGAAGAAACATTTATATAATGTATATAGAGATCACCAACAATTATAGACATTAATAATTAATTTTTCAGAAAAGACTAAACAAAATGCTTTTCTCTTTAAAAGACTAGACTATGTGATTTGTAACAATTCAATCAGTAACGAATTGATTTCTATTTTTTGAAAAAGGAACACTTCGATGAGTGAATTCAAATTTGTAGCCTGGTATCCAAAGTACAAATAACTCTTAATACACAATTAATCTTCATGGTTTTTGTAATTAATTTAATTGTAGTCTAAGAATAAAGATTTTGACTTCGACAAATTTTCCGAACTAGATGAATTTTATTGGAGACTTTTAATGTCCAAAGCGTATATCTATGAAAAAAAGTGTAAGTGCCTTTTTTTTGTTGAATTTTATAATATAACCTATAATTTGTTCTCATTACTATTTTTCTCGAAAAATTTTTAATTTTCGAAATATTTACGATTTACGAAAAACTATACTTCGGTTCAAATTAAGGCTACTTTTTGGAATATTCTTTGGAAATCAAAATAAAGGCCGCTATAAAAATCAAGCTAGTTCTGAATTTGTTCGAAGTTTAGCCTTTTTTTTAATCTTTATTTACTTATTGGACAAATTAATAAAATCACATGAGACAGATAAATAATTCGTGTAGCCGAGCAAAGGTTTGTAATTACGTCTACTTATTGGTAAGGTTCAAGAGAAAAATCAATATTAAATAGACTTTAAGATAACCTCTGTCTAAAGTCTCGGGCACTATGAAAGGAGCTATGGTAATAGTGCTGCATTGTCAGGTTCATCAAGATTAAAGCATTTCCTGGTTAAACGGCTTCAGGGGCTGAAGGGTAAGATAGATCAGGGTTGATGAAGGAACATCTAATCCATCATATTTTCAATAATTTCCTCCCAGGTGACTTACTTACCGAAGAGACCATTTGTTCGGATCTCCTGGCCTCGAGGATCTTCCGGAAGAAGTGGCTGCCACACGTTCAGCGCACGGTATTGTGACAAAAATGTAAATCCAGAGGAAATATGTCACCATCGTGAAATATGGATGCGGAGCATCGTCAGTCCCGGGTAACAGACTTACAACATATTTTATTATAAATACGACGACAGACAACTTTATATCTTCGCATTAGGGTCCTCGAACAGGTTTGATGGATGAAAAATATTTTCCGTTTTTCCGGCAACTCAGCGGCAGCCCGTCGAGTTTTGCATCTTTAATATTGCAAGCGACGAGTTTTTGCAATTTTTTTGTATTTTTGTTTTTAAGGTGGAACTGATGCAATTTACTGTCACTTGGCATCGGCCATTGCATTTGAATAGGTATTCTGCAGTTGCACAGGTCCCGCTGTGATCACATGGGATATTTAGCTGCAGGAAGATATCGATTCATTTTGGTTAACGAAGGTACGAGCAGGATGAAATCGGGAAGGCATCCTGTCAGGTCCGAAGACAAAGCACGCACTTATAGTTCCCGGGAAAGTCCTTGAACACTTTCGAAGCTCCCCAGAATTTCATTGTTGGCTCACTGCTGACCTGCCCCACTAGTTAAATCATTATTGACACACAAATCACCTAGGCTAGAACTGGATCCCAGCCCGACCTGCTAATAAATAAATTTCTCATCGGTCGAGCACCTACCATAGGTTATTGTACCGAGTGCGTTGCCTACTTCGTAATTAAGTTTACTCTCATTATATCTCATGGAGCATAATTTATGATTAACTGAAATCTGTTCTTCTGCTCTGTGCGCCGTCATAAATCAGTGACATCATCATGAGCATGTTACGATAGGAATAATTAATTGCCCTATATGAAGATTGATTCACACCTCTGGTGCTAAAATGTGTATCACTGTAGTTGCTATCGCCAGCCATTGTTACGGTGGCGGCGGGGCGCACACTGCAGCCGCGACTGTGGTGCGGCCCCCTGTAAAACACCCACCCTGTAGCCCTCTGGTGGTGATTCTGCCGTCGTCGGTAGTGGAACAATTTGCTTCACAACTTTCAAGCTGCATTTCAAGATTTAATAAACTCACCTGGAAAATTAGTTTGCGCGTAATTTTCTTAAATAGTTTGACAACATTGGGATCTCGACGAGAAATTTGCAAATTGCTGTCAGAACCAATTTACACCAAGAGATTGTTTTGATGACTTAAGCGGCATTACAGAACAATCATTAAATTCATATTTTCCTGACTATATATACTGTACAAAAGCTTTGTTTGCCATATAATCTATTTTCCTAAATACAAAGGACGGTTCTACTCCATTCCAGATTTATTTTAAAATTCTAACAAGAATTTCAACTTATCAAATCTTCAAAACTTCCATAATGGCACAAGACTCTTTTCACGTGCAAATAAACACAAAAATTAAAATTAAAAAGGAAAACAGCCTTTCGTATCGAATTCGCACAAATTCTATTCGCTGGAACACTATGCCGAAAAAAATACGATAAAAATACATCAATTTATCTGTAGTTCCAGAGCAAAAAACACTTTACGGAAAAAAATATGAAATATTTATAGACCTAAATACCGCGAATAATCGATGCGATTATGGAGAAATGTATAGAATGTTTAGATGGCACTTGTTGGAATTTGAATATTTTAATGTAAAAGTAAAATTTTTTATGTTCCATATTTGTTTACTTTATGTGCGTTGTAACGCACATTATACAAATATATACTTTAAAATGTAAATACTTAAATTTTGCACCTGTATAAAAGATAATAATTCATCGAATAAACTTATAGACATTCGGTAATAGTCAAAATGTTTATTTGGATCGTAGTGGTCACATTGCTTCCTTTGGCTGTTAATTTGATGCACTCATGATCTAGCTATTGTATAATATGTATAAGAGAGATATTCAAAATGTACAATATAATGGTTAAATTTTTTAATAGTTTAATATTGACTAATTTATTTTAATAGTTTATAATAATTAATACATAGGTTAAAATAGGTCAAAATGTTTCGTCCGTTCTGAAATCAACGCACGTTGAAAACAATGTAATTTTCAACGCTCATGTGTCCCCGGCCCTTATTCATGTTATACAGTAATTTTGCGTTGTCCAATTTCCATTATTGTTTTTAGTTCTAAATTAAAATCATTAAGTGCTAAGGAAACACAAAGTAATCTATGTATGTATGTAACATGGAATTAAGAGTAGACATTTTTATGTTCCACAGATTGGTTAGAGTTCATAATTAAAATTGGTTTGGTTATATATAGATTTCTAGCATAGCATTTGCATTGAACAAAGAATAATTGTAATTTCTTTGATTTAGCCGAAAATGAATATTTCTATATTTCAGAAATGTTTCGTTTCTACTATATTACTTCAGAAAAGCTCTGATTTTATGATATACGGCTTACATTAGTTTTCACAACATAGAAATGATCAAATAAAAAGATTCTTCCAACGAAACTGATTCTACTAAACAACATTTTAACTATGTCTATTCTTAAAACATTGTTGCAAGAAATTATCAAAATGGAAGCGTAAAAATATGCATATGTTTAAAATATCTGTCTCTAGCCGGACTTGTTAGCCGCTAAGATAATGCATATGTGTAAGATACGTTATGCCGGGGTCTCTAATTGTACAACCCTGCAAGTGGCAAATCAAAGGATAATCCAGCGGCGACACCTAACCGCTTCGGCGAAAGTGAGTTCGATTTACTCAATTCGGGATTTGGCAGAGACACAACCACCACTCGGAATTATTTGGAAAGCCAAACGAGGGGAACTTCTGTCTCCCAATTATGTAAACATTTAAGTAATACGGTGAAAGCTGACGTAACATCGGATAGGTCTCTTTTAACCGGGATTACGCTAAGCTGGTTATGCCTTTTTAGATTTCCTTTGCATTTCGGTGGAGTCTCCTGTTGGAGGAATCCCACATTTCTCGGCAACGGTTGCGAATCCAACTTTTCCCATTGCTCTGCTCCGGGAAGCTTCTCGCCGTCCCTGCGAGTTACCCTAAATTAGTTTTAAATCCCATAAATCCCCAGGATCTCGCTGTCTTATCTCATTTTGATTTTTGATTTTCGCAAGGGATAACGCGATAAAATAAATTTATAGATTGTCTGCAGGTGAATGTACATTGCGCTAATCGGGCACACTAGTGCAACCAGCTGAACTGGGGGTTCGGGGATGCCAAATTGGGATGAGACTTATCATGTTTGACCTCTGCTCGAGACACATTGGGAGTACGACAGGAGAAGTTTACCCGGAAAAGTTCTGTACGACAGGATGTCAAATTCAGGATTCCCAACTCGCTCTTTTGTGCCATAGGACAGCTCCACTGTTCGCAGAAAGTGCCAGGTATACGAACATTTGTAGAGTTTCGGGGGGGTGGGATTAGCTGAAAAACGTCTTTTCGTACGATAAGAGCTGCTAACTCATCGTCAGTCTGCATACGACTCCGGACGGTTTGAGCCCGTCTGGATCGCCTAAGCTGCCCTTGGACTTTCATCGTTATGAGTTCAATTAAGCCAGGCGCTGCGGGAACCACAGGGGCCGTCTAAATTTTGGGACCGAATGGCCTATTAGGGCCACTGAAGCGCGAAATCAAGCGATTAAGGGCGCAGAATAGTTTTGTAGCTGGATACACTTCTTCCAGGTTGTCGAGCTTATTCGGCGTTACAATTGCCGTTTGAACCGATTAAATGCGGCCATGGAGCAATTTGAACCGCTTCGGTGACTGCGAGGGTCAAATCAAGTTTGGGATGCGCGTCTATGGTCCTGCAAAGAGGATTTCAGTTTATTCTTCGGTTGCAGCGCACTGAACGGCAGCCAACCATTCTTATGGCGTCTTTAATGATGACCGCAAAGAAAGAAAATAAGGTTTTTTTTCATTTATGTATTTTAAAATTTATGTGTTGTATTATTATTGTACTATTATGTTAATGCAATGAAGGTGTTTAGAAAATAATTATTAAATTGCTCCTAACTTTAACCCTTGAGAACGAATGAAAAGTAACAATATTTTATGGTATCGATAGATTTTTTATACAGCTTTAAGGTAAAATGTAATACTATATTATGTAATTTTAACAAAATGAAACATTTTTATTGAAGAAAGTAATGTAAATTAAATAAACAGATTCACAGAAGTTATAAAGAAGAATTGAAAATTTAATGCAATCCTGTTTAAAAATCACAAAATAAAAACCAGACAAGTTCGAATAGACGTCTCTCGCCACATGTAGTGTACACCAAATTCTGTTTTTACACGGTTTTGATTTAACACGGTTTAGAAAAAAAAAATTGATTCCGGTTTTACACGAATTCATTCCATTTAGCAGAATTAACAAAGGTTATTTAATTGAAATTTTAAAGAAAAATATTTTTATTAACTATAATCTTTTAGAAATTTTTTTTTCTATCTGCTATTTATGAAATAGTTGGGTAATTTCCCTTTCTAATTTTATATTTAAGTTACTTTTCCTTTAAGATTTGAATTGCCTTTTGTTTTTATGAAATAATCTGTGCATAATAGTTTTTTTTTGTGTTGATCATTCTATTTTAACTATTTTTTACAGGGTTGAAGGATATGGAACTAATCCCCCTTTTTTCTATGTACTTCATGTCTTTTTTACACGGTTTTGTGTGGAACGTATCTAGCGTGTAAACACAGAATTAGGTGTATTTTCCACAAATTATGATAGTCACAGATTTTGTTTAATTTCTCCTATAATCTTTAGCCAGCGAGATGTTATATAAAGAAAAATTTAAATTATTTAAAATATTTAAATCATTTGTGTAACGTCTACAATAATCGAAAATTGTAATTTATTGAAGTCGTCAGACTGTATTTATTGTAAATTTTACGTTGTGGTTAAATATGAAAGAAAGTAATCGAGGTGTTTAAAGAAATATTTAATTTTAAAAAAGTATTATTAAGTATAATTAGGATACCTTCTTTCTTTGTCCACCGTTAAAAATGCCCATATTTTAAAATCTGGGGAAAGATAACAGTTCAAAATTTTGAATTAAACTTATCTTATGGGTATATTTTGTGAAAGGAGTGCTACTTTGTAAAATAAAATTTTGAATTAATCACCCGTCCCAGTTTAATAATTTTTGCTGGTCAAACCAAAATGAACTCCATTCAACAAGTTCGAGAACAAATGCCCCGATCAAATCGGACATCAGCAAGAAACAGGAAGAAAGGAATTTTGCAACTTACCCCAAATATTTATAAAAATTTACAAAGAAGCCGAATTTCGCACATTCACGCCAAATTAATCAATTTACGACCGCTACCCGACCGGTGGGTATTTTCACACTTTTAACGCTTTTCCACGGCGAATTTTTAGAAACTATATGATATTAAACTACAGTGACTTTATTTAGCCCGTAATTAGCCGATTTAAGTATTTTTAATTGTGCTGGGCGAGCTGTTTGCATAAAACGTCACTTCCCACTGAAAAAATGGGCGGGAAATCGCTCCTGCATTCAAAGTGCAGTGGAGAAACAATGAAGAAGGCACTTGGGCGGGAAATTTAAATTATTTAAATCATTTGTGTAACGTCTACAATAATGAAAAATTGTAATTTATTGAGCTCTTCAGTCTGTATTTTTGAAAATTTTAATTTTCTAGTTCTGCTGGAGATATCCTAGAAGTTTTATGAAATTATTGCGTCGAGGCCTTCTAACTAAATTAGATAATTTATGTAGAGATCTGATAAGTATCAGAAATTTAAAAATAATTAGCTCATCAACGATATTAAAACGTAACCATTTATTTTAGGTAGATTTCATATGAACATATACAGGATTGACTTTTTGGGGAAAGGCAACTATTTTTTAAAAGTAACATGACCCATTTCTATCAAAATTACTTTGTTTATTCGATCAAAGTTTACCCATGTATTTTTTGGAGCAATATCTGGTTCATATTCGGAAAAAGGGTTGAGGGTTGTCGTTATATATGTAATATACATACGCTTTCTTTTATTGAAATAGCTTAAGAAACATGAACAAGCACGCGTACATCCCTTTGATCAATTTTTTGTACTTCCAAACTCGACTGAGGTATTGACTAACTTAAAAATTAATACAAATAAATTTAAATTCAGTTTTGAATGAAAAGATACTTATTTAAATTCTAACGAATTTTCAGGAGATAAGAGAATCAAAGGACGAACAACCATGGAATATCACTTTGATTGCCGAAATTATGCTTCTGGTTGTTGTTAAAGTAAATAGATAACAATAATTGTAATACCCTTTTTCTATATAAATTCCCTTCTTCCCTTCTTTTTTTAGAGTACCGTGCCAAAATTAACAAAATGAAACACTTATGGAATCACTTTAGTACCGTCCGTCTGCCATAACCGATTTTCTCTGAAATTATTCGACGTTAAGATCTTGAACTTAGCACAAAGATTGAGAATTACGTGTAGATTTAGTCAAAATTATCAGGATTGAAAAATTCTAGCGTGATTTGAAGAATATCAGGAAAATTTACTATTAGAATGTAAATTGAACGAAAAGTTACTGCATCTTAAAAACCCTAAATCTTTATCGGTCAAAGGAAAAAACGTTCTTTCTAACCTGTAAAATGAAGGACTTATAAAAATAATTTAATGCAAAATCGTTTTCTTTTGCTCTAGCTAGAGCGATAAAATGATGCAACCATGGCCACCGCTAATTGATCTCCGTGCACCTGAACAAGGTGAACCCGCAAACCCTTTCCTGCTCAATTTTGGGTCTGAGTCTAGTGCATATTTTATTGTAGTATGATGAATAAATTTACTAAAACAAGTTTGAATTAAATGAGAACAAAAATTCATTGTTTACATACGTGTTTTGTTTTACATACATATAATAATTATATTTTTAATAAAAGTTGTAGACTTAAAAAATTGATTGTTTTAAAAAGTTTCCGTAACGCATTCTAACTAGGAACCTATGTATCTACTGTGTTATAAGAGAATTTATTTTATAGTACCTATTTGATTTTACATATTTTTTAATAAAAGCCATATATTTGAGGAGTTTCATATATATGTATGTTTATTATTATATTTATTTTTCGAGCAATAATTATCTGGTAATTACGGTCGCGCCATTACCAGGGCCAGAAAATATTTATGCTCCCTCTAAATGGTCCCAGAAAGTGTCGCTTTAATTCACACTGGAGGGCAAATATTAAGTCATTATTACGAATTCTGTTCAGCGGCATTACAGCGACAAAGCAAAATCAATAAAGTTCATTTGTAGGGCGAAATTGAAAAAGCTGTGCAGCCGCAGGAACAGCGACTGTAATTCCTCGTGATATTTTTATGGGCGGCACCGCACACACGGGCGCCGGGACATATGTAAAAGCCAATAACGACGGTGCCAGCTTTAAAAATTTTCATTGATGTCAGCAAAATACGCTCGGCTCGGGGTTGGTGATGCGAAAAAATGTTGCAGGGACCCACTGCCGGCCGCCGGGTTTATTTTTCATCGGGAGTGCGGCGCTGGACGCCGGGCACCGGGCGCTGGGACCCGGTCGGACGGAGGCCATTAAGCCGGCCGTGGCCACCGCGTGTATGGCCGGGATGTCTGCGGAAGGAGCAGGCGGTCGCTCGGCTTCCCGCACGGGCTCTTTAATTTATTATCAGACTTAGGGCTGTGCCGCCGTGCTTTTTGCTTATTTTTATCTTAATTGGAAAGTTGTTTGCTGCCTCGAAGCCCGAAAAAAAAAATTATTTCGCTCCGTCCCGAATAATTCGCCATTTGTCTCCGGAGTCCGGGCCCGTCCGGCGCACAGCCTCTCAATATGCTCCCGAGATATATGGCCACTTCAGTTCTTAATTGTTTTAAGTAGAGCCATTTTGTTATCTTCGGTAATGAAGCAAATTAAAGCGCCTTCCAGTGGAAGTCAGAGATGCCGGTCAAGGGGATTTTTAAGGGCTTTACTGCGAACTCGAGCGAAACGTTCACTGCCACAATCCTCCCGCCGCCGCCGCCGAGACCGCTGCATGAAGTGCGTTTTAAGGCACTTTCCATTTGTGCTTCCTCCGGATGAAGGAGTTCAACTCCTCCTCAAAAGAGGATTTTAATGACTGAGCTTTTCTTCGTATTCTTTCTGTTGAAAAGCACTTTCAACAGCAACAGTTAGAAGGATTACGGCTGCCACATGCATGTGGCATTTCCACTTCCACCTCTTCTACGTTTTATTTTGGTTCATAACCTTTCAACCCAGAACGGGGTCCTGCTGCACCCAGGTGGGTAACCGCATGAAGCTTAAATCGGTGTCCTTTTGGGTGAGGTATTTTTTAATTATCTTAAGCGCTTACAAATTTAACAAAGACACATTCCACTTTCCTACAGTAGTTAAAGAAAAATAATAGCCCTATTTCGACAAAACTCTCTAGAAATAGTAAAATAATAAAGTATTGTACAATAATACTATAAAATAAAATTTCAAAACTTCAAAATGTAGTGCAAATTAAAATTGGTTATACTACAACACCGATTTAGAACCCATAAACCATCCATGAAATAGTACAGCACAACGTGTACACTAATTAGAAAAAAAAGCAATACCCGGATCTAAATTGTAGTTTAGTTTAGTAGCTACGAAGAAACTCTATTTTGATCATCGAGAAATATTTCGAGGTTCTAAAAGTTCAAATAAAAAAAAAAACTCAGCAAAAAGCTTTCTCTTGATCCCACCACAACTGTTTGGAGGATCTAAAGTTTCAAAATTGGTATTTAGTTTCTAGCGGCGAACAAAAACAACAAAAGATCTTGTGATCTATGGGGTCTAAACGGAACTAACATTTCGACCCAGGTATGTTTATGATGAATTTCGGATTTGCACTAACCAAAATAAAAAGTGTTCTATTTAAAGCAATAAAACGAATTTTTAACCTTCCTTTTACCCATATCGAATTCTCTTAGGCAAACAAACAAAATTTAAATTCATACATGTTTTGAAACGCTACCCTGAACGGTTTGGATACGGAAATTCTAAAATCAAAATAAATATTGAAAAATAATTCTTATTTATTAATTTTTTACGTGCTTTTTATGCATGTGAATTTCCTTAAAAAAAACCGGATTGAAAGAATACGAGGCGAGTGCCAAAAGAACACAAAAAATAGTTAAAGAATGCGAGTAGTGTATCAAAGAAACATTGGAAGAGTTCTAAAAGAACATGACGAGCGTACTGAAAAAAACACTCAGACAATTCTAAACGATCACTCAAAGAATGTCTAAAAATCGCCGCAGTTATCTTTCAGGTATCAATAATTGCAGAATGGAACAAATCTCGCGTTTTCGATACCTGGAAGAACACCAGAAGATAACTCCGTTTGAATAGAATTTGTATTCCTAGTGTTCCCCAAATACGCTTCAAGGTATCTCATTACGAGTGGTAAACAGAACACTAGAAGGTACCTAAATCTTCGCTTCGGGGCACCTAAGTGGTGCCACGTTGAAGACGACCTTTCATAATTAAGTATGAAGTACATAGTAGGATGACTTATGCAATATGATGACTAGGTACTCCTCCTGTTTAAACGGCCTTTACTTCATTTCTTCAGGATGAATTTGTTAAAGGTGGAAAATATTCTTTGATGTATTATTTGATTACTTGTTTACTTTGTTTTTATCGACAACTATTCAGTAAGTCAGAAAATATTAGAAAAACAATTAGTATACAAATCGAATCTAAGAGTTCACATATTTGATAGTATAAAGTATATTAATAAATAAAATGAAAAAACCTTGCGATAATCAATAAAATATTATTTATCTGTACTGCCATACTGCAATACAAAGTTTTTGGTTTTATTGTTGAAACATGACGTAGTGAGCAGTTCTTTCACAACTTTTAATATATTTCTAATTAGAATAATTTTAGTTTGTATAAAACATTAAACGTTGTGCTAGTATCCATGAAGAGACTAAGGTCAGTTACTCCAAAATAAAGTCTTCTCTGTTTTGTACATTTTCCAATGAAATGTACTTCATTTATATGATTCTTTTCAAGCAAACACTTTAATCAACTTTGATTTAAAAATTTAACAGCCTTTAAAATATTGATGAGTGACTGCGCTCTATCACTTTCTTCAAGATTAATCAATTTCTATTGTTTTTAACACCCCGAGGAGACACGCTGTTTATCAAAGTGAAATAAATATTTATATCCTGCCGTCCACTCTCTTACATAAACATCCGTGAAGCATCAGGGGAATATGCGGACCGAGATCCCTCCGGTTAGAACTCGTCCAGATATGAGGGAACCGAGACGTTCACATCCCTTATTACTCCCACTGGAAGTTCTGAGATATTTCCTCCAGATGAACCGGGAGGCAGTAAAAATTTTAGCGCTCTAGTGATAAGGGTGTGTCTAACGGGTTTGATAGGCTGCTCCATGTCTTAAATATTTCCAATGGCCACCCAAATTTATTATATCTTAATAGAAAGATAAAGACGCTGGAGAAGGGCAGCGCGTAGCTCTAGAGGGCTAGAAGACAGTGGCCTGGAACGGTGCGGTATCGCAGAGTCAATAAATATGTAACGAACCGGGAGGGATTCTGTCTTCTAGGTGATGGCATGTAATAAATGTAGTGTGGCTCACGATCGCAAAATTTCTAGTAATTTACGACCGTCAAACACAAGGGCCTCTTTACTATAAAATAGTAACTATGGCGTGACAAACAACGATGTAAAATACTCATGAGCTCCTTGAAAATTTTATGAGCTAAAAGAAGGTAACTGAGGCGCCGAAAATCACGTGGGCATGTGGGCGGCGTTTCACCTGTTTTACACTTAATGACTGAAATGCCGAGACACCTGCGTCAAATGTACACCTCTTCGCTTATGAGTTATGCAGATGATTACATTTTTCTATCCGTGCTAAGAGCGCTGCAGTAGCGCGTGGGCGTGGTGCAAACAAAGCAATCCTTGCGAAAACCTTCAGTCTTCCAGTTCATGCCTGGTTAGCACCAAAATAAAGAAAGAGCTTTCATAAAGGCTTCTTGGCGAGTGGAACAACAAAGTCACAGGGCTCAGAAAATAAAATATTTGCTTTACAATTCCAAGATTTCCCGTAAGGTCTTTCTGGAGCATTGCTTCTGTGGAACAGGGCCTTGGTTCGGGCTGGTCGGGCAACTGGGGAACGGGTGCTTTCAGAGCAGCCCAAGTAAGCAACTCCAAAGTAAGTGTAAAGTGCAACCCTTAACGTCTAAATAATATAGAGCGTTGCAATCCTCACTTAGAAAGTGCTCTGCAAAGTAATGTCACAGACGTGAAAGGTTGAGATCTTTTTTTTTGAAGTCTACCCTCAGAGGCGCCGGAGGGTAAAGGCAGAAAATAACAAAAGCTTACTTATTTAAATATCTTTGTACTACCTATATCAATACTAACTAGGTATCGTTCTCCTTATTTTATACCTACCTTTATACATTTTTAAAATTTGAACCTACGCATGTTAAACTGTGGGTACGAATTATAGAATTATATCTCTCATACAACAATTTTCTTTGGTTTAAAATTTAAATTTAATTAAACAGCTCAAAATAACATCAACCACTAACCATCATCAATTAAAAGAAATGGAAAATGAAAAGTAAACAATTAAAGACCGATTTTGCGCATTTCAAATTTGTTTCCTTGCCTCTGTATCACTTTTTCTTAAAGGAGTATATTTAGTAAAAATTAAGAGACAATTTTAATGTAAAAAATTATTATTAGGATCATTATAACTTTCCTATTTTGACAATTTTTTTGCTATATATTATATATAAGATTAGCTATAAAACATTACAGTCCCAAAAACTCCTTTTAATTGTGTACATAAAAAACTAGTATTTTTTTCAGATTATAGTGATATATATTATAGTTCCATAGTGTCTAAAATTTTAGAAACCGAAAGCAATAATAGAAAGAATTTTTAGAATACCTAATAAGGTAAATTAAGTATATTTTACAATCTAAATTCCGAATTCAGCCATATTATTGATAAAATAATTAAAGTCTTCTTGGGAAATTGTAAAATGCGACTTACTTTAATGGCAATTCTGACAACCGCTAATTATTAATCAAAATTCAATTATCGAACCGTCTTTATTTAATGTTAATTAAAATTCAGCTCACCTAGAATTTTATTGGTTTCCCAAATTCCAAATTACTAGGTGCTCTCTTCCCAAAAAGGTTACTCGTTTTCTCAAAACACCTTCAGGAAATCCGGGATTCAGGAGAAGAAATGAAAAAATATCACTGCCTGAGTCCGAACCATCGGCAGAACATCATCAATTCACCAGAAGAGCATTAGTCCGGCAATTCTGCTAAGGAAGTTGCCCAAAATGTTACTATCGTTGACAATGTAAACAAGCTGCTTAGAAAGACATAAATTTACTTTACGAGTTAATAAAATGACGATAATGATGCCATGAGGATTTTTCCCTGCGTCCAGCGTCCTCTCGTCGTGTTCTCGTTTTATTCAAGGAACAATTCGTTCCTGGCGTCACCCATCCACAGCCAGTAAGACTTTCTTCACGAAATGATATTCTTTTTTTCCTTTTTCTATACCCGAAATTGGGTTTCATGTTGCAGATCTGATTCACCTGTAAGGCAGAGAACCTAGCCGACCATAAAGACATCCCCTTGTCAGTAGGAATAAATTCCAACCGTCGGGTAATCAAGACAGCTAAGTACTTACATAAATTGATTATTGATGCTATCTCGACTTATTGGGCTTTGTTTCGGCAGACAAAAGTTGTGTTCGTTTTCGAATAGCCATGACCTTTTCGATTTTTCCGGCCAAGGAAAATATTACTGCACATTTTTGGGACAGACCTGTTGGTGGTATTCGTTCCTTTTCCAACAAATTCAGGCATATTAAAGAGAAAATTTTCGATGAAAGATAAAATATTTTTATTTAGACAAGAATTTGCTTTCTTCTTTATATGTTTATTTTATTTGTATAAAAAATAAAATATTAAATTAAAAAATGTTCACAAAGAAGAATTTTATAAAGGAAATTTTCTTATTTATTTATTTATTTATTCAAGTCCTTCAAACAACTGATTATTACAAGTACGTAAGAAAATAATTCTGATTCTACAAAACAGCTTTAAGTACTTTAAGGAACCGAATTTTATATTTTTATTTTCAAAATTTTCAAATGTTTATAATTATAAAGAATAATAAACTTTTAATTTAAAAAAATTTTCCTAAGATTTTCAATTTTCTGTGTCTAAATTATAAAGTTTTACAAAATTGTTGTAGTTGACTCTAAATTTTAATAGAACATATATTTACATACATTTTAATATGTAGTGTAGATACATACTTTGTTAATATATAGATCCTACCACATTAATAGTGCGGGAAAGGATCTGGATATTTTTAGATCAGTTCCTTCTCGTCCAAATTGGGGCCTTATTGTTCTCCACGGAGAACTTGTTAAAATCTTCCACATTGTTCAAAACTTCTTGAAACTATGCGAAGAAGGAGCTCGGAGAAATTTAGCGAAGTCTAATCGGAGCACTCATAATTCATTTAGGCCGTCAGGCGCAAGGAATTTCATTTCCTTTGAATTGAGGCCCAATTAAAATTTCATGAGGTTCCTTGGTGACACTGAGGAATGCGATTTGTCCATTTCTATCAAAATGCACTGCAGGCACTACTCATTCCTGCCGAATTCTCTAGATTCCGGATTTCTGTTTGAGGCACTCTTCCCTCAGGACGGTGCCCGGCTAGCAGAGTAGCTAACAGAGTAGCTAGCAGTGCAATTGTCTTGGCTTCACTGTCTTAGGACTGCCGTCTGGAGCGTTAATTAGAAGCATAAATTTAATGACCTTTATTTGCATAAAACACGAAAACATGCATTATAGAGGGCATTTTCCACTCATGTTGTGAAGATCTATGCTTTCCGCCTGGCGAAGAAAACACCCCGTTTTACACATGCATGCCACTGCCGCCAAGAGGCTCCTAGAGTGGCTCGAGTCAGCGGGTCTAGGGCTGTTTCGTCGGCATCCAAAGGGCTGGGCGTCACTTTATAGGGCCCCAGTTCTCTTTGAAGTAGTGCACTCTGGCCGTAACTCCTCGCAAATTGCATTTTATTCAAAAGGGCTTTTCTCGCATTGATATTTTATTTTCTAAATGGAAATTCAGGCGGGCTCCTCTACTTACTAAGTGCACACCCATTCACCAGGACTTTGATATTTGGGGCAATTACCAAACACACAATAACCGTCCGGGACTGGGAAAAAAAAAAGGGATTTATACGTTCCATGGATGAAACTCGCCATTTTCAGCCCCGGTGTATTTTGGGTGGTCCCTTTTTTTGGGCAGGTTGCCGAGCCGCCGCAGCCCCTCGCAGGGCAAGGCCATTAATTACATCTGTTTCCCGTAAAAATGTTGCAATCGAAATAGATTTGCGCTCCTGGTGGCCACAAGCGTTGGAAACGCAACGCTTTTTCCGAGTCAACTGCCACTAAAAAATCCATTTAATACTTTCATTATAAACGGGACGATCCCAGCGAAAAATTAAGGAAGAATTCAGGGACTCCTGAATGCTTCACACTTTCCATTGAGAGGGTCCTCCAAGTTGAATGGTGGCTAGATTTTATGGGGCGCGTTCGCTTTTGACTCCCGCGCCTCAATATTTTATAACGCCAGTCGAATTTCAATTTCTGAAGGGCAGCACCCCATCCTGAAGTGTTGAAAAGGTGCTCCTACTGAGGCTGTTCGGCTCCGGCTCTCCACTGCCAAAGTTCTGAGGCAAATGAAATTTTGAAGTGTCAACAATTTGCGTTGAGCAAATCAGTTCCAGACACACTCGGCAACTTTCAAAAAGATTTCGAACGAATGCAAACATACAACTTTGCATGAATTTATTTCGTATTTCATTTTGGGGGGTTGAAGACCTTTCCATTGAAGCAGTCGTCGTGCGTTTCCTTCGATTTCATCGGACTTGTTTTGTTGCGGGGCAAAATTTAATGTGGGAGTCCGGAGTCCGGAACTCGAGCGAAACATGCCCATCGACATGTTTTCAATTAAGAGGAGCCTCCGGAGGAAAGGTGAGTCTCCTCCTTGTTTTTGATATGGCCCTATCCCAAGATTGTGATGCCGTCTACCGATCAGGAAAATTTAATTATTATTAGTACTCTCCACGGAACCTTCCTCCTAGATTCCATGTGTTCGTGGAGCTGTCTAATTAATTACCAGGACCCGGCCAGACCGGGAACTGCGCCCGTTTTCCGCGCTTTTTAAATAATCAAAATCCAATTTATCACCGTCGTCTTTCGCAAAATCAATGAAACAAAGAAATTTCCCGTCATATTTGTGTAAATATTTTTTAAAGATGTTAATCCCCCAGACATCCCCTTAATATCTGGCGACTGGCGTCACGGTAAATCATGCACGTAATCGTTTTATTGGGGCCAGAGCTATATACAAATTGTTCACCCCTTGATTGATGGCCCTGCTCCCAGGCATTTTTTAAGGGATCCCATCTTTTCTTTCATTTTTCGGCTACCATTTTTTTCATTCCGCTAGCAAATTAGATTGATGGTCTTCTTCAATTTTATGCTGTGGGCTTGTCCGTGTCAGTGATGGTATTACCGCCTGAATAATGAGGAGTTACAAAATGGGTTTATCGGGGTAATTCCATTAATGACCCCAAGAATTTTATCTCATTTTTGCTAAGGTGCTCACCAACTAATAAAAATTACTTAGACATGATGTTATTTTAACTTATATAAGTGCTTTGCAGAGTTCTTTTTAGAGACAGTAGTTATCTTAAAACAAGTTATTTGTATTTTGCTAACTTATCCCTTACGTTTCTCTTTCTAGAAAAGCAATTTTTGAATAGATACATGCATTTTACTTTCACGTCACTAATCTGACTAACACTTGAGGAGGTTCTTTTCAAAACTTGACTATTCCACTTTTTGTGTTTTTTCACAATCTGAGAAAATAGTTTTGTAGGTATGCAGCTATGTTTTTAACCCGAAATTTTGATGCATTATTGTAGACGACAACAATAGTCACTGCTTTGTACAGGATTCAAAAATGTAGCAATAATATATTTTGAATAAATCCAAAATTTAAAATGGAATAATCTAGTTTTGACGCGGCTGATTGGAATTATCAAGTTTTGTTATGTGATCTAGAGGAATTGATTCAAACCACTGTGGATTAATCTTGTTTTGCTGAAATTTATTAGGTATCAGAAATCCCATTTTTGAATTGAAATAACCTGAGGTTCATCTTCTTCTCTAAATAAATAAAAAAAAAAAAAAATAATCACAGTATGGGTAATGTCATTTTGTAGTAGAAATGGGTAATATCATTTTGACGTGGAAGAATCTATTTTTGACGAAATCATGCCTTTTAATCTTTTCTTTCTGGTGTAATTATCAAGTTTTGGCCCAATTTTATTTTCGCGGAGTGTAAATTTGAATGTTACCAAACAAAAAATAAATAAAAAATCAGTTTCATCAAAAGTGGAATAGTCAAGTTTTGAAAAGAAGCTCCTCACTTACAAAATATAATTAAAGTCTAAACCTTATAACTATCCACAATCACAATACATATTTTACAGAAGTATATTGTGTAGTTAAGGGTTTAAAAATTGTTAAGCACCAAGAGTATATTCTAGGTAAAAATAAAATGTAGGAACATTGAAAAAGGCACACTAGTTGAACCATAAGGTAGATTTAATAACACAATACAAATAATTAATCCAAGAAACGTATATTTAATAAAAGATATTAGAATTTATTATGTGTAAATCGTTAAAAAATATATGTAACATGAATTATGAGAGATATCAAATTTGCGATAGTAAATGAGCAAACCGTAAGAGGAGATTTTAGAAAGTAAAACGTCAAAACGATTAAGTCAAAAGTAGGAATGTACTATATTCATTTAAAAACTGATTATATTTAGTAAAGTGATATGATATGATATGATTACGTGAGATCGGTCGATCGCACTTCTCACCAGAACAAAATTTGCTCGAAAGGCATCGGCGGCAAGCATTTTCAGCAGATTCCCACATTTAGTTATATCAAAAAAGATGTCTTTACATGAGATTATGCAAAAACGCATTAAATTTTGAATGTAATTATTTCAGCTAACTTGCATTAACATTATCTAATTATTGGGAGACTTTAAATAAAACTGAAATTTTTGGAAAGCATTCGACTAATTAAACTATTAAGCCGTTTTCGCAATCACATGCATTTGCACTTTAAATCTATTTTTCCCCCAATAAATGTACTCCGAAAAATTCCGCATTATGCGTAGAGTGTTTGAAAATATACATAGATTGCTTTGCAGAGAGATATTCATAAAAAAATGTTAAGAAAATCTTAAATCATGCTTGTTAAGCGCACTGTACCTAGGGAAATCATCCTGTGAGAATCTTTTTAATTTAAACATTAACTTGATTCAATTGAAATTTTTAACTTCGTAAAGCAAGGTTGTTTTCTTAAATATCAAGTATCCTTTTAGATCTGAATCTGAATATTTATCTTATTTATCACAATTAAGTAACAAGCAGGGGCGGCACTACCGGTATTCGGTATAGATATGAAAAACTACCTACATAAAATTATTTATGGCATAGCATTGCATACCTTTATCCCCGCGTAACTCAGTATTTCTGTGTAAAAAACCAATCAAAAGTTTAAAAGATAAGGTACTATCCAAACTCAGCAATAAATGTAAAAACTTTGAGCTAGCTAACTAATTTCTATCAATTCTTATAGTACCCGAAAATCGGCATGCAACTGCATAGTTTGGCCTGAAAAAATGGTAGAAATGTGAACTGAGTTAGTTTTATTAAATTTACCAGTATTTTTTTACGCATTGCACAGAGATTCTCCATATTTGCACCGTTTTCAATATTTTACATAAAAATGTAAATATTTCAATATTCTTGTTTTCAATATTTAAAAATTAAAATTTCTAAACTAATGATTTTCAATTTGCAGTATTTTCATAATTTTAAACATATATTTATAATTTAAAATCAATACTTTTGTATTCAATTTAATTTTAATATTGTATTATTTCACAGGACTCTCACATTTTAAGTTGCGTTGGGATGGTTTGCTTGCTGTTTTTATGTTTTGGGTTCATTCCATACCATAAAAAAAAGTCTTAAGCTCCATACCATAAATAAATTCATAGTGCCGCCTATGGTAACAAGCTTGATATATTTCTCAATTAACCCAAATAAATTTAATCGGTACACATATTTTGGGTATATTCGTGGCTTTAAATTTCCCTGCAGATAGTACCTATGTACTTTGAAAGTTGGAATAAAATTTGCTGAAAGATTTAAAACCCGAATGACACCTGCCTTCACCGCCGTTAAGGAATTATGTAGGTATGGTATTTATGTTGGAATGTGTAATTAAATAGTAAATTAGTTTCTTGCCCCTTCTGAAAATTGGTCAAAGAAATTCCATCCTGCGTAAGGTATAAATTTTATCAGTTTTTCTTCTCCGTCTTGGCTTTAAGTATACTTGATTTTCCCCAGATTTTTTTTTCTTCAAAATTAATAACATCAAGTCTGTAAAAAGCATAATTTACATTTAATCACGCCCCGTGATGTGACCACAAAAATGTTGTCGCTATTTTGTCGGGATGAATTTAATTCTCTCTTGCCTTGCCTTATTGGGGGAAGTTCCCACTTAAAACATTGTCGAACGAAGTTTCTAACATCGTTGGTATAAAATAAAAAAAATGTTTGGTTCCTTCTCGGAAACCCTTTCAATATTGGAAGCCCGGCCCATTTCTCCTTAATTTTGTTTTAATTGAAGCAGATGTACCCTGGTGAAATTTTAATTAGTTAACGAATACGCATCAAAGTTAGCTTCCAGGTTGCGCATATAAATTTTAAAACGTAAATTAAAAATTTAATGAAATTTCTGCTCGATCAAGCATCAATGTGAAAATTATTTTTTTTTTGAATGGGGCCCTTTTGCCGCCGCAGCGTGTGGCCACTGGTCCTTGAAGTATCGCTTCGTAATAATCCTTAGATAATGAAATTTCTTAGAAGATCGATGTTGGTCCGTAGTCAGTCAAGTAGCACTTCTTGGTGGCCTTTGACTTGCTTTCGTTCCGCTCGGCCCAATTAAGGCGCCCGCCGCCGCCGGCCGTCGCGCCGCCACCGTCTTCAAGAAGGTCGCATTACAATTTCAGTCACGACTGCGTCCCGACGCTCGTTTTCTTATCGGGGCTCGCATTAATGGCTTCAGCTGCGTGGCGCGGCGCGCTGCACGGTCGCAGCCGGCCGCGAAGGAGCCCGTCCAACCGGGTCGAGTCGAGCCCGCTGCGCCTGCAGCGCGTTTCTAGGCCGCAGCAAAGTATCAAAAGGAATCCTTTGAGCGGGACCCACCCGCATGCAATTAAAATTGTTGAAACCAGCACTTGGCACAAATCTCGAGGCATACGTTCATGTCCGCAATTAGGTCGAACCGTGATGGAGAGAAGGAATGCCAGGGCTTCATGAAGGAATTTATATTGCACTACAAAGCTAAATTTTTCCTATCCTCGGAATTGCTTCGGGAAAGGCTTATCGTTTCCTCTCTCGCCTGGTCTTTTTTAGTTCGTCTACAATTTTCGTTTTTTCATTTTAGCTCTAGCTTAGCTGCCTTTGGCTGCTCGCCTCGTGGCACGGCACATTTGCTGCTGCGGGTGTTCTTAAAATTGTTGCGGCGTATTCCCGTGCTTAACCCGAGATAAGATCAATTTAAAGAACATTAAAGCAATTAATGTGTCGTATTCCACAAGTGGTGATAATGAATGGAACTGGCGGCTGCTATCACGTCCATTCTCAGCGGCGAATCGGCACCAGAAGCGTTCGTATCGGCGTTTCACTCCCTCGTTTTTCCTTCTTATCGATTTCTAGCCCCTTCCCAACCACATTCCGTTCACCTGAACAAATTAAACTGTTTTTATGCGGGGATATTACCTGAACTGCTCTGAATACGTCAGGTACACCGAAGGTGCGGAACGGTCTCTCGCAAACACCTTAAAATTAAAAATCGTTTACTTATCTTTTACCGGGGTTAAAACCTTTAAAGAATTTATGGAATAGAATATTAACGCACTGAAACAATGCTCTATCAAAACTGATGGAAAAACCAAACGATTATTATTGATAGAGATCAATTTATGTCTGGAAAAGGATTTGTTTATTAAGGTTTGCATTTCTAAAAGCCAATTCTCAATTCTTTATGCTAACTCGCACAAGCGCCTCTCATGGCATATTTTGTAACTAACATGTTTGAGATCATGACCCAGATCCAGATAAAGGGGTGTATCACAATTTGTTGTTGTAACTCCATCTTAGGATACTGATCTTGATCTTGATCCAGATGAAATAAAAAAAGCTATTGTGCTAGAACACGATCAAAGAAACTTAATTAACATTTTAGTCTTAAGATAAAAAAGCATTCTATGGTGAAATAGGACGAAACTAAATCCTTATAATGCCTAACTGATAATATCGTACTTTTTATTCTTAAAATAAAATCTGTGCTGATATAACAATTTTTTTAAATTAGAAAGAGGCTGAAGATACAAGATATAGACAAAAGAACAAAAGTTTCAGGATTTAAGAAATAAATAAATAAACAAATAAGTAATGAAACTGTAATCTAATAACTTATCGATTGTAATATAATTGAAAAATAGTCTTAATAGCAGTCGATCTAAAATGTAATAAAGCCTTCACAGAAACAGGAACTAACTAGTGAGAGCCAGTCAGTTAGACAGACAGAACAGGCGGTCTGAATAAGTCGAATCTTTGTTTACACTAAGTCTAAGTAAATTGCATTATTTCATCACGATTCACCCCAACCATCCTAGCATAAAATATTACATATAGAAAATAAAATGGGGTTGTCTCACAATATCACTTTTGCATTAGACATGTGGGGTTAGTCATGAAATTTTACTTCAACTCATGTGAACACTTAAATTTTTAAATTTTATTTAATGTATTAAAATATTTTATTAAAGTAAATAAAAATTTTATTGACATTGTTTATTTTCCACCGGAAAATGTTAAGTAGACTCCAGTTGAAATTTAAGTCGAATCAATTTCATATTATAGATTTATGTGATTTTAATGAATAAAAATTAATGACAATTGATGCCATATTAAATTTATTGCTCTTAGCTTTAGCAATCGAGTTTTTTCTGAGTTTATGATTTCACAAATATTCATATTCGATGAATGTAAACATAACAAAAATAAATTTTCAATAAAATAATGCAAATTTATAAATCTACCCATTGGTTGTACTAAGTAGGTTCCTATATATAATGCAATGCGACATTTAAAATAGAATCAATATATATTTAATTTTATGTTCTGTAAATATAATAAGATATCTACCGGTTAATTATGCTAAAAAATAAATGAACGTTTTGTTTATTCACCACTCTGAGCGCTACACTCGCACGTAACACAACAGAAGAAAGATTCTCACTATTTCGTTACTCAATAAAATACCCTCCGTTCAATGGTTAGTCATTTCCATGCCCTACAACAGGAGCTAGCTGGCTCGATGGCTTACGAGTTCTCCGTCTCGGCAATAAATCCTCATATAGCGCCTTCAGCGGTCCTTCGAGCGGTAGACAGGGCCCTTCCGATGTATTTGAAGAAGAACTTCTTTTCTTCTCGCGTGGAGGAAAGTTGAAAATTATTCTCGGCGAAAATCGTTTATCGTAATTTTATCTCAATTCTTTACAATAATCTGAAGCTATTACAATGTACGACACCGAAGGGAACGAAATGAATTACCAGAGCTACACGTGGGGCTTGAACTTTAGCCGAAAGTGTGGAGTGCGAACGCTCCATGTACAAATCCAAATGAATACAAATGCTAAAAGATAGTCCTGGAGGAGTTACCAAAAAGGTAATACCATTCGAGTAAGAAATATTTGGTGGTATTCTTAAAATGTATATGTATTTTCTGTGGCTGCACGTTCACGTGCCGTCATGATTGAGACACCGAACTGTATTCTGAAAGGATGAAAAATCAAATATTAACGCCATACCAAGCACGTCTTTATCTTTTAGTGGCGCACTTTAGCCAAACGGTGTAGCTTCCTTAAAGTTGCATTAAAACCATTATTTTGATTATTTTCACCAGCTCGAACAAACGAATTTCAGAGTTGTAAATGGTGTGTGTTTCAATGAACGAGAACTCAATTCGAAAATTTGCCAGAAACTCGAATAGTGGTCAATGTGGAGCCAGTCACCTTCCGTCGTCACTGCTGCCCGGATGGTGAAAATTTTGCCAATTACCTCTAGGGTCTGGTGTAAAGTTTATGACCTAAGTAAGGAGCAAGCTAAAGTTTCAATTTCTAGCGGAAGGAAAGGGCCTCTAGGAAAATTCACATGGAAATACTCCTCAATGGTGATGGTATATTTACCTTACTCAGGTGTTGAATCGAAGAGCATCACCTTCGAGGAGTGGCATAAACAAGGGAAATGTTGTTGCAGGTACATAGCTACAAAAGCCAGGCTCAATGCGTGCCATAGGTGTAACCAAATCTAAGCACTTGCTCAGAATGTACCTCCTTATGTGAATGGGGCCTTATTCGAAGAATGCATCTACAAACATGCATCTGACTTACCCGGCTCCATTCTCATTTGGATAATGATCAGAAGCTTCAGTTATCGCCTCTAGCAAATTGAATTTCTAAGTGAACCCGGCAACTAATGCTCTGCCGGAGCAGACCCGGTTCCAGCCTAAATGTTCGATATGAATTTTAATGGCGGCTACACAAAAACTTGAATGCATATCGTCATTTGCTATGAATATCAATTAATTGACTGTGTGATGGTAATATTTGGCCCAAAGGGCGCTGCAGAAGGAGGCGACGATGACGATGTTGGGTCTGTAACATTTAATTGGGTTCCAGAGATTTCCCTTTTTTGTTCAGCCCGGTTGAGTCTGCTGCAAACCAAGGAAATCGTTGACGTCCACCTGCGTGCCTGTCCACTAGTCCATTTGCGATCCGGGCTGGGGCTTTGTGGCCATCCGAAGTGCAAGACTTTATGACGTTCTATTTGGACTGACTGCAGATGTAGACCAGGCACGTAAACAAGTTCCCAAGTTAGGGTTTTTCGTCCACGTCAATACGCTCAATGAACGTCGAGAATTTCACCGGAGGGGCTTTGTTTTCAAGCCGGTAACGACTAGATCGTCGAAGTTTTCGGAAAATTTTCCTACAAAAATACGAAATCAGCCGAGCGAAAAGCTACGTGGAATATCTATAGGGAAGGATTGAGACTACCAAAAACACGGTTTTCTGTTCAAAACTAGCTTTTTGCGAAAAACACTAAACACAACGGAGCTATTCAGATTATTTGCCAGTGTTCAGGGTATAAAACACTATTTTAATACTAAATCCCTGTTATTTTACATTTCACCAAAATAACACCCTTTTCTTTTACAATATGCTTTAAACAAATCTCATCTCTAACTTTTACGAAAAATCAGCCTCCATATAGAGCGCTAAATGCGTTATTAATAGTAATAGTATTAAAATTGTCAAATCATCATGGAGCAAATCTGCAAAAGTTATTAAAGCAGCAATAATAGTCTTCATTTTTTTAAGTATGTACATTCTTAAATGAATTTTTTAATTAAAATGCTAATAAGAAAATATTAAAGTAATAAACAAACCCAATCTGCTTGTAAACTTGTTTTTCTCCAAATTATATCTTAAAATCGTAAAAATATGGTACATAATTCTTGAAATGGTGGCTTAAAATTCATCCTGTTATTATTTGAACGAAAATGAGCTCATAAAAATAAAAATTTCTGTTTATGAATTTAAACCATTTTATTGGAAACGCTTAAAGCATTTATTTGGTCGAAAAACATTTTACAATGTTATTTCCGGCTATATTCGTTATAAACGACTTTTCATAGGGCCAATTAGGCAAGGTACCTGTTCTGAAGCGCTAACAACACGAGAATTAATGTTTTTATGACAGGTGCTATTATTAAACCTTTTTACATTTTTATTTCATTACCACCCAACCATTAAGAATTAGTACTCCAATAAAATGAATCACCTCCTGCGATTATGCAGTGCGTATTCGAATTGAACTCTGACGGCAACTTGATGAGGTTAGAAAATTATTATGAGAATTTATTTAAATAACTTATAAATACTATTGAAATTTGCCAAAATATCCTTTCATATTAAAAACTTAAATAGATATGACTATATTAAGTGTTTTCTATGTTAAATTAAAGATTTTTCAAGTTTGATTTTCAAGTATTCAGTAAATTGCCTAGGCCAAACTCTAAACTAAGTATCGGTATTTGTTGTTTTCACATACAATGTATATCTTAATTTGATATTTAATTTTGCTTTAAGTATCAATCAAATAATTTAAATGAATCAATAATGCTCCAACTTTCATCCCTTTTGGTCTTTAGTAGCGAAATTTGTTATGAATGATATGCAGCTCGACAATTACTCAGTAAGTACATCCGATGTATCATATGAAGCACAACATCATAAGTCCTGAGAAGTTTCTAAGTCATCATCCGCACATATTTATGTTCATGACAAGATCTAGGTCCTCCGGGTGAGTCCCGAATGCATTTCCACGGAGTGTACAGCTTTTGAACGTTTATTATACCAGAGAATATTGCCCCCAGAAGTGGATATTAATTAGGCCTTCTGATTTAAGTTCACGCATTTATGTTAATATTTAACGCGTTATTGCTGATGAAACGTCTGATGAAACGACTGCCAAAGGGTTGCGGCTTTCATGTTCCATTTGATTATATGCCACGACCTAATTACCTACTTTACGTCAAATTAGTTTTCGTACAACAATTTCCCGAAATGTCTGTTTTGACGCCAACTAAATGATTTCTTCGTAAAATTCCCCTCGGGAGAATGCTGGAAACAGCCAACATTTATCAAAAACGTACTACGAATTTTCTCTAACCTCTTTAAAATTTCATAATTATTTGGTTTCTAGGTGAAAATTTAACGTTTTATTCCACAATTGTTGGATATATATTTTAATCCTTTAGAAAGTGAAAATAAAAATTTTAACAGGTGAGCAACTCTGATGGAACCTCGTCATGTTTTTACACTTTTTGATTGCCTCATGATAAAATTAGAAACGAATCATAAATTCGAAATTTAATTCTTAAGTCCCTTGAAAATCTAGTTATTTTTTCGGATTACGGCGATCATAAAGACTTTGATTTGTATTTTTAATTCTTCTCATGTTAAAATAGGTAGGTACGATAAAAATTAATTTTTGTCGTTCAAATTTAACCATTAAATTAATTTTTTATTAAGTTACTACAAAATCAAAAATCGATGAATATGTTTGGATATAATTGCAATCTACTGGTACATTAAACTCTGTGGAACTGAAATTATTGTCAAATGAAAATAAATCACTAGCTCGAAGAAGAGCTCCAGAAAGTCATCCTAGCGCAGCTTCCTCTAAACACAGGAACCGCAAATTAGCGACTCTGGGCTGTAAATATTTACTGATAATAGCCGAATGATTTATGACAAGTTGATCACGGCTAATTATGGAATAGCCCGACAAAGAGTATTCTGATATTCAAATTAAACGATTATAAGCGCGATAAAGTTCGCCGTTTGTCGTTGTTCGTGTCGAGCAATGAATAATTTATGACTGACTTCCCTTTTGAATCAACAAATTATTTCATTACTGTTTTCTCTGCGGAAATCGATATTTTATGATAATTCGGGATAGCGTGCAAAGATATATTTTTTTTTTCTTTTTGGATTTTTGAAATTCAATTATTTCCAGCTTCTTTAATATACATACATATAATGCTCAGTGTAGTGCAAATCGGTGAAATTTTTCAAGATATAATACATCGAAGAAAATTTGTTTGAGAGAAAAACACTATTTTTCGCGAGCTCGTTAAAATCTGATTATCGAAGGTGTTCTTATAAAATCGCTGATAAACGACAACAACGAAATATTGGTGTTTTTCTGGGCAGCAAAAAAACACTCATTCGCATCACCATCAAACTCTTCGAAAAACGCGTAACGAAATTTTCTGGCTGCCTCATTTGCATTGCAAACATAAAAAAAAAAAGAGGAGGATGAAGTTTTTCATGTACACCACGAAATTAAAACGTTTTCACGCCGTACATTATTTAAATTGTTATTTTTTTTCTTCCTTTTTTTTCGTGCGCAATTTCCTGGTATTAAGCGAGGCTTTTTTCGACCGATAAAAAACCACCCAGCCATTAATTGAGTTCGGCATCATAAAAGTGTCACATAACGCGCTCCTAATACGAGGCCACCCATGCGGCCAATAAATGGCTCCATGTGATCTTTCGCCATAATTTCAGGTCACGTCGCAAAAATTGGTTACACCCGAATATCAATTTATCCCAGGAACCCTTAGGACAAATATTTCTGTTAAAAAGTTTCCTGTGCCGTCGGAGGTGTACGTGATTATGTGATATGCGTGCCTAATATACATAGATCGGGGCTTTATCGATGAGACCCGTTCGATAAAGTTTTATCCCCCGCCACTCGCCCCGGCAATAGTAGTTACTCATGTTTCATGCACTACCCCGAGGCCGGGGGTGGTCCTGCAAGGCCGCAACGCCTCCGGGCACTCTATATAAAATCCATAAATCTCCTTACTGGTGAACGAAACTCCCAAAAGGAGCCTCCAATGGGAGTTCGTCTCAGCGTTTCTGGTCATTTCGAAATTATTTCACGTAGATACTAATTACCCACCAGCGCCATTGATGTTACTACGGTCGCGACCAGCAACTGTTGATTATGAGACACACCGCGAACGAATGAATTCGTGAAATAATTTAGCGAATCGTCCTTGATAAAGTCAATTGAAATTATATCACAGAATGAATTCTGCGAAATAATCCACAATTCGATTTATATTAGTCCATGGCAACGGCGAATTTAATCTAACCATTATAAGTAGAATATTCGTCAATACAATTTAGAAAATAACAAGAACGAAACGAACTCTCATATATTTTAAACTAGCTGCACGTACCTACCCAGCGTTGCCCGGACACAACTATCCCTGTAATAAAGCTAAATTTTAATACAAATATGACGTTGCCGATTTCAAATTTACTATCAAAGTTGAAAAGTTTGATATAGCGGATCCAGTTTGTTACATAATTTACGTTCAATCTATCTCAAAACACCCTGCAAATTTCAAGAGGGCCTTTTTTGTTTTTTAAGTAAGAAACAATTTTTGTAGGTAAATAATAAAAAAAAAAAAAATTATAAGATTCGAAAATGAATTATTTTTTCCTTTTAGAAAATCATTGTCTTCAAATGTATAGATTTAAGTATATATTAATTTAATTTGTGTTAATTCGAAAATAATTATTATTTTTCAATTTTTGTTTAAAAAAATTATCTAACAAGATATCTGAAAAATTTCTCGGTACTAGGTACCTACACCCAGTTTTGTAGTATAATTTTACGTCTACCATTATTATGCGGAAGAATATGAAAAAGTAATTTATAAAATATAAAATCATGAAGTAATATTAATTTTTGATTTATTATTTTTAAAAATTATTAATTATATATTGTATGTGTACATATATAACTATACATACATATATAACAAAAATCACATTTAATGATTATACTGTGTCCGAAAAAATAAAATTCAAGTTTAATTTTTATATCCGATTGAAAAAGAAGATCTAATAATTTAATTATTAGTAATTTACTGAGTAAAAAGTTGTCCTCCTAAACTCTATTTTTTCAATTGACTTCGGGGTTCGGACATCTTTTCCTCATTTTATGAATTTTACCTTTTGAGTTTGAGTTGAGTTGAATTTTTGCGTTATGCTATACATAATTTTCCATTTATTTTAATTATTACAATAGGAAATGTTGGAGCTATAAAAGTAACCATATTAGACTCACCTAAAGGAATGTGATGTTTATTTTCATAAAGAGTACTTCTAATTGGGACATATTTTCTCTCATGTAAAATAATAAAAGTGCTGTTTGTTAAGTTTAATTAAACTCTGCCTAAACATAGTTTTAAAGCGCCATTAAATGATGTCGTTTATGTTTCTCGTACCTTTATTCCCTTCACTTGTTTTGATATACATAAACTTAACTTTTATGGAAAGCAAATGAAAAGAGAAACGAACTTCCTTTGGATCTTAGCGCTTTAGTGTTTAGTCATTTGAAATCATTTCATTTTATCTAGGTTAGGTAGATACTAATTAGCCACCACGCCGGTTATGCCATCTCAAGGTTCCTGATGTTGAATATGACCACCTCCATCGGCGAATAAATTTCTAGAACAATTTTGAGAAGATTCCTTTCTGTAGGGAGTAAATTGGAGTCGCAATTTAGCGAGGTGGCTTCCGCGAAAGCAGCGAGCCTACCACGATTGATAACCTATTAATCCCCAGCAACGGAGCATTACACCGGTCGCTCAGCGATCCGTGAAACTCCTGCTGGAATCCAATCCTAATCCTTTTAACCAGGACGGCTGCAGCATTGACTCCAGCTAGCGAACCGATCCATTTTTGTACATTAAGAAATGAAAAAGTGAATGCCAATCCATACCTGGGGCAAAAAGCACTCCGGCAAGCTTTATGTTCAAAACAAATCTATAAACATGTCGTTCTCTGCAAACGACTATAAATTATTGGCGCTACAGTGTATAGTATACGTGCGCCGGAGGGAATGCGATTTGCTGGTCGCTTTTCCCGAAAGTCTGGGCGGAAGATATGTGGCAAGAACGTGAACCCATTCGGTGCCATTCATTTTAAGGTAGTTTGAAATTTTATTTGATTCCAAATTGATAAAAACGTCAAGCTCTGGCTTCTTTGTTCCGTTTGTTCGGATTGTTCTTGTGCCTTCGGTCCCGCCACCCGGCCACTTCCTAAAATATTGATACTATTTGGGGAATATTTCTGCAAAAACGCGTCAACAATTGATTACTTATTGAGGGCTGATCTGGGCACAATCGGGAGGGATTCCGATATAAAGGGACGTTATTGGGTGGTTGAAAATTCAGCGCAGGGCAGGGATTCTGCCGAGGAGTTTGGTTGACTGGCTTTTATTAGAATTTTTCTTTCATTATTATGTTTCTGGAAGGTGGAAAAGCACTTTAACGTTACTCCGATGAAATGTGCTGCACCAAGTTATTTTCAACCTTTATGAGGATATTTATAACTGACACTAAGATCTTTCCTTTCAATTTCATCACATTATCGAGGATGTCAATGAACTTATTGTCCTAAAATGTTTCAAATTTTTAGTAAAATCTCATCGATTCTAAATTGGTTGTTTTGTATTATAATTTTCAAAACAATACAGAAATACCTTCGTAAAAATTGAAATAATATTTTTATTATCAAATTAACGGCAATTACAGTAAAAATGATATGATATTTTTTTTAATATGAAAATAATTTCAAATTAACATTAGGTTTTTTTCTCGGTGCGGTATAATATTATTCATTGTAGTAGCTTGTAAATAGTTCAACTAATTTTTTGAATGCAATTAAAAACACATATGCTCATTAAAATGTCCACCATCAATTCGCGGATTTTGGGTTTGAATAGATTGCTTTTCAAAAGCTTAATTGTAATACAAATCGGGATTAACTTGTATCAAGTACTGAAAAACATCAAAGGGCACCATTAAAATCATTATATTTACTGATTTATTAAAATGCCTCGTTTTATTACTTTAAATATATAAATTAAAAAAAACAAATTTGTATATATCAAAGAGAAACGCTTCTCCGATTTTAATTTGTATTTTTAATGTTTCAGTTAATTCTTAATAATAATAAATTGAACTGTGTTTTTTATCTGTTTCTTTATAACCTTCTGTAGGCTATCAACTTTTAACATTTTTTAAACGAAATTATCGATGAATATGTCGAAGTACATATTAGACAGAGTTATACTATTGTCTTATGTGCTGAATATACGAAACACTAAGAAAGTCAAGTGTGGTTGTAGGAAAAAAGTAATAAGATCAAGTCGTGTCTTACTATTATTTTATGCTAATGCTTAAATATTTATATTTCCTAACTGATTTTTCTAGAACCTATAGGAATGAAGTAGTGTACATAGATCATTTTTCAATATAGCACTTTTGTTCATTCAACGTCTTTTTACTAATTCCACTTTTAATCTAAGATCCTACATATAAATATGTCATTACTTTTGATCAAAAGTGCCTAGTTTTTTACTAATAGTAGCCTTATTTTTATTGTCCCAATCAAAAGGTGCTATTTACGGTCCAAGGAGAGCTATTTCTATTGGGTTTCAACATTTTTCATTAAAACTTGAAAGATTTAGAAAAAGTTCATATCGAAGAAGAAGGTCTGATTTCTGAACGTTTTTATGTGTGTCAACTCTTATTGAATTTATCTTTTATTTACTTACATATTCTAAGCGTAATTTGTGTAAATACTGATCAAAAGGGTGCTATTTCCACTTCTGATTGTTTATTATTTGGTTTGTTAATAATAATACTGAGATTCAAATTAGCTGTAAAAAAAGTATCACCTTCATAAATAATGTTATTGAAAAAAAATACACCCGAGCATATAAATAGTGACCACTAAACGTTTTTATCGCTTTTTGTAAAGTTTGCTTATGGTGTAAATAATAGTCTCTTTTGAACCGACACTCCTCAATTGTATTGAAAAAAAAAAACTACTATATGACATTGTTGCTAAATGAACTCATATTTTAAACTGAGTGAAAATTGCTGCACGTGAAAGGCACGTGATGTGTTCAATTTAAGGAACAATGACGAGGCTCTGTGGGAGGCACGCCGGATGGAGCATAACTTGAGCTGTGCTGTGCTGCAGGTCATCGCAGAAAGCGTCAATGGATCACCGTGAAACAAAGCAGTGACGGTGATGACGTCTGGGCTGAAGCGATTCGTGTTTCCGTGCCACTTTTATGCCTCCTCGGTGGGATTCAAAAGGCAAAAACGGGAAATGCCATTATGTCTGGAGCACCTGGTCATATGCAACAGGTCACGTGGAAATAAAGTTGTTGAAGAAACTTAAGAACAGCTGTCGAAAGAACAATTGAGTTGAAAACTGGCGTGAAAAGTTATGAGTGTTCACGCAAAGCACTTTCCTCGGCCAGGAAGGCGAAAGTGCATTTATTTAGGGGCGAATGACTTTCATTCGGATCCGGTGCATCGGTTCACTAGAGAGATTCGCTAAATGCTGACGACGGGCTCATGTGACGCATTTATCGGATAAATGTATATCGAGTGGGTGCATTTGTTTTTGGCACCACCGGCCATCCCGAAGGGTTGCACCACCAGTGACGTAGGTACCCATCTGGTCGAGCAGCCCTCAATAAATCCCACCCGGAGGTGGAACCCCGTCTGCAGGGCTCTGCAGCCAGCGGAGCAGTGAGCCGTGAAGGTACTCCCGCGAGACGTTCGGGAAAAGTTGTGACAAAGTATCACCTGGGGGCATATTTTATTTATTGCCGCAAAAACATAGAGCTACAAGACAAGGGGCGGGACAGCAGTTTCGATTTTATTTTTCTTTCTGTTTTTTAGGCAAACTAATTTGTTGGAGTAATCACACCATTAACTGCTTACCCAATTAGCGGTAATGAGGGGTTAACTAAATCACAGCAGCAAACAATGCCGAGGACTGTTTGCGCCCGCTTAATTGTCCGGACGACGTGTTAATTTCGTTATCCGAATCAATTGCTTCTGATAATTATAACGAGCTACCCGACGGGAGAATCCGCATCGCGTTTATGGCCATCTTCCCCCAATAAAAACAACACCTTCGCCGCTCGTAAATTTTAACAGCAGCTTTTCGGTAGTCACTTAAAAGGAGCTGCTTGACTGGGATTATGTGTAGTAAAGAGATAAAAACAGGGCACGCGTTCGGATTACGAGCCCCAGCCGTGGTCACGTACTCCGAATGAACGAACTAATATTTCGGGAAGTGCGGGGGCGGGCGCCGCCCGGGAACCGGGAACACTCAATGTGTATATTTGGCGGGCTTATCTCCTCGAGCAGCTACACTTGAACCGAATTAGCAACTGCTGAAAATGTCCTTTCCTAGGATGTTATCCGAACTATTTGGGGAGCTGATTTCTCGAAATATGGCAAATTCAGTCTGCAAATTACATCTATCTGCTTACTTCTTAAAGATTTCTTAACCATGTTTTACATACAATTATGAACAAATAATAAGAAACACTTAATATTTGCATGTGAGACTACATTTCATGGAATGGGGTCGATTCCATTTTCAAAATTGAGGGCATCCTAACGAAATAGAAATATGTGGACATACTGAAAAAATGTAATGATGCCGTGGGTTTAAGAGAATTTACCTACGATTTCGAAATTCCAGCAGGATAATAATCCAAAGCACACGGTTAAGCTTACAAAATAATTCGTTCGAGACAATTTTATCGATGTTCTTAAGTGGCTTTTACATAGTCCGGACATAAATTGAGATAGAGCATCTTTGAGTAGATGTAAAAAATGCAGTTTCTCAACAAAATATTAGAAATAATTATAAATTATTTAATGCAATTAATACGGCATGGGAATGAGAAGAAGATGTTAAGCAATAATATTCAAAAAAGGATTTCGCACAAACCACAAAGTTAATTCTCTGTAAAAGTTTTGAAATAAATATACGAATATAAGAATTTTGCCGTGAGTATATTATATTGTTTCTAATTAATTGTCCATGTCTGTAGAATGCGTCTTAAACTTCAGGCAAGTATCACTCAGAGAAAAGTGACATTGTTAAATAAAATTATTTTTACAGTGTAAGATTTACATTTTAATTTACATATCATTACGACATTTTAAATTTAATTTTATTTTTTTATTTTTTATTTATTGTATATTTAAGAAGGATATAGTATTTTTCTATTCAAATTTATGGAACTACAATTTTCTACACGGTATTTCTAAAATATCAGATGTAAATATATACAAAATTTACATTAAAATTTACATATACTATTATTAACAGAAAATTTCCATGGTTTTTAGGGCTTGAAAATCAATTTATGCAAATAAGTGATTTAGATTTTAACTTACATTTTTTAAATTAAATTCTGATATCACAAACATAGATTTTGACTACAAAATTAAAATTGTGACTCAACATACATAATGTAGATTAATATTACAATTTTATAATACTCTGTGATAACTCTGAGCACAGCAGAACGTACGAGTGTTTGAATAATTAAATTATATAATAAAATAAATAATAATGACCATAAAAACTTAACAATTATAATTAAAAATTAATAAAACGAACCAAAAGTAGACAAACAAAGATAAAAATGTGGTAAATTTTCTCCTTCAAGTGTGAAGTGATTATTTATATTGTCTCTGGAAAATGCATTCTCAAGCCTTATTTTGTGAACAAGATACCTGATCAAACGTTTTTAGTCCATAAGCAAAATATATAATTGAATTAAATACCACTATCAAAGTTTTAAATGATGTACGAAATGTACTATTTAGCCTAAGACTTTCTTGGATTCAAAGCGAGATTTTTGATATAGCCTAATCATTGTTATTAATAAATAAAGAAAATAACAGGGAGATCTGAAAATAAATTGCTATAGAACATAATTTGAGGATGAAAAGGCAAATAGTTTTAGATTAATTTTCGCCTATATGTGATAGCATATATTGTTTTGTATCGAATCAGTTTCAATCACCCTAACAGAGTGCGCTTTATACATTTGCAATCCTCAAAAATACCAGTTTTATGTCTATCGTTTGTGCAGAGAATTGAAAAGTTTTAGCTTTATATTTGCGTGATATTAAAAAAAGATCATAAACGATGCATGGTTTAAACGTTGTGAGTTTTATTTAGAGAACTTTCAGGCGTTAAGGTATAACTTTCATGAAATTTTGCACTTAATTTTAAAGTTTCATGAGGGACAGCTGCCCATTGCAACAGCAACGAATTCAGATATTGGAACATATAAGATACATCAATTAAGTGAAAAAATCAACAATTACATCATGTCCGCGCTGGGAATAGCAATAAAAAAGCATATCGCGCTGGTTCGCTGGGAAGCCTCTTCACAAATATTTGATGTAAAATACTCGTTAGGTTATTCCAGCTGAGCGAAATCCATTCGGACGTCAAATAGTGCCAAATGGCTCACGTAAATGGTGAAAAGCGCAGTGAACCATTATAACTTTTGCCAATTTTTAGGAAGCCGACTTCCCAATGCTAAAATCTGACAGACCGAATTAATTCGCGGATATCAGTGGCATCCACCTCTGGCGATTTTTGTCATTGTAGCGAATTTTGTATCCCTGGACGACGACGGGTTCGCAGATTTTCTTTAAAATGGGTAACCTTTTGTTATATTGTGCAGTGAGTACTTCTAGCACAACCCTTTTCAAATTTTGTCATCGGTACTATATGCATGCTCCAATTACCCAGGGACACTAGACTCTAGAAAAAAAATTCAACTGAACGGCAGACTAGGCAAAAGATACGGTTTCGGAGCCTAAAATAATTCATAAGTCGTTTGTCAAAGTCCTCGTGCAGTAGTTGCGATGTGAGGGGATTTGCGCTGCACTGGTGAAATTCGGGATTCGTGCATGACAAGCTCCCGGTGATATATGGGACCTCCAGACAAGTCCTCGGCGGTACATGTCCCGTCCGCTGCGGCAGACCACCTCTCCTCACAATTAATGAGTTAGCTCAACTGCACCCTGGATAAAAAAAAAAAAAAAAAAAATACAAATAGGGTTCCTGCCCGATATACCTCCGAAGGGACCCGTCGCAATTAATTTAGCTGTCGTGAAGAACGAAATTCCTAATGGTGTACCGCCGCGAGATTATTTCAATGAGACATACATTGTTTGATTCCTTGATCCAGGAAACAGGAGCAGGAGCTCCCGTTTACGTTACCTGGAACCCCATTTGGTGGTAGGGGCCCTGGAGTCGTACGGTTGAGCACGTCATGTAATCATAACTCGGTTATTATATCCGAACAGAGCTAACATTCGTCATTTGAGAATTCTAGAGCCTCGGGGAGATATGCACGGAAGGAATTGTCGCTATTTAATTAAACGGACCACTGGGCCCCTAATTACGCAGATTGATGGATTTCTAGAAATTTCCCGCCGGGTAGGTACCTAAAGTTCCTCTGCGATTAATTAAACCACAGCCGGGCAGAGGCCAGATTTTGCGACAATTTATTGCCCTGCGAGAGGTCCACATGAACAGAATAAATGTTATATTTTTTTTTTTTTTTATATATATTTGTTTTTGTGGCCGTCCCTGAATATGACCCAATTTGAGAGATGACCCGGTTACCTAAGTTGATAAACGGAGCCCACACCCTGTGAACTATACTGTGCCGCCCTGTTCGGCTGATAGTATCATTTTAGCGCAATTTCGAAGCTGTCGATCGGGGCGGCGGTCGTTGTCGTCCCTGGAAGGGCGGCCCTTCATTTATCATCGCAGCTCATTATAAATTTCTTGGAGCCGAGCTCCTTTTTGTCATGATTGGACATAGTTAATGGCCGTTAATTTCCTGTCCCCGTCGCCCAGTTCTACACCTTTTTGCGGCCGGATCTGTTGAGTCATGCATACGCCCGGGGGCCGGTCCCGTCCCCGGCCCTGGTATGCATGCCCCAAACCGTTTTATCCATATTCAAATAGTGTTTGATGACTATTTGTTTTTCCTGCTCGTTTGTTTCCTCAAACACTTTGCAAATATAAGTCTCGGTGAGGGTACGTGTTGTTCGGGCTGAAGAACCCGATTCGACGGCAGGTCGGGAGTTGTACGGAGGTATTTATGCCCTAGGGAGCCCCGACGCGGCATCGGGACGGCCGCGGCGGCAGCAGCGGCGTCGGCGGCCCCATAGCGTCGTCGTCTATGTGAGCCAGCCGCTCGGCTGCGTTATTGCACGAGTAATTGATGTTTTTTCCTGCTCCTTTATTTTCTTAAGAGCCCTTGATGGAAATGCGCTGAAAGAGAGTTGTAGAATCATTCGATTTGTTTTGTCCGCAAACATACAGCAAATTTCCCTTCATTTACGTTAATCTCGGGGCGATGTTTGCGGCGAGCAAAAACAAACCAATCGGCCTAGCTGCCGCTTTGCTAACGATACAGCAAACACGGTTTCATCTAATTTAGGAAAATTACAATGCTGTTCGTGGCTATCCATGCGGACAGATCCCTCTAAAAACGGTCCATGACGCAGCATCCCACTTAATTTATCTGAAGTTGTACTTTTCGACGTTCGCACCCTTTAACACAACTCTGAAGAAAAATAAATAAATAAATAAATAAAGAATCTTTCTTCTGGACAAGACCTGTTCTAATATCATCTTACAGTCCATCTTCACACCCCCTACCTCAGTGATAGAAGATCCTTCGTAGTTCGTAGCCCGGTTAACGGGGCGCGTCGTACGAATTAAATTAAAACTTTTGCCAAGTTCTCATATTACAAGAATCAAATATTTCTTAAAGAAAATTAAGTTTCTTGGCAGAGCGAAAAACTCGTTTGCTCCATTTTAAAGGAAGTTAATTTTTTTTCCACCCCCTTGTCCCACTCACCTTTAAGTATTTTTTAACTTCTCACTTTTAAGTTTTCTCTGTTTAGTCGAATAGAACGCAAAAGTTCGCAAACGATTATTTACATATTCATTTGCAGCTGCTCTTTGTAGCGTAAAAGGGGTCCTCGTTTCAACTACAATTAAATCCTTCCTGGCACAAGGACTAGTTATTCCATAAAATTTAATTGAAAAGTAGAACTTAAATTTACTTTATGCAATTTAACCCTCTCTGACACCTGCCAGGTGAGGGAAGTATTTGAATGTCCTTGCTGTGCCTTCAATCACTTCTGCTTGCCTTTTAGTATAAGATATTTTGTAATTCAGGAAGAAAAATAATAAAATAATTCTCTTCTCTCTTCTTGTTGTGAAAAATTTAAGAGCTAACTTCGTAATAAGCATAATAAAAATTGCATTAACGTTACGTAATTAAAAAAAGATGATAGAGAACTTTATCTACATAACTATCTAAAATTCGCAATAATCTTTCTTCGTCTTTTATTTTGCAACTATATAAATTCCATCAAAAACACCTGTTTAAAGAAAGCTCCAGTTCGACTAACTAATAGCTTGGCCGAAAAAAGTAGATAGTGAGATCGAAATAATGAATCACTAAATTATGAAGATAATGAAGAAAATTAAATTTTGCATAATCAATTGAAGTCCCTCTGCTAAGGTTAGTTTTAGGTATATTATCATGAAATTAGCTTTAATCCACTTTGCATCAAAAATTAATCCAATTTCAATTCAAGATTTGAGATATGGATGGTTTGATGCGGTATCAGTAAATTTTAAAATCTTGTTATAGGTAACGATTAATCAAACTGAAATCAATTCAAAATTTGCTTTCAATCTAATCCAGGCTAGATAGTGAAAGCATAACACAGCTAATACTTATATATGCAAATTCTACCATTCATCGATCTGAAACAAGGGTCTTGAATCGTGAGCTTCCAGCAAGAATCATTGACATCGAGCTCTTATTAAAAATTGTTTGTGCTTTGATAGTTAAAAAAAAGTATCGCGAGTTGGTCCACGACAGGCTCCTCAAAACCAGCGCCCCAATTAAGCTGGACGCCTCCAGGGGGTTCTAGGACCGCGGTCGTGCCTCGGGTATTAATGAACCATTACATTATAATTAAAAGCATTTTACACAAAGGTTGAAAAATGCGATACGACATCCAATTAAGACTTGTCTCAACATCTCAGCCCTCTTGACTGGGTGCCGAGCGCAGCTTCCCAGTGGACCATCCGAGCAAAGGATTAAATAAGAGCAGAGGGACATAAATCACCGACGAGTAACAAGTTGTGATAAATGATTCTGAATTAATTTTTAGATGGTGTTCCCGGGATTATCCCGTCTCTTTAACCGATTTTTGCAGAATTCTTGATCTCGTTAGCACAAGTTATAGTGTGCGTTTCTAGAGATCGAAAATTGGCGTTGGACTGGTTGTTTTTATCCATCTGAGCGTGTGGACCTCTAATTCTGTTTGCAGGCATCAATTTTCGCAATTAGTGCATAAATGGTGTGCCGCAGAATTACACTGTAGTGCTTAATTAACCACCATCATTTGATTAAGCGGTTTTCGAGAGTTATTGGATAAACAATAGATGACAAGAGATCGAAATTGAACGCTTTCATTAGGCCCCACGGTCGCTCTAACCGCAGTTGGACTAGCTATTGACGGAGCCCGGACAATTGTTTATTTGTTAAAATGATTAATACGCGAATTTCATTCAGGTGAATCGACCCTCATCCCGATATAGATAAATTCCTAATTAATTATGTGCTAGCCTGCAATAAACGATACCACCCAATGTGCTTTATAAAAATAATATTGATTTTAAGGTAGGTAGATACCCATTTACCTTATAATTCCTAAATAAAATTAGTTATTGTTATGATATTAAAGGGCAATCCTAAACAAATTAGTTATCATTACCGACCAAACCTCCTGTTCAGCAAACACAAAAATATATGCAAATTACCTTAATAACTGCATTGGCTTCCAACAACTTTAAATTAAATATTTATTATAAATTGCAGAGAAAATAGTTTTGAGTTGTTCCAAACATATCATTTATACGATTTTGTTGGGTAGATTAAATACGTTCCATACATTTTGATAAAATTGTACATGTAAAAAACTGGCTACGTAATTTCTAGACATATTTACTAATTAAAAAGTCATTTGGTTTTCTTGTTTTAGATTTGTCAAACCAGTAGGTGCGATCAAATACGCCAGAAAAAATTTAAAAAAAAATATTAATATTAATACCTTTAAAAATGTCGAGAAATGTTTACTTCGTTTTTGTTAAATCCAACATTTAAAGTTTTTATTTTAAGTAAGTCAGAGAAATTATTGTATCTATATTTCTTTGGTATTTTTAACCATATTAAAGACTAAATGATGTAAACCTAGAATATTGTTAATGAACATAGTCGTCATCATCAGATCTTTGTTAGATTATTAATCTTGCCTACAAAAATCAATTGTGAATAGAAAATTTTGGAGCGTTTCCAAGACATGATCACAAAAATCGAGAGTGCATTCGTCAGGATTTAAGAGTAAGGATTAATCATGCGATTAATTATATCCTTAAAACACAACGGGAGACACAAAACGAAATGCCGGCAAGAGTTTTTGTGCCAGCGGAGCAGAGTCGATACGGTGGCAAATTTAAATCTACCCTTATACGCCCCCATCTGCCTGAAAGTTGGATGGTGCAACAGAAACGTTTTTGTGAAAGTGACAGAAGCTGTCACAGAGCCATTTTTCAAATTGAGCACAAATTTAAAACTGCGCTCCCAGAGAAAATAAATTCATTTAATTTTAAATCGTATGCGATAACTAGTTGGAACGGAGACATCACCATTTTCTGGCATACATCCAGGGCTTATCCAACTTTGAAATCCATGCGAAGCGCCCCAGATATTCAGGACTTATGATTTATGCTTCGTCTGTAATTTTTATGAAAAAGTTATGAGATTTCTGGTTCACGAGGGATTGCAAATTCATGACGTTCGCTGGCCGAGTCATACACGGCAATTACAGCGGATAAACAGTAAATACGGTGATTTTTGGTGATCCGGAATTATGAGATTACTTATCCAATTATAGACTGCAAGGTTCTTTCGCACGGCTCGTCGAAGCGCAGACGGGAAGAGGACCAAGACCGGCACATTCGATGGTAATTAGTTTTGAAAGGACACACAGGAAAGCTCAAAGTTGCACACTCCCCGCAGAGATGGGGCCGGATCCAAAGCCCCTGTCTAAATAATTAGATGGCTAGCACTAGAAGCGCCCTGCGCCCTTCCAGGGAGCAAGAAAGTGGCAACATTGACCACATCCCGGAGGCAATTGGAGCCGCAAACGAACCGGGCGAAAGGGAAGCGAAGAAGTTCGCAGATTGACTAATGGCAAAATGAGTTCCTGATGGAGACAGCCCCGCCTGTACAAATCAATTGATTTTGACAGGCGGGCTTGATTGATGATGATGATAGCCCTAATGTTACATTACGATAGAACATTATCTGTGGGTGTCGCTGCGCAGCGAGAAAACGGTTGTCATGGCGCCCGAAAGGTGGAAGGATAATATATGTATGCTCAAATTACGTTCGGGAATCCTTCAGGAACTCCTCAATATTTTGGGAGTGCTCGTCTAGTCTACTTATGGTTTATGAAATCGGTAAACGACAAAAAGATTTTTAGCACTCGTCATTTGAAACTGATAATCTTATTTCATGATTCAACAACTCGATATATCTACATAACTAAATTAAAATTTGATATTTATCCTTAAGTTCAAGTTTCACACTTCATTAGAAGATTTCCAAAATGCTATTTATAAATAGTTAAGGATACATAATATAGCACATAAGATTTCCAGAAAAAGTTAACCTTTTATTAAAAGCTTTTATTTAAGTTCACTTGTATGTATGTCCTGGAATTTTGCAATCAATATTTTTTTAAATGTTCTTCTGAAATCTTTATTTTTATGGAATTAAAAATAATCTATTCCGGAGGTAAACATTAAATCAGGTATCGTAACATTTATGGATCTTTTTCTATCACCTCCATTATATCGATTATAAGTCTCCAAATATACATATAATAGTTCCTCTTGGAATAAATAATTTAAAATTCAAAAAATAAATGTTCCTTTCTAAAGAATACCTTTATTTTGTTTAATTTAAAAAAGTTTCATATATTGTAGAAAGAGAAAGGGAAGCTGGCTTTATTCATAGATAAAATATTTCTACACTGGTCGTGTTGTAGTGATTATATTATGCGCCCTTTAAAGTAATTCACCGTGAAAATATAAGTTTTACACGACTATTTAAAATATAAAAGGTAACTCTTCTTTTTGAAACTCTTATTTTAAACTAATAATATAAAAATGCTCTTAAGAGAGGAAAACTTATTTTTAGAACTTTTAACTACAAAATCTATTATCGATATTTTCAAATAGTATACAAAATCCCCTTACTTTAATTTCCTGATCAAATAGCGAACAGAATAGCTACAAAATTCTTGTATTGTGTTTTTATTTATAATTAATTCGAACAAGCTTTTATCTAACTTTATTCTGTCCGGCCATTCTTTTGTGAAATCGATTTTAATACCCAAATGTACCCACTTAGCCTTGTCTCATTTTTAATTTTTTTAAGAAATAAAAGCTTGTATTTTAAAAAAAATTTTCTTTTAAATTAATAATTACTTTCGTTTAAATTTAAGAGCATAAGTGTTATTAGCGACTATCATTTGTCCTTACCGATATCAATGTCTCATACTTCGGAACGAAAAGTAATTCTATCATCTAAATTATAATAGTTCTTCTGGAGAATTTAATTTATAGTAGTGATTTAAAAAAAAAGGTGATTTTAAGTTTACTTATTTATATATTTCGAGATAAAATTTTTCATCTTAAAAGCTTTTTTATTAGGTTAGATAAACAAGAATGCCAGCTTAAAAATCCCTATAACTTGGATTTTTGTTATTTTATAGGAAATTCGTTTTATGCTCAAGTCACCATAAAGTGTTTACTATAAATAAAATTACATTATGTACGATACTCTCGAATTAAATCCAGCGAACTTTTTAAGAGCTTTGTATTGAATTGCACTATCTCTCGAGGTTATCCTTGTTGATTAGCAAAGTCAAAGCGAAATGGGGGGTTTTTCGTTTTCCACAAATTTCGTATAAAGGTATTTGGGTGCTGGACAAAGGCGAGTCTACATTTTGTCGGGTTCCTAATGTGCGGAGAAGGAAGTAAACAGCGTGTCTAATGTTGTTATAAATGTCCAGCTACACGTGCGTTTATATGCGTACCAAAATTTATGCTTGAACATTAAGAGCATCTTCAGAGAAAACTTATCCCCTGCAAGTGTCCCCAGAGAGTTTTCATTACTGTTTGAAGCTGCCGATGAACTCGGCTCCCACCTAACCTATAACGTTCGCATTAGTTTATTGCAAATAAGGCAAAAGTTTTACGGAGGAAACCTTTCCGGGCGAAATTTAATGTCGAAAACAACATAAACACTGGCCCAAGTTTTTATGGGAGTGCCCATAAAAGAAAGCAACTTCTGCGAATGGTGATGAGGTCGGAGTTAACAACTCGAGGTGATTCTGAGATTCGGTGGAGCTGGATGTTGGTAGTGCTTCTACTGGTTGTCGCGTAAATTCATTAACGCCTGGGGCCAAAGAGCGGCCTTGGCCAGAGCGCATCCATCCAGCAGTCGGCCCGGCCGTAGCCCCGACTCCAGTTCATCCGGGCAGGTCAATAACTCGCGAGGATTAAGCCATGATCAGCAGCGCATCCGATACTATTTATGGATCAGATATCGTTTAATTAATGGATGAGTCGGGTCCACTCTTCGCGCAGTTTAATCAGCGGCTTTAATTATAAGCAGCTATTTCAATTAATTTTTGTCTCATTTAATTCAATTTCCCTTTTGATGTCCTTAAATGACGTAAAAAATTAATTATGGGGCGTGACTTGGGCACTCACCCGGACCATGAAAATGAGGTAGATTCGAAAGGTATGTTGGGGTGATCGATGGTGAAATAGGGCCGCTCCAGACCTCTGCAATTATCAAAATAAAGCGCATTACAGCCGCAAGGTTCAAAAGGGCATCCGACCATAGTAAAATGATGCATTTTCCCGCCGAAAGTTTGCCAAACCCTCAGAGATGTTTAGATTCATCGTGAATGGGAAATTTAGCAAAGTCTTTTCGACAAATTAAAGTTGTTATCCCCCTCCCTGTTGTCGTAGAGTGGTCCTCTCATTTGAAAGGAAGCCCGCTTAAGAATCTGAATTTATTTTTCCCCTCTTTTACTTAATTAAGTAAAAGGAAAAGTTTTAATTAATTTTAAAAGACTTGAAGAAGACCACTGAGGCATGGTCTCAGGAACGAATATTGCGCTTGTTTCAATGTGACCCGTCTTGTCCTACCTGAGCTCATTTTTCCTAGACTCCCTTTCGTGCAAAATTCAATTTTACATAAGAAAATTTTTCTAGTACACAGCACCTTTGCTTGATCCGATAGTGTGGCCGCCGTGTAAGTTCTGGGCATGTGTTCCCGGGGGGAAACACAATTTTTGGCCAAGTTTTGGCTAAACGGCAGCATACCGAACAACGTTCGCTTCGGTATCATGTATAGAGCAAATTAATCACGACTGTAATTTACTTTTAATTTACTTTTGTTCCAGCCGCGAAATATGAATTTTTTCACTATAATGACAAGTTGGATCATTTGTTTCCATTAGAGTGGGAGTCCCACCTAATGGGCTTCAACTAGGAGTTATCAACGGTGTTCGCCATGACTCCAGAGGCGGTTCTGGCGGCAATTAGCAATTCCCTGGGACGTAATGGCAATTTGACATCACCTTGTTCCTAGGTACCACGCCGCACCTGTTAATGAGCGATATTACTCTCGATATCCGATGCCAAGAAACATTTTTCTCGGTGGTAATGAAGCTCGGTGTCCTAATTTGTGTGTGTCGAATAAAACTAATTGCCCCCACGCAATTGCCCCACCGAAAGTGCTTTTCATTAATTATCATAAATTCCCAGCCTAGAAATTCGAAATGATATTTCCATTAGGCGAATTCCCCTCAAAAATATCCGGTAGTGTAAATGTGAGCGCAATTCTAAGACATTTCCATGAGAATTTGTTGAATGAATTTAACTTATATATATACCTATATTTTTTTTCGCTCAATTCATCGCCGTAATGAAATATTAATGCGGAAGGAAGGCACGGACCACCCGACTGATCCCCACGACGACGGCCTCTTCCCATCCATAAATTTTGCGCACAGATTTCGTCTATTTGCTCGACTCGACTCTTTGATAAATCGATTACAATAACCTCGTTATTGATTGATTTCTGTGCGTGATTGAACTTCTTATGCAAGATGATTGCATTGAACTCCCGCGGAGATGGGCCGTTATAAATATTTAACACAAATCAAGATAAAGCTTTACGCGCGCTCCGCTGTGGTTTGCACTTCCCGAACTGGACGTGATCTCATCATAATCCAGCTTACATAAAATATCAAAATTGCCCCGATTTGGTTAAATCGCCAGAGCAGGCCATCACAACCTGTCGCAGAGCAACTTTTTCGGTAATTGGACTCGATTTCGACAAGAGCACGCTCGACGTCCATTTTTGAAATAATTTAACGTACAACGGACAGGAAGCAGGTAAACGGTAGTATACAGTAAATTAACTTTTATTTATATAATTTAACTGTTCGAGGAAGGAAGTGCGTGGGGCCTGATGTCGAATTCTTGGTTGTCATAACTTTCGTTAATGAAACGTTAAAAGTCAAGGGAAAAATCATAAAATTTAGCAAAATTTAATTTTTTCTGCTTCCGTACTCCCGCTGACTTATGACCTTCCGGACAATTGATTTGTTCGAGTAACGAAATCGTATAAAAACTTGAACAAGTTTCTTCAACTTTTGTACACAAAAGCATTCGAGTATACTAAGAATTTATGCAAAATTAGGAGTTTTACTTTACGTCACATTTTACAACTTTACCAGTTTGATGAAGTTTGCCAATTAATTATTTGTTGATATTAAAATTTTTACAATTTCAATAATTTTATCTTTATTATGTTCGATTACTTTTCTAGTAAATGAGGAAAATTTCTTTTAATTGTCCCGCTTTGGAGCTTTTACCAGATTCAACAAGAAAAGTACTTAAAAAACACTTGGGATAGTTCATGTTAGTCGATGTTGTCACATATGTAGTATGACGAATATTACTTCGACAACGTAAAAAGTTTTTGATTTGAAGTGATCCACAACTATGTAAATAAATTTTGTGAATTAAAAACGCAAAAAAGAAGATATACAGGGCGTTTTGTTAAGGTCCTAACAGGGGTATGACAATCGATTCTACATGATCTCATGATCAACGTTTGTTCAGAGATCTCCACCTAAAATCACAATCGAAAATTTGGAGCGGGTGAAACCATAAAACGCTTTATAGGTCCTTTGAGGTACATTGTAGGATTTTGGTTGACCCTTCGTTCTGCCAATTTTTTGTAAGGGAAGATCAAAATGTTTAAAGTTTCTTATTTTCAGAGAAAAATGGGATAAAGAACTTCTATCGATATATAGTTGCTGGAACTTTTTAATTAAAGAAAATAATAAATATTTAGTTCATGTATGATCTAAATCATGTTTCTTTTTTTCTCTGAAATAGCTGTAAAAACCATTTTATGTCTGTAAAAGAAGCAATTCCTTTATTGTGCATTTATAGGTGAACTCAAACCCCGATTTATTCGAGTACAGGGATGAAAATAGAGGGTGTAGTGTTCTGAAGATGATAACCAAATATGTACAAGAATTTTGAATCTTAAATATTTGTGTTAAAGTATGAAGAGGTGAGGCAGAGACTTTTGATAAAATATATTTTATGATCTAACAACTGACCTTTTTCCCTAATTAATCCTAATATTCCTTTCTCTTTTCTCTTAACTGTCTCTGTCTTCTAACTATTCCTTTTTCCATATTAATTGATTGAAAGATTGAATAACAGCCCAAAAGACCTTTAACTGGGCTAATTAACTAATATACGATTGTATTTATTGTATTTAGGAATGCTGAACGATTTTTATTAATTATTTTGTTAGTATATACATACATATATTTATTTACCACAAGATGTTTTCCCTTTGTCATTGAAAACTGTCTGAAAAGAATGTAAGGACGGGGCTTCTTAATGTTTTCAGTCATCTAACAAAGCGCCTTTCCTTAAATGGAGCATCTTAAGAAAATCTCGCGTGCTGAACTACAATTGCTGAAGGTAAAAAAAAAAAAATATATAATCCTAGAAAATCTTCTGTCCCTGTTCACAGCCAGGATCTCAAACGGACGGATGGTATTTTATTTTTATTTTTTTTTTAATCTTTCTTTTCCATGCCTTCGTTTCTTATTATCACAACTGTCACTTTGTTCATACAGCATAATTAATCCACGTGATTAATGAAGCTGATGTGCGCTATTAAACGTCAGCATACTTAATCTGTCCTATCAAGACACAACACTCGCCCGCAGCCGCGTCGACAGGCGAGTTCGGTTCCCACGGGAAAAGTAATGATAACGCAACATTCCCAGATTCGCCGGGTAATGCTTCATCCATTAATTGAACAGGTGACAAAATTAGTGAAAAAGGCGTTATAAGGAAACTTTATTAATGAAAGAAATTCGGTAGCGAAAATAGTCGCTGAATACGAAAATTCCTATGCGACGAACGATGGACAGGACACCTACTAGTTCCGGGATTTAGTGTCCGTCGTGTCGCCGAATGGACTTTTATTAATAGCTGCATACTCGGGGTGTTGCGATAGTGCGCTGTGAATGAGGAGAAATTGAAAGCCCCATCCCGAAGGATCAAAATATTCACTTTGTTTACCTCGGAAGAAAGGGCAAATTAACAATGGGTGTAGTGCTGGTGAAATTTAATTCCTCTTTATTTTCACATAAAATCACTAAGCATTGTCTTCACTGGCGCTTTAATCTCTGTGCCAAGGCTATTATCAGGGAACAACAATGCATCAGCAGCTCCATGGAGCGGCGGCCTACTTAGGATTCCCGCACGTGTGGGCCCGCACCCGGTCCAGGACTCTCCGGGATTAATGCCTGTCGTCCTGCAGACACTTGATATCACATATTCAGTAATATTGTGATTAATTTCCAGTCGTTCCAGCATATTGTGTGAAATTTTACTCTTGCCGCCCCGCCACTCTTCCTTCTTTGAAACGCCGTCTTTCGGGTCAGGGTCCTTTCGTTACTCCTTTGAATCCCACAAATTATGACGAACGTGTATTCATCCAGAGTGGAATTAATTTTGACGACCCACGGACCAGGTTTTAAATAGGAATAATCAATTTCAACTTAATTCATACCTCCACGGAACTCTGATCTTTGGAAACTATCGATTGGCGTAGCCTTGGTCAAAGTTCACTAGTTATCTACAATATTTTGTTCTAATAAAAAAAAAAAAACAACTATCATAATATTATACATGTAGTTGATTTTTATTTAATACTTCAATATTTGTAAGTTTCCAGTCATAAACGACCACCATGACAAAAGAAATTTAGTTAAGGATTAATTAAATTAATAATTAATGCACATAAATCCAGCGCTGGACGAATAAGTATTAATATGTGTGTAAAAACAATGAAATATCATGGGCGAAAGTTAATTTTAAAATGATGTTCATTAAGCAAGGTTACTCATTAACCTCAATTACAAATATTGGAGTTGGAGATATGAAATTAAAATCAATTAAATTGTAATAAACGTATCGAACCATTGTAATAAACGTATCCACCACATAATTATTGTTTCAAATTTAAAATCACAAAATCAGTTTAATTTTACTGCATTAATTATTTCAAAGCAGTTATTAATATAACATAACCTGAATATTTTTGAAGGTGTATATAATTGTGCATGATAATCAAATAAATTAAAAATAATATGAACAAAAATTGTTTTATTCAAACATAACTTATTGATTTCCATTTTTAAGTTCTATAAAAATGTAATGATTTTAAAGCCTTTATTGCGGAACGTTAACTAAACCAATAGTGTGCAATCTAACAAAATATTCGTTATTGATTTTCATGGCGAGACCAAAATATAAATTTAATAACATTAATCGCTGAAGTAGGTACTTATTAAAACGTTATTGGAAACGTATTTTATTGTATGAATTTCGTTTCATTTAATATTATTCAGTTTCAGGTAGGTATATTGCAAAATTTTGCCTAATTTTATTATAGTTTTATGGTAAGACCACAATAACGTAGGAAATTGAAATTATTTGAATACCATAAAACAAGAAAGCTTCTCTTTATTTGCTAAAGTTACGAGCTGATTCCAATAAAGCAAAAGTTACCTTATTATAATTTAAACGGAATAGGTATTGCTAATAAAATATAGAGTTTAAATATTTTGGTTTAGAATTTCCTTGATTTCAGACTTACATAAATTTTCAATTTGTCATTAATCAGCTTAAAAGATATGCCATACTGTTAAATTTTGCTGTTGTTTTAACAAAACTATTGCTTTTCTATGAGTTTATCATAAAGTTTTGATATGCTGGTAAGCAAAATTCAATAGACTGTAGAACTTGAGTACTTCGTTCTGGGAAACAATACCACCAGGTTAAATTATGACCCAACAAATCTTACAGTGCCATGTACCAGCATCTTTGAAGACTTCTGTATCATTTGCCAAAGATTTTCGTCTGAAAAGTCAGATAAATAAGTTCAATTTTCTTCTGCTCCTATAAATAGCCTTGGATATAAGCAGTTTTTCCTGGAATAGGAAATTAGATATTTAGAATATTTCAAATTCCCACGCTTTTCTAAAGCATTATTCAATTTTTTTCAATTGCATAAGTACTTAAATGTATAATAATAGAATTGCTTCATAAGAAACAACTTCGTACATTTTTGAAAAGTATTATTTCGTTTCAAAAATTGTGTATAAATAAACTTGTTTATGGTGGGTATTTTGTGAAAAATAACTTGTTTAGAAATCATCAGATCTGTATAAAATTGACTTGAAATATTCTGCTAAGATTGAGCTTGGTAACGAAAATTTTCGAAAATAATAAATGCTTATACAATTTAATTTAGAGGTTCCTAAAATATAATTGTTGTGGTAAACAAGTCCAGGTTTCAGAGTTTGAATAAAAAAATATTATAATAATAATTTTAATTTATAAGGAAAAACTTAACGTTACATATAATGGCAGTTTACCGGAAGAAGTTATATAATATCCTCAATAGTGAAACATTTTCTTCGTCATTTTATAGGTTAAGTTTTCCGAGGTCAGTTTTTCACGTTCATCCACTGAGAATTAAGTTTGCAGCATTTCAATGAAGAATCAAACTTAATCCGCGATGATACACGACACATTCATGATAATCTGCTGAATCTTCATTCAACTGTGCCCCTGTATCAAGGGTATTAAAGGATTTTTTTTAGAGAAAGGGTTATGAAATGTTGTAGAAATGTCGGGATCGTATTTTAATTTTATCTGTTTTAAACATTTTCTAAAGCTACATTCCGGAGCCCTTTGAAGACAGAATAACAGTCAACTTAATAAAATTTCTGAAAATGTAAAAAATTCCCACTGAGCCCCTCTTTAGAAACTCTCTTTTAAATTATTGCAAGTGCAATGGAAGTTTTCATCAAGTATATCTGCAACGAAGAAATTTTTCATTCTGTTTCCAATATATCTTCATTTCTGGTGCCCTCTGCGGGGACTCGCGACCAAAGAAATATGTTCCGCCACAACGCGTTAAGTCATCCGCGGGGCAAAATTGCAAGTGAGGCGTTCAGAAAGGAGTCCTTGTGAATAACGAACGACACAGGGGCACTTGTAGCTGCGGTGTATTTACACTGCGAGTACAAACGTATAAATTGCTGCGTTAACATTTGCTGAATTTTCAGAAACAATGCATAAATGAGCCGTGCCCGGTGATTCTCGGCACGGAAATTAAATAAATGAAAACACGTGCTTGACCCGTCGACTTAATGTTCCGATTCCGGGGTCTTTATGAATTCGGTTCATTTTGAAATTGAACCGAGCGCGCATTTATGACACCCTCTAATTAGATCAGGCTGATTTTCATCCCTTGCAAACACCTTTGAAATGAGACTGCCGCGGATTAAATGCTCCCCGAGCGCCCCATGGAAGCGCTTAATTAAAAATGTCGGGTGCACCTCGTAGTAGCGTGAGCAATGTCAGCCCTGGTTTTTTGGGATAATCTTCTCACCTTTGAACGTCGAGAAGCCGAACTTTGTTTGTATTTTGTGCCGCCCGCGTCGAAATAAGCCGCCAAGCGACAAATTAATTCCAACAGATACGTCGTGAAAACAAACGGTTATGTCGCGTTTTGGAAAGCGCTGGTACACCGCTTATACTGTGGGAAGGGCATGAATATGGAGGAGTTTTTGGAGCAGGAAAAATCCCGGCTCCAACTCGTTGGTGTAGGGTAACTGATGGATTCAATTAAAATCGCCAAAAAATATCCCGACAATGTGAACCTCGTGCAGAAATTTTTCCACAGTGAAGATACTTCTTGATATATCGAATCTGAGACAATGTTGGGCGCGACATCTACTTATTTTGCAATTTTTCACTTTTATCTTAAGCTTCCAGATGAATGATTTTCAGAAATTATCTGCACACTAAAAGCGGAAGCAGATACTTTTCAAGGAAAAAATTTACTCGTGATTTATTCATCCTGGTGCTGCCGTGCATCGTGACTTCTTTATAAACTTGGCAATCTGTCATGTTAATAAAAGGCACCCCCATGTAGGCAGATGTGGGCTTTAGAACCAATTCGATTATGTGCGAAAGAGCGATGACGTTCGCACTTTATGACTAAACCGAGACATGCCCACTATACTGCGGGGGAGTATCCGATAAAGACGCTGTTGTGTCAATGGGAGTACTTTTTTGTTATACTTTTAATAGTTCCCAGTAACTAGGCAAATTTATTTGTTCGGGAACTTCAAAGAATTGCTGTGTCATTAAGGAATTTCAATTCAAAAGGAGCTTTGTAGGCCATTTTCGATTTCATTTCACTTGGGCGATTTTATTTTTACTTAAGTCAAAATGATAGACTTATTACGTAAGAAACCTAATATGATAGAAATTTCAAATCTACTTACTCTCTTACTGAGCTCTACACGCACTTGTCTGTCTTTTTTATGTTCGATGTATACAAGTTTTCTGGAGTGAAACCATTCCCAGTAGATGTAATGTAATGTAAATATATAATTTAATAGTAGTACTAAGAAAAAGATCAAAAGTATTATGTTGCTAGTAAAAGTACCTAAGCCCAAATTTATATAAATTAAAAATAACCCGCATAAATATTTTTATGTACTGTGATCGTTCACTGTGGACTTTCAGCATTTCATTAGAATTGAAAGTCTGACAACTGTCAGAATAAGTTGAGTCAATTAGAATTCGAAATTTGAGAAGGGAATTTCATTTTGTATCACTGTTTCATGGAAGAAAAATTTCGACTTTCAGAACTCAAATTTACTCATTTTTCACATGTCAATGCAAATACCTTGTCAGTAGCTACTTTGTAAGAAAATATGACTTTTCTGCAAAAATTTTTATATTCACTACTGTAAAACTCTTATTTGGTTTATGTTTTATAAATTGTTTCACAACTTTATTTCCAAGTTTCTGTAAAACAAATAATAAAACATGTCTATGTACATATCTATGTACTTACATAATAAGTTAAAGAATTTATAAGTTGATGTATGAAAATTATATGTCTATTAAAAAGTATTAAATTGATCACCATGTATGACCGAAAAATAACCCTTATTTAAAAATCCTAGACAATAAAAGGAAAATGTTGTAGATAACTTACCGGTATTATGGTCTCGACCGCTTTGATATTCCAATCACAGGGAATATTTATTTTCAATAAACGAAGCCCTCGCGGCAAAATGGAAAATAAATGTATCGCTTTAGACCAAAATTGATTTCTTGGTACCAATTCTATTAGAGCGACAGCTTTCGAAAATTGAAAGTCAACAATAAACATTTCGAGGAAGTGGATCCTTATCACGCGATATAAAAGACCACCAGGGCAACTCCTTCGCCGCGCCGCCGACGATTGCAACTGAATATTTTCGTATATATCTCAGCCAGTCTGGGTGATATCTGTGAAACTTAGGACACCACCAGCACGAAGCACATTCGTCTTTCACGCAAGGAGCCAGAAACCAACTCCAGAATAGAAGATATTATTTAAATGAAAAGAGTAATAATATCTTTGCTCGGCTGGAACACCTCTCAGCGTATTTTGGATTGGCAAACTAATTTATGTAATAGCGGCTAGAGAAATACTCTAGTGAAGGTAGAAAATTTCTGGCCATCGTCAGCTGGCTAATGATAAAATCAATTCTACAAACGCTCGGGAGCAGTAAAGTTTTCCGGTTTATTTGTATATTCAACTATCCTTTTAAAACAGACCGAAACATATTTCGTATACTTGAAACACAGGGAGTATACTCAAACGCAATCAAATGCAAATGCAAATGAAAATTGAGTTTGTATCTGATTTACAAAATTCAGTTGTTCTGAGAATTTTCTTCCTTTATGAAAATGCTAAATTTCGAATTGGCAGAATTTCAATCGAAAAGTTGTTCTAATTTAGAATAAAATGCAAGAAACTTGAGCTTTAATCTAATCTGGCCTAGTTATTTTAATAAAAACCTGGACAATATTTTATATGTATCATATATTGTATTCTTGGACATTTTCAATTTTAATTACAAGATTGTAAGTATTTTTTCTTTAGTTTTATTTTCATGATGTTTGCATAATTACTTAAAAGTTATAACATATTTTGCATACTTTTTGCACTATCTTGGTTTAAAATTAAATTTGAAATAGTTCTAAATAATGTTTACCCACCTTTATTTCAAATGACAGAATTTAAAATATTTTTTATTTTCATCACAATACAAGGGGCCGAAATGGGGGATCGAAATTTTAAAGTGAGTTTACTAGGTCAAGTGAAGTATGATATGAAAGAGCATCATTTGTACATTCCAAAATAGAATTTCATTTCCTTTTATGCCACATAGTTTTCAATTTATGATGAAAAATGTCTAAAAAAATGCCATATATCATACACCATACTTTATTGCGAGCTAATAATACCTATAAATATTCAAAAAATATAATTTAATGAATCACTAAAACTATACAAATGGTTTCTTCGAAGGTATGTTTCCTTCCATGAGTTCGACTCGCACTTGTCCGCCTTTTTCTATTTTTTTTTATTTTTATTCGTGAATTCAGATACACCAGAAAAAAAGAATATTGAATCTTCCTTTTGAACTTTAGCCGTCATTCAACCACTGTCCCCTAATAAAATTGGAAGATATTTATTACGTGTAAAAAGCATGACACGCATTTCTTAAAAATATTTCCCGAAAATTTGGTAACTTAAAAAATAATAATTTGTTCGATTGGAAGATTGCTGTACATAAATTTCCGAAAATATGCAGCCCCAAGGATTCGTCATCGTACAGGGCAAATCCTGAATGCCTGAAAAGTTTCCCGAATCACCAGCACACTTTTCACGTTTTAATTCACAAAAAGGCCGAGTGAATACACAACACTTTGGGAATTGCCATGAAATTCCGCCTTTTTGTGAAACTGCGTCGAGTATCGGACAAGAAGGGTCCACAGCGTTTCGTCCACACAAAAGAAATGTGCTGAGTGCCTCTTTGGGAGCTCAATTCAGATTGACTTATTCGGTCTATCGAACTTTTAATTTGCTCGGGAGCTATCGCAACCAGCAGCCCATCCAGTAATTCTTCTTTTCAGACAATTTAAAAGCCGACATTTGTGCTAACTTTGCAGTATTGGAGTTTCACATCCTTTCAACTGCACGGGGCCGATATCCCTGCTTCCTTGAGGAATGTGTCAAATTATATCCGTAATTGGAAAATACAAAAACTAACATAAAAACCCGGGAAAGGACGAAATGTTAAGAACTGCTAACACCGCATCCGTCTGCCGGGTCTTCAGCACGGTTCTGCTGAGCAGGCAGTGGTTCTAGCTTTAGGTCCTACTTAAAATAACTACCACCAAATTAGTGTTTTTCCCCGAGGGTATTGAATCCCCGCCAGAGTCGGTGAAAGAGCTCCGATGCACCCGAATGCTGTAAAAATATTAATTTTATTTACCGACGAAATTGGACTGATGGATTTCATTCTGTGCCAGTACGAAGAGCCACTTCGGGGTTCTTCATTAGAATATTTTTCGCCGTAAAGAACCCTTTTGGTACTTTTTTACTTGCATCCGCTGATAAAAGTTTTCCATTACCCGGTGGAAGCAGGACTTTAATGGAAAACTCTTTCCTACCGGTGGATTTTTGTTTTTATCCCTAAAACACTTTTATTATTAAATCAATGAGTGCAGGAAAATGAAGGAAATGCATGTCTGGAGTGCAACTGAGCACTTTTGAATAATTTCAACAATTCATTTATTTATGTATATTTATATTTTTTTACCTATACCTCTGTACCTAATATATATATATATATATACGGCTTAACTTTAATATCCAGCAACAAAAACGTTTTCATTAAAATGACGAAAACGCGTAAGTCAGGTGTCGTTTTCAATCTTGGCAATATCCAGCAGATACGTTTCAGGTAGTTGGTCTTCAAAGGATTTCTTGAAGCGGCCGCCGGAGCAAAGCAATTAGTTCAAAGCCATTTAAATGCCAATGGAATTTAATGAAAATCGGTTATAAACCCACGGGGCCCATCAAAGATCACGTTCGGGTTGAAATCGAGCACGGGAGCATTTCCAGGTTTATTTAGTGTTTTAATTTCGGTATGGGCGGAGAATAAGTCTACCTAACATAAAAGCTCCTTTCCGATTTTATTGGATTGAATCGATCGGTGCAATCGAGAAGGTGGGCCAAATACCCACCTACAGTCTACAAAACAGGAACCTAACCGAACGTCACAAGGGTGCAAGAAAAATTTGTTTTTGTAAGGATTGTCAAAAGAATCCTTGATTATATTATAAGCCTCTTTCCGACAGACACCGAAGGCTTATAATCTCAGTCGGATTCCTTTTAGCAAATTGCGGGTCTTTACTTTTAATAAGAAATCAGAAAGCCGCCGTTAAGCACTGCTGCTTTTGGTGCGGCATCGCTTTCCTTTATTTACATAATTTCAGGGAAGACTTCTCGCAACGGGTCCAAGAAATTTAGATAAAAAGGGTTCACTTGGCAAAATGGTACCCAAAAAGATGAAACGCGTTAATTTACCTTTAATTTCGAACCGCAGAAAGGATCCCCCCAGTAAGGATTCATTAGAAATTTCCAGACGGAAGTTGTTCAATAGAAAACTGTTTGCTGGATAAATTTATGGATTGAGCAGAATATGGATTTCATTAGGGTGCTTCTAAATTCAAAGAAAATTACAAACTTTGAGTTAGAGACTTGCAAGTTGTTCACGCTATTTCGAAAGAGGTTGACGACATTTCAAAGCTGAAGACTTTCAAAATGTAATGAAACAAGCTGTCGGAGCTAGGCGAAGAAAACTTTTTGATCAACTAATAATTACATAAACTAAACATGAAAGGGCGTTACAAGCTAATTTAACAACAATGAAAAGTTCTTGAATAACGATAACATTGCAGTATTTCTTTAAACCAAGCATAAGGGACGAAAATGATTTTCACAAGTTTAAAAAGTTAATTCTTTGAAGTTTTTATATTATTAAAAACAGTGAAACTTTAATTTTGATCTTATTTACGGTAAGTTTATTGAAAATAAATAATTAAAGAGTAAGAAATTTGTTCATATAACATACAAATTTTAATGTTATTAAAAGACGTTAAATATAGCTTCAGTAAAGCCATTCGAATAATAAATGAAAAAAATAGCTGTATTAGGCCTACAAATATAAGGGAGTTTAAGTAGCTAGGATTAAATGTCAGGGAAATTAATTTAAATCAGGTAACTTTTTCATTCACAATATTTAACTTATTTCCTGATAAAATACGGATTTAGGCTTTATATTATTATACATATGTATTGTTTTGACGAATAAAAAATCCAATTTCTTATTGGATGTATAAAATAATGCATTTCATACCCATTTTTAACTGTCGACATAAGTTAGCAACTTTAAGTAAAGATGGTACTGAATCAGTTGCGTACTTTATAGGGACATCCGTGTTGAGTCCCAAAAAATATAAAAATCTTAATCAAATATATGTTGGCATTTGTTTTCATTTCATTTCAAGAGCGTGAGGTCACGACTGGTGGAAAAAACAAGGGAGATGCAGGGAACGAGGTAGTCATGAGCTGAATAGTTTCGGAGGCTGTTTGATGCATCCCTACGAGCGAAAATTGAGTGAAGGTTCAAAGACTACTATGCAAACAATGTTCTACAGAATCGCAGCTAACAACTAACAACTACAACTAAATTAATTAGTTGTACCTGCCTCCCACAACTAGCAACTTAGTTGTTAGTTGAATTCACAACTAACTTTTTTCAATTAAATTACATAATTAGAGTTGACATGGACAACTACAACCAATAGTTCAACAAAAATTAGTTGTACACATCAATTAACAACTTATTCTTTAGTTGTAGTTGCCACAACTAACAATTAAATTATATCACAATATTGAGAAAATATAAAAATCTATTTTTAGTTTAATGGTATTGGGTGTGTTTGGAATTCTATCTGATTACTTTTTTAATTTTCTGAAAGTATATGATTTTAAGAAAGAAAGAAATCATCATTTTCATATACAGCGACGCAGTGACTTCAAAAACATTTCTGATATTTTGAATGCGTTTTTCTCGAAATGATATTTTTACAATTGGCGAGTCGGATAAAAGAAGTAAAATGGAAAAAAAAATTTCTTCGAACCTATTGATTTTAATTCTTCAGTCATGATATATTTTCATAGCCGGTATCAAAGCGTCCTCCAATATCCTAAAAAAATTCCTGAATGTAGCCTTTGGATATAATTTTAAAAAGTGATTTCGCCTGTAGGCCTAATCCGATAAAACGACTTTAATTAAATAACTTTATTATCTTCGCTTTTTCGATTAGGTTCTTTTTAGGGTTCCGTAGCCAAATGGCAAAAAACGGAACCCTTATGGATTCGTCATGTCTGTCTGTCTGTCTGTCCGGCCGTATGTCAGCCACTTTTTTCCGAAACTATAAGAACTATACTGTTGAAACTTGGTAAGTAGATGTATTCTGTGAACCGCATTAAGATTTTCACACAAAAATAGAAAAAAAAAAAAAATTTTGGGGGTTCCCCATACTTAGAACTGAAACTCAAAAATTTTTTTTTCATAAAACCCTTACGTGTGGGGTATCTATGGATAGGTCTTCAAAAATGATATTGAGGTTTCTAATATCATTTTTTTCTAAACTGAATAGTTTGCGCGAGAGACACTTTCAAAGTGGTAAAATGTGTGTCCCCCCCCCTCTAACTTCTAAAATAAGAGAATGATAAAACTAAAAAAAATATATGATGTACATTACCATGCAAACTTCCACCGAAAATTGGTTTGAATGAGATCTAGTAAGTAGTTTTTTTTTAATACGTCATAAATCGTAAACCGCAATTTACCTTTCATTCAATCAACTCAAATATAAAAAAAAAAAAACATTTAATTTAACATCGATCAAAGTTACAACGAACTACAAGAACTTTTATATTATGTTACTTGCTGCTACGGAACCCTTCATGGGCGAGTCCGACTCGCACTTGGCCGCTTTTTTTAATACAAATTTTCATGGAGTTCTTTAAAAAGAAAACTTTTAGTTTTAAATTAATTTACGATGCAGATTTGACGTATGTGTGATATGAGTGTTGTCTGAGCCATAGTAACTAGTTTGAATAAACCTTTTCAAACAAATATTGTTACTGCTATTGTTTCTCATCCATACTACTACTATACTAATCTTTCGAATGTCAGAGTTACCAATAATGTATTGATGAATAATGTATATAAAAATCTAAAAAATGTATATGTTTAGAAAATGACTTCCATTTTCTCGAGTTTATTAGGAATTTATTATAAAGCTACCTTTAATTATATTAAACCCTTAAACCATATTTTTCAATCAGGTATTCATTCTTTTGAAGAACTTTGCAGTGCCCAGACATAAAACTATTCTTTTCGATCTTTCGGGAAACATCTTTTGGTACCTTTGTATGGTGGAAAGCCCTTTTTGCTTTTCGAAACAAATCCCTCAACTTTCCCGATTAGCTCACCCTCATATTTACTAATTGCTGTATGGAGGCAAATTGGAACTTTTGGTTCCTGCCATGCATAAACAGCTCGAACCATTTAAGGTTCTAAGTTAAAATAGGTGAGCGGTAAATGTTCTATACCTTTCCAAGCACAGTTATTCGGCTAATACTCGACGGGCAAAGAAAGGGCCTCGACCGGTACACCGGGCTGGTTCTAGGCTGCCTCTTTTATGGCACATGTTTACGAAACCAGAAAATAAAACGCCGATATATGCCCTATCTCAATTGCCAAGTTTGCGTTCCGACGGCATTTTACAAGGATAAAATTGAGTTTATTTCGGAAAACGATGAAGAGGGAATTTTTCTGGCGAGCGGCGGGCATAGGGAGCCAATAAATTTGGTGGAACTAAAAGGGTCAACGGCACTACTTTAGAAAGGGAAAAGCCATTTCGATGACATTTAGATCAAAATAAAATATTGGATGATGCCCTTACAAAAACAAAGAGCGGCCCCGAATGGGCGAAAGCTTTTAGCCCTACAGTAATTTGTCGGGGTAGTGACATCGGCAGGAAAGGCAAAAGAGCCCTGGTCCCGGCCTAGCCAACCAGAGCGGTCCCGCCACCGCCGAACCATCCCGTCCGAGTCAGATTTTCTAGATCACAAGTGATAAATAAAGATGCGAATATTCTGGATGTAGTGATTTTTATGGGGCCCCCAGTGGTTGATTTATGACAACGTTTCTATTCCTGAATAGAATGCCAATCTCGATAAAAATTTCACAAAATGACTTACTTTGATGCCGTTCCCGATGCACTGCAAGCTCTCGTTCGCCTCACTAGAAAAAGGAACGCATGATGGGCGGAAAGGTTTTTCAAACCGAAGGGATTTTTTACCATCCCCAGTCTATTTGTAACGACACTGGTTTTGCGTGCCGAAATTCGATAGAGTTTGGCACATCTGCTTTAATTTGGCACCATCTCAGATAGCGGCTAGTATTAATTACAGCCCTTGTCCCCACCGAGGGCTAATTACTCCTTTAAATAGACTTTTTAAGGACGCACCGGCCATTTGTCCACTTCACCTTAAATAAAACCAACGTTCGCCCAAAGGTGAGGGCCAACGAAGCCACTCCGCCCCGCATAGTGTGTCTTGTAGTTAAGCCCGAGTGGCTACGTGCTTAAAATTGTACGAAATTAGGTGGGGCGCCCCCAAATGCCGTGCCCGGGGCTCCACCAGCTCCTCCGGAGCCAGTGTCGAGCAGAGTAATGAAATCAACGAAGCCCCTTCTGTTCCATTTACTTTGATTCGAACTGAAAAAGCTGAAAAGAATGTGGCAAGGATAAATTGAATATTACAACGGTTGAATGGAGCTCAATGAAGGAAATGGTGTAAGAAAGATTGAAATTCTGGAGGCCCTGCAAAGAAGCAGTCATGAAAGAAATTTATTATAATGAAGACGAGGAGGGGACCAGGTCACCTTCAATATGTTTCTAGCTCCCGGAGCTAACACACTTCCCGGGGCGGACTTGTTTCGATTATATCCCGGCTTTGTTTCCTTCCGACAAAAATGTTCGCTTTGTGTATATTCAAGATAATTTAGCACCCAGACACCCTCTCTAGGACGCATGATTAGCCCTACTAAATAGGGAATCTTTGCACTGTTTATTCAGTACTAAGAGCAGCATTCACAATTTAAAAAAATGTTCAGCAATTTCCTTTTTCATGGGGAGAAGAATGCATGCATTGATAGATCACTAAGTGAGTCATTCTCGAAAACTAATAGAATAATAAGACCTCATTAAATATACTCGGGGGCAAAATGATACTACATCTTAAGAATTCCTCTACAACAATAGAATAAGAAAGACAAAAGATCCTATTGTGATAACCAGTATGCAAATCACACAATTAGCCAAGACTCAACAAAGTATTTTCGTACACAAAATATCATTCACTACAACTCAGTTGCAGCAAGCAACCTATCTTTCAGAGAGAAATAAACTATGTAGCATCGAAATTACATAAAAATTTCAGATTTATCAAAGTGCATTGTGTATCAAGGGCATTAGAATCGAACCGCGACCTAACCAACCAATTAGCTGAATAATGCTTTAAAATGCAAATCCTATTCGGTTGCCAATACATCGTCTAACAAATGTTTAATCGGAATAAAATTGTTACTAGTTTTTGATGAAACGGAATGGGTTGAATTTTGGTTAATTCGTAGTTCAGGTATAAGCGAGTATTGAACTTGAGTCTTTTGAGTGACTAGCGAATGACCTAGTCCCTGATTATTGAAAAAAACCTTTTTTAAATAATTCTAAGATTATTTTAATAATTAAAAGTAGTAAATGTATAGCAAACATTTTCAAACTTTGAATGCTCGAGAACACGTTGTCAAAATCGATTAGCAGTAGAACTCAAATAATTTTTATCCGGTTGACTTGAAATTTTAACTTTAGTTTCTTAGATAGATTATCTACTGAAGTAAATACAATTTTTACGATCAATAAACAAACTACTACGATTTATATGAACAAATTAAAGTCAATCTTTTAAATAATTTCAGTATTGTTCTAGATGCAGATGTACGACAATTCAACTGCTGGCCATGGAGCACCTTCAAAAAGTGCGATTGCAGTGTCTCTAATACAACTGAGCCGCCACTTTGTTTTAAAAATTATACTTTTTATTTATACCTTTAGTCAGAAATTTGAAAAAATCAATTTATTTTTCGATTTTCTTAAAGTATAGACTTTTAAAAATATGTACTGAAAAGAAAAATCTAGAAATTTGATAATTCACAAAGTATTAACGATTCGAATACGGCAGAATTACACTGCCCCGTACTCTACTTTAATAAACTTTAAATGCGTTTATCTCGAAATCACTTTTTTCAACGCGACTGACATGATGTCTCCAGTTCTATTAGATCGATTGACTTCACATTTGGTGTGAACCTTCAGAATGAATGCCTGAAATTTGGTGCTCTAGACCAGAATACCCCTTTAATGTCTTAAGTCATTAAAACTTCATATATTACCCCTTAATATGCTTAGTCGACTTCTAAAAAATTGGAATTTGATTATAAATTTAAAAAATCCCTTTTCTTACTTCAGGAAAATAATAATAGTATTGTTTGAATCGTCTCTTATAAAATAATTTTCAGTTTTAAAAAGAAGCTAGATTAACTCGATATAACACTAAATAAAAGTCAGAATAACTAACATAACTATGGTGTGTTAGCAATTTTCTTACGGATCTTAGTCTTTGAAATTGATAAATTTAAAACAAATATTTTATTCGATTTATCAACGGCAACAAGCACATAAAATGATAGATACTTAGATTGAAGAAATTGTAAAATTTCGTATATTTTGTTAAGTTTCATTACTCCTGCATTTAAATTTGCGAAAAAGAATGGAAACATCTTTAATTCAAAGTTTTTTTAAAATTTCTGCCAACATTTCTTGGAAATATACAAAAAGTCTTTTATTTTCAAATGAATGTGCCTACAGAATTTTAATAAAATATGTGAGGTTACCCAAGATTTAATGAAAGCAATATTTGTAAAACGTTATTTTGTTTTCTACCACGAATTATTAAAAAAATAAAACAAATATAATAATGATAATAAAGTGGTTTGCACGTAATCTGAATTTTTCCCACAAGTGGGAGCGGAAGGGCTGAAATAATAAATGAGTTGGTCGTGCCTTCACCTGGCTGGATAATTCGTTTGCGCTAGAGCTGTTCACGAGCAAATTTAATATCTCCACACTGAAATTATAATGGAACCCTTGTCTTTGGGTGCGGAAGGGTAATTTCAAGAAGCCCCAAAAGCGGTCGGGAAAGAAACAAATTGCGGAAATCCAAGATAAAGTTTAATACAAGAAACGTTCAATCATAGCATCTTCTGGCACAGGAAATAGCAGGAAATTGAAAAAAATGTGAAATCGTTACTCAGAGATGCCAGCCACCGAGCCGAATTGAACAATGGGATGCGCCTCAGGAAAACATACCTGTTATTGAGGTTGCTTCCTGTTTTGCAGCATCACCGCATTGACTCCGGGTAATGACACTTTTCCGTCAACCCGCGTTTTCATATACCGCGGAGGAAGTTGTGAATATTGGTTTTTACGTCAAGCGCACATATTGCCGGCACGCTGACTTCGGATGACCTAAAAGGGCACACGGGAATAAATTATGCGGAGAAAGGTGCTCCATTACCGGGCCCCATTCTGTCCCTCCCCAGATTACCAGGATGACTGTGTTAATTGCATTGTGAAGCAACTGAGGCAGTAGGAGTCGTGTTGAATGGAAAAGTAGCACACGACCCTTTAACAAAGGTTCACTTACTCCTAACGTGATTTGTCCAAATGTCTACGACTTGTGTTGTTAGCTTGGCATCGAACGAATATAGAATATCTTTCCCAATTAGAACGTTCACAAATTGGAGAACGACTACTAAATCCAATATGTGATAGTTTAATAACTTTCCAAAACTCTCAAATAGAAGTTGTCCTAATATAACTATACATGTATTCACACTTTCTTGAATTTCAAGACGAAAGTACGAATATCGAATATGCCACGAACGATCCAAATAAAGTTCTGTAGAATATGTATGACATATTATTCGCAAAATCTGAGGTAAGCTACAAAAGTAATTGCTTGCAATTTGAAAGTTATGCTCTGGTATTAATATAATTTTAATGAGAATATGCCCACAGTACCCCAACTGAGAAATTACCACGTAACACCAAATTTTGTCTGCATAGGTCCTTAAAATTAAGCAAATCCATTATTAGAACAAACTGAATGAGTCAAAAGAAGGGATGAGTAATTACTTTTCCTAAATTAAATGTCTTGTATATATTCGTGGAAAAATTATCCGATTAATAAATACTACCTTATTACCTAAGCATTAACTTTTCTCGGAAAATCCTGCTCTACAAAATTTTGTCTCGACTAACTGAACCGAACCTGTACAAATCCATTGAAATTTAATAAATATTTAATTATTGCATGAGAATGCACCATCCAGCGGCAATTGTCCTTTGCTTTCAATTTTATACAATCAAAGGTGTTTAATTAAAAGTCCCTAACCATCTCTATAAAAAACCAAATCGTGAGGATTTAACCATTTAGAATGGAACATACTTTGAAAATGAAACCATCAGAAAGATACACAAAAATGTTTTTTGTGATAAAAACGTGGACGAAATATTGTGGAGCCGATTTATTTGTTGAAATTTACAAACAAAATAGTATTGCTGTCTTCGTGGATGGATTATTTTCTTTAGTCAAAAATGATAAATTGAAATTGATATGTATACATATATATTAATAATTTCAGTATTTCCAAGTTGAAGTTATTAATCAGGATATATTGCTTTTTGTGTACTAAGAACAAAGTGGATTCAGGAGATTAAGGTTAGGATTGATTAAGGAGAGTTTGTTTGAATACATTTACAATTTGACTTTATAATGCGGTAATGTATAATAATAAATATCTTTAAATTTTTAGGCACAGAATTTGATTGAAACAGTATACACCAAATCGATGAGTAGGTATATGAAATTTACTAGAATAATTCAAATTTATTATCTTAATTTATTTTAATTATTATAGCACACGCGATAATAGAAAAATGTCTTTGTCATTTACTTTAAATATTAGAACAAACTACACAAAACTCAACAGCATCATCATATAACTATAAACTGTCTTTATTACCTAAAAATATTGAAAGTACTAATTACTCCTTTTTAATAAATTAGAACTCTTTTCACCTGTAAGCCAGTGTTTACAGAAAGTGGCATTAATCCCCCAACCGTTAACGAATTTACATTTTGAGCTTTATGTAGCATAACTAAAATTAATTTTTGATCCTCATAATGTACATTGTACCAATTCGACTCGTAGATATACTCCAAAATTTCGTCATTCTACAAAACATTGTTTACAAAATTGTTCTAGTAATTGGGTTCCATGAAAACTAACAATTATCGAAGTAATTGTTCCTAAAGTGCAATAGGTAAATAACATTGCTACCGAGTAGACTAAATAAGCGTTTCCAGCAGGCCATGCTCCAGTAAGAACGATGAAAGCGGTTAGAAGAATTGCAAGGCCGCAGGTTGCAATTTGCACAAATATAACCCAAAAATAACGCTCTATCGACATTTGCGGTATACCTTTAAGAAAATTAATCAAATTATTTTAGTGCGACATTAATGAAATTTAATATATACTCAATGTAGTTCTGGTGCCACTTCAAGATGTTAAGTAGAATATTCCATATTTCTTCTGATTTCCTACACTTTTCGAAATTTTCATTCAGTTCACGTAATTTTTCCTTCAATATTTTGCTAAATAGCTCGGCATGCATCGCAATTATTAAAAATAACGCGTCTGCCGCGAAATTCCCGAAGGTTCCAAAGAACATGCAATTAGCTTGAGCAAAAGTAATTACCAAATATCCAAAATCACTGGTCGGGTCCACTCCAGGTATGAGAAAATGCATTATAAAGATTTTCTCACCCTTAAAGACAAAATAGATTAAAGGAATTGAAAGAAGTCCAAAAAAGACAATGAAGTAGCTCACTGCAATGAATAATAAACTTTTGTTAATTTTACTCAGAATTTTGTCCAATTCTCGTCGGTAAGTCTCATATTCTCGGTAAATACATTCAATTTCAAAAATAAACGCACACAATAAATGCCGAAGCATTATTGCACTTATTAGTTTAACTAATCCCTGAAAAATTGCAGAATTCAAAATTTATGAATTATAGTGTTGACACGTTACCTGAATGACACTACCTCCCATACAAAACGCCTCAAGTGCAACATGCCACGTGTCTGAGATTTTCACATGAATTGTATAAATGGTGAACACAAACCAGAATAAAATAGATCCAAACACTAAGGCAGTAAGACTGTTTGGTTTATAATTTTCCTCAAAAATATCGGCTCCACAGTATCGTGCACACCTTCTTATTAAACCCACAATTTTTAAATATTCTTCAAACGGCTTCATTTTCAAAGAACTTTTCAATACAAAATGGTTTCGCAAGCAAATTACTGTTTTTATAGAAATAGTGGAGGATTTATAATTAAAGACCTTTAATTGCACGAAATTGAAAGCAAATAGTAATTGCCGGTGGGCAGTGCATTCTCATGAGACCATAAAAAATTTAAGATATTTGCACACAGCCCTGTGGGAGCATATCACTGCTGCGAAATGAATTAATTATTCAAATGGGAGGGAAATAAGCGGCTGTGGGTTTCCTAAGCAATTTAACTCCCACTACTGCGAGTAATAGTCGCGAATAATAATTTATTTAGGCGCACTTAGTATTTACTTAACCCCATTTTGGAGCGACGGCATGCAGAATGAAAATTTACTTTCTTTAAATACCTACGTATCTTATTCAATTTACATATATTTGAAAATTTGCTGCGCTTAAATTCATTTAAAAAATCACAACAAATTATCCATTTTCCATATTTCCAGAGTTAGGTAAATTTACAGGAAAACCATCCGAAATGACCCTCCCCGATTTGGTTTTTCTTCTAATATGTTATTCTCCATCAAAACTACGAGAAACATAATTTTTTTTATTTTTGGTGTTTGAGTTTAACTTACATATTTTGCAAATGAGATATTCGAATGGGACCTGTTTCCTGTCTCCTATATTTTGATGGAGAAAAACATATTAAAAACTAATAAAATCATATAATTAATAAATAATTTTTGACTTTTAATGAATTTATAAACTTATTTAAAAGGGCCAACAACTTTCTGTTAAAATTCTGAGAAATTTGTCTGTCAAAATAAATGGTTTGGTACGTTTATAATTGAAAGACTTTGAAAGTTTTCCAAAATTAAGCCCTTTTAGGGCAAAGGTACGTATCCGGATAAAAGCTAGAAAGAAATAACCTACAGAAAAATAACCAAATTAATACCGATATCTAAAAACCAGGGACCGAACCAGTTATGATTTTTCTTAAAAAAAACTCCCGACCGATAATAATTTCGAGCTAAGAGAAAAAAGCTCAACGGATTGAAATTATTTAGCTTTTTATTTTTACGAGCCAAAAATAAAAAAATTTAAAGCTTCAAATTTTTTCTGGTAAAATTTTGCCGGCACATTTATCCAGTTATTATAACAAATATGTATATGAAAAAACATGGAACACCTTCATTGATAATCCTTTTTTTCCTAAGAACAAAAATTGGATTTAAATCGTGCTAACTTTATAACTCGAGCTTGAAAAAAGTAAGGAGCTTAAGAATTTGTTATTTCTGGCTCGAAAATATAAAAAGCCAAGCTAGCTTTTTATTTTAGCCCCAAAAACATATTAAGCTTCTGAGCTTGCTTTTCTTTGCTTCAAATTAAAATAGGTTAAAAATAACAGTTTAGAAACGCCGTTTTTAAAAAAAGCTACATTTTAAAAAGCTTCAGAGAACCGAAAAAGGGCATCATATGCAACACTTTGGTGTATTTTATTTTATTGTACTACGACAACTTCCCTCAGGTTTTTTAGATTAAAAATTGAAAAATACCAGTTATTTTTGGTCCGTGCTAAAAATACTATAGATCAAAACTTCCCGCCACGTCAATTAGGCCTCTGGGCATATTCCACTTAAGCGGGTTGTATGATGGCTCATAAAACGTTCGCACGCCGTCCAATCGGCAAAATGTGGGTGGACTAGGGTCAGATACGCATCCTTCGGCTGTGGCATCCTTGAAAGGAGCGGGAGGTGGAGGTGGACCCAAAAGGATTTGCGAGAAGCTGGCCAGGCGTCGTCGTCGTCTGAACTAGTTTCAATTCGCCATGAAATATCGTCAACTTCCTCGGGCTGCTGCAGCTCTCTCGAAATCTGAACGTGAAATTAAAGCCGGCCGACTGCCCGCTAAAACAAAGGGCTGCACTTGGCCAGTACTTGGATGAGGTCAACGGGCCAGTAGTGGATGAAATTGCCCTCGTTTGTCGAGAATGTGCCATTGTGACCATCTGATTGTATTCAGTACGTAACCAGGGCCATTATGGCTCCTCCATTGGTGTAATAATTTCCGGATTCGGCGAAACGGCGGTCAGAGCTCTACAGCGCTGCGGAAATGTTTTCTTTCTGTTCACTTAATATATTGATTTACGACGATGTTTTCCAGTCCCGCTTTATTTTATTGACCTTTTTTGTTTATTTTTTTGGTCCTAGTCGGCCTGGAAAAGATGAACTTTTTCGAATCCCGTCTGATTGTTTAAACTGAATCGAGTTTCGCTAATCCTCTGCAGTGAGGGAAAATTATTTGATATCTGCACACTGTCGTCATTGCTACCAAATGACGAGCAATTCCAGACAAGTGTAATATAAAATCATAATAATAACAAGAAATCGCGGTGATGTAAATCACCTACACACGTCGATTGCTCAAGTGCTCTGGAGCATCGATATCATCAATCACACTTGAGTGCCGATCCAAGGCGATTTTTCATTCGCATATGGCCATCAGTCGTGATTTAAGGCTCAGAGCTTATTGAAAGGTAATGGGACCTCCAACGGGCACCGTTGTACCCAGCCAAATTGGCATGAAAACTGATTCACTGGGTTTAGAAATAATTAAAGAATTCGAGGAGGAGTTTTATGAATTTCTGACAATGTATTCATATTACTATAATATTATTTATTTTTAACGATTATTTATTTAGGGATATTCACTCTTCGGTCATAGCAAATTCTTACTACATAGTGCAGTAACAAAATTCATGTGACACATATTGGATTAGATGTAAAAATTAGCTTTTGAATATTACTGGATGATATTGTATTCATATTCTGCTACAGGGTGCTGACCCGAGTCGAAATATAGGACCTGAATAAAAACTATCAGATACTGATTGAATCTAATTAAGTACTTTCAGGTCATGATGTTCGATTTAAGATCTAATAGGCGCTGCTATTTTGATACGTAGAATCTTAATAGAACCTAAGAAGCTCTTCTACAACTTATTTATGTACTGTTAAGTATTATTCATTTTGTGCGGACCTAAATAAATACTGAAACATTGTTAGTACTTAAATAATTTAAATTTAAGCGAAACAAAAAATTGTACGCTGGTTTGCGTGGTAAGTATTGTTAATTACATGTTTACATTCAAGATAATACAAGTCTTTTATTTTTTTAACATGGGTTAATCGGATTACAAACGGAAAAGTTCCGATTAAAATATTCAGTAAACACATCAATAAATGTTGTTCAAATAAAAGAAAATATAGAAAAAGCAAAGTGAAGATAAAATTGAACAAGGAAAGAAAACTTACGCAGAATTATGAGTTTTTGGTAAATAAATTCATAAAGTTTTTCAATAAAAAATGTATTATTATTATTGTATAATTTATTTTGTGTGTATTAGTGCTTAATTGTTATAAATAATATTTAAATTTAATAATACTTAATAATACTTTCAAGTTCGTAGACTTTTGAAGCTTTTATCAAATTTAGATATTATTTTTAATAATTAAACACTAATATGAACAGAATAAATTTTCTCTTCAATATTTGCCTACTCATTTTTTTAAAAAGGAGTTAAAAGGTCTTATTTACGTTTAAAAATTGACTCTATTTGGACATAGTTCTATAAGTTATGTATTTAAATTAATATTTCTAAGATATTGAAAATTTAGATAGATATCCATAAAATACAGAGAGCCAATTTACTTCATAATCGTTATCGAGCGATCGATGTTCTCATAATCATTATTATCCGATTTATAATTTTTATTTAATCGAAAAAAACTAAACCTTTTATACAAAGTATTATAGAAACTAAGGAAGACTAGAAATAAAACAATCAATTTTAACTTAGTATACGTATAGAGTGATGAGTGATGATTTTTGGTAAAAATTTCAGAAATAATCATTATATTCGATCCCTCATTTAAGGAGGCTACCCTTTATAGAATGCGAAATTTTCATGAATTTTTAAAAAATTTATTTCGCATAGAATGAATAACTCAGCTTTGTTAGTTTAGTCCCAAAATAGCGTACACGATAACTCAAAAAATTATGGATCGTTTCCTCTAAAATTTTAAACACACATTCGAAACATTATTACCTCCAAGATGAACCATGAAAAGTTGAAAATATTTGAAAAACATATTTATTACTACATTACTATTTCGAGATTTGTTTTTTTTTTTTTGTTTTTTTATCACTTGTTTAGGTTCATTAATGAATTATGATTGTTCTGAACATAATTAATTGTTCTTTCGATCAGTAGGTACAACAGACACTAAACTGTACGCCATTTTGAGTCTTGCGCTCAACGAATTATTTTTAAATGAAACAAATATTTTTTTAGACTTCACTAAGAGACGTTTTCTCTCGACTAGCCATAGTTTATATATGTAGATTTATTTCTATATATACATATATGTATCAGCGATTTTGGAATAATAATAATTTATGGTGGGAAAAACCATAATGTATAGCGCCCACATTTATTCCTCTGACCCAGATCCGATTCTGAAAAAAAAAACCAGCTAATATAGCATCCTGAGCAAGACAATACTGCGAACGGATCTATAAGTATCTTGGCTTGTAAGATAAAACATTGGTGTTATTCTTGCTTACTTAATAAATTGTCATATTGTACCATTGTCGAAGTAATAATTATGGCGTTGTAAGTTACATTTTCTTTGCAATAAAACGCTTTATAGCGTTTTTATTGATTATCCTGTATGGGTTTTTTTACTATATATTATTAAGCGGGTTTCAATTATTATAGTTTATTAAAATTGAGTTAATCAATTCTATGCGAAAATAATTCCTTAATATTGGCAAGAATTTCAAATTCATATATAGGGTAGTCCTTTAAAACAATAACTTGAGAATTTATTGAGTTAATTTTGCTTTGGTATTATTTATATCCTTTTCTCATAATTAAGTCATCTCAATTGCGCTGTTATAACACATTTTCGTTTCAGTTACTGCATCCCATAAAACAGCAACTCGTTATCCTGATGAACTAACTTCATCGAACATTTTCCAAATAGGGTTGCATACAGGTTATTATCCGTCTTTACTACTGCAAACAGTGAGTTTTCCCTCCTTGCGTGCGAACGAGCGTTCGGGAGGTGCAATCTCTGGAACTACACGCAGAGCTTTACTTAGAAGTTGAAAACTTCACCTTATTGCGCCGGGAAGACCCTTCCTGGCACCCGCTTTTAATCTAAGTAACAAGAACATGAAGGAATTAAGTTTAAATCGAGGACCCAAATTGATGTTTGCTTTTACTATTGAAAGGAGTCCCCGGGGCTTCCCGGCTCTTTTACGGGAAATATGTCATAAAGCCGCTTGCCAAGTTGTCCGTTCCTGGAGCGCGAATCTAAATGCCATAAAGGTCTTAGTGGCCGTAAACTGAAGATTTAATTGTAAACACTGAGCTTTATGAGGGCTAATAAATGTCGGCCGCTGTTTCATATTCCCCGCGTTATTTAATTAAGTGTTAGGAATAAGCGCAATTTCGTGAAAAACGTAATGAGCCTGAATATTTTCATAGGTTCATGTTATGGCTACATAAACCCGGGCAATTCCGGCGCGGCTTTATTGTTCGAGAACAAGTTTACATGCTCCTGGGAGTCCAAGAAGAATTTTGACGCGTGGGGGAGTGGCGCAGGTTATTGGAAGTAACACGCCCGGCCAGGCGGCGATAAAAAAGTTATTAGTTGCGTTAATAAATCAAAAGTAGGCCTAGTGCCACGGCAGCCCAGCGGCTAAGACTTGACCGGAGCAAATCAATCAAGGGAAGCTGTCCAACTGGGATCGATAGAGCTACGGGATCATAAGGATAATAACTTTTGCTAGGAGGGTGATTCCGAAAGCTACTGATTACCCACATCCCCCATATCTGCCCCCGGCAGCAGGAGTCGGCCAAAATCCATTTCAAATAGAAAAATCAAAGGGACATCAATCTAATTCGCTCAATTACGCTAAATATTTTCTGTGTTAACCAATTTCAGGGTTCCGGGCCATTTGTTGCTTCTGGTGCTTCGCGACCCGGATGGCATGAGAATTCTTCCTGATTTGATGGCCCCGTCGTCGTCATCGTCACACGGTTTTGTTTTCCCAAATTAGGAGAGGAACGTTCGGAATTTAATTATGCCGTCATTGATTTGGCCGGCTGCACCCACTCAATTCGCAGAATTGTCCACAAGCAACTCTGCTCTCCCGAAATGTGCTGCGCGACGCCAAAACGCGATGGATTAAAATCCAGGCCGCGTCCTCGTAGTCAATTAGGCTGACGAGCTTATTCCATTTCGACGGATTATACGATTGCTCGTAAAAAGTTTGCACTTCGTCCAGTCGACGAACTTTTGGTAGGTTAGCGCCATCACTAAGAGTTCTAAACCTGTTTGTTGCGAGGTTTGAATCTGTTGAACAAAATTTCAAAGAATACAAACATATGTATGTATGCTATGTATGGTGTTTTATAAAGTATACTCTTCAGTATTCAAATCGAGCATATAATTCACAGATAAAATTCTAGACCTATGATTTCTTATGTACGAGGGTAGTTTGATAAATCAGTGACTTTTTGAATTTCTCACGTAGTAATTTTAAATGAAACACTGCTCCCGTCAGCTGCCATCTATTAATAGACTACTGTAAAATTTTGAGCAAGCTGCGTCATTTAGTTTGTGTTTGATAGGCATTGAAAGCCGACAATGTCATAAATTTTGACAAAAATGGAAAAAAGTGAATTTGGTGTGCAGATTAAGCATTATTTTACCATTTTTCCATTTATCCATAAATTGGGCTACGAACTGCTCTCCCAACCAGCATATTCTCCAATTTTAGCCCCATGCAACTATTTCCTGTTTCCAAACCTAAAGAAATGGCTGGGCAGTAAGATATTTGGGTCGAATAAAGAGGTCGTCACTAAAACAAACGCCTACTTTGAGGGCCTCGAGAAAACCTATTATTTGGAAGGAATAAAAAAATTGGAAAAACGCTGGACTAAATTTATAGGGCTAAAAGGAGACGCTTGTTTGCCGGAAAAAATAACTTTTTAACAATTTTAAGGATTGCTTAAATTTTTGCAAACCTTTGTTATATTTCGAGTAAGAAGGTAGCACAATGTCAAAATTGCGTACCTAAATTTGAAATATTGTTAAAAAACTATAGTGGTAAGCTTTCAAAATTTTTATTAAAACGATTCTATTATAGACGAGATTTAAAGATTAGAATTTAAGTAAACATTATTTTATGCCTTAATTCGCTTTAAATAATAATACTTGTAAATTTGGGGCGTTCATTTAAAATGTATTTTATTATTTGGAAAAGCTTCGAAAGTAACGAATGAATGATAATGCAGTCCATATCCATATATTAAAAATTATGAACATAATTTCGAACAAAACACTGAATGCCATCGTTATTTTGCCATTTGATCCTAGCAAAAGCTGTTACCATCAAATTAATCAAATTCTCAACGATGCGCTTTTAAGCACCTTCTTAACGCGATGATTCTCCAAAGCGAAATTAGCTGCCTATTAAAGCATCAATCACACTCGTGTAATTTGGAATAATTACCTCAAAGGAATAATTACAGCACCTCTTCTTGCGATGATAAGGCCAGGTTGGGAGCAGAGGGGCGTGATAGGTAGCTCAGGTCCCATTTAATAAGCTCCCTAAAACCTCTTCGCTTTATCTAAATTAGCTGAGAAGCCTCTTGCCATAACTCTTTTGCGAAATGCGACTTTTATCTGCCGCCATTTATTGTCCAGTCCAACTGCCAATTCGCAGCAGCAGGGCAGCGAAAAAAATTGTCGCCGCAAAAGGAAAAGTTCGCGACCCCCACATATATCTTGGCGATGGCAACCCGACCGGAGCGCACCGCTGGAAATAAAGGGCCATAGCATACAGCTCCAAGATTTAATGCGAAAAGGTGATAAATCACTTAAGTACGTCCGAAGCTTTTTGTCTTGATCCCAATGTTGTCTTAAGGGTATTTAGCAGATTACATAAGGATTTTCCACCGTCCAAATAGATTTAGTTTAGAGTTTTGTTGACATAGGTTTGTGTATAGTCGAAATTTATGTAGATGGAGCGGCGGGCGTGTGCGGGCTTGCGGGCGGACGGGTTCGACAGGAAGACCTCTTAAGGGTTGGACTGCATTGTAATGAGTCCCTCGAGAAAGGCTTCCTTCCCGAGCAATCATTATTTATATTTTCGAGTATTTTTGTCCGGAGCTCTTCTTTCAACGCCCCGAGGGTAGCTCGCCTCGAGTCAAAACATGCCATATCTTTGGGAGATTTGCGAGCTTAACAACCTCATTTTTTAGTACTCCGTTCCCAAGCAGCCGCTGCCCACACCGAAGTGAATACGTTTGAGTCGATGATAAAAGCCCTAACCATGCACGACTGATCACCCTTTAAAGCGATAAACGCAAAATGTATCTTGACCGTGATTTCACTTATGATTTTAACGCACGTTCGCCTTCTTTTAGGATAACTACAGCGTTAATAAGACGCATTACGAAAAAATCTGCAAAAATCTGTAACTTGTCGAATTTTGCAAGATCATATGGCTTTTTAAAGAAAAAAAGTATGTTAATTTCTGAAATCTTTTTTATAAATTTTAAAGCAAAATATTTTGTAAGGAATAGTTAATAACACTACAGTCTACGTGTGCAATTATGACATACCCATATAATCCTTTTCAAAATACTTTACAATTTCACTTAAAACATTGGCTTATATGCTAAAAAAGTGAGCAATAGCTTAATCTCAATTTTTAGAAAGAAAAACCGAGTTCCATCTCTAGTTTTCTAGTTTAAACTCAAGTTACTTAGAAATCAATTGCATATATTCAAAAATCCTGGCAATTTAGTAGCTTCTTACTTCAATTTAAGTTAACTTAGAATTCTAGTGATTTGCCTTTCCTTAAATATTTTATTTAAAATGAATTATTCCAGGCAGTTCAGTATTTAAAATATTAATTAGTTCTTTTCGACTGTAAATTTGCTTTTCAGCGATTAAATTAATGTAAATTCCCACAACAAAGGAAAGTGATGGCCAAATCTGTTTTCTCTCTCGCGTGTTTCATGTATGTAGATGACAAAGATGATAATTGGATGTCTGGAACTAATGTTTCAAAATTGAAATACCTTGAGAAAATGGTTTATTTCACCATATAAAGATAAGTTCTTTATGAAGTGCACAAATGGGACAAAATGAGAAGTTTTCGAAAATTAATAGATTTTGTTTAAAATTATTTCATATTATATTTATATCATATGTATATATTTCATAGACCAATAGAAAAATCAGGCCGTTAGTTAAAAGCCCAGGCACACTATGTACTTTGTGCACTTTTCGCGCGCAGGCAAGCACGCATTTGTGGAGTACTTTCACCATATTTTTAAAATAACAAAAATACTCCACAAATGCGTGCTTGTCTGTGCGCGAAAAGTGCATAGTCTAGGCTTTTAGCTAATGGCCTGATTTTTCTATTGGTCTATGACATATACATATACTATCATATATATTTTTAAATTAATTTCAAAGACGAAAATTCTTGGCAGTATTGAAGAGTATCTTGAAGTTATCTTTAGAATCGATTGGAATAAAAATACTAAATGACATTTTCAATCGAAAGTGGTTTCGAATTACGCGTTTCGTTTCGATAAAAATCGAAAATAATTCTGTACGACTGGCCAATTCAACTTGGGCGGTTCTCTACTCAAATCTCAAATATCGTTCTAAAATAGGTGCTCTTGTCCCAGAGATTACGCAATCAGAAAAATTTCTTCGAGCTGAAATAGAACGTAGTTAAACTAAGGGACTACCCTCAAGCTGAACCGGTTGACTGGCTTCATCTCCTTGAGCCAGTACCTCGCAATAAGCAAGCATATGTATGTACAATACATAAGAAGCAAAAATATTATCAAAGAAAGTTCATTTGCGCTGAAGTAATTTCACTAAGAAAAATTATGCTTTTCAAAATTACGACTAACAAAAGCGAGCACGTTTTCCCCAAGTAGGCAGGCGGCGAGCGCTTTGCCTCGGAATCGGTTCGAGTCAGGAACTTGCCGCAAAAGTTATTCTTTTACGTAACTTGATTTTAATTAGCACAACTCTTTGAAGGCTTGTAAATCTTTCCTTTGATACTAATTAATTGTTCTGAAAACAACTCTTTGAATTTTTACTCGTTGCCCTCCGTTGCGGCGGGCGTCCGGGCCGGGATCCGGACTCTGGAGCGGTGCCTTTACTAGCAGTAACTTAAAATTTATGGGACAATGGAGACCTAAATAGGAAAATGTAAACTGTATTCCTTGACAACATTTTGTTCGCCGTAAAAGGGCTGCATTTAAAAGATAAATGTCAAGGCCCGTAATATTTTCCCAGTGCGGCCCAAACTGGTGAGCGGCTCCTTTGAGGCGGGCCCTCGAGTACTTAAAGGGCCTTTTCCCCCCAGACCACACGGCCGCTTAAAATGTCGGAAAAAATTGGATTTGGAACAGTTGCAGGGATACCTTGTGAAGCCGCTCGCTTTTTTAATGAAATGCCTTTGAGTGGCCCGGACGTGAATACCAACAATGCTTTTTTCACAAAGGTGAGAACAACTCAGTTTGCACTTTGATTGCCCTCAAACTGCTCCGGGCGCAGCTTTTACGTAAAGGAAAAAATTGCATTATTTTTACAGAGTTTGTATGATTGTTACGAAATCTCCCTTGCGACTCGATACAGTTTTATTTTGTGTGCAAAAGAACCTTTTAGCATTTGTTATGTCTTTATTATTGGTTATAGAGTTTGTAATAAATGAGCAGAAATCTAGTAAAGTGAATACATAATAGTTATGGATCCTTATAAGTATACGAGTACAACATATTTCATGATGCTAGATTAGCTTTTTATTCTACCTAAAGTATCCTCAGTCATAAAATATATTGATACTTTTTGATTTATTTATTTTCAGAAAGTTAAAAAGTAGGTACACTATAAACAATTTTTACATATAGCAGTTGTAAATTTTTAGACATAATTTGTCTTTTAGTATTTTTACACTACAAATGTTTATTTCAGGGACAATCTATATACATATGTATGTATATAAAAAGAGAAGTCCTGACTCACTCACTGACTCATCAACGCCCAGCCCAAACCTTTGGACCTAAAACGTTGAAATTTGCCACAGAGATTCCTTTCATGATGTATACAAGGAATAAGGAAGGATATTTCGAAATTCAACCCCTAAAGGGGTAAAATGAGGGTTCGAAATTTGTATGGAGAAAAAATATTAAATAGACATTTCGACTTGAAACTTCATAGGAGTAGTCCTAAAAACAAATAAGCAAATACGTATTTCGCGATTTTTCGAAAATCAACCCCTTAGGGGGTGAAATGGGGTAAATAAACCTAAAAATCGATATGGGTGTCGTTATTGAGGTTTTTTGGGTCGTTGATTACGAAAATGGCATTTATTAAAGCAAAAAATTGATCAAAACTAATTATTTTGGGAAAATAATTAATTAATTTGATGTAATAATATTTAATAGTAAATAACGCCCAACTTTATAGGGTAAACTTGGGTATCGGTTGCTCGCGCATCGTTAAAATTCACTCTCATCATTTTTTCATAACGCGCCTAAAGAGTATAACTTCAAAAATAAGTAATTATTTTCCCTAAATCTACCCCTTAGAATAGAGAATAATAGGGACAATTATATACATGTTTTCGCTTTAAAGTTGCGTTATTTTCGTAAATATATTTAATAATTAATATTCTGGGCAACGCTGAAGGCGAGCAAGCTATTATGTTATATTGCGATATAAAGTTTTAAATTTAAGAATTTTAGTTGCATTTTTACATAGTAAATATTCCTCAAACATACTTTCGAAACTGAATTTTCGAAGTTATAAAATATACTACCTTTTTTCAATTTTTATAATAGTAATCTATATAAATGAAATCGTAACTCGCTTGGTGTCTGTGCAAGAATCATGGAAAAACTACTGAAGGTATTGTGATGCGGTTTTTTATAATTTTTTGTAATAGTACAGTGATTATTATAAGCTGTATTTAATGAAAACTCAAATATAAGATAAAGTAAAAGGAAAAATTTATCGTTTGCCGCTACGCACAGCCCTAGAGCTTAGTTTTGTTTAATTTCAGTTATTTTGAATTGCGTCTCGTAAGCGCTTCTATACTATTGAGAATACAATTTAAACTGACGGTAATCAATTAAAGTAATAAAGTTAATATTCCGCGAACGAAGTCGCGGGCATTTGCTAGTAGATATATAATTACGGCAAAAGTGTAGCATTTAAATCTGCATACATACACACTTCTATTTAATGAGAAACTTGAATGGTTTTTCCTTAAAAAGCTAACTGATAGATAATGAATTTGAATTCATTATAAACAACATATTTTCGGCAGTACGTCTTAACTTAATATGATCACAAAATGATTTCACTGAAATTTGATTTAAATGAGAAAATTTGGATTGTTGATTTACACCAATTTAATATAATTGTACATATGACCTTTTGCTTAATCTTCCTGAAGACGTAATGTTACCTTTTACCTAATAACCTGAAACCCTGTCCAACAATTCGTTACACACTGAAACCCAAAACCTACTACTACAAGAGTTTGGATGAATTATTTCAGTATGTATGTAGGAACCTAACCAGAGGCAGCTCATCATCGTCATCGGCGGAATCGCCTTAAAACTAATCACAGCCTTAGTTGCTTCATTGTAACGTAGCGTAGTTTTTGCTCTATCACAGTTACATATCACAGTTGTATATCACAGTTGCTTAATCTGGGGCAGTCGGTAGTCAGCTTTCAGTAGTGGCAGTCGGTAGTCAGCTTTCAGTAGTGGCAGTCGAGTTAACATTCAGTAGTAAATTCCAGTAGTCTCAGTAGTTTCAGTGGTAGTCAGCAGTAGTAGTGAATATTATTGTGAATATTATTACCTATTTTATAAACCCTTATTAGCTAAATTAAATGAACTCAATCGTTTGAACGCATTTTAATCCTACATTTGGGGGCTCAACCGATCGCGAACTTTGACTATAGTGTATTTCGTGAAAAGTGAGACAAAACGGTAAAATGACGAATAATCTAACAGTGGAGCAGTTAAAAACGGAGTTAGGAAAGCGAGGACTGGATACAGCAGGAATAAAGTCAGTCCTAGTATCAAGACTTGAGCAAGCATTGCAGGAAGATGACGATACAGATGAATCCAGCAGTGATGTAGCTAATTCACAAAGCAGGAAAACAGTTGCAGGACCTTCAAACAGGAACATTTATTCCGAATCCAATAAAGATCTCGAAGATCCGTATAGTAAAATAATTGACTATAACAAAAATTCAGTTTCAGGCGCAGGAACTTCAAAAAGCACAAGCATTCATGTGGAACCACGTGCGGTAAATTTTTCACCAGACTTCAGGGTACGGGATGTCGAAAATCTCATGCAACCGTATAGCGGGGATAACGGACGAACAGTTACAACATGGTTCGAAGAGTTCGAGGAAATAGCGGAGATGTTGAAGTGGACCGAAATGGAAAGAGTAATTTATTTAAAAAGACTTCTAACAGGTAGTGCAAAAATTTTTATACGTTCAATTGCATGCAAATCTTATACGGAGTTGAAATCAAAATTATTACAAGAATTCAAAAAAAATGTGTGTAAAGCGGACATTTATGAAAAGTTGCGAAATCGTAGGAAAAAATACTCCGAAAGCTATAGAGAGTATATATACAAAATGCAGGAAATAGCCTGTTTAGCGGACGTTGACGACTTATCGTTAATTCACTTTATAATAAATGGATTACCCGATCGCGAAGAAAATAAATCAATTCTTTATAACGCGACAAGTCTCCGTGAACTTAAAGATAAAATAGACATTTATGAACGAATTAAAAATAGAAATAGTGTAAAGAATCCCCAAAAACCTAGCCCCTCGTCTAAATCTGGTGATGCAAAAACACCACATCATTGTTTCAATTGCGGTTCAGTTGAACATTTAAGAAAAGATTGTAAAGCCGGAACAAAGTGTTTTATTTGTAATGGCCGCGGTCACATTTCGAAAAACTGCCCAAAACGAGAACAACAACCAAAACAAACTAAACAAACGAATTTTATTAATACGCAAAATATTAAAGAAATCGCGGTTAACGGTCATAATTTCACAGCGCTTATAGATACTGGAAGCGACCTAACATTATTAAGAGAAGACGCTTTCCAACAACTAAAAGACACTAGTTTAACTAAACATGTGATCAATTTACTAGGTTTAGGAACTAGCAAATCACAATCAATCGGGTGCTTTGAGGCAAATTTAAATGTGGATAATGTAAAAATAAAATCGACTATTCACGTTGTACCCCACAATGCAATTAGACTGCAATGCATTATCGGCAGCGATGTAATCTCCAAAGCTAAAGTAATTTTTGATAAAGATAGTATTACGTTTCTCGAAAGTGGAGCACCTGAAAGTAAAGCTATGATTATGAACATAGAAGTCGAAGAAAACGAAATAGATGTGCCGGAAAAGTATAAGGATGAAATTGATGCCCTAATACAGTCCTATAAACCCAACAAAATCACAGAATGTCCTATTAAAATGAGGATAATACTCGGTAATGAAACTCCGATATATTCGAATCCGCGAAGACTTCCACTGGCAGAAAAACTGTTTGTTAAACAACAAATTGATGGCTGGCTTCAAGAAAAAATCATTCGCCCATCAAATTCACCTTTTGCAAGCAACGTCGTTGTCACAAAAAAAAAGGACGGCTCGTACCGATTATGTATAGATTATAGAAGGTTAAATAAGCAGACAATTAAAGAGCATTTCCCAATGCCAATAATAGATGAAGTTCTCGACGATTTAGCGGAATTAAAAACCTTCACCACACTAGATTTAAAAAATGGATATTTTCATGTCCCATTAGAAGAAAATAGTATTAAATATACAGCCTTCATTACAGCAGAGGGACATTTTGAATTTACTCGTGTCCCATTTGGGCTAATGAATGCGCCGGCAGTATTTTGTCGATTCATAAATCACATTTTTCGAGACCTTACTACTCGGAAAATTGTACATACGTACATGGACGATTTAATAATCCCATCAAAACGAGAAGAAGAAAATATGGATAAACTAAAGATGGTCTTAAAGGTAGCGGCGAATTTTGGATTAGAAATAAATTGGAAAAAATGTAGTTTTCTGAAAAGGAAGATAGAATTCTTGGGTCATATTGTTGAGGCCGGTACAGTCGGCCCATCAGAACATAAAATTGCAGCTGTAAAAAATTTCCCAGAGCCAAAAAGTATCAAGGATATTCAATCTTTCCTAGGATTAACTGGATTCTTTAGGAAATACATTCCAAACTACTCCATTATTGCGAAACCATTAACTGCACTTTTGCAGAAACAAAATTCATTTAAAATGCAAGCAGAGGAAAGAATCGCTGTGGAAAAACTTAAAAATGCGTTGATCACGAAACCAGTCTTGCATATTTTTCGGCATGGTGTGAAAACGGAATTACACACCGACGCTAGCAAAGTTGGATGTGCAGCAGTTTTAACTCAAATGGCAGATGACAATAAATTTCACCCCGTCTATTTCTACAGCAGGAAAAATCAACCATCCGAACAAAATTATCACAGCTACATCTTGGAAGTGATGGCAGTCTACCTAGCGCTAAAGAAATTCCGGATCTATCTTCTAGGAAACCAGTTTAAAGTCGTAACGGACTGTATTGCTTTCCGTCAAACCATAGATAAAAAGGATTTACCAGTTGCAGTGTCAAGATGGATCCTATATATGCAGGAATTCCATTTCGAAGTCGAACATAGATCAAGTAAGAGAATGCAACATGTAGACTCGTTAAGCCGAAATCCAGTTGTGTATACAATTGCAAACGAAACCTTAGTTCGCATCAACAAATCGCAAGAAAAGGATAAGTACATTGTGGCCGTGAAAGAAATCTTGAAACTGCGAAACTATGACGATTTCTTCATGGAGAAGGACCTTTTGTTCAAATACCTCGATGGCAAAAAGCTTTTAGTTATTCCTAAGAGCATGGAAGGTGAAATTATCAGGATGAAACATGAGGAGGGTCATTTTGCGGCACTAAAAACAATACATTTAATTAACCAAGAGTATTTTATTCCGAATATTGAGAACAAGGTTCAGAACTGCATCAAAAATTGTGTTAAATGTTTGCTAAATAGCAGGAAGTTAGGCAAACAAGAAGGATTTTTGAACGCTTTGGATAAGGGCGATAAACCGTTGGAGACAATTCATTTGGACCACATAGGACCCATGGATCAAACCACAAAGCAATACAAATATATCTTAACAGTGGTGGATGGCTTTTCAAAGTATGTGTGGATATACCCAACAAAGACCCTATCAGCTGAAGAAGTTATTAAAAAGCTCCGTGATCAGCAGCAGTGTTTTGGAAATCCTGGAAGAATAATAAGCGATAGAGGATCTGCGTTTACTTCAAAAATTTTTGAGGAATTTTGCTCGCAGGAAGGAATTGAACATGTATTAATAACTACAGGAGTGCCTCGAGGGAATGGACAAGCAGAGAGAGTCAACAGAATTATCATAGAGGTCCTAAAAAAGCTGAGTGCAGGTTCACCATCAAAGTGGTACAAATACGTACCCCAAGTCCAAATCGCATTGAACAGTACGTTCCAACGATCAATAAAAAGAACGCCTTTTGAGGTTCTGTTTGGAGTTCACATGAGGAAAAAGGATGACTTGGATATTTTAAATACTATTAAAGAAGCGACGTTAAAGGATTACGATGAAGAAAGGGACAAAATACGCCTAGACGTTAGAAATCAGATAGAGAAAATAAGGATGGAAAATGTGAAAACTTTTAATAAATCTCGAAAAGACGGGACAAATTATGGAATTGGGGACCTTGTTGCTATTAAAAAAACACAGTTTCAAGTTGGTAATAAATTTTCTGCTGAATTTTTAGGGCCCTACAAAGTAATCAGCAAAGGTCGAGGTGGACGTTATACTGTGCAAAAGATGACCGATGCAGAGGGACCTAAACAAACAACAACTAGTTGCGATTTGATGAAACCGTGGCGCTCTTACGACCTATCCGAAGATTTCCGATCGTTCGAGGCGAACGACAGCAGGATGGCCGGATGTAGGAACCTAACCAGAGGCAGCTCATCATCGTCATCGGCGGAATCGCCTTAAAACTAATCACAGCCTTAGTTGCTTCATTGTAACGTAGCGTAGTTTTTGCTCTATCACAGTTACATATCACAGTTGTATATCACAGTTGCTTAATCTGGGGCAGTCGGTAGTCAGCTTTCAGTAGTGGCAGTCGGTAGTCAGCTTTCAGTAGTGGCAGTCGAGTTAACATTCAGTAGTAAATTCCAGTAGTCTCAGTAGTTTCAGTGGTAGTCAGCAGTAGTAGTGAATATTATTGTGAATATTATTACCTATTTTATAAACCCTTATTAGCTAAATTAAATGAACTCAATCGTTTGAACGCATTTTAATCCTACATGTATGAGGAATTTTATAAGCCATGTCGGCCACTTTGATTCCGCCATCTATAATTTTGCAAATCTGACTTCAGATTCGTGATCAGCGACCTTAAAAACCTATATGAAGGTGTTTTCAGATATTTTCTATGATTCAATGAGATTTGACCTTCAAATGACCTTGAACGGTCCTTTGAGAAGGTCATCTGACCTCGGATTCGGAATCAGCGACCTAAAAAACATAATAATATAGTGGTTTGGTAAAATACGCAGAAAAAGTAAGACTTAAGGTAAACCCGAGTTATACGGTTAAGGTAACATTTTTATGTCTGTTATCTCCCATATCTCAAAAACCAAAGCTGATCCCTTCCTAAAAATTTACCAGATGCATGTTCAAATGATAAACAATGATGTGATAAACAATTTGGAACGATTCTCGAGGTCCCAAAAACGGGCTAATTTTGGAGTCACTCTTTTAGATAAATGCTTGTAAATATTCATAACTTTTTTCTATTGTATAATAAACTATTTTTAGTATTTGTTCTTTAAGTACAAGGTATGAGTAATATTGTATAAAACTTACAGTTTATTACGATCAGCCATTTTCGCTGCAGACCACGTAATAAAATGTGCCTATAAACAGCAAAGATAAGGCATCAAACATTTATTTTAACTCAGATATTAAAAATAAAACCACATTCATAATCTACTCAGAAGGCCCTTTTTAACGATCCCCACTGCTTTAGCACAAAATCTATGCCACCAGCACTTATACGAAATTTTAAGTAAAAGGAATATTTTACTCATATTAATCCTTACCCTCAGCGGCTCTGGGTGTGGAATACCCAAGATAAACTTTAATACCTTTTTTATTGAATTATAACTTGAGATGAAATATACGACAATAATAGCCAGAAATTAAAACGATTTTAAAACGTTTGAGTGTGTCCAAAACGTGATAAAATGATAGTGTGCTCGCTGACGGTTAAATTAGGACCTTCTGTAAAACTAATATTGTAGTATTTTAAAGAAAGAAAATACTTAAAAACTATGTTAATTTTAATTTTTTTGATTTCAAAACAAAATTTCTTTTTAAATGGAGAGAATTTTAAACGAAATAATGTTCTAAAATCAGAACCAAATATCTGCCTATTTAGTGCAAAGAAAAACGTATCACATTCTCTGTATTATGGAAATTTAATAATTAAATCTATCTGAATCCGCATTTATGTATATAAATTAACGCGTTAAATTATGTATTGTAATGGACTGGGATTTTAAGAGAACAAAGTAAGTCTCTTTTTCATTCTAGCGATGCGAAGAAGAGGAAGTTGCCGTCTAAAAATCCCTTTTTTAATTAAAACTTAATTAAGGATATAATTAAAATTCGTTAAGAATTGTATTTCCTTAACTTAAAGTATGTTTTATTAGTTCAAGGTATTTTGTTTTTTGGCTACATTGCTGAGTTTTGTGCTCTAGAATATTTTAAACAGGATTTAGACTTTAGTTATATTTTTTTTTGTCACATTGCACACTAAATAGTGAAGTGGTAGACAAATTAAAAAGTCATCACTTTTGTCTACTTTTCTTAGGTCTTAAAATGTAACGAGCATGAAATCCCTACTAGAACAATTCCAAGCCTTATATTTGCTTCATGAAGCTGAATGAGGGTTGAAGCTGACGCCATTCAAACAATCGCAAGACGTAATAGCTGAAATAACAATTTATGCCGAAAAGTTTTATAATTTGGCACAGGGAGAAGAATATTCTCAGTGGGATGGTAGACGAGCAAAAGTCCTCCATTTTCGCGGCGAAATATTTACTCGGCAACTTACGCGATGTACTGGAGAGAAAACAGCGTAAATTGCGAGCACGGAAGACGTGTGAAGTTGTACTTAAACAGAAACTTATGGAAAATTACTTACAGAAAATATATATAATAAAGTAACACCAGTGGTAGTTGGTACACTAAATTCGGCGGTACTGTACGTTAATGCGGCCCGTCTAATGTGCAACGCGGCGGCGGCAGTGACTAGCAGTTTGGAACTGTTGCAGCGCCCTGATAGAATTTAGCAACTTCGCCCTACACTTGTGCTAATTAACATATTTCTTCCGATTGTAATTTCGGCGCCGACTCTCAGCAACTTTTCCCATTAAGTCAGAACTTCGGCCTGCATGTCTCACATTGCAATTTTCGGGGGCTTTTTGTTTACCCGAGCAGATTTATAATCCTAATTAAAATTAAGTGAAAGTCGCGAGCACTTGGGCCCCGCGTAACTCACGTTCTGGACGATAATCCAATTTGCGCTATGTTGCTTATCTGGCCAGATGCCTCAAATCCGGGAACATTTCTCGCGAACTGTGGCCTGGATACCTTCAGTATTTTTGGTTGTTTATTTTTTCCGTTTGTTCAAATTAACAATTATTTTTTTAAAGTTTAAGAATTAATTTCGAAATGTAAACTTTGCTTTGAGTTTTACCAAACTCTTGAAGATATTCAGTTCACTATCGTTAGAAGAATTATGCAGGAAATGCTAGAGAAGTTTGTCAAATATTGCCCCAATCCATTTTAAATCTTGAAAGTCAAACGGAAAAGGGCACACAGGAAGCTCCAAAAACTTACGTAAAGTTGGATATTTTAAATTAGTAAAGTAGCCAAAACTTGAATGTAATTTTTTCGTAAATCAGATTGCACAAGAAAATATTGAAAAGAAAGTTTGAATAAAACCTCAAAGGTTTCATTTAATACCCATTTTATGGATACTTTTCAATTAGTGTAACCAGGCACGCGGGTCAAAGAAATCCCCCGGTATGCAACCCACGTGACAAAACGCCCTGAGCAACTTATGTATTTTAAATGGCGGCCGTTACATAAAACCGAAAGATGTGATTATGTTTCAGAAGACTTATTAGCTACCTCCCGCCGGTCCCTTCGCCCGATTACACAACTAAGGCGCCCTCTGTGTATTGAGCTAATCAGCAAGCAAACAAGAGCGCTCAGATCCTCTAAATTCATATCTAAATATTCTTATTGTTTGCGAACGTATTAACTCCTTCTGGCATCGGGTGTTATTGTGCACTGGCAATCCAAGTTTCGAATGGATTCGCATAAATTTATGGATCAGGTCACGTACAGTAAAGCATACCCGCATACGTTGACTGCTGAATTATGTGAAGAAGGGATGTTTTCAATAAGGAAGCTCTGTCATGCAACATATTTGACTTCAAAGGCCCCGCCCGCTCCCCGCCCAAATCCTCGACCGGCATCCTGGCGAAACTATCGGGAGCTATTACATGCGATGACTGCCGATGGATTGCATTGGGTCGCTCCTGCAATGTTAATGCAGATTAGAAATCGCACAAAATAGACACCGAACGTCTGAATAAACCTTGCACCGGAATGGAGGCGGAGGATAGGAACTTTCCAGGTATTCTCAAACGAACCGGACAGAGGAACGCTGCGATTTCAGAAGGATTTTTAAAGGGACGGATTACTCCCGAGCTATTCTCAAAACTAATAAACAAATGGATGCACCGTTGAAGATATCTCCAAATATTTCTTTCAGCAAGATTGCATTGCATTCGTGCTCGAAAAATGCTCCACTTTCCTCAGGTACTGCACTTTAAGGAATTAAGATTTTGAAAAGACGGAGCAGAATTATTTTATTGATTATTTCGCCTTTTTCGCTCTTATATAAATATCACTTTTGATTAAATCGATTTACTTATACTTATCAGAACAAGAAATCTTACATAGGGTACCTACCAAAAGTTAGAATCTATGAAGTTTAAATTTAAATCCCAAAGAAGGCACTGAAAACTAATTTTATATAATATAAACATTTATATTTGCCGTATCTCAATCAACTCTTGAGCTCCCCTTAAAAAACATTTTTTACAAAATTTATTTTCACTAATGATTGATAACTAAAACTAACTTATGCAATAATAACTAAATGACTAATGATTAATTAATTTCAATCATGTTTCTAACAAGTTTCAATTTTAGTTATCTAGTCATGACTTAAGTTTTTGATTAACACTTCATTCTAGTTCGGAGGGAAACAAGGAACTTTATTTCAAAGTATCATATTTCTTTACATATAGCCTGCCAAAACAAAAGTACAAAACAAAACTTTGTTGTTAAGCCGCGAGCTACAAATGAAGAAGAGTTCCTTAAATATTGAATTTCATTATATTGAAGTCTACCTTCAGTTCGCAGTACCAATAGAAAATGATTTCGATATAACTTTATATATGTATTACATTGTACATATAACATTTATTTACCATTAACGAAATGCACTCCCTTCTGAGGTTTTTTAATCATGAGGTAGCTAATTTTAATCATGAGTGATTAATGACTAATCCATTTAGATATATGTAACTAGGACTAATTTTTTCAATAATGGTTATTTCAATTATTACTAATTTTTTGTATTGTATTATATAATAAAAAGAATCATTTTCCTAGACAAAATTAATTTTTTTAATATACTGCTTAGTATCCAGATATCGACGATTTTTGCGGTATAGTGAATTTTGAATTCTAAACGAAAACTTTTATATTATTCGTATATTTCCAAAAATCGATAAAAACGATTTTTTCTGGTAGCTGAATTTGAATTCGAGATTTTCCATCGTGCCAAATTTCAAGATTTTGCATAGGTCAACGGGAAGTACCCTATAGATTTTAAAGTGTGTATCAGTGAGTGAGCTAGCCTGTTACTATTGCATTGAGTTAGATAATTTAGTGTTTAGCTGTAGAATTTAGTATTAGGTATTAATTTCAACTCTAGCCATTCCTGAGAAAAGGGGTCTTAACGGAAAGACAAACAGACAGGCGACAAAGTTTATAAGTATTCAATTTTTTAATTTTGAGGTACATACGAAACTCTAAAAACGACAGAAATCAATCTAAAATGCTTTAAAAGATTTTACATACGCGTGAGTAGATGACAAGCAGAATATTCAAACCAATTGTGATTTTAATTTTATCTGCAAATTAAAAAATCTGGCGCCTTCTTGTGCCATTACTTTATTCGTCGACAATCTTCAGGTTTTCGGGATTCTCTGTTTTAATTGCTGCAACAGGTTGGCCACATTACTCTGCTCGCCACCGGCTGCAAAAATCAGTATTAATTCATAATGAAGCGCCGGGAACACCTGTTCTGGGAGCGTGTAGACAATTCCCGAGGGAGCGCTTAATCCTCATCCGCCCGCTGCAAAGTGGAAATGAGTTGCTACACATTCAGGGGCTCAAATATCTTTTGAGTATCGAAGGGCTCCTCTCAGGACGGGAATTTGCGGAGCTCCAGGGCTCCAGGTTCCGCAGAAGCAAACACCCCAACAAAAAAAAGTCCATTTTGTTATATGTACCTACTTCGCCCTCCTCCGCCAGCATCCAGGGGCATGTTGGGCTCGCGGGATTCAAGGTATAAATCAAAAAGGTAATTGATTTACGAGTGCTGCTAAATGTACGCACGCTGTAAATGTTGAGGGACGTGGCTGTGTATGCGGCTACATGCGATATTTTTTCGGTAAACATCAAGTTGTTGGAAGTAACATTTGCAACAAATGGTTTCAACAATGGAACCGTTTCATAAAATTTCGCTCAATTCCCGGGCCCTTAGCCGTTTTTGTTTGTTAACATGAAAAATATTCCCGGGACTTGGCCGCATCGCAGGAGCGTGCCGAGGAGCCTTAGAATCATCAATTACATTTTAATGGGTTCACGGGGGCTTTTGCATGTAAGTTGAAGGGCCGCATCGGCATATACGTGGTCATTATTCCGTGCGTAATTTCAGATCCGAAGGATGCTAAACCCACAACAGGTGTGATATATCGCCGGCCCTAAGCCCTCGGATCCCGCAGCAGCTTGACATTTATTTGAGCATTTCGCATGAAAGTACTCGGCCGCACCGTCGGCGTCGGGCAATTATGATTTGTTTAATTACGGCCGGTCCTAGGGCTAGCAGCATAGTGACCGTCCGCTTTATTACATAATTAACATTCCATTTTTTACGGTTTGCTACTCCTACTCGCAAAATTATAGTACGGAACCGGTAGCGCAATAAACTTCCTCTTTCGAGTATAATTTAATAAGTCTCAGCATTTTTACCATTACCTGGCCACAGAGACAAAAGGATTCTTCTTGTATCTGCAAAAATTCCTTCCTCTTGCGTGTCAGCCACATTAATTAAATTTTTTTAAATTGTGGACCAGCAAATTGAAATTTATTTCTCGTTTTTGCAATGTATGCACTTTAATGGTGCTGTGCATTAGGAAGACAGTTGCAGTAAATTTTTATGTAATTTAATCAAGTCTAGGAAGTGCCAACGGATTTCTTAATGAGTCAATTCAAAGATGCAAACGCTTTCTACAGAATTCTTAGGGTTGAACTGAAGAAGGTGGAAGTGAAAGTTTAGATTATAAAGTTAAAACTTTTAATTTCGAAATATGAACTGAAAAACAGAAACATTAATTTTTTTTGAAAAATAAATATACTATCTTACCAGAACTTTAACTTAATATATGTAACTGTATGAAACTTAACTTTATCTTTAATATAGGTAATACTAAATAATAAGGTCTAAATTAATACAGAAAACGAGGTATAATTACGCATTAACTATTCCCTATAATACCTCGTCTAAAATAGTGTAAATAGTGTCTAGAATAGATTTAGGTTCAAGTGTAAGTGAGTTCAAAAACGGTTTTAGAATATTTTATTCTCAATACTTTAATATACAAAATCCCTTTTAAATCTGTCTTTCAGGAAGGTCACCCACCCCATAAATTTTAAAGAAGAACTCATTTTCAGACTTATTTCGCACAAAAGTCGGAATTTTTCGCTCAATTTTCATATGTATTAAATTTGTCCACCTTCCTGTGAAATGGGCATGCAAAATGCTTTTTCAGATAATAAACAATATTGTTTGGTGCATGTGGTACTTCACAAATTTTCTGTTTCCACCACTGGTCCCGTCTCGCCCCGTAAGACAAGATACCCAGTTTTTTCCACTCAGTTCCACTTCTCCTCAACCAAACATGGTATGTTTGTAGGTATGTTCGCAATGACCTTCTTTTTCGGTGAAGCATAAATTTCAAATATTTGTCTGAAGCTCTAAGGCAACGTAGTCGTGAGAGGTGTCCATGTTTAATTAAGCTCCCATAAATACATATTTCTACATAATCCTCCAGGGGGATGGGAGAGACTCAACTTTTCCCGAGGGCCTTAATTCAGAGCAGATTCCTTCCGACAGCACCAGTCGTAATGGGTGCTCGTCAAGTTGCTGTGAACGTCTAAATTGTTTCCAACTCAATTTTAAAACTCCTTGAAACAGTTTAAGGTTTAACCAATAAAACTGCGGAAACAGCATGCAAAGCCCCGTCGCTCGTTCGGCACAGCCAGTGTGCAACTTAACTGCTTTCAATCCAATTCCATTTTAATACTGCTCCCATATCATTCGAAGCACTTTATTTCTGGTTCCGAAGATATATCCTCGTTCCAGGACGCCTCCTCTGCATAGATGCATTGGATGCTGCGATGCTCGCGCCGCCGAGAAATTCAAATTCCTGATCTCTCTTCCTATCGCTTCTCGGGCGGTTTGTGTATTCCACGAACAATTGAATTTACTTTGCAGTCATTGAGCAAAAGGTGTATGTATTATTTACAGCGAAAAGCAGCTTTACCTGCTTAATTTTTAACAGCAACAATGAAATTCGCGCATCACTTCAACTCGTGCACGTCGCAAACTTCACACCTATTTCTATGTATTGTTCGAATACCTCTCGAACCAATCTTCTATTAATTAGCATGCAAGAAGATGCCACCGTGACGAGGTATTTTCTAATGTTAAACAACATTAAAATGCAAGTGATGAAAAACATCAAAAATCGCTTTAAAGCTGGCAAAATTTAAGAAATTCTCTCCTTGGTTCATATTAAATTTAAAGAGGCGCACATTGGTAAATTTTTATTTTATAAAAGATTTAGCAGAATTCGACACGAGAAAAATAACTCACGCCTTGAAAAAAAAAATTTCGAGAGGCTCGTTATTTGGTGATGTATGACAATTTTGTTAAAAGACATCAATTTGTATAAAAAAAAAAAACACAAAACTTCAAAGTATTGATAATGACGAACCGCGAAATTTCAAACTTTTTTATGGATTTCATGAAAATGTTGCTCTTACAATCAACGATGAAGTGTGAGGAAGTAGCCATTATTATTAGGAGTCAAAATTTCTCTGAATTGACTTTTTATTGCTAAAAATTCCAGTTTACCAATAAAAGATGCAATTTTCGAAAAATCGTGTCTTATTTTATTTTTAAGTACATATATGCTAGATTTAAGGAACCAAACAATTACGAACAGAAATGTTCACATGTTGATATGCAAATACAGGTGAATATTTAAAAATGAAGCCCAAAGCTCGTTATAATTCTAGTTTTTTAAGATTTCTAAAACTATGTCCTTTTTAATGAATATTTCTATGTTAGGAAAATTTTCAGTAAAGAGGGCAAGCTAATTTAATAAATCTCTTTATTTAAAATTATTTAAAAAAACAAAAGCGTTTAGCGTTGAAATATTTTCTTTTGCATTATTGCTTATGCAGGAAAATTTATTTTTAAAATAAATGCTGTAAATGAATTTTGTGAAATACTTTGATTTCCAAAAAAAAATTATTCAAAAACCTCTTACTGTGTTACTCAAATTAATTTAATATGTATATTTTGTTATACCACTTTCAAGCAACATTTCACCTTTTCCCACGCAAAAATATCATTTTCCATTTCAAACGTATAAAAATCCATTTCAAAAGTAACCTTTTTTTATTTCATAAGTACGTCTTAAATTCCAAAACATTGGTATTGCAATTTAACATAAAAGTGCTAATTTTTGCAAATGCAAAATATCAGAATTCAATTCATAAGTAGGTTTTTATTCAAAACAAAATTAAAAAATTCCAATCAAACGCTCTAGTTATTTTTTTAAAATTGAAAACTAATTGGAATTTTGTAGTTAGGTACTTTGTGTTTTGAAAAACAAGGGTACTTTTAAATTGAATTGTAATACTTTGCATTTGGAAAGATGAGCACTTTTGTGTTAAATTTCGATACCAATGTTTTGAAATTTAGTATACCTACTTATGAAATAAAAAAGATCACTTTTGAAATGGACTTTTATACGTTTGAAATGGAAAATTATATTTTTGCGTGGGAAAAGGTTTCCAAGCTACTTACAGCAAATTTTTCATTGTCGGCCAATTGGTGCGAAAGACCGCACTTTTTATGATAGTAAATATAATCTCGTTGCTTTTATTTTATTTATGGTTATTCAATTTTTTTTATTCGATATGTAGAGACAGATATACCTCCAAGTAAAGAGTTTTGAAAGAAACTTTCTCAGGGCACATAAAATAAAACGTCCTCGATCAAAGGGAGCATGGGTATCAAAGGGCTGGGTGGCCCTAAGTAGTTCATTTCATCACTTCACAAATGAACTTTCCTCTCGCATCGAGTCAAACGAATTAATTTGGTTGAGGAAATTTGAGAGATTTATTCTCGTTTTTACTTCATTAAGCAATTTGAAACAAACCGCAGTCGAAGCGATTTCCCAGTCGCCCTGCCCTGGCTGAAGGTTGAACCAGCCGTAAAAAGAGCAAATGAAATGTTTTTCCAGGCGCCACTATACAGAGGAAGGGATCCGTTTTTCCTCTATCAATTTGTGAGTCTCCTGGCGGGAAGAAGGGCATGTGGTGGCGGGTCTTGTGAAAATGTCAAAGGAATTAAGTTTTTGCACAGCTGGTCAAGTGTAATTTTTCGTCTATTTGGTTGAGTTGTAAATTACCTACGTGAAATGCCTGGGAATTATCTAAGATTAAAGATAGCAGGTTTTAATTAACGCCGCTCGGCCACTCCTGCTCTTTTTGCTAATCAGGGCGGTGCCGGGCGAGATGGACGAACTTTCCCTCGAGTAAGCAATAATCCCGTCACCGGGCGGTTCCCGCTCAATTCGAGCCATAGGAGCTGTTTTTGCGGGGCGAGTAAACGTTAATAACTCAATTGCCGGGCGAAGAAAAAACCCCTCAGTGATACTTCCAGCTTTTTCCTCAAGACGCTGAGCACTCGCAGAAGTCATAAAATCATTCGCTAAGTGCTCCCGAAAGTTTCCCTTCCATTTCGTCCGGCACTTTTCCTTCACGGCAACGGGATGCTGTGGCCTGAGGAGGAGCAGCGCACCAGTGATAAAAGCACATTAGCCGCGGATCTCGCGAATCTCGCGGATCCCGCGGATCCGTGGCAGCGGGTAAACAATGAGTTTGTTGTGTTATTTGTCCATTGACAGAGCGATTCAGATTTAAACTTTTCTCTTCCCAAGATTATAACTTGGCTCATAACAAGTTGCGCTATCAAGCGAAATGGATACTAAACTCCGGGGAAAATTTTAATTTCAAATGGACCTGAATGGAATGTCTGAACGTTTGGCGAGCTGCCCCCAAGTGCACCCCCAAAATGGTATTCATTTACTCTTCCACTCCACGAGGTCTTTATGCTGCGAAAATTATTTTTCCGACCGAACATAAGGAATCCACAGAATTCAACTTAAAATAGAAAATAACAATATCAATCCACTCCCGAGAATTTTGGCCAAAGAACATGCTCTTTGGAGCCAAAATAGATTTTGGAAATGGAGCACAGTTGTTAAAAAACGGATGTTTGTGGTAAAAGCATAATTTTTAAATGGCTAATAGCAATTCAAAAATTCTATCCCTTTCATGAAACACTTCTTCAAAAGATGTTGCGATGTGTAGGTAGGTGTACGTGGGATAAGCCTGCTTTGTTGTTTAAATCAAAGTAGTCTTTATACTCCTTTGTTAGACCCTTATAAATATTAACAAAACATAAAATTAAACTTCTACGATAAATTAATTTCTTAAATTACTTTTCTCAACAAACATGGCATACCTGCTGCAAAATCTGTTTAATTCACGTAGAATACTTTATCTAATCAAAAAACACAATCAATTATAGTGATGGCTATACTAATTTGAGCACCATATTTGCAAAATTAGTCAAAAATAATAAGAAAATGTACGAAAAACTAAATTCTTAAATATTTCTTCTTTTGCTTAGTATGTTATAAAACTAGCGATTGGCAGACTCGCTTTTCTAAATGTTTGAGTGTGAACTGAATGGAGTTGGTTACGACTAACGATATACAGCGACATTCGTACGGTGTTCACTGCCTACACTTATTCGACGCGTACAGCCACGTGACTCTACTTAAAATTAATACACATGGAATTCTTGCATAAGACCATTTAATTAATTAGAGCAGAAAAGTTTGCTTGGCAACATAAATCCAACTTTGTTATCTTTAAATTGGCACAGGATACCAAAAATGTACGCTTGTAATAAATAATTTAATTTAATCAATCTTATATTTAAACATCCACAAAAGACGCAATGGTGACAAAGGTCTAGTGTCTAATAGAATTACTGGTGTCTTAAATTCAGCAATCAGAACAATTTAAGATTATTATCCTCAAGTTAAATACTCTGTGTTCCAATTTAAGAATATGTATTGTTCTAATTTTATAAGTCCTTTAAAAGTTTTTTAAGGGAAAAATATCGAAGATTTTGGATAGATTCAATTATTTTACATTATAGAAAGACAATAAAATATATAGTGTTTTAACTTATGTTGTTTCTGAAATAATCAAGGCAAATATGGTATCATATAGTTATTTTAATCAGCCAAAATTCAATTTTTTTGATGGTATCACAGTCGTCAGACCAGCTTTAAAGTTCCTAGACAAATAGTTACAGTGTACGCGGATTAGGTATACTAAACTTTTTTGTGATATTTCAAGTTATTCAATTGTAGTTTTGCATATTCATTAACAGAATGTTTTGTAAATTATAAAATCTTATGGTTGAAAATTGGCATTTGCAGTTTTGGTCCTTGTTTTTGAAACTTTTATATTTTTTATGTAATTTTACTTTAAAAACACACGTAGCAACCAGGACAATTCAGATGAAGGCCCATTGCTCCTGAATGCGTGACCCACAGGTCCAGGGCAAAAGATATTGAATTAAAGCCGAATTTGCCCATCTTAATTTATCTTTGGCCGGTACCCCGTACGTGCGCCCACACACGGACACCGATCCCGAAAACTACGTTTAGTTTATTGACTGCAATCTGTAAACGCCAACAAATGCCGATGATCTAGTGGCCCGAGCCGGAGCCTTCATGCTCCGGCACTTCAATTAAAATCGAGGGGAGCGCTTAAGAGATTTGCATGGTTATTTCAATTCACTTTACCGAGCTGTTAACCATCCGGTAATCCACAGCCATTTGCAACTTTCCGGACTTTGTGCCTTCGCCTGAGCTCCCAGGGCTCGGGTCCCGGCTCCTGGCTCCTGGCTCCTGAGTCCCAGTCCCAGTCCCAGACCCGGGATCCTATTGCCATCGCTGCGTATTTTATATGTACGGCAGCGGCGGGAGTTTTTGCTTTTACGTTAACTGCACTGGAATGTGGTTGAATAAAGTGAAATCATTTTACTTCGGAGGTTGGCGCAACGAGTACCATTAATATCAGCGCTGTATTTGAAGTAAAACAATGCCCGGCGCGAAATGCAAATACGAATCATTCTAGCGCTAAACATCATATCAGAACTCGCTGCTTTACAGCAGATCAATCACTTGAAACATCCACATGCAGACCATAAGAAAACACCTAATAACCATTTTTGATGTTAATTAACTACTTGGTAAATATTGCCACAATTTCAAATTCAAATTATTGCCCTCAACATTCAAGTTAGACGTAAAAATCTTAAATAGGAAAAATACTTTAAAAATTGCACTGCATATAGGTAAATTCCAGGGACTGTAATGATTATGATCAAAAAGATATAAATTACAAAATAAAGATTATCAAGTAATTTTTATTTTTTGATCGCTCGATAACGATTATCAAGTAATTTTAATTTTTCAATTGGTTAATAACGATCAAGTAATAATTGATTATTATAAACAATATTAGAAAAATTATTTTTAACCGACTCAAAAAAAAAAGAGACTATCATTCCGAATCGTACAGCTATATTTTTTTTTACTTTCCTTAAAGGAAAGAATATAATGAAATGAGTTAAATCATTATTTTCAGTAATGTTTTGTAAAAATAACACAATAAAATTGTGAAATTATACCATATACCATAGAATTAAATTTTCTACTAAAATAACGCATATTTTTTAGCATTAACAGCGTAATGCGCATCCAACATCTTATAAATAGTACATTAATTATCAATTTTTCGGAAGTAACAAGTTCTATAACATAACAAAACTACTCCCAAAATATAAAGGATACTTTAGATATAACTGAATACAATCAATTTGTCAATTTTTATTCAATGAAAGTAATTATTACCTTAAAATGATCCATTACAACAAATTATAAAGTGGTCTCGTTATTAAATTACGCATTACTAGGAATTACTAAAAATTGATAAACAACATTTATATTAGAGAGAAATAAATTTAATTTGGTACTTAATTACAACCAAAAATAGGAACGAGTTCAATAGTCCACGTAATGTTTGTGTGGTTTTATCATAAAACGAACATATTATTTTTCTGTGTAAAACGCAAAGAGAGTAAATATTCCAAATTACATGATATATCCATCGAAAACTTAAAATGTTTTCACTTGAAATTTAAACTTTCAAAATACAGTATAATAATTTTCTAATAACAATTACAAGTAATAAAACAGTGTTTGATGCGTAACTATTTTTCTAGTCAATTAACCTAAATTCGGTGCTATTGTATAGTTACCCTAGTATGAACTAGAAATTTAGTCATTTTTATTAACAAGTTTGTTAGTTACATTTAGCTTCAATTATAGTTGATTAAGCTTTCTAGCAACATCCGACAATAATGCCAATTTTTATGGTTGTTTTTTACTATAATTTAATTATTTAGTTTTTTATCATAATTATGGTAAATTTATTGACTACAATTTCAGTCAATGTTTTAGTCATCGTTTTATGAGGCCTTATACTTTTGTAATATTGATTCTCGTTCAAAAAATTTAACGTATTTTCTTGAGTTTTGCGCTGTATATTTTCTTTTCATAATCCCCGAGCGGGTACAGAGTATTAAAACAGTCGTGCTGCAGCCTCACAAATTGTGATGATATGCGTCCTTCCGGGACGAAATATAAGAATTTAATATTTAACGCGCGAGGAAATCGTTACCACGTGAAATATATGTTTTAGATGATATGTAAATAAAGAGGTCCCGTGCGAAAATGCTTCCGCAGGATAAGGGGGATGACGGGATGACGGGATGACGGGGCACCGGGTGCCTCCTAGAGCTGGCGCGCCCGGTAATTGAACGAAGGAGCGAACGAGCGTAAAAAATCGGTCTCCCAGGGCCCGGGTGAGTTCAGACCGAATCCTGTTCTGGTGCAGGCACGCAGTATCACCGCAAAATACATATTTCATCCGGGCGGTGAATAAAATATTATTAAGCTCACATTTGTAATATGTCTTCATATATCATGTTTACGTCGTTTGGGTTAGACCGCTGTTATTGATGCGAGCGAACATCTGTGCGGAAGGGCTGAGCCGAGTGAATGCGGAATGACTCGCAAAATATTTGGAGGGTTCTCCTGATACGCCTGCACCCACAAAGGCCGTGATTGCGGAGTGGGTCCATTCGAGCTCAATCTTATTCACTTATCGGGAGTTATTTAGCGAGGCCCCAGGGAAGGGTTTATTAAGCCCGAACTGTGTGTCATGCATGCATCCATCCATCCATAAAAGTTGTGACAATCTCGCACATCACTCGCCCTGAAAGAAAACGCCCCACATCCCCGCCGCCGTACCACCCGCAAATCCCAAGGGAATCGCGCAAACTGCGCTCAAAATATGGAGGTTGAACGGGTCGCCTCTTCGCGGGTTAATCCACCCGGATATCTTCAAATTACGACTTCTGTTACAAATTTAAACAAAAACGCAAATGGAGCTGTACGGAGTCCCAAGCAAACAAGGCATTTACTCTATTGGCGTCGTTTTATTTTCTGGCGCTTTGTGGGTGCCTGAAACAAATCGAAAAATACCTTTTGCTGGTTACATCTCTGGCGCTCTACCCGGGTACCCTGGCACAGGAACCCACAGACAAAGAGCTGTCATTTGCATACCCACTAAATGTTCTGCAATACGCCCTGGTGGACTTTTATGAAGCGAAATGGTTTCTGATTTGCATGTTCGATTCACTGTCCTCCGACGGAAAATCGAGTTGGCAATAGCAGTCTCTAGTCGTCGAAAATTCAGTTACTGTCAGAATGAGTTAATGCTTTAAAATTCAAATAAAAAATTTTTGTTTGTCCTCCGGCAAATAGCCAGGACCATGAAACGGTCCTGGGCTGCTGGATCTCGGTCCCGGCCTCAGACCCACTTTAAGGCCATCCACGGGTCATGGGATTAGTTTGAGTTTTGAATTTATGCACTGCACAATTACTAAACATTCGGCCCTTTCAGCTAGAGTAATTTTCCAGAAGATTGCTTTTCTTCTTTTATTTAACCCATGCGGGGCATTGTGCATTTTGCGGGGACACTTATCGGTTTGCTTTTCTTGTTGTACTTCGAAATTGAGGACGCTATTCTACGACATACTTTTTCAAAGGAATTTAATGTACCTATCGGCTATCTACCATATACGAGTATATGTATATTCGGTTCATATCATCTTTATATACATATGTAGCTATCAGGTTAAAACTTTTACATTAATAAATTAATATAAATGGTAAACTTACTAGAATGCGTGAACTGATCTGAAATAAATCAATTACCATACTTTTAAATGTACCTACTTGAATTCCATTAGAATTAATGACATTGGTAATTACTGCATATATTTTGAACAAGCATTCTCCTCAGGTTAACTTATTTCAGAATTATAACTCACAATTCAAATTTTATTTAAGATGGTCGAAGATAGTAGCACCGTATTTTTATAATACCATTCCTAATTCAATTTATATAAATAGTTAAAAAAAAAAACTTGTATAAAATATTCAATTAATTCCTTTAATTGGCTGAAGTTAAAAGAATCGTATTAAAATATGACTACATATTTTGAAATTTATTCACTCATTCTTGGCTTTGCTCCGGTAGCGTACACAAAGAGGTTTTTTTTTTTTAAACTATAAATAGCAGTAGCAGCAAATGACTCTATACCCTATATTTTTTACTACAACTAAAAGTGAAGACGATAAATACAGAACAAATTAGATAAAATATTAAATAAATTATTGTTGGCTTGACAACGAACTGCTTTATGATTTTAACTAAAAATATCTAAAAACATATACTTAAGCATCCAAATTGGAGACTATGATTTTTACACCTTCCCCTTGAAAATTAAATGTATGGAAAGTATTTATGAATATGTTATGAGACTTTTGCAAATATCATTTTACAGTCGAATCCGAAATTCAAAACACATTTTTAAGGCTGAGTTCCAAGAAATTTTAGTGACTTGACTTTCGGTTCGACTAAAAAGGATATTCGATATACATATATTCCTGATGTAGTTATAATGCATTTATTGAAATTCCTATAAATAATAGATAATAGACAGCCAATCTTGCAAAAGAATGATTCTCTAAATTGATTTAACTATATCAGTTGAATATATCAGTAGGATGACAATCAATGAATTTGTTTTAGATGAGCATTACTATTTATTAAAGGTTTTTTTTAAAAAAAAAAGCATGACAAAGAGTCAAAACAAAATAAATATAGCACCGGCTAGGAGCTTTGCAAGGTAAAGGATTAAATTTATTCGAAATCCAGAAGGAAAAATCGCTGCCCGCAGCATATATAACCCAATAATCGGGGACCTCTGGAGTATATTTCGGAGCTCCACCTTACATCATCCTGTCAGCCAAGCCTACGGGAAAACTGAACGCAGCAAACGACTGTTCATCTATTTTTTATTTACATTGTATCCGCTATCAAAGAACTTTAAACCCTTAGTGTCAGATAAAGTTTTATCATATTGATATGCCCCCGCCGCCCTGATGGTGCCGGAACTACCCCCAGCAGGGGCCCCGCCGGGTCCACGAAGAGGATTTTTTCACGTTCTCTCGTCAATTCTAAGTAAAGTGATTTATTCGACAGGGTGGAAGAGCATGTAAGACAGGAAAAATCGTTTAGAGGCTTCCTACATACCTCCTGACTTGACGGATGTAAGTGTGTGAAACAGAAGAAAGGATCGCTAGACGAGGAAGATGTTAACCAGACAGTGAAATTGATTGCCGCGTTTGCTTCAACAAAGTACTGCAATATATTCATCGGGAGAATCTACAAATGGCCATGAATCAAAAAGGGAATTGAACCAGTAAATTCAATAGAGGGAAAAAGTTGCACTGCTACGCTAATGTTTGATTTTCTTAAAGTGGCGGATTGACGACGCCACCGCCCCCGCTCCAGAGCCCAACCACCCACCAACTCCTCACCTGAAGAGCACCTGAGGAATATATAGCCTCGCTTAACTCTAGGTATATTGGTGGAAGCTGCCAATTTCTCACCGTTTTCATATTTGCACTTATCCTCTTTTGACACTTTAACGACACAAATTTAGAACTCGAAGCGTCTCAAAGGCGATGCTCTTCTTTAGTTTGACTTGTTTTATGAAAATAGATTTTGTCCTTAACACTTTAAAATTGTATCACTAACGACTTTAGTTAAATTCACCGATTGAAGTAGAAATGATGATACGTATGTAAATATTGAACACTATAATCAAAGGAGCCAAGATTTAAGATAAAATAAGGGATAAAAAGCGGATTAATTTATTGGATTTAATGAGGATCAAATCAGATAAAATTAATTACTTTTTTATTATGTCCATTTAATGACTATAGTTAAAATACCATTCATAGTCAAAATTACCATTCCATGAGTCTTTTTTCATAATTAAAGTTTATTACGTTTTTTTAAATCCAACAGTGTAAAAGTATAAGGTATCTTTCACACAATTCCACAGAATAAATGCAAAAAGATTTTGTAAATAAAATAATATAGGATTTCACTGAATAAATAATTATCTTTAAAAATTAATTGTATTAAACTGTTTGTGTTTTATTATAAATGCGATTTCGTGCAAAAATTCATCACGAATCTGTTTACTCCCTGATGCGACAATTTCAGACTTCAAAACAATAAATATTGATATTGTGATATTTTTCGAACATAAATAATTACTCACATATATGTATTTATTATATGAAATATGTAAATATTTTGTTCGGTGTTCCATACTTACCATACTGATTTTTTTCAAAACGTATTAACGCTGTTGTACCCTTGCATTGAATAATAATTTACTTTTAATTTAATTTAATTTTACTTGCTTTACTTTACGAGCTGCTTCATAAATTAGTGACTTTAATTAAGAATTTTTTAAATCCAAATTAATTTGTTTTTTTTTTATAGGTATAATGTCCTTTTTTCTCGATTTGGACAATTCAAGCAAAGCTGTGAAGTAGAATTTTCTTACAGTGTTTGAATGCAAATAAAAGGCCATTTCTCCATTTCTTTGCCGTAATTATAACAGAAAATTAAATTTTTATGTTATCTAATCCACAGTAAAAATTGCCGAACTAGCTGCTAACTGCTCCACCATTCATTATAGCCCCAAGAGTTGCAAAATCGTAACATAAATCGTTAGCATTCGATTTTATCTTATAAAGGAGGTTAAAATTATAAAATTTAAGAGATAAATGTGTTTTTATAATTTTGCATTAAAATTAAAAATTGTGGTTGCAATTAATACTATAATGTACGTAATTGAGCTATAAAAAGAACGTGTACTTATTTTTACAAATAAGTATACGTTGGACAACTTTAAGCAACTAAATATACAAATAAATATTTAATAAATTAGGTAGGTACTCTAAAGGAAAAAACTGTTCAACTTTTTAAAAGGCTTTTTATACTTACGTAAATTAAAGCTAACAACTTATAAATGTCTAAAATGAAACGAAATATTGATAGAAAATATTTCCTTAATTGTTAAATTGTTAAATTTTAAAGCGACGCAATGTAAATAAATTTGAGCAAAATATCACTTTTAGATAACCCAAATTATTTATTACTAACAGCTTCGGAACAGAGAACTTCAAATTGACTACAACAACTACTCTGCGTAAGCAATGTCCTGAGGCCTTTCACAAATTTATTTGTAATGTTTCTTCGAAAGAGGGTCGCAGAACTCGTGACAATAACAAAAATCGAACAGCCCTTAGGAAATCCACACCCTACTGAGGTAACCTAAAACCGAAACAGAGTTACGTTCGATTCGATTAGTAAGCAAAGAAAGGTATACTAGCCGTCGGTTCTGTGTACCTTACCCAAGAGTCAATTAACCTGAAATAATGGAAAAGTTGTCTGAAACCTTAAAATATCAATTAATGGTTTTCAAACGAGCATCGCAATCTCAGCAAAAGTCTCATCATGTGCTGGATGCTCGAGGGAGCCATCGGCGTAATTATCTGAAGACCATCAGAAGTGTTTCGCAAGAAACAAGTAAATTAGCGATTTTGCGTGGAGTTAGCTCTCGGCCAATTAATTTATGTTGCTCCTTTGCAAATAACATCCTACAGGAGCTGGTGGGTGGTGGTCTGGAGTCTGCAGCGCTCGACAGTAATAATGCCTTCCGCGCCATTTAAACGAACAATGCTGTCTGAAACTAACCCCACTTTTCATTAAGCTCTCTATTCACAACTCTATATCAAGTATTTATGCTGGCAAAATTAAGCTTTATTGCAGGAATTTAGTTACCGGCATAAATTCAAGAATATTACTGAGGTGGTGCTCGTCCGCACCCCCGCGAATAGCCGACGAAATGTTATTTTTCGCTTTTAAGCTGATTAACTTGTAAAGGAGTAAAACAAACACCCCCGCCCTCTTGCGGTAATTATCAGTGTGGTTTTCATCCCCATTTTGATGGTCCTAGCGTCTAATAATGAGTCTAGAATAATTTCGACCACTTAAAGTGAATCTTTCTTTCTTTTTGAAGTGAAGATATCCGGCAATTTGATGGTACATGAAACTGAATTTAATAGCCACGCTTTCTTCTTGTCCCTCGTGCCATTCCCTAAACTTTGTCTCAAAGTCGAGGAAGCCATGTGGACGGACGGGCGGCGACGGAACGGATGCAAATACCCTTGAAACCGTCATTACTTTATGCTTTAAAATCACTACTGGAACGCTTCTGCATTATTAACCCAAAAGCCGCGCCCAGGGTGGGCCCGGCTCTAAATTTACATCCTTTCCAGGCTAATTATATGCAAATAACATCCACAAAATGAAAAAGTCCCGGGGCAATGTACCGAGAAAAAAAGATAAATGGTAAAAGTGTTAGATTGCTTTCCTTATGGCGTGGCAAATTCCTCCATTCCCCAGTCCCTTAAAATTCGCGCACTTGCCGCGACGATACAGTTATTCGGTCGAGGTATTCCACAATATGGCAGCACTTACGCATGGACACTTCGCCCACGCCTTACAGACTGCGAAGAGATTAAAGCTGGAGTCCCTGACAAAGGACCCGATCCGAGGATTACAGCCTTTCTCAGCCCGTGATATTTTTTAATGCGTTCTGTTTTTTTCCCAAAGTACTTTATAAATTAAAAAGTTTCCCGTTTATGTAAATTCCCATCCCGGGCCTCGACCTCCGTACGTTCAAAAGCGTTTCGGCCTCAGTCGAACGGGTGAGTTGACAACTTGGTTTCCGTCCCCCGCCTGGCCCCACCCGTAAACAATTTTACAAGGAAAATAATTTTGTAATTGCACCCTGTTTGCTAACGCATAAATAATAAGCTAGAGGAGGGAAGAATGTGGGATTTTTGGGAATAAAAATTTTGGAAATAATTTCTACATAAAAAAATTATTTAAATTTGTTTTGTTCGAGTTATAAAACAATTTATGCAAGTATGCAGTTCTACTGCACTCGGCAAGTTAGCTATTTGATTTTCTACTTTCATTAAATTTAATTGCGGATACATCTCGAAGCAATTACCTTGCGTAAATAGTTCGCGGATCCGCTGGAACGTAGCCTTTGTTCGGCTGCTAATTTCCCCCCAAAAAGAATTTTTCTTCTCATTTAATTAATTAAACAAATCTCAGCTCTTATTTTAAGGATAATTTGCATCTTTTTAATTTGAGACAGTCAAACGAAAAAATTTCTTTAATTAAAAAACACTGGACCGACGACGACTAACTCTCCGGCCGGGCCAAGTTTCCGAATTCCGGGCTAAATCTCGTCCATCCTTTCTGCCCTCTCTCTCGGAAGCCGCTTGCTCTTAATCCGGTAATCCACTGGTTGGCTTCTCTTCGGCGTCGCAACGTAGACGTCGTCGTCGTCGTCGACGCCGGGACGCCGCCGGGACGCCGAGGGTAAGAATTCCTTCAGCCACACAAAAATAATGCAATGGCTTTGGCTCGCAATTAAATTCGAGTTCACTTTTGTGTGGCAGGGATCTGGGTGCCATGGCCCGGATCCGTCAGAGTTTCAATGGTACCCCAGTTGTCGGTCATTTGGAGCGGGTGCTTTCAATAATTTGCTCTAATTTGATATGCAGATGACCCAACCTTTAAGCGATTAGAAGCGATGGGTACGGTGGTTGCGTTAACTAATTAAAACGTTTACATCTTCGCCCAGTTGGCGCAATTTTCTTCAGTTACTTGCGTTACATGGAAGTTAGCAGCTAATTTGTAAGTTCAGATCGTTTTAAAAGCCACCTACTTTTACAAACTTTTTGAATCTTCTTTTTCTTCTATTTTGTTTCGGGTAGAAGGAAGTAAAACGAGTTTGCAACTTTCAAGAAATAAAAAACGTCATGGTTCCATGCAACCAGAGTTCCTGACAATAGGAAACTTGAACGTATATTACACGTTTGTTTTTTTTTCGTTTGGTTGATAATAAATTTAGCAATTTAGGTCGACAATAGACACATGTAAAAAAAAAACAAGAGTTTAATATTTTAGTCTTCGTAAATTGTATGTATTAGAAACAACACGCCCATACCGCCATTCATGCGCATTTTCTGTTTCACTCAGTTTATTTTAAGCGCAATTATCATCCGGTTAAAATAAACTAAGTGAAGATAAAATATATAAATAGAAGATATTTAGCTAACGTTTTTACAAAGATTTCACCATTTCTTCATCTTTTATATAACGAATAAATTAATTAATCGGTCAAAACATTAATTATTTTTATATTTACGGGAAATTTTAACCTTATTTTTCTCCAAATAAGTTTTTCTATATATAATTAGTAAAACATCCTGCACTTTAAAGTTTGGACCGATCAAATTTCTAATTTTGGGCAAATGTTGGTGAACCAGACTCTTGGAGTATGTATAACATCAATATTTTTAAAGAGAAAATTATAATTTTACTTATCACCAAGTCAATTGAACTTTAATTCGCAGACTCATAGTAAATAATTTCATTAATAACCTCTATTCAAAGGTCAATTTTAGTACGTTTTCACAAGGAAGGAAGATACTGTAGTTTTCTTAGTTTATCTAATCAATCATATTTAAATTTCAAACTTCAGAATGTGATTGTTATGTCCGCGTACTGTGTAACTTCAGCTGCACACAGTACCCACTTAGTAAAACTCCTGGTAAAGTCCTTTCGCCCAGAGTAAACAAGTGAAGACTTGAAGAGATCAAATGAAGGAATTAGGTCCTACCATCGAGATGAAGGTTTGATCAAAATTATCAAGTCGAGAATCAAGGGCCCACTAAGGCCTGCTGTCGTTGCTTTGTAAACTGCTTTTACAAACTTATTTTAAAAACATGCCCAAGAAGAGGGTATTTAAAGGGATCATTACTGGATATTACGCATGGAGATGGAAAGGGGCCCTTTCCAGTGGTTACACTAATCGAGTCCCATTCGGTCCCTTTCCGACCGGCAGGAGAGAGATTGAAATTTCGCCCAAAAGTCGTTGTCGTCGTAGCTCCGGTTAAAGCAAGCACGACCTGCAAAATTTACCCATTCGAATCGTTTAAATTACAAAAGGCATCCGAGGTGTCTAAAAATCCTTAAAAGGGATGACGCCACATACACACGTCCCGTGCATAGCGACAATGTGGAACTGCTGGCGCTTTTTCTGGATGGCAGCACAAAAGAAAACAAGAATTGCTCATATCCTCTTTTCCGCATTGAAATTTTCGTTTCTTTCCACCGTCACAAGTTTGGGATGGGCGCCGAAACCGACGACTGGGGCGTCTAGCCACCCCCGCACTCAAATCCCACCGCTACCAGAGAGATGTCCGCCCCTGCCGCCCCCGCCCTAATGCCATTCTACCAAAATTTTCTTTGGCCGTGTTTTAAGATATTCAACAAAAATTCCTTTCCCAGATTCCACTTCATTTTCTTGACATGTTTTTTAGAACTTGGAAAAACGGAGAGTTTGCGACGTTGTTAGCATGCTTCTCTTCCTTGCTTTAATGAAGTAAATTTTTCTGTACTTTCTTCGTCTCGATTTTAATCGTTAAGACACTAATTATGAAACTGATTTGATACAGAATGCACATAAGGTAGATATGCAGAAGTTATTTATTACTAATTTTAAAAAAAATACTTTCTAAATTTTATTTGCTAGAAAAATATTAAAAGGCTTTTTTTTCGTATCTATAGCTGAGATTTACTAAAATATAAACTTTGAAATATTATGATTTTTTTTAAATTTTAATTGAAAGGAATCGGAAATAAATTAAACAATAAATTCTTTTTTTTATTGCATACTAGCCGTGTTACCGATGAAATTTTTCATTGGCAACACATCAAAAAATGACGAACTTCCATACAAACTTTCATCCCCTATTTAACACCCTTAGAGGATGAATTTTCAAAAATCCTTTCTTAGTGCCCATCTTACGTTATATAAGGAACTCCTGTGCCAAATTTCATGCTGCTAGACCCACCGGTTTAGGCTGTGCGTTGTCTGTCAGTCAATCAGTGTTAGAGTTTTATAAGTAGATTTTTATTTTGCTCAAATTTCATCTTATGGAAACAGCAGGGGTATTCAGTCTTCGATGTATTTGGTCTTGTATCATAGCAAATTTTTACCTACATTGTACTTAAATACAACGTGCAATAAAAAAATGCATGTGACACATATTATGTAAGATGGAAAGGTTAACAATAGGGCATGTCTCTAGATTTTGAATATTACATCCTTGTACAATTTTCTGCCTTCGACTACTGCGATTTTTGATTGTAACTTACTCATTCGTATTTATCATTCAAAGTCAAAATCGATCAAGTAATCAACTGCTTTGTCATTTAACCAGCTGATCGAAATTTTACAAGGGTATAGTAGATAATATTTTGCTGCACGGTGCTCACTCTTCGCTGTAAGCGAATACTCCAAATTTGCTGTTTGAGTAAAAATACGTCGAAGAGTGATTAGGCCTAGCATTTCTTCGATGTAAAATTAATCCCAAATAAAGCCGTACTCCATGACAAATAATCTTTCTAAGCAAATAATTAATTAGGTATTTATAAGAATGACACATTTAAGAATAATTAATTAATGTATCAAGACTGTGATTGAATATGAAGAAGCATTGGTATTTTTTGTTTATATTAAAGAAAATTAATTTATTAGGAATTACTCTAATTTATATTAATATTCCGCACCAATTTTATGGCGGTGTTATTCGTCGTTCTGGGCAAGCACCAGGTAGAGGAAAATTTATTGAGGAAACTTAAATTGAAATGAGCTTTTATAGGAGGCATTTTTACGGGGATACTGCGAATGACTCGCCCATTGTCCGAGATGTAACAATTTCATCCTCTTGATGGTGCGCCAAGAAGATGCAGCCATTTTTCTAGAAAGATTTTCCTGTGCTCGGGTTTTAACAGGAAGCGCAACTCTGGCGCTTTCTCCAGAATTTTCCTCTTTTCGGGCAACTTCTGAATGGAAACGACTATTCCGCTGAGACGGCAAAACGGGGGCCACCAGCAAAAAACCGCACCCACGTTTCCGGGCATTCTCGACATATATTCATAGAAACAGATAAGCACATTACTCATAATCTTTTTGCAGTAATATTTTGCAAGAAGTTAACCGGTGGTAAGTTTTCTTTCTTTCAGCAAACATTCATCTTGCTTTTATGTAGCGAACGGCGGCGGCTGCCCGGGGTCCCTCGGGACTCCTTCGCTTTTCTTTATATGCAAATTCAGCCAGTGCTACGCTCTTGTCCGCGAAATATATAACAGAATTTACCACTACGCTAAATGTCAAGACAAATTATTTTCACCATTGAATGCGAGTGGGAATTATTCCGCTCGAATGGGATTTCAAAATTGTTATGGATGTCCCTTGTCGCCGGGGCACGGAAAACCCGCGGAAAGGACTCAAAAATTGCAAGAATTTCTTTGGATTTATGCAGCTGCAATCTGAGACCTTCCCACCAGCCACTTTTGTATTTTCACCAAACTCTCAGCATCACTTTGTGCCCGAGGATACGTGCAGTGGCTGCGTTCTTCTTCCGGTCGCGAAACTTTCCGGGCAGTCGCGGCGGTGGTTAAGAAAATAAATACAATTCCCTTTCCCGTCCCAAAAGCAAAAGACAGTGCACTTAAAATGAATTACAAGAGGTGGCCCCAGATCTCGTTTGCAAATAGATAAGTCGGCTGAATGCTCCGTTGCTAGGAGACAACAGAGCTCGAGAAATTCCTTAATTTTAATGAGTTTCTCTTAATTTTTAAATAAACCGATGTTAATGGAATCAGGCAGAATCCACTTAAGCGCCAGATAATGGCTCGTTTCGGACTGTGCTCCTTTTGCCGTCGCGTCGCGTTTTCCTGTGCCTAGCATACGACACGAGAAAACAAACGCAGCAAGTCAAACATTGACGAAGTTACCACTCGCACGAAGAAGCTTGTTTTTGAGGCACCCTGTCTTTATAAGGTCGGGCGGGCCAAAACTTTCCGAGTTCTTGTCACTTTTAATTAATTAGTAAAAGTTACTTTTAATCAAAATCCTGCTCCAAAGGTGCACGCCTGGCGCCGAACGTCTTGCTCAATTATTTTTAATTAAATCGCTATAAATAGGATTTCGATTAGATTATGAAAGTATTTTTTGCGAGGTATACGCGCGTTGGCTGGGACGCAGCATCTACCTAAATGAAGCAGATTCAAATGAAGTTAGCTTTATCCAACCAAGATTTTTCCTTCTCCGGGTATTTAGAGCATTTTGCCGTATTTCAGTTCCCTGGGCAGATCAACTTTAATAACATAATAATTGTTGATAAATTGACAATCATTTGACTTTATAAACCAGGTTTTGAGATGTTTCTTTTATTTTAATTTTAAAATGGGACCGACACAGAAATCTTGCGGATGATGCCAATAACTTATTCTCAGAGTTCAAATTATAACCCCTTTCTTCGCGCTAAGAAAACATGACAACACTTGTAATATGTAATAATATCGTATGTATGTTAAAATAAATTATTTTAGTAATTTACATGGTCCGAATATCCATTAATCAGGAAATTAAGTAGATGATTTAAGTTAATGCAAAAAACCTTATTAGAGTGTAAATGTAGTTTTTAGCGTACTCTCTATTTTTTTTCTAATTAGTTTTTCTTCCAAAATTAAATATAGTTTTCTAATATCTACATCTCTGGTTACTACAATATAAAAATACTATAGATAAATTAATTAATAGAAAAAATTATTACTTTGTAATGCTTTTGGTAAAACGATGAACTTTGAAAACTAATTAAATAGAACATTTTCCCAATTAAGCAAAACTAGAGCCCAAATGAAACAAAACTTTCTTCAGAAATGGAGCTTAAACACTAATTCAGGGGACATTTACTTCAAAGGAGCAGATCAAATTCGAGATCTTACAGATTTTGATTAAACTTTGTAGAATCCTTTACTTGGGCATCAAAATAAAATTGTTCGGTCGCTTATAATTAAGATATCTAGCTTTAAAATTCGGAAAGTGACATATTTTCGTCACGTTAATCTTAAACAAAGATTTTATCTTCTAATTTGCTTATTTTCAGGACTTGTGTAAAGTAATTAACAGCAACCAGATGAATACATCTTTGATTAACTTCACTTTTCAAAATTTTAAAGTTAAATATCTCAGGAAATATGTATAAGCGAAATTTGTTTACATAATTATGTATTCGTAGCTTTGCACCCGAAATTAATGTTCCTTATTCCATATAAAAACAAACAAAGACATTTATTACGTTGTAGTACAACTATTTTTATTTAAATTTAAGAAATTACTTTTGAAAAGTATGACAGTGAATGTTTATTTTATATAACGAAATTAAGGTGTTCAATATAAAGCCATTTGAAACAAGTAATTTGCCTGGAAAGTGCAAACACTTTCTTCAAGTCATTTTACAAATGAAATTTTTAACGTTATTGAATTTTTTCTGAAAGGACTTCCAGCTCTACACCTTCGTCGAGTTCCTTTCTCGGCGTAAGTTAATTTTTCATAAAACACACTTTATCCGGCACTTTTTGACAAAGGATAAGATCTTGCTGGGGAAAACGACTGACTTTGTCGTACTTTCATACAAAGCTCCATGGAGGCTCCATGGCAGAAGGAGCCCCACCCAAGTTGTAGTTCCTTTTGAAGGTGCCTATTATAAAATTCAAATAGAGCGAAACTATTAAAAATTTCGTGACAACAAAACGTCATTCAGACGCTGTTGAGATCTTACAAAATGTACGGTGGTAGCAACTTCGAAAATCGCTCGTTTTAGAACTCAATAGAGAGAGTTTGTCTACTCAACGTACGTTGTTCAATATTACCGCAGGAAACTCGATGTTCAGCCCGTTCAAAGGTTCAATTGCCCGCCCAAAATTGTGTATTATTAAATCCCATTGTAGTTATCAACGCACTATGCAATAGCTCTCTTTGAGCCAAATTGTAGATGCTTCTCATAAATTCCGGAGGGACTACCAGAAGCCGTCGTCATTGTCCTTGTCCTCGTCCCTCTACCCGACTTATCAGCCTGCACCAAAGTAAGCTCCCCTGAATAGGTGAGCCCGGTTCAGCATAATTGCTGGATATGCTCGTGACGGTAGAAAACACAAGTTCATTTTGACTTGTCTTCGGTCGCCACAGGCCCCACTTACTGCACGACTAATTGGCTCAAAAGGAGAATTAGTGCTTTATGCCGACTTAGGTTCTTTTTCACTCCGCTGAAAGGACGAAGGACTCGGTGGTGCTTACACCTAGCTGCAGGTCCACTGCGGTGCATTCATCTTGAGCACGTAAAATGTTATGGCTGACTATTTTGAAACAATAACTGGGATTTTGCCTTAATCCACTTTCCGGGCATAATGGAGGTGCCCAGCTGGATGTACAAATTTTCTATCATCACCCTGGACGCTTTAATCATTTTCTACTTCGAGATCTGAAAGGTGCTAAGCTGGTTCTCTTTCGAATTTTCTGTCCACACGTACCTCAAAAGGCATCGTTTATCACAAGCTGTGGTAGTGAAAACTTTTTATCGAATATTGTATCAGAATATTCAATTACACAAGTGTGGGTTTTCCTACATCAAAACTCTTAATGGTTTTCAATAAAATTAATAAAGTATAGATAAGAGATTTACCAAAACATAAAACCTCAAAATGCAAAGCCCCAAAAGAAAATATTTTATAGATACTAAAGATAGGAAGTGTTTAAAAAAGTTGAGTCGAAGTCATACCACCCGATACCCATCCAGGCCCATTGCTTTTCTATTTATATATTACATAATGTATATATATCAGTGGCCATCCTCCTTTCTTATTATCTCAAGTAAATAACTCATTAACTCTAGTTGCAACATATAATATAATACATATTTAATTTTTTCCACAAAAGCCTGCTCCGAGGCGAGTTCAAGTCAACAAAGAACGAACGAATGTAACTTTTTTCCAAAGTTATACTAGAGTTATATAATGGCTGAATACCATAAAATGTTCTTCAATGCATGAAAATAATTTAATAAAGCAAATAAACAGCCTGTCCACACGGTCTCTGGTTTAATTAAATTAAAAAGTAAAAATGGTTTTCTATAGCTTAAGCAAACTAAACTAAATAAGCTTATATTTTATAAAGATGAATTTCATTACTAAGCAACACTAGGGAAAATGAAATACTACTCGCCAAATTAATTTAATTAAAACGAACTTATTACATACATTAATTGCATTACTGTGATTAAAATGCCTTCCATTTCAAAACTGTTGTTAAGTTTTCCTCCGACTCCGAAATGTAAACTCTTGGTACGGTATACCCGATACCGTCGGTTTACTTAGGTATGAGTTTTAGAAGCTTTCCTGGGTAAATATCCTATACACATTTTCATTGCCCACCTTTTTGCTTAATAAACATATGCTGGAGCTCTATAAATTTTCTCCTTACTTTTCTATTTCAATAGAGTCGACTTGTTTGCTCTAGTTTTTCTCGTGTAAAAGTTTTGAGAAATTGACCAATTTTTTAAATTTGTTTCTTAATAACTAATTACAACATAAAATAAAATATAAATCCCACATATTAAGCATTACCAAATAATCTGTCCCACATCACACAATAACCTAGTAATTTAGTACTACTTAATGATTGCCTCAAATTATTCTAATCCTTCATTATGAGAGGAATCCAAAATTAAATATTAAAAAACCAAAAATGCAAAACTTAGGTATTTTATGTTTATCAAGCTTTCATAAAAAATTTAGACGCCTATTTAAAAACTACTATAAATAGTTAGCTCTTAAACATAAATATATGAGGAGCACTTCGGTGGGTAAAGATAGAGATTAAGACTTTATTTAAGTTTTTAAAATTATTTCTTGTTATTTCAATAATTCGCAATACTTTCACTATCCCTGTAACAACACTTTTCCTAGACACTAAACGAAAAATAGTTGTCTCACTAAAATTAAATTGCTCTACAGAACTCAAATACTGTATGTTATATATAGTCTTTCTAAAAATATATGTATATATGTATATCTATGTATATATTAAATTTGCTAGCACTAGTTATTAATAGTGAAATATTAAATTTATGTTGAAATTCCTTTCATAAAGGATGAAGTCCTTGGTCAAAACTAATCAAAAAGAATTCTTTTAAAAGTAAAATGATTTAAATACGAAATACCTCTTGTCTCACAATCTTAAATTCACTTTAGGAAAAGTTTTGGAAGTGGTGCTGCTTTGCTGTTGTTCTAGAAAGTTTGTTGAAATTTAACCCGTTTAAGTATTGAAGTATTAAATGAATTAGATCACAGGAATAAAGAAAGCTTTTTTAATAAAGAATTCCACTACAGGAGTATAAAAATAGATGTGTGTTAGAGAAATACTGTAAATACGAATTAAATGGAAGAATTATTAAACGCTTTTGCTTGTAAAATTGTATACAAAATTTAGTTCAAGGTTAGGTGGAAAACATAACTGAGACATTTCTTCAAATCCCTTAAATACTCAACAAATATCTTCAACTAGTTTGCAACTTTTTAAATTTTTTTTAACATTCAATGGCAACTCTAAAAGTACCAAAATGCTTTAAAAATAAATAGGGGTGCAAAATTTGTAATATGTATATTGATTTCTCATCTTCTTAATATTGCATCATTCCATAAATTCATAACGAAATATGTATCTAAACTGCTCAGGATTATATGTATGTACATAACAAACATACATATATGTGCTCTGAAGAAATGCTTTCAGTGCCCAGATGAAAGTCCATCTAAAAGCAAAACTTGCAGTTGAATCTAATCTAAATTTTGCAGTGCTTTATCCACATGCAACGTAAGTGGGCCCAGATTAATTTTAATAATTCAGAATTTCTAGAAGACACATCCTTTTTGAAAAATATGATCATTCGCGTAATGTGGATAGTGTAGCTTAAAATTTAAACTTCATATTTCATTCGAAGAGTTCCGGAGACACTTCGGTTAATTTTATTTGTTTTATTTGCATATTAAGCTAAACAATGGCTAACATCGATGTTCTGTTCATGCCGCCTTGTTTAAACAGCAGTAATGATTCAATTCAGTTCACATTGTACACAATTTACACATAGTCGCGGAGGCACTTCAATTCTATGGCCTAATTTGCGTTGAGGCCTAGTGAGGGGCATTAAAATTCCGCACGTTGTGTGGAATTTTTGCTGAAGGTGCCTATGTCTGCTAGTTGGTACCTACCTATAGTACGAAACAACCCGGGCGCGAGGATTTTAACTGACATAATTTCTAGCCAAAACAAGCAGTCATTGCGCCACCTTCTGCCAAAGACAGAGGAGCTGCACATGAAGGGCACGAAGCCACCTTAAGTAAGAGAGTTAGCTGATGAGGTTGTTTTTAATTTGCAGAACGAGACGAGTACCTGCGTTCTAGAAATTTTCGAGACTGTGAGTAAATTACTCGAATTTCACGCTCAAGAATTTCATAAAAGGTCGAGTGCCTCGCATAAAATTTATTTTAATTGAAACCCCACTATATAAAAGAGTCGTCTGCTAAGTAGTGGTTCCTCACGTTACTACGTTTAACTGAAACCATATGAGGAGCTGTTTTATTTAATTTAACCCTTCGAGCTCCTTGTGCAGACTGCAGAGGTAGGTACTTTTTGTGAATACTGATTTTGAATATATAGAGACAGCGCTAGCCACTGCTCAAAGGACTTTCCTCTTTGCCTCCAATTTTGGAAGTTATTTCTTGGGTAGGAGCTCCGGTGGTTGCCATGAATAATTGTCCAGGTAAGGACCCATCCTTTCGAAAACAAACAGAAAGGCACCGCAAAGTGCCGCTGCATTGAGTCAAGGAGCTGAAGAATTGCGATCGTGAAGGACCCTCTTTGGAACTTCTCACCCAAAAGGAACAAACCGAACTGAAGGACCAGTAACCGGGGAATTTTGTTGCAGGGCAGATATAGTGTTTAACTTTTGTGGAATCTGTTCCTCGGCGCAGAAGTCGGGTTCCCCAGTCTGGAGCGACAGTCCCACTCTCTGGAGATGGTACAACACCAGCTCCCGATCTGTTAGATTGCATCTCCCTGATTATATCGGAAATCCGGTTCGATGTTTGCCTATAGCCTCACATTTGGATGCGGTGTCGTAGGCCCCTTACAATTCGACAAATGCTTTCGACTCCACTCGCGGAATGAACAAAATGTTTGCCCATCATAAATAGGGTCTTGTACTCGGCTCAGCTTTGATTTTTCGTCCTGCGCCCCGCAACTAAAGAGCCATACGCTTTAATTTCACCAAATTCACGTGCTAATTATGATTTCGACTACGTTCTTCACCTCCTAGATTTTTTATTTCACTAATTCATCATTTCCTGCGACTACATCTGTTGATATTTCGCGTTTCCAATACATCCAAGATCGCTTGTACCACTGGCTTGTTTCATAAATATTTCTCATATGGAGGGGCAATTAATTCGGAAAGGATTAATTACGTTGGTCCCTTACTTGCTGCCCAGGGGCAAATTGGATCACCCTCAGACCGACTTCGCCGATAAACGTCTACTGGTTATACCTACAAATGAACATATATTGTATGCCGTGCCTTTTCTCGCCGTCACCACCCTCTATCCATTTCCAACAAACATGTTGGGAATTTTACAAAATAACGAAGAAGTCGTTTGTCGCCGCGAATGGCTGAAATGTTCCGCATCCCCGGCCATAATTAAAGCAAATGCTTTTCCATGAGCAAAACAGCAGGAAAAGCAGCAGCCCGGGTACACGGGGCGGGCGCCCCGGTAAGCACGACCGCCGCAGGCCGTCCACATATCCAAAAGGTAAATTTAATGGCGTAATTTAAATGTAAATAACCGATTCTGCAGAAAAGCAGTAAAACCTTCAAAATTGCATGCTCTGCCAAGCCTTTGAAAGCTTTCAATGAAATATTCAGCTTTCATTGGGACCATCAAATAATTACGTTTCGTATTGGTAACTGGTAATCAGGGGCACCATTTCCATTAAAAACTTTTAATGCAATACGCAAATATTTGCAACGTTCTTCCGTTTATGGATCAGTTTTTTTCCAAAATCAAGCCACTATCGACCAATTGAGATATTGCGTGTATTTTTAGCATATCGCACTATATCACAAATAATCTTAAACTGAGACAATAATACTCTATAAAAACTCACGAAGTATTTATTAAAATTTATTAAAATAAATCAGATTTGTTGGAAAATAAAAAGCTTATTATTTCTTTACTTCCTCCAGCCACTGCGGAAGATTCACTTAGGTAAATTGTGCAAAATTACACGTACAATTCAAAATTAAATTGCGCAATTATACAATAACAATTTTGTATGGAATTCGTTTAGTCCGTTAATTGTAAAGCTACATCGGTGTGTAAACGAATTCCCTTGAAAATGTAAAATTAAATTTTCAATGTGATTTTAAATCTCCAAATTTAAATTATAAAAATCCTTTTGTGACACTCTCTATTGTGAATGAAAGAGTGTGTAAAATTAAACATCAACCCAATTAAGAAATTGAAAGAATAAATTTCAAACTATATAAACTTTCAAATGTAAAATTAGTAATTAAATTACCTTAAAGTTTCAATTTCAAACACCCATTCGAAATATATATGAAGCCGAAAAAATTCTTAAATAAATTACTGTATTTGGTTAAATTGGTAATTTAAGGAGATATACTACTTTATATAAATATAGTTCCAGAAATATTTTGTTTCATTTTCTATATAATCAATATTAATGATTGTGGTGGAGGCGGCCAATTTTGAGTAGCTCGGTGGCTCTAAACTTAAATACGTCACTAGGAAATTTCCACAAAGATCCCTACATTCTTTTTCGAAAAAACTCATACGAGTATATTCGAAAAATATCTTTTCTGCAATTTAAATTTAAAAGTAAATAATCGTTATTTAAAAGTATTTATATAAGTTTAATACGAAACAATAAATTTTCGAGATTTTTATATTCTCTATAATTATGTACAGTAAAATACCTAATAAAAATAATTTTAAAAATACTTTGTTGTTTAATTCAATTTTAACAATTATAAAATTTATACACAAAACTAAAAATTTTTATAAATGAAAGAATTTTTTTTGTCTACTATTATAAATACATTTAGCTCTCTTCCGGCATTCTCGGTTTTTATTTTATAACTTCATTAATTTTGTGACTGTGAATAATTTACCTCGACAAATATTCGCTTGGAAAAGTGGCGACTTTATTAATTCAGGAACTTCCATTGGAAAAGCCAAAATATTATTTCATTTATTATTAAATTTTACCACCATAAATATGTGCAGCTCCCTGTATTTTGGCTTTGCGAAAACAATGGGGTACGAGTGCTGCTTTTATGTGCGCCAATTTTATTAATTTTCTTTAATTCAGTGACATATGCATTAAACCGCAAGCGTCATTAATGCATCAGTCACATCCTCCTACTGTAGCAGTGGCAAGCGCAGATTTTTATATTAAATAAAGTATAAAAGAAAGTATTTTTTCAGTGTTTTTCAATTAACTAAAATATGAGCAACACCTGGTAATTGTTCAAAGCTTAATTGGAACTTCAGTCCGTGTTTCGTTTAAAAATTATCAATTAACTCCCAGTGGGAGGTGAGATTCACTCGAATCGAATTTGTCGTTTGCGCAAAAGCCCGCGATTTATCCAAGACGTGTGCTGGACCAGTTTCACCTGAAAATCACATGAGGGGCGACGCTCAGGTGACTCCCGAACGATAGGGGAGCAAGTCGCGAAATTGTTTTGTTAAACTGGGAATTGTCTCGTCTTGAGCGAGCGTTTTGACGGCGGCGTGGTGTGGTTGGGAGACGTGCAATTGACGTTCCAAGAAATTGAAATTTTTAATTGTCATCATTCACAGAAAGCGAGAAGACTTTGAAACATTGCGACATTAAAACAAAAAAAAAAATAAAAAAAAATAAGAAAATGTTTGCGCTCCTTTCAGGACGAGGTAAACGTCCTTTGTGAGTCGGATAAAAAGCGGAGCCCCACTTCCAGCGACAAAAAGTTCAAATACAACAAGAAAAATGTTTAATAAAAATTCTCATTATGCAGATTCGTATTATACGCCTGCCATTTTCACTGCTCGGCTCTGGCCGAGCCCACCACTGCCGTGGAAAAAGCGAGTCAAACCCGTAGTTTTTCCTTTTTGTCTGACTAATTGTTTGCTCCAAGTCGTTGTTTGCTCGCCCCCCCGAGGAATCTTTTAATGGCGAGGAAGGTTTCTCAGGACGAACTTCACCTTTGCAGCGCAGAAATCATGCCACCGTGCGACATCCGAATGGATGCATTATAAATGTCTCAACGGAGGCACGGCACGGCACGGCTGGGTGTTGCAGCTTAAGTTCGCCTTTGTTGCTTTAAAGAAATTCATATTCCAGCAGAACTCATCACCAGATCTTCTTCCCGGCAGCACAGAGACGCCCCCGCCTCTCCTCCGCCACTGTGGGGGTGTATGCAGACTCTGAGCACCATTCGAAATGAAAACGTTTGCAATCTGGAAGTGATGTAATGCAATTTCATGTTATTTTTAGCCCCTCGCGACTGTTTATTATGCACATGAGCATATAATTCCGACACGATGCGAGATGATTATGTATAACAGCACACCCAGGGACTGGAGGTCGCTCCGCTGCGTACCTTAATATTCATAAGTGTCTTAAAACTTCTTTCGCGGCGTCCTCGAGCACTCTTAGCTGCAGCTTGCGGCTCTGGCAAATTCACTTTTATTGCACCAGGCACTCAGCAGTTAGTGTGCATGTGCACCGTGCCAAACTACAATGCATCAAACATACGGCGAGTTAGTTTGACTACAATTTGAGCATAGTTGCCACACAACTTCACAGCTTCACCATAAGCTGATGATTCTACTCCCGGAAAATGAGAACTTTGCACAGCGGGTTTATCCAGGGGATCTGAACTGATTGACTAATTTTTCCATGAGGACTCGGTTTAAATTTTGATTTTTTTCTTGTCACTCTATTTTATCTCTAGGACTCTAGCGACTACTTCATTTAAGATGTTCAAAAGGTATAAATTAATTGAGAGTTGCAAAACACATAGTAGCCAAATGTTTCTTAACAATTAATGATTTACTTTTTTCATTTTCCAACGATTATCATTAGTTATTGCGATTTTTAAGAGCTGAAAGAAATTCAAAGACTCAAATACCAGGACTCAAATCAAACCATATCCTTAATATCAATTCCCAAATATCAAACTGAATTAAAAACTTTATTAGCATTCTTAAACTCGACTTACATATATTTTCGATATTTCAAAGTTAACAGTATGACGATACAAAATCACAAAATTGAGAAGGAATTTTCTAATCAAAATTAATGTTTTCTTAAACTATGTCTAAATTTCAATTTAATGCACGTTTTAGTGTGTTATAAAAAAAACAAAAGACGCAGCTAAAACCTTTCAATCTGTCAATTGTGTCCTTTCCACATAATAAATTTTTGGATTAAATTTTTGACGCAATTTGATATTATTTTCGAGTTATAAAAATTGTTTGATATGGGTAACTGCTCATTAATTTCAATTCAATGCAAAATTTCCTACAAAAGCTGAAACCGGATCCGATGTGAAAAAAACACAGCTATTGTATCAAACCTACATAAGCTAAGCCTTCCAGCTAACTATCGACAAGTTTTCAAATAAAGGATTGTCTGATATTTCACAACCTTCGAAAAATTCAGATCCAAGTAAAAGCAATTGAAAACTGCTAAAAGTTAACTAAAAGCCTATAGGCGCACAATGCATTTTTCGCGAGCTGACAAGCACGCATTTGTGGAGTATATCATATTTTTAAAATATCAAATATTTATATACATATTCGTATACAGGGTGGTCCATTTTAATCTTCAATGGGATATAGCTCCTCAAATAATGGAGGAATCCAAAAATTCTTCAGACAAAAGTTGTTTGTTTTCGAGGGGGCAATAATTTGGGCCCATTCAATTTTGGGCTCGATGCCAAATTTTGGCCTTTTTGGGCCCAAAGTATGTTTTTTTAAATAGGACCACCTATTTCTGATGATGGATTTGGATTCCTTGTCGAAAAATACGAATATTTTACTTGAAGCATTTTTTTCAAAAACCCGCCCCATAAGGCCCAAAAGTCGAAATCACTCTCGTAATACGAAATCATCAATATCTCCCTGAATAAGCTGTTGCCAGCGATTTTCCTCACAAAAGTAATTCCGTTTGAAGAGAGACTTCATTTGGGCCTACACAACTGTGGGCCCAATGCCAAATTCGGGTCTTCTTGGGCCCAAAGTATGTTTCTTCAAATAAAATCACCTCAGTTTGATTATGGATTTGGATTCCTCGTCGGAAATTCTCAATATCCAACCACATGAAATTTTATTAAAAACTCACCCCATAAGGCCCAGAAACAATAATGTCCAGTAGGAAAAAGTAACATAGACGCTTCAATTAATAAGATTGATTGCTTTTGGTACATCAAAATCACAGGTGATAAATACACGCTTCAATACAATATCCATACGTATCGCGAGAGTGATTTCGTATTACAAGAATGATTTCGACTTTTGGGCCTTATGGGGCGGGTTTTTGAAAAAAATGCTTCAAGTAAAATATTCGTATTTTTCGACAAGGAATCCAAATCCATCATCAGAAATAGGTGGTCCTATTTAAAAAAACATACTTTGGGCCCAAAAAGGCCAAAATTTGGCATCGAGCCCAAAATTGAATGGGCCCAAATTATTGCCCCCTCGAAAACAAACAACTTTTGTCTGAAGAATTTTTGGATTCCTCCATTATTTGAGGAGCTATATCCCATTGAAGATTAAAATGGACCACCCTGTATATGTATTATTATTATTAATTTATTCATTTTACTTAATGAAAATATATTAACGAAAATTAGTAACTTGTTCAACGTATTTCCGGTGCGACTACTAAACAGATAGTAAAAATGATGATGTCAAAAATGTTACGAAATACAGCAATGCGCCCTTCATTAGATAATGTATAATTTAATGGATTATTGGATACAAGAAGTGAAATCCGCTTTAAATAAATTCAATTTCCACTCCATTTTATTCACCTGAATTAACCTTTTAATTGACCATCATCCAATGTTATTAAATACAATTCGATTTTAATTAAAGAATCAACAATTTTCATTGTAATTTTCTATTAAATTTAATCTCTACTTTAACGTGAAAAAACAAAAACAGAAATTTGCAGCGATTTCAGATTTCATTCTCGTAATGCAGTAGTTGCAATTCTTTTCAAAATAGTATAAAAATCTGTACCTAGCAGAAACGATCAATCATTCCTTTGTGATGGGAGAAACTGAGAAAAAAACATTTAAAATGTTGGTTTTCTCCCATACAAATTGGTAGTTTATTTCAGTTCCAGATGAAATGGTTTTTCGGAAACATCTGGGATCAATTTAGCCCGGATTTACTTTCGTTTACAATTGAAATCCTAAAGCAAATAATTGAGGGATTGGAAGGAAACAACTAAAACTTCACAAGTGTATTTTTCGACTATTTAGAAAAATGTACTTGAACTTTTGACAGTCTGCAATACTAAATGTGAACTTAATCATAAAACATGTTTTATTCGCATAATTTTATTGTTAAAATTCCTTAAGATTTTGCAGTTAAAACTTAAACTGGATGCATTATATGCCGATATCAGTCAAGTGTAAATGGCTAATATATTTAAAATCAAACTAGTTTGAGGTTTTGTAGTCGGACGACCGATACTTCCCCTACGACCGGTGTCCTTTCATGAATCTCAAAAGTTTTAAAGTCATTATATGGGCCAAGTGACCGCAAAATTTGCTTTTGTCACAAAGCGACGTTCCCAAAGAGAGAAGCATGTTCGCATACATGCAGCCCCAGATCCAACCAAGGAAAGTTGCCCGAAGTCCCTAGAAATCAAAGCTCAAACCTGCCATAAAGTGTTTTGTAAACAAGGAATCCGTTTGCAGCTACCCCACTTTGTCATATTCAAATGTCACCCCAGGGACCCGTTGTTGGCTTATTCCTAGTTTGTTTGACTGCTTTTATACTGGGATTGGGTCTCCTACATATTGGGCGTGTTCAGAAACTTTGTAAAAGATGCTTCTTAGTTTCCGCTATGAACTTTTACGAACATGCAACAGAGTTCGTTAAACCCCCTGCCGACAATCCCTGTGGAAGCAATAATTATTCCCGTCCAATCTTGGGCCCCGCCAATTCCTCCGAATTAGCTCCTGTAGATCGTAGCCAGGTCGGATGACTTGGCTTTCATTGCACCGAGCCCGCGGGATGCGCTGCCCACGTAGACCTCGAGCGTACTCTCGGAGTGGCCATTGTGTCCGGTACGTTGGCCCTACCTTTCCCGGAAGGCATACCATACAAAAGGGTTGAATGCGCCGCGGGGGAGTATAATAGCAAATTTTGCCCTTTACATGGAAACCGTCGGTATAGCGAATATAAACTGAGAATGTTTTCCTCAAACCGCAGTGAAATTGTTCTGCTTTCGAGAGAACATCACCGCGACTTTCATTTTACCTGACAGTTCCTAATTACGACTAGTCGCAATGTTACGTAAACTTTTTAATCATATACATATTTTACTGCATTTTTCCTAAATGTGTTAGAAATTCACTAAAATCCGTGGAAAAATGTTGAACAAATCTTAATTAAAAAAAATTCATGAAAAAACCTGTTTCAATAACTTTTACCACGTATATCACTTTCTCGATTTTTAATCCCGAAAAGATGCAAATACTACTGCAATTCTACGTCCCTTCAGCAATCAACAATTTATTTTTTCTATTAACACTGTAGGATTGAAAAACTTACTGCTGAAATTTTTGAAAAATATAAGATTTAATTATTATTTTTCTTATTTATATTTATTATTGCAACCTCAACCAGAATTATCATCAATCAACTTTCATCAAAATTTTTAATTGATGATTATTTATTTTTAACGCTCAACTTTGCGTAGCTGGCGGAAGAGTTTTGTTAAATTTTTATAAATTTTTTCTAAGTAAATGTTTCAAGTTTAAAACTTAACGTATTTACTAATCTAAACGCACAGAGTGCGCCAGGTCAAGTTCTCGCAAAACCGACCGCGCACTGTGCAATATTTATATATGTATTATATTTATAATATTTATCTCCGAGGCTAGTTAGGTTCAAGGTTACTATTATAAAAAGGAACAGTATTCCAAATTTCATATGTCCAGGTTGAATAGTTTCCAAGATATGAGTGCCCAAAAATCGCAATTCTGGGCACTGACTGACTAACTGACTGATAGATCATCATAAATCTATTAACAGTGTTTTGATAAGCACAGAAAAATATTGTGTGAATTGATAAATTTAAAGACAAAATTTGAGACCCTTGAAACTTGAATTTTACTCCAGACATTTTAAGCCTCATCATATTTTAAAATCATCTCTTACAAAGCTAAGTTCAATAATTTTTAATCCTTTCAATTGAAATGAATGAATTGATATTAAATTTATAATGGCTTTTAGGAAAGTTTGGAATGAATGCACATCTTAAAAAGCTATAGAAAACCGTTGATTGCCGTGCCGCATTTTCTGATACAAAAATCGTATACTAATTTTATTATGTTATCATGTTGGAATTAGCAAAATTCAATTTATATTGTAAATTTTCCGATAAATAAACAGTTGTTAAAACTTAAATACATTGCTTTTGGGTGGTATTACGGAATTGATAGTACGCTTGGTTGTTGTGGATGGTATTGGCTCTGGGTATCGTAAAGGGCCCTTGCGGCGATGCGAGCACCAAAATCAATTTTCCAAAATTTTGACTGAGAGCCAAACTATAATGAGTTATGCACGTGAGTGTGTTAACTCGCTTAAACTCACCGAATCGCCCAGCGCAACATGGTCCCTGGTAATTATGCCCTGCCGCAACATTACGGCGCGACACATTTCGGGAAGCCAGCGCAGAACGCACATTCGGGCGCTGGAAGGTCCTTGATATATAAAATTACTGTCGCTCAAGGCAGAATCCCGGCGGCAGCTACTGCGGCCAGGAACTACCCGGGCACATTCTTTTGGTTATTTTTTTTCTCTATTTGGAGACATGCTAAAGCTTTTACCGTCCTGGGAGTTTGCGGAAAATATGGCGGGTGCAGTGCTTCTTCGTTGGCAGCCACAAGAAAAACCAAAGTCACTTAGTTGTAAGTAAATTCAATTTCATTTTATGGGAAGATAAAAGCATCTGCGGACGGAATGTGTGTCGTTTGCTTTTCCCTTGTTTTATTAGCGGAAACAATGCATAAATGGGCGGAAGGTGGAAATGTCAGGGAGTAACAAAATTTTAAAAAACGTTTTTTTTTTTATAATTTGAATTAAACTCTTTGATAACATGTACTCCATGAACAATGTAATTATAATATTTAATAAATATATTTATAAATCAAATAAGACGGTCGGAAACATTCGAAAATTCGAAAAATTCACAAAAATTTTATAATTTTCGATTTTTATTGTTGCCACTTTTTGTGGACGAATTGAAACGAAAGTTTGTCAAACAATTAGAAATATACATACTTACATAAATTTCAGGGGCATCTCCTTTTATCGATCCTTTCCTCGTTGTCAACGAATATCTGCGCTTTGGAAGGAACGTCATGCTGAAAATCAAATTATAGTCATATAATATCCGGTAGTACTTTATAATATAATATTATAACATAAAACCTACAAAAATGGAAAGGAATGGCATTGTTTAGTTTTGTTTTTACATAAATTTGAAAATAAAGCTATATATAGGTAATAGTCCATCAAAAATTTGTTTCTCCCAATGTTCTGTTTTTTCGAACTTATAAATTTTTTTAACATACTTTTATTACTTTGACCTGTAACTTCTTAACATTGTAAACAAATCTTGCAACTCACTTGTTACTCACTTCTAATTGTCGTATAGTTTTGAAACTTTATGCAATTTTAATGATAATACAATAATAGCGTACCATCAGGCGTGAAGAATTTAATAAAAAATTACCGCGGTATTTGTAATATAAGTATGTATGAAAACTATATGCTAGATTCTGTAGTGAATTGTAAAATAACCTTAATTATAAATAATTTCTGCGAAACAAATTGTAATTCTAACTCACTTGAAGGAGGTTCGTATTTCAATATAATTAATAAAGACTCGACTAAATTAGAATTGCTCGACTTCCACTCTTTTGGCAATGCTGTAGCCTTAACGAATCATATCTTAACGTCCAAAACAGTAAATATAAAACCATGACCTTTTTATAATTAAATTAAATAATTTTTGCGGCTTTCGTTACAGATATTTTGTTGAATTTATATGGCCCTAAAAATTCTATTCGTTCGAGATTCTTGCTCTAAGCTTATGGTTGTCACGAGCCTATGTATAATATTACTAACTACCTTTTTCGTGCGACTTCGCCCGGGTGAAATCCCCAAGTATCAAGTTTGGTGGAAATCGCATAACCCTTAAAATTTGATAGTCCGCCATCTTGAGTTCGCAAGTTCAGTTTGTTTGAAATGAGTGACCCCGAAAACCCCCAAGTACCAAGTTTGGTGGAAATCGCATTAACTTCAAAATTGTACTGTCCGCCATCCCCGTATATTCGTAAATTCTGACAGTTAAAAAAAGTAGGCTATATCACTTCTGCCAACCTCTTCTTCATATCTGCAAAGTCTTATCGAAATCGGTTCAGCCGTTTCGAAGATTAGCCCGGACAGACAGACAGACACTTCAATTTTATTTATAATGTGTAAATTATATAATTTGTTGTTAGATTCATAGATTTTAGTTCACCATCAATTCAAGAGTGAAAGCTTCGATATAGAACATGTAAATTGGTTTATAAATGCTATACTTTCTATAACCTATTAGGGAAATATCTGTTGGGAAAAAATAAATTAATTAATTACAACACCGAGATATCAATTTTAATTTCAGGATCAAGGCAAGCACAAAAATTCCCATTTCACCCATTTTTAAGGGATTTTAATAAAATGTATAAAAGGAATTGGAATTTATTGGAACAAAAATATCAAAGTGAAGGGAAATCGGATTTAATACCGATTACCCCCACCTAAATCCTGAGTACAGTATTTATTTACTCCTCGTAATTTTTCCGACAGCGTAATTATCTTAAATTACTTGCCCCCTCCGACGTGCCTCCTTCTCGCAGCAATATATCAAGTTCGCAGCGAAAACAACCCAGTTGATGAGCAGCACCTAATGCTGTTAAAAGATTAATGCTCCGGGTCAATATCAAGGACTCCGTGGAGCAGCTTCTCGTCCCATGGAAGACAGGCTCCCGTTGGAGTTGCATTAGGCAACAAGTTTTCCAGAAATATTTGCCAGCCGTAAATACTTCAGCACACGGTTTTCGCTAACACGTGTTATTTCGGTCCCTACACACGTCCTGTGCTGCCCGACGTTATTTATGAACTCATTCCGGGGCCCGCACTTAGCACTAGGACGACGACGACGAGGACCCAGAGAAAGGGCCCCATCCGGGGGTCCTCCCAGTCGTCGTATAGTCGTTCTCGAATGATTTGAAGAATTCACGTGTGCCACTTGCCGTTGACGAGGAAGAGGCCTCCTACGTCCTCAGGGACGGATGGGAGCCCAGTCGTGAGTAATTTGGTCCAGATCGAATAAACTCAATGTCAAATCAAGCAAAACAATCGATTTTCCTGGAAAAAAGGAACTCGTTGGAGAAATCACGGGTCGTTTCCTCGCATATTTGCCCGACTTAAGAACTGCTATCGTATGCAGCTGCCCGGACTAAAGGACCGGAGATGCCCAATAGTAAATTTGTATATTCATCTCAGAATATCTGTCATGTATGATGACTCTATGTTATGCCCTTGCCCCCAAACGCTTTTTATTCATTTTCAATGCTCAATTTATCTCATAACAATTTCAGAGAGGCACTTGTCGCTTTCATGTCGCATTCTATGCTCCGTTGTTATCTACGTTGAATGCTTTAATTTCACCCTCCGGTAACGGCATAAGCACCAAAAGGTCATCGGAAGCTAAGTAGTCCTTTTAGCAAATTCCCTTTGAACTCCCTTCTTCTGAGAGTATCTTCCACAAAAGTCTTGCTCACACCATCGTCCATGCGTTCACTAGAAATGTAAAACGATTCGATTGTTATCTGAAGACTCTGCCAGAAGAAGTCGACCAAGATAAAGTCCACTGATTAGTGCCAGCGACTGTACTTAGCCAGAGCTTGCTAACTTGCATAGTCGCTGGCGTTTTCTTAAGATCTTGAAACTTTTTGGTGTGTGTCCAAGATGATCTTTGGAGAGTTTCACCCGGAGGCGATTAGCGGTAGCAGTGACTAATTTTCTTGCTACATTTTCTTTTTACCATTCTGAAAGAATGCCACTTTCTTAGTCTCCATTTGAAAGACTTGAAGTTTCATTTTCTGAGGAGATGCTCTATACCTCAAAGTAAAATTCTTTTTCGTTTAAATCGATTTTAGGCACGACAGCAGTGCCAGTAACAGAATTGCATGGCAAATAGGACGGCTCGGTGAAGATAACGAAGCGTCAATTACAGAAAAGTAAAGAGTCGCCTTAAGTCCAAAGTTAGTTCTTTCATCCTTTAAGGACCGCAATGAGGAGGGTCAGAGGACATTAAGGGAAAAGATAAAATGATTTCCCCGGAGCACCGGGTGCCGTAACATTGCCAGCCAACTGGATGGAGCAAGTGTTTGAGAGCAGATTTCGTTGACAAACACTGAGCGCCTATTGAATGAGGAGCAAAGAAAAAAAAAAAAGATACACCCAGCCAGAGTGGCTAACCCCAGTATTAGCATAGAATCCGGGATATTCCCGGGAACCAGCATGAGCAGAGCCCTCTTCCCGGGCACTAATGACGCTCTTGAGTGCTCCACTAGACGCTTTTTTCCCTTCTTCTTCAGCGGACACTTTAAACAGTTCTTGGGGCTCCAAGTGATCCAATCGTAAGAAAATTACTCGCTCAAGTGCAGAGGAGCACCGGAGTGGCTTTCCTGTCCGTTGTCGTCGGGTCTGAGGATCCGTGAAGTGCCGGCTTAAATTCAGTTTTAATTGAACCTAATGAGACATGAAGGCAGCCACGTTCTCAAAATTCGTTTGATTTTCACGCTCCAATCAACCCCCGGCATATGTATGACACCAGCCGGGGGAGGCGCGCTGATAGCGTTTCTGGAACCCACAGACGAGGCAATCGCTGAGGTAATTCCAGACACGACCGTCAAGGTGGAAACCAGATAACCTTCCCGACGGTTATCAACTTGCAGTTTCGCTCAAAGTTTATTTTGCAGAACGGGCCCGGCGGCGCGACGGGCTGTTTAGAACTGTTCAGAGTCCAACGGAGGAGCCACCGCACTGGAAATAGTCTCGGATGCGTCTCATATTCTCCAGTAAATTGCATCAATGCATCGCAATGACTTCACGCTGTGCAAGAATTCCCGGAATTTTTCACCTGCATACGCACAATGCACCAAGTATCTTTGCTGACCATTAAATTGGCAGATCCACGCTCGTCTAAAAGTTGATAAATTCAATTTAAGCAGTCAAAAGAACTTGATATTTACTAAAAACTTCAAATGACCATACATAAGTCCATTATGTACTATTCAAATAAACGGAAAAAAGCTAACAAAAAATACGCACAAAAACATATTAACTATGTAAATACGATCCATTATCCATTAATTAATAGAAAATGTAGCGTAATGTTGAACAAATAACTTCTCACATATAAAAATATATTATGTCTACAAATTGCAAACCGTTTTAATTGATTGAACTCAAATATGGCATAATTGTATAAGTACATACAAAAATAAAATAAAACTACACTCTCGTCAAAATAATTGCACAGAGTTTTTCTTTCTATAGAACGGTGGTATTTAATATATCTCTATAAAAATTGAAGCTTTTATTTGATTCATGTGATATACTCTTTTCAAGTTCCATTAATTTTTTACCAATTTTTACCAACATTATAAAAATGTATATTCCAAATGACAAATATACCAAAAAAGTATGTCGATCGGTTCTACTTTTCAAAATATTTAACTAAGGAAATTTCGAAAAACTACCTTTTTCCGGCGCAATTTTCAGCGTATTTCCAAAGAAATGAATTCGAAATTGTTTAAAAACCATAATTTTGCTTGACAATGTAAAGATTTTTCCTAAAATGCTCACTAAAATTGCAACAATCCGACTACAAACAAAATCCAAGCTAAACCAAGTCAAGTATAACTTTTATTTTAAAAACGATACAATCTGAAATAGAATATGCTTTAAAAATTTTAAATTTTGGCTTTCAAATTATAAATTTGAAAAGTTTTCAATGACAATAATTTTTAATTTAGATGCTCAGTGCAACGTTAAAAATACATGTTTTATTGTTTTGTGAAGTGTTGGTTATACATATGCAAGACACGTAAAAATTCGTTTTATATACTATTATAATTTAATTTTTCGACCGTGTTTTCACACAGTCAGCCAGTAACGCTACCGGACGTCAAGGTTTACAAATTTTAATTTAATTTCACACGTTTGTTCAAAGTCAAAAGAACCAATATATCAAATCAAATTAAATTATTTTCCGGTTTATTTATCAGGAAGCATAAAACAAAAATAATATTTGGCATTTTTTGCAAAAAGCAATCAGTGGAAGAATTTGATCGCAAATCTAATTTCGCTTTGTTCACACTATTTTCTAGAAACTGTTTGTTTGTTGGTCAGATGTCATTCAATTTTTGGGGTAAATTATTTTATATTAAGGTTCATATCTTTTTTAATTTATACTATGATAATTAGAATAATATAATACGTGCTAGTTTAGTAAAATAAAAATAAGGAGTCGAGAAAATGTAAAAAAGATGTACCTATGAATTTCATTTGGCCCTTTATCTTCCCCTAGATGCAAATAACCACATTCCAAAAATTACATAAGTCGCACATCAGTTCACCTCACCGCATAATCAGACATACGTAGGTAACCCTATTCATGCGACCAAGTAACAGGTTAAGCTCACAAACTCATTAAAATCCCTTCATCTGGCGAATTTGCATAAATTTGGTTATATCGTTTTTACTGTTTTCCAGCCAAAGGGGCCCTTCTCCGGCGCTTTGGAACTCTGCAAACATATCACGGTTAAGAATTCCGCCATAATTCAACGATTGGGCTAATTGAATTAAAAGGCAAGCGGAGCATCTGATCATTTCGCGAATTATGTCGCGCTGAATGCTCCTCAGATGCGGTGTAATATGAGTTAAATTACATTGCGACAGTTGTTTTAATTCCCCGGCAATAATCGCAGTCCTAAAGCGCGGAGGCCCCATTCCGTAAAGTGACTAACGTCTTTTGATTTCAAGCATCCCACCCTCGCGGTGATCCGCCATCGCACCACCGCAGCGAAGATGTGTGAATCGGGCGTAAAATCCCATTGAAGTTCACAAATCCATAAACGTTAATTTCGCGCCTTCCTTCTAAATCTCGCGCGCGCGAAAAAAAAAAAAAAATTATTAACACCAAAGCGTCCCACAAGTAGCGCGTCAGCTTTCAATTCACGGCACGGCTTTGATATTCCGCGGGCGTGAACCAGCCGTAAATTAAGGTTTTTCTCTCTCTTGTTATTTTATGAACGCATTAGACGAAACATTTCAATGAAAATATATTTATCTGAAAACCCCCGAATATAATGACACGTACCCTCTCGTCGCGCTTCTGATTTGAATACATTACCCGACCCAGCGATCGATGCTGGGCCCGTTCCGGGAATACAAAATAGGGTACTGGCGCTAATTGAAAATGCCGCGACATTACTCTCTTTTTCTTTCACTTTTACCAGACAACAGCCGCTGAAATGCGCAGCACGGAATGTTTAAAAAGCACAAATTGTTGAAAATGGCGATGAGAAGTGAACGTATCTACTTGGAAGAAAGCGGAGTCACACTTTTTTTTTCCTCGGCCCCGTGATGTGGCCTGGCCATTAACTAATCGCTGCTCCGAACTTTAAGATTCTTGGGGCGGGCGATGACAAATTTTTGTCGCACTTGTCTGTTAAGAATATTAACAAAATAAACTCAGCTCGACTAGGCATAAAAAAGCAGACTCACGAAGTCAGCCAAGTAGCCCTTGTATCCTCAGGGGACACTTAAAAAATCGTAAGCAATCGTGCTTCACAACTTTTCTCATAAACAGAAACATATCTACTAAATAAAGTACCTACTTTATTTTCAAAGCAAAACACAAATCTTCAATATTTCATTATTTCTGCATAATTCTCTTCACCAAAAATTGTTGTGTGTATTTCACAAGTTTTCTTAAGAACACACATTCAACTTTTATGAGCCCATCCCATATGAAGATTTTGCCAGCTAGTCATAATGGGTCAGTTATGAATATGAGTACTTAGCTATTATGCAAAATGTTCCAAAAAGCCCGGTGGGCTGCTCTTCTCAACAAGAGTCTTATTTTGACGACAAAAGTTGACCTTAATGAATTAAATTTAAGAGTTTGAATGCAGTAGAGAGTGCCGAATTATTTAATTAATGTCCAACTCATTAAAGTGGCCGGGTTAATGTTTTGTCCTTCAACACTGCTTAAGAAAATAATTATTAGCACTTTTTCTTCATTAACCCAACCGAAACTTTTAGCCGCATTTGTTAACTCATCAATAACTCTTCAAATTAAGGACGCCAGTTATGCTAATGGATTCATGATAAAATAAAGATTCAAAAATCAATCGAACAGCTATCAGTTTTGTCAATTAAATGCATAAATGCGCGATTTTAATTCGCTTTCGCATAACTGAGTAATATAACGTAGATATGAAATTATTTCACACCTATAGTGATAGACGGATGTCAATAAAGATCAGTGATAGGTATATACAATAAATAAAGCAAATATCAAGTCAAAAATTGTTATTTCGACTGCTTGAACTTTTTCAATCGATACCACTCTTATCAATTTAGCGAGAGTTATGAACTCTAGCGAAATTGTTCGGTTTTAAAATTTAAATACGAAAAATCCAATTACAATTTTTATATAATGTTCAAAATCTTTGTTAATTTTTGTTTTTTAATTTTTTTTTTTGGAACAATATTCATATAATACGTAAGTTCAATTAATACTTACTAACATAATTAATTTGATTACAAAAAAAAAACATGTTCGAGAAAAAAGCCAAATTTTAGGCCCGTCACATCGGATCGGAATCCCACCTTCAAATTAAAAATTATGCAGAAATTTATATGAGTCACATCTATGTATCATCGAAGGTTTTCATACTTCGTTTTAAAATTTACAGCAGTCATAAATATTAATTGTTAATTAAGTATGTTGGTTTTAATTGTCTACCTGTCAAACATCTTATTTCGATTAGAAGTAGATATGTTGTAAACCTACTTTTTCAAAATCCCTATCAGTCATACAATAAATATCCATAAATCTAGTGTTAAAACAAACTATCGTAAAATAAATCAACAAACTCATTAAATTGCATAGTAGAATTAATATAGTGGAGATATCTTTAAACGCTTATGTAACTAAATTGTTTGAAAAATTATATGTCCTTATGACATAAACGATCTCAATAAAAAGAAAACCTACCCTTGAACCAAATTACGAACCGAGGTAGAAAATCTACAAAAACCTAATTGGTTTCGACTAAATCCTCATGGTGTTTACATTCATCTGCATGTGACAGACTATGTAACAAGTATTTTATGCAAAGCAAAACACGAGGAGAACTGCTGCCTGTTCAGCATTAATTTCTTCGATAAAAATTTTTTTTCCAAGTGAACTAACGGCCTAGTCGTATTGCATGAGGAATGATTCACGGACTGGTGGTAAAAATAGAAATAGCCACCAGCCTTCGGTAGCAGAGCCTATAATGCTTCATTCACGGCCAGGTTTACGCTGTGATCATAATATGCATATTGTGACTATATCGCGGCTACCACTGCTTCATCGAGCCTTTTCCCGCCTAAAGCTATCACATTTTCATTTCGTGTTCTTGTATCATTTTTGTCTTACCAGGTAATATATAATTCTCAAGATTGAGCTTTACTACAATATTACTTACATTTTACTTTCACGCGTGATTTAATCACGCACAAATGCCATTTAATTAAAATTAGCGCGTGTCTTAATCACGACCAAATATTAATTTGTAATTGGGCTACCTGTATTAAGCCATCACATTGAATTCTTTACATTCCCCAACAAGTATTTTGCGGAACAGAGTGAAGCTAGTCGCGCAAATAGGTAAAGTAACGGTGATTAATTATAATGGAGGTTTGCTATTAATCAGAAGACCGCTGTCTTAAGACGGGAACAACCTTGGCAGTTATAATGGTGCTTGACAGCGATCTCTCCGCGATCGCACTGTCCAAGTGCGAAAACCGCTTCACAACTGCACTCCCACTATACCGCCTGAAATGGCGTTATATTGCAGAAGTAACGTGTTCTTGCAGAAAAATGCGGTTACTGATATCTTTAACGATTTTAGTGTGCAGGCAGGTGATATGATCAGATCGCATTAGCCCCTGAATGACGAATGACACGGTCAGGTAACCGTTCTTCCTAGATTATTCCATCAAGATTGCATTAAAGATGATCGGGTTCCTTGGCAGACACTTGTCCACCTCATGTTATGAGATCAGACGTATTTCGATGAAACGGTCTTAAGTCTTTCGCCGGGTTCGACCGCTCCAGAGTTATTACATCGATTGTGAATGCCTGGAATTTCAATGCTATCAAGTTTAGTGACCGAAGTCGCGGCACAGCACAGACAAGGCGAATTATGCACGCCACTGGACGGCGGCGGTGGGGGGGTATGCGCGTGCAGAGGTATTTCTCTTAATTACACCCAATAGATGATTCAAGCATTGTTTAGCACTGCACCAAGGAAAAGAGATAGGCCCATTTTTAGCCCAGAAACAGGTCAACTGAACGCAAATATCCGCCGCAAGCTGCTATACGCCACGCCACGCCACGCGGTGACTTTCGATAAGAGTCCACGACGCCAGTGGCCAGCAAAATTCATAAACAGTGCAATTTTCATGCGAGTCGATCAACTGAAACTATGGAAATCGCGTATACGGGGGTCTTTCTTGCTCTCTCACGCGAGTTAATTTGATTCAACCTAAACGGGGTTGCATAATTTCACTACTATTTTATGGCGTGCCCATCTGCATATTACATCGACTGCCACAAATTATGCAGCGCATTGCCTAGGCGACGCTTTTTTTTTCAGGCCCTCAGCGAATGAATGCCACGGCATTTGACACGGAACTGGCATTTTCTAGCTTTCATTAAGATTCACTTTCGATGAAAAATTACTTTCTTGCGCTCGTCTTGCAGCCTTACAGGTGATTGCTTTCTTCTCCCTATCGAAAGATACCCATTCCACCAGAAAATACCACATCAACGGATATACCCCTCCGCGAGACGAAAAAGATGGTCGAAATAAATCAAAGCTTTTTCTGCTGTCATTCTTCTAATCAGCTCATTAAAATTTGCAATAATTTGACCAATTGCAAAAAAAAAGAAAAAAAATTAATTTCAGCTCGAGGTATTCATTATCTGGCTCTTAAGCCGGGTTTTATTTGAAGTTTTTGCATTCAAGGTATTTTTTTACTTCAAAGAACATTTTAAAGCTTCAACAGCTTCAGAAGGCAACAATTTTTGCACATTCAACTTTTGAGTATGCATAAACACTTCATACATGTTCATTTTTGAAAGAACTTATTTACATATATTCAGTGGTAGAATTTTCAGAAAAACACGACAATAAGCGATGATGCATGTCAATGACTTGCTTTTTGCGATCAGTCACGTCCAATCTTAAAGTCTGGCTGTTTATGAGAAGTTCATGACAATTTCCATGAGATATGATCTTCAAATTTCGACGTTTTTTTGAGAAAAAAATAAATTATCAAATTTGACTTGTATTCTTTAAGGTTGTCGGTTATTGCTTTAACACAAACAAACAAAAATAACTACTAAAAATAAAACGTTGCTATATTCGAAAAATTTCTAAAATACTAAAATTGAACTTCTAACAAAATTACTCCAGCATACATATTAATGCAAATTATTAACCTACCGAAACCAATTAAAGGATGTTCATACATTAATATATGTTCTATAGTAATGATTTGATTTGATTTCATTTCATTTATAAATTTGAATGGCATATACATAACTTCGAAAACATTTTCATTTTTGAAATATAATTATTGGAAGTAAATTAAATACTCTAAAAGGCTGTCAAAAAGTTGTACTTTTATATACAGTCCTTTGATTTACAATTTCACAAGACAAATGCGTGCTTGTCTAAATAGTCCTTCATTTCAAGAATTCTCGAGGAATGCTTTAGTACCTAACTATAAAAGAGTTTATTAATTTTAAGGGCAAAATTTTACGGGAAATGATAGTTTAACGATCTAATTCAGTTTAAAAGATTTGCGTATTGGGAAAAGCTTAATTTTAGTTTTGCTTTTCAGTAATAGCTGAGTTTATTTCATTTGAATACTAAAATAAATAGATATACTATTCTATCAATAAAAAGCAAATATTGAGAATTTGCATAATTCAAATATCGAAATGTTTTGGAAAATTAGAAAAAATTCGACGAATTGGCAGACAACCTAAATATAATAGTCAATAGATTTTGTTTATTTAATTGTTTTATGCATAATCATATTGTAATATTAGATTCATAAACGATAGTCCAAGTGTTCTAAGAATATTTAGTAAACTTTTCATGTACAAACATCGTCGTATCATACATATGTATATCAGTTACTTACAAATACCGCACTTTTCCTTACAGTGAGCCGCTAAAATTCCTGAAGAATCTGTATAACCGCCGAATGCTTAAATATTCATGAAATGTCTGTTAATTCTAGGGCTTTTAGTTTTCTTGACTAGAACCAAGTAACGGCAGACTGCCAAGAATGATTCTAAGGGGAGTACCGTTGATTCGGAAAATCGTCCTCTTTATAGCCGACTTATGAAAGAAGAATTAAATTTAAAGCGTTTGCGTGCTTAGACTGTAAAAATCTTTGAATATTTCTAGATCTATTAAGTGTTACGATTACAAGGAAGATAAAAAAATAATGGTTTTTAATGAGGCTACTTGACGTGTAGGCATTTTGTTACACAAAAAAAAATTATGGTAATTAGGGGTCATCCATAAATTATGATTAATGTTATCAGAATATAAATTGGTTAAAGTATTAACACAAATTTTATATTTCATTCGAAAAAGTGTTCGGCTAGCCCAGAAGCTTCTATAAATTTTGGTTTGTTCTCTATGTAAACGTATACTACATATAAATACCTTTTTCGTGAAACAAAGTATAATGTAATATCTTACCGTCTCTAATTATTCGAAATACATTTATTTAATTTAAAAATATATAGTATGTATAATAAAAAGCACCACCGCTGATAAAGAGACAGTGTTGTGCGAAACAATAGTAGCCAGTATAGAAACTTTAAATTTTGTTTTTGGTTTTTAGGGAGAAATATAAATATATTTAAAATTACAATAAAGTCTTTATTAAACCCTTGTGTTTAATTAATTCATAATAGTTAAGAAGTTTGTCTAAAAATTGAAAGCCTCCTCCCCTCTATTTTTCTGACAGTGGTAAAATGGATAAGAAAGTTCCTCGTTTTTGTCTAGAATCAAGGGATTCTTTTTAGCTTACTCGTACAAAATAATAGTCTGATTCAAAGAATATTGGCAACTAGATCAAGTAAAAGGTTTAGGAAAATCAAGCGTTTATAATGATTCGGATTTACTGGAATAACAGATGATTGTAATAATTAATAAATAAATAAATAGAGTAGTTGATTCAATTATATTATAAATTGATTCATCGAATTTATTTAATATTATCATCTAATAATGCAGCTCAATTCTGCTAAAAAAGTGGATAATTCTACTAAATTAATAAATTGATTCAGACACAGAAAATAGACAAAACAACTCAAAGTTTAGACGTTTCAGCTAATCGCTTTGGAGGACTAAAAATCATTTAAAAAAAGTTAGATGAATTGATCTGCTTTTGAGTGAATCGAGTATTCTATAATATAATTTTCTTACGCATTCAAGATGATGTCACGTAAGGGAGAGGAGGTCCAAAAATCGCTGAATTATACAATTTTGAAAATTTTGTAATACACATGTTCAAGACGATGTAGGAAAGAGCCTTGTTGCCGAAACAAGTCTGGATTTTGCGCAAAATCTATTCCCAGTGGAAGAATTAATCGAATCGAGAAAATATTGAAAATATCCAACAATGCAGGAAATTTTCCATGTAACATAGTCGACGGGTTCGTGGCCACAGAGGCGTTATTATATTCAAATGCAAATTTTATTTGTGCCCCAGAGGTCGGCGAGAAGCGCGTATTCGGATCGTCGGAGTAATTTACGGTGTCCACACCGCGCCAGCGAGCCGAATTATTTATTTGGGGCAAAAGTTATTGTTAAAATCATTTGGCAACGGCCGCCATAAATTCATCCCATAACCCACTGAATGCGGCTCGCGTTGCATGTGAATACCTAATGAGGTCGGGTGTCGCGACGGTGGCGGGAATCGGGAATTTACTCCCGATTCGGGGCGGTACCGCCGCCGCCCGTGACATAACGCGGCGCAGCGGGATAGCCACCCTTAAAACCGCGCCAGCACCGTTACCGCTGCTTCCCAGGTATTTAAAGACACCTGTAATTGCTACGAGACTCACGTAGTCGCGCTGCGTCCATTAATATTCCGGGGAGCGTTGCCGCGGAGAACGCGGTTTCTGCTCCGGCCCCGGCTGGGAGGCAATTGTTTGAATAGAGCTGCAGGAAGTGTTCTAACGGTTGCGCCGACTGTTCACGACTTGAGCACTTAACCTTTTGGTTCTTAAGAAGTTGCTTACCGCGCTTTTACAGTTCTGTTAATTTGAATTTCGAGCGGTTGTACGTCACGAGATTTCCTAAGCAGGCTCTTTAACGACTGGCTTTCCTCGAGCGGGCCTCTGTTGACTTTTCCTGGCGAGTTTCCACCTCATGCAAGTCAACGTGATCCAGCGCAGGCACAGAAGACATGCAGTTTCGCGGAATTTGTCTTCATTTCGTTCGGAATGCGGCAGATTCTCGCAAGAATTCGCGATGGCTAAAATTTCGAAACGCCACCGCCGCCATCGCGTCGTTGATGCGCTCGCATCTTTCAATAGAGAAGGCGCCGAAGCGATGCATTTCTATGAATAAAATTAGCGCAGTCCTTGAGCAGTATAGAGAAGAATTTCAATTAAATCATCTCGACAACGACATTGGCCCCAGTTGCATTGCACTGTTGCAGGCAGAGGAGGCATCTTCAGCTGGTCCTGCTCTAATTCGGGCGGGGCAACACACCGACACCGGGCTTGACATAATATTCATGATAAATTGTACTAATTACTTTAATTATGGGAACCGCAGCGCCGGGCCGAGCCACGTTAGAATCCGAAGTCAGTTTACGTTGGCGGCGTAAGCAAAACACCCAGCGGAGCTTATCCCGGCCGGCAAAAAAGATTTAATGTTTCTCCCCAGAATCTGTCCCAACTAAGTTTCGGCCCCGGCTCAGTCGGCACCAGGAGCAGCACAAGTTTATAAATTATTGCTCTGCAGTTTTGTGGTGTTTTCAGAAATTTAAAACGGAAATGCTCCTGGCCGGGATAGACCCAGCCGAGCGAGCCAAGTATTAAGGTATATGTGTGTGCAGTACGCTTGGCCATTTCGGGAATAGGGATAAAATAAAAACTAGCTAAAATTTACCCAATTTTTTTCCCACCCCCTGTCCGCTCCCTGCCATTGCGCCTGCAGCTGAAATAGAACGTCCACTTTTAGAGTTTCACAGATTCGAGTAAACAAGACGAGCCAAACGACATTAAAATGCACGTGGAGTTCACGCTTTTTCGCCGGCTCCTCCATTCTTAAAAACTCGTACCATCAAAATGCCGCCACGTCCGACTACTGAAAGTTGTTACTCAGGAAGGACCACCAGACAGAAACTTTTTATTGGATTACATGACAAAAAAAAAAAATTATTATTATTTATTTATTTTATTTGTTTTTCCTTCCACTGACAAAGCGCAGATGAACGATGCGACGCGACGGGTCTGTTCAAATATGATTGAAAATTCACTTAAAGATCTCCCGGAGGAGTTAATCCCTTCGGAGACGGTTCCCTCCATCAGACGATATAAAACTTAACTTTCCCATCGGGAGGTCACGTCACGTCCCCTGCCCAACCGAGCAATCAATAGATCTGTTCCATTATCATCGAACTCCATTGATTGGGACTTGTGATTCCTTTATAAATGGACTTTGCGTGTATTGAGATTTGTTTAAGACTTTGTCACTGGCTTGTTGAAACTGAAGTGCTGCTCAAAAGAAAGCCTATTTCCAGATTAAAACGCACATCCAAACAGGGCTATATAAAGGCTGCACCCTAGGCGCCCGCAGCACAAAATTATTTAAAAATTTAATTTTGAATAAACTAAAATACAAAAAATTCTTTGATATATGAAGTTCAAATTTGTTTTAAATTTTAAATTGAAGGCAGACGAGCCCAAAAATTGGTAGGGGTTTTGATCTGAGACACCATGCCTATCCACTACCATAGACACCCGAACGCTTGGATCAAACTCCAATCCATTTTGTTTGGTTGCAATACCAAGTGTGAATTATAAACGAATGTAAATTTGTCACAGTACATTTAACTTTTGGTCCTAACGTGATTCTAATCAGGAAAGCCTAATGCTACTTACTAATTTAAACGGTCTGGATATCCTATGTATATTGGTCCAAGCTCGGACCTCCTGATAATGTTTAGCCTGAAACGGGTTTCAACGTTTGCATCAAACATGTTTTATTTTCGCGAAAATAAAATAAAATTGCCCAGATTTATACCGAATTAGCGTCAAAAATTTAATTAAAATATTCTCCGATTCAAAAAGGTTTGAAGTTTGGATTAGTAAATATCATGGCAATTTGATGGTTTTTAAAATTTAAAAATTTGCTATCTAATTTGATCTAGATATGAAAATTAAAAAAAGATGTTATTGTTATTCCTTTCTTTGTTTTATATGATTTTGCATCTGTAGCTCAGATCAGTCCTCTAATATAGTATATGCATAGTTTTATGCAAAGCAAAGCATACAAAATAAAGTTTAATCACATGTAAATATTATAGTAACAGCATAATTAATGATAGGCAACTTAATGAAATTCAATGTATTTTATTATTAAATATACTATAACAATAAGCTTTTTTTTGCTTCATAAACACTGACAAAAGAATAAATAATGACAACTGCAAAATACTATTTCTTTGACGTTTATCTGCAGCAACATGCAAAAGTATTTACTTTGATTTTTCAGCTAAGGGCTTTTGTTATCAAGAATATTTTACTGGTTTATAAGGAGATATTGTGCAATACGACGGAACGCCATCTTTTGAGAAATAACCAAATTATTTAAAATAATATTGGTATATTAATATTATGTATGTGACGTGAAAGTTAAACATGCCTTTAGAGAGTTAAGTGAAAAATTAAGTTTATTATTTGGTGTTACGGCGGAAAAGGGAGGACCCAGCTGCCGTAGTCCTCTGTCCCCAAGCGCGGGAAAGCTGACATCCGTTCGACAAAAAGCCAAATAATTGGATTAGCTCAGTCCTGTGGGTTGGCAAATAGGCAGCATCATTAATGCGCTCATTAGAATTTTCAATTACGAAACTGGCTAACCGAATGCATGGCGCGGGCCACTCACACCCAGACCCCGGCCCGTCCCGCTCCCCTGCCGCGTGCAGCGAACCGAACTGAAAGCTAGGCACTAATCGAAATACTTTCCCCGCGGAGATAATTAGCGAATTTATTCATATTTATGCATGCATTAGCGAACGCTCGAGATGGGGCCTCGGGGCTGGCTGCCTTTCTTGCGGGCACCCGCAAAACAGCCCGGCGGGCGGCAGCGGGCGATTCGAAGATGTTTGCAGCGGCCTTGACATAGCTGTTGCTTTCGTTATTTGGCAAGCTTTCGTTTGCGGTTTTGTTTCGACAATTGCAGGCTGGTCCAGGGGCGCCAAACGGGCTGCTGGTGGAGCCCGAGGGCCTCGGCCCGGCTCGGCCCCCGATATAATAAACCAAGATTAGCCGGGCATTTAACAGAGCCGACAACAGGTCGTTACAAGAGCCGCAAATGCGACCTAAGCCCGTATGCGATTTTTGGGATGGATGATGGGCCCGGCCCGGCTATTTTATTGATTCGGCGACAGCAGGTCCGCCCTTAATCCATCCGACGGAATCGGATTCCCGGAGTGTGGATGATGCTTTAGACCCGCTCGGAGGAGGAGATTCACTTTCTTCCAAACATGCAGAAGCCAGGCCCATTTATTGCCGTCTTACAAGCTGTAAATTCCCCGCAAATAATCTTCAGCTTAACTCGATTTGTAGTCGTGAAAAGATTTGCATGGACCCAAGTGTGTAGTTGCTAATGCGGGTTGTGTCACCGGGAGATGTTGCCCGATAAAACGGGTTATGAGTGGCCCTGTGGTGGATGTAGTTCCAAGAACCGCGCGCCACCGCAATTTTTATATCGGCGCAGTCAGAGGCGAAGATGAATCAGGGGGACTATCGTCGTTCGCCGCCAAAACCAAATCCGATCTGAACGTCTTGCACCAGGGGGTTTTAGTTCCTCCAAACTTGAACAAGTTCTCCAAAATGATTTATTGTGCGTCACGAAACCACGGGAAATTCTCTGGTATTGTCCTTCGAATATCGTGGTGCAAGTTTTGGCGCAAAACAACAAAAAATATATAAAAAATTATAAAATTATCCGCAAATGGAATCTTGTTCTGCTGCGATTGCTCGAGACGAGAGTAATTTCCTTTAAAGATATTCTGTCGTAATTTATGCGGAATGCAAAATGTCAGAGGTGGAAAAACATTCCAAACAGATCGCTTTTACGTGCGTGGACCTGTTTCTTTGCCAAAGAGTTATATTTTTGTTAAAAATAGAAAATTCAATCTTTAGTTTTCTACCGGAGAGGTCAAAAGGTTGAACAACATATAAAAATTCAAATTTTGCGGATTCAAATACATTTTATTCCGATTGGCCTCGGATTACGGGTTGAATGTCATCACCGAAATGCGTGATACTTAAAAATGCCAAAGGGCCTTTTACTTATGGTGTTTGTAATTAACACTGATTCCGATTTAAATTTATTTAATTCATTTGTATATATGTATATTGATTTTATCCAAAACTTATTTACGAATTGCACTATCTTACAAAAAATTCCGAAAGAAACATAAGCACATTACCTTGGATACTCAGGGTTCCGAACTTAGTAGTTATATCTTTTCCAGTTGATTCATATACCTCTTTATTAAATATCGTCGTATGTTAACCAGATTAAATAACTCCTTCCTTTTGTAGGTGAATATTTTATTCCGCTACCGGAATATGCATTCTTCTGTTTTTTAAGCCGTATTAAATATTTTTAAGGTTGATAGCCTATAAAAAATGCAGAATTTGCTTACTTAAATGTCAGCAGCATTTATAAAAGAAATACGAAAATTTTTCGGATATTGCCTTTTAAAAATATGTTATATTTCAATATAAAAGATTTCTTTATTTAGTGTGAAACCATTTTAATCAATCAAAAGAAGTTGAAGCTGACACAAGCTTTGTAATCAACTTGTCAAACACAATTTGTTATTCATGACTTCTTTCTTTCTTAGAAATATATTTTATTCAAAAAGGTGTTGTATTTAATAGACTTGAACTTTTTATAGTCTATTTTTTATTTATAGGTCCATAGTTTTGTTTAAAATTGATGGCAACTAAGCAACACGCTTTGAATGAAATGAAAAGTGAGTTGTAGGTATTTGATCACTGTCAATAAAATTATAAAAAGAATTCAACTATTTTTTTCGATCGGCGAAATCAAAGAAAACATTAAATTAAAACTTTGTTCACATGTGACCGAGATATTAAGAAAATATTTATAATATTAAATCAGCATAAAGCCAACCAAACAGAGCAATATCATTTGATGTATTATGCATATAATCGATTTTATAGGCATAGTTGCTATATTAAAAATGTTATTTGGAGTTTGAATTTTGAAATAAATAAAAAATATGGTAAGATCATATTCCACTATTAGTTATAATATAACCCCTTTATTTCTAAAGAATCCCAAAAAAAAAATAAGTGGTTTGAATCTGGATTATTACACTCAATCGACTGTTTTCTGTGGAATTCATTACCGATTGTTATAAAATTAACTTCAGAGTTATGAAGTTTTTTCTTTCTCCTGCAAAGTAGCGTGACTTAAGTTGCGTCATGTTTCTATGACACGGAGGATAAAATTATGTGTAGGATATTGAAAACGGACAGGCAGGCAGACGATTTCTAATTTTTTAATAAGTATTATTATTTTTTTATACATGTATTTATGGCCCTCACTAAATAAGTATTATGCATAATTGCGTTTTTCAAGTATATCAACGCTTCTTTTTTCAAGGTGTGAAAATCACACCATCGAGAGAAAGCATTCGTTACATGAAATACTTTATAAAATCGAATTTGCTTATTTGCTGCGAAAAACTCACAAAAGAAATTGCTCGGAAAAATTGTTGTAAACATTTCTTCGTTTTTTACGGCCTCCACACGCAATTATCTGCATGTAAACAGGCTTGAATATCTAATAGCCCGTGAAGAAGCCAGCCGAGCTATAGGAGATTAGCCTGTGCTCAAGCATATAGGACGTAATGAGGTGTTTTTGAGCAGTTTCTCCATATTATCAAAGCGCACCTAACAAAAACTGTATGCAAACAAAAGTGCGTACGTCACGCAAGACCTGACAAGGGTAAGCCTGATCAAGGCGCCTAAAAATGTCTCGTATCAATCAGTCTTTAAGATTTGACCTCTTAAGTAATGCGTTAGTGTTGCAGAACAAAGGATAGACATCAGAGCATTTGTAGCTCTATTTGCATTTTTTATGGCTATCAGGCCCCCGTATCTCATATACCTCGATTTGGATTATGCTGTGTTGAACAACTGGTCAGCTTGTTTGACACATTCAGAAAGTAAAAATGAAGGACACCACAGGGACTATTGCAGATGGCTATCTGTCTAAATCGTATTGCATAGCTATCGACCGTACCCGTGTAAGGGTGTCGAGAATTGTGGCGAATTGCAACCCTTTCAAAAGTTTCAAAAGTAAAAGTCCTAACTCCCTCATTTTACATCATCTATTTGGCGAAGCCCACCATCCACAGTCGGGTTGTACTCGCACTGAATTAACCCAAACCGACTTTGCTTCTGATTGTGATCTAGCTGAAAACGAAAAGCGGGTGGCCTAGCATACCAAAATACGAGCAATGGCTGTCGCAATCCATTCTTTGCCAAAATCTTTGGACAAAGAGGAGCACATTTTTCATGCCAGAGCGCTAGATACGCGGAAACCAGTTCGCATTTTTTCGAGCACAAATTTTCTTTTTGCCCGCTGCCCTGTTTCACTTTTAAATTTATTTCCCATTGAGGCATTTAAATTACGCCCGCTGCTGCACATAGGGGCAAATGCTTGTTATGCAAGGAGCGCCAAAAATAATCGAAATTTGCATCGGTAAGCAGGCAACCAGTCCCCAGACCATACACACGAAACTTCACGCCCATCTGCATGTGTTCGTTGTGAAACTGCAGATGCTTAAGTTATGTGATGACACCTTCACGATGCAATAATCAAATATATTTAAGGAAATGATAATTGAGCACTATCTACCTACATTTTCAATAGGTAACAATCTCTAAGACAAGTGTTTGCTTTTTCACGGGTTAAGTTTATTTTTAATATAACTGAAGACACTGAAAGTGAAATTCTTTTAGCAAAATATGTATTTCGAGAGGTACTATATACAAAAATTGTATGTATATTTTCAGATAGTCCTTGAAATCAATGTTACTTCAAACAAATAAATTTTTTATCCCACTTCAAGACTAAAAGCAGTTTTTCGAAGAAAGCAGTAAACTTTTCTTTAAATTTGTCCATCAGTTAGACAAAAAAAAAAAAATATTTCTAACTGAGAAATCTTCCCACATGAAATTGCCTTAAAACATGCAAAAATTCCACCTTGGCCTCCACGAGAAAGTGCTCAAAGTAAGAAGCATTGAGCCTAATAAGTAGTTCGAAATTTCCCAAATTGAAATGGGTGCACTCCAGAAAAAGTCAGTAGTGCACTTTACGTGAGTACACTCAAAGAAATGCTCATCGACTTGTAAAGCCCGAGCCTAAAGAGAGATGAGTACGGTTGGCGGGAAGAAATAAATAAAATAAAAAATACACCTCCAGACCTGTAGTCGTTGGAGTTGGATATCTTAGCCCACACGGGTGAGGCAGGTAAAGAAGGTAAGGAAGGTAAGAAAGGTTAAGCGAACCTCTGCGACTTTGACGCCGCCGTCTTAGCTTTGACGTACAGCTTGTTTCGCGTCGACCGACGACGATTGAATAATCGGTTAATAGATTCTCATCGGCTCAATGAAGATTGAAGATGAACTCGTAGGAAACCTGCCTCCGGAGTGAGAAGACGAGGTTGCTTCGGGCTGGGTGACTGTTTACGTGTGCACTTTAGGCGGAGACAGTTTCGTAACAAATTTTTGGCTAATTTTCGTGACCTCTTTACGGTTCATCAGTGAAATACTATAGAAAAGGTTAAAGCGATACCTTTGAAACAATTTTTTTCATTTGAGACATGGAAATAGCTGCCAAGTGAAAGCATAGTAATCGCGCTGTGGTTTGAACGATCATTGAGTATGCCAGTTCAAATTAACTACGATATTGAACAAACCAAAACAATTCACGTCGCTACAATTCTTTTAATTGCATATCTTATTTGATAGCAACTTGTAGCCAGCGTGATTGAATCATCGATTTCCATTATTATTTAATGGACAGCATCACCTCACCATTAGTTATACAATAATTCAAGAAAACACATAATCTATATTGTAGAATCAAAGTTAGCAATCTACTGAAATGAGTAGAAATGAAATGTTTTACGAAATATTTCATCTTGTATTTAAAAGATATTTTGCCATATACCACCATTAAAAATAATTTACTCTTTTGTTGAAAGTAATTCCAAATTTGAATTAAAGTAATTTAGAACAAAGTATGGTATCTAATTTGAAAAACATAATTTCGAGTCGTGCATTTAAGGTTATACCTCTACAATTCCGTTAATTTTAGAAATTATTAAACAACGAACTAATTAATTGTCTACGAAATTTTAACATATCGATTACATATAAATAGAAAGAAAACCTCATTCAAAAACCTCGAAAAATCATGAACTTTGTTATTTTTACTGTCTTCAAATGAACTTTCTTTCTAAATTTTACCAGCGTGCACTAACATAAATGTCGAAGTAAATGAATTGTAAAACGATTAAGCTTAGGGAATTAAGTTAAGTTTCAATGACAAGATTTTTTAAGTTCAGAGCAGTTTATTCAAGTTTAAGTATAACAGAACAAACAAAACCAATATGTATACTATTAATTTTAAAAATTAAGTGATGATTTAAAGTTCAATAAAATTCAACTATCCCATAATTTTGGACTTAAGATCGCAATCAGGAAATACTAATTTTAATGCAACAATCAAACAAGCCGGAGGGTGATCCATCTGCAAAGTTGCCAAGACGCTCCTATATGCAATATAGTTTATGTAACATCTTCGAACCATGTAGAAATGCTTGCCAAAACCTGCGACACGAGGTGAACGTTGAGGAAGAAGACGGGCCGGGGACAATGTAACAATCCGCACGGCGCTGTGCAGAGCTGCCAAGAAATGCCTCGTTTCACTTTCTAGCTGCTTGCCGTTTTAGCTTTAGCTTCTTTATGCTGATCGCCACTAAACCAATAAGTGGCGCATGTAAACTGACGAAAATTCCCGCGACAAATCGCATAAATCGGCGATACTTAAGCGGCAATACATGAGGTCATTAATTTGATGATGCTGGAGAAGTTGCCGGACTACTGCTTAACGCGTATGATCATATGGAGCCCGACTCTCCGTTCACTTCCAAAACTCTTGAGATGATCGACGCGATTTCTTTAGTGTCGCGTAATTCCTGACATTCTGACCTTTTGGTATTCGCTGTAGCAAAACACCCGGAGAAGCGTTAAGCTACTCGCCAAAGTTATCAGCTGCTAACTAGCACCCTAAATACACTGTCGATTTTATTGGCAGCGTATCAGAAATTGTTTCTTGCACCGGACGATCGCGCATGAGGCAACAAGTTCATCGAACTGTCGAAACAAATTATGTAACTCCATCGACATACCTATACCAAATTTAAGCGGCTCCAAAATGCAAAGTGGGAGCCCCCATTAAAAATGTCGCCGCTATTATAATTTCGCCATTTGAACTTCGCCCTGGGTATGTTCAATAAATGAAAATATTTCCATTAATTGTGATGAATTGCATCGAATAATTATCCAGATGAAAGCGCGGGTGTCGCGCCAGCAGCAAGAGTTAATGAGCTGCAAAGTTAGCCTGCGGTCTGGCGCCAGAGTGTAGCAATTAGATTGGAAGCAGCAAATTTCAAAAATAAATAAACATACCCCCACCTGGCGCATTCTGTTCTGTGAACTATTCCCGTGGATAGTGGCCGCGATTCTGCTGGTCCTGGGTTGTGGAACTAATTTAAGAAAAAAAAAAAAAGTGAAAGCCCAAGCTTTCCATTCACTATTCAAATTAAAGCATCTCTTCTTGCCTTTCGGCCAGAGCAAACCTATAAAATAAGAGCCGAAAACAAATCGACAACAATATACTCGAATTAGCCCAAATTCTGTTCTCCGAAGTGTGCTCCGCTTTGTGAGGCTCTATAAAAACAAGTTTTATAACCTTAAGATGAAGCAACACCAGAAGTTGGGTAAAAAATTACACCGCCAAACAACACTTCTCTTGCGATCGTGGAAAGTAAACAAAATTAAGACCCAATCAGACAGTACGACAACCTGCTGGTGCCCTTCAGATGATAATTCGCTTTATTTAATTGAAACAGCATCTTACGCGGGAAAACTGACGAAATGATTCAATTTCTGAAGGATAACATGAAGCAGATACCGTCGGAGCTCTCAGCTCTAGGGATTTTCCAGACATCCCTTCACTTCTTCTACTGCCCAACGGCCAAAAAGGCAACTTATCTTTAAAATGTCATAAAGTTTCCTTAACAGTTTCGTCAAGTCAAAAATCGTTAAGTGTTATGTAAGACATCATTTTGACCAATTGGCATAGTGTTTGCCTCATGATAACTGAAATTTAGCAAATCCAGAAAATGCCCAATAACTATTAAATTTAGGTGTTTAATTCTGCCCATTTGTGATGATAATGCGATGCTTTAAATAATATTCTGCATAACATTTAGAGCGAAACACACAAATTTTATGTAAAGACTAATTTAGAGACGAAAAGCTATATTTTTTTCTTTTTTAGGCGTGGACCTTTTGTCGAATTCGTAGCTATATGTGGAAATTCGAACTGCGAAATAGCTGAATTGCTCCTATTGCATTATATATACGCAAGTCGTATGAAATAAAGTTTCTTATACTTAATTTAATGATACTGTTTCGCGTTTCGGTGTATTTTTATGTAAGATTAAATCGATCGATTTCTCAAATTATAAATCGTGAGAAATTTTTCATGAATTTTTTATCAACGCAATTAACTCTCTTAAGTGGTTGTTTTGTAAACAAATTATAATTGTAAAGAAAGTGTATAAATATTTACAATATGTCCACTAAAATACTATTCTTTGAAACTCAAATTTTTTAATTATATTACATTTCAATAAATTATTATTATCATTTAATCCCGTCCTAAAATATAATTCTCAATCTAAAGAAAGAAGCTCGGTATAAGTTGAATTGCAGAATCATTCGCATCTTAATCGAAGCATGGTGCATTATACAACATAACAAAACAGATTTTTAAAGCTTTGTACATAATTAACGACCATACTCCAGGTTGAGATAAATTTGGGTGGTTCTACTCACGTTAGAATTTTCTGCGGCTCACCTTATTTTGTTTACTTTACTTATTTTTTTAAGCATATTAAATTGACTTATGATAAAAGCTGTCCATCTAAATTATTTCTAGTATGACACTTGAAATAATCTCGCGATTAGTTTAGTCGTAACGAACAATATTTTTTCTAGGTTTTTTGTTTGCATTCATAGGTTGTAAATCCATTACCTTGTAGTACAGAATTGCATAATTTCAACATTAAACGTTGTATTGACGTATTTATTGGCTAATAATTTCAATTTCCCGGTCTGAGTTTCCTGCAAACTTAATTTTTTTTTCCAATTTTCCCAATCTTATAATACTAATTAGTGTGTTAATTTATTATTTGAGGGTCAAGGTCCTAAAATAGATGTTATTAGATAGTAAGACTTTAAATAGTTAAGTAAAATTACAATGTCCTTTGAAAGACACTGGAATAACAATGGGACATTTTTCGTGATTTTAGAAATAAAAATATTTGGATAAAAGGTTAAACCGCACTCACAAAATTAATGCCACAGATATGCTGCTTAAGTTTATGTACGATTAAACGGTGGTTATAGTAATATATGTTAAAATTTAAACCAAAAATCTAGGTATAAATGAATAAATAAAGATGTCTTAAGGCAGATATTTAAGTTCTTTTAATTTATAATCTTAACCTTTAATCTTTTTAAAGAAACAAATAAGCCAAATTAATTAACTTCATCTGTTAATAAACATTTGAGAAATTTCACTTGTGGTATCTTCTTAGACCATTGGCTTCAAATAAAAAGACAATTAATTATTAATATTTTGCAATATACATATTTCCCTCAATTTGTTACTTCTTAAAAATTTGTTTAATCTCTTTCATAACAATATCTTCATTTTTAACAATGCGGTAAGAAATTTTTGAATCCGGAAAACGGAATAGTTTTCTAGATAAAAGAGGCAATCCACAAAAATTTGCGCTAATGATAAAGGCTATTTAAATACACGAATTTCCGGCAATTGATGAAGAAATGCATGGAAGAATGACTTCGCTGCCACCACCGCCGCCCCGTCAAGAAGGCATTGTGTCGTCTTCGCCTTTTGCGGCTACTTAAAATTCAATTACCGCGATCCCCCGAGGTTATGCGGTTGCAACTTACTTGGAATGGGCCATCAGATGCAGACGGAATCTAGTGCCACGCAGGAGGCGAAACTTCATTGACTGAAAGATAATTCACGAGGTGGCGATTAATAATTGCCGCACGCATCCATTCTTCCAGGCGCCCCCGGAGGGTCCCAAAACGAGTTAGTTAATATTAAGGTCTTGAGAAATACTATGGTATTTAAGAACGCCATAAAACTTATGAAAGTTGCTCTGCTGGTTTTGCGCGCATACTATGTGCATGTCCGATGCAACGTCATCGATTCTCTATTTAATTTATCGATTTATTAATTTGAATTCGAACGGAAATTGTGCTTCGGAATATGGGGCAATAGGGAATCATGTCTGGGGTCTGTAAATATGCCAAGACTGATTTCACATTCGTAGAACGCGGCGAACCCAATTTAGACCCCTTCCTGCATGCCAAAACCTTGAATCATGCACAAGTACGCGTCCATGCGTCTCCATGATCTGGCTGTGGAGCTAAGAAATATTCTAAATTTCTGCGATCAACTCAAAATCGGTCAGATGCAGGCGGCGAGTACAGCGAAGGCTGCTGGATCTGGGCAAACTTGCTCTGGTGCCGTGCGGCGGGCTCAAAACACGTTTCAAGGTGTCGCAAGACAAGTTTCAAGCTTAAAATCCGCCAAAATACAGTTTGCAGGGAGGCCGATCTCCATCTAACCGATCTATGGAGAATTTTTTGGCAACATACATATATGAATACAATTAAAAGGAAGTCGCCTAATCTCGACCATAAATCTCATCGGGCCATCTTTAACCAACGCCAAGTGTCCTCCGGTTGGATGGTATTGTTTCGACGGACTCATTCTTCGCGCGAATTAATTATGAGAACCATGCGCAGGGTTGTGGTATGTTTCGACGACACCGCTTTATACCAATGGTGCAGTTTAACGGACTTGTGGTAGTGTCCCAAGAAAAAGCGAGAAAAGAGATTTTCCTCACATTTCTTTTACAGACAGCCCCACTTACCTGGCTCAAATCTTTTTTACACCTCATGGGTATAAAAAGAGAATGTTACCGCTCCATCCATACACAGTCGGTAGAGTGTTTTTGTGGCAAAAGCGTCTCGTAAATATAACGTTCATTTGCACCCACCTTTAGAGGTCTCAGAATCGTAGAGGGATATACTATTATTTTTTTTGCAATTTTTTGATACCCCCTCAAAAATAGAAATAAAACCACCGCCAAAATGAAGAAGTGTATTTTTGTTTTTATCGCCTTCTTTGGAGCCGGTATGTATTGCGTTCATGCAAAAAAAAAAAAAAAAAATTATTAAGATCATACATAAAAAGGATATAGCTGGAACCAGCGATCGAAAACCCTGAGGATACCCGTGGATTTTACCCAGGATTCGGTCCTGGATCTTGTGCGTTTTATAGTGATTTTTGTTAAAAACAAGTGATTTTGTGGTGCCTAATTCTTTTGGATTATTATTTATTGTGCCACAAACATTCTGGAATGGTCAGGTGCCTTAAATAAAAGACTTAGTGGGATGAGTGTGCTCGGAATTTTGACAATAAATCACGGAAAATCGAGACGTAAGCCAAGAGTGTGCCAAAGCCGCTTAAAAAGTAAAAGTTGACTAGCAGCCAATGAACTCGTTGCGAAACGGTTCGGCGAATGTTTCCAAAACACAAAAAACTCATGTTTGAGATTTACCTTTAGTTAAACTATGTGTTATCCAATCTGGTCCAGGTATATTTTCTAAATCTAGACTAACTAGAGGGGCTAGGCAGATAGTGGGCATCATTAGCCGTGTGAATTCGGCTATTTCGCGTGACACCACACCTGAGGAAGCCTCGAAAGACTGCGATAAGATCGCGAAGCTGACGCACTTTCGGAATTCTCACCTCAAAATTAAAACCTCTCAGCAAGAAGGAGGAACAAAAGACTCCCAACCAATTAATATCAAAATAGGCCTAACGACATAAATTGCACTGCGGTCGAACCGCACCTCTTGAGCTATACCGCGAGTTGCGTGCACCTGCGGGCGGGCAACCCACTTCTTATGGAGATTTAAAAATAATTTTCTATGAAATCACGAGTACAATGATTCGCTTCTTCGCTTAATCTGATTCAATTTGATTTTACTTTTCCACTCCATTAGCCAGCGATCATAAAGTGATTATGCTTTTTAGCACTTTCACAGATGCCTCTGAGCCCCAGAGGGTCAATAACATCTACTAGAGTTTAAAAGTGAAAATGATCATCGCTTTTATATTATTATTATTTTTTCCCCCAAAGAAAACTCAACCTCCCCCGGACGGGGGAGGGGAGAAGCAAAACTGATCTATCTCAGTTCCCCCCACACAAGACAATTTAATTGATTCATGTAAATGAATTCCAGTCTCCAAGGCAAACATCTTTTCGCAGATATGTATATAATCGGATCTCTGCAAAAATCAGACGAATTTCACTCTATTTCGTTCTACCTTGGCTTTTGAACGCTTTGACACTGAGTTTGTATGCGTCCTCAAGCATCGGACTAGAAATCTCAGATATTGCAACATGCAACCACCGATTCTCTATTTAAATCCACAGCTGCGTTCAACAGCGGCGGTGTGCCTGCGATGCTCCGGCTTAAGCCGCGATACCATTGCCTGGGATTTAAATAGCGAAAACCAAACCCACTTTCTTGCAGCAACTGCAACAGCAGTGCATTTTATATTACTCAAAGGAGTGGGAAAATTCATGCTCTATGCCGGAAAAAAAAGACACACATACACCAAAGTATGTTACCTACCAAATGCCCTGTGAAATCAAAACATAAATAAAAGTAGCACTTTATTCGAGGGCTTTTTAGAAATTAGTTAAAGCAGGACAATCCCTGGTAAATCAATAGAAAAACATGTATTGCTCCAGAAAAGCTAGTGTCCACAAAGCCTTCCAGGAGCAGCATAAAAGTAAAGGAAAAACACGAATACAACATGAAAAACAAGAAACATGTTGAATCGCAGAAAGCGCGGTGAGAGCGCCGAGTTAATTGTTTCCAGCTCTCCAAGGCCCACATTTTCTGGGCAGAGCTGGGTGTAATTCAATTTTATCCCCAATTATTACCTCGACTCTGGCAGTACTCGATTAGTCCTCCAGGGGAAAATAATTGTGTAAAAATTGCCTCATCCTTGGCATTAAATTAAGATGAGTTCTTTCCTATCTTTGCATACGAGTACAGGGTGACAGTTTTTTAATCGACTTGCCGCTGGCTAGGAGGTCCGCTTTTACCTGTGTAGCGATGGGGAAAACACGTTGATTTTTCTATTTTTTTTTTTTGTTTTTTGTTTTTTTTTTATCTCTGGGCTAGCTTCTGTTTTGAGCACGCAAAAACCAATCATCGGATATTCGAGGAAATTCGATATATCCGCAAACAATGCAATCTACCTTTCTTTCGATGTTTAGATAGCGCAAGAAGTCAATCAAGTTTGTTAATGGATCTAGAGAAAAGAGGAAATAATTTCTTCCGCAAAATTTCTATTATTTCAAATTGCATTAGTCTTTCATTTCGGTTCTACCTTTCTTGTCTTTAATACTGTGAAAAGATGGGCTTTTATTAATTTTCTTCTATATTTAAAAATTATATATGAAATGTATAAATTAGACCTGGGTACAACTATATACATATGTATGAAAGTCTGAAAGTTCAAGTATTGTTGTCATCATCACACTTTAATGGTCTAATTTAACCCTTATTCAATAGCGGATAATTTTGGCTGATATGTATCTTACATTTAGATGATAACCCTTTGAATTTCAAAAACTGGAATCCTTGTCCAAAATAATTTTTTATCAAGAGAAGCCACTATTAGGATTCAACTACATATGATTGGTATTTTTAAATTCTTACGTCTAACCGTTTGCGAGATAATGTATTTTAAAAGCAATGACTAACCTATCCATTTTTATACTAGGTAATATAGCTATAGTGGTTCAAATTCGAGTCTAGTATAAAAATTCAGTTTATTCAAGTCAGAAATACAAAAGTACTTGATATAAATGTTGAATGGCATTATAAACCCTGAAATCACCCACTAAAATATGAAATAACCCCAAAAGTCATACTATATAAAATATTTTCAATATAGCTTAAGTTAAAATTTCCAGCAATGCAGCCATATTCTATAAATAACTTGAAATAAAATTGTTGTACCTTAAAACTGCATAACTCATAACAACAGCGATGAAATCTCTTCCGCAAGGATTGGACTTCATTCTGTACTTTCGCTTTCAAGCTCATATTGCGTTGCATTCTTGTCGGCAGTTCCTCGAAGGTCATTCCAAACAAGAATTACTCCATTATAACATGAGTTGGGGAATACCTTGTATGCATCCACTACCATGGCGTGATGTAGTTCAATGTCGCCCCGGTTGAGTTCTACTTCCGCCTATAGAGACCGACATTCCAGATATAATCACAATGTCATCACCTGGACAAGTAGCTTTTTCTTTCTAGACGATTTACTCTAGCACATACTTTCCTTTGAGTATGAAGAAACTAATTGCCATTAGCCTGGTGCGTTCGCATTGCTTGGACAACTAAGCTGCATCGGATCGTGAAAGTCTGCTCATTAAAACTCATTAAAACTTGCTAAAACGAGTCGCAAATACTTCGTCCGGCTCAAAAAGTTTATTTTTTATATATATACATATATATTTTTTTTTTTCAAATTACTTCAACTCGTCTGGAGGCACCTGCTCTCCGTTTTACGTCTCCTAGAGTAGAATTTTGCTTTTCTTCAAGTCAAGTAATTTTCTCGCTTCCACTGAAAATCAACTGATGCGTGACAAAAAACTTCTTCAGCCTTTGAGTTTGAAAACAAAATGGAAAAAGGGAATTTTTTCAGTGAAAATTTTGTGCTAGAAAAAAAAAGCAGGATGTGCTATTTACCTTCGTTACCATAGCATTCGACGTATCTTTGCCACCGATTTATGAATTATATTCCTTTTCTTTTAGCTACCTACTACGATACTTTCGCGGCCTTGGATTTTTCATTGGGAAACTCAATCAATTCAAATATTTTCACGATTCGCAGATGGGGAAACATAAATTTTGTGCGAATTTCTTTTTTCGCATTTATTTTACCTCAACACAATTTTTTCTACATTTTTCCTATGATGGTCTGCAATTAAAAGTTCAAGTGATTCGAATTGCTTACGAGCAATCAACCATGAAACCAACTCCCATTCTTAGCTAAAATGTAACTAAAATTTGATTTCGTTTGAGGAAAAAAAAATATATACTGAGAAACTGAGCGGAAACAACAAATTCTGAACCCCAGCTATACAAATTAGTCTCAGAGGCTTTTCTTCAATTACATTTTATAATTTATATGAAAATTGCCTATCAAGTGAAAGTGGCAAAACCATAAAATGGAACTAACGCGAAATCTCGTGGATTACTTTTGCGTGAAGTAAAATGAATCTTGAAATTTCTTTCCTGCCAATGACCGTGAACTTGACGCGCTTCGGTTCAGTTTTGGACTTTGAATTAGACACGCTAAGTCAATTTCTTTTCTAGTTCATCTTTGAATTACTTCGAAAGTTTTGTCATTTTTTTTTTATTTGAATGCACGATTTGAAATTAATTCAACCGGTTGTTCGTGGTTCTTTTCATTTTTTTAAATAAAATCTTGAATACAATTATTTTAGGAGATAATAAAAACAAAATTAAATTGACGGTATTTTGCTTATGAAAATTGTTTTAAAAGTATTATAGATATATAATTTGTGAAAAGATTATTATTATTAGTGTCATTTTCCATTCATCTTACAAGTGAAATAAACAAAATTTAATATATCAAGAGAGCATTTTCTTAAAAAGTTGCATTAATACGAAATATTTACAAACCGTAGATAATCGTACTATCGAAGCTTTTTAATCATCATATTTTCTTTATCTCAATTTTATAAACCATTTCGGTAATTTATCAAATTTTGGCGCGTGTCTAAATTACTAAAGCAATGGTCTATTTTTTATGCTTTCTATCTATAGGTATATTAGTATAAATTAATCCCATTTGCAAACAAAATATATAGTAAAATCTTTAACATCATATAATTCTACTATTACCTAATCTGTTCTAAATAAAGCTCATATCCAAAACTTAAACACAGTCATGAAAAACAGATTAAGAATCAGTATCAAGCAGGCAATGAATGAATGCCACAGCCATATGTGTATGTTATTATGTATATTGCCCACAAAAGAAGCATAATACATCCTGTTTGCCTGAAAGTGTTTTTATCGTACCTCATAAGCGCCTTAAATAAATGAAATTCCTCATAACAATTTACCCATTCACCTTCCTAAAGAGCTTAACTTATCCCTCAACAACTGCATTTAGTTTGTCTATCAAGAAGTTTCCACCATAAGAAGTTTTCTCGTACGATTTTTTCCCTTTCATAAGCATCCCATCCTTTGGAAGGAAACACTCGCTCTTTATCTTTCTCGTAACTAAAGAAATTGAGTGAAAAGAAAAATCTTTATTTCGTCGCATATTACTTAAGACATTATTATACTTTCTGCTCCTAATTATAATACTTAATTACATCAAATTTGTTTACATCTTTTGTGTGCAAAAATATGTAAAAGTAAGTGGTGCTATAGTATGTTTGAAAATTTAATATCGAATTTAACTCTACCGGGTGAAAAATATTTTTGCTTAGTTTTGAGAAAAATTCATTTTATTTCATTTTAAATGGAATATCATATCAACTTAAAACTGGAGAAAATACACTGAAAGAAATTTTTAACTATATTTTGGAAGAACCATAAATATAGTTCAATTACGGATGCCTAAACTACAATCCTATATTCTCTCGTCTGTCTTAGGGATGCCAGAAATATAACTATACAGTATTTTACTATATTGCAAAAATAATTGATATCATAACTATTTTATTGCCCTCAAATCCATAAAAAAATTTCTGAGTTAAATATTAATTTTTGTGACAATAAAATGTTCTACTACGTCTAAAATAAAAATGTACACTAAAAGTCTCACCTTATTTACCAACAAGAAAATTACACAGAGCATACCCTTCCACGAAATGCCCTTTTACCAATTAATGTTTTCATTTACCTTCAATTGCACGTCAGGTTGCTCGACAGCCTAATTGCCATTTCCAAACTGGAGTTGTAGCAAAATTCTTTTCGTGTAGGTACACCTTTTCTGACCACATTAAACTTGGAAAAGAGTGACATTAGGGTTACGCTCATGCTGTCTTGTGAGCAAGTATTTCTCGCAAATTACATAATTGCACGGTGTGCAATGGCAAGAACCTTCCAAAGTTGGATGCTTGATTTAAACTGCGGTAAACACCGCCCAAAAGTTGCAGTTCAGCTATTTCAAATTCTACACATCCGCACACCTACACACATACAAATTCAATCGAAAGGAATGCACTTTATCTCAAAAATACGAAACTCTTCTGCACCAAGAAATGATGATGCAAAAAGCATGGCGAAGCACTGAAGCAATATTCAGAGTGATTAATTCAATACCTGGGTGAAAACGTGAAACAAGTTATACATTCTTAGGGTGCTGCATACCCCGGAAAATAGTTTTACTTATATTTTATAAAAGTAAAACGAAGCCAAGTTATTGTTCACTGTTTGTGCGTCTTAATAATGCCATGGATTCAGAACATCATACGAATATTATTAAGACCAACAATTTCCCCGTAAATAGGATACAATTCCACAAAGAACAGAGCTCAAGCAAGAATTCCGGTGCAGAGTTGTAAAGGCACTAATCAGAGCTCTATTTCATACCTCATGCAGGGCGGGTCTCATTGCATTCACCAGCACGCTCATAGGTGTCTGCCGCAACGTTTCTATTTATTGAAACCATTGAATTATTCATGATGGGTCTTGCTGTGCAAGGCTTCATATTTCTCGATATTAAATGCCATAATATTAGAGAATCGTCCTCCACACCCGAAAATTAAGTCCTCGAGAATTGTGTCCGCAAATTCCAGCCGCAAATACCCGACCAAAAAGGTTCAATTTCCGTGCGACGAAAAAGAAATGAATTCTTTACCAATGGCTTTGCACGGATTGCATGAGAAAACCCTTTCAGTTTGGCTAAAACATGGGGACAAAAGTGCAATGGCATTAAAAAGAAAATAAAAAAAGAAAAAACCAGAAAAGGTAATAGCCAACCTTCTTCTAGAGGTCGAGAAGTACCCAGGTCGAAGTATTGCAAGGGAAAAGTTATACCTACATAGGTTAAAATTAGCTCAGGACAGTGCACCGTGTCGGACGGGTGATGGAGCCACCGCCACAATAGAATTTCTGTGGTCGACCGAGCGAAAAGTGAAAGTGCACCTTTTGTGCCCCGAACTGATGACAAATGTTCCATGCGAGATGGAGGCACCATAAAATCATTGGGGCTGGGTTGGCGTAAGGTTTGGTGCCGCGATATTGCAAACACGCTTACGTAGCCACGTGAAAGTAATCGCAAGTACCTGGAGCAGTTCGGCTGGATCGAACTGGTGCAACTGTGTAAGGTGTGGCTCTCCCGTCGTCGTCGTAGTCGTTGTAGTCGTTGTAGTCGACTCGGATAGAAAAACTCTATTCAATAAGCCCACTTTTGCGACTATTTGCTACTACCACTGGTGCTGGTGGCCAGAGCCCGCCGCAGTTCCAAGAGATTCAAGTTCCTAAAGTGACCAGCCGGTGCTGCGGCAGTGGTTGGTGCTGGTATTTTCGCATATGCCGTATATTAATTGCAAACGCCATTACCGCTGGCGAATTTCCTCCTCTGTTATCACCGCTGCGCTATCATTATGTAAACGGAGAAATTTTCTTGTTTACTTACGGAGATGGGAAGCTGCCGCAGGAATCTCCGCATCTTTTCCCTCTGGGCCCGCTTAATACCCCACATTGCATAACAACTCCAACTTCAAATAGAACTCGGACGTTTCCCTCCCAATCGCTGTTTGGTACCCACCGCCATCGCCATCCGACGGTCCCCGCCAACAACGCCTATAAATGAAAAGAAGCTCCAACAAGTTTTGGTCAAAATGCGGCACCTCTCGTCCGGGTACCGGAAGGTTATGTAAACGGACTTGGTAACCTACTGACACTTTCTGTGAGACTAGAAATGCTAGACAATTTGCATATTACGAAATCGCAATCGGTAGACAGTTACCATGCAACATACCGCTTCGCCGCCGATATGTGACCTTTAATAAAATTCCTATCTGCGAATGTAACCCGGCATAAAATTATAATTCATACCACATACGGTTTGCTTCATTCAGTCGAAAGTATCTGAAAGGACTTTTAAAACCTGAAAACGAATTTCGGTCATTAAATTAAATTTTATCATAATTTCCGAAAAATATTGAACTACTTCTATAGAGTAGACCGGTTCCTACAGAAAGTTGAGGAACTTGTTTCCGAACTGTAAAAAGTAGGTGACCATATACCGCATTAGTTCTATGGTTGTTGTATATTTTTAGCACTTCCACTCTAAAATAGGATCGAAATTAACATGCATAGCCTAAATCCGATTAATCGCATTTGTTTATTTTCCTTACTACAATATTAAAAGTCTTGGGGTGTCACCTTTGCAACCGGCTTATGTCTCTTTTTTGACCTTAGTCTTAGACAGTTGAGGTGCGCCAAGAAGTGATTGGATTTTTAATCATTGTTTTAAGATTTTTGTATCGCGGTTTATGTGATTAGAATTTTTCTTCCGGATTCTTTTATATACTCTTTTTAAGACATTATTCTTTTTTTAGCAAAAGTACTTCAATGTGAATTACTAATAATCGTATTTATTAAGGAGATTAAAGAAAACGTTTTAAACTTTTACTTTTTCTAGTTCTGAAACAATTTTCGTAGTTATTAAGAAAGTTTTATATGAGAAAAAAAAAACAAAATACATGTATATCTATTAAATATTGATAGACCAGAACTAAAAACAAAACTCCAAATAAGCACACAAATTTTAAATTTTTATACCAAGTGCAATGAAATGCAAATATTTTATTCATCACATTTGCACAGCTAAACTTCCTCTGATTCGTGAATTTTTGCATTTTGTTTTAATTGGACTTTAATTTAATTAAAAATTAATTCCACTATTCGTTTGAAGTTGTGAGAGCTCACTGTAAATTGAATATGCAAACTGCAATAATAGTACAAAACAAACATTCAAATGGCATAAACGAAACTCAAATTTTTGCTAAATATTTTATTTTCATTTTAGCAAGTGAAAGTTAATACTCAATTAATTTGACAGAGGTTCGCGTGCACATTTCATTTGCACAAATTATTATTGACCAATGTGATTTGTATTTCAAGAGATATTTTAAATTGTATACTGTTGAATAGAGGTGTTTTATTACCTTGATTTCCTCATATCAATTAAAAGTGATAAATACAAAATATTATGAGATTATAGATTAAACAATGGAATAAAAATTAAAAAAATAATGGGTAGCAATAAAGACAACTACGCCAATCCACAAATTGTGTATCATGATCAAGGTTAGAATTCGACAATGACCATAGACAATTTTCCTTAAAGTATTATTTAGGTTTTATTTTATTCTTGGAAGGTTAAAAGAGGCACCCATTTTCAGTAAAATTTTCATAGCCCATTAATTAAATTAAAATACGAGAGGACAGTAGAAAAGAGTATCAATCAATCGTCGTTTTCACAAACGCATGCCTAACCATTAATTTAAGCTAATTAAATTTATTGTTTGCTCACTTTGTCGCCCCGAGACATTAAGCCAGCCCAAAGGGATAAACGCGACCATTTGTCGAGATTGAAATTTGTTGGTTTGGGCGCCAATGTTTAAATATACCCACTACCCTTATATCAGCAGAAAAAAAGGCGCAAAAATTAAATTTCCTTTTCCTTACACCAAAGAGCTTATAGTAAATTCCATTAATATGTATAATGGCCCTCTTCCAAAGCAAACCCTAATCATAATTCGAAAAAGGTTTTTTATTTAATCTCAACCTTTAAATGGTGTTTTACAATAATTCTCACTTTTTTAAAAATACACCAAGTTAGTGAGAAAAATTTTGAAATAATAAACGTCATCATCATCATTTGAAAATTTCTGCTTTAATTTTTGCGATATAAAAAGGGTGAATTTTATTACACATATAAACTATGCCACATTTATTTTGTTAGTACCTTCATATTTAGCAAATTTATAGTGATTTGAATTTTTTACAATCTAGTCGTAACTATGAAGCAAACTAGTAATTAGAAAGAAACATATTCTGAGAGAAAACTTTAGGCTTTTTGGGAACCTATTAACCTAGCCTCCTTACATTCCTTCGAGGAATCTCGAGTGTAAATCAATAGAAAATTGAGAAATGTTAAATGGGTAAGAGAAGAAAGCAAATTATCGCGCTTCCGTGTGAAAATGTTAGGTTAATTTTCGCTACAGCGTAACAAGTAATTGGTTTTACTTTTAACCGGCTAATTTTTTCATTTTCCAGCAAAATTAGAAGCAATTACGAGATGTCCCTATAAAAACATTTTTTTTCCCAAATAGTCATAATATCGATTTAGTGCCTGTAGATTTTATCTACCTATGCACCTTTCAGGTATTTCAACACCTCTTCAGCTTCACATGTGCCTGGAATTTTGCATAAATTCCCAGAAACCCAATATTCTCGTTTTCTTGCCTTTAACTTTCACATTCAAACCAGTCAGTTCGATTTTATAGCATGCATCCTGTTTCTCACGCAATGCCATTATCCAGGCACGGAGTGGAGCATTCAACTGCCACTGTCTTCTTGAGTCTTGACTACCGATAACAGGCAATGCACCAGAAACAAAATTAAAAGCATGTGAATGTGAAATGAACTCTTGAAGGATTCATGTAGTCATAGCATACCTATGCTATGACAAAAATGAAAAAAAAAATATGTTTCCGAATATTTGAGACACTCTCGCGAAGCGTGATCACACCAAATATCATATTTCAGGTGTAGCTCCCCCGCGCGCTGCCCAGCTGCAACGGAAATGAAACCCAAGTTCACATAAAAACACACCAAGGTGCTCCACTTGCTCACACAGCAAAAGAAAGAGCACCAACACCGGATGACATCGCTGGGGGTTGGGAAATGAAGCAAAAAGGCTTATGTCACGATAATATCAAATATTACATGCATCCTTGCAACGGAGCTCCCTCCACTCGGCTCCACACTGGGCTCGGGGCTTGATTATATAATGCTTTTCGAAACTCCTTGAGCGAGCGCTGGAGCAGATGAAATTGCATCAGCGCTCGTCCAAATTACTGCTAACACCTTGAATTCTTGTGCCCGAGCACCTAGAGCACCCCGACCCGGTCCTCGGTCCTCTTATCAAATTGAGAGCGCGCCGTCATAATTGATGACATACGTGGCCGATATGTGGAACGAGTTATTCCACTTATATATATATTTTTTTAATACCCTATATTTTGAGTGAATTCACTCTCATTTTCCGCCAAAGACAGCGGCCCGGCTGAGTGCGGCGCGGCGAAACCAACCTTTCGCGGCATGCAATCTGTAAACAGCAGCCAGTAGCCAGCAACCAGAATTGCGGCAGCGTCGTACACCTTCTTTTTGAAAGTGAAATGTGTAACGCCTTTCGTCCGCTCGCGTCTCAAGACGGCCGGACCCAGAGGTGGATAGGGTCCCTGTGTGGGCTTTTCACCGTTGGCTGCTCCTCAGGTATTTCAACAATTGGGTCAACCTCTGAGGAAACGCTGAGCGGTACACCAGCGGCCATTGGCTTCAGCCGCTGCTACTGATCAACCATGTCCGGCCCGGTGATTATCGCTCAAGTGTTGATAAAGACCAACTTTCGTTTTCATCTTCAAGATCAAGCGCTAGAGCTCCGTATAATTCGTTACGCAATATGATCGCCGCACACAGGTGAACTGGAGATCACCTGGCCTTTCACGTCGCCTCATCTCAGCGCTTGCAATGACTTACAAAAACGACAAAAAATCCATACCTCGAGATTGGTCCGGTATGGCTACCATGCAACACTCGTACCTTCCACTTTTATTTTTTTTTCTCAAGACATTACATTAATTTGTGCGGGAGAGGAAGTCAGTCGACTTACAATGGCCCAGTTTTGCAAGAATCACATAACACGCCTGGTGTGGTCGAGGCGGCTATATCCATTTTAAATTTCCCGATTTACTATTTTTGGATTGGTCAACTAATTTACCACTACTTTAACTTACTTATTTTATAGCTCTCGCACAAGACAACTTCAAGTGCCCAGACGATTTTGGATTCTATCCACATGATATCTCCTGCGACAAATATTTTAAGTGCGACAATGGAGTTGCCGAACTTAAGACATGCGGAAATGGATTGGCCTTCGATGCATCAGACTCAAAATTCCTGACAGAAAACTGCGATTATCTTCACAATGTCGACTGCGGTGACCGCACACAGTTAGGTAAGTAAAAATAAAGAAAGATAGCCCTAACAAAGTATATTTAAGATTTGTACTAAAACTTAAAAACAATGTTTATTTAGGAAATATCCGTTAGTCGAAAATTTTTCCGATCAAAATCGATATCTCATGTGTATCTTTAAAAGATGTGATTTTATGACTCGAAAACGAAACTCTTTCTAGCCGTGACAATCTTCTTTCTAGCCTCAACTAGAAAATAAAAGTACTCTATGCCTTCCTTTTATATTTTTCTAATAAAAATAAAAATAAAATTGCAATTGGTCAAATATTAAAATGTTTTATTGTGCAAATTGAAGTAAGTAACCTATTATTTTACTACTTTTTAGAACCACCAATTTCTACCCCACATTGCTCCCGCCTTTACGGTATCTTCCCAGATGAAGCTAAATGCGACGTTTTCTGGAATTGCTGGAACGGTGAAGCCTCCAGGTATCAATGCTCACCTGGACTTGCATACGATCGTGATGCCCGTGTATGCATGTGGGCTGATCAAGTACCTGAATGCAAAAATGAAGGTTGGTCCATCAAAGCTACCAAGAGTTTTTCTTCACATGCTTCTAACCCCAAAATATATTAACAGAAGTTGCTAATGGATTCGCCTGCCCCGCCCCAGGAGAGATCTCAAACGCCGGCTCATTCTCCAGACACGCCCACCCAGAGGACTGTAGGAAATACTACATCTGCCTGGAAGGAGTTGCCCGCGAGTACGGATGTCCAATCGGAACAGTGTTCAAGATTGGCGATGCTGACGGTACTGGAAACTGCGAAGATCCCGAAGATGTTCCCGGATGGTAAGTTAAAACAAATCGAAACCTATATTTTCTGTACTGTCTTTAACTTCATCACACTCTGCATGCTGGTTCTATCCGAACTATAGCTAATACTTCTGTATCTAACATTTTCACTCACATGCATACCCCTGATGAAGTTAGATCTCTTGATATCGTGATTTGATTCTAATGTTGGCCAATAACCACAAACCTTATCCCATCCCCAATTACAGCGAAGACTACTACGGTGACTTGGACCTGAAGAGCATTCGTAAAAGTGAGCTCCTAGCTGGCCTTCAACACAACGGTGAGGCCCGTGTGACCCCCAAAAACCAGAAACCAAGACCAACACCATCCAAGGACGCGTAATTCGTAGTATTTCGTAAAATCCCAAAACAAAAACGTACTCTTTAACTTCTAAGTCTAAATATTTACAAATCCCAACTCAGCCCAAATTCAGCCGAAATTCTTCCGACGGACCCTGTTAGGATAAACGTTAGACCATAATTTAATTAGTGATCTGGTAGGAGTTACTTATAGCGCGACTGAGAGACTGCTACACTAGGCGTACGCCACGTAAGAGACCACGGCGACCTTAAGTCAGTGAAATTCGTTATTTATGTTACACGGAGTTTTGTTAAGGCGATGTAAATAAGCAGAGCGATCTTTTTTTCAAAACAAAATTGTACAACCTTTGAATACTCAGTAAAACAGACAATTTCACAAAGCCATGAAGAAATAAAATGTTACAAAATTACCCACCCTGTTTCATTGCCCGATATGTGTCGACACTGTTTACTAACACCCGGTCACTCACTGTGTGTCCTAACTCTGTTTAAAATTAACACGGCTACAGTTTTCACAGGTTTACCAAGGTGTTTTTTTCTGATGTGTCCTAATAGAACTTCTTACGCTATCCTATGCCGTAGTTCTATTCTGTTGTCCAGTAGGGTTCAAACGAGCCATCGTCACCTAACCATTTTTCGATATTTCTAGCGAGGACTATTACGGAGACGTTGACCTTAAAGCCCTTAAGCGGCTAGGCTTCTAGAAAGGTCTCGCCCGAGCTCGTGCTAAGACTGAAGGCCCTGTGCACGCTGGCCGCACCGAACAAAACAACCAGCCAGTGAAAGGAGTTTGTCACATTCGTTCAATGTAAATAATATTTCTTAAGTCACATAGGTTTACATTTTACTATTAAATTCACCAACTTAATGGCCCTCTTGCGCTCAAAGGCCTCTGACATGTTGGAACTAAACAAGTTAGTTTCTTAATATCTTGAAGTGTAGCAATGCAATAAAAGCTTATGGTAGAGCTTTTTATGCCATAAAAGGAATTAGGTAAGGAATTTATTTCAATACAGGTAAGATCGAGATTGTGTTGTTTTGAAAAAATTAAATGTTTTGCAAAAAAAAAAACATTCAGCTTTTCATTTTATACTCCTTAACTCTTTACTGGATTTTCAGTTATGATTTTAAGGAATGAAAACTACATTATAAATATAATTTAATTGTTTTTCATTCACTATTAGTAAAATAGTCTAAACCATTATTTTCATATTCCTCAAAGCATTTAAAATACTTAATCTCTTATTCTTATAAATTTCAAATATTGTTTAGTAGAATTTTATTTTTATTCTTTTAGGAAGTAAAATTCAAAGCAACCATCAACAAGATTTCATTTACCACGAGTAAAGTAAAATAATTACTTACGTAGGTACTTCTTATTGTATCGTACTCGATAAAACTCTATAATTTCTAATTCTCATGCGTATGGCCCTAGCTCAAGCTTGGTTTAAACCAGAAAACATGCTACGTACATTTTGAGCAGTAATTCCCTAGATATACATACATATGTACAAAATTTCATTAAAATCGGTTATGGAAGCAGATTGAGTTTGAGGTCTCCTCACGGATTTTGATGGAACTTTTTAGGAGTATTCATTTGGAGTCAAAAGTGACGAATATTCAAAAAAAACATTGTCGGTCACTTGTACTTTTCGAGATAACTATTTAATTTAGAAATTTCAAAAATTGACATTTTGACGCCACGACTTTTTCCATATTCCCAAAAAATTTTGTTGCAAATTGTATTTATACCATAAATTAAGACCATTTCACTCTTTTCATTATAAAATATTCCAAAATCTTTGAAGTTTATGAATTTAAGGTCAATATCTTATTCGACTTATTGACAGTGACGAGCACGTATTTATTTCTCTTATGAAATGATAAATCGAAAAAAAGTAATATTTTCCTTATCTTCAGAATTTTAAAAGTAAATTATTAACTTACGAAATATAAGCAACCGACAATTTTTTACTTTTGACTTTAAATGGACATTTCTACAAAGATTCATCAAACTCCATGAGGAGACCTCAAACTCAATTTATACCCTGGCTAGACCTCAATACCGATAATAAATAGCCTCTTCTTTGTATGCATTTCTCATGGAATTAGTTCCTTAGCCTTAAATTATGACTATATGTATGTCCACATCTGTACATAAGTACATTATTCACACTAAGCATTTAATAGGTGTTACAACAATCACATATGGAATAAGTGCATCCTACGAACGTTCTAGAGCCCCTTTGCGAGAAGCAGGGACAGATTTCTAGTCAATTGATAAGAACTAAATAATTAGATGCGTGTAGGCATGCCACCACGGGGGCACCGCATATCACTTTAATTTAATGTGGTGCAAACGCTACTTTAAACGCCCTGATTAATTGCGGCCAAGCGATGAGAAATAGACGGGAGCTTCCTGCTTGATTCATTCGCTCACTAATGCTAATCTTGAATATTTAATAAGGAAGGAACAGTGACACAGAAACTATGTGTTGCAAAACAAGAAAACTCCTTTTCGACTTAGTGTGTGAATCGACTTCATGAATAATTCAAGAAATTTGGTTGCCAATTTAATCAGACCTTATTGGAAAATGTAAACATTTACCTTTCAGTTTTCGTTTAAATATTAAAGTTAGCTAAGAACCCTGAAAATTGCTCTAAAATTGGCCGGCAATAAGTTTCCAATTTGTAGCCATTTTTTATTTTTTCGGCGAGTATTCGACTAGTGCTTCGCTCTTCCTCTGGGAGCACTCCTACGCCTGGACGGAATCTACAACCATCTCATCGAGCCCAGTTCTACACAACTTTCAAAGAGTTTTTATAAAAGGTTTCGTTAGAAAAACGCCGAGGAAAGATTTGTTGCCACTTCGTTTGCGGCACGCAATTCCAATGAATAATTCATCTATAGTTCTCGCTTCGGGTGTACACTGCTTTGCGTCTAAGGATAGAATTACCTGGATTCGTTACCGTGCCGTGCCGGGCTAGGCCGTTTCACTCCTTCGCCGAGATTAGACATAAAGCGTTTCGCTAGCGGAGCCCCACCGCTCCCGGCAGGGCTCCTCCTGCTCCGTTGACGCACACACGTCTTGGGACGTTATGTCCTTTATTTATAGAAGTCTGCTGAAAATATGTGCTGTCGCACTGATGGGTTTCCGCCACTAAGTACAAATATGTGTTCAGCACAGTGACAAAGGCGCTCTATGGAGTCGATGAAACTTTTATGCTATTAGGTTCCGTTCCAGCCAGTGGCAAGACGAGGTTTTCAGGCCTACCACTATTGCATAACCCTTTGAAACACGCCGATTTAGAACAACTTGAACAATAAGCGAAAATCTTGTGATATTTCCGCAGCGTGTTATTAATGGTTAGAAACTTATTAATTTATGGAACGTAAATTTATACAAAAATTAAAAGTATGTAGTTGGTGAAAAATTCTATTCACAACCGTGAACCGCGAATCTCATTTTAAAATCTTCGCAATAGAAAAGTCTTTACTATCTTTATCTTGCAGTCAAATACTTAATATTAGTAAATTGTATATGGAATAATGCACGTCAAAACGACAAATCTAAAAACAAAACTTTAATTTGTGATTTTTTTTATTATAATACTTTAACCTCAGATTACTCTTTTTATATTTTTAATATAAGTACATATTTCCTCCAACGATTTTTAAGCTATTTCTTTATTTAATACTAATAACGAGTGAAAAACTTGACTCAATAGAATCAAGAGTAATTCAAATTTTTAATTTATAGGAAAAAACATAACAATTCTACAATGCCTTAAGTTTTAATTTTTAAAACCATTAGTTATTACTAGAAATGAAGGAATCGAATTATATGGGAATTATTAAGTAGATTTTAATTAGCGTCTTAAAATTTAAATTTCTCGAACTGTCAAATCAAATCAGTTCACTTACGCATACAACGGCTAACTCACTGTTTGTAATTGAAGGTTTTGTTATAATCGATGAGAGATCAATGAACGCAATTTTAAGTACGTAGATATTACAAACAAAGGTGTCTGTAACTAGACAGATAAAGCTGTCTAATCCAATCCAAATCTTTTGGACTTGAAAACGAATAAAAGACGACACGTGAGTCCAGACGGGTCAAACAATAACTAATTGAGGCATCTGGGTTAAAGGGAAAACTCCCAGGTGCAGTAGAAGGGCATGTGTTAGGGCTGTCACATGTCTTTAACATCTTCCATAATTCTAAGAGCAGCAGGTGGCCCCATTGAGCTCAAAATTCGCCTTTCAATCAGCTCAACCGTCGCTAAGGTCAGAATGGAGTTTATTTTCGGAACCTGCTTCTCCAGTATTCCACGAATAGGAACCACTGACAATTTGAACCATTGTTAGTTTCACTTAATTATTTCAAAATTTAAGTGCACATTTCTGAACTCATTTAATTGTGGTCATGTATTTTGGCAGACACTAAGGCCCCTATTAAAAGCGCATTTCCCAGCGAGCATAATTGCCGCCATCAAAAGCATATCAACCGTGAGGCATTGCTTTGGCGCTGCCATCAATTGCATTCTTCATATTGTCGTAATTTCCATTGTTCGGATGAAATGATATGAAGCCTGCAACGATGCACGATGACAATGGCCTAATTGTGGGGCTCATTGATAAGGGAGGAAAGTCTCTGGCTCCATATCCGAGCGCATCCAGGAAATCCTTTTGGAATTCGCGCAGAGGATTTTGCTATATAATTACTCCTGGTGCCGTGTCCACACGGAACCTAAGGAAGTGCCCTTTGGTTGGGCGGAAAAACGGAGGAATAGGGCAGCCACACAAAAGGTAGCAGTGAGCGAGCGGTTGAAAAGTTACACTACCCTGGCCCCGATCGAAATAAACCTGGCAGGTATAGGTGTAGTTTGTACCCTACTGGGGCCAATGTTCCGGTCGAGGTGGCAACCTTCCGGCACCCCACAGGGTGCTTGAAAAGTGGAGAATTTTTCTCGGCTGTTTGAAAACTATTGCGGCTCGCTAGCCTCCTCTAGCCCCGAAGAACACAAATTCACTAAATCAAACAATGCAGATAAAACCTCTCTATATGGAAATCAGAGCATATGAGAAAAGTTTTTTTTTCCCAGCACTCGTCAAAGTTTGTTCGGCTTAACAAATAAAAGCTTTTTATTTCACCGCAGTTAACAAAAGTTAAAAAGTATTTTCCTGCTCTATAAAATTCTTTCGATTGCCAGATATTGCTCTGCGGATGGATGATCCCAGGCCCCGCCCGACACATTTGCATCTACGTAAATATTACAAAAAGTTAAAGTCAACCAAATTCTGACTTCTGGTGGAGTTTAGGGATACAAAATGTTCCCTAATTTTTTGTTTTTACATTTATATTACTATATGTGATTTTTATATATCTATTTTCGCGTCACTCTCACCCTGTAATCGAATCGAACATATTTGCTACTTTCAGCATATACTGCGGTGGGTAGTTGCCCTCAACACTTCTGTTTTCCGGTGGAGGTAGGGCGGGTGGAGGTGTTTCGCAATTTGCAAAATCGTTAATACATTTGGTGCAACCCCTTTGAATGATAAAGGTGCGTCCCGCGCTGGATGAGCCACTGCAATTAATAAATTTTGTTCCCGAAAACCGCGATTTCTGATTAAGAATAAATTCAAACCGCTGCATCAGACCATTAAAACCAATTCCATCAGAGAGGGAGAAGAAGGGGCTCAGAGGGTGTTATATCACTGCAAATCAAATTAACCTCTGATTCAACATTTTGTTCAAATTTTATTGAAACTGAAAATTCGATTTAACCCGGCGGGGTCACCCGGTAAATGAGTGATGCCGCCGCTCGTCTGCCGCCACAGCAGCACCGACCCGATACACTTTGATTGACGGAAAAGTGGTCGAGTTTTAAAAAGAGACACGACTGTCGCACACATCGACTGTGGGGCGGTTCATTTAACTTTTAAATAAGACCGAACTGGGATTTTCTGATTTAATTTAAAAACTGAGCAAACTCACGTCCGTCGTGTTTCAAGTGGGTGATCTGCAACTTTAGCGGCAGCGGCCGCAATGTGGAGGCGGTCGGTCGGTGTGTGGCAGCACTGGAAATGGAAAAGTTCCTATTTGTTGTGCAGCCCTAAAAAATTTGCATTTGGAACAGTTTTAGCTGTTTTAAGCGGTACACAGAATAAATATTGCAGCCGACTGGCATTTTGTCTAGCTACAGCAATTTATTTATTGTTTACAAGATAGTGCTGCTTATCAAACAATTGGTGTTTTTCACTTTGCGCAGCCTTTGGGGCGCTTTTAGCAAACGAAAAATCTACCCCTTTTGATTCTGATTTTGAATGATTTTCAGGCCCCAGATAAAGTGCAATATTCCTCTGTTAACCTATTGCAACTAACGCACACACTGAAAATAAAATTCTTCATAAATTTCGATGAATAGTGTTCATGAAAATATTTTACATTGATTCAATGAATAATTCATTGAAACAACATAAAAGTCATTGATATTTTCTTGCAGGTTATGAATGAGATCATTAAAACTATGTAACTATCGCAGTTCTTTGATTTTATACACTCAATTTTAAATGAAATGGGTCATTGATTCAATGTAAACTTTCGTTAAATGTACAACCGACAAAATTATAAGAACTTATTCATTAATTCTACGAAACAGGCCATTGATTTCATGAAAACTTATAGTGGATGTTCATATACTAATGGGTTACCCGATTGTGTTACGTCGTTTTAGTGGCGTTCTAAAAAAGGAAGTGTGTTGTGGAAGTGAATTAAATTGTTTAACCTTTCAAGAGATGGTAAAATGAATACGATTCATAATATCGTAAGTACATCGTCGTTTTTAGAAGAATTTGACCATTGTTGGAATGGCCAAAATATAAAAAACGAAAGGAATATTATTAGTAGACATAGTTGTGTAAAATTTATTTTGCATACGTAAAGTGACACGGGCTTCAAAACACGTTTTGAATGGAATTAAAAACGCTTAATAGTCTTGATTTGAATGAAAGTAAGAATATTATCTAATCTTTAAATTTATACATACACATACATACATATTATATTTAATTGTTCTAAATTACTTTTTCTTTTCCAATCGATAGATATCCCATGTGCGATTGTATTTTATAGTATTGAAACCTGAGGACCTTGCCTGATGTTGTATGTGAATTTGTTTAAAATAAAATTAAAATAAAATCTATTATTCCTTGTATTAATTGGCAGATTTTAAAAAAATGGCTATGTAACTAGCTGACCTGTATTCGGTGTTTGCTCATTGTTCTCTTTATAAATCTACAAATTCCAGAAATTATATTACTAACATATAAGGAAGTACCAAAAGAAATAAAAACCTCAGGAAAATTATAATTCTGATTTTTAATATTGAATAGCATTTATTAGCGCATCTGTACAAGATGTCTTTTTTGCATATTTTTTTAGAAATTATATATCTATCATGTAAAACAAAATTGGATGTATACGATATAGATATATTTGTATTTACATATTGAACTTCAGATACTCGAATCTTATAATCGATTCCGATAGTTCAGCTTTAACCTTAAAATATTAATAAACTAAAGTGATATAGTTTTATCAAAAATAAATAAATGATAAAATTAAAACAGTCCTTACAACATTTCAGTCAGATATTTTTCAAAATGAATACCTCAAAATCGCCCATTTCATTATTTTGAACATGCTGAATCTAATTCTAAAATTATTTTTACATCCAGGGTTAAAAGAATTAAAATTATTGCAAATAGCCAAAAGACTACAAGAACAAATTGTGCATAATGTCACATGTTTATAGAAAGCGTTGAAATAACTTTTGGGATTAAATAGGTGAAAACAGACAGAGTCGTTTTCTTAAATTATCGAAAAGAACAAAATGCAATTTGTTCCTTTCACATGTTTTAGAGTATACAGAATTTAATTTTGATATTATTTTTTACTAAGACGTGACAATAACAGAGGTAGTTTTTCCAAATTTAGTACAATACGATGATTCAGAAACCCCCTGTTTATTCACCGCCTTAACTCCTTCCTAAAAATTAACCATAAGAATGAATGCTGCAACCTTGAAACTTAAAACTTATGGTTCGATCTCTATGTAAAGGTGGGACCTGTCATTTTGTCCTACCGTTTGTTTGCAGTATTGCAATTTATTATCTATAATATATGTATCTATAAAAATATGAATGTGATTTTTGTATTACCCATAATCCTGTTTTATTTACCTACAATACTTTGCAAATTTAATTTCAAAGCTTACAAGAGCACATTAATTTATAGATCTTAGTGTGATAGGGAGGCCCATATTTACAAAATTTACCCAATTATGTAAGCGGTACTCAATATTGTCTTAATTTTAGTGAATTTTCAACACCCACTTAAAAGATATTGTATAATCTGTTTTATCATAATGTAATTCTGACAAAATTTACCTAATTTCTAGGAAAAACAACCATTAGATTACAACTAGATACTTCAGTATATTTTCCTAGAAAACCTATCCCGCCTTTCTATTTATAATATATTTCCCATAAAACCTCCCGAGATAAACATTTTCAGTAACCCAGAGTATTCCAACAAGAGACGTGTGTCAGCGTCTACCATGGAATATTCCGCTTGTCACTCAGGAAAACTAATCGTGTCTCTCAGAAAAAATACTCAAAGTTCTGAAAAACTATATATCTGCATAAAATTAAACGAAGTATCATTAATATAAAATTATTTTTAAATTTTGTAATATTCTCAAATTTAAACTAAAGAAAAAGCATAAACGATTTCGAAGATTCCAGTATCTCTACGGAAGATTTGAATCTTTCCATAATATATTTTTTAAAAGCAATGCGAAATTTTTTAAGTCCACCAGAAACCGGAATATTCCAGAATATACTGAAAACCGGCCTGGAATACTATGAGTGTCGCTGGAATACTCGAGGAATACTGAAAAATTTTATCTCGGGCCACTAAGCTTAAATAAAAATAGGTACGTAAAATTTTAATAGATTTCTAGTGATTCTCAAGACGCTAATTTTTTGAACAGCTAATTTGATTTTCAGTATTATAATTATTATTAACAAACAAAATAATAAACAATCAAAAATGGAAATAGCACCTTTTGATCAGACATTTTGCAATTTCAATGAAAATACGAGTAGCACCCTTTTGATCAGTATTTACACCAATTACGCTTAGGATATGTAAGTAAATAAAAAATAAATTTAATAGCAGTTGACACACACATAAACGTTCAGAAATCAAACCTTCTTCTTCGATATGAACTTTTTCTAAATCTTCCAATTATTAATGAAAAATGTTCAAAGTCAATAGAAATAGCTCTCCTTGGAGTGGAAATAGCACCTTTTGATTGGGACAATAAAAATAAAGCTGCTATTAGTAGGAAACTAGGCACTTTTGATCAAAAGTAATGACAGATTTATGTAGGATCTTAGATTAAAAGTGGAATTAGTAAAACAAACGTTGAATAACCAAAAGTGTAAATAGCTCCTTTTGAACAGACACTGCTCATATGTGTTTATGTATCTAGGAAATCAACTCTAGACGAGAGATTCAGTGCATTGCAGTGAGAACAAATTTATGTACACTATTGAGGTATATGATTTAGCAAAGATTCATTTGCATTACCGACGGGCTTTTAAGTAAAGCATTAAGGTATTACATATTTACCGGGTACCTACTAGTTGCTATTATTTTTGCCTTTCCTTTAAGGATACCTTAAACGGATTATCTTAATTTTGAGCATAAATCGCATTACGTTACCTCTTATCGTTTTTGGTATAATAAGGGACCAATTAGCGGGAGTGCCTGCACGTGCATGCTTCCGCGTATGCTGAGCACATAATCTATTTGTTCTTGGGAACAGTCCCCATAACCAAACTGTTTATTGCAAATAGAGGTCTGTGAAACCCCAATGATATGCATGGTCCCGATCATAACCGCCACCGGGCGTGGCACCAGAAGGGGCCGACAGCCGAGCAACTGAGCTGATAAGTCGGCCAAATCCCGGCCATTAATTGTGCCCATAATAACTCCCCCCTTTTAAAGTCCCGATAAGCCCTTTAAGCGTCGGAAAGATTTCGTGCGGAAAACAATGGCCCCAAAAGCGAGGGCCACACATCAAATCGGTTGAAACTGATACTGGCTGTTAAGTGTCACGTCGGAACGGTGATGTTTTTCGCCCCTCGAATCGACTCGACTCGACAAATAAAACCCTCTAATTCAAGGGACCCCCTTTATGTGGGTGTGTGGGTTTATGTCGATGTGTATGTGTGTGTGTGTGGGGGTATATCGCTACTCTCGACTTGATACCACTTAACTAAAAAAGTTCACATGCCATGTGGAGGCCGTCGGAGGTGCTTCCCTGGCCGTCCAGAAGGAGCCCCCGATCGCAGGACGGTGTGAGGAGCGTGCCTCCACTCATTAAGTAAGAAAACACAGTAGGTGTCTGCTTCCGCCCGGGGCATAATGACCGGAAGTTGCCATCGACTCTTGTTTTCCCATTCGGTGTGGATGGGGCACACAAATGGCTTTGAAGTTTGTTATTTATTTACACTCGGGCAAACCTTTACGGGTGCAGTAAGAAACGGGCAGCTCAATGAGTTCTGTTTGCGTCCTTAAAAGCACCTCGTGTCCTTCTGCCGTCCAGCCGGCCAAGATAGGGACCGGCCCTTCTGGCCCCCCTTGGCTTGTTGGGATTTTCCCATTTTCTGTTTGCTATTGGATTTCAAGTTAAGACTTTAAGAGTTTCTTTTCATGAACTGATAAAATTTACATGTCCTTCGATTTGCAATTATTTATATCGAACAAGCATTACAGCCAGGGTTTGCCCCAAACCATTTATTTTGAATTGAAGCAAAACTATGTATAGATACAGAAGAAGCCAATCTTCCACAAAATTATACAAATCCTTGAACGGGTGAGAAAAAAAACAAAGATTCTTACTCCTTTTTAGCTTATTTAATGTATATATATTGCATTCGTGTCGTCGACATTTCTACTTTCTTAAGATGTAGCAAAAAGGGTCTCAACCAGAAACCCTTGGTGTCGCTGCAAGGTAAATAATAAAGGGGACTCCCCCGATTTACTACGGTTGGGCGAAAAAGTCCTCGTCTTTCTCTTCGGCCTGCGAGCGCATTTCAAAGTCCATAAATAAATCCTAAAATGACAGATTTCGCTTTTTTTTTTATTATTTATTTTTTTTTTATTTTGCTTTACTATATTTTATCGAGGGAATTTTTTCACGTGAAAAAATTCAATTTGCTCGCTATCGAACAGCCACTCGGAAAGGTTTTAAAAGGGAATTCTTCCGCATTGGAAGACGCAGGCACATTCCCTGCGAGATTACTGCAGTATCTCCGGATTAAATCAGCGGGGCAAAATCTAAAATCAACTTCATAAAATAAACATTGTGACATTAAATGTTTGAGAAAAGCGGAAAACGAGGGCGCCGGCATGGGTGGCACGAGGAAAGGTGAAAAAAATTTAGGTGAAAGGTCATGAAAGGAAATGTAGAGGGGGTTGTGATGGGTTTTAGGGGATGGTTTAACTTGCGCCCGAATACCTGCATCGTTTTAAGGACTACTGCACAATACCTTGGACGACTATCAACGGAAAAATTCTCACGGCGTCCTCATTATTTCTTTAGATATCCGGATTTTACACCCACCCACAACCTGATTCACAACATTCACTTTTCGCCATTTAAAGGTCGGTACCCAGCATCCCGTCATCATCATACGATATCAACTTTGGACCCGACTTTCTTTAATATTACGAACGACACTGCCTTTGCCGGGGAAAGCGAGAAGTTTGCCTGTTTGTGACAAGTTTAAAGCTTGGCCGCATGCTGTGCAAATAAGCGCACTCTTTGAATTTGCCCTACACTCATGGGGTGGCCCTCCCCCGCCCCTAAAATGAATGGGCGAAATTTGATTTGCGAACAGCCGGAAGAATGGCGAGGGCGGGTTCGGTCCATCCATGCAAATTTTTTTTCTGGGCCACCACCCAAATGTCTCCATCCTCTGGTACCCGAAAATGAATTTCCCGACAGAATTTGCTACATTCAAGGGGCATTTTCTCAAAGGAGGTACCACTGGGGTGAGAAAAGCGTCTTGGAACTTTCTTAGACTTCTAGACTACTTGACAGGAATAAGCAGACAGAGTCCCTGGGGAAATCGATTTAACTTCGGTCCTTAAAGAAACACACTGTTCCTTTTCTTCCGTGTTCTTCATATTTTCATTGTTAATCACTTAAGCTAGAAGCTAGAAGATATGTGTTAGCATTAATCGTTATCCTAAAGTGCAATACTATCATACTGTGCAAAGATCAAATCAACACCGATATGAAATTTTGTTGTCGAAAATTATTAATAGATTTTCTAATTCTTTCTTATTATTATAATTGAGAAAATTGACGTGCATGTTCCAGAATGAAAATGAAATGAAATCATAAACAATCCATTATTTAAACTTTCTTTAACGCTTTTTATTTAAAACAGACGGTTAGTTATAAAACCTAACCTAACTAACTAAGTGTAATACATTAAAAGTATAGTACGTAGATATAAAAATTAAGAATACCAACCATAAGGCATAAAACAAAACTATCGTCACAAATGGCATTTTATTTTAATTCATCGCTTCATAAATTCTTTTCGGCTATATAAAATGCCTGTCAGAGTTCTTTATGTGGAAGAAGAAATTTCACAGAACCGACATCCATATCATTAAATTTTTAACAGCGCCATAAAAAAATACGTGCAACTACGCCTGTTCTGTGGAAAGATTTTCGTTTTTATGAACAGGTACCACAGGCATTTTATATAGTCGAAAGAATTGAAAGAAAGAATGAAGTGATTACTATGAGACAAGATTACAAATGTAAGAAGTTACTTTATTTAAAACCTATAAAAGTTTCCGCAATTTTTGTTTTGAGATTTTTAAAATTGGAATTAGGTTACTAACGTAAATCTAGAGTTCTGATTAGTAATCGATTTAAAGTTTTAGATTACAAATTACACCCCTATACGCATCGAATTTCTAAGCCCTATAATTTTCTTAATTCAACGAATTTTCAAAAGCCCATTTGCAGGCATATTTTTGAGGGTTATTGGATTAAAAAGTGCAAACAAACCGTCACTGCGGAATACCTCCAAGGTTTACAATTAAAATTTTGACTTACCCTTTGCTTCGTCCTGTTCTTTTTCACCTTTTAACCGCGAAACACTTTGAAAATGAGGCACATTCACTTTTTAAAAGGCCCTTTTTTCTGTGAAACATCTCCACAAAATTATTTCAATGCGGTAACACAACTCGCGATAAATATTTTAAAAAAATAGCGACACTTTCACTTCATCGGCTCTTACTTTTTCATATTTAATTTTAATTTTCACCAGCCGGTTGCACAAAATCAAAAACTCACCTCCACTTGATTCCAATGTGGCGGTCATCTTCCAAGAAAGAAAAATAAAATAAAAATTAATTACTAACGAGTTTCAAGTGAATCGATTCACTACAATTTGGAAAAGTTGATTTCCAGAAAAAGTCGGTTTATAGTTTTAGATTACAAATTGCAGCCCTATACGCGTCGAATTTCTAAACCCTATAACTTTCTTAATTCAACGAATTTTCAAAAGCCCATTTGCAGCCATATATTTGAGGAGTTTTAGAGTAAAAAGGTGCAAACAAACCGTCACTGCTGAATAGCTCAAAGGTTTACAATTAAAATTTCGGCTTACCCTTTGCTTCGTCCTGTTCTTTTTCATCTTATAACCGCGAAACACTTTAAAAATGACGGCACATTCACTTTTATGTCACTTTTAAACAGGCCCTTTTTTCTGTGAAACACCTCCACAAAATTATTTCGGAAACACAACTCGCGATAAATATTTAAAAAAAAATAGCGACACTTTCACTTCATCGGCTCTTACTTTTTTATATTCAACTCTAATTTTCACCAGCCGGTTGCACAAAATCGAAAACCCACCTCCCCTTCATTCCAATGTGGCGGTCATCCTGCAAGAGAGAAAAATAAAAATTAATTAATAAATCATTTTGCATTTTTCATATTTCATTCGATAATCAAAACATAAAAAACACAACTGAAAACCTCGAACAGGTGCAATTTACCTGAGAAACAAATTTTCAAATTTTCTGAAAATGAAAGCCGAGACCAACTTCTTCAAAAAACAATTCACGCCCGAAATTTAAACGCACAAATTGGCCGACTCGAGAATTTCGAACGAAATTTTAAATAATTTAAATCCTTTTACGACTTACTTTCGCGAATAAAAGCACTATTTTAACGAGTTTTCTAAGGTAACTTAACAATAAAAATCCCGAACAAACGAAAACGCCGCCATTTCAAAGGATAATTTCTAAATTAAAATGACCGAAGCACGCCCGCAATCCGTCCGCCCACTCCGAAAACAATTCGCAAACTACGTGAACGCTTCTAGAATAACGGTAAATTAGATTGCAAATTTGAAACGAGCGGAAACGAAAACTGCAAGAATTTCCGGAGGACTGAGGACCTCCAGGGAACGAAAAGTTGATGCGATTCAAAAACTGAAACGGAGGGAAACGAAACGCGCGGAACCACGTCAAAGCCACAAATTAACCGCGATTTTTAAAATTTTAGCTTTAAAAGAAATTAAACCCTTCAGGGATTAAGGGAAAAATATTTAAAAAAAATAACTCCGAAGCAAAAATCTTAAACGCCGGCACCCTAAACCGGGGGGTGATGTAAAAATCAGCTAGAAATAACCAAAACATTGAATCTGGTTCTAGTTGGATATAAATTTCAAATTCCATTTGAAGCAGGAACCGGAAATAAGAATTATTTCTGAAATTTAAAACAAAAAAATCATCACTTTATTCCAAGCTGAAATCAATTTCAATTGATTTCAATAATAATTCGTATAAACGGTTTAATTTTTTTCGGCTAAATAAAAGTTATAAATTGGATAATAACGATTATAAAGTAATTTTTATTTTTCGTTGGTTCAATAACGATTATCAAGTAATTTTTATTTTTCGATCTCTCGATAATGATAAAGAATTAATTTTTATTGTTTTAATTTTTTTATTTTATTTTCCTTCCTTTAAGGAGTGAAAAAGTAAAAGAAACAAAAATAGGTACAATTCGTAATCACATCCTCTTCCTTGGTTAAGTCGGTTAAAAATTCGTTTCTTTATATTATTTAATAGTTTAATAGTTATTTATTACTTGAACGTTATTAACCAATCGAACAATAAAAATGAAAATTACTTTATAATCGTTATCGACTATCGATAAATCAAAAAATAAAAATTACTTGATAATCGTTATTTTGTAATTTATATATTTTTTTTTTATCATAATCACTACAGTCCCTGATTTTGAAGCATTGATTTGAAAGAGCGGGGATGGAAGAGGAGAAGAAAATCTTGATCAGCACAGACTTTAAAAGATGCCTACTAAATTGTTGGAAACTTGGTACCCTTCCAATACGTTAAATTTAAGTTAATTCACATTATGAAGAGTGAAAAAGAAACAGTAAAGCCTCTTTTTAAGATGCAGTCATTGGAAAGTCGATTAGACATGACTAAATTTTAGTCACAATTTGCATAGGTGCTTGAAAGATATATTTAATAAGTATGCAGTATAATTTTTGTAAAAGTCCCAAAATCATGTATTTTCTGAACGTTTTGAATATAATACCCTTAAAAAAGTTGCGATTATATTTCTAAGGACATTCACTCTCCTATTTTGCCCCTTTAAGTTTCTTCCCTTCAAGTCAAGGTCAAAATCGGTCGACAGTTCGAATTTGCCAGAACTGGTGATATTCGGGATTCCTTCACCCTTGCCCTATCATCCGCGTAAATCGAGTTATGGATGCGAGTTGTGGCTAACAATTGGCCCGCCCAACCACCTGACGAGCGGGCAGCTCAACCGAAGGGACGATTAGGTAATGCCCTTTTATCTGGGTGCGAAACACATCCACTGCAGCTGCAGGACTGTTTGCACCTATGCTGCACCATTCAATCCGCCAGGCTTCCGGATTTACTTATCTGATGACATTTTCGCCTCCTCTTCCGTAGTTCTTTTGGGGGTACCTCCAGCTCCAGATCCGGCTCCAACTCCGGCCCGATTTAGGACCCCCCCATTGCCCGGGTGTGCACCTCGGCGGGACGGCCAGCGAGAAGGAGTCCAGGCAAAAGGAAGTTCCAGCCGTAACCGAAATGAGATGGTTAAAGAATAAATTTAAATAAACGCCGGTCTAGGGATTTTTATCCCTTTGCCGCATAACAAATAGTCCGGCTACATCCCGCTGGTCCTTTCGCATATAAAACGAAAACCGAGCGGGGAGGGGGAAACACAAACGTGAGCTCCTTCCTTTAAGCCAGCATGCAGCTAGCAGCTAGCCACCATTAAGAACGATGTAATGCTTGAGTTCCCTCTTTGCCCGCTCCAGATAAAATTTTATGGGTATTTGGACGTCTACTTTGAATGTAATATCGTAATATTATTAGGATGTAATGGTGTGCACTCCCGAGTATCAGCGAATGCATGATTTCATTTTAATGGGAATTGATTCGGCGAGTGGCTTCCGCTCTTCCGAGTTATTATCATAAGCTGCTCCGTGCTGGCCGTAAATAGCGGCCAGATAGCAGCACTCGAGGACAATTAGCCGCTCATCTGTTTGCCAAGGTCGTCACGATGCTATCGGATGTTGCTGGGGCCACAGCATCCATGGACCACGGATCGAATGGTCCTCGCCTGCACTCGACTGCACACAATTTTGATGAACATATTCCTGACTTGAGGGGACTTCTGGGGATTTATGCGAAATATGCGCCGCTTAAGCTTACGATTCCTGCGTTTTAAGCTTAAGAAAAAATCGATGTTTTAAGAGGATATTTCCATAAAATGGAAAAAATATGTGAATATCGAAAATTTACTAAGGCAACCGCCAGTCGGAACGGCAGATTTCGTAATTTACGTGCATTCAGCAGGTTTTGGCGAGTACATCAATTCTTATTATGAAAGGCGGCTGAAAAATTCTCCTTCAATTAATCTTCATTCTCAAACTTCGCCAGCGCAAGTCCTTTTTAAAATTACTTAAAACGTAATGATCGCTGGTAACCAGGGTCAGGTTCTCCTTAAACTCGTTTCGAAGGTCATTTGAAATATGAGTGAAATTTCCAAAACTACAATTAATGTAAAATTTTTACATTTTCACAGATTTAACAATAGTCA